>JAOEGL010000005.1:30003565-34803565 GCA_034509955.1 Urosaurus nigricauda
AAGTATGTGTGCCTGGTGTTTAGAGCTTGATATCATCGCCTCTGCGCTTCCTGGCTGATAGAAATCAATCCCAGGAAGGAGTTAGCAGGGGAGGGAAAAGAACAAGCCTGTTTCACCACAATTAAAAACGTACTCTGCAAGGTAATGTTTCTTTACTATAAGTCTTCTAGGAATGCTGATGCTACTTCCATATTGGGCGATGCAGATTCTCCTGCACTTTACATAGATCGCCACCCCCACCTTATTAGTCTTAAACTCCTTCCTCTCATTCTCCCCAACCCCTTCAGAGTAAGTTTCATAGAGGCTAAGTGCTTTTTCATGAGAAATTTGGCCATCCTCAGGGATATACCTCTGAGACATGCCTTATAGCCATGCACTATGCTTTTTCAATCCTTATTCAAGAGAGACCATTTTGGCTGTTGGAGGTTCAGCCTTAGCATAACCACAGATTTAAGCCTCTTTCTTTTAAACGTCCAGATACTAGATTCATTTTTACTGACCTTATGGCCCACTTCTGCTAACAACATGCCACTTTTCAAAAGGTCTTAAGATTTTTATTTCTTGTCAGGAGTTAGCACTTTATGCTCCTTCTTTGTCTCTGAAAGTGTGGAGATTAGAGACAGGAGGATATGTGGAACCATGGGAATCCAAGCACAGTGTTTGCCGGAAATTCACACTTTCTGCTTTTTCACAGATCCAAACCTTTCTGCAGCCCTGTTTCTCTGGATCCTCACCTCTAATTTGTTTGCTACCTGTGTTGTGTATTTTGTAATAAGACATTGTTGTTTGAACTCTTTGTTTCTGTGACCAAAAAATGGCTCCTAAAAAGCAATTAAGTGGTCAAAGCAAATCTTCAAAGATTGCTCTTTCAGAGACAAAGAAGGAGCATAAAGTGGGGCCAGTGGGTCTTCATAGGGAAGTCTTCAATATATGGGGGGGGGGGGCAGGGTGCAGTTCTTCAGTTTCTGAAAGTTTCCCATTCTCAGTACACCGCTTCTTCTCCTCTGGACAGTCTTCCATTTTTTAACCTTTGGTTGTCCACACTGATCAGGTTTCAGAAATAAGATAGCATTATTAAAATAAGCATATGGTATCTGTGTGACAAGAAAGATCTTTGAAAAAAGATTGATTGAATTCAAGCACACAGCCAGCTCTTGTGGTACAACTCAGCCTTCATAAGAACTGATAAGCCCCTCTCCCTCCGCAACACACCTAGCATTGCTATGTGTTTTGCACAGTGACAGTTAACACTTTGAACCTGTGAAAAATTACCTAAGGTACCATCTTTATCCTGCTTCCTCTTCTGGGTTTCTCCCTCAAGCATTGAATGAAGAGTATGGAATTTGCCATTTGGGTTTGTGCCCACACTTGTTCCATGAATCATAGAGAGATCCATATTTAATGTGTCTGCCAAATCCATAAGGCAGCATTGTATAAACAGACTTTTGTTGTTGTTGAAGAACAGAGCAGGTTTTGGCTGTAATATCAGTATGCTTAATTCATTAACCTCACATTTCTCTCTTTTTCTTTAATGAAGGTGCCTTAGTCTAGGAATTTTCCAGACGTACAAAATGGCATTTGCCCAGGTATGCAAAAGACTTGACTTGGTAGATTTTCAGTGTTATTTATGTTTAGCTTACAAGTTACTCTTTCCTTTGTGTTGTATTATGAATGCCATTGGGGAGCAATGCCATTTTGTTCTCATTGCAGTTTACTTTTGTTGCTGCAGTAGTTAGATACAATGCAAAATGGAAACTGTAATAATTCTACAGCAAGATATTTCATAAGGGAAAGGATATCCCTGTTGTTTAACTACATTATTCTGACTTTAATTCATTGTACTGTTCTCTATATAAGAATTTACTTTTATTGTATATATTAGGAAGCTGGAACATTATTTGATTAATTGATTAAATTGTACATTTAGAAACAAATTGTTCAACATAAGAAGTACCCATGCATGATTGACAATAAGATTTTCAATGTGTTGACAGATTATTTTAATGGATATATGGCAGATGGCTGCTGGTGAATGCTATCTATAAACACTATTCCTTTCTATGTAAGAGAAAAGAATGCTTTTTCTAAAATGTTTCCTGTTGTGACACATGTACAGCAACTAACAACAAAATAACCCCCTCCTATATAGCTCTATGCAGCTTTAATTAATTAATTAATTAATTGGTTGACAAAAGTTCATGTATGCTTTTTTAAAAAAATTGGGCAGCAGCTTTGCAAGTACCTGTGCTTCACCATGTCAACAACGTTCTGGAATAGGGTGGGTAGGGATGGGTTGTCATTCTTTTTAGATTAAGCAAGCTCACCCTTGCAATAGATGTGTGGGTATGCATCTTCATACACCTCTATAATACAGAATCACACAATTGTCTCATTGCTAGCTGGGGAATTCTATAGTCTAGAAAAGGTAATAATTTCCAAACATTGTTACCTGTCTAGCCTCTGATAATTTACACCACTAGTTTATAATTGGCAGCAGGTCTCCAGAGTTCTAAAAACAGGTCTGAACAACCCTTGTCACTGTATATCTTTTTAAAATTGTGGTGCCAAAATTTTGATCAGGTTTTGTGCCATCAAAGCATGTGCTCCACTATAGCCCCTCTCCATAATAAGCATGGCTTCATCTTAGGTGATTGTGATATTTGGTCTGTTAATTAATCATAATGTTATGGACGCTGAGTATAGTGAACTGAAATATCCTTTGCCATTTTCCCCCCAAGGTAGCCAGTTTCCTTCCTGGTCAGTTTTATTATTGTTGTTGTTGTTATTATTATTATTATTATTATTATTATTAACCTTTATTTATATAGCGCTGTAGGTTTACACAGTGCTGTACATATAAACTTATAATTAGACGGTTCCCTGCCCTCAGGCTTACAATCTAAAAGACACGACACAAAAGGACAAGGGAAAGGTGATGGGGAAGGGTATCAGGCCCGGTGGTTCTTCTCTCCCTCTGAGGCCTGGACCAATGCAGATGGACTAGAGGGAGGGCTCGGCTTCGTAATGCACAGTTAAAACGGGCCAGTTTTAACTTACATCTTCAAAAACATGCTTCTTAAATTCCTCAAAATCTCCAAATTCCTCAACATGAAAACCAGATTTAGGATGTGTGTGTGTGTGTTTAAAGCTAATAAGTAACTTCCCTTTGACTTGTGAAAAGAAACAAACAAATAAACAAATGTCTACAAGATTTGCAACTGAAGAAGCACTTACTGTAACTTATTTCTGGGTTAGGAAAACTGGTGTCTTGTTTTGTTGCTGCAAGTAGTTTTGTGGCACAGGACATTTAATTGGAAGCGATCTTACAATCTGAATTGGTGGCTCAATGTTTAGTTTGCCCTGAAGCAGATGCTTTAAAGCAGGTGTGGTATGTCGTTTCCTGTCGAATTGGCATCTAGAAACCTTAACTGCATGAACAGATGGTGGGAGTCTGCAGGTAGTATAGCTCTGTGCCTGTGTGTGGATGACATTGATAGGTAAATGAAACATCTGTACGATAATATATCTATATATATCTATATCTATATATATATATATATACCTTCAATGTGAAAAGAGCAAACTCTACAGAAAACTAATTTTCTTACTTGTGCTACAGTACCACAATGAACTACGAATACATTATAAAGAGGGAAAAAAGGCATCTATTTTGGCCAAATTCAGAACCTTTTTTATGAGGCTAGCTGAAAGGTTACAGAATGTTGTATTGTGTTCCTTTGTGTTCTTCAGCATGTATAACCCTGATGTGGATTAGATGAGAACAACAGTTCCTAACACATTTTGTATTGCAATGAAGCCTGGAATGGTAGCTAAAGTTTGGAAATTTCTACAGCAAATATATAATGTACGAATTGCTCATAGTGATACAGATCTAAAATTGCCACCAGACACACTCTATCAGACCAAATGTATAACTGGTATAGAAGACTATGCCCTAAACTGTTATTTAGAAGATTTGGACTCACATTCGGCTGTACTAAATGAATATTTTGCCAACTGTGTGAATGAATGTTATTCCTACTAAGACTACTAAAAATTATATTATTTAGATAAAGTCATTTGTGATGGTACTCTGGGCTTATTTACTGTAGAAATCATCGTAGTTGTCAAATTGTAAGATACTATATCTTTCCAATACAAGCAAGACTTACTGTGTTTCCTCGAAAATAAGACAGTGAATTACATTAATTTTTGCTCCCAAAAATGTGCTAGGTCATTCGGGGGATGTCTTATTTTTACATGAAGAAGAATTCACATTTATTGTTGAATGAAAAAAATATTATATACTGTATATGTATTTATATACAAAAACTTTGCTTTTGGGGGAGGCCTTATATTTAGCAATTCAGCAAAACCTCTGCTAGGTCTTATTTTCTGCGGATGTCTTATTTTCAGGGAAACAGGGTAGTGAAGATGGCAGGATCTGTCTGCCAGCCACATTAGATACAAACTTTGCAAAATTGTTTTAATATTGAAGTCATGTTCCTGAGCTATTTCTTCTAAAAGGAAGTTCTGATTATATCTGTAGATAATATTTCCACACAAGTGATGACTATTTCCCCCTCCACATTGACAGTGGTATAGGAACATTGCATTTGCAACAACTGTTATGCAAGTAGTATGCCATACTATACTCTGGCAATCCTATGTTGACCTGCACAATATAAGAAGGGATTTATCCCTTTTGTTTCCTATCTTTTTAATATCTATGCTTCAGGAAACAGTTGCATTTGTACACATATTCTGGCACATCTAAAGCTTTTCCCAGTAGTTGCATGTTGTTCTTTGAAGCGATTAGATCACTAAAATGCATAAAATAGGGGAGTAAAAACAGGTTTTAAAATGGCATAGTGAGAATGGCCCAGATACTTGTGCTGTGATTGGAATGTGGTTGGCAGCAGCAACAGAGTCTGGTAAGACACTTTTATGTATAAAATTCACTATAAAATTGTGATATGAACCCAGATAAGACAATGAGGTGAAGTAGATGGGGTAGAAGAAGCAGCCAGAAGCTGCTCCTGCCCTGGGACTTTTGTGGGACCATGGCAACATGACGCCACGGTCCTGAGGGCACCTGCTGTCGCAGGTGCCCTATGTGCTGTAAAAAGGAGTAGTAAGAAACCACTGCTTTTGCAGCCGTTTTTGGGTCATGTTTGGTGGCCTCATGTACACACCCTGTCCCTGGATCAGCCTGACAGCAGCTCTTTTGGGCCATCTGTTTTTGGCCACAATGGGATATATTAGTCCAATGAAATTACTGTTGTTTTATCATGGTTAGGAGATTGGAGAAGGGCTGCAGGCTGTTGTATTCTCTCTTTTCTTTCCTTTTAAGAACTTGCTTCTATGCAGTCTAGACCAGTATTAGTTAGCATATTAGTATAAAAACAAAATACACATATGGAGTTAGAAGCTGTTTTACAAGCCCATGATATCAGTATTGAGTGACATCATGCCACATTGCTGTAAATGCTGGAAAGGAATTGGAGAGAACCTGCAGTACATATTAAGTATCTGAATCATGCCTTGGGTTTAGGGAATATGACATCTCCATCAGGGAATCAGTGTACAGCGCTGTGTCATACTGTACTGCCAGAAGAAAATCCGTAACATTCATTGTACAAATATTAGTGAATTGACTCATATGTAGGGTGCTTGTAACAGCTAGAGAAATCTTGGTGGCTATAAAGAAATAAATAAACAAAATAACTTGATTTAGCCCTTTCTAAATTTTCTGTTATCTGCTGTGAATGTTTTTGGTACTCACTAGGAGGTTGTGTGAAATTAATGTTTATGAAGCAATGAAATGTTGGGTAAAGTATCAAGAAGGACAGACTGTCATCATTATGGTAAAGTTTCATGCCTCTTGGTTCTCCTGGAGGCACTGTGTGCATACCATGAGGATGTTCCTTTCCCTGAGAGAAAGCATTCCCAAAGGCTATGCTCAGAACTACAAATAAGCCTTTAATTTGAAGTGCTAGTCAATCTGCCTTTTGCATTTTGTATGAATAAACTTGCTATAATAACCCATTTACTATGCACCAGTCCCTGCAGCTGCTCTATTTACATTGAAGCATGTTGTTATTTTGACCACCTGGTCAAAGAGAGCATCTGTTTTAAATTAATTAGCTTCCACATTCTTCTCTTTTGTTTATAATTAAGGGGCTTCCCGGTCTTTTCTGTTGCTTTCTTCCAAATCCTTTCCAGTTCTTTGTATGTGCCGACTAAAAGGAAGTAAATCATTCAACAAATAGAAAAGCAATGTCATATTGGAATCCAACTACTGTGAGCCCTGCCAAAAAGATGCACAGAACACTGTCTGAATCCAACAGATTTGCCCTCCATCTTTTGACAACTTGGCTGCAAAAAAATAATAATGATAAATGAAATCTTGCTTATATTGCAGCAAGTTAGGAAAGCAGAGCAATGTAGAATATATTACTTTGAATTGAGCAAAGAGGGTAGGGGGGTTGGAAGAAATATTTTATTTATTTATTTATTTATTTATTCCCCGCTCTTCATCTCTAAAAGCTGTCAGAGTGGCTTACAATCATTATTTCAACTAGACGGTTCCCTGCCCTCAGGCTTACATTCTAAGAAGACATGACACAAAAGGAGAAGGGACTGGTGTTGGGGAATGGGATCAGGTCCTAAAGTTCTTCTCTCCCTCCGACGCCTGGACCAAGGCAGATGGACTGGAGGGAGGGCTCTCCTTCTTAATCTAGGACAGGACCTATGGAGTTTGGCCTGTCCTTTCACTCCCTCCTGGGTAAGATGGTGTAGGAGGGAGGGCTCTTCTACTAGAGGCCATGCCAAATAAGATATAATAAATATAGATTTCATAATACAGTATAATTAAACTAAAAGCTCTGGTTACACTCAGAATCAGTGTAACAAGCACTGGTTGCTTTGTTCTTTGAACTGAACGTTTTCAGGTTTATACATTTCAGATTTATACATTTATTTATTTAAAAAAATTAAATCTTGCTTTGTCTTTAGAAATACCAAAGTAGGATCAAATAATATGACTAAAATTATAGAAAATTTATACAGTAAAAACCAATGAGAAAGTACTGCAGTGATCAAGTAGTTGATGAACAGTTAAACTGTTTTTTGTTGTTAACTGCTGTCAACTCAACTTTGACTTACTGTATGATGAATGAATGAAAGACCTCCAAGTCAACCTGTCAACAGCCCTGCTCACGTCTTACATACTCAAGACCGTGGCTTTCTTGATTGAGTCTATCCATCTAGAATGTGCTCTTCTTCTTTTTCTAGTGCCTTCTGCTTTACCAAGCATTATTGTCTTTTCTAATGAGTCATCGCTTCTCATGATATCTCATGAAATGTCCAAAATATGACAGTTCAGTCATCTTGACTTCTAGGGAAAGTTCAGGGTGGATTTGGTCTGGAACCAATTTATTTCTCTTTTTTGAACAGTCCACAGTATCCATATAACTCTTCTTTTTTCCAATTAGCTTTCTTCACTATCCAGCCTTTTAGCAATAGTAATTGCAAGTGCATTTCTATGCCGCTGATCAGTGAACTAGCACTCTCTAAGTTGTTTACAACATGTAAGCCAGTTGCCGCCAACAAGCTGGGTACTCATGTTACTGACTCACAAAAGGATGGAAGGCTCAGTGGACCTTGGAGCCCTGCCTGGGATTGAACTCACAACCTTGTGGCTGCAGTATTGGCATTTAACCACTGTGCCACCAGGGCTCCCTCACAACCATACATAGCTTTCACAGCCATACATAGAAATTGGAAAATACAATGGCACGGACAATTTTACCTTTAGTTTTCAGTGATATATTTTGACACTTCAGGACACTTCAGAACTATGGTAGTTCATCCATAGTGGCCCTTCCACATCCTAGTCTTTTTCTGACTTCTTGAGTTCAGTTCCATTCTGATTAATTACTGAGCCAAGGTATGGAAAATCTTTTGCTATTTTGTTATCTTCATTGTGTGTGTTATGTAAATCATTTGTGTTTATTATTTTTGTTTTCTTAATGTTCAATTGTAAAGCTGTATTTTCACTTTCTTCCTTGACTTTCTTCAGTAATTATTCCAAGTCTTTTCTATTTTCTGCTAATAGTATGGTATTGTCATCTGCATATCTTATATTGTTGATGCTACTTCCTCTAATTTTCATGCTTCCTTTCTCCAAGTCTAATCCTGCTTTACTTAGGATACAGTAAATGCACAAGTTAAACAGATAGGGTGATAAAATGCAACCTTGCCTGACTCCTTTGGCAGTTAGAAACTATTTCATTTCTCTGTATTCTGTCCTGACATAAGCTGCTTGTCCTAAATCCAGGTTATGGACCAGGACAATCAAATGTTGGAGTACATGAGAACGGAGTCAATAGAAGTAGCATGTTTCTTTTGCAAATGAGAATGGTTCTCTGTGTGTTACTGCATAAGACAGAAATCCCAGGTGGCATCTCTCTACACTAAGGTTCAATAAGGCTTCTGAGAAGGACTTTTTTTTTAATGCATTGTCCCCAAAGTTGTATAAGAGCCCTATGGAATATGGCAGAAGAAGGAGGAGCAATTATTTAAAGTACTTTTAATCTTTCTTTAATTAGAAGACATGTTAAATTAAAAGGCCCAAGAGTGATCTTGCAGATGTCAGCTTACTGTGAGATATTAATTGGTATAAGGAGCTAATGGCGTGCTAAGCTGAATATCTGCATTGTTATGCTTGTACAGACTGTATTAACATTTCAACCAGCTTGACCTATATACAGTTCATGCAGTGCATTGTTTGCCCCTCTTCAGTGATGATACTGGACAAGACTTCTTTAGACATTACTCCCCCACAATTTCTAATGTCTTCTTTTGCCACTTCTCCACTCCATAGGTCCCCTTCTGAACCTATTCAAAAAGAGCATTCTATTGTTGCAACATTGTCGGCCGGCATCCCTATTGTATACAGTCACAGCCAGATGCTTACAGAAAAGCCATGCCTTTTCTTTTGGAAGCTGAACCAGCCACATATTTCACTAGTGTTTGTGCAGCAACCAAAATGAAAAAAGTGCTACTGGGGACAATGTAATATGCACAATTTCAAAGGCACCTGTATAGGTCAGCTGAACATCCCCTCTCTTCTTCTTTAATTGTTTATTTTTATAGGTTTGGCACAGAAAGCTGCAACAAGTTTTTTGTGTAAGATGGCAGCTTGCTGAAATATGTTTGTTAAGACAGAGATTGAAAAATTCAGTGGAAGGATTATCTTATCTCAAGCAGATGGAGGAACACAGGAGTTAGCAACTCTGTAGGCTTCTTGGTATAATTTATTTATGAATACAAATGACTGCCATATGTTCCTTGTTGTTTTTTCCTTCCTCAACATGCACAAGACCCCTAGGTAACTAAGTCCAGATGTAAAAGAGATGTGTACGTGGACTTCAGTGTATACATTCCCTGTTCATTCATTTTACATCTAGCTACCTTTTGGTTCTGTGTGTGGGAACTGCAGACTATCAGCAATATTGGGGCTTTCTAGATTGGCAGGAAAGTGTGACATGAAGTTGCCTTTTCCTTAATGCTTAGCAGCTGCACCACAGCCTTTAGATGGACCTGCGCTGTTCTGCAGTTTTTAAAAAAGAAGCTGTGGCACCTTTTTAAAGGTGCTTCTTCTCCCCTAAAACGCAAAAAAAGTGTTTTCATGGCACACTTTCCCCTTTTCTCATCTAAAGGCTAGACTTTCATGCAGCCATGAACACACTTCTTTTTGCCAATCTAGATCAGGCCAATGTGTCCATGAGATTCTGAACCAGTCCTTTCACAGAACCTGGAAATGTTATTTTACTGTTGGTGGTTATTGTGCTGTATTGGCCCCCTAGAAGACATTCCCCCACAAGAAGAATCAAACATTCTTTTGGATCCCAACCATGTGGGAGTGTGGGGCATTTTGTCACATTTTTTGTCTTCTCCAGCTGTTTTAAGCCCAGAGGACACCCCCTTTTTCCCAACAGCAAGTGACCCAGATGTTACATATGGTTCACTTCCTGCTTTTAAAAGGGACCTCTGCACATGTCATATATTGCCTAGTACTATTCTGCAAGGTGTAATTAGGCAAGTCTATACACACAAGAGGAATATTTCCCAATCAAGTGCCACCTACCACCACCTTGTCTTCCCTTTTTTGTTGATTTTTGTACCTGTCTCTCCCTGTTAAACATGTACTAGTGGGATGGATTGCTGATTCTCCTTTGGTACCCCTATTTAGTATTCTAAGCAATGTCTCAGAATGAGCATATAGCAACATCCTTAACAGCACCTAAACTAGTCCATGCTCAGCAGGGGATGGCATCTTGGACAAGAGTGAGCTAAGCTCTATGCCAGTTGAAATGATGTCTACCTGGAGCACTGTCCCATGCATATAGATTTATCTTTCATATGCACTAGATTTTTCAGATACCTGGTTCTGAATAGTTAAATTGGCTTTTCTTTCCTGCATCTGTTAGGAAATCTTTCCTCATGCTTTGGTGAACATTTCATTCTGCAGATCAGAACTTGTCACTCAGAGACTACTTCAGCACTTGACGAATAAGCTACCTTTTTATATTAGCATATAAAAAGTGAAAAGAAAATTGTATAAGTATGTGCAAGGTAATTATTTTAAATAAACATTTTTTGCATGTGTCCAGCAATTACAGTCCTCTGAATATTATAAAGGAAACAGAAAATGGCATCCAAATTTAAGCAAATATATTATAGCAAATGTATGCTTTTTAATAGAGGAGGTTGGTTCCTTTTTAATTTGAATGTAATTATTTGTCAAGTACAGTCAAAAGTTTACCTTCTGACATTAAATTAAGAGGATGGTAAAAATGCTGTTTATGAAGACTTAATAAATGGGCAAATAAAAGCTGGGGCAAAAGGTGCAATTAATTTGGGTTCTCCAGAAATAATTATTTCAGTTTCAACATACCAGTAGTAATTCCACAGGGCTAAGAGTTCATTGAGAGCCATACAAAATGATCAAGTTGTTATGATAGTATTCTCATCCCATCTTTTAGACTGTATGAATGAAGTGAAAATGTTGGCTAATAGGCATTTATGGTGTGTCTTGCTTGTGATGCCTGTGTTGTTGTTTGAATCCCCTGTGATTTTGATTGAGTTGTATAACAGTCATCAAAATTCCCTTGACCTCTGATATGATGTTTGAAAAAAGTTTTTGTTTTATTATGACTCTTCCATTAGTTATTACTGCTACAGGGAGAAAAGAACTGGATGAACTTTTTTTTTTTTTTTGCAAACATTTGTTTTGCATAAATCATTTTAAGTCCACAGTCAGAAGAAAATGAAAATAGTTGGATATATATTCATAAAAAATCTACATAGTTGATTAGTAGTATATAAATTAAGAATGAGCATTAAATCAAATGGCAGTGGGAAGCCATGAACAGGTACTAGAGGAAAAACATACACAGCAGTGGTTGTTTCCTGGAGGAATAAAAGATTTAAAGGATAACTAATAATTGTCAGTAACAGCTATGCCTTCCCCTCCTGTGAAGAGGCTGGTTTCTGTTATGTTTAGTAGAATATAGCGGCACCATTGTACATAAGGTGAAACAGTATGAAAGAATAGGTTGCAATTTCCTCTGGTTTACACTCTTTGTCTAAAAGAAAGGAACTTGGGTGTCTTTCCAGACTGTTGCTCAACCCAACAACCATCTAAGAACATTTTCTTTCCTTGGCTATTGACACCAGTACCTCAGTTTGCAACAGCAACAGAGTATTGCCTGTTTAAAGTTCTGTACACCTTCCACTGAAAGTGAGGGGCATTAAAAGTTTTCATGAGAAGCTGTTTATCTGTTCAATAGATCAAGGTATATTAGATCCGTTAAGTAAGAAGTGGAGAAAGTGCACATTGTGGGCCATGCATGGCCCCTGGGGGCATGTTTTGCAACTCTTCAAGAAACAATTGAAGCCCACTGACTCCCTATTTTTAAAAGGAAAATCTGGCTGAAAATTGGGCTGAAAAACACCCAGTCAGCTGTAAAAACATGTTGATTTGGAATCCCATGCCTCCCTCACTTCAAAAACCAGCTGCATTTGGGCTGTGATGTGACAACACTTCTGATCATGCTAGGAGCTATGGGGTGGCTTAGGGTGAGGAATGGTCCTCATCTCCTTTTTCATAGTCTATGCCTGTATTAAGTCAATGGCAACTTTGGGGCGGTACAGACTGCCCAAAAGTGGCAGTCTGTAGACGCCCAAAGAAGCGGCAAGATGAGGCCAAGGGAAGCCCCATCCTGTCGCTTCCGGGGGCCGTGGGGAAGCACCCCACTTCCCTTGGCAGTGCCAAGGGGAGAAAGGGACCTCCACAGCAGCCCCTTTCTCCCCGGGTCTTTGGCGCAGCCGTTTAAAAGCTGCACCAAAGACCCAGTCCAAAAAAAGAGCTCCCCTGCAGAGCTCTTTTTGGCGCGGCGGAAAGAGCACACTTGGCGCCCTCCCGCAGTGCTATTGTGTCATGGCACGCCCAGCGTATTTAAACACAATGGCGCGCCTGTATGGATGCTGCCATTTTAAAATGGCGGCGTCCATACGGTTTAGGGTTAGGGAGGGTGCAAACGCTGTGCCCTCCCCAACCCTATTCATGCACTAAAGAGCCCTAAAGGCACTCTTTAGTGGTGTCTCGATCGGGCCTTTGTAAATAATGTCAATGTAAGATCCCTTAATTCACTGGGTCTGCTCTAGGTGGGAATAACAGTTGAGTTTAGATACTTTGGACATTGATAGAGAAAAACTAGCAATTCCTAGACATTTGTACCTGGAAAGTAACTCTAGACTAATGAATATCTACTTCTTGCCTATGTAAGTTCAATTGATTTATGGAGTCTGCTCTAGATAGGGCTAACAATTGGATTTAGATGCTTTGAACAGTGCCAGAGTGCTTCTTGCCTGCAATATCCTGTGTTCATTCCCTTTGGTCTTCGATGACCACTGTTGCTTATAACTATTATGTTACTGCAGTCCAATAATTACTTGTGCAGCAACCATACAGCAGGTTAACAGAAACAAAATCACAACATACTGCTTCTTTCATGTAGAGAATTGATGTTCTCCAAAATAAGGTTTCCAGATTTTTTGTACAGATGACTGATAATTAGGAGAACAGGGCAGGTATGTATTACATGTATTTCAGATTTGGAAAGACACCTAATAAACAGTTGTGGCAGATACACGTGGCGTTGATGGCAGTTGTGGCAGATACACATGACTGTGACACGTGACCTCTCATGAAGGCTCCCCAAAGCCTGAAGTTCAACTCCTCCCTCGCAAGCTGCACAAGTTTCCATATACTTTGATTGCTCTTATGACTAATTTTAAAATGATTTGCCTTTAAAGTACATGTGCTAGCTACATGTCCTACATACAATAGCAATAATTATAGCAAGTTCATTTCTATATTGCTTATTGGTGAACTGGCACTCCCTAAGAGGTTTACAATCTGTAAGCCAATTGTCCCCAACAAGCTAGGTACTCATTTTACCGACCTACAAAAGGATGGAAGGCTGAGTAGACCTTGAGGGCCTTCTGGGATCAAACTTACAACATTGTGGGTGCAGGAAGGGGTATTTTAACTTGATATTGTTTTAACCTCTGCTGTACTCCGCCCCGATTGCTTGTTCAGAGGGGCGGAATAGAAATAAATATTATTATTATTATTAGGACCAGCATTTAAGCACTGCACCAACAGGGCTCCATCCAGGCCTAAGGATTGTTTTACAGGGGTTACTGTAAATTTGTGTAGCACTCTAGAAGGCCAGGGTTTGGATTCCTGCTCAGCCATAGAAGCCCACTGGGCAGTCTTGATCAAGCCACACTCTCTCAACCTCAGAGGAAGGCAATGGCAAACTTCCTCTGACTATGGGCTGAAACAGACGGCCATGAAGGGGCAGCTTGAAGCCGTCCCCACCCAAGATGCCGGAGTCCTGAGGGCACCCTCCACCGCTGGCCCAAATAGAGCAAAGATCTGCCCCATTTTGGGCCAGGTTTGGGCAGCCCAGAAGCAGCTTCAGCCTGGCTTCTGTGCATCTTGGGCACATGTTTCATCTGATGGCCATGCCCCCAAACTGTGTGGAAGCCAGCATTTTTGGTCCATTTGTTCAGGCCCCAAGTTTGATCAAGAAAACCCTATGATAGGATTGCCATCAGCCAGAGATGACTTAAAGACACATAGCAACAACTGTAAATTTTCAGTAAGGGCATCCTTCTACACATATACTACAATCCAGTTGCCTATACTCAGTCTTATTTACAGTATACATTCCATTTTCGAAATTATACTATGTTCTCATTCTCCCCACCTGTACACATCTGAACATCTTTAGGGTAACAAACCTTTATTTGCTATATTTTGTTTAATGTCTGATCTTGCCTGAAGAGAGGTTCTACAAGCCTGCTTCCTGTCTTACAACTTTATTGGTAGGCCTTAATAACAGTCCCAATAACGTTTTACAGAAAAAGTTTTCATCTTCTGTTCTGACAGTCAGCCTGACTTCAAGCATCTCTACAATAATTCACTTTAAAGGATTGGGTTTTTGTTTGTTTGTTTGTTTTGGTAGCCTTTTCACTGTAAAATCATGAGGAATCCCCAGTGTTAATTGCTGGGTTCAAACTTGACCCACTAAATAGCTTCTTTCACTTCTTTTACCTTGCATTTGTTTTACCTCCTCACATTTGTGGCTGCCTACTTTGTATTTATATCTAGACTTATATATTACCGTATATTCAGGCCATTAAATCATCAGCACTGGCTGTAGTTATTCTTGGGATCAGTATCCCTAACTGTTGTTACATTTCAACTCTTTCACCAGTTGTCCATTCTTCCTATGCACAAGGAACCTTTGGGACTGGTAGTTCTGGAGATAGCATGTTATGTATAGCGAAGCATAAATATCACTTCCTCTCTAACTACTACTCTGTTTCGCCGAAAATAAGGCATCCCCTGAAAATAAGACCTAGTAGAGGTTTTGCTGAATTGCTAAATATAAGGCCTCCCCCCAAAAGTAAGATGCACACAGTATATAATAAATGTTCTTTTTTGTTTGTTTGTTTGTTTGTTTAACAATATATGTGAATTCTTCTTCATGGAAAAATAAGACATCTCCTGAAAATAAGACCTAGCGCATCTTTGGGAGCAAAAATTGATATAAGACACTGTCTTATTTTCGGGGAAACACGATGGTTTAGCACGCACAAGCCACTTCTTGTTTGGCAACTTGCTTACTCTGCCCTAACAGTCCTTCTGGTTGGCTTCAGCAAATCCCATAAGCTCTGAACTGGTATGTAGAGAGACAAGGAATAAGCTTCTAAGATATAAAGAAATAAGTTTCTGCAAATGTGCTCAAGCATAACCTACAGCTTAGCTGAAATTTTCTCCATCTGGTAAAAGGGTTGCAGCCTAGGTTAGTTGCTCCATATCTCCAGGCCTTGGTAAATTGTACTCTTCCCTGTCCATGCTCTTGGACCCTAATCATATTATATGGGATGTAAGGAGCTGATAGACATAGATGTACTTATCTTTAGAAAGCATTCGACTAGATCAACATTTTTGTCCCTCACAAGCTATAATTTTGCCAAGTGTGGATGACTTGCTGCTGATTATTAGGCAAAAATCAGAATTCGTGGTAGCCACCTTTATTTTGCTTAAGGAAAATGTTAAGAAAAAAACTTTTTTTTTACTATTGGTAAAAAATGATTGTGTGACTCTGTCCTAGTACATGTTGACCTTTATCTGGTTCCTCATTTGTCAGGTTTTATCCACTGTATTTATACTCGAGTATGTATGGCACAATGTTTGAGGCTCCATCTGACAAGTGCTTTTTGTTAGTGATTTCAAACTATGGAATAAACCAGAGGCACAGCACCAGAGTGAACAGAGCTCATTTGCTCCCAATTTACTGTAGTGAAACAGAAGCAAACATCAGCCTCAGGACTGCACCAGGTTGCACTGCAAATAATGAGGCACTGAAGATCAGGGATGGTTTCAGAATTCCCCATTTAGGTAGGAAAGATCGAATGTCTCAAGTATGTAATACTTCTTGAGTCTCAAGGGGGAGAGTGTGTGCTAAAGAAATGCTGAAACTTTTTCATGGTGGCAGAAAAGGTTACTGCCAGAACACTTTGTTGGGTTGCCTTGATGACTCTGCACTCCATCTTTCACCTTTTCTTGTTTCTTTTCTTTAAATTGCATGCCTGCTAAAACAAATTTCAAAAGCACAGAGCTGTCCAAAAAGAAAATCTCAATTTTATGAAAAATGCAGAATCAAACAGTACAAATTGTACTTGTGGTCATCTAGAAATGGAGTGGCATTCATTTAATATGTGATATGCATGCCATTGTTCTCCTACAAAAATCTAAAACATGCTGATTTCTTTATTTTACATTTAAATATTGGGTCAGTATAGTGGAAGCATATTTTCCATTTCCATCTAAACATTAGAAATTGATTGTGCTTTTTCTATATGATTCTGATGTACCTATTTATCTATAGAGGTGCCCAGAATCTGTAACAGTTGCTGCTCTGGACTAAAGCTTCCACAATCTGCCAGCCACCATGGCCACTAGGCATATTGCCTGGAGTAATGTTATCTAAAGCCAGCATGATGTATAATGGTCAGTGTCCTGAACAACTCCAGAAACCCAGGGTTCACATCTCCACTTGGCCATGGAAACCCATTGGGTGTCTTTGGACGAGTCACACTCTTTCAGCCTCAAAGGAAGGCAATAACAAATCCCCTCCAAATAAATCTTGCCAAGAAAACCCTGTTATAGGCTTACCTTATGGTTGCTGTAAATTGGAAACAAATTGAAGGCAGACAACAACAATATAATCTAATGAGAAGCTGCTGCAGCTGAACCAAACAAAATCAAAACAAAACCCCAACAACCCACTGTCTGATTTTCTCTGATGGGTCAGGCATCTTACCAAGGTTGATTCAAGACAATTCATTTAGGGTTGTTTTTTCTCCCTTTGCTGCCAAAAAGAGTTTTTAAAGTCCCTCTAATTTTTATCTTGTAATTACTGGATCTGAAGCATGCTCAAAGAATGCTGTGCAGGAAGGTTCCCCTAGTAGAATATTTTTGTAGTTTTCCAGGGAACAATACTTGATCTAACAGTACAAAGATCTATATGAGGACCACCCTTGGGGAAAATCCAGTTCCATGTGATTCTGTGCAAGGCTAAATTAGGGTAGGACTACAAGTAGTGTGCTGGTCCCACTCTCATTCATTCTGGCAAGACTTGCCCAGCAGAAGTTCCTGGAGAATTTTTCCTGCTGTTTTTTTTCCCCCAGTTACTTTTCAGCTGCAGCATCTTCTCAGAGAGATTTCTTATCCCCATTGTCATTATTGTCACACAGAAAAAGAGAGGGGATGAGAAGAAGACAGACGGGCTATGCTAGAATATAATTCTTGCCAAGAGAACCTGCAGGCACAAGGGGTTTACTCCATTTTGACAGAATATTATTTTTCCTTTTCCCCTCTCTTGCTCTCTCATTCTCAAGGAGGAGTACAGACATCCAGAAATATAGACTACTGTAATTACAATGATAATGACTCTGTCCCCCAAATACAATCTGAAATGTTTTCTGTGTCCTGGGTGTATTTTGTATGGTTCAGCCTGGATGTTTGTGTGTGTGGTGCGATGCTGTTCGGACAAGTGGTGTGGAGAGATTCTTAAAATACTAAAGCAATTCTAAAATCCATCTTCAAGGAACACTGAATATTTTATTGCTTAAAAATATGCTGTAAATAGCAAAACAGTGTATTGCATTTGTCTGGTATTTAAGCTGCTTTGTTTAAGTATAAATAAAACACAAACAAGATCCTTAAATCTTTGACTGTAATCCTGCACAGGCAATCATTAGTGAACACACTCTCCTCAGGGACATTTAGGAAGTCTAACAACACGCAGGATTGCAGCCTTTGACAATAACAAGAAAATTGCTATGCACCAAACTGAACAATATGTCAGAACATAGTCTTAATGCATGTCTGGTGGGCAGAGTTACAATGGAGTGTAATCATGCTTTTGATATCTTCTCCCCACTCAGATGCATAGCATATATCTATATCTATATCTTCAAGTGTTGTCAGTAGTTAGCTGTCCCCACACCTTATTAACAATCCCAGAGTGTGCAAACCTCAGGACTAGTTTTTACAATGAAATGAGTGGACATCCTAGGGAAAAGAGTGTCAGGCTAAGAACAGGGAAGACCAGATTCAAATCTGCACTCATCTGCAAAGCTCAATGGTGATCTTTACCCAGACATTCTTTCTTAGTTGAACTGACCTCACATGCTTGTTGTGAAGCCATGGACATACAAAAAGCTTCAAGTCACTCCACTTACCATCGTGGTCATCAGGCTTATGGGAAGCCTTACAAGAAGGACATGAGTACAATTCCACCCTTTCAATTGTTTCTTCAGTTAGCATTGGTCAGAAGAATATTGCTAATGATAATATAATGCCTTTATGACTAGTAGTGATTGATAAACGAATCCTCGTAGATGAAAGATGGAGGCCACTGTTAGGTCTGTAGAGGGCAGGTGGGACATAAATGTTACCAGGGCAAAGTTTTCTGCATGCTATTTTCAAGCAATATATTCTAAACATTTTGTACTACAGTGAGCCCTTGATATCCCATGGGGTTTGAATCCAGGACCACCTATGGATACCAAACTCTGTGGATTCTCAATCCCATTATATACAGTGGCATAGTAAAATGGTATAATATATAAAATGGAAAAAAATAATACTTGCTTTCTGGAAATTTTAAAAATCTATATTTTAAGCTGGGAATGATTGAATCTGTGGTTGCAGAATCTGTGGTTACAGACTGTCTTGAGAATTGGAAATATCTTCCTTCCTTGGTTGCAAATCTTATATATGTTATGACAGGGATCCCTCCCCCCATTTTTATTTATTTAAAATAGTTATAGGCAGCTGTGAAGGCTTGATACTTTGTAACAGGGGGCTTTCTAGATTGGCAAAAAGAAGTGTGTTCATGGCTGCATGAAAGTCTAGCCTTTAGATGAAAAAAAGAGAAAGTGTACCATGAAAACGCTTTTTTTGCATTTTAGGGGAGAAGAAGCGCCTTTTAAAAGGTGCTGGTTTTCCCAGCTTCGTTTTTAAAAATTGCAGAACAGCGCAGCTCAATCTAAAGGCTGTGGTGCAGCTGCTAAGCATTAAGGAAAAGGCAACTTCATGTCACACTTTCCTGCCAATCTAGACAGCCCCATTATCACTGCTCAGAAAAAGTCCCCTTAGGGATAAGGAAGCATGGTACTACCTTGTTACCTGTTTTGATTCAGGCCTTTTGCCCTTGGGGAATAGTCTTGATTGGATTATTTGGATTTTCTAGAATTTATGTTGTTATGTGCTGGATCTGATGTGCATATGAATAAAATAAGTTGAGCTGAAATGTTGCTTTCTCTCCACATTTCATTGCTCACGTGAAGATTGTGAAATCAGAGTTTTAACAGTTTTTTTTTCAGAGATGGGATGAATTCCAGAGTGGAGAGAACTTAATAGAGCAGATTTACTGGTCATTAGCATGGTAGCTGCTTTTTCTTTAAGAGTCTCTTCTGTGTAAAACTAGCATTATTCCGGGAGGCCTTTGGTTGGGAAATTCAGCTGCTACCAGTGTTACCACAACTGAAAAACACAACCACTAGCTATGAAGATTAAAGAATGTGAACAGGTCTGCTTTCACCCTATTCCCAAATTTGGCCAAATGCATTGTTTTGTGTTGCACAATTAAATATTAACTCTAGTGCTAGGTTAAAGCTACCAGTACAATTTATTTCTTTGTTTTATTTGTTTTATTTTTATGTAGATTTATTTTACTTTGGGTTCTTGGTGACAGCTAACTGCTGACAACACTTGGAGATATATATAGACATAAGCTATGCGTCTGAGGGAAAACAGAACATTAGATTTATTTTATTCTGGTTTCTCAGTACTTACGGAAAATGGCAAGATTCCTCCATGTTTCCCTTCCTATTTCTATTAATAATTGAATTTAGGACTTTGGCTGTCAGATGATATTGAGCCATTGGAGGCAAAGGAGAGTTGCAACTGAAGATGGTTTTGTTTGCAGATGACATAGGCATATTTACTAAAATTCTTAAAGTTTGTTTTCTATGGAAAACAACTTATAGGAAACTTATAAATGTTCAGTTTTCAGATATAAAGCTGTGCATTAGGCTTTGGAGAGTGATATAAGATCTTTCTGATAGGGCCTACAGCATTACAAACTCTGGGCAGGCCATAGGAATGAAATGTTAATCTATCTGCTCTTTCAGAAATTGGACTCAATTTTAGAATCATCATCCTTTAAATGGATAGGCCTATTGAAATATTTCAGGATTTATCACTCAGCAAAAATAGAAGGCTGGATAAAATTTTAATCATACATCATTATTAACACAGTGGAGGGAGATCTGGCAAAATGGAAGGCTGTTGGGTTGTCTTGGTTAAACAGATTGGCCACAGTTCAAATGAATGAAATGCTGAGCATATTATTTTTCTTTTTAAGATGATGATGATAATGATAATGATGCCATAATTAGCTCCAGATAGTTTAAAATTCTCGCAATGACACAATTAATTCATCTGTCTTGAATGAAAGCAGTCAGAGGATCAGAGGTACTGGTTCTGGAGCTAATGAGGAGTTGATGCATTCTTTCTGTGTTTACTTAGAACAAAGTCCAATCAAGTAAGCATGTGTAGGATGGTTTTCAGATGGGTGAACAGAACATTGGATTTTAAAGAAAAAAAATAAGCTACAACACTATCTTTGTTTCTGTGGAGAAAAAAGAACATATGAACACTGCAGAGAGACACTGCAGACTGAGTCAGCCAGAAAAATCAACAGTAGCAGAACACGTTATAAACCATCCTGGGCATAAAATGCTGTTTGAAAACTCTGAAATTCTGGACCATGCCAACCACTGTCAGGTTGTTGGTTCTGTTTCATCCTGGAGAGAAATGACCAGTGATGTGCCACAGGATTCTGTCTGGGGACCAGTGCTATTCAACATCTTTATCAGTGACTTGCATGACAGAATTAGGGGCATACTTATCAAATTTGCAGATGACATCAAATTAGGAGTAGTAGCTAATACCTGGAGGACAGGATCAAAATTCAAAATGACCTGTGAACAAACTGGAAATCTGGGCCAAAGCTAACAAAATTATGTTCAACAGAGAAAAATGTAAGGCAGGTGAAACATCAGGAATAAACTCTTCTAGAACATGACCACGTAGCCCGAAAAAACCACAAAAAACTATGGCTGCTGAAAGCCTTTGACTTCACAACATATGAACACCTTATGAATCTAATTACATGCAGACATGATTAAAATATGGAGAAAGTAAAGATGCATTGCAGTGCTTTATCTTCTCTGGTGTTGCCATTTGTGCTTTCTTCACTTTGCACTCCAGATTAGTAGACATGAATTTGAGAAGATGAAAATCAGACCAGTTTGGATTTCTCAATCAGGATGAATTTATAACAAGCTTTAAATCCAGCACATAGTTAAAATGTAGTTTGTTTCCACAGTCATAAACTGAGGCTTGCTTCACTGAGGGTTCTTCAACTTGATTCAAAAGTAGTCAAGGTTACTTTAAGGCACTCGTGTGAAAGAGGATTTTATTAAATATATTGTCATGTAATGGCTGCATTTGATGGATTACGGTTAAGAAAAATGATGACTTGTGTTCTGTGGTGTTCTTCCATGAGGACTTCCAGTGAAGGCCTCGTACACATGTGCATTCTTGTTGTACTTGTGGTGGTTGTTGTTGTTGTTCAGAGGTGTTCAGAAATGTGTTCAGAGGAGGTTTGTTTTTGCCTTTCTCAGAGGCTAAGAGAGTGGGACTTGCCCCAGGTAACCCAGGGGGTTTCCATGGCTAAGTGCGGATTTGAACCCTGGTCCTCAGAGTTGTAGCTCCCTGCTCAAACCACTATACCATGCAGTCCTAGGAAAAATGAGGGGAAGGGAGGGGAATGTCATGACTACAGGTTTTAAACATTTCTCTAAACCTTCTAGAAAGAACCAGGATGTAGATGCAAAGCAGCTATAACAAAACTCTGTCCCCTTGCCCAATTGTTTGAAAATAGGGAGAGGGAACAGAAGGTCTTTATTTAGCATTCCTAACTAAAAATGTTTGAACTCTTACCTCTAGTCCTCTAGAAGGTTATATACAGGGTGAAGATTGACCTACATACTGTGCAATTCTATATACAGTAACACAAACCTTTCAAGTCCATAATGTGTGGTATGAAGTGTGTGAGTATCATACCCTCCAACTGTCCCAGTTTGGCAGGGACAATCCCAGCCAATTCTGGCATCCCACTTTTTCAGCTATTTTCAAAATGTCCCACTTTCTCTTCTTTCCACTTTCCTCTTTCATCCACAATTTTCAGTACTCCAGTTGCTGGAGATTGAGCCAAAAGTTCAAAAGTAGCTTGCACTCAATTAATTAAAGGCTTTAAATGAGAATTAGATAAGTAAGATAAATATAATGGAGCCAGTTAGCGTGGCTTTTTTGTTTTTGCTTTAATGGCAGAATTTTAGAACATTAAAGTCAGGGTAGTTATTTAATATGTCCAGAACGTGCTGCTTTTGAATATTACTTGCTGGGGAAGATCAGAGAGTGCTCTTGCACCCATGTCTTGCTTGTGAACTTCTCATGGGCATTTGATTAGCCCTTATGAGGAACATATTAAAGTTTTAATTTTTCCTAGTATTTTAAGATATGTGCCTTAAAAATAGCATATATCTGGGGAAAGGGATTTGATGGTAGAAGTAGCAGATCTGTGACTGAAAAATGTGACTATTTCTTGAAATTCATTATTTCTGTTCATTTTAAGATTTTGAACAGATGTAACATTTCAGTAAATTGTACACGCGGTTAAAAGATACAAGGGTTTGTGAGGAAAGAGGTAAGGAGGAAAAAGCCTTTTACATTGCAATCCTGTACATATATAGTCGGATGCTAGAACAATTGTAATAATAATAATAATAATAATAATAATAATAATAATATTAGTTATATTCCGTCCTTCTGAACAATGCAACCAGGATGGTTTACAACATTAAAATATACAATCCAGCATTAAAATATACAATCCCATGACTCCCAATCCCACTCCCACTTAAAATACAATTAAACAAGTTACAATGAAGTTACAATTAATACATTCTTAAAATACTAACATCAAATAAACAATACACAATAGCTGTAGCAAAATCAGGGTCAGCAAATTCAGTTTTCTTTTTAGTGGCCAGCTATCTATTCAGGAAAGGCCTGCCGGAAGAGATACGTCTTAACGGCTTTTTAAAAGCTGATTAAGGTGGTCATATAATGGATCTCATCTGGCAGGCCATTCCGTAATCTGGGAGTGGTAGCCGAAAAGGTCCTCTGGGTGGTTGCAGACAGCCTAGTTTTTAAAGGTTGTAGCAGATTCCTCCCAGAGGACCTGAGTGCGCAGGGAGGATTGTACAGAAGGAGGTGGTCCCAAAGATAGGTTGGAGCCAAGCCATTTAGGGCTTTAAAGGTAATAACCAACACCTTGTATTGGGCCCGGAAACTAATGGTCAGCATGGGCATTGTGAGTTTCTGTTAGGTAAGTGGGTTTAGGATTGCTTCCTCAAATATATAGGACAATATTGTGCACTTTTTCCAAAAATTGTGGGAGTAGATTAAAAAGAGTGCAGACCATGCCCTTTCAGCTCTGGGCTCCAAATTAATCCTGTTGAGTGCCATTTGGGAAGTTAAGGCTTTTCCATTAACAAAATTCTTCCTAATTTTTGGTTGCTAATGGTAGCAATGTAGCTTGATATTTGAAAGTAGTTCTGACTTTTCCAGTTGTAGAGACTTAGGACTTTACTGGTAAAGTCTTTTGTGTCCTCCAATTGTTTCTGCAGTTGACATGAGATTCAGCAAAGAGTGGCACAGTGGTATAGAGAAATAGGAAACTATGTGTATTTTCATATGCCTTTGCAATACAAAGCCTTAATCTTGGAATTTAAAATGCTTTTATAGTTTTTTGTGGGTTTTTCAGGCTATGTGGCCATGTTCTAGATGAGTTTGTTTCTGACAATTTGCCAGCATCTGTGGCAGGCAGTGATTTCCGGTAATCTATTTATAGTTTTATTGTTGAATGGCAAGGCCTCAGGGTGGGAGGATAGGCAAAGAGGATTTGTGTCTGTTTCATTAGAGATCCCTTGTTTGTTGGGAAAAAACCCTGACCCTGGGTTTTCATTTGCATTTGAAAACCCCTGACCCTGGGTTTCATTTGCATTTGTTGGGTCTTGATTTTAGTGTTTTTCAGGACTGGTAGCCAAACTTTGCTAACTTGAAGGGTTTCTTCTTTCCTGTTGAACTTGTCCAGGCGCTCGTGGCGTTCAGTGGCCTTTCTGTGCATTTTGACCTGATAGTTGTTGGCGTGGTCCAGAATTTCAGTGTTTTCAAACAGCATTTTATGCCCAGGGTGGTTTATAATGCGTTCTGCTACTGCTGATTTTTCTGGCTGACCCAGTCTGCATTGTCTCTCATCTTCCTTGATTTGTGTTTGAACACTGCCTTTGGTGGTCCTTATGTAGACTTGTCCACAGCTGCATAGTATGCAGTAAACTCCTGTGGCTGTGAGAGATTCTCACCTGTCCTTCGCTGAGTGCAGCATTTGCTGGATTTTCTTTGTTGGTTTGTAAACCTTTTGGAGGTTGTGTTTCCTTACCAGTTTCCCTATTCTGTCTGTGACTCCTTTGATATACGGTAAAAACATATTTCCTTTGGTTGGTTGTTTGTCTTCACTCCTCTGGGTTTTTCTGGATCTGGCAGCCCTTCTGATGTCTGAGCTGGAGTAACCATTAGCCTGTAGAGCCCAGTATAGATGCCTCAATTCATCTTCAAGGAAGCGGGGTTCACAGATCCTTTTTGCCCAGTCCATCAATGTTTTTATTGTGTTTCTTTTTTGTCTTAGGTGATGGTTGGTGTTCTTGTGAAAACAAACAAACAGCTTCATTTATATACCGCTTCATACCTCCTAAGGAGTGTCTAAGCGGTTTACAACTGTAGGCTACTTGCCCCAACAATCTCTGCACTCATTTTAGCGACCTTGGAAGAATGCAAGTCTGAGTTGAGCTTGAGCCCTTTTGCTGGTCTTGAACTCGCAACTTTACGGTTTTGAGTGAGTGGCTACAGTACAGGCATTTAACCACTGCGCCACCAAGGCTCCTTAGTGTTGGTTTTCTGTATACTGTATGGCCCAAACTTTGGTTTGATTTGTGGATGGCCAGGACATCCAAGAATGATGCAACTCTTCTTTTTCCATCATGAATTGGATGTTAGGGTGGATGTTGTTCAGGAACTTTTTTGTTTTAATCTAAAATGTGTAACTAAGTATATTGGTACTGGAGTGGTGGATATGTAAATATTTTGGGCTAAAATGTGGTTAGCATTTCATTATCCTCATGTTATTGGATGATTTCTGGTTTATGAATTTTATATTTAGCATCTGAATTTGTTCTTTTTAAGTTTTAAAAGGTTATTTTTTTTTTTGAGGGAGAATGAGAGTGCATACAAACAAGTGTAGTAAGATAATCAAGACAGTGTTACAGAAAAGAGATTTTAAAAGTGCATGAAATTTATTTGGTACTCAGTAGATACTACTGAAACCTATATGGAATCCTGATATTTCATGTTTTCTGAAAGGGAACAAGCCCAGAGTTGATGAGGAAATAATCTTTAGACTAAACAAGAGGGAAATTCTGTTACTTAAGGACAAGAATGATCCCGTTCTTAGTAGGCAGGTGGAATGCTATCTTCCTACTGTCCTTTCTTTTAGCTGATATTGTCTGTTTTTCTGTCAATTTCACTTAGAATTTGAAAGAAACAAAAGTTAGAGGAGAGCAGTTTAAGCACATATGCCAACTATGGCCAAAATTGATTCATAAATGTTGCATTCTAGAGCAAAATGGGCCCATAATGTAATTGACAGATGGGTCCAAAAGTTTACTGCAGTATTCATTTTGGTCCCATAAAACAACACACTGTAATCAAGCATGCATATTTGTATAGCATGACAGGCAACATATATTTTAGTGTAGATTGACCACTAGAGGATGGCAAGGAAAGACAGTAAGGAAGGACAGAGAAAACAAATACTGTCTTTCTTCCCAGCACATCACAGTGTGCTTGTGGCATGCATTTCATTAGTTGTGTTGGCCAGCATTCTTATCCACAGTGTTCACTAAATAAGTCATTCAAGGAACATCATATAGAACTGATCAGTGCTAATTGTTCAGTTGCTTCAGTTACTGACAATTTGTATTATAGTGTTCAAGAGGAGGTCAGATGCCTATGTTTTGACACTGTGGCCTGACGTCTGACTCCAGGATACTAATAATATCATGTGCCATGATATTAAACAGTTTTTAGTCTCACTGAAATAAATAGGAGAGATTCAAATTTCCTTTCCCTCTGAATTAAATCAGAGGGGCCTATCTTTCTCTTCCAGATTTTTTTTTAAAAATGAGGCAGTCCTGACATTCATAGAACATTTCTTCCCAAAGCAAATAGTAGCTTCTGAGGATTTTCTGCAGTGAGGGGTGCAGCTTCCATGCCTCCTCTGATCCTGTTAATTATAGATCCCCCTCAGCCAATGCAATTTTTACTTTTAAAAACCTGTACTTTAAATGCAAAGATGTATTTAATGCCAAGTCCAGCTTGTCCCAGGCTCAGTACAATCTCACTGCTTTGTTCTTGATTGAAGATTTGTCTTATGGTCTGTAGTTGTTTTTCCTATTTTCTTATAAAACTTCACAGGAAATAAATGCTGTTCAGCTAGACTGAGGAGACTGAGACATCCCAGGAATATTAGCAGCTGAGAGAGGTATGGACAAGTGCCCTAGAGAATAAAATTATCTGAACCGAAAGAAGGGGGGAGAGATAGATAATGAAATACAGCTCTCCTGTTTGAGAATTAATGACACAGTTTATAAATGTCACACTGTCAGCATCCTCATAAATTTCAAGCAAACCTCTGTGCAAGCTTCTGGACATTAATATTAGTAAGGTTCTTGGAAACTTTGTGCTGCCTATTATAGGAACGGACCTTTAAATTGACCTTAAACATGTGATATAATGAGATAGCTTTTCATTAGAAGAATACATTTTAAACACCAGAAAAGTAGAAGGAGAGATGGTAGTTTCAGAATATTTTTCAATTTTTAGCAGCAATTCAGCTGCCCTACTTAAGGGAGAAATAGCTGTTGCTTTTGGTTAGACAGTAGCTCACAGAAACCTTTGTGTGTGTGTGTTTTCATACACCTTTGCAATGCAAAGCTTGAATCTTGGGAACTGAAAATGTTTTTGCTGCTCCAGAGGGGGTTGGCTCATTCCTTCATGCTCAGGAAGGAAACTGGCAAAAATGAAAAGCAGTGCCAAAATAAAAATAAAAATGTAACAAAAAGAAAACATTCCATAACAAAGCACGCTTACCCAGATCAGGAAACAGTGAAGGAGCTTAGTCTCTGATTTGAAGATTCCTTGATGGATATTTAGAGATCTTAGGGTTGGAGATATTATGTATCAAATAAGCGACTGATGTCAAAAGCCTTATGTCACCCACTGCCCTCCTGTTGTCCTAGTAATTGTTCTATGTAATACCAAACTCAGAGAATAAGGTCCAGCAAGATTGGAGACAAGATATATTCACTGGAAAACAAGAATGATTCTCAGAAATTTAACAAATATTTTAAAAACAAAATGAGGTAAATATGTGGGAGAAAAGTGTAGAATAGTTTGAGCATGATCAGAAGTCATAGGCTGTTGGGCTGGAAGAGAAATATTGGGATAGGTAGGTCTGCATCCATTGTTCCATGTCCTAGTTTCTGGAGCAGCAGAAAACAACCTTGATTCATCTTCAATATGACACCCTTTCAAATATTTAAACATGGTTATTATACATGGACTTCCAAAATAATTTGAAAAAAGTTTCTACTAGATTGCTACAAAATAAACTGAGCAGACGTCTCCTACATTGGTAACTAGGAACAGGTCTTCTTCTATGTTTGGTTAGAAAGGTGGATAGGAATAAACAGATGATGGAATGATGGTAAATTTTCATTTCTCCCAAAGATCTGTATTAGAAGACAGGTACTATTTTATACAAGATTGCATCCAAGAATGACAACAGAAATAACCATGTTTGTGAATGATTTGAAAATTCACCTAGAATGCTGAAATCCAGAACAGAATGTGAAGAACTCCGCTGGATGAATTGGCAGAAGTTCAGCAAATATTACCATATGTTTAAGCACACATTAGGACAAAAAGTTTGAAATTCACATTCAGGGAGTCTGAACAGTCTGAATGTGAAGCAGTAAATAGAATATGAGAATGGCAACTGGAAAAGTTACTTTTGGAAAAGTTGCTACAACTCCCAGAATCCAAAAAGTTACTTTTCCAGTTTCTGGATAAATGACTTGATGTGCAACAACAATAAAAAAGGTTATCTCATTTAGTAACCTGCATAATAATGTTGTGAATTATTTGATGGGTTTGTACATCTTTTTTAAAAGGAAAAACTATTGTATTTGGAACTTTAGACAGCAGGTAATTGGAGGGCATTATTACAACACATACAACTGCATGATGTAGTGGTTTAAATGTTGGACTAGGACACTGGGAGACCAAGGTTCAAATCCCTGCTTGGCCATGAAAACCTACTGGGTGACTTTGAGCAAGTCACACTCTCTCAAGGGCTTTGCAGACTGCCCCTATGAGGCAGTGGGAGGCTGCCCCTTTCCTGGCTGGATCGGGGCCACAGCAACCTCATGCCACGGCCCCAATCCAGCCTCTGGAGGGTGCAAAAAGGAGCCGCAAAAATCAGCTCCCTTTTGCACCCTCCAAGGGTCACCATAGCCATGGTGACGTGGCTCTATGGTGCACAACTCTTTGGTGTTGTGTCATTTGGATGCAGCGCTGGAGGTGTGTCATGATGGTGTGCACCACCTGGAGTGGTGTGTGCTATCATGGTGCCATGGGTGGAGTTAGGGATAGTGTCATAAGGACGCTGAGCCCTGACTTCACCCACAGGCTGGCACAAAGTGCTGCTCTGTATAGGCCCTCAGTCTCTGAGGAAGGCAACCCCCCTCTTAACAGATTGTGCCAAAAACCAAACAAACACCCTCCTTGATAAGTTCATTTTAGGGAGGCCATAAGTCAGAAATAACTTGAAGGCGCACAGCAACAACAAAAAGTGTTACAATGTTATAAGTGACATGCTGAAACCATCATTTTTGCTTTTTGCTCTTCTTTCCTAGCATTAGTACTTAAGGTTGTCCAATATCAATAAAGTCAGGACATAGAAAATAATTGGCTTATTCCATTGCCTGATGCTTTACAGTGGAATTTAAAGAAACTGGAAGATGAAAAGTCAAACTATAGCTCTCAGTGATGAATTTAGAGAAAATTCATGGAAGCTGAACACAGAGGGAATGCAAACCTTCTTTGATTCTTCTCTCCCAACCCCAACTATCGTGTGTGTGGTGGTGTGGGAAGGAGAATGAGGACCAGCCCATTGAGTCATCTGTTCCAGCACCATCTGTGTGCTGAATAGACAGAATTCTGCAGCACTCTTCTCTTCTCATGGAGTTTTCCTGCTCAGTTTAGAATACTGGAACAAATGACTGAAGAAATTTGCAGTATCCCTCTGAATTAGAGATGCTGGTGGACATATTGCCTCAGTGTTCCGCTAGTGATCTTTCCAAATGAATCTGTCTGGCCGTGGTTGGAAACAGAATATTGGACCGGAGAGCCCTTTAGTGCAATCCATCAGGGCTGTCATGTTCTTGAGTGTTGGAAGAAAGGATATATAGTAATAACAAATCAAGATTCAAAGCAGTAAAAATCCTAGATAGAACCCAATATGTGTAGTATTATATTGTTGCTATCAGATTGAAAGATGGAACAATTATAAGAAAGAGAGACCATTAAAAAAAACCACAGATAGGTTGTGTCAGTCTTTGCTGTAGTCATAGCAACAATGTCATAGAAGAAGATTGAGTCAAACTAGAAGAATGGCACCAGGTGATAAAAGTCATCAAACATATGAAAAACGGAAAATCATGGAAGCATGGAAAGTCACTATGAAGATTCTTGCTAGTTTTCCTTACAGAGGAGGAAAAAGAGAAAAATTAGCTGCACATAGGAACCATGATATCAGAAAATGAACAGAACAGAATATGGACAAGAAGAATAAATATGATTTTTAATGAATACCATTAGAAATTTCCCCACATAAATGGGTCAGTCCATTATTCAAACTTTGAAGTACATTCTCATCATTGCTTCTTGTCAGTTCTTTTTATTGTGGACTTTGCATGTTGTGTGTGTGTGACCTTTCTCTCTCTCGCTCTGAATCAGATTGCATTGTGGGGTTTGAAATTTTAATGGGTCTTCAAGGGACATAAAGAGAACATTATGGTGTTGGAACAAATGAAACTATAGTAGATGGGCAGGTTATAAAAGAGAGGAAACATTGCCTGAATGTACAAGATGGCTGTTGCTGAGATTCATAAAGCATAAAAGATTTGTAATATGAATAAAGTATAGCAGGTTTGATAACAATGTGCTTCAGTTAAAGTCAGCTAACTGTTCCAAATATTCTTCTAAAGACTATTAGAATAGCATCATGAATTCTACTATGGGAGAATTTTAGTTGTAGCCTGAAGTTATGAAGTTAAGTTGACACAGCACTCTTTCAAACGGGAGGAATTTCTCCCAACTCCGAATGGAGCCAATGCGGATTCATGTAAATTCGCTAGTTTAGTGAATTTACATGAACCCCTGCTCCGTTCGGAAGAACCCCTGCTCCGTTCGGAATTACTTCCGATTACCCGAAAATAACCCCCTCCTGCCTGAATTTGCATGCGAAGCTTTAATTCGCAATAACGTAAAACCCATGATTGCATTCGAATTGGCTTCCCTCTTGCCCGAATTTGCGTGCGAAGAGTTAATTCACAATAACGTAAAACCCATGATTGCATTCGAATTGACCTTAAATTATACTTCCAATTTAGCCTCGTATGAAAGAGTCCACAGAGTAGTCCACCTTTATCCACAGGGGGTTATGTTCCTAGAGTCCCAGTGGATGCCTGAAATCACAGACAGTATTGAACTTTATACAGGTTGAGTCTCCTTTATCCAAAATGCTTGGGACAAGAAGTATTTTGAGCAGTGTGTTTGGAGCTTTCTATTTTTTAAATTTTGATTTTGCAATACCTGTATTTGCATACATGTACATAAGGAGATATTTTGGGGGGGGGGACCCATGTCTAAACAAAGAATTCATTAATGTTTTATATACACCTTATACACATAGCTTTAAGGTAATTTTATATTAAAAAATTAAAATTTAAAATTATTTTGTCTGTGAAACAAAAGTTTGTATACCCTGAAGCTTCAGAAAGCAAAGCTACCCATGAAAAATGTTTTGGTTTTTGAAGTATTTCAAAAATCCACACAAAGGAGACTCAACCTGTACTAGTAATGTTTTCACACTACGATTGACTGTGGGTAGCTGAAACCATGGTGAACAAAGCCACAGAAAAGGGGCTCTACATAATATTTTTGGACCATGGGTAACTGAAACCACAGGAAGCAAAACTGTGGATGTGGGTGGACTATTGTACTTGTTTCATGGTGAGCAAAAGATGATAAGGGCTTCTATTTTTCTTCTCTTCTCTTCTCTTTTTAGGCAATAGTATCTAAATACACTCTTACATCTTATTTTATTTCTTCAGAGCAAGATTCATGAGGTATTTCCATATCTGCTGCCACTGAAATTAAGTCTTTCCTCCTGGCTCCCTCTGTACTTCTCTACAGCACTAAAAACCTACTTTAGAGGGTTTCTCAGATTCTACAGCAGGTTTTAAGTGTGCATACTGAATTCCCCAATTTGGGGCAGACAGACCCAATTAATCTCTGTCATCTTTTCCACCTGCTTTTAGAATAAATAATAAAATAATATGACCCAGTTTTTGTTCTCCTCTCACTTTTCCCCTTTGCCCTCACCTAACTTCAGTTCAAAGTGCAAACATAGTTTGCATTCAGTTAACTAAGCAGTGGTGAGAGGAGAAGAGGAGACAGACTCTTGTTTTTCCCTATAGACACAGGCAAAAGCAAACTGCTGCACATCTCCTAGTTTGTGTGATCTTTCTTGTTAATAACATTGGCCATCTTGACCAAACTCTGGCCACATGTGTCCCTGTTTTAATCTGGGAAATGTTGGAGGATCTGGGGTCTGCAGAAGTGGATGTGCCTTCCTGATTCAGATAGAACCAGTTTTTCATGAAAGTGCAGAGACTAGTTTTGAGCACCATTTTTACATCTGATTTATAAGTATGACTTCGATTAAGAAGGTTGCTTTTTCAAGGAATTAAATGTTAGTGGGTAAGATATGGACACAATGTCTGTACATTATTAGGCTAGGTCAGATTTATGGTCTTTTTGCGTGTTTCACAAATACTTTGTTATTATAACTTCCTGAGTTTTAAACTTATGCAAACTGCTAGCAAAGAAAGATAGGAAAGATACAGTTTCAAAATGATTTCAAAGTCAAATTGTGCCCTCTGAAGTCCTTTTGTTTGAGAATGATTGAACAAAGCAAAAAAGGGTTCTTTTAACTCCAATGAAGCCCATGTTGAACATCCATTCCAGCGGGTAGCCCTTTTTCTTCATGAATCACTTTAAAGTATTCTCTCGGATCACTGTCGTGGGATTTTGGGGGGGGGGGGGTGAAGGATATTTAGTCCAAAATAGATAAAAGTTTGGAAGGAAATGGATTTATCGTGCTCTTTTGGGTTTTCATATGAGACAGGCTCTGATATGCATTATGAGTACCTGTTCTTATATTGACATGCAATATAATGTTTGCTGACCAACTCATTGAAAACGAGACCAGACACAGAGAACTGGGTTATAAAATGGGCAACTTTATTTAACTCAATTTATTTAAACTTATTTCTTCAGGAACTGCAAAAACCAAAGGGGGAAACCTTGTGTAGGAACAGCTGGCAGATGGTCTGCTCCAAGACCAATTTCTCAGCTTCCAAAGGGCAAAAACACCTGAGCCCCAAGGGCAATCCATAATTGGGTTGCTCCCCGGCCAGCCTGCATCCAGAAGGCCAATCCAAGACTCCCCCACTTAACTCGCAAGACTTAAGTGAGGGTTTAAATCTCAAGCCAGCCCCAAGGCAAGTCTCTTTCCCTTTGCGTTTAGTTGCCAGACCTAAACGTGAATTCCAGAGACCTACCTTCACCCTTTAGGAGGGTGCCGAGGTGTTCACCAAAATGTCTATCTCCCCCCCGCCTATGCATGGAACCTATTTATGAACATACCCATGCCAATTGTCAAAGTCCCCAACTAACAGTGTGGGGTAGGCAAAAAACCCTTAGAAAGGGGAGAAAATTCCTACCTGGCCCCGAGGCGACCAGAATTAATTCTCACACTGATGTCGAGGGGGGAGGGTGGGGCAGCGTTTGAAGCCAAGTGAGAGGGGGTTGGGCAGGTGAGCCTCAAGCAGGCTAAGCCCTCCCCCCTCCTCTCCCAACAGCCAGCAGAGCATGCCATTTTCATTTAAAATGCTGGTCTCTCCAATGAGAGGCCAGCAAAAACTCCAGCCCAAAAGGTCAGGGAGAAGCATTCATTACCATATTATGTCTTTGTATCTCTCTGTGTTTGGAATTCAGATTGCCTGTTGACATATGATGACCTCATAGGGTTTTCTTAGGCAAGGGATACTCAGAGGTGGGTTTGCCAATTCCTTCCTCTGAAATATAGCCTTCAGCTCCTGTTACTCATTGGTGGTCTCCCATTATTATAGTAGAAATTGATTTGTTAGCTGAGCTATGATGTTCATATTAAAGCTGGATATATACAGTGGTCCTTTGGTATCTTCTGGGGTTTGGTTTCAGGACCCTGCCCCCCCATAGATATCAAAATCCATGGAAGCTCAAATCCCATTATATACAGTGGGGTGGTAAAATGGTATCCCTTATATAAAATGGTAAAAATCAAGATTTGATTTATATGGGGGAGGGGGGATTAATTTTTTTTTTTTTTTAGCCATGGATGGTTGAATCCATGGATATGGAGGTCCAACTGTAATTGGGTTTCATATTATTAAGTAGTAAGAAATAGTTTAAATAAGCCAGTTGGAATGATAGATGTGGTGCTAGTGCTTTCCATTCTGATTTTTGAATACACAGGGATCCATTTTTTTCTGTATAGTCAAACAGGCTGGGAATAAAATAGTGCATAGGTATTATCTGTTCAGACAATTGACAGAGATACTGACTTCTAGAATCCTCAGGAAGGAGTCTCTAATTCAGTGTCTCCAGGAGCTGGCAGGGCTACTGCTGAAATGTCACGTTTTTCAGGATCATGTTTGTATTAATGGGTGACTGCACAAGATTAATGTATTTGATTGCATAGATTACGACTAAATGGTGAAAACATTGTTCGGACTACAGCTACCGCAGTGAGGCTGGTCACAAAAACATACACTCGGGCAGTATGGCTGGTAAAATAAACAGGTGGCGAATTCACAGTGATTGGCAGTAGCTTTAGAAAGACCAGAGGAAGTACTCCTTTACCAGACACAATGCAGAATAAATTCACAGAATTCAGTGCCTCAAAATCAAATTAAGCTATTTATTTGGATTACAGTTCTCAGCATGCTGGGAGATTCTGGCAGCTGTAGTTCCCAAAAGTAACATTTCCAAGCTCTGTTCTCTGCTATAGTGATGAATTTTTGGCTTAGATTTTTAGCTCTAAAAGATGGTTAAACAATTTTATGGAGAGTAGATGTAGCAGTGCCTGTTGTCATGTTGTCTAATGGAACCTCAGATTATGAAGCAATATGTATCTGTTTGGTCACTGTAGGAGACAGGATACTGGCAAAGATGAACCACTGATGAAATTCCCTTTTATAGTGGGAGGTTCCCAAATTCATTGGATTGGGTTCAGGTCAGGGTTCCATGGATGGAAGGAACTTGTTTAAAGACGTTGTCTTTGTCTGATGGGGAATATGTACAGAGAATCCTCCTTACTATTGTCTTGATTCAGATAGATGGACCATAAGCTGGCTATTTTTTTAAAGGTTGCATGTTGTTGTTTTATTCATTTATACCCTGTCTCTCTCCCAATAATGGGACTCAGGACAGCTAACAACATATTTAAAACAACATGAATAAAAAAATAAACAAAAACATTAATTGAAGTATAAATATAAGATTTAAAAATCAATTAAACAATTTATAAAGTGAAAAAAATTGGACATTAAAAATACTGAAATTAATTGAAAGACAATATGCATACCTTAAAAACAACACTGCACAGCATTAAAAGCCTAACCCTAATCAGTCTGTAAAACCCTGATAACATAAAAATATTTTCACAGAAAGAATAGCGGTGAGAAACTGACAATATAATGACTATATCACAACAGCATACCAAGGGAATAAAACCACAACTCTAACATATATATAATGATCATATATTTATATGTAGTATCCACATATACTGTCTTGGCCAGATCCAACATATTCAGAAACTGGCAATTTTAACTAAGCAAATGCATTCATGATTACTACAGAAACTTGGGCCTCCATGCTCAGAGCTGAATCCAGGAGGTCCCCCAAATTGCATTTTCAGAGGGGTATAAACCCATCCAATATAGGTTGAATCCCTATTCACAGATTTGTCTTTTGACTGACCAGGAGTGCCTCTGGTTTATCTGGATTAAGCTTCAGTTTGTTTGCTCTCATCTTCATCATGTTCAAGTTGTGTGAAAAATATCACACCGAATTTGACCAGTGTATCGTTAACAATTTATACAGTACTGGTATACACTCACATTATACCCTTCATTATCTGCATCAGAGGATAATCCCATGATCTGTGTGGGTCTCTTCCCTGTCTAATTTTGCAGCTCCCCAGAAGTGCCCCATTATTTGTTTAAAAATAAGTTATTTCATTAAAAATTGGAGAGCCTTGCTTCTGGAAATCTTATTCTAATTTAAAACAAGGAACCCGTGGCACCTTTTTTTTTATCAAAGATATTTTTTTTAGGAAATTAGAGGGGTACTTCTGGCTGCTTGTGTCAGGAATGGAGTGGCCTGTGAGGGGATTGGTCCCTGGTCCTGGTAGAATTACCCATCCCAATACAATGAGTCCATGTGGGAACGTGTTCCCTTTATACTCTGAGTGGACAGCTTGCAATATTTCTAACAGTGAGAAAAGTGGCAAGTCAGGGGAAAAAATAAGGTTGATTTAAAAATGAATGCTCTTCGTTTTAAAGCAGATAAGACTTTGGATGGATTTGTCAACCTTGACTGCTTCTCATTAATTATTTTCATTTAAAGAAACATTTTATTCCAATTATCAATGTTTCTTTAAGGGGTGACCATTGAACTATATCCATCTCCCCCCCCCCCCATTTTACTCTTACTCTTTTAAACCTGCCATTAGCAAGACTAAATATGCTTTTTTAAATGGGAAAAAGTGATAAACGAGAGTGCCAAAGTTTAAACAAAAGCAGATGACTGTGATAGATTTACTGGCAGGGAAAACAAAGAAGCCCACGACTGTGAATCTCTTGACTAAGTGGCTCTGTGTGTGTGTGTGTGAGTGCCTTTGAGTCACTTGTCAACTTACAATAACTATATGAATTTCATAGGGTTTTCAAATTCTTAGGCAAGGAATACTTAGAGGTTGTTGTATTCTAAACCTATGCTACACCCTGTTAAATGGAGTAAACAGAATCATAACTTGTTTAAATAGTGTTTTTCCCTCCCCTTCATTTTGAGGATAATTTATTATTTTCAGATTGCTTAGGGGTGTTACAGACCCCACTGTTTTCATGAACCAACCTCCCAGCTGTTTATAATCTGCTTTTTTGGGGGAAATTGGTTTCCCAATATTCAAACCACCAACTGTATTTCTTCAGGAAATACTGTAGCCATTCTTGAGCAACACACAAAAGTGTTGCTCGCATTTTATCAATGCAGTTCCACTAGTATCACAAATACATAGTGAATAGTATCTGTGGCAGATATGTCTTACCAGGTGTGTTATAAGTTACACTTTCACCACAGGGGGAAATGGTGCAACGATTGTCTACTGCTTTTATCACACACTTGCAGCCCAGTATTCTGCATTTATACCAGTGTCCACACATGCACATTTGCAACGTTAAAAAATCATATGCACATAGCCAAGCAAGCTCTCCCTTTCCCCACTTGTGTTACATATAGAAGTGAATATCACTTCCTGTGGTTAGTGCTACTAAAGTTAGAAAGTCATTATCATCACAGGAAAATAACAATGTCTGGAAAACAGCCTGACTCCACTGTGCTTTTCTGTTCCTTGCCAAATCACTTTCAGGTCTATATTTCACTACAGGAAAATTGCATTTTTGTGCTATCTTGAAAAGGTTGCTCTTGAATATTTGTTTTAAACCAGAGCCTTAAAGAGAGAGAAGATGAAAGTTAATGAGATATTTTTAACATTATTGCTCAACGCAGATCTTGTTATTGTGCACAGGTTATGACCATATCTAGAGGTGTGGGCATATTGAAATCTGCCAGGCTGAAATTAGATATGTTTCTTCCTCTGGGTGTATCTAGATGTTAGTGGGGAAAACAACCAAATCATAAGAAGATGTATTTCTTGATTTGCTCAACTATGATGGGATTTTCTGAATGCTGCTGGGATACGGGGTATAAAGAATTGTAAAGATTTATTATTAGTACTTCTGAGCTCGGAAGACAAATATTAAAAGAAGATATATTTTTTCTTCTGCTTAGTCACACTTATTTCCCTCTTTCCATTACTGGCTGCAGCTAGATTTGCATTTTTTTTACTTGCCACTCTGGCCCATTTTCAAACATCCACAGCATATTTGCAAAGGCAAATTTAGAACTATCTCCTTTTTCAGCATCTTTCTGATCATTTGCATGAAGAAAAGAAAGGAAGGAAAGGGAAGGAATGAATACCACAGTAAATAATGCCTTGGATCCAGGCTTAAAGCAGATCTAGTGAAATCACTGTGACTTAAGTTTGTTGGGTCTTACGTTAGTCACCTAAAGCCTGTCTTAATTCATTGAGCGTACTCTGCGTATGACTGACTCTAAATCCAACCCTATGTAATCTTGTGATTTTGGCTACCTTTGTGATCAGATTTTTTTTAAATGTCTAGCTTTTAAAATAGACAATAGGCAAAATAAATAAATAAATAAATGATTGGATTTTATGCTGTTTCCCCCTCAGTTAAATGCCATCTCTAAGTGGCCCCAGTTAGGGATACATGGAGAGAAGAGTTAATCCTCCCCTTGCTCTTTGATTCTAACAAAATTGCTATGCTAAACCTGTTTGCTGCAGGACACAAGTTGTTGTTGGCATCTACAGTACTAGCACCAATAGCAAGGGGGGTATTGGAACAGTGAGGAGGGAAGAATTAACTATCCCCCCCCCCCCCATGATCCTGGTGGACCTCCTGTTGTACTAAAAGTGTACCCAAGTGAAATGCACTCATACATTTTGTGCATTTTGGGTTCAGTTTGACCTCTGGGTTTGGGAAAATATAACACACACATCTTTCATGATAGTGAGCATTGTGTAGTCCCCTCTCGGGGGTTGAGAAGAGCGGGTTAGAAATACTGTAAATAAAAAAATAAATAAATAGTTGTGCTCAAGGCATTTTCACATGTGACACGTTAAACTCCCCCTTCCTCCCACACACTGATCTGTAAAACTAAATGTTAAAGCACTGGCTAGAATGTACATTTGATTTACAAATGGCTCCCTTATGCTAGGAATTGTAATTGATAGCAGCCAACCCTCCTTATGTTTTCATTTCATCCTTTCTGCTTTCTAACATTCACATATGGCACACATAACCATGAAACAGAATCCAAAGCACTTTTTACGGTCACATGTGCACACTGTCTTAAATGGGTGTTTTTCAGTTGAGTGCTTCTGTTTTGCAAATTGTAAAAAGGAAAAATGGGGGAAAATACTAGGAGGGACAGAGCAATATGATTTACCTGTTACTAGTGCATCAAAGAGATTAATTGTGTAATTGTTAATTGCTCTCAAGACGTATAGTAGTGTGTGTGTGTGTGTGTGTGTGTGCACTGAGCATTGTTAATGTTGCTTCCCTTATTCTTGTCATACATCTCATTTTATGGATCTTATTTTCCAGTGAAATATTTAATCCTCTTGCAGTAAAATGAAGACACCAATGTACTTCTCAAACATGAACATTGTACTGGTTTAAATCAACCAACTAGCAAGCTGCAACACTCTACGAACTTCCATAACTGTTTGGCTAGTGTTACAGGCAGAGCTGATCTTGGCATGAAATGGTACTGTGTGGCCATCTAGGCAGCACACTGAAAGAGCAACACTGCTGTAAAAGCAAATGGTGGCTACTACTTGCCTTAAGTGAATGCATTTCTTGTTGGTCAGGAAGAAGAGCAGGTTATAAATACAGTAAATAAATAAATAAAATAAGATGGCAGGGAATAGGGAGTGGGACAACAAGGGATATCCTGATAGTCTAGAGGAGAAATAGAAATGTGCAGTGAGTTATAACCAGAATGATGAGAAAGACGACTCAAGATTATAAGTGAGTTGCATATTGGTATATATCACCCAGGTATCAGGCATTAAGGCCACAAATGACACTCAGGTGATTGACATGCAGAGATAAATACAGTTGCTAATCCTGACTGGAGTAGCCTCCTTGAATTAATTGCCAAAGGATAAGTGAACACTTATTGAAATTTCATTGATTGAAAGTAGCAATTGGCTTTTGGCCATGTTGTTGTGTGCCTACAAGTAATTTCTGACTTAGGATGAACCTAAGGCAAACCTGTCACAAACCTGTTCTTGGCAAGATTTGCCTGGGGGTGGTGGTTGCCTTTTCCTCCCACTGAGGCTGAGAGTGTGTGACATGTGTGACAGTGGGTTTCAATGGCTGAGTGAGGATTCAAAAGCAATTCCCTATAGTCATAGTCCAGTGCTCAAACCACTACACTACAGTGGCTCCTTTTTCGGCCATAGGAACTGCACTTCAGTGCTGAGGTGACTTCTGTTTAAGAAGGGCATCATGTCTGAAACAGCACTAAGAATACATATCCTCAAACTGTCCTAATTTGGCATGGGCAGCCCTGATTAATCCTTTGCCATTCCATTTTCCCCAGCTGATTTTCAAATGTCCTGGTTTCTTTCTCCTCCTCCATTCCTATGTTGTTCTCAGCTTATTGCAAACTGAGTTCCAAGTGCAAGGGTAATTTGCACTGAATTAACTCAGAGGAGGAGGGATAGAGGGCGGATGGAGTTTTGTTCCTCCCAGTAGAGTCAGGCAAAAACAAACTGCTGGACCCTTTCCTAGCTTGTGTGTCCTTCATTCATAATTTTGCCATCTTCATATTGGTGGGAAACCATGTGTCCAGTTTTCATGTTGGAAAGTATTACATCCTTGACTGGCTTTCTTTCTTTCTTTTCTATGGAGGGGCACTATGTCCTACAATTTCCATTCCAAAATGTGGTGGAAGAACCCAGTTTTCCACATCAGTGTAAAGTAGACCTTTTGTGCAGAAACATATACAGATACATAATGTAATGGATGCATAGTATTCAGTTTTTTTCATCCTTTACAGTACTCCACACCTTGACCTCAATAATGTTGCCATCTTGGAACGTTGTCTCCACCTTCTAAAAGGGAAAAAAAGATGATCCCAACAATTATCGTCCACTTAGTCTGACATCAACACCAGGAAAGATTCTAGAGCAGATAATTAAACTTAGAGTCTGTGAACTCCATAGAAGGGAATGCCATAAGCACAAAAAGTCAACATGCGTTTCAGAGAAACAAGTCATGCCAGACCAATCTGATCATTTTTTTCTTTTTCTTTTTGATAGAATTATCAGTTTAGTAGATGAAGGGCATATGGATATGGCATATCTTGATTTCAGTAAGGCCTTTGACAAGGTTCTGTGACATTCTGGCAAACTATCTAGTAAAATGTGGGTTAGACAAGGTAACTTTTACATGGATTTGTAATTGGTTGAAATACCAAACCCAAAGGGTGTTCAAAAATGGCTCCTTTTCGTCCTGGAGAGAAGTGACCATAGGAGTGCCACAGGGTTCTGTCTTGGGCCCAGTGCTATTTAACATCTTTATTAATGACTTAGATGAAATAATAGGGGGCATGCTTATCAAATTTGTAGATGACACAAAATTATCAGGAGCAGTTAATACCCCAGAGGAGAGGATGAAAATACAACATGACCTTAATAGATTAGAAAGCTGAGCCAAAGCTAAGAAAATGAATTTCAACTGGTAAAAATGTAAGTTACTGCACTTAGAGCAGAAAAATGAAATGCATGAATATAGGATGGGGACACCTGGCTTAACAAGACTACATGTGAAAGGCATTTAGGAGTCCAAGTAGACCACAAGTTGAACATGAGTCAACAGTATGATGCAGCAGCTAAAAAGGCCAATGCAATTTTATGCTGCATCAATAGATGTTTAGTGTCTAGATCAAGGGAAGTAATAGTGCCGCTGCTCTGATCAGGCCCCACCTGGAATACGGTGTCCAGTTCTGGGCCCCACAACACAAAAAGGATGTGGTGTGGAGAAGCTGGAGTATGTCCAGAGGAGGGCGACCAAAATGGTGAAGGGTCTGGAAATCATGCACTATGAGGAGAGATTGAGGGAGCTAAATAAAGTGGGCCCTTCCTTTACGGAGGGGATCTGTTCCGGACCCCCCTCACGTAATGGGAATTCCACATATGCTTGAGCCCCATTTAAGATAATGGGGCTTGAGTTTATGATGGTGCGTGGCGCGTGCGCCATGGGTGCGCATGCCATTACCCCTTCCGGATGCGTCGAGGCTTCTTCCTGCATGGGCTTCCAGCGTATGCTGGAGTCTACATTAGACATGCCTGCGTATAACACGGATGCACTGTATGTTTAGCCTAGAGAAGAGAAGGTTAAGAGGTGATAAGATAGCCCTGTTTAAAGATTTGAAGGGATACCATATGGAGGAGGGAGCAAGCTTTTTTTCTGCTGCTCCAGAGAACAGGACCCAGAACAATGGAAGCAAGCTATAGGAAAAGAGATTCCATACTCAACATTAAGAGGACCTTCCAGACAGTAAGGGCTGTTCGACAGTGGAACACACTCCCTCGGAGAGTGATGAAGTCTTCTTTGGAGATCTTTAAAAAGAGGCTGGATGGTCATTTCTCAGATATGCTTTGATTGAGAGTTCCTGCATGGTGGTCTCTTCCAATGCTATGGTTATATGTTACTGGGCCACATGTGCACCAGTAATGAAAACATGGGTATGAAAACATGGGTGCCACAAATATTTAACTGGATGTAGAATACACCTTACCCACAGTTGTTTCATTCCAGGTATTGATTAGTTCCCCATCTTTTGAAGCTTTGTTATTAATCTACCATAACATATTTCTGCACCAGAGAAGTGCAGGATTGGGATGCAGTGAGGAATGGGATTTTTAAAAAAAAGGAAGAAGTGGTCAGATGTCTACTTCTGTAGGACTTCAGAAACCTAATTCTTTAGTTTACATGGGCATAGGGAGCAGGACGGGCCTCAAGGCTGTGAAAAATGGCAGAATATGTGCACTGGGACTTCTTCCTAACCCCATAGCCTTTCATGCCACCTGAAAACATTCTCTGAGGAATTTCCCAGGCTTGGGGAGGAGCTGAAGTGGGAGGGTGACTCATTTCAGCATTACTGATGAAAGCAGTTGAATCCATAGAAAGTTCTTTTGGGTCATGTCCTAGGTTCCCATGTAAATACATTTTCAGGGGCAATGCAGTACCAATGCAGAACAAAAGAAACGAAGGATAAATATAGATGTTATTACATAGATATGCACAAGTTAGAACATATTTTATTGCTTTGATGGAAAAGTTAGTATTGCTTAAGTTGGTATTAATAGTGACATGTTTCTTCAGTAGTGGGAAATGTTTCTCAGAAACTACAAAGGAAAGCAACAGCGGCATACAATGTTCTTATCAAATACGCTTCCCAAGCTCGAATTTCCTACTATCTGGATATTTGAAAAGCAAGAATAGCAACAATTGAATCTTCTTTTTACTTGTGTAATGTGCAAAGGGGAAGTGGGGGTGGGAGACAATAATTGTTTCTCCATTCTGCTTCCAAAATGTGCAGAAGGTGGAGACAGTATTGCCCTGGGTTTTGCTTTATCCACACTATTTTTTTATCTTTAGTTTATTGCTTTTTAAATATGTTTGCTGTTTATGATGTGTGCTAAGAGAAAATAGTGTCTTCTTGTCCACTATTTTCATTATCTGTTCTTCTGTGCCAGCATTCCAGTTATGTGCCTTTGTAACACCACCCAAAATTGTAATTGCATTCATCCATGCAAAACCTTCACACAGCATATTTCCCAGGATTCGGGAGATATCTCAGCAAGCCATTTAAACTTGCTTTTCTCCTTCACTCTTCTCGCATTACCAAACATTAATCATCTTTCCCCTCTGCATAATACAGTCTTGGCATTTTTATCCTTTTCTTGAAAATATTTTCATGGTGTCATTCATTTGAAGTGCATACTTACATAACTGTAATCAGCTAGGAATCTAGAACGAAATGTGAGCTGTTTCAACGGGAACCTAGAGGCTATCAACATTGTTAATGCCCTCCAGCCATACAAAGCAACAACAGCAACAATAAACAAGAACTACTCTTTTTTTAGTCTGGCTGCATCAGAAATAGGCAAAGGGCAGCACTCCAGCTATCACTGGACTGAAACTTCCCTTAGTCCTACCTTTCAACTACCCCATTTCCCTGCATACACCTAGTCTCACCTGTCTGCACAGGTTAAGTAGGGTCTGGTTGGGAGTCAGTCAGATAATACAAGGAAATTCCAAGTAGATCTAGGAAAACTCTACTCTGAAAAACTACTGCCAGTCAACCATTGAGGACAAATGCTGGAAGTTTAAGTCCCAACATCATGAGGAGGGCTTCATTTTATTCTCTTGTGATCTACACTTGTAGTTTCTATAGTATTTTTCAGAGTTTGTATACCTGGGGCCTTTTTTTTTTTTTTAACAATTCCAGATTAGAGACAGCGTTTAATTTTATGTTTAAAAAGATATGATCTACAAGAAGCAATAGGTGATATTCCTTGCAATTATAGGATAGCACAGTTTATATAATGTCTTGTCCTCCTCTTCAGATAGTAACTCGGGGCTAAGGGATGTGGCAATGTTCTCAAGGACAATGCTTCTGCAATTTCCTATGCTTGCCAGCTGTAGCTTGGATGGCATAAGGAACTCCCTGCACACTTTCCCACCTTGGAATAATGTCTGATAGTATTTACACATTGGCAGAAACAGGCAGACATCAATGCTGCGAAGGGCACATAATGTTGGACTGTGATCTTTTAGTTTTCCCTGACAGATATTAGTCTTTTTTCTCCTACTAGTTTCTGAACATCAGGTCTATTGTGGCTTCATGGGTAGTGGCTTCATAGACTTCTATCACAAATTGGGGATGTAAAAATATTCATACATTTCCCCCTTACTTAATGGAAAGATTTGTCAACACCTTGAGACAATCCACCAGGTGAAAAAAAGGTCAACCATCATGAGATTTTTCTCATTGTTGTATGCCTTCATGTTGTTTCTGACTTATGCCAACCCTAAGTTGACCTTAACATGTGGTTTTCTTGGCAAGATTTGTTCAGGGGGAGGGGGTTACTTTTGCCTTCCTCTGAGTCTGAGAGAGTGTGACTTGCCCAAGGTCACCCAGTGGGTTTCCATGTCTGCGCAGGGATTTAAATCATAGTATCCAAAGTAATAGCTCTCTTTATTGTAAAAATAATGTGGTTTTGCAACACAATTTTTGCAGATCAATTTGCAATAGGTTTTTTTATGAACAAGTAATTTTTCTCAAAATGCATTGTTTTATGCAAAAAAATTAAAATTTTCACAAAAACGGGTCTTGTCATACCATAAATAAAAACCTTTAAAAATTGGAGAAAACTCATAGTCTTGCCCAGCAAAGAATAATATTGGAAAGTTTTTACTCTTCTGTATGAGAACAAAATAAGCAAAGATTTACAGCCCTCTCCCAGATTGCTTGGATTTCACCATCTCAGTAGCTTAATTTTGAAATGTTTTGGTTATGAGAGATGGTCCGGAGAAATAATAGGTCTGTTGCCCAAAACAAGATGGAGGGCTTAGTTCCTTAAATATCTGTGCTTTCATATTTCTCCATCTAGTAGCAATGAGAAGTGGGAGTGTTGGCAGGAGGAGAGGCAGACAGAGTAAAGACAGAAGGATTTTGTAAACAGAAGTTGGCAGGCCAAGTTCTTCACAAGGCAGGACCTCACTGCTAAATCAGTAAAATAGGAATACCATCAGTTATGCTGGTCTGGATTGCAGAAGATGCTTTCTTAGAGTTTAAAGTAGTTGGAAGTGGTAGTATGCTGTTCCCAGAACAAAAAGAGCACCCCAGGAAACATATACGGTCACTGAGCTATGTCAGTATCAAAGACAGAAGCTTATTGATGGAGAGAAGGAAGAACTATGGATTAGAGTCTGTATATTAGGAAGGAGGCTCAAGTTCAGAACCTTTCTATTGGGTTTCTCTGAAATTCTCCAAAAGAGGACAGTAGTTCTACAAAGCAGGTAAAAATAGCATACTGTAATGTGTCAGAGCCCTCAGATGTGTGTTTTGTGTACTTCTAAAAATAACTTCAATGACAGTTTCTTCTGCCAGTGGTCCTTGTAGAAAAGGATGAAAATAACCAGGGGGAACTATTATACAGAAGTTTGAAAAACTAAAATAGAAAAACGTCTGTAATATCAAAACTATAAATTCCCAGATCCGATAATCACTGGTTAGTCATAGCACTGAGGTTGTCTTTGAAGAGATTGAAGGAGGTTATTTAGAAGTCAAGGCAATATTTGATATTCAAATGTATAAATTACATCATAAACACACATACCAAAAAGAAAATGGGTGCGGTCATCATGATGCTTTTTTTTTGAAATAGATAATTATGTTCAGAGCATACAAATTCTGTTTTGTCACTCTTTATGGAAATATTGTCTTGCAATATATTTTACATATCTGCTTCCACCTTAGTTCTTTAGAAACAGGTGTGAGGATTCAGTTCCTAAAAAAGGCCAAAAGGTTGGGGGGGGGAGGGGGAACACAAATGCAAAACAGTGTTCTGGTGTTTTCACAGTATTATTGTTAACCGTGATGTAAGAATAGATTTTAATATCTCGTGATAATGAGCAATTTATCTCCCACTACTTAATGTTTAGATAAAATGGCAGCACATTTCTCTTTTGGGGCAGAATTCAAAATAAGGGGAAGTTGATTGATGTACTTACTAGTTTATTAATCACAGATATGTCTGCCTTTGTAGAATCCTTTTTACTTTGTAGGGTTTCAAAGGCTTGCCAATCAAATGCATTCCTGAAGTTCCAGGGAACCTTGAAGTTTACTGGAAAGGAGTGCCTGTATAACACATGCCGATAAACAGAATCTTCCGTTTGCGGTGGATGAAATCACTCCTCTTGTTGGGTGAATCTTAAGCCATAAAAATAAATACAGACGTACATCATAAAAAAAGACTGAAGTTTTTCTTTTACTCATAGTGATGAACTAGTATTATTTGGCTTCTGTTTTACACTGCTGTTACAAAAGAAAAATTTACAAGTTTGAGATAATTTGTGTTCATTATTGTCCTGTCTTTTCTGGATTTTTGTTTGTACAACATAGGGATACTGAGGAATACCATTTGAAACACAGAAGGCCAATCTGTTCCTATATGGTATCTTCCAGATATATTGGGCTGCAACTTTCTTCTTCTCCAGGGGATGTAGTCCAATATTTTTGGAGAGCACCAGGTTGGGGGAAGCTGCTAGAGGCAACGGGAGGAGATTGGGCAACAATTCAAAGAAATACTATCCTAGTCAGAGGTGGGAATTGCTGAGTTGTACCTCCCAGAATTCCTCACCATTACCTTTGTTATTTAGGGCTGCTGGGAGATACAGTTCAACATCTGGAGAGCTTCATAATTTCCACCTTTGATTAAACTGACAGCAGAGTCAAGAGCTTTTGCCAGTATCTTTCCATATCACAAGTACAAGGTCATGCACAAGGTTCTTACTACAGTACCTTTCTTTCTATTGTGAACAAATAATTAGTTTCTTGAACCTGTAATAAAGTTCTTACCAGTATACCAAGGACAGCCTCTTGGGTATGCAGAGAATATTATGCAGAGAATACAAGTTAATCAGAGTTCTGATGTTAATTTAATTGAAGCACCATTCAAATGGGTTAGTGAATCTAATATTTGCTGGATTGTCTCCTTGGACTGCAACTGTGACAAAATAAAAATAAATAAAAACATGGATCACCTATTAGGTCAGGGTATAGCCACTTTTGACTCTTCAGATTTTTTTAGCAGAATTTCTGGAGGTCCTAGCCAGTGCAGCCGTTGGTAAAAGAATATGAGAATTGTAGTACAGAATATTTGAAGTGCCAAATCCTATAAAGTAGCGGTGGGAATGTCTGTGCTTCTGTATGATTTGAAACAACTCACAAACAGCATCATTAGTATGGTCAGAAGTGCAACAATGCAGGATGACCACTATTAAAGGAATACATCATCATCATCATCATCATCATCACCATCATTATTGAGTAATATTAGGATTTTTAGGTTTTAAAAGCGCAATTTCTTTCTCCCTCACAATTGAACCCATTCTTGTGTAACTGCAAATTTACTTTTGTGGCTTCCATCTATCCATCCAGTTCTTGTTGGCTGGTTGTATTCCACAGCTGACCAAATACAAATTTTCATAGGTCACAGAGAACAAATTTACTACTTTCTTGAAAAAGTTAAAAATCATTTGTAGGCTACAGTGATGGCCTTTATGGAGCACATTTCTACTGCCATGTTTCTAGTGCAATAACATTGTTTTGTTCTTATGCAATTGCTTTCACGCTTTAGTAAAATGGAAGTTCATGCAGAATTTGGAACTAGCTAACTAACACACTACTTTTTTACTTCCCCCACCTTTAATGCATTTTTCCCTGTCCAAGGGCTGCTAGTTATCTTATGCAGCTAGTGCATTTATTAGCAAAGGACCATGGGTTCCACAGAGCTTTTATTCTGGGGTGGTGTGGGCAGGCAGCAGGTTCTCCAACCACACATTAGATACCCACTGCTGAAGACTATATCCATGTGGTTGCCTCATCCTGTGGTATATAAGAGGAAGGCCCCTTTCCCCCCCCCCCCATCCCCCCTTCCTTCAAAACAGAGTAATTGGAGCATGTACTATTGATCAGTCCACCAACTTGAATAGCCATTGCTTGAACAGAGCAAGCCTTGGTCCCTAGGTGGGGGCTAATTTGGCAGGAAAGTACACTGATTTGATACATGACACACAGTGACACTGTTAGAAGGAGGGAGATTTATAGTTCTGCAGCAGTTAGCATGTCTCACAACTTTTGTTCAGATGAATCCGGCTGGGTTGAAAGTTAGATGGGAGAGCATGTGGATGCTGCTTGCTATAGATTACACACAATACCTGGGGCCCTTTCATACTATGCTATTACAGTACTGTTATTCTATTTCAACTGCTATATCAACATCCTATAGAATCCTGGGATATGGAATTTAGGGAGGAGTATTTTTTCAGCCAGATTGCTCTAGTGCCTCACCAGGCTACAAACCTCGGGTTACTATTAGGTGCAGTTATGGCAGTTAATCGTGTAGTGGGAAAGGGCTCCAGGAGTCAGAGGTGAGTCAGAAATTATTTTGCCCCTGCTGATTTTTTCATGGACAGGAGTATCCAATCCATATATTGAATCTACAGCTTAGTGACCCTGCATAGCTCTGTGGCATTTGTATATTCACGCAAGAAGGAAAGGTGAGGATTTAGTTGAGAGTCTTCTTACTGCCTTACTAATAAACTTCTCTCTTGTAAAATGTTTTAGAATAAATACAGCATTATTTTCAAAATGTAAAGGTCAGTAGTTCATTGGTACCATCCAGTTAATCTTCCAGGTGACATTTAGTTATTTTTAAAAATTTATTATAGTCTTGTTTTGTCATCACTGCTGACTTTTGATTCTCATAATCACTGGTTGCTAAACAGGAAATAGTCTACCACAGTTTTTCAATGACAAAATAAAACAAGAGATTTAACAAAGGTGTTGGATCATTTCTAAGAAGCATTTTCCAATGTAGTTGTTTCCTAAAATGATAAATACATTTAGTAATTACAGGCTCAGAAAAAATATAAATGCAATTTATTCTCAAGTCCACTTAATGAGAGTCAAAGTGGGTTGAATATCTGCATTCTTCTTTCCTCTTCCTCTTCTGTTCCAATCCATTTCCCCACTCCTACCCTCTGTCATTAACCATAGTTTTCCATTATATTTACATGGATTTAGGCAACATTTCGCTCTTAACCGAATTCTGAAAATAAGGTTTAAAGCAGGTTTCAAGAAAACCTGGTTCATCTTGATCATGGTTGGAGAATAATAAATCCGTCTGTTTCTTTTTCTCTAATATTCTATTTATTTTTAATCTCAAGTTTTTTCTACTAAATTTGTAAAGAAATTTGGTAAACCACACAATATTCTCAACCATCTACCCTAGTTATATTTAATCATTACAGCTATGTCAGTTTGCAGTGGAATTTTAATACATAATAATACATATTAGCCATTTAGCTGTCAGTGATAGGGGAGCGGGTCAGAAAAAAATGTGTGAAAAACCTTGAATATGTTTGAATATACTGAGAATAAAAGAAAGAATTAAAAACATGATTAACAAAGGTGAAAAGAATTTGATCTCAAGAATGAAGGAGAAGGAGAAAGGTGCATATTCTCCCATTTTGCAAATAATATTGATTATAGGGATCTGTTGTGTTACATTTCTGTTGAATTTTTGATGAAACATCTAGTTGGGGCTTGCTGCCTAATTTAATAATTTCATTATAATTCAACAATATATCTTTATATCTGAATAACTTTAGAAATCCTTACAGTCTTACTTTGCATTTTGTATATAGTTCTCAGTTTCTTTTCTATAACTAGTCTATACAACCAGACTTTGATACTTTGGTACGTTGAACAAATCTGTCATAATCATTCTAATTTATCTGCATTTCACAGTTATTGAAATGTTAAGAACAGAAAACACTACCTATTATTTGTTATCTCAGTGCCTTGAAGAAGGGAGAGGAATAATATTGACCATTACTTCCATGTCTCAGCATGAAAGAAAATTGTGGTTGAATTATGTGAGAGTGAAGTTTCATTTTTAGCTACTTTTTAATAGCAACAATAAACTACAGTGGTTGCCTTTTTTTTTACACTTAATAAAATAAAAGTGGAGAGACTACAAACCCAGAATTCCTAGCACTGGCCAAGCTGGCTGGGGGATTCTGGGGCTTGTACTCCATAAAGTAATTTTATCTAGCTCCAAACCAAAGTAACACCTGATTTTATTATTGTACAGTAGTAGAATTTTGCTGATGTACAGAACACACACCAAACATTTTTGTACTTTTTCTTGTCATTTTTTTTTCTGTGTAGCTGTTTCTGGTCTCTGTGGTTTAAGGAGGGCATGCTTACCATACCATGATCGAGGCAAGTTTATTTAGTCACAGAGTGGAAGGTCTACATGGACATCATGTAGAATTTTCTTCTTATTGAAATCTTGTTTGCTCCCAGCACAGGATAACTTCTAATGCCAATTGTTTCCCCAGGCATCTAATCCTGGCAGATACCCCAAGCAATTATAGTGGGATATTTAACCGTTTTCTTACTTTGCCCTTCGGTTACCATTTTATCAGCTGCCATTATTGTATTTTCTCTTAAGTTTTTAATATTGTAAACTGCTTTGCAGTTTTTTGAAATGAAAAGCCATATAAACATTTCTTGAATAAATAAAGACAACCTGAAGTTGAGTAGATGAATCCTCCATTCTTCATGGTGAGTTTTTAGAAAGTTATCCACTGCACACCACCAGTGTGTTTGGTTTTGGAGATATCTCGTTTGAGGAGGAAGATAGTAGCTGAGTTACTTTTTCAGGCAGAGATGATGGTGGTGTAGTTGGACCATAAGACTAACCTTCTAGGGATGTCTTGCTGGGAAGATTGCCTAGATGCTGTGCCTTCAGATGATTCCCCAACACTGTCTCTTCTTCTATATTATAGGAGCCTTCTTCTATATACACATAGGTAAGGTGAGAGATCTGAATCCATGTCAGTAAACTAGGTATGCATAACACTAAAGAGTTTCAGTATTCCAAATCAGGGATACTCTTGGAATTGTTTTTTAACTACATCTCCCAAAATCCTCCAGTCAACATACCCATGCTATCTGGGAGATTCTGAGATTTGTAATCCAATAAGATTATTTTTAATGCTTAAACTCAGATTGAGCACTGTTACCCCTGTGTGTAGTGCAGAGTGTAGTAGAAGGAATGAAGCTGACAGGCAGAAGGCAGGCATATGAGGAGCCATCCGGTATTGAGTAATGGGCAGAAGGCAGCAGAAAGAAAGGGCATTTATTTGCATAATCTTCCAGTGACACATAAGAAAAGACTTGGCAGTGGTAGTTTATAGAGATGTTGTGCTGGAGTTTGATTCAGAATGACAGGTGAAAACATGACAGTAATAGCTAGGAAAACAGGCAATGTCTCTTGCATATTCAGATTTTGCAAGTCTACAACACCAACCTACTTGACAGATTAAACAGTGTGGTTGAAGCAGAAAAAATATACAGCTCATTAGGCTGTATTGAAATAGAAAAGACCTTGAACTGAGGGGCAATATGCAGCCATAATATCTCTAGGTTTGCCAGTTTTTCCATTCTAAGAGACCAGAAAACACTGCTGTTAACACCTTCATAAATTCCTAATATAATGTAAAAAAAATCATAAAATTTTCTAAATCAAATCCCAGGGTCCTTGATAGATGTGGGTTCACACTCTGGATCCTTTGTGAATGAATGTACATGCTTATTGATCATCTTGTCCAGGGTCATCCCAAGAGATTTCGCTGCCAGAGGCAGAGTGATAGACGATGTTCCCTATACCCCAAGTCAACGTGTACTGTACCCAAGCTACTTTGGTACCAAAAGCAAAACATATTCCAAACAACTCTTTGCCATCATAGGCTGTAAACATAATAATAAAGAAATGCTAAGGAACAATTTAATGTCTTTTCAGGGCAACTCAAATCTTCTACGCAGCTTGCTGACTCTGCTTAATGGTACTGTAGATCTGTCTCTGCTGTTGCTCTCAGATTTAAAGGGCTTGTGCATGGGTGCAGGTGTGCTAAAATGCAGCAAACTGACTGACTGACTGACCGACTGACTTGACAGCTGTTGTTGCTTCTAAGCAGACTAAATATCCACAAAAGTGTGTAGGCCTTACTTCTTTGGTTACTGCCAACCTTTTCTGCGCCCTGTGACCTGTTTTCAGGCTTAAAAGAGAGGCAGGATCTTTGCACTCAGGGGTGTGGAAGGAAGCAGCAGCATCCAGTTCCATAACCTGGGGCTACATAAGCGTACTCGCCAACAGGATCCCAGTCAGCAACAGGCTGCTGTTGAAATACAGAGGCTTGTTTCCATGAACGTATTCCACTAATTTATATGCCATACATGAGAGAACCAACACGACCTGTGGCATGCTAGCTAGCAGTTTCTGTTTATGAAATCCAGTCCACATGACCAATTGCTGATGTGCCTGATTCAAAAGAAAGTGGACCCACAATATAGTAGAAGGCTAAAACTTTGATAGAATTGACATATGGTAACCATATGAATGAGAGACCTCCCAGGGCCCACCAGTCATCAGTAGTGTTGCTCATAACTTGCAGACTCAAGGCAGTGGCTTCCTTAATTGAATCAATCTATCTGTGAGATCTATCATATACAGTCAACATCTCTGCTGTATATGTGTTTCTGAACCCTGTGATCTCAGACCATGTTGAAAATGACTGAGCAACCCTCATGATTATTACTGGACTAACCATAGCATTAGCCATAGAACTACTCTGGAACTGAATATCTTTGTGAACTTACTGTTGATCAGTAAAAGTGTTACAGTTGTTCTGACTTCCACAGTTACTTGCACAGGTAACTGCATACTTACCAAAAGAGTTGGACATACTCACCCATAGCAAAATAAATTTGTAGGAATATAATAGCTTTTCTCCACAATTTATGATTCACCAAGTCAGACGTGGGCCACCAACCATTTCCAGTATCAGAGAGGTATCAAAACTGGAAGATAGATGCAAACCTCAAACCCCACCAAGTCACTATATTTGGCTCAATGGATTATCATGTGCAGACCTTGTTTTTACATTTTAACTATAATGTTCAAAGGTGAACATGATGTATGGAACAAGAAAAGATGTGGCAGCCTATAGTTAACCCTTTAAAAAGAATACTTGACTACTTTTCATGGTTATGTATAGTTAGTTATGGACTTTAATGTAGTGATTTATACATAATTATTGTTATGCTCTTTTATGCAATACAAATCTGCACTTTAATCCAAAACATACTGCATAAATAATCCAGTTTTATACTACTTTAACTGCCCTGGCTCAGTGGTAGGGAATCCTGGGAATTGTAGTTTATTGTGGCACCAGAGCTCTCTGACAGAGAAGGCTAAATGTCTCACAAAAGGACAGTTCGCAGAACTCCCTAGCATTGAGCCAGGGCAGTTAAAGCGGTCTCAAACTGGATTATTTCTGCAGTGTGTTTTGGACATTTGTCACTCTTTCCTTTCTTTTCTTGCTAATTAGCTGAAAGTTTAGGTATCCAGAGTGGTAACTTTGCTCCTCTGCTACAGCAAAAATCAGAAACAGTATTGTGCCACCTTAAATACTAAACAATTTATTACAGGGACCAGAGTTTATGAATTGTTATCCTTGAAATTTTATGTCATAATAATTTGTTAATCTTTAAGGTTGTCCTTGAGTTGGAAGAACACTTTAAGGTTGTCCTTTTAGTCGCCCTCCTTTGGACCCGCTCCAGTTTCTCCACATCCTTTTTAAATTGTGGTGCCCAGAACTGTACGCAATATTCCAGGTGGGGCCTGACCAAAGCAGTATAGAGTGGCACTATTACTTCCCTTGATCTAGACACGATAGTTCTATTGATGCAGCCTAAAATTGCATTGGCCTTTTTAGTTGCTGCATCGCACTGTTGACTCATGTTCAACTTGTGGTCTACTTGGACTCCTAGATCCCTTTCACATGTGGTCTTGTTGTGAAAGGGATTTAGGAGTCCAAGTAGACCACAAGTTGAACATGAGTCATGAGCCATGTGTTATTCATCTCTTTTAAAAGTATAATTTTCTACACTGGGATTATCTTTCCTCTTAGACTAAATGCATCAGTTAGATGTCAAGGGTTTTACTAGTGCCTTGAATATCCAGTGAATGTGTCCTACTACTCATTTCCTTGGGTCTCTGAAAGCACAGGCATTCTGTATCTGATGTTGAAGGATTACTTGCTGACAGAGAAATTTGCATTACATAAGTTTACCAGATACATTTTTTTTTTTGGAAACTTAGTATTTATGGGCTAGGAAAAATGAAGTGTTCCTTCTTTGATCAAGAATGAACTTGGGACATAAGTGAAGGGGACCTCTTTGCTGAACTTGCTTCTGGTTGTATATATATTTTTCTTTTTTCCTTTCCTTTTTCTTTTCTTTTTTAAAGTTATAAATGTTTGGGTCAGGTTATTGAATGATTGGTTTTGATCATTTTAAAATTCACTCACTCTGTCAGAATGAAATCTTACCTTATAATTGAGAAGTTCATGATGATGTGGTAGATTTCCATATTACTTTTTTTTAAAGATACGCAGCTAGAAGGTGTGCCTTTTTGTAATCTGACCGTAGAAACAGTCTCAATTTTATATATATAGCTACCAATTCCTTGTAAATACATATAGGAGAAATATAATGTGAAATACTGCGAAGCAGCCAAGATTTGGTGACAGACTGTACTGTATATATTGTATTGAGCAGGTCCAGATTCAGTCTTTGGCAGATCCAGCACGGCAAAGCTAAGTAATATCTTCGTCTAAAGTCCTAGAACACAATTTTCCCCAGTGGCTGTGCTGGCTGAATATTGAACACCTCATATGGGAACAATGCCTTAAGGAACCAATAGCAGTCACAGTAGATGGTACTTTGAATGGAATGGTCCTCTACTGTCTGTCTACACCAAAGTTGGCTGCTGGAGTGGGGAAACTTTGGCCCTTCAGATGTTTTAGTCTGCAACTCCTAGGATTCCTTACTATTATGCTGGATTGCACAAAGAGAAGTTTTAGGACAAAACTTCTGGACAGCTGAAGGTTCCTTTGCCAACTTGTAAAAATTTCTTTTACCTAACAAAAAGGTGAAGGGAGGGAGGGGAGAGAGAGACACTTTGAAAGCTGCCAATTACTTGGATTTTAAAATTGCACATTTCCCTCCCTCTTTTTTCCCCCTTCACTGTAGGTGTTCCTTGTCTGCCAGAAAGCCTGAATCTTCATAAAGAGCAACAAAGGTCAAATAAACCAGGGGAGGTACAGATGTTTAGCCAATCTGAGTTACGAACCATCGAGCAATCTTTGCTTGCAACCCGTGTGGGAAGCATTGCAGAACTCAGTAAGTACTCAAAATAATGTCTAACTTTTTTCCTCCTATACTTTTTTGAGCAATTATGCTTCAATTTATGTAGGAAAAAAGTTCAGGGGCTACAAAGGGAGCCTGCTGTGACAGAAGGATAGGGAACAACTCTCTACCCTGATAGTGAAGTGGTTTGTAAGACAATTTTGAGTAATAGTTAACCATTTTGCAACACAAGAATGACAAATCCACAGAGGAAGGCAAATGATGTAAATTTGTTCTTAGTTTTGCTAGAATATTAGGGGCTAATGAGATTTTAGCAAATACGCTTTTTAACTGTATGGATACCATTATTTCTGATATTTGTGTATATATGATTTGGAGTAAAGAGACTGTGCAAAGGAAAAGTTAACTGTGTCCTATTCTTAAATTCTCTCTGCCAACATGGTAACACTAATTTGCACATCACATTTAGATTAATTTCCCCTTCGTACATCTTCATATATGCTGCCCTTTAAATCAAAAAGTTGTCAGATGTTACCACCATATTATCTTTCACTTGTGTATTAGCTATCACCCCTGTTTCATTCCCTGCAGTTCCCTATTAAACCATTGAAGTACCTGGCCTTTGTGAAGAGGGAGAGGGCATCTAAGAGCTCGTATATCATCTGCTCATGTGTCCCATATACTAGGATTATGGCAGAACAACAGACAGAGTCAATATAACACTCATGTAGGGATCTTCAAGTCCAGGAAACATAGCTCCTCCTATAGGTACACTCTCTAGATTCTTTATAGTCCTTTATAGAATCCTAATAGAACCACTCCTTCACCTGTGGAGTTTATGGAGAACTTTAAATCTAATCCTAACTTGTTGGTGCTCTACCAATTACAAAAGGAAAATAAAGGCTCCCCCTCACATGACTTACTGGATTTTTTTTTTTTGTCCAGTTGTGGAAGACATCAGCATCTGATCTGTCACATATACAAAGTTGATGGTGAGACTGTGGGGGAATGCTTCACACTGCTGTGTGATGTGAGAAATACTGCCCCCCCCCCCCCCCGATCATGGAATCATGGACCACCCTTGGATATTTCTGTGAAAGCAACCCAAGTTAGGGTGGAGGAAGCAAGTTGAGAAGGTTTGCTGGAGAGTCTTTGTGATGAGAGTTTTCCAGGTGTGGAGGCTGAAGTAGTATTTATTTATTTGATTGATCTCCTACCTTTCTCCCAAAATGGGAGTATATCAAAAGCCCTTCAAAATTTGGGATATGACATAATGGACACAATGTGTCACCACTGCCTGGAACCTCTCTTGGTTACTACCATTTTATTTTATCAGAGTCCTTGGGAGCAATGTTACAGGTTGATGTAGCTTTGTTCCAGAGACTTTGGGGGAAAGCAAAGTGGTTTATATTTACCAGGAGGTCATGAAAGTGTTCAAAGTGAATTTTCCTCTCCACATGTAGCCTCTGCCACCTGGGAAAAAAAGGATCTCAAAATACCCTCTCCAATTTAGAGGAGGATATTTTTGCTCTAATGGTGTCATGTGGATGATACCATACTACTAGCGGAAAATATCTCAGACTTGGAACAGTAACTAAAGAAGGTCAAAGAAGAAAGTGCAAGGGCAGGCTTATTGCTGAACACAAAGAAAACAAAAATAATAACCATGGAAGATCTACATGGATTCAACATAGACAATGGGGAAATTGAAATAGTAAAAGAGTTCCCATACCTTGTTTCAAACATTGATCAGAACAGAGACTGCAGTCAAGAAATCAGAAGAAGATTAGGAATGGGGAGGGCAGCCATGAAAGAACTAGATAAGAACCTGAAGTGTAAAGATATACAACTGAACACAAAAGTTAAGACTCGTCCAAACCATTATATTCCCATCACCATGTACAAATGTGAGAGCTGGACAGTGAACAAATCAAGAAAGAAAATCAACTCATTTGAGATGTGGTGCTGGAGAAGAGCACTGAGGATACCATGGACAGCAAAAAAGACAAATAAATGGGTCCTTGAGCAGGTTAAATCTGAACTCTCCTTGGAAGACAAGATAATGAAACTAAAGCTGTTGTACTTTGACCACATCATAGGAAGGCATGACTCACTAGAAAAGGTGATAATGCTAGGGGATATGGAAGGCAGTAGAAAGAGAGGAAGACTGAATGCAAGATGGATGGACTCAATCAGGGAGGCCATAGACCTGAGTTTGCAGGACCTAAGCAGAGCAGTGGTGGACAGGGAGTTTTGGAGATGTCTCACCCACAGGGTGGCTATGAGTTGGGACTTGTTCAAGGACAGTTAACAACAAAACAACAATTTTTGCTCAGCCCTGTGAAACACACACCAAGCTGGGGGTGGGGATGCCAACTTTCTCCTATATCTCTCTATAAACAAAAGAAAGATACAGTATTCATTCAGCGAACTCTTCTAACTGTCATTGAAGGTCTTCTAAAGACTCATTTCATCGCTGAGCCACCTATTCACTGATAATGCTGATTCTGCATTTCTTAAAATAGGCAAATGAATTGGCATGTTCTGTCTGAAGCTTCTGCTGTCTCCTGACATGCTGATAATAGCACTGCCATTCGGTCTAAAGCATTCAGAATGTATTTACAGGCTCTATGTTCTCGATTTTTTTTGTTTCTTCAAGCATATTAATCCGACTGAACCAGAGACCCTGAAGGGGTGGGGTGTGCAGGAATTAATGGAGCTCTTTTCCTTCCATCTTGCCACATCCTCTAATCAGTGCTGCCCTGTTTTGAACTGACTCTGCTCCTGTGCCATTTACAGCAACTTGGTACAAGGAAATTTTTATCAGGTGGTGCCTTTCCTGACTCCCTGCAAGCATTTACTCATTAAATGCCTGCTCTGAACACAAAGGTTTTACACCTGGGAGCCTTACTGTCCCCTTTTAATTGTATTACTTTTGCAGTACTGTTGGCAGGATTTTTTGTTTTGTTTTAAGGAAGGCAGGATTCACATTTTAATATCAAAGAAGTAACTAAGTTGGTATCAGTCCATGGTATCCTTGAAGCAGCTGCCTTGTCCCTGATGCCATTTCAGGGAATACCACTTATGCCAGCTGGTGGGTGGGTTGAACTTTATTTTTATTTTTTTTAAAAAAAATCTGACCCAGTACTCTGAGCAGCTGATTTTCATTTTAATTTCCCACAGCAGAAACAACATGGGGCATTGTGGGAAATTGAAATGGTAGCTCCCAGCCTACCAGCACAGGTTTAAGAGCTGCTGGCCTGGGTTGAAGTTACTTTGTGGAAGTGGCAGCCACAAAATGACTTATTTCCAACCAATATGTTGATTTATCAAGTGCCTTTGTATCTGCTAGCTTTATAAATACTTTATAAGTATTTCTGTTGCTCCTCTGCTGCAGCACCTCTGACAAAGTTGCCACTGGGGTGAAGGAGAAGGGCAGATGCACCCCTCCAGGTCACTCTCACCTCATCTGGAGAGGGAAGCTTCCATGTGGGCTAACAAGAGGGCAAATGCGCTCCTCCAAGTGGTGGCAGCCTTCTCCTGAGGCCTGGGTCATAACTACCTTTGCCGCAGTGGCAGCTCCCTCGTCAGAGGAGATCACTGCCGCAGTGAAGCCTGGAGGGGCATGCTTGTATTTTCTCCTTCGTCACAGTGGCAACTCCCTCCTCAGAGGAGGCTGCTGCTGTGGCAAAGCTTGGCGGGATGTGACCACCCTCTTGAAGAGGGAGTCACTGCTGGTGTTAAGGAAAAGGGCAAGTGTTTTCCCTCCAGGCTTTGCTGCCATGACGGCCTCCTCTTGAGGAGGGAACCGCTGCCGTAGTGAAGGAAAAGGGCAAGTGAACTCTTTTGGCTGCCTTCATGGGAGCCCCCCTCATACTGGATGACACCAGGTGTGAGGGCACCTCTACCTAAATTTCTAGCATTCCAGAGAATGCTCTCGGCCTCAGGGAAAGGTAATGGCAAACCTCCTCTGAAAAAATCTTGCCGAGAAACCCCCGTGATAGGTTCTCCTTTGGGTGTCCATGAGTCAGAAATTCCCTGAAGGCACACAACAACAACAATAACAGTTCACAGTCTTTGTTTTTGTAATGTTGTGTGCCTTCTTAAACTTGACATAGCTTAGGGAATCAACAAGTATGAATCTAGACCTGCACACAGGTGAAGAGGTGATTTCTTCCCAACTGTATCCTGTCAGCTTTTATGAGTGCAGGTTTTCCCCCCTCTGCTTAGTAGCAGTTAACAGAGCCCCATACTCGTATACACAGATTACATCAAATCATTTAAACAAGATGTTAGACCTGGGTTTGGATGCAAAGATGCTTGCCTCAGGATGACTGGCACTTTCCAGCAACCACCTTGACAGCTATTTTTCATGTCTTTTTAGGGCTGCTGCCAAAGTAATGTTTCTTGGAAGAAAAGTATCATTTCTAAGGCAATACATAAGATAAAAGATAATGTCTGAAAAAATATCCTATGGAGGAATGCATTTTCCTCCATCAAGGAAATGCCCCGGCAACCTTGAACTAGATATTCAGAAATACCACATGACAGAGCCCCCTAGGGTGTGTACCATTTCAAATTGCAGGTGGTAGATAACATCCCTCAGTGCTTCCTATAGTAAACAGATTTTTTGCAGATGTATTGCAGAGAAAGATCTACAGACCTAATAGCTTTTCAAAAATGTGCATGGACCTCTTTAAAGGTTTCGTATTGTTCAGTTCTGTGATTCCCTCACCTGCAAGTTAAAGAATGCTGTTTATCTTCCCACCAGAGTGGCACTATTTATCTAATTGCATTTGCATGCTTTTGAACTGCTATGTTGGCAGAAGCTGGGACTAGTGATGGGAGCTCACCCCATCATGCAGCACCTGGGCCTCAAACTGCCAACCTGCCCATTTTGCAATCAACAGAATCAGCGTCTCTTTACTTTTAATAGATTTTTCCTCTTTGGCCATTCTGTGATGAAGACTGACTTGTTTATACTTTACGTCTTTGTTATTATTGGATGTTGTAATCAGAATAACAGTTGTGTATCAAGAAAGATGTACAGCAATAATAATTTACTCTGTATTTCAGTATTTCATTCTGTATATACTCCATCTTTGATTGAGGACTTGCTGTTGCTTGGCAACTCATAATAGGAAATGGTCCCTTGTTGAGATTGCTGTGGTTCTCAACAAGAGAGTAATGGAAAGGGAAACCGAGGCACATAATTTGAATTCCAAATAGCCAGGAGTTTTAGAGTCCAAGACAGTGTTTCCAAGAACACAATATTGCATCCCAGTAGAAGAGAAACCCCCACATTTTTCATATTTGCACTTTAGGGTTGCCAGTTCAGGGTTGTCCCAGGCCCTGAGGTTTCCAGGCCAAAGTCTGAGACCTGGCTTGGCTCTTGGGATGCATCTACACTGTAAAACTAATGTAGTTTGACACCACTTTAAGTTTGATAGGTCCATCCTATAAAATCTTGGGATTTGTAGCTTTGCAGGGTCTTCAGCCTGCCATGCCAAAGAGTGCTGATGCCTCACAAATCTGCAAATTCAAGAATTCTGTAGGATGGAGCCACAGCCATTAAAGTGATGTCAAACTGCATTATTTCTAAAGTGTAGATACATCCTTGGTGATGTTACCAAACATTATATATTAAGTACAAGTGACAGTTGCTCACAGTTTTTCATGTCAATACACACAGAGGCACAGATACCTAGGACATATTTTTTGTGTTTTGAAATTCTTAACTAAAAGGGTTGTTCCCAGAATGAAGTGAAATGAGGGGATTATACCTTTCAAAACTCAGCATGTGGTACTTATTGTATATACTCATGTCTAAGTCTAGAAATTTTCAAAAAAAAAAAATCAACCCCAAAAACTTGGGTCGATTTATGCATAGGTCAATATAAGTAATGTACCTTAACTTTTGTCAAAATAGGAACCATCCCCTTCACTGATTAGAGTGGTGAAATGTAAGAGCTTAGTCAGTTCCAGGATAAACTAAAGGAAGCACCAACCACCTCTGCTCTCTTTGCCGAGGCACCACTTCTGGCCTTTTTGAATGTTTGGGTGGGGAAACAGCAGTATGCTTTGGCATTATTTTCCTTTCTTTTCATTCTTTACATCCTTTGTTACATGCCCCTATGTTTTACCCTAGACTTATACATGGGTTACATCAAACTTTATAATTTTGGGCCCAAAACCTGTCCTCGACTTATACTTGAGGTCAACTTATAGTCAAGTATATATGGGTATGTCTTCCAGACTACAGCCAGCTTCTGTTCTGCAGGCTGTACTTGAGATGGGCTACTCCCATGCCTTGGCTCCTGGACTTAAGGAGGAGGAATGGGCCTTTTCCCCTCCTCCCCAACATCTGCCAGTGAAGAGGACTTGGCTGAGAGAGTGTTTATTTGCCCTACCTCCACCTGGGCTACTCCCATGCCTTGGCTCCTGGACTTAAGGAGGAGGAATGGACCTTTTCCCCTCCTCCCCAACATCTGCCAGTGAAGAGGACTTGGCTGAGAGTGTGTTTGTTTGCCCTACCTCCACCTGGGCTACTCTCGTACCTTGGCTCCTGGACTTAACGGGGAGAAATGGCCCTTTTCCCCTCCTTCCCAACATCTCCAGTGAAGAAGACTCGGCTGAGAGAGTGTTTGTTTGCCCTGCCTCCACCTGGGCTACTCCCATGCCTTGGCTGTGTAAAGTTCACATTGTTTTAGGATTGGGATGGGGGTTGAGAATGGAGATTTTCTTTTTACTTGTTTTGATATGTTAATTGTTATGTATTTTGCTTTGTTAATTTTATTTTTTGTTATAATTACTATGTATTTTTGTTGTTACTATTACTGCTATGTATGTTTGCTTTGTTAATTGTTATTCTCTTTTGTACCCCGCCCCGATTGCTTGTTCAGAGGGGCGGGCTAGAAATAAACGTATTATTATTATTATTATTTGCACTCAATTCTTTCCTCTTACCAAAAAGAGAATTTTGGTAAAACCAGAGAATTTGTATCCTCCTCTCCCACCCAGAGATGACCCATATGACTGAAAATTCTGCAGGTCCTGAGATCTGGCAAACTTATTGCAGATATACACATTTTCCAGGATATTGATTGTTTAATAATGAATCTTTTGTAGAATGGTTATGGTTTAAACATTTTGATTAGTTCATAATTTCTGATGTGGAAAATTGATATGTTTCAAGAACTAGTGGCATTATATGTAATATAGAAAAGATAAAACTTAGATTATTATAATATATTAATGAATTAAATAATTAAAATATCTCTGTATTGCCCTCTATCATGAGATCTTATGACAGCCTACAATTTAGTCAATGTAACCAATTTAAAACAATTCCAGAAAAGAACAATAAAATAATTTAAATAGGATAAACATATATTAATACAACTGACAAATTAAAACAGCAGAAGGGGCTAAAGTAGTTAAAATTATTACATTAATTACATTACATTACATTAAAAAAGAGAGACTTGACCCCAAAGGTTTTAACAAAAAAGCATGTTAAAGAAACCAGCATTGCTTCCACTTGGGTTTCCATGAGGGCGTTCCATTAAACAGGAGGAAGACCCGCTCTTTTCCCATGTGATGTATTATTTCCACTAGACTTGACTCGGCCATGGTTGCCCAATGGGATGACCTTGAGCAAGTCACACTCTCTCAGTCTCAGAAGATGGCAATGACATCCCCCCCCCCCGAAGAAACTTGCCATGAAAACCCTGTGATAGATCCTGATTAGGGGTACCATAAGTCAGAAATGACATGAAGGCAACAACAGAGAGGGACACAAAGGAGGATGCTCCCAGTCTTGGGGAATATGGGCCAAAACAGATGGCTGTAAAGGGGCGGTTCTATGCTGCCCCTTTGAGCACTGGATTGGGGATGCAGCAACTGCATGCCACAGCCCCAATCCATTGTTTTTCTGGCCCAGAAAGGAGTGGCAAAATGTCACTCCTTTTTGGGCTGGAAAAGAGTCGCTCTTTTCGCCACCACTGCAGCTCTTCTGCACTCTTGCAGCGTGCAGCGTCTGGTTGCTGCACCACAGAAATGCCCCAACACTGCCTGCTCTCTGGTTGGGTGTGAGATATGAGGCTGGATTGAGGGTGGAGTTGGGGTGTGCAGTCGCCACACCTCCATGCTGCTGGGTAGAAGGCTCAAATTGCTGGTCTGTTCAGCCCCAAAATTGGAAGACATGCTCCATCAAGTATCAAAGGTATAAAGTGTATCCAGCATTTGCCATGGGAAATGATTGAATGCAATAGTCATAATTAAATAAATTTGGAATATTCACAGTGAAGATTACAACTGATACAGCATATGTTATTTAAAATGTCTAGACTAGTAGCTCACTTAGGATACAGGGTTCTTTTGAATGGAAAAAATATATTGATGGTACACGATTGGGAGAGGAGGGGGATGTTGCTGGAAACTTTTTTCTATTTGAGTTCTCAACTAGACTAAGAGATTGGGAGGTTTTCACATCATAGGAAGCTTCTGGTTTAGCAGTAAAGCTCCAGAGGGATTAAAAAGAAATAAAAACAAGAAAAGGTGTAAGATATGGAATAGGAGGAGGAGAGCACACATTGCTGGAAGTTTTGCAACCACCCTAGTTGTCCAATGAGAAACTGGTTAGCCTGTTTTTAATGTTGTTATTTCAGGCAAAATTAAAACAAGCAGATAAAATAACAACATTAAAAACAGGCTAACCAGTTTCTCATTGGACAACTAGGGTGGTTGCAAAACTTCCAGCAATGTGTGCTCTCCTCCTCCTATTCCATATCTTACACCTTTTCTTGTTTTTATTTCTTTAATCCTTTTTAAAATGGTGGGAGGTTGGGATTGGGTCACAATAAATTTAACTGTACTTTGTTTTTATATTTTACTGTACCCCGCCCCAATTGCTTGTTCACAGGGGTGGGTTATAATTATTATTATTATTATTATTATTATTATTATTATTATTATTCCTCTGCTTGGGTTCTCACATTGACTGAGCACATAATTCTACTCCTTTAGTGCTAAAGATCCAGGCAGCTTTAAAAAAAATAAAATTGAAAAGCGACATGGGTGGGTGGGAAGAGGGAGTAGAGGGCTAATAAGAGAAATATCAATCAATTAATTTCTCTTCCATCCAAACTCCCGCACACATCAATCACACACACACATCAATCACAGGGCCTCGACAAGGAAAGAGCAAGAAGTGGTAAGAGCACCAGCTTTTTGTTGACCACAGAGTTACTCTGGAGGACCTAGAGCAGGGATGGCGAAACTTTTCGAGATTGAGTGCCCAAACTCAAAGGCATTACTGCACCGGCTGTTACCCAGTGCTGGGGGCAGGACTTCTGGGGGGGGGGGCAGGACTTTTGCCTTCTGGGGGCAGGACTTCACCAGAGACAGCTGAAGGCCTGGGAAGGTGCGGGGAAGAAGAGGAACCTTCCTGTCTCTCCATGTGCCCCCAGAAATAGTTTCACATGCCAGAGAGGGCACATGTGCCATAGGTTCACCACCACGGACCAGAGATTCCTAGAGAGGTGTTCTCGCAGATTTTTTAAAAAACAGTAGTTTTTTATTTGTGGGTTTTCCACTTTCAGCACAGTTCTATGCCTCTATCCCAGCAAATGTGCCAGGCCCACTGTATATTAGTTTGCTAAGAGTTCAGGACCAACTTACTGTTCTTTGGTTCCTCATTAAAAAAATCTAGAGAAGCAAAAATAGGAATTTAATCATTAGTTTTCAGCAGAAGTGTAAGTGTACAGGGAAATGTGTAAAACAGGACTTCACAAACATTGGCCTTTCAGATTTTGTTGCATTACAACTTCCATTAGCCGCAGCCAGCATGGCTAGAGAACAGGGATGACAGGAGCTGTAGCCTAAAATATCTAGAAGGGCATAGTTTTTCAAGGACTGCTTTAAAAACAGATCTTGGTCAGGAGGAAAGAAAAGGTAGCAAATTCCAGTTGCATGATGAAACAAAGGCTTGTCCTAGTATGACTTTTTTTCAGATTGTTTTTGGATGGGTATAAACTGTGTTGAGAAATTTATTTTGTAAGAGTAATGCTAAGTGCATTTAAAGTTGTTTCCAAAAGGTATGTTTTTGGCAACATATTGAGGACTAATATATCCTTGAAAGAGAAACTACAATCTGCCTACTTAGATGTATTTTAAAGGCTTATTTATTTATTTATTTATTTGACATCTCTTGAGACCCATCTGTTAGCACTTAATAGATTTCAGATTTTTGGACAGGAGGAATATTAATCTCCTGCTGAACTGGATTGCCATAAAGGGCCACAGTGATGATTGGTTGATTGATTGCATGAAGACCACCTGATAACTAGATTTCTCCCTGCAGCATATCCGTACATTCAAAATTATTAATGGGAAAACTTACATTTTTGATGTAACTTACAACTACAATTCACAGAATCCTTCCTCCATCATGGCTTGGAGTTCTTGGCCCCAAAAACAACTTCTCTAAGTTCTGTTAAAAATATAAAATACAAACAGTGACACAATGACTAAAGAGAGCATACATTAAAACCAGGATAAAAGAATCCACACTACAGCATATGAAAATCAATTAAAAACCAAGGACAAAATAGACAATTGCAAAGATATGAAAGCAATAAAAACAGCTCTTCAGCAGGTCAGTCAGGGAGCTTTGGTTTGACAGAAAATGCATTTGTGTCCTGCCAGTCACAGACTGTGAATCATCAAGTCACAAATGCACAGTAATGAATCTTTCTGGATCCAACTCAGGACCTATCTAATACAACTTTCTGTTCCCAATATGAAGTGGCCAAATGTTTCCAGGAATCCCACAGGAAAAGCACAAAGCAGACTGCCCATTAGTCCCTGAGAATTAGCATTGTGGGAAGAAATATCTTCTTTTATTTATTCAAAATCTTCTGATCAACTTGATTGGATGACTCTGTTTTTAGCATTATGAGAAAAATGGGGGGAAACTATCTCCCACCAACTTTCTGAACACTGTGAATAATTTCATAAAACTGTATTATCTCACCCATTGATAATTTTATTCCCAATTTAGGAGCATTTTTGTATTATCAATTTCCACATTCTTATACTGGGTTAATTAATCCAGTTGAGTACCGCATACGTATTCTCACAAATATATTTATCCTAAATTACTAATCAGCATTAGATCCTGACTTCACCCTTAAGCATATCCTTTATCTACTCTGATTATAAACACAGAGGAGTGATTAAAAAGCTTTGAAGGATAATTAGCCCATACCAAGTGTGTTCGCAGTATCATATTGATGTAAGGAAAGCTAGCTCCTAACTTGTCTTTGTTATTTTCTATATTTTGATGAAAGTTAGATAATATTGTTGCTTCAAAAATTATATGACTTGTAGGGATTGGTATGCAATAGAGAACATAAGCATTTGGACCTGATTCTGCAGGATGATTGCACAGAGACTCCACTCCTCCTTTTTCAATCTACTGGGAATAATAAACATCTGAGGGATATAGGATTCATTTTGATCATAGTCATTTCCTCACAGCAGGATTGGAAAAATAACTTTTTTAAAAATGAAAGGTTTCAGCCATAAGAATATTGTAAAGTTAGGAAAAATTGCTATACCCTGAAGTCCTGGTTTCTGCAGATTGGGGTGGGGATTCCCCCCCCCCCCCCAAAAAAATAACCGAGGCTATTGCCTATTTGTGGTGTTAGAACTACAGTTTTCTGGATAATTGGACTCTGCTTTTTTCTATTTTTGAAAATAATTTTACCAGCAGCTGTAGCTCTTTCTGTACTTACCAAGGGGTTGGTCTTTCCATTAGCAGCAGTGAATAATCTCAAGGAGGGCTGGAGGTTGGTCTTTCCATTAGCAACAGTGAATAATCTCAAGGAGGGCTGGAGGCACAGGGAACAAGCAAAGTCACTACTTCTTCCCATTGTGGCCAGGTCCCTGATAATCTGGATGAATTAAATATTAATGAATTAAATAATTAAAATATCTCTGTCTTGCTCTCTATCATGAGATTTTATGACAGCCTACAATTTAGTCAATATAACCTATTTAAAACAATTCCAGAAAAGAACAATAAAATAATTTAAATAGGATAAACATATATTAATACAACTGACAAATCAAAACAGCAGAAGGGGCTAAAGTAGTTAAAATTATGTACATGTACATTAAAAAAGAGAGATTTGGCCTCAAAGGTTTTAACAAAACTGCTCCCTCATGTAGATCTCCAGGCTGTCTCTATCTATCTTCTTCTTCCAGCGGCATTGGAATGTGCTAGTGCCAAATGGTTTTCCCTTTAGGAAGTGTGTCTACCCCTGGCCCATTCTACTCTGCCACTTGCTGCAGGTGCTATATCCTTCTTCCTTTTACAGATCGAGGCAGGTGAAGTCAATGACCTTCTCAGGTAGTAGGCACACTACAATGTCATAGGTCTCTCTCTTTCTCTCTTTTTTGGATAAGGGATATGCCACCATCATATCCTCCTCCAGTGGTGCCACTGCTAGCACAGTGTGATGATGGGGGTTTGTAGGGGCAGTGTTTTACTTCTACACTCAAGCATCCAGAAAGCTTGGGCCACCCAGAGAGAGAAAGAGAGAAGTTATTTTTGTAGATCACCAACAAAAAAGCCTTCCCTTTATTATGTGTGTACATGCCTTCAAGTTGTCTGTCAACATATGACAGCCCCATGAATTTCATAGGGTTTTCTTTGGCTACTACCAAGAAAATACTTTTGACCCAGCAACAAGAGACTACAAAATAAAACAAATGCAATGAAACAGAAGGTAGGGATCCAAATTCCCCCGCCCCCAAGGGGAACATCTTTCTAGGAGCATATTGGTAGTCAATTTCACTCCTTGTTTCTAGGAATAATAACATTAAAAAGTAACACCATCTTACTTAAATTTTGATTGGGTGGCCGTTCATCTTTTGATTATGTGGACTGCTGCTTTCTTATTAATGAGCTTCTGTTTTTAATGGGTTTTATGTTATTTTTATAATGTTTTTATTTTTATTATGATTTTGGTAAGCTGTTTTGGGCATTTTTTTAAAGCAAGGACTTTTAAAAAAATTAATAAAAGAATTCAGCATTGGATTCTCAACCATTGTATTCTACAGTGATAATGTCCTTTTGCAGAATCGCTATAATATCTTTCCTTTTCTGTTTCTTGTAAAATTCCATCTTGAGCTTCCATTCATCTGAGTCTCTTCTCATTATTAAACCCAAGATCTCCTTAAGGCATTTTTGTGCTTATGGCAGAAAATCCAGATGACAACTCCAATGATGATAAAAAATAAAAGAGTTTATTTATTTCATTTATGAGGTGCCCTAAAGCATAAGTTCTCAGGGCGAAATACATAATACAACAGCACAATAAAAATGATAATAAAACCAAGAAACATCAAGGAAAAACATAAATTAAAAGCATCCATAAAATACTATATTAAAAGCAAAGGGCAGTTTTAAAATATATATTTCAAGTTATTTAAAAGCATATAAACATAAAGGACTAGTATGGACACGTCAATAAGTTTGACACAGCTTCTTTGGGGAGGGCATTTCACAACTGGGACCACCACAAAAAAGACTCACTCAAAAAAACCAGTAGTAAGAGCTGTTTGACATCAGGAAGTGGTGGAGTCTCCTTTGGAAGTTTTTTAAAAAGAAGTTGGAGGGCCATTTGTCAGGAGTGCTTTGATTGTGTATTCCTGCATAGCAGGGGAGTTGGATCAGATGGCCCTTGAGGTATCTTCCAACTCTTATGATTCTGTGATTCTAACCCACCAAACCTGAGTATGAGGAGCATTAGGATCAGGGCCTCAGATGATAATCTTAGAGCATGGGCAGAAATATATGGGTGGAGGTGGTCCTTCAGACAGAAGAGCCTCAAGTCATGGTGGATTTTATAAGTTAAAATAAAAAAACAGCACATTAAATTGATTCTAGAAATGAATCAGAAGCCCAGTGAAGATGATGCAACACTGGCATAATAGGAGTATAAAAACTGATTCAAATAAACTGGAACAATAAATGAAGGTTGCTGTAAGTGAGAGTAAGCTGATTAAACTCAACAAGATCTGTATCTTTTGAGTACGCGTGCATAGAACTAAGCTATAAATAAAGTCAACATTTCCATTTTAAAGCTGCCCCAACATCTGCTGCATAAGATGGGTTGTTTCATCTTACTGAATAATAAGGCTTGCCCTTGCTCTCTTCTGTCAGATATCTCGACCCATTTTTCATCACTTCTTCTAGAGAACTTTTCAACATTTATCCAGCTTTATAGGTAGTTGGCTTAGTAATGTTCAACTCATTTCAGATGAAGTATTACTTAAACCTGTAATCCTGGTATGGGATTGTTGCCAGTGGAACTTGGCCTCCTACCCATCCTACCTATTCCTTTAACTATAGGTATTTACATTAGGATTACAATTATTCTAAAACCTGTTCTAGTAATTCATGTGCTCCTGTTATATGTTGCATGGATATCAGAAAATCTTGGTTATGCAATCCTAGCTCTCTAACAGAGATGTAGATGTAGGGAGAAAGAAGAGAGGTGGAATTTGACCATATGCTTTCAGTCATAAGGAAAACAAATACTGTGTGCTGGAATGAATTTCTTGCCAGGAGCAACATGTTGGAATGTGTCTGGCTCCTTTTGCCAAAGGAAGTCATCTGATTCAGAAACTGTGGTTTTTGATTTGGGTAGAGCATATGCTTCATGAACGATACTGCTATTTCCCAGTAGAAAAGAGCAGTTGCTTTTTCAGCAAAGGAGGGTGTCTGAAATAACACACGCCATATAAGAGACCACATCTCCTGAAGATTTGTCAACATACTGGCATAAAGCCACATATTCAAGCTTGTGTGTTTTATGCATCTCTCTGACACTTTTTCCTCCTTAAAAACAAACAGACAGACAAACACACACCAAAGTGGTTAACAAAACTAAAGGAAGAAAATGAGCCAAGGTGTGAATATAGAAGGAAACAAAAACTTCAGTAAATAAGGAAAGCCATCAAATAAATAACTTCGTTAAGTACCTTTTAAAAGCAAAAATAGACGCTGAGGCCCATCAATAGCCTCATAAATAACTGGCAGCCAGCCAGCCAGCAAGCCATATGGGCTTCTTTGAAGAGCTATGAGATGAAGCAATGTTGAAAAACAATTTATTTGGGACCAAGTGGGATTTCTGGTACTGGTGGGATTTCATAACTGATAAGATCCTACTTCTTGTAGCCACCTGCTGTATTTTAGTCAGTTGGGTCAGGAGCACTGTGGTTGAACAGGGTTTATGAGAGAAGGAACATCTAAGGAGAAAAGCTGATGGACAGAGATCAAGATCCTAAGTCACTTAAAAGGTAGTAACCACTCTCTTCAGCTGAGCCCAGAAATTGTTGTACAGTCAGTGCAAATTAAACAACCCTATTGCACTGTTTGATCAGTCTCAAACAATATTCTGGTTGTACCATTTTGCATTTAATGAATTTTCTAGATTTTTTTTTAAGCACAGATCCATAGAAATCACACAGTAGTTCATATCACAATCCTGTGCATGTTTACTGTGGAATCTCATTTTGATCAATCAGCTTTGTTTAATTTACTGCATTACTGTACATAACACATTAGGCTAGAATCCCACATTTACTAAGGAGGAATGTGTTATGTACAGTAATGCAGTAAATTAAACAAAGCCTGAAAAAACCTAAATAAATTAACATTTTATGGAAAGTACAACTGGATTTTGTGGACAGTATAGATGGCATAAAATGTGTAATAATTCATTTGGTATGCCATCCCACAGTCTTCCAATTTTCCCCCTAAATTATTTTGGCTTTCCTCATTGGTGGCAGAGGGTTTAGGCAGAGCACTGCCTCAAACCATGGAAAACCAACTCTTACAATATTTCCCCAAGCTCTGAATCATATATACATATATCCATAAAGGGGAAAAAGCATACTTTTTCTCCTAATAGTTTTTCTACTAGCACACTTCTGTGCAATGCTACTTAAAAGTAAGCCTCAGTGCAAGTTGCTTCCAGTTGAGGGTTGTTTTTAGTGCTTACCAAATGCCTACCATATTTCACAGAATTTTAGAGTGGGGGAACAGGGTGTGTCAGGACAACACTGTATCATAACCCCGCACAGGTGTGCCTCCATTACCACCCACCCACACATGCATACCATATCTTTCCATATTTTGATTGGTGGAACTAGGAACCATCTGTGGTGAAGCACCTTTACTCTTACATACATGTATGTATAAGATTGCAGTTTGAGAAGCTGGATTTTTTGCCCAAGATCATATTGCTGTTTCCCCCCCATCACATTCCAAGAGACACAGCACCCATTGCATTCTGTGTGGCAGTGACATCCTTTCAGACAATATGGGCAGATATAGATAGCAGTGCATATACTAACTAGAGGAATATGTGATTAATTGTTGTTGTTGTGTGCCTTCAAGTCCTATCCAAGTTATGGCGACCCTAAGGGGAGCATGTCATGAGGTTTTCTTGGCAAGTTTCTTCAGAGAGGGTTTGCCATTGACATCCTCTGAGAGTGTGACTTGCCCAAGGTCACCCAGTGGGTTTCCATGGGCGAGCTGAGATTCAAACTCCACTCTTCAGAGTCATAAGCCAATGCTGAAACCACTACACCATGCTGGCTTTCTTAATTTTAATTTTATGTGAATAATTTATGTAGGTTTTGCCTTCTCAGAAAAAAAATTATAAATCAAACTATTCTTTAAAATCTTTCTTACAAGACAAAAATAAAATGAAGGAACATCTTCATATTAGTGGTGTACAGGAATAAGACTTGCTTTTCCAAATAAATCCAATGAGCTTAACAGTTCTTTCCTATATATTTTGTGGCTGATATTCAAACCATGGAAAGCCTGAAGTTAAATCATTATAACAACCTCTGTAGTGATCCACATTTCTCCTTTTCCAGGTGACCTGGTGTCTCGAGCAATGCATCACCTGCAGCCGCTCTGGGCGAAGCAGCATAGCAACAGCACTCCCATGCACCACAAGCAGGGGTCACTGTACTGGGAACCAGAGGCTTTGTACACACTCTGCTATTTTATGCACTGCCCGCAGATGGAATGGGAGAACCCGAACGTGGAACCTTCCAAAGTCACCCTCCAAACAGAGAGGTAATAACTTTTATTGACAGACACACACTGATGCTGTTGAGTTACCAAATGCAAGCTCAGCACTGCAGACTTCTCTACTCAGTCTGTTTTGGTTACATTTGCCTTTCCATGTTGGAATAAATTTTGCCTGCCATGATGTGCTCTGTGGCTGACCCAGAATATATCAAAAATGACACTCAGTGGCTACATACTGCAGATTGGTTCCAGATGTCTGTTTTGGAGAGATCTCCCTCCCCCAACCCTGCTCTCTTTTTGTCTCTTGGCTGTGCCTCATTTTTGGAAAGGAAAATTAGAGGGTCCGTTGGTAGCTTAACAAGTTTGGTTTGAAATATGCTTTTTTACAAATTTAATGGATTCAGCAACTGTAATTTGGGAAACAGGGATTGAGTAAAATTCAGTGTGTAAAGGATGAGCTGCAAGAGTTTTTACACAGCTAATAATGCTTGTTGATATACAGACCTGAAATATGTTGAAGTCTTATTCTGGCTTTAGCCAAGCTGTTGTAGCCAAAGAAGACCAGGGAAGGCCAGTGTGCATATGTATGTTGGGAGAGAGAGTGGAAGAACATGTCCTAACATGAGAAATAGTTTTAATATAAAGAACAGCAGCCTAAATTGGCCAGAAGATGGTTATGAAATTGTTGCCTGCTAACTTTCTGATTCTGGATAAGCAGAATGTGTTGTCTGGACTCCCTGCTGAGAGGTTTTGCGGGGGGGGGGGGGGGAGTTATTTGGCCCTAAGTTGCAGGATCTATGGAGCTGAATGTGGTTTCAAGAATCCAGTGTATTATGTTATGGAAGGCCTGCATAATTCATGTCTCACAAAGACAGTCTGAATACACCAGCAAAGCCAGCCCCTGATGTGTGGTGCCCCATTTCAACATGGACCTATTCTGAGGGGGAAAAAAGGGATTAATATAGGTGGGGTGAAAGGATACCCAGGTGGATGTAATGGGAGAGGTGTAGGCCACAGTGACTCTGTGGAGATTTTTACAAGGCAATGCTGAAGAAGTTCCAAAAGAAAATCAGTAGATGTTTTATAGACTATAGCAAAGTCTTTGACTGTATAAATCATGAAAGACTATGGAACACCCTTAAAGTCATCAGAGTGGCAATACATCTAATAGTCCTGATGAGGTATCTGTACTCTGGATAAGAGGCTACTGTCAGCACAGAACACGGAGAAACAGAATGGTTCCCAATTGGCAAAGGTCAGACAAGGCTGCATCCTGTCATCCTAACTATTCAACATATGCAGAACTTATTGTAAGGAAAGCAGGATTTGACATGGAAGTGGGAGGAGTGCAAATAGGAGGAAGAAATATCAACAATCTGAGATATGATGACAACACCATTATTCTAACAGAAAACCTCACAGATCTGGAACAACTGCAGTACCAAGGAAAAGATTGAAGAAGAAAGTGCAAAGGCAGGCTTACTGTTGAATAGAAAGAAAACAAAAATAATGACCACAGAGAACTTACACACATTTAAGCTAGACAATGAGGAAATAGAAATAGTAAAAGAGTTCTCATATCTGGGATTAAACATTGATTGGAATTGGGACTGCACCCAGGAAATCAGAAGAAGATTAAAAATGAGGAGGGCACTTATGAAAGAACTAAAAAAAATCATAAAATACAAAGATATACAACTCAGCCCAAACTTAGAATTAGAACCATTGTATTCCCTATTACCATGTATGGATATGAGAGCTGGACACTTAAGAAAGAAGATAGGAAGAAAATCAACTATGTTGAGATGTGGTGCTGGAGAAGAGTGCTGAGGATTCCATGGACTGCCAAAAATACTAACAAATGGGTCCTAGAGCAGATGAAGCCAGAAATGGCTTCTAGGGATCTTTCTTCTAGATGACAAAACGTAGATAGTCATACTTTGGACACATCATGATAAGGCATGAATCGTTGGAAAAAAGAATAATGTTAGGAAAGATAGAAGGAAGTAGAAAGAGAGGAAGGCCACATGCTAGATCAGGCCTGCACAACATATGGCCCGGGGGCCACATGCAGCCCGCCAAAGGATTTTGAGTGGCCCACAAAGACGTGCAGTGACTTCAAGGCTCCTCCACTGATTGGCCTCCTCCTAAGGAGAGGGCTGGGGGGGGGGGGAAGAGGAGGAGGACAGGTAAATGTTCACTCTGCAAGACTCCTCCTCTGTCCAGCTTTCTCCTGAGATGGCTAGGTGATGGAGGAGGAAGAGGGGCAAATACTCATCCCTCAAGGCTCCTCCATTGCTTGGCTTTCTCTTGAGGAGAAGGACAGACAAGGCTCCTCTGCTGCTTAGCTTTTTCCTGAGGAGGGGGCAGGCAGATGAGGAGAAGGATGTAATTAATATTTAATAATTATTAATAATCAATAATTATTAATAATTAATTAATAATTCATTAATATTTAATTAAAACCTATTTGCGGCCCAAAGAACTTTAGCCTATTTTAATTTTGGCCCCTACCTCCTGCCTAGTTGTTCAAGTCTGTGCTAGATGGATGAACTTTATTAAAGAGACCATGAATATGAGTTTGCAGGAGCTGGGCAGAGCAGTAGAGGACAGGGGGAGCCTGGAGATGTCTCATCAGCAGAGCCGCCATGGATCGATATCGATGTGAAGGCAGTTAAGAACAACAAAATATTGAGGAAAAGTCTGCATGCATGGTATGCATTTTCACATTGCATTCAAGAGATTATTTTTTTTAAAGGAGGGAATCTATTTTTGGCCCAATTCATTTGCTAGGCTCAACTATAATAGACAAACTAAACCAAAGGATTTATATAAGTGTTGACCTACAATTAGTTAATCGATTCATTGCATCCACTCAGTTTGGGACTAACCATTGGATTTAGTTGTTTGCTTACATATTTTGATTCATTCACGCTGATACACATTTTAGAGAGCATTTTGAAACTAAATAGCAACAATATCCAGGCAGTAAAAGCAATAATAACAAACCTGGCCAGGTTAGTTTTAAAATGTGTGAGCAGCTATACCACCCTCTGATACATTTATATTGCCACACATACTTTTATTAATTTATCAGTTAATATTTATGAAGTAGCTGGACCACAGATTTATATTAAAACCAGAGGAAGATCTGTTCCTTTTAAAACCTTTTTTGACAAAATTCTTTTTCTCTGGAAAACCTCTTTAGGAGCTGTGGTAATGTGGTAAAGGCCAGAGTAAACTTTCTGTATTGTTGCCAGGAACTTGAGGTTAACTTTGGAAGGAACAAAGATTCCTTCTGCTGCCTAATCAGATGTGCCTTGGCATTTTAGTGCCAGAAATCTCAAGTGTAAAGGATAGTATAGAGGCCCAGATCTTTCCGCTGCACTGAGTTATGTAATCTGCTTTCCTTTTCTGTTCCAGTTCTCATGCCACCTCACAAAAGCAATTGGTTAAAGTGGCTTCTAGTTGTTCTTTGAAAAGTTTCCCTTTTGTATTTTTATTTCCACCACGAAGACATCCATGGTATTCCTTATTGTAAGCCATTCTTTATAGTGTGTGATTTATTGCTGGATTTTCCATTATGAACAGAACATTTTTTTCTCTTTTTCTCTTTCTGACATTTGCAGGGGAAATGGCCTTATTTTCAGTTACTGTATAATTTTTCTAAGCTGTTTTGCTTTAATTTTATCTAAGTTCGGGGTATTTTCTCTGGTTCTCATTATTTGATTTTATGTTAGCTTTTAATGCTTTTTAAAAAGTAGCTACATTATCTCGCTGCTCTGATAATTCTTCCAGTGAAGAAATACTTGGGTACTATCAAGTAGGATTTGGGGGGGGGGGGGGTTGTGTGCATATGTACATACCTCTGTGAGTGGTGCCTGTTTCACTGCTTTATATCAGTAGACTTATGTTTCTAGACAAACTCTTTTAAAAATAATATACAACTTTGTGTAAATTCAAGTAATGGAACTTGTGTATGGAAGATCCACTTGGCTGATACTTGTGACATCTTGAACTCATTCCCCAGGGCCATTTTGTTACTCCTTTTGAGATATTCATAATCATTACTTCCTAATCTAGTAAAGTCCAGCTGGCCCAGTGGCTTTCTTTACAGGATGAAATTTATTCTATATTGTTATTCCTTCACTCTGTTCATGCTCAAGCCTCCTGTGTTCTCCAGGACTCACAGAAAAGACTATTAGCCATGGCTTGCCAGTTTTTAAAGGCTTGTAGGTAAACCCATGAGCTAGAGCAGAAACAGTTGTCAGGTAGGGTAGCAAAACCTCATTCTACTTCTGAAATGTGCATGTATGTGTCTATATAATATGGATTATTTTCATTATAAGCATTTCTAACTGGCAAAGGTTTTGTGACTATGGTCCAAAACACACTGCAGAAATAATCCAATTTGAGACTGCTTTAACTTCTTTGGCTCAGTGCTTGGGGATCCTGGGAACTGTGGTTTATTGTGACCCCAGGGCTCTCTGACAAAGAAGGCTAAATGTCTTACAAAATGACATTTCCCAGAATTCCCTAGCATTGATCTAGTGCAGTTCAAACTGGATTATTCTTGCAGTGTGTTTTGGACCCAAGTGATTATGGCTGAAGCAACCTTTTCTTATTTAAACAGTCATTTTTCTGCTGCATAAACCTTTTATATTTTCTGTCCAAATGCAATAAAATGTATAGCATAACCCCCAGATGTAATATCTGCCAAATTTTAGGCATAGAAGTGAAAGTATCCATTTTATAGGCAATAAAATAATGTTCCCTGTTATGTTTTGTGTGCAACTTGGCTACTCATCTGCTTATAAATTCCATGAGTAACATCCTAAATCTCTGATGAAGTAGCCTAGATTTGTGTCTGTCCTGATGCTTCATTTTTAACAATGTGAGGTGTGGTAGACCCACCCCAACAGTTGCTGATATACAGTGAATAAAGAACTGGCAGGATGCATTCTCACACAACCTCTGGCCCATTTTGAGTTGAATATCCACATGACAGATAAAATTCCCACCAAGGTGCTCGCTGTGCCTGGCCCAGGGCTTCATTTAGGTGCAAGTCATTCTCAGGAATACTGACAGTTCACTGTATTATAATGAGAGATCTTGTACCACCTTTGAGATCTCTCATTATAAAGAAAGAAGAAATGGGCAGCATGAGCTTTCATAGACTTCAATCTACTTTCTCATGAAAGCTCATGCTGCCCATTTCTTTCTTTCAGTTCATCTCAAAGGTGCTACAAGATCTCTCTACATACTGATTCTACACACTAACACAGCTATATTTTTGAATTCTACTGTATTATAATGTTAACCTTTGCTATGGTTTAAGTATATTATATTTGTCTTAATTTGTAAGCTGCCTGGAGTAGCTAGGATATATATATATATATATACACACACACACACACACACACACAAATACCCCCCCCCCCCCCCCAAATAACTTTCTTCAGCTTCCCATGAGGCTTCTAGCTCAAGGAGATGCAGCCAATCCCCATGATTCCATCTTTTCTTATCCTGCCTAATTTTATTTGGCTGCATTCCATGCATTCTCTCTAATGTTTATTTTTTTCTTTTATTCTCCCAATGGCTCTTGAGTAAAAATTCATTATGACATTTCTGCAGTCCTTTCTTTCTTTCTTTCTTTCTTTCTTTTTTTCTTTCTTTCCCTTGAAGCCTTAATTGATTTGCCATCCCTGTTCCTCATGTCACCTTTCCATTTTCAGCCTGTGTGTGTGTGTGTGAGTGTGTGTATGTGTTGGGTTGAATATTGATCAACCCCATATGAAGTAACAGATATTGCAATTTTATTCTGTTTGCACTAGCATGTTCCAGTCCTTAAAATGCAGTGAAAAATGTGGGGAAAATATGATAAGCAAAGGGCAATAAAAGAGTACAGGGCAATTAATTTAAGTAAAAGTCTTAAATTAACAACACACCACCCTTGTCAGCTTGTGAAGATGAGCATTTGTATGTGTTTGTTTAACAGCAGTTTTAACACATTAGTCACCAATGTTGTGGGGTCCCATCATATGCATTTATATAACCAGCCCCATGGTACATGTTAGTTGTAATGAGAACCATTGTTTTGTATTAGGGGAGATCTCCATAAGCAAATGTGCTTATATAATAAAGTATTACATACACCAGGGGTGGACAAGTAGTAACTCTTGCCTTAATTTCAGGAGTCCTCTGAAACTGATCAGTTCATACCTCTATGAAAAGCAGTCCAGGACACAGTAGCATCATGATGGGATGAAAGCAAGAGGATAGAGGAGAGAGAGAGAAAAGTGTTGTTTCAAAAGAGAGCACCAGCACATTCAAGTTGCCACCAAAATTGTTGGCAGCAGTCGTGAGTAGGAAGCTTTGGAGGAGGAAAGCCACCTGAGACAGTTGGTGGAGTATACCAGCTACATATAGGGCCGGAGCAGCAGAAGGCCTGATGATGTGCCAGTTGCTCATTACTACAAAGAAATATTTTCCTGCTGGCAACTGTGGGCAGGCAGAATATGTACGAACGGCTAGAGAGACCTTAGCACTGTATGGCTGAGATCCTGCATTTCTTCAACGTAGCATAAATAGCCACTGACAGTACACTGTGCACCTCCTATAACAGAATATGAATGTAGTTCAACATAATGTGGATTAATCATCAGTCCCTGTAGCTGACAGCCATTTTTGCTATTGTTATTGTGGAGTTGCAATGTGCAATACATAGAGGCAATGTGCATTTACACAGTACTCTGTGTATTTTAATGCACTACCACCTACAAGCACAATTCCACTTACATTGTCACCAGTCTGTTGTACACTGACTCCCGAAAAATCACTTCATGTGCATTGCACAATTTATGCTTGTGTACATCTCTAACAGGATGTGTACCACTAATCCTATGTGAGCCATAAATCCTTAGGTAGGAGGTGGGAGGCCATGTATATTGTTCTCTGAGCCCTTTGAAAGAAGGGGAGGATGAAAATCTAATTGGTAGACATCAGAGTCTCTTTGGAGAGAGACAGACTGGAAGCAGCAAGTGAAAGTCTCTGAGCACCAGAGGGACAGACACTGCTTGACAATTATACATTTGTAATATTAATGACAACAAAATTAATTATACTTCCAACAGCAAGCAAGACAGACAAAGAATCCCCCCCCCCCATACACAAATGTTATCAGACTAAACATTTCAATTTTAGTGACCATGGGATACCCCTGGCAATTTCACAATAGAATATGGAATTCAGTAGTACCAGTTTAGCTCATGTTCCACAGCAAGTGCTATTCAGAGGCGTATTGCCATTTCACCGTGTAGCTCAGCTGTAAGTAGGCCACCTGCAGCTCTCCAGATATTCTAGAATACTGTTCTCATAATTTCTAACTATTATCTATGGGGGATAGGGCTGACGGGGGTTGCAATCATAAGTATCTGGATTGGATGTGGCTCTCCATATTTTTTCAAAGGAATCTTCCCAACCCAGTCTGTACCTAACAGGATTGAACCTAATGCTAAGCATGTGTTCTACTGTTGTCAATCTATAGCCCCTTACTGCACATTTGAAAACAGGCAGCTGACCATATTTTAATTTTCATCCACAGTTATATACAGAACTTGGGAATATTACTATTCATGTATTCTTTGAGTTCAACTCATAGAATCCTACAGCCAGCATGGAGAAACAAAAGCTCATCAGATAGTTTTGTATTAGACCTTTTAGATATGCTCACTGCCAACATTAATGCAGACTATTTCTTCAGACTAGCAGAAATGCTTCACATCCCTTTGTGAATATTTGTGTGTTTCTGAGTAAAATAATTTGTTGGCCATTTTTGGTCCTTCGGCTATTCTGTTAGGTAGATTTCTGCCTTGTTTGTTGAATAAAGAAAATGCATGCATGTTATAAATCTTACAGTATGTGAATATAAACAACAATTCCAAAAGTAAAATCTCTGATTAATTTTTAACAGTGTCAGTCTTGCTAAACAAATTGCAGGTATAGCACTAGATGAGATGAAAAACATCATATGAGACATTGGGGTCACATTTTTCATTCTTGTTTAACACTCCATTTTTCATTTTCTTTTCCTGTAGTTTTACTGAGTCATTATTAGCCCAAGAAGTTATAAAATAAGAGAGAGGTTTCAAATCTCTTAACAATGTCATGAAAAAGTAGCTGGAATGCACTATATATCATACTGCTTTTTAGGGAATGTGGAAATAGGGAGAGTTTTTGCTTTGTGTGCTAGGGAAAGATATTGAAGGTTGCAGTCATGGGAGCATTGTTTGTATTCCACTGTATTGGTTTTGGTTGGGTTTCTTTTTACAAAATCTTCAATGTAAATGAAATAAAGGTTGGGATTTTATTTGTCCAACTAATTTAACCTATGGAATTTGTTGACAAAAGATGTAGTGATGGCCACCAATTTGAAAGGAGGAGATTTGATAGATTCATGGAGGTCATGGTTATCAGTGGCTGCTATAATACTTCCAATATTGGAGACAATGTTTCTACATGTTAATATGGCAGAGCTTCATCAAAAAATATGATGATCTGCTGCTGCCAAGTGTACTGTGAGCAAACATGTGCACAAAAACAATTTGTAAACACAATAATTGTGACCATGCAGAGCAGAATTTAAAAACTGAGCTATTTATCTGTTTCTTTCTTTATGTAATTTGTATCCCACAATTTCTCCAGTATAGAAACCCAACTATCAAATATCACATCTGAAGTATCTGTTCAATATTTTGTTTAATATTTTGATTTGATATCCTGAAAGTCTGTAAAGATCAGTTTTGCCATCCCATTTTGAAACCTGCCTATTTGAGGGTAGAGGACTTGTTACCTCCTGGGAGAAATCTTGATATGTTTCTTATCTTGGCACTTGTATTATCTTTTCTGCATTGTAGCAGCTTTTTGGAGGTGGATTTCTGAAATGATACCTCTCTAGAGCAAGATTTACTGAGAAAATTAAGGGAGAAAACCAAAATGGAATGCCTGCCGTTAAGTATCATGGGGTACAATTGACTGGGAAGCTCTCCTATCAAATTCTGTATCTCATTGGGATGTCCTAGAACTGCTCTTGACACATGATCCTTTTTATTTCCCAAAAGAGAAAGATTCCCAAGACATATTCTGAAAGTACCTTTGCTTTCTAAACTGGAAGTACGTGAAACCAGCTAAAAATAAAAATGCTGAGACCATTTTTGTCTGTGTCATCTTCATTTACTTCCCATTTTGCCTTCATGATTTATGCCAGCCTTCCTCAGCCATTCTAGATTGAGGAAAGGTGATTCTTTGCTAATCCTGCTCTCATTTCTTCTTTTATGCACATCCAGAGGTCAGATGTGTGTGAAAGATTTGCAGTGAGTGAATATTGATTTATGTAGCATCTGTCTCATTCCAGTTTAGATGCACCCTAAGACCAGAGGTAAACTAAGATGTATACAAGAAGACTGGCTTATAGAGACTGAGCACTTTTATTTTTGCTTTTCAAGAGGCTTGTGGAGTCTACCCACAAACCTCATTTAGAAGTATCACTTCACTTACGCAGTTGGGAGAAGCGTATTGTAGACACTGCTAATTTCAGACAATAGTGTTATCCTGCAACAGAATGAGGAAATTCATCTTTTGCATGTATTTATCCCTATGTGTTCTTGACCTCCTTGTTTTGAGGATCATAAAAACATTTTAAAGAAATCATATACATGTCAGGGTCTATGTTGATTTTATACCCACATTGATTTTGCGCACTAGGAAGTTTATCAAATTCCTGGCTGTTTCAGTTTGATGGATCTAGTTGCAGAAGCATCTTGTTGTTGTGTTCCTTCCAGTGGTTTTGGACTAACAGTGATCCTAAGATGAAACTATCAAAGGGTTTTCTTCAGAGGGGGAATTTCCTTTTCCTTTCTCTGAGGCTGAGAGAGTGTGACTTGTCCAAAGTCACCCAGTTGGTTTTTATGAGCAGGGATTCAAAATCTGGTCTTCAAAGTCATTATACAACATTCCAGCCTGCCCTACACAATGCCTACCCAGTGCCAAAGTTGATGGCTTCCTGGTATGTCCCAACATTTCTCCTCAGGACTTGGACTCAAGGCAATTTAGCTCATGAGAACAGAAACAGATAAACAGAAATACAGGTAAAAGCATACCACAGGTTATTGCTCAAATGTAATTAAAGCAGCTATACAATTACAAGTATTTTAAAAATCTGTCTTAAGCCTGACATGGCTCATATAGGAAACTACAATATTTCAAATAGCCTGAATTGTATCTGTCTCATTCTAAAATAGTAGTAGTAGTAGTAGTAGTAATAATAATAATAATAATAATAATTTATTTATCCCTTGAAGCCTGGAGCTTCGATACCACCACACACCCAGCACTTCATCTATGAATGGAATATTGGAACTGGCTGGTAATTATCCAATAAAGTGAGATTCAAGGAGGGTTTTTTTAACAAAAGTCTTCCAATGGCCACTTTTATGCATGTCAGAACCCAGGCTTCCTTTCAAGAAGCATTGACTACTCCTTTAACAACTCAGTTAGACCACACACAACCAACAAATTCAAGATTTTTCATTATCCTTGTTTTGATTTTGTTGTAATAATAAAGCAAGATAATGGAGTATAACAAAGAATTTTAGAAGAAAATCAGCCTGTGCTTTATAGATTATATAGCAAACTCTTTGGATTTGTAGAGCATGAAAAACTATGGCTCACCCTAAAAAAAAATAAAAAAAAATCACAACATCTGATTGTTCTGATGCATGACCTATAGTCACAAAAGACCAAAATGACTGCGTAACAGTGTCCCAGAAGGATGGCCCAGAAGGATACCATGGTTGATAGTACTGAAAGCCACCAAGAGGTTCAGCAAAACCAACAGGGATACATTCCCCCTGACTAGTTCCCTGCATAAGTAATCCATACCCAGGTTTGAAGACAGATTGAAATGGATCTAAATAATCCATATCACCCAGAAGTCCCTGGAGTTGGGAGGCCACCAGACACTCCAGGACATTGCCCCAAAATGGAATAATGGAGACTGGCTGATCATTACTTAGAATGGGGTTCGGGGAGACCTTTTCAGGATTACAGTTGGTGTGTATCTGTTTATATAGAGTACTGTGAGAATCAATTTTACTCTCATACAGATTTTGTTTTTTTGGAAATTCAGGACACAGTAGTTGGGAGGACCCTGTTGTTTTAATCTGTCATTTTTATTGACATGAGCAAACCTTTCCTCAGAACTCTGCAGCTTTTTCTTCTGTTTGTTTGTGAGAGGGCAGCAGGAGAGCCTTCTAGTGTAGACTGCAAAGGAGATTGTTTGAGCTAACCTGTGACATCTCCCTCTGCTCTCCACACCATGATGTTTCTGTAGTGGAATCTATCTTTGGTTGGAACACGAAGGGAAAATCCAATTCAGTAAAAGAAGAAACACCCCTGTTCTTTCTTCGTTGTATTATAAAAGAAAACCTGGGCCAAGGTCCTATATCAAATCGGCAGAGGAAGGTGTCTCCTCCTTTGCTCCACCAGTTGTCAAGCTCCAGAATGGCCCCTCTTTCTGCTGCTTCTTACTGGTAGGGAGAGAATGAAGAAGCAGCTGTTTTCAGCTTGGTGGTGGGTGGAAGAAATGACTGCACTCACAAGTATATTGCATGTTCCTTTCCTTTCCTCTTGGAGCCCAGAGGAGTCACATCTTCAACATCCAGATTGCCTCCCTTTTCCTTCCCCTCCACACTAGTGAGCAGCAACAGCATCTGGATTGTGTCCAGAACAGGGCGACCAAAATGGTGAAGGGTCTGGAAACCATGCCTTACGAGGAGAGACATAGGACACTGGGTGTGTTTAGCCTGAAGAAGAGATGGGTAAGAAGTGATATGATAGTCCTGTTTAAGTATTTGAAGGGTTGTCACATTGAGGATGGAGCAAGATTGTTTTCTGCTGCTCCAGAGACTAGGACACAGAGCAGTGGATACAAGCTACAGGAAAAGAGATTCCACCTAAACATTAGGAGGAACTTCCTGACAGTAAGAGCTTTTGACAGTGGAACACACTCCCTCAGAGTGTGGTGAAGTCTCCTCCTTTGGAGGTTTCTAGACAGAGGCTAGATGGCCATCTGTGGGAGTGCTTTGATTATGTGTTCCTGCATGGCGGGGGGCTGGACTGGGTGACCCTTGTGGTCTCGTCCAACTCTACAATTCTATGATTCTATCGATTCTCATCTGTTAGAGGAAGGTTTTGGATGAGGTGCAAAGGGCTAGAGAATAGCTCTCATTCCTCATCCAAAAAGAGACATACATGCCTTTAAGTTACTAACAGGATGCTACCTGTAATCCTACAAGTCTTACTGAAAGAAAGAAGTTGGCAGCATGAACTTTCATAGACTAAAGTCTGCTTCTTCAGATGCTCATGCTGCCAACTTTTTTCTTTCAGTTAATCTCAAAGATGCTACAAGATCTCTCTACATAACTCATTCTGCAGACTAACACAGCTGTATCTTTGGATCTAATCCTACAGTTTTAACTATTGCACACCAGGATTTTTTTTAAACACACACACACACAAACACACCTCACATTAAGCAAGTTTAACACCTAAAGTACCAAAATAAAAAAAAAAAAAACCCTGTAATTTTCAGATTCAAAAATCATTTGTTGCATTGATTCTAGTAGAATGGTCAGCAATACAGTCAGGGTTAAGATTATATAGAGTTGGATTTAGGTTCCATGTACCCTCCCTGCAGTAGCATCACTGGGGTTGGGATGACCCGGTTTGGTAACTTGTGGTGCTGCCCCCCTGCATTGACCTCTTCCCATACCACACCATACATAAACCTTAGTAATTTTTTTTTGTACTAATGTTACCCAGAAATTATAATTCCTGTATATCACTTAATACAATGGCAATAGTGACATAAACAACTAGCAACATTAAATTTATACCTTTAAATTACAATATTATATGCACAGCCTAAATTTATTTACATGTACATAGTTTCATGTGGTTAAAGCAAAAATTTGGTGAGATGTGGTAGTTTTAAATAAAATTTTAAAAGAATTTTAAAAATTAAAAGTTTAATTAAAAAATAAAATTTAATTTTTAAATAAAACCTAGGGTCTCTACTTTCTTCTCCCACTGAACCTCACCCCTCTCACACCATCATCTGCATTTTAAAGGAACACAGGTGAATGCTACAGCCTGCTTCTACCAAATGTTTGATGCCCCTGCCTCCTAGTCTTTCTTGAACTAAATAAGAACTGCAATGGGCCAATAACTGATACAATTATAATACTGTCTTCTGTATCTTTGTATCACAGTTCACCAAAAGCCAGCACAGGACATTTTCTCCCTTTCCCCTTTTGCCCCAATATGTTTCTTTACCTGCAATAAACCAAAAGCAATACAATTGTAGGGACAAATCTTGCCCCAGATTATTTTTCTTTGTTGAAAACTATAGTGATGTATATGGGAAATGGCTGAAATTTACAGATATCGTTTACCAGTGTATAGGTGACAGTGCCACAGTATGCCTATGTTCTGCTGCAGCAAGAAGATTAAAGCTCACTGCTATGAGGTCTATAGACTACCACTGATACAAAGGATTTTTACAATAAAGGGAGATGCGACTCATTGATTGGAATGGGGGGGGGGGTTCTTTTGCTTTACATTTTAATGTGGACTTCTTTAATTTTGCCTTTTCAATTCAACTGAAGCTATGTTACTCTTTGAAATTTGTACTAGAGAAGTTTTCGGATCCGAAAGCTATGCACAAAAATGCATATACAGTATTAGTGAATATGGCATTCGCTCATGCATTATATTAGGAGAAATGCTCCTAAAAATGCATTTGATTTTTCTTCTTAACTTTAAAAAAAGCCTTAAAATGTGGAATGAATGTAATTTAAAGTTAGGAAAAAAGAGAAACTGAGAGTAACCAAGATTGACAGATCTTTTTCTGCTCAATAGACTCATTTCTACTCAGTAGACAGAAAGCTGTGAAAAATGTGAAACAGTTGGAAATCTCTTGTGGCCTGCCTAGAATTATTGAATGGGATCCATTCTGCTTATATTGAGCCTGGATATTACTGGCAGAATCAGCTGAGAATGTCTCCTGAGCAAGCCCCTACTTTAAACATATGGGGTTTACCTGAAAGCTTTTTATTTCAAATGTCTCGATTGCTCTTGAAAATCAAAAGGGGGGGGGGATTCATCTTGATTTTCTTGCTGTATTTAATAGATTTTTTAATACTGTCTCTTGATAGCAAAAGTGACAGGCAAGTCCTGCAGCAAATCTAAGCCTTATTTATTTATTTATTTAACATCCTGCCTTTTTCCATATATGAAACCCAACGTGGTTCACATTAAGTTAAAAATAAAGTACCATACACTTGAGGGGAGAGGAATATTTGATACAAAAGTTTTATTAAAGCACTAAAACCAACTGAGCTTCCCATGAGAGAGAATTCCACAAGTCTACTAGATTTAGAAACACATTTAAACATAGTAAAAAGATAAAAGCATAATTGTTGTTGGGTGCCTTCAAGTCATTTCCAATTTATGGTGATCCTAAGACCTTAAGAAATCATAGGAATTTCTTGGCAAGAGGGTTTACTTTTGCCTTACTCAAAGGTTGAGAGAATGTAACTTATCCAAGATCACCCAGTGAGTTTCTATGGGTGAGCAGGGATACAAATCATGATTTTGAGAGTCCAGTGCTCAAACCACTATACCATGCTGGCTCTAGCATTATTGTTGTTATGTGTCTTCGAGTCATTTCTGACTTACTGTGACCCTTAGGTGGCTCTAGAGGGTTTTCTGGGGCTGAGAGTGTGTAACTCACCCAAGGTTACCCAGTGGGTTTCCATGGCTGAGTGCAGAATTGAACCCTGATCTTCAGAGCTGCAGTCCAATGTTCAAACCACTACACTATGCTGGCTCTCTTCTGGCATAATACATCTCATTTCAAAAATCCTTCTGCCATGGTAACATGAAAACCTGCCTAAGAAAAAAGGTCCTGTCCTGCTGGTGAAGAGAGTGGATGGAAGCTAACTGAGTCTCTCATGAAAAAGAATCCCACAAGTCAGGGACAGCTTAAGAAACCTCTTTCCTTTGTTGTTGCCAAATACACCTGTGATGGTAGCAGGACAGAGAGAAAGTCTTGGGCCCGGTTGGATAGATCTGACAGCTTCAATTACTGCTGCATGTGATTTTTCCCCCTCTCAAATTGTTTCTATTCTATATATTTAGAAATTTGTGAATTAGAAAAATTCTTATAAAAACCAAGCTGAAATAAATTGTTGTAGATTATCAATGTGGAGTTGAAGGCTTTTATGGCCAGCATCCCTAGTTTTTGGTAGGGCTTTCGGGCTATGTGGCCATGTTCTAGAAGAGTTCCTTTCTGACATTTTGCCAGCATCTGTGGCTGGCATCTTCATACTCTCTGAAGATGCCAGCCACAGATGCTGGCGAAACGTCAGAAAGGAACTCTTCTAGAACATGGCCACATAGCCCGAACGCCCCACAAAAAAAAAAAAAAAAAAACTATGTTGTAGATTACTTAAAATATTAAGAAATCTTCCTTTTTCCTCACCAACATACTTTGACAAACTGACAAAGTTAGTGGAATTTGTGAATAATAATAATCAGGCAATCAGGGCGGGTTACAACAAAAAGATTAAAACAATATCAGTTAAAACGTCTCATCCCTTCCCTCTTAAAAAGAGAATTAAACCACTATATAATTAAAAAGATAAAATAAAACAAATTTACAACAGTAAAAAGCAGCAACAGGGAAGAGGTCCTGAAAACCTAGGCTGTAAAGGGGTGGAAAAGACACTGGAGAAGGACAGCTGGAGAGGCACTAAGGCCTAGGTTTGGAGCTGGGAAGTGTTCGCATTCTCTAGGAAAGCCTGCTGGAAGAGATGTGTCTTTAGAGCTTTCTAAAGATGGAATGAGATGCATCTCATCTGGCAGGTCATTCCATAAACTGGGGGCAACTGCCGAAAAGGCCCTCTGGGAGGTCTGCACCAGCCTGGTCTTCATGGGCTGTAGCTGGTTCCTCCCAGAGGACCGGAGTGTGCAGGGGGTTCATACGGGAAGAGGCGGTCCCTAAAATAGGATGGACCCGAGCCATGTAGGGCTTTAAAGGTCAAAACTAACACCTTGTACTGTGCCCGGAAACTAATCGGCAGCCAGTGGAGAGATTTGAGCACAGGTGTTATGTGCTCTTTCCTAGATGTTCTAGCGAGAAGCCTGGCTGCCATATTTTGGACCAGTTGAAGTTTCCGGATTAGGCACAAGGGTGGCCCCATGTAGAGCGCATTACAGTAGTCCAAACGTGAGGTTACTAGCGCGTCTATCATAGTTTCCAAATCCTTCATCTCCAGGAAAGGGCGCAGCTGGCGTATCAGCCGAAGTTGGTAGCAGGCACTCCTGACCGTCACATTCACCTGACTAGTCATGTGGAGCGATGGGTCAAGGAGTACCCCCAGACTGCGAACAGAGTCCTGAGAGGAGAGTGTGACTCCATCCAGGACTGGAAGTTGTATTACCAAACCTGGTTTCGGGCCTATGACTCTGAGCACCTCCGTTTTGTCTGGATTAAGCTTCAATCGGTTTTCCCTCATCCAATCCATTACCACCGAAAGGCAGTCATTGAGAGGAGAGATGCCATCTGAGGTCTGAGCAGACGATCTCGGATTTATAAAAACCAAGCTGAAATAAATTTCCCCCCAGAATAAATTGGTATAGGTAGGATTTCAGTGAGATTTCTTCTTTTCTGTCAGAAGTATACAGCTACCCCAAATATCTTGATTCGTTTGGCAGTAAAACGTATGAGTGTCCTCTCCCTAGTCTCTGATACAGTTTTCCCCAAACCGATCACTTCAAGATGTGTTGGACTGCAATAATTTTTTTTTTAAAAAAAAAAAGATGTACTGATTGTGATGAGAATTATCATTATGACAGCCCATCACTTAGGGAAGGCATCTGACTGCAGAAGATTTCAGAATTTTTTTATCCTTTAAAAGTGCTTATGCAATTCTGCACAGACAATTACAGAAAGGACATTTTCTGTTTTGCTCAAAAACAATACCCAGTAATTTTGTTTTCTCTCTATTAATTACTATATGTTTTTTTCCTAGTATTTTGAATTCTATTTGTAAAAACAAAAACAAAACAGAAAATCCCTCAGAAAACCCAACAACTACTGTTTGAAAGGGATAGTAATAATAATAATAATAATAATAATAATAATAATAATAATATAAAAGATTTATTTCTAGCTCGCCCTATCACAGAGAAACCGGATGGGTTACAATAGTAAAATTCATTAAAGTTACAATAAAATCCAAGAAGAAATCAATCCCTGTACCCACCCCCCCATTCTCAATACTTAAACAGGATTAAACAGTCATAGTATAAAAACATTAAAAAGAGTAAAAAAAAAAATTCAACTAAAATTTGGAGGAAAATAAGCAGACAGGGATATATGTAGATATATATCCTTATATCTACATAAGGATAAGGATCTATATAAGGATAAGGATGGCTATGTTTCCATTGGAGGAGTGGATCTAAATAAAATATTGTTTAAATAATACATATAAAATTATACTCTGTTTCTGTGGAAGGTATATTTTTACTTATTTCCATTAACATTAGCTGCATTGCTTTGCATAGTGTTTGTGTTCACAGCAATCTATATACTACCATTCCAAAACTGCGTAACTGTTCATTCAATGCTGTATTACCAGATGTTCTAGCACAAATAAGCTGTCCCTTTGGAGTCTACAGAATTAGGGTGCCTTCATGTTTCAATAGGTGGTTCAAGCCCCTAGCCTTTAAATATATCTATACCTCTTTCTTTCTTTCTTTCTTTCTTTCTTTCTCCTCTGCCATCAAACACTCTTTTCACAGTCAAAGAATGAAGTGCTAATATGCTTGTCAGCAACAGGATAGAATATGGTTTTGGAATTACAGTTAAAATCCTCTGTGTTAATAGATCTCCCAAAATCAGCAGCTGCCATTCTGAAAATCACTTTATTTCATTGTATTTTCTCTCTCATGCAACTTTAAAAAGACATATCTTATTCATGAAAAACTATAACAGATTAATTTCTCTTAATAATTATAAAGGTACTGCATTTTTAGAAAACAGATAGAGGTTCAGGACCCTGATCAACATTTGTCATTACTGTTCATTGATTTCAAAATTTAAAAAAAAATATCTAGCTTCTCTTTCCTTATATGTATATTCTTATCTAAAAAAAACAGTCTTTTTTCTCATATGTACATTTCTGATTTCAGAGACATTAAGTGTTTTCATTGTGGCAAGGGGCTTAACAGTTGCTGAAAATAAAAGTTTGTGAATTCCACATGAAATGTGTATGAGCTGGGGAAAGCACAGACCTATGAGCAAGCATTCAGGACTTGCTATATTAGGGAAGCCGGTTCATACTTAAGAGATATACCTGTATATTTATTACTTAATTCAGTTTTGTCTGAAATACTTTGGTAATTCTGTGTGACATTCACCAGACAACATCCTCACCAGATGTTCACACATGCATACACGTGGGGGGGGGGGGGAAGAGAGATTGCATGCATTTTATAATGGGGGAAAAATAGCTTCTTTGTTTTGCTCTTCCTAGGCCTTTCATAGTGCTGCCACCTCTGATGGAATGGATAAGAGTAGCTCTGGCTCATGCAGGGCACCGTCGCAGTTTCTCCATTGATAGTGATGATGTACGGCAAGCAGCCAGGCTTTTGCTACCCGGAGTCGACTGTGAACCTCGGCAGTTAAAGTAAGTTGGTGCAAAGAAATGATATGATTTGATAACACAGTTGTTGTAGTTTAACTGGAGCGCAAGGGTTCACATACATATGCAGTATGCAGATTTGAATGTGGTTTCTTCTTCTTCTTTTGTATAATTTAGCTCAGAAAAATCATTAACGGTATTTCCTTTACAAGGCTGTTTGAGCCAGTTTTGGAATCTGCAAGGCTTTTCTGCATGCATGTTTAAAGAGCTGGATCGCGCCCTAAGCCTTCCTTTTGAATTCTGTTTGCATTTTCTCCCTTTTTGCCATCAGATGCTGTTTTTATAATGAGAGACTGAAGTGTTCATCTAATTATCTCAGTCTTGTTGTGCTCCTCTGCAAAATTTGGAGGTGTTATTTAAAGGACTGCAAAACTGGCTTCTCTACCTTCCCTGCTGTAGCCATAGTTTAAAAAGCATATTTTGTACCAAGAAGTACTTTCAGCTTCTGCTGTAAAGATTCTGGGATTTTATTTCTTTTTAATGCAGACGTCTGTTTTGGGAAAAGCCCTTGTGCTGTTAGAGGATGTTTTAGTACAGATGTTTAATGGAATTAAGAATGAAGCAGTATTGCCTTGTGTACGCTGCTGCTCCTGCTGTGAATCTGTATGTCCTGTAAATGTATTATATAATAATAATATTAAAAGGGTTATTGCAATTGCCCTCAGAATATCCTTCATTACAGAAGGAAAACAAATCCTTTATTTTTCTTCACTGTTTATGCTTCAGTATTGTAAGCATGTCAAGGCAGAAATCATATGGTTGCTTAGTAGCTTCAGACCAGAATGAAGCCAACAGTCTTCAAGCTTCCCCTTGGAAAACAAGTGAATTCAGCCCCAAGTGCATCTCCCCCTCCCCAATACCTTCACAATCAGTTGCAAAAGATCCCTTCGTTGTATGTGAAAAGGATGATATGCATATCCCTTGCTATAGCAACCTGTGTGTTAGCAGAGTCTGATGTTTCTTGCTGTACCAGAAAAAAGAAGTCTGTTCTTCTCAGACTATTCGATAGCACGAGCCATTGTGTGTGCAGCTGACTAGCTATGAGAGTGTGACATTAATGATTAACTTTCATGAAGTCCCTTATTTTATAAGGTATCTTAGATTAATGGACTGTCCCTTTTTCAGTGTTAAACTTCCAATTGGAGACAAGAAGCATCCCTTGTTTCTGAATGCCTCTATATATTTTTGTAAGGTTGCTCTTGCAACTGTATCAATGACAAGTTTTTTCTGCCCCACTTTTGCTCGTCTTCTTATATATCTTAACACATTTATTTGACAATTCAGTAAATCTTTTTTCAATTTTATTTTCAGTAGACATTGGTTTATTCAAATGGGATGTAGCATATAAAAGGATTTCATATTTCAGGTATCGTTTACTCACCTTGACATCAGGGGTGATGAACCTTAGCTCTTTCAGTGACTTCAACTTGCAGAAGTCTCAGCCAGCATAGCCAAAGGTAATGGAATATGAGAGCTGTAGCTCTAAAATATTTGGAGAGTTCCCACTTCTACCTTACAATGAGGCATTCAAAAACAGATACATACACATTCTTCCAAGAGAGCTTAGGCAAACTCCAATGGACATGGTGGCTAAGGGATTCTAGGAGCTATAATCCAAAAACAATTTCTCCTAATTTTGGGCAGATCTCAGTGCTAAAGCATCTGCTTCACATTCAGAGTCAGAATGTTCCCAGTTCTGTCCCTGCCATTTACAGGCATAGTTGGAGATTACTGTTGTCTGCATTCTGGAAAGCTTCTCCTGATAGCACAAACAGTACTGAGATCTATGGACCACTGATCCATATAAGACTATGGCTATAAAAAAGTAAGTTTTTCCTGGATTATAGACCATCTGTATTCTTTCCCTCTATCCTTTAGTTGTTCTTTGATTTTGCGTCATGGTTTGCTCTTTAGTCCTTCCTCCTGGTGGAACCCATGATTGCTTGTCATGAGCTGTTTTGTGCTTGTGGGCTAACTTTTTGCTTGATTCCTTGACTTTATTGTCCAGTTGCAGCTTCTGGTTCCCAGCTCATCTTGACAATACTGTCCTGGAACGAAATCTGAAAAGTACTCTGTAGGGGTATACAATGATACTCCAATGTATATCTTGCAAATCTATTTCTATAAACCGATAATGAGTTAACATGTATTTTGCTTGTTCAAAAAAAAAGTATGCAAAATTCATATACAAGACATCCAATTATATGCACACACACACACACATCCCCCTCAGCAAATATGTGATGATCAATGGTTTACAGCAATCATCTATAACAATAAAATATTATTTCTATGTCACAGACTGTTATTTTGTTGTTCTGTATCTTCAAGTCATTTCTGATTTCTGTTGACCCATGGGATTTTCTTGGCAAGTTTCTTCAGAGGGAGTTTGCCATTGCCATCCTCTCAGGCTGACAATGTGACTTGCCCTCAACCAGAAGGTTTCATGGCCAAACAAGAATTCAAACTCTGGTCTCCCGTTGTCCTATTACAAAGCTCAAACCACTATTTACTGTAAATTATTGATTATCACATCTTTGTTCATTTTTTATATGTATCATTGGATGTCTTACATATGAATTGTGAATACTTTATTTTTGTTATGAATAATGAAGATTCATGCATATTCATTATTATATATACAGTGTATCGGTTTATAGAAGTAGATTTGCTGGATATACATCAGCATCCTACAGCATCCTTTTCAGACTTAGTTCCAGGATAGTATTGTTAGTTGGCTTTTAATGAGGTTTTGCTGGTTATCTCCCAGCTCATCTTAGACAGCATCCTGCTGCTCTGTTTTGGCAGCCATTTTAAAGGTCTAGCATGGTAACTGGGAGAGCTCTCAAAATATGTGAAATCAGTTGTGGATTTCAGTAAATGCCACACTGATCTGCAAAACATTCTGCCATAACCAGAACTTCCAGGTCTATCCCAAATTGCAGCTAGGACACAATTCAGCAACATTGCTAAAGGTCTGAGTGCATGTAATTCTTGGCATCATTGTGAAAACAGCTTTCGTCTCTCTCTGTGTGTGTTTTTAAAGTATTCTGGACATCACTTCTGAAAGCAGCCTTCCTCAAGGATACACATTTGTGACTTCAATTCTTATGAGTTATGCATTGTAAGAGGCTGGGGTTTTTTTTCTTTCTGTAGTCACCATTCATATATGGATATTGTTGACAATCCAAGAAAAATTGTGTGAATGCTGTCAGCCATTGCTGTATGGACCATTTATACATTATATGCTGGTGACTGCTGACAGTCTTAATTAGATGGCAGTTAGCATTCAGTGACATATTGCTGAGCTTTTAGAAATTCACATTTTTAGTCTTAGATTGTCAGTCTTGAAATTATAATAATAATAGTCACCCAAGAGCAGGCCTTTGTTGTAATACACATCTGGAAAACCTGTGGCCCTCCAAAGGTTGTTAGACATCAGACCATCCAGCTTGACCAGTTTTTGCACATGGTGGGAGTTGTAAGCCCAGTGATATTTGGAGGGCAACATACTCTTCATGCCTCTTATAACTGTACATAGACGAACTGTATATATAGGAGGCTGTAAGAGCTCAAAATATATAACATTAATCAGTTTTGAAGATGCTAAATAGTAGAGCTTGAAAAAGATACAGAAAAAGCTAATGCATTAGCTTTTGCTTTTACATTATGTTTAGAAAAATAATTTGCCTTGTTGCAGGCAAAAAAAAATTACAAGTTACACCGCTGATTAGTAATGCTGAACTGTCACATTATTTTAAAATTACTATTATTAAAATATTAGAAATACAAAAATGCAAACAGAAATACAAATACATGTTTCCAAACTCCCAAAATGAGCTTCAAAAATGATGTTTGGAAGTAATTTTGTTACCCTCTGCCAAAAGAATCCCCCATTGTGTTAATGTTGTTTTTGAAGTGATGACATTGGCCTGCATTGATCTAAATATATATATACTTTTAATGCATCATGTTCAGGCTCTACTAAATGCTAGGCAGAGGGGATCAGTAGTAGGCCAAATATTTTGCACACAGAATACTGCAAGTGTTACCAGTTAAAGAGACTCAGGTGGTACATCTGCCAGAGAGTTGCTTCTGGCCAGAGTAAACAGTAGCTTGGAGCAGCTGGAGGGACAAATACAGTGCCAAGGTATGAAGTATGCCTTCCACTTTGTAAGTGTGGCTTTTTTTTTCTTCATGAGAAAAAGCAGCAGTTAATAAACCCTCTTGGGCTTTAAACAGTCACACATCTAATTTCGAAAGATCTCAGTGCCATGAGAGAGAACAAAGTTCTCCAGTGCATGACTTCCATGGAGCTTTCTAAGTACTGCTCCAAACCATGTGGCCATTGGGACTAATACTCTCACCTGTTGTCACTAATGCAGGAAACTGTGAGCAATGCATCGGTTGTACAATGTATCTGTACTTATGGATGCCATTAATATGCAGTCTTCTCTATTGTGTTGAATCTTTGCTTCTATTAATCTTGTTTAAAGCTTTACTGGAAACTTCTCTGTAGACAGTCTTTGATTTCCAAGAGTAAAAGGATTATTTAGAGCAGTGATGGTGAACCTTTTAGGGGCTGAGTGCCCAAACTAAAAGGTCTTCCAGTACCAAGTGTTTCCTGGTGCCAGGGGTGGGACTTCCATCTCCAGGGCCTTCAGCTAAGCTTCCTCTCCAGAGGATGAGCAGGAACAGGCATGTGCTTCCTCCTCCTCCTCCTCCCCCCATGCCATACCTGGCCTTTGGATGCCAAGAAGGGTCAGGAAGGAGGAGGAAGTGACACACGCCTCTTTCTCTTGCTCCCCCCACCGTGTGCCGGGGGAAATCGCATTACATGATAGCTCTGGAATGCATGCCATAGGTTCATCATCACAGGGTTAGAGTGTTGACTCTGGATCTCAAAAACCCAGGTGTTCATCTGCTTCTTCATCTGGGAGGTAGCCCTGGGCACATAACTCTTTGTCAGCCTACCTACCTCACAAGGTTGTTTTGAGATCTGTTTGTAGCACTCTGAAGTCTCTGTAATATTTTCTTCCAAAATCCTAATCTGAAGTGGTAGCTAATAAAACTGCAGCAGGATAAGCTTTTAGGTTTTGTTCTCCAATGGGTTTTAGATATGAGATTTTTGATGTGATTTGGTGTCTTACTCCACCTGCAAATCTGATTTTGATATATTAATTTCACAAAATATACCTTGTAATATTGACTGAATATCCACATTCAGCATAGAGTAATTGTGCCTCATTCAGCTACATTTTACAGGGAGTATACAAGTATAAATTAACAAAGTAGATGTATTCCTGAGTTTTATTTTAACAGAAACTTTGGTACCCAGGGGTAGAAACAACATGGAAAGAATAACTATAGGCACCTACACCACAAAAAGAACAACAGTTCAACATGTTTTAGCAAAGTTTTTATTTCAAAACTAATATTTTGCACAACCAAGTGAGGTAACTTGGCTGCTCATAAAAATATAAAGTTTGATAAATTAAAAGTACAGTTTTTCTCAGAAGATAATTACAAATTGAATTTACTTTCTAAATTTTGTGTGTGTTACAAATAGAGTTACAGGATCTGTAAAGAATGCCTGAACTATGGGAAACAACTTTCTTTGTGCCATTTTATGAAGAACTGACAAAAAAGCAGCCCTATAAAAACTGAAGAGGCCATCAACATAAATGAAACACAGAAAATCATTTGGTGTTGTCTAATATTTTGTAGTGCCAAGCAGACATAGAGCATTCACCCCCATCAAGAGATCTGAGTGGGGTGAGGACTAAAACCAGGAATTGCAATGACGTGAGATACTATACATAGCCTTACATTAAAGTGTACTTGCTACATAGCTTTTAGAAACAATGTGGGGGAATTATTATATGAACGCTTTGTCCTAAATATGTGTTCTTCATTCTAAAAGGACATACTCCATATCCCCCTTTTCCTTTATATTTTTTTCAATATCTTTTTAATTGTGTGTAAGAGGAAGAATGTGTTACAGATGGAACTGCAAGGTCATTCTTTCCCCCTTTCCCCCCAACAGTTTTTGTTTCGTTTTTGTTTTTTTCTGGGCTTTCACCTCTCTACTGTAAACCATCCAAAATGAGGAGTAAATGGCACACAAGGGAATCTCTGTGTACCAACTGACAGGGCATGGAAAAGAAGGCAGAATTTCCCTAAACCCTTTCTAGATCAGATGAGGAAACAGTAAAGGTTGGAGATTCATCTTCCTGGCTCTATAACCTATAATACAGTGGGCCTTTCTTATCTGCTGGGGTTTGGTTCCAGGAACCCCAGTGGATGCTCATGTCCCATTAAATACAACTGAGCTTAGGGCCAAAACAGACTGCAGAAATAATCCAGTTTGAGACAACTTTAACTGCCTTGGCTCAGTGCTAGGGAATTCTGGGAACTGTAGTTTGTTGTGGTACCAGAGCTCTAACAGAGAAGGCTCAATATCTCACAAAACTGCAGTTCCGAGAATTCCTTAGCATTGAGCCAGGACAGTTAAAGTGGTCTCAAACTGGATAATTTCTGCAGTCTGTTTTGGCCCTAATTGATGTATGTTCCATTTATTTCAAAGAATCTACTTTAAATATGACTCATTGTCATAGATATGTTAGTCATCTTTAGATGTTTTAAACAATGTCAGATGGATGGTGACTTGTTTCCCACTGCTTCAGAAGGTAGGAGGGAAACCATTGGTTTCAAATTATTTAAGGAGACTTTGACTAAACCAGGAAGAACTTGCTGACAGATCTTTGACGGTGAAGTAGACCACTACATAAGGTGGCAAACTCTTCTTTGTTTGGAGGTCTCTAAACACAAGTTGGATGGTCATCTGAGAGATGCTTTTGCTGTAGATTTTACATTGGCAGGGGCTTAGACTGAATCACTGCTATGCAAGATGGTGGGCCATGGACCAGTATTGGTTCACAAACCATTACCTGCTGATCCATGACATGACATGACATGATCAAGGAAAAAAAGCAGGAAAAAAAACAAATTATAGCCAATGGGCACACATATAGTACTCGTTCCTAGCACATTATATAAAAAAGATGCTTTCTGTGGACTTATTTGGGGTGGCTGGTAGTGCAGAAAAGGAATGGTTATAGTCATGGGATGGGGGCAGGGCAACAATTTCACAAGTAAGATTTGGAGATCTAGGCACACGGGAGCTCTGCTGAATGAAGCAAAAAGACTATATAGGCCGTTATTAGATAAGCCAGTATCTCGTATCAAATAGTGGCTCACCAGATGCAGAGGGAAATGGTATAATTCAGCAGCAGAGCTTGTGACTTACAAACATAAGATTTGTTTCCTAACACCTCAGACTAAAAAATCAGGTAACAGGTGATTGGAAATTGTTTGGAGATTTTCTGCCAGCCAGAGTAGATTGTATTGAGCTAGATTGTTCAATAAGCAAACAATTTGAATAAATTGAACCTCCACAGTTTGGGTACGTTTTTGGAGGAGAGACATACATCATTAGTACTGCATACGATTTGTATTTAAATACTCACAGGTGCAGTCCCCACAGTCTCCAGGAAGAACTAAGGAAAACTGATCAACAAACACAAAACACCCTAGAGAGCCAGTGCCAGTTGGTTCAGATAATACAGATAATACTGATCAGGGCTGCAGTGTGAGATTGCTGTGGCCTCGATCTGGTGTGAAAAGTGGCGGTCTGTATGAGTATGGACCAGTGATTTGATTTGGTATGATGTGTTTTGCTATATTCCTGTTTCTAGGAAGACTCCAAGCAACATAGGAAAACAGTAGTTCTCTCTCACTTTTGTGGAACATGCCTTAAGGAACATGGCAGGTGGTACCTGGAACACAGAATGGTTGTATTGCCAGATGGAAAAGGAATTATAGATGAGTCCATCACCTGATTGGTTACCATGAGATGACTTTTGGCAGTAGTCTTCCCTCTTGTCCACTCCCAAATGTTTTCAGAGGCTTTGTGTTGTAGCAACAAATCCATAAATGAATTGAATTTATGTCTGAATTGTGTGCTGTTCCATTTCATAGGATGACCCTCGGTTCCCAGAGTTATGAGAGCAAGTTAATCACATATATTTTCTTTCTCCACAGCATGCACAATTCTGAATGTTACATGGAGCTTCTTCTCTGTGGAAGTCACTAGCATGGTTGTCAATTGACACAGTCCCCTTTGTCTTCTTTGGGCTCTTCCTTCTTAGATGGGGAGTATGGATGGGACTTTGCCCAAATTTGGAATGGAAAAAGCTTGCAAGAAACAGCATGTAAGCCATGTGTGTGTGTGTGCCTTCAAGTTGCCTATTGGACCTCTGAAGACCCCTTGAATTTCATAGGGTTTTCTTAGGGGCTCTACTCATACAGACCACCGCTTTTCACGCCAGATCGAGGCCACACTGCAGCCCTGATCAGGCCTTTCGAGGGTGCCTTTTGCATGGATGCAGTGCTGGAAAAGCGCCATGATGCCACACGCTGTGTGGAGTGGCACATGGCATCATGGTATCCTGGGGATAGAGTCAGGGCACGTGTCATCTGGACGCGATGCCCCAATTCCGCCCCCAGGCCAGCCTTAACGGCTGGTCTGAAGAGGGCCTCAATCAAGGAATACTTAGAGGTGGTTTTGCCAGTTCCTTCCTGTGAATTATAGCCATAGCACCTAGTATTCATTGGCAGTCTCCCATCTGAGTAGTAACTTGGGCTGTTCCTGCTTAATAACATAGCACATTTTAAAAAATATATAAATGCAGGCTACTTTCTGTGCTTACACATACCATTTTCCTGATCTAATTTATTCAGCCAAATCTTCAGCTCCCACTTGGGAAATCTTATAGGTTTATTGTTGTTATGTGCCTTCAAGTTGACTTTAACATATGGCAACCCATTTCCTGTAAAGCTGAGAGAATATGACTTATCCAAGGTCACCCAGGGGATTTCCATTACTAAACAGGGATTTTAAATCCTGGTTGCCCTTAGTTGGATGGGCAACCTCTACCAACACAGAGTCCTTGTCTAGCACTACCAGATGAGTAAATTTTGTTGTTTTGTACCTTCAAGTGATGGCTAGTCACTGGATGATTCACTGCTGGATACATGAATAGCCTTTATTATAAAGATAGTGCAGGATTGAAGTGATGTGTACCTTGGCTGGGCTGATTGATATGTGATAGGTTTTCACACATTGATATCATCCATTGATAACACTCTAACTGATGCATGATTTGCGTAACCCCATATCTTTCTCCATAAAACTCCTGTAAAAAAAATTAAGATAAAATTTAAAAGGTTGAGGTGGGGAAGAATCATGTGAATGTTGATCATATCTCTTGGGGGTGAATTTTCAGTGGTAGAATATAGAAGGTCCCAAAGTCAATTCCTACCATCTCCAGTTTTTTAAAAGGATGAAGTAGCAAGGATATTTATTTGTTTGGTCCATATTTTCATGTTACCTTTCAGTCATGCCAGAGCAGAGGTGATGAGAATGAATTTTGCTCAAGATTTAAGAGAAATGGTGCCTGTCAAAAGTAGACAGGAACATCTCCATTTGGATAATTTACATGAAACACAGCACTGGAACTTTTGTATGTGGAGAATTTGAGTGTGGCATGAAATATGTATGGTATAAGAAGATTCTGGCTGTGGGAAGCATTTCAGAATTGCTCACCAAGGAAAAAAGAATAATAATAGGCAATTAAAACTTTTGTTTTGACATTGAGAATGGATACATCACTTGTCTAACAGAAGACTGGAAGTTTACCTTTGTTTGCTGTATTCAGTCCTATCCACTGAGTTCAGAATGGGACGTACTGGGTTATCCCATTTGATCTTCAAAACAATCCAGTGGGATAGCTTGAGAGATAGTGATTTCTTCCGCATCAAAAAGTGAGCTTCATGGATTAAACCTGATTTCCCAAATCTAGTCCATGTCCAGTACTACAAAACACTAAATTTCCAATTCTGTTTTCATCATTCATGAAGCAAGCAGAGGAACTACCTCCTTCCCCTACAAGCACAGCCCATTACTTCTCTAGCCAGTTTTAAAACTGAGTTAAAGACGACTTTGTTCAGGTAAGCATTCCCAGAATTGGGACTCAGAAGAAGGCCCTCCCTCCATGCCATCTGCCATTGTCTGGCCTGGGAGAGAGTGTAAAGGCAAGTCCAACACCATCAGGCCTAGCCAGTGTAAGCAGCAGGGCCCTCCCTCCAGTCCATCTGCCATGGTCCAGGCCTCAGAGGGAGCGAACATCCACTGGACTTGGTCCCTTTCCCCACCACCTTCTCCTTCTGTCTCTTGTCTTTTTAGATTGTAAGACTGAGGGCAGGGAACTGTCTATTTCAATTGACTGTATGTATAGTGCTGTGTAAATTTACAGCACTATATAAATAAACCCTAATAATAATAATAATAATAAATACATTTTTCTTAAGAAATAAAAAACAACAACATGAAAATACTAAAACCAAGCCCAGCAATCTAATTTAATAGCTAACTGGCAACTTGTTGCCTTCATGGGATTTTACCCCAAGGGCAATCTAAAAATAATTTTAAATGAATGAATAAAATAAATACAGAGTAAAAATAACAGACTAAAATGCATATATATGACATGGCTGAAATTGAGTTTTTGCAGTTTCTTGATGTCAAAGCTATCTTGCCAAGATAAATTTCTCGCAAAAGACTGGAATTATCTTTGGAGACATAGCTGTAGCAAGCTGCCAGCCACCCTTCTTTCTACCCCCCCCCCCTCTCTTTTTCTTCTTCTTTGTCTGTAAGGGAGGGAGAGATTTCACCATCTACAAGCAATTTCTAGAAAGAGATCTGTAAATCTGCATTTGGTCGGTTTAGCTTTATTTGCATTGGCCAACTTTCTAATTCACTCCTAGAAACAGGTTTTCTTTTGCATTATCAATTTCACACCTCATTACCTCAACAGGCCCTCTTGAAACTTACAATCCAGGTTGATGTTGGTTGCTGTAGGCCTTCCTTGTAGATTCTTCTCTATATATATCATGGCTACTTCAACAATGTATATTTTTGGGCCAAAGCTGACTGGGAGAGGCTGTAGCTTTGCACAGTGTCCCTCTGCTGCCCCTTCGTGGAACAAATTAACCAGTAAATTAATCATCTGACCCATTGCATTACTTAATTGGATTCAAACCTTGCTTAAACAAAATAGCTGGTTAGGTGATGCCTGCCAATACATGTGTTCAGCAGAATGAAGGCAAGAATGCTTTGTAATGAGGGAACATGCAGTGTTGGAACTCACTCAGTCTTTTAATAATAAAATAAAAATAAAAATAAAACCTTTATTTGTACACTGCTTTTTGTTAAAACAATCAAAGTGGCTTACAATGTAAAAGAATATACAATGTATACAAAATACTCCCCTTAAAAATAATTAAACAGTGTATGGTTAAAATTACATGAACAATTAAAACAATAACAGTGGGCAGAGTCAGCAGATATATGTGGGGGGTCGCTAAATAATAATAATAATAATAATAATAATAAATATTTATTTATATCCCCCCCCCTGGATGAGCAATCAGGGTGGGGTACAACATATAAAATACAGATACAATTAAAATACAGCAACCCAATCCCTCCTCCCACCCCTTAAGATAAAATTAAACTGAGGTTTACATGGCCAAGTAATTTATTGTGGGAATGCCTGCCGGAAGAGATCCGCCTTAAAATTGTGATCTATTGTGTCAAATGCCATTGAGAGGTCTAGAAGCACCAACAGGGTCATGCTCCCTCTGTCGATGCCTTGATGAAGGTCATCAGTTAAAGCGACCATAGCAGTCTCCACCCCATATCCTGTCCAGAAGCCAGTTTGAAATGGATCATGAAAATCGGCTTCATCAAAGACCACTTGGAGCTGAAGAGTGACAGCCCTGTCAATATCCTTCCTCAAAAATGGCAGATGGGGTACAGGCCTGTAGTTTTTCATGTCCAGGGGGTCCAGGGAAGGTTTTTTTTTTTTTAATTGGAATTTTTTTTAAAAGTTGGAGGCTGGGACTGATTCAAACCTGTCATACAGTAGGCTCTGATGTGAGCTTGGGCAAAGAGGTATCTAGAACCTCCTCATTCAAACAGAAGAGTAGTGGTGGAAATTATTGTGGAAGGTGACCCTGGCCACCCTCACACATGCGTGAAGCTGCTATCAGAATATGGCTACCTGATGCACATCTCCCGCAAAGGCTGGCTCCGTACAGAGCCAGCTAGCTCCTTAACTACTTGTTCAAAATGCTACAAGCTCTATGGGAGAGATGGCTTGGAAGATTTCCCAACTGACCAGCTCCCTGATGCCTTGACTGCAAGGTCCCCTCAGAGCTAAGCCCTGAGGAAACAGCTGCTCTGCACTGAGTCACAGGAGGCTACAGTGTAATTATGTTGGTGGAACTTTATACTCTGGCAAGTCTAAATAGGATCATGGCCATAATGTGGGTGTATTTGTGGGATATTTTCTAGTTCCATTGAGGGTTGCGAGCTACAGTGGGACCTTGTTATTCCCTGGAACCTCAGGGATAACAAAATATGTGGATGCTCAAGTCCCATTCAGTCCAGTGGCATAACAAAATGGTGTCTCTTATATAAAATGGAAAAATCAAGCTTTGCTATTTGGAATTTATGCTTTTTCTGAATATTTTCAACTCGTGGATGCTTGAACCCATGGATAAAAAAATTTGTGGATAAAGAGGGCTGGCTGCATTTTATGATTCCTGATGAGAATCATAATATTTTGTAAGGTATAAAAATGTCCACATCCAGAGATGTAATTGTGTGTACAGAATAGGATTTTCCCATCTGGAGAAGACTTCTCTGGACAAAAAAAAAATAAGCAGATGAAAGCTAAGTTGATGAGCCTCAGTTAGAACCTGAATAGGCTGGCAATCCTGTCATGTCATTGGCAGAGGCAGAATTACAGAGCTGGAAGGAACTTAGGTGATCATTCAATACTGCAGGATCTAGTATAGTACTATAGCACTATTCCAAATGACTGTCCAGATTCTGCTTAAAGGTCTTACACCACATCCTGAGGCAGATATTCTGCTATTAAGCCGTGCTGATTGTTAGGACATTTCCTATAGTGTCTATTTTGGGGCCCAATGCAAAGTGCTTGTTATGATTTAGGTCCTTGGTCCAGACTATCTAAAATGCCATATTTCTCTATATGAGCCTGCCAGCATTTTAGGATTTTTGGAGGGAAGATTTGAGTAACTAACAGGCCCTCTCAGTAGCTGCTCCTAGGCTGTACAGGTTACTTCCATAGGAAGACAGGCTTGCCTCCCTGTGATCTCCTTCTGATGGCAAGCCAAGCCATTTTCATTTAGATAGGTTTTGCACTAAGTCATTTAAGGGGGCATGCTGTACTTTTTATTCGTATTATTATATTTTAAGTGCTTTAAAATTGTTTCAATCTTTAATTTTTTCAGTTATTAACTCTATTTAATTGTTTTAATTCCTTTTTTATTACAACTATTGCTTTTAACTGTACTTTGTTTTAATCTGTCCTGTGTTACCTGGAGTCCCAGACTGTGATAAAGGCTAGATACTAATAAAATACAATAGTCCCTTGGGGTTTGGTCCCAGGACCATCTATAGACACCAAAATCCGTAGATGCTCAAGTCTCGTTATATACAGTGGCATAGTAGTATGGTGTTCCTTATATAACATGCAGAAATCAAGGTTTGCCTTTTAGAATGTAAATGTATTTTTAAAAATTTCAAACCATGGTTGCTTGGATCTGTGTATAAAAGGATCTGTGGATATGAAGGGTTGACTGTAAATAATGATAACAAAAAAATTCCACCCATTGGTTTTAGCCAATGGTTTTTATTTTCACCTCCTGATAAGTGCTTGGGTGCAGACTGTGGAATCAGTATGTCAAACCTTTGACTCCAACTTCAACTATTTTATTTTTCTATTGCTCAACTCAAATTCCTTCAAAATTGACAAATATACATTAATTAATAATAACAAATGTCCTGTAGTAAAATAATAATGCAAAGCATTTCATCACCTCCATGTGAATCGTCAGGATACATAGATTGATAGAACTCAAAATATATTTATTTGATTAAAATTTCTGAACAAGAAAACTTTCCTAAGCTCTCATGAAAGTAATATGCTGTAACATTAAAGTAACATTTAATGTTATATGTTTTTATTTTTTGAATAAAAGTAAGAGTTGGAACATTTTTTTCTCACTCTGCCTCCACCTTAAATTACTTCTGACTCCAACAGAATCTGCACTGCAGAATAAATGCAATTTGACACCACTTTAACAGCCATGGCTCAATTCTGTTAGCGATAGCTATTGTCATGAGGACAGCGTTTGTTTGCAAATCCTCCTTGACAGATTTTAATACAGGTTGTTTGTACCAATGGTGCTGTATGTCATTCACAAACAAAACATGTCTGTGCTAAAATGAACAATGAAAACTGCTTTTGAGAGTGTTTCCTGGTGTAATTATGTTTTCAAATTTGCAGAATCGATGACTGCTTCTGTGCTTCTCGGAAACTAGATGCAGTAGCTACAGAAGCAAAATTCAAGCAGGATCTGGGGTTCCGAATGTTGACCTGTGGTCGGACAGATCTGGTCAAGCAGGCCATTTCATTACTAGGGCCCGATGGAATTAACAGCATGAGTGACCAGGTACAAGAATTCAAAACCTATTAAGGTGTTTAAATAGTTTTCTATGTTTTATTCTGTGTTGTACCCCACCATGAGCCTTGGGTACAGGCAGGTAAGAAATAAAATTTGTTGTTGTCGTTTGTTTAAAAAAAAACTGATCCCCCCCCCAAATTAAACTGTGAAAAATGGAATAATAATATAATATCAAAACCAAAGGGGAAAAATATCCCCACCCCCACTATAGATAACATTGCTTTTTGATTAATTCTCTCAGCTATTTTTATTGGCAAAATTAATTAAAATTAAATTTCACACACAAATGCATTATTCTAATGTTTTTCTCAGTCAGATATTTTGGACTATAGCTCCCATGAACCTAGTAGAGGAAAGATGGGAGCTAAAGTCCAGAAAATATGGGGGTGCCAGGTTGTAGAAGGGTATAGTACTTTACCACATTCACCTATTCCCCCTGTCTCTCCAAACCTTAGACTGGGGCACCTTTGGCCAAGCATTGTTGAAAGTGTGTCAACATGACAAAAGTTATTAATGGGGAAGAACATGTAACCTAGGAGAGGCTGCAGCAGTTTGGTTTTGCCTTAGCCCACTGGGAGGAGCCAAATTCCCCTCTTCTTCTCTCCTCTTTGCTGAATTAGTGTGCATCTATGACTATATCCATACTGGAGAAATAGTCTGGCTTGACACCACTTTAATTGCCATGGTTGAATGCTATGGATTTCAGGGATTTGTAATTCTGTGAGTTATTTAGCCTTTTCTATCAGAGAGTTCTGCTGTCACAATAAACTACAAATCCCAGGATTTGATAGCATTGAGCCATGGCAGTGAAAGTGGTGTCAAACTGCATTATTTCTACATTGGGGATACAGCCCAAACTGTAGAAATAATGCAGTTTGACACCACTTTCACTGCTATGGCTCAATGCTGTCAAATCCTGGGATTTGTGATTTTACAAGGTTTTTAGCCTTCCCTGCCAAAAAGTGCTGGTCCCTCACAAAACTACAAATCTCAGGATTCTGTAGGATGGCGCTATAGCAGTTAAAGTGGTGGGAAACTGCATTATTTCTACATTGAGTGCAAACTACTTTTGAACTTTGGATTCAGCTCAGTTGTCTTGGACAGAGAGGTGAGATGTAAATAAAAAATATTTATTATTTTTAAGTGAGGTGAGGAGAAAAGGAAAAAGTGGAATGAAGAGAAATTGGGACATTTTACAAGCAGTTCAAAAATGGGATGACAGAGGGTCAACTGGAACTGTCCCAGCAAGATTGGGACAGTTGGAGGGTATGCCTCTGGTATCCTTTGAATGTAAGGGATTGCTTTTCTCCTCCCCGCCCCCCACTCCTCTTGACTGTTGTGCTGCACTTACAATCCTTTCTTGACTCCAGCTGTGACTAATACCATTGTCAAAGTAACACTAATCACAAGGGATATGTTGATCAGTTGCAGTGGGTATTTCAGATTAATACAAATTTGCAGCCAGGAGACTCTGTAGCAAAGGGTCAGTTAATCTAGTTTTCTTCCAAACAGGGCAGCATTTCCCTAGAGCTAGCAACTCTCGACACTGCTGTCTGGCATTTCATTTAAAATTAAGTCACTGTGTACCATGGAGGAAAATACAAAAGTACCAGATTCTCCAACCATTAACAATATTGGCAACAAGTCTAAAAGTGTCTGAGTCTAACTTGTCAAAAAGAAGCTCATCAATTTGTTGGAGGAACATTTTCACACAATAAAGCCCAATATTCTGATTTTCTTTTTACAAGAAAGGAATAATAGAGATAATAATAATAATAATAATAATAATAATAATAATTTTATTTATATCCTACCCCTCTACAAGGTGCAATCAGGATCGCTTGTCTTTGTTGGATTTAACCTCATTTTGAGGAACAAAGGGCAACTTTCCTTTAAAAAAAATCTAAAAATAGAGTTTTGTAAGATAATCTTAAAACATAGGTTTTTAAAATATACCACATCTGTTTCCATAACAATAGTTTCCTAGTTCAAATGTTCACTTGGGCTAAAGATCTCATTTCAGTGATAGAACACATGAGTGCTCACACTTCACTCGCACAGTTCCCCACTGTGAGATTGTCTGATACAGACACTCCACTCCATTTATGTTTGTTTGGTTTGATTTATTTGCCTTATGAATTTTCTCCAAGTCATTCCACCAAGTTTCTGCTGTACTTTTAGTTTATTTAATGTATTTTAAATTCTTTAAAACTGTTTTAATTCAGTGCTGTTTTTATAAGTCATTTAAAAATGTTCCTTAATATTACTATTTTGTGGTTGTTGCATGCCTTCAAGTCATTTCTGATTTATGGATTTATGACCCTGTCATGGGTGTTGTTGTTTTTTTAGCAAGATGTATCCTGATGGGGTTTGAGAGACTTGCCTAAAGTCATCCAGTGAATTTCCATGGCTGAGCAGGGATTCAAACCCTAGTCTTCAGAGTTGTAGTCCAGCATTCAGACCACTACACCACACTACTTTTAGGCATATTCATGCTTAATCGACATTGGACTCTTTCATACAAGGCTAAATTGGAAGTATAATTTAAGGTCAATTCGAATGCAATCATGGGTTTTACGTTATTGCGAATTAACTCTTCGCATGCAAATTCGGGCAAGAGGGAAGCCATTTCAAATGCAATCATGGGTTTTACGTTATTGCGAATTAAAGCTTCGCATGCAAATTCGGGCAGGAGGGGGTTATTTTCGGGTAATGGGAAGTAATTCCAAATGGAGCAGGGGTTCATGTAAATTCGCTAAACAAGCGAATTTACATGAATCCGCATTGGCTCCATTCGGAGTTGGGAGAAATTCCTCCCCGTTTGAAAGAGTCCATTGTAATACACTTTGGGCTGGGTGCTGGAAAAAGGCAGAATATAAATATATATATATGTATAAATGTAAACTAAGTTGTGCTACAACTTCCAGAATCTCATGCTATTTGGGAGAGTCAGAGATTTGTAGTCTAAAAAAATAACAATTTCAAGCTCTGATCAAAACATGCTTATTTTGCCCTCCTATTGGAATTAACAGGATGTACTTCCACCTAAATGTGGTCCAGATTGGGTTGGAAGGGATTTTTGTAAAACATATAAAGGATTTGGGTTAATTACATGTGATATGTTTCTGCTGAAAGGACATATTTAAACAACATGCTTTAAACAAAACTGTCCCATTGGAAACACTTTGATATATTGACATTGATGTTCACACAGGGCATGACTCCATTGATGTATGCTTGTGTGAGGGGAGATGAAGCTATGGTCCAGATGTTGCTGGATGCTGGAGCAGACCTAAATGCTGAGGTGAGGCTCTTTTTGTTATTACATGCAACCATGTTAAAATTATGGACATTGCTGAGATCCAGAGTCAAGGGTGTAAATGTATGAAAATAAAATATCACATGTAAATAAATCTGGCACTACCACCCATCTCATCACTACCACCAGGCAGAGTGAGACATTCCTCTCAGACATCATGGGCATTTCTCTTGAACTGCTCCTAATATTGGACAGAGTTCTTTGTGTGCTTCTTGGCTTGTCTTGTACTCCAGAACTGATTTGCTGTCCTCAGCTTGGTGGAGAACGTTGTCCATTACTAGTGCTGAAATAAGATCCAACTGGTAGTCATTTTTGCACATGGAATGGTCAGGATGAATGCAGTCTTGTGCCTCAAATATAATCTCTCCATTTTATATTGGTTTATGCTTTGTGCAACTTTTCCATTTGTGTGATCTAAGTTATTGTATGCCTCGATGGGTCTATTGACCATAAATAAAGATTGATTGATTAATTGATTGATTATGCCTCAAATAGCAAAATGTTTTGGGCTAGCTCTAATTATGACTATTACTAAAATACTTGGTACTGAAATAAAAAAAATACTAAGGGGGTGGTGGAGGTGGAAATGTGATCCCAGCAGCTCTTACTGAACACAATGGGATTTACTTTGGATATGAGAGTGCCTCATGGCTATTATCCTGTTTATACTTTCTTGGGAGTTAACCCTATTAAACACAGTGAGGCATACCTAGGTAGCACAGGAATGCGTTAATGATTAAATTATTTTTTTAAAAAAACTGCAAACCTTATATTGACCCAGAGATGATAGATAAACTTGATCAGTCCCTTTGATTGTATTGGAAGTGATTGTTGTAATGGGTGTTATTTGTTAAAACCCAACACCTTGTTTTTCCTTTCTGCACCCAAAACATACACACAGTTCATCCATCAAAAAGGCTGTGCCTGTTCATACAATCTAAGTGTGCAATCTAAACTATCAACATATACATATAATATATTGTAGCTACCAATAACCATTAGTTACAGATCTTGAATGTATAAATATAGTAAGTTGGCTGACCCGCCCTATATGTGTTCCATTTGTTCTGTTTAAACTTGTTGCCATTATATTAAGTTTTATGTATGGAAACTTCAGCAATGCTAGTAAATGTGTGTTAACTCAAAACAATTAACTGTATCCTCATATATTACCACAGATATAACAGGACTGTACCCTCACCTCCATTTGAGGCCACCACAAGCCCTGGGCCTTTTATTCAATAGTGAAAGTGTCAGAAGTCATTTCTGGTTGGGGAGGGGGGAGACCTGTGGATCTAAAAAGGCCTAGGGAATAAATATGTTCCCAAATGACTAATTATGCCTCCTGGAGGTTCTGGAGCACATGATTTATTTTTTTCTAGACAAAAGTGTTGAGGCTTGAGGACAGGGTGGTGTGTTGGCACTCCAAGGTCCAGAAAGACCTAACCAGGTTGTATGTGACTGATGGAATCTATAGTCCAACACAACTAATGAGCAGAGGGCTTGAGAAGGCTCCTCTACCCTTTTATTGGGGACAAGCCATATTGGAAGCAATGGAGCTTACTTCTGGGAATTGTAGTTTTGGAAGACATTTAGTCTTCCCTGTCATAGAATCCTAGAATTGTAGAGTTGGAAGAGACCACAAGGGCCATCCTGTCCAACCCTCTGCCATGCAGGAAATCACAGTCAAAGCATCCCTGACAGATGGCCATCCAGCCTCTGTTTAAAGACCTCTAAGGAAGGAGACTCTTCTATACTCCAAGGGAATGTATTTCACTGTCGAACAGCCTTTACTGTCAGGAAGTTCCTCCTATTGCGGAATCTCTTTTCCTGAAGCTTGCATCCTGACAGCTGATTTACCTGATCAATACATTTAATGGCTGGACCAAGAATGAAATAGCTGCTGTATATCACAGAGATTTTTCATTTTGTGTAATAGTAGCAGGCAGTTTGTCACCTTCAAGTTGATAAGAGTATGGTTTCCTAAATAGTACTATGGTTATGGGGAGTGGTGGACATGGGAAGAAAGTGTCCTGATTATATACCCATATAAATTTTAAAAAACAACATGCAGGTGGAAATTAATACCTCATGTTACATGCCCAATGAAACCTCCCCCCAATTATTTACAGTATTAATTGGAGGAGAGAAGTTCACATTTAGCCTTCCCCTATTTATGTGTTTTAGTCCTTTTTTCTCTCTCTTTCTCTAATTGTTTAAAATGTGCACCTGAATTGCTCACGTACAATTAATGACACATCTAGTTTTGTCCATTACTGTTCATGCTTTTAATTTGCTCCGGCAAAAGCAATTAAGAGTCTTGTGGCACCAGAGGTATAACTACAGCAGGGGCAAAATGAAGGCATGCTGCCAGTGAGGCTGCCCTAGCCCCAATCCAGCACGGAAAGGGGCATCCATGGACCGCCCTTTTTGGGCGGTCTGTAAAGCCCCATAGTGTCCAAAACAACAAAACAAAACAAACAGCTTCATTTATATACCACTTCATACCCTTAAGGAGTGTCTAAGCGGTTTACAATTGTAAGCTATTTGCCCCCTCAACAATCTGGGTACTCACTTTAGCGACCTCGGAAGGCTGCAAGCCTGAGTCGAGCTTCAGCCCTTTGCTGGTCTTGAACTCACCACCTTATGGTTTTGAGTGAGTGGCTGCAGGTACAGGCATTTAACCACTGTGCCACCAGGGCTGATCAAGGGAAGTAATAGTCCAACTATATTCTGTGCTAATCAGACCTCATCTGGAGTAAAGCATCCAGTTCTGGATGCCTCATTTTAAGAACGATATAGACAAATTGGAGCAAGTTTAGAGAAGAGCAACAATGATGATAAGAAATATGGAGAACAAAACATATGAGGAAAGGTTGAAGGAGCTGGGCTTGTTCACCTTAATAAAGAGAGGACTGAGGACAGATATAATTGTCCTCTTTAACTACTTCAAGGGCTTTCATGTAGAGAAGGGGGCAGGCCTCTTCCCTGCTGCCCCAGAGGGTAGGCTCAGGTCTAATGGATTGAAGTTACAGGGGAATAGATTTCAATTGAATATTAGAAGGAATTTCTTGACAGTGAGGGTAGTTCGGCAGTGAAACCATATGCCTAGAGAGATGGTGGGATTTCCTTCTCTGGACATTTTCCAAAAAAAAAAAAAAAAGCTGGACAGCTGGGATGCTTTAGCTGGAAATCCTTCATTGAGAAGGAGGTTGTCCTCATTTTGCAAACACAGCCCATAGTTATACTCCTGTGTGGCACTATAACACTTGCGTTGTGACGTACACTATAGTAGGCAGTTTGTGAGATGTAGCAAATTGTCAGTTCAAACTTTGGCACATTTCTGTTTTTAAAAAGAGGTATCTGCTGGGTCAGAAATGGCCAAATTACAGTTAAAACAAATAACTTCAACTCTTGAAGTTGTTTTTCTCTCAGACATAAGATATTCCATTTGCTTTCACACTGAGTAAGCACAAGAACTATATATACATCCACCCCCTCATATTGTGCTGCCCTTTCAATTTCCTTGCTTACCTTGATACATTACAATGCAGCTTTGTATGGGAATGCTCAGAGTGCATGTTGAGATTCATGGACATCCTTTGTTACATGAAGCAAATGCACAGTTTGCAGCAGCAACTGCTCTGACAAACTCAAGAAAAATAATAGCTTTTTGAGGGTTTTTCGGGCTATGTTTATTCCTGACATTTCATCAGCATCTGTGTTCAAGATTCCAGCCACCGATGCTGGTAAAATGTCAGGAACAAACTCTTCCAGAACATGGCCACATAGCCTGAAAAACCCACAAACAACTATGGATGCTGGCCATGAAAGCCTTCAACTTCACTCAGGAATAATCAATTATAGCTACTTTGAGGAATCCTCAAATCCTGCTGATTGTGGCTTGTTTAGGACTGAAGGCCAATTGGTCAGGTGAGGATGAAAGCATAGGAATATTTTGGGAAATCAATTCATTTAAAACCATGTTTGGGTCTCTTTCCCATCAGGTGGCGAAAGACATAGCATTATTGAAGGAACTAGTCATTATGTCCATTTAACCCAAATCTGCTGAAGGCAGTTAAAACCATCATCTGTTGTCTAATGGCAGTTAACTAAGACCTCACACTAAACTGGCATATGGATCACATGCTATTTCCAAAGTTATTTATGAGGCCTCTGCAATACTCCACCACTACCATTGCCCAAAATTACCCAAAAATCTTTTTAGAAAAAATTGCCATATTTTCAAGTCCAGGAAATACCATATTTTTCAGCTAGGAAGTAAACTGAAAATTGACTTCTGGTTTCCATCCTGGTTGAAAAAAAATGTCTTTGCTGGGCATAAAACACACAAGTATGTTCCCTAATGATGGTGAAATTGTCCTCCGTGGTCCCTAAGAAGGGAAAGGGGGCTTCTTAAAAGGAAAAGTTGGGGGGAGTGGGACAACCTGGTGTTTAAATGGGGGGAGAGGCACTCCAGGGTTCCAAGAGATAGCAGTGCAGATCCTCAACGCTTGGCTCAAACCTGTGTGGAGCCATAGTTTATATTAGCACTCCAGAGAGAGCACTGTAGAACCTTCAGGGTAATCTACCCCAACTCCCTCAGGCATTTGTGCTTCCATTGAATATTAACTGTTGCTTCCTATAGCAGCCATACCTGAAAAACTGGTTGATTTTAACTCAGGTTTGCAAAAATATGTCCACTTCAAAGAGTGGTTTACACAACTGGATTATACCACTAACCAGTTAAAATTAGCCAAAGATTAGTTTGGAAGACACACTGAATTGCAGTTAATCTGAAATGGAAATTGAAGCAGCCAATAGCCTTGCAGCCATGTATGTATGATAAGGTGAGGGGACCATTCAAGATCTAGGATTACTGAAATCCTATACATATCAACCATAGAATGCTAAATGCAACAGAGGATAGGAACTAAGTACAACAGAGTATCTATCAATGGGTGGTCTGCAGTAAGTTCATAAAAGATGTTGTTCCAAGCTGCTGAGTCTTTTTCTTCTTATATCCAAAGTGAAATGCTGTAAAACACACTCAACCTTCACTTTTACCTGCTTACCGGTGAATGTAGAGAGTAGTGGCCAAATTGTCTTTTGGGAGAGTTGTTCACCATTTCTGATATTCCTATTAAGATACCCAGGAAGACTATGATTGCCACTCTAGACAATTAATGGCTCACCTCTCAACCACTTCCAGTGGCCAAGTGATTAGTATGAATCAGTAGGGTTGCCACGTGAAAATTAGGCTAGGGCTCTTTTAATTTTAAGGAAATGACAAGCAACACCTGCTGAAATTCTCTATTCTACACAACTATTAAAGGTAGAGGAGGCCTTTCCTGTTTTTCACCTGGGAATCCTACTAATCAGATACAATAATTACAACTGTTATCTCTCAACAGTCTGTAATCAGTTACAACAACAACTATAACTGATTTAAAGGCACAGGAAAATGTTAAGGAAGTGTATGTTCTTACTATCAATTTTTTTTTCTTCAGTGCCTTTTGCATGTTTTCTTTTCTTCCTGTATACTGGTGTGTGTCCAGCATTCTGGCAAGTTTGATTGGATATAGCTTTTATCTAGCCATTTATAAAAGAAAACTACTTTATCTGTTATAGGTTGTCAGTACTCCTCATAAATATCCATCCGTCCACCCCGAGACCCGCCATTGGACTGCTCTGACATTTGCTGTGTTGCATGGACATATTCCTGTAGTCCAGGTATTGCTGTATTTCCCTTTGCTACATTTCATATTTTATTTATCATTTTTAGGTTTTTATTGGCACTCATCCCATAACTGGACATCATTCTCATATTGGTTCCTCTTGCTGCTTCTTTGCTTGCTTTAGATATGTATAGATACAGATATATATAATAAACTATTATATATAACAACAGGTATGGCTGTTATCCTAAACATATGTGCTGTGGAGTAATTCCCTTACATCTGAGTAAAAATGCATATGGTTGTGTTGTAAGCTAATATGAAACAAACAAAAAAACAAACAAAAAATACTTTTAAGATGAAGTTGTACCCATCAGTTCCTTTTGTTCCTTCTCAGTCATGTATTTTATGTATCTGTTTACTTATTGGTTTTTTTTCTAGTGTCAGTGAAAACAATGCAAGACTTCTCTCTTTCCTTCCCAACTGAGTCCAATACTTTCTTTTATTCCAAAGAGAAAAAATTGAACTACTCTATAAAGAACAGGGAAGAATAGCACTGAGTTAAGTGAAGGACTCAAGAGATACTTTTCTCTCCAAACGTTTTTCTTTCTGTTGCTTATAATTCACTGAAGCTTTAAAATAAACAAAAGGAAGAAAAATCATCCCATGCAGGGCTTAATTAACGCGTGAGGTTAATAACTTTGGGATGGTATTGTGCTCACAGATTTAAACGGCTTTTTAAAATGATAACGCAGATTAACAGATTATAGATCTATCAGTGGGTGTTAAACCATGATAGCTCAAAGCTGGGGAGCACTAGATCTCTCATTACTAGGTCCCACTTGTTAACTTTAAAGGGCATCTCATTGATCTTTTTCTGTTTGCTGTTAAGTAGTTCTTGGATTATTGTGCCTATGCAGGCAGTTGCTGCTAGAAGGATGTGCCTGTACAGTACATCCAGTTACCATACCCTGCATGTTCTACATCCTTTCCTGCTTTCCTATCTGCTTATGCAACTGAAAGATATGGCTAATAGAAGATTACCACAGAATGCTCAAGCCACCAGCTGTCAGATCAGTGCAACACATACAGACTTTTTCAGTACTATCTATTGCTGCTCTCATTTTCAGTAACTAAAACCTGTGAAGACTATAATTTCAAGCACACATTGCCTTATAGGGTTGTAGAATATTCACAGATTTTCTTGTCCTCAGTGACAAAAGGATGTCTCAATGTGTCAAGGCATTCTGAAGAAAGTGTTCAATTGCCACAAGATTACTCTTCTTTTGAGACTTCTTTTGCATGTGAAAACTAAATAAGCCAACAAGTACTTTCTTAATGCTGTTTGGATACCTCTAGAAAAGCCATTTTATTATACATTTCTCCTGTATCATTTATGGAATTTTATAGTGGACCCAGATGACATAATAATTTCTTAGGTGACCTTGGGGCAGTCACACTCTCTTAGCCTTAGAGAAAGACAGCGACAGACCTCTGAATCAATGTTGCTAAGAAAACCCTAAAACAGGCTTACCATAAGTCAGAATCAACTGGATGCCACATAATAATAAGGTCCTCCTCCCATGTTTTCTTATTGTTTCCCACACTTTTTTTTAATGTCCATGAAACAAAATCTAATAAGGAATGGGAAAAAAGTGAATAACTATGCATGTGACATCATTGTGCCACACTCCTACCGTAAAGACAAACCTGGGACTGTGACCATCTCAAGCAAATCGCATTCACCAGGCTAAGCTCTGAATTGATAAGTGCCAATGTGACTGGTCTGGAAGACAAAATTTTAAAAATTTGAGCTAGAACCACCACTAATATTTCTGCATGCTTTTTTTAATACTGTATGTTGTAAAGTATATATTGAATAAAAAAATGGAAGGAGAACAATGGCCCCAAATGTATCATGACAAGGCAGGCAGAGGGTGACCTGGAACCATACCCAACATAACAATATGGATTTCTGGTTCTTTCCCCCTCAATAACTTTGTCTTGATTTATTTGCTAATTATCTTAGAATCATTTTAAAGTATAATATAAATCTTGAATATTGAACAATTACAGATAAGGCCCAGGTTTAATCCTTGGAATTTTCTTTGATGAAACAGCTCTTAACATATCCAGAAGAGATCCTTGCTTGAGAAGCGGGAGCAATGGTGCTAGTGGACTGAGCAGGAGGAGAAGTAGTTCAACCCAAAATGGTGGGGAAAAGATAATCCTGCTTCGTCCATGAGACACCAGTGATTTGGAGCCACCCATGACTTGCTGCCATAGTACCTAAAACAAGGAAGTTGAGCAGGTAGCCTGCATCAGTAATATTGTTATGACTACATTGATTCTAAATATAGTGAGAATTAAAAGCCATGGTGTAGTGGTTTGAGTGTTGGTCTGCAACTCTGGAAACCAGGGTTTGACCAGAGGGTGTGTGTAACGGCCCTCCATATTCTTCTGGGAGGCTAATGCAGCCCTCTGACAGTTGCTCACCCTTGAGCTACACCCATTTTACTGGCTAGCTTTTTTCTGCAATAAAACTGGAAGTAGGAGTACTGAAAAAGTTTTTAAAAACCAAGCATTAATTAGCTCTTGCTTTGCAGCTGACGTTACATTTTCCACAACCCTGGATTTCTGGTATGCTTTAAGTGAAAATTTTGTCTGATATTGTAAATGTTTGGGTAGTATTTGAATGGTGCCTTAGATTGATGTTTTTGCCCATGACAGAATAATCAACAGTGCTTCCCCACAATTATAGGGGTCATGAAGCATGGTGCATTTTTAAAATCATTTTAAGCTCTCCCTGTCACACCTTGTCCCTGGCCATCACTACCACACCCCTTGGAGTATATTTCTCTCTTTAGATTCCAGAGATAATTCCCTATCTTATTTCACCCAAGCACACATTTTAATGACCATAATGTATAACTCCCTCCCATGAAAAATGAATGGAAATTTCTGTGGAAAGAAATGGAGAGTGTGTCTGAGGCAAAACTCTCAAAAACCCTCAAGACAGACAGTTACCATGCTCACTCCAGTTCTCAGATAGCCTGTGGAGTTCAACAGCAACTTTCATTGACCACTAGGATGGTGACTGAAGCAAATGTCAAGCCGAATGCTGTTGCCATCATAGGGCAGTTTTTGAGTTAATGCAGAGTAATGGACCAAGCATGGCTTGTGTGCTGTGAGAGCCCCTTAGGCCATTTTTTGGTGGTAGTGCCCCCCAGGTTTGTTTGTTTGTTTGTTTGTTTCTTTTCAAAATGCCCTAAAAGGATCTCTAAGGCATTTCTACATGTTTGGTGCCCTGTGGTCAAAATGAAATTTTGTGAAGCTTTACAAATGATTTTGTTTTGACCTAAAATGTCTCAGGAAGGTCCCAAAACATGCCACCATGTCCCATAACAAATATTTGGGGGCAAAAAATGAGGGTTTTTTTTTCAGCCATAGGTGGGGCCCTACAAGGTCTCCTGGAGTCCCTAGTCTTCTACAGTTACCCACTCCTGGGGTTAATGGGAAGCTACGAGGTTTCAGAGCAGTTCTTCAGACATTCTGTGGGACTGAGCCCCTTTCTGACTATTGTCAGAAGTGAGGGTTAAAACTCTCATTTCTTGTTTCTGGGCCCACTCTTGTTTCTGAGGCCCAACATCTCTATTCTGGCAACAAAGTCAGGGCCCTGCAGGTCAGCTGCTTCACAGCATTCCTCATCCAGTAAGTGGCAAAAACACCTTTTAAGATGAAAGTAAGGAATCAAGGAACAAAGTGCTAAACAATTGTGTTGTGCCAGCAAATGCATGAGTGTGGCATCACATTTCATCCAATGTCTTTTCCTTCCCTTGTCACTTGCAGTGTTACAATGTGGTTGCCCTTGCCCCCAGCCCTGCTTCTTTCCTGATATACATTTTGAATGACCTACACCAGACACAGGTCTGAAAAATGCATTCTGAGTTAGATAAATATGCAACCAATCACAATCCCATTTGGAAAGTGAATTGATCTTGAATTCATTTGACTTTGGGATGCCCCGACTTCCTTTTGCATCTTCAGGATCTTGCTGACAGATATAAATCAACAGCCTTAAATCGTGAATTTCCTTTGTAGTTGTTGCTGGATGCAGGAGCCAAAGTAGAAGGTTCTTTGGAACATGGTGAAGAAAACTATTCAGAAACTCCCTTGCAACTGGCAGCAGCTGCTGGTAAGATTTTTCTTATCAAACTATGTAATAACTCCCTAGCTAAGAAAATCTGATTGAAGAGGGTTTAAAAAAAAACAACCCTCACTTTATTGATTTACAGGAAATTTTGAATTGGTTAGTCTCCTTTTGGAACGAGGTGCTGACCCCATGATTGGAACCATGTACAGGAATGGAATTTCCATGACTCCACAAGGTGATATGAACTCCTTCAGCCAGGCTGCTGCACATGGACACAGGTAGAGTTGGAAGAGCCCTGATTAAATGAGATGATTTGTGTATACAGGATGGTGTAAAATATTGCAAAATGTGTGAACTATGCTTTAGTCACATACATTAGCCTTCACATTTATAAGTGTGATGCCGAATGCTGCAGTGTTCTTTTGTTTCAAAGACTGGATAAAAGATTAGGCTAGGTCAGTAAAGGGCCACCAGCCATGGTAACTTAAACGAATCCCCATGATCAGAGGCAGTATGCCTGTACATCAAACACTGAGAACAAACAGTTGGAGTGTGTGTGTTTTGTTCTGTTATTATGAAGCTGCAGTCACTTGTCTGTGGAAAGATAGGAATTACGTTAGGTGTTAGCATCAGTACACAAGCCAGGAGCCAGCACAAGATAAGAGTCACAAAACATGTTGTCTTGGCCTGAATTGGAAGCCTGTGTTACTGTTCCAGACAAGGAAAGCTAGTGATCCTGTTAAGCTAGTACAGTGGCAGCTGGTGGCTTCCAGACTTTAAAGGAACTGTCCAGTGTGCAAAACCTTTTTGGTGATAAGGTTCAGAATCTTGTGTAGTTCCTTTAAATTCAGACTAAAACCCAGAATGGATTCACTACCCACTGATATGGAAGCCTTCCCTCTTCAGTGATAAGTACCTAGGGAACATTGTCTAGGACAGTAGCTTTCAACTCTGGACTACCCAGACATAGCCCTGGCAGCTTCTGACACCTTCCTGCCCACCTTGTAAATTTCCAGACAAGATGGCTGGCCTCTGTTGGTGAAAAGAATGATGAATGTCTGGTTTGATCCAGGAGTCCATTTTTATGTCCTTAAAATGTCTGAGAAAGGAAGACTGCATATTTATTCCTCAAATTTGATGGGCATGAAAGTGAACACATTGAAGCAATCCTGGGATCCATAGATGTGCATCTGTACCACAGAACTGTGAAGTTAGAAGGTACCTTCAAGTTTAATCCACTAAAAGACACAAGAACTGTGTTTCTGACAGACTTCCTCCTTAGCTTTCCCCAGGCACCAGTTTTCACTTTCCCAAGTAGGTGGTTATAATGTCACCTGGTAACTGCAAAATAGGAAAAAAAATCTCAGTCATGGCTTCACTAAAAAATCATAGAATCATAGAGTTGGAAGAAACCACAAGCGCCATCCAGTCCAACCCCCCTGTCACATAGGAAATCACAATCAAAGCATCCCCAACAGATGGCCATCCAGCCTCTGTTTAAAAACCTCAAAGGAAGAAGATTCCACCACACTCTGAGGGAGTGTGCTCCTCTGTCAAATAGCTGTTACTGTCAAGAAGTTCCTCCTAATGTTGAGGTGGAATCTCTGTTCCTGGAGCTTGCATCCATAGTTCCACGTTCTAGACTCTGGGGCAGCAGAAAACAAGCTTGCTCCATCCTCAATGTGACACCCCTTCAGAGACTTAAACTGGGATATCACTCCTTAACCATCTCTTTTCCAGACTAAACATATGCAGCTCCCTAAGTCTTTCCTCATAAGGCATGGTTTCCAGATCCTTCACCAAATTTATTGCTTGGCAAATTATATGAAGCATTGGAGGAAGATTATGAGAATGAAGGCTGAGTTCATGAAGCAACCCAAGAGCTCTTCAATCTGAAGGTCTCAAATAGATATGAAATCACAATTCTGCCAGGTTTGGGAGAAACAACCATAGTGAAACAGAGAGATAAAATCCCATCAAGATAGTTGCTTGGTTGTGTTCTAAGCATTGTTATAGAGGCAAGGGAAAGTACAGGAAGATAGATAAGTCACGTGAAAGTAAAGCAAGTTTAAGGTGGGAGAGAAATGTGTCAGATGCACAACTGTGAATATATGAGGCACAGAGGACGTGAATTCAAGGGCAAATCACTTATTTGCAAATCACTTATTATTCACTATTTAATCATGGGCTCCTCTGAGCGTGTAAATTGATCCCAATGAACAGCATTACATTTGAGGTGGAGTGATAACAAAGCTTTTTTTCTGTAGTAGCAGATCTGTGATGACCCATTCACACATGGAAACCATTGCTTGATCTTACTATTGTGGAGTGATAAACTTGCAATGTGTGGATGGTCTTTGAGAAAGGCAAACTCAGTAGGTCACTGTAAGGATGAAGAGGGGGGAGGTGTGAGGGTGTCAAAAAACCTGTTCAAAAGCCATTTCATTCCTCCTTAACAAATATTTATAGATCCCTGAATGGTTCTCTTTGCCACAGCTGTTTTCCAGAACACTTTCATTTGCTAATTAGAAAAGTCTGTTTGTTCCCATTCCATCATGATCATCTTCACTTGTATTGACACCATTCTGAATTGATACTATTCTGAAGAAGCAATTTGTTTGTCAAAATTCAAATTTCAGTTGTATGTTGTAATGTTCCTGGAGAGCATAGGAGCATGTATGGTCTCTTTTGGGGATTGAATGCATTATTTATTACTGATGATTACAGAGTAAACTTCAGGAATCCAAATTATGCGACTCTTACCCAGTTCTGCACAAAATTCTACAGGGAACTAAGGAAACAAATGACACCTATAGCTATATTAGGGAGGAAGAATTTACTACAGGCTTATTTTCTATGGAGTTTATCGGACGGGAGGAATTTCTCTTTATTGCGAATGGAGCCAATTGGAGCCAATTCAAATTCAGAATGACTTCCCATTACCCAAAAATGACCCCCCCATTGCCCGAAATTGCGTAAAATACTTTAATTTGCAATAACGTGAAACCCCATGATTTCGTTCGGATTACCATTAGATTATACTTCCAATTTCTGACGTCTGATAAGGTCCTATAAGGGTGAAGGCAGATTAAACATTTTAAAAGCAGCAGGAACAGTTTGTATGCATCCTCACTGTACTCAGTGTAGATGTTCCTTCCTCTCTCCAAGGCCAAGCTGGGTTTTGTATGTTCAGTCATTAAAACTGGCTATGTAATTGTCTAGCATCTGTAATGTTGCCATAGCACCATACCACAGTTCCAGTATAACACTGCAAGTTTTGAAGATTTACTAATGTTTTTGTAATATTTCTATTTTAAAAAGCAAGAAGGTATAGGATGAACTTTCTAATTCATGTGGTGCTTTAGAAATGGGAGGGGGACAGGATCTCACCTGAAATGAAGTTTTGAGGAGTAACTCATGTAGAATTGGTGCATCTGCCATGGAAATTGAGCTATCTTCCATGCAGATTGCAAAGCCAAGAAGATGCCAGATTCATATGACAGGTGGAGAATCCACTGTGATGTCTGGATTATGGTTGTCATCTGGGATATCATGGAACATATCTTCCTTTATTACACTGCATGACATAATGCATCCATCCTTTACCTTAGCAAGAGAAAGATGTTTCTTTCTCCTGTACACACACTCAGGCAGACACTCATTAGCCCATTTGCTCTCGATACATTGCTTATTCTATCCCCTGCAGGACTGAACATGCGCAGCTAGCAAGATGTAAGCGTATAAGGTAGGTGGGAGGTAAAGGAGAAGATGCTCGCTGGATTTGATTGATCATTTCTGACAGTTCATCAATTGGGGATGACTCCATTGAGTATCACAATGGTGTAATCTTGTTGATGAACAGAGGAAAGAGTCTCTGTTTTGGACATACTTGCAACTGCAAGCCCAAATAAATTATATTGCATAAAAGGTGGGGGGAGCTTTGCTTGAAAGCTGGTTTGCTAGAGAATCTAGTTAGACATTCTAACTAGATTTAGCATTAGCTAGATGTGTAGTTAGCTCTAGCTTCGCTATGAACAGTTCCAACCTGGTGGCCTTTCCCCACCTCCCCTGCCCCTACCCTTTTCTTTTTGCCCTGTGATTGACAGAAATGTGTTTCGTAAGCTGCTTGCTCAGCCAGAGAAGGAGAAGAGTGATATCCTGTCCCTGGAGGAGATACTGGCTGAGGGAACTGACTTGGCAGACAGCACTCCTGCGCCTTTATGTCCCAGCCGCAACAGCAAGGCCAGACTGAAAGCTCTGAAGGAAGCTATGTATCACAGTGCCGAACATGGATATGTGGATGTAACCATTGACATAAGGAGCATAGGTCAGTTTTGGTTTCCACAGTGTTTTCTCTCCCATGAGAAGCAAATGTCAGAAATGTGACTTGATGAGAGAGGCCTCTGTCACTTTTGTTGGCAATTTCTGATTGTTCCCAAATTCTTGTCAAGCCAGAAAGCAGACAAGTTTTGAATGTGCCTGGGAAGACAAGATAATTAGAATGTTAAAAATAAACTAACAACATGACTAGATTTTTAATTTCTCATGGATCTGAGATTTATATTTGGGTCTGGCAATTGCAGTTTTTGACTCTTATGCTAAATATGCTATTCTAATAGGGGCAAGAGTCACAAAATTGAAAAACCTGGTTAAGTGTTATCACCAACATCTCCTCTTTCTTTTTCTTTTTCTCTGATATTTTTCTATATCTCTTCCTTTAGAAAAAGCTGCTGTTGATTTGATTCCATCCCCTGCACCCCATCTTTCTGTGCTTGTCTTTTCTGTTCTGCGTTTTGTCTGTTTGTTGTCCCTATGACAAAAGATTAAGAGAGCCCAGCATAAGAATTATTTTGAAGTACAACTGTCTTTCTCTTAAAAGAAATATCAACTACATAATCTTATTTATTTATTTATTTATTTACTTACAGTTTCTATATTTCACCCTTTAATCAAAAACACCTCTGAATAGCTTGCACTTTGTTAATTTGGAAGTTCCCAAATGAATTTATACATATAAATCTGTATGTGAAGGAAACAGTCATTACTCAGGAAACAAATGTTTTTTAATTTTCATTCAGTGTATCCCGATATCATAACAAGCACCATCTCAGAATAAAAGGTCCATCCTTTGTGGGAGAAGAGAAATTCCTTTTTAAAGAAGGGCTCCACAAGAATTTCTAACATTGTCCCAGAGGGATAGACTTGAAAGGAAATACAGCAGGCCTTCACTCCGCTAGGCAAAGGATCAACAGTCACTGGGAAGTTGCATTTCCCTGCCTCCCAGGAACAACCTTTGCTTGGCCCTTTTGGTTAACCCAAAGAAAAAGGCTCTGCAGAAAATGTAGTTCCTTTCTCATTCCTAGAATACACTCTCAGCTCCAACTTCCCCGGACTACAACACTGAAGGGAATCACAGTGTGGTCATAACCATCAGCTATGGCATCACTCCTCAAAGTAGTGGTCTCTGGAACACTGCTTGTGCCAGTCCATGACAAGTTTAAAGGAAAGGAAGGAAATAAATATAATCAGTGGGCACAAATATGATGCTAGAATGACAAAGAATAATTGCTGGTCCCATGTGTCTGATAAACTGATAAGCACTAAGCTAGAAGTATAATGGTGGGCAAAGATTGTATGTACAGTGCTGTATAAATTTACAGCACTTTATAAATAAAGATTATTATTAATAATAATAATAACATTGTATCAAATTAGGGTTCATGTATTTCATGGTGGGCAGATGTTTTGGATCTCAATTTCTGTAATCTCTGGCCACTGGCTATACTAGCAGGAGCTAACATGAGCTGAAGTCTCAAACATTTTGAGACATATCTTGTGCATAACCATCCATTCTCCATGGAGATATGTTTTATAATGGTAAGCCATCCTGAGAATTATTTGATCAAAAAGGAATTGTTTGACCAAAAAAATTGATATAACTTAATCAAAAATATATTAAACACCTTTTAAACATATCCAATAATTTGAGCAAAATGGCATGGCATCCTTTTTTTAGCAGGAGCTCCAACTGACCATAACAGATAGCAGGCAGGAGTGCTAGATTCTTGGGTAAGGAACCATTTGGCAACTCTAGCCACACAGTTGCATACTCACAGGAGGGTATCTACCTCCTTCACCCTCCACAAATGCTGTTACTGTATTTTTGGTGGAAGGGAGTCTCCAGTGCCCGTGGGGGCTAAATGCCCAGTTTAGAACCTTGATAATGCAGGGTTGCAAACCACACAAGAGCCTCCACACGTTATTGAGAATAGATAAGGGAAGAGGATGAGACCTTAGGCAAGATGCTTTTAAGGTACCTCTTCCTTTTCTTTGGCTACATACTCCTCTTACTTTTCACAGGTGCTCACAGTTTGTCTCTCCCTCCATGCCCATTTGTCCTGGACAGACAAATGGACTTATTAGAGCTCTTAATTCAGCAAAGGGCCAGAGGAGACAGCAGGCTTATATACAGGTTACCAATTTTCTCACATCCTGTTTCAGTGGTTTCAGCTCGGTCTGTTTTTTAAAGTCTGCAGATGAATCTGTTCAGAAGACCTTGACCAAATAGATCTTCTGATGGCCAGGAGGAAGGCACTGTGATGACTCTGAGCTTCCCACTTGGTCCATCAGCATCTATGCTTTGGAGAGTAGTGGGATGAGGGATTAGAGCTGTGAACCAAGGCAAGTTTTCCCTTTTAGGCCTTTGCTACTGGCAAAGGCAGAAGACCCTGACTAAATGAATGGCCAGGAAGAGGGCTCTGTGATGATGACTCTGAGCTTCCCACTTGGTCCATCAGCACCTATGCTTTGGAGAGTAGTGGGATGAGGGATGAGAGTTGCAAAGCAAGGCAGGTCTTCCATATTAGGCGTTTGCTACTGGCAAAGGTAGAAACCCTGACCAAATGGATCATCTGATGGCCGAAAAGAGGGCACTGTGATGATGACCTATGCTTTGGAGAGTAGTGGGATGAGGGATGAGAGTTGTGAAGCAAGGCAGGGTTTGGGAAGAGGACAGTAGGACTCCTGGAGACTTGAGATGAGGTCATTTTGTAATGGAAGTGGTGCTTCTTGGGCATTCCTCTTCTCTCCAGAATTGAGGTAATCCAGGAGCTTGAAAGCAATTAGTATCATCACTGAGTCAGAGAGGACAAGGGAAATAAAAATTACTGCTGCTTCTCCTTTCTTACTTCACTGATTGCGTTCTTGCTTGGTGCGGACAGGTGAAGAGGTGACAACACCAAGACTGAGTGAGTAGCAACAGCAGGGCCAGAAAACTCCAGAAACTAGCAGTGCCACCCCACAACCCCCACGGTGATATTCAGTTTTGCCAATTGATGACATTGTTTCTGATGTTTACCCTACCAAAAGAAATAATACGAGGTTCAGAATTTGGTTCAGCGTCGAGGTCTTCATATCAGAAAAATAATATTTGGAGGTATATAAACATTTGAAGACATAAACATTTAGGGTAATTTCTATTTTAAACAGGTGTCCCATGGACTCTCCATACATGGTTGGAATCCTTGAGAACTGCATTTCAGCAGCACAGAAGACCTCTTATCCAGTGCTTGCTGAAAGAATTTAAATCTATCCAGGAGGAAGAATACACTGAAGAACTGATTACACAAGGATTGCCTTTAATGATTGAGATATTGAAGGCAAGCAAGGTAGGCGAAACTGTGGCTTAATTATTCCATTGTTGTTATTATTATCATTACCTACCATCCTTTTTGGTGGGGTGGGGTTATACATACATTATACAAAATATATGACAAAGCCCAAATACATGAAAAGGGAAAGTTAAAATTCTCAGACTGTATCAAGAGAAAGCGATTGTGGGTGCATCTACACTGTAGAAAAATTGCTGTTTGACACCACTAAAACTGTCATGACTCTATCCTACAGAACCCTGGGATTTGTAGTTCAGTGAAGTGCCAGCACTCTTTGTCAGAGAAGGCTAAAATTATGAATCCTAGGATTCCATAGGATGTAGCTATAGCACTTAAAGTGGTGTAAAACTACATTACTTCTACAGTGTAGATGCACCCTACATGACTGAAAATGTAATAGTTTGAGAAAAGAGCAGCTTTTACAGCAGCCAGTCATCAAACATTTAAAATACAATGATTTTTTTAATAAGTCTTTATCCAAATCTTTCAAGACACTATATAAAACTCTCCCTCTTCAGATGTTATCCTGATTTTCAAGTTCCTTTGGACTGGCAGTTTGTTCCACACCTTTTCACGTCACTTCTTGTCTCTTCTTGCTGTTTCCCCTTCTAGATTTCTTTCTCTTTTAACTTTCCTTTCCTTTTTGCAAAAGTTAGAGGGGATTTGGTTGGTTGGGAGAGAAATAAATGGATTCTGTGTTTTCCTGGCGTTGTTTTTCCAACACTTGCCCTGCCTCTTCTTTCCCAGTTTCCTGTTAACATTTTAATTTTTAAACCTCCCCCTAAAGCCTTGCTGCTAAAACAGCAGGCTGCTGTACTGAAAGAAGCATGCACCTACCCACCCATATCATTCTGAGAAGTGGATGGATGCTTCTAATGACATTCCCCCTCCTTGCTGCATATCCAATCTATTTTGCCATTCTCACTTTTCACCATATTTAGCTTATTAGTGACTTGGTATGGATTTGTGGTTGACCTCCAAATTTCACAAACAACAACCTTCAGACTCTGATTTGCAGCTTTGGTTTGTAGGATTAACACAATCTGTTCTTTCCTGGTTTGGATGTAACAGTGAATTATAGTTTGCTCCAGATCTAGAAGTAACAAATTAAATATGGGTGTACAAGGAGAGTGGGGAAGGGGTGGAAGGAATGCATGAAAACTATTCATTCCCATAATACAAACTGATCAACTCACTATGACAGCTAGTGTATTTCCCAATACCCAAATGCGGATGTATGGTTGTAAAAAAAGACAGCTGAAGATCTCCATCTATTGCAAAAATAGCTTAATATTGACATTGACAATGAGTGGGAGAGACACCAGAAGTCAGAGCCTTGTGGTAAAACAGAAGGTCATTCAGGTCATGCAATAAAATACAGTCCAGAGCATCTGAAAAGCAAATAAGCTCAGAGTGTAGCTTTATCTTATCTAGCTGACTATTTAAAATGTCACAAGGAGAGCAATGTGCACTTTGCCTTGGATTTTTTTGTGACAGTTTTCAGAGCTGAGGGATATCCTCTCTCACATATGTGTTCTTGCATTTAATGCTTTTCAGGTTGGTTAATCTGTTTCTTTGACAACTCCCTTGAGAATTTATTCCAGAACAATTCAGATTCATTAACAAAGACTTGGCAAAGGCCTATGCCCATACCCTATGAATCTCTTATTTGAACAAATATTTAATATTTTAGTATATATAAACAACAATATGATAATATGTATAAGTGTTGTCATTAGAGGGGTAAAATGTACCAAAATAGAGGGAAATGTTTGTTTAAAATTCAGAGGACAGCATTGAAATATGTTGAATATTGATTTACAGTTTTTCAAGCATTAATGTATGAGAGTTATTATTTTATAAACATTACATTGTTTATAGCTAGTTAGAAAGGCAGGGAAATGGTTTTCTTCTGTGCAGAAAGATATTGTGCCTTTTGCAGGTTTTCTTTCTCCCAAACTTTCTGGGGCTCTCTTGTTTTTTTTTCACTTGTCAGACCACTTGGAAAAGACAGATTAATCTAATAATAGGAAATGGAAAATATACTAATACCACACATCTAGTTTGGCTTGAGTTGGGGGCAGCCATCTCAGGAATATCGCTGAGAATGATGCTCTTTCAGAAGTGTTATATGTAATAAGAAAGTGATGAGACAAGTCATGGTATAGCTTTTTAAAGCATAAAAACTGGGGTTGGGTGGGAGACCTCACCTCTTTCTAAATCAATTTGTAAGTACTACTCTATCCTGAACTTTGACTGATTTCATATGCTCCAAGTGCCATGCATTCACCAGGCAACCACAATTGATAATTTGTATTACTGTTTTCTCAGTTTTAAAGGGTCCCTCTTTTCTTCTCTCAGCCACTGTGCTGCTTGCTTTCATTATTGTTATTTGCTGTCAGTCACTGCAAACTGCCACTGATTGCAACTATTCCCCTTTTCCTCCACCTCCTCGGTCGTAGCTGTAACTCCACACACCCCTAATCTTGGAAGAGACAAGAGAGGAGGATGAGGAATGTGGCAAGCATAGTGGTAGATGAAGTGGCAGCACTAACACTCCTTTCTGTCACTACTACTGCCTCCATTTCCTGGCCTTCTAATTTCCCAGCAGCTTCACTTTCCCTACACGTACAAAGGGATGGCTACTCACACATTGTCATGAGTAGTGTTTTAGTTATGACTGTTTTAATTCTGTTGTAACCCACTCCGATTGCCTGAACAGAGGGGTGGGCTATAAATAATAATAATAATAATAATAATTATTATTATTATTATTATTATTATTGAGAAGCAGGCCAAGTTGTGGGGGGCAGGGGGGGAGAAGGCTTGGAAAAGAAAGAAACAGCAATGGTGAGGAGGTGTGAGTGCCTGCCTCCCTGCTTCACTCCTTCTTTTCTCACATCCTCTGCCACTGCTGGCTTCTTGAATGCCTAGATCTTCAGCAGCAGGCTGTTTGAAAGGGGAATTGGGTAACTGGGGAAACTGCCAATAACACAGGCAATTCCCTCAGTTACCCCTTTCCTTTGTGAGATGCTGCATTCAGAAAGCTGCTGACTCTATACAGGAAAGCCAGTTGTTGCAACAGAGATCCTTTCTTCCAGTTTGGAGGCACCAGCAGTAGACAGTTTCCATCTGTGAAATGTTAAAGGATAAGTGTTTTTATGAACCCACAGTCATACTGTGGATGGTAGTTGTTTGCATCACTGCAGGCTTTTGGTATAATGATGGTGTGCTCACAGAGGAAAATATCAAAGACCGTGTTTGTCCATATGTTTATTTCATGCATTATGGTGGTGAAGCATGAATTATCCAGAGAAAGGGACAGTTTAGTTTTTAAAAATAAGGGCTGTTCCAAGGAAGTAACATACCACTTTGACTATTCTGCTTAGAAATATGCCTTTTGGACTGTAACTTGTGCTCTCTGTCTCTGTGAAGTAGAAGGCTTTCACAGCCAGCATCCATAATTTTTTTTGTGGGGCTTCCAGATCACCGCCACATAGCCTGAAAAACCCACATAACTCTCTCTCTCTCTCAATCTCTTTTGAATAATAATCCAAAAAACAAACCTTTTCAGATTTGCTTTGGACCAAGTAGCTTTACACAGTTTTTTCAGACATAGCAAGACTGCATAGCAAGATTGCATAAAGACCCATGCCTGGGCTTTCTGTACCGCCTTTGGTGTACCGATAATTCTTTTTCTCCATATGGCAGATAATTCTTGTTCACCTTAGGGTCATCATAAGTAGAAACAACTTGAAGACAAACAATACACAGTATTTGTGACTATTGTGGCATGTACTTGTCATCACTTTAAGTACTTCTGTGTCTGTACAGTTCAGCATAACCAGGACCCGAACCCATAAATGTACATCTTGCGTTCTCCATATGAGAAGCGAACATCAGGTATACCAGTGTGGCATGCAAATATGGCATACAATTAACCTATGTCAGATAAAATTGTGTGCAATAGCATGGATTTTTCTGGAAACTAACTCAGAACTTAAAAAAAATATGTATGGTCTACAGTTTCCTGGTTCTCCCAATAAGCATGGAATTTGACGAGTTGTGCTGTAAACTCCTCCAGATCTAAACTAACCTTGGATTTGATTGAATTACCTTGTACTGAAATCCTTAATCATCTTTTCTTGAAAGGATGTTTCAACAGTGGATTTCCAAAGACCCTTTGCTGCTTTTAATAAAAAGGAAATACACGCATCCCTCCACATTCACTAGGGTTAATAAATAATAAATAAAACTTTTATTTATATCCCACATTTTGCATATGCAATCAAAGTAGTGTACAACAGTTAAAAATACAATTATATACATATACAAATCACCCCTTAAAACTAGATTAAACAATTATAATATTAAAATTCCAACATTAATTAAACCTCTTACTTACATTATTAAAATTAACAATATGCAAGGTTATCACAGCCAGGTTAGAGGCACAGGATCTCCATGAATATGGAAAATTCACCAATAACAAAAACACTGTGTTTTTACCTGAGAAAACACATCTCTAGGAATCTCTAGGTCCTCCAGTGCAACTCTATGGTCAATATCTGCTAGACATTGGTCATGGAATTGTGCTGGAGGAGTTACAAATGCCTAGTGGAGTGTTCTCTCTAGCAATCTCTAGGTCCCTCATTGTGACTTTTGGTTAAAGTCAACCACAGAGTTGCACTCAGGGACCTAGATATTCCTAGTGTATTTATTTATTATACCACTTTTCTTCCATGTAGATCCCAGTATGGCCCAAAGTATATGCCTTTGGATATACAGTATTATCCTCTGTTACGGAAGAGCCTTAGATCAACTCCAACTAACATGGCAGTTTTTTACCTTTCCTAGTGACTGACTTCCTTGAAAATCTGATAAAAGCCATTGATCCCTTCTTGAGACAAATGCACATAGCCACATACACACAAACTTTAGCACACAATGTCTTTTATTGCACTGAAAATTGTTTTTATTCAGTGTGTGCATAAATTATACGGGGTAGAGAGGGGGAGAGAGCCAATATGGTGTAGTGGTTTGAATGATGGACTATGACTCTGGAGATAAGAGTTCTATTCCCTGCACAGCTGTGGAAACTCACTGAGTGACCATGGGCAAGTCACACTCTGAGCTCCAGAAAACCCCATGGTAGGTTCATCTTAAGGTTGCATAAGTCAGAAACACCTTGAAGATACACAACAACAGAGAGAGAGAGGGAGCAAATAATCCTCCAGATATTTTGGATTGCAACTTCCAGAAGTCTCAACCCTACATAGCCAGTGGTAAGGGGTTAGAATCATAGAATCACAGAGTTGGAAGAGACCACAAGAGCAATCCAGTCCAAAATGTTGAGCTAGAATCAATTATCCTACAGTTTGCATCCATTGTTCCGCATTCTAATCTCTGGAGCAGCAGAGAACAAGTTTGCTCCCTCCTCAATATGACATCGCTTCAAGTATTTAAACAGGGCTATCATATCACCTCTTAATCTTCTCTTCTCCAGATTAAACACCCCAAGTTCCCTAAGGCGTTCCTCATAGGGCATGGTTTCCAGACCCTTCACCATTTTAGTCACCCTCCCTTGGACACGCTCCAGTTTCTCCGCATCCTTTTTGAATTGTGGTGCCAGAACCATTCCAGGTGGGGGCCTGACCAAAGCAGAATAGAGTGGCACTATTACTTTCCTTGATCTAGACACTATACTTCTATTGATGCAGCCTAAAATTGCATTGGCCTTTTTAACTGCCTCATCGCACTGTTGTCTCATGTTCAACTTCTGGTCTACTTGGACGCCTGGATCCCTTTCACACGTAGTTTCATTCAACCAGGTGTCCCCCATCCTATATCTATGCATTCTGTTTTTCCGCACTAAATTCAGAACCTTACGTTTCTCTGTATTGAATTTCATTTTGTTAGCTCTGGCCCAGCTTACAAAATGAAATTCAATATGGAGAAATGTAGGTACTGCATTTAGGGCGGAAAAACAAAATAGTTACCAGTAGATCAAAGGTTCCTTACCTGATATGTGAACATCTGCAAGAGTCTGTTCCCAAGGAAAAATAGAGAATCTTTGGTCAGATTTCTGTAAAACAATCGCATGGCTACAGAAGACTGAATTTGCACAACATGCAGTTTCAGATCAGTCAAGACTGTTGGTGTCACAGGGATCTCAAGAGTCAGTTTTCTACACTGCCCACTTAGCTTTTATACACATATTTTATGCACTTATTTGTAAAGCAGATAGCACCTTAGAGATGTATCTAGCAGCTACATCTTTTTTTTAAAAAAATGTCAAGATTAATTGAGAGGAATTTGACTCATATTTGGATCAACGCGATGAAACTGGTATGCTAAACCTTCAACTCTGACATCCCTATTTTTCTACTGTCCAGCTCTCACTACAACTCTGTTATAAATGGCAGACATATATTAATTTGTAATACCAAATTTACTATAGTAAAATAGTAGCCCATGGTGTTTCATTACCACCACATGAATCACCTGGCTACTGAAATTAATAGACCATAACTATATTTATAGGATTAAAAATTCTGAACAGGAAAACTTTCCTAAATTTCTATGAAAGTAAATATACAACAAACTTGGCATTAATATTACAAGCTACTTTTATTGATCTTGATTCAGACCAGAGCTCCACGACTCTGGTCTGAATCAAGATCAATAAAAGTAGCTTATAATATTAATGCCAAGTTTGTTGTATATTTACTTTCATAGAAATTTAGGAAAATTTTCCTGTTCAGAATTTTTAATGGCCCTTGGATGGCCATTGGGGTCACTTCCAACTCTATGATTCTATGATTCTTGCTGGAAATGTCTGGTAGAAGCACAACTAGGGGATATTTTTCAAGGGTTAGATCATTATCAATCCGTAAGAACAAGACATTCATCAGATGAGCCTTTAATCAGGAATCCCGCCTCGATCCTTGGGGAGAGGTGGGAAATATTATTATTATTATTATTATTATTATTATTATTTCTTGTTGTCACTATTGATCAAGATATTTCCATGTCACCTGGTACAGTTTAATCTTGCTGGACCCAGTCAGAAAAACAAAATTGAGCTACAGCATTTCAGTCAAATAAATGCTAGATCAAAATACACTTGTCCCTCCACCTTAGTGACTTTGAGTTTTGCAGATTTGATTATTCATGGATTTTAATAATATGCTTTCTCTAGGAATATCTAGGTCATCCAGCACACCTATGTGATCAACTTTAACCAGAATTTGTACTAAAGGACCTAGAGATTCCTAGAGAGAACACTCCACTAGGCATTTGTAGCTCCTTCGGCACAATTCTGTGGTCAGTGTCTGGCAGATGTTGACCACAGAGTTGCTCTGGAGGACCTAGAGAGATTCCTAGCAAGGTGTTCTCTCAGGTAAAAACAGTGTTTTTATTATTTGTAGTTTTTTTCATGGGGGCCCTGTGCTCCTAACCCCAGCAAAAGTGGAGGGACAAGTGTACAGTGTCCTATTTTTTTTTTTTTTTACTACAGTATATTTTCTAGTGTATGTCACATCCATTAGTCTTATTATTTAAAAAATACTCCCTTAAGGATAAAAAACTCTCTTTTAAGGATAAGAACCATTCAGCCACACAGGTCATAAATAAAACCACTGAACATGTCGCTAAATAAAAGATGATCAGACATATTCTTTAAGTAGAGCTTTACACAGGATATGAGTAATACAGAAAAAGATGACAACTAATACTGGTTTTGTTAACTTGAGATTATTAGTACTTTTTGCTTTTTCTGCACATTTTTAATTTTTTAGGACTAGTCCACAGGTTTAGAAGAACAATATGTTAGAATCTTTCCGGGAGTATATACTGTAGGCTGCAGCTGCAGAATGCCATCTGTAGTGCTTTTTCATGTCAAATAAACTGTTGTCCATACAGATAGTTAATGTTTTAGGAATAGAATCATAGAGTTGGAAGAGACTACAAGGGCCATCCAGTCCAACTCCCCTGCCATGCAGGAACTTCCAATCAAAGCATCCCTGACATATGCCCATCCAGCCTCTGCTTAAAGACCTCTAAGGAAGGAGACTCCACCACACTCCGAGGGAGTGTGTTCCACTGTCGAACAGCCCTTACGGTCAGGAAGTTCCTCCTAATGTTGAGGTGGAATCTCTTTTCCTGCAGTTTGCATCTATTGTTCTGTGTTCTAATCTCTGGAGCAGCAGAAAACAAGCTTGCTCCCTCCTCAATATGACATCCCTTCAAATATTTAAACAGGGCTATTATATGTGTTCATATAACTCTCTTCCCTAACAGATTAGATTTCCACCACCAAAAAGATTTTATACTGGTGAATATTTCAAAAATGGACTCTATGTCCTGGAGTCTAAAGTAGGATAGTACAGGGAAGACTGAACCAAGTTATTTCCCCTGGCACTAAACCCTTCTTCCTAGAAATCATGGGTGATTCTGTTCTCCTTTGCAAATGTATTCTCAGCCTAGACTTTATTGACTGTTTTTGTAGATTGCTCAATTACTTTTTAAAACATGCATTGTGTTCATTTTTATTAAGACTTTCTGTTTGCAGGAGGTGGCCAGAAAGTGGCCCCATCTTTCTAAATGCTTCCCAAAGAGTCAGTTCTTTGCATTTGGTCTTTTTGGTTTCTAAATATAATACTAATATTCCTTTCTCCAGCTTTGGTTCTGAGGTGCTTTATAATATTTTGTATGAAGAATGCCCCCTCCCAATAAAGTATTTCTAGTGCCTGCAATCCAGTTTTGTAATTTTCTGTAAATGAAACTGAAGAGTTCCTTGTGATTTCTGTTTCAAACAATCCCTGTGCCAGAATTTCTATCAATAAGATGGACTTTTCTATTTGCTTGTCTCATTTTTTTAAGGTAAATGTAGGAGAAGATGGAGTTCTCATGATATTATATCATAAGAAAGAATTTCAGTTCTTATTTACCTGCAAAAGAATACATTTGGGTTTTCTCCCATCTTTTTAAAGTCTACAGAAATTCTGGGCTTTAAAAAACTGCATAGTAATTTCCATTTTAACATCAGCAGACATTCTGATTTTGTGAGGAGTCCAATTGTTATCACAATTTGAAAACATCATATCATCATCATCATCATCATCATCATCATCGTTGATTTGTATAGGGCCGTACATTTACATGGCCGTTGACAGAAACAATCAAGTCAAAACATTAAAACCTGCCAAAGGCATACAATCTAAAGATAATAAAATGTAAGTAATTATAAACAAATTAAACAGATAAAAGACACTACCATAAATGCAGCTGACATATAATCAAATTCTAAAATTCTAAAACAGTATCAATGTGAAGTTCCAAATACTTTGGCAAACAAAAATGTCTTCAAATTTAAAACTAGTGAGAGAAGAGGTAGTCTGCAAATATTTAGGGAGACTATTCCTGGAGTACAGTGCAGCAAGTGAAAATGGACAAAGCTGAGCCAAGAAAGAAGAAACCCTTGGGGAGAAGAGGCAAAGAGTGGGGGGGAGAAGCAGCCAGGTTCCACCAGCCTGTCCCTTGGGCAGTGCACAAACATGGACTGGACATCTACCACATCTGCTGGCATCAGTTCTAGAAGGCAGAGTAAACCCAGGGAGAACAAGAATAGAAAGCATCTCCGCACATGGACAGATGAAGTAGCATTCTCGTTCCATTATGGGGAAAAAAAGCCAGAGAAAAGAAGGTTCTCCTTCATGATAGAACAGAGTCATCAATAATACAATATTGGACTTCCGGTGGCATGGCGGGTCGCGGGCCATCTCTTTGATGCCGGTCCGAGAGATGTCCACCTACAGCGGGGATTAGAACAGACCGGGAGTTGCCATTCCCGGCAAAAATTGTCTCTGAAGTGGAGGAAAAGCTGTGGAGCTCCAAAGGAAAGCCTTATTTGCCCGATCACAACCGATTTCGCTGGCGTGGTGGAAGGCGGCGAGAAAACAGCTGGTAGAAGATCGGGACGCGGAGGGCCATGGCAAGGAGTCACCACACTCGCAGGAAGGTAGCCGTTTAAACGGCAACAGGCCCGCCACCACTTTATTTTTAATTTGGATTTAATCATCAGGACTTAACTCATCTACCAACTAAGTCAATGGTTTATACTTTCTACATACATGATCTATCTCCAAAAAAAGGGGGGAACTTCATAAAAAGACTCACTTAGCAGATTGATAAGAATTTCGCCTCCTCTCTGAATTGGCTGGAAGTCTTACTTCCAAGCCGCTCGGAGAAAGGGGTGCGGGGGAAAAACGGAGAGACTAAATAAAAGAAAAACTATATAAAGGAGGCTAAGAAGTGGCGATTTAATTTAATTTCTGGGACTTAATTTTTGGACTTAAAGAGATATATAAGATAACCCGATGTATTCAGATGAGACGATATAAAATAATTAAACTTTTGCTTTGAATATACACAAGGACTAACACAAGAAAAGACTGATTTTGTCACATAGAGGGACAGAGATCAACAGCTTGATTGGATTGTAAACTATTGGATTGTGTTCTGGATTTAACTGGACTGTGAATTACAACAATTACAGGACAATAATAGAACTATATACAAACCATTATATCTGGACAGTGTCAACCTAAAGACTGGGACTTACTTATTAAAAAGAAGGGAAGAGAAGGAAGAGAAAGAGAGGGGAGAGGAAAGAGGAGAGGACGGGAAAAGAATAAAGATTAAAAATTAAAACAAAATAAATTAGTGATATATACCAAAGTAACGATTTATTATTTAAACGGACTGAGACATCGAATTAGGAAAGTTCTTGCCTCACTGTATTTACTGAACTGCGGTTTGATATAACTCATCCGAATTAAGAAGAACGAAAGAAACTGACTGTTTCCAAGATTTACCTGCGGTTTTATAAAATACTTGTATTAAGCTGAATTGGATATAAAAACAGGACTGAGACACAAGGGAAAAAAAAAGTTGCAGCATCTATTAAGAACGGAAGGGAAATTTTAGATAAGATTTTGGACACTGTAAAGAAGAGACCCGAACTGGACGAATAAGGGTTATTATTATAATTATTATTACTGTCATTTTTTTTCCTCTTTTTTCTTCTTTTTTTCCTGGAAGGGTCTTGGAAAGAATTAAATGCGGAGGAGAAGAGCCGAATCTAATTTAATATAATCTACAATATTATTTATTTTTTTATTTATTTTATATAGTGCTGTAAATTTACACAGTGCTGTGCATACAATCTTATAATTAGACAGATCCCTGCCCTCAGGCTTACAATCTAAGAGAGACAACACAAAAGGAAAAGGGGAAGGTGGTGGGAAGGGGATGAGGTCCAGTGGTTCTTCTCTTCCTCTGGGGCCTGGACCAAGGCAGATGGACTGGAGGGAGGGCATGGCTTCTTAATACATACAGAGAAAAGAAGGTTCCCCTTCATGATAGAACAGAGTTGTCAAAATAGGAACGATGTACATAATGAAGATCAGCCATCATACTTTTCACTCCTGAAACTATTTCAGCTGAATTGTGGCAATGGAAAACCTGCAAAACCTTCTCTGAATAAAGAAAGAAAAAATATAATACATCTTCCTCGTATACAGGTGAAACATCACTACTCAAGTGACAAAAAACATCATAGTTGGAGTAAAAGAAGTGAGGAATGAGGACAGAAATCCAGCTGCCCAGCAAATAAATCCCAGACCTGGAGAAAAGCAGATACATTTCAATTCCCGTATGCCCAAGCAGTACCATCATCTATTGCAACCATAAAAACCACTAGATAATGTGTTACAAATACAGCAAATTCTTCCATGGGATATAATGAAGCATGACCTATTTGAATAGCAGTTGCAGAAGCATTCTATGTAGGCAGAGGAATGGAGCATCAAATATGATTAATGATTCATCATCAATAGCATGATTCAGTTATCTGAAACACACTTACAGAGCTGTTACAGAATAATTTCTTGTACAGTTATTTCATAAATGTTAGACATGCTATTTAAATCAATCCTTACCAGAAGCTGTAACAAATTAGTGTTGTGTTAACAACAAAATTTGACAACTTTCTTCCACAGTCTACCATAACAGTTTTCAACAAAACACTTTAGCCTAATAACTATGCCCTAGTCTGGAACAAAAACAAATGGGGTTCATGTAATTATCTGAAGACACATTAAATTCTAAAATATCCAGCATTTTTTAAAAAAAGGAAAACCCTTGGTTGAGCAAGAAGCCCAGAATTACTAGAGCAGAGATTTCTGGAGGGCTAATAAAAGGAGATAAGGGCTGACAGATAATACGGGGATAAGTTATGTAAACCTCTAATGTTAGAAGAAGACACTTGTACAAAATCCTAAGTGGAATGGGTAGCCAATGAAGAGATACCAAAATTCTCACTGGTACTCATGATGTCTTCAGGTGTTCACCTACTTGTTGGAATGTCACAGTTAGAAAGATTTGTCATGAACCTCCTGGAATAGACTAGTACTGTTTTTTAGCCTCAGAGCAATGCCAAGTTCATCATGGGTTAGGAATGTAGAGAGCCATCTTATACTAGCTCAGACAGTTCATTCATCTAGTCCAGGGGTTCTCAAACTTTTTTGACTTGCAGACATCTTATTCCTGTGGTGGAGCCCCTAAGAGGCCTACCCTATGTCTTATGAGTTGAGGGTGTCTAGAAGTATATATAAGAATATATTCTTATTCTTTAATTTCATTCAATTTTTACTTCTTTCATTTTCCTGGAGAGGCTGTGGACCACCTGGGAAGTGCACACAGAGCCCTAATGGCTCCTTGGAGTACAGGCTGGGATCATTCACAACTACTGCTACGTGATAGTTTTAAAGCTATGATATTTCCAATGTTGACTTAAAGCCCTTCTCTTCCCCTGTTTAGTAAAACCACCAAGAGAGAGGGAAGAGCTTTAGTCATACCCCACCTGTCACTGCTTTTCATTGCCTTCCAGACACAGAGAGCAGCTTTCTGAACAGAAAGTCCTCCTCTGTTGGTGGAATCTCTCCAGATAACCTGGAAAACCAAAGTAGGGAGTTGTCTCCCCAGGTGGAAAATCTTATACACATCCCATAGCTGCAATTTCTTGGATAACACCACTCACCGTTGTGAGATCAGAGTAACCCAGAAGAAAAGGGCTGGCCATGTTCTCACCACCAATCCAGATATTCCAGACAAATGCAGGGTACAAGGAAGTTCCTTTTTCTCTTAATTTTTGGAGAAAAGCCCCACATTACACACACAACCTGAGGAATGTCGTATGCCTGAATTGTGGCTGCTATGAGGTGAAGATTTGAGGATTTCCTGCCAGTGTAGAGCATTGAGGCCATGCTATTGAGAATGCAGCTGCACTGGGCAGGGCACATTTCTAGGATGGAGGACAACTGCCTCCCAAAAATAGTACTCTACAGTGAACTTGCCACGAGTCAGCGAAAGAGAGGCACCCCAAAGAAGAGATACAAGGACTCCCTGAAACAATATCTCAAGCTCAGCCAAATTGATCACTAACAATGGTCTGCCCTGGCCTCACATCGGGAGGCATGGAGATGCACTATCCACAATGCTGCAGCCTCTTTCAAGAACTCACACCAAACGAGTCTTGAAGAGAAACGACAACACAGAAATAACTACAACTTGAAAATATCACCCAAGGAGACTTTCTGCTGTGCTTTCTGTAACCAGACTTGTTTATCTCGGATCGGCCTTTTTAGTCATCAACACGCTTGTAGAGAGACAAGTCCTAAGTGGAGACTCCCCATGGATAGTAGAAGGCCTCTAGAAAGCCACCTTTCAGGTGTAGAAGGCAATGGAAATGTCAGTGGATGGGGGCAAGTCAAATGTGCTATTCTTCCTATGTATTTTCTCCATACTAAAATAGCTTATTGCAGGCTTTAGGGCCCCAGCCTTTTGGTTTCATGTGCTGTACCTAGGATAGTTCTACACTGTTGCCTAGTCAGCTGACTTTACAAGCTGTAGGAGTATCTACAATAGCAGGGCCCTTAAGTCTTCCAGATATTATGGACTTCAATTCCCACAATCTCCAGCTAGTATTGTGGAGATGGAAAGCTGAAGATACGGAGGGTCAAAAGTTCCCTGTACTTTATCTAATAGGGCAGTAGATAGGGACAGGTTCTAAAAGATAATGGCAGAAGTCACAGTATGAGCAAAAGGTTTTGTGCTTACATTTTAAGACCTAGTGAGCCTGTGTTAAAATTCTTATGAGTGGATCTTCTAGTTTACAGGTCACACCAGCATTTACTGTTATTTTATTGTTGTTTTCTTTTAGAATGAAGTGATTAGTCAACAACTTGCTGTCATTTTCACTCATTGCTATGGACCCTATCCTATTCCCAAGCTCGTTGAAATCAAACGGAAACAAACATCTCGTTTAGGTAAGTGTGCCATGGCTTGGATCTTATGCAACACATATATGGTTCATTGTAATTTGGTCATTAGAAGAAACTAAGATAAGTAATACCAATAAAGCATAATATAGATATGACAGAGATATTGTGGACCATCCATAAAGTCCAAGGTCAAAAAGGAGCTACTGGAGTCCTCAGTCAGTTACAAAATTTATTTATACAAAATACAAAATGTATTTTGTCTTCCAAGCAGTATTTAAAATACTAGTCATTTTGCTTTGGACATAGGGGTCTGCTAATGCTAACAGCCATCCGGATGGTCATCTGTTGGGGGTGCTTTGAAGGTAGATTACTGAATTGTTAATGCTTGTAACATTTTTTTCTTGTAAGGAAAAAGCAAGAAATGTCAGAATTCATGATCACCCAGTATAGATGATTGGCAATAATTAACAAAAAAAGAAGTATTATTTCACACAATGCATAGTTTCCCTTCTGGAATTTAAAGAAAGGAATCCAGTAGCAACTTTAAGACTAATTAGGAAGAACAAATTTCTGGCACAAGCTTTCGTGGAGCCCAGTCTACATCATCAGATGGGGCTGATTCCACAAAAGCTTGTGGTAGAAATCCTTTCTTCCCAGTCAGTCTCACAGGTATTACTAGATTCTGTTTCATGCCACTATATACTTAAAATGGCTATCTCTTTGAGTGATACTTAAAAGAGAGAGGATATTCATTCATGGATCTCCATCATCCCATCTAGTTCGGCTCTTATATAGCAGTTTGTTTGCTGTACAGAAAATGGGACAGATAGAAAACTTAGGAGCAGATGTGATTCCTTTCCTTTTTCAAGAGCATTGTTTGCTATGTGGACTAGAGCTATTTTTTTCACTTTTATTGACACCTTGTACTTGGTATAAACCAAAGACAGCAGAATACAGTAATACAAAGAAAAAAAATCTATAACCAGAAAAGGAAGATACACATCATGCATGTTTTAACTCACCCTTTTCATTTATGATCAGTGAAGGAATTGAAATTGTATAGGTATATTGTTCAAGATTGTTTTAACCCATTCTAAATAGTCTGTTTTTAAATTGAAAAACTAATATATTGTTAATCTTTTAAACTTTTGTAATTATTTGTTTTAAGTTCATTTAATTGTAAACCATTGTAAGATCTTTGGATAAAGTGCAAGATATAAACATTTTAATATTAAATAAATAAATAAATATACTGAAAATTGGAGGCCATCATTTTCAGCTTCCAGTAAGGTTCTCTCTGGTGGCTTTTTCTTAATTATGGCTCTATTTTCCTTAGTTATGAGACCATTTTCTTGATTAGGGTACCATTTTGATGATTAAACAAAACAAATTAAAATGAAGTGTTCACACTAATATGAACACTATCTTATTTACCCTGAATATCACACCACTTTTAAAGTTCTTTTAGTTTGTCATGAAAGTAGAATCTGATATTTGGGAATAACCTTAAGTAAAGACAAGAATAGTTACAGATGAACAACAAGAGAATTTGTTTTCAAAATGCATTTCTTTATCTAGAAATGCTGTATACGGTATATGTCTATTACCTTTAAACAGATTTACAAAAGATAGTTTAGTGATTTTGAAAGTACTTTATATGTTTCATCTCAAGCATTTCTTCAGAATAATTTCAAAAACAAATGCATCTTAAACTTTTTAAAAACAGGATCAGACATGCTGGTATTTTAACTTACTTCCAGCTAAATGTCTTCTTCTCATTTTCTTTTTTATCATTCCAGATCCTCATTTTCTTAACAATAAAGAAATGTCAGATGTTACATTCCTCGTGGAAGGAAGACCATTTTATGCCCACAGAGTACTACTATTTACTGCATCCCCAAGGTATGTACTTATTTTAAAAATTTAAATTAATTTGAGTGTTTTGGGGGAATGTAAGGTGTAAAGTTTTTATAGTTAACACAACAATTTGTGGAGAAAGTGATCTTTCAGTAAAATGGTGTGCTTCATCAGTTGGAGAAATTCCCAATCGGTTGCAGCTAAAGCAACTGTCTTGCAGTGTTGAGGCATCAGTGCAAAGTAGGGAAGAATGCAGATGTGATTGGGGGAGGTAGAATGTTTATTAGGAGTTCTACTGAGCAACTAAGTTCTTTTTTTGTTATTGCTGTAATGTGAGAGCAGTGTTCCTCATTGCAAGGCCATGTCATCCTCTCTTTACTTTAGCTGCTCATTGCTCACTCTTGGCATAGTGTTTCTAGTCTTCCCTGATTGAAGACTTCCGTGATGGATTACGGCCAGAACTGAATTTCTCCACTTTATTACACTCCCCTGTTATTTCATCATTCGCTAATTGTTAACTAATTTGATATTATTGCTATGTTTTTATGTATGGTGGGAGATGGGGGGGCGGGGTTGGTCATTTATATTATTTGTATTGTACAAATTCTGCTGCTACCCACCTCGATCCCCAAAATGGTAGAGGTGGGATATAAATAAATAAAATTATTATTATCATTATCATTATCATTGTAGTTTTACGCTGTTTGCTATAATGATGAGCCTACCATGGTGATCTGGTCTAACAAAGGAGGCTTTGAGTTTGGCGAGTCAGGAGATCTGCCACTTATCAATTTCAAGGTGGTTGTGGTTATGAGGAGCAGAGCAATTAGTTGTATTGAGAATGACATCCCAAGAGGCAGAGGGCTATGTGACTGGTTAGCTGCAGTGGTACTTTGGACAGGCATGGGAAGGAAATAGGCAAGGTAACTGAAAGAGAGCAAGCAGGGATTGTCACAATGAAATTCAGAACATAACTCCACTCCTGGGAAGATAAACACTATAACTTGGATATAGTTATACATCAAACTCTTGTTGCTACAGTTGGAAAGTTGAAAACTCAGACACAGGTGTGTGTGTGTATTTGTGCTTAGGTACCCAGATCCTAAAAATCTGTGCCAGGATATATCAGTTTGCAATACTTAAATGGCATCTATGCAGGTTGGATGTAATATCACAGTGGTGACCAACCTAGGTAGTTCCCGGCCTAGGAATGTATTTGAAGTTGTTTTATTTCCACAAATAGAAGACAACAGTCTTTCAATGTTTTTGCCTAGGTTTAAGGCCCTTTTGTCCAGCAAACCTGCATCTGACAGCACTTTCATTGAGATCAGCTATGTGAAGTATCCGATTTTCCAGGTAATATTGAGTCCTAAGGTGTCTCTGTATAAAAATAAAGTGATAGCAATTGGTGGAAGGGGCAATTAATAGAAGAAGGGATCATTGAGTAAAGCTTTGCTGTTTTTCATTAGCAACATTTCAATATGTTGCAAAATCACATAAGAGTGGCATTTAGGATTTTTATGCCCAGGTGTACAATTGACTTTCACTATAATAATATAGGATTTGTTCCAAGGTAAGGAAGTTGGAGTTCAGCCTCAGGGTAACCTAGATCTGCAAAGAAAGATGAAGCCAATTTAAGAGGCAGTTTACACAGGACCTGTACCCTAAGAGCACCAGATCCTATCTGATCTTGGAATCTAGGCAGGGTCAGCCATGGTTAGTACTTGGGTGGAAGACCAGCAACGAATACCAGGCACTGTACACTCAGAGGAAGAACTTAGAAAACCCTATTAAATTCATAGAGTCGCCATATGTTGACAGATGTAGTGCATGCACATACACACAAATGCACACACTCCACCCACTGGCCACTACAAAGCTTCTTCAAAGATTTCTTTGGCCCCTGAAATTTCACGAGGTAGATTCATACAGGTTTTCTGTCTTTAGAAGTGGTAATTTCTTTTACAGTTTTTCACACTCTTTTCTGCAGGGCTGGATTAACCATTAAAGCAAAATAAGCATATACTTAGGGCATCAAGGGAGCACCACAGAAATTTTCCATTGCTGGATGTACCATGGACCATATGATGCAAAACTGCAGCTGAATCAGATTCCACACACAAAAAAATTCTCACTATAAATGAAAGAATTATGTATGTGTATATATAATAAATATAATAATAAAAAGTAATGATAGAGGTTAATAATATACATTAATCTTGGGAATACAACAAAATTAGAATCTGGTAATTGGTAAGCTGCCCCAAGGTTTACTGAGGCTCACATGATCTGTTCTTGTTTTGGCCATGGTGGCTGTTGTGTTCAATAGTAATTCTACTAAAAGTGAGTGCAGTGTTGCCAGATGGGGAGTTTGCAGTTAGAAAAACTAGAAGAAAACTTTTCAAATATATATAAAGTGGAAGTATACAAAAAGAAACATTATTTTCCATCTTACTGTAGGTTTGGATTTATTTTTATGGTTAATTGTTGTTTATATTTTGAATTAGACATATACTGGGGCACCAAAATCTTTTAAGTGTTTAGGACCTCTAATGGTCTTAACAAAGCCCTGACTTTCTGAGATTTTGTGTCCAATTCAAGTTTCAGTTTCAAAACCTTAAGAACTGGGTTTGTTATTTTTTTTATCCCTTGCTTGTCCATCCCTTCCCTTCATCCATTCCTGAGGAGTCAAACACAAGTGCATAAAAATGTTACATGGAGGCCTGCCAAATTGGATAAGGACTAACATCCAAGGGAAGAAGAAGTTTTAAGTCATGATGTGGGGCTATAGTCTGTTTTAATAAAGGGCTCCCCTGGTATACATTGTGAGAGTGCATTTTAGGACATTTCTCTTCTGAGCTTTAAATTAATGCTCAATACCCTATACTCTACATGGGGGACTTCTACGAAGCATGTAAACCTGCTTGTGTATGTTCTGTGATTGTCAGAAGTGTCAAAGAAGGTTTCCAACTGTTTTGTTGCAGGACTTTTGTGCCTTTAATAATAATTGAAATTTAGCAAGTGTATCTGTCCCCTGGTTTACTTCTGGCCAGAATTCTTATAAAACTATACGGGCTGTTCAGGGGTTGAGGGGGAAGCATGTAATCCTATAGCATTATCACTAGTAGGTTAGGTTTACCAGGCGACATTGACTACTGCAGAGGTCTCAAAGCATGTAAGAGGGCTAAAACATCAAATATTGTTTCAGAATGCAAAAAGCCAAGTATGGAGTGTTGTCATATATTTTCTTAATAAGCTCTTTCCTACTTTCCATTTTGGAACACCATAGCCCTATCACTTTTCCCTGGATGTGCAACATAATCTGAAGCAGAACTGGCTGAACAATAAATAAGTAGTACAATTGGTTGATTGGACGAAAATAGACAAAAGTTGCAACTGCATTTTTGTAAGCTATTACTCTCTTTGGTTTTATTTCAGCTTATTATGCAGTATCTCTACTATGGAGGTGCAGAATCACTTCTCATTAAAAACAATGAAATAATGGAGGTAAGAAGTATTTTGCACCAACAATTGGAATCATTCATTGCTCTCTTTATAAATCAACAAAGAAATGGTCAAATAAAAATAGCGTGGTAGTTTCCCCCAGGCTATTGTCTATTGGGGGTTTTTTGGGGGGGAGGGGGGATTGCATCATTATTTAGAGACTCAGAGATATGATTTCATTATAGTTGTATACAGCTGCTCTAAGTAAGATTGTCAAATGTAGTTGAAAGTTCATTCCCTGGACGATCATAAAATTCAAACCATACCGGTAGGTCCCAACCACAAGCTCCATTTAGCTTTTCTTTTATTTCACAGAACTGTAGAGTTGGAAGAAATCACAAGGGCCCTCCAGTCCAACCCTGTTTTGGCTGAGTCACAGTCCCTACATGACAGGAAGAAAGGGTCTTTACCAAGGTCCAGAAGGTTTCTGGTGTCCAAAGTGTCCTGGTCAAGATGCAGTTCCATTATTTTTAGGGAAAAGTGTGGATAAACTTGTAGATCAGGGCCAACATTGTGTGATGATTTGAATGTTGGATTAGGACTTCAAGAGACCAGGGTCTGAGTCCCCACTCAACCATGAAAACACACTGGGAGATTTTGGACAAGTCATACTCTTCCAGCCTCCAAGGGAGGCAATGGCAAATGCCCTTTGAAGTAATCTTGCAAAGAAAACCCTGTGGTAGAATTACTTTAGGATCATCAAAAGTAAATGATTCAAAGACATACAACATCAACAAACAAACAAACAAACAAACTGTAGATCATTCTTGAAGATATTTATTGAAATGTATTGTTCCTTGTATCTGTATTTATTTTTCAGATCTTGTGAAATTGCTAGAGCCAATCAGAAGCAGTATTATAATAATCCCAAGAAACATTCTGAACTGCTGGGTCTTCAGACCTGGACCCATATGGTCTTTCCCTAGAACAGAAAGAGTGTACTTGTGAAGTTAAACTTGCACTCTGTAAGCCAGAGAGATTTGTTTCCTGCTATTTGCTACAGGCAATTACATCAGCAGGGCTGTGTATAACAGGGTGACTTGGAGATCTCTCATTCTGAATGGTGAACTTGCTCCCTTTAAAAACAGCTGTTATTCCCCGTCCCCCTCAAGAAGTTTTACTAATACTTCCCTCTGCTTTTCAGCTTCTATCTGCTGCTAAATTTTTCCAGCTTGAAGCATTGCAACGACACTGTGAAATCATCTGTGCAAAAAGTATCAACACAGAAAATTGTGTGGATATTTATAATCATGCCAAGGTAATACAGCATTGTTCGTATGTATGCATTGGTGTATGCATTGAAGCCCAGCAGCTGCATGAGGCATCATTGGATAGTTGCTGAGATCTACTAGTGTTTCTGCCTCTGCCCCAAGATACATTTTTCTGTGCTTGGATGAACCGTTGCTGGCTAGCATTGTAGTTAACTCCCAATGTTCCTTATCGAGAAAGAATCACTATAGAACATTATGGGCAATTACAGTGGAGACTTCTTGAGGCTCAGTGGGCAAAGTGCTATACGAAGAAAAGTGGCCAATTTGGGGGAGACCACCAGAGAGACTATACCACTTTCCAAAAAATAGTAGCTCCAAATTTGCTCCAAAACTGGGCCCACCCCTGTGAACAAAGATTATAGCCAAAAGACCATTTGTACAGTATCCACATTGATAGAAAATATGGTTATTTGATTAACTCCATGGTGCCCATGCCTTTGGTCTGTTTGTGGGGTTGGGGTGGGGGTTGCTTCCTTCCAGTCTTAAGAATCAAGTCCTTCAGTTGCATTAGTAAATAAAATAAAGGTTAAAGTAAAGTAAAGTAAATAACTAAATAAGCAAGTAATCAAGCACATTCCTGGGAACTTTTATACCTGTAAATATGAGGCCTAAATCCATCCTCCAGAGTTGCAGCTAGAGTTAACCCATTGAACCAATTTTCTGAATGTTATGTGAATCCTATTAATTCGGAGGATCTACTCTAGTTGAAGCTTAACAAATGAATTTAGACCTCAGAGTATGAGATGCAAGCCTCTATGACCTCTGTGAATTTACACTGGGTAATTTTTCAGTTTCAGTCTTAGACCTTGCCCCAAACTAGTGCTCTTGGCAAGAGCCATCTATGTCATTGACATCCACACAAGTGTCAATATTTTGTGTAAATAAACATGTAGAGTTTACTTGTAACTTCTGTGTGATAGATTTGTAGCATTGTTCTAAAAATCTGCCTACATTATTGGCTTGTTAAAGCATGATACTTTCAGTTGTTTATACTTTTAGGGGCTGTTTTTGTTCTTTTTGTTTCATTGTGGCTTTATAGGGTGAGCCTACAATAATTGCACTACAAGACTCCAATACTACTCTAATATAGACCGGTATCGATGCACTATCACTATTATCATACCTCCCTGCCAATCCTAATTTACTGGGCACCAGCTGCTGCAAGCAATGGGGGTCTTTCTCCTATTGATCAGGATGCAACAGACTGGCTTTCCCATTCTCCTCCCTCCAGAAATCTGTGGTGTAACAGCTAGAACCAGGATCCCTGTTGCAATTCCTCCTCATGCCAAAGACCACCAATGGGAAAGGGAAGGGAATGTCAGTCTGCTGCATCTCAATCAGTGGGAGAACAACCCCACATTGTTAAGAGCAGTTGCTGTTCACTAAGGCAGAACTGAGAGACTTTTATAATCTCTACAGGGCTAAACAGACAGGCAAAAAGCGGTGCTTTCAGACTGGCTTGAAGGTGCAGTGTTTAGATTATACATGCCTTTAAGCCAGCAGAAAAGTGTCCTTATGCAGACACTTATGCAGAAAAAAGAAGCACCTTTTTTCCACTTCTTCCTGGCTTGAAGCTATGTCATATGTGCATGACATGAGCACTCCAGCTCCCTTGGGAGCCGGTGGTGTTGTTGGTGGGGTTTCAATGTGGCTTCAGAAAAGGCAGCTTCAAGCTACTTTTTCCTGCCCATCTGTTTCGCCCCTACATATTCTTTACACTATTAAATATGTAGAGATCATGAATATAAATCAATTATGAATGCTTAATTCTAGGTTACACAGTTGTAACTGTGATTATGAAGGACAGACATAGTTTTCCAACGAACATACTATTAACAAATCCTAATCTTTTCTTAAAGAATTCCTGCTATGAGCCATTAGCTCTTTTGAGGATCTTTATGGGTCTGGAGCTTATATGGAAGCTACATTAAGCAGGGCCAGTTGCATGGATTCTTTCCACCCAAATCAGATGTTCTTACAGTGGCATAATCTGTACTTCAGATCAAAAGAGCAACATATTTTGTGTAGCTTATGAAAGCAGTGAACTTCTAGGAACTGTCCTGGATAGGATAGGGTAGCTTATATTGGTGTTATTGTTTTTCTTTCATTTTAAACAAAAGGTTCAGTGTAGCAGCTCATACTTACACAGCCATCCCAGACACGTTTCCTGAAGATGAGACAGATGAATGTCCGTGGGCATTCTTCCAGCCCAGCCCCAGGAAAGCATAGCCAATGAAAATGATACACAGACAGATTGGCTGCTTTGTTTGAGCAGCCATACCATACTCTTCTTTTTTAAAGCTGAAGGGGTAAAGCAATTCCCAGGCATCTTGTATAGCACTGAAGTAAGACAATTTGCAAACCCATTCCCCCAGATGTTCTTAGAACTATCCTGTCCTGCTGTATTTGAGAGCTTTGCATTGCTCCCACCTGTGAATGGTCAAAGATAGCTGGGCCAATATTCAGAAGTTCTATCAGTTTCAAAAGCAGTTTGTCATATTGTGCAGGGGGTGCTATTTATGGAAGCCCAAGGTATAACCAAGATTTAAGCTTAATGTTAAGGGAAATTTATCTTGTCTACAATGAATCAGTTTTACCACCTGGAACTGAATTTTGTCAGAGATATATGCCTTAGCAATCAGATTTGCAAATCTTTACCTTATCAAAGAAAGCACTCTAAATGAAATATATGGAGGTGAGGAAAGTCACATATGACAAAACAAACATATTTCATCCTTTGAGAATACTTCTTCAAAAACCTTCTAAAACTATTGTTAAGCTTTTGTGTTTATGTGTCTAAAATACATTCTTCTTTCTCTCCTTTTCTTACCTTTCTTTCCCTTCTTCAGTTTCTTGGAGTCACGGAATTGGCTTCTTATTGTGAGGGTTATTTTCTAAAAAATATGGTGGTTTTAATTGAAAATGAAGCTTTTAAACAGCTGCTATACGACAAGAATGGAGACTCATCTGGCCAAAATGTACTACAAGATTTAGAGAGGACGTTGGCAGCACGGATCCAGTCAATTCATTTGTCATCTTCAAAAGGATCCATTGTATAAATTTCAGGAAGAGTATGAAGTTTTGGGAAAAGTACTGCAAGTGAATTATTGCTGTTGCAGTTTCTTGAGCAAATATACAACATTCTTTTTTCTTCTGGAGTATTATATTGTGGGCCAAAGGTGCTGTCACTTACTTGAATCTTCTCTTGGGCAAGAGGTTGTGGTACATGTGACTTCTATGCATTTTTGGAACTACAAGGATGTATTGTTATCCTGTGAGTTGCTGTTCAGATTTTGAACACAGAAGCGCTGTCATGGAGTTGATGCCAACAGAGAGTGGACCACGTTCTGGTGAATAACAGAAGCCCCAAATAGAACAAGGATGCCATGGAACAATTATTTCATAAAACCAACACATCATGTTGTTTTTCTTACAGTGTCATAATTTTTTTAAATTTTTTTGGTGAGAGTTGTACTTTTCCCTGTCTCACACAGTTCATTATATTATGCATTTAAGAAACATATGACCTGATAGCTGCTCTTTAGCAAGAGTCAAAGAACTGGTAAGACTGTTATAAATGAGAATATATATATATATATATATATATAGGCAAACACAGTGGTGGAAACTTTTTAAAATTATTCATTTAAAATGGGGCACAGCTTTGCAGTTTAATTCCCCCATTTATGTTCCAGAGTCCAAATATTATTTTCAACAGATACATATCTGAGAATGTATGTAACAAGTTAAGTTTTGGTTTTAGCTTTGTTTCTGTTTTTTCAATGATAAAATGTATATTCTGTAAACAAACACCTGAAAATGGTTCCGCTCATATTCTGCTTTACTTAACAGTGGTATAATCTTGCCTGAATGGTTATGGTTACACCAAAGAGGTGCAGTTAACAAGGACTCAGTAGTTTGGTTTGGGGAAAATTCTGCATGCTAACTGTGGTTTGGGGTTTAAAACAGCAATGAAATTCAACATGCATTTGCATGGTAATGGTACCTGTGAACTGTTATGTTTGTGCTTAATTTAAAAAAAAAAAGACAATGCAATGTTAGTTCTTTGTCAAATTCCATTTTTGTGAAGTTCTATTTCAGGGCTTTATTTTCTGGTTGCATATAATTCCCATGTAGAAGAGTTTTAAAAATGAAGATTTCTAGTTATTCTATGAGAGGGGTCAATCCAGGGTCTTTATTCAAGAGAAATGTTAGTATTTTGCTACTGGGCAGATGTTATGATGAAGATGATTTATTTTAATTATATATTAAATATGTACTATAGAGTGATTTCTTGAGGTCAGCTAAGAATATGTAGGTCATGTGCTTATGGAGGCCTGTAACAGGCTTTGAGTTGTTTAGTGACATATTTTAAGCAAACTGTTACGTGCCATACTGATTCTTGACCATTTTTGTCTGATCAATTAGTTTTGCAGGAACGACAGTAAAGGTTTATTCCACCACAATCTTTATCATATTACCTTTTCCTTGGCAGAACAGTGTGAGTGTACCTGTCTTTGGGAAAATCATGACTAGTTGATTAACTCTGGAAATTTTCATAGTCCTAGTGCAAGGTAAATCCTAGATCTCTTTTTATAAAGGTGCTAATTCACATTTACAGATTTTTTGGAATTGTTTAGGAATCCAGTTTTTGTATAAGACAACAGGAGAATAAGAAGCTATTCTGTGACTCTAAACTTATCCTTCTTAGATGTTTTAATTCATTTGTGCAACAGCACTGCAGAATTGTCTAACCTGCTATATTAATATTGGAGATGTACAGTCTGGTGATGGAGGCAGAATGGAGTAACACTTTCCCCTTCCCATATTTTCCATAATTAGAAGGGGTAACTGAAGTTCTTTTGCTGCTTGTGGTAAAGAACAAGATGGTGCCCTGCTCATTCCATTTACAGAGGCCTAATGGACTAGCAGTTCAGTCTTACTTCAACACACTGGCTACACTGGTTAGCATTCTTCATCACAGCTAATAGCAGCAGGTGGAGGACAGGCTATACAGACATCCTCTGTTCCTCCAAGATGGAACAAGAGATGGAAATTCAAGTGAATGATTAGAAAGTGCTGCTGCTGCTACCCTTCTGCATCTTCTGCTTGAAGCGGTTGCCTCACTCTTGTTATGGTTGGACAAGATTATTAGCAATTTACCTTTCTGGGAATGTTGCAGAGTTCATTGGGTATGGGATGGGGAGAAGCCAGCTAAAGTTCCTTCGTGGTGCTTCCATTACATTTGCTATGCTTCTTCCATCTCTAGAAAATAGTAGTACACAGAAAATGGGTTGTTTTAGTAATTCATCAGTGGCACTCGAAAGCCTTGAGTGCATTAACTGCCAAGCTGACAAACCGTATATACTCGTGTATAACTTAACTTCATGTATAAGTCGAGGGCAGTTTTGGGGGCCAAAATCATGGATTTTGATATGACCCGTGGATAAGTCAAGAGTCAAACACTGGGGCATGTTACAAAAGATCTAAAGGGGGAAACAAATCACTACTTCTCTCCATAAATCTCCCTCTCTGGACCCCTCCCAAGTCCCAAGGGTCATAGTCTCAGCATATAAAAGAGGAAACAACCTCAGCGCGTGCGCACACACACATTCTTTCCCTTTACCAAAAGCATTCCCAAAACACATGGCTTGCAAAAGAGGGAACAGAAACCTCTCTCTTTCTTTGCCCATAACTCCCAGGATTCCATTGCTTGCAAAAGGGGGACAGACCTTTCTCTCTCTCTTCTCCCCCCCCCCCCCCCCAGGATTTCCAGTCTCATGGCTTGCAAAACGCGGTCCAAGCATGGGCATACTCTCTCTCCCCCTTTCCTGAGCAGCAGCTTCTTAGCTCTAGAGTCCATTTTGGGGCATAAATTTTTCGACTTATTGTCAAGTATATACGGTAGTGAGTGATGGAGGACCAATGCAGTAGAAAAGTGTTTCATGAAGAATCATTGGAATGTATTGCATGCATGAATGTTATTAATATGGGGACGAAAGCAATTTTTTAAAAAGAAATGCCCTTTCTCTTTAACTTTCCTTTTTTTTTTTCAAATTTGAAAGGCCCAAAGCAATCTTAAGCATCACTTGAGACAAAATCTTTCACATCTGTAGAATTAGTCTTTGAGAACCAAAATATGTGTGCATGGTGGGATAAAGGATTTATATTACTGGGGAATTTAATGGTAGTTCTCTGATTGATTTGCAAAACTTTGGCAATCATTTAACCACAGTAGCAGCAAAAAGACTGGTGCATATAAACACACACACATTTATATATACTTCCAGAGTGAGTAAACAGTGGCTTTTGGGAAGAGGGCATTTGAGCCCTAGACCCATCAAAGTTGCCCAAAGCTGAAGTTGCAGTCCTTCCACACAAAGTTTTGAGCTGTTCTGGGTTCAAAAATCTTTCTTGTGTACCAGACTTAGCATGATGGATCTCAGGGCTCTCCAATAAAAAAAAAGAAAGGAGATCTCACAAAACTAAAGTCCATTTATCGCTGTTATACCCTTAATAAGAAGTATTAATGCTATTTATTTAGAAACTACTTCACAAAGGTTTGGATTGTATGAAAATGGAAGGAAGCTCAGGAAAGAAATGCTCCTATCCCTTTCAGTATGCTGCAGCTGTTTGTACAGTATCCAACACTTTACAAAAAAGGTTTTTGTTTTTTTCAGGGCACCGAAAGCAGGAGCACAGCCATGTTTGTCAGGGGTGAGGGTGCAGTGTGGTGCCTTTCCTATACTAGTGGCCTTGTTTATTTGTAAGAACTAGGGATGGAAAGAATATTTTAAAATATTTTGAAGATGATTGAAAAACATACTTCTCAAGTGTCAGGAACCCCAGGAGAAACTTGAAGTTAATCTTCACAGTTTGGGAGTTTTTCTGTGCAGAAATATTATTTTCTCTGAGAAAATAAATTTTACTGCTTAGTAAAAGCTATTTTCTGTGCAAACTTCTCCAAACCATGCACATTTTGCACAAAATAAGCCACCAATTACAACATTTTCTGCACACAGACAAAAATGGTGTTTTCTGTCCCAGAATGCAAAAACATAAACTTTACACAGAGTACATCCCAAACTCTGAATAGTTTTTGAAAACTCCATGATTTTTAAAAACTTTCTTGCAGCTGGGAGAAGATTGCTAAAATTAATTGCTAACTTCCTTTAGGAATGAAATTAACATATGATTACATCCCTACTAAGAATTGTATCCAATTTAGTACAACAATGCTCCTTTTGCAAGCAATTAACTGTGGAACCTTTGAATCTCAAGTGAGTTGGATCCAGACTTAGCAATAGCTTGAAAAGACCTACAAAAAGTCAGTGGGACTAATTAATCATGGTTGACTTAAGCCCTATATATTTCAGTGGGTGAACTCTTAAAACAAAGAGCAATGCAACTTGCAAGCCTAACTCAAAGATATGCCAGCTGTAAGTGTTACAAATAGATAGAAATCTCTTGTGCCAACTGAACTGGCTTTATACTGGCATAATTCCATTCTGCTGGTTGATTTCGAAGTAAATTGGCAGAGAGAGGTACTAATACAATTAGTACCTCTCTCTGACCTGCTGTCAGAAGATCCAGAGAAGATGGGATGCGAGGAAAGTGCCAAGCTATGTCAGATTGAAACCTCCTCCAGTCTAGAGATAAAACCCCCATAGTAGCACTAATTTAACCCTTGGGCAGGGTTATCCTAAGTAATTCTGTAGGCTGGGAGGAGTTTGGAATCAACATAGTGTCAGCTGGCCCAGTATTAATTCAGCTGGCATATCACCATCTCAAAGGCATTACTAAGTGGGTGCAGAGGGTGTGGACTACACTAAGTTATACCCCCAAAGGGAATGTCACCCAGAGGGACTGGCGCAAGTACTGGGCGGGCAAGAAAGGGCATTACTCCCTTTTCTGCTGGACTCTAAATGAGCCTTTTGAAACTTTTCAAGTTTTATGTCAGTCTTTTATCATTCCCTCTCCCTTCAAAGTAATAAGAAGCAACCAAATGAGTAATAAAATGTATTCCTTTTAAGATATTATAACAAGAAATGCCAAGAAAATATTTTAAGCACTAATTAATGAAAACAAATTATTTTTTAAAGTAGCTTTGCAAACTCTGGCTAAACCATTTCCTCCCATGTGCTATGCTATGGCTCCAATGCCAAACGTACCTGTACCTGAAGAAGAAAAACTATTTCTGGCTCCCTAACTGTCCACTCTGCAGTACATCTAGTTTGGCCCTCACATAAAGTTAACACCTTTCTTATTTAGCTACATGTTAAATGGAAATTAATATATATAATATATATTATAATATATATATATATATATTATAATATTTTTATTAGAAAAAGGGTATATATATTTTTAACCCCAAGATGCACAAATATAGATTAGAAAGCATGGATTTTAATTTCTATTACATAACTAGAAAATAGTAAATTTTACAGTTCCATCTGCTTTCTTTAGTTCTCTAGCAGCACAAACCTATAGATATCTTCTTGGAAGAAAATCTTTTGATTTCCCTAGGATTTACTCCCTAATAATTCCGTGCAGGATCATCTCTGAAAACACAGAGGCACATATTTTCATTAACTTTTTGCACTCTTCTTACTTGCTTCTCCTTCTAAACATTTTGCTTGAATGTCTTTTAGACCCCCAGATTCAGTCTCCCAATAATGTGGCTGATGTCTTATTGAATATATTCAGACAGGGAATTGGCCATGACTTATAAGAGATGAGCTGTTGTTTGCTAAAAGGATTTTCTTGTGGGACTAAAGCAGACACTTTTGTAGAAGGATCATGCCACTTCACTCAATATTCCAGTACTATCCATCTATCTATCCACTTTTCTTTTAAAACAACTGGTTTCAAGATGTTTCCCATAGGAAACACAATGAGTTTTCTAAGCAGTATGTCCATTGCCAGTCAAAATACAACATTCAGTTTCTTCCCCAGTCTTAAACAAGCGACTTAGGCAAAACTATAATGAAAGGTGAAATATGGAAAGCTGAGCTGTAAAGAATCACACATGGTTGTTAATGTTTGCACTCCGGCTACAATATTAAAGAAAAGAGAAAGTGAATGGAAGTACATTTCCCAGAGTACATCAAAACTGAGGGGAGAAGATTGTGTTGAATAAAGGCATAAATGGTATATTGGCATTAGATCAAGCAGGGGGTGGAAAGAAAGAAAAGAAAGATTTTGGTGACCTAGAAAAGCTTTGGAACAAGCTAGATAGATATAATATCTATAGAGTAATGGAACCAGATTTGGGAGCACACCTGCTGCTAGCAAACATATGTGTTCCTTACCAGAGTCAAGATCTGAAGGGAAACAGTTCTGTAAATCAGCAGCAGAGCCAGCCATTGGGGTGCCAGTTGGCTAGTGCTGGTAATGTCACCAGCCGTAAAAACTCTTTTGCAGCAATTTCTAAAACATTTCCTTTTAAGAAGACCAACAAAATGGGGCTGGATGAATGGGCAAATGGTTGCTTAGCAAGCAACACCTGCTGAAATTCTCTCATCTATACAACCATAAAAGGGATCAGTGTCTTGTCCCTTATTTCACCTGAGAACTCTAGTGTGCTGATATGACCTCTCACACTACTAGCATGGAAAATGGAGGAAGCAGAAAGATTTGGAGGACTCTCACACCCCACTCTTAGGTAGGCTGACACATTCACATCATCCTCTTTTCTGCTAGAATGTTTTGCCAAGATTAAGGATGGTGCTAGATCTATCAGGTGCAAATAATCCCTTCCTTGCTACTGCACAACAGTATTGATTGCCTGTGATATTGGCCAAGGAGTCCAGAACTCCTCTGCTTGCTGGGAATATTATGCATCGTATTATATAGATAATCATATACAGTCTGCAGTTACTCCCACATTTCTTGAAGTACTGTTCCATCAGAAGCTGTTTTTCATATAATCTGTTATTTATGTACATGTTGCATTTATAGTGTATCAATAATCCAGCCGATGCACCAGGGCTTCACACTATGGCCCCATAGATGTTTTCAGTTGCAGGTCCTATGATGTCTCACTGTTGGCTATGTTGGATAGGGCTGGTGGGAACTGTAGGCCAAACTCATCCAGAGAACCACAATTGCTCACCCCTGCACTATGCTGTGCTAGTTCTGAGTTGCCATTCTTTCAAATTGCTTTCTTTGGACAGCATTCCTAAGGAAATTGGGTACAAATACAAGTTGACTGTATAAACATGAATTCTTGTGGAGTTGTGCTTTGTGGAGTTGTCTTTAATCTTCTCCCCTCAATATAGGGCTAGCTGTAGAATACTAACGTTTGAGCAAATCTTTCTATAGCATTAAAAATGGAGAGAGGGAAGTTTGCTACAGAGTTGCCTGAAAATGGAGAAATGCCAGAATCCCAACAGATAGTAGAACAATTACTCACTCGGCAGCTGTAGGTTGAGCTGAACTTTGAGCATAGATACATGCAAAGGAATATGAACATATTGCAGCTACCGCCACCATTCTTCTTTCTGTTCTCCTCTATTTGTGGATGTTGAATGCTTTGTCATCCTTATATAAAGCAAATAATAAATCAATTTCCATTATCAGTCTAAATAGTTCCACTATGTTGGTGGAAGTGAATGTGACCAGCTTTACCCATTCCACTTTCTTCTATCTCAGTTGCATTGTTTCTACTGAAATGTTCATTGCCTAATGAAATCCTCAGTTGTGTTTTTCTTACCATCTTTCTAAAGCAAAGGGTTTCTAATCTTACTAAAGAATACAATACAGATAGATAAAATTTTGTGTTGGGGTGAAAAAAGAGTGTTGCTTTAAAAAAGAGAGAGTGAAAAAGAGAGCTGGAAAATAACTGGGTATAGCTAGCTTAAAGCAGAAATAATTGGGACACTTCAGAATAACTGGTGATGCCAAGTCTTAGTGAGCTAAGCCCAGATCACACACTATATTTTTAAAAAACATGCCACATATCTTTTTAGGGTACTCATAAAAAAATGAGGTGTTAATGCACCAAATGCATGCGTCATACAGGTACACTTGTCAGGAACCATAATGGGCTGAAGTTACCCAGTGAATCTCCTCTCAGTGGCAAATTCACATTGGCCATTATGTTATGTTTGCAATAACTATAAGTCTTCAAGCAGCTTTCACCCATGAAACTTCAACTATCAATTACAATAATACTTACTGACTTGCCACCCTTCTTTGTGGGGATAAATTAAATATCCAAAGGCTTCTTATTCTACAGTACTTAAATGAATCCTAATGTTTATTTTCAACTGAACCATTAAAACGTTCTTTTCACCTGTGTACAAAACCAACTGTTTCCGTCTTTTACTCAGTTTCTTGTGTTTTGGCTGGCCACAGGCCACAAACCACTTGCAGTTCTGCCACTTCAAAGTAAACAGTCTGTGAGTAGCAGCTGTGCCTTTTTTTTCAATGCCATCATTATAACCATTTAGGAATCCCATTAAATTTCCTCACAATGAAGATACTGTGTAAAGATTTTGTTTTGTCAGAGAACTGAGGGTTTTAGAGAACCATCTGAAAATACATGCGTACTTCAGGTTCAGTATAGGTAAATCAGAAGATGACATTTCTCACACCCTACTGCTTTGCTGTACCAAATTTTTGACCTCTATTATTGCCAGTATAGATTATAAAACATTGACACATTTCAAAGCCTTGTCAGAGCCAAAGGACCATTTTGACTGGAATAGGTTAAAGCTGTTATACTGAATTCTCTGCCAGATTCCTGCTGAAGCAGTTACACCAAACTCAGCAAATTTCCACTCATTTCCTGCCTTTAACTTCTAGTAATGCTGCCAAACATTAAAGACATATTGTGGCTGGATTCCAAATGAGATTTTCATCATTTTGTGTCTTGAAAAAGCCTTTCTAGAAAGTTCTGTAGAAAAGAGGTGCTGTGATACATTCTATTCTGTCTGCAGCATTCTGTGGTTCTGTATAGGATCCCTTTGTAGATTACATAGTGCAATGGTAAACTTGTGTTTTATGGAAATATGGAGCAATACTGTGTAGTTCTGTGGTGTTCTTAGCACTGAGGACTGTGGGGTGGTGTCTGAATATAAGGAAACACAAAGTAAGCTGCAACTAGAAATCCAAAGACTAGAGTTTCCATAATCCCCTAACGAGCCCACAGATTGTGAGTTATAGTTCAAAAAAGTAGCTTTTCCAATATCTGCCAGTTGGTTCTATCTTCTACATTGTTGTGTGTATTCTGTTTGAAAGTGTTATGAAATATTCTTTACTGCAGTTGTTTCCTAGAAATTCAGGGGTACTCTTTGAAAAAAGATATTCTTTGCTATATGATATTCTAAAATGGGTGTGGGATGTGTGGGGGGAATTCATCCTTCCCGGCTTTCATACAGATCAGAGTAGCTATTATTTTACTTCCATGCTTCATCCCCAGTTTTGTCATTGCTACCAGGTGGGTTGTGGCTGTAGAGGTGGTGATCAGAACAGTGAAAATTACTAGTGAAAATTGCTAAAACAAATTCAAAAAACCCTGTACATCTGACTTTATTGTAATAACTTTCATTCATCACAAAATAACTTGGAATCAGTCCAGGGAGTGGGGGCATACGAGGACCATTTTGGAATTGGATCATTCATTGCTAGGTGAAATTTTGGTAATGGGATTAGAAAATGTATTTTTCATTATCAGGTGCTGGAATCAGAGATGAAATGTCAGAGGTGACTGAATTCTAGGATATCGTTGCTAGGCTGAGTAATACCATTTCCTTGAGCTAGCCATTTCTTAATACTGAAACTTAATTTTGCTGCATATGCCTCAGTGCACAATGTGATTTGATGGACAGAATGTTGGAGTTAGATCTGACAGATTCAGTCATAGTGCTTCCTTAGAAAAGGCACAATCCCTTAAGTTACTGAGAAAAGAGTTTAGCATTATATACCCTTTCTGCTGATGGTCTAGTCCTTCCCTCACCTTACCAACCATCACTCACATTGCAATAGTAATTCCATGTGTCTTACTCAGTTTTGATCAGTCTTTCCCATAAATATGCCATACATTAACCCTGTAGTATGAAATGGTATCACTGTACTTGATTAATATGTGTGCACACCTGTTCAGCCTCTCGCCTATTTATTGAGTGAAGAGTAGGTCTGGCAGACATAGAACAGAGCACACTCAATGCTCTATGCTGTATTCCTGTCAATGCCCACCCACTCTATATCCAACAGTGCCATGATTCCTTGCTACCCATGCCACTGGTGACAGGAATCCATGGTAATGGCTGGTCCACCAATCTACAAATCCAGGATTCCATAGGAAGTTGCTATGGCAATTAAAGTGGAATCATAATGCTTATAACTGTATCATGTGGATAGGCACAAAATCTGTTTGCTTATATTGCATAGTGTTTAAACTGCAGAAACTTTTGCTCAGATTATGAAAAATTAAGTTCTATACCCTCCTCCTGCACAAGGTGATTTCCTGGACTAATTTCCTATTAAATAGCAGGCAAACCACCTTTGAGGATTCCTTGTCAAAATAAATCCTATGAAATTCATGGGGTCACCATAAATCTATAAGCAACTTGAAGGCACATACACATACATTGTTAGAGATCAATCAAGGCACGTCAGTGCTGGGGGGACAGTTTAAAGCATGGCTTATAAAGCAACAACCTCTTCCTTTGTATAAATCATGCACAGGTATATGATGGTTGATGAAAGCATGAAAGTATATGTTCCAGTCAGACCGCATTTCAACTACATGTACCTTGCCCTGATGATAAGCATTAAATTGGCCATAATTCCCATACAATTTATCTTTGTACAACACTTAATATCCATACATGTGTAACAGGGAACTATAAATAGAAATTTAGATGAGTCTTTAGTAAAGCATTCATATTCTAGTTCTGTTGACTTAGAATATGATGCTGACTTGTTCTCAACATATGTGAAGTGACTATACTTCAGAAGTGGAGCACATGTGTTCTACCTGGCATCTCCACTTAAAAGGATCAATTAGAAAGCACATAACAACAACAAGGCGAGCACAAGAATAGAGCTATGAAAAGACCCAGGAGATGCATTGTCTTTCAGAATAGACAATGATAAATAGCTGGACTAATGGTCTCATTCATTATAAGACACTTTTTTGTGTCTGTATGTGCCTTCAGGTTGCCCATTGAACTGCAGTCAAAAGTTCATTTCCTAGAAAAATAAACAATTGTGCCAGATGTTAAGGGCTTGTTCTACTGGCTTTGAAAGCAGATTTGGCTCAGGATAAAAAAACAAACACAAAACCCTGAGCTGGTTTCATCTGAACTAATTATAAAATTATTACCAGTGAATGAAATGAAACAATATAGGAAGGCAAAAGGAGCAAGGGCATGATCCTAATGCAGAGGTCTTCAGCAAAGGGTGAATCAAAAATGTGAAAGCACATGTGGAGTGTTTCCTTCTCTGAAACCTAAAAGTTAGCATATCTGAAAATGCCCCCCTCACAACACCAGTGTGACAAACACTATAATCTTGCAAGTGTTATATCTAAATCTTATTGATTAGCTTCTTTAACAAGTCTGAAGATCTGGCTTATCAGACTGAAATTTTAAGCTGCCTTGGAGGGGTGAGCTCAAATGAAACAAGAAAAGCTTGTTTTGAAATTGGAAGTAGTGTAAGTGCAGTGTACAAATTAATCAGCAGGAAAATCCACAGAATTTTCTCTTACACCTCTCTTACAGAACGGATGCAAACTGGGAGGGAGGTCAGGTAGTTGAGTTATTTGCCTGCATATGAATGTTGATGTGGTTACATTTAGTTGATTTTAATATTTGTATTCAACTGTCTTTTTAAAAACTATTGAGGCAAAGGCTTTGCTTTCAGTGGAATATATGCAGTAGGTGGCATGGAATGAATGACATATGTTCAGCCGCCCAATTAGATGCTAAATGTCTCAGGTCATTTTCTAAAGCTATTTTCTAGAATGCACCTTAGAATATTTTAAGCACAAAGCTTCCTCTTGCTCATTCTCTTAAACCCTCTCAATATGAATATGATCCATATTTTTGCCAGATTTAATTTTGCAAATCTGTTTTGCACGTTGTATTAAATGCACAGTAACATTTGAGACAAGCAACTTATCGTTTTAATTGTGTTACTTACTCAAAAGGGGACTAATCTGATTTGCTCTTCAAGCATAAAATCATTTGCTCCGTTCCTAACTCTACATGACTTGATTGATCCAAAGCCAAAAAGCTGCTAGCAGGAGAAGAGAATTGGGGGAGACTGAATAGATAGGGTAAATGTTTAGGATAAAACCTTAAACTACTTTCTTGGGGTCTTAGTCAGCTTACTTTAGAGTTTGTATGTATAAGATTGCATTATAAAGAAAAGCTAAGTTAATCTTTCCATGGATATTTTTGTATTGCTGACTTGATGCAGCTAATACTTTTACTGTATACTGTACATCGGTTTATATATAATATCTCTGAAATCAACAGGTCTATGGGAATTTTCAATTCAAAATTAGAATATTAGCTCTGTTTGTGTTTTCAATATGCTGTCACCTTATGGAACCCCACAGATTTCTGAGCCATGACACCCATTCCTCTTTGCTAGCATTCATACACCAAAGACTGGTTTATACAATCTGCTGTCATGAAATAACAGTCTGGAATCCACAGCAACGTGTTTTGCTGATAGATTCAAGGAGCAAACTGTAATCCCAAGTACTTGGTCAAGATCAGGAGATCTTGATTCAGTACTCTTCCATTCTGAACTAAGAGACCCTTTAAACAATAACCTTATTGTGTGGGAGCTTCACGGACAGTTTAATTCCTTAATGTTTAATATACCTGGTCCTGGTCAGGGGTAATCCCATTGGTCTTTCCTTGAAATCAACCTATGCTGCACCTGGTTTGAAGCTGATTCTGTAATGAAGACTGAATAGTCAGCATGTTAATGCCCCAAAATAGGCAGAAGGATGTGTGACTGAAGTCTCAAGAAGTTCCATCATTGTTGCTGGTTTAGCCTATCAGTCTATTCAGTCTAGACTGATTCTAGACCTTCAATCTATTCAGATTAAGAAATTGGGTCTTCTTTCTTTTGTTTTAATCCTTAATGTATATCATTTCCTCTTTCTGCTTATTGCTTTTCCCCCTTTCTTCTGTGTCTTTCCTTTGTTGCTGTTTCTTCTGCTTCATGCAGAATTAAAGAAATTGTGGTCTGTTTAGGCAATCTACCACTAGTCAGGGTTCAATCGAAACATGAATCATAATGCATAGAATTAAAGACCACAGATATAGATTGTGGCAAAAGATGGTCTCAGATTTACAGTTAGATCACTTGTAAAAGATTGTCAAGTGTTTCTGACATTCATTAGTTTAATAAAATTAGCAACCAAAAGTCCACCACACTTGTCCCTCAGCTAGGCTGTTAAAATCCCTGATGCTGACTCAGATAAAAATTTGTATGCAGATTATTCCAGTTTGTTCTACATGAAATAGTGTATTTGGAGAGTCAGTGTTATATAGTGGTTTGAATGCTGGACTAGAATGCTGGGAATCCTGCTCAGTCATGGAAATCCACTGGGCAACCTTGGGCAAATCCCACTCTCTCAGCCTCAGAGGAAGTCAACCCCCCCCCCCCTTTGAACACATCTTGCCCAGAGAACACAATGATAGATTCAGTTTAGAGTCACTACAAATTAGAAATTACTTGAAGGAATATAACAGCTCAGAACATATTTGGCTCTATCTTTACCCTATAAATATTTGTTTTAGCTTCACTTGTTAGTTCTGGCAGGTCTAGTTAAAAAAAACAAAAATAGATTCTGCAGGCTTTTAATATACTTATGTGCTCTCTTTCTCTCAGTGTGTGTATGTGTGTCCTCTTGCTGATGATTTTGATCAGCATGGTATGCTTCCAATTGAGACTTTGTACTGTGTAATTGCCCTGCCTCATTCCAGAATTGGGGAAGTTTTTTTCCTTCCCACAGTTGTCTTCCACTTCTAATTCTGTTTTGACTCCCCATCATTTTAGATTTTTTTTTTTAAGAAACCTTCCCACCCCCCCCCCCACCCCCCCCCCCCCCCACAAAGGTAAAACAAAATAGCTGCATCATCTTTTGGCTGACAATACTGGGAACTGTCCATCTGGAAGCATTCCTGATTGCCAAATAAGTTCTGTTTGATGTTATCACTAGAAGGGAGTGGAGTGGGCCATCGTGTTTTCCTAACTAGGGTTGACGGTAGGCCATTGAGTAGGGGTTATCAGGCTCTGAAATGCCAATGCACAGCATATCCAATCCAACAAAATATAACTTACTTCTGATCCCACCTCTAGATGCATTACACATCGTTCAGGCTGTCCAACAGAAGTTCTGTAGTAACAAGGGTTTATCATGTCAAGCTAGGGTGAGAGCTGTGTGCCCATCCAGATGTTGTTGAACTGCAGCTCCCAGCAACACTATATCCAATGGTAAGAAATCCTGGGAGCTACCATTCAACAATCTGTGGAGGATGATGCAATTCCTAACAATGGTTTACCAACATCCCTTAATGTTGTTGACAATACGAAAATGGTAATTTGTGGGTACAACCTAAGATGCTCTTAGGAGATTTGGGAATGTTGCACAAGAAGTTGTGTCACTCAGTAAATTAGAAATGTTTCATACCAGTTTGTCTTTGCTGTTCTTTGTATTTGCACATAAAATTTAGGTTAGGTGAGTGTTCTATCAAGTTGCAGACATCAACATTCAGGACATAAGTGATTAAAATGCATGGAAAATAAGTAGGGCAATAAAGAAAACTGAAAACAAGGAGATTTGGCACATGCCTTCTAAATTCAAGTTATATACCTGTTTTTGAAAGCGTTTTAGTGGAGAGGGAAGGTGAGTAGCCATGTTAGAGAAAACAAACAACAGAGAGTCTAACTTAAAGACTAACAAATGTATAATGGCAGAATGTGCATAGGCTGGAGTCTACTTCATCAGATGAATAAAATGTCTTAAGCTAGCTGGCATGAATACACATAGGTGTTGTGGGGAAGATTATGAGTTAAAAAGTTTGAATGTGGTCGCCCTTGATTAAGAATGTAATGGCGTTTTTGTCCTCTGCCATTCTTACCAAATCCAACAGCTAGCAATGATGTGTTTTTGAGAGAAAGTGTTGTGAGAGTGGAAGAGATTCTTATTAAAATTAATTCGTAGTTATACTGTTACAGCATTAGTATGATATTAGAACATTCTAGGTATGTTCATGTGATCTGTCTGCTATTTCTATGAATATACAAAAGGTAAAACATCAGTTGTTTCTTGAAACCTTAGTTATAGCCAAAAAAAAAAAAAAAGCATGGAAATAGCACTTGGTGATCTGTTAATGTTTTAGCGTCTCTAAATGCACACACAACCTAAGTCAATTTCAGTAAAACTAATTCCTTCCACAAAATATTGTTTTCTGCAAATTCATCCCAGATAGCATGTATTTTGCAAGTCAGCTGAACAGTTTTATAGGCAACTGTAGCCCAGTCAATCCATTCTAGTATGTAGAGAGTCTTTGTTACGTGGATAAATTGTGTTACTTCGCAGGGGTTGTACTGCTAGTTAGGCCAATAGGTGGCTATATTTCTATTCTGTTAAAAGGATCTCACAGCACAAACGAGTTAATCATCTTTAGATGGACTCAAGCTACCTTAGTCCTATCTGCTTCATATTCCAGCACTCTGGCTTAACTGCTGTATGAATCTTGCCTGTAGCGACTTTGCAATAAGGTAGGGCAAAGAACAAAGCTTTGGAACATACCAGGGTAAATAAAGTAGTGAAACATGATGCATCTTGATTTTTAAAATAAAATATAAGCTTGTTTCAGTGTATAAATATGCACCTTTACATGCCAGAGGATACATACAAGTCATCTTCTGTTCATATTGTATGAGTTTGGTGATGCTGCTGTGCACTACTGCATTAAGAGGTCCAAATCCATGAGGTTACAGTTCTTAATGCCATGGTTTTCAACTTTTCTTCTGTTAGGGAAGGCTTTTCACATCACCACCTATTGAGGAGCTCCTCCTGATCATTTGCAACTGAATCCCTGCATACTGTAGAGGATTGTAGGATATCATATATTCTAGGGTACATGCTTGTCCACATTGTGACTCGCTCCACATTGCTGAGTAACCCCCTAGAATACAGCCAAAATTCTCCCTGCAATTCAACATGGTAGAGAGAAAGTCCATAGTGCTGGGCAAGCTTTCATGTAAGCTTTGTTCCCCATAATTGTTCTAATTGGGGATTCTTCAACAAGCAGATGAGTGATACTAGACAAGATCTTACATGAAAAGTTGCTCGCTACTACAACCATTGGGATTCTTAGGAGCACCATTTGAAAACCACTGTTTTAAAGGGTTTTCAAACAGAAGTACATAATGCATGGGATCAGGGGAAAAGATGATGTATATGGCATATGACAACCTCTAACTTCAAATGATGTAAGGACTATGGGTCTAAGAATTAATATTGGCTTTGGAGAGGGATACTTGTGTTGCTGACTCCTGCCACCACTCCCAGCCAATGGTTAAGTGCCTAATTCATAGGGATCTATGGTTGAAATCTCAAGTGTTTATATTGGTGGTCTGTATTGGTAGAAAATACTCCAAATGCTATTTTTGGACTTATCTTTAATAAGGACCCAGTGGGGTGGGAGCAATGCTTTAATATAACACAGAAGGGGACCACAAAAACAACCACAACAAAACAGTGTATGTATATATTTCTCTATAGCCTACTGTTTCTGTATTCGAATGGTTTGGTAATGTCAACAAGTGATTGTTCCTCTTGTGTTTACTGCTTTGAAATTCTTTGCATGACTTCTGGCATAATAAATCCTTTAATAAGAAAGACATCTATATCTATATACGTATATATATTGTCAGCCTGCAAAACATTTCTTGTCAAATCAGCCATGTTTTGTGCAAGTTGTATATTACTGTTGTGAGCAACATTGGAATATGACCTTTAATTAACTGTTGGCATTAAAATATGTTTTTATGGGTAATAAACTTGTCACAGTGTGCTGGGGCAGGTGAAGTTCTACCTTCGACAACTGTACAAGAAAACTAGAGAAAGAACAGACCTACATTATATTACTTATGTTGATCATTGAGCGAGTCTTCTGATCATGAGCAGGGATCCAAGATGGTTGCACATGAATCTAAGGTAGGTCACATGAAGGCCAAAACCACCTCTTTTATTAAAAAAAAATAATTAAAATTATTTTCAAAGCAAAAAGATGGGAAGGCGGCATGGAGAAAGCTAATGAGAAAGGGGTAGGAAAGAAGAAAAGTTGAAAGACAAATGCACGATAAACTATTAAAAATGGACCCCATGTTGCACTTCGGGGTTAAACCTTATTGCTGTTCTGAAAAGGCTGAAAACCTGGAATAGACCAGTCAGATTTCATGGGTAAAATATATATACTGTTCCTCTCCCACTTTCACCTTGTGACAAAGAGGTTATGGGACTCACTTAAATCAGGCAGAGAGTGGGGTTACAAAGTGACACATGCCATTGTCACATATCTCTCACAGTCCGCAACAACTTTTAAAACTTTTTTTAAAAAAAAAAAAATGGGTCAGATTCAGATAAATATATCCTGACCCACATGCTATTTGCCCCACAGTTCTAACTGAAACATAGCATCTGGCTGCTGAAGCAGCAAAGGGATGTCTTCTTCTTTGGGAATGGGTAATGACTTGCAAGTGTCACTTGCTTCAGTGTTTTGGCTTGGATGGTAAGGATAGTCACAAAGATGGATAAGAGAATCCAGTCTTCCATATGCTCATTCAGGAGAAAATCCTATGCTGTGTGTGCATCCAATGGAAATCATTCCTAAATCAGTAAACAGGATTGCATTCTGAAGCAATGTATGTGCCCTAACCTGAAAATAACCCCCCTGGAACACAATGGACATAGTCCTGAATAAACATCAATGTTCCATGTTGTTCTGTATATGTGGGGCATATTGTGGGTGGTCGAAGGCTTTCAGGGCTGGCATCCATCGTTTTTTGTGGATTTTTCAGGCTATGTAGCCATGATCTAGAAGAATTTATCACCTGTAACTGTGGCTGGTATCTGGTAAAACGTCAGGAATAAATTATTCTATGTTGTATGTATGTAATTTTTCTTGGATTTTAATCTGATATTGGTTTAATTGAATTTTAAGGGGTGGGAGGTTGGTTTTGGGTTATTGGGATTGTTTTATCTTGATGTCTTTTAATTATTGTAACTCTGATGACAGAGGAGCGGGCTATACATAAAATTATTATTATTATTATTATTATTATTATTATTAGAACATGGCCACATAGCCTGAAAAACTTACAGAAACTATACTGTGGGTAATCTGTAACCCTGAATAGAACATTTGGGATTGGGAACTATAGTCTCTCTATAGTTATAGAGAGAGAAGCAGTGTGGTTTAATGGTTTGAGTGTTGGGCTGCCGCTCTGGGTTCGAATTCCCACTCAAGCATAAAAACCCACTGCATGACCTTGGGCAAGTCAGAGGCTGACAAAGGCAAGCCCTATCTGAAAACATTTGCCAAGAAAACCTTATGATAGAGTCACCATAAGTTGTGTGGAAGTACACAACTACAACAACAATAGTTAAAGCATGAAGGGAGATTGCACTTGCTGCTTCCATTCCTGCATCTATGCTTTGATTTCATGTTTTGTTATTATATTCTTCCCTCAGAAATAGGTAAATGAAGGGTGAGTGCAGAGATAATCCAGTTTGAGACTGCTTTAACTGCCCTGGCTCACTGCTAGGGAATCCTGGGAACTGTAGTTTATTGTGGCACCAGAGCTCTCTTGACAGAGAAGGCTAAATGTCTCACAGGAGAACTACAGTTCCCAGAATTCCCCATCATTGAGCCAAGGCAGTTAAAGCGGTCTCAAACTGGATTATTTCTGCAGTGTGTTTTGGACATTTTTTATCGTAAAGAGGTGGATTTTTGGCACCACTTCCAAGTGGTGTGTGGTTTTGTTTTTATTGATTTTATGTATAGCCTGCTTTTCTCCTGAGTGGGAATCAAAGGCTGCATCCACACTGGAGAAATAACCCGGTTTGGACCCGCTTTAAGTGCCTTGGCTCAAGGCTATGGAATTCTGGGAGTTGGAGTATGTTGTGGGCCCAGAGCGGAGCAGAGCTCCGCTCTGGGCCCCACAACATACTCCAACTCCCAGAATTCCATAGCACTTGAGCCAAGGCACTTAAAGCGGGTCCAAACCGGGTTATTTCTCCAGTGTGGTCTCTAATATTTCTTCTGTAGTGTGTTTTGGGACCCAAGTCCCTTTTATCTCAGCAAAGCTATCCATATATTTGAATGAAAGTAAGGTCCAAAAAATAACACACACACACACACACACACTTTAAGGAATCTTGGGAATTGTAGTTTTTATTGTGGCTCCGTGACAGAGAGAAGGCTTAAAAACGCCTCACACAACAAACACAACTGAGTCACTCAAACAAACTACAGTACAGTGCAGTTTTATTTCCCACTAAAGCAAAATGACACTTTTTTTGACTCTGCAGCGTGGAACCCTGGGAGTTGTAGTTCTTATTTCTGAGGGGGGGCAGTCGCTTTTATATATTTATAATAATAAACCAAGGTCTGTCAGTAAAGAACAAGGCCTTGTATTCTGAGGGAACGCAGTGACGTCACACCCACCGGTGACGTCACCATCGCGGCCCTCAATGGCCGGCGGCAGTGTGCTTTATCGCTTCGCTCTGCGTCGTCGAGCGTTGATGACGTTACTCTCCCGCGCCGGTGGTTGCGGCCTAGTCGTACTCCAATCCACTCCTAGAGTAATCACCATGGCGGCGTCAGGTGGCCCTAAAGCGAGGAGGAGCTGTGGAGGAGGAGGCGGGCCTTTCCGGAAGAGGTAGCCTCGTGTCCGAGCGGGGAAGACAGCTGTGGGGCCTCGTCTTGACTAGTCTCGTCCTCCGTTGCCATGAGTTGCCCCGTGACGTGCGCGGCCTGGGTGCCTCGCGGCGTTGCCAAGGAAACGCCCGATAAGGTGAGCGCGCTGAAGTGCCTTCTCTCTCTCAGTCCTTTCAGGGCCTCATTATTATATTACAGTAGGGCCTTATTGCTGACGTAACGCGGCGACGTCACCCCCCGCCTGTGACGTCACCAACGGCCCTCAGGGATTGGCAGAAGCCTCTTAAGCTTTGTCAGCCACTTGGAATAACCATAATAATTACAACAATAAATAATGATAATAATAATAAATAAAATTTTATTTTTTTAGAATAAAACCTCACACAACCCCCCTCCCTCCTTAACCCCAAGCATAAAACATAATAACTACAATAAAATACAATTGAAATATAAAAAAAAATGTCCCCCGTACGTTATTTAGAACATATAAAGCACGGAAATGAAACGCAGATAACGGTGTCGTTTACTAGTCGTTTCTAGTAGATGATAATAAATGTCAATTGTGTGTGTATATATATATATATATATCCTGCCTTTTCTTGAAGGAATCAAGACGGGTTACGCAATAAGAACAAAATAAAATATGTAAAAATTCACAATACAATGCAATAAAGCTGAATTATATTTCTACCCCTACCCCTTACATAAGTTAACAGATAGAAATGAAATGCATAAAAATTCACAATGCAGTAGTATAAATCTAAATTATATCCCTGTCCCTTACATAAGTTAACATAGCAAAATGAAATGCGTAAAAATTCACAATAGAATACAATAAATCTAAATTATAACCCTATCTCTTACATAAGTTAACATAGCAAAATAAAATACATTAAAATTGACAACACAATACAATAAATCTGAATTATATCCCTATCCCTTACATAAATTAACATAGCACTATTAAACTATTATTATATTAAACATTATGTTACTAATTATAAAATAAAAATGAGAGGTGGAAAAATAAGATGGTTATAGCCTTGTGAAATAACAACCTTCTACATTCTTGCTCATTGAAAACCTTTTTTTCCTTTTAAACTCTTAACTTTGTTATCTTTTTTTTAATCTTTGGTAATACTTAAATGCTTAATACTTAAATCATCGTATCAACCTCATTCTTCAAGTTATAAAAGATTCTCTGTAAATCTGCCTATAAAAAAACCTACAAAGATTCCAAAGGGAAAATTATGATAATGAAAGGATAATAAAATCATTAAAATGATTGCTAAAACAATAATAGGTCCGTCAATAGGATGGTCCATATCAGTGGAGCGACTGAGTCAATTATTCTGGGAAGGCCTGTCAGAAAAGATCTGTCTTGACAGCCTTTTTTAAAGCCACCAAGGTTGGTATTATTCTGTTATTCCAGGTGACATGTCTCCATCCTACAGAATCCTGGGATTTGTAGTTTTGTGAGGCACCAGCATTCTTCGGCAAAGAAGGCTAAAGACCTTGTAAAACTGCAAATTTCAAAATTCCATAGGCTGGAGCTACAACGCTTAGAAGTGAATCCCACTGTGGGAGAAAGGCAAGATATAAGTCTAATAAATAAATAAATAAAACAAGTGGTGTCAAACTGTATTATTTCCAGAGTGTGGGTGAACCCATGTTACAGGAGTGGAGGCAGCGTTGCAGATTTTTACTGCCATCCTGTGCTTTCATGCTGCTGAAAGCAGTGCTGATCCCTGCAGAGCTTCCAAGAAAGAAAGAAGCAGTTGTAAGCAGGGGTTACAGATACAGTACTGGTTCCTGACATTTCAGAACACTTTAATTTAAGCTTGTCTCCTCATTGTTGGAAATACTGATCTGTTCACTAACAGGGTCCCCTTTACTGTTTCGTCATGACTTACCCATTTTTCTCAAGCCACCTGGCAACATTTGATTATAATTCGGCATGTTGTGTGTCCACTTTGCAGGTCCAACTTGACAAGGAAGAACTGAAGCGCTTGATCTCTGATGCCAAAGAGAGACTGCAGTAAGTTTTGACTATTGTGAAACGTGATTGTAGGAACATTTGTGTTTGTGTATTGTACTGTATCTGCATGAAGTGTTGCGGAGTCATTGCTCTTAATGGTAGATGACAACTTGTGTCTTCTTGTAGCTTCCAAAAATAGGTATACAGATTTGGTTGGATGGTCTGGAAGTACAGACATGTGCGAGTGAAAACATGAAAATAAAAGCTTCTTGGGTCTTATTTATATCATGTTTCATACATGAACACTTTAGAATATATTATTACTTCTGTTAATTTTTTGTTAGTCATTTCCAACCCACTAACATTTTGCATAGCCATAGCTATGTATGAGATTCTTAAAGACTCTTTTTTGCCTTGTCTGTAGAGGAAAATTCCTATGAGCAGGAATATGAATTCAGTCTTGGTCTGCAGTTTCAGAACAGTTTTAGATGTGTGGTGAAGAGTCAAGAGAGTACAACAAAATTCTGCTACACAGGTGGTGGTCACTATACAATATGTAGTTATCTGCACTAAGCCCACTGATTTCTGTCACTCCATGTATAAAGAATGTGTCAGAGTGAGTCTATAGATTTAGATGATGAGATGACTAATAAAGAGATTGCTGCTGCTGCTGCTCCTCATTACTAGTAGTATGAGTTGAACCTCCAGTAAACAGGTGTGAGATTTGCAGCAGAATCCTTTACGTTAGAGTGCATCCCACAGTGTTCCAAAGAACTGGGCTCCTCATAAACATGAGTGAGCTTGGATAGTCATTGGCAAGAAAACATATGAAATTGTGCACATGGCTATGGTTCGGAAGTTGACATTCTGTGCCATTAAAATGTGTGAAAGTCATTAATATATTTTTAATTTTTTTTTCTTACATAAAGGACAGAAGATAGTGATGATGATGAACAGGAAGAGGGTTCAGGAGATGCCATGGATGTTACTGACGCTGGAGCAGGTACCTCTGCTTCCCAAGAGGAGGACCCTGAGGAGTCTGAAAAACTGGATGATGATGAACTGGCAGAATATGACTTGGATAATTATGATGAGGAAACTTCAGGTAACATTAAATTTCTCTCTATGTCCTCCTATTCACCACCACACTCTCTGAAACTTGTTATGCAAAGATATGAGTTTCCTTTGTGGGCTGAAATGTACATCTATGGCTGGTATTGTTGGGTTATGTAGACATGTGGGGTGTATCTCAGTAGAACTGAGAGGTCTTTTAATGGAGTGAAAGAAAAAAGGATTACAGTTTATGGCTGAAGAATCATAGAATCATAGAGTTGGAAGAGACCACAAGGGCCATCCAGGAACTCCCAATCAAAGCGTCCCTGACAGATGGCCATCCAGCCTCTGCTGGATGGAGACTCCACTACATTCTGAGGGAGTGTGTTCCATTGTTGAGCAGCCCTTACTGTCAGAAAGTTCCTCCTAATGTCTAGGTGGAATTTGCATCAATTGTTTCGCGTTCTAGTCTCTGGAGCAGCAGAAAACAAGCTTGCTCCCTCCTCAATATGACATCCCTTCAAATATTTAAACAGGGCTATCATATCACCTCTTAACCTTCTCTTCTCTAAACATACCCAGCTCGTTTGAGTTGCACTTGGCTCCAGCTGTTTTGAATTAAATGGGTATTTGGGATTGCCTGGGTCTTAAAAATCTTCCACTTTATTGCTCTGCGTTAAGATTAGAATCTCCATACAATCCAGACCTAAAGCATGAACAAGCAATGCTATTAAATTGCTAGTAAGAAGGTTCCCTTTAAATGACCTGCTCTGCATTTATGCTTTCTGGAAATATCTGTCAGGTTGCTCTGAGAAACAAGATGTATCCTCAGTCTCATCTAACAAGGCTGTTTTTCTGTGTGGTTGTGAATTTCGTCTTAATCTAACTTGGCCCTGAGATCTTCAGTGTGACCCATCTAACCACCCATACAGTTCCTCTCCCTTCTCTGTGTGGGGAGGTAAACCATCACACAGAAAACAAAGTAGCCCATAAGAAAACAATCCAAAATTCTTCTTAGAGCAGCACCTTTATTAGAGTAACTAAAATGTCACAAAATATTGTGCAGCTTTTTAAGTTCTTGACAACTCCTCATCAGACAAGGTGTTAAAAGTAGGTTGGAGAGAGAAAGTGTAGTCTGATGTTAAAATTGTGCAATCGGCATTTCATTCACAATCTTGATTTTAAGAACATTCCTTCCAGCCTCTAGGTAGGACTAACCAATTTGGTTTCTACTGACTTATTTTAATTATATGAAATTAATCTTTGAACTTTGTCAATATACAAATGACCTAGGTTGGTTTGTCTTCTGTTTGCCATGTGCTAAGGAGTGTGTTCTGTCTACAAACCCATGTTACAATTAGAGTTTGTTCTTTCAAAAAAAGGGAAATCACCCTGTATACACACACACTCATTCATTCATTCATTCATTCATCTCAGCCCCCCTAGGGAAATTTCCATAGTACCTACCTGGGAGAGCAGAGCCGGGCAACTTGTGGCCCTCCAGATGGGCTTTTGCTGTTCAACAACATATGTACAGCAACAAGTTGCCCAACCTTGTTGGTTGTCCTTATTTTCATGTCTGTCTCATCTCAAACGCATCTGAATATTGTGGCTAAAATACAGACTCCATGGCTGTACAATCAGGAATTTTCCTCACCTCTTGAAGCCTCAACTATTACTTGTATATACTCAACTATAAGTTGAGAAATTTATGCCCTTAAATTGACCCTAAAATCCTGGGACAGCTTATATATGGATCAATAACTACTACTGCTTAGAAAGATCCTAAAACAAGCAACCCTGATTGCTCCATTCTTGATGTCTCAAAGAATATGTGTCTTTCTCTTTCTCTCTCTCTCTCTGTATATGTGTGTGAAAGAGGTTCCCAGTCCGATTTGCAATCCTTTTCTTCCCATGGAAGAAACTCCAATTTAACACCTCTTGCTTCCCTCTCCTGTCCGATTTGCAATCCTCCTCTTCTCTTGAAAGAGAAACCTTAACACCACTTACCTCCCTTCCCAATCTGATATTAAAACTTCTCCTCCAGTACCTGGGAATCAGTGTTAGGTGGTCAGGAGGGGTCCAGAGAAGGAGAAGGCAGGACGGAAGTGCTATTTTCCCCTTTCTCTCCTTTGTTATAGCCCCCTAGGTTTTACATCTTTCCATGGGTCATATCAAAATCCATGATTTTGTCTCTGAAACCTTCCCTCAACGTATACATGAGGTCGACTTGTACATGAGTATATGTGGTAATATTAAATATATTACAGTTACTTTCCCCAAAGCTACTGCAACTGAAGCCTTGTTTGTGGTTATGTGTTTTGTTTGAGGCTTTAAAAAAAAGGCTATCCCAGATCTCAAAATCTCTATCAGGATTATTTGTATTATAATTGTATGGCTGAAATCAGATTACATTTGTTTCATTTTTAAACCTTTCTTATGTTTTCTCTGGTGTCAAAAACATCATACCAAAAGACTACGTGGTTCTAACCTGCACTGCAGAAATAATGCAGTTTAATACGTTAGTCCTGGGATTTGTAGTTTGTTATGGCACCAGAGCTCTTTGACAGAGAAGGCTAAATATCTCACAAAACTAGAAATCTCAGAATTCCATAGCATTGAGCCATGGCAGTCTAAGCTGTGTCAAACTGCATTATTGCTGCAGTACAGATTAGAACTTGCATTTTTGGCCAATAATAATTTCTTTCAGGAAACAGTTGCTTTTTAACTTTTATTATGCAAATTTGACTGACTGAGCCCAACTCCTTGCAATTTAAAACAGTGAACATTCCTTTATAGGTGCTGAGAGTCTTGGAGATACCCTAGCAGGTCTTACAGTATATGGAAGTAATGAAAATGATCCTTACATCACTATAAAAGATACTGTGAGTGACAAGATTGATTGTTTTTTTTAAAATGAAAGAAAGGGGAAAGACAGCTGGAGTGTTCATTGAAGTTGAAGTCACTCTTGAATGTATATTGATATGGTGACCAGTCATTTCCTTTTTGCAGGAAAATAATAGTTAGACTTTAGAGAATTAAATGACTGATATCAGTATCTTTTTTACATTGGACTATGCATTCTTTAGGTTGTATACTGAATATTAAAGCACTTGCTAAAATTTATGCCTTTTAGCTTCTAGATAAAACGCTTTTGAGGATTTTGCATCGAGGCACTTTATGTTTGTAGCTTTTTAAATACTCTGGAAGGCAGTTGTGATTTCAGTGGTTGCTTGGTTGCTGGTGCACTCACCCTTCATTTACTTTTAATTATAGCCACATCTGGGGCTCTTTTTGCTGAAGGCAGCTTTTGAGATGGTTTCTTGTCTTAATTTGTATACTGTTTTCTTCTTGGTTATCTAGGCCAGGACCTTACAAAAGATAAATCAGGATCTACTGGTAGATTGGATGAATTGCAGTAGATCAACTAGATATTCAAATATCAAATGATTATATAACATTGAAGCTCTCTTTCCTATGAAAGTAGTCTGCTGAAATCAAGAAAGCTTGGAGGGAAAACCTATATAGGGATGTGAGTGAGAAGAATCATATTGGGCATAATGGTCTGAGGCAGCTTCTGAGGTCTGGGTGACTGCATTGAAAAAAACCCACTAGAGGTCACACTCCTGCCAGATTTTGGCAGCTACTGCTGATTTTTCCACTGTTGAAAATTAGCAGCAGCTGAGATAGCTGTCTTGTGGTTCAGGAAGGTGCTAGATCCCTCTGTCATACCGTAAAGTCCTACCCAAGAGCTGAGTATGTCTTTCCCTTCTAGAAAGGAAGACCAAAAGAAAGGTTTTTTTAAAAAAACAAACAAACATATTTTCAGTTTGATGCCACCATCAGTTTTATTGTTGTGGGAGCAGGGAGCAGGGAGAATAGCCTGTGGGACACATTTTGCCCATCCTGTTTTATAGCGACAGTATAATATTGTTTTCTCGAAGAAAAATGTGTAAAGCCTTTCTTTAATTTTAATCTCATTTTCTTTTAGGAGCAGTATGAGTCAGAAGACTTTGTGATTAAACCTAGCGACAATCTTGTAGTATGTGGTAGAGTTGATAAGGACCATTGCAGTCTAGAGATACACGGTGAGTAAACCTTTTTGGCTTTTAATACAGTGCCAGGAAAGACTTGGATCTTTGTTATATAAAAATGGTTCCCTTTGTTTGAAATCTCAAAAGATGTTTATCTTCATATTTGGATTCTTTCTATGTTTTAAGTGTTTGTAGAAATCAACTATATGTGGTATAAATGCAACTCCCAGCATTCCTAGTCATTAGAGCCAAAGATGAGCAATACTGGGAGGTGTAGTCCAGTAACATCAGGAGAACTCACCCTGGTATAAATACCTCCTTACGTTTTAGTGGGAAAAGGCTATGCTATTCCTTCATTTGCATGCTGGTTTTATGTTCCTTAACTTGTGTCCTTTTTTAATTTTAATTTTTTTGGGGGGGCTAATCAGTGTAATTTTTAACTTGCTGTGATGCAATATACAGTAGTGTGTGGTGTTACCTGGAGTTGCTGTCTCTGCACACTGTTGTCAAGTGAAGTAAGACAAATTGTCTTGGTGCTATTTCCAGATCTTGTGAGAGGAGTTGATACATCAGTGTAAGAATTGCTCAATTTTGGATGTTTCAGACTGGCATTGCAAAGTATTACCATGATAATTCAGAATGCCTTCTGTAATGTATCAACATTAAATACGCAGAACAAAAAAATGTGAAAATATGAACTATTCCAGTATATATAGTCAAGGGATAGTCCAGTACTATTGACTGTAAAGAAATAAATATCTTCACACATTGTTGTGACCGTGTAGCTTCCAGCTATGCCAGCTATATGTTCATCGGCATCTAAAGGAAGACTAAGCACACATACATACTGGTGTGTATATTTATAACTCTTCCATGTAAGACAAAATACCCTGTTCTGTGCAGGAGACCCACATACTTTAATGTATGCATAGGACCCCTTTTCATGCTTGTTAAAGGCCTTTGTGAGTGACCCATGGCTTGACAATAATACTTTTACTCTGCACATTGGAGTGTGTGTTCTGTTTCATATATTTTAATAGGAGTGTGTTTTGTTGACTTTCCAACTTTCATTTTATTAATTGTGGGGAAATGTAATTATTTCAGTTTATAATCATGAAGAGGACTCATTTTATGTCCATCATGATCTCATCTTATCTGCATACCCATTAAGTGCGGAATGGCTGAACTTTGACCCAAACCCAGATGATTCTACAGGTGAGTTAAACGCAAGTTAATGTTTTAACACAGATACATCTTCCCACCACTGTCTTCTCTCCTCCCCCACCTCTGCCTTGTCATTTGTTTTGAGTCATAAGGTAAAACATTTTAGTAGACCTCTGGTCTGTCTCCAACTTCATTTAGTTGTCTTTGTTGTAACATACAACCCCCTCACAAGTGATTCCGGCCTTGGCATTATCAGCATTTTAGCTTTTTTTTTTTTTTTTGGTAGGTACAGTTGAGCAGCTGTTCCAAATTCTGCATTTTGCTTGCTTTTCCCTGTTTCCCAGTACAGTGGTCCCCCGGGATCCGAAGCCCCCGGGGAACGAAATCCCCGGGAGCCAAAACCGGCGGGACCGCCAAAATTCCCCCGGGATCCGAAGAAATCCCCGGGGAACAAAAGGGAAAAACCGCGCGGCCCCTTTAAATCGGCCGTGCGGTCCGTCCCTTAACGCGGTCCCCTGGGAAACGAACATTTCCGGGTTATGAAAGGTAATCCGGAACGGATTACCTTCGTAACCCGGGGGACCACTGTATCTTGCTTCTGATTATTGGTGGAATAATCTGTTTGTCATAATATGATTTTTTGAAATGCTATTTCTACCAGGCTATTAAAATACACTTGTCCCTCCACATTCAGTCAGGTCAGGGGCACAGGACTACTAGGAATGTGGGGAAACTGCAAGTAATAAAAACGCTATGAGAACACCTCTCTGGGAATCTTTAGGTCCTTCAGTACAACTCTGTGGTCAACTTCTGCCAGACATTGACCATTGATTTGTGCTGGAGGAGTAGAAATGCCTAGTGGAGTGTTCTCTCTAGGAATTTCTAGGTCCTTCAGTGCAACGTTTGGTTAAAGTTGACCATAGAGTTTCCCTGGAGGACCTAGATATTCCCAGAGAGAACATATTTATAGTGCTATATAAATAAAGGCTAATAATAATAATAATATCTGTGAATAATCAAATCCACAAAAGTCAACGCCACAGATTTGGAGGGACGAGTGTACTCTTTTGTCTTGCACAAGTTGGCAATGGCATACTTGGGTTTTGTTTTGAGAAGACATGCTTTCAAATATATATTAGAACTAGAGTGCTGGTTTTAGATACAGGAACCTTGGATTCTAATTCTCACTTGCCTGTGAACAACACCTCACCAAACTCCTTCATACCAGGCTCAGGCTGGCGTGCTGATTACCGGTAGTTAACCATGAAAGTCTGTTTTGATCTATTATGAAAGAGATACCCAGCCATGACACATGGCAGTTAAAGGGGTGTCATCCTGGATTATGTCTTTCAGTACTGATGAAGCCCACTGTGGAAATAAAGCAATTTGACACCACTTTATAACTCTTCTGGCTCCATCATGTGGAATCCTGGGGTTTGTGGTTAGATGAGGTGTTGTTCAGCAGGCAAGTGGTGGTCAAAATATTGTGCAGGGGCCTAATCATATCCTGATTAAAGCCTACACTGACTTCTTTGGATGAATCACATTATTCAAATGTAACAATAATCTTATCCTAGCTAAACGTTTGTGGAAAAGAACATTGTGCTTTAATTGTTTCTAAGTGCCTGTTTTGTATTTCTGACATTCTCTGGGTAGACAAGAGGAACAGTCCACAAAAAATGCCTTCCCCAGGCACTATTGGGGAATAACGAGTCTCACTATTTTCTAATAAAAGGAATTATTTATGTACTTATTTATACATGTATCTCTGTCTTGCAAGATCCAGTACTGGTTTGAGTGTTGGAGTACAACTCTGGAGATGAGGGTTCAAATCCCTTTCAGCCATAAAAATCCAGTGGGTGACCTGGGGCAAGATCTCACAAAGGCATAACCCACTCTGAAGAAATCTTGCTAAGAAAGTTCTGTGATAGGTTCACCTTAAGAGTCATCATAAATTGGAAATAACTTGAAGACACACAACAACAAGAACAAATTTCTGTCTTTTATAAAGCAATATAGCTTATAAATAAAAATAATCCTGCAATACTACTGATAATTTTAACATAATCCTGGCATTTTACTGATTGCACTGAATATGCTCAGGAAATAACAGAAACCAGCTTGTTAATTTGTGAAATCCATGAGATAACTCAATACTACACTTAATGTTTCTCCAGGAAATTATATTGCAGTGGGCACAATGAATCCTGTGATTGAAGTGTGGGACCTTGATGTAGTAGACTGTTTAGAACCAGTCTTTTCCCTTGGAAGCAAGAAAGTAAAAACAAAGAAAAAGAAAGGAAAGAAGGTAAGTGAACAAGCTAGAGTAGGCTGCAATGTATTTGAAAAAGAACCTGGTAAGGTGCTTCTCTTTTTCTTATCTCTAAAGAGCACAACCAAACCATATAGTTTATATGTTTATGTGTATTGGACTGTTGTGCTGGAACAGCGTATTATTTAGAAACACCATCTATTCTCTTGAGGAACTACACATTTCTAAACAGACATCTGTGAATTGGCAGGCACTCATGGACTGATACTCTCAAACATTGTTAAATCTAACATCTATTACCTAGCTATAAACGTCCAAAACAGGCATCCATTACAATTAGACCAGAACATATATCTATTTTATCATAGCCTAGTTATTTCTCTCACAAACCATTGGATTTTTTTAGTGTAATTATTTTATTGTAGAATGAGAGGATCTACAGTATGTCTCAGTAATTTATCAACACATAACAGCACATTTGTTTTCAAACAGCCCTTTTCATACAGTAGAGAATGACCAAAGCAGTCTTAATTTTTCTCTCTTCTTGGCTTCTTTTATTCTCTCCCTAGCCTCCACCCAGTCTATCAGCTGTTCTGTCTGAGTCAAATGAGATAAGAAAATCACTAGTTAGCCCCATTTATGTCAATGATCATCTCCAGTCAAATTATTGGCAATAATAGAAACCCAGATTCTAGATCTTGGCTTTTAGCTGCCTTCAACCAAATTTTGTCACTCATCTATGCTCTGCACGCTGTTGGTCAAGTTCATTCGTACAAGGAACATGCAACTCCCTTGTTAAAACAGCTTCACTAGCTATTGGTTTGTTTCTGGGCACAATTCAAAGTGCTGGTCATGACCTGTAAAGACCTATATAGCTGTAAAGCCCTGTCTGAAAGACTATATCTCAGATTCAGCCCTAGGCATCTCCAGGCTAGACGGGTAAAGATTCCATTCCAGCCGAGGTCTCTTCAAGGCAGCATACTTTATAAGTGGAGTAAATTTAGATTTTACTTCAAAAATTGTGTAGAGGAGAATTATTAATTCTGATGTTCTACATATTTTAAAATCTATAAGATAATAAATATTGTTAATTTTTACATATATGTGGAAGATATACAAACTTGTTAATTTTTTTTAATGAAGGGTTTATCAAAGGAAGACAATCAAGAAGGCCATACAGATGCAGTTCTTGACCTTTCATGGAATAAACAACTCAGGTAAAAATAATAATGTAATGATATCTTGTAGAAAGATTTGCTCCTTCACTATCAATTGGTTTTGTGGGTTTACCTCCCTCCCTCCTACTCTTGAGTAGGAGAGAGGGACTTCAAATTTCTTTGTGTTGTGTGCCTTCAAGTAATTTTTGACTTACGACCACCTTAAGGCGAACCTGTCATGAGGTGTTCTTGGCATGTTCAGAGGAGATTTGCCATTGCTATTCCTGAGGCTGAGAGAGTGTGACTTGCCCAAGGTCACCAAGTGGGTTTCATGGCTGAATGAGGATTAAACCCGAGTCTCCAGGAGTCATAGTCCAACCTTCAAACAACTATGTTATGCTGGCCCCCACATCACACTGGCCCCAAATTTCTACCAGTTGCCAATTCTCACTGATTCAGGGCTCCCCAACATTCACTGACTTTTAGAAGTCACTGAGGGAATTAATGTGTCCTCTTTGTTATCTCTGACCTTTCAGAGACTTGCCCTCCCCATTTCTCTCAAAAGATGGGAACTACACACACATATACACAAAACCATCGATACCAAACAAAGGCATGTGAAGAAAATGCAATTGAAAGAGTTTATTTTAAGCAAGTAATTATATTAGCAGTCTGCATCTAATCTGATGGTGCTAGAGCAATTTTGCCACAAAGAATGAGCAAAAGTTGCGTGATCCAGATGCACAAAGCTTGAAAAGATCTGCATAGAAAGATTGGCAATTGAAATTGTTTTCAAAAGTGTTTCTGTCATGTATTGACTTTGTGTTGAATACGTATGCAACTGACGAGCACCAGTTTGGTTTTTTAAACATTTAACTTTGAGGCCAAAATAAAAGGACTTTGTGCCTTCACAGTAGATTTTGCATCTTTCATTTCAGTTCCAGGTTGTAATATAACAAAATGTGGAAACGTCAAGGGTGTGTGTGAATACTTCCACAAGGCATTGTATTTGGCACTGGTCTCTGTGGCTGCTGGGTTGGTCATATATGTAGGAATAATGGAAAGTTATGCCTGCATATTTCCCCTTTCTGGTTATTGTGGGTGGAAGTAGTGAATACCTGCATTCACAGCAGCTCTACCAGAGTTCTTATCTTCAGCCAGATCGCCATAGCCATTTAATGAACAGAAGAGGACAAGGGGTAACTGTGTTCCTGTAGTTAGACAGATGGGAATAACATGCTCTTGGACCTCCTAGAGTGTGCTCAGCTCCTTTGTGTGCCCAACTGCAAGAACATAGTCAGAAACTTTTTGGCTGATCCCATCTCCCCTGACTACTGAATGGCAGGAGATGGAGGGACAAACTGGCTGTAGGATGGTAATTCAATTCCAGGAGGGAGGAAGATACAGGGTTTCATCTGGTGGAGCTTTATGCTCTGCCAGCTCCATCTAGGATCTCAGCCAAGATTAATAGATGGAGCTGTGGCCCACTGGCAACTTCTGTTTCTAGAGTCTTAACACTTTATTTAAATAAAAATGGCTCTGTAATGGAAATAATTTCAGCCACAGTTCCCATACAGTGGACTACCTCCTATTTGGTTAATCAGATAACTTGGAAAAAAGAACTTGGTGGTTCAATTTCATAATCTCCTAAACTGAAATACCGGATTTAGGCAGCAGATTACATCCTGTCTTTCCCAATCTTGGTAGGTTATTAAGATGGTCAGTGGCCATTTAAGTACAACTCATGCATTTCAGCAAATGGCTGAGCTTTTTATTTAAAAACAAACAAATAGTAGAACCATTTTTTGTCTTAAGGCAGTGCTGATGCATGTTTCTAAAACATAGGTAGAACTGAGATGAGACAAATGTACATGGGCTATGTGTGCATTTGGGCTTTAATGATACTAATCAGTGATATTTGTTCTTCCAGATCTGTGCTGGCGAGTGCATCAGCTGACCATTCTGTAATTCTTTGGGACATGGCCAGGGGCACACCAGCAGCAAATCTTTCTCTTCATACAGACAAGGTATGTTCCTGATTCCAGAAGCATAGCCAGCTTCATTTCCTGTAGCAACCAAAACAATCAAAACCTAAATCCAGTTCTTTTAATTGCAGCTACAGAAGACCCTTTGAATGAGTGGAACATATAGTATATATTCAACTCTTAAGTCAAGAATTTTATGCCTAAAAATTGACCCTAAATCCTGGGTCGACTTATATATGGGTCAGTACAGTAATACTGCTTAGAAAGGTACTGAAAGAAGCATATCCCATGTGCTTCATCAGTAATTTTTGAAAAAGCTGCCAAGCAGGAATGTGTGTGTGTGTGTGTGTGTGTGAGAGAGAGAGAGTTGATTCCCTTCTCAGTCCAATGTTAAAACCTCTCCCCATCATCCTTCTCTGGATATCTCCCCCCACCAAACACCCCATCCCCCCACCAAACACCCCATCCCCCCACCCATTCCTTCCCTTTTCAGTGCAGTGTTAACCTTTTCCCATCAAACAACCACCCAATTTCCCTCCAGTTCTTTTTCTTTTCAATCTGATGTTAATGTGCTCTCCCCATCAAACACCATTTCCCTCCAATTCCTTCACTTTTCCATCCAGTGCTAACCTTCTCTCCCCACCAAACTAGCTGAATGGCTCTTAAATTTTAGTTTGAACTATAGTTTTGCAAGGTAGTAAGATAGTGGCAGCTCAGTGCGTTGTCACTGTTTGCGTCACTGATAAGTCAGGCAGAACATATTTTCAGAATTCAACATTCTCCATTCTGCATCCTGATTGCAAAGAAATGAGTGCTGCAGGAACAAATGTGTCTTTTTGTTGTTGTTTGAACAATGACTATTCTAAGTTAATTTCTACCTAGAGCCAACTAAAGCTCTAGATTTCTTCTTTTTGTGTCCTACATAATTAGTTTTTTAATGCACTGTATATTTTATATGCTAAAGGATGTATTGCTCAGAGCCAACAGATAACCAAATTAGTATAAAATATTTTGTCAAAGAATTCCATATAACTGGAATTATTTAAAAGGTATGGAGTGTGAAACTGGATTTCATTGTAGTGTTTTAAATCTGATATCTGTTGTAGGTGCAGACACTGCAGTTTCATCCCTTTGAAACACAGACTCTGATTTCTGGTTCTTATGACAAGTAAGGAAAACACATACTTTGTATTAACTTTTTCTCTTGTGGAATTAGAATTGCATGATTGTTGAGGAAATACAGAAATCATAAATGTAATATAAAATGCTTTTGCCTTAGTGTTAACATTCCAATATAGGATTGCATTTATTACTTCATGGTCATTGTGTTTCTAAAACGTTGAATTACCGGTATCTACCTTCTAGACGTTTTTACATGTTTGCTAGAAACACTCCTCAGTGAATTCTTAACTATAATGAACACTGATTTTGGCTGCATTTTTATACAAAATTTCTTGGGAACATGTTTTATTGAAATCAATATGATTTGATTCTGAGTAGACTTTCCTCGGACTGCACTGTTCTTTGCCTTTTCCGCAGGGGTGGGAAGCATGATGCTATTGTAACTCACAGCAGCCCTTAAGACAACATAACCTTGGTGAGGAACCTAGTCCTAAAACAGCTGTAGGGCCTTGGGATTCCTATTCCTGCTTTACAGTCTTAATGGTTTCTGTAAGTTTTCTTCAGTAACTTGCTTAGCATATGGCAGCTTTTAAAATTCAGCTTCTTTTAAAAATGATGCTTTCTACTTTGGATGCATACATTAACATTAGTTTATAATCTGATACCCAACCTGAGTAAATATTCTGATTATACCTTTCAGATCAGCCATTTTGTACGACTGCAGAAGTCCACAGGATAATCATAGAATTTGGCGTTTTAGTGGTCAGGTTGAAAGAGTGACATGGAATCATTTTTCCCCTCACCATTTCTTAGTAAGTATAAGGCTTTCTGATGGCTTCTAATATTCTTTTTAGTTTCACTCTATTAACATTTCACCTGCTAACCAAAAATATTGAAGGTGTATGATAAAATGTAATAAGATATACAATCCAGACCACAATAGAATAACCAACTAGATATAGGTTAAGCAGCAAACATGTAGTATTTTTTAATACTTTACCTTGGTGACAAACTCTGCTAAAAAGAGAACTTTAAGAAAATAGGAAGAGGTTCAAGATTCAAGATTAAGAGCTTCTAACTATGGAAACTTATTGCGATAAATGCGGCTTATCCACCATAATGCCTTTTCTTTCTCTTTGTCTGTCTTCTCCCCTTCCCTTCTGGTTTTGGACAAATGGAAGGCCAGATAGCACCACCTGTCTGGTTGGATTTCGCCTCTTGTTGATTGATTGTTTTTTTAAGCATTATTTTTCACCCTAGGCCAGCACAGAAGATGGATTTGTATACTGTCTAGATGCCCGTTCACATAAACCAGTCTTCACAATGAAAGCTCATGATGAAGAAGTATCTGGTAATTTTTTCTTCTTTCCTTACAGTTTAAGCAAATGTTAAGTTTGGTCATTAGATTATCTCCAATATAAATGGGTTCATTTTCCTATATACTCACTCTTGAAACAACTGTGTACTTGCCACTGTGATGTCTGGGAGAGCTGTGTACTTCTTATCTATTTTAGGATCCTAACTAGGCTTCTATTGAGAGGTAGATCAGATTTTTTTAAAAAAAATCCCTTGTTTTTACCAGTGGAAGGAAAGAACTTTTCATTTGGTATTGCTGACCCTGGCATTTGGGGAGCACTTGAATCAGATAATTTTGGGGTTTCCTCGACTTCAGGGCACAGTAGAGATATGCATGTCAAGTATTTTCTCATGTTGCATCTGAGTACCTGGGAGCTCTGTGCAATGAATACAGTGGTGCCTTTTCAAGTGACGGGATCCTGCTGCATATTCAGTCTAGATATGGCTTTGATTTAAGCTCTTAATGAATTTTTTTTAAATTTCACTACACAGTAAAAATTATGCTTTTTTTCAGGACTACAGTTAAGCAGCCAAATCAAAGGATGTCTTGTTACATCATCAGCAGATAAATACGTGAAAATCTGGGACATTTTAGGAGACAAACCTAGTTTGGTCCATTCCAGGGATATGAAAATGGTAAATTCGGTCTTCTTTTTGAAAATAATCAACAGTCTTTTATTGTTGTTGTGGCTCCTTTAAGAAGTGTCCTATATATAATAATTCCAGTGAATCCGGAGCAAATTAGTCTTAAGAATTATCTATTGTTAACAAAGTATCCCACAATTGGTTCAAGTCCTACAGCATAAATTAAAACAGCATGTTGTAGACTAATAACAGATTTTGGAGCATACATGAAGGGAATTGGATCCTTTACTGCCTTGGCATACTACTGACTCAGAAATTTAAAACTCCAAAGGTGGTATTTCAAAAGATTTGAGATTAATTCCAGAGAATAAAAACACTAATATGCTAATACAGGTTCAAGAATAATTGTACTAAGTGTAATCTGGCACAACTTTATCAACTGTAGTATTAATGGCTTGTTCAAAAGGGATGTGAAAGCCGGTTTGATATGGGGACATAGATTTTTTGATCAGTTGCACTACTCGAGGTATGCAAGGGTACTGATTTTTACTCTAGATGGGGAACTCTTGGCTCAACCTTCCAATTCTATCTGTAGCCAAGCTAAAGATAGATTACTATAAGATGATAGTGTACGTGTGGAAAAGGCAGTAAAAAATGGACATTTCTGCCCATGGAGTACAGGAAATTTCTGGAATGCAGAGTGAGTAACCGATTGAAAAAAAAAGTACAGCTGTCTATTAGAATGGAACTGTGTATGTCTTTCATAATAGATCAAAATAGATTTTCATGGTTAACTTATCAGCATTCCAGACTTAGTCTGGTATGAAGGATACATCCGTGAATGTATCCAAAACATATCCATACATCCAAAACACCATGCAAAAATAATCCAGTTTGAGACTGCTTTAACTGCCTTGTCTCAGTGCTAGGGAATCCTGGGGATTGTAGTTTATTGTGGCAGCAGAGCTCTCTGACAGAGGCGGCTAAATGTTTCACAAAACTACAGTTCCCAGAACTCATAGCATCGAGCCAGAGCAGTTAGACCGGTATCAAACTGGACTATTTCCGCAGTATGTTTTGGACCTCTGATTACTTGGTGCAAGTCACTAAACCCTTCTAAAATGGGTGAGTAAACCATGACCCACAAAACCCTTGGAATCCCCCAATACCCATGGAACCCCCCTCCCTTGAAAAACAATCAAAGAAAAAAAGTGAAAACAGAAAACCACTGAAACCATGATGATGATGATGATGATGATTTGACTCCCCCCTCACCTGCAACTACCCCTACTCCCAGAGCCTTGGGATGATCTGTGGAACCAGAAGGAGAGTCTGTGATGCATGAGTAGGTAGTGACCCCCACCCTATCTGCAGTCTATTTCTAAATAATGCATTTAATTTTATTATTAATTTGGCCTTTTTTCATTTTCCTCCAACTTTTAAGATGGCAAAACTAATACATGTACTTTGATAACATAGGGTGCAACAGACTGAAGTTCCCTTTAATACAGAGTACTTTCACAATTTTGCTTGAACAGAATCAATGCTTTTAAGTTTTTTTAATGTAATAAATTTGTCAACTAAAACAATTTTATATGTTACAAAGGGCTTACACTCTCAGTTGGGAAACATATTTCTGGCAGATAGCTAGTGCTCCCCGCCCCATCATGTCCAGTTCTGTTCATTGGAGAGCACGGAATCAGACATGCTACACAACAGGTATCTTCAGGGACCTCCAGGGATCCTCAGGTAGTCCCTGCAGATATCCCCATAACATGTCCAGCTGCAGGAAAATAGCTGACTGCGTTTTCATGCTCCCCAGTGAAATACAAATCGTCATGTTGTGGTTTTGCATAGCTTAAAATGTGCATTTGGCAGAATTATGGGCATAGTGATATTTGTAAAGAATTCTGCCTTTTACAGCATCTCACTAATAGGATGCCAATCTTGTTATCAATGAAGCATTTTATCTTAATAAAGCATTAAGTTGATATGAAAAGTACTGCATGTCTTTCAGGTTTTCCTGTATTTTTCCGGTGGAAAGGACAGAAAAAAATGTGTTTACCCCATGGCTTCAGACTTTTACATCTATAATTATTCTTTACATCTTCTGTGTTGGAAAGGGGGAAATGACAAAATCCTAAAAAATCAATTCTGTTTCCTTCCTATCCTGCAAGTAGGGAATTCAAAGGGAATGTAAAATTAGGGAATGTGGTATTAATAGGTCATTGCAGGATCACAAAGAAATCATGCTTGCATGACTTCTGCCCACAGGGTGTCCTCTTCTGTGCAGCTTGTTGCCCAGACTTTCCATTTGTCTATGCCTTCGGAGGAGAGAGACAAGGACTACGTGTGTGGGACATAAGCACAATTTCTGCAGGTGATTAATTCTCATTTATGTTGGTTCCAGTTATGTGTGCTATCCTATGAAAGGGGAGTCTTTAATGTATTATACAGATCAACATATGAACATAGGTTACAAGAGGTTAGCAAAGTAAGGGCTGTACTAACACTTAACCTCAGTAAGGATCCTATTACAAAGTAAGCCTGTGAGACAGTCATGCACTTTTGAACAGTATAGGATTTGGTTCTCCAATCTGATGTCTTCCAGATGACTGTATTGCAACCATAGGTTTGTTTGTTTTTGTTGTTTGTTTGTTTGTTTGTTTGTTTTTGGCTATGTGGCCATGTTCTGGAAGAATTTATTCCTGATGTTTTGCCTGCATCTGTGGCTGATAGCTCTGATGCAGGCAAAAGGTCAGGATGAATTCTTCCAGAACAGTCACATAGCCCAAAAAACCCACAAAAAACTATGAATGCTGGCCATGAAAGCCTTTGACTTCACACTGCATTACAACTCCTGTTATGGGGTGAATTACAGTTCACCACAACAGGCAATGGTTTGGAGAAGGCTGGTGTAGGAATTTCTCATTTTCTCTTTCCAGTATCTCTTAACATGGTTATGTCCATTGCCAGATTTCTCTGCGTGTTGAGGATTGTGGGGGTATGCTTTTGCAAAAGAACAGCAGAAGTAAAATATGGTCTTGCATGTTTTATGGCTTGTGAGATAATTCCTGTTGTTAATACAGTATGCCTGTAATTCTAACAGTAGTGCATATTTTGGTTTGTTACAGTGAATGAAGTTTTTGGAAACCGACAAAGACTGGTAGTTGCCCAAGCAAGTCATGAAGCTGAAGCAAAAATTTCTGCTAACAGTGGCAATGCTCTGGAAACTGTCACAGAATCATGATGTAGCTTAACTTTCTATGTATTCAACACAAATATAATTTAATACCATGATTACTATTAAAATATGTATTTTTCTTGAACTAAAGACAGGTTAGTTCAGAGCTGAGGTTTGCTTTGTAAGCTCTTTTCCTGAAGAGCTAAGCAGTCACTGTAAATCAGAGGTCGGAATCATGGAGCCATAGCATGGTGAGGAATGCTAGAAGCTGCAGTCCAGTATTGACAGAACTGTGGGATCAAGCAGACTGGTAACTTGCAGAGGCCACTCCCCATTTGATGTGGGACTGTAGCAAACAGACGCCATGGTCTGCAATGGATCACCAGCAAGCACTTTTTGAGCTCCTTTTGCAGCTGGATTTGGATTCCCTTAGGCAGCCACGACACAACCTCAGCCTGATCAGGGGGCATGCATAATCTGAACATCATAGTTCTGGATGAGCCTGAAGGAAGAACTATAGGCCCATCTGTTTTGGGCCTACATGATTACCATCCTTACCTAGTCTAAATATTATGAAGCTTGGTAATAACATAATAGATGTTCATGCAGCTACTTTGTTCTTGATAAGATGTACGTCTTAAGCTTTATACTTGGCCAAGAGGGTCTCTTAAGAATGCAGCCTATGTAAGCTTGCCATTTTTCTAGAAGGGTAGGATATGTGAACCCTTCAAATTGTTATTGGACTATATCTCTTAGTAGCTCTAGCCCCTGGGCAGCTGCAGGTTCAGCATAAATGAAAGGGCCTTCTCTCACCTTTGATGGAGCTACAAATTAGAAACAGCATTAGTGTCACATTAATGAATCTTCTATTACAGAACAGCTATAAAGAAAAATATCAATATTCAGCTCAAAAGATCGTAAGAGAACTGGAATTAATGCACAGATTAAAAAGGAATATTTTAATTTTTTTCCCATAAGGAACTTTTAAATGATACTGTGATTCCATAAATACATTAGCAGCAGAATACACAACTTCCCAAAAGTAACGGTTACCTGTTACAGCATAGAAAATACTATCTGTTGTAACCATTGTATGGCAGAAGTTTGGATCATGCTAAAACCAAGCCTGCATTGCAAACACAAGCATGCCTTTCTGCATGGGTCCCATACTAGTAAGATGGAATAGTTTTTTACTCCATTAGTATATATTGATTGAATGCTCATTTCAGCTTGTTCCTTCTGAGCCAAAAGTAATTTTTACAACAGGAATAATGAAACCACAGAACTTGCTGTGATGTAATTTGATTTGTATACTAAAGTACTATTAACTGTAGAGAATTGCTAATATTGTTCCAAACATTTGGCTGATCAGAACTGTATCTACCTGTTTCATTCTAACAGTCATGCATGACATACCAACCAACTAGTGAAATTTTAAAGATAGATGTGGGTAGTTACATTGGGTTAGGCTTTTGGAAATCTCTCAGGAAGAGTACATAAGCCATTTTCTTTAAGGGTGTGAGGTCCGTCATTCAGCAGAGGTTCACTTGTACATTAATTTGACAAACAGAATTTTAGAACACTGAGTCCATTTATACTCGTAAAAACACAATTTCTTATTTGTGGCAAGATAGTGTCTCATTTGTCACATAGATGCTAGTCTGAAGTCTGCAGTTTTCACTCCTCGAAGAGTTTATCAATTCTTCCTCCTCTGAAGAATCATCGTCGTCATCCTCCTCCTGGGTTGAGAGGCTGGAGGTAGGTCCTTTACAGATTTTTAGGTGCCGTGTTAGGTGGTATTTTGTTAAATAAGCCTTGGAGCATTTTTCACAGACATAGTCCCGCTTTCCTTCATGAGAGTTTAAGTGTTTCTTTAGATGGTTTGTCCTCAAGAAAAGCTTCTCACATTGGGGACACTTGATTTGACGTTCGCTAAACAGACGGGACAGCAGAGAGAAGAGTATTGTAGTCATGTTAATATGGGACTGTAGCCGGCTGAATAGCTGACAATTCTTTTGAAGTATAGAAATTTATATTTGGCGAATAGTATTTAAATGTTCCAACCCTGCCTTCACATGTCCATTTAATATTCAGAAAGTCAGAAATTTATAAGCACAGAGCTTAGCCCCACCTAAAAAATATGTGAAAAATATATATTCCTACAAGATTACAGCAAATCAAGACAATCACAAGAATCAATACTGCTGCTTCTGAACTGCCTGCAGAGAAAGCCATGAAAAAAATACTGAAAACTAGTCTGTAGTAGTGGGTTAGAGCAGTGATTCCCAAAATGGGTGGTACGTGGCCCCTGAGGGAGAGCAGGGAAATGGGGCAGGAGGGGATTGACATCATGTGACTGCCATTCATGCAAATGGCCCAGGAATGGCTTTCCGCACCCAGGGCATTGCATGATTGGCAGCTTGTTCACAGGTTTCCCCCATGAATGAGAAGCAATAGCTGGAGGGGGTGGGTGGGATGGGGACAGGAAATAAGTTGCTGATGCTGCTTCCCTCCCAATGAAATCATGGTTTAAAATCTGTCTGCCATAAAGCCCCAAGATCAGTTGTTCTGAATTTACAATAGAAAAGGTAAAGGTTTTCCCTTGACAAGATTGTCATGTCCAACTGTAGGAAGCGGTGCTCATCTTCATTACTAAGCAGAGAGAACCTTTATTGTCAGAGATGATTCCATGATCATGATACAGTTACAACAAGTGCAAACAACAGGATGCCATTCCTACATGTGGGGGCCCTTTGCAAACTACATATCATGTAGAGCTCATGGGTTCTACTCATACTGACTGGGTCTGCAGTAGCCAACATTCCTTTTCAGTTTTCTTCAGGTTAACTCCTGCACAACTGGCTGTCCGTGGCTTCCACTTCATCATAAGCATCTGAAGAAGTAGACTAAAGTCTACAAAAACTCATGCTTTTTTGCTTTTTTTCAGTTTGTCTCAAAGGTACTACAAAATATCTATGGGGCTTTCTAGATTGGCAGGAAAGTGTGACATGAAGTTGCCTTTTCCTTAAAGGCTTGCAGCCTTTAGATGGAGCTGCGCTGTTCCGCAATTTTTAGAAAAGAAGCTGGGAAAACCAGCACTTTTTAAAAGGCACTTCTTCTCCCCTAAAACGCAAAAAAAGCGTTTTCATGGCACAGTTTCCCTTTTTCTCATCTAAAGGCTAGACATTCGTGCAGCCATGAGCACACTTCTTTTTGCCAATCTAGATCAGGCCTATATATACACAGCGAACAGTGGACCTAGTATAAAAAATGTGCTGGGGGGCACTAGGGTTGCTGCCCAAAAGGAAAGGGGGCAGTAACCCGAAAAAGTTTTGGGGTCCACTGGGTTAAAGAGTAATGCATCCAAAGCCCAAAATACAGAATACCTTTTGAATTTTAATATTACGTTGACTTTGCTCTCAGACTGAGAACAAAGTTCTCCATAAACATCTAAAAGACACTACTGCTATTTATGTGGTAATTTTGAAAAAGGTAATTCTATGGCTTCTAATTTGGTAACTTTTCAAAAAATCAAGGATTTTTTCCTTCCTTGGACTCCCAAACAATATTTGTTAATAGGGGTTTTTTTGTGGAGCTTTTGGGCTATGTGGCCATGTTCTAGAAGAGTTCCTTTCTGACATTTCACCAGCATCTGTGGCTGGCATCTTCAGAGAATCATAGCCTGGAAAAGGATTGGATATATATGTCCTGTGTGACCCTGGGAAGGAAGGAGTAATTTGCAAATGTATTGTTCTGTTGCTAATGGCAGACCTCAGGGTGGGAGGATATGCAAACAAGGATTAATGTCTGCTAATTGGTGCTCATTGTCTGCTGGAAATCCCCTGGCCTTAGGCTGTTTCTCATTCAGCCTCTGAAGATGCCAGCCAGAGATGCTGGTGAAACGTCAGAAAGGAACTCTTCCAAGAACATGACCACATAGCCCAAAAGCCCTACAAAAAACTATGGATGCCGGCCATGAAAGCCTTCAACTCCACAATATTTGTTAAATATGCCAACCTAGCCTCAAAGGAGCACCCCCAGGAGTGCTCACCCATTTTGTCTGTCAGATGTACCAGCATTTTCACAGACTCTTTAGAGGGTGGAGGAGAACTCAGTGTCTCTTGAAACTTGCTATCATTATATAGTACTGGTATAACAAAATAGTTCTCTGATCCATGACAGGTCCCCTGAATACTACATGGTAACTATTCTATTAAAGAGTATTTATACCCACAATCATACATTTAATTAAGATTTACTCTTATTTCTGCATGTAGCAAATTCCCTTTACGATTTTGATTTTGCCTTGTAACAAGATCTACAAGCCTACCACTGTTTTATGAGACAGACAAATGCCTGCCTGTAGGTTACTAAACAATCATACATTAGACTTTAGACAATCTGTAGTATATTACTTTACAGATCCCCCAGCCCAAATTACTCACTGTGTGTGGGTAAGCACGTGCTGCTTCAGATCTTGCCGTCGCATGAACAGCTTTTCACAGTAATCACACTTCAGGTTTTTCTCCCCAGTATGGATAACCATGTGTGATTCCAGGTGGGCCTTCTGAGTAAAGGACTTTTCACAAAGTGTACAGCGATAATTCTTTTGACCTAAAATGAGATAAACAAATTTCACTTCCTTATCACTATAAACATAATTTAAAACCTCAGCAATTAATGTCAAACATTATCACAGCTACCCAATACAATTGCCCTTTTTCATGTTCAAATTTCTATCATATCCAAGCTTAAAGATACTTAATGAAAAGGAATATGCATCACCTTGAGCTTTCTTCACATCTTATCACTTAACACTGAGGCACAGCACAACTCTATAGTTCTCCAAAAACTCCCAGTGGCTATTATTTAACTTAGAAAAACCCCACATAGGCAGGACCACCTTAATCATTCTCCAGGGAGTGCTGTGGTTCCAAAGTTGCATCAAACGTTGATACTACTTCCCTGTGTTTCTTTTTTTTTAAAAGCATGTACTGAACCTATTCAGCATGGTCAGAGGCTGAAAACTAAGCACTCACTTGAATAGCAAGAGCACAGAAGCCGCAATGAGATGGAAGGAATGACAGAAAAGATGCCACATGAAAAAACTTGTTTGGGAAATTAAGTGAGTTAGACTTGAGCCAGGTACAGAGCTGCTGATATAACAAGGCTCTGCACAGAGGCATAATGGAATATAGTAAGAAACATTCCCAATACATGTCTATTCATTTTTTACAGTAGTTTAAAGAAACTGGTGATCTAACATTTGGAAAATGGCATACAATATACATTTCCAGTACAGGGAGCTTGGCAAGGAGAAGGTAACATAGTAGGTAAGATTTCTGGCTTACAAACATTTTATCCAGAGGGATTACTTATTAAAATGTTTTACTAACTTTTGCTAATAAAGCACCAGCCAAGGAACAAAGGAGAAGATAAGTTTTAAATATTACCTTCTTAACTTTTAGAGCAAACACAAAACTAAGAAATGGGAATACAAATTAAAATGATTTAGCACCCAAATTTAGGCTTGTCACCCAACACATTTCATAAATCAGATAGGTAACACAACTGAGACCTTTAGTCTGAAAAGGAACAAATAAGAACTGGTCAAAAATCCCACTTTCAAAAAAACATTTTCAAGCTCCATTCTTGCCTTACACTTACCTGTATGGATTTTGAGATGTGTGCGGAGATTACTGGGATCACTAAAGGCTTTGCTACAGAAATCACACTTGTGTGGCTTCATTCCCATGTGCCCCATGAAGTGAACATGAAGTTTAGAAGGTGAGATGAAAGCTTGAGGACACATGGAGCATTTCCACTTCCTTTCCTTACTGTGCCCTGGTCCATGGCTGCTGCTATGCCCCTGACTGGGGAAGTGGCTGTGGATGTGACTACTCAGATGAGCCTTGAACTCGGTATAAGAAGCACATTCTTTTCCACAGTGGCAGGTGTGCACGTCAGGATGCTCAGGAACACCTTTAATACAAAACCAAACCTAGTTTGAAATACTACAGCCCTTGCTTGCTTGCTTGTTCACAATATAATTCCCTTGAAGAGAACCAATCTTCTCTCAATGTACTCAAGACACTGTAGGATGTTTTATCTTAAGGTTGCAGAAACACAAAATGATGTGATTTAAAAGAACTTGGAAAAAGACATGCCCACGAATAATTTAGTCCTTAAGTATATTGATGGGTTAAGGATTTTTATGATCAGCACAAAGTAGAATTTAACATGAAAACATGGATCTGAATGTAATTCTTACTTTTTAAAATGCATTTAAAAACCTACAAACTTAAGTGTATAAAGTAGGGCCATGGTACGCAACAGTGAGAGACAATGATGTGCAAACTGAACTTGATCTGGGTTTCTGTAATTGACTACTGATCTGATGTAGATGAAGTTTCAGAAATCATAACTGAACTTCCCTGATTGCAAGGTAACACCAACTTTTTGTAAAATAGATAAATTACAATTGCAAATTCAGGGGAAAAAAGTGAAAATGTATGTAGAAACCAAGTAAGATTAGAAATAACATTCATACTAGGTTTGTTTAACTACTTACCAATCTGCCGGGCATAATCTCGACTATAGTAAAAGAGAAGCTCATGGTCTGGAGGGATATCACGTGAGGTGCAGAAGTAAATCTTTCCATCATGAGGGTAAGCTACCAGATTCTGTTCATCTCGATTCCTATTCCACAAAATATAGGGAGGGGCAAGCCATTAAAACATTATGTGATGTTTAGATTTATGTCTAACAAATCCTGAAACATAACATTCTTAACACAAGTCAGTCAAAAAGTGATACTAACAGATTCTAGGAGCCAGTGTAGTATAGTGGTTTGAATGTTGGGCTAGGACTCTGGGGGACTAGGGTACAGATCCACATTTGACCATGGAAACTCGCTACATGATCTTGGGCATGTCACTCTCTGCTGACCTCAGAAGGCAATGGCGAAGCCCCTCTGAACAAATCTTCCAGAGAAAACCAGTGATCGGTTTGCCTTAGGGTTATCATAAGTTGGAAACAACTTGAGTGCAGGCAACAACAACAAAATAGATTCTAGATTTCTAGTTATCAGAACCCCTCAGAATTCCCATCAACTGCTGTGTAGTAGCTGGATAAGGCTGTAGGCAGCCAAGAAGACTCTGGTTATGTCCCTGGAGTTTGACAAACGATGTCATCCTCCAGGAGTCTGGAGGACATCTGGGAGGTCCTGATGGATGACTTTACTGCTGTGTGCCAGGCTACAAGGACACAGCCAGATTCTCCTGCGCTGTTCCCAGCCATGTCACAGAACCTCAGCAGGAGGAAGAGGAGTCTCGCCAGAGGGAAAACAGGAGACTCAGTAGAGTGCCACCAAGATGTAACTTTGTGTTCTTTCTTTCCAGGCATGAGCTCAGCTAAAGATATTGTCAAAAGGAGTTCTGTAAATAATGCTCGGACAAATAAAGAAATGGAATCTATTGTCAAATAAAAAGGGACATTTTAGGTTAAAATGAGGAAAAAACAAAAATCTGTTACAAGTTATGGAATAATGTATTCAGTACTGCTATACCACTAGCCCTGTTACAGTCCTTTCTCACCTGGCTTTCCGCACAAACATCATCCAATTACATTCATTTTCATCAGTTGTGAGAATGTAGAACTCCAGCACATTGTTGTGATACATCTGAAAGGAGAAAGGTGAGACAAAAGCATTTATATGAACATCTCGGTAGCTCTATAAAGCAATATATGACCTGGTGCATTCTGGTTACTGCCACAACTTCCTTGTGGCAAGTCATATGAGCACAGGTACACATGTCTAGAGTCTGAACTGCCTGAATCAGGCCATAAGGGTCCAGTAGAGGATGGGCAATTCCAAGGAATCGGGGGGGCTACACACTGGCTCCCTAAGGGCCACATTCACCTACTGTGCTCTGCATCCTCCCCACTTTTAGATTTTTAAAACATTTTTTCCTTCAAAACAACTACTACTACAGGTGGACTATGGGAGTGCAATCTCACTGTTTTTGTGGGCTCTGGTTTTGGACAAGAGGTCTTCATCAAGCAAGAGAGTAAATGAGAGGTTTGGGGCTACTTCCTTGTCAAAGGCTGCCTCTGCAGAAATAACCCAGTTTGACACCACTTTAACTTCCATAGCTCAATGCTATGGAATTCTGGGAATGGTAGTTGGTTGAAGTACTAGTCAAAACATGACCGTTTCCCCCTTTTACAATCTAGGGCATGTGTGTGAGTGAGGAAAAATGTTTTAAAAAACAGAAAAATTAGAGGAGGCTGCAAGTCATACATTCCACATCCTGGAATAAAGCATGAAGATATCCTATAATGAGCCTACTTCTCCAGCAAGGCATACATCTCCACCCACTAAAATTTCCAATTTGGCACTATCTCAACCCTGGGAAGAAGTAAACTGCTAAAGCTCTCTGACAGGGCTTTAGTTTCCAAAGTTCCTTGAAGATGCATAGAGGAAAGCCCACAGTAATAAACCTGATTTTGGACTGCAGTACAGACAAGCTTTAAGAGAGAATCTCTAAGCACTGTGAAGAGATAAAACAAGTACATGTCTCTTTAGAGTATCTTCTTCTACCCATAAGTGGGATAATAAATATCAATATAAAGGAGCCAGTATGATTTAATGGTTTGAATGTAGAACTTGGAGTATAGGAAACCAGGGTTTGAGTTCCTTCTCAATTATGGAAACCCAATGGGTGATCTTGGGCAAGTCTCACTCAGCCTCAGAGGAAGGCAAAGGCAAATCACCTCTGAACATGTCTTGCCAAGAAAACCCTGTGAATGGTTTGCCTTAGGGTTGCCAGAAGTCAGAGAGATGGCACTCAACAACAACAAACTAATATAATCATATACAAGTTAACAGTATGTGGAGAGATCTTGTAGCAACTTTGAGACTAACTGAAAGAAATGGGCAGCATGAGCTTTCATAGACTTCAGTCTTCTTCCTCAGATGCATTTGGTGGAAGAGACTGAAGTCTACAAAAGCTGATGATACCAATTTATTTCTTTCAGTTAATCTCAAAGGTGCTACGAGATCTCTCAATGTGGCTATATCATTGATTTCTACAAGCTAACAGTTGACAATGTATGACAAATAACTTTATAATTATTTAGGTTCTAACTGGATATTGGATTGCAGGATTATTCTATCACTGGCTCAGTGCTGCAATTTTTTGCAGGCAAAAAGAGGACAGCCCAAGTCCAAGACAAGTTTTACGCAGGATTAATGAGGCAAGATGATGACAACACTGACCTTCCAAATGTGATTGGCTGCTTTGTCTGTCCAGTCAGCTACTTCCATGGAGTGACTCTGTTGCCCAATGAGTGGTCCAAAACAAGTACGTACAGGAATGTTTTCTTGAGCCCACACACCTACCAGCAGTTCAGAAAATAGAATAAACAATCCACTGACTACACCTTATGAAGTCCAACTACAACAGCAATGCTTTGTAGTAAAGAGCTCTGAGGACTACTGCTAAACATCAGGCCATGAAAGCTTCTACAAAATGGGCTAGTCACAGAAACTACTGTCACATTACACTTGTGGGAATAAGCTCCATAGTAATCACTGCTTAAGTCTATTTTTCTTGTAAGATCAATTCATTTACTTTTAGCTGAGTTGTGAAACTGAGGTCCTGACCTCCTGCGCTCATTAAAGATTTCAAGACACTTCCTGCAAAAAGTAAAAAAAAATAATAAATCTTATTTCAGAAACCACAGAAGCAGCAAGGTACCAGTCACCAGTTGGGGAGCAATTAAAACAAGAGTTCTTATAACCATGAATTTGATTCTCCCAGTTATTCTACAGAATCTCTTTGGCCAGAGGGCAAGATGCATTTTCTCTCAGACCACAAGAGCATACAGTTGTAGTTTTCAAGAACAGCGTTCCAAGGAATCCAACATGCAATGAGATCAGTAAGAGCTGACATCTTCCCTAGAAGGTCAGCTTCCCCACCACTACTGAAATTCCTCTTCAATGTTTAACTGATGTTTAACAGTGTTAGGTATTTTTTTCAGTACCATTTTCAGTTATTTGAAGAAACAGACCTCCCTGTATGGGCCCACTAGGGTTTTAAGGTCATCTGGAGAAGCCCATCTCAGGCTTGTTTGGTGGAAACAAGGGAGAGGGCCTTTTCAGTGGCTGCTAACAGACTTCTGGTGGTAAATTAAAACATTTTGGTGCCATCAGGACTTTATGAACAGTTGAAGTTAGACTATTAATGTTGTGCAGTGCTGATTCTGAAGTTTTTAAGGGTCTGTATATAACTCTATCTTTTTAATGAGTTTTAATATTTTAATTGTTTTAATATGTACTGTTTTAAAGTGCTTTTATCTCTTTAATTGCATTTTATTCTTTTAATGACTGATGTGTTTTAATACTGTACTATTTTAATTTTGTTTTAATGCTCACTTTTGTATGTTTTTAATTACAGTATATTGTTCTTTTAATTTGTAAGCCACTTTGTATCTTAACACAGAAAATGTGGGAACCACTGGCTTAACCCTTTATCAACATGGTTTCAGGAATCTCCTAACATCTGTGTGTGAAAGCATTCATTTTCCCACAGATTATATTTCAATTTCAAAAACTTTTTCAAAAATTCACTGTTTTAGCTAACCAAAAGATGCATTTTCAATATATATATATATAATCAACTAAATATAATGTAATAGGACATAGATTTACTATATTAAAATATTAATAAGAATCTAAAAGTAAGACTTTTCTTGAAATGCCTAGAAGTAATTCCACTAACTGAAGGACTCAGAGTTCATTGCCAAAGTTTAGCTAATGGCCAAACCCAAGGAAGAAGGTCCAAGACAGGATGATAACTGACAATACTGCCCACCTGAAGAGAAAAGGTGCCAATTCTCTATTAGTGTTAACTAATGCTTGTTTGCAGACATAAAAAAAGTAAGCTGCAGAGAATGAACCTATTATGACCCTTGTTTTATCAGAATGCGAGCCAAATAAAGCTGCTATTAAGACACTTACCCATCCAATTATCACAATTACCTCTAAAGCACATAAAATACCTTCCTAAATGAACTGTGTAGCACTTTAATTTTGTGGGAAGAGTTAATACTATAAGACTTTGGGCCATAATTCGGAAAGGACTTTGAAGGAACGTAATAGCAATAACAATAAAGTGTTTGGCTAAGTTAACAATTCTACAGAATATGCAAAGATGGGTTAAATAACACTGCTGCTCTCCTAATTTAATCACTTAATTAGCACTTACACAAAAATTCCTATTACCTTACCAAAAAAAAAATTACACCCTTGAATTGTATACCCATGTATATTGTTCTGCTCTGACCCAAACTGTGCATTTTATTGTCATTTACCATAATATATCACATTGTGTTTGCTTGAGATTTTCCCCTGTCCATCTTGTCCATGTCATGTTCTAAATTTACAGTTAACCACAGATCCTTACCAGCTTCAGCTCCCATCATAGACTGGCGGATAACAAGCTGTTTGGGGAGAGACAGCCTAGCTCGACTCTCTATTGGAGTGTCTGGAACAAATGTCACAGGCCCATGATCCGGGCAGTCAGATGGATAAGCCTTGTCACACAGCGTGCACCCTGCAGATAGGTAAATGGTACATACAGCATCAGATTCCTTGGTCTTGTTACAACAAAATACAAGTGGTACCAATATAAAACCCCAAGTAACAAATAGTCATTGAAACAAACTTGAAGTCTCTCTTTCTAATGCTGTGCAGATGGTAGCTACTTGCAGAGTTATTGTGTGGCAAGTAATTTTGCTTTCAACTGAAAAAGAAGAATTACTGAATTTGTGCCAGTGTGATTTTTTTAAAAGAATGCACATGATTAGCATAGAGAGCAATGATAGTCATATTGACCAAAAGAAAAACAAAACAAAAGTCAATACCAAGGGCCCACTGTAGGCCACATATAAAGTCACAAGATACTGTACAGTATTGTCTTCAATGACCATTCAAGACTAAAGTACATTGCTTTACAACAAGGACAGTTCAGAGCAAGATACTGTTGCTGGGAAAACATACATGTCTCCAACTGTAAGAATTCTAGCTAAATTCAGGAAAAAAACAAAACAAGGAAGTCTGAAAAGTTGGCAGATAATGTCATCGTACATGCCAATCAAGATTTCATTGCTTCAACATATGATATCCTATAGTGCAAGCACAGATGCTGCTAAGTGGTCACAAAATGTGGCTGAACTTAGAACCTTTACTTTAATTTCCCAGCTATGTGCTGATGACTGGTGGAAAGGTCATGTAAACAGCCACCTTTCCCCATTCTTTCAGTGGGGTGATTACCAAAAAATTAAGAAAACTCCTGCGTATGCACTAGAAATTATAATAAAAGACCAAAACGGTATGGCAAATATCATATTCAAAAATGACACAGCAAAAAAGCCTCACAAGCTTATTGTACAGATCAGACTTCCTCAATTTGCCTCTGTCCTTTTCACAATAGCCAGAAACTATTTGCCCAAGGACATCTGAAATACCTCTCGTGCAAGCAAGAATAGACAACTGCTTCCACAACTGGGGACTGCATGAGTGTTGAATCCAATAGGGTCTAGGCCCAGATGTGTACACATTGGTTAACCAGGGTCAAGCAGATAATTCACCTGAATTTGGGGTAGAGTATGGGGGAATGAGGAAAAGAGGAAGAAGTGACCTGCTTTCACTTCATGACCTGTGCATGAGAAAGTGAAAAGCCATAACTGGCCCATCTACAACCCACTCCTATTTCTAGTAATGTCTATACTCTGCTTGGAACAGGAAAAAAATATCTTGTTTTGACAGAAAGATGTGCACAGTAGTTTATTTCCAGTTTTTCCCCAACTTTTCCCAGCCAAAGACTTTTTGTATGATTCAAATATTCAGCTCCCCAAAGGAAGTAAATTTGCCCTGACTGTGAGCAATACAAGTACGTCCCAGACGCTGAGGGAAGCATATGCAGACACACACTCACATATGGTAAACAAAGTAGCCATATTCTCCTTGTTTGAATTGGAGTCTTCCATCTGTAGGGACGATGGCACAAAGGCAAGATTGTCCGAGGAGACATCCACATGATTTTGTCCCAAGGCTACATCTTGGCTTATGGAGGATACTGTTACAGGCTCCAGACTGAGACCCACTTCGTGCAATGAGACAGATTCCAGGGAAGTGAGGTTGTGTGAGGTAGAAAGTGCAACACTCACAGAATTGCTACTCATGGCCACTGTATGAATAGAGTCCCCAAGAGTTCTGTCAGATATCCCACCAACACGGCCTGCAATATGGTCAGGCTCCAAAACAACAGGAAGCTCCAAACTGCTACCATGAAGAGGGATGACGCCATTATGCCCTACGGTGTCTGTTGCTAAACTGCTACCCACAGCATCCACAGTTAGAGGCTCATGATTATGGTTGCCATTTGCAATCTGTGAATGATCCCCAGCCACATCACCCATTGTAAGTTCCTCAGCCATCCTGTCGGTTGAGATTGGACTGGTAACCCTTGAAACACTTTCCATGGCAATGGTTGTATCTAGAGCTACCTCATGGCTGTCGCTGGGGTGCAAGCTTTGGGTGTTGTGTGCATTCACTGAGCGGGAATCCATGGAGACAATGCCTGTTTCAAGACCAACTGTTCCATTGGTCTGGAAGGGATCTAGGCCTGAAGGGTTGTTGGAGACAGACAAAGCTGGATTACTATCAACATTTATATTGTTGGGGTGGATGTACTGAGGTGGAGGTCTGTCAGCTAAATAAGATATGAGACCTGAAAAGGGGAAAAAGAAAGCAAGAAAGTGAGAAACACAACTTATTTGTAATAACAAGTCCAGGTTTAAAGGTTTAAAATACTAAGTGGCTCTTTAGAAACAGATTATAGCCATGATTGTACCTGTATATACCACACCCCCAAAAAACTTCCCCAAGTCTTGCAAATAATAATTCTATGCAGTTTCAAAATTTCTTGAGATATAGGGAAATGAATGCAAGGCATACTTCCACAATTCCGTGAAACACCTGTTTTCTTTAGTGACTAATAATAATACAATAATAATAATAAATAATAATACAAATGAACTGGAAGAGGCCTAACTTGTCTGATGTTATTGACCAAAAAATGTATATCCTGCTGACAAGCATCTTGGTGATTTCTGGCAGTTTACAATTATCAATTCCTATAGCATTTTAGTGCAACACCATCCATCACCTTCTCAAAGTAATATTCCCAATAAAAACATGTTGCTGAACAGAGATTTAGATTACAGGTACACATGCACTGTTGTATCCCACTGCTCACCAGGTAGAATGTGTCTGAAATAGCTGCTCTCCAGGTGAGGATAAGGCGGTGGAGGTAGGGCATAATTTCTCTCTGGTATACCACACATCACTCCTCGATCTCCAATGCCCATTGGAAGCATCAGAGAGAGAGCAGAGGGTAAGGAGGAACCCAGATTTGGAATTGCAACTGGTAATCCTAGAGGAAACCAAGCCAAACAAAATAAAGTGGAGTGATAGTTTGTTTATTTATTTTATTTAATGGATGCATATCCTACCTTTCTCCTAGAATGGGATGCTTATTATACAACTAATGAAAGGAGAAAAGGAAACAGAGTAGATACAATAAAATAAAGATTGAAAATGAAAAAGGTCATCTGAAGTTTTGTGTTCTAACCAAAATAAAATAAATAGTACTTGGAATATATATTCTCCTCCTTTCAGAGTGTTTAGAATTGATTCCAACGTCACAACAAAACCCTACATTGCTACTGCCAGTGGTCATTTTCTTGGCTACATTTGAAAGGTGTCCCTAATCCTAAAGATATGAAAGTAACACCTACAAGTGCCAAGCAATAGCACAAGACAAGAAAAAGGACCAAAGAATGAAATGCTCCTCTTGTACAAAATAACACAAAAAAAATCCATTCCCTCCTTCACCCAGCCACTTGTTCATTACCTGGTGCTGATATGGTATTATGTGTTGGGGAGGAAGTCAGACCAATGTGGCTTCCTGCAACGCTCAGGGCATTGCTAACAGAGGAAGCTGTCAGCTGTTCCATTCCTACAGGACTCAAGCTTAACTCATTCATCCTAAACAAAAGACAACAGTTTACAGTATGAACATTGTATTTCAGTTAGCTTCTTATCTGCTCAAGAGTTTTGCAATTAAGATACACACACCATGGGTGGAAAAATAAGATACCTGCTTCATAATACAGTACAAGCAATAACCTAGGTATTTCTTCATCTATATTCTCAAAAGTCTTATAATCTAAACCCTACAGGTTTAAATCAAACGATGATATATTTGTTATTGTTCATGTTGTAAAATTTTATTTACCTAATTATTTATCTAAGATCAAACACACTTAGGATTTCATATAGGACTGCACTGTTAGTGTCATAAAATACAAGGTATCTTGGTCATAAGGTAGTTATTTTAGTTTTGATACAATTTTCTGCATTTTCCAAATTCTAGCCAAAAAAAAAAATCTGTTCATGCATCTATTAATGTAACTTTCACATCAAACAGAAATTGTTTTATCTTTCCAAAACCAGATATAAAACCAAAGCTGTGACTACTGTGTAAAATGCTAGGAGACTCTTTGGTTCTTAAATACCAGCCAGCTATAGTGGACTGAAAAATCATGTTCTCCAGAAGCTATGGAGTGGCTCTGAACATGCTCCCTCACACACCCCAAACAAGTACTAGAAGAAGATTCCTGGCCTGAGCACTGGCACACATCCAGCTTTAGCATACAGACAGAGGACTCTTTCACACGGGAGGAATTTCTTCCAACTTCGAATGGAGCCAATGTGAATGGAGCCAATGTGAATTCACATGAATTTGCTAGTTTAGCGAATTCACGTGTATCCCCATTGCGTTTCGAAGGCGTTCAGAATGACTTTCCATTACCCGAAAATAACCCCCCCCCCTTGCCCGAAATTACGTGAGAAGCTTTAATTCGCAATAACATGAAACTCATTATTGCATTCGGAGTGACTTCCCTTTTGCCCAAAATTGCGTAAGAAGCTCTAATTCGCAATAACGTGAAACCCCATGATTGCTTTTGGATTGCCCTTGGATTATACTTCCAATTTCCCACATCTGAAAGAGTCCAGCGTCTCCCTCATTGAGAATTCCAAAATCCAAAATATTCAAAAAACCAAAACTATTTTCATGGATGGCTGAGACAGTGACACCTTTGCTTTCCAATGGTTCTGTTTACATTAACTTTGTTTCATGCCTGAAATTATATTTTAAAAAAATTGTAAAATTCAGATAAGGAAGACTCATCCTGTTATACATGATCTCTCATATACCTTTCCAAGGAGGTTGTGTTGTGTTAAATCTGTAGTAGCAACAGCAACCATGTCTTCCAGCATTTTAAAACGCTAGCAAATTTGTTTGGACTAAAGCAGGGGTTCCCAACCTGGAATGCCCACATCCATAAGGGGTGAGAAATGGAATTTCAGAGGCTGCCACAAAAAGTAGCTTGTGACAAAATCATGAGTCATCACACATTTTTTTTTCTGAATAATTTAGGATCTAATTTCTCAACTTAGATTTGCATTTTATGCACTGCTTTAAAAGTTTTCTTTAAGTTCAGTTTGTTCACCTGTAGTATTGTATGTGGTTCATAAATTAGAAATTAGACATTTTCCTCTTCAATGCAAATATCTTTTTGAATTCCTAACTGAATTCAAATTTTATCTCCTGGACTTTGGAATGCCTTGTTCCCAGTACCATATGGCCAGAAGGAGAGGAGGGACCTGCTTGTATATATGTCCCTCCAAATAAAAACACACCAACAACACTTTGAGGAAATGCAATAACTAATGTTATTGTTTTATAATTTTTAACTCTTGTATGATTTTTTTAAAACACCTCTGCCTGAAGAAGAAGCCAGTAGAGCTTTGAAAGTTTGCACCATGTATATTGTGCATTTTTGGTTGGCTGAATAAAAGTATCACTGCTTTGTGGATTTGGGATTCAAAGACATGGTCATGTTAGTCAGGAAATCAGTACGCAAAGGGATCTTGCAGCACCCCTGAGTCCAAGGCTACATACACACTACAGAAATAACCCAGTCTGACATGGCTCAATGCTTTGGAATTCTGGGAATTATACTTTTGTGAGACCTTTAATTTTCTCTGTTAGAGACCTCTGGTGCCACCACAAACTACAATTCCCAGGATTCTATGGTACTGAGCCACTGTACTTAAAGTGGTGCCAAACCAGATTACTTATGAAGTGCAGATACAACGTGGAGTCAAAGGTTTTCATGGCCGGCATCCATAGTTTTTTGTGGCGCTTTCGGACTATGTGGCCATGAAGAGTTCCTTTCTGACGTTTCACCAGCATCTGTGGCTGCCATCTTCAGAGAAAGATTAGCCCGAAAGCCCCACAAAAAAATACAGTATGCAGATACAGCCTCACTAAAAGACACAACAAGTTGGCAGCCCAGGGCTTCCCGCTCCATCAAATGCATCTAAGGAAGTAGATCCAAGACTACAAAAACTCATGCTACCAACTTCTTCTATCTTCTTTCCATTAGTCTCAAAGGGTGATGCAGGATCATGTGGCAGGCCTTATGGGCCAGCATCCTGCAAGGGCTCTCTATGGGGAAGCATGGCTCCTCTAGAGGCAAGGATTCCCCAGTTATTCTCTATGAGCGAGTGTTCTCCAATACCTGTCTCTGTATCCCCCAGGGTCTCACCTGTGATGCATCTGCCTGGCCAGGCTGGGACTAGGAAGGGCTCGAGGGCAGCAGCATGGACAACAACCTCCTCCTTCTCTTCCTCCTCCTCATCTGGCCTCGGTGCCTTCTTCTTCTTCTTCTTCTTCTTCGCCCTCCAGCGCCCCAGAACCGTCCCCTTTCCCCCCAGAGCAGCCCTCAGGCACCGGCGGCTGCTCTTCCTCTCTGCCTCAAAGGGTGACGTGGGGAAGGATTTGAGCGCTGCACCGGAAGTGGGGCTGAAGGTGTGTCACACCGAAATAGGTGTCCTCCTCCCAAAGCGATGCGTACGCCACGAAGAGGAGGGGGGAGAGCCTCCAGCTCAGAACGGCCGTTGCTTCCGGTTTGTGGCGCAACCACAAAGCGGCCTCCTGCGCATGCGCAGAGCCGCCCCAGTTGCTCTTCTGGCTACCCTCCGTTCCTCCCTCCGCTGCTAATGTTTTGTTGTTGGCCCTTTTTTGGGTCCTAAGTCCCTCTCTGTGTCCCTCCCTCCCTCCCTTCCTGGACATTCTTCTGTCTCCACTGCCTCAGAACAGCAGCCTTTGGGCAAATAAAAGCTACCACAGATTCAAAGATATAGAGCCCTGTTACTCTGTCAGAATATGTAGGAACTGAGTGGTTCCCCCCCTCCCCCAAACTGTGCCCTTTTAAGAGATTTTGGACTTCAGCTCCCAGAAGCCTCAGCCTCATTGGCCAATACTGTGGGATTCTGGGAGCTGAAGTCGGCTCTCATCCGACAGAACTCTCTATGGATTGCATCTTCACATCTATGGAGAGGCTTTGCGTGCAGCGCGGAGATCTCGCTGCTCTGCACGCATTGCGTCTGCAGAGTCCCGCCCGGCAGAGCTGTTTAAGGTGGTGAGGGAGTTGACGCAGGTCCCCCCTGCGCCAAACCCCTTGCTGGATCCTACAACAGCCTGCTATGAGGCATTTAACATCCACTTTGCAGATAAAATCTCTCGGATAAGAGCCGACTTGGACGCCAACCTTCACTCAGAGTCCATGAGTGAGGTATCCAGCAACTCCATTGCTGTCAGTTTACTGGATGAGTTTCAATCAGTGAGTACCGATGACGTGGACAAGCTCCTTGGAAGCGTGAGGAAGACAACCTGCTCTCTCGACCCAGGTCCATCCTGGCTGGTCGTCCAGGGAGGGGACGCATTGAGAACATTCCTTCGGGATGTGATCAATGCGTCTCTCAGGGAAGGCAATGTTCCATCTAGTCTGAAGGAGGCGGCTGTTAAGCCCCTCCTGAAGAAGCCTTCCCTTGATCCCCTGGACAGGAACAACTACAGACCAGTTTCCTTGCTGCCTTTCCTAAGCAAGGTGGTCGAGAAAGCGGTTGCCTCCCAACTCCAAGCTGTCTTGGATGAAACCGATTATCTCGATCCATTTCAAACCGGCTTCAGGGCAGGTTATGGAGTGGAGACAGCCATGGTTGCTCTGACTGACGACTTCCGCTTGAGCATCGACAGGGGTAGTGTGACCCTGTTAGTGCTCTTGGATCTCTCTGCGGCTCTTGATACAATCGATCATTCCATCCTTTTAGATCGGCTGAGAGAGTTGGGGATCGGCGGCACCGCAGTCCGGTGGTTCCGTTCCTTCCTCTCCGGCAGATCTCAAAGGGTGAGACTCGGGGACAGCTGCTCTTCTAAAATCGAGCTTAGCTGTGGCGTTCCACAGGGCGCTATTCTGTCCCCGATGTTATTCAATATTTATATGAAGCCGTTAGGTGAGATCATTCGGAGGCACGGAGCTCAGTGTCATCAGTACGCTGATGACACTCAGATCTATTTCTCTGTGACCAGATCGTCTGCTCAGACCTCCGATGGCATCTCCCCTCTCAATGACTGCCTTGCGGCGGTAATGGATTGGATGAGGAAAAACTGATTGAAGCTTAATCCAGACAAAACGGAGGTACTCACAGTCACAGGCCCGAAACCAGGTTTGGGAATACAACTTCCAGTCCTCGATGGAGTCACACTCTCCTCGAAGGACTCTGTTCGCAGTCTGGGGGTACTCCTTGATCCGTCGCTTCACATGACCAGTCAGGTGAATGCGAAGGTCAGGAGCGCTTGTTACCAGCTTCGGCTGATACGCCAGCTGCGCCCTTTCCTGGAGAGGAGGGATCTGGAATCTTTGATACACGCGCTGGTAACCTCACGTTTGGACTACTGCAATGCACTCTACATGGGGCTACCCTTGTGCCTAACCCGGAAACTACAAATGGCCCAAAATATGGCAGCCAGGCTTCTGGCTGGAACATCCAGGAGAGAGCATATCACTCCTGTGCTAAAAGCCCTCCACTGGCTGCCGATCAGTTTCCGGGCACAGTACAAGGTGTTGGTTTTAACCTTTAAAGCCCGTCATGGCTTGGGCCCATCTTATCTAAGGGACCACCTCCTCCCGTATGAACCCCCCCCCCCCGCACACTCCGGTCCTCTGGGAGGAACCTGCTTCAACCCATGAAGACCAGGCTGGTACAGACCTCCCAGAGGGCTTTTTTGGCTGTCACCCCCAAGTTGTGGAATGACCTGCCGGACGAGATGCGTCTCATTCCATCTTTAGAAGGCTTTAAAAGAGCCCTAAAGACGCATCTCTTCCGGCAAGCCTTCCCAGAGAATGTGAATATCCCCAGCTCCATACCTAGGTTTTAAGGGCTTTTTAAATCTTTTCCTGCATTTTTCTCCACACAACCTAAGCTGGGTCCGCTCCCTACTATTGTGCATTGCTATTTTAATCTATTATGTTTTTTAACTCTATTGTGATTTAATTCTTTTTTAAGGGAGGGTGGTAAGGGTAAGGAAGGGGTATTTTAACTTGATATTGTTTTAACCTCTGCTGTACTCCGCCCCGATTGCTTGTTCAGAGGGGCGGAATAGAAATAAATATTATTATTATTATTATTATTATTAAGTCCAAAATCTCTTTAAAAGGGCACAGTTTGATTGTACAGAGGTCTTCTGTTGTAGCACCTTTGAAACTAACTGAAAGAAAGAAGTGGGCAGCATGCATGAGCTTTCCTAGGACTCTTTCAAACGGGGAGGAATTTCTCCCAACTCCGAATGGAGCCAATGCGGATTCATGTAAATTCGCTTGTTTAGCGAATTTACATGAACCCCTGCTCCGTTCGGAATTACTTCCCATTACCCGAAAATAACCCCCTCCTGCCCGAATTTGCATGCGAAGCTTTAATTCGCAATAACGTAAAACCCATGATTGCATTCGAATTGGCTTCCCTCTTGCCCGAATTTGTGTGCGAAGAGTTAATTCACAATAACGTAAAACCCATGATTGCATTCGAATTGACTTTAAATTATACTTCCAATTTAGTCTTGTATGAAACAGTCTCTAGACTTGTTTGAGGAAGCAGAACCAAAGAAGTCTCCTTCCTCAGGTGCTTTTTACACAAGCGAGTTCACCGTAGAGTACTATTTTGGGGAGGCGGTGGTCCTCCATCCTGGAAGCATGCCCTGCCCAGCGCAGCTCCGTTTTCAGTAGCATGGCCTCAATGCTGGTGATCCCTGCTTGCTCCAGGACAGTAACGTTCGTCACATAGTCAGTCCAGTGTATGTTTAGGATTGTGCGTAGACAGCGCTGATGAAAGCGTTCAAGGAGTCGTAGATGTTGGCGATAGGTGACCCATGATTCAGACCCATAGAGGAGGATGGACAGTACAATGGCTCTGTACACACTGATTTTTGTGCTTCGTCTCAGGTCTTTGTTACTCCAGGCTTGTTTTGCGAAGCCTTCCAAATGTACTATATGCCTTTGCTAATCTGTGATCGATCTCTTTAAAAAAGCATTACTAAAGATCCTGCATGGTGTGAAATGGGAGGAGGAGGTCAATGGGGGGGATGACACCATGAGTTCAGTTAACGCATCAGATGATCCCAACCCTAGTGACGCCACTGCTGTAGGATTTGTAGTTTTGTTGGGCATCAGCACTCTTAACTCCCAGGATTACATACAACACAGCTACAATACTTAAAGTGGTGTCAAACTCCATTATTTCTACCAGTGTAGATGGACACGAGAATTAACTCTGTGTCCCTGCATTAAATACACTGCATTATTACTACTACTACTACTGTTATTTGAAAGCATAGGTATGTGATCCATGTGTACAATCAAACATCAAAACGGGGAATATGCCACTGAAATGTCATAATACTTTTCGGACATTGTGCTCCGTTCAAGGTGAATTGTAATCTACAAAAATTCCTGACTTAATAACTTTGTTACATGTAAAGGTGCTATGCCACACAAATCTTATTTATTTATTTATTTATTTGTTGCAACAGGTTAAGACTACAGGCTTTTGCAGCAGGCTACCCCTTTGGAAAGTGGCATACAGGTCTCATCAAACCTTTTCCCTTTTTAAATTTATGGTGATTTTTGTCTTCACAAAACCAGGACCCTTTGCAGTAAGGAGTTTATCACACGGGAGGAATTTCTCTCAATTGCGAATGGAGCCAATTCGCAATTACGTTTACATGAATTCTAATTGCATTCGGAATGTGTTCAGAATGACTTCCCATTTCCCGAAAATGACCCCCCATTGGCCGAAGTTGCGTGAGATACTCTAATACGCAATTACGTGAAACCCCATGATTGCGTTCGGATTGCCATTGGATTATACCCCCAAATTCCGTCGTATGATAAATTCCATAGAGAGAGAGAGAAAAGATATTATCATTGTATTCAGAGAGACTTTTGTGCATTCCTCGTATTAACAGATACCAAGTTTATTCATTGATGAAGCATACACTGATTGATATCATTTTTTCAGTAATGCTGTCAAAATACAAAACATCAAATCAGAAGATAGTATTGCTTTTGTTGGTTTTTTTCCCCCATTATTTACTGGAGGTTGTGACCAAGTTGTTACCTAGTTTTCTCTGCAAAATACAAACTTTATCTTACCAATTAGCATCAACCAACTAATAGAAAACTTACCTTGTTTGCATTTACGTAGCTCACATCACATGTATACAAATCACACATGCCACTTGAATCCATACTTTTCACCAAAAGTTTAAAAACCCTCCTCCCCAAAATTGTGGTTTTGTGCTTTGAAATTTGATCAACTTTCTTGCTGAAGTTTCAAAACAAAGGGCCAGATGAGAGTGTCTGTGCAGGAAGAGACTTGTACGTACAATACTTGACTGTCTGCACCTTTGTTCTTAACAGGAAACAGGTAAAATCAAAACACCTTCATGGCTCAAGAGATTTGTTCAGTTCCAGCAGGCTATCCATTTCATTTTACAGTTCATAATCCCTTGGCATCATGCTTAGAAAATGTTAATCTATTTTGTCTACACATCGCCAATGTGACAGTGCAGAGATGTTTTTGTTCTCCAGTCAGCCCTGCAAATTTCTTCTTGATAGAACAAATTTTTCCTGCCATCCCCTGCTGGCATTTTTACAAAGATAACAGAAATGTCATAATATGCCCCTATCAGTGTGGTCCAGTGGATATAATGGAGACTCAATGATCTACCACACCATGCTGTTGCAAATGAGATGTTGAAATAAGCCTTTGCCCTTTGAGGGTGGCAAACAGGGCAGTCTCTCAAACATGTCAAGGGATAACACAGTCATAACTTTTTTTGCATAGAGAAAAAGGATGACAACAAATCATACAAAATACAGTTAAGAGAGGAGGACTCTTCCAGATGACCAAAAATCCCTGTAGACATCAGCCTCATAGAGGTTGTTCCTGCCTCTTGTATCCAGTCATATAGTAAATACACTAGGGTTTAATGTCCTGCTAAAGGTGGGAACAGTGGTGCGGATGGGGTTTAATTCCCTGCACATCCTCCCTTTGCAATGCATGCCCAGGAGTACAGGAGGAGCAAAGATAGCGGGTCCTGGTGGGAAGGTAGACCAGTTGAAATTGGGACCTCCTAGGATTTTCTTTAAAATCTCATCTGTCTTTGGTCCTCAAAGCTCTGTCTAGTACTGGAAATTCATAGGGAATGAACCAGGACTGGACGTATGTGGTTTGGATATTTAAAAACAAAAATAAAAACTATCAATACAAATATAAACACTAAAGCTTTTTGCCAGTCTGGCGAACAGCATGTCTTGGAGATGTCTCATTCAAAGGACCACCATATATCCAGGTCAACTTTTGAAGAGAGTTAACAACATATCCATATTTAACTGTTCGAGTGACATCTGCCTAATGAAATGTTTATTATGAATTATTAATTCTTGGTATGTCTATTAATGTAAATGTTCCTGTTACTCTATTATTAATAGCCTCATTTGGGAGTTGTTTAGTTATTGATCTGTCTCCCGTTGTATACTCAAGTAGCAACGTGGTGATGGAGTTTATCAGACGACGGAAATTGGAAGTATAATCTAATGGCAATCCGAACGCAATCATGGGTTTTACGTTATTTCATATTAAAGCATTTCACACATTTTCGGGCAATGGGGGTCATTTTTGGGCAATGGGAAGTCATTCTGAACGCATTCCGAACACAATGGGAATTCACATAAATTTGCTAAACTATCGAATTCACGTGAATTCAAATTGGCTCCAATTGGCTCCATTCGAAACAAAGAGAAATTCCTCCCATCTGATAAGCTCCGATGTCACAATAATTGAATAATAGAGTTGGAAGTGACCACAAAGCCATCAAAGAACTCCTAATAGATGGCCATCCAGCCTCTGTTTAAAAACCTCCAAAGAAGGAGATTCCACCACACTCCAAGGCAACATATTCCAGCTCTTAAACTGTCAGGAACTTCCTCCTAATGTTGAGGTGGAATCCCTTTTCTTAAATCCATGGCTCCATTTCCGAGGGTGTAGCTACACTGTATAAATGAAGCAGTTTGGCATCACTTTAAGTGCTGTAGCTCCAGCCTATGGGATCCTACAGGGATTTTTAAAAAATCCACATTGCAGCATACCCCCCCCAAGAGATACCCCCCCCCACTTGCTCTACCTCTTGACAAATTTCTGACAGAATGGAAAAACAGCAGCACAGTTTGATCGGGACCACAGTGTGATTTTAACAGACCACTTGGCTGCAATGGAAATTGACACGCATAGCCCCATGGAAGCCCAACGACAGCCCCATGGCAGCATCAAGAAGGGACAAAATAGCTGCTTGCCCAAGACCAGTGGTGGGATGGGTACCACCCCTCTGCCCACCTTCTCTGCCCATTGTCCCTTCCCACCAGTGTGCCCTGAGTGTGATCGGTAATGTGTTCACACTTGTTCAACCCAGTTCTTTTCAAAAGTACCAGGATCTTTTTAAAAGAAATGGCAAAATATCCATTTTCCAAGAAAACCTGATTGTTTTGGAATTGCGCCAGTTCATCAGATCTGAAATTGAATCAAATGTGAACGAGGCTCATAAGAACCAGTTTAAGACAATCTGCAAACCAGTGTAAATCATCGTGTGAATGAGGCCATAGAAACATCCACACTTGATTTTATTTAATACAATTTCCCTTGTGGTAAGAAAGTGAGCAACATATAGTTAAGTTGGGAAGAGTACAAACAGGGCCAACCCAAATAATTTTGCTGCCTGAGGCAAAGGTCAGAGTATACTCTTCCACCTTTCCAGTTACAGAACCCAATTGAACTGATTGATGCTTACTCTGACACTTGTGATGAGACAGCATGCTTCCTACTGAAGGCAGCAAACTTGGCTAGACAGCACAATGGAAGCTACCTGGATCCCACATCTCAGTTTTCCAACACAGCAGAAGCACCATGGGGTGGCTATTGCTCCAAGCATCTGAGGCAAGTTCTGTCTCTATCATTCTTAATAACCTTTGGATTTGCCAATGTGAGTACAGCAGCCCTAGATTCCAAAGAGCTTATGAGACTTCAGGGGAAGAAGCTGTTTTCTAAACTGGAAAATCCGTTATCAGGTAAACAACCCAGTTTAAAAGCTGTGTGGGATACTTTTTAAAATACTTTTTCAGGTTGTTTCTTGAATCAGTCCTTAGTGTGCATTTTAAGGAATTTAATTTGGATTTTAAATTTTTGACTATAGGAGCTTATCGCTTGACTTATTAATTCGAAGTAACTCTCCTGGTCTAAATTTCTATTTGGGCTGCATCCCTATCTTTTCAGAAGGTTTTTGCCACCCAAATACAGCCTGGTTGCATTCCCCACTTCCAGGAGTGCTCCAGAAGCCATTTTCTTAAGCCAGAAAACTACCAGATCTGAAAAGAGCTCGCTCCTCAGAGCAAGCAATCAGGGCAGGTTACAGCAAGGTTAAAAAACAGCACAAATTAAAATATCCCATCCCATTGCCCAATCCCCCCCTTAAAACAGGATTAAATCAGCAGAAGTAAAATAACTAAAATAAGCAAATAAAAATAAGATAAAACAGCAACAAAAAATTCCAGCCCGGTGGTCTTAGCTGTATAGGGTGAAAAATGCTGAAGAGAAAGGTGGAAAAACTCAAGACCTGCATTTCGGAGCCAGGAGGTGTTAAACATCTTCTGGGTAGGCCTGCCGGAAGAGATGTGTCTTTAGGGCTTTTTTAAAGCCTTCAATAGATGGAATAAGACGCATCTCATCCGGCAGGTCATTCCACAGCTTGGGAGCGACAGTTGAAAAGGCCCTCTAGGAGGTCTGCACCAGCCTGGTCTTCATGGGCTGTAGCAGGTTCCTCCCGGAGGACCGGAGCATACGGGGGGGGGGGTCATATGGGAAGAGGCGGTCCCTAAGATAGGATGGACCCGAGCCATGTAGGGCTTTAAAGGTTAAAACCGACACCTTGTACTGGGCCCAGAAACCAATTGGCAGCCAGGTGTAATGTGCTGTCTCCTAGAAGCAGGGATGCAGCCAGGCTGCGGCAAATTCAGCAGCATAAACATTCTGATAAGATCGGGCTGCAGCCCAAATTGAAATTTAAACCGGGAGAGGTAAGCCAAATTAATATCCTTTATATAGCTATTTTAATTATGTAATTATTTTGTCTGCCTGCAATTCTGTGGCAACTTAATTGGGATTAAGCTCCACTGAACTCATTGAGATTTACACCTGAATAAATATGGCAACTTTGGGTAAGTCACATTCTCTCAGCCTTGCAGGAAGACAAAGGCAAACCCCTTCTGAACAAATCTTGCCAAAACTTGATAGGTGTGCCTTAGGGTCACCATAAGTCTGAAGCAACTTGAAGGCACAGAACAGCAACAACAAAACATGGGAATGTGCTGCAAACCACCTGGTGAGGGCCACGTACTCTCAAAGGCAGTTTTAAAATCACCCAATAGACACTTGAATGCAAAAATATCCATGGTGAAATGAGACTTGTAGCTTTTACAAAAAACACAACAAAGTATAAAATAATTGTTATCAATTGTACTTGCAGGAATAGGCTCTCTGACACAATAACCACAAGGGAGCACTCTTTCCCTTGATATTATACACCCTAGATGTTTTAACACCAACTCCTGAAACTAGGGCAGATGTGGTATTAGTCTGCAAACTTTCCTATGAGCTGACTGATTTTCTTACTTTTGAACAGCCCTTCGGATTTTGGTATAGGAAGCCCTTGGCTAATTTTCCTCTTTTTTAAGCTGACAGGAGATCCTGGCTCTGGAGGAGGAGCTCTGGCAACACTTGGCAGATGCCTGTAAACTTTTTAAAGTTATCCATCCTTTTGCAGGCAGGTAATATCAAAGGGCACTATGGATTACAATACCTGAGGAGTGTTTACAGCCTGGAAGATTATTTATGTTTGGTTTTATCTCTATAGTCACACATCCAAGCTAAGAGAAAAGGAACACAGGAACCCTCTCATTATCTTTTGAAATATGAAGATCAGAGGGAAACCTGAGTTTAAAGTGTGGAGTGATGGTCCTAGAAGCATGCTTATAAATTAAAAGGCATTCTGCTTCTATAATAACAGACCCAGGAGCGGAGCTGATATTCAGACAGAAGAATGGAATGCTAGAATCATCACCGGCTGTCCCAATGTTCTGGGTATGCACCTACAGCTCTGATCACCACAAAGATTGAATATATTGTATGAAGTGGAACATCTGGTCCAGTTGTTCTTTCCTTTGATGGATTAACCTCCTATAAAAGTTGTTTGGAAAGTTGTTGCTGCACTGTTTCAAAATGGGAAGCAATAAAGACGATGGCCTATTGAATAGAATCCCACTCTCAGGACCAGCATCCTTTGGAAGCAGCCATATTGCCAGTCCTCATGGTATACCACTCCAAGAACCATTTGGTGTTCCTTTCCACTTTGAACCTACATACTGGGACCATCAAGCCTACAATGCATATTCGGGAAGGTTCTCCTATCTACCCTTTTCTGGGTATGTAGGAGTATATGACTACTCTTTTGAGCCTGCCTTCATTCGGAAAAGGAATGAGAGAGAGAGACAGCGGGTTCGTTGTGTGAATGATGGCTATGCACGTCTCCGAGACCATCTCCCCAAGGAACTTGCTGATAAGCGTCTCAGCAAAGTGGAGACTTTGAGAGCTGCCATTACTTACATCAAGCACCTTCAAAATTTGCTGGATTACCATCCTTTAGGGACAAACACTAAATCAGCCATTCCAGCTGCAGAAGCTGCAAGTGCTCCTGGTCTTAATTTAAGAAGGGAATGCAACAGTGATGGAGAATCTAAAACTTCATTAGCTTCATCCCCTTACAGTGAGTTTGAGGAAGTATGCAGTTAGAAAACTTCTTCAAAAATCTACAAATTCAAGACCATTTCTCTCTCCCTCAAAGTTTCTATATTTTTACAGAAACAGTTTCTATATTTGCATGGTTTTTCCTTAAAGGACAAATTTAGTCCCCAGCAAAGGAATGAAAAAGGTATCTTCATTGACTGTTTACCATCTGTTTGGTTCTGGGAAATCTTCAGATGCTTATGTAAGAAGACAACAATATTGTTCCTTATTTATGGTCTTATTGTGTGTTTTTGTATGTGTCTTGGGGGTGCTTATGACTGCTGAAATAGTTTTAAAATACACACACACATATAGGTAATTAATTGTTGCTATCTTTGATTTGCTTATTTGTTTTATTCAGAAGAGGACAATAAAATCAACTGAGTTCATTCCTCTTTACCTGAGCTCTATAATAACTCTCTGTTTCTCATTAAGATATCAATATGTGGTGGATTTACTAAGCAAAGTATGATGTATTTTTTTAAAGATTAGTAAAATGTCCTCCTTAGATAGCATTTGACATACTGCTGAAGATTCAGATAAAAATAGTGGTGTTTAAGCACCATAGAAATCAATGGAATTTAAGGGACAACTATCTTAATTTCAACAAGACATACATTAAAGTGTGATGTGCTTGTTACGTTCACCACAGTATGAATCAACCACAATAAACTTCTTTCATATTGGAGAATTAGCATCTAAAATGTTATCAGGTCAGAAAATAAGAAGAAAAATTCAGTCCTTCTGCAGCTCAAAATACAGTGTAATTGAACGAGATGATGCCTTACCAGGTTGTGAAAGTCTGTTAACATGTAATAGAGTCCTATGCTGCCACTGGAATCAGCTGCTTTTTTCTCTATTAATTTGTGTTTAACCATTATTTCATTTTGGGTAGTTTTATTCCTTCTCTAGTTGATGCCATCCAGACAGCAGACTACAGCTGCCATCATTCCAGAATGGCTATTTGCAAGGTACCAGTTTGGACAAAGCTGAAGTACAGGAACAAGATCCATCTGTCTTCTGTTCTTTGTACCTCATTCAATAATAACCAACAATCTATATGAATTAAAATAAAATTATAGTGACATCAGTTTGATGACTGTGTGGTGTATGTTAATGTATACACACTAATCAAAGTAGAAGCAAAACTGGTGTAGCTATAAGGGGGTCACAATGAGAGTGTTGCTCTGCAAATAAGAACTCCACTCCCATGGTTAAATTTTCCTCCAGTCCCCAAACTTCTAGCATTGCCGAGAGTGAGACACCAAAAATCATTCACACTTAGAACTCCTATTTGCTGTGTTCCCATTCCCTTAGTAACTTTGCCTGTCCTTTTCTTTGGATGCTTAAATTTTTATTATTAAATGTACAACCAAAGTTTTAAATAATTACAACACTTGGAATGTCAAGACTGAATGAAGCTGTCACGGAGGGGCAGAATTCTTTATTGGGGACAATACTCTCATTTTGCCTCCTGCCCTCATAGCTACACTACAGAAGCATAATAGTCCTATGCTTCCTCATTGGCCTCGTGGGTGGTATCCAAAATATATAGATTCCAGCACCCCTAGCTAGGATGGTGAAGAACACTGAGAAATGCAGTCCAAAAGCCTCTGGAGGGCTGCATGATTTCCACCTCAATATGTATTACCAAAGTGCAAATAAACAAACAATGTGTATATGCCTGCCTTAATATTTAGCAAGTTAATGGTGAATGTTGTTCTATGAGGGCGGGACACAAAATGAATAATCAATTGTTCTGTAAAATAAAAAAGTTTCAATCATGGAGTTCTAGAATAAATGAAATGGCATTCTTGGACCTTATCAGACGTTGGAAATTGGAAGTATAATCTAATGGCACTCCGAACGCAATCATGGGGTTTCACATTATTACGAATTAAAGTATCTCACGCAATTTCGGGCAAAAGGGAAGTCATTCCTAACGCAATCATGGGTTTTACGTTATTGTGTATTAAAGCATCTCACACAATTTCGGGCAATGGGCCGGTCATTTTCTGGTAATGGGAAGTCATTCTGAACGCATTCCGAATGCAATTGGAATTCACGTAAATTCACTAAACTGGCGAATTCATGTGAATTCGAATTGGCTCCAATTGGCTCCATTCGTAATAAAGAGAAATGCCTCCCGTCTGATAAGGTCCTATGTGAGAATATGATCATTTACCTAACTATAAAACATCAAATGAGAATTGGAGTCCAAAACATCTGGAGGATGTTTTGATAGTTGCCTCTTCCTGCTTAAGATTAGGAGTACTCAGTTCATGCCCTCTTTCCTCTCTACTTTCCAATCCAATTTAAATGAGGGTCGTTCATATTTGTGCCGGGGTTTCATGACCCAAATCAGGAGGTCGTTCACACTTGGATCAGGGGTTCATGACCTGAATGGGGGGGGGGGGCACAGTTTAAATCCTCCTTAACTCATTTGTTTGTTTGTTTTGCCATGTATATTCTTGCGGTTCTTTGCAAAAGAACAATTTTTTTGCCAATGGAAACTTGAAAATTGTTCCCATCAGTCACCCCAGTTCTTGCCTCCCTCCAGTCAGCTCCGCTCACTACCCCCAATCTTGCCTGCGTTCGCCCCCTCCATCCTTGTGCTTCCTCCTCTTCCTCTTCCTCAGCCATCTCCACTCTTCCTCCTCCTCCTCCTTCCTCCCCCATCACCCCGATCATGCCTCCATTTGCCCCCTCTGTTCTTCTCCTTCCCTGCATTCCCCTCCAGTTGCTCCCTTCATTTTTCTCCTGCCCTGCAGCCCCTTTGACTGCCCCTTTCGTTCTTCTCCTTCCCTGCAGCCCCCTCTGACTGTCCCCTCTGTTCTTCTCCTTCCTTCTTTTTCTCTCCCTCAGCCACCTCCACTCCTCCTCCCCTTCCTCCTCTCTCCTTCTGCCAGGATTGTGGCATTTTACCCTGTTGCCAAATGTGAATGGAATCCCAGGGTAAAATGCCACGATCATGGTAAATCAATGCCACGGATAAAATCGATCCTGGCAATCAAATGCCATGGAGAGATTTGATCGTGGCATTTGAGGGAAATAACCCGGTTCCCACACCAAGTTATTTCTTAGTACGAACGTGGCCTAAGTGTGTCTAAACCCAACAGACTATGGATAATACTGACTTTCTAAATCAGAACTACCAACCATGATCAAACCAAAGTCTGCAGTTCTGATGTGGAAATCAAGCACAGGCCAATAGTTTTGTTGTTGTTGGATTTAACAGCAAACTGAAGACTGTGCTGAAGAAACAGTAATCAACTGAATAAGAGTCTGTATATGGAAGAGAAAGGAGGATAGATTTTTCACAGTTGTTTGGGATTACATGGGAACAAAAATAGCAAACTTGTGCCCACTTCATTCTTGTCAGGAATATCAGCCAATTGTAGATTTCAATTCCCTCTTCTGAATAACCACAGAAAGTAGCCATTTATTTTAAATCTGGGATGAGGACTGTGCAAGCCCTCCAGATGTTGTTAGATCACAAAGCCCATCACCTCTCATCACTGCCCAAGATAGTTCATTAACATCTGGACAGCTACATGTTCCTTGCTAGTGCTTTAATATAAATGTGTGTACAGGTATATTTCAGTTAATAAAACCTCTGAAAAAGAGCTCCTTTTTAGAAACTTTTTACACACCAGCCTCCCTTTCCACCTTGTTTTCTGTCTAGCTGGTAGCTTTTAGTGAGCATTCATACTGGGAGAATGGTGAAAGAGGGAAGGTGAAGTACGGACTTTCAATGTTAGTTTGCAGTAGTATGTCTGCAGTAAATAGTGAAATAAAGATTGAGGGGGGAAAGAATGGGATTCTGCTCAAGCATGCCTTTCTGTAGCTGGTTGTGCCTGCTTACAACAGGGAAGGTAAAAGGCAGCTGTGTACAACATCTCTTACTGAGCAGGAACAAACAGTAAAACAAGGGAGAAAGGGGAGAAGCAGACAGGCCTACCACACCAGCCCCCCCCCCCCAGCATGTTAAAAAAAGATTTTGGAAGGAGCTTTCAAGTGGTCTCTAAAAGGTTCAAAATGTTTTTGTTTACTTATGTAGGTCATAGAATCATAGAATCATAGAGTTGGAAGAGACCACAAGGGCCATCCAGTCCAACCCCCTGCCATGCAGGAACTCCAAGTCAAAGCATCCCTGACAGATGGCCATCCAGCCTCTGCTTAAAGACCCCTAAGGAAGGAGACTCCACTACGCTCCGAGGGAGTGTGTTCCACTGTCGAACAGCCCTTACTGTCAGGAAGTTCCTCCTAATGTTGAGGTGGAATCTCTTTTCCTGCAGTTTGCATCCATTGTTCCGGGTCCTAGTCTCTGGAGCAGCAGAAAACAAGCTTGCTCCCTCCTCAATATGATATCCCTTCAAATATTTAAACAGGGCTATCATATCACCTCTTAACCTTCTCTTCTCCAGGCTAAACATCCCCAGCTCCCTAAGGCGTTCTTCATAGGTCGTTTCATTTCACAAGTGCATAGTGTTAAATCTGAATAAAACATTTGCTGAATCATGTTGAAGTGCTCTTCTTTTTTTGTGCAGTACGAACCTATTATGTCCACATTATGGCCTCTGTATCCATGGATTCTGCATCCACAGATTCAACCATCTGGAGCTTGAAAACATTCTCCCCAAACATTCCAAAAAGCAAACCTTGATTTTGTCATTTTATATAATGGATGCCATTTTACTACACCATTGTATATAATGGGACTTGAGCATCCATGGATTTTGGTACCTATGGGGAGTCCTGGAGCCAAATCCCAGTGCATATCAAGAGCCCACAATATTTCTGCCTCTGGTACAAATTTCTCACTATTTGCCATTGACTATTTATTATCTTCACAAACCAGTTTGATTTTAGTCCAGGTGGAAAAAGTGAAACTATAGAATTTTCTGGCACAGTTCAGTTGTAAGTCCCCAGTGGAGGCTGAGGCCTCATCTAGCCTGAGATCATTATGACAGATAGTTATGACAGCTTTGAGATCAGGCCATGCAGTCACTGCTGTGCACACCCAACTGGCCAGAGCAGCCTCTGGCCACTCCTTTTGGCCATTCTGCTTCACCCCAGTGTTAACTCAGTTACGATAATGCAGTGTAACTCAGATATGTCTTAATTATTACAAAAGGACTTGCTTGAAATAACTAGTTATTTGTAACTAGTTAGTTGGAAGCACCACATATAACAGAAATGTGAGGTCTTCTTCCCACAATGTGAAGAACAGGCTTGAAAGCACATGCATAACTTGCTTAATATAGTTTTGTTACCCACCACAGTGCTAATCACGTGATACTCACATGTAACACAGGAGCCTTGCTGGCCCTACTTTCTCTGTCCTGATGACATATCCTGAGCTAGATCCACCATGCATAGTTCTCTGAAAAGGGATCCTTAATCTGAGTGAGTGCTTTCTATAGGTGTGCTTCTTAAAGGACAACAAGTCAGAATAAGGTAACAAAACAGTAGGGCAGCCCTTCTCCAAAACATGAACCCCCTGCACATTAGTATGGCATTATTAAGATAAAAATTTTAAAACACTTAAAATAACACCCTAAGCTGGTCCTTTAAGAACATTCTGTTTTAAAAAGCATGCCTGCATAAGAAGGTTTTAACAAGGAGAGGACCATTCTGGTCTTACTGGGCAGGGAGTTCCAATAAGAGGGCTCCTGTCACACACACACTCAAATTAATGAATGGGAGAAAGACAGGTTTCTACCACTGTTTTCCTGGCTAAAAATGAAGAGTCTAACCCACACTCACTATTTTGTGTATAAATCTATTCTTCATAAATGAGGAATCCATAGAATAAGTTCAACACGGTGGCAGTACATAGCAAGACCTGGTCTTTGCACTTAAAAATAGAACTGAAATATTTATAAGACTATGTTATCTATGTGCAGAAACATAACAGAAGTGCTGTGAAATGAAATTGGTAGTGAAGTGTCATAAAGATGAAACACTTTAGACAAGTATAATTATGGTAGTTATTAATAACAATAAAAGAGTCACTGGCAGAAGCAAACTGCTTAACATACTGTTATGGAACCTCTAGAAGATGGAAATAGGAGATAATCCTACCAACACCCATTTTGAGGCTGAAATATACTGTTTATTAGCCACATGAAGCCAATGATGTTGTCAGGTTCAAAGCAAACAAGTTAGAGATGAGCAATAAAAGAAAATTTAAGATGCGAGCTTGTTCTGCCTACTAGTTTGTAGAACCTGATTTTTAAAAAAATAAAGGGGGGAGATTCCACATAGTTGTTTTTTTTAAAGTATTGCAGAGATGGGCAGCCCCTGTATGTATGTATGTATGTATGCATGTATGCATATATATTTATATATCTTTTAAATCAGCATTTTGTAATCAAAGAGCCCTATTCTCATTAAAAAACAAAGATGAACCAGAACTGGAGACTAGTGGCTTTCTCCATGCCTGATGTCATAGCAGTTCCATTCGTTTTCCATGGGAAATGATTGTAAAAGTATGTCTTTTTTCTAGCTGGAAAAATCCGTTTGACAAAAGGCATGCTTTTACAACTATCTGCCACTGGAAGAAAACAGAAACATGACTACACCATGCAAAAACACATAGAGAAAGAAGCTACTCTCTGGCTCCATTTTCTCATATGATGAGACTCAAAATCAGTACGAATATTGAACATTATTAGGATATCCTGGAGGGTAGGAGGGGAAATATTTTCTATTTCCAGCAAAGCTTAGGAAAGTCACTTTTTTCAAGACAACAATTCCCAGATTCTTCCAGATTATGGGAGTTGTCATCCAATTAATTAATTAATTAATTAATTAATTTTCCATGTTCTGGTATAACCAGAAAGGTGGTGCTGCAATCCAGGTTTCTTCCATGCTTTTATTATGAATGACTGGTGGACAAAGGAACTGAAGACAGATTCAAGGGATGACTAATAGTAAATATGCCAGTTCCCTTCCAATAATCATTTGGTGGGAAAGTAGTCCTTTGTAAGTCAGGCAAAGATTAAGAGAAATCAGAACTGAATGAGGTTGAGCAGACTGCATCTAACATTATTTGTATTAGGAAATGTAAGATATAGTACCGGATCTCTAAAGTGGGATAATCAAAATGGCAAAACAGAAATTGAACGACAACCAGTGTCATGCCTACTCACAGGGTCCAGCAGAAGGGGAGGGGGGAGCTAAATTTATAAAATGTATAAAAGTAGCTTTACTTACAAAATTTGTACATTATTAAGCATATAGCCTAATGGAAGAACAGGGGGTGGGGAGAGAACATGGCTGCAGGTTAAAATGATGTAGGAAGAGAAAGGGTATGGAAAAGCAAAAAACAAGAAGTCACCGTAATTTAACCTAGAAATCAGTGAGCATAGGCATGCAAAACTTTCCAACTCTTAAATAGTTCCAGGATCTGAAGATTTTGCTTTCCTATGGGACTCTACAAATTCACAGGCTAGGATCAAAATCCGTTCTTGTGAATTGATCACATCAAAACCAGTGAGATAACTTTGTTGTGGTTGAATCACATTCCATTATTTCCAACAAAGCTTTTGCTTTGATCTACTTCTTCTTCAAATATCAGCAAAACATGAAAACATCAAATCCCTGTAGCAAAAGATCTCCCAAATATCAGACTAGAATGGAAAAACTACTTTTTGAAATCCAATGCACAGAATTTTAGAGGTAGTGGTCATGCTGACTGAGGAATTTTGGGAGCTGTAATCTAAAACAAACAAACAAACAGCTTCATTTATATACCGCTTCATACCCTTAATGAGTGTCTAAGCGGTTTACAATTGTAAGCTATTTGCCCCCCAACAATCTGGGTACTCATTTTAGCGACCTCGGAAGGATGCAAGCCTGAGTCAAGCTTCAGCCCTTTGCTGGTCTTGAACTCGCCACCTTATGGTTTTAAGTGAGTGGCTGCAGTACAGGCATTTAACCACTGCGCCACCAGGGCTAAAAAAGTAACTTCTCATGTTCTGCCAAATAACGATCAGCCAATCTTTAACTACAGTCAAGTCAGGAAATGCTTCGAAGCTACAGTAGTTTCTAAATGCAAAGAGATCTTGTAGCACCTTTGAGAGTAACTGAAAGTAAGAAGCTAGTAGCATGAACTTTTGTAGCCTTGAGTCTACTTCCTCAGATGCATTAAATGAATGGTCCAGGGACAGACCTATATAACCAGGTAGTGTGTGAGAATGACAATGCAAAACTTGTGCCTGTGGAGATGAGGTGACAAGTTCAGTTTTAACAATGATTGTTGGGAAAGAAAGCAGGGAGAGAGGGATGTTGCCTAACGCCAAGGTGAGTAGATAACCATAAGAATAGTGGTGGGAGTATTGCAATGTAGTGTGGGAACCAGAGTGGAGAAGCGATAAAATGTCAAGGGCTTCCTTATGAGGCAGGGGGCTAGCTAGTATTTTAATGTGTGTGGTGTGCCAAGAAATAATTGTCTCTATTCCACCAACTATTGATGGACAGATGTAGATATGTTCCAGTTTTGCTGTTTCTCCAATCTTCCTTTGTAGTTTTTCTTGTTCAAGGACTGCTGTTCTGAGTCTGAGATGGAATGCCCAGGAAGTGTTCTACAACCAGGTTTTGAGTATTTCCATTCCTAATGTCTGATTTGTGTCCATTTCTCTTCTGACTCAGAGAATGGACTGTTTAACCAATGCAGAGTTAAGAAGGGCTTTGCTGACACAGTATGACACAGTATCACACTGGAGGATGGGCAAATAAAAGTCCTTCTAATATTGTGGCTGATGTCATTATGTTCTCTGATGACATTTCCTGAATAGATATGTCTCATCTGGGTTTGTGGCAAGGCCTTGTACCTGTATCCACATCTGTGTTGTGTGCCCTTCTATAGGTAAGTAAGTTTGAGGTTTAGGGTCTGTAGGCAAGTGAGGGCAAATTTCTAAAATTATTCCTAAATTGACTTTTGTCTAGAGAAAAGTTAGCTTCAAAAAGAGAGCATATCATTACCAAATGTTGAAAAAAGATAATGATCCAACTTGTCACTCTTAGAATTAATGTGAAATTATTACGAGTTACTATAAAAAAATCATGGATATGTTCAGACATATGCTCAATCATTTTACTTTTTTCTACACAGTTTAATCTCTCTATCAAACATGTCTAAAGAAAAAAATTCCATTAAAATTGCAAACCTACAAGCACTTAGATGCTATCACTGTTTTAAAGAAGGATAATCCTAGCCATGAGATTGTTTAGAAACTCCTAATGGCTTATTTAGTTGATTCCCCCACCCTTCACCCCAGTAATGGCTAGACTGAGTTCCTTTCAAGTTATATTACTCAGTGTCAATAAATGGCCAAAGAAAAACAGCAGGAACCATAATAAAGTACACAAAAGTAATCAGTCACTTGATATCCCTTTAGAACTAGGGGACGAAGGCTGTAAGCTTCAAAAGGAAATTCTTTTGCAATTGCAAGGAACATCTGTCATTGGGAAGTCAGAAGAAGACTGGAAGCATATTAATATGTGGCTAACCAGGACTTTAATGAGAGCAAAGAACTGGCACTTAACTCTTTGAGGATTTTTACCTCTGGCAAAGATAAAACTCTTATACTGGACTACAATTTGGGATGACAATTTGAGAAGTTTTACCTATACAGCACCTACATTTCCCCCCCAGATGTAACAATACACAAACTCCTTGAGAAATACAATATTTTCAAGGGACAGGACAAGACTAAGAAGTTTATCACATTTATTTTTCCCCCGTTATGGAGACGGGAATGGGACTCTCGGGAGCATGCCTGAATAGATTTTATCGCACACCAAAATGTCCACAAAAAGGTCCCATTCCGGCACCTTCCCCGTTCAGTGCTGAGAAGCATCATTTTTGTCTGACGGAAATTTTCCGTTTTTAAAAAATGACGTTTCCCAGCACTGAATAGGGATGGGTGCCAGACTGGGACCTTTTTGTGGACGTTTTGGTTAAAATCCATTCAGGGACGCTCCCAAGAGTCTCATTCCCATCCTCATAACGGGGGAAAATGAATGAGATAAAGTTCCATGTTTATCACATCAGAACCTGTAACGTTCCCATCGTATCCTGAAAACCTTCCGTGGGAGAACGATCTGGGAATGGGACTCATCACATTTGAGAAGTAATGACGGGATGATAACGTAACGGTAACACATTTTATCGCACAGCACCTTCTTTGAATGGGTACTTTTGCCGAGTACATATCTCATATCATCCTGCTATGGTGCATACATATTTCATTTGGCGATACTGTGATGTCATTACTCTATCGTCTTTTCATCTCAGACAAGTTCAGGCATTCTGTTTGTGGTTCAAGATGGTGTCCGAGAAGGTGTTTGTTGATTTTATCTACACTATGGTGTCCATAATGGAAAGAGAAACGGAGCCTTTCAATATCAATACCAATTATACACACACACACACAGAGAGAGAGATATATATGCATATACATATCACACACATATGTGTGTATATTCGTATATGTATATACACATAAACAAACACATATATGTACACATATATATGTGTGTATATATCTCCATAAAAAATAAAAAAAATCACATGGAAACATTTGTTTAAATATGATGGGGGGAGGAAACCGTTTTGGTTTTGAGGAAAAACATTCTGACATGTTAACATGCTGATTGTTAATTAAAAAAAAAAGATGCCGCATCATATCAGGACACGAAGACTGACAGAACGGATATAAGAATGGATAGGATTACTGCACTAACTTTTCCTGGTATGATAACATTCCAGCTGGCTGAGAAATGTTTTTCAGTGTTCTCTCCCTGGAATGCTGTTGAAACACTTTGAGCTCAGAATGGCAACTCAATTGGATCCAAACCGTGCAGTAAACTTCGCTACGTTCCATTCTCATTCAGTTCCTGGAACGTTATTATAATGCTGTGCAATAAACCTAGACATCTGGATCTGTTGCTAATGGGAAGTGAAATTGTATTACCTGTTTTTTTTTGTTTGTTTGTTTTTTGCTCTTTGTCTCTAGTCTTCACATGGCCAATAATGGAAGTCACCCCTACCTGCACTGAAGTTGACCATACAGTTGTCCTGGAAGATCTAGAGATTCCTAGAGAGGTGTTCTCTCAGGTTGTTTAAAAAGTGTTTTTTATTTGTGGTTTTTCTACTTTCATAGGGGTCCTGTGACCCTAACCCTAGTGAATATGGAGGGCTCCCTGTACTACAGTAATAGAGCTTTAGTCCTCTTTCTCCCTTTCTGTTGCTCTCTGACACAGAGACACCCACTAAGAGCTTTCTTTTCCATCTGGATCACAAAAGCCCAAAGAATTACAAGAGATATGAAATACCTTTGCTTTCTAGTTATCTTTTCTATCTAACCACCTTTGCTATCTATCTATCTATACTACATATCATCTGCCTTACTATCTATTGTCTTTCTGAGCAGGGCAGAAGATGCATTATTTCAGACAATTTTTACAACAACATCTAAATGGGAACATTTATCCATTCTCCTGCTTTTCGTCTTCTTCTTCCCCTGTCTTCTATGGTTTCTCTATGGGAGGGATTCATTCCCTCATGAAAGACCTGGCAGTTCCTCTAAGACCTGAACCTCATCCAAGTGATAATTACATCCGTTTGAAAATTCCACGAACTGATACTCTGCCTCCAGCGATTCAACTAATGTTCCTCTTGCAGACCATGTGCATACCAACATGGCTGTTTCCTCTTTGTGCTCTTGAGCTTGGCAAGCACAAATCTTAGGTTGCCCTTAGCAGGCAGCCATTCTTTCTGGTCATAGCAGCTCTTTTCCCAGAATTTGCCAACATGGGGAGGGGGATGTTTGTGCTGGATTTTGGAAATACTCAGAAGTGGTGAGAACCTTATTTGCTCTTTCTCCAAACCTTCTAAAAACTATGTCTTAACAAAAAACAAAACATGCCCCCTACTCCCCCCCCCCCAGGCCACAACTTTTTGGCCTGATGCTTAGACAAGAAACACCCTCACAAAGAGCAGGATGGTCATCACAAACAGCAGGTTTGGGGTGGGGTTACAAAAGGGCAGCAAATGATCAATTATTGATTTGGTTCTTGCTGAATTTTACTGGATGGATAATTGCTTGTGGGCTTTTGTGCTTCAGGTTTGTTGTTAATTACTGTGAAGTTGACTTCAGATGGTGACCCTATGAATGAGAGATTTCCAATTCCCTCTGGTATCAACAGCCTTGATTAGGTCTTGCAAACTCAGGGCTATGTCTTCCTTGATTGATTCTATCCACCAGTAATGTGACCTTCCTCTCTTATTAATGCCTTCTGACTTACTAAGTATTATTGTCTTTTCTAACAAGTCATGTCTTCTTATGATATATCCAAAGTACAACAGTCTCTGTTCAGTAATCTTGGCTTCTATTGAGACTTCATTCTTGATTTGATTTTGGAACCATTTGGTGCTTCAGCTACCAAAAAACCCCTTAACTGTCAGATAATATGCACTGTGATGTGAATGAATGAATGAATGAATAACTTTGTTACAGTCAAAGGCCAGCATAGAAGAAACAAAAACATTAAAACAGCAAAGTTAAAAATAATGCATTAATAATAATGTATTAATAATAATACATTAATATTACATTAAAAAGCAATGCAATAAAATAATGTATATATAGGGTAGATTACACAACTTTGCTTTTAGATAGCAAACGGACAGAATCTTCCCACTAGGAGAGTAAAAAGATCAAATTCAATGCATAAAATAAATTTAAGTAAGGATGAAGAACAACTTATGTCAGATGGAGTAAGGTAACTCAGACACAATGTGCTCTGCTAATTTAGAGTTGATTCTGCTTTTCCTGCAAGTAATTGCAGATACATAGAATTGTGCCACTTTACAGATAATTTCTGAGTTGCAATCACAACAGACTATATGGGGTTTATTCCACACTGGTTTCTGAGATAACACAACAAATCATCACAAACCAGCATGAGAAAACATACTAAAATCCCCTCTTGGGTTAAGTACAGGAATTCTGCCCCCATTTGTATCAGGACTCCATCATTTGTGGATCTCTCTTCCTACATTCTTCTATTTCAGTGCACCTACTAGACCTAAAGAGACCTTGGACAAGTCCCTATAGTGAGCAGATGAAACATAACTTCATGGTCATGGAGTTATGTGGCAGCTTCACAAATGTCATTTCATTTATGAATTGTAATGGTGCAAAAGTACAATGTACATCCATGTGCATTATTCAGCCATGTTCAATGTAATTGCACATTCATGTACAGACCATGCACAATGTTCAATCATGCACCATGGTACCGCTTAGGCAATTCCTCCTCTGAAGCCTAGAACTTATTACATGGCATTCTGCTTCAGACAAAAATATCCATCCACTTGCACAGGAGAACCAACAGGATTCTGGCTCTTATTTCTATATATGAAATACCATATACAAAATAATCATAAAATAAAACTGCACTCCATCTTTATTAACGAAACAGCACTGCTCCATCCTACCATTTTGGAATCTCCTACCTTTGCTTTCATTTTTTCCCCCCCAAGCACATTACTAGTTCTCACATTGGTGAAGAAATGATTAGCACTTTCGCAAGTTGGTGGTGTCTGAACTCAGGCATCAAAAAGAGAAATAGAACTATAGAAGAGAAGAATAGTTTGTAATGGATGCTTTGTCAAATTAGGGCAGCTACAAATTGGCAAAATATGAGGAATTTGCCCGGACAGATCCTCTTGGGCAGTTGCTGATGGTTGCTAATGGTGCCACCTTTGTATCCAGACAGGGACCCTTGTCTCCTGTTCTTTTCAGCACTGGCTGGAGCAGACATGGATGGGGCTTACTGTTCCAAGATACAGCAGAACAGGAGAAAAACTTCGTGACAGATGAGAACAAAAACATATGATATATCCCTGGAGTTCCTGCGGAATGCCCCAGAATGAGGGGAACATCATCTAGTTCTTCAACACAAAACTGAGATTTACAGGTACAAATATTGCAACCTTCAGTAACATTTAACATACCTGTGGCCCATTAATACTGTAGTTATAGCACGATTATTCCACTTAATTGTTGAATCCTGGCATTTACAGTTTTGTGAGCAATTAGAGCACTCTAGCTGAGCATTCCAAATGCCAATCCCTAAACTGTAAATCCCAGGATTTCATAGGATGGAACCATAGCAGTTAAAATGGAATAATACAGCTAGAACTCCATAATGTGAATGGATCAATGGTTCCTCCCTTACTTGCACCCTAGAGGTGAGATATAATTCTACAGTTTTTCTGAAAGACCTGTATTATTTAAAATGTTTAAACTTCCAATAATAGCTTAACACAAAACTACAAGTGCTCATGTGGTCATATATTCTATCATCTTTGTGTACACCAGTGGTGAACACTTTGTACAAAAGCATCACACACAGTCTAGTTACACATCAGCATACAGGTTATTCTAACCAACACAAGAACTTGTGCTAACATAATCATAATCATATATTTCCACATGTTTCATGGACTTAAGATACTAGCAGATACTTTTAGATTGTAAGCCTGAGGGCAGGGATCCGCCTAATTATAAGATTGTATGTACAGCACTGTGTAAATTTACAGCGCAACAACAACAACAACAACAACAATAATAGCAGAAAAGTATAAAGTACAGCAACAGTGCGTAAAAAAGAATGCTCATATTAAGGATTTACTTATTATTATATTTTATCCCATGTTTTCCCTAAAAGATTAGAATTTATGTTGGCTGATGGAAAAAGCTAAAAACAATCAGAAATTGAATATGAATCTTATAGCAGTTAGGAACAATTCTAGTGGTTGTCCCATAAATATACCACTACACAGATAGTTGTGCCTGTTAAATCCAGACAGTAAACAGTAACAGATCATTTACTCACAAATGAAAGCAAACTATCTACTTATTTCTTTTTCTTTTTTTTTTTTTAGAAGATCAAGATGAAAAGAAAATTCACTTCAAGAAAACTCACTTCAAAAAGGGAAATTTCCATTTGATGTACTGAGAATTCAAAGCAAAGGTGAGGATCCTTCTCAACAACGGGTCATGCTATTCAGCACCTAGTATCATTTTCTTCTGACAAGTTTCTTCTGTTTTTAGGATAAACAAATCACACTTACCAGTAATTGGTATTATGCATGATTAACAGTGTCAGTTATAGAAGTCACTAAAGATCAGACTCAGCTTTATTTGAAGTGAGCTTTATTTAAAGAAGAAATCTAAATAAAAATAGATACACTCTTCTAGGATGTGGTGATATTGTATATGTCATCCCGTGTGGTATACTTTAATACAGTGATTCCCAAATTCTGGTCTTTTGGGTGTTTTGGACTCACCTCCCAGCAGCCTCAGCTATCTTGGCCAGTGGTCTGAGATCCCGGGATCTGAAATCCAAAATACCTGGAAGGCCAGAGTTTGGGAGTCACTGCTAGGTTTGCCTTTCAAAACTGTTCAGAAACTGCACTGAGGCAGAAAACTGTGGCTGGACTGCTGACTAGAACTGGTATTGGAAGTATTGTGTTTCCTCTATTAAAACCGTGGCATGGTTTCCCTAGACATAACCCAAAGGACTAGTTAATGACCTTTAAATTGTTTAGCCAAGATTGGAGCTTGGAAAAGTTAATTTGTCTATATAACAACTTGCAGAATCTCTCAGGTAGCATGGCTAGTGCTAAGCTATTCCATGCCTAGGGAATTCTGAGTGTTGTTTTCCAGAACCAGACACATTTCTAACACTGGCTCTAGGGTTGCCAGAGTGAAAACTGGCAAGGACTTTTATACCTTAATGTAGATGATGAGGAAATTGAAATTGTTTCCCATAGATTGATCTAAGATTTCCCATATCTTAGATCAATCATTGATCAGAATGGAGTTTGCAGTCAAGAAATTAGAAGACTGGAAGTGGGTAGGGCAGCTATGAAAGAACAAGACAAAATCCTTAAGTGCAAAGATATAAGACTTAATACTAAAGTTAGGGTAGTCCAAGCCATAGTATTCTCCATCACCATGTACAGATGCAAGACTGGACAGTGGAGAAAGGTGATAGAGAAAAAAACTTGTTTGAAATATGGTGCTGAAGAAGAATGCTAAGGATACTGTGGATGGCCAAAAAGACAAACAAATGGGTCCTAGAACAGGTCAAGCCTGAGCTCTCTCTGGAAGCCAATAATGATCAAATTGAGACTGTTGTATTTTGACCACATAATGAGAAGGAATGGATCACTAGAAAACACAATAATTCTAGGAAGGGTGGAGAGCAGTAGAAAGAGGGGAAGACTGTACATCAGATGAACAGACTCAATAAAAGAGGCCACAGCCCCAAGCCTGCAGGATATGAAAAGAGCCACTGAGGATAGAGTGTCTTGGAGATGTCTCATTCATGGGGTCATATGGAGTCAAAGTCAACTTGAGGGCAGTTAGCAACAACAAAGAAGAGGGAAATTGCAGCAGAGGTGGTTTGTCAGACAACCAGGGAACATGCCATACCTGCTGGAATTCCTTCCTCTGCACAGCCATTCAAGGTACAGGAGCCCTCTCTAGTTTTCATTCTAGCAACTATATTTGGCCCAGATTACCCAAAGACCCGTCTTCTTCAATATGAAGATATATTGTTAGCATGAACAAGTGAATAAATGAATTTACAAAGTTAAAGCTTAGCCAAGCAAATTGTACTTGGTTTCAAAAGGCACACACAAAAAATGAAGCATAGAACAAGAATGCATGCAAAGTCCAGATAAGGGGAAAGTATTTTTATTCAGAGAAAGCCTGGATTAAGAGGAAACTACTTTAACTGCTAAACACCATTTCCTGTCCTTGCATTCTCTACCTGTACCCAAGGTTCTCTGCATGCTTTTCATTAGCTCTGGATCATATGCAATTTTGCAATTGCTTCTATGATGTTCTTGCAAATTTTGCAAGTGACTTTTGCAATTGCTTCTACTTTGATGTTCCAAGGACAAATTCATCTTTAGTTTGCACCATTTTCTTTGGGTATGATTCTATACCTTATCGTTCCAACATTCATGTAAAGATCTTCAGAAGCTATTCTCTGTGTCCCACCAAAATCTGTGCTGGAGAGGACCTTGTCAATAGATTTGGCCAAGCTCAGAAATCTGTGTAGAAAGTCTACAAAAATGTCTCTGTCTTTAAAAGTTCAACATACTGTATGTAGCAATCTATACGGGGATTCGCTTCCCCATGTTGTAACTTCCTAGGAGTATGGAGATTGCTACACATGGCTTTTAAGCCAAAATTAGATCTTGGAAAAAGCAGCTTTGGTTATACTTATTGCCTGCTGCTGCCTCTGATTTGTAACTGCTGCATCCCCCAACCACGTTAGGGTGTCCCTTTTCATTGATGGAGGCAACCTGTCAATGAGGTGTCAGTAGCTCAAATCCCCAGCAGTGGCATCACTAGGAAAGTGTAGGTGGTGTGGTCTGCACTGGATGACCACCAGAAGAGGGATGACACCTGGTTTCTCCCTGTACCTCCTTGCCATGGCCTCGTACTCAAGAGGAGAATGGTAGGGAGCAAGGCTGAGTGCCTCCCGTACCTCCTTACTATAGAGAATGGAGCTGCAGGAAGGAGCAACCAACGCCACCAACCTCCTTGCTGTGGCCGTCTTTGGAAGCCCAGCACCCACCCCAGAAGTCGCTCTTTAGGAAGCCCCCCCCCCCGCATCGGGTGACACCAGGGGTGGGAATGCTACTGGTCCCCAGGTGTGAAACATCACTCCCAGGACAATTGTATTATCAGCAGTCAAGTGGTGTCAGTGTCTCCTCCTCTCCCTGTTCCCCCTTCCCCTCACTGTCCTCAAGCAGCCCCCTTCCCCTCTATTTCTTCTCTCTTTCTCTTTCTTTTTTTAAAAATAAAATTGCAGTATCACAGACTTGAAGTTGGGATTAAGAGGCAGGGTTAAGGGGGAGTGAGAAAGCAAATATGATGGTGGCAGTTGTGTGATTGAGGAGATGTGTGGTAGTGCAGGACTACAAACAGGAATAATTCCATTTACACTGAAAAGTGTGACTGCGGCAAAAATGGGAATCATGAGATACCATCCTCAGATTGCAAGGAACACAGTCTGGAATTTCTCCCATAATGATTCCTATCCACAATAAGTTGATTAGGAAATCTTCCTACTCACAGGACAGGAGTGGGTGAAAAATGTGAATAGCCCAATTTGCTTTGTGAGCATGTTGGTCAGGATTTGAGGCTGGGTTTCATACCTCTGACTGCTAAATTCACATGGGTTAATGAAAAATTAACCCCCCTTCTCCAAATTACTTTTTCCAGTTATGTCCATTCTATGGAGTCTTAGCAGCTGCAGTTGGGCAAAGGATTCTCTTTGGAGGGGGAGTGTTTTTACTGGAAGCCAGTAATCTTGGCTTTTGCCAAAAGACTAATTTTTCAATTCTTGAAGCACATAGTTCACTATTAGAACAATGTTTTCAGTACAAGACAAGCTTTATTCGTTTTGAGGTTCAGTCATTTTGCACTGGAGAACTGTGCCAAATGCCATATTTTCAATAATTTATTTCAGCTGTAATCTTAACTACCAAGACCACCCTTTTCTCTAAATAAATACATATATACATTTTTCTGGGGGGAAAAAGGATTTTTCCTCATAAAGTCTTGCCTGATGGTATTTACTGTTGTTGTTGTTGCTCCAGTTATCAGATAGTTCCACTGTCCGCCTGAAGCATGATGATGAAAATGCTTTTCTTTAACCAAAGGAAAAAAGGCCATTTGCTTCTTGATAAAGATCTCGTCTATTTCTAGTCTGATAACCATTAATGAGAGAACCATGGGCTTCAGCCTGAGGATTCCATGGAAGGATGTGTGTTTTCAAAACACATATGCTTTACTTCTAACTTCACTTCATTTGATGTCTTCTGAAACCAGAAACAATGAGAAATGATTCTAATCCAGTTCATGCAGTAATAGGATCAGCATTATTTTTGCTCTGATCTTTGATCAAGGGCTTTTCAACTTCCCATCTTTTTGTCTCTTTGACATACTGTATACTCATTTATCTGACTCCCAGATTTCACGGTGGTGCTGATCTACCCTCAGTTATTGTCCCCAACTGTTATACATTTCCTTCCACTACACTGCTGTTGCAAGAGTGAAACCAGAGATAGAAAAGTTAGTGAGGAAAATGTCACTGCATTGTGTTTATACCAAACAACTTTATTAATACATATAATTAAAATGCTAATTATATGTATGGTGAAAGGAGGATGTTTATTACACTTAAGTTAATTCCAAGTTGGTGTTTAGTTTTACACTACAGTGGTGCAGTAAAAATCTTGCCAGAATGAAGGTGGAAACCCCATTCATAATTTTACTTTCTTCCATTCCCTCATCTCTTTTTAAAGGAGATAATCACACAAGCTGCTGTTCTTGTCACAGTCACAATAATGAAAGGAAAGACATACATACCGTTTTGGGAGCTGTCCTTATTGCAAGTCTTCAGTTGCAGAACTGTAGGTGTAGTGACCATTGCTGGTTTGGGGACTCTCTTTCTCAGACTGCTCCTTAACCCTGCCTCCCTGCCCTATTGATCTACTCAACATACCTTTCATTTAAAAAAAAAATTCTCTTATGCAATTTAGGCATTATGGCAATGCTATGGGGGGGGGGGAATAAAAAAGTTAAAAAACAAAAGAAACTCAGCATAATTGGGGATAGCGCAGAGAAGTGAGAGAAAGGAGAAGACTATCATGTGATTGGCAAAGCCTATCAGTGAAGAGATATATGGTCTTACTCAGCTTAGTGCAATGGGATCACCTTTGTCTCCACTGCAAAAGAGTACTCAGAAAGCCTTGGGAGAGGATGGAGTGATCAGGAACCCATTTTGCATTTATTGTTGTATTATCTATATCATCCACATGTCTTTGGGCCAATGTGCCTTTGTGAAACTGCCTAGTGTCCCAAAGGTCATCATGACCTCTTAAAACATGCCTAGCTCCAAATATGAAAATATGAAACCCTATATGCAGCATCAGAGGCATTGGGCATGCTAACACCCTTCAGTGGGTGGGGAGGTGACTGAAAAATTGGAATCTCAAACAATATTGCTCTTTCCTTCTCTCTAAGACTCATACCACACTGCAGAATTAATGCAGTTTGGCACTGCTTTAACTATCATGGCTGCATCTTATGGAATTCTGGATTTGTAGTTTGGTGTGGCACCTGAGCTCTGATTGAGAAGGCTAAATATCTCATAAAACTACAAATCCCAGAATTCCATAGCATTGAGCCATGGCAGTTAAAGTGGTATCAAATTGCATTAAATCTGCAGTGTCAATGCAGCCTAGAACTCAGGACTTTTTCACAAGAGGCTAAAAATTGGAATTAAAGCAGGATAGTTGCATCTGTGGCCAAACCTTATCAGATGATGTCTTATCTGAGCAGTAGATGGTCTGTCCTCTACCTGTGACTGTTGCACTTCCTACCTACCCTGCTGGGTTACCAACCAACTTTCTTATCCATCTATTTAGGGCTTGTCCCATATCCATTCATTGTTTTCTTCATCTAGAGTTAAGACCATCTACCAAAAGTGCCGTTTGTCAGTTCCATGGTAAAGTAATCAAACTCTTTGTACTTTGTGCGGGCACATTAAATATTCCTTGAGGATATGAAGCTGGATATAAATATTCAATCCACACGTGATCACTCTGCACTTGCACCTGCCATGTACTGGAGCTTTGTCCAACTATCCAGAGCTGTATCACCTGCCGACTGTGGATACTTTCACATGGAGGAAGCAAGCGTAATTAAAACATGAATTAAAACATAATAATAGCATGATCAGGGGGAAGATTATCACACCCCCATGCGCAAACTGTAATGGATGCATCATTGGGTAATAACGGAAATTTCTGTTGTTACCCAATGACTTGTCCATTACATTTGCACATGGGACACGAACAGGAGAAGCATGAGGGGGTGTGATAATCTTCCCCTCAATTGTGCTATTGCCATGTTTTATTCCTGTGTGAAAGCATCCATTGTTTGAGCCACATCCCATTTTCTGTGGATTTGTCTGCAGGACTGGTAAATATCATGCCCTCTAGAAACCCAAGCCTCTGCTATCAAATGTTCTTTTTCTGTTGGTCTTGTATGGTGTTTCTGACTGAATTGTTACTGTGTGTTTGGTTTACTCTGGCATATTTCTAAATAAAACCTTCATTATTCACAAGATTTGGAGTCTTCCCAAAGTTAGTATGGTATACTTAAGTGAAACCATCCTCCCAGTTATCCACCTCTTTCAGGCTTCCTTTTAGCTAAGCAAGTCCCCTAACATATAAAGAGACAGTAGTATACTTGGTGGGGACCCCAAGTTTCCCCACCTTTTTGGGTAATAAGAGGAATGAGTGAGATTAAAAATAAATTCATAAGAGAGCCAGCATGGTGTAGTGGTTTGAGCACTGGACTATGACTCTGGAGACCAGAGTTGGAATCCTGCCTTCGTAATATAAACCCACTGGAAGAACCTGGGAAGGTCCTCAGAGGATGACAATGGCAAATGCTCTCTGAAGAAACATGCAAAGAAAATCCTTTCATTAGGTTCCCCTTAAGCTCTCCATAAGTTGGCAATGACTTGGAGGCACACAACAACAACAAACTCACAGGAAAGAAGAAGGTTCTTAGATGGCATGATAGCAATATGAGAGCTAGGAGCAAGAGAGGGGTAGATCAGCAACAGGCTGTGTGAGGCTGTAAGAGAAATCCTTCTCAGCTGTGACACCCTGGTTGTGAAAGCTTCTCCTCTTGGAAGCAATTTTGGCATTGACATGGCTTTATTCTGGCACCAAGGAATGTCATGACTCATTAACTTTTATCTTTTAAACCTGTGTTGTTGTTAATTTTAACAGGTTTTTAGTCTTTTTAAAATTATTTTTATTGTTTTAAATTTTATATTGTTTTAGACTGTTTCAATGTATTGTATGCTGCTCTCAGATCCCATCATATAGGGCAGGATATGTATTTTAATACATAAAATAAAATTAAAAATGGCAAGCAAACATTCAAACAACCAGTTGCTGCAAACCGAATTCGAAGTGCAAAAGTAGTTTGTGCTCCATTCACTCAGCAGAAGGGACAGAAGAGGAAGGTAAGGTCAGGCAAAAGCAAACTGCTGCAGCCCCTTCTAGCATGTGTTTTCTTCTTCATTTATAAATTTTGCCATCTTGAACTCACTCTGATGTTCCTTGGCCAGATGTATCTCAGCTTGCATCTGAGACATGTTGGCCATTGTGCAACTGTGCCACACATAAGTGGGCACAGAAAAACAACAAAAATAGAAATGAGGATGGTGTGGAGCAAACTGTTGAGGGGAATCACGTTTCTTATTTATTTATTGTTTTCTTCCAATAGGGGACCCAAGGCAACTTGCAATATAAGGTAAAACAAGAGCCAGTATGGTGTAGTGGTTTGAGTTTTGGACTATAACCCAGGTCCAAAACCCAGCTCAGCCATGTTAACCCACTGGTAACCTTGGGCAAGTCACACTCTCTCAGCCTCCCAGGATACCAATGGCAAAACCCTCTGAACAAATCTTCCCAAGAAAACCCCACAAAGGGTTTTCCTTAGGGTTGCATTTGTAGGGAATGACTTGATTGCTCACAACAACAACAATAATAGCTAAATCAATATGTACTACAAAAATAAAAAAAACATGAAAAAATCAGATCAAAGCATTTAAGAGTTAAACGTACATTCAAAGCATTGCAATAATAATGCAGTTAATGACTTCATGCATAAATCTTTGCTGTCCTAATCAGAGTGTCCAAATCCCCACTCTCTTTTCCTGGCAATAGCAGATGACTGTATGGAGAGTTAGAATATGTTGTCAAAGAACCACACAATAAGTCATTATGGGAATTTCTAACTGCATTTCTATGGCAGTTTTAAAGACATACACTCTGACCTTGATTCTTGACACCCAAATGTGCCAAAATATGCCCTAGACCAAGCTCATGGCATGTACCCCATTGCCAGGTTTGCTCCAGTCAAAGATCTCAGTAGGTAACAATATTTGAGATAGGATCTTTAGAATGGCAACACTCAGTAGTTGTTAGTTTGCTCTCTCTACAAGTTTAGGTATAGCATGTATTCAGGCTATTTCCTGCTTGTTGGTCCTTTCTCTTCCTGCACCAGTTAGTCTGAGTTTGTTCATCCTTCAGGTTTTAGTCTGCAAATTCTCTCTCTCGCTCCTCCATGTCCGAAGAGCACATATTGTAGATGTGATATACATAGGAGTGATACTCAAATGGTCATCCTACGTAGCAAAGCTAGGGAAAACTTCTGCCTGAAACCTGAAATCACTGGCAGTGGTGGTAGGCAGCAGTATTGTGAAAAGGTCTGTGGATCGACTGATTACAGGGCAGCTCTCTTTCTCTTCCTGTTTCTAAAAGGGAATCTATTCAGGATGAAAAGACTTCTGCCTAAAAGTTATTATAGTCTCTGAGTTTTAAAGCAAGCATAAAACACTTCTTTCCTGTACAATGTAAATCATAAGTAACAGTTTTGGTGCTTACTTTAATCCTTCCTAATAATCACTGGTAGATTGCAAAATGGCAATTATAACATTCAAAATTATCACTTTTATGCTCCACACTAGGAAGAGTGAAGGACATTGTCTGTGGGTGGCAAAACCTGCAATAAAAATATACATGCAACTTAGGGGCGTAGCAGTGGAAATCACAATACTCATTTTGTTTCTTTGAATGTAAACCAGCATGTTTCATGGGACATTGTGTGAGTAATAGAAATGTGCCCTCTCATAGTTATATCTTGGACTCCCTGAAGTTATGGGAGAAAAAGAGATGGGGAGTAGCAAGTGAGTCTTTACTTTAGAACAGTGAAAAAGGATAGTGCCAAGCTGGAGCAGGTGAGCCACTTCTAGCATAGGCATATAAACAAAAGGCAGGTGCTTCCTCCCTCTGTAGGTAACTTGGCCGCATCCTTATAATTTCAAACTTGAAGATTCTTAGAGATTTTATCATGGCATGGTAAGATGTTCAGAAGAGATGCATAGGAGAAACTGCTTCCTCCTTCCTACATTCATGCAGAACAGAGTTGGACAACCCAAATGTTGTTGGACTGCAAGTCCTATCTGCGCTTGCTAACACTGAGGAAGGATGGGGATTGCAATCCAACGTCTGCAGGTCCACATGCTCCCTGCACATGATGTCAAGAAAGAGGAATCCTTTTCAGGCCAGGAGTTGGCAACCCCACTGCCTGTCAAGTGTGACGTTGTTTGGGAGACTTGACAAGTGGGTATTGGGGAAATTGATATTTTAGTTGTAGTTCCACAGCTTCTATAATGTCAGTCTTGAGCTACTAGTCTCTTTCTTTACATGCTTTTAAGTGTATGCTTGATTATTATTTTTAGCTTTAAGTGTTTAATGATCTGTTGCTCTGAAAGTCTGCTGTGCCTTTAATTTATATGCAGCTGATTGAGGTCTGCAGAGCATTGCTTGAGTCCATACCTAATACTGCAAAAGAGTGCAATGGACCTGCTGTTTCCTTACTTCCCATTTCTTCACCACAAGAATCCAGCAGTACCTCAGGGAGCCCTATCCTATTTTCCCACCTTATTTAAAAATGAGGAATATTGACAGTAGAGCCTTAATTCTCTCGTTTTCTCATCTCAAGAATCTTAATAGCACTGCCTCAGTAAACCCTCTACTATTTTCTGGTTTTTAAAAAATCCTGGTGAGTTATACCAAATCCTTTTTTTTTCTTTTCGCTTGTAGGAACCTCCATGTTTTGCATGTCAACTTGAAAGCGGTTGCTGCAACTTGGGTAGAAATCAGAAACTCTAAAATTTTGAAATGTCAACCAGGATGCCCTGATGAGTTGTAGATGCCAGAGATATTCTTATAGAGTATTATGTATTTTACTGCTGTTTATTACCCTGTTTCCCCAAAAATAAGACATCCCCATAAAGTAAGACCTTGTAGAGGATTGGCTGAATTGCTAAGTATATAATAAATGTTCATTTTTTTGTTCAACAATAAATGTGAATTCTTCTTTATGGAAAAATAAGACATCACCTAAAATAAGACCTAGCGCATCTTTGGGAGCAAAAATTAATATAAGCCACTGTCTTATTTTTGGGGAAACACAGTATTTCTAATACTATTTTGTATTTCATTTCATGTTCTAATTTTAGTAAGCAATTTTAGATGTTTTTAAGAGGAACAGAATTTAAATAATAGCAGCTAAATCCCACCCAGCAAAGAAATGTCAATATCAGAAGAGCTGCTGATAAAGTTTACCTACAGAAAACATGGTATTTTACCTACAAAGGAAGCCAGTAGCTCCCTTCCCAATTCCAAGGTTTAATTATATTTTTTCTCCCTTTCTCTTGGGGATCGAATTATAATGCAGCCTTCTCCAACTTTGTTCCCACCATCTGTTTTGGACTACAGTCTTAATCTCCTCTAGACAGTAATGCAATACATCTGCATCTGGAAGGAAGGTTGTCATACAGTATCACAAAAGGGATAGCTTTTTTAATGGACTCAGTAGCAAAAAGGGAAATGTTTCCTTTTAAGGCATTGCTGTGTTTTCCTCCAATATGTGGAAGCAATCTGTTGCTCCTTTGATATGTGGAATTACTCCCTACACTATTTAAAACATCAAGGCTTTTGTATAGAGCATTTTACCACAGCAGTTAAATGTTGCCTCACTGCATTTCCTTGAAAGAGAAGGCAGCTGAAACATGCCAGCCATAGCAAAATTGCCCATAGTCCTTCCATCTGGCCAGTGCTGGGTATCAAGCAATCATCTTAACTGTTGTTCCACTACTACTCCTAGCATTCCTCACCATTGGGTATGCTGGCTAGGGTTGCTGGGATTGACAGTCCTACTGCATATGGATAATAGCATATTCCCTTCCTTTAATTGACCTTTTAGCACCCTTTAAGGTTTTTTTTTTTGCTGCATTGAAGCTGACCCTTGACCGGTCAAATTTCAAGTTTCTTTTAAAACTGTCCAAACAATGGTAGCAGCTTTAGGCCAATACCATAATCCAGTACTGGAAATTGTCAAAAACTGAAGTCCCAATGGCAACTTGAATTCTTTCTCTGCAACAGAAAGCTTCTGCCACAGGAAGCCTAGCCCACATGCTGGTACATGTTGAGGAAGGCTATTACTTTGAAGAGAGCAGGGAGCTAGTTGAGCATGTTTGTATTGTAAAAGAACAAAGGTACAGCACATCTATCTTTGCCAAAGAGAAGCAAAAGAATGCTTACCCTTCACGGACTACAGAACAGGACCACCACCTGAGGGGCAAGTGATATACGGGTGTGGGCAGTAGTCCCTAAAATGCCCAGATCTATTTACAGCTGCTCTCTAGCAGAGGTTAGAGGTACAGTAGAAGAAAGTGGATAGGCACACAGTAGATGCTGCAAAATTCTTTACCTTCCAATTTTACAGAATATAAACTATAAATCCATAGAGGTTGACAAGAAAGTTCAAAACCACTTCAAGATTGAATAGATGGTAAATCAGGATTTCCATTGATCATAAGGCATTTGTAGTGAATCAACAAGCATTTTAACTCCCAATTGCGTAACAGCAACAAAAGTTCCAACCATTAGATCCATTGTCTATAGCAATTTAAGAGTTGTCCTATAGGTTTTGGTCCCTAAGCCTACTATTTTGCATTTTGTTCTCTCTCCACCTGCCCTATTGTTCCCAACTCTGATTTGTAGGTGAATTTCTAGCAATACCTACCTCTGCCAAAATGTTGGAGCCACAAATCTGAAGCCTGCCCAACCCAAATTCACCTAAGCAATACATTCAGGAACAAAACTAAGATGTAAGAGCTGCAAAAGAATACCATAAATCTTCACCTTCTAATAGGAAGCATCCAGATTCAAAGTTCAGTCAGTAACATCTTCCTTTTCCAGAAGACACTTAAGTTGGTCTTGAAAATCCTCAAGTTGTCATTTGGCTTTTTGTTGTTGCTCTCATCTTTTTCACCTCAGTTTTTTTTTCTTTTTACAAAGAAAAAGTTTGATACTTGAGCAAAAGTTAGGGGTTTCCCAACATGCTGATATCTCTTTTCTTGTTTCTCGGCAGACCTGTTTCTGTCAATACTTGGATATCAGAGGCAGTAACTGGCAGGACTCTGTGTTGTAAAGACAATACTGTACAAAGATGTACTATAAGGACAAATATCTGGCAGGTAGAAGAGAGTTTTGGGAGCAAGACAGGATATAAATTAATCAATATTGTGCACTGCTGAAGTAGGGCAAGGAAAGAGTGAACCATAGTGCTATTTCTGGTTTGGAAAGGGAAAAGAAACTAGAAAGCATGGTCAGACTAGCAAAGACTTTGATAAAAGTGGATTGTACACAGACCATCACACTGTGGCAAAAAACAATGTGGACTGTTAAGGTATTCTACATAAAACAACTGGCCTCCAAAGAAACGTGTATAATTGAGAGGAGACATTAAAAAGCTACTTCACCCATACCTAACTTTCCTCAGGGACAAAACTGATTCACAACCACAGATACAAACTCTGCCTTTTAAATATACAGTATGCAATGTTTTATTGCATCAGACTCTCTTCTTCAGTCTATTACACTCTTAACTGTATTGGATTATAACTTCCACAACTCCAAGCAACCACTCTCTCTGAGCAGTTATGGAGGTTATAGTCCAACACAAATGGAGGTCACCAGTTTGAAGAATGAATAAATCTTACTGGAGTGTTCATGAGTCTGGAACAGAACCCTTTCCAATAGGTATCAGAAGGCCAGGTTTCACAGCTTTTTACCTCCCTACACAGCACATATATGTATATATGTATGAGAACGTGATCAACTTTCCAAACAGTAGTAGTAAGCCAACATCAAGGGTGGGGCAATTCAGCTCAAATGTGAGTCATATTAGTGGCCTGAAGGATAGATTTTATATAGCCTTTACAAACCATTTTGTTGTTGTTTTGGCCTGTGTTTCAGAAACATTACATTTTATTAGCCCTTTTAAGTTAATTCCAAAGCACTGCTGACATCAGCAACCATTGGCTAAACAATATTTTCCAGAAGAACAGAGTAAGAAAAGCCCAGGTTGCATTCTTTACCAGGTGTTTTTTTAGCTTTATCTAGCTGCCCCCTACTGACCATAGTTTGATACACATTGCTTACTAGAATAAAGTCGCATAACAATGAAGTCCTATACATATCTAATCAAAAGGAAGCCTCTTTGAATTTAACAACTCACACTCAGGAATATTAATAGAGGGTTGCAGCCTCAGAGAAGTGAGCTAAAAGAAGTTGAATTACAAAGCAAATGACTTTTCTTGCAGAAAGGATCAGAACAGTATTCAAGAAAATCATCGTACCTACTTCCTATATAGAAGTGTAAAATTCCTTTTTATAGCAACAGTAAATAATGATAAAGGTAAATAATGATACTTGGCAATAACTTTCTTGCATTCTCCATTTTTTTTTAGAAATTTCTAGACCTGTCCTTAAAAGCCACTTCTAGATTTTGGTTAAAGGCAAACAAGTGATTTGGCCAGTATCATATTATCCACAGCTCATAAAATAACTACTCTTGTTACTACATGAACGGATGCCAGTCTTTTCAAAACCCAAAGCCTTGTATTTTTCAGATGACAACTGGTGCACACGGCTGCAAATAAAAAAAGCAGCACCAGATCAAAATTTGCACTGGTTTACCTAATACTGACATAACCTGCCCTTTATCAGATGGATTTCCCCCACCTCCAACGTATGCTTACCACAGAATCCCTATATCCCTGCATTTATTTTGGAGTTGTTCCCCACACACATGCCCTTTGTATGTACATATAGAATCTAATTCACAATTTGAGCTTTACTCTTTTTCTTATACAGTGGTCCCCCGGGTTACGAAGGTAATCCGTTCCGGGATTACCTTCGTATCCCGGAAGTTTTCGCAACCCGGGGGACCGCTTTCGCCAATGCACAGCGCCGGAAGCGCGCTGTTTTAAAACTTCCGGGCTGCGAATTTCTTTCGCAACCCGGGGTTTTTTTCGTTGGCCGGGGGCTTTTTTTCTCCCCCGGCGGTTTCGGGTCCCGGGGATTTCGTTCCCCGGGGGATTCGGATCCCGGGGACCACTGTATTGGTATTCCAGTTTGCCATTTCTAAATGTGAACTAAAGCACACCCTCCTGTGTCTTATGAATGTCCAAAGGCAGTGGAAGATATGTTTCTTGTACATTTAACAACTAATAAGATGCCTATTGCATTAAAAATGAGGTGGTCATGTTCACTCATGAAAAACACAGTATCTAAGAGGTTTATCACACTAGGGGGCAAACAGGATTAAAACAGGAAATGTCCTATATTAAACATAAGGCATTTCCTGTTTAATTCCTGTTTAACTCTCGTTTAAATCCTGTTTGCCCCCCTTGTGTGATAAACTTCTAAGTCTTCTTTAGCAAGGCTCCTTTAATCATGAGGGATATCAGGGGAGAACTTGTTTCTTTTCAAAGATGTACTGTTGCATGGGGAAAAATATGCAAGTGAAGCTTTAAACAGGAATATTATTGGGTGTGAGTTCTACGCAAAGCCCCCTGCTTCTGGTACAGATGGCGAAAACAGTTTTTGCAAATTTTCATTCCTCCCTCCATACCACCTTATAGCACATTTTAATCATGGACTTTTACACTGGAGCTTATGCAACTGCTGTCAAATAATACAGATGAGTAGCATCAACTAGGTTTTATTACAACTCACTGTACACAAATAATTCCCATAGACTGTACAGAGCATTTACCAAAAGCCAGCTTCAGTACATGATATACTACAGAAAGGTCAGGTCTTTAGGAGAAGGGAAGAACTACTGTAAGAAGAAATGAAAGGCAACCAAATTGGAACGAAATTATTTGCACTTGATGTACATCACACGAAGCCTTCTGGAAGACTATGGTCTATCCAATCAACATTCATCAGGAACTCACCAGTGGAGAGCACAGATCATATATTAAGTGGAACGAGCAGCCTGCAAAAGTGAATTTAGATCTTCTAAAACAAATTTAGCCCCTCCACAAATTCAAGTGGGTAACATGTCTTGGTTTATCCTTTCATATAACAAAAAACAAAACGAAGCTTTTTGGACACACTTTTCTTCCAAGAACTGTAAGAAAGAGTCTGTCAGTCTATACTCTCCAGCTGGATGGAACCATAATCACCATGCACTCTGGGTGGCGTGAGGCCTTGGGTAAGGACAGCACTGGCCAGTTTCTGGGAAAGGCTTCCCTAACCTTTGATTACTGCAATGGGTCTCAATTTAATGGCTTTCTTGCTGATGCCAGCTGCATGACAAGTGTTAACCACGTCTGTCACATTCTTGTAAGATTCAGGTGCCTAGAAGAACCAACACATAAAAGAGAATTAGCAAAAGGCATTGAGGCCCTTTTCATGTTATTAATACCAATATTGGTTGAACTGAATTTCTATTCCTCATCAATTGAAAGAGGCACTAGGAAACTTACAGAACAGAAAAGGTACTACAAAAAAGCAGATATTCATAAAAGTAAAATGTGAAAATAAAAAAAAACTTGTCTTTTTCATATGAGTCTAGTAATCTCAATGTGCATCTACACTGTTGAAATAATGCAGTATGACACTACTTTAACTGACATAGCTCCATCCTATAGGAGCCTGAGATTTGTAGTTTTGTGAAGTACCAGCACTCTTTGGGAAAGATAGCTAAAAACTTCGTAAAATTACAAATCATAGGATTCCATTGAACTACAGCACTTAAAGTAGTGTCAAACTACATTATTTCTACCATACAGAAGCACCCTCAAATAAAGTCCTCAAATGTGTTCTTAAAGCTTCATTTGCTTTCTAAAACAGAAGACTTGTGTTAAAGTAAGTTTATTCTGACATTAAAATTTTACAAGATGGTTGCCCCCACTGAAAAAGTGCTTTGCCTTGTCTCTCTATGGTAGCTACTTCCATAAGCAGAAGGATTTAGGCAAGTGCCATTTTTTGTCAGTTTTAAAGGAGAGGGATGGCATTGATGACATTCTTCATTGTTCAGCTTAAATAGGAATATGTTGTATTTTTTGAGTTATGTGGTTTTCAGGTACAGTATGTATACTTTCCCACTTCAAAAACAAACAAACAAAACAAAAACAAAACAAAAAAAACAACAACAAAGTATAATAGAGCCACCAAAAAGTTGCAACTCATGGGAACTGTACCAGATAAATTGCCATTTCACTTGCCTATCCCAAATTATTATATGTATGAAAGAGGAGTTCTTGATGACATGAGAAATAGTCTGATCCTCAACTGAGAAAAAGGGAAGAAAAACATGACCACCTCTAGACTGAAATTATTCAGAGGTCCTAGTTTGGTATTCCTATGCCCTCTTTTGATTATGAGCATTCAAACATAACTCAGATGGAAATCCACTCCAGAAGCAAATTCCTCAACAGAATGGTTTTAAAAAACTTACTTCTTCCATGACCAGTTTAGGGGAAGCAACACGAATCGCAATACCCATATCTGCCAGCTTGTCTAATACATCCTGGAAATCCAAGTTGCGCCGAGATTTGGCACGGGACAAAGCACGACCCTGTAAGACAAGGTTATCATTTCAGTTACTATCACAGTCCTCTACTGTATCAACAGGCTTGAAGGAAATGCCATTTACAGATGGCTTTGGCCTTTTGATCCAATCAACACACCCATGAGTTCTAGTCCTTCAGTTCTATCTGAATTTCCCAACTTTCTACACTTCCACTTGTACATTTCCTGGATTTTTACATCCCTCCCCACCACATCATACGTGTGATTTTGTTCCTCCTTCTTTGTGACCATAGTGAGGTCAAAACTCTCCCTTCCAGAACACCAACCTGGCTAAAGATCTACAGACAATGTGATAGCATTGACCCCACCCTTCAATATTAGGGCTACTATGCCTTCGCCAAACATATAGAAGAAAGATGTTCAGCAAGGTCAAATCACAGCACCATAGCATTTTAAAAAGCCGAACTAACCAAAATTCACACATATCCTGCACTATTCTTGCACTGTTCCATCTTCAGTCAGAGAAAAGAAATATTCCAGGCAATTGCTACTCACAGCTCCATGACAGGTGGTTCCAAAGGTTTCAGTCATACCCTGCTCTGTACCGGTAAGGACATAGCTGCAAGTTCCCATAGTTCCACCTATCAATACTGGCTGGCCAGTCAGCTGCAAGTACACATAAAAACAATTTCTCAATGAGTGGCAATGGCATTGTGCTGTGCCGCATGCACAACCCCCATTGTTTTCAATGGGGCTCAAGCATATGCAGGATTTGCCTTACGCAGGGTGGGTGGGTCCGAAACAGATCCTCCACGTAAGCCAAGGGCACACTATATATACTGCTTAGCAAGTAAGACTACTGACTCATATTAAATTATACAAGGGTCATTTCCCATTAGGAAACCAAGGAACTCGCAGATAGCTGACAGCTTCAGACAGCTGTTGAGGATGCTTTGATTGGGAGTTCCTGCATGGCAAGGGGTTGGACTGGATGGCCCTCGTGGTCTCTTCCAACTCTACGATTCGATGATTCTATGAACTTGCAACTAAATATGTAGATGTACTTAATCCCAGCCTATTAACTGAAAAATGGAATCTATTTTGCAAAACTACAGCTAGAGGTATTAATGATAAATAATGTAATAAATTCATACTTGATAATCAACAGCTATCAGGGGGTGGTGAGGAGGAAATGCCCTGGTTGATCCTTTTCGATGCACCAGTAAGGTCCGTTCCTTTCCGTCTACCACGTGCTGCTCTACTTTAGCAATGTTGTGAGATACATCGTAGATCACATGCATATCCAGATCATCAGGGGTGGTATTGAAGACTTTGGCAAATGCCTAGAAAATGTTACAAAAAAGGGCAGTCTGGTTGTGGGGAATTAGTATCCCAGTTGTTTCTGGAAACTAGCATTTTCATTTTTAGCACTTTCCTCAATTTCAGTTAATGTTTAGCTTTCTTTGTCTTGGATAATTGTTATCTAAGTCAATTGCTCATGAATACAATACATGTCTATGATTAGGCCCCTACATCATCATCCACGCTGGAGAAGAAAGGTATCACCACCGGATTAGCAAACTGCTGAACCCAAATCAGGGAGTGAAAGGATTCTGCCAGTTCTGAATAACCTCCTGGCTTCTCCCTCCCACTTACTGTCCCTATCACCTTGATGTTGCTCCAATGTATAGAACTCTACACCTTAAAAATCAATGGAAAGGTATTTCTCTTATCAGGTCTAGAATAAAATAATTTAAAATTTAGTGGCACACCAAGCAAGCAAACAGCAGCTCACGTTTATTAAGACTGTATTATCTTCCTTAAAGACAACATTTTGTTAAGACTGGCCTCAACAATAGATAATTTCATTCTGTAGGTTCCATCTTCAAGAGACAAAAAGGGTATGTGCTAACTGTATTTTCCCTACCTGTCTAGTGAGGAAAGTCATGGAAGAACGATTGACCCATGCATAGTTTCCAGCAGCTGCCATCCCCTTCAAATAATCCTGGCCTTCCTGGGAAGAAATCCTGGCACATGCCAACTGGCGGTCATTCACAATTATCTTATCCCGCTTCATAGCTTTCTCCATGGCTACCAGGGCATCTATGAAGGTAAAAAGGCCAGACATATCAAGTTCATTACAGGTCCTTAACAAGTCAATCCAGTTAAGCAAGACCACAAACTAGAGGTATCTGCAAATTTCTTACATGTAAATTATTTAACAGGAAAGACATGACTGGAGTTTCCCATCTAACTTTCATCCAGACAGACAGGACATTTTAGTACCTTAGGGTCACATTATGTTGCAGAATTGAAACAGAACACGATTTACAAGGTAGACATTTCACAACATCATCACCTGAAGTATTGTAAACAGTGTCCCTGAGTTTTAAACCATCTGCCACATACAGGTTTAAAAAAGAAGACAAAAACAGCTAGGACAAATTGTTCTAACATAACAAATCTACTGTATTTATGTTGTTTACCCTTTTTTGCAAACAAGGAAGGGCAATAAATAAATACATGTTTCATTTCATGTTAGCATGTATCTTTCTGCATTTTCTTGTGAGTATAGGGCATTTTATACAGTAGGCCCTAGGTATCTACTGGGGTTTGGTTCCAAGACCCCCCATTGATACCAAAATCAGTGGATGCTCAAATCCTATGAAATACAATGGCATACTAATATAGTGTCCCTTTTATAAAATGGCAAAATCAAGGTTTGCTTTTTGGAATTTATATTTTATTTGAATATTTTCAAACTATGGATGCTTGAACCCATGGATATAGAGGGCCAACTATACATTGGAATATTATTGGAGCTGGATGATATCCCAGAATAATGTGTAAAATGAAAGATTTAAAAAATCTGAATGAGGGTTAATTTCCAGGAGGAAAAAAAGAGAAATGAGAATCAATAAGTTACCTGTAGCTACTTGGTGTCCAAGCCCTCTGCTACCACTGTGGATCATCACACATACTTGTCCCTTGTGGTCTATGCCCATTTTTTTAGCAGCATACTCATTATAAATGTCATCGACAACCTGGATCTCAGCATAATGATTTCCTGCTCCTAAAGTCCCCAGCTGTCAAAGATAATGAGAGAGTTTAGCTATCTATAAAACAGTTACTGAAAAGAAGAAAAGAGAAGCACTGAAGTTTCCATTCGAAAGGCAGAGTCAATCATTTCTGAATCTGTTATGCGACAGTGTATATTACTCAGTGATACAATGGAGACTCCCATCCCACCTTGCTCTAGCAAGCACATGGGGTAATTGCAGCTGCAAATAATGTGTTTCTGAAATTCTTCTTAAAGGAGAATTCAGGAAACGATTTCATAATGAACTACAGAATTTGTCACTACAGTACTAGCAAAGATAAAGTTCAGATCAAAGGACTTGGCAAGAAGGCTGATATTTATTACACCAATGACTACACTGGACTGTAAAGTGTATGGGGTGCAGCTACACTGTAGAAACAATGCAGTTTAACAACACTTTAAGTGTACCTCCATCCTATGGAGTCCTGGCATTTGTAGTCATATAAGGTCTTTAGCCTTCTCTGCCAAGAGTGTTGGTGTCTCACGAAACGACAAATTCCAGGATTCTGTAGAGTGCAGCCATGGCAGTTAAAGTGGTGTCAAACTGCATTATTTCTACAGTACAGATGTACCTTTAGTTCAGTTTAAAGCTATTAGATGTGTCCCTGTTGTATTACACTGAAGGTCCATGTAGTTCAGCACTTATATTCAACTATAGCTAGCCAGGCGGTTCTGACAAACTCAAACACAAGGGACTAGAGATATTATCTCCATTATCAAATGCTGAGAGAGATTATTTATTATTGCCTCAAAAGTCTAAGCTACTATCTTTTTGCAATGGTAATGGATTGAATGAGGGAAAACAGATTGAAGCTAAATACAGACAAAACAGAGGTACTAACAGTTACAAGCCCGAAACCAGGTCTGGGAATACAGCTACCAGTCCTAGATGGAGTCGCACTCTCCTTGAAGGAGTACGTTCGCAGTCTGGGGGTACTCCTTGACCCATTGCTTCACATGACTAATCAGGTGATTGCAGTGGTCAGGAGTGCCTGTTATCAGCTTCGGCTGATACGCCAGCTGTGCCCTTTCCTGGACATGAATGACCTGGAACCTGTGGTACACGGTCTAGTAACCTCACGTCTGGATTTCTGTAACACACTCTACATGGGGCTACCCTTGTGCTTAACCTGAAAACTTCAACTAGTTCAGAACCTGGCAGCCAGGCTTATTACTGGAACATTTAGGAGAGAGCACATAACACCAGTGCTTAAAGCTCTCCACTGGCTGCCTGTTAGTTTCCGGGCACAGTACAAGGTGTTGGTTTTAACCTTTAAAGCCCTATATGGCCCAGGCCCATCTTACCTCAGGGACCGCCTCTTCCCGTATGAATCCCCCCCCCCGCACACTTTGGTCCTCTGGGAGGAACCTGTTACAGCCTATTAAAACTAGGCTGTCACAGACCTCCCAGAGGATGTTCTCAGCTACCGCTCCCAAGCTTTGGAATGGCCTGCCAGACGAGATGCGTCTTATTACATCATTGACTAGTTTCAAAAAGGCTTTAAAGACGCATCTCTTCCGGCAGGCCTTTCCTTGAAAAGGAATAAATAAAACATCAATTTCTGGTTCTGAAACTGAAACTGGGTAATAATAATAATAATAATAATAATAATAATAATAATAATAATTTTTATATCTAGCCTGCCCCTCTGAACGAGCAATCGGGGCGGGGTACAACAGAAGAGTTAAAATAACCTTACTTGTCCCCTTTGTTTAATTTCTGTGATTTCATCTATTGCGTATTTGCACAAGAACTGTTCATGAGATTGCACTTTGTTTTAATTGCTACTGATTTTAATTTTAACTGTCGTTGATTTTAATACTTGCTGGTTTGATTTAATTTTAAGGGGGGGCGGTTGGGAAGGGGTATGATTGTTGTTTTACTCTGTACTTTTTAACTTTGCTGTACCTCGCTCCGATATTTTGCTAGAGGAGTGGGTTACAAATAAACATTATTATTATTTATAATTATTTTCCAAAGTAGGCAGAAATAAAACAAACTTCAAAATAATAATAGAAGACCAATTACCTGGGGCAGCCCTCTTTTCTTTGCCCTTGCTGAGACTTTATTTGGGTCAGCTTGCAGCATCCTCCCATATTCTTCACAGTGTTCTTTGTCCTCAGCCCAAGCATAACCTTCTCGCAGGGACCAATCCACACCCATCTCCAGAGCCTCCTCCAGGTCCCTGGAGAGGGACAGGAAAAGAGAGGGGCTTCCATTAAGGATGCCACAGACAAAATACAGAATGGGCTGTAACAATGATTCAATGCTGCATCTTGCCACACAATCAGAACATAGCTAAGAGACCAAAAGGAAAACATATACCATATATACTCGACTATAAGTCAACCTGACATATAAGTTGAGGTCAGGTTTTGGGAACAAAATTATGGATTGCCATGACCCGTGGATAAGTTGAGGGTAAAACCTCGATGCTCCTTCAGTGTGTGTATGTGTGCATACAGCAAGAGAGACTCTAAATGAGGATGTTTGTTTCAACTTTGGTTTCAGCCTTCACCCAGACAATGATGGGGAGAGGGTCTCTGTTTGTTTGTTTAAAAGCAATTAATCACTCAAGACTCTTTCTGCTTGGCACAAGAAAAAAATAAACTATCTTCCCACCAAATGGGGAAATCTGAAAGAGCTGCTGTCACATACCATACTAATAAGTCAACCTGGGATTTTGGGTCAATTTTTGGGCATAAATTTTTAGACTTATAGACGAGTATATAGGGTACCCACAAGAATGTTTTCAAAGCCCCAAAAGCGACTTGTAGTCATTGTTACTTTCAAATAACTAACATATTCTCTTAGCCAGTCATAACACTGACCAAGAGATCTTTCAAAAATGTGCCCTCTATCACTCCTCATCCTACCAAAGAAAGTGTTGGACAGAACGGGAAACCTTGCTCTTATGCTAAAGAGGAGTCTTGAAGGCTTAGCTCTACTTGTCTAAAACTGGAAAGAAACAGCATTGAAGCAAGTGATTGTCAAGTATAAAGGCTGATTCATAACAGACAGTGCTTAGGCACAGGAACAAAAAAGTTGTGTGTTTACAAGAAACGGGACTGTGCTGTTCCTAACAACTGGATTGGCTCTCTGGCAAATTTCCCTAATCTCTATTGCAAGCATTAAGTGGCCAGTACCCTATCCAAGATATTCACCAATCTCTTTCAAAAGGCTAAGGAGATCAAAGAGCATACTGCAGCTGTCTCGTGGATTATATTTCCCAGTCACTGCTTGGTACATCAAAATGTGTAGGTACTGAGAGGCATGTTACCAATAAAAATGGCTGGCAGAAATGTGAATAGCAGTATCAACTGTACTGATTATAGCGAGTGTATTCCCTCCCTTTGTGTCACTACCTGTATTACTTCTGAGAACAGATCATCCTACCTGCTTACCATGCACAGTGAATATAATAAGTGATTGAAAAAGTATTACAGCCATGCTGAATTCATTTCCATCCTGCCAGCTTCTCACCAAAAAAGCTCATCTTCCAAATTAAACAAAAATTTACTCTTACTTGGCATTCATGGGGATGACACCTTTCGATCCCACACCAACAGGAATGTGGTCAAACATTGACTGAGCAAGCTGTTCTTTCACTGGCTGGACATCACACTCATCAAGGTTGGTACGTAGTAACCTCACACCACAGTTGATGTCAAAACCTACACCACCTGAGTAAGTAATTATAACACATATTTCAAAACCCAGTTACATAAAGCACATGTATAATGGTCTATATATGAACATAAACATAAATCTACAGCATTGCTTGAAACTAATTTACAAAAGTTGAACATCTTAAATCTGATTACAAGGTAATGTTCTTCACAAAAACAGCCCATCAGAGAAAGACCATCAAGTGATATCCAATCAAAACTCTTCAGAAGCCTCTTTGAAACATTGCTGAAGCAACTTGACCATCCTCCAACAAAGGTTGGACTACAATTGGTGAGTTTTACTTATACAGCAACTAAAGGTTTTTCCAGATGTAACAGTGCAGGGAAATACAATGTTCTCTGCTTAAGAAAGAGGCAGTAAGTTTTGCACTGGACAGGGGTAGCGGATCTCAAGTTTCTTTTCTGTTGCTGAGCTGAAATTTTATTACCTGTTTTTATTGTCCTTTGTACCTTGTCCTTGTCTGTGAAGAAGTGAAGTGGCCTCTGCTTGTACTAAGATCCCACAGTACGTAGCTAACAATGAAGTAATATCTGAGACAAAATGTAGGCACTTGACTCTAACATCAAGTTTCGTTTCCTCTATGCATTTTAACATCTTCACCTGATAAGGAAGCCAGTGTAGCTTTGAAAGCATGCATGATGTACTTTCTGCATTTTGGTTTGCCAATAAAAGTATTACTTCATTGTATTTTATTAGCTTCTTATGATTCACAAAACTAATATGAGAGAATCAAGTATATTCAAGAGTAAAAGCATCTCTTTGCATTCATGCTTGTGTAACTGCTATGTTAATTTTTCTAGTAAGGCTAAATTCCAGACGTTACCATAGATCTATGCTTACGTTCTTAACCTCCTTCGGTTGAAAGCAAAAGAAAGACAATCAAGGTATCCTGTAGGAGACTTTTGTTTGAACTTCTAGATATTTAATAGAGCTAGACATAGATCAGGTGAATGACTGATCCAGTGAAAGACTGATTATTTCAATGGGGCTTTCCAGACCGCCCAAAAAGGGCGATCTGGCACTTTTTTTTGCTGTGCACCTTTGCCACAGCAGCTAAACGGAGCAGTGAAGGTGCACAGCAAAAAAAGAGAATCCCTTCCCTGCTCCTTTTTTGAGTTGCAGTTGCAACGCACTAAAGGGAAAAGGCGCCATTGGGCGCCTTTAGTCCGCCGCACAGCTCCGTACAGAAGCTGCGCAGTTGTGATGGCGTCATTACGTACACTGTATAAATGGCGCTACGTAACGGCGCCAGTGTTGTTACATGCTAGGGCTGGGGAGTGTGTGAATGCTGCGCGCTCCCCAGCCCTAATCACGCCTCAGGGGATGGCCCTTTTGGGCCATCTGTACTGGGCCAATGTCATTCTGTAGATTCAGCCAAAATTGTTGTAATTCATGGTCAGACCACCAGGCATGGAAATGAAGTGTCCAGAAAATTGCTGCCTTGATCACAAAGTGGGTGGGTGGGGAAATTTAGTTATTTGAGTCAATTTCATGGGTGTCAGACACCAGCAGTAATTATTTTTCAGGAACGTTCTCTTATATGGGCTGAAATTTATTTTATCACTGACAAAACTTGATTCTTTATTTGCCAGTAGGAACACTAGACCCTGTTCCCAATCTGATCTTAAACCCATTAAATTGTTATATGTAATCATACAAAAGATAACATTTTGAGAATAAAAAGATAGCACTTAAACAGTATTGTAGTAAGCATAAACTGCAAAAGGGTGTTGAGCAAACAAACTACTTAATTATTTAAGTAGTCAAATTATCCAACAGATATTCTGAGAACGTTTTTTGCATCATACATGTCACTGTTTCCTTAAAACAGGCATGTCCTTTGTGTATGCAAGAACTATACAGGAACAAGGTATCATATTTGTGAAGAAAACCTACTTGGCCCCATCACTGCTAGTTCTCCCACCAATTATGAAAATCTCAGCACAGATCACATTTAAATCGCCATACCTGGTGATACTACTGCTTCAGGGTCATTCATGTCAAAGGCAGCCATATTGCCAATAGCAAACCCATAACCAGAATGGACATCAGGAAGCCCTATTGATCTCTGAAATATATTTTTTAAAAAAGGAAGGTGATCAGTTCTAAAATGGAAATGGATGTAGTTTCTACAACATTACAAACTCAACATTTCTAGACTTACCACACGCCTGTTGCAAAGTATACAAAATATCTGTTAATAACCAGCAAGAGAAGCATGAAGAGAAGTACACAAATGGGAATACTATCATGGACACATTATAAGTAGCTGGATAGTTTATTTTCAGAAACTAGTGATGAATACATACACTCAGAGGTCATCATGGCCATGACTACCTGAGCTTACATGTCAACAAACTGCTACTGATTTTGTTCAATTCTTAGAAGAAAAGTTATTACAGAAAATTTAACCAATATGTCACTACAGGTATGATCCAAGAGTGTAAACTCTGCCTACAGGGCTTCTACTCTGACTGAATGAATCTTAAACAAAGAGACCCATCCCCAGAGACATTAACTCACATGAACAATGCCAGGCAGTGCAGCTACATTTCCAATTTGTTTCACTGCTGGAAGGAAACCACCGGCACCTGAAAAAGAGGGAGGACAGAGGCAAAAATGTTATCCTTTCCTACAAAACTGAACCATCCCAAGGACAACTTCTAATGCAATCCTATACATGTCTAACTGAGGTGAAATGAGCCACATGATAGTTATAATTACAGTTATAATTATACATTATAATTGTAGTTATAATTACAGTTATCTTCCATTAATCCAGGGGTGAACAGCTTTCCGCTCTCCAAATGATACATTTACACCATCCCCCACATTTGGCTGTGCTGGTTTGGGCTGCTACTGCTGCCATCCAACAACACTTGGTGGGCCATAAGTTGCCCACCACTGCTTTCAGTCTTGTATATCTGTGCCACAAAGATTAAAAACAAAAACAAAAAAATTCACATAGCCTGAAAAACCCACAAAAAACTATTGATGCTGGCCACGAAAGCCTTCAACTTCACATTAAAAACAAAAAACCTCCACTGTAGTTTAGGATGACTAAAACAGGAGCTTTAAAATCAGGACGAATGACTTTCTTTAAGTGCATTTAAACTCTCTTTGGCTGTCCACAAAGCAATATCATCAAGGAAAAATTACACAGCATATTTTTTATTTTTTGATCCCAAACTTTATAGATTTTCACAAATGGCATATTGAGGATATATGGTGCATTTGCATCCCTAATGCTTTCCATTAAGATTTATGCTTGGATGACTAAAACTCAGAGTACCCCTAAACTCCAATGGCATTAATTTAATTTATGACTAATCTATACTCATGGTAGATGTAGTTAGGCATTGAGGCTCTAGGAATAACAGAAATAAGTAAGATTCTGCAAGAAGAGCATTCACATACCTCCACCTCGGCACGAATTCCTTAACTCTTCAAACATCAGCTTCTCTAAAGGATCATTCACGTAGAATACGCCCTCCACCTAGAGCCAGACAGGAGAATGAGGAAAAGAGTAAAAATGTAATCATGCACTCCAGCCACGCAGAAAGTGGAAAGTAAATAATGGGGCTTTCTAGATTGGCAGGAAAGTGTGACATGAAGTTGCCTTTTTCTTAATGCTTAGCAACTGCACCGCAGCCTTTAGATGGAGCTGCACTGTTCCGCAATTTTTAAAAAAGAAACTGGGAAAACCAGCACCTTTTTAAAGGCGCTTCTTCTCCCCTAAAACGCAAAAAAAGTGTTTTCATGGAACACTTTCCCTTTTTCTCATCTAAAGGCTAGAGTTTCATGCAGCCACGAACACACTTCTTTTTGCCAATCTAGAAAGCCCCTAGATCAGGCCAACATTGAGCACCAATGCTGCTTCTTCAGTCATGGCTGTTTTTAGAATTTGCTGCCTATAAAACTGGGATGAATCATCTTGGGCAGAGTACTTCGGACCCCTTCAACCCACCTGGGACTGTACCCTGCGGCGGTGTGACTAAACTTGCCACGGTGTTGTGGGTGGCGGAAGGAATATGGGTAGGGGTTTATGGGGTACAAAAGTGTGGGAGTTAGGATTCAGTCTACATGTTGTCCACCCTGCTGTGAAAACTTAATGACCTGAAATGAAGTCTCTTAATATAATTTTGTTAAAAATGAGTGGCAGCTGTTGACTGCCAGCTACCTGAAATTTTTAATACCCTTAATACCTTTAAAATACCCATGGACAAATCAAAACATGGCGTTAATCCTGTAGTTGTGGTTTCATCCTGCAATATTTATTTCGATATTCAAAAGAAAGAATTATACCCTACTGGTTTACCTGAAATCTTTTGTTATCATCTCTCTTGATATACTGACATTGTAGAATCATAGAATTGTAGAGTTGGAAGAGACCACAAGGGCCATCCAGTCCAACCCCCTGCCATGCAGGAACTCCCAATCAAAGCATCTCCGACAGATGGCCATCCAGCCTCTGCTTAAAGACCTCCAAAGAAGGAGACTCCACCAGTCTCCGAGGGAGTGTGTTCCACTGTCGAACAGCCCTTACTGTCAGGAAGTTCCTCCTAATGTTGAGGTTGAATCTCTTTTCCTGCAGTTTGCATCCATTGTTCTGTGTTCTAGTCTCTAGAGCAGCAGAAAACAAGCTTGCCCCCTCCTCAATATGACAGCCCTTCAAATATTGAAACAGGGCTATCATATCACCTCTTAACCTTCTCTTCTCCAGGCTAAACATCCCCAGCTCCCTAAGGCGTTCTTCATAGGGCAAGGTTTCCAGGCCCTTCACCATCTTAGTCGCTCTACTTTGGACCCGCTACAGTTTCTTCACATCCTTTTTGATTTGTGGTGCCCAGAACTGGACACAGTATTCCAGGTGGGGCCTGACCAAAGCAGAATAGAGTGGCACTATTACTTCCCTTGATCTAGACACTATACTTCTATTGATGCAGCCTAAAATTGCATTGGCCTTTTTAGCTGCCGCATCGCACTGTTGACTCATGTTCAACTTACGGTCTACTTGGACTCCTAGATCCCTTTCACACGTAGTTTCATTCAGCCAGGTAAATGAAATAAATTGTGTTATAAATTTTATAAATTGTGATACTGAGTTCTGACTGGTTCTACTAATTTGTGAGAGCCCACCTCAGAGACTGTAATAATAATCATAATATGCTGAAGAATTAAGAGGGAAGCTCAATACATAAAGACAGGTAGGGCAGGGGGTTACAGGCTGCATCCAGATTGGAGAGATAACCCGGTTTGGGACCGCTTTAACTCTTTGTTTGGGTCAGTGGCTATGGAATTCTGGGAGTTGGAGTTTGTTGTGGGGCCTTAAGGCCCCACAACAAACTCCAACTCCCAGAATTCCATAGCCACTGACCCAAACAAAGAGTTAAAGCGGTTCCAAACCGGGTTATCTCTCCAGTCTGGACTCATTGATCCATTGATTTCTCCCCCTCCAATACAGTCGTCTCACGTTCATGTTGGGCACGAAGCCCTTCTTGATCCTCCAGCAGTTCTTGTCCAGTTTATCCAGGAACTGGAGCTCATCGTTGTAGCTTCGGCTCATGGCGGAGAAGCCCCTGGACACAACCTCCTCCTGGAGAAGCTTCTGGGATACTGAGACTCTGAGTCTCAGAGAGAGCTTCCTTCCAGCTCGACTACGGAAGCCGAAGAGGACTCGGTCGAAGCAGCGCGCATGCGCACTAGGCCAAAGAGACAGCTTCCAAACGTTCGTCCGCCATGTTTTTTTCTTTGGACTTCTACTCCCAGAAGCCCTAGCCGCGTTGGCCAATAGGGAGGGATTCTGGGAGATGAAGTCCAAAGGAAGAACCCTGGAGAACCAATGTTTGGGAACCACTGTGAGGGAATATTCCTAGAGAGGCCAAAGGAATAGTCCTCCTAGACTATAGTCCAAAGTTTGGTCCTTCAAGGGTTTTTCTTTTTGGACTTCAACTCCCAGAAGCCTTAGCCACCTTGGCCTATAGACAGGAATTCTGGGAAATGGAGTCTAAAAGAGCCCTAGAGGACCAATGTTGGGAACCACTGTGATCCAGACTGAGACAGGGAATATTCCTGAGGGAGGAAATATTCCTAGAGCGGCCAAAGACATAATGCTAGACCAGAAAGCCCAAACTTTGGTCATCCAGGGTGTTTTTGGACTTCAGCTCCCAGAAGCCTTAGCTGCCTTGGCCAATAGCCAGGAATTCTGGGAGATGAAGTCCAAAAGAACCCCGGAGGACCAAGGTTTGGGGAACCGCTGTAGGAGCAGCCGAGGAAATATTCCTAGACAGCTCCTGTCATTCCTGCTCACTGACTCAGGAGTTTATCACACAACGGAATTTGGGGGTATAATCCAATGGCAATCCGAACACAATCATGGGGTTTCATGTTATTACGTATTAAAGTATCTCACACAATTTCGTGCAATGGGAAGTCATTCCAGACGCAATCATGGGTTTTACATTATTGCAAATTAAAGCATCTCACGCAATTTCAGGCAATGGGGGGTCATTTTCGGGAAATGGGAAGTCATTCTGAACACATTCCGAACGCAATCAGATTTCACGTAAATTCGCTAAACTAGCGAATTCACACAATTGCGAATTGGCTCCATTCGCAATTGAGAGAAATTCCTCCCGTGTGATAAATTCTTATGCTGACTTGGGCTGATGGGAACGAGTAGCCGACAGCATGCGTAGGGCCATATATATCCCACTCTTATTTTTGGATGACTTTCATCACCACAAAAGGCAATAGATACCAAGCAAAAGCACTTGTTAACAGAGTAACAAGAAATTAGAGCGCACAGGCATTACATACAGCAGTGTCAATGTTCTCTAAAAGGAAGTCAGATAACAGTATTTATTTATTTACAACATTTATATATTCGTTTACACAATCCCAGAGTGGTTAACAATAAAAATGAGTACTATAAAAGAGCAGCTAGAACAGGACAGAACCATATATAAAAAAGTAAAATCCATGAAACTGTTAATTAGAAACTGGTATACGTTACCAATTAGGAAAATGAATAGGTAAATAAGCTTCAGTTGATGGCAGAAACACTCATCATGTCACATCCCTATGATTTAGTGCTACGTCAGATGCCTGGGCTCAGACATTCTATCCTCTCCTTTCCTGGTTTGACATATCATTCAAAGCAATACAGCTTATCCTTATAGGTCAATCACCCCATATAAACAGGCAAGAAACAAGGGTCTTTCATTGCATTGTATGGTTTTCTTACAGTACCTGGCTAAACTCTATGCCTCTAGCTTTCACTATATGCAGCAAGCAACCTATTTTATACTATTGCCAAGGTGGGGAGCTTGTAGCTGATGTTCAGTGTCTAGCCTGGCTTTCCTTACAGTTATTCAAGGCAGCTCAGGTGTTGTTGGATTCCAGCTCTCACCAACATCAACCACTATGACCAATGGTAGCCCATGACATCTGGAGGGCTGTTAGTTTCCCAACTCTTTATATAGCAGGTAGGCTACAATAACAAGGGTGTAATCAAGCTTTAGCCATTTTGTACCAGGTACTGTTGGCCCTCTGTGTCCACAAATTCTTTATCCATGGATGCAACCATCCACAGCTTGAAAATATTTTCAAATATTTTGATATTGCCACTTTCTATAAGAGAGGCCACTTCACTATGGCGTTGTATATAATGAGACTTGAGCATCCCTGGATATTGGTATCCACGGAGGGTCCTGGAACCAAACCTCAGTGGATACCAAGGGCTCACTGTACAAAGAGGTGTACCTAAAGTGCAAAAATATAACTCCAAACACTAAAGTGAGGATAATCCAAGCTACTGTATTCCCCACCAAAATGTTCAGATCAAGAATTGGACAGTGAAAAAGGCTAACAGAAGGAACATTAACTCATTAAAGATGTAGCGCTGAAGGAGAGTGCTGATGATACCATGGATGTCCAAGAAGACAAACAAGTTGGTTCTAGAACAGATCAACTTGGAATTCTCCCTGGAAGTCATGATGACTAAATTGAGACTGTTATACTTTGGCCACATCACAAAAAGGCATGAATCATTAGATAAGACAATAATGTTGGGAAAGGCAGAGGGCAGTAGAAAGGGAGGAAGACCACACAGCAAATTGTTAGACTCAATCAGAGAGGCCACAGGTCTGAGTTTACAGGACCTTGAGTATGGCAGTTAAGAACAGGGAATGTTGGAGATATCCACACGGGCGCCATGAGTCAAAGCGGACTCAAGGGCAGTTACAACATCAACAACAAAGGGCTTGGATTTCATAAATGTGAGCATTGCACAATTCCCAACCCCTTCACAATTCTTCATCAAGCTTCCAGGGATGCTCTTGGAGCACATATGCAATCCTTTTGGTCTGACGCTAGACATGCACTGAATGAGCTGACTGTGACACTCCACTTCCAATTCCAAAGCTTTTGAAAGGGCAAAGGGGGGATACCAGCTTGTGAATGGAAGCTTCTGGTTGCTGTACAGTCAGTACACTCCTGCTCCTCAGAGAGTACATACCTTCTTCTTTTGTTGCCATCTTCTGAATCCATCTTTTAAAAGTTAGACAAATTGGAACGTGTTTAAAGAAGAGCAACAGAGATGATCACTGGTATAGAAAACAGGTCATTATTTGACTGATGGGTGAAGATTATGAGTATAATAAGTCTGGAGATGAGATGACTGGAGCATGGGAGGCAGGATAACATTCTTTACATTCCTAAAAGCTGTTATGCAGAAAAAGGTAAAACACTTGTTCTCTGCTGCACCAGAGGGAAAGATTAGGTCTAACAGGCTTTAATTACAGAACAAAAATTTTGGCTCAGCATTAAGGAAAACATCTTGATCAGAGCAGTATGATAGTGAAAGCAATAACATGGGTGGGGTCTTCCCTACCAGAAGACGTCAAGCAAAGGCTTGCAATAATTCTGGATTTCAAACATCAAGTAAGGTGTTCCTAGCCTATAAATTGTCTTTTGAGTCTAAAGTTTTATTTAGTTATCAGACAAAAGCACATGCATTTCTGCCTTAGGTAACAAAATCAACTGGGTCATCCCTGTTGTCTTAACATGCCATTTTATCTTGTTAACCCCATTCCAGGTTATATATAGAAGCCAAAAGTCACATGCAACATGCTTTAGCTGCTACTTCCAGCTTAAAGCTGCTGTTGTGTCCAGTTGATCTGCTATATATTTCTGACCTATGGGAAGTTCAGTGCAATATATTAATGTAGCTATTCAGTCCCTTTCAAAACCACTCTGTCTGTCTTCTACATATGTGCATGGGCCCACACACACACATACTTCCACCATCTTTTAATAAACCATTCTCTTTTCTGTTGCATCTTCCCTTTTAAAACAGAACTGAAGCAGCTTTGAGGTTTTATCGATCACTGTGTTCTCATCTTTTAGAGGTCTTGTAGATCATTCTGTTCCCAAATATATGATGGCTTGAACCAAACATCAGTGGAAATCAGTAAATAGCCCTGAAAAGACATAATAACATTTGTTTAAAAAATAACAGGAACTTTTCAGTCACTTGTCTATTGTTAATATCCATTCAGAAGTAATTGGATTCATTTTAGCGATGTTTGTATCCACATGCACCTATGTATGAATGAAATAATCCTCCCTTGTAATCGGCACTACCGGTAATTATAAGGAACTAGAGGGAGGCACGAACAGCAAATGTGAACTGAGGTCTGCTCAAAGGTCATCCTTTGTCATCTGTCAGTATGGTCAATACATTGCGTGAGGACAGGGGAGAGAGTCCTCTCAGTTTTTCCCTCTCAGTTGTGAAATGCCCTCCTATTGTTGGCTCAATTGGTGCCGATGTTTGCTTCATTCTAACACCAAGTACAAATATGGCTTTTTAATTAAAGCTTTGGGCCTATATGTTTTATTTCAGAATGTACATGCACATGATTTCAAACTGATGTAAGCTTTTATAACTTGATAATTGCTTGGGGTTTTTTTGTATGTTTAGATTATTTTATTTTAAATTGTCTTTTCCTATATGCCACTCTGTTATCCTGTGGTATAAGGCAGGCTATACATATTTTAATAAGCAAATAAATGAATTTTAGTCTCACACATCAGCTACATTTGAGGCTGATTCCAGGGGCATTTGAGGGCATTGCTCAAAGCCCACTACCAACCCAGTGCTGCCACTCCTCTTCCATCCTTGCTCTTGCAACCTGTTTGCTTGCCTTGTCCAAGCAAGTAAAGCAGAGGCTGAAATCAGGTACTTGAAACAAGCTGAGAAGTGAAGATTTAAAGAAGCTCATCAGATGCAAGCATTGTTCGGACACCTTGCTGAAGAACACACTGCTCATTTTCTTATTTGCTAATTATTTCTCTTAGGGTCTATTGCTTTTTTTCCTTATGAGTTTAAATATGGAATTTAAAATGTAATCTGAAAACTGATTTGTGGAATGGAAGGTAGTTAGATGCTGGTTTTCTTTTAAAAAACAGTAAAATATTTGTCTATCTTTACCTACAAATATTCTCCACTTTGAGTGATACCAATGAAGCTTTCTTGCAATCACAAAAACATTTGTTGATATCCTTGTATATCAAATCAATGTTTTTTTTCAAAAGGAGGGATCTCTGTAGGCCAATGGTGGGGAAAATATGGTCCAAGTGTCACATGTGTGCATGCCCTGGCTCCCTACACCCCAAATAAATTTTGGGAAAAGACATTTTGTTGGACGTTTTTAACAACAACAACAACAACAACAATCACCACAATTTCACGACTTTTTGGGCTCCCTGGGTTGTTTTAGGCCTAGGATAAGACTTTTTTCAAACAGGCAGTAAACCAGATATTTATAGCCCTAGGGGTTGAGTGCAGCTCTCTCTAGTCCCATGGGGAGGAAGAAAATACTGCCACCAACCCCTCACAATTGGGCACCCCCTGCCAACTAGGAGATGGCTACCTTGATGAATAGGCTGTGAACACCTGCTAACTTTCTACATTCTGCATTCCACATTTACCATGGCCTAACCTGCTTGTTTGCCTTCTTTCTAGATGCACAAGACATGAGCACTGTAAACTTTACCTGGTGTGTTGTAACAACAGGGTTCACAAGAATCGTTGTGTCCAAGATAGGGAGAGGAATTCCGTCCTTCAAATTGACTAAAAGAGAAAGAGAGTGAGGATAATTCCAGGAATTGTAGTGGTGGGTACAGTAATGCCCATCTTAAAAACTGATCACAACCAGTATAAAGTGCACTCTCCATATTTGCTGGGGTTAGAGGCACAGGGCCCCCATGAAAGTGGGGAAAAGGCAAATAAAAAAACACTTTTTAAACCTGAGATAACACCTCTCCAGGGATTTCTAGGTCCTCCAGGGCAATTCTGTGATCAAGATGTGCCAGATGTTGACCATGAAATTGTGTTGGAGGATTTACAAGTCAAGAAGTGTTGCCTTTAGGAATCTCTAGGTCCTTCAGTGTGACGAGGAAGTTAACAATAGTGTCACACTGGAGAACCTCAAGATTTCTAGAAAAACATATTAATCAAATCCATGAATAATCAAATCTTCAAAACTCAAAGCTGCAAATGTGAAGGGCCAACTGTATTACTGCTTAAACCGGTATATATGTGTATGTGTGTTCATGTAAAGTCATATTTGTGTGTGTGTACATGTGCCTTCAAGCTGCCTGTTGACATATGGTACCCCAGGAACTTCATAAGCTTTTCTTAGGTAAGGAGTACTCAGATGTGGTTTGGCTAGTTACTTGCTCTGAAATATAGCCTGCAGCACCTGGCTGGTATTCACTGGCAGTCTCCCATCCAAATACTAACCAGAGCTGACCCTGGGTAACTTTCAAGATTAGATAGTATCTGGTTCCTGCATTTCATTTTGGGACTCATATTTCCTATTAGGCAAAACAACACTATTATCCAATTTTATGGGTGATAAATAAATCCTTAAATACTTGAGTCTTTGTTACCACTGTTATTTACTAATTCATTTGGAGAATGCAAAATGAACAAGAAGTGCAGTCATTTTTCTCAGAAGCAGTAAAGATGGCTGTTGCCAAGTAAACACAGCTATTGTTCCTAGGACATAGATTCAACAGACATCAAGCAAGGAAAAGATGAGTTTTAGCACTAAAACAAAATGATTCTAATGCTTAACTAATTTAATATTGCTTAAAAACTTTAGCACTTTGTCTAAAACTCCTAAGTAATAATACTTAGTGGAAACTGTCAGTGGAAACTGATTAAAATCAATTTCTGAGATATTACATGAGATTGAGTATGACACATTATCACAGGGAGGGGGAAGAACACAAGAGAGGGAACGAAATGCAGGATATTTCAATAAAGGCTGGATGCAAAGCTATGAATGTCAGGTGAAATCAAAACAAAAATAATTGCAAAGTCTTGGTATTTCCCGAGGTTTTTTTTAAAAAACCTGAATGTATCTAGAGTTTGTTATGTAACTACATAATACACATACAGCAGAGTAGTCACTTATGGTAATTGTTCTAGGAGTTTTCCCAGGCGGATTCTCAAATTATCAGCCAGTCACAATCCACTAACAACAAACTTTCTGGTCTGCATATAGAATCATAGGAGATTATCACACAGGAGACTGGACGTCATTGTTCCGTCCCTGTCCAGTCCTTCCCGTGTGATAACGGGAAGGACTTTATCCTGTCCAGAAAGTGTGACTGACAGCAATCAAGTGAAAGAGTTTCAAATGATGTTGTGCTGATCCTGTCATTGTTTTGTCATTGTCCCATCATTGAAGTGGAATTGCCTGACATTTTGCATTAATGGGAGTTCGTGTTAATGAAATGCTGCTTCAATGACAGGGTGATGACAGGATCAGTGTTACGTTATGAAAGGTTTTTACGTGATCGCTGTCATGGACGGGATAAGGATGGTGGGAGCAATCTTGTCTCTATTCTGTCTCTGTGTGATAATCTTCAGAGAGTTGGAAGAGACCACAAGAGCAATACGTTCCAACTCCATGCCATGCAGACATACACAATATAATAGAGAAGAATTTTGATGACTAGCTTGGAAATAAATATTCACCAGATCATAAGGACAGGAAGGAATAAATGCAGTTCCTTTTTCAGCTGTGATATCTGGATACTGTATGTACATCTGACCCTTTAAATAAAACCTAATTGGTAGTGTGCATACAAGGAACTAAAGTACAATTCTAGCACACATCATGAAGTAGTTTATAATCTTACTAAGCTCATATTTTGTCATAAGGAACCTGCTACCACGTATGAAAGAGAATCAAGAAACAATAGATATACAGAAACTATTACTTTTAATTCTACAATTCTTTGAACACTTCAGATGGGGGCCATAAAAAGGGACGGGGATTAACCCAAGCACTACACTTACCATTGATTGATGGAATTATTCCTTTTTGTAAAATATAAGACATGAAATTCTCCAAAAGTGAAGCCTGAAAGTGAAAAAGAAAGAAAAAAAGAGAGAGAAGGTGATAAAGTGAAGACACTAAAATAAATAAATAAATAAATAAATAAATAAATAATTGGCTAGCTAATGGGTCTCCCCCCCCCCCACACACAACATTTTTCTTTTCTTCTGAAATAGAACTATTTTATGAGCACTATGAGCTGTCTCTGAGAATTTTGTAACCCAAAGAGCATAAGAAAGAAGAAAAGCAAGCAAGCTCCTATGTTTTATAATAGTCATTTATTATGGGATTTTGTTATCTGAGGCCTAAGTTGCTGAGCATCTTATGGTCATGTATGCTTTAAATTGCACTGTAGTTCTTTAAACTGAAGCTTACTAGTTCAATAGATTCTTCAATCTTCTATGTGCACCAAACTGGAAATCATACACATATACTGTACAAACCAATATAGACTAAACATGTTTGGTCTGTGCCTCATGAAATATTACTGGAAAGGAAAATTTTACTGGAATATTACTGTAAGGAAATATTACTGGAAGGCAAATTAGAACAGAATGGGCATTAAATAAATCATCAGAAGAACCCTGCTTTACAAAGTTTAAGCCAAACTCAAATAATTAAAAAACACTTTTTCTAATAATTGAGTTATTTATGTATATGCTATTATCATGAGCTGCATCTGGCTTTTTCCTACCGACTAAAATTTACCTTTTAGTAAATAAAAAGTAAATAAAATGTACTTTGGTCATATAAATGAGAAGGCATGGCAAAAACAATAATGCTAGGAAAGGTAGAGGGTAGAAGAAAGAGACGAAGACCACAAACCAGACGGATAGACTCAATCAGGGGGTTACAGGCAAGGGCTTGCAGGAACTGTGCAAGGCAATGGAGAACAGGGATTCTTGGAATGTCTCATCCATAGCATTGCTGTGAGTTGGAGCCAACTTGGGGGCAGCTAAAAACAACAAAATTTACCTTGAAGAAACCAACACTGGAGTTGGCCAAGGAGAGATCAAAACTGTGAAACAAGGAAAAGTTACAGATTGATTACTGTACATCAGAGGCAAGCAATTTGTGGCCCTCCAAATGTTGTTGGGCTGATGCTCCCAAGATCACTCATCACTGGCTATGCTGAGTTCTATTCCATGTAACTCCTCTAAAATAGTGATAAAGGCCAAGCCTGAGTGCTTTATTTGCTTAGCCAAAATGGTTCCTACACATTGCAAATCCTTCTGCAGTTTGGCCCAAAAGAGACTTGTGTTGTTGGGGAGACACATTTGTGGATTGTGACAAGAGTGTGTGCATCTGAATTGATGCCATTTTCTGGTGTGTTTGGATACCACTTTCTTTCTAGGAGTCTCTCTTCAGTTTTGCAGGTTATGGAAAATGGCAGGAGAGGTGGCCAGTCAGAAACATCCAGTTGGCTCAAGGGTAGGTCCAGAGGAAGTCAGGGAATAGGATTCACTGTGGTCCACTCCCAGGGTATATAAGGCAGAGCCAGTTTTGCTTCAGATGTTCAATCCCACTTACCCACTTTTCATCTGTTGTACATATTGCAAACAACAGGTTTTTTTGTGGGTTTTTTTCAGCTATGTGGCCATGTTCTGGAAAAAGTTTATTCCTAAAAACAGTTGCACACATAGAGACTTGTGACTGTTTTTAGAAACAAACTAACAAACAAAAAAACCCTATGGATGCTGGCCCTGACAGCCTTCAACTTCACATTTGTCATAACAACTTTGGGTGGTATTGGCATGGGGCCCAGATCCAGTTAGAGGTGAGACCAGGCCTTGTCATATAAAGCGGGGGGGGGGGGGGGGGGGCTTAGGGAGTCAATCCCAGTTCAGTATGTTCCCAAATGACATGGGAACTATTCAGTGGCTTCTGTTCATATGACATTTCACGTTCATCATTTGAGATATCCCTAGAAGACCAGTTGAGTGTGGACATTTCATCAGCCCAATAGGTTAATTGACTGATGCCTGGATCCAGACCTATTCTGGGGACAGGCTCTACAGCTGTAATGAATGGTCTATCTGAATGTCTGAATCTTTCTATACAACCCAGCATGAGTTTTCAGATTTGCAGGGGTGGGTATATTTCATCACCACTACTTCCCCAGGTGCATTTTGTGAATACATACTTCCCAGGTTGCTCCCAGGCTGTGGAACATCCTTCCGCAGAAGATCTACTTGGCCTCCTCCCTGCTCACTTTTCACCAGCAGGTGCAGGACTTTTTTGTTTAGATACTGTGGAGATGTCAGTTGTGTTAACAGCTGCATGTGTGATGTGGTGTGCTGTATTTTATTTTTAAATGTTGTATTATTGAATTATGTTTTAAATGTGTTTTAACTGTTCTAATCATGATTTTAATAACACGACATTTAACTTTAGTAGAATACAATTTTTTTGTAAACTGGCTTGGATTTCATCCCAGGAGAAAGGAAAGATATACATTCAATAAATAAATACAGTTATTTGTGGCTTTTTTAGTCCAATGAATCTAAAGTCTATTTACTGTGAAAAGAGAGGACCCTTACTCATGTGCAATTATGCCTCACATATCAAGCCCTGAGTTTCTTTGAGAAATGACACAAGACTTTTTACATTATTATTACAGTAAACCTTTGTTGTCTGTGAATGGGCAGTACAAATTCAACTTTAAAGGCAGAGTACAATGATTTTAAATAAATACATAAAAGTTGATCATCATATTAAATTACCTGGGTTTTAAAATGTGTATGTGCATGTTTCATCCTGTTTTTTTAAAAACTCACAGATTAAGAATGCAGTCTTTTCATTCACAATGATCCAACAAGAAAACAGAAACATCAGCTCCAGTTTTGACTCAGATTAAAACCAAGCAAAATTTGTGGGTTTTTATTGCCCTCTTGAAGCAAGAGAAAAACCCTTTAGGGGGTTAGATGATTTTTATGTTAGTACTATCCTTGATTTACAATATTTTAAATGAGATATTTTGTTAAATGGAGTAGCGACTTTTATTGCTCTATCAATCCACTCAAAGAGGCTGTCAGAAATACAATAGGTTAAAAATCCAACCAAACATTACCTGTCCAGACATAAAGTAGGTATCAGATTCTTTTCAAATATGGTCAGGCTGACATGGGTTCTGACTGTCTGTATTGGGGAAAAAATTCTCCATTTATCATGCTCCCCTCTTACAGCAAGGCAAAAATACCAAATCTTTTTGCAAGGTAAAATGAGAAAAATGTGTCTGTTTGGTCTTTATCATTCTTCCTCCTCCTTTAATCCAATTTTTGTTTCTTTTCCAAAGAATTTAGGTAACTAAAAGTCAAAAAATCCTCTCTTCTATTTAATTTTAAAGAAGTTTTTAATATAATGAAACTTGAACAACATAGAAAACGAAATAGGGAGAGGGCCTACAGAGAGCAAAAACAGAATGAAAAATAAGGCCAAAAAGAAACATAAGAAGCTATTTGTTGAAGACAAAACTATTAAAGGTCCTAGTCATTATAGCTATACAAGGCAAGGCACCTCTGAATACCTACTACTTTGTGGGGAATGCCAACAGGAAAGTCTGTTTTGCTCATAGCTGGCCAGTGTGGGAACAGAAAACTGAACAAGATAAGCCTTTTGTCTGATTCAGCACAACTCTCTTTAAGTTCTTAAGATGATCTGAGAGCCATTGGGATGGTACAGACTGCCCAAAAAGGGCGGTCTGGCGTCACCTTTTTTTGCTGTGCAACTGCACTGCAGCAGCTAGATGCTGCGGCGCAGTTGCGCCACAAATAAGGAGTGGGGAAACTGCATTCCTTTTTGCTGTGCAGTTGCAGCGCAGCAAAGAAAAAACGTGCCATTATGCGCCTTAGCTCCACCGCAACTGTGCAGCTCTGTGCGGAAGCTGCGCAGTTGCAGCAGTGCCATTACGTATGCTGTGTAAATGGCGTTACATAATGGTGCCGCCCAGGCATCTCATTATGCCCGTCTATATCAGGCCCTTGTGTGTGAAGACTGGGTTATAAATACTATAAATAAATAAGTAAATACATGAAAAAAATTCTACCAAGTCAGATTATTCATCCATCTAATGCAATATTGCCTACTTAAACATTCTGAAGACTCTAGAAAGGCAGCAAACTGTACAGTCGGCCTTCCAAATCCACCAATTCTTTACCCACAGATTCAACCATCCACAACTTGAAAATCCCCCCCCCCATATAAATTATAAAAAGCAAACTTTGATTTTGACATATTATGTACGACAGCCCATTTTACCATTCCACTGTGATGGTGATGATGATGATGATGATGATGATGATGATGATGATTTATTTTTATCCTTTCCCTCTGCGCAACGCAATTGGGGCGGCTTACAACATTAAAATATACATCACATAACCCCCAATTCCACCCCACCTTAAAATACAATTAAACGGTTTACAATTTAAAACATAACTTAAAATGATAAACAACAAACAAACAGTGACTGCAGCAAAAATCAGGAGGCAACAACTTAGATTTTTTCTTTTGGTGGCTGAGTATCTATTTAGGAGATGCCTGCCGGAAGAGATCCGTCTTAACAGTTTTTAAAAAGCTGTTTAAGGTGGTTAGATGAGAGATCTCATCCAGCAGGCTTTTCCATAATCTGGGTGTAGTTGCTGAAAAAGTCATCTGGGCGGTTGCAGGTGAGGCAACCTAGTTTTTATGGGTTGCACCAAATTCTTCCCATAAGACCTGAATGTGTGGGGTGAATCCCGAAGATAGGTTGGAACCAAGTCATTTAGGGCTTTAAAGGTAATAACCAACACCTTGTACTGATAGGCAGCCAGTGAAGTGACCTTAGGATCGGTGTAATGTGGTCTCTTCTAGTTATACCTGAGACCAGTCTGGCTGCCATATTCTGTACTAATTGGAGTTTTCAGACCAAGCACTAGGGTAGCCCCATGTAGAGTCATTACAGAAATCAAGACAGGAGGTTACCAGTGCGTGTACCACAGATTCAAAGTCCCTAACTTCCGGGAAAAGGATTTAGTATTTAGTGGGACTTGAACATCCACGTATTTTGCCATCCTCATGGAGTCCTAGAGCCAAACCTCAACAGATACCAAGCGCCCATTGTATTTCATTCAAATATAAATCAGAATTTGTCCCTTTAGAATGCTATATTTTGATGGCAACTCAAAACTTCTTGCAGATGAAAAGACCTATTGAATTTATGTTGTACTCACTACATTCAAGGTGAACATGGAACAGGTGGTTAAATTTGGTTGAATTTTCAGCACCTCCATGGAGCCAGGAAGCTCAAGAAGAAATCTGTTATTTTGAAGACTAATCACAGGTGCAGCTGTAACTGTTAGATTCATTATTATTGGACATGGTCTTCTGTGAAGATAGGAAACCTGTAGAGTTGAAAAACAACAAAGATCTGGAGAGCAGATTTACATTGTTTTTTGTGTTTTAAACTTTGATAAAGTGAATCACTCTTGAAACGGGAGAAGAATTTCTATATGCTTTCTACTTAAATATCAAGGTTCATAAACATAAAGGGACATACCATGGGAATGATACTGTCGAAAGTCTCTGTAGTTAAGTTGAAGTAAGCGGAAAGCTGAGAAGGAAAGTAAAATGTGATAAGATCTGTGTACCAAATGTGTGCATTTTAAATATAGCATTTATTTGGTTTTCATAAAAATTTTCCCTCAATTCTTAAGCTCGCAGAAGGAGCTCTCTTGTTTCTTTGCTTCAGCATACTCATTTACTGTAAAACTTTAAAAGAACAGCAGATGTTGAGTTGTAAATCCTGTAGCATTGGCTAGTCCAATATAGCCAATAGTGAAGCATTGTAGGAGTTGTAGTCTTAAAACATCTAGAGGGCCACAATTACCCACTCCTGCTTTGGATCATATTAGGACTATAACCTAACTAATGTCTGCAAATACATTTCCTACATCCATCTTAAGACTGAAAAGTATTTACCGAACCTGAGAACTAGTGCTATATACCAGCACTACTGGGATCGTATTGACAGGTTATGCCGTCAATGGCAAGGTGTGGGTTAACCACTCTTCAAGAACAAGGCAACAACTAGAGGGAGATGGCATCATGCAATAGTATCGCCAAAGGCACTGTTATCAAACTTTTCTTGTGGTTTAAAAGCTGCATGTGATTGAGTCCTCAGTTAACTCAGCAGGGTTAGAGGTAGCAGAATCTTTGCCCTTTCCTGTAGTTCAAAAAAGCAAACTACTGTGGTGTTTCACCATTAATAACATTTGCCATCTTGAACACACTCTGATGCTGCATGGCCACATGTGTACAAACTTTCATCTCTCTGTACACGCCTGCATGGAATTCGGAGCAAGTGAATGGGAAACAGGGAAAGAGAAAGGGATTATTTCTACACTGCCCAGCAAAAGCTTCTGCATGAAGGACCCTGGTATACTATGCTATGCCAGTGTGAGAGGTGAGGGGATCCAGGCAGAATAGTCCAGTCAGGATTCTGATGATCAGAGATGGAGAGTGAATATGTGTGTGGGAGAGAGAGAAAATCCTTGTCTGCCTCTGGAAGTAATTTTCCAAGGTTCATCCCCCTCTTTCTCTTCAGTCTCCCCTCCCTTCCTTTCCCTCTCCTCTTTATCCTGCCTTTATCTTAGTTCTCTTCTGTTGTTATTGTTGGATTTCAGAAAGACATTTTTGGAAGATATAGAATCGGCAAAGCCTAACTTCCCTCTCATATTAATTCAGTCTCTAGAATTCAGTCTGGTCAGCAGTAGTTTAGGGCATTAGGACCTCTTGTGATCCAATCTGGAATCTATAATGGGTGTTAAAGTATTTTCTTGATACTCATCCTGCTGAATATACTAAGGAAAGTGGCAGGTAAATGCAGCTAAATGGAAAGGCATTTTGTTTTGAGTTGAATTTGTTCACTAAATGAATATGCTTTAGAATATTCTGTAGGGAACACCAGTCAAACTTACACTTTCTTGATGTGTTGGACTACAGATCCCAGTCTATTTCCAGTTAGATGGTGCATTGAATAACTGGGTCAAAAGGCAGTGCCACAGAAGGATCTTTTTGCATGTGGTGTCTTTTGCACACCCCTCCCCCCTCCCCCGAATTTGGGAGAACCAGAAATCATTCTCTTGTATTTCTCAGTGGTACAATGGCAATGACAAAGACAACTTGTTAATAACAAGTAATTCCAACATATTTTCTTTTTTGGATTGTAGTAACATTGTGCTTCTTGAATGGAGCAATGAATAAAGTAAAAAAAATCTTTTTTAAAAGCAATATCACAAGTTTTAACTGATGGCATAAATAGTTTCTAGGCATGATGTGCATGGGCATGATTATGCTCCCCCCCCCCCCGCTCCATCCCCTTTGCTATTCCCAAGTGAGCTGTTTTTATTATATCCCCATTTTTTCTTTCTTTTTTAATTTAATGGATTACTAAAACCGTACAATTGTGGTACGCATTAAAAAGAAATACCCAAAGGCTTGCTGGGCAGACGATAGGGTAGAGATTCAGGACTATGGAGGCTGATGTATGGAAGGCAGAGGCCAGGGCAGCAGCAGCACCATGGCAGTTTGAAGGAGCTGTATGATATGACTGCATTTCCTAAATAGTGTGATTGTGGTGCCTTACAAGCCTGGTGTGATAAGTTCTTGGAAGTCTCTGGTAGGGCAGTTTTGGGCTCTGCAGCTAGGTTTTTTTTTTTCATCCCTTGGGTCTCCTTAGTTTTAAATAGAAAACTAATGTGCAAAGTCCTCTTCTGTGAAAGACAGCATTAATTCTACATTCTACAGTTTGTTCTCACCTCCTTTTCAGTAGATACTTCAAATGCCCCTGAAGTATAATAAGCCAGTGAAGCAGAGTGAAAGAAATATTCAGAGACTCCTATATAGAGCATAGAGTCACTCATTGTTGGGAGAACAAAAGAGGCCGGCTCAAAAGAAGGCTCTGTTGCATTTACTGTTGAGTAGACTGTCCCCTGGAAAAAAAAGGCATGAATAAAAAACTATCAAAGTTTTCAGCATCTAAAATCTGAGAATAAACACTTCTCAGGGAGTCATATCATCAACAGACAGACCGCTTGAAATTAGGGATGTAAAGGCTAAATAGTTGTTTATATATATTTATTGCAAAATAATGTCCCTTTTAATATATTTAGATATAGTTTATCATCCAAATTAATTAATGCCAAAACCCATAATTTATTCTAATGATGAACAAACCTGCATTAATTAAGTTTTTGAAAAATCTGATAGAAGAGAGTTTTGTTACCTTAAAATCCACATCAATGGATGTGTGGGAAATAGATGGAAGGTTTACCAGGGAGTAATCTATTACTGCAAATGCATCGACCTGGGTTTGGACTGTTAGAGGATGAAACAGTAATGATTAGATAAAGAGATCGCCATAACTAGAAAGAAAACATTCAAAATAATACTCATAATTTGTTTTGTGGTGAGGGTCCTAGTAGAATAAGACCCTCTTTGATTTAAATTAAGTGTTTTCAAGCTGAATACACGCTCTCTTTCAAATGGAAGGCATACATTGTAAATGCCAAAACACGATTATTCAGATCCAAGTCCTACAAACGGGGCCCTTTACACAGTATGATTCCACTTGATCTACCATGGAAGAATCCTACGGAATTCTGGGGTTTGTAGTATGGTGATGGATTAGAGCTCTCGCTGACAATTTTAAATATTCCTCCTTAATCTGAAAATCTCAGGATTCCATAGGATAGAACCAAGGCAATTAAAATGGAATCACAGTGCTATACTTGTGTATTGTTAAAGAGCTGTAAGTTCAGTGGTGTTTTCTTCCACCTTGGTGTACTTCAAATTGCAACCACAGCTAATTAAAATAGCATTTGAATTTGTAGATTTTGACTGCTATTTGTAGAAGAGTAATTAGACAGACGTGATACAAACGCACAGTGAGTTAGTTTTGCTCAGTACTTTCTGCAGCTCTTATCACTTTTTTATCCATTGTTGTACAATCCTAAAGTCTTTATTTTAATAAATGTTGCATTTTCTTCAGTACTTAAAGTGAGGTGATAGTAATTCTCGGGAAATGTAATTTTCTTCTCCAAAGCAGCTACTGTAATTGCACCATGATGAAAGATGGTCACAACTATCATAGGCCATTATTGGATATTTAATGTAACAAAAAGGATGATAAATATTTCAGTGATCTCACAAATTAGCTTTCAAAATCTTTGTAAATTCTGGGTTTACCTTCTATTCTGAGTAAGAGATCCAGCCTGAACAAACCTTTTTTTAAAAAAATGCAGCATAGTAAGACAGTGCCCTCCCTGTATCTCATATGTCAGGGGTCTGTTGTCAAACATGTCATACGGAAAGCTCACATGCCATTTGAGGGATACTGATTGGTTATATAGCCAAAATGACTAAGTTGCAACTTACTTTGATGCTGTTTCAGTTCTTCATTAATATGTTGGATCTCCAAATTAATGCTTGGACATAACTGTAAAAATACATTGATTTGGTGAGTGCTTAGTTTACAAAGAACCAATGATTCTATGTATTTACTTTGGTAGCTTGATTTATCCTTAGTCTCAGGATAACAATCATTTTAAAATATACCTATCCACAATGAACAACATTGATTAAAATTAGATAAATGCATAACAAATGTTTTTTAAAACTACCATAAGTACAATGTCCTCAGCCATTACAGCCTGATGAAACAGGGAAAATATTCCAATGTCTCTGAAAGGTGCAGAAGAATCCATTTTAATACATTGCAAAAATACATTACATTATATAATTCTTGAAAGATCTTCTGATAGACAGGCTAAGATATCAAAATGAATATGCTTGTAATGACTCAAGATTATTCAAAAGGAATGCGTTTCCATGAAGTATTGTCATGTTTAGAAAGGGAAGTCTATAAATACTTAGTAAAAAATTATTTGGATGATTATGGGAAGTGAAAAATAAATATTTTCCCCGTATGTTTTGAATACATTAAAAACATTTTGGAATCACTGAATTGGCTTTAGGCATACACAGTGTCACGCAAGATATACATGAAAAAGCAAGTACTGTATAAGCCAAAACATGGACAGTCACTTGACCTTGTACAGAGCCTGAAAAATTACTTTTAAAAAGAAACATGTTACTATAACCATTCCTCTACCTATCCATTAGTTATCATTGTGTTTCCATTTGTTTAAAGCGGCTCTTTCTGGTTTTGTTATTCACATAACTGTTATACCTTTTGCTCCTTTTTAAGAAAACCAAAAAACAGAAAACTACAAAGCACACTGAATAGTGAGGCCCCACTCTATTACTTTAAACTTAACTGTAAACAGTTACAGCTATATTGAGAAAGGAAAGTTACCCTGTTAAAGTTGTAATAGCCAGTCTTGGCTATTCAGAGAAAGGCATTTTTTGAGCAAGTGTAGTAATTCCTCCCCTGCCGACACCATTTTATGGGGATGTGCTCCTCCTTGCTTTGATCCACACATCACTGCTGACTAATGGGCTGTACAGACCAGTGGAAAAGGCAAGCCTGGGGGTGGAGTCAGAGCATGGCGTCCACGTGATGCATGCCCCGACTCTGCCCCCAGGCTGGTGTGATGCCTTGCACTGCACCACACTGTGTGGTGTCATGGCACTCCTCTGGTGCTGCGTCTACATGACGCAGCACCAAAGGAGTGCGGAAAAGCTGCACACAGGAGGCTATGCTGCCCTTTCTGGGGTGAAAAAAGGAGGCGCTTTTTGTGACTCCTTTTTGCACCATGGAAAGCAGATATCTGGGCCATGGCATGGAGTTGCAACAGTGCAGCCCTGATCTGATGCTAAAAGGGGCAGCCTGCAGCTGCCTCTTAGGGGTGGTCTGTCGAGCCCCTAAGTGTCACTGAAAAAGCATTTTCATTCAAAGCCCATAAAACACTTTTTTCTAACTTCAGCTGAGCAAAAGAAATACTTCGCTTCAACTACTATTTTTGTGGTAGGATTTTTTGTGTGCAGGATTTTTAAAAATCATACAGAACAGCCCCATGAAAGCTTTTGTATATAACACTGAAAGTAATTTTTATCGCTTTATAAAGTGAATTTAAAAGCTTCACTTACTGGACTATAATGCTGCCTTGTTAAATATATATATATATATATATATATATATAACCTTAACCCTGAAGCTGCATATAAATGCAATGCTGCAGGTATGCATTTCAAAAGGACAGAGCTGATGTACCCAAGTACTGTAGTCCGGCAGCAATGCAAAAAAGTGAAAGTGTGAAACCTCCAATGGATGTAATTACAATATACACAAGCCAGACAGTCCAAGAGGGGTCATGGGGTGAAGGTGGGGTAAAGGGGGCATGGGGGAGTCTTCATGATTGTGCTTTTCCAGTGTTTTATTAGGCACACTGATGCTCCAATGCCCTGTACTGGTGGAGAATCACAGGTGTGACTGTGTGGCTGATCAAAAGGGCAGCTATCCAATGGGATGGTACCTAGGCAGCAGCAGTCACTGGTAGTATGTTTGTGCAATGGTGTATATGGATGGTGGGGAGACAACAACAACAAAAAATTACTCAGCAGTGCAACTTGATGCCACGCCATGCGGTCAGGACATGAACGTTTGGGCCGCCTTAGGAGTGACTGGTGCGGACAGTGGGGTTAACCCACTTCTGGAAAATGCAGGTTCAAGATGCTTTTTACTGCCCATCTGTTCGCCCTGCTAGAGCAGTTTTTAAGGACTTACATTTAAGTTGAAGTTATTGCGGAGAGGCCTCTCCATAAAACTAGCAAAAAATCTATACAACCACCTGAAAAAACGGAAAACAAGTGATGTTATTGACGCTGACAGCATTAACAGTGTACTAACAAATGTACTAACAATTTAGATGTTAGTTTCGCTTTCTCCCTAATATTTCATTTTCTGTGTATGGGGCTTTTACACAAGGAGCCATTCATGGCAACGCCTACATGTTATATTATTCAGTCTTTTAATGAAAACATTCTTAAAAGTAAGCACTTTTACTTTGTGTAAAAAGCAGTGGTGGGCCCCTGAATCTTGAATGTAATCTGGATTTGATTCAGAGTGCTGCATCATCTTCTTGAAAACAACTCTACATTGCAGCTGCTGTTGGTCTTTCTGAAATTGCTCCTTATTGCAGATTATACCTTTTGAAGCAAATAGCAGTTGGGGAGGAATCTGGGTCAGTAGGAAACTGATGTGGACCCCCACACTGGATCAGGAAAACTTTCCAAATTAAGGCCTTGTAGCTGATTATTAATAATAGATATTACTGCTAATTCCTGTTGATGTACATATCCTACTTACCACCAACCCCCAAATCCAGCCCAGATAGAAATGAACCACCAGGGTTGCAGAAATGATGCAGTTGGACACCACTTTAACTGCCATGGGATTGTACTTTTACAAGGTCTTTAGCCTTCACTGCCAAAGAGTGCTGGTGCTGCTCAAAACTATAAACTCCAGGATTCTGTAGAATGGAACAATGACAGTTAAAGTGGTATAAAGCTGCGTTAATTCTATAGTGTAGATGCACTTTTAGTTCACATGCCATTGAAAACAATGGTGTACCATGGATATCCTGTCGTACCATGGCTGATGAGCAAGATTAATGCATGCTGCATGATTTACTCTGATGCTTTTTAATTTTTTTCCCTTTGAAATTAGCACTTGAGACAAGGGGCTGTTATGACATAGAATCCTAAAATATGCACATATTATTTCATCTGGGAAAAATGAGCCTTATTTCATTGTCTAACTTCTTCCACAAATAACAAAAATCTTTTCCTGCCTTACCTAGATGACTCATCCAGCTCGATGTCAATACTATCAACACTTCCATTGCAGGTTTTAAGAAACAGCATTGGCTGACCGGCTGCATCCTGTGATACTGTTGCAATAGCAGAAATAATCATTCCTCTAATGTAGACAATCAGTTTTCCGGAACTTCTGCTGCCAGCAATAAAATATCATGCAGTAATCTGAACAGGTTTTTTTTTTTTTTTTGCAAAAACTCAGTGCTATTGTTTAATCAAATTATGTGTTTAATAGTTTTTCCTACTTTTGAATGATGTGATTTTAGCTATACTTTGTTTTAACTTGTTGTATGTTGCCTTGGATCTCATGTTGTATAGTCCTATATTATCGATCAACCATCTTTGTGTCCAAGCCTGAAATGAACTCAGAACTAACCCTTTAACCTCTTATGAACTACTACGTCTGTCTAAGGTAGTCTACATGTAAGTATACAGTCAGCCTTTAGTATCCAGAGGGAATTGTTCCCACCCCATGGATGCCAAAGATGGTGACACCTCAACTCCCATGGCTTTTAATGGTGCTGTGCTGCTACAGATGTATACACGTGCCATCATACGGGCCAATGGGGCTTTCCATCTGTGGATGCTCAAATCTGTGGATAGAAAGCCCGTGGCTGGGGCAGGTGGAACTGTTTTATGCGCCTTGCTACAGATGTTGACAAATTTGCATCAACATTTAATTGTCTCCACTTTCCAATGCAAATTTACATCTATTCACCCTCCCTCTTTTGCAAATGCACAGCCTCCATATCTATGTACAGCAGATGTACAGCCACAAGGGTGGTAATGCACATTTGTGTGATTCCCCACAGATAGAAGCAATAGCAATAGCAAATCCATTTCTATACTGCTTATCAGTGCACTTAAGCACTCCCTAAGTGGTTTACAATGTGTAAGCTAATTGCCCCCAACAAATTAGGTACTCATTTTAGCAACCACAGAAGGATGCCAGGCTGAGTCAACCCTGAGCCCCTGGATGGGATTGAACTCATAACCTTGTGGTTTATGAGTGAGTGGCTGCAGTACAGGCATTTAACCACTGCACTACCAGGGCTCCCTAAAAACTCCCAGTAAAAAGGGTGGAGCCTTTTTCTGTGGCATTTAAGGAGATTTTTGGAGGCTTCTCACAAAGAACCCAAACTCCTGCGAATTGTGGCCTGACCAGATCGCAGTCTATTCGACTGGAATGAGGAATATTTTAATTGTGCACGCTAGTTCTTAGATGTAAAAGCAGAGTGGGCCAAAAATGTAGCCCAGCATTCCACAAGATGACAAATGAAAGATGAAGGGATTTTTAGTTCAATACATTTTTATAGTCCTTTAGATGGTGTAGTGGTTTGAACATTGGACTAGGACACTGGAAACTAGGGCTCCATTCCCTGTGGTCCCAAGAGAATGTGGAAACATCCCCAGAACTGCTTAATCAGCAACTTTAGCAAGCATGCTGCTGGGGGTGGGGGGCAGAGTGGAATTCTGGGAGTTATATTCCACCCAAAAATTATCTTAGAAATTATCTTTCTAAGTTCTGGTCTTTCCTAATGCTGCTTGGGATATCTTGTTCTTACTCTTCATATTTATTAGAATACGCATGCCTATTTGAGTAGATGCGACTCCCATGATGAGATCCAGTGCACCCTTCCTTATTATACTCACAGCACCCAGCTGTTAAGTCTCCAGTCTGCAGTGACAATTGCTGAAGCCTCATTAAGCCGTAGGTGAATCCCAGTTCCAGGTATGAGAAATGCTGACTTTCTAGGGAACTCAACATGCTTGATTCTTATACTGCAAAACACCAAGGTTGTATTGCATAAAAATCTAGAAACAGAAATTCATCTGGTATGGATAGGGATAGATTGAGTTACAGGAAGATCTGTCCACTGGTGGGGCATTGAGCAATTTCTGATAGACAACCTATTGCAAAAATTACCAGCTGTGACCATCCAGGTAAGTATTCCTTGCTTAAGAAAACCTAATGAAATGCATGGGATCACCATAAGTCAGTAGTTGATCTGAAGACACAGACAAACACAGTTAAGGGGTAATTTATCATTAATGCCAGCAACACTAAACTGGAAGAAATATAAAAGTAGAACTTGAGAAAACATCACTAACCAACATGGCAAGAAACTTTTACTGAATATTTTTACTTATCTGAGAATAAATGCTACAAGAGGACTCGGGCCACAGGGAAGGGAATTATTGCATAACAACAGAACTTTCTCAGATGTGAAGAAACATGGCTTTTGTTCTGTTCTTACTTGATTGCTGTAAAACAATTGTCTCTCCGATGCTAAAGGTCCTTTGTGTGACTGCAGACTTGCTTACTTTGAAACTGTGTAATTGAGCCCAGTAAGTCCATGCCAGTCCTCAAACGCTGTGTTCTTCAGTCTTTGCTTCAGGAATTCTGTTCCAAGCTCCATGCCTACAAAAGCACATGATTCATTACACTTTCTCTTTGTCTGGAAAGATGTGTTTAATACAGAAAAATGCAAATATTATTTTAAACTATATTCCATTTTTGTTCCACAGACCAAGTTGAAGCGGTTGTTAGAAGTGACTTCATTCATCCAAAATTGATAGGGATGCCTATCTCCCACTTTGACAAACTGGGCCTTGCTATGCTCACTCATGCTACTGTAACGTCCAGGCTTCATTACTGCCAGTTAAGCCATAGGGCTGCCCTTGAAGATGACTCAGAAGCATCAACTGATATGGATGCTGCTGCCAGGAGCAGTACTTTTTACAGATAGTACCAAGAGGAATGCATTGTTCTGTTCCAACCCCCCCAAAAAAGTTCATTTTAAAAAAAAGGCTTAAAAGAATTTTATGACCTGAGATCTCATATCACAATATACCACATTAGCTCATCACTTGAGGCTTGATCACTGCTTGAGACAAGTTTTCCTGTTAATTCTAGTATTTTGGTTGGATGAATAAAGGCATCACTGTTTTGTGGATTGGCAATGTTATTGAACTTTGCTGTGTGGCCAACATGACTACTCTCTGATAGAGGCTAAATATCTCACAACACTACAAATCCCAAAATTCCATAGCATTGAGCCATGGCAATTAAAGCAGTGTCAAAATGCATTAATCCTGTAGTGCAGATGCAGCCACAGAATTCTGGGCAAGGAAAAAAAATGAGGTGAGAGTCTGCAATATGCCCAAGACTTTTAGTTGTCTTGCTTGTAATAGCTTTTATTTTTGCTATTAGTTTTATATTAACATTTATATTGTTTTTACTTGTATTCTGGATGATGTTTTTTAATGTCTGTATTTTTTTGAGTTGCTTGGGAAAATGACATGAAAGCCATTTTAATCAGCCAACCTCCCTTTCCCCAATTCGTGTATATTTCCAACTCACCGAAATCCAATCCTTTTTGTGTAATCTTCACTTTGATGCCAGGATTAGCATCAAGGCACAGGCTGAGGAGACTCAAAAGGAGCAAAAAGCCACAGATCTTCATTGCTTCCTCTTTCCCTCTCTTTTCACAATCACCTGTTAAAATACATACCAGTTGATATTTTTATCATTTCTCCTCTTTCCCTCCATTCCCATTCCATCACCTTATTATGCCCTTTCTTAGTAACGTTTTCTACTCTGCAGCTACTTTATCTTTTGGATAGGTTGAGCTGGTAAGGTTGGTCTTTAATATTTGTCATATTTATGTACAGGAAAGCAAACTCACATAAACTGTGAATCAAGTGCCTCCACTATGCTCATCAAATCTGTCAGTTGAACCTCTGTTTCTTTCTTTTGCTTAGGAAAAAACAGGCATATAGGGTTATCTAATTGGAAACTACACCTTCTTCCATTAGAGCTTTTCATCCTACTCTCAAATATATCAGAATACAGATCAGTGATAATGAGGATGATGGAAATGCACTCTGAACATGGTCAGATGCATAATGTTATAGATTCCTATCTTGATCTTTGATTACCTCTAGCCTAAATGAAGCCTTCCTTCTTGTTACATGCTAATCCTGCAGGCCATCCGCCCTCCTTTTTATATTTTTAATGACACTATGTTATGTGTGCAAGGTTATAAAGGAAACATAGCAACCAAGATGAGGTTAACCCCACACAAAATGTGAATAAGACCATTGCACTCAACATAACAGAGAGTTGCCAAATAATAATCTGATAAAATGTAAAAGTTTGCTTTTTTTCCTGACAAATTGGAAAAGATTGCTTTGTTTTGTTGACAAGTGTCAGCTGCAGTTGCAGCCTTTTCCCAAACATTTGATGCAGAGATCAATCCTATATATATTTATTCAAATGTAAGAGAGCCAGCATGGTATAGTGGTTTGGGAATTGGGCTACACTTCTGGAAACCAGGGTTCAAATTCCTACTTGGCCATCTCACTGGGTGACCATGGGGCAAGTCATATTCGCTAAGCCTCAGAGGAAGGCAAAGGCAAAGGCAAACCTCCTCTGAACAAATCTTGCCAAGAAAACCCTTTGATAATCTTAGGGTCCCCATAAGTCAGAAATGATTTGAAGGCACACAGCAACAGCATCCCCATTGTGATTAGTGAAATGTACTCTCAGACATAAAATGCCGTAGCTGTATGTTCTGCTGGACCTTTGTGACTGGAGCTCAACAGGACACATTTCTCCTAGTAAAATCATCTGCAGGAACCCCTGCATTGGATATTTGTCTTATTATTATTATTATTATTATTAATACAGCGCTGTAAATTTACAGTGCTGTACATACAATCTTATAATTAGATGGATCCCTGCCCTCAGGCTTACAATCTAAGAGAGACAACACAAAAGGACAAGGGAAAGGTGGTGGGAAAGGGGATGAAGTCCAGTGGTTCTTCTCTCCCTCTGGGGCCTGGACCAAGGCAGATGGACTGGAGGGAGGGCTTGACTTCTTAATACATAGTTAAAAGGAGGCATCCTGGGGCAGACAGCACAACCCTGGGAACGCTTCCCTAAACTATGTAATATTTGGTTCTTTGCCTCATGCCACAGTTCCAATCCAAACAGGTGGTGGTGGCTGCTTTTGTAAGAAAAAGAAATTAACCTTAGGAGTTCTAAATCACACAACTCAAACCGACAGAGAAAGAAACATTGGAAAAAGACTTATGTCTTTGTTTTTGTTTTGTTGTTTTCCCAAAATAAGCAAGAATAAGTACTTTCCTTGAAATCAAAGCAACTAAATTAAGAGACCCATCTACCCATCCAGTCACTTGCCCTCCCAACCATTAAGGAAATTAACATCAAACCAATTGGTTGTCCTTACCTCTGTTTAGTCACAGTGAAATCTTGGTGAACAGAGGATGAGCCTCACCTCCAACACAAATAAATACCTTATTTGTAACCAACTGGGCTGGACACTTAAGAGAACTGAACATCATCTGGGAACTTTAAGAAAACTTTATATATTGTGTCCATGCTAAACATTAACTATTCCTTATGATGCACACTACTGATGCGATAGCTACATGACTGATAGTACATTCCTTGGAAGGATAAAAGACCACTCCTCTGTTTCCTTTCTTGTAGATGTCAGTATCATTCAAAACCCACTTCCTGTAGTGGCTATTTTAGCAAGATTGCTTCCTCTCTGTCTGATCCTTTATGGCTTCGTTATGGCTGGAAGATAAAAGATCTTTTGACCCTTGTACATACAATGGGTCCCTGATCTTGGCGGAGGTTTTTAATGTATCAGTACAATGATAAGGGGTGAGACAGCCACAGAACTTGGTTATGTATATCCTGAATGGGAATTCTGTCAAGGGTCACAGTCTAATCTTTGCCTAATCTTTTTAGAGAGAGGTCACAGCAGGAACACAGAGGATGTGTGGCTGAGAACACGTACATGCCGAGAACTAATAAGTAATAAGTAACACAACTAGTAACTAGTCTTTGTTTTTGGGTGCTAAGACAAGGGTGTGGGATAAACAAGCAAGGTTGAGATTGGCCTAGACAGGTCAGGGATGTAGTTCAGAAAGCAGGGCAAATGTCCAAGAATGGAGCCAAGATGTGATGAAGCAATGCATAAGAAGTCAGTTACTACTACTTGTAGCAATCAGTTGCTCAGCTTCAGGCTAGAGCCTGGAAACATTGCTTCTGAGGATGACAATTCCCAGAACATGACCAATGAATCACTTTTTAGGAATTCTACACCAAAGAAGTAACTTTTTCAGCCTCTGTCTCAAATTAAAGCGGCATCTCTGAGGACAAGTTTCTGTATAAACCTATTTATATCCCACCTGTCGACATATGACACTCAAAGCAGCTCACATCAGATTAAAAAAAAGTTAGCTGAATGAACTTAGATTGCCTTTCCATTCCTTAGTGTGCATGATGACAAACACACATTTGGTTCTTATTGATCACATCAACTTGATCTCTTTCTACATATTAGCAAACATTTCTCACTATATTTGATGTGCTTCCTGTTGCAATAAGATTTTTGAAGGCATGCGTATGTGCATCAATTTTCAACCTGGCCATCATATGTGGAGATGCCACACCTGGTTAATTTTACACAAGCAGTAAAACACTTTCAGATATTATATGCCTCCTCTAGGGCACACTACCAGACAGGAGTTCCTTTTGATGATGGGACAATCGTGTTTACATTGGTGCAAAGTCATACACATACATATGCTTGCTTGATTTAAGATAAAAATGTAAAAACTGGGTTTGCAATAAATGAGAAGGTATCTTAAAATATAATCATTTCCAAAGAATTTAATGGTGATGATTAAAGGACTTCTGACATCTCAAAATCTGATTCTTTATCCAGTCATCATTGCTGCCAATTGCTTTTCTGTGGCATATGCTATAAACATACCATTCTTCCCATTTGTCACTTCAAAGGGATTATTCAGATGGTGAAAATAATCCTGGTAGAATGTGGGTTAAGTTTTTGTTTTTCACATGCATTTTGAATTTATGCAAACCTGGGATAACCTGGGATAATTGATCTTGGTTTCCCCAGAGCTTTTCTAAAAGATTCACATTGTCGGCTGTGTGAATAACCAATGTGAATAGACCTGGAATAAACCAGGATAAAACTCTGCATTTCTTGAACATGTATCAAATACTTCCACATAATCGATTCAATCTTTATTTGAGTGCTGACATGTGTGAGCAACCAAACTTGTGGTTTGGATTTTAAAAAATGTGTGACTAACAAAATCAGAATACATTAGTGAGATTATTTGGATAATCACATTAAAAACAATGTGTGAATAGGGCCCAAAAGGGAGCTAGAGATGTTTAAAAACATGTCCAGTGTATTCTGAGGTTCCGTTCAGCCAAGCTTCTCATCCATTTAGATACCAATTTTCTTAGTATTTGTAGCTGACATCAGTCGTTATCAGAATATAACCCTGTGAAGATAAGAATAATGACAGAAAGCATGCTTAAGTTTTATAATTCCTTTAGCCACTTGAACCATGTTTATTTTTTATTTTTTTATTGAAAAACACATAACATACATCACATATCAAATATACAACACGGCAGATATACAGTATAACTAATATACAACACATACAGAAATCAATACAAAACAAACAAACCCCATCATTCAGGACAACACATTAGACAGGGAAAAAAAAAAGATTATTGTAATTTCCTAACTTAGGAAACTGATATAACAAAAAGCAGTGTTAGTAAAACACTTATGAGAACCACTGAATCACAGACTTGCTCCTATTTTCACCTGTGAATTACTGGAAAGAAAGTGAACATGGTTCATCACAGCCTTTAGCAAACTTAGTGTGGAACGAAAAGGCTAGGTCTTGAATGAAACCCATGAAATTATTGTTTCATCAAGCAAAGAGCCAAAACTTTACACAGTGAACACTCCATGTACCAAAGTGAAAATAAACTGGAGCAAAAAGCCTACCTTACGAAGAAATACTAATTTCACCTTGTTAAGTTTAATGGCAGGTCCAAGAAAAGCAATTCCGGCCACATTAGGAAGATGGAATCCTCTCTTCAGCACATCTTAAAAACAAACAAATAAACAAACCCAACAGCAACATAATCAGAGTTAAAACAGAGAAAACCACAAGAATTAGCATGGGGTGGGCAAAGTGTACACTTCCAGATATTTTTGGCTACACATCCCAACAACTCTGGCTAGGATTTGCAATTCAGAAATGTATGGAAGGAGTACTTTGCACTTTGTAGAACACGAATCAGTGGATTCAAGCTACAAGAAGAGATTCCATCTAAACATTAGGAAGAACTTGTTTACTGTGAGAAGTGTTTGACTGTGGAATAAATTTTCTCAGAGGGTGGTGGACTCTCTTTCTTTGGAGGTTTTTAAATAGAGGTTAGATGGGCATCTTTCAGGAATTCCTTAATTGTGTATTCTTGCATTGGCTCTTGCAACTCTTTTCCACTTTAAGATTATATTGTTCTAGGTAGAGATGCCATCATTGAAGGTCTCCACGCAGCATGTCACTTAGAGAGCCAATGGTAATTTTAACTTGAATGTTTCTTTTTTATAGTCTTTTTATACCATTGATTATTTTCTGGGTGATGTATAGCCAAAACAAAACAACCACCCCCCACAAAACTATAGCATATTATCTTACAGTAGTGTAAATATACAGTAGGAAGATAAAACCAAAACCAAATTAAACAGCAGAATAAAATCAACAGAAAAAACATTAGAATCTAGGGTGTGAAAGCCACTCTAATGTTTTTATAGCTGAAAAATTAGGAAAAATAAAATTGTTGTCATTTGGAAATAAAAAAAAAAATACCATTGATACGAGGTGAACCTTTTTGAAGAGAGCTGGAGTAACACTAGAGGAAAAGCCTCTTCTTAATAGCAACCTGGGGTGTATTTACATTGTAGAATTAATACAATTTAATACCGCTTTACTTGCCATGGTTCCATCCTACAGAATCCTGGAATTTGTAACAACAGCAACCCTTTATTACAGTTAACAGACCATTAGGCAACACATTAAACATAATGGGATTTGTAGTTAGGTGAGCCACTGGCACTCTTTGGTAGAGAAGACCTTTTACAAGAACTTGCAAAACTATATATCCCAAGATACCATAGGATGGAGCTACAGCACTTAAAGTGGTGTCAAACTGCACTATTTCTACCATGTAGATGAGCCTGTTTCCTCTCCTGTGGTGGGGTCCCTTGTATCTGGGAAAAGGCCTCTGAAACTAGATTTAGTTTGGTCATCCCTAGTTTCAAGGTTATGACTTTTGTGGATTTGATTATTCACAGGTCTGATTAATATGTTCTCTCTAGGAATCTCTAGGTCCTCCAGTGTGACACAGAGTCATGCTGGAGAGAGAAAATACTTCTCTAGGTCCACCAGCTTGATTTTGTGGTCAATTTCTGCCAGATGTTGATCACAGAGTTGTGCTGGGGGACCTAGAGATTCTTAGAGTGATGTTCTCCCTGGTAAACATTTTTTTAGAATTTTTTTATTTGTGGTTTTTCCACTTTCACAGGGGTCCTGCACCTCACACCCCAGCAAATGTGGAGGACTCAATGTAGTTCAAAGGTCAAACATTTCCTCTTTGCTGTTAAAAACACAGAGCACCAATCCCTCTCTCAATATATTTGGGCTGGTCCATATTCAAACCCACAGATCTGCTGCAGCCATGTCTTCTTAGCCCAGAGATGAGTCAATTGTCTTAACAAAGGATGTCTTAACAAACAACTCTGGGCAGTTTGTTAAGATTGTACACAGTGATTGTGTTTTTGAGTACTTTATGAAACATCAGAGATTGTGGACTTTCATTGTGTGCTAGTCAGAAGCCACCTGCCAATGAAGAATACCATTTAAGGCAACAAGAGAAGGTACCATAAATAGTGAGCTCCTTTCTTTGTTAAGAAAATAATGGGGCTTTCTAGATTGGCAGGAAAGTGTGACATGAAGTTGCCTTTTCCTTAATGCTTAGCAGCTGCACCACAGCCTTTAGATGGAGCTGCGCTGTTCCGCAGTTTTTAAAAAAGAAGCTGGGAAAACCAGCACCTTTTTAAAGGCGCTTCTTCTCCCCTAAAATGCAAAAAAAGCATTTTCATGGCACACTTTCCCTTTTTCTCATCTAAAGGCTAGAGAGTTTCATGCAGCCATGAACACACTTCTTTTTGCCAATCTAGAAAGCCCCAATAGGTTTAAATGCTCAGAACCCTCTCTGATTTATAGGCCATATTCATCTATTAAAAAGAGCCTTGTAGCACAGAGTTGATTATATCCCTGTCTAGTGGGCTGAATTGCATCTGGATACCTTGGAGTTGTTAGAAGGAGATTGCTTCCTCTAATACCAGCTGGTCCACAATCTAAAATCTGTATTTGAAGTCCTCCACCAGATGCCTTCACCTTTGGAGGTGAAATATTTGGGAAATGGACAGAGGGCATTTTCAATGGTTATACCCCAGGAAGCTGGCACAATCTCCTACCATACTGTGGGCACTGATGTTTATTTTTCTGACATCCCATAGATAGATAGATAGATAGATAGACAGATAAAAAGGTAGATAGATATTTTCTCATAGTTTTTGTGAGTGACTGGAGAATGCTGTTTCAGGATTGGCTCATCTACTGCCACTTTTCCTGCTGTTTTACTGATTGCTTTATTATTGTTTTATGGAAATCGTCCATTATCTTAAATGGTTTACATACCACCATTTGACTAAGACAATATAGTGCAAATAAAAATATGAAATATAATACAATTATGACATGGGATACTGATACTGAAGTTTTAAGACATCAGCAAATTAACCGTGAAATAACTCAGATTTAATAGTTTTCAATGTTTGCCTAAAAATAGGCAGTACTGAATCCAGTCAGATTTTATATTAAAGAACAATGGATTATTAGAAAAATATTAGAGGCAGGTAGAAGGAGAAAAGAAGGTAACGGAAAGGTACGGAAGATCACCACGTGATAAGAGATAAGAGATATAAGAGAAGGAAGATAGAATTAGACCAAGTAACAGAAGGAGAGAAAAAATAAGATCACCATGTTTAATATTGTTTGTATTACAGAATTAAGATAAATGATAAGTTATGTGTTTGGTTGTAACTTTATCCTGTGATTATCTATGCAAAATTTTTCTTTTCAAAAATTGTATGTATGAATTTTAATTATTTAATTTAAAAATTCCAAAATTATATATATATATATATATATATATATATATGTGTGTATTCCCAATGGGATTTGAATCCTTTTAATCCTTTTAATGATCTTCCATTTTGAGGAGAAATACACAGGAAATATACAAATAAGTGTATAAAAATATATACTTTGCTCTTCTTCCTAATGTTGTTGTTGTGTGCCTTCAAGTCACTTCCAAATAAGGCAAACCTATCATGGGGTTTTCTGGGGCTGAGAGTGTGTGATTAACTCAAGGTCACCCATTGGGTTTTACTAGGAATCGAATCCTGGTCTCCAGAGTCATAGTCCAACACTCAAACCACTACACCATGCTTTAGTATTTAACTTCTAGTATGGAAGATTAAAAAGCAATTACAACCAAATCAGATAATTCCATTATTCAGAGTAGGTTTTTTTTAACCCTGGGGAATAATAATTGATAGATTAACTTTTACGCAAAGCCTATGTAAGGAGAATATTATAATTTTAAAAACTAGAGTCCCCCTTTCCTTGGATGTGTTCAGTTTTGTTTTATATAAACACACATTTTACTGTCAAGAAAATGATACCATTTATTAGTTGTGTGTGTGTATGTGTGTGTGATTACTCTGAAGCATATTCAATTCTTTTAACCAGCATTATTTTTATAATCATTACAGATTTCAATGATAAATTAGCATTATAATTTAGAAGTTCTGACTGATAGAAAAATAAAAAAATACTAATATTAGAAAATTACTAATATTAACTTTTCCTGTTGTTGGATTTTAAGTTGCTCAGTCTTATATTTATTGCTGTTTTTTAATGTGAACTGAAGATCTCAAGGAGAGAGATTTCATAGAAAATTATGGCCTAAATTCTGTGAGATGATAAGTCAGGGAGCTAGAGGAAATGTGGCTCTAGATTATGGTTGCAAACTTCTACAGAAATTTGTTTTGGGGTTTCTTTAGCAAATCATTGGAATATGAACACTTTCTCTTGCCTGGTTTAAAAACAAAAACAAAAGAATCCAGAATTTGTTTTTAGCTTCTCGGGAGAGATACAAAAACCAGAGAAGAAAAAGCACCATGTTTGGATGCTGAGTGATTTGTTCAACTACTCCTGAAGCAAGCAGATGCCATTAGGTAATGTGAATCAACACACACTGTTCATAACCAATAAGCCAGGGATTCCATGGTTCCTTGCTTTATTGTGTTGTCCAGTTTGTCAAAAACATGGATCATGCAGCTTTCAGGGAATATGCATTTGGTTAAATGTGTTAGGCATTGAGGCTCAACTATGAAATGTACAGATGTGCACAAAAGGAAACTAGGAATCATGGGCATAATTGTCTGCAGCTGAAGGCTGGAACAGCAGACAGTGTTCAAGGTCAGATATGTGCTTGATTGCACGTAAGCCTGGGTAACATCAAAAGTCTTCCTGAGTGAAGGGACAACATTGTTGGTGGCACAAGGAAAGAGTCACCAGAAGAGGATGGGTTTGTGACCGCATGGCACAGATCTATAAATAGCCTGCACACCGCAGTGTGGGTTGTTGGGTAGTCGGAGTGGATAGATGGTTGGAGAGTTTTGTTGGACGAGCGTGTATATACTTGTAAATATAGCAACTTTAAGAATAAACACCTCTGAGGAGAGAGATTTGGCTCCAGTTTGTTTCATCAGCAGCAGGCAGGAGGAATTCCTGATAAAGCCGAACAGCTCCAAGGTCGCCGGTAGTTCTGAAGGCATCGGAGATTGCTTTACCTGTGCATCTGCTTGTTTACACCAACAAGGGTTACGGGCCCAGATCGTTATCTGATAAGGCATCTCCGTTTGTGCTGAAGAGTTCAACTGGCTGTGTGAGAGAGGTACTTTGTTGCTGTGATGTGCTGTCAGTGCCGGAAGGCTGGATGGTAAGATTTTTGGACTGTTGTCTGTGTCTTATCACAATTGACAGTAGAAGCTGGGAAAACTGCCAGGACTCTATCTTTACACTGCTTAATGATGGAGGCAGCTAAATTTCCCAAACTAGACGAAACTAATTATGCAGCTTGGAGTTCCTATTGTGAGGCTTTGCTGGTCAGAGAAGGACTGTGGGATGTTGTTGAGAGAGGACCCACAGCAGATACTCTTGACCAAGATAAGAGAGCAAGAGCTACAATTTTGCTTACAATCACGCCGTCGCAGATCAACCATGTCCGGGAGAAAAGAACCTCAAAGGCAGTTTGGGATGCTTTGAGGGAAATTCACCAATCTAAAACAGCTCTGTCAAGAATGATTTGGTGTAGGAGACTGTATGCCTGCAAAATGCAGAAAGGACAATCGCCAGAGAAGCATCTGGAGATCATGGCTGATTTGTTCAGCCAGGTGCAGATGAGAGGTGTCGTCCTTGCATCTGAGCAGAAAGCATACATCCTGCTTGGGAGTCTTTCTGATGATTTTGAGAATATTCTGTGGAGTCTTCAGTGTTTTGATGAATCACAGATTACTGCGGAGCTGGTGGCTGCACGTGTCTTGGAAGAGAGCCAACGTCGGCAGTACGAGGCAGGGCTCCAGAGACAGCATGCAGTACCAAGACAAACACACCCAACCGAGGCTTTCAAGGGGCTGCAACCGGAGAAGGCAGCTGTGTCCAGGGAGAGAAAGTGTTTCCACTGTGGAAAGCCAGGCCATCTCAAGAAGGACTGTAGAAATCTGGCAGCAGCAAGGAAACAACAGCCTAAAGATCCTGTGAGCAGGAAAGGCGTTGTTGCTGTGGTAAAGAACAATGACTATAAAGCCCATCAGGCTGTAGACCCCATTTGGTTATTAGATTCCGGAGCATCGTCGCATATGATTAATTGTGATAGGCTCCTGAAAGATAAGGTGCCATCTAATGTACATTCAGTTGCTTTGGCTGATGGTGCATCAAGGGAGGCAAAAGTGATGGGAACTGTGTTCATCCCAAGTTTTGGAAAGGACTTTTCAAATGTTTTGTATGTTCCTAAGTTGCAAAACTGTTTGGTTAGTGTGTCTGAATTAACCACCAGTGGGTATGCATTGAGTTTCAAAGGGGATGATTGTACTATTAGCATAAATGACCAAGTTTGTGCTAAAGCAATCAAAAGAGACAAAATGTACTATATGGTTGACAAGGCAGAATGTTCAGTAGTCAACAATGTGCCTTTGCACTTAGACTGTGCTCATTACTACCATAGAGTCATGGGACATACAAGCTTCACAAGTTTGGGGAAGCTGGGGGAAGTGTGTCCAGAATTTAAAATGTCCACTTGTTCAAACCACCTGGATTGTTCAGTTTGCAGCAGGATAAAGCTGAAGGCTTTTCCTGTGGCCAAACGCAGCAAATGCACCACACAAAGACCTTTTCAGGTTGTGCATGCTGATTTGGCTGGTCCTTTGGCCAAAACCATGGGCAAAAATCAGTACTTCATGGTCATTGTGGATCGTCACACGCGGTTTTCGTATGTGATGCTCATGAAGGAAAAGAGTGAAGCTGCTGAACACATCAAAAATTGGGTCAATATGATTGAAAGGGAGTTTGAATACAAGGTGGGATCTTTGGTTACAGATAGAGGTGGAGAATTCCTATCTAATAACCTGAAAAATTGGTTGAGGAGGAAAGGGATCCGCCACAACACGACGAACGCGTCCGTTCCCCAGGAGAATGGCTTAGCGGAGAGACACATTGGAGTCTTAAAGCAAATAAAAGATTGCATGATGCTCGATGCAGAAGCACCAGAGCAGCTTTGGGGGGAAGCAATTTTGACAGCAAACCATGTTGCCAATCGCACTTGGAATTCTTTTGTAAAGAAAACTCCATATCACATGCTGTATGGGAGACCACCAAATCTCAAATACCTGAGAGTTTTTGGGCAGTATGCAAATGTGTATGTGCCTGCAAACTTCAGGAAGAAGGGTGATCCTAAATGGAGAAGGTTGATGTTTGTGGGGTATTCTGGGAACAGCTATAGATTTTATGTAGGTCATGGGGAAATCTTGCTGTCCAGAAGTGCCAACTTTGAAAAACATTCAGGTTGGGAAAAGCTCCATGCCAACAAAGAGGTTTTTCTCAAGCTGGGGCAGAGTGACATAGGTACTGGAAATGGAAGGGTGCTAAAACAAGAAGCATCTACTGAAAGTGAACCCAGTACTTCTGCACACCATCACACACAAACACATCCAACTTTGCACTCACCAGTCACTACACAAAAGTTTGAAAAGGTGTCCACAGAGGTGCAAACTAGTTCTGAGAGTGAGGATGAAAAAGGCAGAACAAAAGTGATTGTGCCAAGGAGAACTCAGAGGGTGAGGAGACCTCCAGATAGATTCGTAGTGCAGGGTGCAAGAGCTTGTTCAGTGATGGCAGATGAGCCAGAGAGTTTTGAGAAATTGCAGTCATATCCTAAGGAGGAGCAGGAGAAATGGTTTTCTGCCATGGATCAGGAGTACTTGTCTTTACTAGATAAGGAAGTGTTTGAGATTGTGGAGAGGCCTAAGAACCACAAGGTTGTAGGTTGCAAATGGGTTTTCAAGAGGAAGGAAATGCCGGATGGAACCCATAGATACAAGGCAAGACTGGTTGCAAAAGGTTTTTCGCAGCAGAGGTTTGAAAATTTTGACAAAACCTTTTCACCTACTGCAAAGCCAGAAAGTTTAAGGCTGGTATTAGCTTTAGCAGCTAGGAAGAATCAAGTAGTGAGACACTTTGATTTTGAAATTGCATATTTGAATGCTCATCTTAATGAGGAGGTTTTTATGGAACAACCTTTAGGTTTTGACAAGGACAGGGATGGAAAGGTTTACAAGTTGAAAAAGGCATTGTACAGTTTGAAACAGAGTGCACGTTGCTGGAACCTTTGCATTCATGAAGAGTTGGTCAAATTGGGATACAAACGCAGCATTGCGGATGCGTGCGTGTATACAAAAGGTGATGTGACCGTAGTGATTTACGTTGATGACTTGTGTGTCGCAGCGAAGTCAGAGAGGGAAATTACATCAGTTCAGAAAGAGTTGTCTAAGAGGTTTAAGCTCAAGGATTTGGGAAATCTCAAGACTTACTTAGGGATTGAAGTTCAGTGGACTGAGGATGGCAGGTGTTTGTTGAGCCAACAGAAAAAGATTGAAAGGCTGATTGAAAAATGTGGCTTGCAGAGTGCAAAAGTTGTAAAGAGTCCAATGACTTCTGGAACTTCTAGTGCAGAATCATCAAAGGAATTTGAGAATCCAGAATTGTTCAGAAGTGTAGTAGGTAGCTTGATGTTCATTGCAAACAACACTAGGCCAGACATTTCGTTTGCTGTTGGAGTACTTAGCAGAAAAGTAAGTGTTCCAAAAGTAGAAGACTGGACTAGAGTGAAACATGTGCTGAGATACTTGAAAGGAACCAAAGAAAGAAAGTTGGTGATACAGGGCAGTGAACAACAGCTGGATTGTTATGTGGACAGTTCATTCGCATCAGAATTGCACGACAGAAAGTCAGTGTCAGGTTTGCTTGTAAGATTTGCTGGTAGTCCAATAATTTGGCGCAGCAGGAAGCAAAACTGTGTGGCTTTAAGTACTACAGAAGCAGAATTTGCAGCATTGTCTGAAATTGCAGGAGAGATCCAGTGGATAAGGCAATTGCTTGTGGATTTGGGAGAAAAGTGTGAAGAGCCTACTGTAGTCCATGAGGATTCACAATCATGTATTGCAATGTCTGAAGCTGAGAACTTGAAGTGTAGGACAAAGTACATTGGTGTGAGGTATCAGAATGTGAGAGAGATGGTTCAAAACAGAATCATAAATCTGGAGTACATTGACACCAGGGACAACATTGCTGATGTTCTCACAAAAGCTTTGCCAATTGAAAGGCATGAACATCTATCATGTTTGATAGGCATGGCACAATAAACACAGAGTTTGGCTGTTCAACGAATGTAAACATCGGAAGATGGCAAACACATATGTGGCAAAATGATACACATCTGTACATTTTGGAGGGGCATGTTAGGCATTGAGGCTCAACTATGAAATGTACAGATGTGCACAAAAGGAAACTAGGAATCATGGGCATAATTGTCTGCAGCTGAAGGCTGGAACAGCAGACAGTGTTCAAGGTCAGATATGTGCTTGATTGCACGTAAGCCTGGGTAACATCAAAAGTCTTCCTGAGTGAAGGGACAACATTGTTGGTGGTACAAGGAAAGAGTCACCAGAAGAGGATGGGTTTGTGACCGCATGGCACAGATCTATAAATAGCCTGCACACCGCAGTGTGGGTTGTTGGGTAGTCGGAGTGGATAGATGGTTGGAGAGTTTTGGTGGACGAGCGTGTATATACTTGTAAATATAGCAACTTTAAGAATAAACACCTCTGAGGAGAGAGATTTGGCTCCAGTTTGTTTCATCAGCAGCAGGCAGGAGGAATTCCTGATAAAGCCGAACAGCTCCAAGGTCGCCGGTAGTTCTGAAGGCATCGGAGATTGCTTTACCTGTGCATCTGCTTGTTTACACCAACAAAATGATCATGGCCAAAAGGCCCTGATCTGGCAAGGAAGACTTACCATTGATTGGTAAGATGACTGTGTTGTGCAAAAAACAGGCCAGGAAATTCTCCAAAAATGAGACCTACAATAGGAGAAAAAACGCTTTAGTTACCACCTCTAGAAACTTATAAGTATATTGTTTGCAGTCAGATTCCTGATTCTTTTGAACTTTGCTTCTACATGTTGAATCCTGCTTAAAACCAAAGCTGGTTTCTTCTTCTTGTACATTTTTGCATATAGTGAATAATTGTACAGATATACCAGGCTTCCCCTCCCAATGTTTGGAACTTCAACTCCACTCTGACTCAGCCAGCATGGACAATGGTTGGTCATGCTGGGAACAAAAATCCAAAGTATCTGGAATCAGAGTGGCAATAAATTCCCTCTGAGGTTTAGTCTAAAATTTATAGGAACTATCCAAGGTGCTGAACTGTGTCCTCAAACTAGATCCAGTATTTTTGGTAACTTCTTTAAAGTTCACATTAATACCCAGAGCAGATTCATTGTCCCATTAAGGTAGCAACCATTGGCTGCCATTTACCTGGAAGGAGCCAAGGTTTGAATAGGTCAGAGACAGCTGTAATCTGAAATGAAATAATAATAATAATAATAATAAACTTTATTTATATACCGCCCTTCCCACGATCAGGGCGGTGTACAGCATATGCAAAATTTTAAAAACATTACAGCAATAAAAACAAAACAATATTAAAATCCATATAACATTATAGTAGCAGTATACCAGTATAAGGGAATATGCCAGGCCGGGCCGATCATAACAGGGGAGGGGGGAGTCACAATAAGAGAATATTAGGGGTATGCTCGAAGTGAGGGAGGTAGCTAAACGGAGCTCGATGGGCAACGAGTTCCAGAGGCTAGGGGTCGAGATGGAGAACGCTCTCTTCATGGTAGTAGATAATTTAGCCTCTGGAACTCTGAGTAGCTGTTGCCCAGTAGATCTAAGTGTGTGGGGCGGATTGTGTGGGGAGAGGCGGTCCTTCAGGTACTCTGGGCCCAAGCCATTTAGGGCTTTATAGGTAATAACCAGCACTTTGTACTGAGCCCGGAAGCGAATAGGCAGCCAACGTAGATCTTTCAGTATTGGTGTTATATGGGAGGCCCTGGAAGCGCCAGTGACCACCCGTGCTGCCATATTCTGCACTAGTTGAAGCTTCCGAGTGTGATACAAAGGCTGCCCCATGTAGAGCGCATTACAGAAGAATACTAAATTACAGAAGAATACTAAATAGAAGAATACTAAATGATAATCCAAAACTGTAACCTTACCATTTTAGGATATAACCAGGAGAAAAAAAATCACTTCTTTGGCAATTCATTTCCCATTACCATTCACATTATTGTATAGTGTTTTGTTTTCCTCCCACTCTGAGGAGTGAGAGGTTCCAGGTTTACACTATTCAGGTCTAGATTCCTATGGAACTGGATCTCAATGGAGGCTTATTTGCATTTTGTAATATTTGAATTTAGTTGCAAATGTACATGTTGGTCTAAACATTCTGTCAGCTGCAACAAATCTATAGAGAGAAATAGCTAGCACCCAAATGCTGTTAGTTATCAGATTCCAAAATCTGTTTTTCTCATTCCCTTTGAGTGATTCTGACTCAAGCTGGTGGCTTTGTTTGTTTGTTTGTTTTCACAGAGATCTTAATTACATCATTCTGAGTTATCTGATAGATGCAGATAGATATCTGCAGTGAAGGTCAATTTTTTTGGCCATTCAGAAGAGTACGAATACTGTGTGAATCCAATCTCCTTAATCAGAAAAAGTACCTAGCAGCTTTGGTGGGACTGTTAACAGAGTCTCTATCAGGTCTTCTGGCTTAAGGGGGGGGGGAATCGGGGGGACGGGGGACAGACTGATTTAAAAGATCAGAAAAGCCCAGATTTTGTTCCTAGTCTTTCCAATTTTATTTTGGAGAACCATACATATTTTGTTTATCCCAGAGTATTTTCTGTCAGGTTCTAGTATGATCAGAGGTCTTTTATACCATCTCCACAGGTCTGTTTACTTTAACACAGTATAAAATTAGAGACTGCCTAAATACCCTAAAGGCACCAGATCTTGGAAGTTAAGCAGGGCCAGTCTTGATTAGTACTTGGATGGGAGACTGCCAATGACCACCTGGTGCTGTAAGCTATATTTCAGATAAAGGAGATAAAGCTATATTTCAGATAAACCACCTTTGAGTATTCTTTTTGCCTATGAAAATCCTATGAAATTCATTGGGTTGCTGAAGACAGGTGAGTTGAAGGCACACATACTCACACACATACACGAAATCCAAAATAACAGGAACACAATTTGGGACTTTTCAATCAGTCTGATGCACCCTAAGTTGTGTTATTGAACCTCTTCTGTATCCCGCCCCCACCTGCAATCTAAACGTAGGAAATTCAGAAAAGGGGGAAGCTAAAATGATTAAGGAGCTAGTATGGTAGTTCTCCGAGAGCCAGTGTGATACAGTGGTTCGGGTGTTGGACTAGGACTCTGGAGATCAAGGTTTGAGTCCCTGCTCAGCCACGGAAACCTACAGGGTGACCCTGGACATGTCACACTCAGCCTCAGAGGAAAGCAATAGCAAATCCTCTCTGAACAGTCTTATCAGAAAAACTCCATGACAGAGTTGCTTTAGGGTTACCAGATGTTGAAAATGACTTCAACACTTTTAACACACATGACGGTTCTCAGCTTGGTTATAACTTGGATCTATTAGTTCTCAAACCAAGCTGATAATCATTATTCAAGAGAGCCTCAGGAAAAGGCTTTATTTTGAAATGTGCTGGGTTTAATAAACCTTTCCTTTCCACCTCTTTCTTTCCATGTGGAGAAAATAACTAACATTCCAACAATCAATGCTATCTCCCCTTGCCTTCATGAGATTTCTTTTTATCATTTTTATCATTTTGTTTTGTTAGGAAAAAAAGTATGAAATTCCGAGCCATAGATAGATCATTCATATGGCAGTGCCATTATAAAAAGTTAGAAACAAACTCACCTTTCAGTTAAAAACAACAAAAAATTCCATGGCACATTAAAAAATTAACAAGTTTTGTTTGGCACCACTTTTTGTGGACTCCAGACCATTTAGTCAAATGCTTTTCTATTATAATTCTGGATGATGTTTCTGCATTACCTCTTGAGCTGTAATGAGCCAATTAGCCTTTGTTCAGCTATTGCTACAGTAGCATTAGTAATGGCAGACTGCAATGAGAAAAAAAAACACAAAAGTTTTACATTATAAACTAGACAAAATAAAGTCCTCTTGTTCCTAAAATCAGTGCCTAAATCAAATGGATAGCTCCAACCAGTGTAGACTCATTGGATCAATAGAAGTGATGTAAATGTTAATTTATCAAGTTCCCAGTGACTGCATGGGTCAATTTGGGAATCCTAATTGGATTTAGGAAACTGTCTATTTTTTCTTCTTCAGAATATAAGCACTCCACCTGTCTCTTCTTCCAAACACGGGAGAAGGACACATAGGATCACATGACCCACAGAAGGCATACCTTATACAGTAAAGCTTTTAGTTTCTGCAGAGGAAACTATCCATTCCTTTTTAAGAGAGAGGATTTAGGAGGATTTAAGATAACAGATTGTGTCTCCAAAGAACCTGGATTATTAGATTTACTGTAAAGAACTCTGCCCAAAGAAGTTAGAAGGACAATACAAATAGGATGTACATCCCTGCACTTCTCCAAATTGACAGCAAATTTCTTGCCTTCTCCTGCATGGCTGAGCCCTTTCTGTCTGCAACAGAAATCATGGCCATGGTCTTGCTAATGCAATGCCAAGCTATTACGTAGTTGTAATTTTCATTTGGTCATAATATGTATGGAGGTTTGGCATAAATTTGGCAGGAATGTGAGATGGAGAGGATTCAGTGGGTAACATGTCTCTAGAAAAGCTCTGGAGAAAGACAGTGTAGAAATTTCTTTTAGCTTATTTATTTCTTATACCACAATGACCCACAATACTTACTATATTCACTGCAAAGATAGGTTGCATTGTTTGGTTTAGCAAAAGAGCAGAGACTTCCACAAAACAAGGAATCTTTACAGTTAAACTGTTATTTTGCAACCATACAGCGGGTGCTGCAGTAACCACTACACTCGTCCTTACTAGATGGGATTCTGTATAACGCTGAACAACCTAGGGAATTAAAAGATAAAGAAAGACATTTGAGTATATATCAATAAACAGTTGTTTTTAAATTATGTGTAGGGTATGCTCTCCTGAGTTAATCTCTGTGCAATTGAGCAATAGTGACGGGAGCATCCCGCTATACTCCCGTCACTTTTGCCCATGTGAAAATCTCCTCTGCCTACAGGCTCTTCCATCGTAAAAAATTACAGGGCCATGATTCCACTTTAAATGCCATGGCTGCATCCTAGAGCTTTGGGATCTGCTGTTTAGGGAGGCACTAGAGCTGTCTGACCAAGAATATTAAATACCTATCCATAAACTGGAAATTCCAGAATTCCATAGCATGAAACTATGGTTGTTGAAGTGGAACCATAGGGCTATAATGTGAAAGGACCCCACACCATTCTAGTGCTCAAAATCCTCTCCCAGGTTTCAGTTTGCCATTCATGGGGAAATATACCAGTCACTGTTATGTTTGGTTTGGCCCTAAGATTTTCTTGTCTAACACTTTTTGTCCATGGCAGAAAAGGGCATCTGTTCCAAAAAGCAAAGCAGGAATACATAAATAAATGAAAAAGAAAGATGTTTACTTCTATTTTCTTATCCATCTTCAATCCCTGACCCTCCTCCATACAGACCCTGTGATGTTTCAGATTGCTGGAAATTAATCCGAGCTCAAGCAACACCCATGAGCACAAAACCATCACTGTTTAATTTCAAATATACTCATGCTTACTTCGGGAATGATTCGGCTCAAAGCTTCTGTAGTTAAGTTAAAAGATGAGGAATGCTGCAAAATAAAATGAATAAACTCTACATCAGCTTCCTGCTCAGCTTTGAAATTAAAGTTTGTTTTCATCCATGCTCTCGATTGACATTGCTGAAGTCTGTTTGCATAAGATGAGAAAATTTAATTGCATCAGTATATACAAAGATGGAGGATAAGTGGTTTTCATTGAAACAAGCACTGAGGGATGGATGTGGTTAGAATGCATGCAAAATTATTTATACAGAAGAAAGGTAGGCTTGCATTCTGGCCTATAATCTCCTGTACCAAAAGTCTACTAAACCAAAATAAAAGAAAGAAAAGACTTCCCCAATGAACATGTTCCACTCCAAATATGCTTTGCAATATTACTTTTTTTCATCCAAAATACTCTATCAGTTTTGGATAACATATTTTGCTGGAATTTTGCAACATGCAGATTTTCCTATTAAATTACTTCCAATACTCTGTCTATTTTGTTGGAAAGTTATAGTCTACCCTATATAAGATCTCTGGGCATCTTACAATTACATTTTTAAAAAATAATTAAGCAATTTAAAACTTAAATCTGTAAAAATAATCTAAACATGAATTAAACAATTTAATAATTTTAGAAAGTTAGAAAAAAAATAAATAGAGTTGCTAGGTCAGGAACATCCTAGAGCTGGAGATTTCACAACCCAAACCTGAGACCTAAGGATGCCCTCTCATGATTTATAGGGGACAGGCCCTTGAGATGTCCTTAAGCATGGTATGTCAAGCATCAACCACAGGAGCTCAGAGCATGTCATCCACCAAATCACAGAAGTGTAGAGTTGAAATAGACTAGCGTGGTGTAGTGATTTGAGCATTGGACTGCGACTCTGGAGATCAAGGTTTGATTCCCTCCTTGGGTAAGTCACACACTCTCAGCCTCAGAGGATGGCAAGAAAACCCCATTATAGGTTAACTGCCTTAGGGTTGGCATAAGTAAAAAATGACTTGGAGGCACACAATAACAACAACAACAAAACAACAAGGTGTATCTAGCCCACTTAGCCTTGCAGGAATTCACAACCAGAGAACTTCTGAAAGAGCAACAAACCAAGGCCACAGATTCAGGATATTATTGCATATTCTTAGTTTCTGGTTAGCTTAACCATGCCTGCTGGTTTTGCTGGTCTTCTATAAGACCCATATCAGCTTCCTTCCTCTGCCCCATGTTGGTGCTGGCCTGAGTGCACTTATTGATCTGTATTCTCCAAGTCAATAATTAATTCATTTTCCCAAAGTTCATATTTATCCCCCACATTCAGAAGTCTACTAGTACTAACCTCTTCCGAAAAACTTATCTTTGAGGCTCCAACTGTGTAAAACGTCAATGAAAGAGACTTAAAAAAATATTCAGAGATTCCAAAGTATATCATATTATCAATATTGTCTGGAAGAGAGAAGGGAACTGTCATGAAGAGAGGTTCTGTGTTGTTCCTTATTGGATACACTGAGGCCTGCAAAATATTTATAAAAGAAAAAGTTTCTTGACATATATGATTAAGGCTGCAATTCATTTCCTGTTAATTTTGTCCCACTGAGTTTTGTGGAGATTATTTCTGAACAGACACACATAGAATTGTGTTACAAGGTATCAGTTGCTGCTGTTAAATAATCCTTGCCTTTCAACAAACAAACAGATCATACTCCTCATAAAAATCTGTGGCTAGATGGTAGATATATCTGCAGGAGGAACTCCCAGTGAAGGATAATATGTCTAGAATAACCTGTCTAGAATTGTTAAATAATTGTTTTATTATCAATGCCACTTAACATGTGGGAGTGAGTGTGGTGCAGTGGCTTGAGCGTTGGACTACAATTCTGTAGACCAGGGTCTGAATACTCACTCATCCTTGGAAACTCACCAGATGACCTTGAGCATGTCATACTCTCTCAGCCACAGAGGAAGGCAAAGGCAAATCCCCTCTGAACAAATTTTGCTAAGCAAGCCACATGATAGGTTTGCCTTAGTATGCCATAAGTTGGAAACAACTTGAAGACACACAACAAGAACAAGCCACCTAACACAACTGTAATTAGCTATTTATGCATCACTTCAAAAGAGAACTGAGCATACAGACTTGCATATCAATTTAATTGCATGAATGGTACTGTATTTAATTTGTTTTCCTTTTTCCTTAAGGCATCTTTTACTGGCTGGCTTACAGCTTCCAATTGTTAATAAGATAACAACAAATATTTGTTATTATTAGTTATTTCTAGGAATTAAACAATGAAGCAAATTTATAGAAAAGGAAATCCATGATGATTGTATGAAGCAAAATCCCAGCATGATGAGAAGAGCAAACATTTTCCATAGACACACAAGTTCACATAGCATACAAGGTTACCTTAAAATCCAGTTCAATGTAGGATCTAAAGACTTCTGGTGGTTTCGTAAGGGAATAATCAATTTGGGCAAAGGAGTCAATTTGGGATGTGCCTGTAAAGTTTGAATAACAAAAAGAGTCATCCAGTTTCAACTTCTTTTCTTAAGGAGATCTTTCCAAACACAAACATCGTTTATTACAACAGCACGATAATATAGGAAACAGTGCTAATTTAAATACCTTTTCCTTAAGAGATTTCTCCAGATTTAGAAAACAAGCAAATCCAATGATGGCTTTTATTTTCAAATCTCACCATTCTCTTATTTCAGCAATTGAGCAAATGGCCCAAATAAAGTTCTTTTGCTATGTCCTACATAATAACTTCATAGTACAGTAATCTCATCATTAGGCACACACATTGGAAAGATCATCATAATAGACTCACCCTGAAGTTTCTTAAGAGCTGCAGCCATTTTTTGGATTTTGAACCTAATACTGAGACACACCTGTGAGGAAAGATGCAGAAGATATTTATATGTGTGTTGTTTGCCTTCATTTCCAAGTTCTTGGCAAGATTTTTTTTCCTGAGGGATTTTGCCATTGCCTTCCTCTGAAGCTGAGAGAGTGTGATTTGTCTAAGGTCAGCCAGTGATTCTTCATGGCTGAGCAGGAATTCGAACTTGGATCTCCCGAGGGTATTATTCCAACATGCAAACCACAGTACTACACTGGCTCTTAGGATATTTTGATTTCATCAGTAATAGGCAAAGTGTCAGCTGAGTTTAACTGCTTATGAATCACTTATAAAACAGCAGTGGGGAATGTGTGGCTCTACAGATGTTGCTGGACAACTATCAGCTGCAACACAGCTAGTGGAGAGATATGAAAGAAGTTACAGCTGAAGATCTAAGAGAGCCCCATGTGGAAATCCACTGAGATGATCATACCCATAATCGTCATCCATGGGAATCTTGCCTCAAATCCCCTTCTTAGGCAAACCTTTCCCACACTTTGGCAAACCCAAACACTTTCTCATATTATTCCTATAAGTACTGCTCTCACAAGGATCTCCACTAGATCTACTCTTCCTATATGGGGTTTGGTGTGTTTGTGTAATTGTGGCAGGTTTGGAGGCCAATTTTCTGGTTCTGCTACCTCTCAAGGTGGCACTAGAAAAGATTTTTTTTTCTGGTAAGAATTTAAAAAAAACAAACCCCAAAGAAAATCAACCACCCAAACAAGCCCAGAAATAGCCAGAAGTCCATTTCAGTTTTGAAAAATGGGCTTTTACTTCTCCAGCACATTTCAATGAGTTGATTTTCTTCCTATCAGCTTTCTTCACTGTTCAGCTTTCACAACCATACATAGATATTGGAAAACATGTTAAACAGCATTGGGGGGTGGGGAGCTCTTCAAGCTACTGGTTGTTGTTGTTGCTGTTTTCCCCTGTGATATTCATATGGTAGTTTAAAAAGCCCAGCTTGTAGGTAGAAATTAAAGGTCTATGTTTGTGCTGGGAATTGCTTCCAAGAAGAAGGGAACCATTTTTACAATTTACATAAAATCGCATATTATGTTAAGTTGCTAGGAGCAACTTAATTGTCTATGAGTACACACAGATACACACACATACATACATACATACAGTGGGCCATCTACATTCACTGGGGTTTGAGGCACAGGACCCCCATGTAAGTGGAAAAGTTGCTAATAAAAAAAACACCTTTTTAAATCTGAGAGATTACCTCTCTAGGAATCTCTAGGTCCTCCAGCACAACTTGTTGGTCAATTTTTGGAAGAAATTGACCATAGAGTCACACTGGAGGACCTAAAAATGCTCTTTCTGTGTGTGTGTGTATAAATATAAATTTTCCACAAAAATTCAGACAACTTACTCTGTTTTGCAGCCTTCTTTGTATAGTTTTTTCAAGATACTGGAAAAACATGTCATAGTACCAACTGAGAATAAAGCAACAGAAAGAACTTTAATTCTTTTCATGTCAGTAGAATTCAGACATAGCCATTAGTCTGGAATATCAGTATGCAAAGGGATCTTGTAGCACCTTTGAGATAAACTGTGAGGAAAAAAGTTTCATAGTTTCACATGGTTTCATAGACCAAAAAAGATATTGCTTAATAATACCAATAACACATAGTTGTAAAGACAATTGATAAAAAAAACCTAATCATTATTGAGTTAAAACTAATATAGGTTGAGACTCCCTTACCCAGAATTTTGAAATCTGAAATACTCCAAAACCCAAATCTTTTTTCATTGGCACCTGTGATAGTGACACATTTGGTTTCTGATGGTTCGGTGTACACAAACTTTGTTTTAGGCACAAAATTATTAAAAACATTGTATAAAACTATCTTCAGTCTATGTGTATAATGTATATATGAAACATGAATTTTGTGTTTAGACATAGGTCATTATGTATGTATGTATGTATGTATATGAAAATACAGATATTCCAAAATCTGAAAAAAACCCAAAACACATCTGGTCCCAAGCATTTCAGACAAAGGAGACTCAACCTGTAATTCCAATTAGAATATTATCAACTGGAATACTTCATTTGTGAAAAGTTTAAAACCTGCTTTACTGTTTCAAGAAGTGGAACCACCTGTAGAAATAAGGCAGAAGCAAGCAAAATCCTACTCACTGGAAATAAGCCACGCTGAACTTGAGAGGGCATACCTACGTCTGAGTAGACATGTAAAACACATTGCTGAGAACAACCCATAGCATCTGAATACATGACAGTCCATTTGGGAGTTACTGGTATTGAAAAAATAAACAATATAGCGCTGAATCTAACAAAAATCAAGACTGTAGCATTACAGTAATAAGAACATTTCACTCAGTGTGTAATGGCAATATATAGAAATATCACCAAGAGGTGAAGAGTAACAATTATGGCAGTAAATCATTCCAGAGATCAAGAATTGATTGTAGAGAGAAAAGATCCTGTTAATTGTTAATCTACAAATGAAATACCAAAGAGCATAACATTTTCAATCTTGCTTAGTGTGGATACTTTCTTAATTCAGGAATTTGACAAGTTAATTTTTTCTAAAAGGGCTAAAGTGTACAATTTTTCCAACTTTTTTGTTAAAGAGAGATTTGATACTGACTTCCACTTTTGCGCTGTTTCCAGATACACCGTGAATTTAACAACTTATTCTTTTGTAGCTCTTTGTGATTCTGCTCTTTCTTGGCATCTTATTTTCTGGCTTGAATCTCACTCAGATTCTGACCCTAACCTCCTCTTTTGCAATTCTGTTCAGCCCTGTTCTCTCTCTCTCTCTCTCTCGTTTCAATCTTCTGGCTTCACCTGGAATATTTCAACATGCTCTGTCTCACATTTCCTGTCTGCTCCTGCTCAGATACTTGCCTGCTCTTTGATAGTGCTCAAGGTTCAGCATGACAACTGATTTTTATCATTGCTGCATCATTCTCCTGATTCACCACACTCCATCCCAGTTGGCTTATGCTACATAAAAGGAAAGTAAAGAGTTGTTTTGGGATTCCAGGAATTGTAGGCTGTGTTGGCACTGCAGAACTAATCCAGTTTGACACCACTTTAAGGGCTGTGGTTCAATGCTATAGAATTCTGGGAACTGTAGTTTTATGAGACATTTCGTTCTTCTCTGTCAGAGAGCTCTGGTGCCTCACAAAACTACAGTTCCCAGAATTCCATATGATGGAGCCATGGTAGTTAAAGTGGTGTCAAGATGGATTATTTCTGCAGTGAGGATGCAGAATTAATTTTTCCAAGTTCTAGAATGAACATATGAGAGAGGATAATCAAATCCTCTTTTTCTTTGACTGTCTGTCAAGTATTGGTACAAAGGGAGAGAATCATTATCCAGTCCAATCACAGTTGCCACATTAAATGAGGGAAAATCTCATGAAAATAGAAGGCAAAACTATTGCAGTATTGCCTATAGTTGACCTGAATGTCTGTGAATCACTCCACCCTGTTATGGTCAATGATGGTGTATGCGCGCAGCCGTGCCAATAAGCCACACACAAATCACCACCCATTGACTATAATGGGGATTGAGCACATTTTTCTCATTTGAACTGAACCCCTGCAGAAGGGAAGGGTGCACTGTAGTTTAAGCCACAGCAATAATGCTGCTTGTATACCAGACATGGGTTTGACTATAATAAAGCTCTTCAACTTACCTTCTTCTTCCACTCAGCTGGACTTTAATATCACCTATGCTCATACGGCAATCAGGAACAAGCATCAACAGGTACCCCCTGTTATTCTGTGACATATTAATAGTTGCTGTAACAGATATTCCTAAGATGGATATTTCAGCTTTTCCATGATAGTCTCTGTAAAGATTGTAAGTAAATAGAATGAGGGGGTGTTATCTACTAAAGTAGCCAAACCCAGTACCTAGAGTGGCCATGCTATGGTGATTTCATTAAGCCTACCAGGATTTCTTTGTCTCAACTTCTTTGTTTACATTTTAGCTCGATGGCCTTTAGATCTGATGCCCTAATTTTGCTGTACAATATAATTATTTTTATTCCTAGAGCAAAAAACAAAAACAAAAAATAACCAACAACAACTGATCCACAACTGTACTTACAAGAGCCAGTTGTTCAAGGTCCAATGTGTACTAACTCTTGCAGAAGCATCCCTTACAGCCACTATTATCCTGTTCTCAGGTACTAGAATCACAGAGGTGTTATGTATTGAAATGGAAGTGATTTGAATCCTGGAAAGAGAGAGAGAGAGAGAGAGAGAGAGAGAGAGAGAGAGAGAGATCATAATGCATGATAAAACAGAAAAAATAATAATTATGGGTAATATAGACAGCACTATATCTAGGAATAAATTTCTTTCTTACTGATAACTCATGCCACAGATATTTTTCAGCCCTTGAAATCTAATAGAGAACATGGAGAATGAAAGTGATGGTGTGCAATCTCTTATTCCCCACCCTAAATAAGAAGTCGCAGTAAATTAAACCAAATCCAGAGCAGCAGATTTAAGATCAGGGCGTACTGAGACAGCACTCATAAATCAAAGCCATATTGTGACAAATAGCATGCAAGTATACCTAGAAACCCTGTAGTCAACGGTACCAAATAAGAATCTCTGCGTGCCATTCCTATCTGGAAATCCTTTTTCCTTTATTTCTTGCTGCAGGATCTTCATTCCAACTTCTTTTCCTAGAACAAAGAGGAGCTTTTTAGATTGGCAGGAAAGTGTGACATGAAGTTGCCTTTACCTTAATGCTCAGCAGCTAGACTGCAAGCCCCAGGTGTGCATTTAAAAGGTACAGGGCAGCTAGACTGAGGGGTGTGGGAACGACTTATCTGAAGTCTTTTCTGTGGCTCAGCAGCTACATGGGAAGCGGTCAGAACGCTACAAATACAGGCGGAACAGCTACATGGGCGGCAATGAACGCGGCTTTTAGCCGCGGTGAACCTTTCATTTTTTTTCCCTTGCCGGCTGCGAACTGCGCAATTCCTCAATGCCCTGCAGGTATAAAAGCTGGGGTTTAACCGCGAAGTTTTTTAAAGCTCCCAAACCCTAGCTCCACCCCTAATCCGAACCCTAGACATACGCAGTAGGGACTCTGGGATGCCGTTACTGTTATTCTACTGTGGATAACATGTCAATTCATTCACAAAATAAAGGGGTTCATTCATGATGCACCAGTGCAACGGCACAGTTTAAAAAGGCGGAGGAAACGCAATGATAATTTGACGGATCCTCATAAGTATACATTTGTCCTGCGCAACTGTGCAGGTTTGCGAACTGCGCAAACGCAGTTACACCATACAGTCCAATTATCATTGCTGGCTGCGAACTGCTCAATTGCGCAGTTTGCAGCTGGCAGCTGGCAAACCTGTGCAGTTGCGCCGGACAAATGTATACTTATGAGGATCCGTCAAATTATCATTGCGTTTCCTCCGCCTTTTTAAACTGTGCCGTTGCACTGGTGCATCATGAATGAACCCCTTTATTTTGTGAATGAATTGACATGTTATCCACAGTAGAATAATAGCAACGGCATCCCAGAGTCCCTACTGCGCATGTCTAGGGTTCGGATTAGGAGTGGAGCTAGGGTTTGGGAGCTTTAAAAAACTTCGCGGTTAAACGCCAGCTTTTACTGTTTTTACTGTTAGCTGCTTTGATTGTTCTCATAAAAAGCGGGGTACAAATAACAGTTTTATTTATTTATTATTTATAATCTAAATAATTTTTGTAATTCAGTCATATACCTGTTTGTTTAGAAGCAAGCAAAGTGTTCAGTTACACCACAGAGGGCCTTCTCAGTGGTTGCTCCTACACTTTGGAATTCACACATTAGGGAAGTTAGAATGGCTTCTCATTGCTGTCCTTCCTTCAGCAGTTGAACACAGGCTTTTAGGACTGATGGTTTTTAACAAAGGGTTGTAAGCGCTGTATTGTTTTAAACTGTACTATGTACGAGGGGGTATCCAAAAGTTTTAATGATCACCCTTTAAAAAAATTGACAGAAAGTTTGTTTTGATTTGTAGTTGTTAACTATGTAGTCATGATCTAGATTTACACATTTTTCCCAGCATATCTTGACCCTCCGAATACCTGATATTGTAGAAGTCTGCAGATTGCGCCTTACGAGGGGGTATCGTAAAGTAATAATGATCACCTGGAAGTTATTATGGCATATTGATGAAATTTTGTCAGTGTCATCATTGGTCCCTAGGTGCACATTGCTGAGAAAATCAGCTCATTGTGTCCTTTATTTTTGTGACTGGCTCTGCCAGAAGTGACTAAAGTGTAAAATCCTTGTCAGGTTCAATCTGCAGACTTCTACAATATCAGGTATTCCGAGGGTCAAGATACGCTGGGAAAAATGGATAAATCTAGATAGTGACTACATAGAGATAAGTTAACAACTACAAATCAAAACAAACTTTGTGTCAAATTATTTTAAAGGTGATAATTAAAACTTTTGGATACTCCCTCGTAACTCGGTAAATCTGTTAGAGTGTATGTTTTTAATATGGTTAATGGTTTAATTCATTTTTATGGTTGACTTTTTGTAACCTTTTTGATCAGTAAGCCCCCTTGAGTCCCAATCTTGGGGAAAAGGCAAGATATAAATAATGATGATGATGTTGATGACAATGATGAATTGGGCTTTAAACTAACAGTGCAACCCCACACAGGTCTACTCAGGAGAAAGCCCACTAAGTCCAAAAGGGCTTAATTTCAGGTAAGTAGGTAACGGATTGCACCATAAGTAGAGTATATGCTTATCTATTTAAAGATATAATATGTGCAGAGGTGCTCCATGACAAAATGAATGTATTGCAAGAGTCTCAGCTTTACACAGGGTCTATCTACCATCCCAGGCTCAAATTGCTTTAATACTAAGTCCTGCTCTGCAGGAAACTCTGGGAACTTTCTTTTGCTAGGTGGGAATGAAGTACAGCCAATCCTTCATATCCACAGATCCTGCATCCATGCATTCAACCATCTATGGCTTGAAAATATTTTTAAAGATATTCGAAAAAGTTAATCTTGATTTTGCCTTTTTACCTAAGGAACACCATTTTACTATCCCATTGCATATAAAGGGACTTGAGCATCCACAGATTTTTGTATCTATGGGTGTGTGTGTGTGTGTGTGCTGGAACCAAACTGCAGTGGAAACCATGGGCCCATTGTACATTTCAAAGATGATTTGATGGAAGACAAAACAGACTGATATAAACTGGCATAAAGCTGTAATACTCTCGATAGTATTACAGTAAACTAATGAGGAAAAGATTACACATTACAGCAGCAAAAAACAGAGTGATGTACTAGTTAGAGCAGTGATCCTTAAACTGTGGGGCAGGACCCCTGGAGGGTGCAATAGTTGCTCAAGGGGAGGGAGAGGGGAGACTTAGAGGCCCGGATCCCTCCTCCTCCTTTGCTTCTCAAATTATTTTTTTTTCTCCTGGAGGTGAAGAGAAAGGCAAGGAGGTTGTTTAAAGCCTCTATCTGAAGAAAGAGGAGAAGGAGAGCTATTTCCTTATAAAATGTTAAAATATGACTATATGTGAATGTGTGAACGAAAATATGCACACTAAACAAAAAATATTTTTATTCATATACCATGTCAGGCATGCAGGCAGTGCAAGACATCTGCAAGTACATTTAAAGGGGGTCACAAGGGTAAAAAGTTCTTTAGAGTGTTGGACTAGGACTATCGAGACCCTCCTTCAAATCTGCACATGATCACAATGATCATTGGTTGACCCTTGGCCAGTCACTATCTTTTAGCCTAAATAACTCAAGGATTATTGTGATGTTTAAAAAGCAGAGGGGGATCATGTATACCACCTCAAGCCCTCACAAGAAAAATCAGTACAGAAATGCAATAATTAACAAATAAATTCCTAAATATATATATATATCAGGCTTACCATAATTCAGCCCTCTTTGTGTTATTCTCACTTTGAGTCCAGGATTAGCCTCAAAATGCAGGACAAAAAGACCTAACGGGGAGAAACCCACCACAACATCTTCTTTTCCCCTGCTTTCATTCAATATGGCCTGTTACATGCGCGGTAGTTGCGCAGTTACATTTGGCACTAGGAAATTTTTATACATACACCCTATAAAAACAAGCTAGGCTGCTTACTTAAATGGCCAAATGCATTAGCCCATTTGAAGCTGCAGTCTTTTGTAGACTTACTGCATATTCTGCATACTCACTTCTGCATATTCTCTAATCTTACTGATATGGCAGGGACAGTACTAATCAATCATGTGATCCCACTTTTTAAGTTGCTTTTAAAATATCCTGGTTTGTCTTTCCTCCTTGCATTTCCCCCCTTGTCCTCAGCATACTTCCATTGATGCAAACTGAGTTCAAAGGTTAATGTTTGCACTAAATTAACTCAGCCAGAGGAATTGAGTGTGCGTGTGTGGGTGTGTAATCCTACCCTTCCTAGAAGGATCAGGAGAAAGCAAACTGCTGCAACATCTTTTAGCTTATCTGTTCTTCATCATTAATAATGTTTACCATCTTGATCACAATCTGATATTACTTGGCCACATGTCCTAATTTTCATCTGTGAAATACTGGAAGGCATGCTTCCAAGGGGCACACAACTGCACTACATAACATAGTTTTAATGCTTCTTTTTTCTTTTCTGGAACGGCATACAATTTTCATTTCTATATAAATGTAAAGTGAAATAATGGGAACAATCAGCTAGTTTTCCTGCCATTTTGTATCTTATGTATCTATGAAGAACCTGTCTGGTAAAAATCTTTTGGACACTAGCGAAGTGAATGGACTTTTAAGCCAGGACAGAACTGACTGGACAAAGAGTCTAAAGAAAGTATTATGAATGAATTTAACATTTGTTTTAAATGCTGTAAATAGGTCTGTCTTAGACTGGAGGTCTCTATAGCTGCAGTATTGTGCACACCTTCATGTGATAAACCCAACTCAACAAAATGGGTCTGACATCTGAATAAACATGAATAGAGTTGCAGTACTGCACACATACAAGATTAAAAATGCAGCTCACTACATATGAATGTGCAATTATTTTGGAATAATTGTCTATTTTCCAAATGGAAAAGTGCTCTTGTGATTTTGTTTTAGAATTGTGTTTATAGTAAGCAGTAATACAAGATTAAAAACCCAGCTCACTGCATATGAATGTGCTGTTGCATAAACTTTGTCATGGAATGGGGAGCAGGGAAAGAGTTGAAAGCATGGCAAATGCTTCCCTTACCACATATCTTTATGACAATGCATAAAGTGTCAAAGCAATCCATCATGTGCAGAATGGGATACAACACAGAACCGCCAACAAAAATGGCAAAAGCTAAGAAAACCAGCATCACCAATTGGGTCAGCAGAGCAGACTTGGCTCTCAATAAAGTTTCTTGTATGTGTGCAGTATTTTGCTTACTGTAAATACAATTCTAACATGTAATAACAAAATCACAAGAGCACTTTTCCATTTGCAAAACAGACAATTATTCCAAAAATACAGAAACCCTTTTAGAAACACTTTTAAATATGTTTAAAAAGACTTTTACATATGTTAGATAACTAACAAGTCCTCATCCATGTTTCTTTTCAATCAGTTTTTGTTATTTATTGAAAAGCTACAAAACCCTTCTTAAATAAACTTCATATATCATAATCTCAAACTAGTTTAAAACTATGTGCCGATTTATTAAAATAGCTGGTAAATTAACATCTTAATTATATTAATTAAAATTAATAAACCAAATACTTTCTTAATGTTCGCATAATAGATATGTAAGGACAAGCTATTTTAAAGTTTCTAGGCAAATACCACAAGCCAGACTTAAACTCACTAAATTAAACAGTTCATTCATGACTTAAATATTATCAGTTTCATTGGTTCAATGGGTCTACCCTAAACTGAATCTAATCCATTAACCAAAAGGGAAGTTGAAGACTGCTATGCCAGATCAAGATTGGTGTGAAGAATTATAGCCAAGGGGAGGCACTAAACATTTGTAATAGCCTTTCAGAAGAAATAAGAACTCAATGGTTTTCATCACTTACCTATCAAGATTTGCAGTGCTCTCAATTTCAAATCGCACAGCACAAAGGAAGACTTTTCCAAGCAAGAGCATTTACTACAAAGCATGAGAACTCAGTATCCTAACATACCAAGCCAAAGCAAACAAGTTTTTCTTTAATTTTTTTTGTTTTAGTCTCATTTTTATGGCACATAACAGCCAATAAGGAAATGTCTTGAATTAGCCAACCAGAAATGAGGGTATCACACCTCACTATTTTAAGTCCAAGCATCTAAACTCCAGGTGGACACGTTCATAGCAAAACTGAAAAGTAAAAAAGTAGAATATGACCATCATTCGTTCAGGACAATGCCAGTGTCTTGAATACGCAAAAGCATGAGAAATTTTTCAGGGAAAGCATTATGCCAGAAATTTTTATTGAGAATCAAGTCTGTTCGGCTGACCCATTTGGTTATGCTCTGGTTGTCTTAGCTTTTGGCATTTTTGCTGGTGGGTCTGTGTTGCATCCCATTCTGCACATGCTGGATTGTTTTGACACTTTATGCATTGTTCATAAAAATGTGTGGTACAGGAAGTATTTGCCAAGCTTTCAAGTCTTTCCCTGCTCCCCATTCTTTGACAAGGTTTATGCAACAGCACATTCATATGCAGTGAGGCAAAGAATTGCCAGACATAAGTGCACTAGACAGTGAAATGAGTTAACCTTTCTAGAACATTGCCATGTAAACTGGCAAAATGTCTTTCTCTACTTAGAGAAGGGATAAAGATAACTTCTTAACAGACTACTTTGCAGAACACATTAATATTGAAGGACAACAAGATGTACATGTACTGTATTTAAAAACATATACAGTATAGGAAAATATCCTTAACCTTCTTATGAGAAAAGGTCCAAGGTAGACATTAGGAAGAAAGAGGTAATTGCCTCAGCCAATAGACCAGGGGTGTCATGAAGGGACAGCAAATTATCAGTTTAATTTGACATTATTTTATATGTATGCTAGTGTAGCAGTGTTCCCCCAGTATCCCCAGGAACAGATAGAGGAGTCCAAATTCGTCCAAAGCAAGTACACCTTTATTCAGCTGAGGCGGACAACAGCCCCAAGATGGCGATTAAATTGTTGCCGCGCTTTGCTTCTCCAAGCTCGGCCTTTTATACCATTTCTTTACATGTCAGCTCAGCACAAGCCCTGCCCCCTTTATTTCATTGGTTTAAAACAGTTGATCACGCTCCTGTTCATGCGTTCTTCACATGTCTATGTAACAGGTTTATACCGGTTTATACAAGTTCTGACTAGCTACTACTAGTTCTGACTAGTCTGCAATTCTGCTGACTCTCCAGAAAGAAATCCGAAGGGAAGCCATTTTACTTAATTCCTCCCTTTTTCTTGTTGCTAGCGCAAAGCTTGCTTAAGCTGGCATCAGTTTTAATGTTCTATAGTATCATAACTGTGGTCCCTATTCAGCAGTTGCGTATACATTATCCTACTACTTATTGGCTGCATAGCTTTGTCTGTCATTCTCCTCATGCATGACAATAGGCAAGGCAAAAACATTACAATATATATATTCTAGTTGTATTCCACCCTGTTAAAGTCAGTGTGCCAGTGGGGATAACGGGCCAGCCTTGCAAGTGTGTGCAGATCCAACAATCAATGACATTTACTGTTCTAGTTATATCCTCTATTAGTTGGTGAAACTCATTTTTATGCCAGCCTAGATGTGCTTGGATTATTAACCCTAAACATATAAAGATAAACAAAAGTCCCTTCATTCTTTCAGAGAAGCTCTCGGAAGCTACACCTCCTTTTCTTCAGGGGGGTGATTGGTCACCTGGCCCTAGGGAAGTGGCACATGTTGCGATGCTGACTTTCCCTCCTCTTGTAGCTGGAGATAGTCTTCTGGAAATCTTTATTTTTAAAGATTCAGAGTTATCATGTGTTACCTCCCATTCAGGTTCTTCCTTGGTGTGGTTCTTCTTTATCCTGGTATAATGAATCCAGGGTTTTATCCCTGTCAACTTGACTGCTGTAGGTGTGGTTAACAATACTTCATAAGGGCCCTTCCATCTAGGTCCCAGTGTGTTGATTTTCCAGTCCTTTAGCCACACGGTATCCCCTGAGGAAAAATCATGTACAGCAGTAACAAGCGCAAGAGACTGCATCATTCCTACATATTTATGCAATTCACAAATGGTTGATCCTACCAATTGTACAGTTTTTGATAACTCAGTTTTTCCAATCTGGTCTGGATCGCCAATCATGTGATCAAGCCTCAAGGGTGGCCTCCCATACATTAATTCATAAGGTGACAGACCCAATAGTTTTGTAGGGGTACATCTGGCCTTTAACAGTGCCATAGGTAGTATCATAGTCCAATTTAAACCAGTTTCATAACACATCTTTGATATACAGTATTACCTTTAAGAGTCCTATTCATTCGTTCAGCCCTTGCTGAAGATCGTGGGTGGTATGCACAGTGCAGTTTCCAAGGCCTGTACAACCTGGTGTACAAAAGAAGGTCCATTGTCACTCCCTATGAGCCTAGAAATACCATAAGAAGGGATTATATCTCTCATTAGGACTTTCACTACCTGCTCTCCCTTTTCATTTGATGTAGGCCATGTACGCACCCAGTGTATGTACATATCATGACAAGTAGATATCTCAACCTCCCAACCTTTGGCATTTCAGTAAAATCCATTTGTACAATTTCAAAGGATGTATTTCCTACATATTGGACACCTGGTGGCTGTAGGGATCCTACTCTAGGGTTGATCTTAGAACAAGCCTCACACCTCCTCACTACCTTAAGGACTAGTCCATGCAGCCCTATTGTCTATTTATCAATTTGGCCAAGGATGTTTGTCCCATATGCGCCTATAAATGTATTTGTTTTATTAAGTTCCAACTTAGCTGTTGTGGGATATAAATTTTCTGGTTTGGAAGGATGAAAAATCCATTCTTCTGATATGCTCCTTCTTGTAGAGCCCAGCGTTCTTCCTCAGATGTATAATATACTTTAGCTGGCAATAATGGTTCAGTCTGTATAGGACAGACCTTTTCTGTTTCTTGTTTATTAAATCTTGCTGCTTGTTTGGCCACCACATCAGCTTTTCAATTTCCTCTCGCCACTGGGTCTTCTCCATGTTGATGCCCTTTACGATGCATCACTGCTACCTCTTTCGGCCTCCAAACTGCATTTAACAGATTTAGAATTTCTGATGCATGTTTCACTTGTTGTCCTCCTGAGGTAAGTAATCCCCTTTCCTTAAATAATGCTCCATGTGCATGTATCGTCAAAAATGGATAGTTTAAGTCAGTATAGATCCTAGAATCATAGAATCCTAGAGTTGGAAGAGACCACAAAGGCCCTCCAGTCCGACCCCCTGCCATGCAGGGGAATCCAAATCAAAGCTTCCCCGACAGATGGCCATCCAGCCTCTGCTTAAAGACCTCCAAGGACGGAGACTCCACCACACTCTGAGGAAGGAGTGTGTTCCACTGTCGAACAGCCCTTACTGTCAGGAAGTTCTTCCTAATGTTGAGGTGAAATCTCTTTTCCTGGGGCTTGCATCCATTGTTCTGGGTCCTGTTCTCTGGAGCAGCAGAAAACAGGTTTGCTCCCTCCTCAATATGACATCCCTTCAATTATTTAAACAGGGCTATCATATCACCTCTTAACCTTCTCTTCTCCAGGCTAAACATCCCCAGCTCCCTAAGGTGTTCCTCATAGGGCATGGTTTCCGACCCTTCACCATTTTAGTCGCCCTCCTTTGGACACTCTCCAGTTTCTCCACATCTTTTTTGAATTGTGGTGCCCAGAACTGGACACAGTATTCCAGGTGGGGCCTGACCAAAGCAGAATAGAGTGGCACTATTACTTCCTTTGATCTCGACACTGTACTTCTATTGATGCAGCATAAAATTGCATTGGCCTTTTTAGCTGCCACATCGCACTGTTGACTCATGTTCAACTTATGGTCTACTTGTGTAAGGGAATTAAGCGTTCCCAAACATATCCCGGGAACTGAAGGTACGGGAGACAAAGACCAGACCAACTGTTGATTCCAACCAAGGTAGGTTTATTAACCGGCCGGGGAGACAGTCACCTAACGGTGGAAGAACTGTCACACCCTTCTTTGTCTGCACACATCCTTTATACACTTTTCAACCAATTAAAGCATAGTTTCTCAGTTTTTGCCCCAACAACAAGCTTCTTCTGATATCTAACTTGGCTAAGTTTTCTGTTAGCGTAAGCATTTCCTTTGTTCCCCTTATTCCAGTACATTCTGGTTTCTTGCGGTCTGCCCAAACCATATCTTATCTGCACATGTACAGGCCTCGTGAATAACTTACAGAAGCCGTTCTGCTACACACACACTTTTCCACCCAGCTATTGTTTCTCTAACTGAGCTAAGTATGCCCTGGCTTAAGGGGACACCCTTGGGTCAGTTAGACTGACCCTCTCACTTGGACTCCTAGATCTCTTTCGCATATAGTTTCATTCAGCCAGGTGTCCCCCATCCTATATCTGTGCATTTCATTTTTCTGCCCTAAGTGCAGAATCTTACATTTGTCTGTGTTGAATTTCATTTTGTTAGCTTTGGCCCAGATTTCTAGTCTATTCAGGTCATTTTGAATTTTGATCCTGTCCTCTGGGGTATTAGCTTGGTGTCATCTGCAAATTTGATAACTAGGCCCACAACAAACTCCAACTCCCAGAATTCCATAGCTTTGAGCCAGGGCAGTTAAAGCGGTGCCAAACCAGGTTATTTCTCCAGTGTGGATGCAACCTTTGTGTAAGTTCTCCATGGTCATTATTTTGTTTTCTTTATGTTCACCAATAAGCCACAGTACAAAATAAGCAGTTTTCTTCTCCTGTGTCTCTGGTATAATGTATAATATGATGTATATTATATAATTATAATTATATATTATATTATATAATATTATAATGTATAATGGTATAATGTTCTCTCTCTCTCTTGGAGCAGGCCTCACAATTTTGTTATCGTTTATATATTTTAAATATTCTGACAGTTTGAGTGTGGAAGTATTTATTGACACTATAACATTTACATTTTTTATTATATATATTCCAAATTTTGCTTCCTGCTGTGGGAATATTTTCTGGGAACTGTAGTTTTGTGTGAGACATTTTAGCCAGTTTTCTGTCAGAGAGAGAGTTCTGGTGGTGACACAATAAACTACAGTTCCCAGCATTCCCTAGAACTGAGGGCGGTTATTTTAGGCTGGATTATTATTAGGCCCGAATCGTCGCGGCTTCGTTCTTTTCCGTATTCGTTCGGCTGCGCTCGGCGGAGTTAATTTGCATAAAAAGGGGCGGGGAAGAAGAGAAGGGACGTCACGGGGCTGACGAGAGGAAGGGGGCGTGTCTTAATATTTGCATAAAAAGGGGAGGAGGAGGCGAGGCGCGGCTGACGAGCGAGAGGGGGCGTGGCTGAATCTATTTGCATAAAAAGGGACGGGGAGGAAGAAGAGGCGGGGCGCGGCTGAGAGAGGGAGCGGGGTGGAACGTATTTGCATAAAAATGGGAGGAGAAAATGAAAAACCGCCGCTGAGGAGAAACGGGGCGGAGTTGAAAATATTTGCATAAAAGTGGGAGGAGAGAAGGACGCGCCGCGCTGCTGACAAGCTGGAGGGGGCGGGGCGAAGCGTATTTGCATAAAAGGGGGAGGAGACAGCTGAGGAGCGAGAGTGGGCGGGTCTTGTGCCGCGGGGGTGGATGGGGGATGGAGGCGGTCACCACCACCAACCAAAACCAAGGACAGCAACAACAACGGCGGCCGGAAGCCCTTGTCGCGAGTCGGGGCTATTTCCGGCGCCGCCTCTGAGAGAGGAGGAAGAGGGGCGTCACGTGACAACAACATCCCAGTGCGCTCGTCTCCTTCGCTGAGGAAGGAAGGAAGGAAGGAAGGAAGGGAGGAGGGCTGCCGGCCGCGATGAAGCTGCGAGTGCGGCTGGAGAATCGAACGGCTCCGCTGGAGCTGCCTGAGGAGGAGCCGACGCTGGGGGAGCTGCGAGCGCACCTCCGGAGGGAGCTCCTTCCCGGCTGGGGCTACAGGTAAGTCCCCCACCCAGGCCTCCCTCCCTCCCTCCCTCCAAAAGGACTTACGAGGCATCTGGGACTCTTTTGTAGCCTTTTGCAGCCATTGCTCACTTGAATGTCCTCCATTGTGAGGATTGGTTTAGATTTTTATGAGTGAATCATAGAATCACAGAGTTGGAAGAGACCACAAGAAAGGCCATCCAGTCCAACCCCCAGCCATGCAGGAACTCCTAATCAAAGCATCCCCATTAACAGATAGCCATCCAGCCTCTGCTTAAAGATCTCCAAGGATGGAGACTCCACCACCCTCCGAGGGAGTGTGTTCCACTTCGAACAGCCCTTACTGTCAGGAAGGTCCTCCTAATGTTGAGGTGGAATCTCTTTTCCTGCAATTTGGGTCCTGTTCTCTGGAGCAGCAGAAAACAAGCTTGCTCCATCTGCAATATGACATCCCTTCAAATATTACAAGGCTATCATATCGCCTCTTAACCGTCTCTTCTCCAGGCTAAACATCCCCCGCTCCCTAAGTCGTTCCTCATAGGGCATGGTTTCCAGACCCTTCACCATCTTAGTTGCCCTCCTTTGGACCCGCTCCAGTTTCTCCACATCCTTTTTGAATTGTGGTGCCCAGAACTGGACACAGTATTCCAGGTGGGGCCTGACCAAAGCAGAGTAGAATGGCACTATTACTTCCCTTGATCTAGACACTATACTTCTATTGATGCAGTCTAAAATAGCATTGGCTTTTTTAGCTGCTGCATCACACTGTTGACTCATGTTCAGCTTATGGTCTACTTGGACTCCTAGATCCCTTTCACACGTAGTTTCATTCAGCCAGATATCCCCCATCCTATATCTGTGCATTTCATTTTTTTGTCCTAAGTGCAGAACCTTACACTTCTCTGTGTTGAATTTCATTTTGTTAGTGTTGGCCCAGATTTCTAGTCTATTCAGGTCATTTTGAATTTTGATCCTACTCCTCCTAGTTTAGTGTCATCTGCAAATTTGATCCATTTTGAGCATGGCAAAAACCATGGATTTACATTTATTTGGGAATGCTTTGGATTTTTTCTTGCAATGCCCTCCATTTTGATCGTGACCAAAAGCATGGATTTTGAAAAGTCTTTTGGAAAGACTTATGCTCTGCCTTCTGTGTTTATTACAGAGGAAAATTTACATAGATAAGAGTCAAGAGCAAAGAGGGTTAGTTAGTTTGTTGTTATTGTTGTTGTGTGCCTTAATGTCATTTTTGACTTACGGCAATCCTTTTTTAAAGAATTTTTTATTAAACATTAAAACTTGAACATACACATAGGCAAACATGAACATAAATTCTTCCCTCCCTCAATTTTAAAACAAACACCTAATACTACAAGCATACAATACATACTACAAGTATTATATCCTGGTTAATTCTTTCCTATACAGTAGTTCATTATCTTTCTAACGCAATCAGCACCCTTCGATCATTCCCTTTCGCTCAAGATCCATCCACTTTGTACCTCACTTATGGCAACCCTAACACAATCCTATGGCAGGGTTTTCTTGGCAATTTGTTCAGAGGAGGTTTGCCATTTACTTCCCCTGAGGTTGAGACTCTGTGACTTTCCCAATGTCACCCAATGGGTTTCACGGCTAAGCGGGAAATCGAACCCTGCTTTCCAGAGTTGTAGTCCAAGACTCAAACCACTACACCATGCTGGCTTACACGCCTGAAGGACAGGAGTTCAAAGTTAACATTTTGAACCCCTACAGTATAACTTCATAATATTAAGTGGGCAAAGGGATCTTGTAGCAACTTTGAGACAAAGGGGCAAAACAGACTGCAGAAACTATCCAGTTTGAGACCACTTTAACTGCCCTGGCTCAGTGCTAGGGAATTTTGGGAAATGTAATTTGTTGTGGCACCAGAGCACTCTAACAGAGAAATCTCAATGCCTCATCAATACAGTTCGTTGAGGAACAATTTCCCTAGCATTGACCCAGGGCAGTTAAAGTGGTCTCAAGCTGGATTATTTCTGTAGTCTGTTTTGTTTCTAAGTACTGTAAGCGAAAGACATTATATCATAAGCTTCTGTAGACTTACTGCTTTATCACACTAGGGGGCAAACAGGATTTAAACAAGAGTTTAACAGGAAATGGCCTATGTTTATCATAGGACATTTCCTGTTTAATTCTTGTTTAACTCTCATTTAAATCCTGTTTGCCCCCTAGTGTGATAAAGCAGTTTATCTGTTTCCTCAGATTGCATGGAGTGAACTGGGGCCCAGGATGGAAGGATCTTTATAATCAGGCTGCATAAATAGCCACAGAAATGCAAAACTTGTGGGTTTGGTGATGAGGTGACAAGTTCAGTTTTAACTGTGGTCATTGAGAGACAAAAGCAGGAAGAATCACTATATCCACAAGTTTTGCATTTGTATGGCTATCCACACAGACTGATAATAAAGGTCCTTCCTGGGCACCAGGACACTCCATGTATAGACTCATAGATTTGGAAGCAGCCACAGGGGCCACTCAGCCCAACCCAGGAACACACAATCATAGCTCTCCTGACAGATGTTTAAAAATCAACAAAACAAAACAAAACAACCCAACTTGGAAGCAGCTTATTCCACTGTCAAGCAGCTCTCAACATCAGGAAGCTTTTCCTAATGTTCAGGTGGAATCTGAGGAAGTAGACCAAGCCTACAAAAGTGTATGCTACAACTTTTTCTTTTTCTTTCTTTCTTTCTTTTTGCATAGTTAGTCTCACAGGTGCTACAAAATCCCTTTGCATAGCTATATTTCAGACTGAAACCCCCTGTGTCTCTGAATTCACAGTGTTGAGTGAGAAATGGGGCACAGTTTCTCTGTGCCGCTTGCTGTTTTGTATTTGCGTAGCCTGTTTATACCATGTTCACAAACCAAGACCGGCTGTCAGGTGTCTTAGGACTAGTTAAATTTTAAAGCAAATGTTGTATATTGTTGAGGTGAGTTGAGTATGAAGGATCTCTTGTCATTGTGATGGCACCTGCAGTACTGACTTTGTTGGGTATGTGGGTGGATAGAGAATGATTGATTTCCTTCAAACCTCTGTTTATCAGAGCTTTGTACAGGGATGGCTGTAGAACTGGGTTTTCTAAAAAGTCTTGTCATACACTCTTGATGGTGCAAAACATTGAAGCAAAGAAGATAAATACTTGTTTACCAGTAACATTCAGTGTTGCTATATCTGGCTGAACAGTACGTGAAATTATCAGATTTGTACATCTTTCATAAACCTCTTTGAATTGAAATACTCAAAAGTCCAGGCTTGTTCAGTAAATAGTTTCAAGACACAAAATGATAGTGTTCATATTCCTACTGAAGTGTAACACTCACTGAGTGACCTTGTGTCATATGTTCCTTCTTGGTCAAGATACATCTCTTCCGGCAGGCCTTCCCTGACAGTGATTAAATCTATACCGCTATTGTCCATCTAGACTCACACTCAGAGACATTAGTCATTTTGAGGCCACCTGTCATTTTAATTAGAGCCACATTAATGCACTATGGTTTTATCTACAGTTTTTAATCTAACTTCAGTTTAATTTTATCTTAAGGGGTGGGAGGAGGGATTGGGCTGCTATATTTTAATTGTATTTGTATTTTATATGTTGTACCCCTCCCCGATTGCTCATCCAGAGGGGTGGGATATAAATAAATATTTATTATTGTTGTTATTGGTGTAGCAACTCACAGGATTGTTGTGAGAATAAAGTGAGTGCACCAGCTTCAGTTTCTTGGAAGGAAAATGTGATATGAATGACATATTTTTGTCACACATTCCTGTGATTTGGGAACAGAGCAGGACAGAAAGAGCAAGATGATAACAAAATTAATCTGGTGACTCAACAGCAGATTGTGTAACACTTTACATGGTTTTAAATATACTGAGTTTAGTTTCAAACTATGTGCAGTTCAGATTCCATTATACAAATGAGAAGAAATCTTGTGGACAACTAGCTTTCCAAAATCTTTTAAATGTAGACTTAAGAGACAGTAGCAGTAAGCCTGATTCAGTTTATGAGAAGAAGTAAAGAACTGAATCCAACTGATCTTCATTTCACTCCAGAATGGAGTTAACTGGAACAATTGTGACATAGTCTGTATACCTTTCCACCAAATGAGGCAATGTTGTTTGATTCCCATGTTAACTAAAGAAGCTTAACACTGTATTAGCCTTGCTAGAAATGATCACCTTCTCATCCACTGAATCGGGAAATGAGAAAAAAAGGCACTTCTCCTAATCTTTTGGTTAGAAAAGGCTTTGTAGCGCTGATAAACTTGGTCATTAATAATAATGATAATAATAAAAAATAATTTCTTACCCACCTCTCCCTGTGAACTGACTCCAAGAAAAACATCAAATAACACAAAAGAACACATAAAACTGATACTTATTAAAATTGATCAATAAATATTTTAGAACTATAATTTAAAAATAAGATGGATAGGCCTGCCAGTAGAGACTTATCTTTACTGGTGAGTTAAACTCAGCTGTCTGGGGGCAGCTGAAGAAAATGTCCATTGGGTATTAGTCAGTTTAGTTTGGGCTGATTGAAGTAGATGTCTCTCAGAGGACTTGAGTGTCCAGGGAGGATTATACAGGGGAAGGCCATCCTATATGTAAGTTGGACCACAACCACATCCATTCTAGTGATTTCAGTACTGGTGTAATATGGGCACTCCTAGATGTACCACTAACCAACATGGCTGCCATGTTTTGAACTAATGGAAGTTTCTGAATTTGGTACAGAGGTAGCCCCATGTACAGCACACTGCATAAGTCCAGCCTTGAGGTTACCAGCATGTGCACTACCATCTTTATTAAAGTGAAAGCCTAGCATAAGACAGATCCTACTCAGTTTCATTTTTTTGTTAACAACGGGAATGGAAACCAAAGCGGTTCTGTAACCAAACTCTGTCTTGCTTGTTGTGACAGAGAAAATATGTGTTTTATTTATTTAAAACTTTGTCAGTACAAGTGATAATTTGTCAGTGCTAGTTTGAATCTGTGCTCCAGGTTGGAAGTAAAATACGCTGTCTCAGGTGAAAACCCTTTCAAGAAGGCTAATGCAATAAAATCCATTGCAATGACCCACAAAAAGACTGATAAAATTAAATGCCCGTAAATTGTACTTTATATCCATCAACTAGCTGACAAAACACAACTCAGAACACAAATAGAACAAAGAGGTATTTAGAGCTGTCCTAAAGGCCTGCTAATGATGGGGACTGATGGATCCCAACACATTCTAAAGGGGACCATTTCCTTTGTCTTCAGTGTATAATGAAAAAGTAGGAAATGTTACCCTAAGGAGGGCTGTCTAATTCAGCACTTGTGGGAGAAGTGGTATGTGATAATGTTTTAACTCTGTGAGCCTTTCAGAATGAAAGCAATCTTGAACCAAAGATAAAGTATCTGTGATTCCTGGAGAGCTCTCATATCATGCATGTGAGATGTCTTTGTTGCTACACTTCTTCTATTAAGTTTCTGAGTATTAAATTTGGATGTTATTAAAACAAAGATACATCATAACTTAGATTCCATTTATAATGGCTGCTGGTTCTATAATTTTGCCACTTCTTCTAAATCTGTTCATATCCTTAGCCAGAAGATGTCTAAATTCTCTTCTACCGCTGTAGCACTTCGATACCACCATGGCTGCATCCTATGGAAAACAAGGATTTGTAGTTTGATGAAACACTCTCTGGGACAGAATTCTAAATAACTCTTGAAACTAGAAATCCCAGGATTCCATCAGATTGCACCATGGTACTTAAAGTGGAATCAAAGTGCTATAATTGTGTAGTGTGACAGAGACCAAAATTTAATTACATGAAAGCATCATATATTTCCTGCAACCTATATTTTAATTAACAAAAACACTTACTTATTTATGGCTTTCTTTTTAGTATTTTGCAATTCATAATTAAGCTACTGCTAATGCACAAAAATATATTTTCACAAGTCCTATTATAAATCTATTTTGATCGAACTTCTGTATCCACATAGCTAGAGTAGACAGATGTAACAGTCCAAATTCCCATGTTGTGTTTAGCAAGTGATTTCATGTTTATCCTTCCTTCTCCTTCATTTCTCAGAAGGAGAATGAAAGTTTGTTTCCTTTTTGAACAAGATACAAGTACGATTTACAAATGACTGGGGGAACTATAATAACCCCTAAAGTGGGCAAGAGTGAGGAGCAAATGTATCTGTGGCATTCCACATTGCAGAAATAATCTGGTTTGACACCACTTTAGCTTTCATGGCTCAGTGCTATGGATTTCTGGGAATGGTAGTTTGTTGTGTCTCCAGAGCTCTCTGAAAGAGAAAGCTAAGGTCTCAGAAAACTACCATTCACAGGATTCTGTAGCACTGAGCCATGGTGGTTAAGGTGATTTTCAACTGGATCATTTCTGCAGTGTGGATTCAGCCTTAGATAAAAGCTTGAACTGGGCCAATGTCTCTATCTGAGGTGGTTAACTGAAAATTCCTGTATTTAAATTTGTGCAACCATGTTTGGGAAGTCATGTAGACTGTTTCTGACTATGTGTGTGCTTGCAACTGGCTTAAATAAGTTAACATGCACTGAAAAAATGAAATTACTTCTTGGATTGTTCTAGTGTTTATACAATGCTTTCTTCTTGCAGTGTGTAGATATACAGTTGCATAAGTATATATATCACTTAAGATTGCTAATATAGTGAATGCCTCAATACAGCCATGTTCCCTGTCTTGTTAACTTTGTTTTTCCTGCAGTTCTGAAACCAAGTTTGCAATTACCTTGAATAACAAAGACTCACTAGCTGGAGACCAGGACACCCTAGCATCATTTGGGATTGTTTCAGGAGACTTGATACGTTTGATATTAGAAGATGGTGCAGCATTCAGATTATCTCCACCTTCCTCCTCATCCCTTCCCCCATCACAGAATAATCATGAGCCATCAACTGCAGCTACATTTCACAGCCAACCCAGTGATGAAGATAATGAATTGCACAATGGACACATAGCAAACTGTAAAATCCAGAGTGATGAGCAAATGAGTGACAATATGGTAAGGCCCTAAGAAATGAAGACTCTTTTGCTACATTTTGTGACTATCAAATACTGTGCCTTATGTTGAAAGAACTGAAAAGAATATCGAAGCTGTTTTAAGCCCCTTCAGAAGCCAATTTTCTCACTATTGTTTCATTGCTTTTTCTAGATCAGTTTGCTCAAATTAGTATCAGTGTTTGACTGATTTTTGTGAGTTTTTTGGGCTATGTGGCCATGTTCTGGAAGAATTTATTCCTGATGTTTTGCCACCATCTGTGGCTGGCGTCTTCAGAGAATGCTGGCATTCTCTGAAGATGCCAGCCACAGATGCTTGTGAAACATCAGGAATGAACTCTTCCAGAACATGGCCACATAGTCTGAAAAATTCACAAAAAACTATGGATGCTGGCTGTAAAAGCCTTTGACTTCACAATTTTTGAATGCATTCTTGTTTCTGTTGCGATCCTTTCAAGGCAGGACCCAGTCAAGAGTTCACTTCAGAGATGGCGTCAGATGACCTCGATCTCCAAGAAGCTGCAGGTTCATATCCTTCAGAGCCAATGCTTTGCTGTGAAGCTTCAGATGGGCAAGTGCCACATTCACTTCAGACTCTCTACCACTCTGCAGAGTGTACCAGTGCCAATGATGCTTTGATAGTTTCAATCCACCTTATAATGATGGAGACAGGATATGTGCCACAAGTAAGGAAGATACAAAATAACACTCCCTCATCCAACTTTCTATAAAAGTAAACAGGAATTTCAAACATAAAAAGTACTTAAGTCTTACTTGTACTTGTTATACTTACTTGTACTTTTGATACAATAGATCATTCCACCCGTTTGGATTGGCTGAGAGAGTTAGGTATTGGGGGCACTGCCCTGCTGTGGTTCCACTCCTTCCTCTCTGGCAGATCCCAAAGGATGAGGCTTGGGGACAGTTAGTGCTCCAAAGCTGAGCTGACCTGTGGCATCCCTCAGGGCTCCGTCCTGTCCCCGATGCTATTTATATGAAGCCACTGGGTGAGATAATTCAGAGGCATGGAGCACAGTGTCATCAGTACGCTGAAGACACTGAAATATACTTCTTCATGACCAGATCGTCTGGTCAGACTTCAGATGGCGTCTCTCCTCTCAATGACTGTGTTGCAGCGGTAATGGATTGGATGAGGGAAAATAGATTGAAGCTAAATCCACACAAAATGGAGGTACTGACAGACACAGGTCCGAAACCAGGTCTGGGAATACAACTCCGAGTCCTAGATGGAGTCATACTCTCCTCGAAGGACTCTTTTTGCAGTCTGGGGGTAATCCTAGACTCGTCACTTCACATGACTAGTCAGGTGAATGCGACAGTCAGGAGTGCCTGTTACCAGCTTTGCCTGATACACCAGCTGCACCCTTTCCTGGATATGAGGGACCTGGAAAATGTGGTACATGCTCTGGTAACCTCATCCTGGACTACTGCAACACACTCTACATGGGGCTACCTTTGTGCTTAACCCGAAAACTTCAACTGGTCCAAAACATGGCAGCCAGGATTGTCACTGGAACATCTAGGAGAGAGCACATAACACCTGTGTTTAAATCTTTCCACTGGCTGCTGATTAGTTTCCGGGCACAGTGCAAGTTGGTTTTAACCTTTAAAGCCCTACTTGGCTTGGGTCCATCTTATCTTAGGGACCACCTCTTCCCATATGAGCCCCCCTGCATGCTCCCGGCCTCTAGGAGGAATCTGCTACAGCCTATAAAGACCAGGCTGTTGCAGACCTCTCAGGCTGTTGTAGATCTCAGGGCCTTTTCTGCTACCGCTCCCAGGCTGTGGAATGGCCTGCCAGACGAGATATGTCATATTAAGGCCCTCGACAGCTTTAAAAGAGCTGTAAAGATGTGTCTTTTCCGGCAGGCCTTCCCGAATAGTGGCTAAAAACCTCCCTGGCTCCAAAGCTACACCGAAATTCTTCCAGCTTTCCCAGCCATACATCAGATGCCATCACAAAAGTTGCCCAAGAATAATTGTTTTTAGATATTGCTCTATTTTATTGTTATTTCGTTTTAATCTTGTGTTAATTTAATTATATTTTAAGGGGTGGGAGGTTGGGATTGGGTTGTAAAGTTTTAACTGTATTATTTTTAACCTGTTGTACTCCGCCCCGATTGCTCGTTCAGAGGGGCAGGTTATTATTATTATTATTATTATTATTATTGTTGTTGTCTGAAATTTGATATATTTTTTTTTGGTTCAAGCTGAAGTAGAAACAATGGAATTTGGATTCTATGATTCTATGGATAAGTGTTGACTTACTGTATTTTCACTGATTTATTGAATCTATTCAGGTTGGGACTAACAATTGGATTTGGGTTTCCTTTTTGTTTAACTGACCTTGAGTCAATTTCTACCCATGGTAACCCTGTGGATGAGACATCTCCAAGACTCCCTGTCCTCCACTGTTCTTAATTCCTGCAAACTCATACCTGTGACCTCCCTAATAGAGTCCATCCATCTTCTTGCAGTCTTCCTCTCTTTCTGCTTCCCTCCACTTTCCCTAGCATTATTGTTTGGTCCAGTGAGTTGTTCCTTCTCATGATGTTTCCGACGTATGACAGCCTAGGTTTTGTCATCTTAGCTTCCAGGGAGATTTCTGGCTTGATCTGCTCTACGACCCATTTGTTTGTCATTTTGGCTGTCCACAAGATCCTTAGCACTCTTCTCCAGCACCACATCTCAAATGAATTGATTTTCTTAACTGTCCACATCCGTCCACCATTCAAATAATTATTTACAGATTACAAGTCACTCTCATTCCACATAGATATTCTATCTCGTCTGTTATTTTGAGTACAGTGATGCGAACCATAGTTAGTTTAGAACACTAACATTATCACAGTTTGCAAACCCATTTTCAGATAATGGGTTCTCTATTTGATGTGAGTGAACCACAGTTGTCATTGTGTTTGATCTGTATAGTTGTGTCTGTAATGCAGAATTTATAGCTGTGTCTGTAATGCAGAATTAAAGAGAGGATGGGAAAAAGGAATCCATGCTCATCAGATTGGCTCCTGTGTTATAATAAGGGTTTTGGAGGAAGGTAGCTATAAGGATGCATTATAGTCTTTAACTGTATGGAGCAGTGGCATGGATAGTGGGAAAGGAAAATGGCATATAAAATGGCTACATTGGCTTTCCTGTTCATTCACTGGAAAGAAGAAGCTTTAGAAAAATCTTGTCTGATCAGTTTGGCCAGCTTGACTTGGTGGAACAAGTTGGCAGAGCTTTAGAAGACTCCCCCAAGCTCCACTTCAGGAATCTAATAAAATTTAGTGAGTCAAGTATTTTTCAGGCATTAATGGCATATCTCTTGCACAATTTTTCCCCCTAATGGAATTGGAAGTATTAGAAAACACTAGTGAAATGAGACGTACAGGTTGATTCTCCCTCATCTCAAATGCTCGGGACCTTTGGATTCTGAAATACCTGGATTTGCATATATGCACATAATGAAGTATCTTGGAGATGGGACCTGAATATAAATACAACATTAATTTATATTTTGTATGCACCTTATATACCTAGCCTGGAAGTGATTTTATGCAATATTTTTAATCTGTTCATAGAATGAAGTTCATTTACCATATATACTAGTGTATAAGTCGACCTCATGTATAAGTCGAGGTCAACTTTTGGGGCCAAAATGGGGATTTTTGTATGACCCGTGGATGTCGAGGGTAGGCTTAAGGGGGTAGCCCAGTTGGGGAGAGGCTCTGGGGCGATCAGCATCTCTCCATCTGGGCTCCCTCCTGAGGAGAAAGCCCGGCTAGAGAGACGCTGGGAAGGGGGTGCGTTCACCCTGCAGTCCCCTCTCCGGCCATGATCCCTCCTCCGGAGAAGAAAGCCTGGCTGGAGGGACATTGAGAAGGGCGTGCGGGGCAAATGCACACCCTTCCCTACGTCTCTCTAGCCAGGCTTTCTCCAGGCCTGTACCCAGACCTCGAGAGGCCCTGGGGCAGAAAGTACATTGGGGCCCATATATTTTTTAATGTCCCGAGTCCTACTGTGAGCCATCCATCTTGGTGCACCCATTTACAAGAGTCAAACCTTGTGCTCTGAATCCTATAACAGATTCAGGCTCCCAGAATTCCATAGCCTTCAGCCAGAAAAGAGTCAAGCCTTGTGCTCTGGGCCCCACAACAGACTCCAGCTCCCAGAATTCCATAACCTTGAGCCAGGATGCTGAAAAGCAGTGCCAAGCCAGGTTATTTCTCCAGTGTGGATGCAGCATCTCTGTTTTGCCCCCCCTTGGGCCACCGAGACCCCCTTCATCTCCTCACAGGCAACTAGGGACCCCTCTTGCCCCAGTGCACCCCAAAGGCCCTGCTCCCCTTTTGGATGCTAAGCAGGGTCACTCCTGGTCAGTCCTTGGATGGGAGACCAACAAGGAGTCTACCTGTTTGCCAGCCTGGCCCAGGGGTCCGGAGGAGTTGCACTCTCTCAGATGAAGGCAAGAGCCAACTCTCCCAGAAGAAATGGGCCAAGGAACCCCCCCCCCACACACACACAGGAAGGAAGGAAGGAGGGAGGGAGGGAGGGAGGGAGAGATAGATAGATAGATAGATAGATAGAAAGAGAGAGAGAGAGAGATAGCTAAATAGATGATAGGTGGGGATGGATGGATGGATGGCTGATTGGATGGAGAGAGGCATATGTAGAAGAAGGGAAAGCTAGAGAGGAAAGGATAGAAAGAGAGAGGGGGGGAGATAGATAGATAAATAGATGATTGGATGGAGTGTGGGATAGATAGATAGAGGGATAGAGGGAGGGATACCTAAATAGATAGATGGTAGGGATGGATGGAGAGAGAGTGAGATAGATGGAGCGAGGGAAGGATAGAGAGAGAGAAAGAGAAAAATAGCTAGATGAATGGATGGAAAGAGGGGGAATAGGCAAAAGAAGGATAGATAGAGAGGGAAGGATGGATAGTTTGGGGGCTTTGGGGGACTTCGGAGGGAGCCAGGGACAGAGGCACTGCCTCCCATTTTTTGCCCAGAGGCTGGTGCTGGGCTGTCCCCCACTCCCTTTTTCTCTTCTTGCCTCATCCCAAGGACTCCCCCCTTTCTCTGGGCCCCACAACAGACTCCAGCTCCCAGAATTCCATAGCCTTCGGCCAGAAAAGAGTCAAGCCTTGTTCTCTGGGCCCCACAACAGACTCCAGCTCCCTGAATTCCATAGCCTCGAGTCGGAAAGAGTTAAAGAGGGTCCAAACCTGGTTATTTCTGCAGTGGGGCCTGAGTGGCTGAAGCAGAGCTCTCACGTGAGTCCGCCTGGCCTGTTGCCTCCCCCTCAGCCAGTAGCCGAGTCCTCCTGAGTCTGAAAGGGAGGGACTCAGGCTGGGCCAAGGACAGGTGGGAAGAAGAGAAGACTCAAGAGAGACATTTGTGAGGGCAGCTGGCCGTCGCCTTCTAGCTGGCCGGGTTTCCTCCTCCGAAGGAGGGAGCCCGGCCAGGGAGAACGCTCTGCCTTTCCAGCCTTGGGTAGATGTATACCACATTGACCCGTGTATACATCTGTCCCAGGATTTTGGAGGGCATTTGGGGGCACAAATTTCTTGACTTACAGTCGAGTATATACGGTACATTAAGTTTTGATTTTTTTTGAATATTTTTGATTTTGGAATTTGAGATAAGGGAGACTCAATCTGTACTGTTTTTTGTTGTTGTTCATGGGTCCTACTGAGATTTTTGATACGATGGTTTATATTTAAAAAATCAGTTCAATATTATATTTATTTGAAATAATCAGCAACTAGCATTTACTTAAAAGTAATCTAGGAGGTAAATTAAAAGCATAAAGGATTAAACAGAATGGGTACGGTTTAGAATTTGCATGTTTCTTCAGTACAACAGTATAAAGCAATATAAAGCAATACAGTATACAGTATAAAGCAGTATAAAGTAGTATAAAGCAACAGTATAAAGCAATATAAACACTTTTGCATTGACTCCCTGAATAGCAAGTAAAATAAATAAATAAAAAATAAAACTCACGCATTATCAGCAGTCAATATTTGATGTATTTGAAACATGCCAAGTAAAGGTTTCTGGTCGTTCTCTGATTTCTGGGCAGATCCACTGTTGGAGAACAGATGCAGGGACTGCCTTGTTAATAGCTTCTTTCCCCATTTCTAGGGTACAGAAGCAAAGGCATCATCAATGCCTGAGAAATGGAGGAACAAAGGTGTTTATAAGCTGCTGTATACTCATCCACTGTGTGAAAATGGCTTTGCAGTCCTTACATGTGTGCCTTTGGGAGACCTTATTGTCGTTAATGGTAAGGATATTCTCCAATTTCTCTAGTTGAAAACTAACTTGTGTTTGTCACCCTTTGCCTTCCATATTCTTTCAGTCTTACCAGAAACATGAAATGAGCTTCAGTTACCTCTTTTGAATGCTGCAGTGTTGGTACCTATGAACTATCAAGCTTAGGGGGCTGCATAAGCCTTCAAGCAGCTTTGCAGAGATCCCCCCTGGTGTTGTCACTAGGAAAGGTGCAGACTGCACCAGGTGACACCCAGAAGAGGGGTGACACGTGGTTGGCCTTCCTCCCCATTCCCAGCTGCTCCAGCCCCATGTGTCTTTTTCAAGGAAAAAGCCAGGGACAGGGGAAGAGGAGAAGAAAGTGTGTGCCCTTGCTGCCTGCTCTACCTGGGCTTTTTCCTTGGAGAGGAAGCTTGAAATGGAGAAGGAGTAGCACATGTGCATGTCCCCTTGCAAGCTGCTCCATCCTGGGCTTCCTTTCCAGGGAAAAAGCCCAGAATGGGAAGAGGAGGAAAGAACGTGTGCCCTTGCAGACTGCTTTGTCCTGGGGTTTTTCTGTCCTGGGCTACCTCTCCAGGGAAATAGCCTGGGACAGAGCAGCTTGCAAAGGACACATGTGCACTCCTCCTCCTCTGGCCACGGCCTTTTCTCTGGAGAGGAAGCCCAAGATGGAGGAGGAGTGTGCATGTGCACTTTCAGGTTGCTGTGGTAAAGCCTGAAAGGCCAGTGTGCTGCTGCTGCCAGCTCCTAGCAGCTCCCCCCCTGCACCGGGTGACACCCAGCATGAGGTTGCTACTATCTCCCCCCTGCAGCTGCAAATTAAGCAAAATGAACTCCTTTTAATTGGCATGGGGAGTGGGTGGGAATCAGATCTTCCTTAATAATTCTAAAACTTTCTTTTATATCTGTGTCTCAAGATTGATAAATATACATGCACACATATATGGTCTCTAAAAAGTTTGTTGTGCTAATACCTTGTTTTATTTTTCAAAAAGACTACTGGTAGTTTCTTTCCAGCAAAGTGTTTGTTTAGCAGTGTAGCCAGCTTTATCCCTCTTGGGGGAAATGGTTCAGAGTTCAATATTTAGGGTGCAAAGCATCACACAAAAAAATAAATAGTACATGAGACTTCTCACTCAACAGATTCTTTCTGGAAATTAAATTATACCACTTAATCTCCCCTAAAGCTACAAGCATTCCTGAAGTTGTTTGCTACCCATTCCTCAACATCAGATGCACTCTTTTCATTAAAGACCATACAAATCGCAAACACATGCTTCCAAGTGAGTAGGTCATTAAAATGAGCTTCCAGAGTGTTAAGAAACTTCAGACAATACTGAATACGACTTCCAGAAAATGAATCTAATATAACTCTTGATTTTATTGTATCTACATTGATTACCACAGTGAAAGGTTCTAGTCCTTACTACTTAGATTATGTTTTAAGGGCCTTTGAGTCAACGTATGGAATAAAATAGTTTAAATACAAATGTATTGTATATGGAATAGAAACTTGGTTATTTTGACTTGTTACTCTTTTTTCTGAGTTAACAGATTCTCTTGTGTTATTTTAGACATATCTCTATACATAATTATTTCATAATAGGTGGGTTTTGTATAGGCATTGCTTCTTGATACAATTTTAGTTGATACAAAGAAGCAATGCCTATACTGCTGAAATTAAGCTGCTACAGTCAACACTAAAATTTGGCAAGAACTGCAACCTTTTTTTTTGAGGGGGTAAAAGATGTGGGGGTGCTAAAGTGAAAAGAAAAAGAATGGAAATGAGTATGACTTAAAGATAGGGAAGAATGCAGCAGGGAATTAGGAGAGTTAAGGTGGGAATTTGGAGAGATGAAGGAAAAAAGAATAACAAATAAGCAGCAGCAACATGATATAGAATGTGTACTGTTATCAAGAATAATAAGATTTTTTTGTCTATTGTATTTTACAGCAATGTTAAAGATCTCTAATGACATCAAAAGTGTGAAGAGGCTGCAGCTTCTGCCAGCATCCTTCATTTGCTTTCAGGATTCAGGTAGCTGATATGATCAAGTCTGATCCAAAGATGATTGTCAGTGAGAAATAGCAAGGGGCTACTTTAGAATTAGCATAAAATCGATTTTGATAGTGAATAGTGGGATTGGGCAAATTTGTAGAGCCTGCCCCAACAGAAGCCAGTTGATATTAACAGTTTTGTAACAGTGGTTCTCAGGTCTTTGAAACGGTGCTTGAGACCATGAAAGATCTCATTTGCTACTATTATCCAGTTCTATTTTTATAAGAAGTATAGTATTGCTCACCATAAAAGTAGCTCCCTTGAGAGAGCTTCATTCAAAAGCTGAAAAATATAAAGAGAGATTAGTAAAAGGCAGTGAAAATCTATGGAGAAGGAACAGCAGTAATGTATGGACAGAGTAGCAGCCATAAGGTGGCCAAGAGGCTTTGTGCAAGTAGAGCCCTTGAACATGTGGAGGTCAGGCTGGGATTGCTAGTGATAATCCTGATTCTTTCTAAGACCTCTTCACAGGTTTCAAAGTGGAATGCTGAAGAAGGCATATGTTTATTGTCTTAAAGGAATCTTCTAGCTGTACAGTATTATTATCTTGTAATGGCATAAAATTGGCCAGCAGAGAGAGCCATAGCTTGGAAAATTTGAAGCAAAATGTAACAGTATTTTACATAGGACTTTATATATGTAGCTCAGGTCTTGAACTGAGTTTATTTAATTTTATAGTAGCTGCTTCAGTGAATATAACTTAATTTGTTTTTCCCTCTCCCTTCACATGACACCTCCCCAAGTGTCTTTTTGTATTTACATGCTATTCTATTAGATTGACTAATAATTGCCCAAAGACTAGCAGATCACTGATCTGTGTAAACATACTGTAATTGTTGTGGCACATTTTTAATCTGAATAAGAACCAACTTTTTTATCAATTGCTTGAAGATTATTTATTCTTTAAAGTAATTGTTTGAATTGTTTACAAATGTAATGTAATTACTATTGATGTTAAAAACTTGTGTTTTTTTTCTAAAGCAAATGTTGTAGGGGTGTATAAAGATCTTCAGAAGCTGTCTCGACTCTTTAAAGATCGGCTGGTTTACCCTCTTCTGGCTGCAGCCCGGCAAGGTAAGACAAGAGCTAGAAAAAGTACATTGTGGATCTTTTGTAAGAAGTGTTTCTAATTGTGACAGCAGTTTTTTAGACATCTTCTTTACTTTTTCACTTATTAAATGCAAAGGTTTACCAGATCTGCTATCTGGTACTGAGCCAGTGTTAAGAACTTTTAGGTTCTAATTAAACTGAAAACCAATATCTATTCCTGATATGCATAGTTATCTGCTCTCTGATACTGCCTAGGCCCATAATATACTGAAGAACTGTAGTTTTATATATGGGCTGATGGGATCGGCCAAGTCAGCCCCATTCTCTGAAATCTTAATCTAGATGGGCACATAAAACACTGTAGCAATCCAGTTTACACAGAAAATTTGGTAGCTAACCTTCATGCTAGGTTGCATTCTAATACTCATAAGTAAATGCATTTCCTCCCCTTAAGTATAGTGTTGGTTGTAGCTGTGATTTACAAAATGGAATAAACACCAGTTTCTAATTTAGAAAATGCTAATAAAATAGATAAAAATCAGAATCATCTCTTTTGAAGTCCATAAAGATTTATGTTTCATTTAAGGGGCAAAGACCTTTACTGTTAACTGAGCCAGCTGGAGAGGCTGTTTCCTATGTGGCTTGACAATATAGCCAGCATTAAAATGCTAGCTTTGATCTTTTTCTCTTCTTTTCTTTTGCCATTTCTGTTTTTCCAGGCTAAGAGAAAACATCACACTGCTTCATATTGAACATTACTAATGTCATTTTCTAAGCTCTTGAATTTGTTTCCCAAGTTAAGGAAGTGGAGGCTTTGGTTGTGTGAACCTTAGCATATGGTATATTTCAGTGGGCATGATGGATTCAGTAGTTATTTACAACCATTTGTATTGCCATCTTCTCCCAGAATGGTTTGGTCTTTCTAGAGGTCAAATTATTGTAATGGAAACATTAGAAGATGGGATTATCCTTCTCTTCCTGTGCCCTGTTTCCTGAGTGAGTGATGGTATAGAATTCAGTGTGAAATTGTATGTAGTAATTAATGTTAAATTCTCTGGAAATTTTGTAGACAGTACGGAGCTCCTTATCCAGCCTGTAGAAATTCTAACACTAAATCTGATATATATGAGAGAATTATTGAAAGAAACATGTCTGTTGTAACAGTGGGGACACATTCACTTAAAATGCTTAACTACTTGTCCTCTAAAGGAGGGTCAGCTTGTCCTGCATAGGTGGGATGTTACATCAAAGTGTGCAGTGCACAAGTGGTGATGTTCCATGTGATATTATACTTTTTTGGCTCTTCTCATATTTGACACAAATTCAGATGTAAATCATCCCAATGATGGGATGAGAAGCACCTGAATTTCATAAATGGCAGAAGCCTTTTTAGGCTCCTAGCCATCAGTAGTGTTATAATGTTCAGTTCATATTTGGATGTCTCCACTTCCTAGAGAACCAACCAGAGATTACTTGAGGTTGTTGAAAACAGCTCTCCATGTATGAATCTGCAGAGTATGCAATAAGTCTGGTGGCACAGTGGTTAAATGCCTGTCCTGCAGCCACTCACTCAAAACCATAAGGTGGTGAGTTCAAGACCAGCAAAAGGGCTCAAGCCCGACTCAGGCTTGCATCCTTCCGAGGTCGCTAAAATAAGTACCCAGATTGTTGGGGGCAAGTAGCTTACAGTTGTAAACTGCTTAGACACTCCTAAGGCGGTATGAAGCGGTATATAAATGAAGCTGTTTGTTTTGTTTGAGGATTTTCTTTATTATCCTTCAGTTGGAGAGGACTGAAATAGGAATCTTGTACAGTATATGAGAAGAATATGCTCTGTCATCCTTCTACCAAAAACTTTAGAGCTGAAATCCAGTGGCAGGGATAGGTATAACCTGAAGGTAGTAAACAACTAAATCAAAACTTTACCATATCCATTTTCTGTATCTGTATATCATACCTTATCTGTAACTGTAGTTTGAGGTACAAGTTAAGTATTCCATAACCAGAAATTCGGAATATTCCAAAATCCACATGGGTGGCTAAGTGACATTTTTGCTTTCTGATGGTTCAGACTATGTGTATGAGGTATATATGAAACATAAATGAATTTCATATTTAGATTTGAGTCCCATTTCCAAGATATCTCATTATGTATATGAATATAATATATTCAATAATAATAATAATAATACATCTGAAATCCAAAACACTTCTGGTCCCAAGCATTTTGGGTAAGAGATACTCAGCCTGTAATGATAAAGTGAATTATAAAACAAATAGTCAAATTATTATAGCATTGTGGATAATTCTGTTTTCCCCCTTTATGTCCTCTTAGCTTTGAACCTACCTGATGTGTTTGGTTTGGTGGTCCTTCCACTGGAGCTGAAACTCCGAATTTTCCGTCTCTTGGATGTCCGCTCACTTCTCTCCTTATCTGCTGTTTGCCATGACCTCTATGCAGCTTCAAATGATCAGTTATTATGGAGATTCATATATCTGCGTGATTTTAGAGGTGACTATGTACCCTTTTGTTGCTTAGAGGTGAAATGAGGTTTGATCCCAAACACTGTCTTAAGCAATCTGGCAAGCTTTCTCTCTTAAGGAATCCAGCAGCAGCACTGAAAGGGGACAATCACCAGATAGTCCTTTGGGGATGGCTTTCGGTAATTCTTTTTTGAAATTCATGTGAACAGCACAGACCTTCTTGTTTTGTCTTTCTTGGCTGTACAGAAATACAATTTTAGATTGCTATATCATACTGAATTCTGCTGCTTCTTTGCAGATCCTGTTGCCAGGTCTCGTGACACAGACTGGAAAGAGGTAGGTGTCTGTACATTTTTTCTAGTCACCTCCCTTCTTTAAAAAAAGAAGCAGAGGTGTGCGAACTAGGTTCTAAGCTAATGGAAGCTCCAGTTGTTAGAGGAGGCAGTCTCTTTTCCTTCTAAGGTTGAAGAAAGATTAAGCATAACAGTATTCTTAATGCCATTCTTTCAGCTTTTCTAGAACCAAGCACAACTGTATAATGGTCTGGAATTCTAGCTGTCCAGTAAAAATGTTGTATTAAAATAAGGACTGTGGCTAAAGAGGGACCATCCTAGTTAGACATTTTCCTTTAAATGATGAAGTTATTCAAATGACACTGCTTTTGAGAGTGTTGTGTTGAGCAACCTGCCACTTCAGCAGTTCTAGAGCCACGGTGCATTCATCACTAGATAGGAATGTTCTAGGAAACTTTTTTGTGTAATATTGAACCCCTTTAGGCTTCAGGCTAAGCTATTTCATTTCTTTCTTGCAGCTGTACAAGAAAAAATTGAAGCAGAAGAGGGATGCCTTGAGGTGGAGGCACATGATGTTTTTACCTCCTCCTCCCCTTCCCCTCCCCCTTCATCCCAACCCATTGTATCCTAATCCTTTTCCTCCCAACTGTCTCTACCCCCCAATTATCATTGGCGGTGAAATGGATGAAAGGCCTACACCTCCTTACATTAGTGACCCAATCCACTCCCTCTTTCCTGCCTCTACAGAGTTTCTTCCAAGTGAATATCCTCCTCTTGGGTCACACTTTGATGCATATCCTTCTTTCAGGCCACACTTTGATCCATTTGGGCCATTTCAAGATCCCAATCCCACGCTCCCAGGAAGAGCCAGTCGGGGCCGTCCAATTGATAGTCGTCGTGCATTCATATGATTGCTCCTGTGGCTTCACCTTTAGTGTTTTAATCTCCTCATTCCTGGGCTTGCTTTGAAACTGTACAATACTTCAGCTATAGGTTTTTGATGACTGACTGTTTTAACTATGGCAGTGCATATGTACTCTGTATCCTGATTCCAAGGACTTGGGCCCAAAATTTCAGTGCAAACAACTGCCTCACTGGAGATCCTTTTTGAAAGATCTGTGTGGGACACTATTCTTTTCACTTCCATCTGCAAATTGCTTCTTAGAAAGCATAAGATGGTTGGCCTTTGCTGCATCAAATAAACAGCACTTTAAACACAAACATTTGTGTTTGTCTGGATTGCCTTATTCATTAAATGTGCCTGTAAAATGCCTGCAGTTGTGTGTTTTCCACATAATAATTGGCCTTATTAAATATCTTTTTCATGGGAATTTTCTCTTTTGTGCGATATCTGATATACAGAAAGCCCAAGCCTGAAAAGTATCTGATTTGATTCTTTTTCAAACATATGCTGTAACAAGAGGTTTTCCCCCTCTCATTTTATTATTTGAAAAGCAATTTTCGTTTGGGGACTTCATTGCACAAAGAACACAGGTCTAAAATGTTTTTTGTTACACTTGAAAGAATAAAACACTGTGCAGTTCATCCTACGAACAGTTGAATAAGAACATGCTACAAAGTAACCCAGATCCCAATCATGAGCAAGAATGCCAGAAGGTACGACAATAAGATATTGTCTTCTAATCCTTGCAGGTATCAGGAGAAAGCTTTAAGTACGTTATAAAATAAAATCACACCTACTGTACGATCAAATAAGATGAGAACTGTTTTTGTATGATGGAAATGAGTGAATCAGTGTCTTTGTTCTTACCGGTACCAGCTTTGTTTATGTTCCTTCAGAGTAAAGATTCCTAGTTGTCATGTATTCTACAGTTATATGCATGATTGATAACCATGCCTGTATAATATTTGGGAAGTAATACACAAAACTCAATATTCATACAGTCAATTAACAATGACAGATTGTGTTTTAGAACAAGACTTAATAGAAAATATCTCCTTAATGAAACATCTACACAAATATAATTTCCAAAGATAAATGATTAAAACAAAGATTGTATATCTCTTCAGTTTTGTTGTACTGTCTGGAGATGAAGAATTAAGTTACCCATTTCTGTGTAATTTTCTCAGTCCAGTATTTTCGGCCCCACTGAACGTTTTTAACAACCATTTGATCCAGTTACATTGATTTTAAGTAAGCCAATTTAGTCTATATTATTATTATGATTATTTATATAGCGCTGTAAATTTACACAGTGCTGTACATACAATTGTAAATTAGATGGATCCCTGCCCTCAGGCTTACAGTCTAAAAGAGACAACACAAAAGGAAGAGGGGAAGGTGGTGGGAAGGGGGTGAGGTCCAGTGGTTCTTCTCTCCCTCTGGGGCCAGGACCAAGGCGGATGGGCTGGAGGGAGGGCACGGCTTCTTAATACATCATTATAAGGAGGCATCCTGGGGCAGATGACACAATCCTGAGAACGCTTCCCTAAACAATATAGTCTTTAGCTTAATTTTGAATCTGGTTAGAGAAGTGATGAGGCGTATATGTGGGGGAAGAAGGTTCCAGGAGTGAGGGGCAGCAAGTCAGAAGGGACGAATCCGGGACAGGGCAGTGGAAATCCTCGGCTGGGATAGGAGACCTTGACTACCAGAGCGGAGGGGAAGAGAAGGAGTGTGAGGAGAAAGAAGTTCAGACAAGTAAGGAGGGGCCAGTCCATGGAGGGCTTTGAAAGTCAATAACAAAAGCTTGTACTGGATGCAGAAGGGGAAGGAGAGCCAAGGAAGGGAGGATAAAATAGGAGAAACATGGTCAAAGCGGCGAGTGGATGTGATAATATGTGCAGCTGAGTTCTGGACAGAGATTAAAGGATGGAGGGGTGAGAGAGGAAGCCCTGTCAGAAGAAGGTTACAGTAATCTAGTCGTGAAACCACTAGGGCATGGACCAGAGTCTTGGCAGTGGAGGCTGAGAGGAATGGACGGATTTTAGCAATGTTGTATAGAGAGAATCTACAGGTCTTGGCGGTGGCCTGAATCTGGGGGATAAACGACAGAGAGGAATCAAAGATGAAACCAAGACTGCGGGCTTGCTGAACTGGTTGAATAGAAGTGCCGTCAACAGAAACAGAAAAGGGAGTATTGAAGGGTGGGCTTAGGTGGGAAGATGAGAAGCTCTGTCTTAGACATGTTGAGCTTCAAGCGCCAATGCCGCATCCACTGAGAGATGGCAGCCAGACAAGAGAAGACTTGCTGTTCAAGCCCCGGTGAAAGATCAGGGGTGGAAAGATACAGCTGTGTGTCATCGGCATACAGATGATAGGAGAAACCAAAAGAACTGATGAGTTTACCAAGAGACGATGTGCATAGAGAGAACAAAAGGGGACCCAGGACAGAGCCCTGGGGGACTCCTACAGATAAGGGAATAGAGGAGGAAGTCTGACCACCTGTGACCATGGCAAAAGATCTGTCTGACAAGTAAGATTTAAACCAGTTGAGAACAGAGTCAGAGAACCTGAGGTCAGAAAGTAAGTCAAGCAAGAGACAGTGGTCCACGGTGTCGAAGTCTGCAGACAAATCTAGAAGAATGAGAATAGAGTAGAGTCCATTCGCCTTGGCCTGCAAGAGATCATTTGAGATCTTGGTGAGGGCCATCTCTGTATAGTGCCGTGGGCGGAAACCAGACTGAAAAGGGTCCAGGATGGAGTTGGCTTCAAGAGACTCAAGACAGCGAGAATAAACTACCCATTCCAGAACCTTAGAGAGGAAAAGAAGAAGAAGAGAGATTGGATGATAGCTAGACAAGAGGGGTCAAGAGAGGGTTTCTTCAGAATTGGGGAAACGAGAGCATGTTTGAAGTCAGAAGGGAAGGAACCCGAAGTGAGAGAGAGATTAAAGATATAGAGGAGCGAGGGCAGAAAAAAGGGTTATAGACATTAGAAGATGGGAGGGGATAGGATCAAGAGAACAAGTTGTAGGTTTGGAAGAATTTAGCAGCGTAGAGTTCATCCAGAGAAACAGGTGGAAACAGAGAGAGTTTATTAGTAGAAGGTACCAGGAGATTAGTGGTGGGGGCAAATCAGGAGGAACAATTTCGGATCGAATAGTAGTGACTTTTGTGAGGAAGTAGTTGGCGAAGTCAGTTGAGGAAAATGATGATAAGACAGGGGGAGAGGAAGGTTTTTGCAGTGTATTGAAACAGGAGAACAAACGCTGCGGGCGCCTCTCATTGGCACAGCTCAATGATTGATCCAATCACATTGATTTTGATAAGCCAATTTAGCCTCTATTTCAAGTAACTTGGAATTTATAGGGTTATAATTGAAGGCTACATATGATAACTCTGCTATAGGAAGAAAATGGGGAAAATATGATTGCAGTTGTGCTCCAAACAATAACATCTGAGGTGTTTATATCAAATGCCTACCTGCTGTTAAATGTGTGAATTAAGGATGAGATTTGAAGTAATGCTGCAGCATGTAATATTGACATATTATTGCTTGCTTGATTCTGCATTAGATCTGCTCATACAAACTCATTGTTTCCAGATGGCACAAATACTAAAGTTGCAACATGAAACTTGACAAAGTGGTTTTTTCCCCTCAGAAGTTGTCCTTAATATTTAGTTCTAATACAGCTTTGAGACACAGTATGCATGAAGTCATGGAACCCTCTAATTAATGATTCTATGTACAGTGCTGTGTCAATTTACGGTGCTATATAAATAAAAGTTAATAATAATAATAATTACAAAATATGTGAACACAAACTCAAACTTCAGTGCTAGGTTTGTTGTTATTTGCCTTTGAGTAGACTTTAACTAATGGCAACCCTATGTATGAGAGATCCCCAGGTCACACTATCCAACTTCCCTGCTCAACTCCTCCATATTCATGGCCATAGGGTCTATCCACCTGGAATGCCTTCTCCCTCTTTTCTTATTGTCCTCCACTTTGAGTATTGTCTTTTCTAGTGAGTCCTTTCTTCTCATGATATTGCCAAAATATGACAACCTCAGTTTAGTTATCTTTGCTTCCAAGGAGAGTTTGGGCTTGATCTGCTTAAGGACCCATCCATTGGTATTTTTAGTAGTACACAGCGTTTTCAGAACTATTCTCCAACATCACATCTCAAATGAATTGATTTTCCCCCTTACCACCTTTCTTCACTGTCCTGCTTTCACAACCAAACATATAAATACAATGGCATTGATAATCCTAACTTTAATGTTAACTTTACACTTCAGGATTATATGCTAAATAAAGTGGTATAACCAACCTAAATTATGATTTGTGTCCAGAGCACACTGTGTCCAGAACACACTGTAGAAATAATGCAGTTTGAGGCTGCTTTAACTGCCCTGTCTCGGTGCTAGGGAATCCTGGGAATTGTGGCACCAAAGCTCTCTGACACAGAAGGCTAAATGTCTCACAAACCTACAGTTCTCAGAATTCCCTAACATTGAGTCAGGGCAGTTAAAGCCGTCTCAAACTTGATTATTTCTGCAGTGTGTTTTGGACCAGCAGAATCCTCTCTAAAGCAATTCTCAAAATAGTTCTGAATTGGAGACTATTATTTTGATGTGGTGCTAGAGGAAGCATGTACTGACATCTTTCCATCCTGCTGCCATAAAGGTATTTGGGGTCCTTTTCAGCAACCTATTTGTACTGTTGTAGTAAACCTTTTTGATGGCAAAAAAGCAACTGGGGGATATATATACTCTACTATAGCACTCCTATGCAAAGAACTAGAATTTTATTCCTGCGAGGTAGGTTAAACTAAGAATGACTTGCTAGAGCATGCATTTGAACATGGGTCTCAATGTTTCTAATTACTATAGATATTGATGTGTTAATTACTGTGAAAACCTATACTATTAGTTTATAGAAAACTAGGTTTGTTAATATTCCAAACTGTATTCATACAACTGTTGAAACAATATCTCTTATCAGCTCAGGCAAGCATGTAGAAGTGTTATATTGCTATCCTGTGTGATATGTGCAAAACTGGAGTAAAAACAAATGGCTTAGTTGGAAAGACTTTGAAAAAAAGCTAAAATTCATAGACCACTGATGGCTTTAGTTGTGTTTAGACACTGTTCAATATAATGTGCATTGGGTGCCATATTTTGCAGGGTACCTGCAAATAGTACCAGAACAGAGATCTGTGATTCTATTTATTTGTTGTAGGGATGGGGAGAGCTGCAGGAAAAAGTCAAGTTCAGAGTTAGAACATGTTCAACAAAATAACATCTTTTAGTACTGAGTAAGCATAAACTACTCCCACAATATACAGGGGTCTGATGGTCTGCTACTATGATCTCAATCCTAGCTATTCTAATGGAGTGCTGAGAAGGCAAATTACAAATTTGTGGTAGGCTTATCATAGAATCCAGCTGTCCTTACGTCAAGGACCTTTCTTCTGTCTGATGTATGGTGCCTGACGGATATCCTATTTATTTCAGTGTTGCATAGATAGTGCTGTAGAAAGGAAGTCAAGCAAATTATTTGGTTTCAGATGGGACAGTTAGAATTCTAGCTATGGACTTTCTTCATCTTATGTGAGTTTTTGATGGTTGACATGTAACTTGATTGTGCTTCAGTGTTAGGATGCTAGAGGCTAATTCTGAGACTGGGCAGCTTGGGCGAGGGGGTTGGTAAATTAGTGCATATTGTTATTCCATGAATTCAACCTGTGGCACTGTTACTCTGTTCTTTGCTGCCACTAGCAGATGGCTACCTGAATGCTTTAAAAAATCCTTACAATATTTTTGCCAATTTAGATCTGTGGCTGCTTCAAAATATATTTAATGAACATTGATCTTACTATTGGCTTTCTCTAGGAAATTGATGGGTGTGAAATCCTAGCCCTTATCTGAAATGCATTATGGCTATTTTAGTACTACAGTAAACCTGAATTATTCTCTGCTTGCTCACAAGTGTAATTCAAACACGTGCATATACTTCTACTAGGATATGGTATTCTTACATAAGAGCATTTCTAAATTTTAATTCCCTTACTAGAGGCTTTCAAGTCTTGTACAAATTTCACCTTTATGGACAATGGAACAAGAGAATTTGAATCAGAATGACCTCATCAGTCATCCCCATCTCCAGTACTACAGGGATACCAGATTAATTGCATAACAGAATTAGAATGGATTTTTCCAGGGTGCATCTGTCTAGAAATGATCCTTCATATAAACAAAGTAAAAAGTTCTGTGATCTATTAGGTGTGTTTCCACAACACAAGGAAGCTTTAGTTTGAATGAGTGGCATGCCAGTGCATGTAACTTTATTGCTTCAGCTTGCAGTAGTAGCTGCCAAGCATTTATTTAGAGTATTTATACCCTGACTTTCAGCCACTGAAGGCTAAACAAGCCATAGAGTTTTGTGCTACAGCTGATTGCATTGTGTCACCTGGCAGCGGGGAGCTTCTACTTGGTTTTACTCCCAGCTAAACAGAAATGAACAAGATAAAACGCTGGATTCTTTCTCTGGCATGTTGGGAAGGAATAAACCAAAACATGTGAAGCAACCTGCCACCAATGACATTCAATCAATTGCAGAATGAAGCTTTATGGACTAATATACCGGTCATGCTACAAGCAAGAGCAATTGAATAACTGGTTCTAAAATTGTGTTTGTTCGTGGGACACCTTATAAACATACCATGACAAAGATGTTTGTTCTGCAAGGACTGTTACACAAAAGGGTATCCTGAAAATTGTCACTGGCTTACATGGGGAAGCCATGGATGGTGTTCTTTTATTGTCAGTGTGATTCTGAGTAAACTCAAAAAAATAACAGGTACTGTTTAGACAAGTAGAAAGCTAACTCTACATGCTTTGGGTTTATGTATACACAAAGTAAAGTAGTTATGGTGCAGTATAATTGTATCCTATCAACCTTGGCCCCTCATCCACACACTTGTAAGCTCAATCAGGCATGAACTTTACTCACAGACTTGGAATAGAGGGCAAAGAATGAATATATCATATATATTCATGTGTGTATGCATTGTCCAGATGCTGTGGCTACCATGGGGCCCAGGAGCTACACAAGAGAGTATGCGGATGACTAAAATTCTCTTGTTTGTTGACACTTTCCTCATTTCTATGTGTGAATTTGTTCTATAAGAAACTATATGTACTAATGGGTAATTTTAATGACAAGACTGGATAGGGGAATATAAAAAAGACAGGAATTTTCAAAAAACAACCAAACTGCACAAACTTTAGGCTTAGAGATTAGTCAGAAAACAGGCTAGCAAATGACTTTCTCAAGTTGCGAATGGTTTCAGCTTTTGCCTCATCTTCATTTGGATTTCCCCTTTGTGAAGAATCTGAGAGGCTGAAAGTGTTTGTCAAGGACTGTGATTTGCTGCAAAAGAGAGGAGAAAAAAGAAATGAGACATGAACATTTCCTTTACAAAGTGGTAAACTGACACAAGAAAATACACTGAAAACTGGATGCTTTTACCAGGACATGGTAGGTCTTTTTAGAAGAAGTTTGGGAAGTTACTTTTTTAAAAGTAATTTTTTTTTACAACAATCTCCAAAGCAAGTTGTCATGTAACCTTTAAAAACATTAGTTACTAATTACATTACTTACCATATTTGGAATTTAAATTCATTACGCCTTCATCTGAGAGCCAGTGTGTAGTGGTTTGAGCATTGGACTAGGACATTGGAGACCAGGGTTCAAATCCCTGCTCAACCGTGGAAACCCACAGGGTGAACTTGGGCAAGTCACAGTCTCTCAGACTCAGTGGAAGGCAAAGGCAAACCCCTCTCTGAATAATTCTTGCCAAGAAAGCCCCGTGATAGGTTTGCCATAAGTCAAAAATGACAAAATAATAGCATGCCCTCATTTGTCGGGGGAAAAAAGCAATGAGTTACATGAAACCAGGGCAAGAAAGGTAACAAGGAGAAGGTAGAAGAAAAAAATACATGTTTTTAGTCTTGCTCTAATCCTAAAATAGCTCTTGTGTAACATCATTTACAGGTAATGGCAAACCTGAACAAAACTTCCCAAGAAAACCTCATGATAGGTTCACCATAGGGTCATTGTAGGTTGGAAATGACCTGAAGGCACACAATAGTAGCTATCAGTTCTCAGTACCATTTTTTGGGGAAGGGGGTGAATTTGGTTATTTGCTGGACCACCATAACCAGGTACAATACTAAAGTGATGGTCTTTAGCTCCATGAAATCTTTTGAGATGTGGATTTTCCTAAGGATTAAAACTGACTGAAAGATGGGAAGGAATTTCCTTTCAGAGCAGATTGACTTGTACACACAAGGGCTAGGGTTGGGATTGCCTTCCTCTCAAGTTTGTGGGTATAGTTCAGCTGCTTAAGTGTCCTCTACTCTTCTATATACTTTGCTTGGTTCTACTCTCTCCTTCAGAAATATCAATATCTGTCCTCTGTTTTGTGGGCATATACAATAAAAGGCACCTACTTTAGATGAGGATGTGGAGGGGCCTGCTGTTTGGTTGACTCTCCAGATCCTTGCGGACCAGGAGCCCGTCCTTGAGCTGGAGGTCGAGGCTGCTGGGGGGGAAAGGCGCCTGGTTTGGAAGGCTGGCTTGGCGAACTACTGGCTGATGATCTAGTTTGTTGGGGAGATCCAGGTGATCTCTGCTGCTGTGGTGAGGTGGACTGGGGGCTCTGTGGTTGCTGACCCTGCGGAGAGAGCCTTTGCTGGGGTGGAGCTCCTGTCCGTGCAGGCTGTGATCCCTGAGGCTGTCGTGGCCCCCCTAGAGCAAAGAGATGCATTTAAATAAAGCATAAGTATTTTGAAGCAAGAATAGCTTCTTTGCAGAATAGAGTCTCCTGTATTTAGCAAAACAGTTCATGTACAATTCTCCATTTACCTAGCTGCGGGCATGCTAGAAGACTTCCTTGACCTATAGCTAATTTCTTATGAAAATGTGATCGTACCAAACTGTACCAATGATTCAAGATACAAAGCAGAACTTGGAAATGTTACTTTTGTGGGTGACAGCTCTTTAGTCCTCCACCGTGGCTATTTTGTATTCCAAGAAAGTAATTTTTCCATCGTCTGGTATGGTACAAAGCACCACTCAACAAATATTACAAGTTTAAGCAGTGCAAATTACAATAATACACACACTCTCTCTTCCATTTCCTTTAGGAACTCAATACAAAATTATGTTAGTCAATCATGTTTGTATTCAAGTCCATTTATTTATTTCTGTAACTTGGTGGTGGAAATAATGTGGCCCTCCAGAAGTTGAGCTGCAACTCGCAGCATTCCCACAATTGGCTGTATTGGCTAGTGCTGCTGGAAGCTGACATTCATCAGCATCTGGAGGGCTGTATGATTTGTTCTTCTGTAATTTAACAAAACAGAACTGTCTTCCAATTCTTGCTTCTCTAACTCACCCTCCCACATTAATAACAACTTTTACCTACCATTTAAAAATTATTATCTTCAGCTTTTAATTACATATAATTTCAGTTAGTATTGTTATTCAAGCCATTTTATTTGAAATAAACATATATTGCAGTACTAGTAAAGTTTTTGCTGGCATTGCTTTTGTTTCTTTTTCTAGTTAGATAATGGGATGTCTGGGAAGAAAGATATTTTTTAAAAGTACAGCTAAAACCTTAATAAGAAAATAATTTAAAACCATTAAATAAACAATCCTTTTAAAAACACTAATTTAAAACACATTTAAAACATAGCCATTAAGACAAAAGTACAGCATACCCCATTAAAAGAGCTTTGTGGCACAAACAGTTTACAGCTAAACAGCTGTCTCTGAACAGACCCTGGATAGGATAGTGCCAAGCACTCCCTTGCCACCATCCACCATTGCCACTAGCGAGAAAACCCCCATTGCTATGTCTAACAGCAGAAGGAAATAAGGATAGAGATGTGAAGGCCTGGAAAAAATCAGGAAAAAAAGCCCAGTTTCCCCTCATTTTTTCCCTGAAGCCTTTCCCGCCCCCCCCCCCCCAAATAATGATGATGATGATGATGATAATAATAATAATAATAATAATTAGAAAGAAGGAAGAAAGTCAATTATGGAATGTTTTATTTTATCATGATGAATAAAATCTTCAAGAGGAGGTGTTCATGTATTCTCCAAATCATTTCTAGAAATGATGTGCAGTGGGACCTTGTTATCCATTGGGGTTTGGTTCCAGGATCCTCTGTGGATAACAATATCCGTGGATGCTCAAGTCCCATTAAATATCAAGGTTTGGTATTTGGAATTTATACTTTTTTGGAAAATTTTAAAGCTGTGGATGCCTGAATCAGTGAATAAAAAATCCATGGATAAGGAGGGTTGACTGTACAGTATTAGATTATTCTAATTTCTGTGCAATGGGTGAGGACAAGCAAATCCTAGTTTACAAACTGAACTCTACAGTGCATCTGAGGAAGTAGACTTAAGACTACAAAAGCTCGTGCTGCTTAGGGGGCACTGCTATTGTCATTTGTCACAAGAGAAGAAAAAGGTTTCACTTCCATTTTTGCTTGTGGGTGGGTCTATTTGGTTCTTCTGACAGCACTGCAAATATATTTGACTGGGTTTCAAACAAACATCACACTTAGGACTTGATGTTGGGAAGGTACTTTAAAATGTTGCAGAATATAGAATATCTTCAGGGATTTAGTCCTAGAATGCAGTCTGGGATTCTGCCAAACATATCCCTCCTGCAACATGGTAGCAAGGTCTTTTCACAACACAGCCTCTCACTCCTCTTGCTTCTTGCCTTCTTCAGATTCTTCCATCTTCTGCAGCATATGAAAGAATCTAGTCTGTGTTTGGAAACACACTGAATCAAGAAATAAACTGACATGTGAAAGGGTAGAGAAGCTTGTTTCAATCTGGGTAAACCTTTGGTTTTTAGCAGTCTATGATAACTGTGATGATGACAAGCATAATGAAGCAGAAACAGACTGATAGTGATAACTATGGGGCTTGACAGACTCCCAGAAAGGGTGGGCTGGAGGCACCCGTTTTTGTTCCCAAGGGATGCCACAGCAGCCAAACCACGTCATCCCTCTGTAAGTTCTTTTAGGTGCACATGGCTGATGCCACGAGCGTGCTATTGGTGCACTGTCGCACATTGGTGACACAAGCGTGGCGCCATGACGTATGGATGCTGCACCATGCTTGCGTCATCATGGCAGCCCCCATGTGGCCTCCCATCCACATGGGGGCTGCCATGATGCCAGCACTGGCATGTACTAGGGTTCAGGAGTGTGCTGTCGCTGTGCGCTCCCAAACCCTAGAATCGGCGCCAGGACAGCGATTTCCACCCGTTTGTACTGGGCCTATAGCTCAGAAAATGAGTCTGATTAAATGTCATGCCTATGTACTGAATCTTAGTCTTTCCTCTCTTCCATATACTCCCCCCGCATTGTTTCCTAAAGAAACAATGACTTTCAGTATTGAAAAAGTACCAACATTGCATTTTTTCAATTATTCCAAAAATTTCCACTTTTCCCTGGAATACCACCCCCCCCCCCCCCAGAAAAATGTTTTTTTCCCCCTTATGGCTTCAAAATTTCCAGATATTTTACATTTCTAGGTAGGGGCACGCTGGTGTCCGATCTGGTGAGGTTTGCCATGGAGTTTCTATGAATGGCAAATAGTGGGTCAATTTGACCTGTACTAAGACCCCTTTAACTGGGATCAGGTCAGATCATAGCCTGGGCCTAATGGCCTGCATTGTCCAAACAGGGTTATGTAAGACTGGTGGCAACATCAATGTTTTGGCCCATGAAGACAGCTCCTAGAAAGGTCTTTGCTTCCTGGCAGAAAGAACAGAAAAGGGGCCAATCGAGCTTTCTGTGGGAGGGAATTCTATAACCTGGGAACAGCCACCAAGAAATCTCTCTCCCACATCCTCTCCGTGCTTATGTACACCTGTAATGGTGTTGGGACCATGATAAAGCTCTCCCCCAAACACCTTGAAACGTGAGAAGTCTTAAAAGTTGGAAGTTAGTACCTTGAGGTGGCGGTCGGGGTTGGGAAAGCTGTCCAAGCTGGGGTCCCAGCTGAGGCTGCATTTGTGATTTCATTGACTGTGGCTAGATAACCAAAACAGAATGAAAGAAAAACACAAATACTTCAGTCAACAGAGTATCTGAAACATGTCAAGTACAGGAGTGTTATCCATTGTTTGTAACAGCATAAAGCCTCTGCAAACTTCTCAAAAGAGATAATACTTTTAAGGTGCTGGTAATGTATGAAGAAGTTATTTTGTAGGGGAACTGGCAATGCATAGAACTATCTTTTGATTAGGAATTGAAAAATGCCAACACAATGTAAAAACCCTTCATAATTATAACAACTGATTTTCAAAAGTAACAGACATCTGTTAGAACCATATAAGGGAGCAAGATCTGGACCAGAGTTTCTATTACTTTAATCTGTAGAGATTCCAATTAGAGCTTGAATTTTTTTTTTTTTTTGGAGGGTGGCTTGAAGTCCATAATTCCATAAACAGCCATGGGACTGGGAATTTCCAAGAGTAATGGTCAGTACAGTAAAAATTTCTGCTTCCAGTGTATCATAAATTTATAAAGCCAGGCCCCACACTCAGGTTATTGTAGAGGCTGATACGTACTGTTTCTGTGTTAAGTGATTGCTAGAATACATTCTTAGGAGTTTATCACATGCGATGAAATTCTCTCAAATGCAAATGGAGCCAATTCGCAATTACGTGAATTCGCTAGTTTAGCGAATTTACGTGAAATCTGATTGTGTTTGGAATGCATTCAGAATGACTTCCCATTTCCCAAAAATGACCCCCCATTGCCTGAAATTGCATGAGATACTCTAATACGCAATTATGTGAAACCTCATGATTGCATTCGGAATGACTTCCTATTGCCCGAAATTGCATGAGATACACTCATTCGCAATAACGTGAAACCCCGTGATTGCGTTGGGATTGCCATTGCATTATACCCCCAAATTCCGTCATATGATAAACTCCTTAGTAAGGTGAGACCAGATGCTGTAGTATCCTAACCATCCAGCCTTCTTGATAAAAATCTGATCAACATATGGGAGACAGAGGATTCACTACAAAGTGATCGTCATTACTAAGTACTGTGGTAACATGAAAGGAATAGCACTTCTTCACAGTTACTCTTCAGTATATTGTATAATTTCCACATGGAGGCTGATCCAGATAGTGTTAAAATATTTAAAGGCCATCCAAAACATTAAGCAAGTGTTTAGTTCTGTTTGGTTGAATTAAAGGAACTCAGAAGTGTTCCAGTTTAGCTAGAGCTGCTAGACTAAGCTCATTCTTACTTGGGAACAAAGATATATCTTAACCTGCAACCTATTTCTCACAGCAGCCTAAAGCCCATAAATTCTCCAGTTGCTGTTCTCCAGCCCCTGGTATTCATAGGCATGGTGCCTGATTGGAGAGGCAGCATTGTAGGACTTGTAGCAATGGATTGTTTTATCATCTGTACAAACCAACAAACCCTTGTCTTTATAGAATGAGGATGCGTCTGTGGAACTTAGGGAAAAAATGTTAGTGGAAGCATAGAGAACTTGTACTGAGTAATGTGCTTTTTCAAGTAGCAAAGGAATGCTATTTCTCTAGGTTCAATTTAGAGATATGGATCCAGTCACCATGAAAGTTGGCTTGCTTTCACAGGAGAGCATTCATCAGCAACCTGGGAGGAATGGAAATTTAGCAGCACTGAGCATGTGGTTACTACCTTTAAAAATACAATCCTGTATGAGATCATGAGCTTCATGAGAAATCCCACACTTGTGTTATATGAATTTCTGTTTTTTTTTTGCAGGATGGTTTGTACATGCACAATTCTTTTGGTAAATTGGGCATTCTGCTCCAGTATCTTTTATATAGGGTGTACTCACACCTAAGCCCCTGTGCTTTATCAGCCATGTGTATAGTTAGGATTGTTTCTCCCTCTTGTCACTGCTTTTCTCAGCATAGTATTTATGTTTGTGTTCATGGATATAGATCATACAGTTTGTATGGGGGAGAGATGTTCTTTTAGATGGTCTGGACCTAAGCCATAGAAAAACTACATATGCAAATTTTTCCTCACTTTCTGATTCTTTCTGAATATATTTCAAGACAGAGCTATATGTATATGTACATTTCGTTAATAGTCAGGGTGGCTAAAAGCACCTCTAGAAAAGACATTTCAGGAGGAAATGGTTGGAAGAGCAACAACACTCTGCATTGAAAGAGCTAATGCCTCAGAGCAGGCAGTAGTAATAGAGTTAGATAGATTCACCTGTAGTGATCTCCTTCCTTGTCTACCTATCCTGGCTCCTCTGTGATGTAAAACTGATACTCTTAGGGATGTTTCCACTCCTCTTCTCACCTCCACTCTTCTCTGGGACAATCCTAGAGATGTACCTGGATTAGAATATTCCTTCAGTAACTTTTCTATAATAAAGACTTTAGTTTGTTCTCTGACGATTGATGTCTTTGCTCCTTAGAATCTCTGGCCGCTGCACCACACTAATTCTCATAGAAATAATGTGTGAAGGAAAAGGTTAGTCTCTCTCCCCTCTATAAGCAACCTGCAGTTGCATGCTACAAAATTAAATCATAGGACTACTTGTAATTTTTCTAGCTCTACCCACAATGACTCCAGTTTTATTTATGGAATAATTTTAGTACCGCCATCTCTTATCTTATACACAGCAGCTTTGTTTTCTGGAAGCACTGGAAAAACTAAGTTCATCTGTTCATCAAAGCTCTTGCCAGGACTATGAGAATATGAAGACTGCTCTGAAAGATGACTCCTGTTCTTACCCAAGGTCTCAGAGGTGAAGGGGAGGATCCCACAGCCAGGAAGGTTTGAGTCATTCTGGAGACAACCAGATCTGCTATTAGTTGTCTGTCTTCCTCTACATGCTCCCCGATCAGAGGCATTGAGCTGTCCATCACCTGTAGAAATGAAATGAGTCCATCTGTGGCAGTCATATCCTTTTCACTGTGCCATGATAAACCAGTGTAATGGCAGAACCTTAATACTGCACATGTATACTGATGTTTATGCACATGGCCACTGGTGTAGCTTCTCAGCAGTCAGACAATATGGCTCAAGGTTTTTTTTTCTTTAATGCATGCTCAATATCTTCACCAAAAGTGTGACAGAACAGCAAAGGAGGACAAACCACCACAGGTAGAACCTGTAGGCTCTTTCTTAATCAGTGGTTTACCGTCTTTGTCTAAATTAGGCATGAGTGCTTCTGCCACAAGAAGAAGGTACAGATAATAAAGCTACAGTTGGTCTATATAACCTTGTAACAGTTTGACACATGAATCTGAGCTATTTTGGAATCAGCAGTCTACTTAAGAGGATGCATATTTTGTGAACAAAATTTTGAACTACTTTTTAACAGTTGTTTTCTAAGTATTTCTGTTAACCTAACACATTCAGGCTTTCTAGATTGGCAAAAAGAAGTGCGTTCATGGCTGCATGAAACTCTAGGCTTTAGATGAGAAAAAGGGAAAGTGTGCCATGAAAATGCTTTTTTTGCATTTTAGGGGAGAAGAAGCACCTTTAAAAAGGTGCTGGTTTTCCCAGCTTCTTTTTTAAAAACTGCGGAACAGCGCAGCTCCATCTAAAGGCTGTGGTGCAGCTGCTAAGCATTAAGGAAAAGGCAACTTCATGTCACACTTTCCTGCCAATCTAGAAAGCCCCAAAGATTTCCCCCATGTTAATCAGATAAAAGTAAATGGTTATATACTAAGAGATATTACATGTAAAAGATTGCTTATTCAACCCCAATTGGTAGATCCGACCCATTTTTTAAAAGGACCAGGGATGAATCTACACAAGGGCTATATCCCAGTTCCACTTCATAGTATTCTGCCCCAGTTTGACCCCTTTACTGCCACACATATCTGTTTTAATCCAAACTGAAATCAGTTTGATAAGCCACAATGGCCCCATCATATAGTCGTATTGGTACAAGTGGATGTTTCTATTATGTGTACCTGTTCCCAGTAGCTGCAGGGCTGTTTGTTTGTTTGTGTGATGCATGTGCACATTTACATAATCAAATAGCCTTTTTCTGTTTCCCCATTTTTCTGACTGTCCACTTGCACTCCCATTGGATTTGGAGCATACCTGGATAGTTATCTCATAAGCGTTCCCTCCATCTCCTATAATTTGCTGCCTTGTCTTTAAAATTTTGTTTCTAGGAAAGTACCATAGTTGTAGGCTTGATGGCATATGATGCAGTCTTATACAGGTATACTAAAATGTATGTCCTACTGAGTTCAATGGTACTCACTCATAGGAAAGTATTTAATGGTGTTTGCCCATGAGACCACCACCCCGGTCACTCTACTCAAAAGGACTCCTAAAGGCAAGCAAATATTCAAAGATCAAAGCTCCAAGGCTTCACAGATGTCTGGAGTGCAAAGAACAAAAGAAAAACTAGTGCTAAGTGAGTAAGAGCCTGGGTGACATTTGCCTGATAATTAACAGCCACAAGCAGCTCAATAGTCCAACAGCATTTTAGGAAAGGCTTACATGTGGCAGCTTCACTCTCTCTCTCACTTCTTCCCCCCTCTGAGTGTGCGTGTGTGTGCATGTGTTGACTTATAGGAATCCCATGAATTTTGTAGGCTTTTCTCAGGCAAGGAATACTCAGAGATGGTTTTGCCTGTTCCTTCCTCTGAAATATAGCCTACAGCCCTTGGTATTCACTAGCTGTTTCCCATCCAAGTATTAATAAGGGCTGGCCCTGCTGGGCCTTCAAGATTAGACAGGATCAGGAACCACATTGCACTTATTCTAGCAGCTTTCCTGCTCCCTCTGCAAATCTGCAAACACGGGGTGCATAGCTGAAAGTCTATAAAGATGGCACACATGAGGCACCATTTAAGGACAAGAAGCTATAGGAAGCCCTGCTGCCTCACCCCAGTGTCATACTGCATTTGGTTATTCTTCAGCAAGATTTTTGCAGTTTTGTAAACCCTTTCTCTTACCCCTTTTCTCCTTCATCTGTCTCTATAAGGTGAAATGATGGCCCTGAAGCTAGGCAGTGAGTCATTTGCACAGAAGCAGTACCACCACCCCCACAGCTGTCAATCTTTATTTATGACAGCATCACCCCCCCTCAAAGCCCTGACTTGCTCACTCACAGCTACATAAAGTTACATACACTGTCTTCATCCATTAGTAATGTGTCTATGGACTCGTCATTGTTTGTGCATTTATAGTTATTAAATTACCCCCCTTAAGCCTGTTTTCTAAATTCCTTGTATTGCTCATTAACTGTGACAAAAAGAAGCACACTATGAACAATGGCTTCATATACACATTCTTCTTAAGATAAAAGTGGGTGGAAAGGGGAAAAAACTTTGAAAAGGGTTGGAGGGAAGATCCTGATTCAGAAATAACCCAAGTTTAAATTGCAAAATTGGGGCCCAATTTTGTAAAGTTAAGGATTGTTATACCTCCCTGATTCCAATGCAATAAAACTGAAGCATGCCCTTTACTTTCCCATAGGAATAAATTAGTATTTATCAAAGTTGTTGGTAGAAACATTCCAGATCTTGGCAAGCTGATAGTGTTCCTGCAATTTAGCTAGCAGATAAATTGCCAGGCAGAAAGGGATAAGGGAAATTTACTTTCACTCCAGCAATTCTATATAGTTACAGGCTTTGCAGCTGGACTGAAGGGGAAAAAAACCCTTATTCACTATGAGCAGGGTGGGTAAGACCATGAAGTACAGGAGTTGGGAGAACTATGACCAACTGAATTAGGTGTCTTCGGCTGCATTTGCACTGCAGAAATAATTCAGGTTGACACCACTTTAACTGCATCATGTTTGTTTTGGCATCAAATCCATTTGACAGGAAAAGCTAAATGTCTCACACAACTACAGTCCCCAGAATTCCATAGCACTGGGCCATGGTAGTTAAAAGTGTTAATTTGGGTTATTTTTGTAGTGCAGAGTACCCCATGAGTTGAATGCAACTCTCCTTGCAATTCAGTTTTTATCTCATCTAATTGTTTTCTTTTAATGTTAGTCATTCCAGCCACTAGATGGTGTCATTGGACTCCTCAAAAGTGCAGTACTCAGTGGACTAACAATTCTGATAACAATATTCATGTTATTTTCACCACCTTCCCTACCCCTCTGTCCTCTGAACTAATAGTAAACTAATAGTAAGTGGGGGATGAGACATCATCATCCAAGGGGGGGAGTACAAAAAACTTTAGGGAAAGGGATGATTAGGTGAGAACCAAATCACAGCTCAATGATGATTGATGATTGTGAATGCTTGGCATGAACTGAATGCTGACCACCTCATCTCATATGAGCCTGTCCCAAACCCAAGATCATCAGCAGAGTCCCTGTTACATACCCCACCAGTGTGGCTGAGCTGGTGGGTACATTTGATAGAGCTTTCTTTGTAGCAGCACCCTAACTGGAATTCCCTCCTCAGGAAGACTGGGCTGGCTCCCTTCCGAGCATCTAGGGAACAACAAAGAATTTTTTGACATGGCCTTTTAATGAGGAGGTTGGATTGAGTTGGTCTTGTGTTACTAATGCTTTTAAGGTATTTGTATTGATTACGCATTGCTTCAGAGGCTCTAGGGTAAAACAGAATATTAATCTTTATTTTAGGATTTGCAGAAAAGAGTTGATTAGCCAAACAACAACAACAACCATCCAATGACATAGGGGTTGAAATTGGGCTGTGGAGTTTCTTAAGGTCTTAGGGAAACATGTTATTTCAGCCTTCAGACCCAAAATATGGTCTTCACATTGTGGCATCCTCCTAATGTGAAACGTACAGATAATAACTATAGAAAGTCTAGAGAAGGACACACACTGTGAGAGGATCAGCATTTCTATAAAAATGTTCTATAAAAAATGTCTGCCTACTGAAGTCCAAAGCTCACTTTTCACTAGGGAGACAACTTTTCTAATGTATCTTGCTGCATGGAAGAACAATGCCACTGTTTCCAGTTAATATCCAGTTCCTCATTTGTGTAAAACCTGAGCACTAAGCCGAGTAAGGTTCTGAAATTTATATACCCCAGAATTATTCCTTATTGGCCTCCTCAGAATAAATCATCATGGCTATTTTTGTGCAATACACATTCAAATCTTGGTGCTTCCAGTTTACAATCACAAGTAAAATGTCTCTAAACCCCATCATAAAATTTGGGCACCCCAAACGATCCACACTTCAAGGACAGTGCCCTCTGGGATGTCATTGGACTCTTTCACACGGGAGGAATTTCTCCCAAACTTCGAATGGAGCCAATGCGAATTCCTGTAAATTCGCTTGTTTAGTGAATTTACGGGAATCCCCATTGCATTCGGAGTAATGCTCCATTTCCCGAAAATGACCCCTCCTTGCCCAAAATTGCGTGCGAAGCTTTAATTCGCAATAACGTCAAACCCATGATTGCATTCGAATTGACTTCCCTTTTGCCCGAAATTGCGTGCGAAGCTTTAATTCGCAATAACGTCAAAACCTATGATTGTGTTCGGATTGACCCTAGATTATACTTCCAATTCCTGACGCCTGAAAGAGTCCATTGTGTCTTGTCTGGTCCAAAACTTTCTGCATGCTAAAAGCCCTGTCAAATATGGCATTCCTTGCTAACCACAGCAAAAAATAAATAGAAAGGGATAAGGAACTGGTGCTATGAATCCAACAGTCCACTATGGGCTCCCTTAAATTATTTCCTAGTGCCCAAACAGCCATCGTGACACCATCAACTAGTAGAACACTCCTCTATTTGCATGTTTAAAACTGAAAGCTCCAACTGGCAAGCTGGGCTACTATTACAAACAGTCCTAACATACTGGGGGCAAGACAGTGATTGGTATGGAACTCTGATCATAATAAAGTAAGGGAAGCTACAGAAGCCTGGTAAGAACAAAGGCAACTCATCAGCACAAAAGAGGTATTGGATATCATTAAAACCCAGCAGCATTACCGGTATTTTGCATCCAATTGGTATTAAATACAATCTGACCTTAAAAAGCCATGATAAATGCTTGAAACGAAACACAAAGTTTGTAAGGACAAAATAGAAACATCCTTCTCCAATCTTGAGAATAAGACTTCCATGTAACAGCTAAGGAAAAAAACAAAGCAAAACACCAGATGCTGATGGCTCATGTGGATCTGGCCTTCACCACTGTGCAAGGTCAGTGGCTGTCTCAAGCTCCAGCTGCTTTGTCCTGATAAGATATCTTAGTGGGAGGGAGATGGGCAATGAAAAGAATTTGGATGGAAAACCCCATCCCTTTTCTTCAGTTATATTACTGTATCTGTTTCTGTATCTTAATGAAATATAGCTAAACTTGCTGCTGTTTTTACTGAGCTAAGATTGAGGAAGTTCGCCAACTGGAAGGAAGGAAGGAAAGAGCTGATCAATCACATCAAAGGGACAGTGGGAACAACAGGACAAATTGGCTTCCACGCCGTGCAGTAAGACTAAGCTCATGGGAGATAGACTAAATGGAAAGAAAAGCAAGACAGATGACATTGTTGGGAATTGGGTTTGCTTTTTGTTGTTACATGCCTTCATGTTGACTCCAAGTTATGGTAACCCTGCCATAGGGCTTTTTCAGCACGAATTATTCAGAGCTGGGTGCTGTTGCTTTCCTCTAAGGCTGAGAGAGTGTGACTTACCCATGGTCACCTAGTGGGTTTTCATGGCCTGAGCAGGATATTTGAACCATGGTCAAGAGTCTCTGAAGATGGGTGGGTGCAGTGGGTGCATTTGCTCCCAGGTGTTACTCATCATTTGCTCCCAGGTCACCCCTCATTTCCATGTCCGTTCCCAGCCTGTTGCATTGCAAAATGCTTCCCCAATCTAGTGCCCTCCAGATATATTGGATAACAGCTTTCATTATCCTCACCAACACACTCACTGACTTCTTTGGATTTACATACCAGTTTTAAAATGATCTTAATTGAACCTATAGCTTCCAGGTTCATCTGAGCGCCTACTAGCTAATACAATAGTTGTAATGTTGGTCTTTTTCTTCCCTTTCTCATAAGAAGCCCCTAAGGCAGGATCTAAAGTGAATATGCTCATAATCAATCTGAGGCTCAGCTTCAGGGCTGAACTAGATATAACATTCCTCATGAGTCTAGACTTTGTGGGGTTGTTTTTCCCTTCCAAAGTGGCAACTGAAGAAAACCTTGATCCAGATCAGGACCTCAGCATGAAGGAAGAGAGCAAGAGGTCCACATGAAAATGAGACTGATGTACCTTTAGAGTGGAGGATGGAATTTCAGTAGTTGTAGCATGCATTAGAAATTATAGCTGCTGAAATGTCCTTTTCTATACAAGGAACAGGAGATCTGGCCTCTTTTTCATGTCCTAGGTGGGCGGCTTTTAACTTATTGATCCCAACACAGGAAGATGCTATTTACATTAGGAATGTAGCTCTCAGTTTACGCCAGAAACAGGGCCAACTGCATTCGGAAGTGTTCATATCAATGGTTCCCAATGGACTCTTCTTTCATTTTACTTTATTTTCTTCCTGTCATGTCTTCTTACATTGAAGGCCAGCAGGCAGAAACTGTGCTGTTTTAAAAAAATTCTGTACTGCTCCTTACCCTTTTATTTTAAAGCTCTTTATTAACAACAACAATATGATTTCTAACATATGGCTTGTGGTAATAAGAAGAGAACTCCTTATTTAAAACATGAAAGAAATCAGCCTGGAGCCACCCCTTTGCCCTTGCCACAGAACTCATACTGAATTCTGAATCAAACCTTTGCTTGTGATGATTTTATCCAGCTTCTACAAGTGCCTGGTTGTCACTATCCTAGTATTTGCTCTTGAGTGGTTTACAGGAAAAGGAGGGATAGCAGAAGCAGCTAAAGAGCAAATATACTTCCCTTCCTGGCAGTACACTTGTCCCACATAACCTTTGATACGTAACTGATTTCTGCAGGACACTTGTGAAGCAAAAGAATGTGCCATCGCAGCAGGGTTCATGTGGTTCTCATCAGCTTTCCAAAGCTTAGTGGGTGGGAGTGCTCTCCCACATACAATTATTTAGATGTGTCAGTGGCCCTGAATGTAGCAGTAGGCCAGCTTTACTCATCTTCTTGCGTTGGTGGAGTTTACAGCAGGGCAGACACCGAGTCTCCATTCGCCCATCCTCATATGGTAACCAAGGACACTTCTTCATTCTTCTACACAGTTGCCTGATTATCTTCTCTCCCCTCCCCCCCTTAAATTTCAGCTTTGATATTTTTCTTCTTTTGGCCTGCTTTTCAAATATCTACTACTCTCCTTCAGACTGACTGACATGTACTCCAATAAGTAAGACTTCTTTCAGTGTGGCAAGTTTTACTTCAAAGAGGTAGTCCTTGAGACACGGTTTGTCCCAGATAATGTCCTCTTGGGAGAGACATGGCAGTTATTATTCATGCCACCTACAAACAACTTAGGCAGCTTCTCCTGTTTCACTTAAATGGAAAGTTGCACCACTGATCAGAGATTTCAGCGACTTGATTTCGGAGCTGACCACAAGGAGAAAAGTTAATACCTAAGGATGAGTATACCTCTTAGCTCCAGAACTTGGAGAAGTTAATTTTGGGGCTACAACTCCAAGAATTTCATTGGTCATCCTAGTAGGGGGAATGTGTGAGTTTTAATCCAAAACTGTTTGTTTTCCAGGCTCTAGTTAACCCTCCTCTGAAATTTTCTGGAAAATGTTTATAAGAAATGGCAAAAAAGTCTAATGCAACTTTAGGGAGCATCAGTACTGCAATAGGTAGCAGTACGATTCTATTCTGGGTTCATACAGAGTAGATCTGGATGTCACAGTTAAGAAGGATATCAACAAACTAGAATTACAGTATCTTCCTATATGAGCTTGTTTGGATGCTGAGATCTGCAGGAGAGGCCCTTATTTCAGTTCTGCTACCCTCAAAGGTATGCTTGGTGGGCACACATAAGAGGGCCTTCTTGGTGGCTGACCCTAGACTTTAAAACTCACTCCCTAGACAGGCTAGAATAATCCTTTTCTTGCTGTCCTTCTGTTGGCAATTACTTTTTTTGTAATCTATTCAGGCTTTTAGAAGGCTTGAAGCTTTGAAGGAAAGAGGGTGCTGTATTGTTTTAAATTTTACTATTTTAATTGGTTTTAATTTTTTTTTCATTTTACAATTTATATTGTTTTAATATGGTTAATAGCTTAATTCTGTTTCAATATTGACTTTTGGTATATTTTTAATTATGTTGTAATCGTTTTAATTTATAAATCACCTTGAGTCCTAATCTGGGGAAAAAGATATAAATAAAGATGATAATGTTGGTGATGATAGAGGAGAGTGACACAGGGAGTAAAGGGTAAGAAGCCCAAGTCCTTTGAAGAAAGCCTATTTTCTTAAATCAACTCCCAGATCCAAAAAGAGATGGGAGGAGCCCTCCTGGAAGTGGGGAGGGACAAGGGATGCACCCTGGTGGCAGATTAGGCAGCCAAATCCATCTGATAACATTTAAGATTTAAGCCAGCTAGAGGTAAACCAATTTTATAAGCAATGTGATAAACTCCAATATCTCAGTTGCATACCATATGACCAATATAGCCATTTGCTTGTCATGAACTTTGCAGAAGATCTTATTGTCCTTTTGCTATTCTAGTCACCTTTGCTTTGAAGTACTAAATCAAGTCCTTCCTTCCTTCTGTCAATCAACACTATTGTTCCAATGAAAATGGCAACAAATTTAGCTTGCCCCCCTTTTTTTGAAATCTAAACACTGACCTGCTTCTTTTATATCCTCTGCACTACTATTAAATCATTGGCTATAGTGAATTGGCTATGGGACAAGGTGGAAGAAGGAGACGCACTAGTAATGCATAGAAAATCTTGCAATGTATATTTTCCTCGGCATCTTTGCTTAAGGATTGCTTAAAGGATGCATGCATTCCACTCATTCAGCTTCTTACCTCAATTATGTAATCCTTTCCATCTTTGCTGTGAACTGCTTTGACTGCACAAATGTCGAGGCCTCCAAACATTTCTGCAACAGAATCTGCCCAAAGCCGGTATCTGCAGAAACCAGATAGGATTGTTTGTATGAATCCAAAATAAATAAATAAATAAACAAATAAATAAATCAATCAGAGATATCAGTATACTTATGTTCCATACCCTTCCCTCCCCTTCCCAATCAGACCTTATACAAGTTCAGAAAACATTGGAATGCATGGAGGACACCCCAAATACATTAATGGTATAGAATATAGATGATTTCTTGGTTATTAAATGTATCCCTAATAACATTGGAAGGCTTTGCAATTTTTGAATATTTATTTCATTATTTCAGTCATTATTTCAATCTAGGGACCTTTCACACTACAAAGTATAGTGCTATGATGCCACATTGTCATGATTCAATCCCATAGAAACCTGGGATTTGTAATGTGGTGAGGCACTGGAGCTCTAGGGCTAAGAATTTTAAATGTTCTTCCCTAAACTGCTAATCCAAGGCTTCCATGGGATGGAATCATATCAGTTATAGTGGAAACACGGGACTATATTTTTATAGTGTGAAGGGACCCCTGTTATCAGACATGATTATGGAACAGACTGCTTTGGTCATTCTTTGGTGAATGTTAGAAACTGGATGGGGGACTGAGCTCCTGTTTGCTCTGTTGTGGCTTTGATAATGCTTTTCAATATAATTGACAGTATCCTTCTGGAGAGACTGTTTTAAAGTGGCTCAAGTCCTCCTTAGAGGGATGAGTTTATAAAATGGAGAGGGCTCACTCCCTTTTAACACCATGCTTACCGATCTATTCTATGGAATCATCTTGTTCCTCCTGCTGTCTGACATAAAACATGAAACTAATGGGAGAGGTAGAGTTTTTGGGTGCAGTGACACTAGTATGCTGATAACACTATCTATCTTTCTATTAAATTTCAAAAAGTGAGTAATGCTTTGGATGAAGACAAACAAATTAAAGCTTAATCCAGAGATGCTGGATTAAGAGATGCTCCTACTCAGTTCAAAGGCAGATCAAAGAATAGAGATGCAACCTGTAATGAATGGGGTTACACTTTCCTTTAAAACTCAGGTTTACAGTTTGGATAGCTCCTGGATTCAAGCTCAGGTTTACAGTTTGGAAAGCTCCTGTATTCATTTTAGCAATGTCAATGTGTATGTTTGTATAGAAAACCAGCATAGTGTAGCGATTCGAGCACTGGACTACAACTGTGGAAATCAGGCTTCAATTCCCTGCTCAGCCATGGAATTCACTGGGTACCTTGAGCAAGTCACACAGTCTCAGCTCCAGAAAATGCCATGATAGGGTCACCATAAGTCAGAAATGACTTGACGGCACACAACAACAAATGTGTGTATAGATACAGATGATATATCCCCGATTGCATTATTAGACTGTCAGGACAGTCATGATGCCTGCACTTCAAAATTTAAGAGCCCCCTACACCACTGACAGCATTTACCCAGAACTCAAACTGCAGCTCTTCCTTTACCAAGGCAACACCATCATTGTTATTGCGAGTGTCTCAAAGTAAATAGTTATTAATGATTAATGGCACAACATGTCTTTATAGGTACACACCATTTTGTGCCCTTTTAGAAGCTTTTGCTCATTATATTACTGCTACTGCAAAGCTTGAGTTCTCCCTTTACTCCAGTGTGAGATCTACATTTGTTGAAAATACAAGTGAGGTCTAAAGACACCAAATATTGCTTCTTTTAAAAATGAATTCCAATAACTGGGCATTCTTCAGTGCTGGACACATTTCCTGGTTATTCTGTGTATTTTAAGGGAAAACATCAGTATAGTTATCCTTTTCAGCTCCTTCACACAATACTTTTAAACTAAAGGCAAAAAGGCAGCTAAGGCACGCATGGAAGAGCTTATGGAAGTCCTAAAAAGGAGCCTCCCAGGAGCACTTGATGCTTGGGAAGATGCGAAGGGAGAAGAATATTCCATAAGAAGAGTTCCAAGGTGCTGCAGTTGTTCTTTCAGTGGAATAGTAAAAAGGAATAATTTTTGTGAGGTTTTTCCTGCCATCTAGTTGGAATGTATTCTTGAATATTCAACAGAATATGAGAGCAGAATATCACATAGCCAGACTGGGGAGGACACTTGGAATGCAATTCCCATCCCATTATTCCTAAGCAATACAATGAATGGATTTCTGTTTATCTTGCTAGTGAGAAGTTAGTTGCAGCATATTTGAAGGATTGCCAATTCAGATATGAACTGCTAATACATTGCATGGAGGACTAGCACAGAGTGTCCCAACTTTCTGACATGAAGAGATACAGCTTCAGATTCTGGGGGGCTTCAGTCTCAGGGAAGATGCCCTCAATGGGTCCTTACAAGCAAGACAGAAGAGCCATCCTGTAGCAGCAACTCAAACAGTAAGTATTTTTTTTTTCTTATTTGACGTAGGCCATAGAACAGATTGCCTTTATTGCAAGGGTCAGTCATCCCTTATGAATGATTGCTTGCTCCTGTCCAGATAATAAGACCATCACAAGATGTCCTTCTCAGCTCCCATTGCCTTTAGATATGGTAACTAGAGCTATAATCTTTTTAATGAGGACGTCCTGCTTCTGGAGTGGGCATCCTAAAACATCCTACCTCATTTGTGCTTTGGTTGCTGAGTTTTAGTCACAAAGGTAAGGACATGCTCTTTGTCTGAGCTATTTTGTGAATAGCTGCATTGTGAGATGGGTCATTTACTTGCTGTTTATATTAAAGAATGGTTAGTTTATTCCAGTCCATCAAAACCACACAGAAAAGGAAGCTGCCTCTTTCAACCACTCCAATACTCAAGTGTCCCATTATTTCTGAAATTCTGTTCTGACTTGAGCAAGCCAAAGGGAAGTTAACAAAGACAAATTTCTGAAACCTGCTTTTTCTCTGAGCCAAGTGCGGCCAGATACAATCCAGGACAGAACTGTTCTGAACACAGTTGGGTAGGAGATGGAAGGGGCTTGATCTCAACATGACAAGAAGCACAATTCTCCCTTGCTAAAATTCTCCCTTCCATGCTCTTTTACAACAAATAAAAACATAGAATTCCAATTTGAGCCAGATCTACCTTTAGATAAAGTGAGATGGCCACCTCGGCCTACTGATTTTGTGTATAATGAGAAAGAAGCAAATAGTTCTGTAGAGTGTGAAGTTGAAGGCTTTCATGGCTGGCATCCATGGTTGTGTGTGTGTGTGTGTGTGTGTGTGTGGAAAGAAGAGTTCTAGAAGAGTTTATTACTGATGTTTCACCAGCAGCTGTGGCTGGCAACAAAACGTCAGGAATAAACTCTTCTAGAACATGGCTCACAGCCCATAAAATCTTCAAAAAAACTATAGTTCTGTAGAGTATGGAAGCAGAGAAAGCTGAAAGTGAAGAAACTAGCTTTTCTAACATCCTGCCAGGATGACATAGAGCAAAGTGTGAGAGAAAAGACATTTACTTTTTTTCTTCTTGCATCTTCTATTGTCTGTTTAGCTTCTCCAAGTCCTTCAGGGAAAGCATATTAAACAACTTTTTTCTCTGTGTTCTCTGATCTCATAGAAACACACAGTATATGCCCTTCTACATCACTAATGTAGTTGTACTTGTGAGATAAGAGTGCAGAACTATCTTCCCTTAATTGATGATACTTGCCTTTTTTCCCCTTCAGGCAGAGGCACTTGAAGGATTTTCAACCTCAGGTCTCAGAATAACTATGTGTATTTGATGTTTCCAGATTTGCAACCAGCTTGACTCAAACACTGGATTTTACTGGGGAGTGAGTGGCAGTTTTTGTGGTGTTCTCCATGTGTAACCATCTTATGGATTCCTACTTCTTTTTTCTTACCACATATCCACAAAAACATCCTTAAAGGAGGAAAGAAGGAGCAGCTACACAATGTCTTGGATTGGTAGCACAAGAAGCTCTCTGTCTGGAAATATCCCTCAGCTTCTGTCGAGGGGCATCTCTTGTTCTTCCTCTGGTTACATAATATCTTGGGCCAGTCATGTGTATCTGGTCTCATTTTCTAAGCCACAATACAGACCTTTGACAGTAAAGGCTCATGCCACTGATGGAGACAGTTCCTGACAGGATTTCTGACTGACACCACGCTAAACAATGTTGTTGCTGCCGTTGTCATCATTGTTGTTCTTTAAGAACAAAGCACTTAGAGAAGAGAGAATGATAGGAGCCAGAGGTGATCACTTGAATACCTTTCTTAGTGGGGGAGCTACAAAGTTAGAATAAATTCACACGAGTGAACTAATTCTTTCCCACACTGGTTTTGTATGAAGAGAAGGATGCCAAGGAATGCACTGTTGACACTGGGGATTAACCCTATGAATCAAACAGGTTAGCCATGCTAATATACAAGGCACTGCAGGGCCTGCTGATGTCTTCCAGGGACTGCGTGAAAATCATGGTAAAGGAACAAAAGGACTGAGAAAGAGGAAATGCACAGAAGGAATGACAAATCTTTTTTATTTCAAAATCTAGGTAACTCTGAATGTGAAATCAGGTAAGTAGTCTCAATCAAGAATCAAAAGCAGGAGTTGGTAATAATATGGTAATGATGTCATGGCACTTCAGTACAACTTGTAGCTTCTTATTAGAGTCCTGAAAAATTTAGGTTCGCAAGGTATGCTTGAACATAGGTGTAAGAAAAAAATCTAATTACCCTTACTCCTGTAAGGGGTAAACAGAAGATTAATGATCCATTTGTGCTCCTGTTTCTAGAGTAATAATGTGATAGACCAGATCCCAGCAAAATCTATTTGTTCCATGTACTTGTTCATGAGGTACTTCAAGCATAACAAAATTCCTTTATTGAAAAGTACTTCAGTATTGGAAGCATATTGTACAGTATTTTGTTTGTGATTATTACATTATTGGTAAATGACAATTACAGAGGATGTCTTCTCATGGGTGTATTTAGATGTTTGTTACTTTTGTTGTGTGCCTTCAAGTCATTTCCAACTTATGGTGACCATAAGGTGAATCTATCATGAGGTTTTCTTGCCATGTTTCTTCAGAAGGGATTTGCCATTGCCATCTTTTTTTGTGTGACTTGCTCAAAGTCATCCAGGGGGTTTCCACAACCAAGTAGGGATTGAAATCCTGGTCTCCAGAGTTATAGTCCAACACTACACAAAATTGCCTTATAATGAGTTAAATGCAGCCAGCTCAGTATTACCTAACTGCTTGGGAGCAGCCCTTCAATTTGTCCTAGCACTATCTGGAGATACTCAGGAATGAAGCTAGGCTCTTCTGCATGCGAACTAGATGCTCTACTATTCTGCTGCAGCCCTTCCCATAAAGAAGAACATAATGCATGAGAAACACACTTACAATTAGCAATTATCACACATGCCTATGGGCATACACTTTTGCTATGAGGAAGGATTCTATATAGGAACTTTGATATTATGTGAAATGACACTTAGAAAAAATGTTGAGCATATGCTGCCCCCATCCTTCTCTTGCCTTCAAGACCAAGATGGGCAACAGATATTGGCCACTTCCATTCATTCCATCTGAAGAAAGAATACTATAGTTGTATTGTAGGTAGGAGAAACAGATCAGTGGGTGGAAACAGGTGCAATGTTCTAGTTTTCCCCTTTCTTGGGAAGCAGCTGTCCTGCTTGCCCTAGATCAGAATACAAAATGCAAACAGAAGCTCTGCACTACTGTGGCAGGATGTGGGGCAGAATGGTTAATGCAACCCTAGCCCAGACCCAAAGGTTGCACTGTTGGCTGTAGTCCTTCTATTCATTACCTCTCAGTCATGGCAATCTGCTCCAACATAGCAGAACCTGTATTTGCTTTCCAGTTTCCAGAGATCGATGTCCTCCTGGGAAAAACAAACAAGTCATATGAAAACAATCAACCCCTCTAAACATGGCAATTTCCTCTCCAAATAAAAGAAAGAAGGGAGAAAATAAAGAAAGCGGGACAGTGTGTGTGTTGGCAGACAATCTTTTTCTGAGCCCTACTATGCTCAGTGCTCCTAACCATTTCAGATGGCCCAGTGAATGTGTAACTCCATCCATAAGCTGGAAAGGAACTTCCCCCTGAGTGCTGGCATCCTCCCACCTAGTTACATCTTTATCCAGAAGCTGGCTGGGCATTCTTTTACTGGCCTTATGAACTCTCTTCTGGGTATGTCAGCTTTTGTACAGTTAGAAATGTCTGTGAAAAGCCGGTGGAATAATTAACCTTGCACTCTACACTGTAGAATTTAAACTGCGCAGAAAACCCCATGCCAGAAAAGCCAAGAGAAAACTTCCCACAGACATCAGTGGGCTTTAGAGTGGACTGAAAAAAAAAAGGCATTCTGAGCAAAACACTGAAGAAAAATGAAACATTGGCTTTCATTGAGTCTACTTTCTATTGTGGTGGAAATATAACAATGTGCCACTGTAGAGTCAATGGGATAAAAAGCCACCCACTAGTTTCTCCTGATGACTCCCCCAGAGTTATTAAAAGGGTTTCTCATAACTAGCTAGTTTTCTCATAACTAGCTGTTAGTGTCTGTCTGTGCATGGTGCTAGTGCTGCTGGCAAACATGGACTTCGGAGTTTTGCACTCAGGAAGAATGCCATGTTATAAAGCATGACCCAGCTTTATGATAAGTCAATGTGATTGTTAGAACTTACAGATCCCTGCTGAAGAGCTTTTGATTTGTGTCACAGAATAACAGGAGAAGAAAGCAAGCTGCCACAAAGCCTGGAACATTCCATATGCAAAATTCTGATTCCAGTTTCTTTCTTTTCCTGACATGATACAGACTATTAGCCCCTTCAAACAAAGTATGCAGTTTTTATAGTTGGAGAGTTTTTTTTTTTTTTAAAAAAATCAGCTATAAAATAACATTTCTTTGCATTTTAGCAGCATTCAATTAAGACCAATGCAATTTGCCTTGATAACTGCAGCACAGATATTTTAGTGAATTAGGAATACAATAATACATAACAAAAATTAATTACAATACCCATTCCATTTTGTAACTCTGTACTGACAAGCTAAGGAAATAATCATACTTTAATCCCGTGCACAAAGTTGTTATTGTTCTAGAGCCATTTTACTAAAGGAGATGGCATCAACTAAACTACACTTTAGTTTTCATACATTTTCCCTACATAAATTTTCTCATGAAAAAAATACCACACAAATTTGACTTCATTTCCTTCAACTAACCAGATGTGCATAAAGTATGCACATCTGTGGTTTGTGAAAGAAACAACAGTTTAAAGTAATGCTATTTCATTTGCCCATCTGTTTGTTGAATGAATATGCAAGCTGTCTGACAACAGTCTATTATGATAGTTGATAATGGTTTCCTTCCATTCTGCCGGACTAAATATTCTGTGTAATATAATAGGTGGCATGCAATATCTCAATGACATTGGCCATTGTAAAATATTTGCCTTTACTCTTTTGTAGAACTGTATTAAATGTTGTAGTGATCTTTTCAACAGCTTCCATGAAAAAATACTATATGTGGTTATATAAGTAATTGGGATGATTGCTCCAATAATTCATTTCTGAGATTATTTTTTTGTAGCTCAGACACAGATATTTGGATGTTCTTTTCAGAGGGAGAGCTTTTGATAGTCTGTTGCAGGAAAAAGCAAGGTCTTGTGACACCTTAAAACTACCATGTTTCATTTGGAATAAGCTTTCATGGACCAGAAGATGCTTAGTGGTACTTTGATTAATGTTCACAAACGTAAACTTATTTTTTTATATTGCATTTGCAAAGCCTTGTGACCTTCAGTGTACTTTTTGCTTTTCATAGGATTTCTAGTACCATTTCCAGTAGAAGGTATTAGCTAGTTTTTAGGACTTTCCAGAATCCACAGACATGAATTTTAATTTTTCATAGTGCCTCAAACAGAAATAGCAAACTGAAAAATGGAAAAGTTCATGGCTTTAAGAAGACCCGAAGAAGAGGCAAAAATGTGGGGAATGGGGGACAGATAGATGGGACAAAAGAATTTCAGGAGAGAAGTGGAAACAAACAAGGTTTATTCAGAAAGTCCAATTAACTTTTTCCCAGGATCCGATATGACTGCAGTACATTACTGCACTAGTGTGCTGCATTGATCTCTGCAAAAAAATCTAGCCCATTAGATGGCAAAATCATCAGCTGTTCCTTTCTGTAGTTGCTGCAACGTCTTACCAGCTGCCTAATCCTAAAGTCCCAGTTGCTATTTTATGGCTCCAGCCCTCTGTTACTTTACTTATCTTATGTACCAAGGCAGCAATAGCCAATTTTAATTTTTCACATTTACAGTTTTATCTTCTATAATGCACTGATCTAGGCTGCAACTTAGGGCAATTTCAGTGGAACACAATATCATGTTTAATCATAGAACACCAATGATTTTTTTTCCAAACAAAAAACATGACTAGGTCCAAATTCTATGGCAAACTCACATGTAAGCTTTGTAATTGTTCCCAATTTTCTGGATTCTGATATCGTATTTGGAGTCGATGAAAGTCTCCGTTGTGACATATGTTTTGGCCATGGCTACCACACTTACAATGTCTTGGAAGTCGTGCTGGTTCTCAATTTTTACCTTTGATTGAAAAAGATGCAAACACACAAAATGGAAAAGAAAAATATGAGGTAAGAAGTTACAACATCAGCATAACACATGCACACACACACAAAAGCACACACATGCAGGCTGACTGATGAGGGAGTGTATATTATCTTCTCATATGCACTTTTAACTTCGTAGGGCATATGTATGAGTAAACAGTTCATATGCCCATAACATACTCCAAAAACAAATAAATGTGGAATTAGTCCACCCAAAAGAACTTTACCTTTTTTTTTTTTTTGGCTCAATAATTTTTGACTCAGTATCCCAGAAATCTGAAGCTGCACATCAAGCACCTACCTCATAGAATCATAGAGTTGGAAGAGACCCCAAGGGCCATCCAGTGCAATCCCCTTCTGCCATGCAGGAATAGTCAATCAAAGAACTCCCAACAGATGGCCATCCAGCCTCTGTTTAAAAACCTCTAAAGAAGGAGACTCCACCACCCTTCAAGGCAGTGTGTTCCACTGTCAAACAGTTCTTACTATCAGGAAGTACTTCCTAATGTTTAAGTAGAATTTCTTTTCTTGTAGCTTGATTCCATTGCTCTGGGCCCTATTCTCTGGAGCTGCAGAAAACAAGCTTACTCCATTCTCAATATGACATCTATTCAAATATTTAAACAGGGCTATCATATCACCTCCTTTTGAACTGTGGTGCCCAGAAATGGACAAAGTATTCCAGATCAGACCTGACCAAGGAGTTTATCATACGATGGAATTTGGGGGTATAATGCAATGGCAATCTGAACGCAATCATGGGGTTTCACGTTATTGCGAATGAGTGTATCTCAGGCAATTTCGTGCAATGGGAAGTCATTCCGACCACAATCATGGGTTTTCACGTAATTGTGTATTAGAGTATCTCACACAATTTCAGGCAAGAGGGGGTGTGTCATTTTCGGGAAATGGGAAGTCATTCTGAATGCATTCTGAACAGAATTAGATTTCACGTAAATTCGCTAAACTAGCGAATTCATGTAATTGCGAATTGGCTCCATTCACAATTGAGAGAAATTGCTCCCACGTGATAAACTCCCACAACAGAAAAGATATTTCTTTGTTCAGTCAGTACACTATACTATTCCGTCAATCAGTACCCTACATAATATATATTGATGCAACCTCAATAAGCCTCTGTCTGTCCTCTCTTCTTGGCTGCTCCTCAGTCCTGCTGTTCTCCTATCTCTTGTATTTCCACCTTTGCCTTAGCTTACCCTCCCATGGTGTGCCCTTTTCTTGCTTCTTGCATACCATTGCTCTCATGGCTCTCTTTCTCATCTCTCTTACTCCCTCCCTTGCATCACCTCACACTTCCTTGCACACCACTGGTCTCATCACTTCCTCTCTCTTCCCTCACATCTGAAATTCCCAGGTGGATATTTTTCTTGCAGAACAATTTTACAGAAGAGGGCCACATTTTGCCCCATATGCCAGCTTCCACAAGCACTAGAGACTTACTTTTTTCCCAGAAGGAAATCTTGGAATCCTGTAAAAATCATGGTCTAAATGGGCACTTGGTAGCATTCCTAGAATCTGGTTAAAACCTGGCTAACTGGGCGATGTGGTAACTCACGTCTGTCTGTCATATATAAATGCAGAAACCAGAAGCTGTAAAAGACAGATACAACTAACTAGAAAGAAACTTATGTGGAAAATGTTTAATGCTCTAGGTTAGACAAGAAAACCTGTAATAGACCACATGTAGCATTTGACCTACTAGGCTGCTTCTTTGACCTACCACTCTAGGAATCATTTTATCTTCTGCTTTGATGGTGTGAATGTCATCAAAAGGAAGAGGGTAGAGAAATTTATGTAACTTTGCAGTGTTCCAGAAACCACCCACCACCAGCTACAGTTCTGAGCAGATGTTTTGCAACGACTCTTCATAAGAAAAGGTCCCTCATTCCTACTCTGGGATCTTTTAAGCCATTTGTTGAAAATGACAATAATTCCCACTATATCACACATGAAAATGTGGACAAGGCTGTAAGTAACAAGATAATGTATGCATTGTCCATTCCACAGATTTACTATCTTGAAGGTTCTTCCTGGCCTGCTGCATTAATCTTCCCTGCAGCTGAATGACAAATGCTGATGTAAAACCCCAAAGCATGATTGTTTTAGTTAAAAATATACAAGGAAACCATAATCACATAGCAAATTATCAGGAGCTCAGCAAAAAAAGGAAACAGAACTCATAAAAGTTACATTTTTCATTGGCTATGCAGCCTGGGAAATATTGGAAGCTGTAGTTCAACAACAAATAAGGAAGCAAAATCAACAGCTAGGCTGGTTGGGGAATTCTGTAGTCCAGAAAGTAACATTTCCTATTTCTGGGCCAGCAGTGGGGTGTAAAATGGCAGGATGGTGCTCTATAGATTTTATAAAGCACAACAACTCATGTAATTTCCCTCAGTTTTCCACAGGAAAAGGACATGAGAAATAAAGGTCACCCCATTTCCCCCGTGCTGATGCAGATGTCTTCCTGGAAGAAATTTCAGACACAAGATTCAAGATTCAAATGCACAATCAACAATAATGTATACTTTGGCCCTAAGAAATCAACCATAGTCTGAAAAAGCATACTTTATTGGAACAAATGAAAAGAGATCTTTCCCCCTTTCAGACATAGGACAAACTACCCAGTTAGGACTGAACATATTCAATAAATGTTGGTAGAATAGTTACAGAATGATGCCTATCTGTTTTAGAGGGGAAAACTGAATGAAGTCTCCAGCATGCCACCGGACATCATTTCATTACTGGTCCCACTTGTACACTTATAGCATACTCAGGCCAGTACAGTCTTGTGACTGGTGCTCCTTGTATTGCAGTCAAAATGGCATCACGGAAAGACAAATTATCTTTAGATCCTCATTCACTCACCGTAGTACATGAGGCAGAGGGATGACTGAGAATGTTTAGTGGTCGCAGAACAATGTTTGTTGAGAGAAAGACACAGAGGTGGGGGGAATGGAAATGTCAGGCCCCACCTGGAATACCGTGTCCAGTTCTGGGCACCACAATTTAAAAAGGATGATGAGATACTGGAGCGAGTCCAAAGGAGGGCAACTAAAATGGTTAAGGGTCTGGAAACCATGCCCTATGAGGAACGCCTTAGGGAGCTGGGGATGTTTAGCCTGGAGAAGAGAAGGCTAAGAGGTAATATGATAGCTTTGTTTAAATATTTGAAGGGATATCATATTGAGGAGGGAGCATACTTGTTTTCTGCTGCTCCAGAGACTAAGACCCGGAACAATGGATGCAAGCTCCAGGAAAAGAGATTCCACCTCAATGTTAGGAGGACCTTCCTGACAGTAAGGGCTGTTCAACAGTGGCACACACTCCCTCGGAGTGTGGTGGAGTCTCCTTTGTTGGAGGTCTTTAAGCAGAGGCTGGATGGCAATCTGTTGGGGATGCTTTGATTGGGAGTTCCTGCATGACAGGGTGTTGGACTGGATGGCCCTTGTGGTCTCTTCCAACTCTATGCTTCTATGCTTCTATGAGAAGATTAGCTGGAAACCTTTATAGGGTACCCCTCACATAAAGATTTTATTATAGGTCCCATTTCTTTCCCTTCAAATGTCCAGGATCCAGTTGGTTCTATTAATATCTGAGGCCTGTAACATTGGATCAGAATAGACAAGGTGTTAAAGGATGTCTTTGAAAGAGGTGCCCCCACTAAGTGGTGAAAGATATCTGCTTGTCATAATATGATTTCCCTCACATGTGCATCGTATATTTAGCATGTTTCATTTTTTGACTGGACATGGGAAGGCAAAGATGTGGATAATTTACAAATCTGATGGCTGAAGTGCATAAAGGTATACATCACTTAACAAAATAGATGTGTTCCTGGGCATTATGCATTTCACTGAAAATTTGGTACCAGAGGTAGAAAGAAATGGGAAAAAAAGATAGGTTCTTCTACCTCAAAAAGAAGAGTAGTTCAGATTGTTTCAGCAAAAGTTTTATTCCAAACTAACAATATCTCCTTATGAATGGAAAGAACAAGGTAAACCTTGCCTAAGAAAACAAAAACATGTTGAACTTTCCAGAGACCGCTTGAAAACGTCTTCCAGAATACATCTGGGGATGATTTTTTTTTCCTTGCACTAGCCTCCACTTTTCTTTTTGAGTTCCCTTTTGGTCTGTAGATTTACGATTTTTAACATGCAGATCTGCTTCCCCCTTTTTCTCTCTTTTGCTCTTCACACATGATCAGTAAGGGATTCTTGAGGCAGCTGCTGTTTACCTGGCCTGTTGTAAGCAAGTACACACAACTACAGTAGGATTGGATGAAGCAGAATCCTGCTCTCTCTCTCTCTCAGCTCAAGCTTTATTAAATTGTTACCTACACACCCACTGCTGCAACACAACACTGAAAGCCTGTATTTCTTCAGCTGTCCTTCACCATTCTCCCAATGTCACTGCTGCTGAAAAACATCCAGCTAGATAGGGGACAAGGAGGGGAAAGGGGGCTGGGTGGATGTAAAAAAACCTTGTAAAAAGTAGCTTATATTAGGCACACATCTTAACTGAGATACACCTGTAAATACAAATAAATATATTCTTTCCATCAAGGGAATAATTTGATCATAACAAGAGACTCTCCTATATACAAGGGCATCCAAATGCAGGTCACTACAGTCATCTGATCTAAACTGTATTCTGCCTTATCTGTTAGGCCCATTATTTCCTGGGATGGACAAATGGTTGACAAGGAAACCAAGAAGTCCACAGTTAGTCATGATGAGTCAGTCTTGATTTGTATTTGAAGTTCAGGGGAATGCTGAGAACAATAACTCATTTGAGAACATGTTATTATCTACCCTGGTACCACACCTATAACACAAGCTCTGGAATTGCCTAACATTCTTCATTTTAAAGATATTCATGAACCTTGCAAAAGGGGATTTCATCCCCCAGTATTAAACTGGGAGGCGGCTGAGCTCTCCATGAAATAATGAGGTGAATTGAACAACCAAGACTTATATGTAGTTGAGCCCTCTCAGGAATGATGTGAAATGTACTCAATAATCAAGCAACATACATACAAAACTATTAATATAGTAGACAGCTAATGTAGTTGAACTTCCCATGAACAACAAAGGCAGCATGCAATCTATTCTAGACATACTTGAGGGTCAACTTTGCTGAACACAGGAAGGGGGACTTCTGAAATACACATTATGCTTTCTAGAGTCTTCATATTTTAAGATGACTGAATGATAATGGATGGAAGAATTAATTTGTTGTCCCCTGACTATGCTCTCTCCCTTATTCTGCAAACCTCAGATTTACTTGATATACATGTTTTCACATTTTCTTTTGAAAATATTATGTATATGATCCTCTGTTTCCTAACATACCTCTGCAGATGTGACTGAGCTTATAGGCATCTCTTCATTCATTTAATGGGATCTTACATACATTTTCCCATTGATTGATATATTAATTGCATTTTTATATTTATTCTATTTGTAATATTTCATTTGTTATTTTTCCATTGCTTTCACAGTTTTCTGCTTCAGTTGCTGATGGTGGCTGTTATTGATAAGTAATAAATTCTGTTTTCACTATTTTGTTTTTAAAAAAAGTACCTACAAGTAGGCAGAATTAATAATGATCTGCCTGCTTGTGTTGAGTCCCCCATGTTAAAAAGCAGCTCTAGGGTCCATGGAGACATCTCAGACCTCAGGCCACAGCCCAGCCACATAGCCTTTACCACAACACCACTGTGTGGGATCCCTATTTCACATTGTGTTTTGCCTCATCTGGAAATTTTGATCATCTGTGAGTTACTGTCCACTGATATGTGTAACTGCTCTGTGGAAATAAGTCAAGTAACGACCATATTGAAGTCAACAAGAGTTTATTTAAAGTTCAGATTACTGCAGAGATAGAGTGCTTTTTTAAAAACACACCACAGCATGTTCTTATATTTATGGCTGGCCTATTTAAGTTACATATACTTCATTGATATCATAAATCTTATGGCAATTTGGCAGAATGCCTCTACAAAATCTTGTACTTGATGGTCTATCTATGGGACATGAGGCACAGGCAAGGAAGTTGAAAAGGCAGTTTCTCAGAAAGGGAAAGGAAGGGGAGCACAAAATAGAAGCTGCATTTTGATTTATTATAGTTATGGCCAACCCTTCATCTAAGAAGCTAAGAACTCACCACATGGAGTTGCCTTATTTTATCCTGACAACAATCCTGTGAAGGAAATTAGGCTATTTGCCAGTGAATTGCCCTAGGCTAGCCAGGCTCTCAATTTCTGTAGGAAGAAATTTTGAATTGGGGTAGTCTAACTATAACAAGTATAGTTTTACCAGCATAGTTAAATGAAATGTCTGGGCAGCACACGCCTTTGAAATACATTGTAAAAAAGCTTTCACGAGAAAATAAAAAAATGTACCTAGGCTGGCCAATATGCTCCAGTGAGACTAAGTGGCAGTCTATTCCTGTTCTGAGAAGGGAGATCAGAAGATTGCTTCAGGTGCCTTCACCACCACATCCACCTGATCTTAATGGTTAGACCACATCTGGCTAGCTGTCTTTGTTGTTGTGCACTTTCAAGTCATTTCCAACTTCTGGCAACCCTATGGCCATACCCCCATATCACTGGGTTTTCTGAGACTGAGGAAATGTGACGTGCCCATGGTCACCTAGTAGGTTTCAATGGCTGAGTGGGAATTCAAGCCCTGTTCTCCCAGTGTCCTAGTCAAACATTCAAACCATACTCTTACTATTATGTTATCCATTTAATAATGCTTGACAAAGTGAAATGGAATAAGGAAATTATCGCATGAGGAAAGAAAGTGAAAGTTCAGCTTTACAGAAGCACCTTTCTATGTGCCTTACCACACAATGCCATAGTTCTTCAGTTTTATTCCTGCAGGAGATGGCTGTAAAAATGAATCTTTTTTTTTTCTAGCTGGAAAAATCAGTTTGGGAAAAGTCTAACATTTATGACTGTCTCCTGAGAACTGAAGAACTATGATTTCATGTGGTAAGGCACGTGGAGAAGTGCTGCTATCCAGGTGAACTTCAGCTTTCCTTCCTCGTGCAATTTAGGCTCATAAAAAAAGAGGAAGACCACATTACAGGTGGATAGACTCAGCTGATGAAGCCATGGCCCTGAGTTTTTGCAAGAGCTTTCTGGACTGTTAATAACCAGGTTCCTTGAAAGTCTCTCATTCATAGCATTCCAAGCTCTGGAATCCCCTTACCAGAGAAGTTAAACTGGTATCCTCCTTGCTATCTTTCTACAAGAAGGTGAAGATTTTTTTTGGGGGGGGGTTGTTTTAGCAGCTCTGCTCAAGGGGAAAGGACTGTTTATAATGTGCTGGGTTTTGTATTTTTTGTTTTCTTTTTAATAATTTTCTGATAGCTTAATTACATTTTAAATTTTTGTATAGTATTAATTTTTAACTAAGATTGTTTTGACTGCTGGAAGCTGCCTTCAGTCACAAACTGGGAAAAAGGTGGTATGTAATATAAGATCACTGTCAGTCAAAGTCAACTTCACAGCAATTAACAGCAACAATCTCAAATATAAATGTACCATACTAGCATATGGATGGTGACACGGGACATTCTGATTCTAAGCAGACATGCTAATTACTGGAGGGCTCAGGCAATGTTACACCATATTTCCATAAATCCTATGGTAACAAAACCACAACACACTCTATTTAGAATGCAGTCTGTTCCAATGCAATTCCAGGTGCATTGAGTTGGGTACAGTGGAAATCTTTCTACTGTATAATTGGAATTTGCCTTTATCTTGTCAATAAAGTATGATTGTATATAGTAGGAATTTTGTGTGTGAAGTTTAGGTACAGGGGGAGGTTTATGCTACTTTCAGCAAGGAGTGTCAGTGGAGATTATCAGATAGGAAAAGGATGTCTTTGTCCTGTCCTTGTCCCATCCTTGCTCCGTTCTTGCTGTGCTATTGCGGGAAAGACTTTCACATAATGTTGCACTTATCCAGACATTGTCCTGTCCGAGAAGTTTGAATGACCATGATCATGTGAAAGACCTTCATATGACATTGCACTGATCCTGTCATTGTCCCATCACTGAAGTGGAATTGTCCTGGCATTTTGTATTAATGGGAGTTTGCATTAATACAATTCCACTTCAATGATAGGATAATGACAGGATCAGTGCTATGTGCATGAAAGGCTTTGATGGGATGAAGACAGGAGAATGATCCCAATCCTGTCCCGTTTCTGTATGATAATCTCCAGTGTTGCTACTTGTGGGTCTTCTGTTCATACAAGCCCCAGCATCAGTAGTGTAGGGCTGGAAGTGGGGAGTAGGCAAAGGCTGATGGTGAGCATTCCATAATTCTCATCATCCCTGCATAGATGTCCGGTAACAAGAGAATAATAATAATATAGAATTTTTAGTCTCCCAAAATTTAAAGGAGTCCTGGTGGCACAGTAGTTATATGCTACAATGTTGTGAGATCCCAGTTCTCCAAGGTTGATTCAGCCTTCCATCCTTTTGTAGGTATGTAAAATGAATACCCAGCTTGTTGGGGTGCTGAGTTCACTATTAAACAGTATAGAAATGTATATAAATGAATATATATATATATATATATGTATATAAATGAAGCTGTTTAAACTGTAAATGCTATTGCTAAATGCTGTAAGGCCAAAAAGTTCCCTATCCTTGCTCTCTGTAGACAACAGCACTGCTTCTGGAAATATCACAACCCTGAAACTGCTGTCATTTTTAACCTAGCAGCATAAATATATTATTCTGCATTCATATATAAGTACAGTACAAAGTTAACTATTTGAAAAATCAGCACATACACAAAATGTCCATTTTTAATTCGGTCATATGAGTAATTGTAACTGCCATGTTATTGGCTGTGTTACTACCAGTTCTGCATGTTTTCTTCAAAATTGCTGAGTTTTTCATAGCATAAAAAGAAAAAAGGCAGCTTCAGGGAAGAGGAATCTAGTAGCACCTTACGTGTAATATTTTTATCCCATGCTAAAATAGATCAGCTGGTTTTAAAGGGGCTGCTAGATTCTTTGCAACCCTTTTCTTTTATTTCTGTATACAGTGGGCCCTCCATACTTGCTAGGGTTAGTGGTGCCTGACCCATGTGAAAGTGGAAAACCCACAAATAAGAAACCACTATTTTTTTTTACTGGAGGAAACACCTCCCTAGGAATCTTTAGGTCCTCCATCACAACTCTATGGTCAGCTTCTAATGGAAGCTGACCATAGAATCATGATAGAGGACCTACAAATGCCCAGATAAGTGCATTCTCTAGAAATCTCTAGGTCCTCCATCATGACTCTGTGATCAACCTTTGGCAAAATCACGCTGGGAGACCTAGATTCCTAGAGAGAGTCTATTACTCAAATCTGTGAATAATCAAATCCGCAAAAGTCAAAGCCACAAATGTGGAAGACTGACTGTATTATATCTCTAAAATTCAATGTCTTTCTGTAATAAAGAATGCAACTATGCTTAAGAATGTGTTCCTGAAATAATCTCATTTGCTTCCCCTATTATCTGCTGATTCCACTTCCTTTTTCAGTTACTTCTTACTATATCTGATTTTAGACTGTAAGCTCATTGGGGCAACAGCAATAGTAAACAAATACAATAGCAAGTACATTTCTATACCACTTATCAGTAACTTAATCACTCCCTAAATGGTTTACAATGTGTAAGCTAATTACCCCCAACAAGCTGGGTACTTATCTGAGTGATCTACAGAAGGATATAAGGCTGAGTGGACCCTGGAGCCCTGCCTGGGATTGAATTTATAACCTTATGGCTGTGAATGGCTGCAGTATTGGCATTTAACCACTGTGCCACCAGAACTTTCCTAAGGATCTGTCTTACTGTAATCTGTAAAGTGTCATGCGAACTGATGGTGCTATACAGACAAACCAACAAAAAGTACAGTACAGTGGTCCCCTGGGTTACGAAGGTAATCCGTTCTGGGATTACCTTCATAACCCGGAAGCTTTCATTTCCCGGGGGACCGCTATATTCAATGGACCGCGCGGCCGATTTAAAGGGGCTGCGCGGTTTTTTTTCCCCGTATTCCGGGAGATCTTTCGGATCCCGGGGGATACAATCGCGGTCCCACCGGTTTCGGATCCCGGGGTTTTCGCAACCCGGGGGATTCGTAACCCGGGGGACCACTGTAGCTGACAGCACATGAAGCTATACATTGCAGCTATTCATGTAATAACCAATGAGATAGTTCATCCCAACTACAGAAGACCCCATGAATCACTGGGGCTTATGTAAATTATTCAAGAATTCAGGCAAAGTATCTACTCTAGTTGAGACTGGCCAATGGATTTAGTCCTCTGCAAGTCTTTTTAAAATTAAACTTTATTTGACGAAAAAGAACAGCAGAGAAAGTGACCTGCCATCTGAAAATAACTGATCATAACAGATCAAAGACAAAAAAGAGCAAGCTGCTTAAATGTGTGTCTTAAGAACATTGCCCATTTTTTAGAAATGTGATTATCAAGACTCCTGCTAGAATGAAATGCACACAGTGGTTTCTGGCTGTTGCAGCCCTTTTAATAAACTAATATGCAATTCTAGAAGCAGGTTGTAAATGACATCTTCAGTACACGCATGAGTCACACTGGTTCTTCCAGAGGCTCCAGGAAACCTCACCCTGATGTCAACGCTGTTTGTGCCAAAACACTGATTTAATTTTCTTTCTTGTGGAATGCACTTGTCCAAATTCTCCTTTCAAGGTTCCATGTTAGCTATAGTCCAAATGCAAAATGAAAAACGCCCACCTATTTGTTCAGTCATTTATTTCCATCAAGCTTACCTCAGTAATAACCAGTGTGTGCAAACTGAAATGTATGTTAATCTATTCTATATCAGTAAACAGGAAACCTTCTGAGGTTCTGAGCATTTTCTCCTGTTATTGCCCTGTTATTCAACCAGGATGAGCAACGTTTCAGGAGAAATCCAACAGAGTTAACATGCTTGTCAGACTCAGTCTTAGGGTTATATTAGTACACAAGTTCAGGAATATCTTAAATGTAATTTACCATATATTTATAGCAGAAGTAGGTAAACCTGTGAACCTCCAGATGTTGTTGGACTGCAACTTCTATCAGTCCTAGCCAGTATTACCAGTGGTCCAGTACAACACCTGGAAAGTTGTCCACCCCTGATTTATTGCAAGATAGGTAAAAGATGCCTGGCTAAAAGTTTAAGATTTAAAATGAAGTGAGTTAAAGAAAATAATTTAAAAACTACATTAAAATTTAGTCTGTAATGCTTGTTGTGCCCAGTGTCTCTTCTTTACTAATATTAGATACCCAATCAGCAAATTCACCATCTACTAAAATTCAGATTTTAGTAGATGGTACCATGTAGAGCCCTCCCTCCATGACAACATCATCTGGCGTAGGAGGGAGGGAAACGACAGGCCCAGCAACACCATCAGGCCTAGCCTCAAGTTGAAGAGCCCTCTCTCCATGGCAACACCATCTGGCCTAGGAGGGAGTGAAACGACAGGTCAAACTCCATCTGGCCTGTCCTCGATTAAGAAGCAGAGCCCTCCCTCTGCACCATCTGCCTTGGTCCAGCATCAGAGGGAGAAAAGAACTGCTGGACCTGATCCCCTTCTCCTTCACCATTCCCTTCTCCTTTTGTGTCATGTTGTTTTAGATTGTAAGCCTGAGGGCAGGGAACCATCTAATTAAAAATAATAATTGTAAGCCACTCTGATAGCCTTTAAGGCTGAAGAGCAGGATATAAATAAATAAATAAATAAATAAATAAATTGCAACCATACTTTCCTGTACAAAAGTGCACTCATAAAAGTTCTTGAAAATAAGCACATTAGGAAAAAAGTTAACAAATTAAGGTCTGAAATGTATGTTAATACTAAATGCTTAACATGCACATTTCTTTGGCTTTTAGCTGCTAGTGATGTGAGCTAATGCCATCATTATCAAAGGTGCCATAGCTGCATCATAGCTGTGGTCCACACAGCACAGATTGCAGAGTTTATCACACAAGGCGAGTAAAGATCAAATACAATAGTATAATAGTGTCTTGGCAGGTACCTATCTCATGACTTTGTCTCTCTCCTGTTGTTGCTTTACATTTCAATAGTTTGTGGACACCACCTTTCCATTGACAGTCCCCACCCTGTCAATGAAAAGGTCCACTCCATCAATTATTGAAATGCAAAGCAGTAACAGGAGTAACACAATGTGAGATAAGTACCTGCCAAAAACAGTATTATCCTACTATAATTGTACTTTACTAGATCATGTAAGAAACTCCTGAGTGTTCCAGGTAATCTCCTATAAGTAGGTCTGATCCTGCCATTAGGAGGAGTGAAGCAGCTAGCTCAAACATGGTGAAAAGGCAGCAAATCAATATTTTATTTATTAATATTGCACCTTTATTTCCGGGGAGGAGAGAGGTGCTTGTGCAATTCTCTGACTCAGGTGCCAAAATAACTTAGCTGGACTTTGTGTACCTTGATGTCTCAAGAGGCATTATTTGCCATTCAACCTCAAACAGCAAAATGTATAGGATCAAGCTAGGTTACAAACTGAACAGATACTTTGGAGATTTGTAAACATTTTACCACTTCTGAAGATGCCAGCTACAGATGCAGGTGAAATGTGAGGAACAAACTCTTCCAAAATGCGGCCACATAGCCCAGAAAACCCAACAAAAACCAATTTACCACTTGTTTGCTAAGTAGTGTTCTATCTCAAACTATCAGCTGCTGCTTGATAAAAAGGATACAAGATATATGTGATCTAGCTACTGGGTGCATATATAAAATGGCATGTCAGGGAATGAAGCCAATTCCAAGGGGTCCAAGAATTTTGCCATGAAAGGCAACTATCTATAATGGTCATACTGACCAAATCCACATTGTAAAATTCTGCCAATCCTTCCTGCATAAATGCTCAGAAACATTTCTATTGGGGAAGGAAAAGCAATACATTTCAGTGTTGGAGAAGAAGATCAGAATGTGGACATGTTGCCCTTTCAGATTATAACTCCCTAAATCCCCTAGACAACATGGCCAGTGGTGAGGGATTTTAGAAGTCAAAGATCAAAATGTAACCAGTCCAATCTCTGAGGAAGATTCTGCAAAATCAAAAGCCCATTTTTGAATAATCTGAAGAAAATGCTTTGAAAAAGCAAAGTATCTGAAGTGCTGAGAACAGCCTTGCTGAGTTTCTTTTTTATAAAAGCAGAAGAGAAGGGAAGAACAGACACATCTCAGGAAATTAGGTTCATGTGTACCTTATGGCTTTAATTCCAGTGCCATTGCTACACTCATCATCCCCCCACCATTTCACTTCCATTAACCTTCCATTTTTGAGGAGCTAAATTGGGCTATAAATGAAAAGTGAAACTATCTGGAGGACATATGTATAGTCTGGCTATTTAGAAATAGGAAGTAATGGAAATTTCAAGACACTGTTCTCATGGAACACACATTGCAGGGTTTTTTTTTTTCCATTTGAAGAGGTTTAGGCTACTTATCCAAGATGGGTACTTTTAATACAATGTTTAATAAACTTTTCTAAAGTTCATGCCACGTATTAGGTCCTTGGTGGGTAGGAATTACTACAGCTGTAATTGGGGAATCAGTTTCAGATCTGCCATGTTTCTTTCCTCAGAATAGAAGCAGAATTATATTTGTCTAGATCTTTGGGTTCTCTTAACTTCATAAATTGTTTCCAATACAAAGCCAAAAGGGGCACAAGTTCCTGCTTCTGGTAATATGATATAAGGAGCTGCTTGAAAAAGATTGCGTGTCTCACAACCAGTGGGTTCAAACTAAACTGTCACTTTGGCAGCGATACTTGGGGTAGTTTTTTGCAGAACCGATGGAAAAGAACAGGGTTCTCTCTCCAATTTTGCTTTACTGAACACAAGCTCTGCATAGATAATGGTAACAAGATCCACTTAACAGCATTTTACAGAGTTCCTTAATAGGCATCTTAGGTCTGCAGCAGAATTTCTTCTGTATTGGGCTGCAGATTTTATTCTGGCTCAAAGCCTTCATCCTTTCCAGAGGATCCATCTGGAACTGGGTGCCGGAGGTAGGATTATTATGGAAGGAGTGGGCACAGCTGGGGATATACTGTATACCCCCTACCTTCACCATCTAAAACAGTTAGGCAAGGGAGAAAAACATTTATTGGGTGCAATGGCATTTTCCAAAGCTCAGTTGCATCATAGTTTCCCCTTCAGAGGAAAGCCCACAAATCCCTCCCTTCCTTACAGTCCAATTAGCTAATGACTATTACCAGTGTGGGGACAATGATCTTCATGGGAATTGTTGGGAAGTGACACTTTTAACCTTGTTCATCCCAGGACTGTGGTACAAATAATGGCTGGTATGCTTTTGGTATCCAGAGAAGGGCAAAGGAAAAGTCAAAAGGCAGCAAAGGATCAAGCAAGTAGAATCCAGCCAGAAAGCATGTAAAGATCCACAGGCAGAGCTAAGAAAAAGTCTAGTAAACTCCACACAGAGAGTCAGGCAAAGGTAGTCTATGAGCAGTGTCAAAGACAATCCAATGTAGAGAGATCTTGTAGCCCCTTTATGTCTTAAAATGCTAAAAGATCTCTCTACATACTGATTTTACAGACTAACACGGCTATATCTTTAAAGATAATCCATGTTTAGGTACCAAGGGGGTCACTCACAGCAATACAAAAGCATCTAGGAATGTTTCATAAGGCTGGAACCCCATGCAGATGTTGCTTCTGGCAGGTCCTCCTATCTGATATGGAGATTTCTGTAGCTGAGCTTCCTGGGCATCATAGGGTCAACTTTATCAAAAAAAATCTTCCTAGCATTAAATCCCACTTCTCAAGGAGTCTCCTTACATCTCAGGAGGTCCCTAATCCTCAGAAGCCTTCCCGTCAAGACAGGCACTTTGTTGTATAGTCTTCAGCTTGCTCACACTTTTATCCCGCACTATTTCCTTGGACTGGCAGGAGGCCTTATCTCATCCTTTAGTCAGGGGTTCAGCATCCTCTTCTGGGGATGTGGCATCCTTTGCCTCTCCTCTTGATGCTCTAATAGTTGCCAGATTTCTGATGTCTTTTAACTGAGTGGGTCCACATTTGTCCTTACTGGGGAAATGCTTCAGTGAGGACATGGCACTGGGACATAAAATCTCATTTCATATTTAGGACAGCATCTGCCTGCCCTGGAGGTCTTATAGATCCTGACCTTTTGCTACAGACAATATTGAAAGCTTTATTATGTCACCCATGACAGGTCACATACTGTAGACTCATTAGGTCAGTCTTGGGAAGACATTTTACATTAATTTTCTGGAACAGGACAAACACAGTTGTAACACCTGCATTAAATGGCTATCTTAGGGCTTCTGGGAGATGCAGTCCCTGCTTTGTCTCTCTCCCTCTCCCCACCTCACATGAACCTCAGATCCCAGTGGTATTACTGAGGCAGACAGAAGCTAAAACATTTAACTACAGTCTTAAGTATGTCTATGTGTCTGCATGGAAAGGGGATGGGAGGATTTCTAGTCTTACAACGTATCCTATGAGTGTATCCCGCAAAGATCCAGAGACTAATCCTTTGGAGAGTGTTAAGGTGTTTTCAAAATTATAGATTTTGTGCACACTCACAGACAGAGTGAGAAAGAGCAAAAAAACAAGGGAAAAAAAGGGAAAAAAGGGAAAAAAGAAGAAGGGGGGGGAGAAAAGAAAAGGGTGGAATCTTTTGAGTGCAGATCTTGAAAAGCTTGAAACCATCAGCAAAGATAGAGGCAAGCAGCCTGCTCCTGTTAATTTTTTATGTCTTGATTAGCTCCCACTTCAGTTTATTAAAGTATTTTCTGTTGGAATCAATTACAATCAGAATAAAGAATCAGCTACAATCAGAGATGCCTTTTCAACCCAGTACTTACACACCATGATCATATTTTCTTATGTTTAGAATGTTAAAAACTAATTATTATGCTGCATTGACAATCTGTATTAACAGATGTTGACACTGTGACACACTGATTTTACATTTTAAAAAGAGAATAATTAGGTTCATTATTTGGGATGTGTCTGCTATTTCTAGCAATGGGTGGCAACTGTTGATATGACTCAGGATGTGTATGAATGGGATGGCTCATTGTATGTTGCATTTGAAGTTAGTTGTTACACTCCTTTTAAGAAAATATTTGTCCTGTGTCCAATGAAGACCTTTGAAAAACAAGCACTTTTTTCAATTCTTACTTTTAGAACATGTTTCTTTTTATTTTCTTTCCCAGACCTGAAAAAGTCATGGTGATGAGTTGGTCATCCCCTTTAAAAGACTCTTGGTATTTTAACAAGACCTAGTGACTCTGCTTATTTTTGGCTATATTTAACAAAAATAAAATAAAATCCCACATCCTGCATAAGAAATATAATGTTGACTGTGGCATTATGAACAACAACCTTTTAGTTTCCAGTGCTGTAAAATTATTTCATCCTTGAATTGCACTGGAAGAATGTTTATTTAAAAGAATATTTAAAAATTCTAGGGCTGTTATGGATCTGAAGGGAACTCTTTAACAGGTCTAATTAGGGAGAACTAAAAATAAAGCCAGAGTAACAAAAATACATATAACCCCAAAATAGGAGCTGTTCTTTTCCACCCCTCTAGATCTAGTACATCCCTTGTCCATGATCTGGTCAGGGAGAGGTGAAGGCTATATTGGAGGAAATTTATCACTCTTAGTTCTATTCCTGAGAACATCTGAGAATCAGTTTACAAGATAACTGACCAATATTCATACAAGGCATGCCTAAAGCTTCATAGCAAGCCCAGAGACAGAGACACTCAGAGACATAGCAAGCCCAGAGACAGAGTCACTCTGCTCCAGTCCATAACAAGACCAAAAAAGGAACCTACTCTGAGGCCTCAATTTTATCAAGTAAAAGATTCATTTGTTGGTGGAGTTCCCCTTCAGAGACCTCATGGAGTTCCCCTTAAGGGACTTAGGGTGGGAGGCATACGGTTATGTCCAGTTTGTGGGCATGAACCTGCCTTATCTACTGGTGGCAGGGAACCACACAATGGCAGTGCACCTGAGTGATTTCCTCAGCTGTCACCCCATGGAGGCCCCCAAACTTTGAGCTGGGTTTCAATTGACTGCCCGTTGAATAATTCAATCAGTAATCAGTTCCTTAGATTTGTGCCTCATCCCAGGCCAACCTGAAGCTGTAATCCTAATAAAAGCTGTGGTCATGTTTTACTTCCATCACTATGGATGTATGGGTGGTTTGTCTAAGCACCTTGCGTTTCCTCTTCACAGTTAGCTTTGCAAAGAACTGCCAAGGATGCTGCTGTCCTGTACGAAATACCATATAACCAAAAGGTAGCTTGCAAATGATTCTTCATCTCAACTGAAAGCTAAGCTTACTTTAAAAAAAACACAACAGGACACAGTTAAGCTCCACATCACAGAAATCAACAGAGGAGCAATAAATGAAATGTAGGGTGTGATTAGCTCCTAAAATTCCACAGTACCAAAAAGTTAGTACAGCTGGCTCTAAGAGCAACCATACTCAACACACCTGATTTCTGCTTTTATATCACATCATTTAACTGGTCAAACAGTTTTCAAATTTGGATCTGTTGACTCTGTTCACAGATGTCATTAGTTAAATAAGGTTGTATAGTGCTATAAGATACCCTCCATAAGTCCTGATTTGGCAGAGACAGTACTGATTTTGTCAACCCATGATTCTGTCAACCCATGTTTTCAGTTTCTTTTTAAATGTTCCAGTTTTTGACTCCTCCTTTTACATTTTGTCCTTACTTCGATGGCTGCAAACTGTGCTAAAGTAATTTGTACACAAGTAACTCAGTAGGAAGAGAGGAGAGAAAGGGGAATAATCTTGCTCTCGCCAGCAAACTCAGACAAAAGCAAACTATTGTTTGTACAGCACCGTGTAAACTTACAGCGCTATATAAATAAAATTAATAATAAAAAATTAATAATAATACAGTGTGCCCTTGGTATCCACTGGAGTTTGATTCCAGAACCCCCTGTGAATACCAAAATCTGTAGATGCTCACATCCTATTAAATATATTGGAATAGTAAAATGATGACCCTTACATAAAATGACAAAACCAAGTTTTGGAATTTATGTATTTTTTTTAAAAAATTCAAGCCATGGATACTCTCTGAAGATACCAGCCACAGATGCTGGTGAAACGTCAGAAAGGAACTCTTCCAGAACATGGCCACATAGCCTGAAAGCTCCACAAAAAACTATGGAGGTCGGCCATGAAAGCCTTCGACTTCACATATCATGATTGTTTAAATATTTTAAAAAAAACAAAACCCACTTGTCCTCATGTTAGGAGCAACAGTATGTCTGTATGGAGATCTACCTATATGATATTCACTGAAAATACAAATACCGGTAGGTTTTCTTTTTTAAAATTGCTGCTTCCGCTAATTCCTAAAGCAAAAGAAATGGCTAATCTATTCAGTGTAGAAGTATCCCAGAAAGTCTGGGAAAAACAAACAGGTTTGGACGAAAGCTGTTCTTAGGATTTCTTTATTGGCAGCCTACCAAGCAAAAAGACTGTCAGCTTCTTTCTTTTCCTGTGAATTTCTGGGCAAGTGAGTTTTCCACTCAATAGGCTCAGTGTGCTAAATCAATGTTTTTGTATGCAGAAGACACCTATACAGAAGGAGAATGAACTCTTTGAGGTATACATTCATGACACATTGAAAAAGACATACCCAGGTGTCACTGGATCAAAAACATAGCAACAACCTGTAGGTAGAAACTTTCAGGCAAACAGCTACCCTACTTGAATATATTCCAACTCAACATAACCCTTCCATGCACAAATGTATGCATGCCTCACTCTTGAACGGGCCACAACTGAAAGAACTAAGACTAGGAAGTGGATATTTCATTTGGTCAAAAATCTATTCCTTTGGCATGCAAAGTAAGATGATTATCTAAGTTCTTAGTAATAATAATAATAATAATAATAATAAAATTTATTTATATCCCGCCCCATCTTTACTCAGGCAATTGGGGTGGTTTACAGCATTAAAATTATACATACCATATCCCCCAAACCTCCCTCCCATTAAAATAGAATTAAACATTTTACAATTAAACATGTTAACAATGACAATTTGGACAATAAAACAACAACAATGGCCAGGTAAACAGCAAACAGGATTGATCCATTTCTTTCTTGTGTAGTACTACTCATGCCTGGCAATTTGATACTGAACACACTTGAACTATTTAGATTGGGAGTGTTCTAATATTCTGCTCCAGACAGATATTCTATAGAGCTGAATAATCCTGGAAGTGCACAGCAAAAACCACAGCCCACATTATATAGCAGAATGTGGTAATGAAGCAATCACATTTTGCTATGCTTTCCAGGTTTTGTGAATTGGCCCTGAAAACAAATGCCAGTCACACCAGTCTCTTTCCCAATTGTACACATACATATTATGTGCAGTATGTGAGTATATCCCTTTCAACTAATATATGACAGAAAGCATTAGAGAATTGCTTTCATCTAGTGAAGGGAGTTGTGTTACCTTATTGGCCAAGGTACACAGAGCATAGATATTTTTCACCAAGTTAGGAAATTAACGTACACACAGATTAGTCTGACAATGTCTCTACATTACCTTCCCCATTCCAGCGTGAGCATGTCCCAGCTTGACAACAACAGGGAAAGCTGGAGTTGTGAGCTGAAAGATAAAAGAATATATCATGAATGGACTAATATATGTGAGTCTTTTTTCAATATTCTTGCTTTCATTGGCATCCCAGCACATATAGAATAGGGCTTTCAGCACGCACTTCTCAGTAACATTTGTCAATGGAAGATGAAGATCAAAACAAATCTGGGTGGCAGCTACACATAGTTGGCTTTCCATTGGGGTTCAACGTGTGTAGACTTATCAGGCAGTTGTCCTTGTAAGGGAGAATGTGGTTTAGGGGAGGGGGGATAGCTGTGAGTAGAAGGTTAAAGCTTCCATTACTATGACGGAGTGGGTAACCTTGTTCCTAACTGAGCCCATGCACACTCACTCGGGAGCATGAAATAAATGGAGGCTCAGCTAGACACCAAAAATTTGCTGTAGAGCATAGTTTCAGCTGATCAGACACAGACAATAAACAACTATGATTTATTCTGGAATTTTTAAAAATCTATAATCTTTTAATCTGAAGAGGCTATCACCTGCCATACACAAGACATAAAGTAGGTTTATCAGAAAGAGATTGGGAATTGTGAAATCGAAGGCTTTCATGGCCAGCATCCATAGTTCTTTGTGGGTTTTTTGGGTTATGTGGCCCTGTTCTAGAAGAGTTTCTTCCTGACTTTTCACCAGCATCTGTGGCTGGCGTCTTCAGCATCTGAAGATGCCAGCCACAGATGCTGGTGAAAGGTCAGGAAGAAACTCTTCTAGAACATGGCCACATAGCCTGAAAACCCCACAAAAAACTAAAGATTGGCCCCTCGTCTTCAGTCCTCAAGAGTGTGTGGAGGAATATCAGAGTAAGAATGCTACTTTTAAGTGATATATATACACACACACACATACACACACACACACACAACTTGTCCTTCCATATTCACTAGGGTTAGGGGCACAAGACTCCTGTGAATACAGAAAAACCGCAAATAACAAAAATACCATGTTTTTGCCTGAGAGGACACCTCTCTAGGAATCTCTAGGTCCTCCAGCGCATCTCTGTCATCAATGTCTGACAGACACTGACCACAGAACTGCGCCGGAGGAGCTACAAAGGCCTAGAGGAGTGTCCTCTTTAGGAATCTCTAGGTCTTTCAGTGCAACTTTAGTTAAAGTTGACTATAGAGTGGCACTGGAGGACCTACAGATCCCTAGAGAGAAACTATTAATCAAATCCATGAATAAAAATCCGCAAATATCAAAGCCACAAATATGGAGGGGTGAGTGTGTATATCCTTATTTATTAAACTTGTTTTGTTTTGTTTGAATAGCATGCACTGGGCAATTGCGCTTGATGCTTAATATATTATGTGTAGTGACATTGCCAGAAGCTGCCCTTTGTAACCTCCCTTGTAACATTGCCAGAGTCGCAGGGCCTGGGATGGTCCTAAACCAGTAACCTTACCATGACACCACTAGGGCCTAACTTTATGACATCAAAAATTCTCATATTTTTATCTCTGAAACCTGGCAAAATGAGATATGGTTTCTCTGGAAGTCCTAGTAGAGAAGTTTGCCAACTCTTGCAAATAATTAATTCAAACCAACATCAATTTGATTTTCTCTTGCTTACATGCTTTTTGTTAGTAAATCTGTATCCTGACTTTTCACCAGGCAGTGGAAATAAATAACAATACAATAAAATATAATACAGTAAAATACAATAAAATAGTAAACTTGGCACACAGAATTCATTAACTGATTAACTTGTGGTGATGGGTTACCACTCGTAGCTAGAACTTTTATTTGTTTTACTTGGAAAAAAGATTTAAAAAAAATGCTATTCTGATTCCAAACACCAATTACTAGTTTGAATATGAATTTGGTATGACCTAAATATAGATGATGCTTGTTATCTTCATCTGTAAGTGCTATATATAATTACATTTCTGTACATTGTTTGTCATTAAAGCTCTTTGCTACTTGTTTCCCTCATGGCAAGAAAGATTAGACAGAAGGAAGATGTGCAAATGCCTAATATCTCACATGACTAAATATACCTCTTGGAGAAAAACACATTCTAGTCAGTAGGTACATTTCTTTATCACATCCTCTCCGTGACAATGTCCTATAGAAATAATAATAATAATAATAATAATAATAATAATAATAATAATAATAATAATTATAGCCCACCCCTCTGAACAGGCAATAAAACAACTAGGAAGGAATCGTGCAGGCTTCCAGATGTTGTTCCACTGCAATTGCCAGCATTCCTTATCATTACCTCTGCAAGCTAAGGCTGTTGGGAACTGAAGTCCAATAATATCTGGAGGGACACATGAGTCTCCTCCCTGAATGAGAAGCTAAAGTTAAAAAGCATACAAAAGCAACAAACGTCCAGGGAATATTTAAAGCCCTGGATAAATAAAAAGACCATCTTTCAATGCCAAAAATAACATAATGAAGTTGCCAAGTGAGCCTCTTGGGGGAAGCAATTCTACCAGCGGGGTGATGCCTCATTTCATATAAACAGGAGAAATGGGTCTCCATCCAATATTGTGTGGATAAACGTCTTACTCATGCACTGGAATTTTTCTTTCTCCCATGCTTCCCTGAAATTTGCTCCAAAAAGTCCCTGTACCCTCCAGAGCAAATGTTGTTGTGTGTCTTCAAGTCATGTCTGACTCATGGAGACCTTAAGGTGAACCAAACTTAGAGTTTTCATGCCAGAATGTTTCAAAGGGGGCTGCTTTATCACACTAGGGGGCAAACAGGATTTAAACAAGAGTAAAACAAGAGTTAAACAGGAAATGTCCTGTGATAAACATAGGGCATTTCCTGTTTAACTCTCCTTTAAATCCTGTTTGCCCCCTAGTGTGATAAAGCAGAACTTGCTCAAGATAATGCAGTGGATTTCCACTGTTGAATGGAGATTCGAACCCTGTTTTCCCAGTGTTCTAGTCCAACACTTCAGACACTACACCATACTGGAGTACAGAAGTTTCTAGGGAAGAATCAGTTGTGTTAGCATTTTGCTGTTGGACAAAGATGGATACAACCTGTTGTACTGAGCCTCTGAAGAAAAAGTTTAGGTAGATAGATATGGAAGAAAACAATCTTCCAGGGGTGTAACATCTGACTCCCTCCAAGCTGTTTTCACAGAGGTAAGTCCAAATGTGTACAGTGATTTCCAAATAAATAGGGATAGGATTTCAGCTTTAGTGATTGTTTGGCTTATACATGCAGCAAGGGGTATGACAACCATCACAAGGGTGAAGCTGGAATAGCTGGAGCCAAGAGCTGTGTATTTATATAACCTCAGTCGCAATTCGCATGGGAGGGTGCTGAATAGTATTAAGAGAGGGCATTGCAAGAGTTTAACCAGAACAAACATATTTGTACTGAACTCATGGATAAAATAAACTGGTGAACTTCAGAATATTTGTTTTTTAAAGATTGCTTTCTTAAGAGAAACAGGAAAACAAACAGGATGATATCATTAGAATTTTATAAATTGCCTGCATTGATCACACAGACAGGGAGGGGTGGGTTTGTGGCTTAACAAATGAGACCATCATGTCAGAGATGAATAAATTGCTGTCTGTACAAATTAAACAATACTTCCAACTACCCAAATCTTAAAAACAACAACAACAAAACAAAACAAACAAAAAAAACAACCACGGTCATTTCAAAGCACAAAGTTTCTTTGGCCTTTCCACATTATTAGTACATGTACCATGTTGGTCTCAGAGATTTTGTTGTCTAAAGCAGAGCCCACATCCCACAAGCGTACTACTACTGGTCTACACGATCCAATTAGCAATGATTACGTAGCTTCATCTTCATCTATTTATCTGGTAATGCCATGTGAAACAAGCTGCTTCCCTTTGCTGCATGACAGGTCCAACTCTGAGTACAATGACGAACATATTGGAAGCTGTTGACATTTAAGGGATTCACAGACACAATACCCGCCACCATTTCACAAATCAAAAGTGGGACACTTGTGGCCAAGCAATATAAGAGTGTGGTTAAGATGGCAAAAGAGAATGATAAGAAAGAACAAACAAGCTAGGAGAGGCCGCAGCAATTTGCTTTTCCTGAATCTATTGGGTAGAGCAAACAAACAAACAAACAGCTTCATTTATATACCGCTTCATATGGCCTAAGCAGTGTCTAAGCGGTTTAAAACTGTAAGCTACTTGCCCCCAAAAATCTGGCTACTCATTTTAGCGACCTCGGAAGGATGCAAGTCTGAGTCGAGCTTGAGCCCTTTTGCTGGTCTTGAACTCGCAACGTTATGGTTTTGAGTGAGTGGCTACAATACAGGCATTTAACCACTGCGCCACCAGCGCAACATGTTAAGGAAAATGCAACATGGGACATACAGTGGAAGAAATAAAATATGTACAGTATGTGAAAGTCACAATGACTAAGCAAAAGCAATTGAGAAGCTACACAGATGAAAAGGCTAATGTAATTTAGAAGTCCTGAGAGCCAAGGACAATTGACAAGGACAGAATTATGGAATACATATTGGAAACACCTGAGAATCATAAAGTGTACAAGACAGTATGATGAAATATGATGAAATACTTGGGTTGGACTAGAGTATGAGTTGAACAATGTGAACCAATCAAATTGAGTGTAAACACCCACAAGTGGTTATAATAATATTAGCAATGTATGCCAATGTGTTCAGGTTCGGTTCCTAGCTGTTCTGTTCCATTCAGTTCTGTTATGCTTAGTTCTGTATAGTATGTATAGTGTGTGTAGTAGTATGGAGTAGAGAATAGCTGAGTTAGGCATTGTATAGAGTAGAGTAGATTTAGTTAAATAAAGTAGATCTTTTATACAAGTCTACTGTGTTGCCTGGTATCTTGAGAGAGAGAAGATACAAGAGCCGACAGAACCAAGGAGACGCTTGGAGACATCTCTGATAGAGGAGTGAGAAGGCTGAAAGAGTTTGTCAAGGTCTTCAGCCTAATCTCAGAAGCTCTGCATGCTTGGAAGAAGCAATAACCACAGATCAAAGCTGGTCTGCTCCGCTGCACAACAAGGTGGTGAGTTAAAGCAAGTATAAGACAAGCTGCAACTCCCATCATCCTTGACACAACATGCCACCTCATCCACTCCTTTCCCCTTTACTGACTTTAACAGAGTGCAACCTACTTTTGCAATTTGATCTCAGTGTGTAGCAATTCAATTCACTTTTATTTTCAAGAGGAGGGAAAGTAAGCAATCTGGGTGGCAACTGAGGAGGGGTTCTATGGACACAACAGCCTAGTGGGTTGACAGTACAGCTACTTAGGCGACCTAGTTAGTGATACTTCTCTTCTTTAGGAATTAACCATTGGCAGGAAGTTAGTACAGGCCTTGTAATTGAGGGCTAAAGCTCTAGGCATCACACACATCACTTATGTTTCTGTTAGATGGTGATCCCTTTGCTCCATGGTAAGCCACAAGTGTGAACAAGACTCTGAACACCCACACAGCACGTTGTCTATTGTTGACATAATTATAGTTGAAAGGCGAGGGTATAACATGCATTGTTGTTGCATTCTGGAAGAGGCAAACCACAGGCCACAGGCCTCTCTATTCATAATACTTTTCTTTGGTTAGAACATGCTATTGTGGTTAGTGAGATCCCAGCTAGACACAATACTTTTAGATTTACCTCTCCGACTTTCCAAGACTGTGTCATTTAAACCAGTTTTTCTATGACTCAAGTGCCTTTCCCCAATGGTCAAATGAGACCACTGTAAAAGTTTTTTAAAAAGAAGTTCCCTACCAACCCACCCTTTTCATTTTGTCAGCATTTCAGTCATGAGAACTGTAAAAACAAATCCAGATGAGTAGAGAAACAGCAAAGAAATTACATAGTCAAAGAGCTGCTCTTGCAATTGTGACTTTGGGCCCATAAATCCCCAGCTAAAACCTGTCTAAATACAGAAATCTCTTTAAAAGGTGGTATTGAGTGCTAAGAAACTTATCGTTTCTTCATGTGTATTATTCACTTTGGAACATGGTGGAAATTCGCTGAGTAGAAAACAAGCAAAGACCACTGTATTATTTGCATAGCTAAGGTGGTGAGAAAAAAGAAGTGATTTTCTCCATCTCCAAACAACAACAACCTATCTGCATCTTCCTATGAATTACTAATTTTATTCAGAGACTTTAAAAGTGTTTAGTTATTATTATGGTTACACTTTTTGAAAATAAACACTTATCTTTTTTGCTTTTCAAATGTAATGAAACAATTAGTTTCTTTTTAAATGCCATCTGAATGTTACAAGCCTGTGGTGTAAAACACACTTTCCTTTTGTCCACCTCTGTGCAAGGCAGTGGCACAATGTAGCACTTGAACTATATGATATTCTCCCTTCAGTATTTAGTGAAACTACCTCCCAGTAACTACAAAAGGAACAGAAACGTTACCATTACAGTGCAAAAGAAATGAAATTACTTTGCATTACAGTCCTGATGTAGCTTCAATATACATTTATTACTGTGGAAAAATTCATTGCAACTAATTTATTAACCCCAGGGCACTGAAAGTTGACCATCCCTGAGGAATGAGGAATACTTTGTTCTCATTGCCCCTAAAACATCACATAGGGGGTGGTACAGACCACCCAAAAGGGGCAATCTGCAGCCGCCCCAAGAAGCAGTGAGAGGGGGCCAGGGCTGCCTCACCGGCAGCCCCAGAGGCCCCATCCCGCTGCTTCTGAAGGCCACGGGGAAGCAGTGAACTGCTGTTTCCCTGTGGCCTGAAAGTGGGGTGCAGCAGGCACCCTGGGTGCCTGCTGCACCCCGCTCTCCCCAGCGGTGCGGAGAGGAGAAAGGGGCCACTGCTGCGGCCCCTTACTCCTCTGGATCCTTAGCACGGCCATCTAAAGGCTACGTCAAGGACCAGGCACAAAAAAAGAGCTCCATTTGGAGCTCTTTTTTTGCACCGCAGAAAGGGCACCATTGGTGTCCTTCTGCAGCGCGATGCCACCAGGCATGCACAGTGTTGATTAAATGCTGCACGCGCCATGACAACATCATGGCACGCCCGTATGGACGCCACCATTTTAATAAGTGGTAATAAGACCAGTGACATCTGCCTATAGCCCAGCCATTACAGCAGGAGTGGGGAAAATGTGGCTTGTGGGCTGCATGTAGTCATCTGAGGCCACTTTTGAAGCTTTTGGAGGATACCAGAAGTTAGGGGGAACCTCACAATTTTTCCATGCTTTCACCTGGAACCATTTTAAAAACAGAAAGTGAGCTATATGGGGGCTGATGAGTGCCCAAGGTCCTCCGAAGAGCCAATGTACCCCACATTCCTGTATTACCGCCACCCAAAACATCCCTAGAATTAGAGCCTGGATGTTTTTGTTTTTGCTTCTCTCCTCATCAGTTTTCCTCTTCGACTACAGTAGGTTTTGACTGTAACCATGAGAGCAGATACTGCTTGTTTTTACTCATTTCTAAGCTACTCTGGCTGATGAGCAGGATTTAAATGCTCTAAATAATAATTTAAAAAGACATGGTCAATAGTTGAAGAGATTTTTTCAAACAAAGCTACAAAAACTATTTTATTATCAGGGACAATAGAAGAATAAATGTAAGCACCAGATAGAATGGCTCCTCCAGCTAACAAATCATCTTCAATTCCCAAACTAGCCAAAACCTCAGCAGAGCAATGCTACTGATGACAACATGGAGATCTGAATTTGGAGAAACATTCTCCATAACCAAAGCCTTGCCAGACTCATGTTTACAGGAAGGAAGCATTTTCCTTCTTTCTTTTAAAAATCTTTGCTCCACCTCTTGCTTCAACTATTTCTCTCCTCAGTAATGCCTGTAGGAAGAAACTTGACTGCTGTTCATTTTAAGGACCTTCCAGGCCACAGGTCCACAGGGTCCATTGTACTTCTCATTACATCCCTAGAATGATTCTTTTTTTGTACTTTGACATCCCACCTCCCCAGAACCATAGGACTGTAGCTTTAATTATCCAAACCTTTCCCACTACCGAAGCCAGGACACTAGGCCAGATGGACAGTGACCTGATCAGCATGAATGTTTTAACTCTCTTATGATTGTTAAGACACAATCTTTGTGGCTATCTGTTGCAAAGCATCTACCTGCCACCCAGGAGTAGAGTGGACACTTCTTCACCGACTGCCCTGGAATCATGGAATCATAGAGACCTTGCTCCCTAGCACCTCAGAAATCCTTCTGTTGGTGAGGTTGGCTGGCATTAAATGTAGCCTTTGGGGAGTCACATCATGAGACATAACTATGCCAGAGGTTTATCTTCATGGCTGTGTCTCCTTATAGGGGATCTCAGCCACAGTTTTTGATACTGATAAGGTTTTCTAGTCCAAGGGTGGGGAAACTTTGGTCTTCCAGATGTTTTAGATAAACTGTCCCACAATCCCATATCACTGACATAGGTGCAGCTTATGGGAGTTAGTTCAAAAAGCCCAAAACATCTGGAGAGGCAAGGTTTCCTCCTTCCTTTGGTAGACGACTATTTTGACTAGCAACAATTTATCTTGGAAGTCCAAACAATCCCCAGGAGGGCTAACTTGCAGCTGTCAGACATGCTGCTTCAGCACACCTGACAGCCTAAGCAGTCTCCATTTGCAAGCAACCTTAGCAACCAGGCCCTGCACCTATTAAATAGGTGCAATTCAGGATATGGAATATCTGGAAGCCCCCCAACTTCTTCCATTCTGAAAGAAAATAAGCCTTGTCAAAGCAGTCTCCCAACACTATTCCCCTCCCATCTCCACACTCCTTAGTCAACTTTACCTTAGTCAGAGTCATTATTTTCCTTCTTAAAGGAATATGTTTGCGCATTGAAAATGACAGGGGCTGGGAATTGTGAGCAGCAGGAAGTAGAGAAATTCTTTTGGGAATAGCACACAGGTCTCCTTCTTTCTTTGGGCATGTCTGGGGTTGCACAGAGGCTGTGGTCTCTGTTCAAGCCCTCTCAATCATTCATTCCTGTCTTGTGAAGAGGAAAAAAATCCTTCTTCTCTTACAGGAAAGTAAAAGGCGGGGGTCAGAGCTGATTTCATCTCTGAGGCAGTACTTCAGTTCACAAGATTAAATGAGACAAATGTGAATGAGCTGCATACAAGACAGCAGTGCATCTGTTTCTGTAGCTGTGTTGTTGCTTTCCTTTCCTTGAGACAAAGGAAAGTCCTAAGGCCTACATTAGCGTTTTTTACCAGCAGTGTAATGTCTGGCTGACTCACAGAGGCATGCACTTCCCTGTCCCAAATCCATATCTCTGGCGGTATTTCTCTTATGATGTACCATTATTTTTCAGACCTTCTTTATGACAATTTTATCATGGGAAGCTCATTACGGCTGCAATCCTATTTAATATCTCTGGGGGAAAGTCCTACTGAGTTAAACAGAACTCATTTCTGAGATAACAGGGATACAACTGTTCTGCTAGATACTATTATTTCCTATAGAATTTAGACCTAGTTGTGATAATATGCCAAAGTGATCTTTGTGGATGACTCCCAATTTTTTTAAAAATAATATCCATTTACTCCTTATAAATTGATTAAAATACATATGTTGGATTATATTCTAATATGTTATCCCTGATATGAGATTATCTGTCTGTCTGTCTGTCTGTCTGTCTCTCTCTCTCATATTAGAGATATAGAAGACTGATTGTTCCATTCCAGTTAGATCCTCTGTTTAGTTTTGTCTGGACATCTAAAAGCTGTAACTATTACTTGCAAAAGATAGCAAAGATTTGGAATGACTGTTGAGGAAAGTTAAGGGAGAAAGCACAAAAGTAGGGTTATAGCTGAATATTAACAGCACAAAAATAATTACCACAAATGATTTACTTAACTATAAAGTGAGTAATTAAGAGTTAAAGATTTAAAGATTTCCTAAACTTTGTCCCAGTTGTTAAACCAAATGGAGACTGTAATGGCTATACAGACCGCCCCTTTCCTAGTTAGATTGGGGCTGTGGCCCTGGTCTGGCCTCTGGAGGACACAAAAAGGAGCCATGAAAAGCAGCCCCTTTTTGCACCCTCCAAAGGGTGCCATAGCCACAGCAGCGTGGTTGTGTGACATCCCTTTGCCGCTGCATCATCTGGATGCAGTGCCAGAGGCACGCCATGATGCTGTGTGTCATCTGGAGTGGTGCACAGTATCATGACTCTCTGGGAGTGGAGTCAGGACGCTGCACCCTGACTGTGCCGGTCTGTACAGGGCCTGTAGTCAAGAAAGCAGAAGATGACAAAGGAGATTATCACACAGCCATTTTTGCCCTGGCCATGCAGGAGGTGGGATCGGGTTGGAACAGGATCCCCCATCCCATGGGCATGCTCTGCTGGCCACTTTTGGTGGTATGGAAGCCATGAAGGAACTAGATATGCTCCTCAAATGTAAATACATATAATTCAATAACAAAGAATGATCCAAGCCATGGCATTTTCTAATTAATAATAATAATAATAATAATAATAATAATAATTTTATTTCTAAACTTCCACTCTGCGGAACAATCGGGGCAGTGTACAACAAAATTAAAACAAACAACAAGAGCCCAATCCCTAACCTCCCTCCCCTTAAAATTGAATTAAACTAATACAGAATTAAAAGCAATCTAAGCAGTAAAAATACCAATAAAAACCAATTATGCTCAAGCAGCATAGGCGGTGGCAGCATGGGTCCATTAAGCCGGGGAGTTTAGCTGGAGAGTCTTGGAGCCAGGAAGTTATTCCGGGAAGGCTTGCCAGAAGAGGTACATCTTAAGGGCTTTTAAAAAGCTATCAAGGGTGGTAACAAGACGAATCTCATCCGGCAGGCCATTCCTGTCACTGAAAAGGCCCTCGGGGAGGTCTGCGACAGCCTAGTCTTCATGGGCTGTAGCAGATTCCTCCCAGAGGACCGAAGCATGCGGGGGGGGGGGGGGGATCATACGGGAAGAGGCGGTCCCTAACATAAGATGGAGCCAAGCCATGTAGGGCTTTAAAGGTTAAAACCAACACTTTGTACTGAGCCTGGAAACTAATCAGCAGTTTTAATAATTATATTATTAAATTATATTAAACATATAATTGTGAAAGCTAGAAAAAGAAGAAAACTGACAGAAAATGAACTCATTTGAAATGTCATGCTGGAGAATACCAGGAATACCATAGACAATGGGTCTCAGAGCAAATCGGACCTGAATTCTCACTAGAAGTGAAGATGACTAAACTGAGATGGTTGTACTGATGATATTGCTTGGTGACTTGGAAAGTAGAAGTCAGTAGGAAAACAGGAAGAGAAGACTACACAACAGGTGGATTGTTTTAGTCAAGAAAGGCAAGGCTTTAAATCTGCTAGAGCTGAGCAAGGTCATGATGAGATCTTCGAGGTCTCTCATTCATAGGGTACCATAAGTTGAAGCTACCTGACAGCAAACAACAACAACAAATATTTGTTGAATGTTGAAATGGTCTTGTCTTTTTTATGCAGTTAGAATGGCAGTGGTTCAGAAATTACTCCACAAAGATGACACACATCAGATGAGTGACTGAATGGCTGTTTAGAATATAGATGTGGGAAATTTGATCAGACTTTCAAACATAGTGCTGTTTAGAGAAGGCAGACTAGTGAATAATACCTTTATTAAGAAATGGTAATATTAATAAATGCTTAGGAAAGACAACAACAAAGAAAATAATACAACACACATACATATATAGAGAAAACCACAGTGACAGAGTATTCATGTGAACAGAAAAACATGTTATTCTGTTTTTTAAAAATGTAAGATCTGTGACTCTCTAATATAGCAAGTAGAAAACCACTTAGAAAAGAAAAGCCAAGAAGAGAAATAAAACTTGTTCCAAAAAGAAGAGTCAAGGGAACTTTTTAACTTTAACCTACAAAATCCCCATCTTAATAACTGTGCTGTGGAAGCAATAAATTTGTCCTACCAAACAGCCTCACATATTGTGCTTGCATATAGATAATTTGCATCTTTTGGCCCAACTTCTTTCCCTTTGCAGGTGTTCTTTTTAAAAATGTTTGGTTTACATATTCGTCTCCCTGCTAGGTATATTACAAGACTACCAATAAATCTACTGATGCAGTTTTCTTTTTTGAATGAATGTTCCAAAACTGGATAAATGAAGTACAGTACATTTCTTGGGGAACTGATTAGAGGCTTTTGTCCTTCCAGTGCCCTTACTATATTTGTCGCTTTGACTAATTCAGCTACCTGCCAAATACTTAATATCCCACCATACTCTTGGCACTTCTAAATATTTCCACTTCATTGCTATTTCCATCCTTGCGATAGTCAATACATTTATCATCTGTTATATATTAGATTCCTCCCCCTCCCCCTTTCCCCACATATCTCTGAAGTAATCAAGTAGAAATATGACATGAAGACTGCCTTGCTGGATCAGACCAAGGTCAGTCTGTTAGTCCAGCGGAGAGCTTGGAAAAGTTATACTGGCTGGGGATTCTGGATTCTAGTGAAAAAAGAAACTCTTAGAAGTTCTGATCCACCATCTGCTCTTATCAGTAGTATGTTTGATCTCTCAGAAGGTGGAGGCCTGAAGGGAGTGGGCTTTCTAGGATTCCCTTTGTAAATGGAAAGTATACAGTTAGACACTGACATTACTAATGGCCTACAGAAAGAAACAAACTAAAAAATAGTTAAAAAAACGGTCATCTTATGAATGTCTTTATTATCAGCTTTAAATTAGACTCATCTTCTGCTAGTGGCACTGGGTTTTAGGAAAGGAATACAGTGGAATAAGGAGTATAGGAGCATAAGGAATAAAAGAAGCCAAACAGCAAAAATGTGCAAGAGCCTTAATTGTCTGTTGGGTGCCCTTTTTAGTTAGTCCAGGGGCAACAAGGCAAAACATCTCCTCTCAGAGCAATCTTGTCCCCACGCCCCACCATAAGAGACAGCTGGAATACCTGGAGCACCTTGTACATATGCAGTCAACATACATATATGTCACTGATTTTTAAAAAGAAGCAGATTTGATAGAAAAGCAGAACAGAGCACTAGGAGCAAGAACAGCTGCACCACCTTATATGCCCAAACATTTGGGTTGCCTCTTATGCTGACCATACAGATGGCTAAATAGCAATGTGATGGAAAAATACAAGCCCTCTACTTTAGGAAACAAAAGTATATATTTGCTTCATTGTTCAATCAAAAATATTCCAGAAGTGAGGGGCAGCAAGTGAGAAGGGACGAATCCGGGACAGAAGAAAGGTGGGAAATAAATCTATGATGATGATGATGTATGGGGAAATTAGTCATATATGTTCTATGGTTCTTGTCATCCTCTATCTTCCACTGTCCTATCACTTACTCAGTTCTTTTACTTGATAAGTGACAAACAAATAACTGTTCAAGAAAGCAGGAAAGACAGAGCGCAGTCAACAGGACCATGGAGATAATAGGTGGCTCCTACACCTACACGATTTTCTCCAGCCTCAACCAAAGGTCTGAAGATGGCAAATTGCTATTGACAACTCCAGTTTTCTTTGTAACATAAAGTAAAAATAAAAACACTTTTGCAGCATTTTGGAAGCTCCAGAAATCATCTGATCACAAAACGTTTGTAGTAGAGAACAGGGCCCTTTATATATTTTTTTATCCTATAACTTCCATCAGTCATCACCAGCATAGTCAATGGTCAAAGGAATTATAGGAATTGCAGTCTAAAAACTCTAGGTGAGTCACATTTGCCCCTTCCTGCTATAAAAGGAACATAGGATTCAAAGTCCTTCAATACTTGTTCTGAGGGCAGAGCACAAATACCAATGGAGCCCTTCTCTTGCTATTTCCCACTGCATTGTTTGTGAACCCACATGACACTTCTGTGTCTGGAATGTTCTCAGTAAGATCTTTTCTCAGCTGATCCTTATCTGCAGTATTTTTTTCTCTCCCTGAAACAAAAATGTTCCACTGTGAAAGAGGCCCAGAGACCAAAACTATCTCACTCTTAGTAAGTAGGAGTAGGTGGACAAAATTAGACTGTTATGTTTGTGTGTTTGGACAATACTTGGAATATATTTTAGATGTAACATTTTAAGCTGTTGTACAGTTTTGTAACACTTAGTAACACAGTTGCAACAAATTAGACAACTAGTGTGCACCACATGCATAAAAGATGGTTCTATGCCATTCTCGGGGGCAGAGCTATAAGCAACACTGTTTCTTTAGTTGAAAGTGAGGGGTCTCAACATGCTGTATTGATCTCTGTAGATGTTTTAGACAATATTTTTAGTATTTGTTGACTTACATATTTTAATCTGTTCTGTTTTAAATTGTGTTTGTGGTTTCTCTTAACTTTGTCTTTAACTGTATGTTGCTGTTACAACTATGTTTTATTTTGCTTTTATTTAGATTATCTCATCTGAAAACAATGACATTTGTTTGAAAGTCATTTCCTCTGCTGTTCATAGTCAGTAATGGACTCTCCAAGTGTAGGGCTACTCATTATCACAGGTGTTGCCTTTTAAATTTTTTGCCACAATCTTGCAGGGTTAACAAGAACAATAACTCTCGCAATACTACAGGCAGGAGTTAATTTTAATGTGATACTTTAAAGCCCCACAACTTCTGGATGTAGCATAACACTAATAGACCTATTAGTGCTGTGCACTATTGCTTCTATTTTTTGATAAAGTGTATTTTGCAAGGGGAAAAATCCTACAGAAATCCTAAAAACAAGCAATAACATTATAGTCCTTCACATAAAGAAAGTATGATGAGTACTTCCCTCATGAGAACACAGCATATCAATATAAATGGAATTTATCTGGGGGAAAGGAAAAATAGATAAAATAAAGGAAAGCCATAACCATACAGGGAAAATTCCAAATAAAACTTACAAAATCAGTCTAACTCAGGGCACATCCAAATTGACTGAATAAAACAGAAAGTCATGGATATTGTCCTTGTCCTTTCAGTTTCTATTTTGGAGATCCACCACCTTTTGTTCATCCCAGAATATTTCAACTCAGCTCATGGTATGATTTTTTAGATCAGCTCCCCAAGTTGGTTTATTTTACCCCTGTATTTTCCAGGAAGAAATATATAAGTTTAACTGGCTGGCTGTTTCTGCTGTCTAGGAGCTTTCAGGCCTGCCCCTCATGATGTTTTCAGGGACACTGTAGAGGGGTCTTTTCCAGGTAGAGAGGGAGGATGAGGGACTTGATGGTGAAAGCAACTGTGGAGGTCAAGGAAAACACACTCACAGAAAAACCAAGCACAAGCCTACAAGTAGAAAAGGATGAGGTGAGGAAAAGAAATCTATGTGGATCTGAGATCTTGGGAAAAACTGTCACATTGAAACAGAAAAATTGAGATATCCTAAGAAACATTTGGATGTGGAACCAGTGATCTGCAAGTATACCTGAAATGAAAAGTCCTGGAAACTCTTGGTACTTTCAGTCAGTCCAGATAGGCACTTAGCTAGTACATATTACCTACTTGAATAGACTCATGGGATTCAGATCATGTGCAAAGTTTACTTCAGAGGAGATGCTTTGAATGTCTAGGTAGGTGTTACAAGTCTAGGTAGGTGTCAAAAGAGCTGGCAAGTTAAAACCATTAAAAAGAGCTTATGTTTGGGTTGTGTATTGAAAGACAAAACATAGGTTGTATTTTTATTCAAGGTTCACAGCATGGTGCCAATTCACTAGATATTCTAGGGTTCACTGTTCATCTCTATTTCATATCTTCCCCACTTTAGATTCACTTGAAGTAGGTTCTACAAAATTCCCAGATTAGCTATATAAAGCAAGTTCTCACACAGTAAACACTAACAAAGATGAATCATGTAAAAAGACCACCATAATGTATATTTATTATAGGAAAGAGATATGCTACATACAGTGCATATACTGTGTGTGTTTTTTTCCCATTGTTTTATATAATTTTTCAGTGTTTAAACCAAAACCATACAGTGGGTCATTATAATTCTACATTTGAAAAATTAATGTCTTGGTTTCATACAAGGTAACATAATGCAGACCAAAACAGTAACAAAGCATAAAGTAAACCAATTATAGCAAAACCTGAAAGCCAAAGTTTGTGGAAAGTTAGATTTCTTCTTAGATGTTGAGCACACATTGCATAATTATTATGGGTAAGAAGCACAGAAAATGCAGAGTGCATTTAAAAGTTAATGAGAAAATAAATCACGTTGAAGAATTAAATGTATACTTCTCTTTTTCCTCAGTTTTTTTTTTGGCTGAGACATAACAAATAGTCAAAAGAGTATTAAACAATAATTGTGAATATAGGATATTAAAAGTTCATCTGAAAAAGAAACACATGAGAGAGCAAAATAGTTTCTTGAAAAGCACATTTCACTTCCAAGATATGGAAGCACTGGTGATGCAAAGAATAATAGCTGCTGAAAAAAGAGAAGAACCAGTACATCTATTAGTAGAATGGGTTTACCAAGCAACCTCAATAAACAGCACAGAAGGAGAATGTGGAATCTCACAGTTTGCTCATAAAAACAGAATTCTAGCTTGTTGATGGATGACAGAATAGCTTCAAAATAAACTCCTGGCTGGGGTTTTAAGTTGACACACACTCTCTGATGAAAAAATTAACATAAAGCAATGTGAGAAGTGAGAAGGCTTGATTAATTTTTTTGTGCTGTGAAGTGGTTGTAAATCAATCACAGTCTCTCTCATGGTCCAAGTCTCAAGGCAAAATACAGTAGTGCTAGATTTTTAAACATGGAATTGATTGTGCAAAAAAGCTTTTCTTTAAGAATCCAATAAAAAATTGTCTATTGGAGGAGTGTTCCTTCTTCTTTCAGCTATTTTGATAAAGTATGTGGTCAACTCAAACTGTTAGCTAGTACATTTGGAAGGTACAGCATCACAGATGTCTTACCGTAAGTATCTTCATTGTCTCCCAGTGTGATCACTGGGAGCTAATCAAAAGATCTGGATGGGTCAGAGCCTTTAGCAGCTTTGATTACATTCAGCAGCATCCCCACATTGAGAGTCACTTGGTGAACATGGGGCTTCCGGGGGTGGTGTGTGCCTCCTCCCCTATGCCACCCTGTCCTTTTCCTGAGGAGGAAAAATATGGGATGGTGCATGGGGTGTGTGTGTGCGTGGATAAGTCGTTTGGGGGTACACATAGAGAGGCGTGGGGAGGAGCAAGCACAGGGACAGTACAGTGAGGGAGCATGTGGGGGAGGGCCCAACTAAGCATCACTGCCCCTTCTGGGGTGTCATCTGGTGCGGGTTGTACCACTGCAACTCCCCAGTGACACCACTGATTACATTCATGTTGCATGTGGGCTGGTGTGTGAGACTCATAGGAAATCTCTTTACCACAATCAGTAAGTATAGTAGTCCACACTAGAGTACTCAAAGAGATCTAGTTGGTTTTTCAGGGGGTGTTCTTCCCAACTTAGGAGGTAGAGTTAACATAATGTTAAGCCACTGGAGAGTCTTGAGAAACCAGCTCCTAGAAAGAGAGTATTTGAAAAACCTGACATGGCCAGACTTTTCATTTGAGAGCACTTTTAAATGTATCTTCATTCCACCCATGCTGACTACATGGCAGAAACACTGGAGATTATTGCATCACCTTTAAAATGCCTTAAACCCAATGGGATAAAGGCACATTTAATTTTAAAACAGGGCGGCCAGGTGAGTGCAATGCTGGATAAGTGTGACTGGGATGCAGGCTGCATACAGGTTGCATTAGCCTGACCACTGACAAGTGTGATAACACCTGGTTTTAAAACTAAATGCACCTTTATCCTGTCAGGGATAAGGCACTTTAAAAGCAATGCAATGATCTCCATTCTCAGACTTGGATAGGGAAAGGTAACTTGGGAAAGTGAAAGATGGTGAAGTAAGTAAGAAATCTTCTTCTAACTATTTTCCTCCTTCTATCCTTCCCCTTTTCTTCTTCTATCTTCTTGGGCACTTCCTCCAGCAGGGGATTTGGTGCAGATGTGAGTCAAAGCTGCTCTGATAAATTGGCACAAACTTTCTGCTTTGGGTCGGGAGATAGGATTCCTTCTCAAGGTATCACATCTTTGCAAGGATTTTTCAGTTTTGTTTTTCCTCATTTGTCTCTACAGCATAGGAGTGGTGATGCTCCATGCCTTTTGTACAAAGGTGTACACTGACTTCATCCAACTCATTTCATGGGTGGAGTGTTGACACTCCCAGAGCTGCATCTTTCACAACATCTAGTCACTATGGGACTTACATTTTTTGGCAAGTCCTCAGGAAGGATTTCCACGTTTTTGCAGACAGCTCAGAGGCTGCTGTTGTTGCTTAACTGAGTAGCTGAAAACTGTGTTGACTTGGTCACTGTAGCAGCAAATTCCGTAAGTGTTGAATCAACAAGTGAATCACCTGTGATGTATATCTGATCTTAGCAGCAAGGAGCTCCAGAGGTGTTATATAAGCCCTTATAGGGGTTACTGGAAGCCAGGGGTGGTGAAAAACGCTGGTCTTCAGTGAGGTATCATTGAGTCCTAGGGTTCCTGACACCTGTTGAGGCTGCGGCAGGCCCTGGCTAAGTATAATAGTGTTGATGACAGCAAGCAAAGCCATAGGCTCTACCAGATCAGTACAAATAAGAACTGACATTTGTAGCTCTTTGTGGATGGCTACATTCCAGGTTATTTCTCATCTCAATTCTATCTGTACACAACTCCATTAGTTACAACAACATTGTTAGCCTGGAGTTGATGGAGAACACAAGGTACCAAGACATGGTACAACTAGTTTCACCACTGGGTTTGAAACATATTAAACTGCTTGAGATTATTAATTCAGTTTACCAAGGTATTCTTTGTGTGGTTTTGAACATACAAAGACTATACCCAGTACTGTTGCACTGTAGCTTAAAAGTTGTTTTTGGTATCATCATACATAGAGTGAGAGCAGAATTAACATTGCTCAGCTGTCAGTGACATTAATCAAATTGTGAGGGCTGGTTGCCACATGGTCTTGCGGGATCAAAGTCCTAAACATGGTGAAGCGGAAGACTGAGCCTCAGGCTGGTATCTACTCCCAGATATTGAACCTAACATGTGATATGGCCCCCATATGTGTTTGTGTATGTCTATATGCATAGGCCAAGGATGGGGAATCTTTGACACTCCAGATGTTTTGAATTTCTACATGTTTTGAAGAGTCAGTATGGAATACTGTGGGAACCAGCCCTCTGGAAGATCAAAGGTTCCCCATCTTTACCATAGACTCTCCTTATCTTTCCCATAAAATGCACTGAATGGATTGGATAAGCAGTGTCTCTACATATAGGCTTTCTATTGCCCACTACTTTATATTTGCAATGAAGGATGGGGAACACGTGTGAGAAACAGCTTTACTCTAAAGCCATTCCACCCAATGTGTGTCAAACATTACATTAAATTTGTAGGGTGTGGCTGACTCTCTCTTTGCCTCTTGGGCTGCACCTGCACTTCAGAAATAATCTGTTTGACACCACTTCAACTGCCATGGCTTAGTGGCTTATGCAATTCTGAGAACTGTAGTTTTGTGAGACATTTAGCCTTCTCTACCAGAGAGCTCTGGTGCTATAACAAACTACAGTTCCCAGGATTCCATAGCATTGAGTCATAAATGGTGTCAAATTGGATTATTTCTGCAGTGCAGATGGAGCCTTACTCTAACAAAGCATGTAGTTTCCAGCTGGATGGGAACCACTAGTTTAGAGAGGAGAGGTTTAAAATCACCCATCTCACCCCCTAATTACATCCTCCCACTCCAAACATGTGCATAAATATCTGCCAATTGAGGTAATTCCCCATGCATCTAATGAAGTGGGCTCCCTCCCTCCCATCTCCTATCTCCTTTTCCCTTCACAGTATATTCCTTGCTTGCTTCTTTTGTGCTGTCATTCATACCACTGTGTTCTTGTGGTTCTTCAATCCCTCCTTTGCTTTCCCCCTAGCCCACATTTTGCCCCATATCAGGTCCACAGGGGTTAGTGGTTTACATTTTTTTTCCCAATGAAAGCTTGGAATCTGAGCCAAATGATGGTCCAGACTTGCATTGGTTGGCATGTATAGAATCTGGATAAAACCAGGCTATCCAATGATATAGCAAATCTATATAAAAGGCCCTTTCCAAGCTCTGCAACATATTATTGAATAAAATACATTTTGGATCTTTACACATCTAGTTTCAGCACTTGGCATGGTTGTGCAAACAATAGAACTCATGAGATTTAAAGGCCCGCCAGTGCTCAAAATGGTTGTTAGCATCTCCCTTTCCTTTTCTCTTTAAAGTTGGGTGTTAACAGTCAGAATCAACACAATGAGTGAGGTTGTTGGGCTCATCTGAGGTTTGGGTACAGCCTCACTTGATTCTCCATTTCTGAACACCAATATGTTCTGCTAGTTTTTTTTAAAAAAAGTTTAAAGATGAAAAAGAGATGCTTATCCCTGCATATACAATATATGCATGCATCCCAGTAGAGTTATGGAGGAAGTGGTGCAAGGGACTTGAGAATGGCCCGTGCCCAGGGTCACTTCAGACCTGGTGCTGCTCATGGCTCTTTATTTGCAAGATGAAGAGAGGAAGTTAAACAGGAAATGTCTGCATAGCCAGAAACCAGACAAAAAGCAGCTGAGAATCTAACTGCATTTCTACTGTTGCCCTGTGAATGTCATCAGAAAAGAAACAACCTCCTTCCCTTCCTCTTTACTTGGCTTTTACTCTTGACTTTTTCCTGATTTACTCTCCACTTTCTGCAGCTTACTGATGTGAACCAGAAACAAATGTAAATATCCAGGTGCAAACCGAACAACTGCTGAACTGCAGTACCCTTCATTTCATGCTCATTTATTCTTGTCCAACTTGGGAGTTTCGGCTGGTGGCCAAAACTATGCACTTGGGGGAGGGATGGCAAACCTGGGATGTGTGCATTGGCTGATGACATTATCAGGTGGCAGAGTGTTTGCAAGCAGGGATAAAGACTGCTGAATATCCATCAGCATGAGTGAAATGGCATACTAGTCAGATCAAATTGATGTGTGGAATGTTTAAATTGAAACTGGCAATGGGCTGTGTAATCTTGTTCTGTTTATCTTCTACTGCTACAGGTGCCGCGAGGGAAGCGGTTTCCTGATGTGTAATTTTTCCTTCTCCAATTCTGTTGCAAAAGTAAACAGATGGAGAGACTGTGAGAAGAAAGGAGAAGGACAGTCCCATCATACACAACTCAGGATGATGATGAACAGACTGTTGAGTGGAACTGAGTAGAATTCCACTGGGGCCTATGCAAAGAAAGTGTAACATATTGCTTGACAAGATTCCTTAGCAGAGCAGGTATTGGCATATCAATGACAGCCCATCATCCCAATCATGGTATATTTCTGAAGGAAACTTTCTTTTTTCCTAATGAATGCACACTAAGCTCTTCCAATAACAGCAACAAGGGAATAGCTGACAAGAGATTTTTTTTTTCTGTATAGCCCCTATTTCTTTTTCATCAGTAGGACTGGATCCTTTAAAGAAGTTACAAAGAAGTCACACTTGGTTTTTTGAAAAACTAGTTCAGAAAAAAAAAATACATTTTCAGAATGCATTATTTCTAATGAAATATGCTTCCACTGTTTAACCAAAGAAACATAATTCAAAGAGGATTTTATGCACTTTGAATTGTGGCCTAAATACCATAAAGGCACAAGAGTCCACCTGATCTTGGAAGCTAAGCAGGGTCAGCAGGGTTAGCAGTTGGATGGTAAACAACCAATGACTACCCTGGTGCTCTTGGCTGTATTTCAGACTGAGGAAAGATCTGGCAAAACCACCTCTGAGTATTTCTTGCCTAAGAAAACCCTATGAAATTCATGAAGTCAGCATAAGTGAAAAGGTGATTTAAAGACATGCACACACAAATTTAAAAACTACTCAGTAAAAACTACTATCAAAAATAAGAAGAATATCAGGATATATACATATGCACCACTAGAGAAGGGTGATTAACACCTAGTTTGTATTAGATTGGATTGGAAATATTTTTGTATATTTATCCATCAATTAAAGTACATATAAAGACAAAAAAGGAACATAATTACTAGACCTTGGAGAAGTTAGGGTCTTCTGAGTCTTCCAGCCAGCTTGGCAACTAGGGCCCTAAACAGACCAGCAATAAATGCTGGTATTGGGGCAGAGTGGGTGTGTGGCAACTGCACGCTATGTGCCCCAACTCCGTCCCCATGCCATGTGTCCCACTGCATCATGAGAGGTGTCATGGAGCTCCCTTGGCATAGTGTGTACATGTGCTGTATTAAAGGAGTGCCGAAGATCCACAGTGCCAGTGCAAAAGTTGGGGGTGTGGTATGCAGTTGGTGCGTCCCTGATATGTAAAGCCCCTAGGTTTGATAATTACCCATGTGTAACATGTGCAAAATAAATATCTCATATTTTTCCAGTTTAGAAAGTCAGGAGCTCGGCAGACTGCCCCAAAAGGATGGGCTGGATGTGGCTGTTTTTGATCCTGAAGGAGCCTGCAGCAATCAAACTGCACAGGCTCCCTCCACACCAAATGTGCAGTGATGATGCAGGCGCGGTGGCATGCAGACGCTGCACTGTGCTTGCATCATAATGGTGACCCCATGTGGATGGGAGGCCACCATCATGGCGCTGCTGTTATGAACTAGGATTTGTGAGCATGCGGTCACTGCATGCTCCCGAACCCTAATTTTGGCCCGAGGACAGCGCTTTCCACCCATCTGTACTAGGCCTCTGATTTTTTAAAAATCTGACAGGGGAACCTACAAAGTTCAAGACCTTTAAGGGCAAAACTAAAGTCTGTCATTATCTGCAATTAGCTGCAAAGGGGACAATAAACACAGGTACAATAGTATACCCCTGTGACTTGCAGCTTTGGAGGATAGCAGATGTAACTCAGGGTATTGGCATAGCAATGGGATGTTAAAAACAAATGGTCTCAGAATCATCATGGTCCTGATATGAATCCTCCTCACCTGCTTTAACCAAATCAAATCCTGTCACATGTTTCTCTTGTTGTATTTAATATGCCCTTCAGAAATATTGCATATTCAAGGAAGGAGTGAAAGGAGAGGCCTAGCAACACCATCGAACCTGACGTCAAGTTGGAGAGCCCTCCTTCCTGACAACACCATCTGCCCTGGGAGGGAGTGAAAGGGCAGGCCAAACTCCATTGGGCCTGCCCTAGATCATGAAGCAGAGCCCTCCCTCCATGCCATCTGCCTTGGTCCAGGCCTCAGAGGGAGAGAAGAACTTTTGGACCTGATCCCCTTCTCCCCCACCATTCCCTTCTCCTTTTGTGTCGTGTCTTTTTAGATTGTAAGCCTGAGGGCAGGGAACTGTCTACCAGTATTTAAAAATAATAATTGTAAGCCGCTCTGATAGCCTTTAGGGCTGAAGGGCAGGGTGTAAATAAATGCTTATTTGTTTGCCTAAAGAATTATATGATAAAATATGACAATCTCATATTTTGTGGAGGTTTTAACCAGGAGCTATTGCTCAGAACATCAATGAAAGAAATAGACAGAGAAAGGTAAAAAGCAATAATGCGGAAGTGAAGAGGAAAAATACAGATGCTTAGGAAAGATAAATAATCTCAAGAGGCCTTATGTTGAAAGGATGGAGAAACCTGTAGCAGGATGCATCCACATCATCCTTGCTACCCAGAGTTACAATGGAGTGTGAATACAAATGCCATAGTTCTCTCTTTTTAAAATCATAATGCAAAACCAAAATATATTTGTTGCGGCAAATATAGCCATTATATTTTCTAGTGTAAAAATAAATAGACACACGTCTCCCATTTCATAACAGCAACAGCAGCAGTTTGCAATACAGCTTGAACATTTGAATTCCTTTCTGCCAACAGATTCTGCTTGAATAAATAGTATTATATTACCTGGTATTCCACCTGCTCTCCCAATCAAGCCCTCTTTTAAAACCCACAAGATAATAAACCTCTGCCAGCCATATAAATATCGGCTTGGATTTTAAGGTAAGTTAACTTAAGAAAGTTTAAGGAAAGCTCCTCATCTTCATTGTGCTTCTGACAATATGAAAGAGTGACCAAATATATCTGAGTTGGTCGTGCTTCATGGAAGAAATAAAGTAGCTGAGAGCACTTCCATCTACTTTGGGCCCGAGGAGAGAACGGCCCTAGATTGAGAGTGCTTCAAAACAACAACAACATTTATTTTAATAAAACTTAAATGTTCACTCAGAAAGCAGAATTTGCCTGATTCTGTCAGGTTCTGTCTTGCAAACCTGAAACTCTGTGTGTACAGGAGTGCTACCTGAATATTTTGGGATGTCCAGTCAGGTTCTGCTGTTTAGTCAGGTACCTTTAAGAACTTTAACTGAATAATTAAGTTACTCATTGGTAACAGCTGGCTTGACAATGGATTCGTTTAAGAGTTATCTCTAATCTTGGAAAGGAATAAACTGATATTGTGTAGAAATCAAACATATGGGGTACATTCCTTAACCTGTTCTCTGACTTATTTGTAGAACAAATAGCCAGCAGTGGGGTAAAAGGTCCCTTATATCCAAGAAGCCAGCATGATTATATTTTTCCTCCTCACAATTTGCACTTGCAGATTTTAGCATGATTAGGTGACTGGTTTGCATCATGTTATAGGCATGGCTGCACCCACCCTGTATGATGTCTGCAGTGGGTATGATATTTCCATCACTGGAAAATGTAATGGGCAGCCAACAACATCCAGTGAACCGTATCCTGGGAATGGTAAGGAGAGGTTCAAGTTACCCTATTAAAAATGGGACTATGTGAACAAGGCCTCAGTTGTAATTCCAGATGGTTACATCTCTGCTAGAAAAGCAGATCAGCTATAATAGTTGCAGATTTGAGAGCAAGGAATAAAAGAAAGTGATGGATTGATGTGTGTCAAACTTTTTTGTATTAATTAGCACAAATCCTTTATCACAGGCAACTGTGCTCCTAATGAATATGAATAAACATCACTAATAAAGAAAGCAGGTTATCACTGTTATGCTTTGCACTCAAGCAAGCAAGTATGGGTAACTCCTGGCTAGGACAGATGGGAGTTGTATTATCTGAAACCCACACATTTCCTACCCTTTTATATAGCCTTATTGCAAACACAGAGCAAGACTAGTCAGAGCTGCATCCTGTTTTTACAGAAGGAGTGTGAAATCCAGATGTTTTGGCCTACAACTCCCATCAGCCCTTTCCACATGGCTAATGCTAAAGACCATGACAGCTGTGGTCCAAACATATAAAAAGTCAAAACTGTATTCCTGTATTGCAGTTATATATCTTTTTAAAAAGTGGAAAATTCTCTCCAGGTAACAACCTTGCAACCTTAGCAGCTGGCATATGGTTCTTAAATGTGTAACATAAAAGAATAGTTGTAGTTAGGGTTAAGAGCAAATGCTTTTAACTTAAAAGGTTGCAAGTCTAATTCCTGATGCCTGTCAGTTGTGAAAGACTCCTGCCTGAACCTCTGGAGAACTGAAGCAATATTGAGCTAAACAGACCAATAATTTGACTGGCTATAATGTAGCTTTATATATAAATCCTCACTGTGTGACACAAGATATTGACCAGAGTGACACTTCCTAGAGACTCTTGTGGATACAGTAGTACTGGAGGGAACCCAGTGAAATATTAGGACTCTCAGATTGGAAACTGGAGAAAAAGATAAAGATGCCCTGATAAAGCAGAGGGCCAAGCAGATTGACTTCTGGGGTCTTTCTTTATCCCTCCATGCCAGCTGCTGTGGTGAAATTAAGGAAAATACCAGGGGAAGCAAAGGTAAGAGCAGTTGTCTTATAATATATTTTATAAGTATATTTAAAGATGAATGGCATTTGTAACCCATAACCAGCTTCAGATGTGTTATGTGGTGGTCCACAGGTTATACTGCTTTTGGAATAAGAATCTTGCAGCTATATGATTAAGAAAACAAAAATAATGAGCATAGATGATTTACATAACTTTCAAGTGGTTAATGAAGGCATCAGAATAGACAAGAATTTTGCATACCTTGGTTTATCATTAATCAAAATGGAGACTATAGTCAAGAAATCAGAGGAACATTAGAACTTGGAAAGGCAGCTATGAAGCAATGAGATAATATCCTCAAGTACAAAGATATAGCAGTAGATAGCAAAGTCAGAATAATTCACACCATCATATTTCTGATTTCTCTGTATGGGTGTAAAAGTTGGACAGTGAAGAAAGGTGACAAGCAGAAAACCAAGGCATTTGAAATGTGGTGATAGGGGAAATAGACTGCTAAAAGAGTCCACACTCATTAAAAGACAAGATAACTAAACAGAGGCTGGTATACTTTGTACATATCATGAAGTGGCCTGAACAGGGCTGCTGATGTTCATGCCACTTGGGCAGTTCTCATTCATAAGGCTGCCACATGTCAGTTGATTTGGTAACAAATAATAAGAAGTTACGTAATGCTTCCAAGTGCTATAACATGGGCCATAGGATTCTTGTTGCCCACAGCAGAGATGGAGAAAATGCAACTCTCCAGATCTGGTTAGACCACTAGCTATAGCTGATGGGAGCTGCAGTTCAATGCCATCTAGAAAATCAACATGTTCTCCACTCATAGCTTACATAATGCTTCTTATTTTCATTTCAGGGGATAAAAGCAAGGGAGACTAAAGCTGCAACTCTATTTTTTGGGAGTAATTTCTACCAACTACTGAGCAATTTTGTTGTCAACTGTTGTCAAGCTGGTTTTGACTTATGGCAACCCTATGAATGAGAGACCTCAAATATCCTCAACAGCCCTGCTCAGGTCTTGCAGCTCAGGGCCAAGGCTTCCTTTATTGAGTCTCTCCATCTGGAATGTGGCCTTCTTTTTCTTCTACTGCCTTTTTACTTTATCAAACATTATTGTCTTTTTTAGCGAATCATGTTCTCTCATGATAATGGCCAAAGTATGACAGTCTCATTTTAGTCATCATGGCTTTTAGGAAGAATTCAGGCTCTATGGTCCATTTATTTGTCTTTTGACCTGTTCACAGTATCTGTAGAACTCTTCTACATAATACATGTTTAATACATGAATAGAAGGGTTGCATTCTAAGAACACTGTAAAGTTATATTTAGGGTTGTGCATGATCTCAGATGGGAGTTTTAAATATATGGAGACACTTTTGTCTCTATCTGGTGATTTCAAATCTAAGTTTATGTTTAAGGTACATTAACCTTAGATTTGATGAAGGCTTCTAAATGCATTTGATTATACAAGGTTCAGTGTTAGGAAAATAAATTATGGATGTAGGGTCAAAGAAACTGTATTGCTGAATTTAGGCATTATTAAACAACTAAAACTGCTTCTCTTTTTCTACTGTTTGTTGCTGTTGCAAAGGGGGATTAATTATTAATGAAAGTTTAAAATTCCTTTTTAAAAATCTACACTGTTTTCTTCTGGTATTTCCATCAAGCCCCCCCCCCCCCCAACTCTGAAAGTCCTGGTATGAGAACATTGACATCTCAATGTCAGCTCTCTGAGTTACTCAGTCAACAGGCTTCATGAGAAAAATCTTTAAAAGCCAAAAGTACTTGGAGCAAGTCTGTGGGGTTTCAGCCCACGGAGTGCCTGTTCTGCATATAGAGCCTCTGAAGTCAGCAGAGGAATCCCTCACACAGGACGTGATTCAGAAGAAGACAATGGGGCTGCTTTCAATGACTCACAATAACTTATTTTCTCTAAGGGATTTTGTAACAGTAATTTGTCCCAAAACATGTGTTTTTCATCTAATGAGGAAACCTTGGAACTGACTCTTGTGGACTGTGGGAGTGTGTGTGCATGTGTGTGCCCATGTGCCTAGAGGAAAAGAGCACCAGTCAAGCATGGAAGGATGCTATATGTTCTGAATGTGGGTTTGGGGTTTTTTTGCAGGGAGGCAGTTTTAGATTGTAATTCATGTTGTCACAAGCACAACTCCAGCAGCCCATGAAGTTGTCATGTGTACACAGGCATTGGCTTGTCACATTGACATTCTCAGAAGACAAATGGGTTGGATATTCTCTGCAATTAGGAGTTGTAGGGCTAGAGAGTAACACAAGAAGAGGTACCTTTGCACTGGCAGTTTTCCAGCAGGGTCGTCAGATGTTGAATTTCCTCAGTGAGGCATTGGTTTTCCTGATGTAGTCCTTGACACTGCAAGCAAGGCCAAAACCTGGAGCATCTCTGGGGACCTGCCTCGCTGTCAAGAAAGATCCACTTGTATGCTTCCATTTCACACCTGTAGGGACTGGAAGTTTTGTTTCTGGAGGCTTGTTCTCCCCCTGAGGCTTCAGACCCTGACTGGCCGAGGAGCCATCAAGGGAAGATTTTTTGGTGCTTTGCAAAGGAGCCTGGATGGACTTCTGCAAAACTGTTTCTTGTTTTATCACGCAGTTGTTTTTGGGCCAGGGCCCGGCTTGGCCTGAGGGCTGCCCAGCTCCTGCTCCTTGGCGTCATGGCAAGGCAGGAGGTGGACTGCCGGGCCTTCCCTTCTTCGGGAACTGATTTAGGAGGAGGCGGAGACAGTGAATGTGGAGAAGAAGAGGAATATTATTATTATTAGCTGTCCTTCTCCAGCGTCTTTTCCACCCCTTTACAGCCTAGGTTTTCAGTCCGCTTCCCTGTTGCTGCTTTTTACCATTGTAATTTGTTTTATTTTATGTTTTTAATTATATAGTGGTTTATTTCTCTTTTTAAGGGGAGGGATGGTGAGGGAAGGGATGGGACATTTTAACTGATATTGCTTTAATCTTTTTGTTGTAACCCGCCCAAATTGTCTGTTCAGAGGGGTGGGCTAGAAAATAATAAAATAATAATAATAATAATAATAATAATAATAATAATAATACAGTGGCAGCAGCAGAAGCGATGGAAGAGAGGCACCTCTTCTTGCTGCTGGGGAGGAGTCCTCCCTCGTCTTCCGACCTCTTCCCTCGAAACGACGGGGCCATTTCAGGGTCCTCTGCGGCCGGTGTTGAGGTTGTGGTGGTGGTCGGTTCCCACTCGAAGGTGAGGTCGAGGCGGAGAGAAGGTTCCTCTTCTGAGGCCTGGCCTTTGTTGTAGGTCCAGTTGGGGCTCCTCGTCCTTAGCGCCTGGAAGGAGCAGGAAAAGCACGAGGCCGAGGCTGCGCTGAGGGGAGTCAGGTGCTTGTCCTTGACCGTTGAAGGGAGATGCGGACGGCTCTCTTCTGCTTCTTCTCCTTCTTTCCTGGCTCTAAGGATCGCTGCTGCCAAGGCCTCATACTCCTCGGTGAAGGCGCTCCTGTAGAAGAGGCGAATTGAGGTCGATGATGGAGAAGACGGATCCGCCTCCAGACTCGGTGATGCCATCTTGGAAAATCATCGTCCGAAGTTTCCTATATTCTGTCAGGCAGAACTATGTCTACATCCTCCTTCCCCCTCACTTTCACTAAGTTCACCGAAAACCACCCCCTATCTATTTAGGTACATATATTCCTATTGCTTTAGCTCTGTGAAAGCAGCAGTAGTAACTGTGGTTGCACCCACACTGCTGAAATAATCCAGTTTGACACTACTTTAACCGCCATGGTTCAATGGTATGGAATTTTGGAATTCTAGTCTGTGATGGCAACAGAGCTCTCTGCCAGAGAAGGCTAAATATCTAACAAAACTACAAATCCCAGAAATCCATAGCAGTCAGCCATGACAGTGAAAGTAATGTCAACCTGGATTATTTCTGCTGTGTGGATGTGGCCTTTGTGAAACTTCCCTTCTCTGTAAATATTAAAAGTTTCAAGAAAAGATCTCCACATGGAATCTGAAAAACTTAGCTAGAAGGTGATACGTGTCAGGGAGACTTGATCCTTTTGAGCCAGACTAGGTCCCTTCAAGCTGGAGCCTTCCAAATGGATTACAGTCTCATCATTCCTAGAATTGCAGCCAACAGATCAGGAGGGCACCAGATTGGTGGAAGCTCGATTAGTTTTATATAACTAGAGAGCTCAGTGTACAACATCAGAAGTGCCAGGAGAGGAGAAACAAAGAAAGAAGGAAGGATAAGGACCTCCCCTTGCCTGCTGCTATACCATTTACTTCAGAACTAAAATAATAATAATCCTGAAGCCTGAATCATATTGGTAATCCCAGACAGACTAATTATTGAATATATTTGTCAGGTAATAAATGGTAAATAATTTATGTAAATCCAATTGATTCAGTGGATTCAACAGGATTCAAGTCAAAAAGCCTTGAGCAATGCACATGTACTGCTATTGTTGTAAACCCTGGTTCAATATGAGACAGGGCTAATGTACTTTTAATAGTTAACAGATCCTGGGTCAAGAAAACTCCTTCAAATTCATTTGCTAGCTGATGCAGCCCCCTCAGCACAGCTATTTATGGATGCTAGAAAGCAGAGGGGCAAGGGTACAAAAGCATCCAGGTCTGTTCCTGTATCTGGATTCATGCAATATGGGACTGAAGGTGCTATGCATCTACCTGCAGGAATGGAGCTGGATAATAATAATAATAATAATAATAATAATAATAACAACAACATTTTATTTCTATTTTCCTGCCTCTCCCTTCAGATTGAGGCAGGATTCCAACAACTCATAACAACCATTCAGGAATTATATATCCTAGAGTGATCCATTATAATAAGTTGGGTGGATAAGCCCGCCGGAAGAGATTCGTCTTAAGTGCCTTCTTAAAGGCGTCCAAGGTGGTAATGAGATGGATCTATCTAGTGTTGGTATATTATAACAGGTTCTTCCCTGAAATTCTGAGTGCGGGGCAGATTATGTAGGGAGAGGCGTGCCCTCAAGTAACTTGGGCCCAATCCATATAGGGCTTTAAAGGTAAGAACTAACACTTTGTATTGCGCCCAGAAGCTGATCGGCAGCCAGTGTAGCGATTTTAATATGGGGGTGATGTGATCTGTTCTAGCAGCCCCAGTAACCAATCTGGCTGCTGCATTCTGGATCAACTGAAGCTTCTGGACTTGGTACAAAGGTAGCCCCTTGTAGAGCGCATTACAGAAATCTAAACGAGAGGTTATCGGTGCATGTACCACTGCTTCAAGGTCCCCTCTGTCCAGGTAGGGTCTCAGCTGGCATATCAACCCTAGTTGGTACCATGCACTCCTGGCTGTCGCTTCCACCTGAGATGTCAACTGGAGGGACGAGACCAGGAGTACTCCCAAGCTGTGAACTTTGTATTTTAGGGGAAGTGTGACCCTGTCCAGAACAAGTTGACAGATCTCCAGCCCTGGGCTTGGGGAACCTATCGCAAGTACCTCTGTTTTATCTGGATTCAACTTGAGTTTGTTTTCCCTCATCCAGCCCATTACCAACTCTAGACAGGCATTCAGAGGAGAGATGCCATCCTCGGTCACTGGAACAGTCGGAGGCATAGAGAAATATATTTGGGTGTCATCAGCATACTGATAACACCGCACCCCATGTCTCCATGTCTTCCTCAGACATCTCCAGCTTTTCACCAACTAGTAAATAGACATAGGTGTAGTTTCAGTGAAATCAGTGGGATTTGGGGGAATAAGGGAGGAGTTCGACCTAACAGAGTATATGGAACTTCTTGTCATTCTGATCTAGGGTCTGCTATTAAAGATAATAGTAAAAGGGGTCTTGAACTTTGGATCAAACATCAATCAGAATGGAGAAAGCAGCCAAGAATTCAGAAGAAGACTAGGAATGGGAAGGACAGCCATGAAAGAGCTAGAAAAAATCATAAAGAGTAAAGATATACAACTAAAGTTAGAATTCTCCAAGCCATTGTATTCCCCATCACCATGTACATATGTGAGAGCTGGACAATGAAGGAAGTGGATAAGAAGAAAGGCAACTCATTTGGTATAGGTGCTGGAGAAGAGTGCTGAGGATACAGTGGTTAGCCAAAAAGACAAACAAATGGATCCTTGAACAGATCAGCCTGAATGTTCCCTGGAGGCCAAGATGATCAATTGAGGCTGTTGTACTTTGGCCACATCATGAGAAGGCATGAATCAGACAGTAATGCTAGGAAAGGTAGAAGACATCAGAAAGAGTGGAAGGCCAAATGCCAGATGTAAACTCAATCAGGGAGGCTATGGGTATGAATTTATAGGACCTAAACAGAGCAGTGGAGGACAGTGGGGTTGGAAAGGTCTCATCTATGGGGTTGCCATGAGTCAGGGTTGACTCGAGGGCAGTTAACAACAAACAACAACAAACCGTGTCCTGTATTCAGTCTGTCAACTCAAGTAGGGCATATTTATTGGGTTTTGCAGAGAAATGTTACATACAGAGAAGGTCAAATATGCTTTACCTCTACAAATGTATATGGAAAAGTGAGCTGAAACATGCGCACAAAGTGCTTGTTGTATCTGTCCTGCAAATTACTTGACAAAAGGTTCACCTGTTACTTTGAAAACTGCAATGGTAGTGATTGTGGACCTTGCTAGTGCAGGCAGGCAGGCTCCAGCAACTGCTTGAGAAACTATGAAGCTGATGCTGAGCTAAGAATGCTAGAAGTTCTGTATTAATTAAACTTTAAGGGATAAGAAAAGCCACTTGGATAATGAGATAACTGCTAATCTGTTGATAATAGCTTTATTTCCAGACAGAAATAAACAAACATAAAGTGTTTTCCAGACTTCAGTAGAAGCTATGAGAGATTTGTCTTGGAATCTGAGTGTCAGGTGTTACAAAACAAGAGTGGATTCCAGCTGGATTCAAAAAGCCAACTGTGGTTAGGCAAGAGGAAGATGCTTGTCTTCAGCTCAAATGAACTAAGATGATTTTGCCCAACCAAACAAAGGCTTGGTGAGCATTGGCCCAACAGTGTGTTGTTCTTCCTGCAGAGCTAGGCAGAAAGAATGACATCACCTTCAGGAATCAGCCAACAGTATTAGTAACCACAATACCCATCTGTGCCAAAAGTACTTGATGTCTTATGAGTAATTACCAAAGCACAAGGCAAAAAATGTTTTCTGGTTGGATGCAGGGGCTGGCATTCCAATCAACCTAAAGCTTGGCATTCTAGACGGTCAACAATTAACTTGAGTCTGCTGTTTCATTTCACCCAAAGCTAAGATCTGTAACTGAAGTTGAAGAGCTGAACCTACAAGAAGCAAAATAATTTTAGGCTCACAAACCTTTTGAATCATGGGGTTTTATTATTATTATTTTTTTTAAAAAAAAAGTTCCACAGAGGAAATTTATAAAAATAGCCCACGGTCATGAAGATCATACTTTGTAACATTAAGGCAAAGGCCAGTATTAGACAGGAACTCTCAAATGAACTGCAGTTAAAATTTTGTTAGCATTCTTAGAAAAACAGTTAACAAAAATGCCCAAAATAAGAACAGTTTTGCTTAAAATTTATCTCATATTTTTGGTTGTGAGAAAGTCTTGAAATCAAAGAAGATGTTTTGATCGTTATTAAGAAAAAATGAAATATAAATCTTCTTATTGACTCTTCTTATTGCCATGCCTAAAACACTATGATCTGAGGGTTTTACTATCTCCCTTTTTGGGCTCTCCACTGAGCATTATAGCACTAATGTGGAAAGTACAGTCTCTCTCCTACTATACTGATATATGACACAAGAATATACTCTTGAATATTTATGTCCCCTGTTTTTTAAAAAAACAAAGCTTTCGGCTTTCTTTTTTACACTTCCCATGTACTTGTGTCATTAATAGTACCCTGAGATACAGAAATTTAACAACACTTCTACAGAACATAATAAACCTGAAGGATACCATAGCTCTTGTGTATTGGGGCAGAGTGTTTCTTTCAATAACCATCCAGCTGGGAACAAAGTTGGAACTTGTGGAACACATTGCTCCATTTCTTCATCCAAACAGTTCATTCAGAAGGATAACATTTTACTGAAAGCTGCCAAGTGCTCCAGGAAAATTAACAGGGTTATATTTTCTCTCTAATGGCAGTGTGTAGCAGTTTGAATACTGGTGTAGCAGTTTGAGTACTGGACTAGAATTCTGGGAGACCAGGGTTCAGATTCCTGCTCAGCCATGGAAACCCACTGGGTGACCTTGGGCAAGTCACAGCCTCTTAGCCAGCCTCACATGAAGCAATGGCAATGCCTTTCTGAATAAATCTGCCCAAGTAAACTCTATGACAGAGTTGCCTTAGGGTCACTATATATTGGAAATGATTTAAAGGCTCACAACAACAACAACAACAACATTTCTCTGTTCTTGACAGATAACCTAAGAGGCCTCAACACTAAAGTCAAACTGAAATTAGATCACATGGTTCCATATAATCAGCAAAATTCAATATGCTTAGAAGTTGTATGGCCCACATGCAGTTGAGCACCTTACCGAGAGAGAGATTTATGATCTCTAAATATTGCGAAATTGTGTGAGATACACTCATTAGCAATAACGTGAAACCCCATGATTGCATTTGGATTGCCATTGCATTATAATCCCCAATTCCATCGTATGATAAACTCCTTATTTAGGAGCTGGCTCATGAACAATGGCTTTAAGGCATTTCACAGGCACAAACTACTTTCTGGACCAGTAAATCAAACATTACCAGGCAGATGGTATCCACAGGGAGAAGCAAGGGGTGAGCAGCATGGTTCCTGAGCAGGCACCCAAATTTACAATAAACATGCTTTAAAAGAAAAAAAAAAACCATGTTCATTTAATATGAAGGGGGAAAAAACAGCTGCAAGGGCCTGATTTGAAACATGCCTGTGCTCTGGACTGAGGCCTTACACCCTTTTCCTGCTAAAAATCAGTCCCTCCCCACCATCTTGTACTTCCATCTTTCTGTGTGGCGTCAGTATCCTTGATGCTTGTGTATCTTTCCCAGGTTTCCAAGGCAGTAATCATTCTGAAATTGCTAAATCCATCTACTTGTACCGGTAGTGAACACATACCTAGATTTATCTCCTAGCCTCAGAAAATGAAAAGGGAGATTTTTCTATGCACATGTGCCATACCTGGCTAGTGAACTAAGCTTGGAGACCACCTGTAACTTTCACCCCCAGCCTTGTAAAAGAGAGATCTGCTCCTTTGCTTTTTATTCACTGGGTCAATACCCAGCACTCTCCTCACTCATAGAAAGATGGCTTTGTGTATTGTGGTCAGGGCAGTAGGATATCTCACTCCCAAATGACCACTGGCTGTATGATGCTGTATTATACTTTATTTTTTCAAGTGCCTTACTTTGCCTTTTCTTTTTTGTCTTTTATCATATTCTTTTAACAAACATCTCCTCCTGATTTGGACTGGAGGTTTGGAGTGTGAACTTTTTGACAAAGGGCCCATTCATACTACACAATTATAGTGCTATGGTTCCATTTTAACGGCCATGGTCCCATCCTATGGAATTTGTAGTTTAGGGAGGGATATTTAGACTTCTCAGCCAGTGCTCCAGTGCTTCATCAAAATTAAAACCCTAGAATTCCAAAAGATTCAGTCATACCAGTTAAAGTGAAATCAAAGTGCTATAACTGTGTAGTCTGATGGGTCATTAAAGTAACAAAGATCAGTCTCTTTCCTGCCAAACATTCACACTGAAAAATTATAGATCTATGATTCCATTTTAACTGCCATGGCAACATCTTGTGGAATCCTGGAATTTGTAGTTTGTTGAGAGGTCTCTGGCTGAGAGTTAGAAGGGAAAAAACAACAACCCATGAACTCCAAACCCTAGGATTTCATAGGATGTTGCCACAGTAATTAAAGTGGGCTCATAGCATTATCACTGTATAAGGTAAACGGGCTCCAGGTTCCTTGGAAGTGAGAATAGTTTGGGAAGAATAGAGGAAATCCAGCCATCTGTTTGCTGCATGAGAGATCTGGAGATAAACGCATCTCTCCCTCAAACAGCAACTGGCTCTGGGAATCTCACTTCTGAAGCCCAGTAATAGAAGACACAAGGGAGCACAATGAGAGTCACATTGTTGAATGGCACCTGGCCCATCTTACAAAGCAAGAGATGGTGTGCAGGGAGCAACTCTTAGCAGAAGTCATCATTTTTTGGAAACAAATAGCTACTTGGACAGCAGGCATTTCAATGAGAAAAAAGTATGGGGCCCTAAATTTGGATATGGGATGTTGTATGCAGGACTCTCCTGGTTCTTTTTCTTTAGAATAAAAGTGGCTAGTAGTGATTTTAGTGTTAACTAAGACACTGAGAGACCAGGGTTTGAATCCCTACATGGCCTTGGAATCCCACTGAGTGACCTTAGGCAAGTCACAGTCTCTCAGCCTCAGAGGATGGCACTGGCAAACCCCCTCTGAAGAAATGTGTCAAGAAGCCACTGTGATAGGTTTGCCTTAAGCTGGAAATGACTTGAAGGCAAACACCACCACCACACACACTGAGTTTAAGTATGCTTTTTAAAAAAGCATATTTGCTGTCATGTTTGGCCCCAGAGTTTGGCCTCAGAGTGCTATAACTGAAATGCATTGCTTAAAACAGGACCAGATGATCCTATAGACTGGTTGCATCTAGGTTGTGAAACATGCAAATATTTTTATCCTCAAGATGCTTATGTGAAGCTAAAATAATGCTCTGAACTTTTCGGAGGAAGGGTAAAAACAATGATAAATGACAATTTTGCAGATAATCATATGGGACACACAAATTCGTACACTGAAAAGGTGCATTCACAGTTGTGGGTGTGCTGTGGTTGAAAATAATCCATTTTATGATTGAAAGGCAGAATGTTCAGTTGAGAAAATGTGCACATCTAAAAGTACTGGATGCATATTTTGTCCTGTTTTTAAAGTCATCTGGTAATCGTTCTCTATTTTTTTGAATGGTGAACCCATAGAAGCATGGACTATGTACTATCCTGTGCATCACCTGGCAAATGCAATCAATTTGGTCACAAATTCTCTTCTATAGAGTGTTTGCCACCTTTCAGTCAGAGTTTGGGCACACATGTTTTTTTTCCATTCAGTCATTATAATCTCCAGCAGACGAGGAAAGGCTTCACTGAATGATTGGCTCTTTGTACTGTGTCCAAGAGTTTTAAAAGCCAGTTCATTTTTCCCAGAACACATGCCATTTCCCATTAATTCCAACCCACACTTTTTTGCCTTTTTAAAAATAAAAATCCTTTTTTTACAGCTTGTACAGAGTGAAGGCAAAAGTGCTTGAACACAAACTCTAGAAGTTAGTTGTCTGAGAGACAGAGGGGTGTGTACATTTTATGCTACATTCTTTTCTAATCTATTCCTTTCATTATACACCCTCCTTCTTCACAAAGGTGAGACTCAAGGCAGCACACATTGCTTCTTGGGCTTTTGGCTAAGATCAAGTGTGTAGCACACAACATTTAAAAAAAATACAAGTAAAAACACATTTACTTAAAGTCGTAGAAAAAATTTATGGTTAAGATAGTATCTGCTTCCTATAGAATTAAGACACTTTAAAACATTGATTGAAAAGCTAAGAATGAAAGTGGTACTAAGCTGTACTAGGTGGTACGCAGGAGCATCCTTTTATTATAATATAATTAGTTCCCCAAAGCCTGCTTGAATAAAAAGTTCTTCACCTGCTAACAGAAGGACAACAAAAAGGGAACTAAAAAGGGAGTTTCAGAGTCTAGGGCTGCTTTTGCACTGCAGAAATAATGCAGTTTGACACCACTTTAACTATCATGTCTTGATGCTATTGAATCCTTGGTTTCGCAGTGCTCTCTTACAGGGAAGCCTACATATCTCCCAAAACTGCAGATGCCAGAATTCTATAGTATTGAACCATGATAGTTAAAGCAGTATCAAACTGCATTATTTCTGCAGTGCAGGTTATGTTTAGGCAGGAACAGTCATGAAGAAGTTTCTCTCTTGTGTATTAATTGTGCCTGTGAGGATAGTGGAACTGAAGAAGTAACGTTCCTAAAGATCTTAATGCTTAGGCAGGCTTCAGAATAGCCTAGCTCCAGAGCAGACCCTCTATAGGCCATAATCAGCACTTTGAATTGTGCTTTGAAAGAGACTGGCAGTCAGTGGAGTAGCTATAAGGGAGTTCTGTGCTCCTTGTAAGCCATTTAACATCATGGCTGCAGCTTCTTGAAGCAGCTAAAGTTTCTAAACATTATTGAAGGGTAGTTCCATGTAGAATCCTAACTTCTCTCATAGTCCTGATTAATTAGACCCATTGAAGGCATTAGATTTATCAATATGTTAACTCATCATTCAACAACTGATTGAATGGGTCTATAGTTGGTGAGACCATTGTGGTATAGTGGTTTGAGTGCTTGTCTAGGAGACCGCAGTTCAAATCCCTACTTGGCCATGGAAATCCATTGGGTGACTTTGGGTAAATCACACTCTGAGTCTCAGAGGAAGGTAATGAAAACCTCCTCTGAACAAATCTTAGGAAAGATAACACCATGATAGGTTTGCCTTAGAGTGGTCATGAGTCCAAAATGACTTGAAGGCAAAGGGTGGCATACAAATCAATCAATCAATCAAACAAAAACAACAACAAAGCTCTAGTTGGGACTAACCAAAAGGATGTCAGCCAGCACACAAGTGATACAACAAACAGCATAGTCATCCAAACAGGATGGAACCAAGGCAGGTGTCCCTGTGGCCAGTTCAGATATCTCTAGGAACTTACACTGCTTTGTCCGGGTGTAAGTACAAACTTGGTAGCCAGAAATGTAAGGAGATTGAATAAAAGAACTTCAAAATTTCAAAACAGGCCACACTGTTTTTGTACCATTATACGGATTTGTCAATGAGCCCAGAGAAATTTATTCTTGGATACTGAAACCTTCCAAGATATTCCTATTCCCACTAAATTATTTTGATGGAACTTTATTTATTTATTTGTTACAAATGGCCAAACCATCGACTACCTGCTGTTGGGCATTCTACTTATTTGCCATCATGGCCAAACTTCTTATGCTGAACCCATATTTTCTTCCTGGAATTAAAATTCTGGTATGAGCATAAGATAATCCAATGAATGTCACTATCGCTTGCTTGACAGCCAAAGAATTTATGAGGGAAACCTGACATTAAAGTAGGAAGCAAATAAATTTGCCTTTAGTGTCATTTGGCAGCTCTTTTACCCTCCGTGGAACTTATGGTTAGCTCCTCTGAAAAAGAAATGTCTGGCCACTGGATTTATCTTCTAGTCATGAATAAGCTACATCAGGAAGTTCCTGCAGCCTCAGGAGTGAAAGAAAGGAAATTTCCTTTTAGCTTGTTAAAAGGCCCTGGGTCTACCTCTTGCTTATTCTCTAGGAGTTTGGGGAAAGCCAGGCAATCTGTTTTCCATTTGCTGTACTTTCGCTGGAGCCTGTAATTGCTCTTTGAACCTACAGGAGCAGGAAACCCATTAAAATGCTGACAGGACAGGGACTTCATTTTGGAGCCAGCACATTCCATAACTCCTTTCATCTTGCAAGGCAAATAACTGGGTGAGTTCTCAGGGACTAAGATGGCGTTGGATTTCATGCTGATTTGAAAAATAAATTTTGTCATTGGAGTTATTAATATGGGCTACTGTTATTCCAAGACGCTTTTGTCTCAGGCAGGGATACTCAATTACCCTGTCTGGCATCACTTTTGGCACGTAACTTTTTGTTTTGTTTTAAAATGGCTATCACATATAAATTAACATGGCTGTTGGGTTGCCAACTGGTCAGAAATGTTACAAGTGTGACCAGAAACCTTTTTAAAACCTATTTTGTTGAAAACAGACAATGGCCTGACAGAGTGATTGGCATATTATAAAGTATCTCCAGACATATGGGCTCTCTAGATACATACATTCTGCCTTATGTATTTAATTGGCAATATACTGATCTCTCAGTCAAGAATCTATTTAGTTGTGGACACAGTAGCATAAGAAGCCTGCCAGGCTCTGGTTGACCACAGAAACACAGGTATCACAATGTGTACATGCTTCCCCCATTTAGATTAAAGGGAGTTGCTGCCATGACAGTGGGGTTCACTGACCTTTCATGGATTCCAGTTCTGAAGAACCAAGAGTGCCCAGAGAGGAGACAGCAAGAAGCAAGATATGCCAGTGACTCACATACTAGAAAGTTTTAAGCAAGAGACTTTTGTAGGGCCCTCTGATGAAACTTGCCAAGAAAACCCCATGGTAGGCTTGCTCAAGGTTGCCATAAGTTGAAAATGACTTGAAGGCACACCAAAAGGAGAATATCACATTAGCTTCAATGCTTGGATAGAGCCAGGATGTAACTTTCTTAAGGCGGATCTTATTGCATTCACACATCGCTGGGCAATATGCAGTCCATATGTAACCCGGGCTTCTCCCATTCTTTAAAACCTGCAAGAGAAGCCTGGGCTGAATAATGCCTGGTGATGGGTGAATGCGGTAAGATCCACCTTAAGAAAGTTGCATCCTGGGTCTATCTTGACAGCAAAGCTAATGCGATAATCTCCAATATCTCTAGTTCCAGTCATCATGCTGGCTTTTTAGACTTCCACATCCAGTGGAAATTGGCACAAAGAGCATCAAATTCCAGTTCAGAAGGCTGGCCTTTAAAGGCTTTCTGCTTTGTTGGAAGAGGTGCAGTTTCTGCCCAGTCTTAGCTAGGTAGGACCAAATTGCTCCTTCCTTAGAAGTCTTTAAGCAGAGGCTGGATGGCCATCTGTCGGAGATGCTTTGATTGGGAGTTCCTGCACAGCAGGGGGTTGGAATGGATGGCCCTTGTGGTCTCTTCCAACTCTAAATTTCTATGATTCTATGCTTAGCAAGAGGTCTCTTACATGCAGCATTCCTAGAATCATAGAGTGGGAAGAGACCACAAGGGCCATCCAGTTCCATGCAGGAACTCCCAATTTGAAGCATCTCTGACAGATGGCCATCCAGCCTCTGCTTAAAGACTTCTAAGGAAGGAGACTCCACCACTTTCTGAGGGAGTGTGTTCCACTGTCGAACAGCCCTTACTGTCAGGAAGTTCCTCCTAATGTCTAGGTGGAATCTCTTTTCCTGCAGTTTGCATCCATTGTTCTGTGTTCTAGTCTCTGGAGCAGCAGAAAACAAGCTTGCTCCCTCCTCAATATGACATCCCTTCAAATATTTAAATAGAGCTATCATATCACCTCTTAACCTTCTCTTCTCCAGGCTAAACATCCCCAGCTGTCTAAGGCATTCGTCATAGGGTACAGTGGATGAGTGGCTTTAAGTGTTTTCCTCTTAATTCTTTTCTATCATGATATTCAACTTCACATCCTATGACTGAAGGATCAAGCTATGAAAAGAGAACTGCTAGGACATAATCTAGTTTAATTATATAATACAAACAATGTCTGTTACAGTTGGGCCTCATCATTTGTGGCTTTGACTTTTGCAGATTTTATTATTCATGGATTTGATTAATATGTTCTCCCTAGGAATCTCTAGGTCCTCCAGCATGATTTTATGGTCAACTTCCACCAAAAGTCACACTGAATGACCTAGAAATTCCTAGAGAGAAGACTTATCTAGGCATTTGTAGGTCCTTCAATGCAATCCTATGATCAGCTTCTGGCAAGTGTTATCAGTAGGGTTGCTCTCCAACTTTATGATTCTGTTATTTTATATTATAACTGCACAGTTTAAAGTCTCCATATAATTTTTTCCTACAAATCATCCTGACCAGAAGCTGCTAACACTGAGGCCCAAAGCAGATGGGCCAAAAGGGGGTGGCTTCTAGACACTTTGTGGGCATGGTGTGCAGATGATGCATGCCGCCGGATCAGTCAGAAGCCACTCTGAGGTGGCCTGAAGCCATCGGCAAAAGGAGCAGTTAAAAACGCTCTTGCCAGTGACTTGTTTGGGACTGTGGTGGTGGCCCGCTTTGAGAGTGGGCCATGCAGTCATCACAGTCCCAAGTAAATCACAGCCTGATCACAGCTGGAGCAGCTGGTCTGCTTCACTCCTTACTTGATTAAAGAATATTCCTATTTTCCCCTTTTCTTTTAAATAAATGTTGAAAGCACATGGGATAATAGTATACTAAATGAAAAACCCAACTCAAAGCTGGCCAACCTGTGGCCTTCCAGATGTTGTTGAACTCCCATGAGGATCATTTAGTTGGTTCACTGTCACAGGATTCGGGAAATGTGAGATCTTTAGTCTCTTGATCCTTGCTCCTAGCCCAATAGCTTTGGTGTGTTATAATCTTACAAATAATTTTTGTCTTGACTAAATCATAGTGCCAGGCACAGAATAAAGTACCTCTGCAGAGCTGGCAAGCAAGTCAAGGAGAGAATTGGATGAGCATTTCCACTAAGTGTTTAATGAGCAGGTTATTATGCAGAGGTAGCTTTACAAATCACATAGTATTGGAGCTGGTGAGTCATCACCAGTCACTGTAGATTCCACATCTCCCCAATGCAGAAGGACTCAGTGATTGATTGCTTATAGAGACTGCTTTTATGCTGTGCATGTGACTTGCACACTAAGTCAAAGACTATGATGTTATAATTTCTGTTTTTAGGCTCGAGAGACAGAATGCCAAAAATGTATAATGGGAGAAGGAAAATGCCCTTAATAGAATGACATTGTACAATGTACTCTCAGTGTAGATGGGTATGCAACATTTTTAAAAACTTGGAACAGAGTGGAACAACAAAAGGACTGGGAATGTAAATGGAAGCTATGGCCCAGCCATAGGTCAAATACAAAGGCCTCCCCCAGGGATGACGGCTGCCCTGCTCAGCACCAGAACCAAGTTTTACCCCTCTTATGCCAGATTTCAAAACACTCCTGTTTGTTCTGGATCTTCTGGGAAGATCTGGAGCCCTCTGTTCTGATGCTGGGTGGCTGTTTAAAATGCATCCTGTTGAGCAGCCCAGTGCATCTGTTGCTATGGTCAATCGCCTGCTCTGAGATAAGAACAAAGCACCCAGACATGTAACTGTCATTGGGCACCTTGCTCTGATTTTAGAGGAAAGTGACCAGCAGTGGCAGTAGATGTGCTGGTGGCTCAGTGTATGGTCAGTTGCCTGGCATCAGAACCAAGGGCATTGTAACAGAGAAGGGTTATGGCAGCTCCAGAGGAAGGTGCAGACTGGGCCTATGTGTTAACTTAACCCTCCAATACACCCTATGTCCTGGATCATTATGTTGTGCATTTTCAAGATTTGTTGGAATGATCCCCCCACCCAGCTGTTTGTTTGTTTGTTTTTGAAAAGAAAATCCCTTCTCTATAAGTGGCTGAAATTTGAGGAAATAATTTACAGCTTTTCAAGGGACATGCTTCCAAATGCCTACCTTTAGTTCTGTGTGATGTCAAAGTAATTTGACATAACAAGAATGGTAACAAATTCAGTGAGCATAATATATTTTAAAACTTGCATTAAATTGAAAATAAAATAATAAATTAAATATTTAGCATTTTGCTGCTCTGCCATGATACTTCAAATCTGCTGCTGCTTTTTCCCCCTAATGGTAGGGCCAGTCCTGAGTGACTGTGTGATGACAAGAGAAGTACTGCCCAAGGCCACTAAGTGTAAGAGGTGATTAGATGCAAGACATCCTCATTGTCTCTACTTATTTCTGGAAGACAGAAAGTGTAGTGCAGGAAATCACAAATTGATAATTTATGAACATATCCTCCTGAAACGCATCTAACAGTTTCTATAACTACCTCTAATGAAACCAGTGGAGCTTTGAAAGCTTACATCATGTATTTTGTGCATGTTGATTGGCTGAATAAAGCTACTGTATAAATGTTTTGTTGATTTTTGATGTTAGTGTACGTTACCTCTCATGTGATACTAGAAAGCCCATAAACTATAATAAACTTTATAACATATAACCAACAATATAATAATATAATATAATATAATAATATACCTTTCTATAATATAATCTAATATATTCCCCCCAGCTGTTTGTTTGCTTACTTCCCACTGAATTGCTCCCCACCCAGCAGATGCTTAGAGGGCAATATACTCACCAAATCCCCTTTCACCCCCATTTTTGTCTTTCGATGCCATCTGGAGAGCTTGGGGCATTTGTGACTTGGAAATTTCATTTCATTTTTTTCTTTTTTAAAAAAGCCTCTTCTGGGCTTAGGATGGAGCAGGAAATGTGGCCAAGAGGGATCTATGGGGTTCTTTACTGAGGGCAGGAGTAGGCAACTGTAGCCCCCCCCCCCGGATTACAATTGAATAATCCCTCATCATTGGCTGCTTATGTTGACAACTCCTAAAGTGAGTCGTAGGCTAAAATGATCAGGAGGGCCAGAGTTACTCAGCCCTGGCCTAGTAATTGGATTAAGGCAATACGTGTACAAGATGAGACACAGCACTTAGATTTGTTCTATGGTATACCATGCTCCAGTTGGGTGTTTCCAGAAGCCTGCTGTGCCTCACACCAGGACATTCAGGTTCTATCCTTCTTTCTCACTTGGTTTTCTGTTCTTCCATCCCTGTCTCCACAACATTCTGTTCATCTTAATTTGTTTGATCTTCATTGGGCTAGGTTTTGTGTGTGTGTGTGTGTGGGGGGTTCCCTTACTTGTTTTTCCCTTAGGTTTTGGGCTCCGAAGTAGGTGAGCACTTCCCTCTTGTTTTTCAGTTCCTGTGCTGAGCCACACAGCCAACAAAACTCAACACCTGAGTTTGCTATTAGTACAATTGATGATATCTCTAAACATAGCGAGATTTCCTGCATTTGTTGCTTGGAAGCAACAAAAAGGCAGACCAAAAGGCACCTGGGATATTAGTTGTACAATGCAACCCTATATTAGGAGTACTGGTGATCTGTGCTCCAAGCAGGGGGCTGCACCATTCTACCTGTTTCAAGGCAAGTATCTCCAACCCCCCTTCCAACCTTTCAATGATGAATTCATGCAGAGGAGAACAGGAAATCTCTGAAGACAGATGTAATAATTACAGTTGGTTGTTGCTCTTCTCTATTGTGTTTCTAGCATATGCTTTAATCTGGCACTGCACAGGAAAATATGGCCAAGCAAAGGCAAAGCTCTTCATGAAAGATGCCACAAGCAATCTTTCTGTTTTTCTCTTTCTGTTTTATGGTAGTACATTGTCATTCTTCATGACATATAGTCTGAAGTGATGTTACTTCATGCAGCATGGAAATCATAGGAGACACTGTTAACCTACTCCTCACACTACTCCACCCTCCAACAACATGCCAGAAGCACTTCATCCCCACCCTCTAGGCAAATAAGCACTTGAAGGCGGAAAGCTTATTGTATGGTATATCAGACTTCACGGCAATCCATTCATGGCCTCTTAATGGGGTTGCTGTTTTTGGGAGAAGCATCAGGCCCAACACCATGCCTCATTTCCTGATGGACACACTTGTAACTCATGAAGGGGTGATAAAATGACATTGGTATGAGAAAACAGTCTGGATTAGAAAAGATAGGGCATTGGGATGTAGACATAGTGTTCCACTCAGGGATCGCATATCTGCTTTTTGCAATCCACAAAAAAAAAAAAAAAAGCCATTCAGCGATGCCAGTTTCTTTCTTATTTTGTAAAGATATCCCTTTGTCCAACAAAGTAAGCATGCACAGAAAATATATATATGCAAATATTCTTTTTTTAAATCAGCTGCACAGAACTACACAAGTATTATATATCTGTTCTAAAGCTTTGGTATTTGAATCCAACAGTATCTCTGTATTTTAAAGACATTAAACAAATCAGGGGAACTTCTTATGCAAAAATGTATGCTCAAGTACCCAAACATCTATATACAATGCTGTCTCAATTGTGAACTGTCTTGAAGTGCCTATATTATAATTTTAAAAAGGTAATGGCTTCCTCTTTGACAAGATTGTCAAGTTGTGTGTGACTGTAGAGCTGCTGCTCATCTCCATTATGAAGCCAAGGGAGCCAGCATTGTCAAAGATGACTCTGTGGTCATGTGGCCAGCATGACTGCATGGAATGTTGTTACCTTCCCACCAAAGTGGTATCTATTTATCTACTTGCCTTTTTACATGCTTTTGAACTGTTAGGTTTGCAGAAGCTGGGTCTAGTGATGGGAGCTTGCTCCGTTACAACATGGCACTTGGATCTCGAACTGCTAACCTACTGACCTTGCAATTGACAGTATCAGCGTCTTAACCGCTAAGCCATTGCATCCCCATATTACCTATTAGATATCTTTATAAACATTTCCCTAGAAAATATAATAGGAAATATTTGACCAGGAAAACAGAAGGAGGCAACACATCTATCTGGAACTAATGTACAGCAAAGATGTTGTTTCTCACGAAGTTTCAACCAGGAGCTTGCTTACACTACTTAAAACCCCTGCTTTCCCCCTGAATCTGGGCTGATAAGACCACATGACACATAGCCCAATCCGGTCCATATTTGGGGTATCCTATCTAATGGCAGAGTGTGCACCACCATTTTAACGTCTGGGCCAGTTGCTAACCCAAACAGTAATGTTTGTTTCTCCCTTGGTAGCACTGCCAGCAGTAGCTCACAAATACTTGCTAAGGTCAGACAAGGCACATGCTGGGTGCCTCATTTTCCTCAGAGTGACCGGTGCAACAGCAGAGCTGGCACTGCCAAGGGAGGACTACAGAAAAACCTCAGGCTGGGATCTGGCCTAATCAAAGTTTGAAGTGGGCAGCTGGGGAGGGGACAGCAGGGGCAGTGGTGGTGGGAGCAGCGGGAGCAGCAGACCCAGAAAACTCCACAGGGGCAGTTGGGTAGTACAATATAAATCTAACCAGTTGTCCCTGTGGGAAAAAAGGTATGCAGAATGGCTCCGGGACAGATGAAGAGGCAGGAGGAAGAGGAGTCTATTTTGACTTTTGGCCTTAGTGTAGACTAGTCTTATGCAAATACACATATGGCTGCAGGGCTGCCACAATACATTATCCTTCTTAAGATGTAACTGCAAATGGCACCTTTACTCTGCCCAGGTGAAGGCAGGTGGTGCCCAGAAATGGTCAAATTATTTTGTCTTAACAAGTGACAGAAAAGCATACACATGTCTTTCTCCTTCCATGGTAACAGAAATACAATAATATATGAAATCAGTTGCATTGAATTGAAAATGCAATAAGAATCTAATATTGCTGCTCTTTCATGATACCTCATTTTGCTGCTGCAGCTTGCCTAATGCTACATCCAGTCCTAAGTGACTCGGGATGCTGCCATGCCGCAATATTAATACAGTCTGACACTGCTTTAACTGCCGTGGCTCAGTGCTATGGAATCCTGGGATTTCTAGTTTCTTGTGACACCAGAGCTCTCTGACAAGACTATTTCACAAAACTACAAATCCCAGAATTCCATAGTATTGGGCCATGGCAGTTAAAGTGATGTCAAACTGCTTTAATTCTGTAGTATAGATACAGCCTGTGTGATGGCAAGAAATGTACCACTCAAGAACACTAAGTGAAAGGTAATTGCTTTCAAGACATCATCTTTATCTCCACTGATTACTGGAAGACACCAAGTGTGGTACAGAAAATTACACAGGGATGGTTTACGAATTTATAATAATACAACCTTTATAATAAATTTCGCTTCCCAGCTCTTTGTTTGCAAGGAGATAGGCAACCTGGTGTTTTCCCACTAGTCTCTTACAGCATAATGCCTACAGTTATTGTCAGTACTGTATAGTCACGGTGTGTCACAGAAGAACTTAAGAGTATGTCTAAGTATTTTTTCTAAAACCTGCACATCCCAGAAAGAAAAAGTCTACCTGTCTTTATACACAGTTATAAAGGAACTGTCACCCTGTTAAACTCCACAGATCAGTGCGGGAAAGCAAGAATCCTAAGTGAGAACTTCCTCTGCAGGCCTTTGCCATTGCTTTGGACTTCCACTCTTGAGACTTACAAACAAAATTATTTTATCAGCATGACTTCCAAATCCCAATAGGACACAAAGCCTTCCAAAATTCCCTCTGTCTTAGTCAGCCAAATCTCTGATGACTTACGCAGCTGGCTTAGCCAGGGATGGAAGTCCCCATAACAGGAAGATTTGTTTATATTCAGAACTGGAAACTGTGTTAAAGGTAGATTATGAACTGAGGAATACTTTACAGCTCTATACAGGATTAAGTTTCTCATGATCATTCCCCTTTTATACACGTGTTAGCACACAGGGGGAGAAGTGGGCTAGACAGAGACAAACTAGCATTTTAATGTTTCTTATCTTCATGCACTAAAGAAAGAAAGGACCCATGCATCTCCTTTGTGTTAACCAGAGACTGGCAATTTATGGAGCAGGGGGTGGCATTAGTCCACCCTGAATCCACTGGAAGCTGCCCCCTCCTTTCCCACTGGACTGTTACATTTTGTCATCACAGTGGCTGCCCCCTGGCCATTTTCTTTAAAATAGTGTGGTGAATGTGCACCTTGCTTTTTAACCCCTCTGCATTTCTCAAAGTGTAATTTGGCTAATTTTGGTAATATCAGATCTTGAGGTAAGATCCCTACATGTTACACAGAAATGGAATTGCATTGTTAGGAGAACTGGGCGCTCTTTCTTTCATCAGCTTAATCTATGACTGAAAATCAAAACCCTGTTTAAGTTGCTGGATGTCCTATTTCTTAATTACCATTGCATTTTGGGAGGATATGTTTCAATTCCACCAATGGCCAAAGGAAAAAAATATATGTTATATTTCAACAGAAAACAAGCATATCTCAATTAAATGACAAAATTGACAACTAAATTTTAAATGACAAGCTCCATTACTCCAGGCAAAGAAGAGGGCTTTTTTTGGTATATTGCCTTGATAAATTACTTATTGAAGAAATTTACTAAACAGTACATTTTTAGTAAAGGAATTTACTAAATAGCTAGCTACTTGGTGAAGAATTCAGATAGAATACATAAGTACTTATCAGCAAATGAAAATGATTTTCCACAAAGGGAAAATCAATGTGAAACAATGAAATGTTTTTCACCCAGAATAAGAAGTTATAACCCAGCTAAATTTCTTGTCACCATAGTATGGGATAGAATATGAAATACATTAATAGCCATTCTATTTGTTTCTGAGCCCTGTATAAAATCATATAGTACTTCTGATAATTATCAGGCTGAATCCAGACTAAAAATAGACACACTTCATTTCCAGTGAAATCAGTGGGATTTCAAGTGTATATGGCAAACTTTTCTAACTTATTTCAGTTTATTTTAGATCCAACCCACTGAATATATGACCTAAAACTATTTTCTCAGAAGAATACTCAAATCGCTCTTTCATTTGCAAATATAATTTAAATGAATGTGTAATTCTTTCTTGGTGGGGGGAAGGGGAGGTGTACATGTGTTTCCTTTATACCCATAAATGTTAAAGAATTTAATGTGTCATCTTTGTTGGCACAGTAATCCGGGTATTTTCTTCAGAACCTGGCAAGTAGCAAAACCAGAAGTTGATTAAACTTCTGGCCGGCCACCAAACATGGAGGAAAGCTATTTTAAGTTTCTTGCGTGGTACATACTTGGACAATGCTATGCTTTATCTTGAACATCATACAGAGCATTATAAGGAGTGTTTGGGAATGTAGGCAGAAATCTGCTAGTACCTTGCTGGAAAATAACATTTAATGGTGCTCGAGTATATTCCCACAGTCAGTTAGTGTCTGGGGCAGAGGAGGTGGCATCCAAGGAATGTGTGGCTGCAGTTCTATACCTGGGAGAAAGGAACAAATATTGTTCTGCTCAGTCTCCATTAGATATTCTGGATGTATTCTAGCATGCAGTGGTGATCCAGAAGGGTGAAGACTATTTTGTTCTGGGTGCATAATTAGAGCCAGATGTTGTTCAGGCACCCCAATCTCCCTCCATCCACTACCGAGCAGTGAGAGCATGCCCTTGTGCTGGAGGAAATGATAGTTCAGTATCGAGGGCCTTGATGCCTCCTCTCGCAACACTGGAGAAAGTACTTATGCTGGCATAATTTTCTGTTAGGCCAATAAATGTCATCTACTGGATTATGGACACTGAAAGCTGATCAGACCTTTGGCCCACCAGTATTGACAGCACTAATTAAGAGTAGTCTGGATTGAACCTATGGGACTTGTGAAGCTTGTGAAATGTATGCTCCATGCCCCTTACTTTAAACCTGACATGAAACTAACCTCAGAACTATACTACTGCTTTGTCAGATTATATATTTACAAGAATTACTTTTAACCTTTCTGGTATAATTTCAGTTCAAATACTGCATCCCTCCAGAATTTCACATGTGAAAACACATTCTCCCTAACTACTAGGGATAGGCATAAATGTCCATTTTCCTTTCTTGTATTTGATTTTTTAAAATGTCAGGTTCTTTCCATCTATGAAATAAACTTTGGATATAAGTATATTTTTTTGTCTACACTGCTATATTCAATATGGGAAACATCCATAGATTCATGATGTGCCTGTTTGCCATGTCCCCAAGGGACAGCAACTATTTTAAAAGTTGCTTGAATACACGGAGATTCAAAGAAAGACACTGAAAAGTTATAGTGTAGTGTTAGTTCTGCTTTATCTCACATTCGGTTTTCACAAAATATTAATTCTTTCCATCCTATTTTTATTTTAATTAATTTTGTTAATGACACGGAATGACATTCTCATCCATCTGTACTTCTCCCTATCAAGGAAATCATGTCTATAGCTAGAGAATGGAGAATGTTCTATTTTGGTCTTGGGCAGTTTCTCATTTTTTGAGAGATCTCATCTCCTTTTTAAAAAAGCCTGCCCAACCTGTCCAATAAAACAGTTATACAGTGGGCCTTTGGTATCCATTGGTGTTTGGTTCTAGGACCCTCCATATATACCAAAATCCGTGGATGCTCAAGTGCTATTAAATACAGTGGCATAATAAAATGGTGACCCTTATATAAAATAACAAAATCAAGGTTTGCCTTTGGGAATTTATATATTTTTAAAACATTTTCAAGCTGTGGATGCTTGAACCTGTGGATAAAGAATCTTTGGACAATGAGGGCTGACTGTATATGCTTATTAAAAGTGCACATTAATATATGCCCAAATGTATGCTTTTCCTGATACATATATTTGCTCAAGCAAACTCATCTTGAAACAGTTTATTTTTGTGTGTAATTTCCAGTAATATGCATCATTCTGCACACACTTTCCCCTAAGGTATGCAGTTTTTGATCTACAAATGTACCACAAAAATCCATAAAATTTAGATCACTTATCTGATCAGGAACTGCAAATTAGGAGTTAAATTCACATACAAAAATAATTAATTTCTCCCCCATCCCCACCCATAGCTTTCAGATTATGTTTCAGGTTGACATCTGCAGCATCTCATATGTATGCTGTATATACAGCAGGATTGTCTTGCATCATCTCCCACCAACACCCACACAAATGTTCCTAGAGTTCATACAGACAGTTTAGTGGGTGTGAGAGACAAAAGTAGGGATAAGAGGAAGCGTCAGAAGAGGCCAGTTACATATGACTAAAATTAGCAGAGAGAACAAGCATGTACAACTCTCTGGGGAACATTTGATAAAGAAAGAAAGGAACTAAACACCCACACATTGTGTTCCTCTTCCCTGGCCCTCTTCCTCCATTCAGAATATCTTGAACTATATGTGCCAGAAAAAAAAATTCCCTTGTCATTTTATTTTAAATGCACATAATGTGGTAAGAATTTTTGATATAGCTGTAAGTTTTCAACTGGAAACAGAACACAGCTCAGCCACTCTTGATAAGAGAGAAACTGGATCCCTGTGGTGAGGGATGCTTGCCCCATATGGTAACAATTTTGCATCCTCTCCTAAGTACGGATATGGATTCTTATTAGATTCTTACATCAAATTATATACAATTTCTTTACCCCTCCCTTCCAGTCTATGAAGGACTTTAAATATAAGAGACAATTTTGTTTAAAATAATTTTATGGATTCTAAGTAAAGTTGTAAAGTTTTCTGGAAATCAATATTGGAAAGATTATATCTTACAATATGAACCTGCCCAAGTTGTAAGAGCATCAGCAAAGGGCTTTGCCTTGGTCTCGTCATAATCAGAAGCATGTTTGAAAGAGAGCCTTCTTGGTGGTTCCTCCCAGACTGTGGAATTCTCTATGGGTTGGACACCTCTCTGTTCTCTTTCTGCGAGTAGGTGAAGACTTTTCTGTTTACTTAGGTCTTTCCAGTAGGGCTTTTAATTGCAGCGTATTGCATTGTATTTTTAATCATCACTATTATCTTTTAACACCCTTTAAAAACTGTTTAAAATTAATGCTTTTTATATGATTATTTGTTTTTTTAGAGATTTGATATTGTTCATGTTATTTGTTTTACTTCATATTAAATGGAATCATGTTGCTTAGTCCTAAATAGAGTAGGCCCATTGAACCAATTATTTAATAGAGAATCCACATATAGCTACATCCTATTGATTAAATGGGTCAGGACTATCAGTAGGATTTAGGCCACTGGTCCTATGCTGGGAAAAGGTGGAATGAAAATTAAATCAATTAATGTGTAATAAATAAATAAATATATGATGCATGAGTCAGCCTCTATAAGGCTGCTACAAGTCTTGTGAGGGCTTGGCTTCTTACATGACCTCATGGCTCATGTGAGATTTCACATCTTGTGGGTATCCAAAAGCTTGAGCAAATTGAATGAAGGCCACTGAAAGATGAAAACTTTATTCCGTTGCCTGGCCTCAGCATGGTTGTATGAAGAGGCGGAAGAACAATGCCATTCCAGCTGTGATTCCAGCAAATGCATCCCTGGCATTTGGTATATAAGTCCTGATTACTGCATGCATACTCCCCTATAGGGGAGAAGACTTCAGGCTCCCATATGCAGGATGTCCTGTTGAGAACATGACACCTGGGAACCATAACGCTAAAAGGCGGATTTGAGCTCTTTTGGTCTTCATATGACAAAATATGAATATATTGAGAAAATTATATACAGAAAACTGATCTGCTATATAATCTGATTAAAGGAATCCTCTGCAAAACTACCCTGGCAAGATTCCTTTCACTCCTGGAAAAATGTCCTGTTGCTTCCTAGAACTGCCCAAAGGAAATAAAACATAGGGATTGCTTCCCCATATGGTTCCTTCCCACTGTCTTTCCATGTATATCATATCTTTGCTGAAGGCTATTTGTTAAAGAATGCTGAAGGCCATTTGTTACAGAATGCTGAAGGCCATTTGTTACAGAAAATATTTTCTTGTGTAAACCTGTTGAAAGCAACTGAGAGAAAACTAGGCATATTTCAAATTTATTAGCTACCGCTGGTTTCAGCGAGACTTAGGTTACTTAACTTTCTTTGAATTGTTTGTGATGGACTTCATCACAATTCCTTCACTCTAAATAGAAATAAGTCAAATTTAATAAACTCCAATTTTTCATTCTGTTCACTATGAGTCTGACATTCCTCTCCAACATGATTCTATTCTTATGCTGTACAGAGAACACAAACAGAATGCATATTGGCATACACCTCATCTTGAACACTGAATACTGGGGAGAAATTAGAAACAAGACAGAAGTCAGTGGTTTAATGATGGGTAAGTGCAGGGCTGGCTCAACACATTTTGCTAACTGATATCAAGGAGAAGACAGTGCCCCATTTAACATTCAGAAGCCAACTGGCCTGGCATGTGATCTTCCTTCAACATTGGTAACAAAACAGCATCCTCCATCACATCAAGGCCCCCTGAAGTGGTGCAGAAAAGATCACATGGTACAGGAAGCTCTAAGCCCCATAATTTCACTACTTTTTTCTGTTCCCAGCATATGCCAATTGAAGCAGCCACTTCTTCCAGCCAGCTCTGAAAGTGTGTTTATCTAACACACCAGGAAGGTGTGTGTGTGCGTGTGTGTTACATGCCTTCAAGTCGGTTTCAACTTAAGGTAACCCTAAGGAGAACCTCTCATGGGGTGTTCTTGGCAAGATTTGTTCAGAGGAGATTTGCCATTGCCTTATCCTGAGACTGAGAGCATGTGACTTGCCTAAGGTCACCCAGAAGATTTCATGGCCGAGCCAGGAACAAAACCCTGATCTCTAGAGCTGTAGTCCAACACTCAAACCACTCAAATCACACCTGTGTGATATGATCCACAGGGACTAGCAGTGACTGCCCACCCTCACGCCCCAGGAATAATGAGATAAGACAATGGAAAATGTGTACAAACAGGGCCATTTATTAACTTGACCTAGGAGTTTATCACATGAAGGGAATTGGAAGTATAATCCAATGGCAATCTGAATGCAATCATGGGGTTTCGCATGATTGCGTGAAAGCTGATCACACACATTTTTGGGCAAAGTGAAGACCTTCCGAACACAATCATGGGGTTTCACGTAATTGTGTGAGAAACTATCACACGCAATTTCGGGCACTGGGAGGCAATTTCAGGCAGTTCTGAACACAATGCAGTGTCAATACGCAATAACGTAAATTAGCTGAACTAGCGAATTTACTCAATTCCGAACTGGCCTCACTTCCATTTCTTTCGAAATTGAGAGATATTCGTCCAGTGTGATAAACTCCCTATTTATTAATTTCTTAATGGAACTGCAAACCAGGTGGGGAAATAGCCAAGGATGGGAGCGGCGGCAGCTGGTGGTCTATCTCCGAGACTGCCTCTGCAGCCTCCCCTGGTTGATGGCACCTGAGCTACAGTGGTAAGCTAAAAGCTGGGTTATCCATTGGCAGGCCCACATCAGGAAGGCTAACATGAAAGTCCCTCTCCCAATGACCAAGAATTAAAGAGAGGGGTTTATCCTCTATGCAGTCACAAGGTGTGTCCCTTTCTCCACCTCTTAGTTCCCAAGGCATTTCACCACTATGTTTCAAACTTCATAGTATTTTTTTTACAATTACAAGTGCTTTGAAATAACAAGTATAGAGTACTGTCATGCTTAAAGTGCTGGCTATGGAATAGTTGGGGTCAAATTTCTGTTAAAGATACACAATAAATGTTCTATTATAACTAAAAACAGTCTTATATAACTTTCTTTTACCTATTTGTCTTTCAAAATGTAGATGCTAACCAGTTCATTTATGCTAGGATGTCTCCTCTCCAGCCCAATTATTGTATGTTAATGCTGGTTAGGGTAATGTTAAATGTCTTCTTTTTACACTTGCCTTCCCTCTTACCTCACTAATTACATCCTTCCATCCAAAACACATGTACCAATATCTGCCAACTAGGACAACTCTCCATGAATCTAATGAAGTGAGCTGCAGTCTGCAAAAGCATATGCCAAATAAAATTTGTTACTCTTTGATGGTGGATACTCTTGAGTAAATAAGGACAGATAATAGATCCTGTTGGTTTTGCTGCACAAGAGTAGTGCAGCTACCCAATTGAAGACTTTGAAAGGTATTCCTTGGTGTGGGGGTGGGGGGAGGAATCTAAGTGAATGCCAATCTAATGTAGCAGATATGTTTCATTCCTTAACACCATCCTTTTACTTCTTAACACACACCATTTCTACATGTTCATCCTTGTAGCTACTGTTTTGTTTCCCTGATATAATTTTTATGGTGGAGGTAAATACTATTATTTTCTTATGCACATTAAAGTTAGCTGAACCTATGTGATTAAACAGTTAAATTACCATACTTCCAAGATAGACAAATGTGGAGTTAGTCCCTCAAAAAACAAAACAAAACAAAACAAAAAACAAACAAAACAAAAAAACAAAAACAAAAACAAAAAAGGCCCTTTTTTGACTTACGGTGACTCTAAGGTGAACCTACCCTGAGGTTTTCTGAGGCTGAGAGTTTGTGACTTGCTCAGATTCACCCAGTGGGTTTCCCTGGTTGGCCAAGGATTTGAACCCTGGTTTCAAGTGACAGTCCAGCACTCACTTGAACCCTGGGTCTCCAGAGTCATAGTTCAATACTCACTTTTTTTGATTTTGTATAGATGCACCTTTAAAAAAAAATAAACACTTGGGCCATGAGGCAGATAGTGGTCAAAACAGGCACCAGGTGGAATGCTTAGAATCTGAATAAAACCTGGCCAAGCTGGACATATGACAATTTTACATTAAGAGCACAAACATTTGTGAGAAGGAGAGGTCAAGTCCTGAAATGCTGTGGTATCATTATTGGTGCCCTGGGATTTGTAAGTTAAAATAGAAACAAATATTCATAACATACTCAGAAACAAATATTCATGCAAAATAGGAGGTTGTGTGCACACACAAACAATACCCCCTGCCCTGATACAGATAGATCTATAATGTGGGAACCTACTTATGTTATGTTTTTATATTTAGGAAGGATGTAAGCTTATCAAGGTAGATCATGCAACAGATTCTACAGTTTTCACTTTTGTGTGGAATTGTAGAGCTTGAAGTAAGACCTTGGAAAGACTTCTGATGAATTTATTACTTTTGTTGCAAAAAACAAAACAAAACAAAACCCAGCGAGAAATGACTGATGCAATCTTTGTTTTAGGCTATACTATATCTACCATCTTTTGTCATCTCACTAAGAAGATATTTTAAAAATGGAAGGGTGGAAATTCCACAGTAGTGAGGACACACAAAAGCCCAGCCTTTTCCTTGAAATGTTTGTACAGTATGAACAATGTTAGACAACAACCACTCAGCAGAATTAGATTGACTGTACAAAAAGGGGCCACTTATTTCATATGGAGAAGGGGGTCAGTATGTTATCCACCCTTGGCTTTGCATTGTCAAATATGCATTGCAGAGTAAAATTGACATTGCAAGTTCAGTGCACACAGAAGGAAGGCTGAGAATTATTATCTGTGTGGAAAAGAACTGCCAGCAGGTTGTTTCAACTTTTTGCAATGAATGTTTACAGAGTGCCCAGACTCATTTCTAGTAGAAAAGCTTACCCTTCAGAGAAGCACCATAGTACAGTGGAAGAACAGTTGCTTTGTATCCCAGTAAGGAAAGTAAGGCCTGTAGCTACCTTTGTAGCTTCCACTTGTAATTCCCCAGGCTCCCTATTTTTTCCGCAAGTGATCTTTTGTGTGGACTCTAGCCTACAAAGTACTGGAAACACAAACAAGACACTTGCAAATGTACTGGGTTGCCTCCCTCGCCACTGAGATACCTTGATCTGCAGGTGCAACTGAAAATGGAAATAGAAGTAACATAAAGTGATATTGACAAACTAAGGATGTACACGGGAGGAATTTCACTCAATTTTGTAGGAAATGAAAGTGGGCCAGTTTGTAATTGAGTGAATTCGCTAGTTCAGCAAATTTACGTGATTGCGTATTGATGCTGCATCGCGTTCGGAACTGCCCAAAATTGCCTCCCAGTGCTCGAAGTTGCGTGTGATAGTTTCTCACGCAATAATGTGAAACCCCACAATTGCGTTCAGAAGGACTTCCCATTGCCCAAAAAAGTGTGTGATCAGCTTTCATGCAATCACGCAAAACCCCATGATTGTGTTCAGATTGCCATTGGATTATACTTCCAATTCCCATTGTGTGATAAACTCCTAAGGATGCTGACGCTGCAGTCTAACAGTACTTTAACTGTTATGGCTCCATCCTATGGAATTCAGAGATTTGTAGTTTGCTGTGTTCTCTGACAGAGAAGGCTAAATATCTCACAAAGCTACAAATCTCAGGATTCCATAGCATTGAGCCATGGCAGCTAAAGCAAATTGCATTAATTCTATAGTGTAAGAGGTAACTTAAGTGTAGCCTGTGGCTAGCAGGAGGGAATGAAAGCTGCCCGCCTCCAGGGTGCAACTTCTCATGTAAAAAGGATGATCAGATAGCAGGTGACTTGAAAGCCACTGTCACTCACAGTAAACTATATTGGGCAATAGAGCCAAACAGTCAGAATTGGCATCAGAGGTTTGGAAAGCTCTGCCCAATATAAGGTGACATCCTATGTTCTTTATGAATATCTCAACCATAGCCTGCTATTTGAAAGTAACGATTTAGGACCACAAATTGTACCTTCTTCTAAATGATGGTCACTTTCACTTAATAGAAGCATGTTAGGTAGTTTTTGGTTTTTGTGTTTCTTTTAATAAATCATGCTTTAAAACACAATTAATTGAACAATCTATTAAGTTCATAGATGGCAGTAAATTAACATGAATACAATCAGACAGGTATTGTGATTATGTTTCAGATAAGCCAGTGTACTCAATGAACAGCCTTTCTTTAGCCCAGCATGTTGTTCCATAAGGTTACCATAAGAATGAGAAGGACTCATTGTGAGTTTTGTTCTGATTTGTGCATAATAGAAAAGGACGTTGAATACTATACAAGTTGTCACTGGTTTGATAGATGGGTTAAAAGCAGTGTTGATGTAAGAGAGAAATGGAAGAATTATAAGGAACAAACTCTGTGACACTTTATTGGAATAAATATGTGGACAAGGTGATCCAACAAACGCTTTGACTTCTTAAGAGGCTTTTGACAAAATCCTTTACTAAAGAACAGGATACAGGAGTTCTAGAGATGCAGGGAAGTAGATAGTGGGGCCCTTCAGGGATTTGCATTGTGTCTAGTGCTTTTTAATTGGTTCCTACATGATTTGGGTTTGGGGGTGAGCAGTAGTGTTGCCATATTTGTGGACAAAACCAAATTATTTAGGTTGGCTATGATTCTATGATTTGAAATTATTTCTCCAAACTAATAGAATCAGTGTTAAGATGGCAAATGTGATTCAGTCTAGGTGTGCTGGGCTAGTCCAGATTATTTTCTTGTCTGAAGCTAAGCAACAAATGAAACTACCTCCCAAGATGAAGTTGCATATGACCCTGAGCAAATCAGTTTATTTTGGCACTTGAGGCAAACAGTCTCACAGCTATGGCTCTCTTTTCTTGAGAACAAAAATACAAAAACTAACAAGTTGATGCCCTTTCCTAACACTCAAAATCTACCTGCTTGGACAGGTACTCTGTTTAATGGTACAATTATGTATCTAATGCCTAGTGGTGCACCTTTTGCTGGTGTATAGTATACCTGTAAGTATTTTTTTTTTTTTTTAAAAAAAATCCTAATCTTGTATGCATAGTGATGGGATTTGAACTGGCAGTGACTGACAAACAATGAAATGTGGTGGTACTGATAACTCAGTGTACAACTTCTGTGAGAACAAAAAATTGTAAGTTAAATATAATTAGAAAAGAAAATGGGAAAATAGAATGGCCAATATCTTACTGCCCATATACAAATCTATGGTATAACCACACTTGGAGGAGTTCTAAAGATTATTTTAACAGATAATAGAATAATAGGCTCATAGAGCTGGAAGAGACCACAAGGGCCAGTCTAGTCCAACCCCCTTCCATGCAGGAATACAAAATCAAAGCATTCCTGACAGAGAGCATCCAGCCTCTGTTGAAAAACCTCAGAAGAAGGAGACTCCACCACACTCTGAGGCAGCATATTATCTGTTAGGAAATTCTTCCTGATGTTTAGATGGAATCCCTTTTCATGAAGGGCAGTCTTGTAGGGGTAAATCCAATCCTTCATATAACCTAGTCTTAAACCATGCAGAACATTAAAGATCATCAATACTTCTTATTGTGCTCAGAAACAAGTGAAAGGCGTATGTGGCCATGTTCTAGAAGGGATTATTCCTGATGTTTTGCCAGCATCTGAGCATGCTCTGAAGATGCCAGCCACAGATGGTGGCGAAACGTCAGGAATAAACTCTTCTAGAATATGGCCACATAGCCCAAAAAACCGACAGAAAACTATGGATGCCAGCCATAAAAGCCTTTGACTTCACAAAGTGAAAGGTGGTTCAGTAATTTCAACAAGAAAGTTACATCATGCTCTCTATATGTAGCTACTTTTAATAACCTAGTCAGTATATTTTTAAACATTTGCAGTTTCCTCTTTAGGTTTTTGCCTCCCCAAACATTATTTTTTACTTCTTCAGACCTTGGGCTCACCTGAGTCTGCTCTTGTTCATAGATGGTCCCAGTCTACCTACCTAAGAATACAACTACAAAGAATGAGTTTCCTAAATTAGCAGCACTAATAGTATAGGATAATTCTCTCTGTGTTCCTCTGAAGAATGTCAGGATGTGAAGCATATATTCCAGTGCTCCTTCAAATATCATTCATGTCCTGTTCTTCTCAGCACATAAGACAGCATCTCTTTTAACATATGCCAATAAGACCCTGCAAGCCACAATTATAATTACATCTGCTCCTAAATTCCATCAGCATGCAGCCACAATGCCACTGAGTAGCTTTAAAGTAGTCTTAAAAATGTGAAGCATTCCAAACATTTTAATTGCAGCACATTGCATAAGACAAGAGTTGGTTCACACAAAGGATCAACAGGGAGAAAACTGACTTTGAACCACTCTATTCCTTGTTCTGTGTGAGGCACAAAAACCTTGAGAATTCCTTATCTCATTGCCATTCTGAAGTGCCTAATTTATCTAAAAATCTATTTGTACCTTTAAAAATGGTCAGGCTTTTCAGAATTTTCTTAACGAGTTCAAATTGAAAACAACTTTCCTAGTATGAAAAGAAAAGTGAAAAGGATAGAATGGACAATGATAACTAGTGGTTCCTGTGTCATTGTGTGTGTGTGAGAATCTGCTCTGCATTTGAACCTACTTCAAAGATAGTTTCAATACTTTAATATCCCCTTTAAAGTTTAGACTTCAAAACCCAGACTACATTTGCTGCCACACTGACCTGGGACCTACTAACCTCCTCTGGGAAAGGTGGATGAATGGTTTTACTAGTTTTCACTCCTGTTTCCAACACTGTTCAATGAAATGCTTCTAAAAATCCATAAGAAGGCCACAAAAATAATTACAGTGTTCCCTCCACATTATCTGGGGTAAGGAGCATAGGACCCCCATGAAAGTGGAAAAAATGCAAATAATAAACTACTCTTTTATACCCCAAGAAAACACATTTTATACCCATAATCATCTCTAGGTTCTGCAGTGCAACTCTATGGCCAATATCCAGCAGAAGCTGATCATGGAATTGTACTGGAGGACCTACAAACACCTAGCAGAATGTTTTCTATAGCAACCTCTAGATCCTCCAGTATAACTCTATGTCAACCTCTGGCAGAATCACACTGGAGGACTTAGAGATTCCTAGAGAGAACATATAAATCAAATCCATGAATAATCAAAACCACAAAAGTCAAATGTGCAAATGTGGAGGGCCAGCTGAAATTAGCTCTCTCCTCTTATTGCTTCTGTACCTGGAGATTCCACATAACTCTCAAGATGTTGTGCTTCCCCACCGTGACCCTGGCTCTACTCTGGCGTATACCTCCAGTGTTCAGTGGTTAGCTGTCTTTGCCCACAGTCTTAATCACAAGACTCACATAGTCTAGTTTGTTTCCGGCATCTTAACGTCTTTCTGATCTCCCTCAGGGCAGCAGTGATATCTGCCCATTGAAAACACGAAAAGAGGGTCAAAGTACATTGTACTACAAAACACAAATGTCTCATCAAAGCCATTCCCTTCACCTCTAAGATAGTGATTAAAAAAACCATTTACACCTGGGAGGAAGAATTTCTGTTCCATTTCAATGCTATAACTGTGATAAATATTGTTTCCCCTTCCCCATTTAGTATAAAATATTTGTTTTAAAAGTGGACTTTGATCTGTGTTATATATTTTTCATATTTTTTGTCTTACAGAATACAGAAATCCAGGATTTTAGTAGAGCTGTGACTGAGTAGGAGTCACCCCCACCCAGCGGTCCAGCCAATCTGTATGCCTGCTCATGGAACTCTTCAAGTACACAGCTATATTTAAGGATTAAAAGAAAATGAAAATTTTAAATCAGATTATTTTAGTTCTTTCACCATGTTATGGTCATAGAACAGCACTACAAGGGGGACCTCTGGGCTATTGACGTAATCTTGGCCATGGATGGTTGGAAACCAGCCATTATAAGTCACACCTTAGGGTGGCTTCTTCTCTGTCAAGCTCAGTTATTCTTCATAGGAGCCAAATGAGCCCCGGTTTCAAACACTAGCTGAGAGCTGAGAATTCAACCTCCCTTCCTCAGCACTAAAATTGTCCTTTCCATGTTGGAAAGAAAAAGGAAAAGGAAAAGGAAAGCTAAGTGGAGAAGCTCCAACCTATGCTTTGACTGAGGACTTGACATCATCTGCTGATACAAAGGTAGGTTCTCTCCTACCCAGCCAATTATGGTCTCCCCTGAAATACAGAAAAAGTAATCTTTTTATTCAGAGAAGGAACATCTGAGTTCACATAGAAACCGGAAACCAAACTAATAGGCACACAGCCTCCTGAGTTTACAAGTTCACCAAGGGGAATTGCAATGATCTGATCAACAATAAAGATGTGTAAGTCTGAACTGACTTGGAATGCACTTTGGTTCCACAACATTCCAATCTTGGGCTGGGTATTCTTTTCCATGTAATCCATACATTGTGCCTCATGCTCCTGGGACAAATGTTGTTCTAGAAATACTGGGGATGAGGGACCATATATCTATAATCATCCTGTAATATGAAGCTTGAGAAAATGGGACCATCTCACCTGCTTCTCTTACACGTGAACAGGAAGGTGGTTCAATTTCTCTTTAACTTGCTAGAAGTTGAGAAGTTGAGAAGTTGTTATAAGCATGCAGAGGAGGGAGAAGGAACCAGGCAATTTTCTTCCTAAATGTAAAATATGAAGAACACTGCCAAGACAAGGGAGGAATATATGGAGGCTTTATTCTCAGCTTTGCTAAGTGCAAATAAATTGTAGTTCATGTAAGCAAATGACTTTTTCAGTCGCCAGAAAAGATTTTTAGTAAGAGTACAGAGAATTAGATCCCTGTGTAATGGAAGCAACTAAAGCTATGTTTTTAATGCAGCCTGAAACTGTTACAGTAACATTTCTGATGTCAGAGCACAATGTGAGGTGAGAGATCTGCATCTTAACTGGAAAAAGCAGCTCCAGCTAGAGAAAAAGGGATTTGCTCCCTGTGACTGAAAATGTGACACTGACATACAAAAATAGACCAGTATAAAGCTCTTAGTGGGTTTTAAAAACCAAGATTTTGCTAAAGTTAAATTTGTCAATAAACTATTTTGTGTAGTATGCAGCAATTTATTTATTTATTTAAATTATTTCTATTCTCTATTTATATATAAAAAGATAAAACTACTAATAAAATTAAGTAAAAATAATAGATCATACAGAATAAAACTACACAGCAAGAATTATATCAGGACAAAAAATGTACTAGAAGGGAGAAGTGAAGTAGTTCTTCTGAGTTCTTTAGAATTTGTTTAAAGCTAGCAAATTTGCCTTGATAAAAATATGTCTCTTGAAACACAACGGGAAATAGAGTAGCACAGCTGTCTTGTGGTTATTGTGTGTGTGTGTGTGTTTTAAAAACATCTTTCTTCTTGTAGCTTAGATCTCCTTGGAGAGGGAATTTCAAAACTTACATTTCCATTGCTAAGGAAGCCCTGTCCTTGGTACCTATCAATGAATATTTAGAGGAGGCAAGAAGGGAGCAGGGCACCTGGTCAATCCTAGGGTTTCGATAGGCTCATATGATTGAAGGATAAACTACTCATAGGAAATCTTTCTTTTGAAAGGAGGAGTCAGATGCCCTTTTGTTTCATTCCTCACCCGAGAGAAAATGGAAAATTGTGCCGCGAGAAGTTCCAAGATTTGTACATGTATGATTAAAGCTGAAACAAGGCAAAGGGGTGAGCCTCGTTTTAGCCCATCATAACTTTATTCAAAAACAAAATTGACCTTGGAAACCAGCAGTGTAGCCTTCAGGGACTGAAGAATTATGAGACTGGGGTAGGTGATGGATCCTGAATGGCTGCCCCCCTCTAGGTTTAAATTAATGTCAAAAAATTCAGTTAAGCCCTGAAATGAACAGCAATAGCAATAGCATTTACATTTCTATATTGCTTATCAGTGAACTTATCACTATCTATGCAGTTTACACTCTGTAAGCCAATTGCCCCCAACAAGCTGGGTACTCATTTTAATGACCTGCAAAATGATGGAAGGCTTGAGGGCAGTACACACAGCTCTAAAGAGGCAGCTGGGAGCTGCCTCTGTTACAGCCAGTGGCAACTGCATGCCGCAGCCCCGATCTGGCCATTTCAGGGCACGAAAAGGAGCTGCACAAACTGGCTCCTTTTTGCACCCTGCAAAGAATGTGACAGCTGCATTGCTGTGGCTTGGTGGTGCTCCTTTGGTACTGCGTCGTATGTCCACAGCACTTGAGGAGCACTGTGATCCTGTGTGCCATGCAGTGCAGCAGACGGCGTCACATCACCCTGGGGGTAGAGCTGGGGCAGGCACCGTGGAGATGCTATGCCCCAACTCTCTCCTCAAGCCAGCCCAAACTGCAGGTCTGCAAGCCCATTAGTCAACCATGGAACCCTGGGATCAAACTCATAACCTTGTGGCTACAGTACTGGCATTTAACCGCTGCACCACCAGGACTCCTAACAGATAGCTGGGATAGTTGTTACAAACTTGGCATGCAGGTTGTTATAAACTTGGCATGCTGTGTTCCTCCCAGCTTCACATTGTTTAGTTCAGATGATGCAGGCAAAACTCTGCGGTCAGGATTGGTCCTGGTCCTGGTAGATCAGACAGCAGTTACCCCAGGGTAATTTGACCCCTGGTTTATTACAAAGTTTCCTGGAAGCCCCATGGCAACTCCTGCCTGTTTACATGCCCCTGTGAGCTCCTTTCCTTGCCATGCTGTCACTGTTGCTGAGAAACTCCCCATCGCTATGTCTGATGTGGAAATAGGATGCCTGCCCTTGTGGGTGCAGCCAGACACCCATTTCTGCATCAGACATGGCGACAGGAAGGCTCTCAGTAGGAGCAACAGCACACAAGGTAAGGAGCATGCATTGGTCATGGGGCAGCACAGGGATGGGTGTGTAAATACCCACCCATCCCCACACTAACCCAGAGATGAACTTGAATTAGCACTGGGGCTGGGATTGCATAGTCTGAGCCTGTGCCATCCTGGCCCATTTGCCCAGCCCCTTCTGTCCTCTGGTTGTTTTGTTCCTACTAATATTGCAACAGTCATATTTTGTACCGTTTATATTTTCTAGATTGTCTTTAATGACAGCTCCTCATTTAAAGCATTGCAATAATTCATTCCAGTATTTCAGGCAGAGTAGAAGGAAATCTCTTGCTGTTGCCATAGCCTGAGTCTCTGTTTGTGAGTTGTGCCAGATTTTTGCCGAATGCTTAAAAAATGTTCTGCAAGGACATTTAAAACAGTTGGATAATAAAGAGTTCAGACAAATGGGTATGCTATTTATAGATGGTTACATTGACGTAAAGCTTCATTGTGGACACAAAGTGAATTGAGATAAGTGGAAACTCTGTATAGCAAAGATTTGGATAATAGGGACAGCATTGTTTTACCCACTGTGAGAAAGGGAACAGGTTTGAGTTAATATCAGTTATATTTGCTGATATTATTAGAATAAGGCTAATATGCTAATATTAACCATGGTGTTTATGAGTTAACAGGAAGATGTTTAAATGTGAGAAGACCGAGTTACTCCTTTTCAACTGCTTCCCTATGGTGGCAATCCATCATGGTGCTCTATGTAGCACTAGCTCTTGCTCTATCATCCAGCACTAGGTGCCCAGATTTGAATGAGCAAATTGTAAAAAAGGCATAACTAAATGTTGGCTGTCAATGACTCAGTTGGTTATTTTTTTATCAAGATGTTACATCAAGCACATCTCAAGCTAAAGATTCCAAGTCAATTTTCACCAACACCTTTCCTGCACCCTTATCACTTACGGATGGTATGTTAGCCAAACATTGTATGCCGTTTCCTCATGTTTCTTCTCTTAGCTCTTTCTTTCTGATGGGAAATGGGACATACTCCTTCATGCTCCTAATCAAATTGATCTTTTGTAAATACACACTTTGAGAGAAATGTAAGCATGTGTGTGTTTATAGAAGATGAAAATAAGTGATAGGTGTTTTCTGGTTAAGTAGTTACAGTATATGAAAATGATTTTCAGGCATTCCATCACACTCTAAGTGATCAAGAAACAGAATCTTAGATATGCTATCTAGATGAAGGAATGGAACTGTGAAGGGCAGCAAAGCTTTCTCAGTCATTGAAGCAAGAAAGAGCTATAGAGTGAGAAGCTGTATTGTGAGATGTGGGACTTCATCACATGTGGCTAAAACTCCATAAAAGTTGAATAATAGTGGCTTTGGTGAGACCTATTGCATGACTCTGTCTCCCTCTTGTTATGGCTTTGTCTTCCAATTGTGGTTAGTCTATACCTTGCCATTAATGGGGAAAACCCTCCAATAAGTGCCCAATCATGCTGGTATAGTGCTAGCCTACAGGCGTGGGAGTTCTGGGGCAATTTGAGGATCTTGTGGTCCTGTGGTGTCAGTGTTTCTTCTTCTCCCCCTCTCCCCTTCATTATTCCAGACCAACTGGGTTTTTGTTTTACTTTCTTTTATTTTTTTCATTATTTAGTTAAACCACATAACACAAACAGACACACACACAAGGTACACTGGGCAGGGAAGTGAGGTTAAGGACAAGGGCGGAAGACAGCACATGGGACCAGCAACACCTGGTTGCACTAATATTAAGGGGTGTGCAATAGGGAGTGCTTCCAATCTGGAATGTATGCACTTCCCTTCATTAATGTGATTGCGGTGAGAATGGAGGCCATGTAATAAAGAAGATTATCACGAGGGATGGAACATCATTGTCCTGTCCCTGTCCCATCCTTCCCACCTGACCACGAGAAGGACTTTCACACTTGACCCGTACTTGACCCAGCAGGGAAGCATGAGTAAAAGTGATTGCATAAATCACTTTCACACTGCAGCAGTCTGAAAAGCACTTTCAGCTATCATTTGCAGTCTTTTGTATTAAGAGCTTAACCCTTTAATACCATGATGGCTGAAAGCGCTTTTCAGTCTTCCTCCTTCATGGCCATGTCTTTACCAGTGGAGAGCGTCACCAGAAGTCCTGGAAGATGACTTCATTGTAGTCTGTCTGGCTATACGAATATAGCAGTTTCTATACTATATGACCATGGGGGCTGTAGGAGGTGGGTTGTCAGGGGGATTCAGTCATTGCACAAAGGAGAAAAAGAATTCCAGTCTCATCAATGACCAATGAACTTACACCTCTGTATGTCATTAACAAGATGCCGGGTATAGCCTTCACATTAATGTCTGTGTGAGGGAGAAGGAAAATCAGGAAAAAAATGAACCAAATGCTTTATGTGGCCTGTGCATTAAGTGTCAGGTTTCAAATGCATTAAAAAAATCTCTTTTTGTTTTTTAAAAGCTACTTGTTTAAATATTGTTTTAAAAATGGATTCACAAGCTTGTAGATGCACAACTCTTTGTGCATCTCTTTGCAACTCTTTGGGCACTCAGAGGGAGTTTTGTTTTTTGTTTTTTGCTTTTTCCAAATTTTAATCCCATTTTATGATTATATAATACTATCCTATAAGTTAACTGACCCTTCTAGTTATACCCTCTTTAAGAGATCTTTTGGGAATGGCAACTCAAATACTTGATTCTGGGAACAGAGGTCCAAAGAGAACAATAAAAATGGACAGAAGAATTTCACAGATCATAGTGAACAGACATGTCCTAAGGGGATTTTCGTACAGACAAATACTAATTATCCCACACATGTAAATAAAAGACCAGACAGATTCTATCAAGAGGTGAACAACATAATTTTTCTTCTTTCTCACTGCAGGCACAAACCCCCAGTCTTTTGCAACACAGTGCCCTCTGTCAGACATATTCCAAACTGATTTAAGAGAAGATGTAACCAAAGGAAGCCTTGTTCTAGAAATATTTGTGTTCTTTACCAGGAGTAACTTATCACTTTTTTGGGGCCACTAGGCATATCCTTAATACTAGAAAACATTATGGAATTACTGATATTTGTACCTAGCACAAAAACAGTAGTGTGCCATAGCATTTGAGAAGCTGAAATGTGAGTTGTGAAAATCACAGTTCAAATTTCAGCTCTGCTCCAAGAAATGTGGCCTAAGGCAAGCAAGTATCTTTTAGCTATATTTTCATATATACAATATGAGAATAATAATACTGGCTTTCCCTAAAGGCCTGTTGCAAGTTTACTGAGATAATATATGAGAAGCATTTTGGGAGTTCTAACACAGGAGCACAGAACCTTTGGGTATTACAGTTCTAGACACTGAAGCCTAAAATATCTGGAATGCTAAAAGCTCCCCACCCCAGCCAGAAAGAACTACTTAATTACTAAGTATGATGAAGTTAGACGTCCAATTAACTTGTTACCCCACTGAACATTCTTCCAACTCTGGAACAATTTTTTCTACTTTAACTTCAGTTCAGCACCATGTCTTAGTTAGAAGCCAATCTCTCTTTAAACCTGGATTTTTTAACCATCATTTATACATTCTGGTCAAAGGGAAACCTTGTATTTGGTTCACACAGGCGTGCCTATCAGGCATATGGGCCATCAAAATGAAAACCAGAAATAGAACTTTGGTATTGTTTCCAAGGCAGTGCCTTTCAATGGAACCAATTCACAAACCGAGTAGCCAGTCATTAGGTGTCTAATAAAACTAGATAAACTAAGTGATATATGTGAAGGTGTGAAATAGGTCCATCCATCTTAAACTAAATAGAGTTAAGATGGGAGAGAATGTCACAAAAGCAATAGATGATTTGCAGTGTCTAGCGTCACATGTGTCTCATGGCCTGAACTTACACAGCCTCCAGCCTCATTTCCAAAGCCTTCTGCATCTGAGAAGTTAAGGTCTTTATTAGAGCAATTTGTCCTGTTTCTTGAAGTCCACTAAGGTCGAAAACACCTTTGAAACACAGTTTAAAACTGCTTTAGCTGCTCTGGCTCAATGCTAGGGAATTCTGGGAACTGTAGTTTAGTGAGACATTTAGCCTTCTCTGTCAGAGAGCTATGGTGCCACAATAAACTACAAGGATACCATAGCACTGAGTCAGGGCAGTTAAAGCGATCTCAAACTGGATTATGTCTGCAGTGTGTTTTGGACCTGAAAGAGAGAACAAATAGAGAGATGGGGTGGGGAATGAAGATGTAGTGTGATTGCTTTTGCTTAGCTCTGGTCCACCACTTGCTTGGACCTTGCCCATTCCCAGCATGAAAACTCTGACCTCAAGGGAGCCTTCACAGGGAAAAAAAGATTGGTCATCTTCTTGCTGCAGAGATGGCAGTAGTTGAAAAGCTACATGTTCTACGTGTATAGCTAACTCCCAATTAATTAGACACAGGTAAGACAGGAGATGATAATGCATACAGCAAATTCAAGTTAAGTGTGTTGATTTAGAGCTTGTGTTTTATGGAGAATCACTCAACATCACGACCAGGTCATCATCTCCAGATTCAGGTTGTCATCTGGAGTGAAGAGTTATATGACTTGTGAGCTGTAGTCTGTTGCTGGCATTTAAATAATTTTTACACATACACGTCGTCATGCTATTTTGAAAGGGTTGCTCTCATTTTAGTTTTGTGCCACTATGGTCCAAAACATACTGCAGAAATAATCCAGTCTGAGACTGCTTTAACTGCCCTGGCTCAGTGATAGGGAATCCTGGGAACTGTAGTTTATTGTGGTACCAGACCTCTCTGACACGAGAAGGCTATTTTTTTAAAAAAAAAACCTGACCCCTCTCTTTTCTTCTTCCACTGAGCTTTTAGCCCACTCCACCTCTTCCACTGAGCTCCACTGTTTTAAAGGGACACAAGTGAACACCACAGCTCATTTCTGCCCAGAGGCAGATGTTTGAGAAGCAGTGGTGTCACCTGGTGTGGTCCACATCCCTCGAAGCCCCATAATGAAGCCCCTGAATCTAAATACAATTTCAGACATCCAAGCAAAGTCTGGTCTCCCAAACTCATCATTTAGGTTTACTAAAATTTACCTTTAAACAGAAACAGTGGAGATTGTCACATGGGGAAGGGATAAGGATTGGATTGCTTCCTGTCCTTATCCCATCTTTGACTGCGATCCTGTGAAAGGTTTTCAGATCGCAGCACTATTGTCCTGTCATTGAAGTGGCATTGCATTAATGCAAACTCCTGTTAATGCAAAATGCTGGGCAATGCCTCTTCAACGATGGGACAATGACAAGATCTGTGTGATGTCATTTGAAAGTCTTTTGCATGATTGCAGTCAATCACACTTTCCAGACAGGATAATGTCTGGATAAGCATGACATCATATGAAAATCTTCTCGCAATCAAGCTATGAGAATGGGAAAAGGATGGGACAAGGACATTTCATCCCCCATCTGATAATCTGCGTTGTCTTCATTCACAAATAGAGCAAGTGCCAAGGGTGGGTTTGAGCTTCAGAGGAAGGAAAAATCCCCATAGCTGTTCATTAGCAGCCCTCTGTGACAGGGGGTGGTGCTCATAGGTGTGCTCAGACTAGCTGCCCCACTGGGTCAGCCAGATAAGCACCTCTGGGCCAGGGTGATGGCTTTGGGCTGAGCAGGAAAGGAATTGCTGGTTGTGCATGAATAGGAAGGAATCCAACGAAGGGGCCATTCTCCTACTACCTCCCTCTCTGACTTCCTGAAATTTGGGAAGAAACTGAGAGTGCATCTACAATGTAGAAATAATGCCATTTGATGTCAGTTTTAATTGCTCTAGCTCCACTTTATGGTATCCTGGGATTTGTAGTTTTACAAGATCTTTAGCCTTCTCTGGTGCCACTGACTGCTGGTGCCTCACAGAACTACAAATCCCATTGTTCTATATGATGGAGCCCTAGCTGTAAAAGTGGTGTCAAACTGCAGGAATAATAAATAAATGAATGAATAAATAAATAAATAAATAACTGGAAAGAAGCAAAAGAATACAGTAGAAGCAAGACACTGAACAATGCAGCTGCTAAAATATACGCTGAGATGAAGGTATGTCTTAACAGGTTTTAGGCATAGAAGTGTCTGTGAAAAACTGATGGAACTCTTCCAAGTTTTAAACAGTTTAGATAATAAACACGTAGTGAACAGGAGGCTTTCAGTAGGAATGTTTTGGATACGCTTCCACAACTGAAAAATCAAATAATAACTTTTCAATGCAAAGACTACATGCTGTCCATTTCTCCCACCAGCACATTTGTTTATTGAGGAAAGAAACATACCATTAGTACTTTCTGTATGTTTTCTTACTTAAAGCAATAAAACAGAAAGACACTAACTGGAATTCCTTTCTCAGGAGTAGTTTTTACCAGCACTGAGCAAACTTGTAGTGAATTAGCTGTCATTCTCTGTTCTAAAGGATCTCTTTAAGCTGTAATACTGTAATGTGATCATAGACTTTTCAAACAGAATCCTCTGTACCTTCACCTTATTATGGTTTCCAGAATTCTTCCGATGACATGACACAATGTAAACATTCACAGATGCATGATGAAAAAATACTCAAGCTCAAGTGTATACAGCATTTTTCAGTAAAAACAGGGCAAGGTGACAGTTGCATTATTAGATTCAATAACAAGTCAATTGCCTTTTAACTATTCAGGTAAGAACTTTATTTAGGTTATCTTTACATAGCTATACCATGGCCTAGTTATCTGAAGGTATTATGCTATGATATGTTGTCATGGTATTTTCCCCCATGGTTGCAAATACCATCTTAGAATCATAGAATTGAAAGAGACTACAAGAGGCATCTAGTCCAGCCTACTGCAATGCAGTAATACACAAAGTACACAAAGCACAGTTTGTACTACACACTCATTTAACATGTGGCTGTTTGAACTGTTATTAGTATGCTGATGATGGCTGCCTACATTTGTCTCTCTCAAATGAAGCTAGACAAGTGCTGAATTATTGTCAGAATTAGGTAATGCCAGAACTAGGTCAGGGTGATGCCCAACAGATTTCAATTAAATTTTGACAAGACAGAGACACTATGGTAGATATTCCTTAGATCCAGGAAGGTGGCATTTAGTCAGATTTGGATGGGACTGGATCGTCCCAGAAGGAGCTGATGTACAGCAAAGCATGCTCCTATTAACCAGCATTGTCACTTGAGAGTGCTGTCTTTGTCGTTGTGTGCCTTCAAGTCATCTCTGACTTAGGGCGACCCTAAGGCAAATCTATCCTGGGGTTTTCTTGACAAGTTTTGTTCAGAGGAGCTTTGCCATTGCCATCCTCTGAGGGTGAGAGAGTGTAACTTGCCCAAGGTCACCCTTGAAAGTGCCACCAGCTATTTTTGTAGCAAACAGCATCATTCAGTCTGTGGCTTTTGCTATAATTTGATGGCTGACATGTTATGTGGGACTATGTTAAATACAGTGGGCCCTTGTTATCTGCTGGGGTTTGGTTCCAGGATCCTCTGTGGATAATAAAATCCGTTGATGCTCAAGTCCCATTAAATATAATGGCACAACAAAATGGCGTCCCATATATAAAATGGAAAATCAAGGTTTGCTATTTGGAATGTATACTTTTGGGCAATATTTTCAAGCCGTGTATGCTCAAATCCGTGGATAAAAAATCCATGTATAAGGAGGGCCAACTGGAAAGCCTTGCACTGCTTGCCTTTTTGCCTTTGAGTCCAATGCAAGGTACTAGTCAAAGAAATGCATCCTCCAACACCAACCAGCCCATGAGTTGAGAAAATCATGAGGTTCTTCTCCCAAGTATCAGCATCAGATTCAGCATACCAAGGCACACAAGAGGAAGCCTATTTGTTGTTTGTGTAGGGTGCCCCAATTGAAGAATGCCCTCTCTAGGCAGATTGGCACAGGCATTATTTTTATTCTGGCACCATTTTTATTTGCCCAGGCACCTAAATGATTTTAATGAATATATCCCAATGTGACTGGGGTGAAGTGGCCAGCTAGTCTGACCGAATTTAAGAAGTTATTCCTGTCCCATTCACCTTCTTCTGTCCAAATTTTCCAGACAAAACAGTTCTCTTTTAGTCCAAGGGAACATTATTCTACTTAGCTGTCTTTCATTCCAGTTCTAGGCTTCTTTTGGTGTTTCCTGGGTTTTTCATTCCATACCATTCTCTAGAGTGCTGCCTAAAAAAAGGGTTTGTGACCTCACAAGGGATGGAAACGTCCTAGATCTCAAAGGATCTTTTTGCATTGAAAAGTAAGTTTAAATTTTATCTCTGGACTTTGGAAGACTTTGTTTCTCAGAGCCACATGGCCAGGAGGAGGGGCCTGCCTGCAAATGTATCCCTTCACAAAATCTAACCTCAGAACACTACCAGCTTCATCTTAACTATGACTAACGACACCATTTTTATCCTTTCCCTCTTGAGTGAGTTTAAATACCTTTGCCTGATGAAGAAGCCAGTGGGGCTTCAAAAGCTTGCATCTTGCATATTATGGATTTTGGTTGTATTAATAAAATTATCACTATTTTGTGAATTTTGGATGTTATTGTAATACAGATAGCATTATTGCTAGCCAAAAGCAGCAAGGACCTGGAACAATCACTGAGGAAAGTTAAAAAAGAAAGTGCCAAGGTAGGCTTAATGGTGAACATTAAAAAAACCAAAATGATGAGAACTACAATAATTCAGCTATTTAAACCACTTTAAGTGCATAACACAGGTTTGCCTAAAGCTGTTTAAGGAAATTTCTTAATATGAAGTGGGTTGGGGAGAGAAGGGGCAGTAAGCATTTGCCTTTATTTTCTGTTCAATTGCCTTAGACTAAAATCAGCCCTACTACCTATTGCTGAATTGGAAAGTAGTTTGGCATCAAAGGTTTGTATTGCATGAGCCATGAGGTGAGTGCTGTGGATCCTCTTCTCAATGTGTTTCTCAATGTGTTTAGTCAATACAGTAATTATACAAATCACACTCTCTCAGCCTCAGGGGACAGCAAGGGAAGACCTCCTCTGAACCAACCCTGCCAAGAAAACCCCATGGTAGTTTTGGCTTATGGTCTCGATAAGCTGGATAGACTTGAAGGCACACAATAACAACAACAACAACAACAACAACAACAACAGAAATCCTAAGGCCCTCCTACCATGGGATATTTTTTTTGGGGGGGGGGGCAAGATTAGTTCAGAGGAGAGTTGCCCTTTCCTTCCACTGAGAGAGTGTGACTTGCCCAAGGCCTCTCAGTGGGGCTTCCATGGCTGTGCTGGGAATTGAACCCTGGTCTCCAGAGTATTAGCTCTCAACCCAGTAGGTCACGCTGTCTCTTTTATATATTTACCTGTGTGTATATATATTTATATATGTGTGTGTGTGCGTGTTGGTGCTGTGTGCCTTCCAGTCGTTTTCGACTTATGGCAACCCTATCCTGGGCAAGAGGTGTTCCAAGGAGGTTTGTCCTTGCCTTCCTCTGAGGCTGAGAGAGTGTGACTTACCCAAGGTCACCCAGTGGGGCTTCCATGGCTCAAGTGGGAATTGAACCCTGCTCTCTAGAGTCAGAGTCCAGCTCTCAACCCAGTAGGCCACGCTGTCTCTTTTATCTATCTACCTTTGTGTGTGTGTGTATGGTATGTGTATATGAATATATATATATATATATATATCACACCCACACACGTTGCTGCTGTGTGCCTTCAAGTCTCCTTATCTAACTGTGTGTGTATATATCTTATCTATCCACACACAAACACCACATACAAACCCACACACATTGCTGTGTGTGCTTTCCAGTGTCTTTTACCTACCTATATGTGTGTGGATATATATATGTGTGTGTGTATACACACAAACCACCACATACAAACCTACCCATGTTGCTGCTTCTGTGTGCCTTCAAGTCATTTCCGACTTGTGGCAACCCCATCCTGAGGGAAGGGGTGTTCCAAAAAGGTGGCTTGCCCTTGCCTTCCTCTGAGGCTGAGAGAGTGTGACTTGCCCAAGGTCACTCAGTGGGGCTTCAAGCCCCAAACTTGACAGCATCCAGATTGGAGAAATAACCCGGTTTGGGAGCGCTTTAACTCTTTGTTGGACTCACTGGCTATGGAATTCTGGGAGTTGGAGTTTGTTGTGGGGCCTTAAGGCCCCACAACAAACTCCAACTCCCAGAATTCCATAGCCAGTGAGTCCAACAAAGAGTTAAAGCACTCCCAAACCGGGTTATTTCTCCAGTCTGGATGCACTGCCTCCTTTCCTCTTCCCTTGGCCCTCCTTTTCCAGGGACTCCCAGCCCAGGCATCCCTTTCCCAGCCAAGAAGAGCTTCCCTAAACCCCTATATGGCACTGAATGCCTGGCCAGCTCCTCCTCTCTAGCTGCCTGGGCTGGCTCTGTTTTTTGGTGGGGAGCCCCTCCCTCCTTCCCTCCTCTCCCCCTTTCCCCAGGGATGAGGTAATGATGGGCTGGGATTGGTCCGGCTGGGGGCGCGAGAGGGGCTATAAGAATAACTCCCTCCCTGCAGCAGCAGCCAGAGGCAAGGAGGAGAGAAGTGGAGCAGCAGTAGCAGCAGCTCAGGAGTGGAGCATCTTGGAAAGAAACTAAGTGGAGTCTCTTCTGGGCAAAGAAGGCAAGAGACTGAGACGGTCTGTCCTGGCTGGGGCTCCTCCAGGAAGAGAAGGCTTTAAAAGCAATTAAAAATTAAAATCTTTTTGGGGCAGCAGCAGCAGCAGCAGCAGCAGCATGGCGAGGTGGGTGCTGAGCCTCTTGGTGCTGCTCTGCAGCTGGAGCCTGAGTGAGCTGTTGGTGGGCGCCTGCACTTGCGTCCCTGTCCACCCCCAGGATGCTTTCTGCAACTCCGACATTGGTAAGCCTTCCCAATCTCTTGTCTTGGAAAATTGCTCCCTAGTTCTCTCCCCCCCCCCCCCTTTGCATGCTCTCTCTTCTTCCCCAAACTTCAGCCTCAAGCCTCTGTGGGGGGTTTTGGGGGTCTGCTTTCAACTTAAGGCAACCCTAACCCTGTCCTAGAGAATTCTTGGCATGATGAATCCAGAGGAGGTTTGCTCTTGAGGCTGAGAGGGTGTGACTTGCCCAAGGTCACGTAGCGGGGTTTCCATGGCCCGGCTTGGAATACTGAACCCTGGGCTCCAGAGCGGTGTTGACTGTATAGACTCATGTGTAAGTCTAGAAAGTTTGGTTTAAAAAAATTGACCCCAAAACCCTGATTCGACTTATCTACGGGTCGAGGTATGTACTCTGCGTTAACTCTTGATTTAAAAAGGAACCGTCCCTTGGCGAGCACTGATCCTGGTCTGCTCTCTTATCCACCCAACCTTCAGTGTGAGCATAAGCATTTTTATCCCTGCTGGAGTTTTCTAAGTTCTTTGGCATTGTTTTATCCGTGGCACATGCCCCTAAGTTTTATCCTCGACTTACATCCACGGGTCATATAAAAATATATAGTTTTGCCCCCAAAACCTGCCCTCGACTTATACATGAGGCCGACTTATACCTGAGTATATACAGTAGTTTGTAGAATCAATAGCAATAGCAGCTTCATTTAGATGCTGCTTCATACTGCCTTAGCAGTCTCTAAGCGGTTTACAGCTGTTAGCTTATTGCCCCCAACAAGCTGGGTACTCATTTTAGCAACTTCAGAAGGATGCAAGCCTGAGTTGAGCTTGAGCCCCGGCTGATATTGAACTCACAACCTTATGGTTTGTGGAGTGAGTGGCTGCAGTATGGGCATTTAACCACTGCGTCACCAGGAATCAATATGTAGAGAGATCTTGAGGCTCACCAAAAGGAAGAGGTTGGCAGCATGAGCTTTCCCAGTCTAAAGTCTGCTTCCCCAGATGCATTTGGACTTGAAGGCAATGATTCTGAAGGCACACCACCACCATCACTATTGACATTATTTTCAGTGAAACACCCATTATGAAGTTTAGCACACTGAGGCTAATTTCAGCATTAAAGAGAGATTTAGAGCCCATTTAAAACATCCTCCAAGCGAAGCAGACATGGCAAGTAATGGTGAGTAATGGTGTGAATGATTATCACATGCAATAGCGCAAATAAAACAATCTTGGACATTCATTCTTGCTGAAATCCCGAAAATAAAAAGATGCACACTAATGCTTCTCTGTGACCACTTGAATGGCGGGTTTTGTGCAACATCGTGTGAAGTCATTTCATGTAATTAGGTGATTTTTCCGGGATATTCACAGGATAAACTCCAGATCTCCTATGTCAAGACAATCTCTGTGGATCATCTTAATACCTTTAAACAAGTGATCTCCAGATTCATAGACCAACATTCAAACCACTATCACGCCAAGAGTCCTGTTTAAAGGTTTATCTGTGTTACATGATCCATAGGGGCTAGTGATGATTGTGTGACATAATGGGCATTTCAGTGAAAATTATGTCACTAGGGATGGTGGTAGAGATGTTATGAGTTTCCATGGCTGAGCTGAGTGAGAACTGAACCCTCATCTCCAGAGTGGTAGTCCAACATTCAAACTACTATCACACAGAAAGTCCTGTTTAAAGGTACATCTGGTTTTTTATTATTCTCAGGGGCTAGCAGTGATGGTGACGGTGATGGTGGTGTGACTGAAGTCATTGTTAACTTATGATGACCCTATCATAGATAGATTCGAACCCTGGTCTATCATGCTGGCTCTCAATTAGCGCCAACTAAAACATCACCAAGAAGTGAACAAACTTTTAGGTTCTTCATCATTTCTTGTTCAGGAAAGCCATTTATATCAGATTTCCCAAAGTTCAAGTCTCTCATTTATTTCCATGTAGAACTGGCTGAGATTGTTGTTGTGTGCCTTCAAATTGTTTCTGACTTACGGCGACCCTTAGGCAGACCTACCCTAGTTTTCCTGGCAAGGTTTGTTCAGAGGAGGTTTGCCATTGCCTTCCCCTGAGGATGAGAGTGTGTGACTTGCCCATGGTTGCCTATTGGCTTGGATGGCAGAGTGGGGATTCAAACCAATCTCCAGAGTCATAGTTCCCACACTCAAACCACTAACGCAACACTGGCTCTGGGTCAAGATGCTGCTGATGCCAAATTTGCTGAAAGAGCCACTCTTTCCTTTGGGAACACACACACACACTGGAATACGCACAGGTGTTTACTGTTCAGTATCATACTGGATGGGGGGGGGAGGCAAAATCATACTGGACACGACACTTTGTTCATTCCATCTGTGGCACTGGGATGGTTTGTATGGTGGTGAACCAGCATTTGTAGTAAAATTTTAAGCCAGCGGTTCCCAACGTTTTCTATGCCCTGTGTGTGTGTGAGTTGTGTGCCTTCAAGTTGTTTCTGACTTAGGGTGACTTTAAGGCAAATCTATTGCGGCATTTTCTTGGCAAGATTGTTTAGAGGAGGTTTGATATTGCCTTCCCCTGAGGCTGAGAGGCTGTGACTTGCCTGAAGTCACGCAGTGGGTTTCATGGCTAAGCTTGGAATTGAACCCTGGTCTCCAGAGCCAGTCCAGCACTCAGATCACTATGCCACACTGGCTCTATGCCCCTAGCAAATGGTTGATTAATGTTCACACCCACTACAAAAGTAATATCACATTTGAAAATGGAGTCTTATTTTCTAATTTTTGAAGTACAAATTGAGTTTCAGTGCATAAAATTGAGCAATTAGATTCTAAGTTATTTAGGAAAAAAGTGATAGCTTGTGACTCAAGGACACAGGGTGTGTTGCACCCTCTGAAATTCCATCTCCCCCCCCCCCCCAGGATTGTGGGCACCCCTATTCTAAGCCAAACCTCCTTTTTTCATTTCTCTTTGCTTTCACACTTTTGTGCCCCCCTTCCTGGACACTTGTGAGTAACATTTGGTTCCAATGGAGTTATATTTACTGCTATCGGGTAATAACAGGTTGGGCTATTGTGTTACTGTTGAGTTTCTGGAAAACTTGCTTAAACGTCAGGGTGGGGAGGCTAGTACTGCTTTAACCCATACAAAACAGTTCCTGCCAGATGTTGATGGACTCCAATCCCATTAGCCACAGCCAGTATATCTCACTAGCAGGAGTGGTGGGTGTTGTCATCCAAAAACAACTGGTGTAAGGGGTGTGAGCGATAATGAATAATTTACTCCCAAACAAAGAAATGCTGGATTTCAGCAATGCCTGTTTGTAATCTCCTGTTATTTTCTCTCTCATATGATTCTTTAAAATAGTAAAAAATACTTTAAAAGCAAACCCTAAAGGGAAAAAAGTCTTTCAAAGCTTTTCTTCACAGCTGTTAGCTATATGACTCTTTAATTCAGCTCTCAAGAGTCTTACTAGGTGCAGCTGTCACTCTCGAATTGGCAGACTTTTGCTATGAAGTTTTTCCATGAAAATACGGCTTTTTAAAAGAAAACAAGAAACAGAGGAAAAGTTATCTTGCTCTAGACTTGAAAATGAGCCTGTTCGTAGTAATTAATCTCTATTGCAGGTTCTTGTATTGTTGGGTGTGAGTTCAGAAATAGTATTAAAGACCACAGAATCCTTTCTATGCAGTGCACTTTGGACTGTGCGTGCGTGTTTTCTTCTAGGTATAGACCTTCAGAGGGGAAAAATATTCTTGCCTCATTTGACTAAATTCAAATAGCTCTCTTTTTTGCGTGATGTGTGAAGCTTTTTAATAAATGATCCAATTCTTTATGTTATTATTATTACATTTTATTTATAAAGCACTATAAATTTGCACAGAAGTAGTGATGGACTTGCAGTGCACTTCCTCTCTATTTGATTCAGTGGCTACTAATTGACCGCATAACACCCAAAGTTTGTTGACTGTCTAATGATCCACAACAACTGTTTAAGAACTTGTTCTTATAGTCACTTGCCTGACACTCTGTGCTTGTTATCAGTTGATCTTTTGCCTGGTCTGAAATAGAACTCTACGGCCTTGTTCTCTATTATGATCACATTACTATTACTTGGGAAGAGGAAGGGTTGCTCACCTCAAGGCTTCAGTGTGACCTGTGGTTTTGTGGTTACAAATATAGCATAGAATACATAAATACATGCTTGAAATCTTTGGCCATATAATGAGAGGCAAAAATTATCCCCTATAGATGGTTTTTTTTTAAAACAAAGATTTAAAAAGCTGAGTGAACTAGAGTCCCAGCCTCAAAGGGTTTATCATCCTGGTTCCATTATGGTTTGAGCCATTATGAATCTCCCCCAGTCTATGCTTGCTTCTGTACCAGTGAGCATCTTAAACTAGCAATTGTAAGAACCATGTGGGCAGAAAGGGCATTTGCACCATAAACTGCAACTGCCCTTTCTGCCCACATAGTTCCTAACAATTGCTAATTGGGACAAGTTTTAGGTAAGTAAAGTGCAGCTCTCCAAATGATGTCAGACTGCAATTCCCAGCATTTTGCACCATTGGTTCAGCTGGCTGGGGCTGAGGGGTATTGCAATCTGATCATATGTTGAGGCTGAACATTGCCTACTCCTGATTTAGACCATTTTCAGTATATCATGCCAATGCTATCTTGAAGGGAAAATTCATGGACTGTATTCTAAACATGCTGTTAGGGAAATTATGTGGGTGGAAGCATACAAGGATGTTAAGTACCAGTGGAGTAAACATGGAGGTGAAAGGAACTTCTTTGTAAAGATTGTCACATGTGTAGGCTAATGTCTGTGTGTGCACACATTCTCTCTTTCTAATAGCTCACATTTAGAGAGTAGAGGTAGAAGTTGGTCTCTACTTTGAATGTGTCGACTGTACCAACAGCTTCACAAGAGGTATAGTGGTTTGGGTGTTGGACTAGGAATGCTGGACTTCACTCTGGGAGACAAGGGTTCAAATTATTGCTTGGCCTCAGAGGAAGGCAGCACAAACTTCATCTGAATAAATCTTGCCAAGAAAACCCCAGGAGAGGGCCTCTCGGAGTTGACTCGAAGGCACATAACAAGTAGTGGCTTCATATTGTTTCATGGTAAAACTGATTCTGAAATAAAGGAAAGTGTTTTATAAATATTTCATTGTGGATCCTGAGAAATTACTGTTTATTTAAAGCACTGGTAGATTTTTGTGTCTAAAACACCCCATGTGACTCCCATTAAAAAAAAATCTAGACTTGGAGGCTTTTGCCAAGTTCACTTATTCATGTCTAGCTTAAGTAGTATATCAGGTGTTGAAAGCCAAGAAAAACTTCACATATTAAAAAGTACTGGAAAGGCAGTTTTACTTGAGTAATTTTACACTGGAAAATTCTGTAAATGGTATTATACCAGAGGATAAATTTGAATGTCTGGGACAAATCAAAGTTCTCAACTAAAAGTTCACTCAAATATTTTTATTGCTGCTGCTCTCTTTGCTTTGTAAGAGTAGGTGTGTCTGTTCAGGGAGAGCTGCCAAAATGAGCTGGCCTTTCTAAGAAAACATAAATGCTTTGGAAAACTATTTGCTTCTATATGAGAAATATTCCCATGTAGCTTTCCTTTGCTGAGGGAGACATGAGAATGCATGATTCTGTTAACCATAATGGCTTTGGCCAGTAGGTGACTCGTGTGCTAGTTTTGCTTTCCAGTAAATGTGTGGAAAAGGGACTGGCAGAAAGAGCCCTACAATAATACAAGCTATTTTAATAATAGGAATAATAATTTTCTGGAGATAGAATGATAAACATTTCCTGGGTATTCACATTACTTTAGCTGTAAAATATTACTTTGCAACTCTACTCCTTGAACAAGTGACTTTACATATGTTCCAGCCTCCCCCTCCCCCCTTACATATGTTGTTGTTGTGTGCCTTCAACTTGTTTCTGAATTACTGCAACCCCAAGGCAAACCTATAATGGTTTTTTTAATGGCATCTGTCCCTGGGAGATTGGTACCTATTTCTTTACTTTTCTACATCTTGCTAAATGTTTGCTAATCTGAATATGAGTATTAATCAGAGAACAGCATATAAACCATTTGAAGATACATGGAATTTGTGGTATTAAATACAGTTTTTTGTTGTTTTAATGTGTCAATTCCATAATTCTGTGGAGCTGTGGAAGCCCTGCAAAGGGCCAAGTTCTTGGTTAAAGCTCCCAGCCTTGCCAGCATCTCTTTAGTAAACATTGCCATTCTTCTCAAGAGCCAAAAAGAGGAAGAATTAGATCCAAACTTCTAGCTGTTAAGTGTTTCCATGGAGATATGTTGCAGTGTACTTGATCAGTGTTTAGACAGACTAAACTATATGCTGGTTTATAAAATAAATTGTGTATAACTAGAGGAAGGGGAGATGGAACATCAGGTTGGCAGTAACTTTGTCTAGCTGCTCAATTTTCTGACAAAATGCATACTTTAAAACAGCAGTCCTTAAACATCTGGGATGAGTGACCAAATTTGAAACCTCTCTAGTGAGTATTGTGAGTGCTTTTGCAAATAGTTGCCATATGAAAGCCTTGGGCATTCACAAAATGCCTACTATAATGGGTGTGGCATGTCACAAAATATTATTTCTCAGAGGGCAAAGTACTGTGGATGTAACAAAAATAACTTGGATGAGAATCAAATTACAAAGCAGAGGTGGCATTTGAGAATTATAGACAAGTAGTTAACCAGGAACTGAATACAAACAGAGATGTAGGCTGAGTGTTGTTGTGTGCCTTCAAGCCATTTCTGACTTATGGCAACTCTAAGGCAGGGGTTTTCTTGGCAAGATTTGTTCAGGGGAGGTTTGCCATTGCTTTCTCTTAAGGCTGAGAGCATCTGACTTGCTCAGGGTCACTCAGTTTCATGGCTGAGCAAGGAATCAAACCCATAGTCCAACACTCAAACCACTGTGCCACACTGGCCCTTTCCTGCCACAAAATACCATTTCCCAGAGGGCAAAGTAGTGTGGAAGAAAGAAAAAACTTATATAAGAATCAAATTTTAAAGCAGAGGTAAGCATTTGTGACTTACAGACAAGTAGTTAGCCAGGAATAGAGTACAAACTAGCTGAGTCCCAAATACCGAATCATATTTGCCTCCACAAAACACAACAAAATATCCATGTCACAGAAGACAAACTGGTGATGCTATAGTACTCTACAGTACATTGTCATAAGATACAGTCTACAAGAGAGTAAGGCCCAAATGAGACTTCAGGATGCCTATATTTCAACATCAAATTTCATTCTACCAAGTGGTTTTCCCTACTGTCTGAGATTTCCATCAAACAACATCTTCTGTGGCACAGTGGCTTTGTCATCAGCCCTGTTCAATCATGAAGCTGGCCTTTCTGCTTTTGTACTGTTTAATTTTTAACCCACTTTTGGCATTTATATAGTGCCCAAAATGCTTCATTCACATTATCATGAACCTTGCAATAGTTTTTCTGGGGACCAGCAATATTATTTTAAACTAAGAGAACAGTTTAACCCATCTCATGAACTAATGATAGAGGTGAGATTTCAGTCAAATATTTTGTGGCTCAGAGCTTACTTAGACACAGCAGCTTCCCATATCCTTTCTTTTTTCTATATTGTAGGAAACCAAGCACACCACCCTGTCAGAGAAATTTATTTGTATGGGAAACCTGGTCCCAACCTGCCCAAGAGCAAGGGACAAGAGTACCTTTTTGTCAAATAAGATATTGGAAAATCCAGCTATATAAAATCTCTGCATACAACACATGGAACTTTTCAAGTGTGACTGTGAATGTTGGAAGTGCTTCTTTCTTGATTAAAAGAAGAACAGTGGTTTGACTGACCAAAGGTCTAAGCAGGAGTGATACAGGAGTTGTGAACCAATATTCTGGGATTTCAGACAGAAGTGTCCTCTCAACCAAGATACTTGAAATGAACATGCTAGAGACTGGATCTTGTGTATCCAAATATGTTGTCTTCCACTGATATTTATTTATTTATTTATTTATTTATTTATTTCTGATGAAGTTAAAATAAAGAATTGTTCAGAAGTTTTTCTAGAAGTAAAAAATAATAATGGAGAAGCAAAGATACCTGTTTTAAGGTGACATGTTCCTCAGTGAACCTGCTATATTGAAGTCTTCATTAGAATTTTATCAGTGGGAGCTATAATTGAATATTTAATGTGTTTACAGTTTTTTGAATGAAAAAAACCACACTCCGTTTGAAATGAGACAGTATATACAGTGTTGCTTCAGCTGAACAATGTCACTTGGAAGTTCACACTTTAAGCTAAGTGAGTGGAATTTCCCTGTCTGCACCATCTGTTTGATTCCAGTGAGTTGAGGATGTAATTGCCAAGGATAATTCATATATTCATAGTATTGCTATAGGGTAATAATGAAAGGTCTTTCCAACAAAGATCAGTAACTGAGGCTGCTGGGGTCTTGGCAAATGGAAGGAATTGCTAGCAGCTTACTTTGAGAGTCAGGAGAAAGTTTTGCCACATCATTCTTGAAGACCAGAAAAACTAGCCACTGGTTAGTCCTGAATGTTTTCCCATTGCCTTATGGTCATCACTGCCTCTTTAGGATTACCAAGCAACAATGGTAGGCTGGTTAATGAAGTTACAGGTGCCAGAATTCCTTGTTTTGTTTAGGTTTTGTTCGTCGTCTTTTTCACTTAGCTTATCTTCTTCTTCTTCTTGTTCTTCTTCCCTATCTTTCTTTTCTTTCTTTTCATGCCTATATTAGCAGACTATCTTGGATTGGACAAAGAACAAATGTCAACAGAAATCAACAAGATGTACAGGATCAATTCGAAAATGGCTAAACAAAAAAAACTCCCAAGAGACATTGTAGTGTACTTTATAAGGAAGAAGATTAGAGACGACATTATACAATTAAATTACGAACAAAAGTTGGAATCGGATGGGAAAGAACTGATCATATACAAAGATATACCCTTAAGAATCTTGAGGAAAAGGAATGAATATAAAACTTTGACAACTTTATTGAGCCAAAATTTTGTTCCTTATAGATGGGAGAGATTAGAAGGAGTTAGTTTCAAATTCAGAGGTGATTTTTATAAAATTAACTCTATCATGAAAATGAGGGAATTTTTAAAGAAATTTAAGAATGAATTAGAACAGGTAATTTTCTTATGGTTAGCTCTTGGCAACCCTATATGCCCTGACTCGTAGGGAACCATCCATTCTTCCCATCTTTCTCTCACTTAGCTGCATGAGATTCCACTGGATACACTGACATTTCTTCTGTATTTATCAGCTATGGGCATAATATTGTGCCCCCTCTTCTCCATTCCTGTAGTTGATGCTGAATGTATCATACATAATGGAATTGTAAGCTAACCGTTATACCATCATCCTTGTAATGTCACTACGGCCTGGTCCCTGTGATATAAAAACAGGCCATCCCTATTGTTTTGAACCCTGAAATCTCAGGGCCTGGCAAAATTCTGTTTAAGGAATATGTGCCCCACCAGATGTTGTTGAACTGAAACTTCACTAATAAATTTGTTCTGAGTGGTAGTACATAGTTGCTTTCTGTAGGTAGGATGTGTATATTTATTTTCATGACAGAAACTGCACTTAAAAACAGCAATTAGAAACTTTGTTGCCTTCAAGTCACTTCCAACTCATGGCAAACCTAAGGTGAACTTTATCATGGGGTTTTCTTGGCAAAATTTATTCAGTTGGGGGTTGCTGTTGCCTCTGAGCCTGAGACTTCACCAAGGTCACTGAGTGGGTTTCCATGGCCAAGCAGGGATTCGAACCCTGGTCTCCAAAGTCATGCTCCAGTGTTCAAACCACTATAGCATACTGGCTTTCAATTAGAAACCAGTTAAACCTAATTTTGAATTTACAGTTTCTCTCTTCAGTTTCTGTACATTGAATGACAATGGATAAGAGCAACATAGTATTTTCTTTTTCAAAACTGATTTTCTGCTCTCTGCATTCCTGCTGCTGGTTGGGTAAAATTCCAAACCAGGTTGAGAACTGAATTGGAGGTCTCTTTCAGCACAGTGAATGTTGACCATGAATAGTCCACATTCCTGATGATGTTTACACAAGCCCTTTCTAGAGGGGAATAACACTTTAAGAACAAAATGCCTTAAACAAGGCAGAGAAGACTGTGATAAAAATTAGTTCATTTGATCTTGTTTTTCTAGCAACTACTGAAATGGTGGATAGTAATGCTGGGTAGAATATACCTCTCATATTCCATGGGACATGCATAGTTACAAACGTCCTGTTAGAAAGCACCTTCCATACATCCCATGCACATGTTCTATAGACTAATATTAAACAGCTATGTAGGAGGAAAAAACAGGATATAATAGAACCTTAGCTGTTTCTGCTAAGTTATTCTTGAACAGCCAATAGTTTACAGGTGGGTCCATTTGCTAGCAATATTAATTCTAGTGTCCCACTTTACTGAGTTTTTAGTTCCTGCAGCTTATCTTCCCCATAAAACCATAAGATGCTGATTGTTCCCAAGGATCTGCAGTAAAACCTGACCTGGAACATGGATTAGCCCTGAGGCCTGATTGCCTGTAAGTATGGTCTGTGTAGTATTGTGTATGCCTTTGGAACAGTGCTCTAGCTGGGGCTTTCTTTCATTTTCATGAGCACTAATCTTACTCAAGTAATCCCTTTAAGAAATGGAGTAGAAAGAAAGAATTCCTTAATGCTTGTTCCCAGCAAGATCCAGCGGAAAAAGGACATTTGGCTGGAAGTGGTGCAGACTTAATTGTGGGGAAACTAGGCTGCATAGAATTAGCATACTGTATTCATGAAAGAAAAGCAGCCAGGATATACTGGGGTGAGTGCATAAGGCAAAACCTACACCCACAGCATTTCTGTGGATATCTGCAGATTTAAAAGGCAGATTTCAGATATGCCTAGGACACCACTTGATAGATGGAATACTGTGGAAGTATCATGCTAGGACTTTGATTTGTTCACTGAGACTTTTCATTTCCTTTTTATAGGTTAAAGAACAGAATGAGAACTCTATTAGCTGCCATTCCTAGCTCCTCCCATCTAGTCTTGTTATACCTGTGAACAGTTGGAGCATAATGTGACTTTAAGAATATGATAGAATTTTGTGTTCAGGATTTTACTTCATTGTATATTATTTTGGACCAGCTAAAAAGTTTTGATAATAGTTGTGGATATGAAAACTTCATTCAAAGTGTGTCAAACCACTAATCTGAAAAGAAACCTCAAAATTAGCTTTGAGTTTTCCTTTGGGTGAAATTTAAATGGCAACTTTAATGCACCATCCAGGACCTGTAAAAGTAAAGGCACGTCTTAAAAGAGAATAAAGCAACACCTTTATATTTCATCCTTTCTCTGAAGAGTTGGAGGCACCAAGCCTAGTTTCCACCGCAACGTCTTTTTTATTTTATAAAGTAGGCTTAAAAAGACTGAGACACAGTGACTGCCCCAGTGTCAGCTTTATGGCTAAGTGAGGATTTGAACTCTGGTCTCTTCAGTATGAGCTCATGGTGTAACCATTATCCCACACAAGTGCCTCCTCCCCCCCCCCCCTTTTTATTTGAAACAGAAGCAGCAAAACTTTTAAGATTAAACTTTCCATTGGATTCCATGTCATCTGCCTTGGGAAATCAGGAACAATCTCCCTCTAATTAGATATGTCTAATGGTATAGAGATGTTGAGGAACTGTAGGAAAAATTATGGATCACATTCAAAACAAATGATAAAGCTCAAACAAGTGGCATGTACTTTTTCCATACCGTCTGTTGAGCAAAGCCAGACAGCATTTGGTTTCTCCTATATTCAGGGACACTTTCATAGCATGGAACTTGGTAATGGCATGAATGGTGATAATTTTGGTTTTTGTTACCTCTGAACAAAGTTGTACAAGAGTATTGCACGAAAGAGGAAAATTACATGCATGCAACACTGCACTTAAACATAGGAGACAAATGAGAAATTCATTTTTTGACTACATCTGAGCATCCTCTAACAGCATTCATGCTGTTCTGGCACCCATTAGTATTAAAGAAGCAGTGTTTCCAAGCTCTCTATTGTGCTTTTGCCTCACCCCAATGAAGTTTAATGAATCAAATTTACAGCGTTATATAAATAATAATAATAATAATAATAATCATCATCATCAGTATTTTACAATTGTAGTTCTGAGAATAGATAGATATAACCACTTTATGCTCACATGTCAGATGGGACCTGAAAAAGTGCAATATACTGCCTACCAGGTAATGGTATTTTGTTGGTCAATAACATATACATTTAATACTGCAAGTTTAATAATGTTAGTGGTAACCATGTCTGCTAGAATAGTGTGTAAAATATTTACAGTAATTTGACTCTCAGTTGCAGAAAGGTTTAAAACCTTGCAGCATTGTGGTTCTTTCGCTCTCTGACACTACTGGAGAAAAGAAAAAGGAAATTGGGAGAGGAACTAGGAAATTAGAGCGGGGAGAGAATGGGTTGACTAACAAAACCAGATCTGAAATGTATGCCCTGAATATGATTTAGGATTTAAGAAATATGCCCTGAAGAACAGTTGGCTTAATCTGGATGTAAACATATATTTTCAAATTTGCCAGGACATATATAAAGGAACAGAAGCGAATGAAAAGACCTGTGTCAATGTTTAAGTAGTTAACAGCGGCAAGAAGGAGGTTTTCTGGTGGCTGGACAGAGGAAAACCACCAGATGTAGAAAAATAAATGCCTACTACCTTACCGTACAAAAGGGGAAGTGACTAGTGTATGAAAAGGTAACACATATTTGAGTTGGAGATCCAAGCGGATATTTGGGTTAAATGAACTATTCTCTGTGACATCACTATATCCCGTCCAAGGGAAAAATCTTGTGGTTTGGCCCCTTATAGATTTTCCAAGCCCTCCTCTCCCAATTTCCTATTTCCTGCCTTCCTCTTCCAACATTGCTATAAATATATGCCCCCCCCCCCCCACTTTACTATGACTTGAAATATGTTTTCAGTAGATTAAGCTCCATGGGACACGATGCAACTAAATAGATGGAGGACTAGACTATGCAGTTGTTTTAATTCTGTGGATATTTATCTAGGAATAAGTCCCACTAAATGCAGGAGGATTTTCTTAGTAAAACTGTGTATGATCATAAATGACTGGGAATTCTGGGAACTGTAGTCCAAAGTTAATGTTTCTAAACTCTATACAGTATTATAGTGTGCAGAGAATTAATCTGGAGTATCTTTAGGGCTCAACTAGACATAATTGTAGCAATCAGTGTTGGCTATGTTTACTTATTTTATGTTGAACACTTCTGTACATTCATTTGATCAACAGATCCCAAGATAATCTACAATAAAATCCAGTGAAACAGTACACTGTGCAATATAATGAAAAATAAGATTACAAGGAACAAAATTTAAGAGGCCAGCATTCAAAATGTGAAGGGACTGAAGGAAAAAAATTACTTGACACCTAAAAGATAATGTGGTAGATGCCAGGCTGGCCTATTTTGGGAAGAAATTCCATAAGTGGGTGCTACCACCGAGAAGACCCTTTCCCTGCTCACTTTTCTGTACCTCACTTGATATGGCAGGAGCACCTGGAAAAGAGTCTCACTTGATTATTTCAGTGTACAGGAAGTATGATACCAAAACATGTTACACACCAGATTCAGTCAGATCTTGGAAGCTAAGCAGGGTCAGCTCTGGTTAGTACTTGGATGGGAGTCCACCAATAAATCCAGGTGCTGTAGGCTATATTTCAGAGGAAGGAACTGGCAAAATAACCTCAGAGTATTCCTTGTCTAAGAAAACTGTATGCAATTTATTGGGTTGCCATAAATAAACAGGCAACTTGAAGGCACATATCTCAGACCAACACTATATAGGGCTTTCGATATCAACACCACAGTAATAGTATTGAGAAACAGATTGGTGGGTCTTACATTGACAGGAAAAGCAGCATCAGTGTGCAGATCATTTTGTCTCCATACCTTACTTTTCTCAGGCCATGCTTTTTGAAACTTTTCTCAATTCTAGGCTCATTTGTCAGAGCCAAAAGTGGAAAAAGTGACTGACCCAATCTATTCTGTGGGGTGTGGGAGGAAGTTTCAGCCCTCCTCTTCTGCGCACAACTTTTTGCTGAAGTTAGCTCCCTTCCGCTTTGTACAGGAACAAGATGGGTATGTGAATGATGGCCCTGTTCTATCAGTTTTGGTCTTTATACCCCTTCATGGCTAAAACAGCATATTTCTTTGTATTTAAATACAGGCTAGTTTTCCATTGCCTGCACTAACAACTTCATTAGTAAAGATGATTTTATGCTTTTGAGCAGTATGTGCCCCACTGCTAATTATTTGATCAGCAGATACTTCCAGTCACCAACCCCAAATATGCTATGGAACCAGCTTTTCTGCACATGTGGAAAAATGTTTTAGGTTCCTAGGCACCATAACCCAAATTTCTAGTGAGTTGACATCCTAGTTCCTGGGATTTTTCTAACCTTGAACATTATTTACAAATGCAAGGAGATAAACCTTAGCATCAACATACTTCAGTGACTAAAGAAAATATGTGTTAACCAGCATGAGATAACAGATGGCTCCAGTGTTTCAAGGTATTTAGTTAACCTTTAGTTCTCTTGTTAAAGTTCTGTATTTTTATTCCCAATCATTGATTAGGTTATTTTTTAAATCATAGGTCTCATATGGGAACTGCTGGTAGATAATCAGGGGAGCAGAAGATTTTAAGCTATGAGAAATAAATTGCTTTTGTCCCTTGTCTGTATTGGTAAGCATACAGAAGGTCAAGTATAGGTTTTGTGGAAAGTAAACTATGTTTCCCTGTGGACCAGCTTTGCATTTTTTTCAAAATAATTTTCTAAATTTTAGTGGAATACACAGCAAGGGAAGCATGGCAACCCTTTGGTATCTCTGCACAACTTGAACAAATGCCATGCTCACACACAGAACCTTCTTATTTCCATAAACACATTTCAGAGGTGTATGTGTTCCTTAAATCATTGCATTCATCTCATTTTGCAAAACAGTAATCTAACACTTCATTACACTCAGTAAACAGTTGGCAGTGGAGTCTCTTTTGGTGCCTCAACCAGGCCTTGCATGGGCCATTTCAAGTATGGTATTTGCAGCAATAGCAGACAGCACCTGTGTGTATGTCTGGGTGGGAATGACATGATAGTAAAAACACTTAAATAGATAGGTTCCTTCTTTTGGTATGTTCCTGAGGTGCTTATTTCCTCCAGTGCACTATAGTTTAATTTATGAAGTGAAAAAAGAAGCTTCATGCAAATGTTTCTCACTTGTCCTCTCTAATTGGATTTGAATTATAATTCTTTCATTTCTAGCCTTTTCTTCCTGTCATGACAAAGGTACTGGCTGATAGTAACCCAGAACTTGTCTGGACTGTCCTTATGCTTTTAATAACTTAATATGAAGAAATGAATGTGAAACTTTTCATAGCACGGAGATATAAATACCATCATCTAAGTAACATCTGCTAGTTCCTGCAGGTCAAACCATATAGGTGAATTAAAGTGTATAGGTGTTGTTAGAAAAGTTGATATCTTTAGTATAGTCCACAAATAGTAACACATGGCTTTCCCAGCTATTTTTACATGATCCTTCCCATTTGAAAATATTTAAAAGTATCTCTCACATGTATTTTCTTAACTGTGGGGTTTTGATTCATCATACCATGTTTCCCCAAAATTAAGACAGTGTGTTATATTAATTTTTGCTCCCAAAGATGTGCTAGGTCTTATTTTCAGGGGATGTCTTATTTTTCCGTGAAGATTTCATATTTATTGTTGAACAAACAAACAAACAAACAACATTTATTATACACTGTATTTATATTTATATACAGAAACTTTGCTAGGTCTTACTTTCGGGGGAGGCCTTATATTTAGCAATTAAGCAAAACCTCTACAAGGTCCTATTTTCTGGGAATTTTTTTTATTTTTGGGGAAACAGGGTATATATTCTTCCATTGTCTTCTTTACTCCATTCTTCCCATTTGTCTTTCTTCTTCTTTAGATAAAAAGGTTCCAGGAATGAAACCTGTTGCTTTATCTCTCTTGTACAGTGCATGTTTATGAATGTAATATATGATGATTATGGTGATACAGGCAACTGGGAATTTGCTTGTACTGGGGTGCTACCTGAAACAGCAAAGGAACTGCTGTGTTCTTTTCTAAATAGCAATATGAATTACTTCTAAGTAGAAATGAATAGGATTGTGCTGTCCTTTTCTTAGTGACAAACTCCAGAAATGAATAATGAAACCCTGATATAACTCTGAAAACAATGCAAAGGAATGGAAAAGCTAAATAGCTTTAGAGTTATAAGAGTTTTCCAGAAGGAACCAGAATATGTAGGGAATTTTGTTTCATGCATTGATAATCAAACCAAACCTCTAAGAAATGCTGATGAAAGTTAAGGGAAAAGATAGAATGGACATGAATATGATGGTGGAATGGGGACGTGGCTGGAAATGAAAGTTTTGTAGATAATATAGAGGTGCCTTGAAGACCACATTAGGTCTGAAAGCCAATGTTTCCCTATCCTTGGACCATAAAAAATATTTTTTGGAAAACCACTTCTAGAATTCCCCAGCCAGCATATTATTTTGCCATGTTCCCCTTAGCTATTCTGGAACATGGCACAGAGTCTTTCCAAGATGTACCAATACCTATTTTATAATCACTTCGTATGTGTGGGAGGGAGGGATGCATTAGGGGATTCTTTTTAACTGTCCTCAACTCGACCTTGACTCATGGTGACCTTGTGGATGAGACATCTCTAACCCCTCTATAACCTCTACCTCTTCGCTCAGTTCCTGCAGGCCCAGGCTTGTGGCCACTCTGATTTGAGTCCAACCATCTGGCATGTATGTGGTCATCCTCTTTTTCTACTGCCCTCTACCTTCCTTAGCATTAAACAGAAGAAAAGGCTTCCAGGGAAAGTTCAGGCTTGATCTGTTCTAGAGTGTTTATCTTTTTGGTTGTCCACAGTATCCTCAGCACCCTTCTCCAGCAACATATCTCAAGTTAGTTTATTTTCTTTCTTTTGGCTTTTTTCACTGCCCAGCTCTCATATCCATATATGGTGTTGAGGAATATAGTGGTTTGGACAATTCTAACTTTAGTGCTCAGTTATACACTTGTCCCTCCATATTCGCTAGGGTTAGGGGCACAAAACCCCATGAATATGGAAAAACCGCAAATAACAAAACCACCATGTTTTTACCTGAGAGGACACTCTCTAGGAATCTCAAAGTTTTCCAGTGTAACTCTGTAGTCAACATCTGATAGACACTGACCATAGAACTGCACGGAGGAGCTACAAATGCCTAGTAGAGTATTCTCTCTAGGAATCTCTAGGTCTTTCAGTGCAAATATCCACACTTTATTTACACTTTAGAATCTTGTCTACCATAATTCTTTAATAGCTGCTCTTCCTAATCCTAGTCGTCTTCTAATTTTTTGACTGTAGGCTCTGTTCTGATCATTGGCGGATACTTTTCCATAAAGAATATTCTACTTTCTCTCTCTCTCTGTGTGTGTGTGTGTGTGTGGAGGCAACGCTGAGGTATTTCTACATGGTGCTCTTTACAAACTGTTCTGTATACCTTTTGCCAGGGTTTCTGATGAAGCACAGAAAAATGGCCTCAGTGTGCCTTGTGCACAAGATAGCACAACATAGCAATGACCTTGATGACTTCTTGAACTTGCTCAGCTGCCTGCTTTGCTGTTTTGGTCATGTGGCTAATTATTTGGAAAGCTGATTCTTGTCCCCCTCAAACATGACTCTTAATGCTGCACACTCTATGTGAATACAACCAGAAATTTTTTCCCGTGCCCTGAAGGGTGCCTGAGTGCCACAGCCATGACCCCTGGCTGAGCAGGAGTGAAAGAACCACTGTGCACTGTCTTAGCCAGCCTTTAATTTCTGTTAATAGGTTAATTAAAATTCCGCCTCTCTCTTCAACCTATAGTTATTCTTCAGCCTTGGAAGGGAGGGCACTCTGGAGGATGCAGCTGCAGGGAAACCTTCGCTGGTTACCATGGAAAAGCTGTGATGGCCAACTCACACTTTGCTTTTTTGTGCATAGTTATGCATATCTTCAAGGTGGGGGTGGGCAGGTAAAGTGTACTGCTTAAGAAGCCATGTGTGCAAAAATTTAGTTTTAGAAATAGATAACTTTAAAATCTGTACAAAGTATGGATAAGAAAGGGCCAAGATTTCAAGAACATACTTTTAATGAGTGCTCCTATCCATACTTAGTGCAGAATGTATCTTGTAGATATGTATGCCTCTCCTCTAATCTACAGCTATTTAACCAGGGTCTGATCCTAGTCTTACTCAAATTTATGCAATAATTTATCCTTTGGCAAAGTCAGTATAGAGTGTTGGACCCAGAAAGGTGTAGGTTCCAGAATGTATGGTGTGGAGAGAGCACCACTGGGGTCTAGTGGTTTGAGCATGGACTCTGGAGATCAGGGTTCAAATCTCTGCTTGATGATGGAAAACTACTGGGCGATTTTGGGCAAGTCACACCCTTAGCCTCAGAGGAAGGCAAAGGCAAACTCACATCTTGCCAAGAAAACTTCATGATAGTTTCACCTTAGGATTTGCATAAGTTGGAAATGGCTTGAAGGCACACAACAACAACAACAACAACAACAACAACAACATTAATTCCAGTTGTAGATGTTTAGAAGCAATATGAAGAGACTTTGATCCATGACATATGGGAGTAGAAAGAATGATGACATGCCATAATGTTGGGACTGGGCTTGTTGACAAGTATCAGATCCCTCACTGAAATCTCACATCCAGATCTGGTGTCTTTGTCTGTGTAGGATGCAGCATGTCATGGCATGTTGTTTGTCTTGGGATTGAGATGTGTGCGAGCGTGTGGTAAATCACACTCAAGGAGTTTGAAGAACTGGGTTATTGTCAATTACCAACCTAGATTGAGTCCCTAGCAATGATTATCCAGACCTGTAAACATTCAGAAAATGTTGTAGCCAGAAGGCCTCCCTATGGTGAAAAAATTAATGGCACCAACATTCTTGCCTGTAAAGGCATGAATACAATTTTGACTTACTCTTATTTGCTAAGATAGGACTGTTCCCACCCCCACCCCCACCCCCATTAGCACAAGAGATACAATGAGTTGGTATCAAGAAGATAGATCTTCCTAGTAACCTTATGAGAAATGTAGAAACAAAAGCAGAAAGAGGCAGTCTATGTTTCTCTGAAAAGGCCTCTTTAAACTCATTAGCTTTTAGTTTGAAGACATTTCTATTAATTTTAGTTGTAGTAAAGAGGAAACAGGGAGTAACTGGCACAAAACTGTTTGAAATAATCATGTAATAATCATGAACCCAGTAACTATTTAAAGCTTCAAGCCTATGTTATATGTGTGAGGGACTAGGTCCCAGTTCACAGAAGTAAAATATGCAAGCATATTTGTACTTCATTTACAGCCTTTTAAAGGCATTATTCTACACAAGAAATTTTCAAGTGTCAGATACACTGAAGCTACAAACACAGTGCAAGTTAAATTGTAGGGTGCGTTTGCAGATTTCTAGCAAGAAAAAGATGGGTTTAATTTGAATGTGCAGTTATTAGCCATTTGGTGCAGGAGACACATGCCTTTATTTAAGGGTGATGCTTTTGTATGGAAAATTTGTTCTCCCAAGTATCAACCTATTATTTATTTATATAGCGCTGTAAATTGCACAGTGCTGTACATACAATCTTATAGTTAGACGGATCCCTGTCCTCAAGCTTACAATCTAGAAGAGACAACACAAAAGGAGAAGGGAAATGTGGTGGGAAGGGGATGAGGTCCAGTGGTTCTTCTCTCCCTCTGGGGCCTGGACCAAGGCAGATGGACTGGAGGGAGGGAGGGCTTGGGTTCTTAATACATAGTAACCTACAATTAAGTAGTGTTAATAAAATGTCATTCTTGGCCAAGCTTATGTATTTGTAGCTATTTTTATTTCTATGGAAGTGGGATTGCCTGAGCAGCCTAAGCACCTGTTGAGTTGGTGCCAGTCTAATAAACAAAGAGATACTGGTTGATATTTTGTATTGAGCATTTAGTAGTGTAAATCTCTACATATGAAGTTATGCACTGATTATGCTATGCAACACATACATTGAATGACAACATTATATACCCACACTGGGTGTGTTGCTCTGGTTCCACTACCTGCCACTGTATGTGTATGCCCATATTGCGCAAAAAAGTCCAAACATTTCTGCAGAGGAATTTATGCATGCATAAGATGCTGGCAAGATTCCAAATACATTATTCTAGAAATATTTGCAACATTTTCATTAATTTTATTTTTTTAGTATAGTGAGCACTTTGCAACTATACTACTGAAGTAAAAAAGCATTCACATTGCCCTTTGAAAAGATGACCAACATCAGTAAGGCTGCTGCCATCCATACAGCAGGAGTGGGGAACCTTTTCAGCTTGAGTGGTGGTGGTGGTCAAACTCTAAATCAGGTAGTGTTTGGGTTTTGTTTTGTTTTATGCCTGCAGTGCTAGGCTCAAAGGAAAGGCTAAAGAAATTCAGTAGGCCAATGTGTAATTCTTTCTGGTTTGGATGTTTCTCCATCAGGCATACCAAGCACAGATAAGTTAGGCGTGTATCTAACAGAGGGCATGGCCCAGTGAAACAGCTTTCACACCTACACTTCACAGCCTAATGCTATGCAATTAATTTAAGGTTAAAAATTTTAACAGTTTAAATATATTTTAATATTCTACTTTCTCCATTCACTGATCAAAACAATAGCTGATGGTTCCAAGCCAAATGCGGAAATTCTGGAATTTGCATTCAAACTCACCAGCAGATTTCCTATCCTTCCCTTACCATGTTGTGAAAATTTACTTCTAAAGCAAAGATTCTTTGCAGGATCTTCAATGACTATGTCTAGTGCTGAACTGCACATTCCCATTAGTAGTGTACAGATTATTTCTCCTTGCAGTAACACTTCATTAGGGATAGCCAGAATAATGCACTGCTATACCTGTTCAATGTATACATTTAGAATTGAGGGGGAAGGTTTGGAGAGGAAGGGATGGTAACCATCCGGTTAAGCTCATAATTTGTACAAAGTATTAAGTATTGATCTAATCTTGGAGAAAGAGAGCATGTGGAACGAGTTGTGCATAGGTTGCATCCTAGTTAAGTGTGTGTATTCCTTTTGGCCTGGACAGCTGCTTAATCTATCATCTTGGGCAGGTTTTCTAATATGCAGGAAGGAATTTGTGGGGCCCACCCAATCCTCCCTGATGTCTGTCCATGTTTCCAAGTACCTCTTCTGCTAACTGTGGTAGCTCCTACGTGCAAAAATGTGTGCAAAACATGTGATCAGTAAAGTCTCGTCTCCTTACAGAAATGCTGGCACCCATCCCAGTGGGGTGAGGTTTTGGAGAAAGGAGAGAAGGCCCTCTGACATGCCAGTGAAGAAATGTGTAAAGCATGGGCTCTGAGTCTTGCAAAGGATCGTATTGAAAAGATCTAGAAAATGGCCCAGTTTCCTATGTTTTTAAGGAAAATCAACTGAATGAATGTGCATTCCTTAAATAGCTACCTATCCATTTAATTTTAGGCAGGAGAGAAGACTACAGGTAGTCTAACTACTTCAGGAACAGGTTATATATGTGAATGACAAGTTTATTACAAACAGAGCAAGTGAGATACAGGAGTTAACTAGTACACATTCAATACTGGCAACCTAGATTTCAATGATAGTTAATTAAAATAAAAATCTGTATTATTTTTGTGTATATTAATAAACCTGTAAGTCTTCTATAAAGAAAAAGTGATGACTCTGAGTAGCTAAATACCATCCTGTAATATCATTACACAACCCATCTTTAGCTGCCTTGCCAGTTGTTCTGAAGTGTAGACTGCAGAATTTGGTGAGGGCTGCATGATATTTTACTTTACTAATGGACCTGGAATATGTTGCCCTTGCAGACTTTTCTTACCAAATTAGCATTGAAAACAATCTTTTCTCATAAAGTGATAAGCTCCAATTTGTTTGCCGTCTATCAATAACTACTCACTAGACACATATGAAATAATAAATATGATATGCACTTTTCAGCAAGGAAGCAAATGATCCTGCAGCAATAAGTTCTTACTGTAACTGGCTATGCATTTCATTAAAATAGCATATGTTTTCTATAGGACATAATTTCTTTCCCCATTGAAACACCTAAAATATTGGTATGGGGGTTCTTTAGGTACCGGTAAGTAGTTTTGGAAATGTGAATCTTGCTCATCTAAGTTTCCCTTCTTTTGTTTTCTTTGCACTAAAGAACAAAAATCCACTGGTTATATGTAGCAATAGATAGTAATTTCATTTTTAGTTATCTCAGTGTGCTAAATAGACAAAGGGTAAAAAAAAATAAGACCAATCAAATGCTGATTCAAATTTACAGGTATGTTTTCTCATGGGTCTGTGTGTAATGGAGTGAACACAGTGGATCATTTGTCTTGAAGCATCCTTGCACTAAAGTGTCCATGCATATAAAAATGTGCACACTGAGAATTCACATATGCTTTCACACTTAAATTGAAGATATCCATCTGGCAATTCCAAATTTTGACTGGAGCCTAATAACTTAGGCTGCTTGATTTCGAGCATATATATTAGGGCTAGGCTGACAGCCATCAGAGAGGAATGAGAGCTGAAGCACATGATGAGATGTACTATAACCAGCCAGACTATTGTTGTTTAGCTGTAGTGCATTTAAAATAATGAAAGGTGCAATTGTGGATAGTACACAGAGAACATGTACCTAATCTCCTTAAAGTGTTGAAAATTTGTTGTACATTAATTTCATTTAGAGCTTTCTGAGGAAGAACAACATCAGTACTGGAAAGACCATCACCATGGCCCTAGCTATCCATATTTCTGTGGAGGCTGAGATACACACAAGTGACTATGAGCATTCTTTGAGAAGGTGGGCAGGCCTTATACTGGTGAAGCCAGTCCTTCAGATATGTCAGTGTTAAACTATACAGGGCTTTAAAGATTTTCACCAGCACTTTGAATTGTGTCCAGAAGCAGCTGGAAACTAGTACTGCTGGTTTGTTATTTGTTTGTTTTTTAAAGGGGTCACATATTCTCTCCATGTGGCCCTGTTAACATTGTGGCCATATTTATAGAACATATCACAGTAATGATATGTTCACAGTGTATGTAACTGTGATGTAACATGTATCATTAAGTGCTTTCAGTATTCTTCAGGAAGACAAGATCTAGACTAGTTTGGAAAGGGATTTCTAACAAAGGCCATGCTAGTTGGATTAGTTGGGCAAAGCATTCCTAACATTAGTAGAGATATGAACATCCAAGGACAAGCTTTCTGGAGCATGTTGCTAGTTACTGTTAGGCAAGTTGTCGAACTACCCTGTTTCCCCGAAAATAAGACATCCGCAGAAAATAAAACCTAGTAGAGATTTTGCTTAATTGCTTAATATAAGGCCTCCCCCGAAAGTAAGACCTAGCAAAGTTTTTGTATATACTGTAAATATATATAGTATATAATAAATGTTCATTTTTTTTTTTTGGTCAACAATAAGTGTGAATTTTTCTTCATGGAAAAATAAGACCTAGCACATCTTTGGGAGCAAAAATTAATATAAGACACTGTCTTATTTTCGGGGAAACACGGTAGATGCTGAACTACAAGAGCTACCTGTTGCAGCCTATGAAGACTAGGCTGATGCAAATCTCCCAGAGGGCCTTTTCGGCTGTCACTCCCAGGCTATGGAATGACCTGCCGGACTACATCTTTTAATTGTTTTAAAAAAGCCTTGAAGACGCATCTCTTCCGGCAGGCCTTCCCAGAAAGTCCTTAACCTCCCGGCTCTGTTTGGGTTAAGCTCTCCCATTAACACTTTAACATATTGACCCTGATGTCTATGAAATGGGTTGTTGTTTTATATTGTAATTTTTATTATGTCATTTTAATTGATGTTAGTTTAATTCAATTTTAAGGGGCGGGTGGTTGAGTATGGGTTGTGTATATTTTATCTTGTATTTTTTAATTGATGTAACCTGCTCTGATTGGATACAGAGGAGCGGGCTATAAATAAAACTTCATTATTATTATTATTATTATTTTGTTATAATTAGATGAAACTTTTAGATTGAACTAAGGTTTGCTTGCATAAGGATCCAGTGAATGTCTTTAGTAGTGGCGGGTGGGGAAAAAAACATTTATGTTTAAAATTGTTATTAGAGTAATTTTAACATAAATATAGCTTTGTTTAAATGATGACTTTGTGGGACAGTTTCTGTCTTCAGCTGAAGACAGAAATCACTGTGCAGAAAAAAAATGCAAGGAGTGAGTTAATGTCTAAAGTCCAGTATTTCTTTAATGCGAATTCGGTACTGTCTGATTTTTATGACTGCGCTCCTCACAGCTGTACTTTTGTATCAGAAAAGAGTGCTATATAGTCAGAAGAACAGAAGCTATAGCTGTATCTTTTGTTCAGGTGATATATTGGTTGCCATATCCTACTGGTTTACTTCAGACTCAAAGGATATGAGTACTGGGTAATATTGTAATAGCACAAATCTCTGATGTGGTTGCATTTACAGTAATCAGTACAGTTGTTGTAGCTCAAAAGTGTTGTTGAAAAGGTAGAGGAAAATGAACTAAAATAGTAAGTGGTTGAAGTAAACTCCTATACAAAGAAAGATTTGGAGATATTTACTCAAAAGACAAACAGCTTCATTTATATACCACTTCATACCGCCTATGGAGTGTCTAAGTGGTTTACAACTGCAAACTACTTGCCCCCAACAATCTGGGTACTCATTTTAGTGACCTCGGAAGGATGCAAGCCTTAGTCAAGCTTGAGCCCTTTTGCTGGTCTTGAACTTGCAACCTTATGGTTTTGAGTGAGTGGCTGCAGTACAGGCATTTAACCACTGCGCCACTAGGGAAAAAAGTGAGGGAAATGATTTTGGTATATAAAAACCTATTCCTGGTGTGGAGAAAGTGTCAAAAGACCATTTTCTCCTCTTTTATATAATATTAAACCATTGGGTCATGCAGTGTAGTACTCCCATCTGAGGAGATACCTCAGAGTGGACCATAATGGTCAGTGTGACTACCCTATTCATTTACTTTATGGCAAAATATTCAGCAAAATGCACAATAAAATCCCTAGTTTCCCAAGCTTTATTGTAACCAAGCCTGCCACAGTGGCCCGCTTTATCAATGGGTTAGCCATTTGTGGATTGGAGTTCCCAAAGATCAGCATGCCCCATATTATTCAGTGGTGCCATATGAATGCAGGTATGCCAACGTGGACATGCACATGTTACTTCCCGTTGACTGATAATGGGCATGAGCTCCCATATTTTTTCCCACCCAGGGGTGTGGCAAGAGATAAAGGGGCTCACTGTAGTAAGCCAAGCATATGTAACTGAAACTATTCCATGTGATTTTCCTATCCCCCCCCCTTCCATTTTATTCTTTGTCTCCTGTTGCTTTCCCCAAATATAATTTTAGATTATAAGGACCTCAGGGCAGTGGACTATACACATGTCTATGAAGTACCATGCATAGTATTATGTATGTAATGATTATAACAATAATAATGACATTGGGCTCATTCCCACTACCAAAAGCCTCGAATCCTGATTCTAGCTTTAGGCTTCTCATTCCCACTGGAAATAGATTCTGATCCTCATTTATCGATTCCAGTGAAAAACCCCTGGGCCAAATGCTAAAAGCCCCGGGGTATTTAGGTAACGTTTTTTTTTTTGTGTGTGTGTGTGTGTGGTTTTTTTTTGCAGTTCTTTTGCTAAGAATTGATCCCGACCAGCGATCAGTAAATGGGAACACCAGATCGGGATCTAATCTTTCAGAGATGATGGGAGGGGCAAATGGTAGAGGGGTGTGTGAGCCATCCCCAGAGATGTCTCTCTCCACACCCAGTGCCGCCAATTTGGGTCCTTTAAAAAAAAAAGCAAAGTAAAACTAATTGCAAAATCAAAAAATTGGCAGACCATTCTACCAATTTTGTGATTAGTTTTCTTTACAAAAAAAAAGACACCCCCCCATCCTTCTTCTCCTTCTGGGGTAGGCGGGGCCTCTGGCGCTGCTGCTGGGCCTCCGCCACTTCTCTCAGGACCGGTGGGGCTTCTGGCATTGCTGCTGGGCCTCTATGGCTTCTCCTGAAGCCGGTGGGGCCTCTGACGTTGCTCCTGGACCTGCACGGCTTCTCTCTGGGCTGGTGGGGCTTCTGACATTGCTGTCACACTGCTGCTGCTGCACCAGAAGCCCTGCAAGCACCACTGGCCCCAGACAAGTGAGTCAGGATGTGGGTTATTGTTCCAGTGGGAATGCGCCCATTGTGTTACTTTGAATCAGAGAAGTACTGTTAGGTTTCTATAGCTTGAACAAATTATACATGGCTGTCTGAATTACACATACATGCATATCTGTTTTGTTTCGGCAGCACCAGAAAGGTGTGTGTTTATGTGCCTTCAAGTTTCTTGTTGACTCCTGGTGACCCCATGAATTTCATAGGGTTTTCTAAAGAAAAGAGGTGGTTTTGTTAGTTCCTTCTTCTGAAATATAAGGTACAGAACTTGGTATATGTTTGTGATATCTATCTAATATTAAAGCTGTTGCCTAACAGTCTCTTACTTAAAGTTAGTTTGTGACTCCTCCCTGCCTCTCCACACAGAATTTAATGGCAGAGGGTTCCATGGAATAAGGATGCATCATTCAAAGGACTTGTCCAAAATAAGTCTGATTTCTAGTGTGGGAGGCACTGATTTATTGCTTCTAAACCATCCAACACTGTTTGTTAGAAAGTTCATTCTATCCAGGAAAAGAACCAGCATGGTCTGTAATATTTTTGCATTTAACTCTGGGGCTGTGTCCATGTTGCAGAAATAATCCAATTTGACACCACTTTAACTGCCAAGGCTCAATGCTGTGGAATTCTTGGAATTGTACTTTTGTGAGACATTTAACCTTCTCTGTCAGATAGTTCCAGAATGACGATAAACTACAGTTCCCAGAATTCAGTAGCATTGGATTATTTCTGCAGTGTGGATGCAGCCTGAGTGCCCCTAGAACTGGGTGCATGTATCTCCCTTGAAGTTTTCCAGTGTCACTGCCAAGGTCAACAATGCTCTCCTCAAGATCCTTGCCTTGAGTTCCCCCCCCCCCCAATCTTTTCTCTCCACTTCAGAATCAGAGTCAAATTCCTTTAAAAAATGTGACATTAGAATTTAGTTGCATGGCAGAATGATGCTGCAATTGGATCCCGATTCTCCCAGACTATCTCTGTGTCCATGTTGGGCTTACACACCCCTGCAATCTTAAGTGTGTCTAAGAAATGTTGCCTAGTTGTAATATCCTATAGGATCAGCCTGTTACTCTTACTGACAGCCAAAGGCATTACCAATTCAACTTTGAACAGAAGACTCCCTGTCACAGAAAAAAAAGAAGAAAATCCTCTTCCACCTCCCCAGCTGTGTAAATGATACTATTTGTCATTGCACATCTATAATAGTGTGTCCTGATTTGTTCTAATATGTTCCCTTGAGAAAGGAATTCCTCTTTGCTTTTCACACAGACAAATAAACTATGGCACATGGTAACTGCACATGGTAGCAATTCCACATCTTTGAAGCATCCTTCATATTAATTTTTTTTAAAAAAAAATAGCTGCCACTTTGTGATTTGCAATTAATGGATAGCAAGGTAAATTTATTGTAGTCATATTGAAAGTGCAGCCCAGGTTTCTCCCTTTCGCACTTGCTCCTAAGTTGGGGTGATCTGGGATCGTTGTAGATTTTAAAAATATATCTCAAGGTGCCATACTTTTAGTTTTAGTTTTTCTTTCCCATTCTCTGTAACACCTTCATGGGAATACCCACCTATACCAGGGAATACTAATGTATGGTTGAGGAATGTAGGGCTCTCCAAAGGTTGCTAGACTGTGTCTCCTGTCAGCCTTAGCAAAGTGATGAGGAATGATTGAAGTTGCATTTCAGCAACATTTGGCGAAACAAATGCTCCCTGTGCCTGTGCTGATATATACAAGAGAGTTTTCAAATAGGTATTCTAGTAGTAAAATGCTTTAGTGGTAGCTGTTTCATAGTCCATTCTATGCTACTGGAAATCAAGTGAAAAACTGTATTTGTATTAATGAGCAATTGTTCAACATGGAACTGAGGAGAGGGTCCTATGAGAAGGAGGATAGGGATGCTTGCTTATTTTTATTGCTAAGATAAGTATTCTTCTGACCAACTGCCATGTGAAGCTAGACTCAGGCTTGTATCCTTCCGAGGTCCCTAAAATGAGTACCCAGATTGTTGGGGGGCAAATAGCTTACAATTAAACCGTTTAGATGCTGCTTAAGGGTATGAAGCGGTATATAAATGAAGCTGTTTTTTTGTTTTTTTGTTTGTTTTTGAAGAGACCAGACAGCATAAAACACACCATGCAGAACTGAGCAATAATTTTTTTCTCTTTTGTGCAACTCTGCTTTTCTTCCTGACCTAGAGCTATAAAAGACAAAGGGGCCATGCTAGAAAAAATGATAATCCTATGGCAATTCACTGCTATTGTAGCTGCTATTGGGAGTTGGCTTTTCCCCGCATTCACAGTAGTCTGCTTAAAAAACTAGATACTGTAGAAATATGTGCCTAAAGATGACTGCCAGAGTAACAATAAATGGTGATAGTTGTTTGGTCACACAGGGTATTTGTGGTGGTTTGATGTTTTACTGAATTGAAAGACTTCCATGTATACATGAAAGGAACAGGGTCTTTACATTCATTTAAGGAATAAAATCATTTGGGTTAGTCCCTACAATATTATGTTGTGGCAGTCATAGTTTGTGCAAGAGCCTAGCACAAGCTGTCCTTTTCTACAAAACCCAGTATAAAATGGAAGGGCTAAGCTATCAGGTGGGATTTTCATAATCACTCTGTCCACTGTTTAAAATTGCAGACAGAATTACAAAGATACACATGTGCTTTAATCCTTTTGGCATTCATACTGTATAGCTCTCAAGAGAGCTGGCTCAGACAGTCAACCAAAAAAAGTTTTTGAAAAACTATTTCCTGAGCAAAAATAAATTGTTTATTTTTTATATTTGCACAAGCATATGGAAAATGTGTACCCTAATGTAAATACTTGTATCTACATATGCCGACAACAATCAGATTGTTAAGAATTGGACTGTTTGGTTGATTTGAGGCTACAATTTAACTGTCATGCTTTTCTTATCAGAGACTTGTATGCCTCCCCAATTGAAAACTACATAAATAATTACAAATAATCTGTGAGCCCTTGCCAGCTGCTCTGATCCCACAAAATGACTTGACCCCCCCAAACCCCAAAGTACTCAGAAACATTCTTCTCTGTTTTCATAGGCAGCACTTCAAAGTGGCTGCGGTTTTAAAATATGCTGCTATTTTGGTGTTCACTTGTGTGGGATAAAATTTCCCATCAGTAATGGTAGGATTGTAATAGGACTCCAGAGGAAAGGAGAGAGTTAATGAGTATGTTCTTTTTGCTGGCTTCCATGTGGTGTACTGATGTAACTTTTAGAAGGCTCCATGCTTCCTCTGAGTATCCATTGCCTACAAAAACCCCGTGAAATTCATGGGGTTGACATAAGTCAACAGTGACTTGAAGACACAAACATATATATTTCCTCCAGGCTAACCAATACTAGAGTCTGAAAATCACAGCAAAATCAAGTGTAGCTTAAAATCCCAACTTCCACTTTTGTTATATTGGTGTTACATTTATGTATGCTCTTTTAATCAACATTCTTGGAGCATCCGCTTGCTGCTGTCCACTTGCTAGTGGACAAGTATGGGGCCCAAGGAAAGTAGGGTCTTGGAGTTCAGCACTGAGGTCTGGCCTAGCTGCACCACTGAGAAGTATGGCCAGTGAAAATGGCAGTGGCTGGGGCATGGCTGGCAGGTTATCCCACTATCCCCATGAAAGGAGAGTGTGTTTATCTAAGAGGCCTTACGTAAATATAACTGTTAAACCAGATTTATGCTGCATAATAAGGTGTTAAGTTAAGGATGTTAAGTGGAATTTTGGGGGCAAATTTATAAAGGCTCAATGGCAAATGCTGTTTAGCCATTCTTCCTTATGCATCAGATCTCATGTCTGTTCTACAAATCCTGGTTGCATCCCTTGACAAAATACCAGCACCAGACTCCTAAATACTAATACGAATACTTGAATAAGGATGCATGGTATATTTGCAAATAACAGTGGATGGATCTGGCAAGGCGAACAGTGCTAATACGCCCATAGCTAGCTGCTAAAACAAACAAAAAAGTTCCAAATGACTCTTTAAAAGTGTGTTTAATATTTAACTACCAGTTATGACTGCAAAGCAGTCATTTCCTAGTATCCACTTAGTTAAGAATAGCCTCGGTGACATCTGTGGAACTATTCTGGATTAAGTGGTTTGTGGATTGCAGCTTTAATCATTTACAGCTTCATCCTAAAATGTCTTTTTCCTATGATTTTACAAACCAATAGCTTCCGTGGCCACAGCAAAAACAACTTTCTATTTCTAGTAGAGGCAAAGCCAATCAGCTTTAGTTCATACCAATGCTGCCATTCTCCCACTGTTAGAGTGAACCTTTTTCTTCATGCAGTAATATACTGTACCACTACTTTGCTAGTTCAGCAACACTAGCAGTCTCTGTATAGAAAGTTCTAAGAAAAGTTTGGGCCGTACAGATAGAACAAAATAAAGCTGCTTCAGGTCACTTTGGAGGTATGCTGTTTAAATGATGCATGCATCCTAAGAGGACAGAAGCTGCACCAAAGCTGCATTCCAGTCCTTAGGACTGGAGCGTGGCTTTGTCATGGCTTCCAGCTTCTTAGAACACATGCATCATTTAAACAGCATACTGCCCAAGTGACCCGAAGCAGCTTTATTTTGGCCTGTCTCTACGGGCCCTTTGTTTACTTATTTTTCCCAGTGCCCCTTGGTGATATACTCAAAAGCAATATAATCTTTTGCAATATAGCAACAGAATCCTCAATCAGTAGCACAGTTTAGTCTCGTTCATGCTTAGTTCCCATATATGCTCCAAATTCAACAGTGTTTTAATGACTGATGTTGCTCACTGGAATACTGTGTCCAGTTCTGGGCACCACAATTCAAAAAAGATGTGGAGAAACTGGAGCGTGTCCAAAGGAGGGCAACTAAGATGGTGAAGGGTCTGGAAGCCATGTCCTGAGGTGTGCCTTAGGGAACTGGGGATGTTTAGTATGGAGAAAAGAAGGTTAAGAGGTGATATGATAGCCCTGTTTAAATATTTGAAGGGATGTCATATTGAGGAGGGAGCAAGCTTGTTTTCTGCTGCTACAGAGACTAGGATGCGGAACAATGGATGCAAACTGCAGGAAAAGAGATTCCACCTCAACATTAGGAGGAACTTCCTGACAGTAAGGGCTGTTTGACGGTGGAACACACTCCCTTGGAGTGTAGTGGACCCTTCGTCCTTGGAGGTCTTCAAGCAGAGGCTTTGACTGGGAGTTCCTGCATGGCAGGGAGTTGGACTGGATGGCCCTGTGGTCTCTTCCAACTCTATGATTCTATGACTATCGGTAGTGGCTCTAAAGCTGGTTAAAAAATTGCTCAGTGCCATTTAGCATTACACTCCACAACTATGTTGTTGTTGTGTGCTGTCAGCTTGTTTCCTGCCTACAACAACCCTATCAAAGGGGTTTATTGGTAGATTTTTTTCAGAGCAGGGTCGCCATTGCCATTCTCTGAGACTGAGAAAGTGCGACTTGAGCAAGGTTACCCAGTGGGTTTACATGGCCAAGACAGGATTCGAATCCTGGTCTCCAGAGTCATAGTTCAGTACTTAAATCACTATACATCATGCTGGTTCTCACAAGTATATATCACAGGACCTATACAGCCACTTACCCAGAAATGGAAAAGAAGCAAAGAAAGAATCCATAATTAATTAGGGTATCTTTAACATACTTTTGCTGCATGAAGTAGATTTATATATACACTTTGAGCTTTTATGAGGGATTGCAGTAAAAAAATATCTTTGTTTTCTCTGGAATAGCAAAAAACAAAAACAAAACAACACCTCAAATACAAAATGAAAATATAAACCCTGTTCCATATACTGCATTCAGTTTCTGCAACTGAGAAGTTGTAGAACCTCAGAGTGTTCTAAATACCATGTTGGTGTCCATATGTTCTGTCATTTTTGGCACAAGAATTCTTGGCTCTACTTAGAATACAAAGTACAAGGCTTGTGTAAATAGCAGTATATAGCTTTTGAAATTCATACTCTCTGAGCAAACATGTATTGTCTCCAAGTAAACTTTGCTAAAGTCTAAGTAACATTCTGAAATGACTCGCGTTATTTTCAGATCACATAAAACCAATGGCCTAAATCCAATTTTTAGCCTCAACTAAATAGACCTACTGAACCAGTGGAAGATTGATAAGTTAACACTTACATAAGTTTCACTGGTTGGGCCTATCTTAGCTGGGACTAACACTTGAGTTTGGATTAATAGAATGTCATGGCTTTCAAATATCATGTTGTTTTTTGTTTGCCAGGTAGGATGGAGAGATGTAGGGCAGATAGCTAAATCTATGGTTGCCACAAAATTCCACAAAAAGTGGAATTGTGCTTACAATGTTCATTTCCAGGGGATTCAGATCAGTATAGTCTGGTCTTCTCCCAGTATACAGCTTTTAACCCACCAGGCCTCCGGGAATACTCTGTGCTAGCATTTCACAATCTGATATCCTCCATATGTTTTGGACTCTAGTTGCTAATACTCTTGACCATTGGACATGCGGGGTGAAAAATATAGGACGCAGAGGTCAAAACATTGGAGCAGTGCCAAGTTGGGGAGTTGTGCTTCAGGCCAAAACATTTTGCACACCCAAGTGCAAAATTGTATATTTGGTGCAGAGATATTCGATTTCACACACACACTCCCAGCAATCTGAGAACTCAAGTGGAAGAAAATTTCTTCTTCCTTTCCCAGTATTGCAGAGTTAATGTTTTTAATTTTAAAAATTCTTCCAAGAGCCTTTGCACTGTACCAGTACTCTCCTTGGCACAGAAAGATCAGCCGACAGCACAAACACATAATAGCCCATTTCAATTGGGGTTGAAAATGCAAGACTGGGAAAGAGAAGGGGGCATTCTGAGATATTTTCAGCCACTTGAATTCTCAGGTAGACTAGTCTGAGGGGTCAATGCTAATCTTTTCAAGCAAAGGAGCTTACAGCTTTAGTGCTAAGGCTCTAGAGAATGTTTAAAAAATTAAAAACATGAAGTGGGGAGGAGAAGGGAGAGGCACTGGAGCAGGACGCTATAAAGAAAAAGGAATTGGTTTATTTTTTCTCTCATTCAGCTGCTTCTGCTGTTCCTTTCATTCCTGTCAAAAAAGCAAAGCTGGGGGGGGGGGGTTGGATGGGGTGGCTTCAAGAAGCGATGTGCAAAAATGTTGGAGAAATCCCCAGTTTCAAGGAACCCCCAGTTTTCTAATCTTGCCCTACTCTAGTCTTGTATTTGAATTGTAGCCATGTGGTATCTCTTTATTTGCAGAACGAATGTAAAGTTACTTAAAATCCTTCTGTGGTAATTTCACCAGTCTTACAAAAATTAATTTGATGAAGTAGAGTTAGCTTTAAAAAAGCTTATGGTGCCAACTTCTTTTTCTAAATTAGTCACAAAGATGCTACAAGGTTCTATTGTGTAAAAATTAATTAAAACTCCTCACATATACCAGTTCAGTTGGTATTTCAAAAATTTCATTTCAGGTAACAGTTCAATACCTTGTTCATTAAGAACCTCAGTCCATTGACTGTTTCAACTTAGGAGGCTATGTTTGCCTTGAGTTTATCTGTAAACAAACATTATCTTCCTCCTCCAGCAGTAAATGGTCCCCATCCTATCATATCAAAAAAGCTTAATATCTCTCTTTCTCTCTCTCCCTTTTCTCACTAGACTATGATTGGGACTTGCTTCTTTGCTTAGTAGGTATGATACGTTGAGGAAAGGGATTATTCAACACTGATTTAGGTTAAATGTGGTTTTCTGGTTCAGCCCATTGATACATTGTTTTGCTAGAAGTATGGTTCCCTAGTTCTGCCACAAAAACAGTATAGTCACATAACAGATGAGTTAAGTAATTGTTGCAAAAACAGCAACTTCAAAACTTGGCTTGATTATAAAGTCCACATATCATTTGCTAATCTGCATGTGTTAGCAAAAGTACAATTACACACTTTCCTCCTTCCACCTGTTCCATCCTTCTGTCTTTACCACTTAATTCTTTCTTGAGCAATGTTGTTGATATATGCTTCTCTCAGGATTGGGGATAATGTCTTTAGATTTTAGAACAAAAACCTGAGACCTAGGGACAGTCCGTAGTAGGACTTGATCCATTAAGCATTGGCCACAATTTCCCAGAGCATTTTATTCAGATAAAAAAGGGCAAAGTTTAAGAAATGGGGAAATATTTTTTGGGTTGAAAATAATGTTTTCCAAGTTATGCATTGATCAGAAGAAAACTATTTCCACCTCTGTTTTAATTCCTTTGCATATTCTGCTTTCGTGGAGAAATGGAAGTTGCAGTCCAGCCAAGGAACATTCCCCTCCCCCTTTTTTCCCCCAACAGTTTTTCAAAACCTTCTGTTAACACATAGGAGTTGTAATTGAACTAAAGAAACATTTCCAAGCAATTTTTTGAAACTGCTTTTAAAGGATCCTGCCTATTAACCAGTGCTCCATTTTTCCCCTCTGCCCCATTGTTAAGTTGTGGAGTCCTCACTCATTCTCAGAATAACAGCAACAAGAAAGTAAGAACAGCCACCACTAATACTAAATAGTGAGGAAAGGAGGAAAATGATGATGATAATACTAGAGCAGCAGGACAATAGAAACCAATATGACTATCCTATCCATGCATATCTGTTCAGAAGCAAGCCTGCTTGAGTTTAATGGAACTTAACAGCCAGAGGAGAAGGATGATGAGTTTAGTTTGTCAATGTAGGGGTAGAAGGAGAAAGAGGATAAAAGAAAGATAAAGTTGGGGAAGCAGGGAGGAGACAATTGTGGCATGAAGGTGGGAGATGGAGGAAAAGAAAGAAGGGAAGGAGAAGTTATTTAGTCAGGAGGAGGCAGCAGGAGAGAGAAAAATAAGATAGGGAGATTTTTAACTAGGAGTTGTAGAGAGGAGAGAAGTCGAGAGAGAAAGAGAGAGAAAGGGATTATCTGGGGCAGAATGAGAAGAAAAAGGAAGGGAGGAAGTGAAATCAAGAAAGAAGAAGAAGAAGAAGAAGAAGAAGAAGAAGAAGTCGTCAATTGCCTTAGCAGAAATTAAAAAAAACAACATACCCATACCATTCCCTTTACTAGCAATAGTGCAACCTACATTTACCACACACCAAGAAATGAAATTATGTTGTGGCTTCAGTCATACTGAAGAAGGTGAGGGTGAGGAAGGGAACAAGGAAGAAAAGCTGCAAAGCAGTCAGTACTACTATGTATAGGATCTCCTGGGACAGATTAATACTTCCCTGACCTTTCCCTACTGTTCAGCCTTAGCTCTGGCTATGGAGATGTTCACACAGGGACGGGATTACTCCCCCATCCTTATCTTGTCCTTAATCCATCCATGACTACAATAGTGTGATCCTGCCATTAACCTGTCATTAAAGCGGCATTGTAATTAATGCAACTTCTGTTAATGCAAAATGCTGGCCTATGTCACTTTAATGACAGGTTAATGGCAGGATAATGACAGGATCTGTGCAACTTCATCAGAAAGCCTTTGGTATGATTGCCATCATTCACACTTCCCGGATGGGATAAGGGCAAATCCTGTCTGAAAGTCCTTCCCATGATCGTGCGCGAAGGATGGGGACAGGACAGGACAGGGGCCGCACATCCCTCGTCTGATAGTCCCCTGTGAGTGGAGAAGCTTTGAGAAGGAAACCCTTGGAGACTGTATAGAAGCCCCTGCAAAAGAGCCTGCAACAACACTATAACAGAGAAATTATTTTTAAGACAGTGTTGAAGAAAAAGGTCTGGGCCTTGGGATCTGGAAACCCCAGGTGGAGATGGTATTTAGCTCATGCCAGTTATTCATAAAAATTTCTCCTTTCATTACAGTTATCCGAGCCAAAGTTGTGGGGAAGAAGCTTATGAAAGATGGACCTTTTGGCACAATGCGATATACTGTCAAACAGATGAAGGTGTGTATGGAGATATCCTGTCTAGCTGGACTGAGAAACAAAATATTTGAGTAGAAATGCCATAGTCTGAAACTTGCTGCTGTGGAACACATTTTTATCCTAATGAATACACTTGCCAGGTCTCTAAAAGAAACCAAAGGTGACTTATATACAATCTTGTTTTCTTCATATACAGTGTGCCCGCATTATACACGGGCCCACATCATACATGGGCACCCCGGAAGATGCCATGGTGCTCCCTGAAAGAAGTAATGGAGCATGCGCTATGCTACACTGCAGGCACAAGCCCCATTGTTTTTAATGGGGCTCCACCATACATGGGATTTTCCTCATGCAGGGGGGTCTGGAACGGATCTCCCACGTAAAGGAAAGGCCCACTATAATATTGTGCTCATATGTGACCTGTGGAGAAACATTTTAAAAAGTATAGAGCAGATTGAAGTGAAATTTCTGATCTGATTTGGAACCTGAACTGGAGCGTATGGGAGATTTAATTCTTTGCATATACACACTCATGCTACTTAAGACTAAAAGAAAAGCTTCCCCTTATTAGAAAGAAAGAGAGAAAGAAAGAAAGAAAGAAAGAGCATACATTTATGGAAAGAAGGAAGGGATAGAGATCAGTCCAGAACAAAACTGCAACAGGGCTAAAAGGGTTGCCACTCCCTCTCAAGAACGCTGGTACACTTTTCCTGTTCAAAATGAGCCAAGCTGGAGAGTGCTTCCCTAATTTAGTAGCAGAAATTGTCACTACTTTCTCCATTTAAAAATCTGGAAGAAAAAGCAATCTTTGCGTTGTGACTTAGCAAAGGAGGGCACACTCCAAGCAAACATCTGCCTGCCTAAAGGCAAGGGGAATCCAGCCTATGATTCCTATATCCATAATTCTAAGTCTGCAAGGTGAACTGGCTGGTTGTGCACATGGGTGGGATAGATCCTTTGGGCTCAGAAAACCTCAGTCATTGCAGAATCTATATTTTAAAAAATGCTTAACATAAGACACTGGGAGAAAAGGTAGTAGCAAATGAAAAGAAATGTGAAGCAATTTTACATAATCCTGTCCATAGCATTCTACTTGTATGCAAGCTCAACACAGTGTTAACATGCATTGGGATGTAGGAGGTAGAGCCACCATGCATAAACCTCATGCTTTGACTTATGCATTTACCTGCCCCATTCAGGTCCGATGTCTACAAATCTCCCAAAGAGGAGAATATTGCTTCCCCCCCCCCCCCTTATGAATTAAAGTAAGATGATGGTAATTCTACATAAAGCTAATCATGGAGGCACAACCAGTTCATGGATATTTTGAGCTTGGTTAGATTCGACCTGTTGACTCTCCAGAGAAAAAAGCTGTTTCCTCCCTTTGCTAAGTGGTTACTTATGTGCTTTCCGGTTGATGAGCAGATTTCACTTAAACCTGTTGCTCTGGACGTTCCTTTGCCAATTGACCTCTTGTTATGTAATGCTAAAAATTCTGCTCTGGTTTATTTTTCTTGGCTGCTACTTCTCAGTCATAAGACTAGCTTAATATCTTTAGAAGAATGGGGGGGAAAGAGGAACACATATTCTGGCAGTGATTATAGAAGTCTGAAAAATATTAGACAAAGTAAAGGTTTAGAAAAACAGCCACTTGCCTGCCTCCTAATACAATAATTCTTTTAATAAGGCATCATCCAGCTAAGTATAAAAGCTGTTAGGCAGTCAAGGCTGTTTTGTAAGCCACTGCAAACCAGAGTTGCTGCCAAAACCATCCTTGACACACCTCCTTCCATGGAGTGGAATTTTTGTTTGAGGTCTCAATCACCTTTTTAAAAAGCTGGTTCTATTGGTCTTACATATTAAAATGAAACCATCAAAATGCTTGGGGTGTTGCACTTATGACAGGGGATGAGAACAGATAAGGCTGCCAATCACCAATATAGTTTCTACAGGTTACTTAGTAGTAATTGGTGTATTTTGACAGCACAACTGGAGTTTTTGCTTTTGATTTGATTTTTTGTAAAATGCTAATTTATTTCAAAACGGAATACCAAAAGAAATATTTCTGATATGATTTTAATCCATGATACTTTGTTATTGCTCGCTAATGTAATGGCAGCAATAAGGGAGTGCCCAAGAGTACTGATACTGTCAACATGCCTAGTAAATTAGGAAAATGAGCAGCACACACAGTTGACAATACTTTTGCCCCCGTATCATACTCAGGTGGAGGACAAGACGATCTATAGCTATAAGGGAAAGGAATTAACATCTCTATCAGTGTTTATTAAAATGCATGACAGAAAAACCCATTCCTGTTCTGTGACACCCGTTTTTAAGGTCACTTTGAAATGAGATGAGCCACATGATTTGCACATGGATTTTTCCTGCATAGTGCCACTTAATCCCAAAGAATGGGGATTGCTTATCAGAGTGCTGATTCAACAAGAACTGTTGCTACGCCAGCAGACACTACCAGCCAATGTTTGCTAATACTTTGTTCTCTAAGAGTCATTTCTTAAAGGACAGGATTGTGATGAAATAAGTATTCTAAGAATAATAACACTGTCTTGTTGTTGGTTCTTTCCTGATGAAAGCAATAATCTTTAAGGAAATTATTTGTCTCGGGTGGGGACTGTACAAAGTGTAGGTTGCATAGGAAGAGTCCCTTTAACAGAAGTTGCGAGATAATGTGTGCTTTCTAAGTGATAAAAATCTCAGGATACTTTTCTTATTTCCATAATCTTCTTTTACAAAGGCAGCAAAATATATGTGTTACTCTATGGTGGAGTTTGCATGAGCCAAATAATACATCCTTTCTCCTGTTCTCACATCAGTCAGTCTGAAGCATGCAGGGTCCAATCTCCCATTCTAATACCAACTGCCCTGGTGACATACAATCAGTTCAGCACTGAATCTTCATTATAACACCCTAAAATGAATTTTAAAAAATTCAGCTTTTGCTCTGGATCTTCCCAGAAAATCCAGAATGATGCCAGGTAGCCTGGCACCTCTGTGCTCGGAATGAGGCATCAAGCCAGGTGAATAATGCTGGGCGCCTTATTTTGGGCATCAAAGGGAGAAAATTGTACCGGTGATGGCAGCACCAGGTGGCATAGCTGGACGTGGATGTGAACAGCTGGCTGATATTGCTCTGGAGTGCCCATGAAACAGGAAATTCAAGGCATCTGCCCCTGGAGTATTCTGGCTCATGTGTGCATATCCTATGTTAAATTATAGAACATCTGTTCTACAGATCTAATCCCTGAGCAGTCTTCTATTCGGAACTGTACTCTTCTGAAAAGACCAGCTCTATGGAAACATAAGAGATATTCATTTTTTGTGTATGACTATAAAGGAGCTGAACAAGTGGCTCAGTAATGTCAAAGGAACAATATTGTGCATTATTATTACTGGCCTGTTCATATATATATATATATATACACACACACATGGGTGTGATGCTATATCAGCTCCTCTACTAAGTTTTCTAGAGCCTGAATAAGTCCTACAATAATTATTTCAAAGGAATGGAGTTAGTATTTAGTCAAGAAGCAGGATGCTTAGGAAAAAAAATCAGACCTCTCGTTGTTCTTATTGTTGCATGACAATTTATTACAACACTTCTCTTTCCCTTTTCCCTCTTTTAAAGATGTACAGAGGTTTTGACAAGATGCCACATGTTCAGTATATCTACACAGAAGCCTCTGAAGGTCTTTGTGGGGTCAAGCTTGAGGTCAATAAATACCAGTATTTGATTACAGGTAATGAAACTGTAGAATTCTCTATTACCGTTTACTTTTAGGCTACCTTTGTTTCAGCTGTATTTTTTTTTAAAAGCAAAGCACCATAGGCTACAGATCAATGCTAGTGAACATAACATGCAGGTATTATGCAATCAGCATTCAGTATTGCATCCCCACCCCCCAATGTTCCAAGTCACCAAGTCATGGGTGGGAAACCTCAGTACGTAAAGCAAATGTGGAAAACCTCCAGGCCTCAATATTATTATTATTATTATTATTATTGTATTTATATCCCACCTTCATCCTGGTACAGGGACTCCCATCAGTAGGACCAGAGGTGGGACTTGAAATTCAATAACCTTTGAAAGACCATGAGTTCCCTACCCCAGCTGATAAGAATGCTTCCTTTATATTCATAAGATAATTAACGGAGGCCTCTTCCTGAGTACCCTCTTAATATGAAGCCCATAGGTTGACTACAAAGAAGATGGCTGTTTCAGCTGTAGCTCCCTTTGTGGAATGTTCTTGAGAGTAAACTCATTCGGTGACCCTCTCTAATGTTCTTTCTCTGCCAGGTTTAGACAAATTTGTACTCCCTGCCCTTTTAAAGTACATATAAAAGAATTTTAATAATTCATCTTGCTTTAATGGTATTCTTCTATCTAATATTACTGTGAGTTATAAATTAGTCTTAAAAATAGTTAATCTTGTTAATAATAATAATAATAATAATAATATTTATTTATATACCGCCTTTCCAAAGGATCAAAGCGGTTTACAAAAATGCTTAAACAATTACATATACAATTAATACACACATACATGACTAAAAAGTTCATCCCCTTGCTTTAACTAAAATACGAACATCAAAATACAGTTAAATTAATGACATAAAATATATTAAATTATATCCTCCTCTACAAGCCAAATAGACTTGTTTTTTGTTTTAATTTTTTAATTTAATATTACTGTGAGTTGCCTTGAGTCTCATCTGTGAGAGAAAGGCAAGCTGTTAACTCCATAAATAATGTCATATATTTTTTGGTCTCAGTTGGCTCTTATTGGCTTTAAGTGATGAACTGACACTTACTAGTGTTGTCATTTTTTTTATTCTTTCATTCTTGCTTTGAATCTTATTGTTAGGAACAGTACTTCTACTCTTTTTGTTTTATATTTGATTTTCTATGTTGCTTAGAGAATATGTTTTATGTATGTTTTATAAAGTGACTAACCAGTACAGTATAAAAATAAATAATAGTCTGTCTGAAAGACAGTTTCTTTTTAAAATTTTTTTTTTACAAAAAGTCAAAAACTATCAGCATCTCAGAATTCCAATTTAGCTTTTTGTAGACCTGAACATTTTTAAGTTGTGGTACCTTTATTACTACTACTATTGCTCCTACTCCTGCTGCTGCTGCTACTACTACAGTCTTGATTGAAATGTGACAAATTTGCTCTAAGTACATGTTCATTCACAAAGACATGTTGAGAGAAGGTTGAACAGAAAACATGATATGTGAAAATTCTATAATAAATTAAAATTAATAGAATTGCCTTGAAAGTCTTCCCCACACTCCAGAAGTGCTAATTTTTATGTAGAATTAAGAAGCCCTGCATGAGGATGCAAAGAACAGAAGGACAAGTTTTTTGTGGTGTAAGTTGCAGGTTGCCTTATTGGAATGGTAGCCATGATGTTACTGTCATATTTGTACATGGAATTAAAGTGGCTGTCACAGCTGGCAACAAATTCCAAGCTGTCAGTGAGACTGGAAATATGATTAAGTTCATTATTCTTAACAACTGGATGACATTGTAATAGTTTGTACATTTGTTTTCTAGGCCGTGTTTATGATGGGAAGGTTTATACTGGATTGTGTAACTTGAATGAGAAGTGGGACAGGCTGACTCTTTCCCAACGGAAAGGACTGAACCATCGTTACCATCTTGGTTGTGGCTGCAAGGTATGTGCTATTTCTTGCAGACTTCCCACAAATAAATGACAACTTCATATATTAAGGCTGTTCTGGGAAAGGTGTCTAAAAAATACCAAAACAAAATCCCAGAGGAAAATGAAAACAGTGCAGAAATGAAGAATGTATTTACTTGGCATGTTTCTCCTATTAGGCTTAGGAATGTCAGATTCAGTGAAGCAGAGGCCAAAGGAGGAAATATACTTTTAAGACCAGCTAGTTTTAAAAATACTGGAGATAATTTTTCAGGGTAGACAGTCTATCTATGGATCTGGCTAGAAATATCTCTTTAGTCATGGCTGGTCTGATGGTTCCTAGCCAGGATGGCAACTTTTCAAAACTTTTCCCACTAAGAATGTGGAAATTCTTGTTTAGAGAACCTTAATGCCCCTGATTCTTCTTAAACCATTCAAGCCCAACTGTTTTTTGTTTTCTTTGTATAACTATAGATTAAACCCTGCTACTACCTCCCCTGCTTTGTGACCTCCAAGAACGAGTGCCTGTGGACAGACATGCTCTCCAGCTTCGGTCAGCCAGGGTACCAGTCAAAGCATTATGCCTGCATCAAGCAGAAGGAGGGCTATTGCAGCTGGTACAGAGGATGGGCACCTACACCCAACCATTTTTTCTTGTTTCCCTCTCATGTGGCTGAGCATTCTTTGGACACTAACTCATATCAGATCATGATGGCAACCATGATATTAGTGCCTCTTTCTTGCAAATTTTAGCACTTCGAACTTTTTAAAAACACCTATGCCGTCTTAAGTGATGTTTGTTTTGTTATAAATCACTTTTTTAAAAAAATTACTCTCACCCATTTTGGTCAGAAAATGTTTGTCTGGGAACTTCTATTTGCACACCAGATGCATAAGGGAGCTTTTGCTCTAAGTTATATATCACTATATATATAGCAATATAATCTATATTTTTGTAGGAAAATAAAAATCTCAAAAATTTCCCAGTTGACTATTCTATCATAGTTAAACCTCTCCTTCCCCATGCTCTCTTTGCGGCTTGTTTTCTCACACATTCAGTCATTGGATTATGTAGATAAACATTTTCAAATGCAACCAGTTAGGATTAACACTGTGAGCAAATGTAAGATGGACATCAGATGAATAAAAATAGAAAGTTATGATGTCCGTATAAAATGGAGTATTTGGGTAATACAGCTGTTGTGTGAATTAAAAGTACCCTATCAAAATGTCTGTTACGTTTCAAATGCAAATCTTGAAGCTCAATGGCAATTCTGAGTTTGCACATGGCATAAGTAACAGCTTTTAAAAATCAACACCAATTAATGAAACAAATCTCTTTTCTAATTGCAAATGTAGTGCAAACCAGTTTAGAACCAAAACACCTCCAGACATTGTAATTGTCCTAATGTGGCTGCAGAGCTGCCCTTTCAGTATCTATTTCTTAAAAAAAACCTCTTCAAATAGATGCAAACATATCAGTACAAGATAAAGAAATAAATAAACTCACACAGAGGTAGTTGGACATGGGGCAAGGGGAGGATTGGAAAAAGGAACAAAAGTTTAAACTTAATGTTATTATTGGAAGAAATCAGCTGCCAAAAACTGCTTTGCTGAGTGAAAATGTATATAGATGTACTGACATAAGCTATTTTAGACAGAACATGGAATTGTTTCTTGCTACAAACTATGAAAAATTCAATTATTCTTTTCAAAACAGCAATCTTCACATTCCAGGTCACTGATAAGTGTTTTTTTTTAAAATTTTGAAGATGTTAGAACTGCATTGGTTTCAACAGCAGTAGTAATAATCTGTGTTTTCTCCCTCCCTGTGCACTTCCCACATCTCCTTCTACAACAATAAGGGCCAATACAAACAACTGTTCAAAGAATGGTCACCATGTTTTTCACTTTCAACATTTTATGGGATGGAACAGTCTTGTGAAAGTGCCCACAGTTCTTAAATTATAAGATTAGCTAATATTCTGAAAAACAAGCCTTTTCATGGTGTGGTAAGCCTTTCCACAGTATTCTGTGAGTACTGAAAGGTGAGGAGTTCACTCCTTGGATAATTTTTCTTCCTCTGAAATGATCTGTACCAGTATGCAGAATGAAAGCAGAAATGGGTGTCAGATAGGATAGACAGAGCATTTATAAAGGCTCACTTCTCCTGTCACTGAAGAGTTTTCTAAAGCTCTAGATCTCAACAGTTAAAAAACAAACATTTTAGCTCTAGATCTCAACAGTTAAAAAACAAACATTTTAGAGGGTGTCCATTTGATTAATGAAATCTATGGTCCTTAGACTCACTTAATTTTCTGGCAACAAGGATGCAGAACCAGATTCTCCTATCTTCACTGTGGACTTTATGATTTGTTTGTTTTTATTTGGAAAAGTATCATATAAATATCTTGTGAAAGAAATAAAAGTATTTTACATTTTAATGTTGTTAAGGAGCAGGGTTACTGATGGGATGGGCAACTTTGTTTTACTGGAGTGGAGTAAAGATCAGCCCCTCTTCTCTTTTTATTGTTATTATTTGTCTTACTGTGCTATCTTCTGTTCATTCCACCTTGGTATTGCCCTACAATAAATATAAGTACAGTATGCAGATAGCTGCCTCCTCCATTGCAGTGAATAAATGCTTATGAGGAGGGGACTTAATGTTTGCATTGGAGCCTAAAAGTTACTGTTCAGTTCGGGTTCAGAATTTTAAAACTGGGTGGATGGAACCACTGGACGTAGAAATTTGGCACTTCCTAAAGAACATTAGACTAGACATGACATCTAGTTTTATTTAGGAAGCTGTTTTAATATAAACAAGCTTTCACTTATGCAATCCCTAGTCTGCAGTTGCATCCAGGCCTAGTCCAGTTTTATCACCAGATTGATTTAGTCCAGTTTTATCACCAGAAATTTAGAAAGAGTGTCTTTGGTCTCAAGATTTCATCCTATATAACAAAATACATTCAGATATCACTCTGACAGTGGAACTGGACTTCAAAGCCTGACATTCGGATCAAGAAAAGGAGTAAAATAAGTTTTATGAAGCAGGTCCAGGTGGGCACTGTGCCTGATTTTGTACAGATTCACCAAAAAGGAAACACAAACTTTAGGGTCATTATTGAGAAGAAATAACTGGTCCTTTCACAGACCCCCTGGTGAGAAAATGGTTCTTGAACTAATATATTAAAAAGTCCAAAGGGCTAATGCTGCTGTCTTAATACTGTTGCTCCCTCATTCAACCTAAATCATGGAGCCCTCCTAAGAACACAGGCATTTTCATACAGAACCACAATTACAGTCTCACCATATTTTAGATAAAACTGGTGCTGATAAAGGATCCTACTCTTATAAGGTCCATTATAAGAACCTTGACTTTGCTATACAAATGCTTGCCAGAGTATATTAATACTCGTTAACTTTTCAAAACCTTTGTGCAGCTTTGCCATATTATTTGGGGGCAGGAGCTCATTTGCTTAGTAATCAATAGGTCTGTCAGTCTCTATATCAGATCTTACACTATGTAAAATTAAATTGGGACTCCACTGAAGTTACCTTCCTTTTGAAATAAATTTAGTAAACTAGCTTATGTTGTAGTAATTCAGGCAAACCAATTATATGAATTTCTGTAAGAACAGAGGAGAGAAATATCTTGTTTAGCATGTGCTGCAGTGGTAATGACTAAGCTACAGTTTATAAGCTTGCTGGAGATCAACCTGGCTTCAGCTCAGTTTTTCCAGTTTCTGGAAACCATCCTGGCTTGGGCTCAAATCTTGAAAAGTGAGAAGAGGAAGCACTGCTCACTGTTTGTGCTAGGATTCTGATCTCTCTGGCCAAATGGCAGCTGTAAAAGGTAATGCTTATTATCTTTAAGAAGAATGTTAAACCTATAGCTGAGACATTATAGTATTATGGCCAATATACTATGGAAACCTCTTCACATGCTAAGAAAGTATGAGTCCTTACCACACATTGTAATATATGTAAATGCTTCATACAGAACATAATAAAATAGTCCACCCAGCCAACAAAGCTTTCTTTTTATACATGGAATTTGATTTCACATTGTTAAAGATAACAGTGATTTGAGGGTATGCCACAGTTAGGCAAGCAATGGCAACAGAGAACAATCTTTCATCCTACACTGAAGAAATCATCATAAAGAGTTGTTTGGATTTTGTTTTTGCATTTTAATGGGAAGTTGAATGGAGGGGGAAGAACATGGCAAAAATATGTTTCTTTGGGGAGGACTCCAAATCTTTAAGTAAAGTTGCTTAAATCTAGAAAAATTACTAATAATTGTATGTCATTAAAAACTCTTACTAATCTTTGCTTCATTCCTTCCCATGAGAACTCTTGCTGTCATTCCCATTTTATAGATTGCCACGGTAAGAGTGGGACTTGAATCAGGAAAGCCTGACCCAAGTGCAACCCTCTATCTACCGCAGTGGGTTTTAGTGTTGCAGCTGCTAAGCTTAGATTTGCACTTGGAATATGGGCCTGAGCCATACCTGTCAAAGTAAATGGGTGTCTTCCCATTAATTTCAAAGCTTTTGAGACAAAGGTCTGTGTAAGCCCAGCTAAGAAGCCAATACTATGCCAGAGTAAAGATGCTTACTTTGAAAGAAGTTAGCATACAGCTGTGATCTTAAGATGTAATTCTGTGTACACTTACTAAGGAGAACCACTGATCTCAGTGAGGTTCCTGAACATGAAGGCATAGAACTAGGCCATAAATTTGTCTTTTGGTCTTTTCTGCAATACAATCTCTAACAGTACTTAATATAGAGTGGAAGAAAACTCAGCCTGGGAGAAATCTCCTCCCCAGAAGGAATGTACTTTTTGCTAGGTTTTGTAGCACTGTTTACAGTTTTCCTCCTTGTTTTGTTATTTATAAATTTTATATTCATTGAATGTATATTGTCTTTTAAAGTAATAATGTTCACTTTTTATAGTGTTCTTTTATTCTAAAACAATAAAATGTTTTATTTCTATCACATAGATTATGATTTTTTTTTTGTTCTTGGTTTATAAAAATACCTAACTGGTTACTGTTGTCTACAAGCAGATCCATGAAAGGGTTTTTGTTGTATTTTCTTGCAGCAGTATTTTACCCATATTTACTATAAGACTTGCTGTCTTTCTCTCTTTAACAGAAATTCTGTGGTAGAGAAAAGAGAGAAGATGAGTATGAAAATAAGAAAGGTTTACAAGTGGAAATCAATCTGTAACTCTGTAAAATTCAGTGATTTGGACAGGGCAGTGATACAATTATAGCCTTGTCCAGTGACAGAAAAGTTATGACCTCGACTTGACAAAGTTAGCAGCTACAACCATCATCTCCAGCATCCTCACTTCTTCACATGACATAGGATCTGTTTTCTGACATTCTCACTTCTACATTTCAGTGGCTGCTGATTCTGCAAATATACAGAGTGCATGCTCACTCATGGGATCACAGAGAAAGAGGGTTTGCCTAAACTGATGTGTGTGTATGTGCTTTCTAGTCATCTGTGGACTTATGACAAGCTCATGAATTTTGTATGGTTTTCTTAGGCAAGGAATATTCAGAGGTGATTTTGCCACTTCATCCTCTGAAATACAGCCTATAGCACCTGGTATAGTTTCTCATCCAAGTACTATTCAGGGCTGATGCCGCTTAGTTTCCTTGAGCTGATGGGATCTGGTGTTTTTAGGGTGTTTAGGGATATCACCAGGTATTAATAGAACCTTAGATGGGGCAGAAGGTAAGGAAGTACAGTGTGCGTTTGCTATCCACAGGAGATCCATTCTGGATTCCCCCATAGATAGTAAAAATGTGGGACCTTAAGTCCCTTTTTTCTCAGTGGATATGTGCTCCCATTTGCATCACCGCATGTGCGCACACCCATTCTGCCGTCTGCAGAAGCTCAAACACTGGATGACAAGTCTACACTTGGAGTGGGCACACTGTGTGATAATTCTCTTTTTTGCACAATTTTTATTGATTAAACTCCACAGCTGAGAATGAATGACGAATAAATTGCTCAAACATTTTACCATGTGTTCCAACTCTCTCATAAAGACAGTGAACTTGACAAATTATGGTTTATTAATATTGTGAGAGTAGAAACTTGGAGTTCTGTATAAATGATTACAGGTCTTGTTGAGATGTCATAAAAATATGAGCATTCTAGAGTCCATTTTAAGACTGCTAGAATGAAAAATCTCATAATGGAAACAGTTTGTGGGTGTGGCGAAGGAGAGAACAGGTCACATTTTTCAAACTATCTTCATTGAATAATACTGCTGTAGACTTTTAACAAGCAACAATTGTGTCACATGTTTAATCAGTAATGTGAAATTCTACACCCCATTTCTCCAAGTTAGCTTATTCATTAATCATATTCAAATGTTTGTATGTAAACCTATACATTTTTCCAAGTGCCTTACTACACAGACTAAACACCCAGTTTGCTTAGATAACTGGAACATATTCCAATGCACATGACAGTGTTTGTACTAAAGATGATTCAACACAACAAAACTAAAATAATTGGCAACAAGGTATGATACCATCATGAATGTATGGCCTTAGGCAGGGTGAGCATCAACACCCCGTGCAATGCTCCCTTCCAATCAAGCCTCTGAGACTTCTTGCATTCTTCTGTCCATCCACTTGCTACTGCAGTTCTGAATGCCAAAATTAGTGGCACATGTAAGTGATGGCCATTAGCCGTGGCCCAAGACAGTTTATTGTCAGGTGGAGTCACTCCATATGCCTTGGATCCAAGGCCAATCCTGATGCGGGAAATTCCACAGGAACTTCTTGTCCTGACTGTAAAAGTACTGTACAACAATTTACAGATGAATGACAAGTTATTGTATTTTCATGACATTAAAAAAACCTGCTGCTTATAACAACTACCTCATGATGTCTAAAACGAGGGCTGGGCCTCAAGGAGTGACAAGCAACACCTGCTGAAATGCCTTTTTCTGTACCACGGCAAAAGGTATAGGAGCACTGTTCTGTATTTCATCTGGCAACCCTGCTGTGGAGACACCAACTTTTGCAGATTTTTGTAGGTTCCCCAAAACTGGGGAAGAATGACTTCTCTGAATGCTATTCCATTTTTTTCCTAACACATTACTACCTGCTAGAGACAATCTTTACTGTTTCTTTGTGCCATACACAGTACAATAAAAAACAAACATAGGGTGCTTACCATCTGTTTATGGCTTGGGAAGAATGTTTGCTCTACAAGAGGAAACTTCTCAGGACCCAGAGAGTTGAAGATCTTTATCAGCTGAGAGAACTACAAAAAAAGATGATCTATTTAACTTTGCAAACAAGAAAGTAGACATACAACAATTCCTACTCCACCTAAAGTTATTGGCATGTCACTAGTCTTATCAAGAAACAACTTTAAAAGTGTTTAGTTCTGACTTCTTCCTGGAATGCACCCAACTTCTACAGATGCTTAGCAGGAAAACCTTGGGAGATACCTCTCTGAAACTGATTGCTTTAATCTCTTTTTAAGATCTACTATTGTATCCTTATTTTTTCTTATGTGTGAAGAAATTTTAAAAAATTAATAAACGTCAGTGAAGGAGAACTAGTTGCTGGATTCCTGAGGCTTGATTCAAATTTGAAGTCTGGAATGAAATGGATTGGATCTGGATCCATGCAACAAATTGGATGTAAACATAAGTAGTTTGAAAGCATGCAAATGCAAGTAGATAGATGGGTACCACTTCTCAGTGGGAAGGTAACGGTGCAGTCATACTAGCCATGTGACCACCAGAGCAGTCCTCGGACCATACTAACTCTTTGGCTTAGAAATGGAGATGAACACTGCCCCCTACAGTTGGTTATGACTAGACATTCATGTCAAGCGACTACCTTTACCTTTTAATAAATAGTTCACTTGGACTTGGAGCCAAATGGGGCTCCTTTTCATAGCCCTAGTTTACATGGCTCTTCAATATCAATTAGATAAATTAGATTATTTCTTCAAAGAGAAAAATAATTATTTGAGAAAATCCAGGGCTATTCTCTTGGCAGCATGTGGAACTGCACAATGTAACCACCATGTGAACCCAGAGATCAGCAGATGAGAGAGAGACTAAACAAAATAGCCTTCGCCTGTTCTTTCCCGTTGATTATTGTTGGCAACACAGGGCTGTTGATGCAGCATTAAAGAGGACAGTTTGTTTCCCTTACCACTCACACTAACCCTGAACATCTGATGAAAAAAATAAAATAAAACTGTTTTGGCTACTCAACAAATGAACACAAAAGTTTGATGTCATGTGAGTCTGTGTGTGAGAAGGAAGGATAAACAAAATAAGGAAAAGAATGGCATATTAGGCACTTTGCACTTATGTAGCATGGTAAAATATATAGAAAGCTAGTTCATAAAAGAAAAGGGATTAATCAGTCAAATGGAGCTGCTGCATGATTAAGCCATGCATTCATATGCAAATAGGAGGTTATATGCCATTCTTCTACCATGGTAGTAGAATTCAAAGACATAGCTTTGTTTGGTCTGGAAAATCAGTATTCAAAGGAGTCTTGTAGCACCTTTGTGTTTCAAAGGTGATTCTTCTCCCATATCTCCATTCTGATATGACAAGTAGGAATTTGAGCAGACATCTAGGCATGGAATAGTTTTCAAATTGATTTATTCTGTCACCTTTATTGCTTTGCTATTTTTCTTTAAACTGGCAGGTTTACGCTTAATTTTTTACTTTTCACTGAAGATTCAATAAAGACACCAAGACACCCTACAAGGCACATAATAGGAACAGCTCATTGTTTCTCCCACTTATTCATCCTTGCCTCCTGTAGCCTTCTTCACCTTTGACCTCTTTAATACTATCTGAGGTGGACATACTTCAAATTCAGTTTGTGGTTATTTGAATGAGCCTGGGTGCTGCCAACATCACAAAAGCACATCTGGTGAGGATACGAGAAAGTATCTTCTCAGTAGATGCTCAGTAGATGCATCTTAAGGAGGTTAGGATGAATCCTTGCAATCGTTCCATCAACAAATGATTTTTTTTTATTCTGGGTTTTAGGAACTGACTAAAAAGGCTTTTTTTTAACAGTGTGCTGTTTTGATTTTTGTTGAATAATTTTTTGGGGCGAAAAATCATATAAATGATTCATCATCATGATCATCATGATCATAATCATGATCATGATCAGCAGCAGCAGCACTTTCTAATCCAAAGAATAATTGTGCCAAAATGGAGACTGACAGCTGGTCATATTGCCTGATACCCTTTCCCCCCAAGTTGGTGCTAATTTGATCTTCAGTGAGACATGTGAACCAGAAGTTTGCCCCTGACTTCTGCCATTGCTGCACTTACTGTTTTACTACTACTACTATTACTTTTGTTCTTTCTTTCTTTGGTAGGTAGTGGCTACCACTTTTGCTTTTTCTTCTTCTTTTGTCAGGTGGGTACAGGACCATGAAGGATGCTGCAAATAGGAGCAATCAAGCAGTGACTGCTAATGCGTTCATTTGTTAGTGGTAATCCAGAATTCAAAAAGTTTGTGGATTCACCTACCAGACTTTAAGCTCTGATTTGTTCATGAAATCAGAGTGAAAAAGTCAAATGGCTAGCCTTCATATCAATAAACATTTATTAAGGATTGGAGCCAAAAGTTATTTTCAGGGATGCACCTTCTTTTAAAGATGGATAGGATTCATTACTTCAAAATAAGTTACTTTTTACTGCCTGAAATGTTACTCTGGAAAAGGATCAGCCCATCACACATTTAAGCTTTCCTACAATGGTAAAATCACTAGGTGACACCTAGGTGATACCACTGTTCTGACCTTTTAGACAAAAGAGGGGATAGGTGTAGAAGCTTTTCCAGCCACAAAAGATTATCTCTTTACTAGGGATGAGAACTGAATAACACCAAATCTAAGTAGGGTAATGCTAAGTGGTCTGAATACCTATTCAAAATAATTTTGCATAGCATTATCTTAAGGTGTAATGCTATGCAAAATTATTTTGAATAGGTATTCAGACCACTTAGCATTACCCTACTTAGATTTGGTGTTATTCAGTTCTCATCCCTAGTAAAGAGATAATCTTTTGCGGCTGGAAAAGCTTCTACACCTATCCCCTCTTTTGTCTAAAAGGTCAGAACAGTGGTATCACCTAGGTGTCACTTAGTGATTTTACCATTGTAGGAAAGCTTAAATATGTGATGGGCTGATCCTTTTCCAGAGTAACATTTCAGGCAGTAAAAAGTAACTTATTTTGAAGTAATGAATCCTATCCATCCTTAGAGGTCTTTAAGCAGAGGCTGGATGGCCATCTGTTGGGGATGCTTTGATGGAGAGTTCCTGCATGGCAAGGGGTTGGACTGGATGGCCCTTGTGGTCTCTTCCAACTCTATGATTCTATGATTACTTGTAGTCAATATGTTGCAGAAGAACTAAAACATTGGATTTTGAGCTTCTTAATATATGGAAAGATCCAAGATCTCTCCTTCCATGTAAGAACTCTTTTGACAAAGGTGGGAGGAGAATACCACTTACCACCCAGGGTTTGCTGCAGAAATTGTAGATGGAGAAAAGTGAATTGACACTGGGGACTCCGCCATATTGCAGGCCAATGACAAGGCTGCGAAAGTCCTCCCCTAGTGCCATGCTGTAAGCATGCTGCCGGATGAGAACAAAGTCAGGCTTGAAGGATCTAGGAGACATAATTAGAAGATACATTTTAAAAGTCAGATAAGACTGCCTGTTCTTACCCATTTAGTTCAGTTTGTGTGCTCCTCTTATTTCATTTTGCCTTCTTCCATTGCATTTTCCTTTACTTATTGACAACTTCTTAAGTTTCAAATGTGGCATCAATTATTGTTGTTATATGAAAGATATAAAATACTCCATTGTCTGTACAAATAATGCTTACAAGTCTCCAAATACAGTTCTCATGTTTCCAATACAGGCAAGTCACACAGGAATGGCCTGTAACAAGGACTAAAGATAAAAAACTAGGATAGAAAAGTGTCTGCCCAGCAGTTCTCTTTTGAGCACTTGTGAGGTGGGGGGAATCTGGTGACAGTTTTTCCAAAATGCTGCACAGAAGACATAGGAAAACCAGAGTTTTTGGACTCTTGGAGTTGGAGATCAGTTGCAAGCATGAAGGGAGATCACAGACGATATTTTTGAATATTAATGAATCTATCTATTTATTAAAAAAACATGTTCACTTTTAAAATATTTCGTTCCTGTAGAGTCCAGCAGCAATTAATTTCTGTGTAGCTGTTCTTTTCTAAACAGTTGTTTCAAGATCTTTCTCATGCGTTTAACATCACTATTCTGCACCTAAAACAGCACAGAAATGCAGACAAGTATATACAGTGGTTTCTTTTCATCTCTTGAATTCCTTGTACACTTATACATACATCTAAAGGTTTTTTTCCTCAAACATTTCAAAGCTCAGGCTAAATATTTGTGTTTTAAAATCTGCTAGAATTATAAGGAGTGGGAGGTTTGCTGTACATTACAGCAAAATGAATTTTATTATCCTAAAGACCATTCAGTAGTTCCACTGAATGCATAACTGAATAGGAAATCAAACCTCATGTAAATATTATTGATTTAATTGGGATACTCTAGTTGAGACTACCAGCAGGATTTATTTAGCCTAAGCATTTGTGGAATCTAGCCTATTTCATCAGATTTAAGGATGATATGGGATTGGGTGTGCTGCAGTCCATGAAAACTATTCCTCCCTCTCAAAACATAAGCTCTTATTAAGTCTTTACAGTGCCACAAAACTTTGTGTACTATTGGCTGGTGTCTTATTTCAACTTGTTCTGTGATGCATACGCCTGGAGTTTTATATCACAAGAAGACCCTTGTGGGATCAGACCAAAAGGTTAATCACATTTGGCATCATGTTTCCACAGTAACTAACATGATGTCTGAAGGAATCCCCCAATTTGTATACTTTCTAACTTCTATTTTTAGGTTGATTTTTTCCCTGTGGAAAATTTGAGCTTTTTTTTTTTTTTTTGCTGTGGAATACAGTCAACCATCAACTTGCATGGGGGTTGGGTGGCAGGATTCCCATGAAAGTGGAAAAACTGAATATCTCTAGACCCCTCCATCTAACACACAAAAAGTACCTGGCCTGACCATGAGCATGTTCCCTTGCTCCATCACTCACAAGCTCAAGCAAGAGAGAGGAATTGTGAGGGGAGGAGAATGGCGACACCCATCCCATCTCTTCGCCTGCCTGCATGAGTGAAGAAACCAATGCACACACACCCCCCTCCTCACGCTTCCTTATCCTATGCTTTCTCCACCCACTTGTGTGAGCAAGCGAGCAAACAAGTGCATGTAGCCCCCTTATCCCATATCCACACCCACCTGCATGAGGGAACACACACACACACCCTCCTTATGTTCCCCCATTGCATCTCTTTCCCCCACCCAAGTAAATGGGGGAACTCATGCACTCTCTCTCCTTGCACTCCCCTATCCCATCCTCTTCCCCTATGTGAGTGAACAAGTGAGACAGCATGTGTGTGTTCTCCCTCCTCACATTCCCTGTCCCATCCCCTTTCCCCATACCCGCCTAACTTTGTAAGCTAATATGCATGCAGCTGAGCCCAACCCAGTCACTCCACCAGTTAATTTCCAGTGTTATAAAAATCCCTGGTAAAAGTGGTATAGGACAGCAGTGAAGGCATCAGCACATAATAATCAAAATAACCATGAATAATCAAATCTGCAAATGCTTAACCCAGAAAGGGTGTGTGTGTACCTTTATAGCTAAAGTCTGGAATACTTATTTGTTTGGAATACAGCTCCCAAAATTCCCCAGTAGAAGATTATGGGAGGAATAATAAAATATAAAACTTGTGATACGATTGTAAAACAAATTGTCCAGATAAAGTAAGCCTGAGGGCAAGGAACCATCTAATTAAAAATAATAATTGTTAGCCGCTTTGATAGCCTTTAGGGCTGAAGAGTGGGGTATAAATACCATAAATAAATAAATAAATAAATAAATAAATAAAGCAAACTGACAAGTACATATAATCAAAATACATAAGATTATCAAGTGATAATCAAATGATATTAAACTAAAATTCCAAAAAGCACTGGAGAACAAGAAAGTTTTTAATTGAGATTTAAAAGTAACACCAGAAGGAGCATTCCAGAAATTGTTTAGGAAGGCAATTCCAAGAGTATGAACCAATTTATGGTTCAGATTTAACCTTAATTAAGAAACCAGTAGGTAGCCTTAGAAAAGCCATCCTTTTCTTAGCTTCATCTCTTCAACTTGTTTATATTTATACATACAGCAACATTGGTGTACATATCACTTCGCAGCTGTTACATAGACAAAATAATCAGGTCCCTCTTCTCAAAGAATCCTTCCCTGTTGATCTGCCTGTCTGTTGCTGTAGGCTGGAACAGGCACCAAGTATACAAAAGTATTTAGGCTAAAGTGTTTGCTCAGTACTCATGTTGATGCAGAAAGAATAAATTATTAAGAAATAGGATATGACAGCACATTACTGTGGAAAAATTTTGAGACACAAATCCAGCGTGTGAATGATTTCTGCAACCTGAGGAGAGCAATAATCTTCTCAAGAATGAACTGATTCAGGTTATGTCTGATCTATTAGAAAACATGGCTTAGGACGAGTTACATTATCTGGATGTTATTGATGTTGCTGTCATATTGTGCAGAGTCATTCGTAGGGGTTTAAGTGAAGTGACTGCATTTTTCTATCTCTTACTCATAACTTCAGTCACATCTTTCACTGACATTAAATTACACTCCTCCCTACTAAGAGGTCAGGAACAATATTTGTAGTGTTCTCTGGCCAGAGCATTATAATGACTGCTAAAAATGACAGTACATTTAAATTGTTATGGGTCCAGAGGTTTTGACTGGTCTTGCTAGCCACCTATGATAACCAGTTACATAATTGTTCTCTTCCTCTCACTTGGAGAAGACTGGAGACTAATCTTTAAGAGGCTAAGCTCTGGAGACATTCTGAGTGCTTTAGGAGTACCCCTTCTTCCTGTTCATGCACATGAAGTTGGGAACTATTTGTGTACTCCTGAACTTTGGAAAGGTTTTGCAGAGCAACAATAAAGATGATATCTCACTCCACTTGCAAGCTCTCAGCTGAAGAAAAAGGGTCCCTCTCAAACTTACCAGAGAGGTAAACAGACCTTGCCATTGTGAGAGAATGTTTGGACTTCTGAAAATATGGCTCAATTTTATGAAGACCTCCTTACCTCTGCTGTGTTTCCCAAATTGGTCATGCCATGGTTTCAAGGTTCTACTCTTAAAACAGTATTTCACAAACAGATTAAGCTTTTTTTGTGCTATTGTGCTGATTCATTCACAGGCGGGTTTCTCCATCATCTTCTGGTTGCAACCCATCTGTGTTTTCCCACTCCATCTTTCTAGGAGGAAGAGATGAGCCCAACACAGACATTTGATTGCACACAAGTAGAGGAAGTATTAAGAAAAGAAGCTTTGTAAGTATGTTCAACTGAACACAGTTACAGACCTCATTCCAGATCTTTGTGCTAATTGTGTCCAAATGTGCTGGAATGCCCAGATAATTTAATGCCAGCACACACTCTGTGTGTGTGTGTGTGTGTGAGTGTGTGTGTGTGTGTGTGTGTGGGGCAGTTGTACATCCACATCCTGAACACTTTTTAACCTCTCTATATGTGTGTGGCTCAGTGAATTATGAAATATTTGCAAAACTTCTTTTGACTTGGCATGCTACAAGTCATAGGTCCAGGAATACCAAGAATCTTGCAGGAATAAACTTGTCGTTCCCTTACCATTAACTACAAAAGTGCTTGCAAAAATAGTATATATCACATAGGAAGTATAAAGAGAATGAGCAACAATGGGATGGTTAAAGCAGCATGATTAAAGTAATATATGGCAGTGGTCTTGTAGACAACGAAATAGCCTTGCAAATGCAAAATTAACTACAAGAGAGAATTACCCTACATTTGCAATTTGTCTTAAACAGCAAAATGTGTTGCACCTATGTTATTTCTGCATATATGATTTAAATTTTGATGTTAGTGGCTATATTTTGGGGAAAGGGGATAAACAGATTTCCTGAATACTGTTATGCCAATCAAAACTGAATCTTTGTAGCTACTTTTACATTTAAAAAGGGCAGGGATCCAGTCATCAGTCTTCTGTGTCTTTACGTTTTCACCCTTGTGGTACAATGCAGGCACAAAATGGAAAAAACCTCCAAACATCTTGAAAAGATTGATATAGTTTACTGTGTCACATATTGGAAGGAAAATTCTATCAGAGTCCTACTCTAATTAATTCAGGGTATGGGTTCATCCAGCAAAGTGTATGGGGGTTGCCCCTTCCTTCAGCTTCCCAAACCTTCACCTCCCCAATACACTCTTATTCTCCCTTCCTCCCCACATACACAGGCACACACAGACAGACACACACACTACACACAGAGGTAAGGGGAGCTCCAGGCTAGGGAATCCATTCGATTTCTCAAACCTCTTACATTGCCATTAGAGAATGAAAGCAGGATTGAGAAGCCCCACTCTGAGATTGTATATAAAATCTTTCTCTGTTTACAGAAAAGCATTGGATTCTATGCCAACTATCTGTATAGAGAAGGGGAGAATGACATCATGGTCAGGGTGGAGCTGGATAATGTGAGAAAACGGCAATAAGTATTAGGAGGAGGTCTCATCTCCATGATGTTATCTGGCCCTGCTGGCATGGTTCTGGTAAGCCATCTGGGTCCTGGGACCTTTCCAGTTCAGGTTTATGGTTTAATCTGTTCAATTACAGTGAAGCTGCTCTAATTTGCTGTTCAGAATTAGCTGGACTAACACCAGTTGTACATTTCACAGGCCTTAATGCCTATATATCTGTATGCACATTTTTGTAAAATGAGCAACTTAATTAAAGAAATCACAAAATCAGCAATGTCTCCTCTTCATCATAGAGAGAAGTGATTAGTGGGGTGCCACAGGGTTCTCTTCTGGGCCAAGTGGTATTCAACATCTTTATCAATGACTTGAATGAAGGAATAAAGGGCATGCTTCTCAGATATGCAGATGACACCACATTAGGAGGAGTAGCTAATACCCCAGAGGACAGGATCAAAATTCAAAATGAGTTGAATAGATTAGAAAGCTGGGCCAAAACTAACAAAATGGGGGGCATCTGGTTTAACAAGACTACATGTGAAAGGGATCTAGGAGCCCTAGTAGACCACAAATTGAACATGAGTCAACAGTGTGATGTGGCAGCTAAAAAGGAAAAATTCTACTTTTGGCTGCATAAATAGAAGTATAGTATCTAAATCAAAAGACGTAATAGTTCCATTATATTCTGTTTTGGCCAAGCCTCACCTGGAATACTGTGTCCATTTCTGGGCACCACAATTGAAAAGGGATGTTGACAAGCTGGAGCATGTCCAAAGGAGGGCCACAAAAATGGTGAAGGGTCTGGAAACCATGCCTTATAAGAAAAGACTTAGGGAGCTGGGTATGTTAAGCCTGGAAAAGAGAAGGTTAAGGGGTGATATGATAGCCCTGTTTTAAGTATTTTAAGGTGTGTCACATTGAGGATGAAGCAAGCTAGTTTTATACTGCTCCAGAGACTAGAACATGGAAGAATGAATGCAAGCTACAGGAAAAGAGATTCCACTTTAACATTAGGAGGAGCGCCCTGACAGTGAGAGATATCTGAGAGTGGAACGCACTCCCTCAGAGTGTGGTGAAGTCTCCTTCTTTGGAGGTCTTTAAACAGAGGCTGGATGGCCATCTGTGGCAAATGCTTTGATTGTGAGTTCCTTCATGGCAGAGTGTTAGACTGGATGGCTCTTGTGGTTTCTTCCATTTCTATGATTCTATGAAATATAAGTAGAACCACAGTGGAATACCCACCCTTCATTCTAAGATCTCAGACAGCATATGTAGACCCCTTCTTGTTACCTTAACGTTCTCAAGAATAAATAGATTGAGATATGGTAACTGATCCAAGTAAGCTTCACAGTTCAGCAAGGATCTGAACTCCCACTTTTCACAGACTGTCTACAGTTGTACCCATTACCAGCAAAGCAGTTTTTGTATACATCTTTAAAACATTATCTTTTTACCATCGTATCTTATTAGAGCAAACTTAAGAATTTAAGGTAGTGGGGGGGGGGGGGATAAAAAAGGCCAAAAAAGATTGCGAGCAACAGGGGGAAATAGTTCCCAATGTCAAGTTCAAGTAGATTTAGCCCTCTCTCTCAATGTTCAACTTTTTCCCTTTCCTCAAAGCTAGGTTTAGCAGAGCAATGATGAAAGGAGGCAAATTAAGATATGATTGATACAAGTTTGAAAAGAAAACAAATTTAAACAGGACTTCCATTTTTTTTTATTAATTATAAAAAAAGCTGGCTCTCGATGGGTGATAACTACTTTTGATAAAGAATCTGGAATGTGAAAAAGCCATGGAAGATATTAATATCCCAAGTCTTTCCAACCCTTGTCTGGTAATAGTGATTTCTGATTTTTTGGCAGCTGTCTCTACTCCAAATGTTTTCCCAATAACTGTCAGCATCTTTCTCACACATCGGCTGGACGCCAGCTGCTAAGAAGTTAAAGAGGGACATTATTCATCCAGAAGATAAGCAAACCCCCAATGCGAATAACCCTCCCCACAATACCAGCAGCTGTTTAATAGCAGCAACTGGAAACAAGGCTGAAAAAGACTAAGAAAAAGAGAGACCATTCTATCCTAACATTTTTGTTTAAAAAAGGATGTGGTGATAGTAAAAGCAGCAGGTTAAGACCCAGTAATATGTCTAACTGAACAATTTCTAGACACTGTATTCAATATTTCTGGACCAATCCCATGAGCTACCATGTTGTGAATGAAGAGCTTAATATAAGGCAAAACTGCTTCTGTGTCACATTGATTAATATAGTACTGGTGTTTAGCAAGAACAGAGTGTTGCAATTAAAAAAAAAAATATTTCATTTTATTTATATCCTTCCTATCTCCCAATATAGGGACTCAAGACAGCTAACAATTTTTAAAACAACACAAAGAACAAAAGTGTCAAAAAGTAAAAATATAAAGTTTTTTTTTAAAAAATAAATTAGTTATAAAATTAAAAACATTAAACATGTAACATATTAAAATGTTTTTAAAACTCTATACAAACCTTAAAGTCTGCATCATGTAGCAGCCAACCCTCTTCAGTTTGGGAGCAGCCACTGAGAAGGCCCTCTCTCTTATTCCCACCAATTAGCCTGAGAGTATGGTGCGACAGAGAGAAGAGCCTCTCCAGATGATTTTAGAACTCTACAAGGCTCTGAATAGGAGGTATGTTCCTTCAAATAACCTATCAGCACTTTGAATTGTAGCCAAAAGTGGACCAGCAATGAATGAAGCTGTTAGAAAAGGGAGTTGTGTGCTCCCAATCCACAACCTGGCTGTAGCTCTTTCAGAAACAGAAGTTTCTGAGCACTTTTCAAAGGCTGAAATTAGAGTAATCCAGACAGGAAATAACCAAGGCATATGTTACTGTGGCCAGATCGAACTTCTCTAAGAACAGGTGCAGTTGGCGCACAAGCTTTAGCTGTGCAAAAGCACTCCTGGTCACAGCTAAAACCTGAGGACCCCCAAACCTGCATCTTCAGGGAGAGTGAAACTTATCTAACACAGGCTGAGTCCCCATTCCAAGATCTGTCTTTTGTTTGACCAGGAGCACCAGTGTCTTGTTTGGATTAAGCTTCAGTTTGTTTGCCCTCATCCAGTGCATTTCAGCTGCCAGGCAACAGTTTAGCACAGGAACAGATTCCTAGGAATTAGGTGGAAAGGAGTGATAGAGTTGGGTATCATCAACATACTGATGACACCTGACTCCAGAACCTTCGACATCCTTTCCCAGTGGTTTCATGTAGCTATTGAATAGGACAGGGGACAAGACTGAACCCCAAGGGACCAAACAGACTAATGCCAAGGATTCAAACAGGAATCCTCTAGCACCACCTTCTGCATTCTCCTCTCCAGAAAAGAACAGAACCAATCATAGAATCATAGAATCATAGAGTTGGAAGAGACCACAAGGGCCATCCAGTCCAACCCCCTGCCTTTTTGAACTCCCAATCAAAGCATCCCTGACAGATGGCCATCCAGCCTCTGCTTAAAGACCTCTAAGGAAGGAGACTCCACCACTCTCCGAGGGAGTGTGTTCCACTGTCAAACAGCCCTTACTGTCAGGAAGTTCCTCCTAATGTTGAGGTGGAATCTCTTTTTCTGGAGCTTGCATCCATTGTTCCAGGTACTGTTCTCTGGAGCAGCAGAAAACAAACTTGCTCCCTCCTCAATGTGACACCCCTTCAAGTTTAAACAGGGCTATCAAATCACCTCTTAACCTTCTCTTCTCCAGGCTAAACATCCCCAGCTCCCTAAGTCGTTCCTCATAGGGCATGATTTCCAGACCCAGTTATGTATCATTAATTTGAGATTCCTAAAATAACAAGATTAATTTATATCTGCTTATCAGAAGTTAATATTGCATTCCCCCCCCATTTTTTTCTGAAAATCCCTTCCCCTCCCAACTGAGAATATCTGCTCCCCTCCCCCCCCATGGTTTTCAATATTTCTGGAAAATTTACATCTCTAATTCCTTTACGTGCATCTACCTACAACCTCCCATGCCACTGTTTCTTATGACTTCTACTTAAGCTTTTCTTTCTAGAATCTAAGCAATTCAGTTAATACCAATTATAAAACTTTAACTCTCTCCTGAGGCTCTATCACTCCCTTCATGATAATCCTTTAGTGCATTCTAGAAAGAAATAATATAATCTGGGCTACCGTAATGCAAAATATTGTAAGTGTTTGATCTTTTTTCTTTTCTTTTCTTTTCTTTTCTTTCTTTTTCTTTTTCTTTTTCTTTTTCTTTTTTCTTTTCTTTTCTTTTTTTTTTTTTTTTTTTTTTGCTTAAATCTAAGAAATTTTCAGGCTTAGAGTCCTTTTTTATATTACAGTGTTCCCTGTCTGGCAAAGAGAACTCAGATACATTTTTTCTTGGGATAGACACAACCTGCACAAAAGGAAAGTGGCTTCCTTTAATTTAGCAGCAGGTTTCCACAGCACATGAAGTAAAAGAGCCTAATACTTGGAACTACCTTTTGAAAGGCTTTGAAAGGCAAAGATGCTTTTGTTCAAATACACCTTAATTTGGCCTCTTTTATCTCTGTTTTAGTTGCATATATACTTTATTGCCATGTTTGTTATTGTGTTATTGATTTAATACCTTTACAAGCTGTTGCAAATGCATCTTTTCCCAGAAGAGGTAGATTTTCTTGTAATATATATACAGCACTGAAATTGGCAATAAGGATATATGTATGTGTGTGTATATATATATATATATATATGGTCATGGATAAAGTGGGATTCTAGTACAACAGGGTCACAACCTTGTTGAGATTACAATCTAAGACAGAGCAACCAAAATCAATAGGGAAGTCACTTTTAATTTAAGGATGAATGGCTTTATGAAGAGGAAATGAAACAACTCTCAACCTCTCCATTGTTTTGAATGACAGAAAATTTTTAACCAACTATTAGAGTGAAGAATGAATGCTGTTAGACAAAAATGTTGAAATGCAAACAAAGACCCTAACATTAAACCATTCCCTCCTAGCACTAACAATCACTTTAAGGAGATTTATTCCTTTCTATGCACAATTGTTCCTCCAGGACTGACTTGCTGTCCTTTTGCCTCTTGTCCTACTGAGAGTCAGGCAGAGAAATGCAATTATCTTTTTAAAAAATCTATTTCTGTCTTAATGGTAAAAGACCACAGGATCCCACTGATGGGTTTCTAAATTAATTAGAGTCTTGAACACATTATAGTAGAATCTGGCCCCAGCTACATAGAGTTTAGCTCAGATAATCCAGCAGCTTGTTACTAATGAACAAAAACATTATTGCACAAGTAATGATGTTATACAGAGACTCCCCACAGACCTTCTTTATATTTCCAGACTATATTTTTGATCTTTGACTGAAATATCAACACCATTTTAGTTTGCATTTAAAAAACAAAACAGAAATACAATTACAGTTATATTTTTGAGGGCCTAAAATAGTGCCTTTAGATTTGCAGATTTAAAAAAAAGTAACTCCTTTCTGTTTCAGTTGTTAATATTCACTGGAATAGGCCTAGACCTTTTTTAACTTTTTGAAAAGAAACATGCATCTGAATGCTACAAGTTACTGGTGTTGTTATAAGCCGTCAAACTAACTTTGATTTACAGTGCTACTAAACCTGAGGATAATCTCATACATGTCTACTCAAAGGTATCCCTTGTCATTGAGTTTGATGAGATTTACTCTCAATTGAGTGTGCATACAGGTTACTGGTAAAGGACAGAACAATATAGTTATGCCAAGAGATTATAAGGAAAGCATTTCAGATTTGTTCATTATTTATGCTATTGGAAACAGGTTTTGAAAGGCATAGTGATGTTTCTAATTTTGAGGTGCCCACTTTCCCTCATGACTGGAAAATATGGACATGGGAAGGGTATGCTGACATGAAGTTGTGACTAACAAAAAAGGGGCAGGGCTACTGGGTGGGGTTGTTGGAGCCCGTAATGGTCAAGGGTTGTCACTAGGGGGTGCAGACTGCACAGGGTGACACCTTAAGGGTGTGTGTGACACCACAGTTCCCCCCAAATCTGCCTTTTAGCAGAAATAAGATGTGCCATTCATCTGCATCCCTTTAAGACCCTGGATCTCAGTGGAGGAGAAAGTGTGAGTGAAGTGAGGATCAGAGAGTGGAGAAATGAGAGGTCTTAGGGTTTGGTTTTTAAAAAATTTACTCCTTTAATTTTTTCTTAAAAAAACATTACATCTTACCCAATTTTCACTTTTTCACAATTTTTCACTTTAATCACACAGGCCTATGTAAGTGTAAATACATTTAGGCTGTGCTTATGACACTGCAATTTAAATATATAATTTTAATATTGCTAGTTGTTTATTTCATAATTGCAATTACATGAAGTTATACAGTGGTCCCCCGCCTTACGAATCCCCCGGGTTGCGAAAACCCCGGGATCCGAAAGGCGGTGGACCGGCTTCTTATCCCCCGGGATACGAAATATCCCCCGGGATACGAAGCGAAAAAAGCCGTGCAGCCCCTTTAAATGGCTGTGCGGTCCGTTGATTTTAGCGGTCCCCCGGGAAACAAAAGCTTCCGGGTTACGAAAGGTAATCCGGAACGGATTACCTTCGTAACCCGGGGGACCACTGTATACAGGAATTATGATTTACAAATAACATTAGTATAAAAATATTACTAAGAATTCTGTATGGTTTGGTATGGGAGGAGATCAGTGGGGGTAACACCATGAGTTATGGCACCGAGTGATTCCAACCCTAGTGATGCTACTACAGTGGTCTGCCCTGTTGAAAAACCAAAACCAAAACAAAACAAAACAAAGACAACCCCACCCTAAAACATTATAAGAAAAGAATTGATGGAAGCTCCAAAGCGAAAACATGGGGATTGTTCAGAGAAGGTAGTCTGAAGGGCAAGATAACATGAAGTGTTATGAAATACAATCAAGAAATATAAAGTATAAACTAGAACAATGCAGAAACTGACATTTAAAATGGCATGTTTGGATTCCTCTGTTAAGAATATTTCTCTGTCTCTTTCTCTCTCCATAGTAAGTATATCTGTGTGTCTTTGATATATATCTTTTTTTAATGTACATGTATGTGCACAGAAACATATTGGGTATTGTTTTTAATATAACATTAGATGAGAAACCTAGAAATAAAAACTGTGGTTAATTAACTTTTAAAAGTTATTTATGACGTACGTGCAGACCATGTTCAGAGACAGAAAGAACCTGTATATGTAACTATTAATATTATGCTTGATAATGGTAGATAAATGCTTCTGGTAATAAAGTACAGAACTGCATTTTCTATTATTTCCTGTGTGCTCTTAATTTACCATGGGTTAAAGTTAAGACTAGGGAACATTTATGGAATACAATGAGAGGTGGGAGTCCAAACTAGAACACTGAATGGAAGTCTGTTTCCTGCCTCCACACCAGATTAGTTTGAATGTTATGGGAATTTTTAAAAAAGAAGTTAGAGAGGAGAGGAGAAAAAAAATTAGAAAGTCTTTCCAACAGACCCATTAAAAGCATGCTTTCACACTGACAGTGCAAAGCGTGTGAATCTCTTCTGTTTCTTCCACCCCCACCCAGTGTCTACTAAATTACTGCAAGGATGGTAACACAAGACGATCCTGCTGAGTTTCCTAAGGACCAAATCAGCACATGTGTTGAACAAATGCTGAGCATTTGCAGCAGTATGTCAGAGCAGATATATATCAAAACACATGCCCTGGGCCACATATGCAAGAATTTCATCCCAAACACACACCTATGCACTCATTAACAACCTATTCCACAAACAAAACTTAGGTGAAATAATTTGTGTTCAACTTCTCATGAATTCAGTGAGACCAAACTGGTTCAATAAAAGTACCCTGGACCAGGTTTGGATTTGGCTCCTTGATAGCTCCACATCAGCAAGGACATTATTGTTGGTAGAGTTGACAACCCCCCTCTGAACAAATATTGCCATGAAAACCCCTTGATAGGTTTGCCTTAGGGGTGCCATAAGCCAAAAATGACTTGAAGGCATAGGACAACAACAAAACTTCATGTGGTATAGTGCCTGGGTTTACTTCAAGAGTTATAAATCTCATGTGCTGAAGCAAATGCTTGCCTAAAATATATATAGCATTCCAACAATATAATATATTTATATCAAGTACCAAAATTCACAAGTGGAAAGTACTTTTCAGAATTTATTAAAATGAACAAAAACCAAAATGATCCATTGTAGCTTAGCTGTAATGGTTACAATCTCAAAGATTCAGAAATGCCGTTTCAACCTCATTCACCACCCACCCTGGTAAGAAGGCTTATCATTTCTTCAGACAGGAAGAAAGAGCAGAACTACAACAAGGTGAGGGGAGGAGATGATGGGAAATTAGTGCAAAAGATGAATTAAGAAATGCAGGTTCTAAATTATTTCAGTCTTAATGAAAACTCTATGGATTAAGGGACTGTGCACACCAGCGATAAAGACCAGCCTGGGAGCAGAGTCAAGGTGTGATGTCCACATGACGCACACCTTGACCCCAAGCATGCAGCATCACAGTGCTCCTCTGGCACTGCGTCAACAAGACAAGAGTGCCTTAAAGCCATGGCACTGCACCTATCACACCCTTTCCAGCATGCAAAAAGGACCCGCTTTTTGCAGCTCCTTTTTGCACCCTGGAAAGGCACAGATTAGGGCTATGGTGTGTGGTTGCCATGGCCCCGATCTGGCATAGCTGGAGGCGGCTGCAGGCAGCCTCTTAGAGGCAGTCTGCACAGCCCCTAAAACACAGTAAAAATCAAATCTATTTACAAATGAACATATGAAAACAAAGACTATTCACTAGTTAGCTCTGTTACTTACATCCAAGCATAGTAAAGAAAAGGAAAAAATGAATGCTCAGTGTGGATAAATCATCCAAATGTACTCTTTCTTATATAAACAAGCAAGCAAGCAAGCAAGCAAACAATTTTTCTGATTTCCCCAATGGCACCATAAGACCATGTATGCTTGTGAAAAGCAGGAAAACTCTGGGAAAATTGGTTTCTTATTAATCTGAACTGTTGTGTAGACTTCCATAGTATGAACAGAATTGTACTTTGTGGACATGATCCTTCTGTCCTTGTTCCAGTGTCTTCCCCTAGGCATTTGTGAAAGCCTTCTTTACTTAGTGATCCTTAACTTTTTATTTTGGGTTGTACACACAACCACCAGAGTCCCACTATGTCAATAACCTCCTGGAATCCAACAGGCCATGACTGAAGAAAGAAGAGTTATGAGATGTGGGTAATAATAATAATAATAATTATTATTATTATTATTATTATTATTATCATTTCTTACCAGACCCTCTGAGCAAGCAATCGGGGCAGAGTCCAACATGTTAAAAACATATACAATTAAAATCCTCCAAACATACTCATAAACAATCCTCTTCTCTGCTGCCATCCAGATCCTGACACTATAAAAGACTAGACCATGAGAGAAAAATCTTGTGCTAACTGGTCTTCTCACTCCAGCAGGAGTAAAAAAAATCTTGCAAGCCACAGGTTTCTTGTTCCCAAACTTTGGTCCACAGTTTATTTTAGACTTCAGCTCCCAGAAGCCCCAGCCAAAACAGCCAACAGTCAGAAATTATGGGAGCAGAAGTCCAACTCGTGATACATCAGTGACATATATAGATATTTATGAGACCTATGGAAGGACTCACCACATGTACATGAGTCTTACTCAACTAAAAGCTTCAATAACCCATCTACCCTCAGGGTTCAGGTTTAGCCTAGGCAACAGATGGGCAAAATCCAGTCTGCATGTGGTCCCCCATGGCCATTTCTGTTGTCTCAAGGGTCCACTTCTGACCTTTCCCCCACCTCTTAAATGCTCCAAAATGACCTCTGGGGATATCAACGACATTTCCACTGTATTTGGAGGCCCCAGATTCCCCATGGGTAAAATAAAATAAAATAAAAATGCTTTGCCCCCAAATGCTTTCTGGGCTTGTGTGCCATTCCAACCAACAAAATGTGAACTGGATGTGATTTTTGCTCAGTTTCTGTTGTAAAAATAGTTCTCTCTCTGGCCCTAAAATGTCTCAAGAAGGCCTCAAATTATGGTGAGAATGCTCCCTATATCCCCTAGAAACCATATGTGGCCAGAAAAGTTTTCTTTTTCTTTTTTGCAGGAGTGGTGAGGTAGGGGGTGCACCCCCCAAGTCTCCTTGGAGGCTAATACATTCCACCACCCACTCCGCAGTTGTCCACCCCTGCCCTAAGCTATATAGCAGGAAGGCGCTTTTTTTTTTTTGTTTTTTTGCAGGTTAACTAGAGACTGGAATGTTTTTCACTTTCCTTGGGATATTGCTTAGAAAATTCTACCAAAATGTATGTTGTTTGTACCAGAGTTTCAATTAAGAGATGGTAAATTAAAGCGCATGGAAAAGAAGTCTGGCATGCTTGTAACTAGAGGCTCAATGGAGAAAATGGGCAACTACTGGAAGTTGGAGTGATGTCTTTCCTAAAAGGTAACCTCTAATGTAGAGCTTTACCACTGCAGAATGGTCTGATTTTGGCTGACTGCCCATGAAGCATAAGAGAGCATTGACACCCAGACTGGTAAAAAGAACTGAAGAAATCATGTCTCCATCTCACAAATGTTAGTTTATTAAATATGCTTGTAAATTAAATTAGTCTGTGCCTAATTGTACTTGAAATCTAGTGTCTGCTTCTTTCTTGTTTAGCACAACAGTAATTTGAAAAACAGCTGGGTTCATTAATTCAGTAATTCAATAATTTAATTTTTTCCCCTAATCACAAATTTTTACCCCCCTCTATCTATGATACACATACAAATATGTTGTTGTTGTGAGCACATACAAATAGTAAATGGCAAATCACCCAAGCCAAATTAAGCTTTCCCCCTGTTGTTCTGATTCCTGGGGAATTAAATGTTCCACCATGCCAGTCATCCCATACTAGTCAGACTATATGGTAAGGGCTTCTAGAAACACCTTTTAAAAAAACACAAGAATATGAAAGTTGATTAAAAAGAGCAAAAAAGGAACTGTTTGTCACCTGACCACCTTGGTGCCATTCCTCATAACTTGCATATCTACCATACAGCCAGCAGTTACATAAGCAGCCAAGTTGAGTTCTGAAAACTCTGCCTGGAAAGAAAGAGTACAAAAACAAGGGGTTACTTGATAACAAGGGTATTGTACAGAATAGACCGACCTATTTGCAGATTTCTCTTTCAAATGGAATGTTTGTTTCAACCAGATTTCCATGAGGTAGCAGCAAGTCTAATTAGTAGTCTTTTGCAGAGAAAACACTCAAGGAGTGTTTATGGTCCAACATTAATAACACAGATGGTTTCTGGGTTACGCTTATTGCAGTAATAAATAAAAAAGGAATTAAGAGTGATCAGGATCAAATCCCCAAAGGATATCAACCGAGTATCCCTTTTTTGGAAACTTTCATGTGGAACTGCATCTGAAATTTGTTGCCATGCCACTGGCGAGCTCTAAATACAACCCTAGAGATTTGTGTTTGTTTTAGAACCAAAACCTTCAAGGCATTTCAAGATTTGAAAACAATGAATAACTTTAGGGCTTAGTGAAGTTGAACTGGTCAGAATCTACTAACCACTGAATTATTTAAAGATTCATTCTGTGCTTTTTGGCAGAAAAAAAATGACCATAAGAAAGAGTAGCAGATTAATTATAAGTATCTACATGTTAAATTATTAAAGGTATTACTTTTGGAGTTTTCCCCCAACTTTAAAGAGCATACATTGTATGACCTAAGGTAAGGAGGTTCTTTTTAGTGGTTATCTGTGTGATCACACAAATGAATGGAAAGTTCTCAAGCTGAGTACCCTTTCATGAGAACCTTGCCCTCTCCTTCCTGGTACACATGTTCATGCATTACAAAACTACTACTCCCTTAGTTCCATAGTCCAATGTGATAATCATGCTGAATCTGCAAAATGGGAGGAGGGAGGATTCCATTACAGAACAGATGAAATTTCAAAGAACCACAGTTACAGGTGAATTACCTGTTCCTCTTCATGGTAGTCTTTGTTCATCACACAAATGGATGGCTAGCACCCTTACAGTGGTGGGGAACATCAAGCAATAATAGACAAACCACTGCTTTGCTGAGAGCTACATTTGCTTTCACTTTGCAGTCCAACTAACAGTGTTGGATAAATGTGGATTGCTGAAACCATGTGGCTGCCATGTGTAATTCAAAGAGAGAAATCACTGTAGCCAAGTAGCTGAAGACTATAGTGAGATTTCTAATCATTTCAAGCTCAGGGTACTTTGCCAATTGATGGGATAACTTGACTATCTGTACTATGCCTTTAGCAAATATTTGAGGAGAGACTGGGTCTCTTCTCTTGTCACCTTTTAAACATGGAAATAGTTTTGTAGAGCAGCAAATGTCTTAATTGCTCTACATGTAAGAAGCCAAGAGTGATATTGTTCACACTAGAGGGAGACTCAATGTAGCCACAGCTCTGTAGACTGCTCTATCAGTATCAACAACACCTCTTGCTTTACTGTTGAGGGTTTTGATCCAGTTGGATCCTGAACTTGCTGGGCTTGAATGATCTACACTGGACATCAAAGATGGCATTTCCCTCAACAAAGGAGGCTTATGGAGTGAGTGCAACAGACAATATAAAGCTATATTGCCACCACTTTGAGGGATTGCTCTCAGAGGTTGTGTTGGAGCTGGGAGAGATTATTTTTAAGTTCCAGTGAGATAAAACCTCTACAAATTAGACACACATGCATGCAAGCTCTTCTTGTAAAGAAAAATGATCTTGAGAATGACCATGTGGCAGGGAAATTCAGCCCCCACATGAGATATGTTTTGTAAACAGTGCCTTTAAGGCCATACAAGATGAAAAGGCATTTGGGCTAAAGTAGAAAAAAATAGCAAGAATCTATCCTAACAAACTTGTTTTTTTTTAACCTTGAAGAAAGTTGGCAACTAAATGCAAATAAAGAAGAGGAAGGAATAAACTACTAAGCAATATTTTGTGAGAATACTTTTAATGAAATTGTCTCAATGTCAGACATAAAACAACTGACAAAGAAGTAGCTTTATTCTGCAGGAGCATGTGTGTCCTGAAAGAGAGGGCAGGATTTCCTCCAAAGCTACTCATCTCAACAACTTTCCTAACATGGTTGTGTGCAGGCATGAGACCCATTTGTATGATGGGCAAAAATCACAATGAAGAAATACTAAAATGGTTTTTTAGGTTTTGCCACAGTGTCAATCTGAAACGAAGAAAAGCAGACTCTGTTGGATATTTATTGAACAATATCACTGATAACCATGCCCACTCAGTATCCACAACCAATTTGCATCTATTTTTACCTTGGGGGAAGTAAATTTTTATTATTATTATTATTATTATTATTATTATTATTATTTCTGAGTGGATTGTTTCCTTACTGCATAAAGATTAGGACAATACTATGGATTAGCATTCCTCTTTTCCATAGAAAACAACTTGCTGACTCCTGCAATCCACCCATGCCTGTAACTCACATCTATTTTACCCTCATCACCTGCATGCATACACACAGAGGACAATGGCAGTACTGTGGCAGATCATGTCATCTGTATAGAATTGTGCAGAAAGGACAAATGGCTTCTATTCTGTCCTCATTCCACATTTTCAGTTTTGAACAAAGGTGTCAAATGGACAGAGAGACAGAAGTGGTAATGATAGAGTGATTGTACTACTACCTCACATGCCCTGTAAAATCTGTTTGGCCAGAGATGCCAATAGGATCCAAGAAATAAGTGGGTTTATATACCGTTAGTAACTATGCTTCTGCTTTCCAAATAACACCTTCAACTTTCTTCAGAAATGGCTCTTGTCTAAAACAAAGCAGCCAAGTAATACAGTGAATAAACAGCAGCTATAAGTCTTCATATTGTTCTTTGTTGTGAGTCAGAATTCAGGCAAGCCAAGGTACCAAACTGTTGCAATTGTTATTTTATTGTATTTTCATCCAGCTGGTTGATACAGTATCCCTCATCCTTATGTGGCTAATAGTTAAATCACAAAACCACAGAACTGTAGAGTTGGATGGGATCCTGAAGGTCATGTAGTCCAGCCTCATAATCACCATCCATATAGAAAACAGCAATTAATTTCTGGAGTGAGAGGTAATGAGCTTATGCCTGCCCAACAACCTTCAAAGATAATGAGGATATTGGGAAGATATTTAGCGCAGTGGTTCTTAACAAGTGGTCTTTCAAATGTTTTGGACTTCAGCTTCCAGGAACCTCAGCCAATGCTCAGAGATTAATGCTCAGGGATTTGGAGAGTGGAAGACTAAAACAGCTGAAGAGCCAAATGTTCAGAACTACTGATTTAGGGGATTCTATATTGTATTCTAGTATACTTTCTGTTCATATGAAAGACATTGTAGTTTACTACATATTTATCTTTTATCTGCATTGCACAGAGGAGAGGTAACAAACAGAATGCGAAGTCCAGATGAACCACAGAACTCAAAATTATCTTCTGATTTATAAGGAGTTGTAAATTAATGAGGTGTCTATGGAGTGGTGGCAGAGAATTGTTCTAGCATGTGGGGAGGGAAGGGGGAGCTGGGAATGTAGGGCATAAAAACAGGGTCTGGAGGAAATAAGTTATTTTCAGAGCAAATAACCTGAAAGAAAGCCTGATCTATTTCCATGCCAAGTGTGAAGTTTGGAGATTCGGTGAAGAACCAAAAGCAACAGCTCTAAAGCTAGCTATGGAGTAAGATGAGAGAGCTTATATAGCAGTTGATGGAAAAGAGGAACCAGTGTTTAAGGCCTTCTGTTCCAAAATCAATAACTTGCTGGGAAAAAAGATTATTTGTCTTTCTCTCCATTCCCCACAAACCAGGCTGTAGGGATAGGGATCAGAAAACTGAACTATGTTAAAGGGGAAGTGAGGTCTTACAAGAATGAATAAAAGACTTAGGGTTTGTCCACATGGGCCAAAGAATACATCCTTGCCATCCTCCTGGTGAGTAGCCCAGACAACGCAGGGCCCAATCCCCAGTTCTAGTGTGAACTGTTTGAATGATGTATGGCCAGTGGGGCACTGAACCCAATGTATCTACAGATACCCCCATTACAACTATTTAAAATTAAATAAATTTGCTATTTCATTTTAAAGATTGCTCCGGATCTTCTGGGAAAAAGTGAATTCAAAAGGTGAAAAGGAAGAGCCCTTTGTAGTGCAGCTAGGCAGCTGTTTATCATTCATCCTTCAGTGCTGCCCATGGCTGCCAAGGCCACCAAGGTGAGTTGCTTGGCCTGAGGTCAGAATGAGGCAACCACCCATGAGATCAATGTTGGGTTCCTTGTTCACAGCATCAGTAATGGTACCAACTGGCACAATGGGATGTGTGTGCAAACAACTGTCCAGCTTCACAATGAAGTGTCCAAGTTAATGGGGAGAATGTTGGGGCAGCTTCAGGGCCAGAATACTCTGGAATGCTCCTGGAATATTCAGGCCCACATCTCTGGATGCTTCCTCAGGTCAAAAACCATTGCATAATGAAACACCTGGCAAGGAAATAAATGGGAATTGACGTCAATGGTGTTATTTTATGATAGTGCTAATTGTTTTGACATCTTCTAAAATATTCTAGAATTTTTTCTTCAAAAATTGTTTTTTTTTTAAAAAAAGAACAACTTTTTCTTTTGAAAAGGCCATGTTTTTACCCAGAGAAAGCAAAATATTAAAATGTATTGCATGACTCAGCTCAGCAGCCACCTGGAAAAACACTCCAGGTCTTGAAGAACAAACTACCATCACAGAAAATCAAATCTGATGTAAGCCAGCCTTGAAATCCTTTCTTAATTTCAGTCTCCTCCTAGTTGACACCTGCAAGGTCAGACCTGAATTGCATGCCTGAATCCATTTTTTAAAAATTTTTTAACTTAAAAAAAAGTTACATACATAATATCCAAATAACATACATACATGCCTGAATCCATTTTTGACAGAGATTTTTATTGTCCACTGACCTGTTCCACACGGATCTCAAGTTCCCCATTCACCTTCTTTCCTTGAAAATATTTAGCCCTATGAAAAAAGCAGAGAGGTGGGGGGGGGGAGAGTAAATTGTGATTCATAACAAATGATGTTTATACAATAGTTATCTGGTCTTTCTGGAGTGCTGTCTTTCTTTTTCACTTTCTTTTTTTCTGCAGAATTTTAGCTGGTTCACAAAATTTCATCCCAGTTGCCTTTCTACAACAGCTTTGACATTGAGTTAGACACAAGATTTTTTAAAAAAATCATTGGACAAAGAGAATGAAAACATTTTTAATGAGCTTGTTCACCTAGCCATGTGTGCATCTGATTTCTGAGGTCAAAACAAAAGGTGACAATTCATACTCACAAAACAGCATCCTTTAAAAAGATAACACTTACCATTGAATTACTTATAGTCAAAACATGAATAAGCAGGAAAACGCTTACTTCTGTTTTGGCCTATTCATTAAAATTAATTGTTTGTCCCAGCTCACTGCAACGCTAAAGAAAATTAGGATATTCTGCTACCCAATTAATTTAGCCACTGTCCTATCCCTTTTATCATCCAGACTGTGAACACATGTGAGCCCATTTGGGAGAAAAGTTAGATATTAAATAAATAAATAAATAAATCATTTTCTTTAACATATTTCTCCAGGAACTAGTAGTTCTCATTCTCACCCCATAGCCTTTGTCTGCAAGGGACTCAGGAGAATGACAAAAGGCAACTTATCTCTCACTGAAGAGATAGAAAAGAATTCAAGGATAGTAATGAAATTTTCTTCACAAGGTTTAATATACCTATCAGGTAGCATGGCACTTTAGGTTCTCCTGCTCAGAAGCTATCTGTACCTTTCTTAACGGAAATAATTATATTTCTTTCATTACTATAGAGTAATCTGGCTTCTGGCTTTGGCCAAGTTACACTCTCTTATACTCAGGGAAAAGCAATGGCAAACCTCCTTTGAACAAATCTTGCCAAGAAAATCCCATGATAGGGTTCCCTAGGATGGGGCAAATAGCTGCTCTGACAAGGAACTACGTACTTTAGGGTTGCCATATGTCAGAAATGACTTGAAGAGACACATACCCACATATACTCCCCCTCCCCCAACCATGTGAACAAATGCTCACTCTCTCCCCATCTCTTTCTTTGTGAGGTTATCAACATTTTTTCCTTTTAAAACCAAGACATAAAGTCAAGATCCAGTATTCTGGTACCTCAAAGCACTACTGAGATGTAACAGAATGTACTATTCTTGACACTCGGAAATTCCCCTTGCTGAGTACGTCACACAGTCCCCTCCTGTTTGTTCTTGGCTACCCTCTGTGTCACTATCATTATCTTTGCTTTCTTCCTGTCTGAGCTTTCATCTCTATTGACTGAGGAAAGCCACACAATAAGGAATCAGGACTGACAAGGAATTTAGATCCACTTTGATGTTCTTGGTGCAGCTTCCTAAGAGTTTGATATGCAGCCAAAAGTCTAGTTGTAGCAAGTGGAAGCTTGTGACATTAGGGTTTGATGGATTCAGAGACCTCTCAAAGCCACACTTATGTGCTTTGTGAACTGCAGCTACTTTCCAAGGCCACATAATAGTCAGAGGTTCAACAGGTACACAACTCTTTCCAATATGAAATTGTAGTAATTGAGAGTGCCAGTTATTGCTTCAATGGATTCAAATTACAGGAAAAAAGATTCCACTTCAATATTAGGAAGAACTTTCTGATAGTAAGAACTGTTTGACAGTGGAACACACTCCCTCAGAGTGTGATAGAGTCCTTCTTTGGAGGTTTTTAAACAGAGGCTAGATAGCCATCTGCCGGGGGTGTTTTGACTGTGTATTCCTGCATAGCAGGGGGTTGGACTAGATGGCCCTTGAGTTTTCCCCCAACTCTATGATTCCAACATACAAAACATACAAAACTAAGGCAACCTTAGGATCCATAAAAGGCTATCAGAAAGGTGTGGAAGTTGGATACAGAGGGCTCAGGAATTAGAGAGAGTGATAATTACCAGTCCGGAAGCTAGGTCCATGGAATATGGAAAGTGGCTGAGGCAGTATCTGAGGGTGACACAGAGAGAGTGAGCAAGACCCTCTGTGCACACAGGGTCTATAAACCTCACCTTTATATGTGAGCATGGTGGCTATGACTGGGGCAGATATTTATAGCCTATTTCATATCCTTGAGGGGTGCTTGCTGCTACCAAACAGTGTGACAATAGCTCTGATGGCTTTCCCATGGAATAGATCAAAGGGATCCAGAACAGCTGATGGCTTTAACTCTGGAGTGACAAAACATTGATTGGATTTGAGACAATCCCTGGATAGTTAGACAGGGAGAGTGAACAGCATGGGGTGAAGTTATCCCCAGGAATGCAACAGCATTGCTAATTGAGCTATACATGTAAATAAAACATACTAAGCTATATTACTATTACAACTTAATGGGGTGGATTTATTCCTTTTGCAATTGTAATTGTAATCTTTTACATACTTCTATGCTTGAGACACATCTCATCATATGATGGAAGAAGAATATCATGTGGCTGAAGGATGTATGGAGAATGATGAGGTCGATAGAAGTGTTTTGTGCCATAGAGCAGCAGGTTATAATATTTTAAAGAATACCTATAAATCATCTCCTTCAGTTACTGTTGAGAAATAAACCAAAACTACAGTGTAATCTAAATGGGAGTGCAATTTTGAACTATAATTATGACTAATTACTTTTACAAAACAATATTCCAAGCTCCAATTAAAGGCCAATTACCATACAATAAAGACTGGAAACATAAATTATTATTGATTTACATGGCGCACCTTTTGTTTCCTATAATGAAGCACATAGTAACTTAATTCCTGAGACACTGTAAAAACATTTTAAAAGACCAGACATTGCACAATGAAATCTGAACCAATTCAGCAACCTCCATTGTCAAATCAGAAGAGGAAAAAGACCTAATGCTAAAACAGCAGAATAAAAAAAGGAATATAAAAGTCAACATGAGAATATATTATATAAAGGTAGAGCTAAAGCTATTTAATAAATATAGGAGTCAAAACCACCTCTCTTTATGTCTTCCCATTCTGATTATTCTTCCTAGGTGTAGGTAGACCTGATGTCAGAATAGAGTTTGAGATTGCAAGACTATGATCCAGAGGATGTGTTACACATTGTGCTCAATAAAAATGAATATTAAAATTTGATTTGTAAGACAGGAAAACTGTCTCTTTCCAAAATCTGCACAAATTTTTAAGAAAGCATACTGGACAAGCTAGGGCTGATGGTGACCTGGACACTTTTTCCATCTTGAAAAAATTCAGGCTTTATTCCTAACTGCAAAGAGGAAGTTGAACTCAAAACTCTTCCTCTCACGCCAATAAGGAAATGGCTGCATTGATGAAAGCAATCAGGACGTAACCATTTTGTTTATTTCAACAGAATGGAGACCTCCTAACTGGCTCAGATTAGTATATCTCCATTGTGAGATATTGTGCAGCTTACAGAGTGATCCAGCAAACCTATATGTATTTGGAAAAGGGTAGATATCTATCTGTGACTGGCTCTGTCTGGTGTATGCAACACATTATTCTTACAGCACAGACCATTAAAGAATCATTATTAGAACCCGAAGAGCACTTCACCCCTGCCCTTTTGCAAGCATATGTTTAGTAATGTGTTCTCTTTACTTTCAGGAGATCATCCCCAACTTAGGAAAAGGTTAACATATGGACACACAGAGAGAATCTCTCTCTTTGTCCTGCTCCCCGCTCTTAGACCTGCTGCTCTCTATCTGCTTCCCTGTTTCTCTGAGGCCTGCTTCCCTCTTTCAATCTCCAGTCATCCCCTTCATGTCAGGGTGAGAAAATCCATGTGTGTTTTAGCCTGTAGTCTCCTTAAGCTTAGCTCTAGCCACTGCTAGATTGGTCAGGAGAAGAGATTTAGCTTTCATGCATCCCCCCCCCCACCACACTTTTACTTTTTGCAACAGCTTGCATTGATCATACGCTGTTGTGTTAGTTTCTGCTGCTATCCTTTTCTGTCTTTTTAATAAAGAAATAGTTGCTTTTTCTGCAAAGTAAGCAATTTTACCACATTTTTTGAAGCCACTTTGATTAATTGTCCGTTTTTAAAATCTTCAGCCTGTAAGGTCCTGCATAGAATTAGTGCCTGGAAGAGCTCCCCCCTAAACCAGTGCACTGCTCTTAACAGAAAAGCAGAGATGAACAAAACAAAACTAAACTGGAAAGGTCATTGGGATATTTTTCTTGGTTTGCAGGAAAAGTAACATTAGTCTATGCATCTGACCTGGACAGAGGACTGCCATCTCTTGGCTAGCAGTGCAGTGTTTTGGGGGGAAATGCCACTAGTTCACATTTCCTTTGATGCTGATATGTGTCTTATCAGTCTGTTTCTATTTATGTCTGATTAAGCGATCTATGGGAACAAGGCCATACAACACAGCATTAAGTCCAATCTCTCCTTTTATCTCATTAAATGATCCCATGTGGATAGATGTTGAAGACAATCCAAGAAAAAGAAGACCTTGGAAAATACTGTGTTAAACTGGAGCCTCTATGATAGGGAACTTTTTTTGCTCTGCCAGGATAGAAAAGCTGTACTCAGTATAGATATTATCCATCCCTGACTTAGTGAATTCTTTGTGTAGAGGGGAAACATCCTGTTTCATAGGGCACAGCCAAAGATAATAACAATTCCAAAAGAGGAAGCCTATCAGTAAATAAACTTAATACAACAATTGATATTTTTCCTCTGTATTTTTCCAGGGTCAGCCCTCCTTGGTCACCCTATCTGAAATTTCTCCATAGGCACATTACTTACAAAACATTGGCTGCCACCCTCCCAGATGCAAACTATGATTGTATGTATGCCATATGCCTACAATTTTGTTTTATATATTGCTCAAATGCTTGCATAGTTGGCCTGTTCCCTGTTTTAAAAAATGTGAATGGTGTGACAGATATACAGGCATGAGGAAGAGGAATGCCATGGAATGCTTATTGCAGATTTGTTTTCAGTAAAAACCATACATCTGAACTTTGCGAACAAGTTAACTTGGAAACCATATGAGAACAATAAATCAGGTCAACCTGGGTTCACTTATGGGCCCCACCAAACCTTGCTGTATTTCCTCTACAACTGTACCTGTTTTCTCATTATGGCTGACATCCATGACTTTAGCAGGTGGTTAAGACCTATAAATTAACGTTAGTTACAAAGGGTGGGCAGGACAGTGTGTACAATTGCAGCTAAATAACTTATTTGCCGGGGCTGTGCCCTTTATAAGAAATCTATAAGCAGGTTGGAGACAGCTTTCTTTATGTCTAGGGTGTGGAACTTGTTTTTTTCCCCTGCATCATCTTGCTCTTGGGATACTGCAGGGCAATTCTTGCTATCTTGACCTGCATCTGAGGATTGTTTCTGCATCCATTTCATGCATGTGAGTGAGAGGCAGAGAAATCTCTGGTTCCACATATTATTGTCTGTGCTCCCCCTTTATTTTAAGTCAAAGCCTTCTATAGGGGGGGGCAGAGATCCTATGTATCATGTCTTTAACCTGTTAAAAACCGGACTGCCCCATTGGCTTTTAAAGTGAGAAACACTGTTTCCTTTATAAGAATTTATTATTTATTAGATACATTTCTACCCCACCTTTCTCTCTATAAACTGAAGATTGCATATACAGCATTCTTTCTGTTTTATTCTCACAACAATATTGTGATGTTAGCTCTGGAGAGAGTGAGTTGTCCAAGGTCAACATCTATGGGTCAGTGGGGGAATAGTACCAAGATCTACTAAGTGTAAGATAACAATCCAATCATTACATGACACTCCAACCATTATATACTAACTTGCATGTTTTCTGCTGCTCCAGAGAATAGGACACAAAACAATGGGTGCAATTTACAGGAAAAGAGATTCCACCTAAACATTAGGAAGAACTGCCTGACAGTAAGAGCTATTCATCGATGGAACACATTCCTTTAAACAGAGGCTGGATGATTGTGCTTATTCCACACATTCCACATGATTTGATTGTGTATTCCTGCATGGCAGGGGGTTGGACTGGATGGTCTTTGTGGTCTCTTCCAACTGTGATTCTATGACTCTATGATACTAACTCTTACTCCCACACTCCTGCCAGTATTAGCGCCTATTACTATTCTCCTTATAATGTCTTGTGTTGTGTGTTTGTGCTTTCCTTCCATAACAACAGGCTATGTTTTTGGTCTTTTAGGGACAGGCATGCAAATAGCATACCATTGGGGAATTTTCAGCAACAAACAGTATTGAACAACAAGGTTGGAGCAAATGCTGTGAACCACTGTAGTTGTTTTCAGGGAATGCACTCCCAGTCTAAAATGATATATTAAATTTTAATCAAATTAAATTTTCATTAGCCTCATTTTGCTTGCACAATAATATGTGCAACCATTATGAATCATTTACTTCTGTAGCATTAAACGTACCTATTTTCATCTGTCAAAATTTGAAAAGTATGTATATACCACTTTGCTATTCCAAGCAAGTCTGTATAGGGTTAAACATAGTACAGTTAAGGAGACTCTGCTAAAGTAATTAAGGCTACCAAATTTGACTCACATGGCTGTATTTATAACCTAGGAGGGAATATTTTCCAGACCCCTTATGTCTATTTTTGCATCAATGCTAATCCTTCACATTTCTTGGTCACCTTTCTGCCAGGAGGACTGGATCCTGAGTCGCCCTAAGTATACACTATAAAAAATATAAATATAAAGTGGCAGCAACAGACCAGTGAAACACTAAGCAGTTGTGTGAGACATGTTATTATCTATCATGTTGCTTTGATAGCCTTACCTGAACTCTGCCACTCTTTGATTACATCCAAGGTTTTCATTCATACTCAAAACCTCTGTATGCAGTTGGTTATATGCTGCAAATTATTTATTAATTTATTTAATTCATTTATATGCTACCTTCAAGGCAGCTCACAGATTTAGATCTCTGGTTCCACATATCATTGTCTGTTCTGCACATGATTCACTTGTATAAAATTGAAGCCAGTTTGTTTGTTTCATGTTGTTGCATATGGAGAATACCCTACTGAGGACATTTCATACATGGGGCTTAAAAGTTGGTTTGTTTTTAAACAACTGATTATGTGCAGGTAAAATTAGCCTAGACATAACAGACTGAGGCTGCATCTGCATCTCAGAAATAAAGCAGAGTAACACCACTTTAACTGCCACGGCTTAATGCAATGGGGGGGGGGGGAAGGTAGCTGGAACAGATCTTCTGCAGATACTGAGGGCTCACTGTATAAGTTCAGGGCAGGGTTTTGGGAGAAAATTGTGGATTTTGATTTGACTTTTTGTTATGTCAAGTGTAAAACTTAGGGGCATGTAACAAATGATGTAAAGTATGAAGCCAAGACAAATGCTGCCAAAGAACTTACAAAATTCTGGCAGGCATAACTGTGCTCACCCTAAACGCTGGATGGATGACAAGGGAACTACAATAAATAGTGGCTGTGTGATGCGTGGGGGAGATGACCAGGTTCTGGTGGGGATAGGAAAACATGCACATGTCAAAAAGGATGTAAAAGCAAGGTGGTTGTTATTGTTGTTGTTGTTGTTGTTGTTGTGTTCCTTCAAGATGTTTCCAACTTATGGGAATGCTAAAGTGACCATATCACAGGGTTTTCTGAGGCTACAAGAATGTAACTTGCTGGACTGTGACTCTGAAGACCAGAGTTCAAATCCCAGCTGGGATTCAGATTCACAGTCCAGCACTCAAACCACTACACCATGCTAGCTCCACCATAAAGGAAAGATTAAGATACAGTACAGTATTAACTTTTAGCAGAAAAGAAACCATTCCCTACTCTGAGTTGAGTGACAAAATGTGAGTGTTTAGTCCATCCTAGGAGAACCTAAACGAAGCACCAGCTCCCACTGCTTTCTCAGTGCTGTATTGAGGGGAGCGCCAAAGAGTCGCCATCCCTATTTTCCCACCCAGATTTTCAAAAAGGTAAGAAACAGTGCTGCAGCAGAGAGAATAGTGAGGGTTTACATTTCTTTTAGATTCTCCTGGGGCAGATTAAACTCTCATCTTTTGCCACTCTACTCAGAGAAGATGATGGCTCCTTTTTTGTACAGTATTTACACTGACCCATTAAGGCAACACAAGTTTTTGGGGATGATTTTTTAGACTTATACATGAGTATATACAGTAACGTCCCTAGATAGTGCAGTTCCTATGGGCAAAAGGTTGCTGCTGATGGCATCTATGGATTGTAATATGTTAGTGCTTAATGTATGTGGAGTTTCTGCACTGATTTGCACTGAAGAGGAAGTCATTTTTACTCTTGCATGATAATAGCTAATGGCATGTAACACAGGATTTAGTTTCCTTAAACATGTGTCACTAACTTCAGTAGACTTCAACTATCCTATCCATCTTTAGTCTCTCAGTGTTAATATGATTTTTCTTCTGCAGCCCTGTACAGACTGATTTGCATGTAAGCCATGGATTGTTTGCCAATTATACACTGTTCAGAACAATCCAAATGTGGACATCTGGCTGTGCAGCTGTTAACCCCTTAGGAACCTTACTCAGCTAAACAGTGCAGGAATATGATGGGGATTTCTCATCACAAAAGAGCACTGATGAGTCCAAATCACACTGTCTGCTAATCTAAACAACAGCAAGGGGTTAGCTTATGTATCTGCCAGTAGATTCTGGCAGGGTCTGGAAAGTTCCACTTTGGTTTCACAGACAACATTTCTATTGTATGCTTCTTCCCAGTTCCATGAAATAACACACAGACAAGCTGATTCATAGGACTGGCTGGGCACACAGTTCCAAGTCAGAGAAGAGGAGCTTTTCTCCCTTCCCACTCCACTCCGGATATTTTGCCAAAGCAGGAACCTTTGAATTTGCTTTTAAATGTGGTGTTCTATGGATTTCAAAGGCAATCTGATGATGTACTGCCACTACAGTTGGCCATCCACATTTTCAGCTTTGATTTTTGTGGATGTGATTATTTGAGGATGTGATTAATATGCTTTCTCTAGGAATCTCTAGGTCCTCCAGCTTTTGCCAGAGGTCATGCTGGAGAACCTAGAGATTCCTAGAAAAAACACTTCTCTAGGCATCTGTAGGTTCTCCAGAACAATTCTATGATCAGTGTCCAGCAGATGTTGACCATAGAGTTGCTCTGAAGGACCTAGAAATTCCCAGAGAGATGTTCTTGTGTTATATATAGTGTTTTTCCCATTTTCATAGTGTCCAGTGTCCATAACCCCATTGAATATGGAGGGCCCACTGTATAATCACACTTATCTTAAGAGAATGCTATTGTTATTAATTAGTTCTATTACAATTCTTCTGTTACTTTATCTAAACTCAGTCTCAAGGAACCTCTTAGTTGTTTTATGCTAGCAGGCCTGCACCACTACAGCAAACCAGGAGGGCCCAACTGAATGTCACCTGTCTTCTGGGGTGTCACCCAGCACAGGCAGCACTCCCTGTACCCCCTAGTGACACCACTGCACAGTTTTTAAGGAATATTTTAAATGGCTGTAACTCTATTGTTTAACATTGTTTTAATTTTTATATTTCTTACTATATATATTTTATTGTAGTTTGCTGCCTCTTTCTAAGCTATCTGGGAGAAAGGCAGGATATAAATAAAGGGTTAGGTGAAGGGATGAAGATATGACTTTTTGTTCATCCTGGAGTAATTCGTGTCCGCTGCCAGTGTGACCAGAAAGTTTTTGATCCAGTTACTTATTTATTTTTTTCCTGAATTAGATGGATCAGCTTACTGGTTATCCATTTCTGCTGTGTGCAAGCAAAAAGACATCCTTTTCTTGTCCATTCATAGGATCTTGTGTCTTAGTGTGTGTTATTACTGGAGTCTGTTTCAAAAACAAATAATTCTAAAAAAACATATAGAAAAGCAGGGGGTGGGACATTTCTTGCTTCAAGCAGTTGCTCCAAGGAGTTAAAAACCAAATTCTAGTTGGGAAATTGGCTGCAGAAAGAGCATGATAGTTTCACTTAGAAATGATTTGGGCAAGGAAGTTCCCAGAGGTGGGATGTTTTCCTCCTTGATGAGGTCATGTGCCAGGATTTGGCTGGTGTACAGTAACACAAAGTTCTGCCATTCTGTTTCCTCATGTTGTGAACACAGTTCTGCAGTCTTCATCTCTCCCCACCCCCCAGCTTTCTGGCCAGCCATTCCACATAGGTGTTCTCTAGAAGAAAAATGGTTCCAAAAATACATTGCCCAAAGGGATAAAAATAAGGAATTTTCTGTAGCATCAGCTAGACAGCTCAACTTTTTCTACTGTGAACTAGTTTGTTAAGCAAAAGACTCAAAAACAAACATTCAGGCCAGCCTGCACCACCTGCCAACCCAAAAGTACATGCAGATTGTACACACTATGGCCTGAATAAACATCTGTTTGTCAGAAGAGGGAAATTAAAAACTCTATCTGCACAAAAATAAGCACACATCCACATGGCTGGAAAAGTATGCTCTCTCTCTCTCTCTCTCTCTCACACACACACACACACACAACATCAAAGTTTACTCTATCTGCTTTTTGTGGGATCACCAAGACTGGAGAGGAGCAATTGATAAAGGTCTCAAAACTATCATGAAATTAATACTTGCACAGATTTGATTTATCGAAAAAGAAGCAGAAAAAAAATAGCGTAAAAAAGATATGGATTAAATGGGTGTAGCGCATGGCCCCCCTCTCGGAATCGCTTCAAGCAATTCATATTAAGTGGGAATCGGGGTCATTTGAACTGGTTCAAACTAATTCATGATCCAATTTAAAAGGTAGTGGGAATGAGGCCAATGATTACCTTGTACTCTCTAAACTTAGGTGCAATTTTCACAGCAGCTGGATGGAAAACAAATTTTCCCTACTACAAAATATTGCTGTGAGCCAATCCTTTTTCTGTCTAAATGTTTCCTATATTCATGGCTTGGTCTTGAATGGGCAATTAAGACTCATCAGCTATATAAAACAGCTGTTCCAGGTGGAGATGAGAACTACTAGAATTCTTGTTGTTCACATGGCTGCCTGCATTTTACACTCTTCCTAGGGGTATAGCTATGGGAACTTCTGTGGAAAGTGTTTGCACTTTGATACTGATTACTGCAGCACTAGAACCACATAGACAAAAGGGTGCTATCAGTGGTGTCAGTAGGGGGTGTGGACTGCACTGGGTGATATCCAGTGGGGCAGTCACTCCTGTCACTCACAAGACCCCCTGGCCACCCCCTCCACCAGCCAGGGCACATCTGATGTCCATCAGGTAAAGCCACTGGTGGGTGCAGTGATGTATTCAAGTTGTTTAGTCCAAATCTCAGGTCTGATGTCTCTAACTTCAAGTCTCAAGTTAAATCTCAAGTCCTTGCAAGATACTTTCAAGTCAAGTCTCAAGCTAAGTCTCAAGCCTGGGAGTCAACTTTTAACAGAAGGCATGGTGCATTTCCCAGAGGGAACAGCAAATATGTTAGGCAATGGGCCTGAGGTAGGAGTTAAGATCTGCTTGGCAGATCTGTTCTCACTACACATCAGAGGAGCCTTTAAAAGATTTTCAAAAAGCTTTAGAAGGATCCTTCAGTTTCAAGTCCATTTTCTAATGCATTTTCTGTTCTCTTTCAAGAAATCCACCCCTCTCTTTAGGGGCAGGTCTTGCCTGGTGTGAATGACAGCTGCAAGTCAGTCACTAAAAATATACATGTCTCAAATCTAGTCAAGTCAATATGTCACTTTTGCCAAGTCAAGTCCAAGTCAAGTCATTGAAATGACTTGAGTCTGACTTAGGTCCAAGTCAACTGACTCAAGTACAGGTATTCATCACTGGGTGAGTGTGGGATTCTGCTGCCACCCAGCACCTTTTTCCAGGTCTAGTGGGGCTGCTGAACAAGTGAGGAAAAAGCTGCAGGGTGCCACAGCAGCCAACACCAGTGGCTGCTGGTAGGAGGAGGCTGCCTTCAGGGTCTGGTGGGTCTGCTGGCTGGGTGGTAAAGTAGGCTGCTTCCCTTTGCGTCTTGCCCAGCAGCTCTGACAGATCTGGAAATACTGCTGGTAGGAAGCAGAAGACCACTCCCATCAACGCAGCCTGGCTGGTGGAGTGGGGCAGCTGGGGTGTGTGCCAGGCAGCCTGTGAGTGACAGTATGACTTATCAAACTGGAGTGACACCAGCCCTAGTGCCGCCACTGGGTGCTGTGCATATAGGACTAAGGAATGAACTACCATGCTTGTTGCCTAGGGCTTAGTGCAGGACACCTGCTGCTGGACTAAGCACTGCTTGCAGGGTTTTATTCTCATAGTCATCACTTTATTTCTGATTGCCTGAAGTAGCTCTGTCCTTGAAAGGAAAAGATCTATGTCTGAAGCTAGACAACACTAAAGCTTGACTGACACAGGTAGAAGCAGGCGTGTGTGCGTAGCATTTTGGAGTGTTCGGAGAAGGGAGAGTGGAATTGTGGAACTCTAAACAATGCCAGATGAAGGGATGTTTACTGCTGACTGAACCATTTCCTGGTGGTGGATTAAAGGACTGTTGGCTAGGAAACACCCAACTATCCAAATATGCCAAAGCACGTGGAATGCATTGAGCAAAGCCACTGATCACATGGAAAATCTTACATCAAATGTATAGTCTGTAAAGTACAGAGCTGAGAAGTGAGGGTTTCTCCTTCTTTGGCTTCTTCTAAAACTGAAGGTAATACAGAACAGTCAATGAGTTTTTAATGCATACGGACTGCACACTACATTCTATTTAGATAGCAAGAGGGATGGAGATTGCTGAAAAGAGGGACAGTAAGTTGAGATATTTCCTGTTGTTTGAATGCACCCTATCCTTAAATTATTAGAAAACACCACCCAACCCCAATTAGAATTCCAAATTCAGAGTTGTCCTCTTTAAACTTTCCAATGGCAGGAATCATACACACCTTTTAGAATTCCTAGTCAGTTGTGACACCTAGTGGCCTCCTGGTGTTATTACAGGAGGCAAAAAACCCACAAGGAAAGATAAGTACAGAAAGAGAAGTAGGTAGTTAATACTCCCCTTATTGAACTGGGTATAGTGAAATCCATCCTGTTAGATGTACAGAAGTCCCCAGCATGAAGGCAATGTTTGCTAAAGACAATAAAGGCTAAAACATGTGACTCTATAGACTGTATACTTTAGGAAAGAACATGCTTATGTTTCAATCTCTCCCGACATTAATAATTTGTAAACTAGATTAAGTCCCATCATTGGGGAAAAGGTGGGACAGAAATTAATAAATGAAACACCATCATCACCACCATCATTCTATCATCTCTGCAGGGCTGCCATATTCTGCCATAGTCTGCTGATAGTTTAAAAAGCAATCATTTGTTTAAATGTGTACAAAAATAAATTTTCCAAAACATAAAGCCAAGCTTTAAAAGATTAAAACACACACACACACACACACGAAGAAAAACAGAACAAAAAACATTTTTTAAAATGTGGCCAGATTGCAATCCTAAATAAAAGGCAAATTTTCAAGGGAAAAATCCCTTTTGTGTTTTGCTTTTTAAATAAGGGATCAGATATATTTCTAGTTCAAGTTATAACTAAAAGCCTGAAATCAGTTACATGTGTTCATTGCCACTGCAACCTGTCAAATTTATAACCATGATATCAATTTCCATTTCACAGTGACACAGTCTTGTGAAACAAGTGATACCTCATTCTTTCATAATTTGCTGCTCTTATTTTTTTTTTAATTGCAGCATATATTTTAGATACTATTTTAAGTTTTTAAAGAGATTCTGGGGTGGCCCATGTAGTTTATAAGTACACACGTTAGATTTTAAAAACCCATATCAGAACTATGTATATCCAAGGCATTAATGATTCTGGTTTACGTTCCACCAAAGTCACTGCTATGAAGACAGTAAAGTGTGGATACTTACCAGTCTGTGTGGGGATCATCAATTACCAAGAGGATCTGGGGTTTCTGTTGGACTACAGGGGCAGGACTTGTTGAGTGCTCCATCAGTCCTGCCGCTGCCTGTGTGGTCTGCTTCATGGCACTGGAGAGGGAGCTAAAGATGCTGGTAGAAGAAAGAGGAGCAGGTTGCTGCAGAGATTGCTGTCTCCTCTCTGTTGCTGGGGAAACAGGGTTGCTGGTAGAATTATCTGGACGCTGAAGGTCCATCATATAACCATTTGGCAAGTTGGCCACAAAACTACTGTCTGAGAGGCGCCTTCGGAGGAAATTCATTGTGATCGCTTCTCCAAAGTATGACAAAAATCACACAGTGTTAAGAACCTAAAGAGCCAATTTGAGCTCTTGCTGGTTAGTCGAAAGAAATCTTCTGCCACCTTCAAAAGTACGGTGGGGAGGACACTTGTGTTCTTTAAGTACGCTTGCCTGGAAAATACAGAAAAGACAAAATGTTAGAATTAGTCACCTTTGAAGACTTTTGAAGAATTAGGAAAACTAATTAGCCATTTTGTTGTATGAGGAAATTAAAACAACAACAACATGAAAATAAAACATTTAAAACCAATAACCCCAGGCAGACTTGGGACAAGTGTTAAGCCACTCTGAACTTCATTGGTTTCTTTCAGATAGGTAGAAATCCATCAGTCTTCTGGAAGTTGTTGGGAAACCTGCATGGTGTAGTAGTTTGAGCATTGAGTAGTTTGACTCTAGAGACCAGGGTTCAAATCTTTCATCTGTCATCAAAACGCACTGGGTGACCTTGGACAAGTCACACTCTCTCAGCTTCAGCAGATGGCAAAGGTAAACCACTTCTGAACAAATCTTCACCACAGGACCACCATTAGTTGGAAACAACTTGAAGGCACACAACAATGACAAATGTTGTTGAACTTCAGCTCCTATCTGTCCTATTCAGCACTGGCCAATATCAGGTATGATGGGCTGACTGGTGACAAAAATGGAAATAATATAATGAGTAATACTTTTTTTTGGGGGGGGGCGGCAACATTTAACAAAAAATTGCTCCTCCAAGTGTGCAAATTGCCTATTCGTGGTAAGAATTTTTTTTCATTTTATTCTCGTTCGCATACAGGTTTGAATTATGTCATGATTTACAACCTTAGGCACAACTATGGTCCTCCAGATTTTGGTGGACTGCAATTCCAATAACCCTTCACCACTTGGTATCCTGGCCAAGACTGAACTGGGCTCCATCCCTTTACAAAACCAACAATATATTATATCACCAGTTTTATTCTTCAGAAAGAGCAAATATATTTTACAAGTGCAGCATGAGCGCAAATGTACGACACAAGACCTTCCTGCTTTCCAAAGTTAAAGTTTCCATGCATCCCACTTGTTGCATCTAGCTCAGACAATATTTCAAATAAACTATAGATTTGGTATGGTAGAGTCAGCATTTGTGAAGCTCTGCACACAAATTTTTGTTCCATTGACCTCTCCTCAACAGAATTGTAACTGGCCTACTGTCTGAGCTTCTAATAACTCCCAGCTTCTAGCCCCAGCAGCTACAATATATATTTTTACTTGGTAATCTTAAATGCAAACTACTAACACTCTATCTAATTTGATGCCCAGGCAGACAATTTGTGTCTTTTTAAAAAAGTGAAGTCCAAGACTGGTCACATAGAATCACAAAATCATAGAAGCTTAGAGTTGGAAGGGGCCACAAGAATAATCTCTAGTCCAATCCCTTGCCATGCAGGTAAATAAAGCTAAAGCATTCCTGAAAGATGCCCATCCAATTTGTTTAAATAGTGCCAAAAAAAAAAGTCCTGCAATGGAGCAAATCTGTATAAACTTGTTTCCAAGGCTGTACGTTTTGACCTATTATATTTCTACATCTTGATAGCTTGCTGTTCATCTTACAGATTTTTCAGGAGAATCAAAAGCCGGATGATTTATACACATGTTGGCAGCCTTTAAAATGGAAAGGATTGTCTGTGTTGAAATTGTACATCATGACCCTTTGTTTGAAAAAGAAAACCTCTGGATATTAAAACTTTGATTTATAATTTTAAATTTGACAAGTGTTATTCTGCCTGGTAATAGGAACAATTGCAGAGCTTCACTCCTGATGACAGCAGAGCCATATCACATAACTCAATGAGTTACAAAGGCCTTTTGTGACGCCTGCTTATCAGGGAAGCCAGAGGCAGCTCAGCAAGAGCCTACGATGATGGGGTGAAAAAAATCTAATACTAATCTTTCAAAATTTCTGAAACCATCTCCATCTTCAAAGTCTGCCTAAATAGCACATTACTTATTCTTCATTCCCCTACAGTAAGGGCCTTTCAAATGAAAGCCTGCTTTTGCACATTTTTGATGCAAACGCCTCTGCCATCATTAAGATTAAGTTCCTACATATATGTTAAAGGCATCTCCTTTATACTAAAGATTCAAATGAAGGTAGGTGACATTATTCAAACCAGGAAGAGTACAGAAAATAAGAACTCTGTAGATTTACTAAATAAATCGATGCAAGAAATCTGGCATTCTGCCCCCTGCTCTTAAAAAACAAAACAAAACAAAAAAATATTTTCTTCTCTACTTCAGTTTTGGGGTGTGCAGGTGCATGATGTAATGTGAGTTTGCAAAAGCCCAGTCTGCTGCAAAACCTGATTTCACAGTGATAAGAATATATGTCATAGCATGATTGGCATTAATAGAGCAGGTCCTTCCTTTGCAGAGATAGAGTTAGCTTTGAAGTTCACCGATCTGAATAAAATCAGGAAGCTGGATGCATTTAATGTTCAAGGCCTGGCAAGATGCATTAAGGATCAGCTCAGATATAAAATGCCTATGGGAACTGCCGGCAAGTAACTTACTGGTTCCCTCACAAGAAAATGCGGAGATTTCCCAGTTTTACATTGTTGCCTTTCTCTGATACATACAACACAGACCACTTCCCACATCATCTCAAGGCTGTCTACGTTGTGTTTTCATAGCTGTCACAACAGATTCTTGTTTGTTAAAGACAGGGTTAAGATGAGCTGTTTTCTCGCTATTGAGCTAAAACAGATGCCCTTAAAAAAACAATTCAAACTGTTAACTGACCAATAAAGCAGGACAATTGAGATTTGTTTAATCAATTAAAACCATCATCTTTTAATGACGTGTCTCTCTATTATGACCATGTTAACTCCTCTAAGAACTAATCAGATGAGTAAGCATGAAGAACTAGATCTCATACTGAGAATGCATTGAACTACTGATTAATTGAAATTCTAAGAACCTGTGAAACTGCATTATAGTAGGCTTCTTTTGTGAGATGAAGGTGTTGTGCATGGATATCTTTTATTTTAACCCCTCTCGATTTGACCCTGACTCATCGCAGCCCTCATCTTTGAAGCTAACCAGGGTCAGCCCTGATTAATACTTTGATGGGAGACTGTCAACAAATACCAAGTGTTGTTGGCTGTATTTCAGAGGAAGGAATTGGGAAAACCACTTTGAGTATTCCTTGCCTAAAAAAAGCCCTATGAAATTCACGAGATTGCCTTAAATTGATAGGTGACTTGCAGGACACACACATTTAGCCTTCCCTGTCAGAGAACTCTGGTGCACAACACACTACAATTCGTGGAATTCCATAACTTTGAGCTATGGCTGTTAAACTGGTGTCAAACTGGATTATTTTTGCGTGTGGATGCAACTGCAGGCTACAGCAGAGAGATAGTCTCCCACTTTCAGTGCTTCTAGTCTCTAGGGAGCATGATCATACATGAGGCAATACAGGAATACATTAAGTATAAAAGCTTTCAAAGAATGAAGTCTATGGCACACCTCTGGTGCTGTGTCCATACGATGCAGCACCAAAGGAGACCCATATAGCCGTGGTAACACGGCAGAGCTCCTTTTTGCAGCTCCTTTTTGCATCCTCAAAAGACCAGATTGGGGCCATGGTGTGAGGTGGCCACAGCCCCAATCCATCTAGGGAAGGAACGGTGTCCTGCTGTCCCTTTGGGACTGTATGTTCAGCCCCTTAGTCTCTGAAAGCGTATGCTACCAACTTTTCTCTCTCAGTCTCAAAGATCCCTCTGCATAACATGCTTTTGGTTACTCTTTGTAGAAAATGGGAATCTTGCAAAGAAAATACTATTTCCTGTGCAGGAGGTCTGTTTTCTGCTCAGAAAGCAGGGTTTTTACAAATGAAAAACACATGTGTTTTGCTCTACAGTGTTCCATAGAGGTGAACACTGCAGGGGAACACTCATTTTCTCCCACAGTGAGGAGGAAAGTACAAGAATTGTTTTCACACACATGAAAGATAAAATAGTCAAAATTTACATTAATGCAATGGGACATACACAGTTGTCTCACACAACGTGCACAGAAGAGCAAACACTGTCCTGTTTGCCATTTCTCTTATGCTTGCATTTAGCATAACTGTGCCAAAATACATATTAAACTTGTCATTTTAAGTTTTCTGCAGTCATTCTTGTTGTTGTTTATTTGTTTATTTCATGTATATCCAACCATTGTCCTAATATGGGACCCAAGGCAATTTCCAGCATAGGGAACTAAAAGAATTTATAGTTCAAAGCATTAAAAAACAAATACCAGATACCAGAGATAATTTAAAATAGTTTAAAACCATTCAAAACATAGCAATGAAATGTACAGCACACCCACTCCATTAAAGCAACATTCTGCAAGAATGAGTTCCTTGTCAAATGGCTGTTTGAACAAAATGGCCTTTGCCTGCTGGCAAAAAGAGCAGTTGTTGTTGTTAACTATTTATTATTCTTATTCTTGACAGTTGTTCAGATTCTTCATGAGCTAGCAACTGACTTCCTTGGCAATAATTGTTTTGCAGCTTGGGGCTATATCTATAATGTTATGTGAGACTATTAAGAAGAACGGTCTGTGAGGGTTAAACTTTGTATTTGCAAGGGATAATTTACTGATGTTCCATGTTCCATGTGTGAGGAGAGAACAGCAAGATGTATTTGCCTTCATCAGAGCAATCAAAGATATTTTGAAATCAAGAGTCATTAGCATTAAGAAGAAAATAATGATCACATCAATCTGTAAAGCCGATTAAAATGTTTGTACAACAGTGACAGGATAAAATTGCATGATTCCTTAATCATGAGACTTTCAGAAGAAGAAGTGATTTTCTTTCAGTGCAAAGCTATTAAACATAGTGATTTACACACTCAGAATTCAGTCCAATCTCCATGTTCATGTGACAGTTTATAACATGGAATTATAGTGTATAATTTCTACATAGGCTTAGTAATGGACATAACTTGAATGCTTTATTATTCATATGCTAAAGTAATCTAAACAAATTCATGATTTTCCATGGTACTTTAGAACAATATTATAGTTTTGCCACAATCTTTTGTTTTTGTACCTGCAAACAGTGAAAAAAAATCGTGAAGGTGTTATGACATGAATTAACAGATTAAGTCATGGGCATAGACTGGCAGATGACAACTTTCCTATCCATTCCTGGGACCTCTTTCTCCCCCTCTCCCAAAGGTATACAGAGACTTTAGGAACTCTGAGTAATGTGGTAAGGTAGAAATTGAGGAGGAGAAGTGAATGCCCCCTGTAATTAGATGGAACAGAGTTCATCTCACAGAAAACACTTCCCACTTGATTTTTAGGCCCTATTCCCCTGCACCATAAGGGGACGTTTCTCCCTGCCATGGAGAGAAGTTGCTATTGTGTTCCTTTGAGTCATTTCCAACTTATGGCGACCCTAACACAGGGTTTTCCTGGCACAATTTGTTCAGAGAGGGTTTGACATTGCCTTCCTCTGAGGTTGAGAGAGTGTTACTTGCCAAATGGGTTTCTGCAATGGAGTAGGATTTGAGCCCTGGTCTCCTAAAGTCCTATTCCAGCATGCAAACTACTACATCACACTGGCTTTTTATGGGGAACAAAAGGATGCTACCATATATGTACTACTATTTAATCAGTGCCTGATGACAAGAGAGGGCCATAGCTCAGAGGCAGCACACAAGTTTTGCATGCAGTATATCCCAGGCTGAATTCCTGCCATCTCCAGTTCACAGGATCAATAACAGGTAATGGCAGAGGCTTCAGCCTGAGATCCCACAGAGCTGCTGCTAGTGGAGTTATACAATACTAGGCTAGATAAATAGTTTGGCCTTTGATCAGATTTGAAAAAATTACTTATGTGGACTACAATTCCTGGAATAGCCCAGTCAGCACAGCCAGCGGTCAGACTGCCTGAGACATTCTAAGAGTTATAGTCCTTTGTATCTCCAGAATCCCCAGATCAACCTTCTTCTGGGCAAAAAAGTGAGTTCAATGCTGCTGTTAGAAGCATTCGGATGCAACAATGTACCTTTTCAATTGATCTGAAGCCCCCCCCCCCAGCTATTTAACATAAAAAGTACCCATTTTAAGAGCCAGACATTTACTTCTTTGTTGGGCTTTTTTTTGCCCTTTTTTTGTTATAGTCCAAGGATTGCAAGACATAAAAGTGATTCTCCACTCCTGCTGCAGAGTGGTGCTTAGCCTTCTTTTGGTTACTACAGAACCTTACTTCTACATGCAACATTACAAGTGAAAGGTAACTGAATGCATGGGCAGTGAATCCATGTTGGTTTTATAACCACTCCTCTTGCACCAGCTCTGGCTTTAATAGTTAAATGTTTCTCACAGATCCATTACTTGGTCCAGGCCAAGGTTTGTTCTGGACTAAATATAGATAATCCATTCCAAGTTTTCTGCTGGATGTGTGGGAAATTTAGGATAGTTGGCCCCCATGCTTTAGGATAGTTGGCCCCCATGCTTTAAGGACAGTTGGCTCTCAATATCCACAGATTCCTCATCCATGGATTCAACCATTCACAGACTGAAAATATTCAAATATTCTAAAAACCAAACCTTTTTTATTTTGCCATTTTATATAAGGGACACCATTTTTACTAAGTCATTGTTTAATGTTGTTTAATGAGACTTGAACATTCATGGATTTTGGCATCCATTGGGGGGGGGGGGTCCTGGAGCCAATCCCCAGTGGATATCAAGGGCCCACTGCATCTCATGAGTCTATGTTCTTCCTTCCAAAAACCTCCAGGCCTCTAAACATATCTATGGGAGCTCTCATGGTTCTGACCTGTTGGGAATATGGTCCAGCACCTGGATGGCTCCCATACAACTCGGAGCAGCTGTCATAAAACCAAGAGCAGGTTCAATACCTCAGAAGCAGGACAGCTACTAGATACCCATCTCAGTGTGGGCATGTGATCCATCTGTAGAAGTTCACCAACAAATCAGAACAGATCAGATCTCAGGTAAATTTTACACACTATCCACATTGTCTCCCAGTTCTGGCTCTATAGGGTACCTGACAGGTGAAACCAGAACTATATACAGAGCTGGTTGTATGGGAACCTGAGCTGACTTCTCTTTCTGCCTGTGCTTCTGGACCAGCCCTAGACAGTAGGAAGTGCTCGGTGCTACAACCACTAGAGCAGTCCTTTCTACCTTCCTACAGCTATAGTTTATGATTTATCTCCAGGGCAACATTTAATTAATTGAGCATTTCAGCAATTAACAAGAATAGTTTCTGTATGTACTCATGTATAAGTCTATTTAGACTTATACAAATACCCATATGTATACATATACTCATTTATATACTGTATAAGATTTCTCTCTCTCTGTGTGTGTGTGCATTTGGTTTGCTAGAGAGATTCAAAAGACCAGCTGCATTTGCAAGGAAAGAGGGTGTGTTTTTCTTTGTGTGTGTGTGTGTGTGTGTGTGTGTGCATTTGTCCCTGGTTTGCTAGGAAGATTCAAAAGACCTACTGCATTTGCAAGGGATGAGAGGGAGTGTGTGTGCGCACTTCATTGATGCCCTTGCTTTATCCTTTACATCCTTTGTTCCATGCCCCTAAATTGTACCCTCAACTTATTCATGGATCATATCAAAATCAAAAACTTTGCCCCCCAAACCTTCCTTTGACTTATACATGAGGTCGACTTATACATGAGTATATATGGTAGTCAAAAATAGACCCTCCAAAACTGGGTTGACTTATCAATGAAAGTACTGTACTTTAACTCTTATCACTATATTAAATATCCCCCTTCTCTGAGTAGAGACCATAGTCCATCCCAGGAGGACCTAAAACAAGAACTACCCCATTGCTTTTGAGCTTTTTGAATGCCTGGGTGGGAAAATAGTGACATTCTTTGGCATTGTTTTCCTTTGCTTCAGCCTTTGTTACATGCCCCTAAGGTTTACCCTCAGCCTATCCATGGGTTATAGCAAAATCCATAATTTTGTTGGCAAAATCTGCCCTCCACATATATGAGGTCAATTTATATACAAGTATATACAGTATCTCAGATTTCACCACCAGCAGTAGACTAGCATTAGGATTCCTAGGAAGTGGGGACTGCTGGCATTTTGCCTGCTTCTTAATCACAATGCTAATGTGAAGGAAAGAGCAAACAATGAATTCTGCCAGCTAGGGATAAATGACGTAATGGCTTCCCACTCCTAGTCTTGCTGCTTCAGTTGTGTTCACAAGAACAGACTCTATAATAAACTCTCTTTAGACAGCATCAGAAGGGTGGAAAACAGTATTTCACTTTCACTAATAACAACAAGGATCATTTCAGTTTGATAAATCTATAGATTGCACTTGAAGATTTCCTGCACTTGAGAATCTGGCCAGATAATCCTGTTTAGAAGCCCACTAAGGGAGCGTCTCTCTTTATAGCAATTAATGCCAGTTAACAACATTTAGCACCACATAAAATGGCACACATTCTGTAATCATAATGATGCCTGTGTACCATTCTATCCATCTGTGAGAGCCATAGTTGAAGAGCATAATACCCAGACTCCTGCAATATGGAATACATACTAATGGAATGCCAGGGATGTGTTTCTGGAGGATTGCATGAATGCATTTATTAATGTTAATTAATATCAATGTGTCTGTTTGAAGCCTGCAATACCAGATTTCCTTAACAGTCATTATCAGTGTAGCTTGAAGCCAGGTTTGTTGTTGTTGTGTGCTTTCAAGTCATTTCTGACTTACGGCAACCCTAAGGCAAACCTATTATGGGGGGGGGGGGGGGTTTGGCAAATTTCTTCAAAGGGTTTTGTTTTGTTTTGCCATTGCCATTGCCTGAGGCCGAGAGACTTGCCCAAGCTTACCTAGTGGGTTTACATGGCTGAGTCAGGATTCAAACACTGGTCTTCAGTCCAATGCTCAAAGCATTACAACAGTATAGCATACTCCAGAATGATAGAGATGTTCCAGTCTCCAGCTTTATGATAGCAGCCCCATCCTTCCCAGCAAGGAGGTGAGCACCTTTCCCTTAGCAGACTGTAGACATGTACTGTTGCAACAACATGACTAGGGAACTCAGCAACTCTGGCTTCACTCATGGTCAGGGTTGGATTAAAAACCAGGTTTAATATACCACTCCTTTTTCTCATTTAAACCATTTTTTGGAATCTAAAGTAATGTTTGCATTAATATTTTAATGTAAAAATTGAATTATGCTTCTTATATTAATACTGTGAAACATTATTTTATGTATTAGAAAGCTTGATCAGCCATATTTTAATGCTTTTTAACATTAACAATACAAACATATCAGATTTGGATATGATTTACATTTTAAATAAAACTTTGGGAATTACATTGACAAGTTGATAGCCTGGATATGGAGTATCTCATAGTGGTTTGAGTGTTAAATTGCGATTCTGGAAACCAGGGCTCAATTCCCAGTTTGGCCATAGTAACCTACTGGCTGACCATGGGCAAATTGGATGTTCTCAGCTTTGGGGAAAGGCAAGGGCAAACTTCTTCTGAATAAATCTTGCTCCAAAAAAACAAAAACAAAAACAAAAACACCCCATGATAGTTTTGTTTTAGAGACAACATAAGTCAGAAATGACTTGAATGAACACAACAAAAAATAGAACTACATCAATATAGGACTAAATCAGAAAATTAAGTAGCAAAATGCTGTTCATTTGTTATGGCCATTAGCTTAAATAAGAATTGTTCTTTAAAAAGAAAGAGTGTTATTTTAAAGCAAGTTGTTTTGGTTTAACATATATTAATTGAAGGATTTGTTTTTGAATGGCATTTCTTGTACTATAAAATAAAGAGATTGAAAAGAAGTAACTGACACTAGATACTGGTCTAACAATGAACAACTGCCAATAAATTGTTTAAAGTCAATCTATTTACATTCAAACACTCATTGCTATCCCAATAAGAGGCCTGGAAAAGAGTAATAGTAACTAGACTGGTATTTTTTCAAATAAAAATATGACTAATTAATTTTAAAAATTCAGGAGTATTTTTTCAAATAAAAAGTAACTTGGTTTAAACCCTGGTTTTTAAAACTAACTCAGTTTAGACCAGCCAACCCTGCCTGGGGTAGGCGCAAAGTGACAGCTAAGTAACATTACTTGATGACTTTACTATAACAAATTATGAGTTACCAGAACCTGTGTGAGGATGTTTTTTCTTCTTCTTTCATTAATATACCATATGACAATGCCTTTGTCCAAGGCCTATCACAGCTTTTGTAAAGGAAATTGCATGCAATGATCCAAATCTACCAGGGACATGTCTCTTTATGGGACTTGGTTGTCAGAGGAAAGTCTTTTTGACAGAGAACTCTAAACTGAAACCAGCTTTGAAATGAACAGATGGATGTTCCTGGCTGAATGGAAGGGCTGATAAAGGAATGTGTGTCAACATGTGAGACAAAGAGGCAAAATAAGCAATTTCTGAGACATGGGAAGATGCAGAATGTTTCTTGTAGTGCTTGGAGATGAATTATACTACAGTGTAATTTATAGACTTTTCTTAACTGGACTACAGCTCTCAGAATCCCTCAGCCTTGGCTACTGACCATGCTGTCTGGGAGATTCTGATAATTATAGCATTAAAAAACAAACAAACCCTAATTTGTAGAGCCAATTCCTGCTATGTCTTTCTGCCGTCTGCTTCCACCTATTATCTTCCAGTATATTTGTAAATAAATCAAATATTACAAAAAGAGGCATGCCTCTTTTCAAAAGAAGCAAAGATTATCTGAATGGACGTCTGAAACATTTCAGTGCTCAGGGAGTATAAAACAGTATTTTAGATAGAAACTAGTAATATAGCATATTTTATATTTGAGACCCTCCATGGTGTAGTGATTTGAGTGTTGGGCTTTGACTGCTGCCACACTGTACATTTAATGCAGTTTGACACCACTTTAACTGCCATGGCTCCATCTTCTAGAAATTTGAGATTTGTAGTTTGTTGTGGCACCAGAGCTCTCTGACTTGGAAGGGTAAATATCTCACAAAACTAAAAATCTCAGAATTCTGTAGCACTAAAACATGGGAGACAAAGCAGTGTCAAACTGCATTAATTCTGCAGTGGGTATGCAGCCTAAAACCGTGGGAAACCCAGGTTTTAATCCCCAGCTCAGCCATGGAAATCTTTTGGGTGACCTTGGACATGTCTCACTCTCTCAGCCTCAGGGAAAGGCAAAGGCAAACCTCCTCTGAGTAATTCTTGCCAAGAAAACCCTTAATGTTTGCCTTAGGATCACCATAAATTGGAAATGACTTGAAGGCACACCACCACTTTATATTTAGGCAGGCCCCAGAGTGAGGTCCATATTGTATGGACTATTTTAATTTCTCTGCCCTTTTGCTAATAATCCATCATAACTGTGATGATCATAGGATGCAGGTTTAAATTAGATATTTTGGCTCTGGAAGTTCTGGGAAAGAGTGTAGCAGAACAGAGAAATTTTCAGGCTTGTTGGTTGACGAGGGAAGAGAATAATCTTTGTGTGTGTGTGAGAGAGAGAGAGAGGAGGAGGAGAAGGAGGAGAAGGAGAAGCAGCAGCAGCAGCAGCAGCTTCTGCTGCTGCTATTTTCAGCAAATTTTAAAGGCTCACGCTTGAATATCTGGGGAATGAACTCAACAAACACTTATTTAGTATAATATATTGGGTTAAGGTCTTCTGACATTTACACAAAGTCCAAAATGCTGAGAAATTTCTGAATAGCCTCCATGCCCTTAAAAGATGTGTGCTTACATAACATGCATTTGGTTTTTTTATCATCATCATCACCATCATCACCATCATTGTCATCATCATCATTCCACCTTCATGCTGGTACAGGGACTCAATTAATCTCTTGTTGATGCCTCTTTTCACCAGCTTTTAAAATATTTCTCTCTTTTCTCTTCCAAGCTTTGTGCTTTTTTAAAAGCTTACTTCAAACTTGCTCCAAGTTCAACCCAAGTCGATGCAAACCAAGTTCAAAAGCCAAAAGTAATTCATGGTGGGGGGGGGGGGGCAGGAGCTGAGGAGTTTGATTTTTACCCCTTCCAGATGTTGTTTTGCGCCTTCAAGTCATTTCGAAAGGCAAAGCTATCATTGGGTTTTCTGGGGCTGAGAGTGTGTGACATGCCCAAGGTCAACCTGTGGGAAATTGAACCCTGGTCAACCCACTACACCATACTGGCCTTTTTCTTCCCTATGCTTAGGCAACAGCAAACTGCTTCATCCTCTCTTAGCTTGTGTGTTCATCCTTATTAATAACCTTTGACTTCTTGACCCTACTTGGATCTTGCTTGGTCATACATGCCCCAGCCATCATCTGTAAAATGTTGGAGGGCATGGTATCATATGATGTGGTTAACTCTGGCTAGACAGCTACTTTGCTATTGCATATTAAAAATGCCAGTGTTCCTCAGCATAAAGCAGAGATTTGTGCCTTGTGTAGGTATAGCCAATGTCCAAAATCCCAGTCAGTTGTTTATAATTGTAACTCAATGGGCTGAACAAGTGCATATTGTCCAGAGGTAAAAATGCTTTTGAAGAGGAAAAAGCCAGTCTGAAATATAGTGAAAGAGGTTATTTTTCTCCCCTTGCTGGCTATACAATTAAATAGTAATGACTTGTGTGGTTCTAGCATGCTTAGATTAGTTACATTTATATAGTGCTTTTCCTCCAGTAAGCTCAAAGCTATGTACTCCTTCTTCCTCTGTCTTCCTAGTCTTCATGACAACATGATGAAGTTGGTCAGTCTGAGAGAGAATGATTGACCAGAACCTGGACTTCCCTTTAAGGCCAACATGATCACCATTACATGAGATGGATTATCAAGCTACTACTACAGCTACTACAACAACTGCCATTTTTAAAAAGAAATACCCCTTCTCTTATAAGTTTATGTTCCAAAATTGGAAACTAAGGGTCTACACAGATGGGCAACTAAACACAGCCCCTGTATGCTCTGGATGGGTGCCACAGCAGCTGCACGCTGTGGCAACGATCTGTGCCCCAAAAGAAGCTGCTCTGAGCAGCTTCCTGGAAGGGATGTCATTGGTGTGCTCACCATGATGATGCCCCTTCTGGCCAGTGCTGTTTGGGTGAGGCATGCCACCGTCACCATCATGGCACATGCCATATGGATGAGCACATGCCATGATGGTGGCCAAGTGGTGGAAATAGGGCTGGGGTGTGTGTGGATGCTCAGCCCCAGTTCAGCCCTACTCTGCAGTCAGGCCGGTCTGTACTGCACCAAATATAGGGAGAAAAGAATTGTGGAACAAGAATACATATAATTTTTAATAGAAGAGAAGTATATCTTCAATCCTGAAGTAGCTTTTCTACAACTTCCTTGTAGTTCAGGAGTGAAACAATACTATATTGTCTGTTCCTTGAATGTATGCATAACAGAGAATATCATCAACAAGAGTTAAGAGTATGCATTTCACAATCCTTCTTTGTGCCAAACTTTGCCATGGTATTGTGCATATTAAATCAACTCATACTAGAAGAAGAATGTTGTTTCATTCGTGAAAGAGGCTACACCTGTGGAATTTATTATCTAAACCATTATTCTCCTAACTGATAAAACTGAAGCATTTCTGCTTGAGGCAAAACATCTGCCTAGCACATGGAATTGGCACCAAAGAAAGCAAGAGTGTATTGTGCTAGCGTCATGGGAACTATGAAACTAGAATGATGCCTCTTATGCTAGTTGCAACACCCCATTCTCTAATGGTGCCCTGTCAACCATCAGCATGCACCCAACATATGTAGGATGGACAGGAGGCCAGAAGATGTATCACTGTAAGTGGTTGGGAGACCCTGTTATGCTTAATATCTTCCGTAGTAACTCTGGAACTGTCCATTAAATTCCAGTGAACTTTCTGTTGATCACAAACTACTCCTCAAAATTGGGAGAGACTGGGTAGAATTTGTTTTTTCTTAATTAAAATGTCTGGGAATGGTGCTAAGGGCAGAGTATCTGTTAGCATTCCCCACACATGCAAGTAATCCCATGAAGCTGACATAAATTCAGTTGTGACAAATATATTTAGAAGCCAGGTTGTACTAGATTACCAGCCAGCATGACTACATAGTATAGCTAGACCAGCAGCTACCAGAAATAAATCCTGCTGTTAGTCATTCACACTCTTTCCCTGCATGTTACAGAATCTGATTACATGGAGCACTTAGCATTGATTTCTGCTTGCCAAGAAGCAATGACTGAGTTTGGCTGCTCCCTCCTCATTTCCACCTCTCACAAGGAATGATTCTTGCACTGTGGCAGTCAAGAATGTTTGTGTTTTTTCATTATCTTTAATTTTAGAAAAACACAGAAGTGGTGCATTCTAATGTTGACTGTAACATAGTTAGAAGTTGGTATATTCTAATAAAAAACCCCTACATATTAAAAAAGAGAGATAAAAAAATAGAGCCTCATCTGTATAGCTCTAAAAACACACAATGAGATGGGGAGAGGGCCCATCTTATATGTTACTTGGAGGTCTTTAAATTAACTTAACTACACAAAACTGTTAAAGGTTTGGTTTATTTATTTATTTATTTCAAGGATTTATATTCTGCCTTTCTCCAACAATGAAATTCAAGGTGGTTTATATGTTTAAATAAAGTGACCACTCTGTAAGCATGCCAGGGAAGTATGAAAATTTGCATGCTCCATGCTGCCTACAGCACAATGGCCAATGTTGTATATGTTGATTATTTCACAATTTTTTTCTCTTCTTTTTTAAGTGTGTAAGGATTGCTTAATTGCTTGTGTGGATACAACTACATCACATGGTATTTATGATGACAGTGTATGACTGCTCATACTTCACCAAGCCTAGGGACTGCTTGTATGGTACAGACCTAAAAGGAAGTTTAAATAAGTTGTGTTTTCCACTCTAAAAACTCAGCTACTTGATTTCTGTTGTGTGGATGCTTTCTGTGCTTATAGTAGTGAAGGAAGCATTCCCTCCACATGCTGAGAAGCACTCTCTCTTGGATTAGCTCACATGTGCCAGAAACAATCCTTAACAGTGCAAACAAGCTCTGGGGATAATTCTAGAGGATTTCAATCAGAGCTTTGTAATGGTATGTTTTTGGACTGTAGCCCTCAGAGTCTCCTATCTAGCACAGCCAGTGGCTATGTTGTCTAGAGGATTCTGGGAGAAGGAGTCTAAAACAACAGCAACAACAACACAGATCCTTTCAAGGCTCTGAGTGCTAGTGCACTCCTACTCAAATGAGAACCTGGTGTCTAGATATAATGGCAGAATTAAGAATACAAGAAATTAGTCCTGCTGGGTCATTCTAGAAATAAGTCTGGAGGAGGCTATTCTTTTACAGCTACTACAGATGCATTCGGTTTCCACTAGTAGTCAGACAAATATCTTTGGGCAACTCACAAGCAATGCACAAACGTAATCTCCCTCTACCTGTTGTTGGTTTAGGGGTATGTTGGTTTTGAATGTGGAAGTGCAATTTAGTTTTCATAACTAATTGCTATTGATAGACCTAGCCTGTCTGAATTTGTCTAATTCTTTTGAACAGCCCCCCAACAATTTGTGATCGTTATGTTTTTGCATCAGTGAATTCCCAAAGTAAATAAAGAAATACTTCATTTTGTATGTTTCAAACCTACTACTAATCAATTTTATTGAGTGACCCTTAATTGCAGTATTATGAGAGGATTCTCCCCCTCTGTTTGTGTACTTACCATGCCAAAGTTTATTGTTTCATCTACTCAGCCACCATGCAACCAGACATATATACAAGAGAACTTTTTCCAGAGACTTCCTACTACCTACTTTTGAAAAATGCATCTTAATGTAATTTAAAAATCACTGTGTGTTTGTGTGTGTGTGATATGTCTGTGACACCTCAGATGTGTGGATTACACAAATATTTGAGTGTTGAGAGTAAGTTCTTATCTATGAAAGCAGATGCCACAATTCAGTGGTTGGTCTTTAAAGTACTAAAGAGCTCTTTGTTATTTTTGCTACTATAACTAATACTAAACTGGCTAAGGCAATCTCTTCTAGATTTGTATGAACAATGTAAAATAATTGGCCTAGGAGTAAACATTACTTTTGTTTTTCTTGTTACATGCAAATCTGTATAAAGTCCCAAGCTTAAGCTGATGCCCTTTGCTAGAAAGTAAGAGTGCAAGCACTATTGGGAGTAAACAAGACTTAATTCAGAGGGAGCCAACTTGCATAGGATTGCTCTGCATATCCCACTGCCATCAATGGAACTTACATTTGTGTTAATATGTTTTGGCTTAGGTTGTAAGATTTGACTTGCAATTTCAGAAAGGTCTCCTCTATTTTTCTTGCACCTTTTCTGGGCCCATCTCCTTTTCTGACATTTCTCTGCATTTTTTCCTCTTAGTCTTTTCTGTTTCTCTCCTCTTCATAATATATTCTATTCCTCTGTTTGTAAAGAAAGACCTCCAGAAGGAGGCCTGTTTCACACTTGGAGATGGAATGGAAGGCATTACAGATTTCAAAGGTGTATACAACAAATTATTCTTTATTATGTCCCTCCCCCCACAAGGTACCATAAGTCACCTTCTAATTCTATTAACCCTTTTTTGTCCCTTCTTCTTGCCTGGGATTCGTCTGCCACTTAATTCCTTCCTTCCTTTCCTTTTTTAAAAGATACAAATGCAGGAAACCACTGATCATTTATATTGAATATGGAACACAGAACAGAAACAGGCATGTATAGCACAGCTTCTTGTTGTAGACATTAAAAGCAGATATTTGCAGCAGACAAAGACACAAAAGCAATGGCAAGCCTACATGCCAGCAGCCACATGCATTAGACATCCACACACTGATATTTCCCTCCCCCACAAATAGAAAAATAGGTCTTTAAGCAAGAGAGGATTCTTACACATAAGGTCTGCATTGTGCTGCTTAATCTTCAAAACAACTGCACTTTAGGTCTTACCTTCCAGCCAGTCTTCTAATCCAATGCCTCCCCTTCCTGGGTCTGTTTCTTCTTCCTTAATCTGCACATAAACTGGAAGCACTGCCTTTCTTTTCACATTTGCAGCACACTAGCCATATTCACCGTCATCCTGTTCTACTGCATCCTTCCTGCCCGATTGGCTCAAAGCAGGCAGTGTATTAAATCAGGCCCCTCCTTATACCTCGATTATCATAGAAGCATGATGAATTATTTAGTAAAACAACTAGTGGGCTGGCTTGGATATCACACAGCCTGTTGGAAAGGGCAGAAGTCTTTCTCCCTAAAGGCTGTTGCTTTGGAACAGCATTCAAGAGACAGATTGAACCAGTCACCCTATCAGCAGTCTCAGCACAGAAGAAAAGAAAGGTGAGGACTGGATGGGTGTAGTAGAATTATTTATTTTAATTGCTCCCATCAACACACAATATTGCCAGTTGGTCTTTAGCATTCCCTGCAGGGATCCCCATTGGCCACAATAGCTAGGTGTGATGGGAGTTGTGGTTCAACACACCTGGACTGAGCACACAATTGAGGAAGGCTTTCATAGATTAGCATAATATTAATCTCTTTGTACAATCTCAAAGGAATATGGCTGTGTCTCTTTTTCTTGTTCTGAGATACCCGTGTGGAATATGTTACTGAGCTTTCTTTATACATATACACACATATATATTAAAAACAACACATATGTGAAAGAAGTGTCTTGGCTTTTTTTCTTTCTCTGCCCTTCCAACAAACATGGCACAGTGCCAAATATTTAGACTGAAGTTTTCCCTAGCCCTATGGAACAGGTTTTAAGAGTGTATGGGGGAGTGCAGGAGGAAGGAGAGATTTCAATACTTACATTAGCACAATGAAACAGCTTCTATCCATGGAAACACCTTATTAGACATTGGCTACAATGCTGCAAGCTTTCCCAGGTGCACATCATAAACATGAAAAGATATAATAAAATCCTGTAGCACCTTTGACTGAGAAAAAGAAATATGTAGCATAAGTTTGCATAAACTCCACTTCATCAGATGCATGATGCATAATACATCTGATGGATTCGACTGGCATCCACGAAAAGTTTCTACTAGAAATCTCTTTTTCTCAGTCACACTCTCAAGGTGCTACAGGATTCTGTCGTTTCTTTTTATGGTGAAACTGGCTAACAATGCTATGCCACAGAGATATGTGGCATATTGTTTTTAGTATTGTTCTTGGTAAATCCCATGGCCTGATGAATGTTAAGTATGGTGGCAGCCTTTGGCATGGATAAGATTTTTTCATTTTGTTGCATCAAATATGCTGTAGGCCCTGGGAGAACGGAGACCCAAAGTCCTGTGCCACTGTTCATTTTGTTTTCATATGAAAGGCTGTTGTACTTTGGCCACATTATGAGGAAAAGTGAATCATTAGAAAAACTATGATGCTAGGAAGGTGGATGGCAGTAGAAAAAGATGAAGAATCAATCAACGAGGACACAGGTCTGGGCCTGCAGGACCTGATCAGAGAGGTAGAGGGCAGGGGGTCTTGGCGGTTTCTCCACAGTGTTGCCATGAGTCGAAGTCAATTCAAAGGCAGTTAACAACAACAATAAAAATAATGTTTTAAATGTTTTTCTCCATTGTGTATCACCTCAGGGGCCCTTCCCGGATGAGAGATGATACTTTAATAAAATAATAATAATAATAATAATAATAACAATAATATTAATTTCTAACCCGCCCCTCTGAGCGAGCAATTGGGGTGGGGTACAACAATTAAAAACATATACAGTTAAAATATTGCAGTCTATACAGTCCACATCCTCCTCCCACCCCTTAAAACAAGATTAAACTAAGTCATAATTAAAACAGTATCAAAGTCCAAAAACAACATTTCAAGGTCCTACTATAAAATAAAGAGTAGATCCATGCAGTGGCATCTTGAACCCTTGGAAGAAAAGTGGAATATAAACAAACAAGCAAATAGACATGCAAGTGCTACTTTTACCCAGTGCTTTCAATGCTCTCTTAAAAGTGATGTCCCCTTTATCTTTCCTCACTTCCAAATGTTAGAAAGACAGACAGTTGTCATGCATGACAAGCCCAGTCCTCTCAGCTGACTGAACAAGACCAGAATGGATGTTTTCTGCCAGAAGAATCAAGCTGTCTGTTGGCAATTCACACCCCTCTCTAAGAGCTTTAACCAACAAGCTCAACACATACTGTCTGTCTTTGCTTGTGAACATTACATCACAGCTACTAGCTTCTTTTTTCAGACTCTTTAGTCAGGCAACAATGAATGTATTGTGGGTACCAACAGCAACAATTGCAGAGACCTTTAAACCATGTAGCCAAAAGATCAGGTATTATTTTAAAGTGACTCAAAGGGCAAGTAGACAGACTTGAAATGCATAACATGTTGCAAGTGCAAGTGTGAGGACGCTATACAATATTCATTCAAAAGTTAAAAGTTCTAAAAATGCATACAACAGCAGCAGCAACAATCTAGATAGTTTCACTTTACTGTATCTATTTGAAGAATACTCCATTACTTCAAATAATACCTTGTGGAGAGATTAGTATTGATTATTATCCATTTTGACTATCAGTGTTGCCTTTGAATATTGTCAAAATTCAGAAAGACTTCTAGCCTATGTTTGATATGGGAACTTCTTGAAAAATCTTACAAAATTAGGTAGTTGCATCTATTCTGACAGCAACTCAGTGGTAAACCAAATAGGGTCAAGCAGAAGTGTTTTAGTCTCAGATGGGGGGTGGGGGTGGGATTCAACCTTTGTCTGTAATCCTGGAATTAGTACTGAGCTAGATGGACTGGCTTGGGTTATGATACTTTTTAGATCCACTGTATAATATTAATGCAAAATAGATAGCAGTGCAACCCTAACTATTTTTATTGAGAAGTGCCATAGAGGTCAAGCAAACTTTTCTCCATCTAAATATGTATAAGATTGCACTGCAAGTTACTGTATAATTAGAGTGGGGCCTTTATTCACTGGCACTTAATTTTTATGTCATTGTGTGTATCATAACCTGGTTGCAAATTATATATATTTTACCATATTCTCAATAATAATAATAATAATAATAATAATAATGTTTATTTATAACTCACTCCTCTAATAAAATACTCGGAGTGGGGTACAACAGAATTTAAAAAATACAAAGTAAAACAGCAGTTGTATCCCTCCCATACCCCCCTCCCATAAAAATGAATTAAACCAGAATATGTTAAAATTAGAGGTGTTAAAATTGGTCAGCAACTATTAAAAGAAAATACAGTCTCCTGAGCAGTATATGTGCAAATTCGCAGTAGATGGATCAGCAGTTCTGCGTAAGGGAACAGCTAAAGTTGATTCCCCAGTTCTATTTACATTTTCATAGTCGGGAGTTGATGGTCCATTTATACCTTCTTAAAGGAAAGGCCTGCTGGAAAAGATGTGTCTTTAGAGCCTTTTTGAAACTGGCCAGTGATGTAATGAGACGCATCTCATCCGGCAGGCCGTTCCAGAGCTTGGGAGTGGTAGCTGAAAAAGTCCTCTGGGAGGTCTGTGATAGCCTAGTTTTCATAGGCTTCAGCAGATTCCTCCCAGAGCACCGAAGTGTGCAGGGCGGTTCATACAGGAAGAGGCAGTCCCTAAGGTAAGATGGGCCTGAGCCATGTAGGGCTTTAAAGGTTAGTACCAACACCTTGTACTGTGCCCGGAAACTGGGCAGCCAGTGGAGAGCTTTAAGCAGAGGTGTTATGTGCTCTCTCCTTGATGTTCCAGTGATAAGTCTGGCTGCCATGTTCTGAACTAATTGAAGTTACAGAAATCCAGACGTGAGGTTACTAAAGCGTGTACCACAGACTCCAGGTCTTTCGTATCCCAAAAAGGGAGCAGCTGGTGTATCAGCCGAAGCTGATAACAGGCACTCCTGACCATCGCATTCACCTGACTGGTCATGTGAAGCGACGAATCAAGGAGTACCCCTAGACTGTGAACAGAGTCCTTGGAGGAGAGTGTGACTCCACCTAGGACTGGAAGTTATACTCCCAAGCCTGGTTTAGGACCGGTGACTGCTAGTACCTCCATTTTGTCTGGATTTAGCTTCAATCTTTTCCCTCATCCAATCCATTACCGCCGCAAGACAGTCATTAAGAGGGGAGGCACCATCTGAAGACTGAGCTGATGATCTTGTCATGGAGAGGTATATCTGAGTGTTATCAGCGTATTGAAGACACTGAGCTCCATGCCTCCATGCCTCTCCCCCAGCAGCTTCATATAAATGTTGAATAGCATCAGGGACACACACACAGTTCTTTGCTGACTTGCATGAGTCTGTATGAAAGAAATTCACTTTCTTTTTTGAGTGGTTCTAATCATTGTGTGTCTTAGAGGGTTGCTTTCTTTGCATCCAAGGCTGGCAATTTAAGGAAAAATATGGTGCAAAGAGGAAAAAGTGTTTAGTATACTGGATGGCATAGTTTTACTCTGGTTCAATGTAACTTCAATATACAATGTGACATGACAATGTTTTATGGTAACTGTATTGTAGTATTTATTATTGTATGGTTTTATAATTTGTAATGGTTTCAAAATTTGAAATGGTTAGTAGACTAATTCAATGAATCAATCTCTCTTTGTTTTTTGCTCCATCTCTGTGTATATATGCATACACATACAGCAAAAGAGAGAAAAAGAGAGAGACAAAATGGAACTAATTGTAGCAACCTCTCAAAAGCAATGTGTTCTTATATTTCTATATTGTCATGCACTGTCCATGGTACTGAAATTGTTATCATATCTCTGGAATTCATTTTCAGTAACTCTTGCTGCCACTCTGAGTTCTTGCTACTATACTCTTTAAAAACTGAGATATAACTGGCATGATGGCAGCACTGCTCCTTGTAAAATTGTGCATTAGATTTTTATATTAATAGAATTATTCATGAAGAATTTTGAGTGTATACAGTGCTTTACAATCAGTACTTTGGCCATTTTTTTCGACACCCTGAAAAAGTAAATTAAAGCAGCACATACAATGCAACTGTCATCTGAAATTGTCCAGAAGTCTATGTGTGGTAGAACCTTCCTGGAACTGTACCATTTCCAATAGAGATGAAGGGGCGTATTTTTGAATCTTTTTATCAGATCAATAACTGTTAGTCAAAGGAATCTGTTCAATTTGCTTCCAAGAAAGGCGATATAATAGAATCTTCTAAACCAGCTAGGTGAAGACAATGTTTTCCAGTGTTTAGATATTGGAAAAGTGAAGCAAATCTTATGTAAGACATCTCTTACCTTAAAATAAAGCAGCAACAGTATTATGGGAACACAAAAGCATGTCTCAGAAGTCTCTTGCTGCAGGCTGTTTTTCCTTTCCAATTAAAAGGTCATGGTTACTAATGCGTGTTTTTATGCTTACTTCATTGCTGTGCTAATAGGAATCCTACAATCCTCTAATCAGCTCTAGAGGCTCTACATGCTTCCTTAACCTAATGGGGAAAGGACAGCCATACACACAACAGTAGGCTCAATCATTCACAAATAATACAAAAAGAGAGCACTGAAGATGTAATCAAGATATTAGACAAAGATGACACAGAAAAAAGACAAATGAAAGTGCTGTCTGGCTGTTTGTGGACATGACAGGTACATATTTTAGGAACACAATGTGGTTCCTGGAAGGATATATTTTGTTGTTCTGTTCCTCAGCAGTTACATCTGAGTCACATTAGTCAAACTCTGATGTTTCTCTCATAGAACTTGTCAAAACTACTATCTCCACTACCATCATGACACCATCCAAAAATTTAAAAAGGATGTTTGTTCTTCCCCTTCCTGCATCAGTAAGTGTGACCTCCACCAAATAATTTTGCCCCCATTTTCAATCCCTTTCTACTACATTTGAACATATAAGAGTGAAGTCAATTTAGTTTACTCATTAAAGACTTGCAGCATAATGCCATTAAGAACTGAATTGTTTAGGTCTCCATCAGTTCACTAGCTGCTCCTAGTATGACGATTAGACTGTTGTGACATTTAAGTGGTCTGAAGTTTTGAGTGGCCTCAAATTAATCCTGCCTTTAGTGATCTTCACATATTTTTTTCCCAAGGAGATGAAAGGAGAAATGAATCATCAAATTTAAATTTATTGAAGCCCAATGAATATCAGATACCCAATTTAGTTCTTCAGCAGCAAATCTGAATAAATATGCTTGCTGGCTCTAAGGCATTCATAAAGCCCTCAAAAAGGAAGCAGCTTTCCTGAAACACACTGAGTATTTTGGAATTTACTTTTTTTCTTTATCTTCTTGTCTTCTGGTTTCCTAAAAAATTTCTCCCTCTCTTTCTGTGTGGCCATTTTACCAATTAATAAATAAGTTTTTATATATATGTATATATATGTGTGTGTATATATATATATATATATATATAAAGTTTAGGATGGGGTGAACAGGAGGTGAACGTGGATCTGTTAGTAGATCTAGATGAAGGGCAATAGACTGAAATTTCCTAACTGTATAACAATGGCCACAAAAGTGGCTCTCATTTTTGTCTAAGATATATTGCTGAACTGAATTTTGTGCAATCAAGTGTGTGTGGATTTGGGTGTGTAAAGACTGTGAGCTTTGTTTAGTTCTTCCACTCCAAACAAATTCTTCAGCTCAGACTTTCTGGACTCTGAATTTATGTTTTTTGTAAGGATAGTGGAACTTGGAACTCTGATTTAAAAAATAAATAAATTCAGCAAGGCTGAAGTTTGCTCACAACCATTTTAGGGCCTTCAGTGAGAGGATAACTGTACATTGTGTCATGAAATCTTCCTTTTGGAACTATTTGCCCATAAATATTCTTAACTATTGTATGTGCATCTATTTTATTAGAATGGTAAGATATGGTCAGCTGCAACATTCTAGAATGTATATATAACAAGCAGTTCAATGAACCTAAGCAACCATGTATTTTCAGTAAAGGTCATTCCTAATATCTGAAGAAACCATTAGTGGATTAAAGAAAGTGGAGAACTTCAGGATTCTGTAGACAAAAGAGGATCTGGCAATAACACGCATGCATGTCTTTCATGTCTCTGCTTGTAATATTCATTCACCTTTTCTGCTCATCAAACATGAATAAACCTCGAGATATTTCTGTCTGAACTCTTGGCCTGTGGCAGCACTGGACGTCTGCCATTCTGTTCTGATGACAGAGCTAGTCTAGCAGGAAAAGAGCAGACAGAAAAGAGGAACACCTCACTTTGGAGCTCTGGGACAACACAAACAACAGAAAAGGAGAGAGGTCAGCATATATAGACCCTTTAACTGAACTCAATGTGAGAATAAATTTATTCACTTTTTAAACTGAGATAATTTACCACAAAAGCCAGCATGGTGTAGTGGGTGTTGCACTATGACTATTGAGACCAGGGTTCAAATCCCCACTTAGCCATGGAAACCTGCATGTCGACTATGGTCAAGTCATACTCTCTCAGCCCAGTGGGAGATAAAGGCAAACACCCTCTGAACAAATCTCGCAAACAAGATCATGTGATAGGCTTGCCTTTGTGTTACCATAAATAGGAAATGACGTGAAGGCATACAACTAATAATTAACCATGTCCTTCAGAAATCATTACTTTATTTTATATGTCTATCAGAACTACCTCAAGGGGTTGTTGTGAAGAGTGGCGAGAAAACCATGTACACCATCTTGACCTCATTAGAGGAAAGTGGAGGATAAACATAAGTCGAAATAAAGAAATAATATTATTGAAGAATCTTGAATGAATCCATCTGAAATGCCACACTCTTCCTATTAACTTTCCTTACTACTTCACAACTGGTACAGGAATGCCTGGAAGTTTAAGGTCAAAGAGTTGAATGGGCATACTCAGTTCTTTTCTCCTCTTATGCATTCTTTCTTCTTTGTTTGCCCTCTCTTCTCATATTTGTTTACATTGTTTAAAGATCCTTCATCAGGAATGTGTGAAATCTGGCAGATGCTGAGTATCTCTTGAGAATTTGTGTATTAATCAACGGAGAGGGAGAGAGACAGAAAAGAAGTCATAAATTTCTGAGCTGCCACAGAATCATTACTACATAAGGCAGCAATGGATGAGTGATGACTAGAAGCTGGCAGAGAAAGAACAAAATAAATCACTTAAGAACTACCTGCTGCATTAGTAATTCCTTCTATATACAGAACTCAGGCTCAGTGTTAGCTCCTATCAGTTTGGAAATGAAATGGAACATTCCAAAAGTGAGAGAGTAGTTTCTACGTATTGTGGGATCTCTTACAAGCCCACAGTAGTGTGCTCAGATATTTAAAAAAGGCAATATTTCAAAAATAAGTATATGAACACCAATCTGCTTATTAAGTACCAATGAGCTTGTAGAAGATATTAAATGTTGATGGCAGCTGAAAGCTATAGTGGGATATGAACATTACCTTGCAAGAGACCAGTTTTTCACTCCCAGGATGCACCATGGGTTGCACAGGTCCTGAAAATCATACAGTTACAAAACGTAAAACCAGAAGTGTCTAGAAATCCACTTCTAGTTTTGTTTTGTTTTGTTTTGTTTTGGAGTGGATAGGGTGGGGTAGCTGTAACTTGTTTGGTCACAAACTGCTGCTCTTGGACTTTTCCAGGAAAGATAGAATAATTGTATTCCCTCTTAGTATGGATGGATGTGAGAACTGGATAATGGAGAAAGCAGATAAGAAGAATTTCAGTTCATTTGAGCTGTGAAGCTGGAGAAGACTGGTGAGCTAAAAAGTCAACAAATAGGTCCTAGACCAGATGAAGCTTGAAATCTCACTGGAAGCCAGAGTGATTAAGTTGAGGCTGTTGTACTTTGGCCACATCCATGAGAAGGTATGAGTCACTGGAAAAAAACAAACAAACAATAATGCTAGGAAAGGTGAAGGGATGTAGAAAGAGAGGAAGACCACATACTAGATAAATGGACTGTATTAAGGAGGTTATGAGTATAAAATTGCAGGACCTAAGCAGAGCAGTGGGCGATAGGGAGTCTTGGAAGTGTCTCATCACAGGGTTGCCATGAATTGAGATTTACTTGAAGGTGGTTAACAACAACAACAAGGAATTTATTTATTTTTAACTAAAAAAACTCAAACATTAACACAGGATCCCCCAATTCTTTGATATCAGCATATCAACTAATAACTAAGCACCAGTGACCAGTCCTAGTCTATCTCCTTTTTGTCTCTAGACTATCACTGTCTGCTGTTGAAGTTTCTTCTTAAATGCAGGCTAAGGCTCAAGGTGGGCATGTTCTTTTAATCTGTCTTCCATCTCAGTTGATGTGACTTTTATGAAAATAAATGATCATCAGCTATAGTCTGCTTGCTTCCAGGAAAATCTTCTGTGCCATCATTGATGCTGGAGCATTTTTCTATCTTATCACCTCCCTCATTGGCACTGACCTTCGAGCTGTGGGATTATTACCCCTACCCTTCTACTTATTTATATAGAAGAGCAGATGGTGAGAGAGATGGTTTCTCTTACTCACTCTACACATGCCAGCTTCTCTGTATATGTGCCATTTTGCAGGGAGGTGTTAACTCTTGCAAGAAAAAACACACGAGAGTGAATGTTAATGATAGAAGGCTCTGTGAAGCATCAGGAAGGAAATACACTCTTCCACTACCCTGCATTTACTTCTTTGAATGTATAAAATGCCACTAGTCCTCTCAAGGAGAAGCAATCCTAGTTGAATCTTCTTTGAGTACCCACATGTTCTTTGCTCACTTTGTCTTTGTATCTCCCTATTGAGAAACTCCCATTCACTCTGAACTCCGTTCTCTTTTAAGATTCCTGATCACAGGATCACCCCCAGTATTTCCCTTAGATTATTGAATCCAGCTCTCCTAAACTTTAGAATGTGTGTCTGACTATGCCTTGCTTCTCCTTTCCTCTGTATAACAAATTCCAGAAGAACATGGTCACTCCCACCTAAGGATCCCACCACTTGCACTCCATTAACCAGGTCATCCCTGTTCATTAGGATCAGATCTAAAATAGCTGACCCCCTTTTGGCCTCTTTCACCTTTTGGACAATGAAATTGTCTTTGAGTCAAGTGAGGAATTTGCTCCACCTTTAAGTTTTGGCTGAGTTTGACTTCCAGCTAATATCAGCATAGTTGAAGTCCCCCATCACTACTACATCTCTCCTTTCTGAGTGTGCGGTCATCTGTTCTAGAAAGGCACCATCCAATCCCCCAGTCTAATAGTTTAGAGCTTAACCAGTTTTGGGGGAGGAACAGCAGAAAGTTGGAACAATGACCATAAGGAACTAAAATAATAAACTGTATGTATATTTTACTGGGGTATCTTGCATCAAATTTTTCTTAATTTTCCTAATGTTCTCAAGAGGTAACCTGTATCATTTTAAACAGTAGTTTTACACTCTTTTAATCTGATGACCTTCATTATCTAGTCCTAAATATTGTTTTAGATACAACTATGTTTTGTTTAGAAAGTGAAAAATTATGCAGAAACCAAACCAAACCAAAATCAAAACAAAATCCATCCAGCAACACTCCTATTGCTCTTTTTAAAAAAATGTTTTTAAGAAGAGTCTATTTCTTTCCAAAACCCCTGCCTGCGCCTGTGAAGTTCTGGTTTATACCTGTAAGTTCCTAACAGTACCAAGGAGACCCTATGCATAAAAACATTTGCAACAAGGTGTCAACAGAGGAAGTCGGTGTCAGGCCAGGGTCAGTACACAGAGGCAAAAGAAGCAAGGTAATTGAAAGAAAGAAGCAAAAGAGCAGAGGTCAGACAGCAGAACAGAGTCCTATGAAGCCATCAAGCAGAGCAAGGAGTAACCAGAAGAGTAGTCAGACGAGCATGCCAAGGTCAGATTGCTGGGATAACAGTAAAGCAGGAATCCAAGAAATGCTGACAAGCAGGGAACAATGCTAGTGAAAACATTTCATTCTCAGCACTAATTGGTGAAGCAGAGCATATTTATATATAGTGACAACTGGGAAACTGCCTCACACACCTTGAGCTGCTAATGACAGGTTATTTGTTAAGTGTTTTCTGTCAGAGCCTAGTATTTCAACTTTTTTGGTTTTTGATTTTTTTAAAAAATTGTATTTTATTAAATGTTAAAACAAACATAACTAAACAATGTATAATTTCTCACATATTGTATTAAACTAATAACATACCTCAAAATCTTACTATTCTACACTACTTCCCCTAACTTACAATGCCCCCATTACCTCCCCATTAAAATGCAATTCTGGAGATATGAAAATGGGGTTTTTAAAAGAAAAAAGCAAGTAAAAACAACAACAACAACAAAGGCTGTTCTGAAATAGTGAAAGGGAGAGGGGGAAAGAGGAGGAGACATGTGAATATGCAATCCCACAATTGTTGTTAGGATATCTTGATGCACCTGCTGAGTAGCACTGTACCAGTGATATTGGGATGTTATTGATGGGTTTTTCTGTCAATGGCAAGGTGCAGGCTAACCATCCTTCAAGGACAATGCATTGATGGGAGGGAGATGGGTTCATGTGATAGGTATTGCCAAAAACACTATTATCCAACTTGTATGGCAGTTTAAAAGCTATGTGTGATAAAGTCCAGTTTCTCCCAATTGTCAGTTTAGAAGGAGATAACAGAATTCATCATTGCACCTTTAGAGGTTGTAACTGGAATATAATGTAATAGAGATATTGCCTGCTTTTTGACATGCCAACTCCAAACATTAGCCCCATATCAAAGTCAAAGCAATCTCTTTATGATTTTAGAAATGACATATGGCACCACACTGGTCCCTCCTGCTCTGCCATGTGTTCTTGACACAGAATCTGATTAATTCTAGAGCAATTTTGGTTTAATGCCACTAAAAAATGGAGATCGGCTGGGTTATTTTATGCCACTGGAGCAGAACAGTTGCTAATTTCCCCAGTGACTAATATGACAGCATTCCGGGAAGCCATTTTTGATACACTCTTATATGTTCCTTTTGCCAGAAACCAAATGTACTGTTCAGCAGAGGAAAAAATCCTGGAATGTTTAGTAAATACCTGCTGACCAGATACTTGCATTTCCCAATATCTAACACCTGAGTGAGGAGCATATCCACACATGGTGGACTGCATTTCCCCATTTCTAGATCCAGTTTCTAAGTCCTACTGCATGCCACTACAAAGTAGATTACAGTAGGCCTTCCACATTCACAGGTTTCAGTTTCATGGTTTTGACTATTTGTGACTTTCTAGCTGCTGCTTAACAAGGTCAACCTCTTCACCCCAACTCCTCCTCACCTTTCCTTTTTTCCTGCCAGCCAAAACCAATATCACACATTCCCCTGCTTTGCCAAACTCATCATTTCCAAAGACCTTCCCTTTGAATCTGATGTTTACAGGCACCCCTGGGAAGACCCAACTTCTCTCCCCTCCTTCCCCTTCTGTAGCTGTTAACATGAGATTGAAAGTAGAAGCACTTTGGAAATGTGGGGGAGACTATGTGTTTCAAGGTTGCAAAGAGAGTTATGGGTGATGATCTTGGTGGGAGAGGACTCTTTTATCATTCATTTTGGAGGGGGGTGAACATGTTTGCAGTTCTTCCACTTTCATAGGGGTCCTTGGTCCCTAACCCCCATGAATGTGGAGGGGTGACTGTACAATGGAATGATTCTCTGGAATGGATTAGAGTGAGGAAAAGGCTACAGCCAGAGGAAATATGAATGGCCAGCCAAAGCTAGCACAGCACAGCACCCCAGCAGAGAGAGAAGAGGATCCAAAGACTATCTGGGAATGAAGGAGAGGGGGCTTGTCAGCTATTGTGTATCTCATCTGCCACTGCTTCCTTCACCTGGGGACTCCTTCAACACCACTGTGTGAGTTGTCCAGCCAGCAGATTTCAGCAAATTCCCCAGCTGGTTTGGGTTAGCCTCTGGACTACAGAATATAACTGGGACTACTGTGGAGGTGGGTCTGATACCAGCAGGCCTGCCACCAAACAGGGGAGGCAGTTTGGGGGTGACATGAAGGTGTGGGCCTGCCCTTCTGCTGCTGGTATGAAAGAAACCCAAGGCTGCTGATCATCACTCTTCTGTGAGGATAAACAACTGACCATCCATGTGGGGAGAGGAGATTTGCAAATTGAGGGAGGTAATGGCACTCAGAGAGCAGCCATTCATGTTATATAGGGTAGAGGGACATATGGAAATGGGAGAAAGTTGTAGTGTCTTGGGGCCAGAATTTACAATAGGGTTTTAGTCATCCCCAAATCGGCTCTCATCGTAACTAACCTGGAGAACCATGGTAGCAGCCCCCCTGCATTGAAAAGGTTGTGCTTGGTGCCAGGTCAGTGAATAGTAAGACAGCTGCCATCCAGGACTCGATCCTGGATGAACATGCCAACTTGGTATGTATTATAGAAACTTGGTTGGATGAAGCAGGGGTGATGGTGGCTGGCTTCATCTCTCTCAGCTGTGCCCACCAGGCTTCTTTGTGCAGCAGCAAGCAAGACATTTGGGTGGGGAGGTGGAGTTGCAGTAGTCTATTGAAATAATATCCCCTTGGCCAGGCATCCTATCCCTCAGTCAGCAGGGCCTGCTTGTTTAAAGGTGGGAAGTCAGGATACATTAGGGATCCTGTTGGTGTTTTGCTCACCCTGTTGCTCAACGGTCTCCCTTCCTGAGGATTGCCATAAACTGGAAATGACTTGAGGCACACAACCAACCTAACAAATCTAAAAACAGCACAGAGGACAAGAAGAAGTTACTATCCAAGGTGCTGAATTCTATCTAAACACTCCCATCCTGTATTCCTAAACTGCAAGATTTTTACATCTTATTCAACTATTTTTTTTTAGTGAGGGGGAGGATGCAAAATGTTTTAGATTATATTTCAGATTATATTTGCCAAGGTTCTCTAATAGCAGCCATCTCTTCACCAAGATTATCTAACTTTAGAATGGAAATGTAGAGTTAGGAGTCTGTGTTCCATAAAAGTATGGTTTATTGTCTTATTGGCATGGGAAACCTAGAGACTCCAATAAGTATACTGAAATGTATTTTAATTTGTCTTATACAATGACTTATACAGACTTTTGACTCATAATATTCAGCACAGTGGAATGGAAATAAGCAATGACTTTGGCTTCTATGTTTAAACAACATGATATGTTACTTATTTACCTGAATATGTGAAACTGCAGTGCCAGGACACACTTTCTTACTATGTTAAGCAGATATCAGATAATATATGAAAAACTGAGTGGAGATAAGCCTATCAAAGGCTATCACTTAACAGTGAGAATGTAATTTGTTCTCCTCTTTGGCTATCTACATAGAAAATGTGGTTTCTTTCAATCCTTCTAAGATTTCCATCAGTTAAATAAATAGTGGTGTGATCATAACATTCTAACGTAGGAATCATATAATATGCTGCTATACTGGGATAGATGCTTCTCCCAACATTAAATTCTTGACATCCAACATTATTTCTTGCCATTACTGACTACAGAAGATAGTCTGAATTCCCAATATGAATTCTTTAAACCGATGGTGATGCAGTGTGCTATACAGAAAAGGGGCACGTCTCATTGGCTTTTAGGACAGATCAGAATGTCAGAAACACAGGGGCACTGGATTAGCTGAAAAAGAATATTTCTGTTGTTCTTTGTGGACTTGATGCATTGCAATAAACTAGTCATTCTTTAATATAAACAAAAGTGGGCTGTCTTATAATTCCTTGTGGGGAAGTATCAGGAAAGGGACTGGGGGAAAAAACCTGCCAGAATCATATTGCCCTTACCAAAATTTATAGTTCAACCACACTTGGAATATAGTTTACAGTTCTGGTTACTGCACCTCAAATAGGATATCATACAGCAGAACAACATTCCAAACCAAAATGGCCACTTGGTTGGAGTAACTCTTCTACATGAATGATGCAACATTCAAGGGTTTTAAGCTTAGAAGTAGAGGAGTTGGAGGAGAGCTTGGACATTTTTATTTTGGAGGCTAAAACTCCCAGAACTTCCCAAACAGCATGGCCAAGGGTAGATAACTGTTTTTTGGGGTTGGGTTAGTGCAAAATGTTAAATTTCTGAGCACTGAGTAAGTTGAGACAGAATAGATGTATACGAATTTATATATAGTGTGGAGAAGGTGAAGAGAGAATCTTTTTTCTGCGGACAGAATTATTTATTATTATTATTATTATTAAACTTTATTTCTAAAGTGCTGTAAATATACTCAGCGCTGTACAAAATTGGTAAAACTTAAGAAATATATAAAAGCCTGCCAAAGGCGTACACTCTAAAATAATAGCAAATAGATAAAATTACAAAGGGGGAAGACAAGTTAAAACATCGGACATAAAAGCAAATCACAACAAGCAATATCAGACAGCCAGATGGTAATCACAAGTTCCCTGAAAACGCTTCCCTAAACAATAAGGTTTTCAGCTCAACCTTAAAGCTAGTTAGGGAAGTGATGAGCCGAGCATGCAGAGGGAGAAGGTTCCAGGAATGAGGGGCAGCAAGAGAAAAGGGACGGATCCGGGAGGGGGCAGAAGACAACCTGGGTTGAGAGAGGAGACCTTGGTCACCAGAGCGGAGGGTACGGGTAGGAACATAGGGGGAGAGAAGATCAGCTAGGTAAGGAGGGGCCAGCCCATGCAGGGCTTTGAAGGTGAGTAACAAAAGTTTGTACCTGATGCGGAAGGGAAGAGAACAAGGCTGGGCAGAGTACAGTCCTTCAGATGCTGTGGGACTGCTGTTCCCAGCCACTGTCAGTATTTGTTATGCTTCCTAGGACTATTGGTATCTGCAGCCCAACTGCATCTGGAGGACAACACACATTCCATCCTGGAGGGGCACCAGTGAAGTTGAATGGTTAGAGATTTAGAAGAGAATTCTAAGTACAAATTCTATGATTTCATAAGGTGGAACTTTGTCAGATAAGTGGTATGAAACATATAATTGGCATGCTGGAGTGGTGGCCATGAGCTTGAATAACTTTGGAAGAGAATTAGATAAATGCATGGAGAATAATGATAGCCATGGTTATTATTCATGGTGGCTATATATTATTTCCAGTATTAGAGGCAATATGCCTCTCAATATCGATTCCTGGGGAACACAGGAAGGTTGCTACTGTTATGTTCATGTCCTTATTGAGGACTTCCCATAGGCATTTGGTATTGAAAGCAGAATGCAAGACTAGATAGGCCTTTGTTATTGACACCGAGACATTCTGAAATTTTGGTGTGTGCAATTTTCCACGTGACCCCAGATGGACCCTACCAGACAGTCCACCATAATCCCCAAGGCAAGGGGTCATGTAAACAACACACCCAGGTGAGGTCAGCCTAATGGGACTTCTTAAGAACAATACTACTAGGACAAGCCCAGCAAGTAGCTTGGGAGTTGCTAAATGGGATGTTAGCACCTCCATAATCAGAAGGATGTCTCACTAGATGAGGCTTATAGGCTTAATCAAGCACTCATCGCTACCTTGAATACTGCCAGACTATGACTTCACTCATAAATGTAGAATTGCTTTTGCCCAGAGGCTAGATTTGGCCTATATAATGTCTCTGAAATCCTTGCCTAGTGTGTTAGTTTGGATTCCATGGGGACACTCTGTCTCTGTGAATGCTGACTAGCTCCAGCACGCTTGTTCACCTCTGCTCATCAGAATGGCTGTGTCTCACTCCACACCACCCAATTAGATCTGGAAGCAAGCCTCACGTCTGTGTAAGTATCATCGTTAGTTCAGCATCCAGTCTTTTCCAAGCTAACCCCTGATTTCCTGAGCCTTGTATGAATGTGTCTGTGTTAGTAACTTGCTGTGTGATTTCCCCTCAATTAAAGAAACATTTACTTATAAGACTTCTGCCTCTGCACAATTCATTTGAATCCACTTTTCTCTTGGTATAGACTAAAGGAGATGGTCTTGAGGGTTATTTGTGGCCTAGCCCACTTCAAACTAAAGTAAATTTCCCCTACATAGATTTTTGGCTACACTTTTGATCTTGTCCAGCCCAGTTTATGTTCATATGTATTTGCATATATTTTTCTGCATGAAATGACACACTCACAGATGGCCTTGTTTATGATGAAATGATATAATCCAGTGCATCAGGAGCACCATAGAGATACTATAATCCAGTGCATCAGGAGCACCATAGAGATATTGTAGAATGGCTAAGAGGATGGGCTGTGAACTGAGTAGTCCACAGTTCAAATGTCATTTCATAAACACATGAGGTACTTTGAAATGTGTATGAAGTATAAGTGATGATAGCAATGACTATGATTATTAGTAATTGTAGAAGTAAATCACTCTACTCTGGTTCCTTTGTGGGATTAGGGCATGTATCTACAGCTGTGGAGCAGAAGAATTCCACAGGAAAACCTCAGTGGATTCCAAATATGTAATATTCTTTGAATGAGACAAGTCAAATGCCTAATAAAAGCCTCATCTTAAAAAGCATCAAGAGATTTCTTTTCAGAATTGATCCCACTGTCCTTTTACATAAAAAATAATTTTTAAAAAAATCCACACCTGGTTTTTTTTTTAATTTCAGCAGCCTAGTTGGGGAGAGGGGAAGCTCCCCCCTTTTTTGCTCTTCCTATTGTTAAAAACAAATGAGAGTTCAAAGTTCTTGAAATTCTGTTGAAACTACCTAGAGATCTGCCCTAGATCCCATCTTCTTCTGCCACCCCAGTGTTATCGCACGTGTCATCACATTCTGCTTTCCATTTTCTACTCTGCATTAATGAGTGATTCTGGCAGGATACAGTAAGTGACCCAAGCCTTGAAAAATTACTTTTAGAGTACACCATCAGAAGCAATATTTGTTAGGAGGTTCTGGAAGCTGCAGTCCACAGAAGTAAATTTTTCAAACAAATGCACAATGTTACAACATGAAGCAAATGATAGCTGCCTATTATAGATGGTGAAAGTGAGATTTGTTTAACCCTTGTGCCTCCTGCATCATCCAGTTCAACACTCAGGGTACAAAGTTGTACAATTCTATTAGAGCCTAGACGGCATTCAGTTGCACTCATACACACACACACACACACACATACACTTCATTTCTACAAAGCAATATGCAAATGATGGTGTGCAGTGCACACTGGAGACATTAGAAGGAGAGTGCCTGCACTATAGCCTCTCATTCTGTTGACAGCTAGAAGTACAGTGGGATGATGGATGTCTCAGAAGAGTAACAAGACATTTTGCTGGATTTCATTCATTTCTCCCCACTGACCTTATCAAGAACAATTAATCATCAGTCTCAGAACAAGAGCTTCTATTGTAGCTGCATTTCTACCATAGCCCTCTCAGTTCCTGGATTATTTGTTATATAAGGTTACACTAAATTGATTGCATTTGAAATAAAATATTAGAAAAAGTATACAAAGCAGACCTTGCTGTCCTTCAGGACTGGTAGCCAAGCCTTGTTTACCCTCAGGTTTTCCTCTTTCCTGTTGAAATTGTCCAGGTGTTTATGGATTTCAATGGCTTCCCTGTGCATTCTGACATGGTAGTGGTTGGCATGGTCCAGAATTTCAGTGCTTTCAAACAGCATATTATGCCCAGGATGGTTTATAGCATGTTCTGCTACTGCTGATTTTTCCGGCTGACCCAGTCTGCAGTGTCTCTCATGTTCCTTGTGATGCAGCAGCTAAAAAGGCCAATGCAATTTTAGGTTGCATCAATAGAAGTATAGTGTCTAGATCAAGGGAAGTAATAGTGCCACTCTATTCTGCATTGGTCAGGCCCTACCTGGAATACTGTGTCCAGTTCTGGGCACCACAATTCAAAAAAGATGTGGAGAAACTGGAGCGGGTCCAAAGGAGGGCGACTAAAATGGTGAATGGTCTGGAAACCTTGCCCTATGAAGAACGCCTTAGGGAGCTGGGGATGTTTAGCCTAGAGAAGAGAAGGTTAAGAGGTGATATGATCGCCCTGTTTAAATACTTGAAGGGATGTCACATTGAGGAGGGAGCAAGCTTGCTTTCTGCTGCTCCAGAGAACAGGACTCGGAACAATGGATGCAAACTGCAGGAAAAAAGATTCCACCTCAACATTAGGAGGAACTTCCTGACAGTAAGAGCTGTTCGACAGTGGAACACACTCCCTCGGAGGGTGGTGGAGTCTCCTTCCTTGGAGGTTTTTAAGCAGAGGCTGGATGGCCATCTGTCGGGTATGCTTTGATTGGGAGTTCCTGCACGGCAGGGGGTTGGACTGGATGGCCCTTGTGGTCTCTTCCAACTCTAAATTTCTATGATTCTAAGACTCAACCCATGAAAATGAGAAACAGCCTAAGGCCAGGGGAATCCCAGCAGACAATGAGCACCAGTTAGCAGACATTAATCCTTGTTTGCATATCCTCCCACCCTGAGGACTGCCATTAGCAACAGAACAATACATTTGCAAATTACCCCTTCCTTCCCAGGGTCACACAGGATATATAACTCCAGTCCTTTCATCAGCATCTGTGGCTGGCATCTTCAGGCTATCATTCTCTGAAGATGCCAGCCACAGATGCTGATGAAACGTCAGAAAGGAACTCTTCTAGAACATGGCCACATAGCCCGAAAGCTCCACAAAAATTATGGAAGGATTATTTGCTTAGACTACAACTCTAGTAGTATGCAGTATGCAAAAGTTCCATAAGGCTTAACACACTCAATGAAAATGAATTGCAGAGCTTTGGTTGGTTTAAGAGGTGACATAAAAGCCATTTTTAAATATTTGAAGGGATATCCTTATTAAGGATGGAGCAAGATTGTTTTCTGCTGTTCCAGAGACCAGGACATGAAGCAATAGATTCCAGCTACAGGAAAACAGATTCTACCTAAATATTAGGAAGATCTTCCTGTTGATCAATGGCATCACTAGGGTTGGTGTCACAAGGTGCTGTAACTCATGGTGTCAACCTCCCCCCATTGGCCTCCTCCCATACCATATCCTACAGAACCCTTAGTAATTAAAAAAAATCCTCAGAAACTTGGAATGTTGCTTTTGATTGGCTCTAACAAATGTTACAAGATCTAGACATAGATTTGGATATTTTCCTGTAAACATCTCTAGGCACTTTATCTTGATTCCCCCCCCCCCAATTCATTCTAACTGGCCAGTGCCTTATTGACTTCTGGGCTGCTTTGAACTCCAGATCCAGGTAAATTGTATCCTCACCCTTAATTTATGGATCCAGATACTGTCTGGGGAATTTGTGGAGCTGTAGTCCAAAATAGCTCTCACCCTTAGTATGGATATGCTGAGTGTCCAGCTAGACCCATCTAACTGTCCTTGAACAATATGTGGAAAGCAGAAGACAGTTACATCTGTTTTCTTTACTCTCTCATGATGCTGAAATCTTGAAATGAGGCACCACAATATTGAGACCAAGTCCCCCCCCCCCAAAAATGGAATTACTTCTTAATCCTATTTATAACTAGAGGATTTCATGGCCACATACTGTGATGATGGCCACAACCCCAGAAAGTCTATTAATTTTTCAAGAGTGTGTAAAATATTATTCTCTCTCTCATTCCAGTCCCACCTGCTTCTAAGTTTACAGTGTTTAAATCTAGACTCAGTATTATCTTTCTCATTTTGTAATAAAGTCTTGGTCAAAATCCTTCACACATTTAACTTGGGCTGGGAATAAGTCCCACAGAACTGAGTGGTAATTATTTCTGAGTAAGGATACGCAGGATCAGGCTGTGAATTCTTTTTTTATTTTGTATTAGCAGACCCAAGGTGATACAGCAGGTGTGTGCAGAAACTGATATTTGATATTTTCTTTTTCTTTGCTTAACAAAAGCTATTAATGAAGCATTTCAGATGTACAGAGATGGCTTTCCATTCCTGAAACTGTAATTTGTTTTGTTGAACTTCTGACCTGTCTGATGCTTTTTTGGTAGTATTTCTTACAACCCATTGCTTGAATTACTGCCTTGTCAACAGTGCATCTACAATTGTGCAATTCATATTCGACAAGGCATATACTACAAACAAAGAAGGCAATGAGTCAGAATGCTCTAATTGCTGGACCCATTATTATCAATAATGAGAATTGTTTCCAAATTTTATTGGAAATTCACAGCCTTGGCTTTAAATCAGGACCTGCCTAAAGGAGTTGCTCTCCAACTCCCATCATCCCCAGTCAGCTAACCCAGTGCTGAGGGATAATGGGAATTGTTGCAACTTATCTAGAAAATGGTAGTGGTGGAGGATGTTGGAGATTAGATCAACCTTCACACACCATTTAAGGGATTTCATGGTCTACATCCCTTTTTACTTATAGAAAGGAAAGCTCCCTCTATGGTTGACTGAGGGACCTTAGAATAAAAGAGGGTTCCCTCTAGTAAATCTGTCTATGGATAAATAACTTTCCTCATTTATTGACATGGGGGGGGGGGCGGCTTGATCCATGAAGTCATGCTCAATTAACATTATAGGATACACTAATGTAGGAGAGTTAATATGCAGTAGTGGTTTGCATGTTGGACTAAAAATCTGTGAGACCAGGGCCCAAATCATTGCTTAGTCAGGTGAGACCTAGGGTAGATGTAAATCATTTTGAACTTCATTGGTTTCCTTCATATGGATAGAAATTCATTGGTTTTCTGTATGTTGTTTTGGAACATACATAGTGTAGTGGTCTGAGCTTTGGACTACAATTCTGGAAATAAGGGTTCAAATCCATGCTCAGCCCTGGGAATCAACTGGGTGACCTTGGGCATGTCTCATTCTTTCATCTCAGAGGAAGGCAATTGCAAACCCTCTCTGAACAAACCTTGCTCAGAAAACCTCATGATAGGTTCACCTTAGGGTCACCAGAAATCAGAAATGACTTGAAGGCACACAACAATGACCACAAAAATACACTGCTGCAAGATTAAGTCACTAAGAATTCAAATTGTAGCTTTATTGGCAATTGATGGGAAAGGATGCAAAAAGAAGTAAATATAAGTAAGGAAAGTGTTCTCACATTCCTTCAGCTGAATCTCTGGCACAGCTTCAAGTGCAGATAGTTTGTGGGTCTGTCCTGCTAGATATTATCTTAGTTCCAAATGGGACCTTCAAGCTGGGGCAAGGGCCAGAGTTTACCCTTCCCTAGATTTCAAGAGAAATCCCTCCAAAGTGGGAGTTATATACCCGGAAAGGGTATACAATCTTTGAGATGATTTTTCATCTTCCTGACTGAGACTGGGAGAAAGGAAAGATGCATTATTAGCATCAGAAGTAGTACAGCTACCTTGGCTTCATCTCCATTTACCTTTAGACTTAAGGCGTCTTTACTAAGCCACCTGAACAGAATACAATCTATGAAACATGGGCTTTAAGACAAATGAGTACTTATGTGTGTACCTGTAGTTATATTATATTGTAACAAATGTGTATCGATAGATGAGAAATCCAGTTACTAAAAACTCTTTGCCAGTCTTTCACAAATGCCACTCACTATGCTTCAATCTTCTAACAAGTTGACTTAAATTAAAAGTAATTGACATGCACTTGTTTACACTTCCTAAGTGTCCTAAGCAAATTTAAAGAGATGGACACTAAGAAAGCTTCCTCCATTTGAAGCTGATAACTGCATTACAAGGTAAGGCTAGAATGAGAATCTTCAGAGAGAAGCATTAGGCGCTGAATGGGATTAACAACCCCAATGCCAGCTGCTTTTGTTCATGTAAAGGAAATATGCTCAATTATTCATGCTTGCTTTAAACTGCCAGTGAGCCCAAGCTTTAGCAGAGTATTTCTCTTCTATTATTCATAGATCAAGCTGATAGAGACCCAGTGGGGGGATATTTCTGCAAATGGATGAATGGAACCTGGAAATGACTTGTTACTGAAGCTAAGATTGCTTGTTAATTGAATGAAGAGACAGGAGGAGCTTTAGATACCAGTACCGGATCTCAAATCTAGGAAACAATTAACTAGGCCTCTGTGTATAAGCACATGCAGAAATGTTCCTTTCCCACATGATTGTATGTATGTGTATGTGCCTTCAAGCTGTTGTCAACTTATGGTGACCACATGATTTTCATAGGGTTTGCTTAGGCAAGGAATAGTCAGAGGTGGTTTGGCCAGCTCATTCCTCTACATCAGTGGTTCCCAAACTTTGGTCCTTCAGACATTTTGTACTTCAGCTCCCAGAATTCCAGACTATTGGCCAAGTTGGCTAGGACTTCTGAGAGTCGAAGTCCAAAACAATTGGAAGACCAAAGTTTGGGAACTACTGCTCTACGTGATTACTGACTTATTATTATTAGTTCTTATAATGTGAATAATAGAAAGAAGTGTGGCTAATATTTGAGGGCATGGTCATGGAGATTATCACAATGGGTTTCTGGAATGTTAAATTTGCTTTATCATCACTGATGCAAACTCACAAATGCCACTAGCTCAGTTTTCTTTTTTCCTCTGTAACTACCAGGTGACCAAAGCACTGTCTAGATAAGTAAGGACCAATTCACCCAAGTATTTGGATAGCAGGGTTACAGGAGAAGATTATCTCATTCCTCTTGTTTGAATACAATGAGAAATGGATCTGGCACTACTTACCTTAAAGAATACTGGTACCAGGTGATCTCAGTGGCTCAAAGTTGATTTTACCAGTTTCAGTTGGGATTACTTGGCCAGAGAAGCCCAGACAAAGTCAATTCTTTACTAAAATATTGCAAGTCATTCTGAGTGGAGCTGCTACTAAGCAGAAAACTATTACAATCTGACTCAGAAGCTGCAACTGAGACAGAATGCTTCCACTAAGTTTATAAAGTTTATAATGAGTTGATTAAGATTTTCCTGTGAAAAACATGACAGGATTCTTGTACCTTTAATGGCTGTGCAGAAGAGGGGATTTCTGCAGGTGGAGTTTGTTTGTATGACAAGTAATCCTTGCTGAAATTTCCTGCCAGCTGTCTTCTCATTATGTAACACACAATGCAATAATTTTTATTTTTATACACATGTTGAAGATATGGCTGTTTTATTGTTGTAGTTTAGTCCAGCCAACTATGTATTACACCTACATTTTTGATAATATAGGTTTCCTATATTGATTTCATGCACTGCTTCATAGTTTTTGTTTCATTATTGTTCTACGCTGCTTTGAAATCTTTAGGCATTAAGAGCTTTAGATGAAATAAATAAATAAATAAATAAATAAAATTGCCATATACAGTGGGACCTTGATATCCATTGGGCTTTGGCTCCAGGACCACCACCACCACCACCCCTGGTGCCCCGCTGTGGATATCAGCATCCATGGATGCTAAAGTCTCAATATATTGTGTAGCATAGTAAAATGGTGTCACTTATGTAAAATGGCAAAAACAAAGCTTGCTTGGGGGGAAAAAAATAAATATTTTCAAGCCATGTATGGTTGAATCTGTGGATGCAAAATCCATGGATATGGAGGGCTGAATGTACATGCCTTGTTTAACATGGCAGTAATGGAGATTAGATCATTGGCTTTAAAGTGCCTTATCCTCAATGGGATAAAGGCACATTTAAGTTTCAAAGTGGATGTTATCGTATTCAGTCATGGCTGGGCATATGCAACCTGTATGCAGCCCACATGCCAGACAAAATCCTGTCCTTGAAAAACTGCAGGATAAGCCCGTCTGGCATCCAGGCTGTATATGGGTTACATTTGTCTGGCCATGGATGAATGCAATAACACCCATTTTGAACATTAATTGTGTCTTTATCCCATTAGGGATAGGGAGCATTAAAGCCAATGCACTAATCTCTAATATGTGGCAAATGGTGTTATGGGGGCCCAAGAAAAACTGCGAGGGTGAGGGATACTTGAATCATTTTTGAGAATGCTTTTAAAGCACATTCAGCAAGCTGAAAACAATGCCCAGTTTGGACTTCTTTGGCCATCATTGAAAGTCTATAAGGAGCCTTATTGCCCAAGGAAGCATGTTGCAGTGTCTGTTATGTTGGAAATGTTACTTTTCTGGACTCTGGTTCCAAGAATTACCAGCAAGTGGTACAATTTTTTCTGTTGCTGTTATCTGTCAGGCAACAGTGCAATCTGGAGGGCATGGCATGTAGTATTCATTTCTAGAATATCACTACCTTGGAACACAATGTGAGATAATAAAACCTAACATCCCTACTGGGCCATATCACAGTTGCTATTTATTTAACATGAAACACGAGAGCTCATGTAGAAATGTGTTATCATTGCCTCTGGGTACAGTGATTCAGCCTCAGTGGTGTGTGTGGCAGCTACACCAGTGAGCTGGCCAATCATTTCACATAGAACAATCATTCTCTTCCAAACAACAAGGTGGCATTTGCCTGCTAGTGATTAAACCACTTCTGGCTTGTTCTCAGTGCTCCTGGCAACAAGAAGGTACTCTTTGTTTTCTTTTTCTTTTTTAAAGGAACACAGGTATTTTGTGTACAAAAGGAATCCACCCACTACAGTCCATTTGTATCTGTGATTCTATCAATTACTTGTTTTTATTTTGGGCTGGTCCTTCCCCAGTCCACAGATGAGGGCAACTAGAGGTGCAGACATACAAAAAGTACCATCTTTTTCAAGTAACCTTTCTGTAATCTCATAAGAAAAGTATTAAACTGTGGGACCATGCAAGAACACTGTCTGGGCATACTCCTAGGGCTGTTTGAGACAACATATTTGTGCAATATCCAGTGAACAGCCTTATTTTGAACATTCATTTTTATAGCATTGCTATCATGAGAGGGGATAATGGGGCCATTTGGACCTGTCTGGGACTTAAACAACTCAGCCCCAACCAATCTTGCATGAGGTTTGCTGTACGTCTGGGTGAGTAACTTGTGGCCCATGAGCTGCATGTACTCCTTGCTGCTTCCACTTCATCATGACCACCACCACCACCAAAGGAAGAGTCTTTCCCCTCCAAAATGCTCCGCTCTACCTTCCCACAGGACTTTATGGTGCAGTTGCAGGAAGGCACCCTTTGTTATCATACAGTACCACTACAACTGTTACTGAACTTTGCCGACAACTCCAATGCTAGCAGCAATTGTGGCTGATGTTGTTGTTTCTGTAGTGGAAGAAGCAGGTGGGAGGGGATGCCCAATGAAATCCCTCCATGCCAGCAATTGTCCACTTTGCTCTACATCCACTCTCTCCATGTGATTGAGAAGAGGGCCACCTGAAAACAAATCTCTGGATAATTTGAAGTTGATTACCATAGATTTTTGACCCTGAGTCATGAAAAAAATGCCAGCTCACTTCACTCTAAAGAAATTATAGTTCTAAAAGCTAGCTTAGTGTATCCAGAAGATGTTTGTAAGAAAAGAATAAATCAGCCGCTGTATCCATGGATTCTGCATTTGTGGTTTCAAATACCCATAATTTGAAAATATATTTTTTAAATCACCAAAAAGCAAACTTTTATTTTACCATTTAAAATAAGGGACACAATTTTACTGTGCCTTTGTATATAATGGGACTTGAGCATCCTTAGATTTTGGTATCCACAGGGGTCCTGGAAGCAAATCCCAGTGGATACCAAGGGCCCACTATATACTGTCTCAAAAGTTAAAACAAGTTCTGTGATATTCGGTTCTAAGTGCATTTCCTTTGCGTCAAGTTCTGGCTGAAGTTCTAGTGAAAACGAATTATATCCCTTACAGAGGTAGCATTTTGGTCACAAGATCCTGCATTGCCACCATAACTATGATGATGGTGCTCCATCATCATAGTTATAACTAATGATGCTTCACCAAATCTGTCTTTGCAATCTGGTAGCATTTGGACTGAAGTGCTTCCAAGGCTCTGGAGATTGGAGTGCTGGGAAGTGACATCTGCAGTGCTCTCTGGGACACAGGGTGCCTTGAGTACAGGCAGCTGGAGAGACCTCTTGGTGTCCTGCCCAGGGATATGTCCCAAGGCATATCCTTGCAACAAGGAGTGTATTGCACATTGCATATCCCAGTGCCACAATCTTCAGCACCTTGGAAATGCTTTGGTTGGGGCACTGAAAGGCTGTGAAGGTCAATTTTTTGGGTTCTGGCTGAACTATTCATAACTGTCAATGTGAATCTCCAGCAGTTATCATATTGTAAATCCTTCTAGCCACTAGATTTTTAAATCATGTGAGGCGTCTACATGCATACAACGGGGCTTTTTACATTGGCAAGAAAGTGTGACCTGAAGTCGCCTTTATCTTAATGCTTAGCAGCTACATAGCAAGTCCCAGGTGTGCATTAAAAAAGTGCAGAGCCGCTACACTGAGGGGTGTGGGAACGACTTATCTGAGGTCTTTTTTGTGGCTCAGCAGTTACATGGGAAGCTGTCAGAACGCTACAAATACAGGCGGAGCTGCTACATGGGCAGCAATAAACGTGGCTTTAAACTGCGATTTTAATTTTTTTTTTCCTTGCCGGCTGCGAATTGCGCTGTTGCGCTGTTCGTGCCGCCGCAAACAGCGCTATTGCGATGGTCGAGGCTTGAACTGCGCTAGCTTGAACTGCGCTATTGTGATGGTCGAGGCTTGAACTGCGCTATTGTGCTGTTTGCGGCTGCGAATTGCGCAGTTTTAAATGATTTAAAGGGGGTTTGGGAGCTTTAAAAAACTGCGCAGTTAAACCCCAGCTTTTACACCTGGAGGGCATAGAACGTTTTAATTAGGAGTGAAGTCCACACCACGCATGCTCCCAACCCACGATCCATTCTGATTCGCACCTGCAGCACAGCCTTTAAATGGACGCCTTAAGGAAACAGAGCCCCATTTAACTGCGCAATGGCATCTTAGCGTTTTGATGTACTAGCGCTATAACGCACTTTTTAAAAAAGTAGTGGGGCGACCGAACTACTTTTTAAAGGCGCTTTTTTTCCCTTAAAATGCCAAAATGGCGTTTTCATGGCACACTTTCCCATTTTCTAATGTAAAAGCTGGGTTTTCAAGCAGCCTTCATGACACCTCTTTTTGCCAATGTAAAACGGACCATTAGATTCATTTAATTTCATTTCTTTGCTGGATTAGGAACCAAGGCAGTTACAAAAGGAATAACACAAATAAAATCATCACATTAAAACAAAACTGTGTAACATCATTAAATAGCATACAAAAATTAAAATAAACCATACACATACAAACACCATTTCAGATTCTTGAACAGACATGTTGTGGGAAATGAGGTGTGTGTGTGTGTGATAAGATAGTCATTTTGTCCCATTTAACTATAAAAACTTATTTAAAGCAAAGATGGTGAAGATGTACCCTCAGACATGGCTGGAATGCCACTTTCATCCTCCATCCCCGTTATCAATATGGGCTAGGCCTGATGGGAGTTGTAGTCCATCATTTTCAGGAAGTCTCCATCTCCATTCTTGTTCTTTATAGGCTGATCTTTCACTCACTTGTGAAGCTGTTTGTACAGTGCTAAGGGGCCATTCAGACTACCATATAAACCGGTTTGTAAACTGGTTTAAAATCGAGAAGTTCATACTGGCGTCGGTTTTTACACTTGTACATCCGTTGCGGCACAAATCCCCCCTAAACCCAGTTTTTCCCAAAGCGGTGTATTTACTGGCCCATTTTAGATTGGCAAAAAGAGGTGTGATGAAGGCTGCATGAAAGCCCAGCCTTTAGATGAGAAAAAGGGAAAGTGTGCCATGAAAACGCTATTTTGGCTCTTTAAGGGAGAAGAAGCACCTTTTAAAAGGTGCTGGTTTTCCCCACTCGTTTTTTAAAAGGTCGCTTTAGCGCTAGTGCATCTAAAGACTAATGTGTAGTTGCACAGTTAAATGGGGCTCTGTCTCTTTAAGGTGCCCATTTAAAGGCAGCAATAGAGGTGCGGATTATAATGGATCGTGGGTTGGGAGCATGCGTGGTGTGGAGTTCACTTCTAATTAAAACGCTCAATGCCCTGCAGGTGTAAAAGCTGGGGTTTAATCAGGCAGTTTTTTAAAGCTCCCAAACCCTAGCTCCAGCCCTAATCCGAACCCTAGACATGCGCAGTAGGGACTCTGGGATGCCGTTACTGTTATTCTCCTGTGGATAACATGTCAATTCATTCACAAAATAAGGGGGTTCATTCATGATGCACCAGTGCACCGGCACAGTTTAAAAAGGCAGAGGAACCGCAGTGATAAACCGCTGAACCTTTAAATTTTTTTTCCTTGCCGGCTGCGAATTGCGCAATTGTGCAGTTTCCAGCAGGCAATTATAATGTCGCTGTATTGTGTAGGAAAATTTTTTTTAAAGCGCGGCTAAAAGCCGCGTTCCTTGCCGCCCATGTAGCTGCTCCGCCTGTGTTTGTAGCGTTTTGACAGCTTCCCATGTAGCTGCTGAGCCACAGAAAAGACTTCAGATAAGTCGTTCCCAAACCCCTCAGTCTAGCAGCCCTGTACCTTTTAAATGCACACCTGGGGCTTGCAGTCTAGCTGCTAAGCATTAAGGAAAAGGCAACTTCATGTCACACTTTCCTGCCAATCTAAAAAGCCCCATTGTTTCTTTTTGGAAAAACCAGTTTGAGCAAATGTGAACTTGGCTCTGATCATGATCGGGTCAAGTTCAGGGGAGGGGAAAAGGCCAGGGGGCGGAACATGCCTCTTCTCCCTGCAACCACCGGCTTTGATCCGGTGCTGGGCTTCATCGGGTACTCCTGCATTTTTAATTTTATTTTTATTATTTATTTATTTATTTATTTCGTGATTTATTATTTTATTTTATTTATTATTTATTTTATTTTATTTTGTTTTGTTTTATTTATTATTTATTTTATTATATTTTATTTATTATTTATTATTTTATTTTTACAATTTGACAGCTCATGAGCATTCTACATGGGGCTCTTTAAACCGGAGGGGGAACCCCCAGTCCATATATGGAAACCAACTATCCATATATGGATTAGGGGTTCCCTCTCTGGTTTAAAGAGCCCCGTGTAGAATGTGCATGAGCTGTCAAATTGTAAATATAAAATAAAAAAATAATAAATACAATACAATACAATAACATATATAATAAATAAAATAAAATGAAATAAAATAAAATAAATAATAAAAATTTAATAAATAATAAATAATAAATAAATAAAAATAAAAATAAAATAAAAAATAAAAAATGCCTGACTGCCCGACTCAGTGCTGATAAAAACAGATGAGGAGGAGGAGGAGGAGGAGGAGGAGGAGGAGGAGGAGGAGGAGGGGAAAGGATTCCCACAAGCTGCACCGCTCCATCCGCATAAGCTGTCAAATATAAAAAAGTATTAAAAAAAAAAACCAAGCAGCTCGCGCGGCCAATGGCTGCATCACATGTCACCATGACATCATTTGATTGACAACTAGGAGGCTCCATCTTGAATCGTTACTTTTTCATGTATGAACTTAAGTGGGGTAAAATGCACCGGGAAGCATCAATTGGGGCAAAAGCTAGTATGAACTTCTTCTTGGAGAGATTTGGTAATGGCACGCATCCGGATCTAACCAGGGCTAATGGGTTAATATGAATGGGGCCTTAAGCACACAGTATTAGAAAGGTGAGAGTCAGTTTGGTTTAGTGGTTTGCATGTTGGTCTAGGAGACCAGTATCAAATCAGACAAGGAGACCCACCAGGTGACCTTAGGCACGGCCTGATTTTGAAAGCAATGCAATAGTGAATATTTTCTTAATTAATTTTGCCAAGAAAATTCCATGCCTTAGGATCACCACAGGTCAGAAACAATTTGAAGGCACAGAATAGTAATGATTAGCTCTACTCTGTTATTAGGATGTGATACTATGGTTCCCCCCCCCCCCAGTTGTTTGATAACTGGGCCAGCCTACTCTTGAAGGGTAGCAGGTCAAAATAAAGATTGGAAAATTAACTTTTATGGTAATTACAACTTGCACAACACCCCAGCCACAATACAAAAAAAAAAAAAGGGGGGGGGAAGCAGCTTTGCAATTACACTGCCTCCTTGTCATTTCTTACATGAGAACTGTGCTGGTAGATCAAACACTGCATAAGGGTTGGGGTAGAGGAGTTAAGTAAGCCAGTGTGGCGTAGTTGTTTGAGTGTTGGACTACGACTCTGGAGACCAGGGTTCAATTCCCAGCTTGGCCATGAACCCCCTGAGTGATTTGGGTCAAGTTATACTCTTTCAATCTCAGGAGAAGGCAATGGCGAACCTCCTCTGAGCAATTCTTGCTAAGAAAACCCCATGATAGGTTCACCATATTTCAGAAACAACTTGAAGACAGACAACAACAATAACAACAACAACAACAACAACAAAGAGAGGGGGGCATATGGTTCCCAAACCCCACTTTTATGCACCCCAGATCCCCTGGCAATCCCCCAAAGCCCCCTCAAATCACCCACTATTTTTTTGGTAAGATTTGGATGATTTCCCGCCCCCCCAAATGTGCCAGAAATTGGTGAAAACTTCACATGTACACAGCTGTTTGTCTTCCCCTATTCCTCCAGCACTCCACCCATTCTTAAAAATCTGTTTGTTTTTTAAAACTGGAAACTGGCCTCAAATGTTGACAGAAAGTAATGTGACATCACTTCCAGCATGTGGCGATAAAGTGGTGCAGTCTGTGGCCCTACCCACAGCACAATTGTCCACGCTGTCATAAATAAAGCTGTATGGGATGAGCAAGGCTTTTGTTGCTTACATGCACACCACAGAATTCTTTATAACAACATTATGAATGAACAATTAACAAAAGGTAAAACAATAACAGCTCTACTTTCAGCTAATACTCCAGCAAGACTATTATTTCTACCTGTGCTATTTATCATTTATTGTGTTATTTATCATTATTGTTATCCTAGCCTGACATGCAGTGGCAGAAAATTGGAGCAAAAATATCTGCCTTTCAAATGCTATTATGCTAATATGTCCTAAGATGAAATACTCTTTTGGGTAATGCAACTGTTTCAGGAGTGCTGAATGTTCCAGTGTTTCAATTATGTGGCAATTTGTGGCTTCCTTCATTTTCTGTACCAAAGCTGCTGGGCGTAACTAAAATAGTTCTTTGGATTCAGGCCTTATGACTAAGAAAGATTATTCTGGATGAAGAAAAACAGTCTCATTTCTGTGGGACAGCTCTAATAGCTATGTGTTAAGTTAAATTTGCTTATTTCTGTTGATTTTAGGGACTGGAATTTTAGGATAGTCTGAGATCTTGCAGCAGTTGTTCCAGACTTGTGGAGACTGTAACAGAAAGGAAGAATGCTGAAAGTACACAAAGTTTGGTTATCAGTCCTGAAAAACACCAAAATGAACACCATGCAAATGAACACCACCCAAGGTCAGGGGGTTTCCCTGCAGACAATGGATTGCTAATTAAATATACACATATCCATCATGCATATCCTCCCACCCTGAAGCCTTGCCATTCAAAAACAGACCAACACACAGATTAACATTTAAATCACTTCCTCCCAACCAAGGGTCACACAAGTACATGTACCCTCACACACTTCCATGCCACCACCCTCTGAAGCTACCAGTCACAAATGCAGCGAAATGTCAGGAATAAATTCTTCCAGAACATGGCCACGTAGCCAGGAAAATTCACAGAAAACTAACACACCCCCCCCCACACACACACTGTATATTATTCACCAAAATCTAAAGGATAAGATGCTTGCATGTGAACAGATTTCCTTGGAACTGAAGTTAATCAATGTTAAGAAAATCCTGTGTAAACAAAATCTTAAGGACGATGACATTGTTAAATGAATAAATTTCCTGAACTAAAACAAATGAAACAAACAAAAACCAGGAGAAGCAGTCCATCCGATTTGCTTGGTTATTTTTTATACATAATGTGTAAAGAGGAGTTACATTCTACAGAAAACATGAATAGAATTACTCTGCTTACATCTACCATGATTTTCTTTGGCCTCGATCAATTGAATAAATATTGCTCATTTGCCCAACATGTAGATTTTTTTAAAAGTTCAATGTACTAATATACATGGCTCAAACCTGGGTCACTATCTTTCATTTACTGGAAACTGCTGTTATGTTTGGGGGTGGGGTGGAGAGAGGGAGCAAGAAAGAGCACTCTAAAAGTTAATAATAGAGAAGAGCACACTTGGGAGGAAACTGAATGTGAAAAAATCATGGCTAGCAATAAAATGTGGACAGGAGGGAATATGTGAGTATTAAAGGGGAAGACTTCATTCATTCAAACATACTTCAGCTTGGGTTTATGAAGAGAGTGGTTGTTTTGTTTTTGTTTTGTTAAGAGATACTGTACAGGGATTCAAGAGGGAAGATAACTTTAAGGACACAAGATGATTCTGGGGAAACTCAGGGGTTGCAAAGTCTTTTGGACAGGTTTGATTTTCTTGTTCTGACGGTGGTTTTAATTCTTTAGGTGGGGCAATGATATTTGCTTCATATTTTGAAGCAGAAAGTAACATTTCAGTCTCTTCTGAGTAGCTGCATCTCTACTGATGGCAGCAGAATTTCTCTTTCTCTCTGGAGGCAGTGAAAAAGGGAGGAATCACCCTCCCCATTTTAATATTCTGAAAGATAAATAAGGATACATTTCACATTATTGCTTCCCTCTGAAGTAAGTCATATTAATTCTGATGGAACTAATTTTCAAGTTAGCATGTAGTCTTATTCTAATATTTAGCTTATGATTCAGAAAGTGATTCATCTGTGAACAGTGCTGTTCCTTCAAGTAATCACAGGGGTCAAGTTAGAGGCACGGAACAATCTCTGTTATTTGCATCCTCTGGCATCACCTCCCAGAATTCCCCCACAAGAAAAAGGAATCAGTTTTGACAATGATATTGGAAACTCTCTCTTTTCTTTTCCAAAGCCTTTCCAATATGACAATGGTGGATTCTGGCTATGGCTGAGGGTTTCTTAATTGTCTAGATCAGTTCTTTGTGTGCTGACATAGGAATAAACTTTATTGCATCAGACAAGGTTTTCTTCTATGAAAGACTAGATGTAGGACTGCACTGGAGACAAAAAGCACCTGTTGTAGCCTTGTAAGATAGGCAGAAAACAGCCACCTGCAGAACCTTCTTTCTTTTTGCAAAGGGAAAAAAGAACACAGCTTCCTTATCCCTAGGGGCCATTGACTGAAATGTAGGAGTTTATCACATGTAATTTTCATGCTGACCTCGGCACGGGATGGCATTGGTCTGGAATGGTGGCCGATTATGGTGTTACAGAAAGCTTCTTTTGGTCAGTGCAGTGGATGGTATTCCCTTCCTCTTTCTCGTTGTTGTTGTTGTTGTTGTTAATTGTCCTTAAGTCATTCCCTCATGGCAACCCTGTGGATGAGACATCTCTAAGACCTCCTGCTCTCCATTGTTCTGCTTAGAGAGACCTCCCTGATTGAGATTATTCATTTAGTGTGTAGTCTTCCTCTCTTTCTACTACTCTATACCTTTCCTAGCATTGCTGTCCTTTTGAATGAATTGTGCCTTCTCATAATGTGGTCAAAGTACAACAGCCTCAGATTAATTATCTTGGCTTCCAGGAAGATTTCAGGCTTGATCTGTTCAAGGACTCATTTGTTTGTCTTTTTGCCTGTCCATGGTATCCTTAGCACTTTTCTCTAGTGTCATATATCAAATGAGTTCTTATCTGTTTGTTTCACTATTTATGTTCACATCCATATATGGTGATGCGGAATACAATGTGCTGGATAATTTTACCTCGAGTGCTCAGTTGTATATCTTTACACTTTAGGATCTTGTCCAGTTCTTTCATAACTTCCCTTCCAATTCCTAGTCTTCTGATTTCTTGATTGCAGCCTTTCTGATCAGTGTTTGATACCAGGCACAAGAACTCCTTAAATATTTCAATTTCCCTATTATCTAGGTTAAATTTATATAGATCCTCTGTGGTCATTATTTTGTTTTCTTTAGGTTCAGGAGTAAGCCTGTCCTTGTGCTTTCTTTTTTAACGTTCCTTCATATTTTTTCCAAGTCTCTGATATTTTCTCCCAATTGTATGGTGTCATCTTGCATATCTTAGATTATTAATGTTTCTTCCTCCTAACTTCACTCCTTCTGAGTCTAAAAATAAAATAAAATACTAGGAAATCTTAGGAATTGTTGTTTATTGTGGCACCACAGAAGTCTAAATGCCTCAAGAATTCCCTAGCATTGAGCCAGGGCAGTTAAAAAAAAATCTATTCTGCATATGCTCTCCCTCTGTACCAACCAACCAACAAAGCAACTGCCCCCTGCTATAGAGCTGTTGCAGCCTTCCCTCAGCCATTCCATGCCTGGTGCAGAGCTGATCCCTGACCTATGGGGTTTTTGTTAAGTGCAGAAGGAGGAAGGGAATAATGACTAGAAATGACTAGAAAGAGATATTCAGATGCATAGGAATGCCTCGTACCTATGTATGCCACCAACAGGAAGTCACTGACATGCTGTTTACATGTCTGATGCAGATGAAAGTGATGATGACAAACCTTGGGGAAAATACATTTTTGGAGTAAAACTCCTCAAATAATTCAGTCAACATGGTCACTGATCATGTTGACTAAGAAATTCTGAAAGCTGTTATCCAAAAGTGACTTTATCAAGCTCTGAAGTTACCCCTTTCTCACAAGACAGCCTGCTTAAGACGTTGGCATACCCCACTAGTGGATTACAATAGTGGAAGTCCATCTTGGACCATCCTAACTTTCTTTTTGGCTCACTAAGGAGGTCAGAATTTTGTGCCAACCAAACAGTGTCCAAAATACCACCAACCCAACCTTTTTTCCTGCTGCAGTCCATCCCCTAGACAGTTTCTGGCCAGTAGTGAGCAATATGAATGTCACAGAATGCATATTTCAGGGATCTTTGTAAGGATGCTGTCATTGCGTGTGTCCATCTATAAGGAAATAACTAGATGGTTCTCTGTTGCTTCTCCCCCACTGTCCATCAGCCATGACGACCCACTCTCCAACCCTCTTTTCTTGTGAGGCCTAGGGTGTAATTGCTGTTGTATGTGTCTGTTTCTATCATGATCATGCTGTTTTATCTGAAAGCTTTGTCTTTGTCTCAACTTTGTGTCTAGTGGTTAGCACAGATCCTGGATCTGGGATATCTTTTGCCAGTGTCCCCATGGCAATGGTAACATGTGGGGACTCCAGGGGAGACTTGGGGCATGTGGGGTAGAAATAGAGATGTCCAGGCTGGGGCAGATGCATTTTCTGACAACCCCCCCTCCACACACACACATAAGAGAGGGATCATTTGGGGGCAACTGTCCAGCTGAACTCTGTCATCCCAGAGTCTGGCTGTTGGCCAGAGTGATGGGCTCTTCAGTCAACACTGGGTTGGTTGATGCTAGGATTTGGATCCATGTGTAAGCCAACCCTAGCTGTAATCAATAAAAAGTTGTGGCCATCTTTTCTCCAATTAACATTTCACCCACTAACATTTTACTTATTTACATTCTCTTTCATTTTGTTATATCCTAACTCCAAGACAGTTCAGTAACATCTCTATGAATATTTGGTATTTATATCAAGCAGAGAACAGTGCGGCAGTACAATATGAACTTGTAGAAACAGGAGGAAATACTCAGGTTGCTCTTGTAAGGTAAAAAGGGAGGGGGAGAGAGAGAGACTTACATTTATAGATTCAGGAAATTTACCTTGGGATAGGAAAGGAGATAAACAAAAATTATTTAAACTTCAATAGAAGAGCTCCTAAGGCTGGCTTTCATATGTGGAAATTGGCTAGCATCAGTCATGAGGAAAGAGTCTCATGCCCTCTATTTCCAGACAAAGGTCTAACTAACTTTTGGGAGCAGGCAGGAAACAAAAGGCTTGAGTAAACAGTTTTAAGAATTAAACAGAGAAGTGAAATAAAAGAACAAACATAATCTTTATAGCCCTCCCCCCAGTTGAAGCTTCTTTGCTTCCAACAATGTCCACTCACTAGTCCAGCTGTCAGTTTTTACATTTATAGTAAGGTAGTGACTTCACATCATTATAAGAAGCTGGATTTGTGAGCTGGCATCACTGAAAAGGGATGAGGGCCTGCATGATTTAATATCTTGTCACTGTTGTTGTTGCTGATGTTAAAATACCTAAATATGATTATTTATTTTACTATAGGTCTCTGCATTGTGGGAATTTTTTCACTCAGGACAGCAGAAAGTCAAGAAAAAGATAATGGTGAATTTGATTCACCAGGCCTAATGGGACCGAGAGGACCCCCTGGGCCACCTGGACCACCTGGACCAAAGGGATTGGATGGATTACCTGGGCTACAAGGTATGGTTTGAGCGATTTATAGAAAATTTTCAGGTACAGATTTCATTGAAAGGAAAAGCATTGCAATGGAAAAAAATCAAGAATTTCTGTGGGTTACAGTTTGGAAAAGATACTTTGCATGAAGATTCTAAGAGCAGTGGTGCAAAAATTTAATTTTTCTGTGCTCTGCCTTGGATTAGTATATATCCTGGATGGTTTGTATTTTAACATGTTATATTTAAATTTATAACTGTTTTAACTCTTAAAATTGTTTAATTGTTTTTTTTAAATTTTATATTTATATTTTTAATATTGTTATACTGATTTTAATTTGTATAGTTTTATACTTGTTCTCTGCCTTGAATTTGGGAGTATTGGAAGTATTGGGAGAAAGCCAGGATATAAGAAAATAAAATAAGAAAATAATATTTTTTTTCTGGATGCAAAATATCCCAAAGCTGTAGAATTTTAAACAAACAAACAAGGAGAGGTGTCATCAGAACAGATGTGTAGTAATACAACAGTTATGGGTGTTTGTTTATTGTAAAAAGAAAAAGCATGTACGATGAGAGTTGAGTTCCTTTTGTTTTGGTGAAACGGTGAAGAAATAATAAGTTATTTAAATTATGTGTCTCTCTCTGTGTGTGTGGTTTTCCTCAAACGATCAATTCCAATATGCAACATGCCTAGGTCAAAAATCCTCCAGTTCCTGACAATGGAAAGGAGAGGGAATCATGCTTGGGACAAAATAAACTGAGGTCTTTGGGCATGACTCCCATGGTACTGATCAGAAAGCAGCCTCTTAACCACTCAGGCAGAGTAACAAATGACAATTGCACATATCATGGGGTATTTCCCTTCACCTCATGCTCCACTCGTAGACTCTAAGTCTGACTGAATGTTTATGCTTTGTATAGCAGGGAGCCCTCTGATCTGAATACAAGGGACAGGTTACATTAGGAAGAGGGAGGGCCACACATCTGTGCACTTTATGGACCAATAGCCTCACCCTTGTATGGGTCAAACAGCTCTTTCATTGAAGCATGCACTATGGCAATTCATATGATTATTGTCCTGTCCCTTATGTTGACTGATAACTCTGCCTTCCATGGCAGCATCTTTGCAAACCCATTGTTCCTTAATCCTCCTAGTAGTAGTAGTAGTAGTAGTAGTGTGTGGGGGGGGGGGGCGGGGAGCACCTTCCCAACAGGGAGCATTTCATGAGTTCAAAAGTGCAGAAATGACTTGGATTTGTACTGGCCAAATTCCTGAATGTATGCCTTGAGAATGAACACCCACTCTTATTTTAAAACTGAATGAGATTTTAAATGTCTTTATAGCAGACATTTCATGAAAACATCAAGGAGTTTATTTCTTTTTAAAACTAAGGCCAAGATCCTCATCAAACATGTAACCACAATGACATAGATATGTTTAAGTCCCACCTGGGGGGGGGGGGGGGAGGGTTCGATTTTCAAAAACTAGAAAATCAAGAAAGGTAATTAAAAATATTAAATTATAATATGTAATTTATCAAAATTGTATTTTAGAAAAATGAGATCTACTGTCCCTGTAGCACATTGGAAGGATCTTCTAAAGCTTTTTCTAGGAGCAGCAGCAAGCAAGACTTGCTTGCATAATGCATGAGTGCAGAGTGGCAGGGTGTGTTTCTCGAACGGGAACAGCAAATGTGTTAGGCAATGGGATTGAGGTAGAAGGATTTTTCTAAAGCTTTTCAAAAAATCTTTAGAAGACTCTCTGATGTGCAGTGGGAACAGGTGACTAAGTAGACCTCAAGCCCTGCCTCAAGCCCATTCTTGCAGTTATCGGATGAAGCTAGGCCACCAAGTCAGTCACTAAAAATACACAAGTCATGAGTTGACTAAAGTTGAGTCAATGCACCATTTATTGCCAAGTCGAGACCAAATCAAGTCACTGAAGCAACCTGAGTCTGAGTCAATTAATGAGTCTGCATCACTGATGTTCACTGTCCCAAACAGAGGCTACATAACAGTATGAAACTGACATATACTGTATTCTAAAGGACTTCAAATGAAACCATGGCACACAAATTTGAATAGAAACTTTCTTTCTGCTTCTCATTCTCCCCTTCCTGTTTTTGTTTGTTTGTTTTGTTTTGTGTTAGGTCTTCCAGGACTACCAGGCCTCAGAGGCCCCCCAGGAGTTCAGGGACCCCGTGGAATGCCAGGAAGAGCAGGAAACCCAGGGCCCCCCGGAATATGCCATCAACAACAAAAATCTGCCTTTGCTGTAGAATTGGGGCAAAATTATCCAGACCCCAATTATCCCATTGTGTTCCACAAGATCCTATACAATGAACAGCAACATTTTGATGAAGCTTCAGGAATCTTTACCTGCCAAATTCCTGGAGTCTATTTCTTTGGCTACAATCTGATGGTAAACCTGAATGCACATATTACCTTGGTAGATAATGGCACTGAGGTGATAGGCTCTTACCAAAATGCGACAGGTGCCTTTGAAAACCTTTCAGGAAGTACGATCCTGAAGCTGGACAAAGGAAAAAAAGTGTGGTTAGAAGCAAAGCAAGATTATAATGGACTAACCCACAAAAGTTACTTTATAGGCTACCTTATTTTTCCCTCCTAGATTCTATATAAATGAGCCAGATTATAAAGATTAGAACAACTGACCACATAAGCAGAATTGCAGATCAATTTGTCCTGGCTTTTCATGCACGTAATGGGCTACCTGTTGTCTGAGTTACAGAAATGAATCAATAATAATAATAATAATAATAATGTTTATTTATAACCCGCTCCTCTAGCAAAGTAATTGGAGTGGGGTACAACAAGTTTAAAAAATGCAGACTAAAACAACTATCATGCCCCTTCCCGACCCCTCCCTTAAAATTAAGCTAGTAAATATTAAAATCGACAACAGTTAAAAACAAAGTCATGAACAATTCTTGTGCAAATAAGCAACAGATGAAATCAAGGAAGTTGAATAAAGGGGACAATGGAAGTTATCTACCCAATTACCGTTTCAGAGCCAGGAATTGATTATTTTTTCAGGGGAAGGCCTGCCGGAAGAGATGCGCCTTTAAAGTTTGTTTGAAACTAGCAAGTGATGTAATAAGACACATCTCGTCCAGCAGGTCGTTCCAAAGTTTGGGAGCGGGTAGCGAAAAAGTCCTCTGGGAGGTCTGCGACAGCCTAGTTTTCATAGGCTGTAACAGGTTCCTCCCAGAGGACCGGAGTGTGCGGGGAGGGGGGGTTCATACAGGAAGAGGTGGTCCCTGAGGTAAGATGGGCCTGAGCCATGTAGGGCTTTAAAGGTTAAAACCAACACCTTGTATTGTGCCCGGAAACTGATTGGCAGCCAGTGGAGAGCTTTAAGCACTGGTCTTATGTGCTCTCTCCTTGGTGTTCCAGTAATAAGCCTGGCTGCCGTGTTCTGAACTAGTTGAAGTTTCCGGGTTAGGCACAAAGGTAGTCCCATGTAGAGCGCATTGCAGAAATTCAGATGTGAGGGTGTGTACCACAGATTCCAGGTCTTTTGGGTCCAGGAAAGGGTGCAGCTGGCGTATCAGCTGAAGCTGATAACAGGCGCTCCTGACCACCGCATTCACCTGACTAATCATGTGAAGCGATGAGTCAAGGAGTACCCCCAGACTGCAAACAGAGTCCTTCAAGGAGAGTGTGACTCCGTCTAGGACTGGTAGCTGTATTCCCAAACCTGGTTTCAGGCCTGTATCTGTTAGTACCTCCATTTTGTCTGGATTTAGCTTCAGTCTGTTTTCCCTCATCCAATCCATTACTGCCACAAGACAGTCATTAAGAGGAGAGACACCATCTGAAGTCTGAGCCAACAATCTGGTCATGGAGAGATATATCTGAGTGTCATCAGCATACTGAAGACCCTGAGCTCCATGCCTCCAAATGATGTCACCAAGCGGCTTCATGTAGATATTGAATAGCATCGGGGACAGGATGGCGCCCTGGGGGATGTCTCATTTAAGCTTGATTTTGGACGAGCAACTGTCCCTGAGCCTCAGACTTTGGGATCTGCCGGAGAGAAAGGACTGGAAAATCAGTTTCATCCAAGACTGTCTGGAGTTGGGAGGCGACTGCCCTCTCGATCACCTTGCTCAAAAATGGCAGCAAGGACACTGGTCTGTAGTTGTTTCTATCCAGGGGGTTGAGGGAGGGTTTTTTCAGGAGGGGCTTAACTGCTGCCTCCTTAAGGCAAGATGGTAGGATACCCTCCCTAAGGGACGCATTGATTGTATCCCAAAGGAACACTCTCAATGTGTCTCCTCCCTGGACGACCAGCCAAGATGGACAAGGATCAAGGGGGCAAGTCATCTTCCTCATACTCCCGAGTAGCTTGTCCATGTCATCGGTACTTACAGATTGAAACTCAACCAGTAATGTAGCAACAACGGAATAACTGGACACCTCACCAGTGGGATCTGAAGGAAAGATGGCATCCAAATCGACTCTTATCCGAGAGGTTTTTATCTGCCAATGTAGTAGTACATTTTATCTGCAAATGTAGTAGTACATTTAAGAAGTTTATGCAATGTTCAGAGAATTTTTTATGGTTTTCGTACAATTTGATAATAACTGCTGGATAATAATTTGATGATATGTATAGCATGGAAAAGTTTGTCAAAACATTTGTAATCACTGGTTTGAAATTAAAGATGGAAATTGGCTTTATTGTCTGTGTTCAGAGACTTGAATTCTAATAAATCTGAAAAGTACTGAGGATCTCTACACGCTACTGGAAAGATCAAATCTTTCTTTACTTCCTTAAAATATTTAAACTGTTTGTTAATTGCTGTCAAGACTGTTTTGACTTATGATTGAGAGACCTCCAAAATACTTTGTTATTTTTACTCCTGCTAAAATTTTGAAAACTCAGGCTGTGACTTCTTTGACAGAAATAATTCACCTGTAATGCAGACTTCCTCTTTTCTTAAAACTTTCAACTTTACTGAGCATTATCATCCTTTCCAATGAGTTATCTCATATCATAATATGTACAAAGTATGATAACCTTAATTTAATGGTTTTGAATTCTAGGATGAATTTAGTCTTCATATTACTCTTGGACCCATTTATTTTTCTTTTTGTCACTCCATGGTGTCCATGAGACCTCAATACACTAAAAGCACCAGATCCTGTCTGATCTTGGAAGCTAAGTGGGGTAATCCTTGGTTAGCACTTGGATGGGAGACTGACAACGAATACCAGGTACTGTAGGCTATATTTCAGAGAAAGGAACTGGCAAAACCACCTGTCAGGAAAGAACATTCTCAGTTGCTGCTTCCAGACTAGAGAACTCCATTCTTTGAATGGTCTAGTTAACCTTCTCCTTGGTCTCTTTCTACCAGCAGAGAAGAGGTTTTTATTATGACAGTCTTTTGAATTTTAATTATGGAGCAGTACTGTATGTGTGGTGGCCTAAATTCACTAAAGGCATTAGATCCCATCTGAGTTTGGAAGCTAAGCAGACTCAGCCTTGTTAGTACTTGGATGAGAGACCACCAATGAATACCAGGTGCTGTAAACTATATTTCAAAGTATGAAACAGGTAAAACCACCCCAGGTTATTTCTTTTCTAAGAAAACCTTATGAAATCCATGAGGTTGTCATAAGTCAAAAGCTAACTTCAAGGCACATACACACACACACACACAAACGCAGGAGGCAGTAGGAAAAGAGGAAGGCCACATTATGGGTGGATAGATTTCATCAAGGAAGCCATGGCCCTGAGTTTACAAGAGCTGAGCAGGGTCGTTGATACAGGCTGACTTAGAAGTTTCTCATGCATAAAGTCACCCTAAGTCAAGGTTGACTTTATGGCAATTAACAAAAGTAAAGTTACCAATGGAATGCAAACACAGCAAATATAAGAGTTCTAGTATCTCATTCTGCATTGCTAGAAATTTGGGGACTGAAGGAAAATTTCATGCGGGGGGGGGGGCAGAATTCTTTTTTGGAGGGGAAATGCCTCATTTTGTCTTCCTCCATAGTTGCATTCCAGCTGGCTGGACAACTTTAAATTTTGCACTTTAAACTGCAGCATTTTGTTGCATGTCTATTGTCATGGGTCTATACCTATTAACTATCAGATATAGGACCTTAGTGCTAATCTCCCATACAAGCAAATTTATCCTCAAAATGCTGTAACATAGATTCCAATCCTACATGGAGAGAGAAATCCCAGAAGTCCAAGTAGGGTTCAGGAAAGGAAGAGGCAATAATGACACATTGCAAAAATATGATGGCTAATAGAACATATCAAGGAATTCCAAAAGAAAATCAGCATGTGTTTTATAGACTACAGCAAAGCCTTTGACTACATAGATCATGAAAGACTATGGAATGCCCTTAAACATATGGAAGTGCCACTTCATCTGATAGTCCTCATGAAGAATCTGTACTTAGGACAAGAGGCTACTGTTAGAACATGGAGAAACAGAATAGTTCACAATTGGCAAAAGGGTCAGACAAGGCTGCATCCTTTCACCCTATCTGTTCAACTTCAGAACATATTATACGGAAAGCAGGCTTGGACACAGAAGAAGAAGGAGTGAGAAGAGGAGTGAGAATAGGAGGAAGGAATATCAACAATCTAAGGTATACAGGTGACACCATATTACTAGCAGAAAACATCACAGACCTAGAACAACTACTAAGGAAGATCAAGGAAGAAAGTGAAAAGGCAAATAATGACCATGGAGAAGCTACACAAATTCAACCTAGACAATGAAGATATAGAAACAGTAAGAGGTCTCATACCTGGGATCAAACATTGATCAGAATGACGACTACAGTCAAGAAACCAGAAGAAGACTAAATTGGAGAGGACAGCTATAAAAGAATTACAAAAGACCCTAAAAAGCAAAGATATACAACTGAACATGAAAGTTAGAATCGCCATTGTATTTTCTATTACCACATATAGATGTAAGAGCTGGACAGTTAAGAAAGCAGATAGGAAAAAAATCAATTCATTTGAAATGTTGTGCTGGAGAAAAGATCCCATGACAGCTAAAAAGAAACAAATGGGTCCTAGAACAGATAAAGCTGGAAATCTCCCTGGAAGCCAAGATAACTAAACAGAGCCTATTGTACTTTGGCCATATCATGAGAAGGCACAACTGATTAGAAAAAACAACAATGCTAGGAAAGGCGGAGGGAAGCAAAAAGAGAGAAAGGCTGCATGGTAGATGAATGGAGTTTATTAAGCAGGTCATGGGTATGAATTTGCAGGAACTAAGCCAAGCAGTGGAGCGTAGGGAGTCTTGGAGATGTCTTATGAGTCAAGATGGACTTGAGGGTGGTTAACAACAACAACATCTACGAGGGGGTATCCAAAAGTTTTAATGATCACCTTTTAAAAAATTGACAGAAAGTTTGTTTTGATTTGTAATTGTTAACTTCTCTCTAGATTAGTCACTATCTAGATTTATACATTTTTTCCCAGTGTATCTTGACCCTCCAAATACCTAATGTTGTAGAAGTATGCAGATTGTGCTTTACGAGGGGGTATCGTATGCACTGATAAATGGATGATTCTGTCATGTTTAGTTTTCCAATTTTTAGTCTTAAATTTGCTCTTTACCATTTCCACATGCATTTTTAAAGTAAACACAAAAAAGTATTGTAAAAAAAAAAAAAAGTGAACTCCTGCCCTCCTGTCTGTCCCTGACTTCCATTCCACCAAGAGCATCTGAGGAAGTAGACTAAAGTCTATGAAAGCTTATGCTACAAATTGCTTTATTCTTTCTTCTTTTTTTCAATTAGACTCAAATGTCCTACAAAATCTCGATACATATTAATTCTACAGACTAACACAGCTATATCTTTAAATTCTACAAAAAAAGTATGTATTTTCAAACATGTCTGCTAATTATCACCTGGAAGCTATTATGGCATATTGATGAAATTTTGTCAGTGTCATCATTGGTCCCTAAGTGCCCATTGCTGAGAAAATCAGCTCATTACATCCTCTATTTTTGTGACTGGCTCTGCCAGAAGTGACTAAAGTGTGAAATCCTTGTCAGGCGCAATCTGCAGACTTCTACAATATCAGGTATTTGGAGGGTCAAGATATGCTGGGAAAAATGTATGAACCTAGATACTGTAGTGACTACATAGCGATAAGTTAACAACTACAAATCAAAACAAACTTTCTGTCCATTTTTTTAAAGGTGATCATTAAAACTTTTGGCTACTCCCTCATATTAATGACAACCTACACAATAAGAAGGGGCACATTCTTGGTTTTGAACCAAGAATCATAATGCATCCTGGGAAAGCTGAACCTTCTAGTGGCATGGAAGCTCAGCATTTGTGAACCAATCCCACTCTGTTCATGTATAAATATCTTATTCTCTATTTGGGGAAAAAAAAATTGTCAATAACTATTTTTGCATATCCTAGGCTGACATCTAGAGGCAGATAAAGGAAATATTGCTACAATGGGACAGGAATTTAAAATGAAGGACTTGTGATGGGTTTGAAAGTGTGAACTCTTCTGCTCAGAAAGATGACTTTGCCTCGATATTGTTTCTTGCTGGTGACAATTACCAAACTTTGAGCATTTTACTTCTCAGAAATGATCTGGTAGGTAATAAGATACAGAGTGTATTATCTGATGTTCACAAGAGAATTTATAACCACCTCTTCCTCTCCACCCTGTACTGCCAGCCTCACATTTCCACAGATACTTTATCCACAGATTCAGCTATCCAAGGCTTGAAAGCATTGCAAATATATATAAATTCCAAAATGCAAGCCTTGATTTTGCTATATTCTATAAGGGAGTCTTTTGAGATGTGGTGCTGTAGAAGAGTGCTGAGGATACTGTGGAAGGCCAGAAGGAAAAAAAACCCTGGAAAATCAGGGAGGAATGGGAATGGAATAGCCTATCCCACAAAAAGGTTGTCTAGAACCCCAGAAAAGAGCACACCACACAAGAATCCTTTGTTGTCGTGCTGTTCCTATGTGTTTGGAGCAACATGTGTCAACGAACATATTTTATATGTTGAGCCAGGAATCATGCTAGGTCAACAGAAACTGGACCTTTTCAGGGGAAAACTGGCAACAAGGCAACACAAGGCAAGCAAAAGTAAACTGTTGCATCTTCTCCTAGCTTGTTTTTTTTCTTCCTCATTAATAGCTTTTGCCATTTTGATCACAGTCTGATCACAGTCTGATGTTATTTGAGTACATGGGTATCAGTTTTCACCTGTGAAATGTTGGAGGGTATGCCCATGCACCTTACTATTGAGAGATGATTAAGGAACGGATCACTCTGAGTACAACTCCTTTCCTTCAGAAGTTGTGTAGTTGGTGTACCAGCTAAAGATGAGTAAAGACACTCCTGTCTAATACTGAAACACATGTTTATTATAAAATGGAGCAAAGAATGTGTTTGTCTATTGCATCCTTTTAAATGAACTAATTAGAGGTGGTTTTGTCAGTTTCCTCTGAAATATAGCCTACAGCAGTTGGTATTTGTTGGAGGCCTCCCATCTAAGTACTAACTAGAGCTGACCCTGCTTAGCTTCCCAGATCAGATGAGATATGGTACCTTTAGGATATTTAGACCACAGCACACAGGAGTGCTCCATAATTAAACAATAAAAAGACTGCTTTAAAAAAAAAATCTTCTCTTCCTGGTGGAAAGAGAGCAGGGAGGAGGCCAACCAGACCTTCTACAGAAAGGAGTTCTCCAACTTGGAAGAAGTGGTGGAACTGTGAGAAAATCCTGCAGATCTTAAAACTTGAGCTGACTTGTATGGTCTTCCAGATAGTCTGGACCTAAGCTGTGTAGGGCAGTAGTCCTCAAACATTTTATCTTTGGGATCCCCCAATAATAATAATAATAATAATTTTATTTATAACCCGCCCCTCTGAGTGAGCAATCAGGGCAGGATACAACAAGTTAAAACAATTACATTTACATGTGGACATTACTCCTGACTTGATGTAGTACATGAAAAAAATATTTTGTTTATTTAGTGGGTGTATTTCCAGTCTCACATTATTGTACTTTTATATTAACATTTTATAAGAAACATTTTATTTTAACATTTTATAAGGAAATAACATCATTCAAATTAGAACAGCTTCATTTAAATAAATTAAATATTTTACTCAAAACATGTGGAAGTTTTACATGTAAAAAAGTTTGGGAAGAGAGGGATTATGTGGAGGAGGGATCAGGATCTTTAAGACTTGCACCCTCTTTGAGCCACTCTTATGCCTCCCTGGTGTACCTCTGCAAACCCCTGATGTAGGGCTTAGAAGGTCAAAACCAGCATTTTGAATTTTGTGTGAAAATGGATGGGTAGCCGATGAAACTCTTTCAGCAGAAGACTTCCATGTTATCAGCCCAGTCAACAGCCTGTCCACAGTATTTTGGACCTGAAGTTTCTGAACAGTTTCCAAAGGCAGTACCACACAAAGAGTGTTACAGTGGTCCCAATGAGATGTAATAAAGGTGTGTGTTGCTATAAACTGAGTTATATTTTGATGCACTTTTCTGAATTTTGTGATGAAGTTTCCCTGTCAAAAGTGTATGTAAGGCAGCATATATTGGAAGGGAGAGTGTGCATTCAATGGTGTAAGTTATTAAAAACAACAAACACAACTGCACTGTACTAGGCAAATTTGCATATAAAATGTGTATATTAGCAGACATGTTTGAAAATACATACTTTTTTTGGTAGAATTTAAAGATATAGCTGTGTTAGTCTGTAGAATTAATATGTACAGAGTTTTTGTAGCACATTTGAGTCTAACTGAAAAAAAAGAAGAAGGAAGAAAGCAATTTGTAGCATAAGCTTTCATAGACTTTACTCTACTTCCTCAGATGCTCTTGATGGAATGGAAGTCAGTGACAGACAGGAGGACAGGAGTTCACTTTTTTAACGATACTTTTTTGTGTTTACTTAAAAAATGCATGTGGAAATGGTAAAAAGCAACTTTAAGACTAAAAATTGAAAGACTATACATGACAGGATCATCCATTTATCAGTGCATATAATTTTCATACTTGTACAACTGTATAAAGTATATAAGGTTTAGAGAGAGAGAGAGAGAGAGAGAGAAGTAGGGAGAGGCCCACAGACTGGCAAAGACAAAGAACGGCTACTTAGGCCATCTTTCACATTGATCTCTGCATTGAAATGTGTTACTACATATAATATGTGGAGGGGTGGGTGGGTTATCAAACAGCAGTCTGGCAGAGTTTTGTGGTTTAATCGATTAAATAAATACAGTGCATTTGTCTATTGCAAAATGTTCTAATTTTAATAAATTCACATCAACTGTTCAGAGTTGGACAGACAGCTGTGATTTCATTCATGGGAAACTGGTCACATGCTGATTTTTCTTTGGAAGGAAGGCATGGGGATTTGAATTCAAGGATTTTACAATGTCAAAAATAAATATTAGGAAGGAAGGAATGATGAGAAGGTTGGGAAATTTGTTCCTGGACAAAACAAGTAAATAAATGATTAACTTAAAAAAAATCCCTAGGTATGCATAAACATTTAAGTGATGTAGCTGATCACTCAGACTTGAGCAGACTTTACACACAGGCTCTGAGAGAACTATCACTTTCAAGTGCTCACCATGAAGCTGGGAACATCCCCATCTCACAGCTTTATTTCTTCAGGTTTGTTCCTTTATTCATCTAACCATTTAATTCTCTTCCCCAGCAATGACACAAATGTAATCCAATGCTTTCAAAAGTAACACTGGGAACATACTCATAACTTGGAACCAGGGTTTCTTAAGTACTGCCTTTCTGCCACTCCTGACTGTATATGGTTTGAGATTATCCAGAGAGACACTGATAAATCATTTCCATTTCCAAATAATTTCTTAAGGAACTCAGGAAAAGTCCCTGCATAAGACAAGGCCAGGGCTGAAGTTTTTTCTTCTGTGTTGGGAAGCGGTAAGGAGGGACCGTTGAAGGGGCCATGGAGAAAGAAGGCCATGGAGAAAGTCTGTTTTGCAGGTTAATGTGTCAGAAAAACCCAGAGTAGACCCTTGATATCTGCTGGGGTGTGGTTGCCAGATCCCCTGTGGATACCAAAATCCATGGATGCTCAAATCCCATTAAATACAATGGATAGTAAAATAGTTTCCCTTTCATGATTATGATATGAAGATATCCTAGCAAAAAAATAAGCAAAGTAATTATAAACTTAAAGATGTAGAAGAAATAGAAGTGATAGAAATAAGAAAACACTGGCTACTCTACGGGTAACTAGCAGAGAGATTCAAGACATATCTAGCTCAGGAAAACTTTGAACTAAAAAGGAATGGACTGGATTACTTACTAATACAAGAAGACAAGAAACTAACACCTACGTTCTACAAACTTCTGTTGGTAAGGAGCAAGAGCTAAAAAAGATTCCATGATGCTCTGGATAAAAGATCTAGGCTGAGAAATCTAATTGGATAGTCAAAACTACACTAGGAAGAAACCCCTGAAATTTACCAAAACCCAAAACTTGCATGAAAATTTCTTAAAGATGGAATTGCAGTGGCACCTCACACTGGTAAAGATAGTAAAAATCTATAAAGGTACGAGCAACACTTGCTGGGAAGTGCCATTCTGCAATGGGAACATGGTACCATGTTTGGTGGGAATGCCCTACAATGAAAAAAATCTGAAACTGCATACATACAGAGATTTGCAACATAATAGAAATAAAATATGATTTGCTTCCAGAAATATATCTGCACAATATGACCAACAAATTGCCAATAGACCTGAAAAAAGAAACACTGGAAAAAATGTTATATGCAGGAAGATCACTCTTGGAACAAGTCTGGAGAACAAATATTATGTCAACAACAGATGAATGGTTAATCAAACTACAAGATATGGCAGAAATGGACTGATTAACGAACTTGATAAATAGAAAGCCAGAAGGGAAAATTGAGAAGGAATTGGGGGGGGGGGGGGGATAAGTAAATACTGTAAAAATAAACGGAAAAGCAGATAACAATGATGTATAAATATTAATATGTTTCACATAAATTAATGAAACACTAAGAATCCTGAAGTTAACTAGAAACATAACAATAATCAGAAGAAAATGTTAATACAGGAAGTTTAGAACAAGAAGAAATGAAGAAAATAGAAAATGTTCCCAGTAGAAATTTATTTGTCTTTAATGTGCATGATGTAAATACTGTAATAGATAGATAGATAGATAGATTATACATAAGCCAGAAAAGAACTTTTATTTATGTACCTGTAATGTAATATCAATAAAAAATAAAGTGAGAGTAAAATTGTGTCCCTTATTTAAAATGGCAAAATCAAGGGTTGCTTTTTGGAATTTATATATGTTTTCAAACATTTTCAAGGTATAAATAGTTGAATACATGGATAAAAAAATCCATGGACACAAAGGGCGAACTGTACAATGACAAGAGTAGATGTTGTTATTAACCACCTTCAAGTGAGCCTGAACTTATGGCAATCCTATGAATGAGACTTCTCCAAGACACCCTATCCTTGACTGCCCTGTTCAGTTCTTGCAGACGCAGGGCGGTGGCTTTGTTGATTGAATGTATGCACCTGGAATGCAATCTTCCTGTTTTGCTGCTTCCTTCTATGTTGCCTAGTATTAATGTCTTATTAATAAGGAGGCCCAAAAAGGCGGTCCATTTGGGACTGCCAAAGCAGGTGCCACCAGGCCGAGGCATGTGGTCTCGGCGGCCCTGGGATGATTGGGCCAGGAGTGACTTCAGGCTGCCCCTTCCTGCCCATTTGTTTCACCCCATAGACAATTTGGCTTTTAGAGAGTTTAGGCAAGGTTTCATCTAGGATCGATTTGTTTGTCCTTTTAGCAGGCCATGGTGTTCATAGAACTTCTCCAGCACCACCATTCCAAATGTGTTGATCTTCTTATCAACTTTCCTTGCCATCCAGCTGTAACATTGATATGCAGTGAAGGAAAATACAGTGGCATGGACATTCAGTGAAATATGTTTGCATTTCAAGTTTTTGTCTAGTTCTTTCATAGCTGCCCTTCCAAGACCTAGTCTTTTGATTTCTTGACTGCAGTCTCCATTGTGATCAATGGGGCTTTCTAGATTGGCAGGAAAGTGCGACATGAAGTTGCCTTTTCCTTAATACTTAGCTGCTGCACTGCAAGTCCTAGGTGTGTAATAAAAAGGCATAGGGCAGCTACACTGAGGAGGTGTGGGGACGACTTATCTGAAGTCTTTTCTGTTGCTCAGCAACTACATTGGAAGCTGTCAGGATGATAGAAACACAGGCAGAGCAGCTGCACGGGTGGCAATGAACGGGGCTTTTGGCTGCACTGAACCTTTAATAATTTTTTTGTTGCCGGCTGCGAACTGCGCAGTTGCACCAGTACATCATACAGGCAATTGTATTGCCAGCTGCGAACTGTGCAGTTGCGCAGGTACATCACACATGAACTGTGCAGTTATGAAGATCTGTCAAATTACCATTGTGGTTTCACTGCCCTTTTCTAAGTGCGCAGTTGCATCGGTGCACCATGAATGAACCCCTTTATTTTATAATAATAATAATAATAATTATTATTATTATTATTATTTATACCCCACCCCTTTGAAATCAATCGAGGCGGCTTACACATTAAAATACTATTACATCAATAAAACAAACTGCATCCTTCCCCCCCCCTTAAAAAGATATTAAATCCGTTACAATTTAAGTTTATGAATAAACTTCTTTATTTTATGAATGAATTGACATTTTATGCACAGTTGCATAACAGTTACAGCATCCCAGAGTCCCTACTGCGCATGTCTAGGGTTTGGATTAGGGCTGGTGCTAGGGTTTGGGAGCTTTAAAAAACTGCACAGTTGCACTGCAGCATTTAGACACAGTTGCGCAGTTACACCCTTTTTAAAAAGAAGCTGGGAAAAGCAGCTCCATTTTAAAGCTGCTTTTTCCCCACTAAAATGCAAAAGAAGTGCATTCATGCCAAACTTTCAATGTGGGTCATCTAAAAGCTACACTTTCATGCAGGCATGAACACACCCCTTTTTGCCACTCTAGATCAGCCCACTGAGTGATCCATGATATGGAAAATCTTTGACTATTTCAATTTCTTCATTGTCTATATTAAACTTATTGAAATCATCCCTGGACATTACTTTTGGTTTCTTTAGGTTCAGCATTAATCCTGCCTTAGCACTTTCCTTCTTGACTTTCCTCAGTAATCATTACAGGTCCTTGATATTTTCTACGAGTAGTATGGTGTCATCTGCATATTTCAAATTGTTGACATTTCTTCCTCCAATTTTCACACCTCCTTCCTCTAAATTTCATCCTGCTTTGAAGATGATCTTTGAAGTTGAACATATACAGTGATAAAATAGAGCCATTTCTGACCCTCTTTCTGATCAGAAGCCATACTGTTTCTCTGTATTCTGTCCTAACAGTAGACTCTTATTATGAGTACAGATTGAGCATCAGGATAATCAAAGGTTGTGACACGATCCATAACTTTTCAATATCCATGAAGGCAAAGGCTTTGCTATAGTCTATAAAGCACATGCTGAATTTCTTCTGGAATTCTCCAATGCACTTCATTACCCAACATATGTTTGCAATGTGATCCTTAGTGCCTCCTGAATCCAGCTTGAATGTCTTTCACTTTTCACTCCATACATAGTAGAAGTCTTTGGTATAGAATTTTGAGCATGACTTTACTTGCATGTGAGATTAATGCATTAGTCCTGTGTCTGGATCCAGTGGCTTAGTGGTTAAGATGCCAGTTCTGATGATTGGAATATTGGAAGTTTGGAAGTTTGAGGCCCACACCATAGGTAATGCTTGCTAGTAATGGATAGAGGGAAGCAAGTGTGAAACCCTCTTAAAAATCTTTCACTACACAAATTCTATGATGAGACAATCTAAAATGAACCAAGAGTTAGGGACAGGATGCACACAATAAGATAAAAGGGCAGAACAGAGGGCATTTATAAGGAGCACCCCTGGTTAATGACACAACTGCACTGGATTTTCACAGAACCATTTCTTGCTTCCTGTATCTGCTTACTATGCAAGGGATTATGGCCTCCTTACTTAGGGTTGCCATATGTCCCTTATTATACGGGACACCCCTTATTTGAGGGTTGAAAATTTTGTCCCTTATGAAGCTGGCACGTGCCTTTAGTAGAAGGGATTTAGTAGAGAGGAGATTTTAAAAAATAATTAGTTCATGAATTCTGTTGATTGTCAAGCGTACAGTAACCAAGTAGAGAGCTCTGAAAAAGATAGCCATGATCCGAGTTTATTGCATTAAAAAATCCCTCGACTTACCCTTTGCGTATTACAGTCGTTTATGGGATGCAGTCGGGTATTGTCGCAGGGAAAATGCTGCCAATGCCACCACCTGACTGCATCCTGTCTAAAACTTGGTTATAAGCAACACTCAGCTGACTGATTTGCAAAGTCAGGACTTCCCAAATCAACCAGCTGAGCCCAGCTTGTAGCCGGGTTTTAGGTGGGAAGCAGTCTGACAGCAACAGCGGCAGCATTTTCTCTGCGATAATACCCAACTGCAGCCCGTAGTCGACTGCAAAATGCAAGGGGTATGTCAGGTTTTAAAAAAATACAATAAACTCTTTAGTCTGTTTCAGTATAAAAAGGAAGGAAGATGTAGGTGAATTCAGGAAAACTCTTGAGACTGATTTATTTAGCATGGCAGTTCACCATTATCATGAGCTGAGCAACTGCTTATGCAGTTCAACTTTCCTGGACATACATTCTGTGACTTACAGTTAGCTCTTCTTGAACTAATTAACTAACTAAATACATTTCAAAGGAAGGTTGAAAAGAGAAGTAGCTAAAATCAGTAAGCTGCAAATTATTGATTTCCTACCTCTTTTTTATTACAGGTCTGTGGCTCTTAATACTTTCTTTACTTAGAGCAGCAGAAACTCATGATATGGATGATGCTCCAGTTAGTGTACCGCTGGGTCTACAAGGACCCCCTGGCTTGCCAGGTCCCCCTGGTCCCCCTGGAGAAAAAGGGAATACAGGAGATGTTGGGCAAGCAGGTATGCATTTTCATTCAATTCATAGTGTTTCCCCCTCATCTGGTAGCTTGCAAATGAAAATATTGCAACAGCAAAGTTGATAAACATTTGTGTGTGTGTGTATTTAGGATTTAACTATAGAACAGCTCAAAGCTACAGTATTTTGAATGTAGGTACAGTTGGGGGCAGGGTTCATAATAAAAAAAGCATATTTTACTCACAGTTGCATATTTCTTTCTCCTCTTCAAGATGCACAGTAAAATATCAAAAAACAAAAAACAAACCTTGAGATATCAATCAAATGTCTGCCTCATGCAGCTAGCAACTGGAATTAGTTGGCAGTAATATATTTTATCTGCTAGTAGCTAAAGAACATGATGGGTGAAAGGACATACATAACCCCTAAGGGCATTATTCTGGTTCCCAAGTCCTTCCTCATTTTAATTTTTTAAAAATTGAAAATGACTCCCCATCCCCCTTGGAGCACCACAGTTATCCATTGCCTGGTGGAATCTTTTAACTGGAGACATCAGGAACTTAACAACAACAACAACAACAACAACAGTTTATTTCTTACCTTCCTCTTCCCATGGATTGAGGCAGGAAACAACAACAATTAACAGACACACCACATGAATTAAAACATATCAGTTAAAATACACATCAATTTAAAAGGAGATACATACAATTTAAAGGGGCAAGATATACACATATTAAAACAATCCACAGTTAAAATCCATCATTTTAAATTCACAATTTAAAACTGATCTGGTTAAGCCTGCCAGAAAAGATTGGTCTTCAATGCTCTTTTGAATTCAGACAGCCTATTCAGCTGTTGAATCTTTTTTGGCAGGACCTTCTACAATCTAGGGAAGGCTAGAAAAAGTACTCGCCAACTTAGTCCTGGCTGACTGGAATAAACATCCACCAGAGGAGTATATGGAGCAGATTATATGGGAGGACATGATCCTGTAGATAATCTGGAACCAAACCATGTAGGGCTTTAAAGGTAATAACAAACACTTTGTACCTTGCCCTAATTGCCCTAATTAGAAACTAACTGGCATCCAGTGGAGTGATTTTAATATTGGTGTAATGTGATCACTCCTGGATGTCTCAGTAATCAATCTGGCTGCCATGTTTCGAACTAGCTGAAGTTCCTAGCTTGGTACAGAGGTAGCCCAATGTACAATGCCTTACAAAAGGCTAGCCTTGAGGTTACCAGCACATGCACTACGATCTTTAGGTCCTCCAGCTCTAGGAAGGGGTGCAGCTAGGATATCAGACAAACCTGAAAGTTGCATCTATCTGAACTGTCATTTGGAGTTACAAATCCAGAAGCACCCCCAAGCTGTAAACACAGTGTTTCAGGGGGAGTGTAACCCCATCCATGACTGTATGTATGTTTTTATGAATTGACTATATGTATGTTTTTGTGAATTGTTGGAATCCTGCCTCGATCCAGTGGGAGAGGCGGGAAATATAAATAAATTTTACTATTATTATTATTATTATTATTATCACTATTATTATATGACTGGTTGACACAGATCCAAACCCAGGTTAGGACCTTTGACAGTAAGCACCTCTGTCTTGTTTGCATTCAGCTTCAGTTTTTTTCCCTCCTCATCCAGCCCATTACCTCCTCCAGGCATTCATTCAGAGGTTGTTTTTGAAGGCATGGAAAAATATATTTAGATGTCATTAGCATACTAGGAGCAGCACCCCCCCCCCCATGCTTCTGGATCATGTCTCCTAGAGGTTTCATGTAGATGTTATTTAGCATTAGAGATAGAATGGCACCTTTTGGTATACCATATAACAGACCCCCCCCTTTTTTTTTTTGAAGAGCAGCTATCCGCAAGCACCACCATCTGGAACCTGCCCAAGAGATAGGACCAGAACCACTGAAGCATAGTTACTCCAAATCCCCCAGACATTCCAGAAAGATACCTATAAAATGCCACTGAGAGATCCAAAAGCACCAGCAGGGACAAAGTCCCTGCTCTACCACCAAGTAATGGTCCTTACTAGTATTCAGCATAAGCTTTTTAGATATCTGAGAAATGTAATGAATTCCCTTCCCTAAAACCAATATCTATATATTTGCCATTGAATTTCATAATAACTATATTTGTCACACTGAGAAGGGAGCAAGCTTGTTTTCTGCCGCTCCAAATAACAGAACCCGGAACAATGGATGCAAGCTACAGGAAAAGAGATTCCACCTCAACTTTAGGAGGAACTTCCTGACAGTAAGGGCTGTTCGACAGTGGAACACACTGCCTCGGAGTGTAATGGAGTCTCCTTCCTTAGAGGTCCTTAAACAGAGGCTGGATGGCCATCTGTTGGGGATGCTTTGATTAGGAGTCCCTGCATGGCATGGAGTTGGACTGGATGGCCCTTGTGGTCTCTTCCAATTCTGTGGTTCTATGAAATATTATTTGAAACATTTTAACTCCAGAGTTGCTGCAGCCCTAAACCACTCGCCTAGGTAATGCAGTAGGAAAACTGTTCAACATTCCAGGCTGTTTTCCAGCAAACCTTACTTATTCCATTAATTCTATTATGTTATTCATTCTTCCTTAAGGTATGGTATGGTTATTTGTACTTCTGTAGAGAAGAAGAGACCTCAAGGACCATCCAGTCCAACTCTCTGCCATACAAGAATACACAATCAAAGCACCCCAAACAGATTGCCATCCAGCCTCTGTTTAGAAACCTCCAAAGAAGGAGACTCTCCCCCACTCTGAAGGAGTGTGTTCTACAGCTCACTGTCTGGAAGTTTTCCTAATGTTTAGGTGGAATCTTTTTTCATGTAGTTGACATCCATTGCTCCGTGTTAGATGATACTTTACTTCTGGCCCAAAAACAGTATTCTTTATCCCTCATAGATCCCAGACTTTTGGAAAAGTAGGGAAAAGGATACCATCTGACAGAGTGCAGAGCTAATTGGTTGACCTTCCTTGCTTTAGCAAGAGAATGAGGCAGTAATGAAGGTTTCATGTTTTACTATTATCTGTAACAGCAAGGAATTCAGGAAAGAATGTCCTCTATGACTATTAGCTGATCATACTAAACTGGGCATTATGCTATGTAGCTGTGTGGGTATGTTCCATTTTTAAAATCCTTTTTGGGTGCAAGGCTAGAGAGACTATCCTGCTGTGTTCCTGGCCTTCTACATCAGTGGGGTTCAAACCACACATTTCTAGTGCAAATAGTCATCTGGAAGACGGAACTCTGTGGGAGAAGCTTCACCTTCAATTTGTTTCTTCACCAGTGGCAACCAGCCATATTCTAAAGCAGATTCTGGTGTATAACATGAAGTTAGATATTAGAAAATACTTCTACTTTTGGACTATGTGGCCATGTTCTGGAAGAGTTTATTCCTGATGTTTCACCAGCATCTGTGGCTGGCATCTTCAGAGGGTGGTGACATGGAAGGTGACTGGGGTATATATACTGTGTGACCTTTGGTTGAGAGGAAGTGATTTACCTGTTAATCTGTGTATTTGGTCTGGTTGCATGTCAAGATCTCAGTGTGTCTATTTAATTAGTAATCCATTGTCTGATGGGAAAAACCCCTCACCCTGGGTGGTTTTCATTTGCACATGCTGGGTATTGATTTTGCTGTTTTTCAGAACTTGTAGCCAAACTTAGGGGCTGTACAGACAGCCCATAAGGGGTGGCAGGATGCTGCCCCTTTGCTAGCCAGATCAGGGCCACAGCAACTGCACACCATGGTCCTGATCTGGCCTTTCTGCAGTGCAAAAAAGGAGCCACAAAAAGCGGCTCCTTTTTGTGCCATGGAAAGGGTGACATAAGCTATGGCACTGCCGCTTTTCAGCACTCCATTCATGCTGTGTCATCTGGACACAACACTAGAGGATCACTGTGATGCCACCCACCATCACGCCAGCATGGTGGTAGAGTCAGGGTGTGCGTCGTGTGGATGTCACACCCCCACTGTATCCCAGTCGCTGATCAGTACACTATTTGTTTACTTTAAGGTTTCTTCTTTCATGTTGAAGTTCTCTAGGTGTTTGTGGATTTCAATGGCTTCCCTGTGTATTCTGACTTGGACTGTTTTTGTGGCCTCTAGGATCCTCCAGCATCCCCCCCCCGCCCACACACTATATATTTTTTGCCAAAGCTAATGTAGGTGAGCATCAGTGTGGTCTCCAAGATCTGCTGGAAGGCTGATACAGCCCTCTAGTTTTCCACAGTTGCCCACTTCTGAAGTACACCGACAGAGGGGACTGCTGTGGAGAGAAGGATGCCTCTGAGAAACATTTAAAAGACTTCTCACTACCCCTGATATGTTACTTCTATTCCCACTGACTCCTGGCCTATGTCTTGTTTTTCAGATCTTCAAGAATCCCTTGGGTTCTTAAGAGAAACTGGATCAGTAGGATACAGACTATCAGGAACACACAGTGGGCTTATGCCGGGCCTACTTCAGCATTCTTTCTATTTATCATTCTCCTTTTTTGTTTTAGGTGCTCAAGGGCCACAAGGCCGATATGGCTCTCTAGGAGCTAGGGGATTTCCCGGAACTCCAGGAACCCCAGGAATCCCAGGCCCCCCCGGAATATGCCACCACCAACAGAAATCTGCCTTTGCTGTAGAACTGGGTCAAAATTATCCAGACCCCAACCAGCCCATTGTGTTCCACAAGACACTATACAATGAACAGCAACATTTTGATGAGACTTCAGGAATCTTTACCTGCCAAATCCCTGGAGTGTATTTCTTTAGCTACAACCTAGAGGCAAACCTAAATGCACATATTATACTGGTAGCTAATGGCACTGAGGTGATAGGCTCTTATCAGAATATGACAGATACTTGTGAAAATGTGTCAGGCAGTATGATCCTTAAACTGGATAAAGGAGAAAAAGTGTGGTTAGAAGCAAAACGGGATTATAATGGGGTAACCCAAAGTAGTCATTTTATGGGGTATCTTATTTTTAAATCCTAGAATCCATATAAAGAGCCTTGGTTGAAAGTGTAGTTGTATTTATCTGGTAAGTTGTCTTGCAGGTCATATTTGAGGGCAGTATGCTATGAAGTTACTAAGGCTATTGTAGAAAACTATCTACATGGAAGTAATACTTGTGATGTACATACATTGTTTGGAGTTAAGGCATAGGTTGGCACCCTTCTACTCATGTTACTATTAGAGCAATGGTTTCCATATTTTCAGTGAAAAGAGATTGTTGATATGATGGGAAATGTGTACCTCATAAGTGCTTCCAAAACATTTGTATGAATGACAAATTGGTATTTCTACTAAAATTAATTCTTGGCAAATGTCCAAAAATAAAATGATTTTTTTTGAAACTCAAGATAGTGTGGCAAGTACATTATGAGACTTGGTGCTATTATATATATATATATGTATATATATGAGAGAGAGAGAGAGAGAGAGAGATTTTATCTGAGAGATTTTATCTGCAAAGTGATTATTAAAAGTATCACAGCAGGCTCTAGTAGGTTGTAAAAGAGGATTCAAGGTGGAAGGAATTTGGGTTAACTTCTTAACCACCCTGAAAAGCTCTGCTGGATGAGACTTCGCAGACGCAATAGATGCAGAATAGAAAGATTTCTTTGCAGCTATTGCAACTCGATAGGCTTTAAGAAAAGTCCTATGACATGTCTTATCAAATAAACGCCAAGTTTTTCACCAGCGGTGCTCTAGTCATTGTCCAGCTTGCTTCATCCTTCTAGGATCTTCAGTATACCAAGGATTACGATTAGGGACGGGCTGGAAAGCCTGTGTTCCCCTGATGATATAATGTAGTCTGCCAGGATCCAGCCTGATCCTGGCCCTAAGGTTTTGGCCTGTGTCATCAGGGAGAACACAGGCTTTTTTGGCCTGTGGAGAGAGTCCCATAGAGAACACACAGGTTTCAGGAAAACTCTAAAGAGGAAATAAAGTACATACACAATTTCAAAACATATTATACAAAAGCAGATCAGGGCAAGTGTTGGTTCATGGGAACAAGCATAAAAAAATAGTGGCAGTGGCATGGTATACATTTCATCTTCCTGAACTGGACAGGGAGTGGTTTCCATAATAGCATTATTAGGTAACTGTTGAATGCCTTTTTATGGATCCCCCCACACCAGTCAAGGAGCAAGGGGCAGAGCACACAGGGTGGTGTAAATAGGAATGTCACTATATTTCAAGTGCAAGGAAGCAAACACAGAAATTAACACTACTGAAATGCAAATGAAGTGATGATGTGAAAGACTGCATTGCCATTCCACTACCTTTCCAAGTACTGTACAGAAGAAGCAGTTTTCAAATGGAACAATCCAAAACAACTGAATAGTGTGATACACACAGTGTGTGTATAAGGGGGTATGCCTTAGGGTGACAAAAATGACTTGAAGGCACACAGAAACAACACATGAGTTAAAGGTCCCCTCCTTCTTGCAATGTCACAACAGTCCTGCAGATTTTCTTCTAGTTCAGCCAGTGAAATAAACAAGCCAAATTTGTCCATGATGAAATAGTTTGAATAAGTTATTGTTCAACCCAGCATCTGAAGTTTTAGTTACAGGAACCTGATGTCATAACTGGTGTTTCTTCTTGGAAAAAGGAATTCAGAGTGTGTGTATTCAAGGGCAGCACCCTAAGGGTAAATATTAGGAAAGAGAAAATATTGGGAAATTCCTTTCTGAAAAATTATGACAGCCAATTTAAACAAATTAGGCAAAGGAGTATATGCATATATCCTACAAAGCTGTTTAGTCAGAGTAATCTGGGTATGCAGCAAAAACATAACAAGGAATTGCTGGGAGACAAAAACAAGAGAATTAAAAGACTTATCTCCTCCACAAAGCCACAGCTTCTTTTGTCCAGGTTTGTCTTTCTTTTTGTTCATGGGTTTAATTCTCTTTCCAAAGCAACCATGCTGTTCAAATCTAGTGCTGATCAGCTGGTATTTTATTCAAAACCAATAAAAGGAATCATGATAGTTAACTGCTCTGTTTGTGCACTTGCAATGACTGCTTTTATTGTAATGTTAAGATGCTCAGAGAGCTTGCTTATAAGCATGGAGAAAGTTTTTTTTAAATACACACACATACACACACACACACACATCTTTTAGTATGTGTGTTCTTGAAGAAATAATATATATTACACTCCCATACATGTCCAGCTGATCTATCCCTTCAAGGGTAAATCCTATATTCTTTTGTACAACTGATATCCTTCCTATATCCTTTTGTACATATGTAAGTGAATTATTGGTTCATCTATGAGCAATATCTAAAAGTATATTCAATAGCCATCAAAACTTTGTCACTGAGATTCCACCAAATTTCCAGCCAAGAATGACATAGGGCTTGAAATTAAAGCATAGCATAGTGACTTAAATCATATTGTTAGTCCACAGCAAACATAATTAAAATGTGTGTGTGTTCTGGAGCATTCTTAATGATTCCAAACTGATGGCAAGCACAGAATTGCTTTCACTAAGCTCTGGTGAGCACATGGAACTTCCATAAATAAATAGCCCAAGATTGTTTTTGTAGGGTATGATGGCTCTGTGGTTGATATGCTTTGGCACACAGAGGTCCCAGGGTCAATCTCCAGCATCTTCAGGTATGGCAGGAGGAAAAAATCCACTCTAGAACCCTGGAGAGCTTCAGCATGTCAGTGACAATAACCATGGGGTAAATGAACCCATGGTCTGACTCGGTATAAGCCTGCTTCCTATTCTCCTATACTTATTTGGATCATAAAACACAGCTCATCTGTGACTTAACTGAACAGATCATTAGTGTGCACTCTATTTATTTAACATCTGAAAATAAGAATCATGCTGTATGTAATTATACATAGTTCTAAAGTGAAGAGTTTTTCAAAATGATTGGCCAAGATTCTGCATCGTACATTGTGTAAATTTATGCATCCTGAGCTACATTGCACAGGTGCAACAAAACCACATTCGTGAATTGTGAAGCTACATATCAGAGAACTGGCAAGAGTACTTCAATATGAATCAAGCATGTCTGATGCATATTGGGCTCTTCTGTTATGCACTGGGTATGTCTATGGTCACTGTCCCCCCCCCTCCCCTGATATTCATTCAGTACTTCTGATGTGCATTGGGCTTTTCTGATATACTCTGGACACTTTTGATGCACATTGGGCTTTTCTGATGTGCACTTTGTTGCACACCAGACACTCCTCTTATGGTTTAACACTTCCTAGCCAGTGTCCAGATGTGCACAGGGGAGTGTTCCAATGCACATTGATACCCATTGTGCACTAGGCAATGGTGCATCTGCTATTCCACCATTTTGCAACAGATGCCTGTACATAGTAATGTCACAGCAGTATTCTAGATGAATAGTGATGTTGCAAAACTGCTCTGTTCTACTTCCTACATATGTCAATCCATGTAGGAAGATGGATGTCCCTTACTGAATTCCAGCTGATTCTTAAAGCTCTTGGTATAAAACTCTTGGTTGGAATAAGGCAAATCCATCACCATTTGATAATAAATCTGAATGTGCACCATGAATGCATGGGAATTTCAAGTTTAAATAGTTTCCTAGCACTTGGTTCATACACACATAGCAATTTAAAAGTGAACATTGTACATTATTTTTTTAATGTAAGGAGTGAATTACTTCCAAGCTTATGAGAGCTCAAGGTATAATGCAGAAGAAATAATTTGTGATCTTAAGGAAAACTAGAACAGAAGTCAAATTACATAGTAATGACTGATTGGAAGTCATTGACCACAATTCAAGTCCTACCAAGCCTTAAATTTTACTCCACCTAGAAGTACACTAGCTCCTCCAGTTCAAAGCATGATTGAGTTACAATCCTAAACATACTCACCAGAAAAATTGTCTGTGCTGAAAACAGTAGGATTTACAGTAGGATCGGACTGTATCAGAAATTTAACAGCAATTTAAAATAAACCTCTACAAAGAAGAACACTAATGGCAACCTTTCTAAAGCAGAGTTCCAGGAAACAGCTCTTATGGTCAGATGCAGGTTAGGAGAATCAGCCTAATGCCCCATAAACAACAACAATCTGAGCTTAAGATCCAACTGGAGAATTGTAAAAAATAAAGAAAAATATTTTAAAATAGAAATAAATTATAAAACTGTGTTGCAAAATAACTGAACAGAATGGTGTCTGCATATTTCGTCATGTAGTTCAACTTCCAGAAGGGCTGAAGACCTGGAAAGCCTGAAATCCATGCCATCTGATACTATAAATGAGCACTGAGATGCACTATTTAAAGCCACCCAAAACAGGTAATGTGGCATTTTTAGGCTCTGAGTTTAGGAAATGTAAAATCTGGCATATTCTTCATAGTAGCTTGCCATTTAAAGAAAACTGCAAGACATGCTTTGTGATTTAAACTATGAACCAGGGCTTTCTTGACCAAGACAAATTTTATTAAAACTGCTGTAAAAAGTTAAACTTTTTTCTTATTTCTCTTGCTATAGGAATCTGGATTTTGATCATAGTTTTGCTTAGAACAGCAAAATCAGAAAAAGGTGGCTTATCACTGCCAGGACCAATTGGACCTCCTGGGCCTCCTGGGCCTCCTGGACCCCAAGGGAAAAGGGGAAATCCTGGGCCACCAGGTATATTCTTTGGTCAAATTCATAGCAAATTTTGGGGGGGAAATCCTAACTCAGGTAACTGTGGCCCAAGACACATTGTAGAAATAATCCAGTTTAGCCCTGTGCAGACCAGCCTTAAAGGTGAGGTAGGGATGGAGTTGGGGCATAGCATCCATATGACACACAGCTCAGCTAAGCCCCAGCTCCACCCCAGGGCGGAATGACAGTGTGTGCCACATTGCACAGCATGTGGTGTCACAGGGCTCCTCTGGCACTGCATTCACACAACGCAGCGCTGAAGGACCACTGTAAAGCCTCAGCACCATAGCTATTGCGCCCTTTCCAGAGCATAAAAAGGAGCTGCTTTCTGTGGCTCCTTTTCACTTCCTGGAAAGGCCAGATCATGTGGTTGCTGCGGCCCCAATGTGGCTGTACAAGGGGCAGCTGGAGTCTGCATAGCCCCTTTGAGACCACTTTAACCACCCTGGCTCAATGTGAGAGAACTCTGGGAACTGTAGTTCTGTGAGACATTTAATCTTCTCTGTCAGAGAGCTCTGGTGCCACAATGAACTACAGTTCCCAGGATTACCTAGCAATGAGCCAGGGCAGTCTCAAACTGGATTATTTCTGCAGTACTAATGCAGCCTAGGTTTGAGGTTTCATAAAGGAGATTGCAGCAACCATATCTAACAAAAGGTGTTGGAAGCAGTGTGTTTTGGACTTCTGACTCTGGAGTGCAGAAAGACTCCAATAAGAATGATGTTGTGCTCCCCCCCCCCCCGTGTGTGTGCACTGCAGGGGTGGTCAGTGGTGGCATTCTTGCCCGTGGTGTCATTTTGTGTGCAGGAAATGGTATCTGGAGCAGGGCTTCTGGGGGGCAGTATCCAAAAGGGTGCACTCACCCTTTCTCTTTGCTTTTGCTGTGGTGCTAATTTACTCATGAATACAGCAGCATAACAGCAGCAAAGTCAGGAGGGCCATGCTCAGCCCTCTCCTTTGCTGCTACAGTGCCATTCTCCTTATCAATCAAGTAGCTCCATGGCAGCAAATGAAGAAGGCCGCACTTGGCCCTCTCCTTCGCTGCCATGGCCCATGGTGCCATTCCCAGTAGAGGTGAGGATGGCTGCTCTTCCCCTCTCTCCTTCATGGCACCATGGCAGTGACTTCAGGAGTGGTGTGGAGGAGACCATGGCGGGGCGTGCTCTCCTTTCTCACCCTACAGCAGGGGTAGGGCCTGACCAAGTGTCACCCCTCTTCTGGGGTGTCATCTGATGCAGATTGGCTCCCCTGCACTCCCCTAGTGATGCCACTGGGAATGGTTCTGCAATGTGAGTATCAATCTGGGATTATTGTATATTGTTATTTTATTTGTATTGCACTGTTTTACTATAAGCCACCTCGGTCCTAATCAGAGTAGTCGGGAAATAAATAAAAGTTGTTGTTGTTGTTGTTGTTGTTGTTATTCTTTAGAGGCATTTGTATTAAGGAGCTGTTGATTGATCTTAAATACAAATCAAGCCTATGCTGTGTCACTCATTTTGCTGCTCTTTCTGCTAAATATATTTTTCTCCTCTTGATTTCTGTGAAAGGTATTTGTGGGTTTCGTGGAGTCAGAGGGCTGCCAGGACATTCAGGACCACGTGGAGTTACTGGTGTACCTGGAAAACCAGGACTCCCTGGGCTTCCTGCAACAGAGCAAACACAACAGAAATCTGCCTTTGCTGCAAAACATGGCAAAAGTTACCTGGAACCTAACAGGTCTATTGTGTTTCAAGACATTCTATACAATGAACAGCAACATTTTAATGTGAGTTCAGGAATCTTCACCTGCCAGATCCCGGGGGTCTATTATTGTGCACACAACCTGGAGGCAAACTTAAATTCACATATTATATTGTCAAGAAATGGTGCAGAGGTGATAACATCTTATAAAGTTACTTCAGATTCTTATGAAAGCTTCATAGGAAGTATAGTTTTTAAGCTGGAAAAAGGAGACAGGGTGTGGGTAGAGGCAAAGAATGATAAAAATGGTATAGTAGAAAGAAGTTTCTTTTTGTGTTATTTCATGTCTGACTCTTAAGACTTTGCAGTTATCAAAAATCAACCCTTGGAAATGCTCCTTTTTGGACTACAATGTCCAGAATCCCCTAACCCAGATTAGATTCTGGAGTTGTAGTCTCCAAAATTAGTTTCTATGCTTGGGCTCAATCCTACAAATATTTAGCTAACTTGTTAAAAGCATTACACTGGGTTTACTGGTTTTTGGAAAAAGTTCCTCCAGGCACTAACTCTCTGTATGGTCTTGCAAGCTGAAGGTTTTTAAAACAGACAATTAACTAGAATGATTACAAGTGAGAATGAGATAGAAAGGAAGAAATTAGATTGAGGATGAGCTAGTTTTGCATAAAAAATTATTTCTTTATTAAATAATTGTTTAATAGTAGTAGAGACCAAAAGAACAGTTTAAACGCAAGCTGTTTCTCAAAGTAAAAGAAGGGGGAAATGGCATGAATGCTACAACCCTATCCCTGACTAATCTAAGCAAGCTAGAGGGGTGTACTTAAGCCTAATATACCACAGACTGTAACACGTGCATGGATTTTCTCACCTCTGATGTGAAGAAGAGAATAGGTAAGCTGGATAGCTGGGTACCACGATGAATCCTGCTCTGAAATGCATTATTGCTGTTTGGGAGAAATGTCATCTGAAAAATCTCCCATATTTGTGGGTTTTTTTCTACTTTTAAATCCCATTTCTGGGCAGGATTTGTCTAGTGTGATCTGTGTCTGAAATGATTTACAACCATTCTAGTGAACTGTGGCAATGAGTAACTCATTAGAAGTTCTTATGTGGATTTTCCATTCAATTGCCATTTCAGTATCATAAATGAGGGAAAACACCTCACCTCCATGGGTGAAAATAAATAAGCTAATAAACAAACAAATATTTAAGAAGATACTGGTAAAAAATTTTCATGCAAACCAGAATGGATTCCTACTGAACATCATCAAACACTGTTCAGTACACAATGATAAAAAATTGGTGCTAGTGTTATTAGATGCCGAGAAATCATCTGATAATGTGCGATGGAAATTTATGTTCGAAGTGTTGAAATGGATGGGGATGGGAAAGAAATTTCTAGCAAGCATAGGTCACATATACACACAACAGAAAGTTCAGGTGATAATTAATGGAGAAAAAACAGATAGTATTGATCTGGAGAAAGGAACAAAACAGGCATGCCCATTATTGCCCCTAATACGATCTTGGAAGTATTAAATAATTCCATCAGGGCAAATGTAAAAATAAGACGAACAAAAATAAAAGGAAGTGAGTATAAGTTATGGACATACGTGGATGACATGGTTCTTATTTTAAATGATCCACTAAAAATATAGAATATGCATTAGGTGAACTGAACGAGTTTGGAGAACTTTCAGGATTCAAGATAAACAAAGACACGACACAAATGATAACAAAAAAAAAACACATAAAAATGGATGAAGAAAGATAACTAACATCTAGATTTGGTATTAAGGTTGGGAAAAGGGTGAGATACTTAGAAATATAGTTGTCAAATAAAAACATCAATCTATCTGAAAATAATTATAAGACGGTTTGTCAGGAAGTAAGAAAAGATTTGCAGAGGTGGAACAAGTTTGATTTGACCCAATCAAAGGAAGATTTTACTTTAAAATATAATTATAGGTATCCTTGCAAGAGGCATTTTTTAGTAGATGGGAAAAGAAACAAAACTGGATAAGATATAAAGACTTGATAAAGGTAAATGAGAAGGGAGGACAAGAAATATGATCCAAAGAAGAACTAGAATGTGAGGGGGGAAATTTCCAATTGTGTGGATATTTGCAAATTAAATCAAAGTTTAAAGAAGATCTAGCTACGGTGGGTTTTGGGGATAGACAAAATGAAACAGAATAATATGGGATAAAGATAAAGAGAAAATATCAAAGTTGTACAAACTACTTTTGTCAAGAGAACTGGAACATGAGACAATAACAACAAATATGATAAAATGGGCACAGGAGATAGGACATTCCATATCTATGGATAATTGAGAAAATGCCTGGAAAAAAACAAGCAAATTTATAGCAGCCCAGGATCTTAAAGAAAATTATCTAAAGATAACGAACAGATGGTACTACACTCCAGTAAGATTAGCAAGGATTTATAAACTAGGAGAAAACAAATGCTAGAAATGTAAAAAGAAAAAAGGGTCATATCACCCTGTATGGTGGTCCTGCCCTAAAATAAAAACTTTTGGCATAATATACACAGAACAATGCAATAAATATTTAAAATAGATTATCCAATGTTTCCCAAATTATACTTATTGTGCCTTTCCAGACCTCCCAAAAGGGGCGGTCTGTATTCACCCCTTTTAGCGGCTAGATGGGGCCAAGGCTCTGAGGCCCCATCCTGCCGCTTCCGGAGGCCACAGGGAAATGGAAAATTGCCGCTTCCCCGCGGCCTCAAAGCGGGGTTCAGCGAGCGCTCTGGGCGCCCGCTGTACCCCACTTTCTCGGTGGAGACTGTGTGGTCTCGGTGGAGACTGTGGCCCCTTTCTCCCTGGGTCTTTGCCACAGCCGCAAAGAGCCGCAGCAAAAAAGGAGCTCTGTTTTAGAGCTCCTCTTTGCGCCACAGAAGGGGCGCGCTTAGCACCCTCCTGCAGTGCAAAGTTGTCATGGCACGCACAGCATATCTAAATGCTGCATGCACCATGACAACATCATGGCGCGTCTGTATGGAAGCTGCCATTTTAAAATGGCGGCACCCATACGCTTTAGGGCTCGAGAGAGTGTAGATGCTACACCCTCCTGAACCCTAAAGCCGGGCTTTTTAGCCCTAAATGCGCCTTTAAATGCCCGTCTAGATCGGGCCATTAAATATGACTTCCTTTCTGTGACCAGAGGCAAACACTGGAGGGTAGCCTTATATTTAGCAACAGCAGCTAGATTATTACTAGCGAAGAACTGGAAATCAGAAATAATATGTAATATAGATGATTGGCTACATAAAATTTGTGAATTAAGAGAAATGGATAAGTTAACAGCATCGATACACAATAATTTTGGAAAAAAGGAAGGAATGGAATTGGTCCCTCTTGACTCTAGAGGAATATGTGAAAAAGATTTGGAACACTAATATAAGATATAATATAATATAAGATAAAATGTTATTATTATGAGAAGAAACCAGAATTTTTGGTATATTAGCGTCACAAATCTACCTGTTGTCATGCACACTTAGCAATCGCTTACCAGTCCCTTTTAAAGAAACAGATACATCATTGCACTTTAAAACATATAACACATACCTTTTTGACCAGGTACAAAATGCCTCTTCTGTGTCATTAAGCAAGAGTAGCCAATACCCAAATATTTAGATTAAGAAGCTTGGATTCACACACAGGTCTGAGTCCTGGCATTTCAAAACTGATCTCCAACAGTTCGACAGCATTATCTGTTTATTTTTGTTTTTAACTTTTGTATTATAATGTAATTTTACCATTTTCAAATTAAATCATTTTAATTGTTTTCGTAATTTTATTGGTAAGTTTTTAACCAATTTTATCTATGAGTCAACTTGGGTCCCACTCTGAGAGAAAGGAAGCACTTATGGTTATGACTTATATGGTTATGACTTAGGTCTAATTTATTTGAGAGACCATTATCTCCTCATACAAATTTGCTAGAGCCCTAAGATCTTCTGGGGAAGGCTTTCTCTTGGTCCCTCCACCACCACAGGCTCGCCTGGTGAGGATGAGAGAGAGCCTTCTTGCTGGCTGCTCCTGTCCTCTGGGATGCAAGGCTGGCTCCCTCCTTGCTCACCTTTCGTCGGCAAATAAAAACAGCTCTATTCAGGCAGGCTTTTATGTCTAGTCATGGGATGGGTTTTATATGAGACGGATATTGTGATTTTATTGTGGTTTTAATATTTGTAATTAGCTGATGTTTTAATTGTTTTATTGTAATATGTTTTTATAATTGTTATTGTGAGCCGCCTTGGGTCCCTTTGGGGAGAAAGGTGGGATAGAAATAAAATAAAATAAAATAAAAATTAAAATGTAAACATAGTGTATATTTCTTGACGTAGTTCTTTCTTTCTCTGACAGATGACCTCCGCTTGAGCATCGATAGGGGTAGTGTGACCCTGCTGGTGCTCTTGGATCTCTCAGCGGCCTTTGACACCATAGATCATGCCATCCTTTTGGACCGGCTGAGAGGGATGGGGATCGGAGGCACCGCCTTACAGTGGTTCCGTTCCTTTCTCTCCGGCAGGACCCAAAGGGTGAGGCTCGGGGACAGCTGCTCCTCCAAAATTGAGCTAAGCTGTGGCGTCCCGTAAGGCGCCATTCTGTCCCCGATGCTATTTAATATTTACATGAAGCCGCTGGGTGAGATCATTCGGAGGCATGGAGCTCAGTGTCATCAACTCCCGGTCCTAGATGGAATCACACTATCCTCGAAGGACCCTGTTCGCAGTCTGGGGGTACTCCTAGACTCGTCACTTCACATGACTAGTCAGGTGAATGCGACGGTCAGGAGTGCCTGTTATCAGCTTCGGCTGATACGCCAGCTGCGCCCTTTCCTGGAGATGAGGGATTTGGAAACTGTGGTACACGCTTTAGTCACCTCACGACTAGACTACTGCAACGCGCTCTACATGGGGCTGTCCTTGTGCCTAACCCGGAAACTTCAATTGGTTCAAAACATGGCAGCCAGATTAGTTACTGGGACATCTAGTAGAGAACATATAACACCAGTGCTTAAATCTCTCCACTGGCTGCCAATTAGTTTCCGGGCACAGTACAAGGTGCTGGTTTTAACCTTTAAAGCCCTACATGGCTCGGGCCCATCTTATCTCAGGGACCGCCTCTCCCCGTACGATCCTCCCCGCACACTTCGATCCTCTGGGAGGAACCTACTACAGCCTATCAAGACCAGGCTGGCACAGACCTCCCAGAGGGCCTTTTCTGCGACCGCTCCCAAGCTCTGGAATGGTCTGCCGGATGAGATGCGTCTCATGACATCTTTAGATTGCTTCAAAAAAGCCCTAAAGACGCATCTCTTCCGGCAGGCCTTCCCCTGAAATTCCCTATCCCCGGCTTCAGTCCCAGACTTTGATTTCCTGCCTACTCCCATGTTTCTGATCCCCACTTATGACGTGGCCGCATAAGGAAGGGTTAGGATGTTGTTATATGTTTTTAAATAATTACTGTTTTAATCACTGCCAGTTTAATCTATTTTTAAGGGGTGGGAGGTCTGGAAACGGGTCATGGGATTGTTTTACTCTATGTTTTTTTTTACTTGTACCCCGCTCCGAGTGTATGTACAGAGGAGCGGGCTATAAATAAACTATTATTATTATTATTATTATTATTATTATTGATAGTGGAAGTTTTGTGAATTTGTAATCCACATTGTTATTTGAGTCATTATTGAGAGCTGGATTTAACTAATAGAGGGTGAATCAGTTGCCCCCTCCCTTTCTTTCCCCAGTGATGGTAAACAAAGGATGCTCAGTAGATTGTCCTCTCACAAAGGCTTGTCACCAGGGTTTTAAGGGCTGCTCCTGAGGGAAGTAGAACTGATCTCTTTTTAGCTATTACAGCCACTCAAGAGAACCAAAAAAGACACCATTACTGTTGGAAGAACTATGCAATCTCTCTTAGGCGCTTTAAAGGAACAGCCCTTTTGGGCTGTCTCCGGGGCATGAATAGGGCTGGGAAGTACACAGCATTCACATGCTCCCCAGTCCTAGCACATATGGATGGCGCCATGTTTGCATTGTGCCATCCATACGTGCATGCTGATGATGTCATGGTGAGTGCCACATTTAGACAGCGCAGTGCATGCCTGACGGCACTGAGCCACAGGAGGGCACCTATGGCACTCTTTCTGCGGTGCAAGAAGAGCTCCAAAACAGAGCTCCTTCCTGGCACGTGTCCTTGGCGCGGCCTTCACACAGCCGTGCCAAGAATACCGGGGGGAAAGGGGCTGTAGTGGCAGCCCCTTTCTTCCCTCGGGAGCACCACCCTTGGTGGGGTGCAGCGGCTGCCCAAGGCGTCTGCTGCACTCCACTTCAGGCCACAGAGAAGTGGCAATTTGCCACTTCTCCATGGCCTGGAGAAGTGGTGGATTGGGAGCTCAAGGGCTGCCAGTGAGGCAGCCCAGGCCCAGACTGGTGCTTCTCTGGGGGCCTACGGACTGCCCCTTTTGGATGGTCTGTAAAGCCCCTATGTTAATCCAAAATATTAGAAGCACTTTCACTTGCTTTTTTTGCAAATGTGATTTATGCCATCCTCAACCATGCCATTCAGAACTCTACATTGGGCAAACAGTCCAGTCTTTGCATCGTAGGATAAAAGGACATACATCAGATATTAGGAATGGGAATGCACAAAAGCCTGTTGCAGAACAGTTCCAATCTTCCTGGACATTCTATCTCTGACGTCACACCAGTGGTCCTTGAACAACAACAACAACAACAACAACACTTACAACGGAAGACTGGAAAAGAAACAGTTGAATTAAAATATATCCACAAACTCCAATCCATCAACAGTGGGTTGAACAGAGACAATGGCTTCCTAGCACACTGCACACTACTTTCTGGCACACTACATTATAACACTACATCCCAGCTCCATGAGGATGCTTTTAGCCAGTTTATCATATCTCCTTTCTGGTTCTCAGCCTGCCCACACCATATTCCAAAACACTCTCCACCATTTATATGCCCACCCTGGCCTTAGGCAAAACCTTTCCTCCTGCCTTTGTCCTTCAATGACCATGTTTAAAAAATGGACTTATCACTTCATCACAATACCCACTTTTTTATTTCTATGGGTATTCATACCGACTGATTGTAAAGATCCTTCCTGGGCACCAGTTTGCTCCATGCTCACTCCATTTCACTCTATACATCTAAGCCAAGTCTACAAAAGCTTATGCTACAACTTACTTGCACAATTAGTCTCAAAGGTGCAACAAAGTACTGATATTCTAGACTGTAGCCAAGGGTCTGATTAGGGGAATTTTATTATTAGCTCAATATTTTGAGATGGGCCGGCTACAATAGCCTTGCGATGTCGTCTCCCTTTGTGTATACTGAGAAGACTGGGGTTTGAGAAATTGAGCAGAGACAGGCTTGTCTGATTAATATCCAGTTAATTAATGTACACACCCACATATAAGGCTCAGGAAAGTCAGGGGTTAGCATTGGGGATAGTGTCAAGGCATTGCATTGCTAAAGGTGATGCTTACCAGAGTGTAGATTCTCCTTTGGGAATCGAATGGAAGAGTGGTTGTGCGACAAGTCCACTCCGCAGCATGGTTTGAGCGGGCTTGTCGGTGTCCAGATCAGAGATCAAACTGACGTGGAGTATGGAGACCTCTCAGCTGGCACACAGAATGACTAAAACTTAGGGTTTTTATAAGGCAAAGGCCCAGCCTGGCAAAGGTGCTTAAGGGTGGACATAATGTCTGGACAGTGGAGTCTGATTCTCTTAGAGGGCTTAATCTATTGTGGTGGTAGCCTAAGGAGGGGAATCAAGGATCCTGAGGGGGGATTCAGTGGATTAAGGAGGACAAACATTACACCTCCTAATGTCTGGGTGATAATCTCACTTGCGACACCCTAGACTATGTGGGTGCAATATTTGTTAAAAGGTAATTCTCCCTTTTAGGTGGTGAAGATAGCCTCTAGCTTCACCTTTCATGATTAACCAGCAGCCAGGGTTCATCTAGGGGTCTTGATGTATGTGGATATCATTTATGCCATGATTTTATACAGAGCACTATGGGTAAGAAGACTAACATGACTATGGGCATGTACACACAGGCCCAAAGGCATGTACTCCCCCCAGCCTAACATCATCCTGTTGAGACAGGCCATTTGCTCCAAACCAGGATAAAGGAGACTGGATGCGGGTCCAGTGGATCCAGTCTGACCGCAGCACAAAGAGGCCTTTACCAGGTCTCAAAAAAATCAGCAGTTCACTGTGGAGTTTCTAGAATCTCCAGGGTGATAGTCAGCAGACCAGATGGCCTTGCATGGCCTGTATTTGCCTCTGCCATCATGTCTGCTGATAAGACCCCTGTTGTGGCCTCTGGCATTGGAGGGGGTGCCTGGCCATGTGAGTGTAGCCAGGCACCCCATTTCTGCCCTTACATGCCATCTCAGCAGATGTGGCAATGGGTGCAGATTTGGGGTGTACATTGGTCCAGTGGCAGGCGGGCATATAACACTTACCACACCAGCCCAGGGACTGACTAGGGGTAGGACTTGAGATAGTATAGTACAGGCTTGGTCCATGCTATCCTGCCCATCTGATTAGGGCACATTTCTCTGAATTTTGATTACATAAATTATTGTGCAACCAGTGGATTGTTGAGGAAGATATATTTTCCCCCAATAATTTAACTAAAATACACAAAGAAAATAATTAATTTTGAAATTATTTATTGTTGCTTATCTTTGTATGGAGGGGAAATGTTAATAAGACCATGGAAAAGAGGTCTATTGTCTCATCTGAATGAACACTGCTTAACTATTACTACATAGAATGTTACTCATTAATTTGTACATTTCTCTGCATTAATAAAAGTTAATAACTGCTTTTAAGAAAATCGATATTAGACCACAACAGAGTATAATAGTTAAAGATCAGTTTACTTGCCCATGACTAGATATCATAGTTTTCAAAAACAGAACTGTAGATATAGACAGCCCAAAGTGACTTGCCTGTTGAAATATGGATTTGTCTTCATTTAATGGTCAAAGGGGTGCTGCATTCTATGGCAACCTTGTTTCACTTTTTCTGACCCAACTGCATTTTCTTCTTCAGAGCAGTTTTACTTTTTTAAAAAAACAACTTGTCGCAGCTTCCTAGATTTAGTTGGTGGAGATAAATGTATAAACAAGTTGTTTTTTTCTCCTGTGTAAAGTGTTTTTATTTTATTTCACTTAGTTAAGGTAAGTTCCAATCTAGACCAATATCAGAATTTTCATTTTCTAGAAATGGATTTAGATACAATCTTTGTAGGTTTTTGGGGGGGTTAATAAGTTAATAAGTAAGGAGATAAGGAGTTGATAAGGTAAGGAGTTAATAAGTAAGAGAATGAATGCTGGGAAATTATAGTATTATGACTATTAATCAAAAAGAACAGACAACAGGGTATGTGAATGTATTTAAATTCAGTATTGGAGATATTTGGAACTTCAGAAGATCCTTTACTTGGATGAAAAAACAGGCTTTCAAGCACTAGATCATTTCCAAAAGCTCATGATGCTGCTGCTACCATCTCAATATTATAGCCACTTTTGGAAAGGTTTGATTCTTTTATTTTTCCTGATAATTGATCTAATTCTCTTAGCTTATAGTGATTGATTTTATTGCATTATTAGAGAAGTTTTGACAATGTAAGCATGACAGATACTCTTTAAATATAAATCCTAAGTGCAGATATTTATAAAAATACGTCTAAAATAAATACAGGTTGAGTACCTGTACCTACCCTGCATGGCTGACATCATGATATCTTTGTTTTCTGATGGTTCAGTGTACAAAACTTATTAAATTTAATTATTATTATTAAATTGTTATAATATGTATAAAATTATCTTCAAACTATGTGTATAAGATGTATATGAAACATAAATCACTTTCATGTTTAGACTTGAGTCTCATCTCCAAGTTATCTCATTATGTATATGCAAATATTTAATTATGTGTGGTCTGGAGAAGTAACTTTTTAATATCCATTGGTAATTTCCTACCACGTAGCTTCCAGGAATGGTCCTAAGAGGAAGAAAAACTTCTGTTTATCACTTAGCGAATAGAGCATCATCACGGGAATCAAATATCACAGAGCACACCAATCAGAAGCTCAATTTCTGCACATATTATTTCACATATTCATCTTCTTTTTACCAAGCATGCATTAGACAGATAAGATGTGTGACTGATACTTTTTGTCTCTTTTATAATGACTTACAAAATGCTAAAGCAGTTTGCTTTCTGTTTTTATTGTTGTAGGTGTCTGGGGTTTAACAGTTTTTTTGATTACAAGTGCAGAGGTTCAAGAGATACACAATTTTCCATGTTGTGTACCAGGACCTCAAGGTCCTCCTGGAGTCAATGGAAACCCTGGTCAGAATGGGTTCAATGGAGAAAAAGGGGAGAAGGGGGATCCTGGAGAACAAGGTATGTTTCAGGACCAATTTAATAAGAAAGCTGCTTTCAAGACCTTCAAGTGACTTCTATTTTTCATGGGGACACTACCCAAAATGTCCCCATGCTTTCTACTAGACATGTGGAGAACCATACAGGATCATCACCTTTTTGGTCTCCACTAACAGCCTTCCTCTGAATGAATTTTGCCAAGAAAACCCATGATAGAATCACCATAAGTGAGAAATGACTTGAAGGCACACAACAACAACAACAACAACATCTGTTTTTAGGGCTGTTTAATAACTAGGTGTCATCCACTTTCTCACTCACAAAATGCCTGTTTTGAACATATCAATAATAATAATAATAATTATTATTATTATTATTATTATTATTATTTGTGAGTAAGTGTAAATTGCCTGTCTGTCTGTCTATCTAATCATTTATTGTGTCCCAGGAGAATTTGCAGAGTCATTGGAAGCCAAAGTATGGGGAACAACAGATAACAATAGATATAAGACATTTCCCTAAGCAATCATAAGAGTGTGGGCAGATCGCAAACGTTATTAATGAGGAAGAACACACAAGCTAGGAAAGGCTGCAACACTTTGCTTTTGCCTGAGTCTACTGGAAAGGGCAAGAGTTCACCTATCCTCTCTTCTCCTCTTCCCATAATATGTTGAGTTATTTGTGTGCAAACTAATTTTGCACTGAATTCATTTTGCAGCTATTTGAAAGAAGGTGAAGATGAAAAAGTGGGAGGATCAGAAAGAATGAAGAACATTTTAAAAACAACAACAACAACAGATGAATAGTGGGAGGACAGAAGATTAATCTGGACTGTCCATGCCAAAATGGGACAGTGGGAGAATATGCATGCAGTTTAGTGCTTTTTCTCCTAAGTTGTCCCCCCCCCCATTGTTTTTCAGGTGTTCCTGGATCTCGTGGTATCCCAGGCTTCCCAGGAAAACAAGGACCAATAGGCCCAAAAGGTGAAAGTGGAGAAGCAGGCACTCCTGGCCTCCCTGGGTTGTGCCAACCTCAACAGAAATCTGCTTTTGCTGCTCATCTGGGAAAAAATTATCCAGCACCTAATGTGCCCATTGTGTTTCACAACATCATCTACAATGAACAGCAACATTTTAATGGAACTTCAGGAATCTTCACCTGCCAGATCTCAGGAGTCTATTTCTTTGGCTACAATATGGAGACAACTAAGAATTCAAATATTATACTAGTGAAAAATGGTCAACTAGTGATTGGATCCTACCAGATTACCCTAGATGGTTATGAAAATATGTCTGGAAGTACCATCCTTAGACTGGAGGAAGGTGATAAGGTGTGGTTAGAAGTAAAACCAGATTACAATGGAGTAACTCATACCAGTTACTTTTTGGGTTATCTCCTCTTTGTGTTTTAGGTTATGCAGCCTTTAGAATCCTGATTCATTTTCATAGAGTGTTTATTTTAAGAATTTAGTCAGCTGATTTTGTGACTCAGTTTATCCCTGTTTAGATGTTTAGATCTCTCGTGTGATCTGAGGAAAGCAGGAATATATATTCTGCTTCTACCACCTTCATTGTTTCTCTTCCAATGTGCTGGAGCATGTAGGTCTGCTGCCCAGACTGTTCTATGCATCTAGAATCTCTGCTTTGGAATTCTGATCGTTCAAGGGTTAGACAGAGATTAGAATAACATACTGCAGATTCATAAATCATTAGGAAGTTTGAATATATCACAAAGGATTCGAATTGGGATAATAGATTCTTATCATACTGCTTGTATTAATTGGTTACCAAGTGCTAGAATGTTTCTGTTATCAGTGACAGTTTTGTGGATAGCAAGTGTTAATAATGTAATTGTCACTGTCAATATTTTTCAGTACTTAATTTCACCCTGACTACACTGTTCCTACCTCAAACATAAAACACACACACAAACTTCCCTACCTGAAATTTTGGTTAAAACTTTCATTGGAAAAAGTGGATTATAGGCCACAAAAATCAATGCTGTAATAAATTGGTTAGCCTTTAAAGTATCACAGGAATTATTATTTTTGCTGCAACAGTTTAACAGGACTGCCCTATTAGAAGAAGGTATTCAAGGATCTGATATTGTATGAAGAACCTGCACATGTAGTACAGGTGCAGACTAGGGCTGACATCCTGTTGGAGCTTTCCATTGTATAACCAAAATGTTTTTTGTACATTTTCACATCTTTGTTAATGAGGTTTCCATGACTTCCTTGTGCAAATGCTTTCTCAGGTGATGCAACAGTCCACAGTTCTCCTGGAAAGATGTGTAAGCATAGGTCCTCCTCTGTCTCCCCTTGCCATCTTGGTTTCCTCCAAAATTCTACATTATTGGATCTCACCAGGATCTCAGCCAAAGATTGGCAAGAAACACTAATTCAGTTAAAAAGAAAGCTGTCATATGTAATCTGTAATTTAAGTAGAAACATTTCAGACAACATATTGGCCAAGACCCCTGCATATTGGCCAAGACTGTGATGCATAATTTTAGGATGATAGATGGAGTTAAGTCACAAACATGATGGGCAAAGAAGCTATAGAATTACAGTACAATGATGTATAAATGGGTACTCGGCAAGATGTCCATCACATGATGAGCAATGTGTCCCTTGTGAATTAGCACTATTGTTCACCAGGACACTGACGCAGTAATATCATAGTAAATTGATTTATGATCACTTAAAGACCATGGGACCATGGAACAATGGCAATGCTGTTGTCTTTGTTTGTGCAATGGTCCCAGAGATGTGGCTACATCTCTACTCTCCTCCTGAGAATATGAACATTGTGCAGCATTGCAATTCATCTTTAAGTGATCATAAATCAATTTACTATGATATTACTGCGTCAGTGAGATCCTAAATACCCTAAATGCACCAGATCCCATCTGATCTTGTAAGCTAAGCAGGCTCATTAGTTTGGTTAGTACTTGGATGGGAGGCCAACAATGAATGCCTGGTGCTGTAGACAATATTTCAGAAGAAGGAAGTGGAAAAATCACCTGCGAGTATTTCTTGTCTAAGACAACCCTATGAAATGCAAGGGACTGCCATAAGTAGAAAGGTGACTTGGAGGCGCATGCACACACAACCTTCTGGGCAAAACATTGGCTCCAGGCTCATATATCCTCGTGCTATTTATAAAAAGACACTGAATGTCAATTTTATGAAGGTAGGATACTTGTATATAAATACATAAACAGTGTTGCTATTCTGACCCCCACCCCCTCAAATGAATTTTCTGTGTCTAAAAAAGAAAAAGCAATGTGAAAACATGGCAGAGTTACAGATGGAAAATGAAGCCATCTGGACACCACATGAATAAAGCAGGAGAGAAAAGCCTTGTCTGGAAGCACTAAAAAAGAGATAAAGCAGAAGTCAAGAGAGAAAAAAAGTGAGGAAAATCCACCTGAGATGGGAAATTTGGACTGAAATTTATGGACTGGAATTGAACTAAACCCAATTTTATAGTTAAACTCCCACTCACAAGGAAACAAAAGGGTACACTACAATGTTTACATTTTGTTTTTAGACTATTAGACTCCACTTTTGGATGCCCAGAGCTGCTTTTATTTTTATTTTTGGATAGTAATGCAGAGTTTTTGTTTTTAGCACTCAAGCAAGTCATGGAAGACTGGAAACAGGCAAGAAATCTGGACATTCACATCTGATTCTAACTAGTTTTAGACCTCACATTGAATTAAAAAATTATTTAAAATAATGTAAATATATTAGAGGAGAGCATACAGAACATTCCCAGAAAAAATAGTACTGATTCAATGACTATTTGAACAATAAGGGTGGATTTTGGAACATGGCCAGAAATTTGGAAGCGATCTGTTAACCAAAAAATAAAAGTAAAAGTAAAAGTAAAAAAAGTAAACTTTTCAGTGTCTGTCCAAAGAGCAGCACAGATCTAATATTGACATACTTTATAATTTTATCTTCCTTCTGTAATTGTGCTAACTGCTCATATTAATTGTCTCTAAGCTGTCATCTTCAATGTGTTACTAGATATTGATTTTAATCAATAAATAATTTTTTTTTAAAAAAAAGAAAGACACTCAGAAAATCATTACATGGAATGTGGTAGAATTACACTTCAGGCGTGAGTAAAGACATGAAAGACTGGAGGGACATATTGTCATTCACCTTGGAATACCCAGTCTGAAAAAGTCAGTGCACATTTTGTAAATTTCACTGCACAAAGGTGCATGCTGAAACCTTCTTTCAGGACCTTTTTGTACCTGTCTCTTGGTGACAGGTAGTACATTTCTTAGAAAGGTAACAAATCTCCTAATACAATAGTAGAGAAAATTCAAACAAAGCAATGCAACCAAGAACTGACAAAACTGATGCCCCAAGACAAGGTAGTGACATTTAATATCATCTAAAAGAATCAGCATCCTCAGTTTTATTTCTGAGATGAATAAAATGACAGGAACCAAAGACCTGGTGCTGATGTACAGCTACAATGGATCTTTCCCCCTAGTAATATGTAGTCCTCGGAAAAGTGGATTTTGCATCTTTTGATGGGTGTCCCATGCTTGACAGTGGCTTGCCATTTTCTCAGGCTCCTGGGGTGATTATTTTGATGAAGTGTTTTCATAAATCAGACACCTGCTGGAATCTAATTGACATAAAGGCTCTGGAGAAAAGGCAGATGAAACCGGCGCTGCCCGCATGAGCTGAAAATATATGAGACCTACTTACATGCTTACGTGAAAAATGGGAGAATAATGGCATGCGCTTTACAAGGGATTTGACATATAGTTCCATACGTTTAAAAATCCTGGCAAATGTGCCTTCAAATGTCTACAAAATATGAGAAATGTACTATACACTAACAACTGCCTTCTTGATCCAACCAACAATTTTATCCTTCTGTAGAAAGCAAGCCCCCCTTCCCTTTGCCTTCTTGCCATTCATCAATCAATGGAGGAAATTCATGGAGAGGGCCTGGAGAAATACATCCCTGACTCTCCATTTTACATCTTACTCTACTCCCTATTTCAAAAAGGCTGTTTTACATTATTGGCCAATCAGATGACCTAATTTATGAGATCAATTGGCAGCTCTATAAGGATGAGACAGGAAGCTGCAACTAGCTTTGGCTGCAATATAGGAGAGCAGTAAATACAGTGGGCAGTAGGCAATGCAAGCTCCCTATGCTTCTTGTTCCTTTTCAGGTCCAAAACGGTGTCATTGCATGTGAATGGAATAAGCTTTCTCTGTGGAAGAAGCTGGTCTCTAGAAGATTCAAAAATGTTTTTGTTTACACATGCATGGCTTACCTACGTAAATGGTTGTTTCATTTAGATGTGCATATTGCTAATTCTGAACAGTACAGTTCTGTAGGTAGTTGAAACATGCTGAACTAGTGTAGGAACCTATGCCTTTTCTTTCCATGTTATTTCTGCCTTTGGTACCAAATGTTCTGTTAAAGAAGTAATGCCTAGGAATACATCGACTTTGTTAGCTGACATATACCTGTGTTGGCTGTTCTCCCACTTTGTTGTTACAGTTGGCCCTCAGTATCTAAGGGGGGGGGGTCTGTTTTGGGCCCCTCCACAGATGCCAAAAACCTCATGCCCTGTGGTGTTTAATGGTGGGGCATATGTGTGCTGCCACACTGCTATTAATGTATGTGCACACTGCCATTAAGGCCAATGGGGCTTGCCATCTGTGAATGCTCAGATCCATGGATGGCAAGCCAACGATTGGGGCAGGTGGTCTGTATCTGCATATTTGATGAGCATGACCTCTTTTCCTTCATTGACATAAAATATGTTGAGCAACATCAAGCCCAGGACAGAACCATGTGGCACCTCACTTGTCACTTTTCCCCATGATGATGAAGAAGAAGCGGGATATAAATAAAACAACTTCTTCTTCTTCTTCTTCTTCTTCTTCTTCTTCTTCTTCTTCTTCTTCTTCTTCTTCTTCTGACTACCCTTCAGATAAGATCCACCAACTTCTAGAAATACATGTCAGAGTGGCATTGTGTAGCCCAAGTGGTCCTCAAACTTTTTACCCTTCTGACATTCTTTACATCTACATCTGGACATCATTCCTCCTGCCCTGCTTGATGTAGTATATGAATAAAAATATTTTGTTTGTTTAGTGTGAGTATTTTCATTGACACATTCATGTATATTCATATTTTACCACCTTATAAGGAAATATCTCTCCCTCAGGCTCTAAGTGCCCTCCTTGCCTTACTTTTCCCATCCAAGAAAGAAAATATTGGGGAAATGGAGGAGGAGGAAGAGGAGGAAGAAGAACTGGGGGGGGGGTCAGGGTGTCCATGTCTCATCCCCCCCCACTTTGAGCAACTCTCATACTTCCCTGGTGGTTCTGCCCCACAGTTTGAGAATTACTGGTCTAGCCCATACTTCTTAAACAGAGGCTTTCCTATATCTGAAATATGGTGAAAGGGTGTATACAAGGAGTATACAAAAAGTAGTACTGTAATTTTCAATGCTCCTTCACATTTACCCTGACGTTTGCTCCCAATGGGATAAAACTATACACCATAGCTTGAAAAGTGAATTTAAAAAATTAGAAGGAAAAACCAAAGATGATTAAAGATATGTTCCTTTTCTGCTCTTCCAGTACAAGCCTTGCACAGTTCAAGAAGTTGAGATTCATCTGCCAATGGGTTTCTTTCCACTACTCCAGCTGAATTGTTCTGTCAGAGTTTTCCAAGAAAGCTCAGAATAATAGAATACTCAGGGGATACTCAAGGGCTATTTGTTTTGTTTTGTTTTGTTTTAATTAATTAATTTTACTTGTCCCAAACAAACTTTATCTTGTTGGGGTTGGGTTGCAGAGAGGAAAATGGTCTGGCAATGTTCAGCTTTTCCAAGTCTTCCCAGGAACACCAGTTCACTGCTTCTGGAATGCATGTGTATTATATTTCAAGTGGCTCCTGGTTTAATGGATTGAACTGGTACACATTGAAAACTACCATTGCCATATATTCCAGAAATAATAGTTAAGGTCTTTAAGATGATGTCTACAAGGTGCTCTCTATCATCAAACAGGGGGCTTTTTCACACTATACAGTTATAGTGCTATGATTCCAATGCCATGATTCCAACATACTGATTCCTGGGATCTGTGGTTTTGAGAGGGGTATTTAGAATTCTCTGGCAGAGCACTTTAGTGCCTCACCAAACTACAAACCCTGGGAATTCCATAGGATGTTGCCATGGCAATTAGAGAGGAGTAATAATGGTATAACTGTAAAGTGTGAAAGGGTCCCAGTTCCTTTTGCTGCTGATTTCTTCTCCCCTTTGCAGTTAAGTATGCAATTTGCTTGGGAAGGCAGAGAACTGGTTGGTAGAGACCCAGGTTTAAACTCCCATAGGTTTACCTCATAAGGTAAATGAGCTCCTTAACATTCTCAGTTCTGAAGTGGTACTAGGGATGAATGTCCACTGCAGAAATAATACAGTTTGACACCACATTATCGGCCATGGTTCAATGCAATGGTATCCCGGGATTTATAGTTTGGTGAGATATTTAGCTTTCTCTGTCAGAGAGCTCTGCGGCCAACAACAAACTACAAATTTCAGGATTCCATAGGACGGCAGTTAAAGTGGGATCAAACTGGATTATTTCTGTAGTGCGGATTCAGCCTAACACACCCACTATTGGGACAATGGGGAAGTACAGACAACCCAAAAGGGTTGGTCTGCAGCCGCCCCAAGAAGCGGGGAGATGGGACAAGGCTGCCTCACTAGCAGCCTCAGAGGCCCCATCCCACCGCTTCTGCAGGCCGGGGAGAAGTGGCGAACTGCCGCTTCCTCATGGCCTGCTGCACCCCACTCTCCCTGGCGCTGGTGAGGGGGCAAAATAGGCCGCCACTGCATCCCCTTTCTCCCCTGGGTCCTTAGCGCGGCTCTTTAAAGGCTGCACCAAAGACCTGCACCAAAAAAAGAGCTCCATTTTGGAGCTCTTTTTTTGCTCTGCAGAAAGGGAGCCATGGGCACCCTTATGCAGCCTGATGTCATCGTGGTGGCATCCATACGTGTTAGGGTTCAGGAGGGACTAAATGCTGCACCCTCCCGAATCCTAAACACGCCGTACAGGTGGCCGTTTTTGGCTATCTGTACTAGGCCAATGTGTCCATCTGACTGATGGGAATGATCCCAAACTTGGGTTCCTTCTTGCGCTCATCAAACCTCACATGAAAAGACAAATGATCAGAGTCTCCTCTCTGAGCTGATAGAACTGCTGATGCCTGTCAGCCCTTTGAGCATGTACCAAGGAGAAAAAAGTCCTTCACGTTCTCTCTTTCTCCTCTTTGTAATTTAAGAGAGCTTACTAGAGCTAAATATGATCAGATTCCCTACTACGAGAGGAGTGATTTAATTATCTCTCCTGAGGAAAGTATGAGGAAAGTGTGGATGGCTAGAAACACCTGCTTACAATTCTTAATTTTTTCATCTGACTGAGCACATCCAAAATAGAGCCATCTTGCTGCCATTTTCTGGTGGAGTCCTCCAATTCAGAGCACAGTTGCTGAGGCCAGTAAACACAGCAGGATAATTCTAAGTTTTAGAAGGGGTTTTTGTTTTATTTTATCATAACCACCAGCTGTTGGGGAGTTGGAACTGCATACATATAAATATTTTTTAAAATTAAAACTGCATGGGGGGAGTCAATAGCAGTTGGTTACCATTGCTTCTCTAGGTCAGGATTTTGGTTTGGGTACATAATCCTCCCATGCCATATTTTAACACTCATTCCTCCTTGACCTGTTTTCTAAAATACTGTGCTTTACCACAGATTTTTTAAAATTTTTGTTTAGGGTAGCAATTCTTTTTTCCTGCTTTAAAAAAACAACAACTAGCAGTGTCCTTTTGTTTGAAAACACAAATTGTAGCTATTGTTTGTGATTATTCATCATCACTATTATTATTATTGCTGTTCTTTGGCTCTTGTATTGGTTCTTTGTATTCATTTTGAGGCTTTGTGTAGTCATATTGAACCCTCCTGTGATCTTTGTTGGGCGGACTTTTTATTTATTTAATTTTTTTCAGTTTGGATTTGGACTTTGAGACCTATATTAACTCTGGAGCAACATGCAGTGGCCTTTGAGGTCTAGCTTTATATTTGTCTGTCTAGATTTCTCATTTACAACCCCTTACGTTTTAGGAATGCCTTGTAGTGGCCTTTGAAAAAACTCTTTATCAATTTTGGAGACCTCTGTAGTGGCCTTTGAGACATTTATTAAATTTAGGAAACCTTCCAGTGGCCTTTCAAACTTGAATTTATTTTTTTAAAGTCTGGATTTGCCCTTTGAGATCTGGATCAATGGGTAGAGAGAAGCAATTCAGTGACTCTGCATCTTGTATTTATTTTTGTGTGTTTGGATTTAGTTTTCCAGACCTGTATTAGGTTGGGCTGGCTAGTAGTGGCTATTGATGTATGTGGTGGAAGGGGGGCTTGAAGTGATGAATGATTTTTGTTTGTTGCTTCCTATTCTCCACTGCTGGATGCTCTGCAGTTGAAGTCTTTTTCCAAGTGATGTGCCTAATTGGAGAACTGGGATTGTTGTAATGGGCAGAAGACACCTCAGACCTTTTCCTCTAGCACAGAACCACATGTGCAACTGCAATGCCCCATTGTCCTCTTTTCTTTCTTCTTTTGCTCAGTACACTTTCTTAAAAGCTTCTTTTTGCTGCAATCAGATTCCTTTTTCAAGGAGTGGAAGGCATAGTAGGGGAATTAGGTAGCTAGAGAAGCAAAGACTAAACACTTAACAGTTTTAAGTTAACATAAATTTAATTTATTTTGGTGGCAAATGGGGGATCAACCCAATTACCATTTTTATTTAGATTGAAGTCACCACGGATCAGTTTAGAAATTACTAGAACCTGAATGATTAATTTTAAGTTGATGCAGCAGGATTTTCTGAACACTGCAGAAATAATCCAGATCAGTACCATTTTTAACTGCCATGGCTCAATGCTATGGAATTCTGGGATTTTTAGTTTTGTGAACTATTTAGCCTTTTCTGTCAGAGCACTCTGGTGTCACAGCAAACTACAAATCCCAGAATTCCACCACACTCAGCCATGGCTGTTAAAGTGATGTCAACCTGGATTAGTTCTGAGGTGCAGACGCAGCCCCCATCACCTATTTTTCTACAGTCTTTTATTATTGTCTGAGACCTCTGATCAGTGAGATTCTTCTATTTGCTGCTACTCCTTGTAGTTTGAATGAAGAGTTTTATTGTTTGTTGTTTGTTTATTGTAGGTTTCTTTATTATCTGACCTGGTACAAAGAAACTTCCTATGATTTTTCTGAAAGATCATCAGGACTATGGTTTAAGAATGGGTAGTTAAAATGTATCAATGTATCTTTTGGGATTTTCTTCTGTAAATTTAAGCAAGGTCTTCTCTCTGGGGACCTGAGGCACTGTTATAACACAATAATTCAAGGAGTGCCTTTTGCATTCTGTGGGTCTTGAAAATTTGTTACGCTGTAACATATCATTTTTGCTACTTAAATGAACTCTGCACAGATTATAACAGAGCTAGGATGTTATATATCTATCCATTTTGCCTGACTCAGTTAGTGTATACAAACAGAAATGGAAATGAGAATATGAAATGACTTTTCAACCAGTAGAACAGTAGCACAAGTCAGTTTTTGATGCATTTGACAATGCCACCTGTGCTGCAGGTAAAAAGCAGAGATGAAATTGGCAACCCTATTAGTTCATCACTACAAGTCAACAGAGATCGACAAAGTGATTGTGAAGTCTTGCTATTTTGGTTGGCACAGACCAGTTACATATGAGTCTAACAGCAGAGGGCAGCAAAGGCACACATAGAACTGTCTATGAAAGAACACTGGTACTGTATCTGTATTAGTTATACAAACTTCACTGAAGTACATGATATATTTCTTTAAAAGGCTATGGCCCCTTAAAAACAGTTTGGTCAACTTAATCAGCTCCCCACATTTATAGAGCTATGTAATAAAATAATTTTATTTAACTTTGAACCCGCACCCCACCCCGACACTTGTTCTGTACTACCACTGTTACAGTCAGCCATCCTTATCCACAGATTTTTTAATCGATGGATTCAAGCATCCACAGCTTGTAAATATTTTCCCATAAGCAAACCTTGATTTTGCCCTTTTATATAAGAGACACAATTTTACAATGCCATTGTATTTAATGGGACTTGAGCATCCATGGATTTTGGTATCCATGGGGCTTCCTGGAATACCAGGGCCCACTATACTAGCCTAAATCTTTCCCCAGAACTCATTATTCCCAAATGCATATAATGGAAAAGCTGCTCATTTGGCCCATTTTTAAACCTGCCCCTGTGCTTCCCTATAGACTATCAGTTTCCTTCTTCCTGTTGTTTCCTGTGTTGCATTTTAGAGGTTCTTGGGCTGAGATTGGAACAAAGCACTATTTCCCCTTTGCTGCATGTAGGGGTCGGTAAAAAATGTTAGTAGTTTTCAGAAAACATATTCAGGGGTAGCCATGTTGGCCATATAGCAATGTACAATGGCATCAAATATCCATGAAAGAGTGATACCAGTAAAGGTATCACTGTTTTATGGATTTTGGATGTTATAGTAGTTTTCAGATTCATGTTGAAATTATCCATTTCACACATTTTGAGGTCTGTTGCAAGACAAATGCCCCTTTTTGTAGAAATTTGAATACGGTACTTTCAAGACTTGATATATATGAACAGAGCCATACATACATTTTAAAAATGTACAAACAGCTGAAAGTATACAGTTCAAAAGTATGCAAAAATGCACCCCAATTATTGGGGGAATGTGTACATGTGGAAATAAAAAAAAGTTTAGTAACCTATTATGGACAAAGGGTTTGACAAGAATGTAGGTTGCATAGAAATGCAATGAAATTGAGACAGAGAGGTTTTCATATCCTTACCTGCAGGGTGAAAAGGGAGGAGCAGTGAAGTACTTTCAACAGATGCTTGCAAACACTGGCTGAATGGAGCTGGCTTCAATTCTCCTCTCCATTTCTTATACATGGAAAGAGGAGAAGAACAATGGAAGTGATTCCTGTTGTCCCAGATCAGTGATCAGAGATAGCTGATCTTCCTTTTTAGATACTGTAGTCCCCAAACGTCAATCTCAGGAGAAGCAGGGTCTGCTATAGACTCCTATAAATTTTGGGGGGAAACTTTCAGGGGCAGAATTAAGCCCTTTCTCTGCTATAAAAGTATCCTGCCTGCTTTATTTAAAGGAATTAAAATGCCCTTTGTAGATAACATTACTAGCTAATGGATAGGAGTAGTACAACTTTCGTTCTCTTTGATCTCAACTTTCAGTACTGTTGACCATGTCATCCTGGATTGTCTTGCTTAGAGGGGATTTGGGGTATATTGATATGGTGGTATTGGAGGTGCATCAGAGTAAGACTTTGGGGCAGACAGGGCCCCACTTATTAGAATGAGCAGATAGCCCCCTAAACACAGCAGAATTGGTTGCTGACTTTTCAAGTGAAAAATATGCTCCTTGCTATCTGGAGACAATGGTTCTTGTAAGACTGTTACATCAAGAATCTAAAAGTACCTGATGGCACAACTCTTTTTAACCACCTGTATACATGACCACCTTTTTAACCACCTGTATACACTAGTCTTCCCTGGAATATATACTATAAATTTTAAGGGTTTTGAATAAAACTACTATTGTCTCCATTCTCACTTCCATTTTCTCTACCCCATTCCCCAGCTGACACCTCAACACACGGTTGAAACTCATAGATCCCAACTAAGTCTTTGGAGGGCATGTGATGTCACTTAAAAAATAATACATTTTTTTGCAAACTTCTGTATTTCTGAGTATCTAATACTGTTCAGACAGTTCTGATAATTAGACTATATCCATGCACATAGTACCCAACAGATGGTTAGTACTGCTAAGGCCCTCTTAGCTGACTTACCCTAAGATGGTCATAACTTTGGATCTCAAAGTGAGCACTAGACTGTAAGCCTGAAGGCAGGGATCCATCTAATTTAAGATTGTATGTACAGCACTGTGTAAATTTACAGAGCTATATAAATAAAGGTTAATAATAATATTTAAAACTCAGAATTGAGTTTATTGCTGCCATTAGTGGGGTAGGGCAGTATTTTTAAAATGCTGGACCATAATGTAGCATGATGCTTTCAACCAGCTAGCACCAATGTATCTGTATGGATACAGTCCTCTATAAACTATTCACATTTATGCTAATTTTAACTGGTGAATTAAAAGCACGAATGTAAAATTTCACTTAATAAGAACAGTGCACCTGTGCCAACTTTGGGCTTGCCATACACAGATCTGATCTTCCATGGATGGCAACCCCTGGCTTTTTAAATGGGCATGTTTGCACATGGCCACACATGCATGCATGCATGCCATTCAAAATAATGGATTTGAGCATCTGCATTTTTTGTTATCTAAGGGTGTGTGTGTGTGTGTGTGTGTGTGTGTGTAGAACATATCTCCCGTAGATAGCAAGGGAGTACTGTATTTTCTTATTGGAGAGACAGAGCTTCCTGTTGCTGGCCTAAGCAGCCAGAATATTAAAGGATTTTTTTTTTTGGGGGGGGGGGGAGGTTAAACCCTAAGTGAGATCCTGATGTGATCGTCCTCACTCTCCACTACTGGAACAACAGAATAGAACAATGCAATGGCTAATTATGTGCAACTGAAAAGTTTGCTTTGGGCAAATCAGCTATAAATAGAGATGAGTGACAAACAATTTTTGTGTGTGTGAGCTTGAATAGTGAATGCAAGATTTGGAATACTGGAAACCTTTGATCCCAAAAGCATGGAGATAGAGGATTGAGGATTGGACAGAGAATTCCCCCTTTCAGAAAGTTGCCTTCCACCTGTGGAGGGTGACAGAAACTGAGATGGAGATAGGTGAGGCCAGCATTCAGTCATCCTCATAACCTTGATGAAGTCTATTTTAGAATGTCTTAGTAGGATGTATGTCATCATGACAGTGGGTAGTCTGCTTAGTTGTGAAGACATGCATTTCCATTTTTATTGGAGAGAAGAGAGAGTGCAGCTTAATGAATACAATATCATCATCATCATCATCATCATCATCTATCCTATCTGTCTTCCAACATAGGGACTCAAAGTGGCTAACAGCAAATTTAAACCCAATACAATTTACATGTTGCTGTGTACATCTTTTGGGGCCTGCTTATGTTGAACTGCCAGATCATTGGGCCATTTTGTGTAGCGTTAACTACACAAAACTACTGTGTTTCAGACAGGAGACTTCCTAAGACATGCCTTTAGATGCCAGGAACTGAATCTGAGACCTTTGGGTAATATTGGGTAATGGACCTTTCCTATGAATCCATATGTGAAACATGAATGAGAATGTGTGTGTGTGTTTGTGAGTGTGTGAAAAATCATACCCTTTGCTGCCTGGCAGTGGACCTCTGGAGCTGCAGCAGAGGGTTTTCACATTACCTTTTTAAAGTGGAAGAGACAAGGACAGAACCTGGGATCATTTGCATGCAAAACATATGCCTTATCAGTGAGCTATGGCACCATGTAGACTCAGCTCATTCTTTCTCCCCTGTTGTGAGGTGCTTCACTCTAGAGACCCATTTTGTTAAAAAGGTGCTTGTAAAACAAAACAGATGGGTTATTTCATTCTCACCCCAAAATTATACTCTAAGGATTACCCACAGCTGGTAAGTGAGGAAACATTCATAGATAGTTCAGGCCGCTAGGCTGCTGCATAATCTCAAAATTTAAATCTCTTTCTGTGATGTAACCTCCAAGGAAATGACAAACATAATTTCATGCACCATTCACCAAAAGGGTCATGAAACCATAGGCTTTTTCTGTAAAGAATGTAAAAACCACTAGTGTTGTGGCCAAATGGAATGCAATTCAAAAGTATGCCAAGATGGGTTCTCTGTGTTCTGATTTTTTGTTCTGCATTACCAATATGCTGACTTTATAAAGCATGCCAGCTTCATCTTTTTCAGACTCCATGTGGCAAATACATATTGTGTATCACTTGCCACAGCACTTGTTTTGATCATTGCCTCACTAAGGCCACTATTCCTGTACATTTAAGAGATCACAGATGAGTGATTATGGACAGTCACTTTTGATTTTACACACCAGCTAGGAATGGTAATTTTAACAGTAAATCACAATTTATAAGCTTGCTAGTTTTTTTAAATGTCTTTTTATTGGAGCAACAAGAGTCATTTCTTAAGGCAGGGGATCAGAAAAGACAGATTTGTCAAGCTGGCAAGTGAGGTTCAGCATTGGCCAGAAGGTGGAAGAAATTATTACTTCCCATTGGAAAAAGTAGCAAGTTATTTTATAACATTTCTCCTAGCAGCACTAAAGTCTCACAGTTATGGAATCATTGAACTGAAGAAAGGAAACAATTTCCAATCGCTGCAAGCTTTTTCAACAATAGTAAGAAAACATTTTTTTTCACCATCAAAAGCAGGTTCTAATGAATAGTCTAGTACCAGAATTCTCTTTATATTTCTATTCTGCCCACCAAGAGCTTGCAGGTAATAGCAAACTTGAAAAAGTCTTTGATCAGCATCTCTTAATAACAGACTCTTTCAAGCTATACCATAAACTATAGCATTTCCAAACATTAAATTTCCATAAACAAGATTCTTGAACTTAGCTCATAGACGGGTTTATTTGATTTGATCCCAGTGTCTTTGGGTAAGTTTCATTATTAACTCCCTTGAACTGTATTTATGTTTCTAAAACATTCATTCTCATTTTTATTTTAACATCATAAACAGGAAAAAAAAAATCACTAACTCTCTGCCTTCCTCTGTGTCTGTACCAAAACTGCTGCCTTTCCTTTACTCTGAAACAAATGGAACCACACATTTCAGGTGCAAATTCTAACCTTGATTGTAATTTTACAGAGGGGGAAACTCACCAATAACAGGAAGAAAATAGAAATTAAATTCCAAAAATATTGGTAAAGCTGAATTAATATGCAATTCCAAGTTTCAAATGAAGCTACCAATGAGGAAGAGAGATGCAGCTATTATTTCATGAATAATTGGAAAAATGCTATAGTGGATGTATATTAACTTTCTTTATTCTTTCTTTCTTCCTTTGATTTGTATGACACCTTTCTCCCAGATAAGCATCCAATGCAGCTTTCAAAGAAATTTAGTTTAAAAAACCTCAATCAAATGTTTTAAAACAATGAAAAACTCACACTTTAACAATATAAAATAATTTAAAAACTTTAAAAAGTTTTAAAAAAATAAATAAAATAAAACACATGTTCCAGTCAGAAGCTCCCCTGCTTAACTATTAAAAGCTAGTTTAAATAAAAAAAACCTATTTGCCTGACAATGAAAGTAAAGCAGGGAGGAGGCCAGCCTAGTTTCCCATGGAAGGGAGTTCCAGAGCGTGGGAGCAGTCACTAAGAAAGCTCTCTTTTGTGTCCTCACCTAGTTAGTATGTGGTAGGTCAATGACGGAAAGACTTTCCCTGTAAATCTTAGGGCTCTGGCAGGTTTATATGAGGAGATAAGATCTTTCAGATAGTCTATAGCTCTATAGGGCTTTATTTCATATGTTGTTAATCATACATTGTGACCAGCACTTTAAATTGTGTGTGGAAATCAACCTGTAACCAGTGAAGTTGTTTTAACAAGGGAGCTATATGCTCCCTATAACTGGTCCTAGTCAATAATCTGGCTGCAGCATTTTGGAACTGCTGAAGTTCCCAAACAGTTTCTAAAAGCACCACCACATACAGTGTGTTACAGTAGTCTCAATGTGATGTAATCAAGGCATGGGTCATTGTAGTCAAAGATGATATCTCAAGGAATAGGAGCACCTGGTACACTAACTTTTAACTGTGCAAATGCATTTCTGGCCACTGCTGAAACTTGGGCAGTGTTCCTATTTTACTCTGAAAAGTAAGATCTGACTGGTTATTTAGAGGATAGCTTAAGATTTCTCATGCCATTTTTCCTAAAGTTATATTTAGCAATTGTCATCCCTACTGCCATGTAGCTTTACCATGTTTCCTTGCCAGTATGTCTGATAATCTGTAAATAATGTTCTAGGGACAATCAGCTACTCATCTTTTTGCTTATCCCTTCAATCAAAATGCATGCTGGAAGGTCTTCCCATCTATTTGTCCTATAGGTATTTGCAGTTCTTCCTTAGCTGACTACAAGATTATGCCTAAGTGTGGTTAAAAAGGTCAGGCAATAATTTCTTTTGGTATATGTCAACTGGAAAAAACAAAGCCATCATCACAAATCAATTTTTTGGAAGGAAGCTATGATTCTTTTTTTCCGTGTTTCTTGCCCACTCTTTTTTGGGAGAATCTAAATGTAATATGCCCAGATGAAAAACAGGATAGGAAGGAAGACATTATGTCAGGCCTTTCTACTTCAACTACCACATACATGAATCATGGAAAGGACCATCATCAAACTTCACTTTCAGTAGAGTCAATAGTAGTACAATCCTGAATTCTAGTATTGTTCTCCATGCAATGGCCAGCATCCTGTGTGCAAGCTATACTGACACAAACTCCCATTACACCAGGATATATACCTCTAAGGTAACTATGGTATACCTTAAATTGTATACCATTTAAGGTATACAATGATTTCCATGTATTTTTACCCCCCCCCCCCCCCCGCCAATTCCCTTTCAGACAAGATTTTCACAGCAACTGTGACATCTTGGGCCAATGGTGCATGGAGGAAGAGCAATGTTCTTGCCCCGTTCCCACATTGACCTGTTCAGAGGATACATAGGGTCCAAACAGATGTGGAACATGGGTCCACTCTGTGCTCCAGAGTCACTCAGGATTTTTTAAAAGATTCCTTGTTTGCCCCAAATTAGGCCAGAAACTCCAGATAATCCCTTTGGTGTACGGACTATGTGCCAGTGTGGGGATGGGGGGAGAAATGTTGGCAGGTGGGCAGAAGAAGTCAGGCAGAGAATGTGACCTGAGAGAATGTACAGTGCTGCAAGTATTGGCCCATTATGGGTGCTGGTTGTGTGAAAAGCTCATCCTCCCCACAGATCTGGAAGCCCCAATGGGTAAGACAGGTTTTCACATCAATGTGGACATGACCTTGGTCACTTTCAAATAGTTCCAATGCAAAAATGGCGACTCCAGTGGGCAGAATCCCATTGATTCCCAGTGTCATGACCCTTTTCTCTGTGAAAGTTTTAAAAAGTTCCCTATGTGTTTGAACTAATGAATTTGATTATTACAGTTTTGGGGAGAGTTCTGTACTGTTACAAGCTGGTAATGCTGTTCCTTCTGTCTTTTGCTTCCTTCTCGATTCTTCCCAAAGGCTGAAACTGAAATCTCATCTCTTCCTAAAGGAAGTGATTGCATATATTGGACAGAAATTGAAAATATTTTCAGCTCAGTCATTTCCTTGGTGTGCTTGCTCAACTGAGTGTAACTGTTATTTATGGTCAGCTGAAAAATGGGTGTGCATGTTATTAGAAAAAGAAACAACCATTTATCTAACTGATTGACTAGATTAGTCTGCTTATTCACACATATTCACGTTTACCATAATGTGTTTTGTAAAGTCATCTTGCTCAGAATGCATAAGGGAGTTTTATAATGTTGTTGCTTGCTGATGGACTGTATCCAAAGACCAATGACTCTTCATCAACTTGGAAAGATGTGACGTGGAATATTATAGGGTTTTGTCCTGGACCCAATGTCATTCAACATTTTTTAAAATGATTTATTTGAAGGAATAGAGGGGATGGTCTTTAGAAGTGCAGATGACACCAAGCTGTTTACTTGCATTCTGTGTTGATGGTATTTGTAATGAGGAACAGAATCTCAGTTGCATGATTGTGTCAATTACATACTCTTCATGTTCTAGTGAACAGCGAAATCTGGGATTTCAGTCTAGCCAAACTTTTTAAAAAGGTTATGGTCTACATACGTTTACTGTGGGAAATACAACTGAAGTTTTGCAAGCATGTATTCACCAAGGAGCTGCCATTCAATTATTGCATAGAGGAACCAGCAAAGTGACCATTGCACATTGGGACCAAAGTGCAATGGAATCATTGCATATTGGGCACTCCTGAAGCCCCATTGAGACACCAGTTAGGGAATTACAATGTACCTTGGTAAAACCTGATGTACATTCAGTACTCTTGCCAGTACACTGACACATCTTCACAATTCGCTACAAGGGTTCTATAGCAGCTCTGCTACATAACTGAGGATGTGTAGTTACATAGGAGTTTATCACACGGGAGGAATTTCTCTCAGTTTCGAAAGAAATGGAAGTGAGGCCAGTTTGGAATTGAGTAAATTCGCTAGTTCAGCGAATTTACTTGATTGTGTATTGACACTGCATTGTGTTCAGAATTGCCCGAAATTGCTTCCCAGTGCCCGAAATTGCTTCCCAGTGCTCCTCACTGTATTTGGGCTTTCAGAGGATTCACACTGTGAAACTGTCTGCCTCAGTGGCATCACTGGGGGGGTGGGGGGTGGACCATGGCAGGTGACATCCTATGGGGATGGTGATACCACCGATCCCCATATATCTACCTTTGGGCAGAAAGAGGCTGTGATGTTCGCCTGCATCACTTTAAAATGCTGGAGATCAGCTGAAGAAATGGGTGAGTGAGGTGAGGTTGAGTGGGAGGAAAAAGGAGAGGCCTCAGGGTTGTTTTGTTTTTTTTAATTTAATTTTTTAATTCTTTTAAATTTTTTTTTTTAAAAAACACCATAACTTATCAAATTTTCACTATGTACACATAGGTACATTTAGGCTTTGCATATTATATTGTGATCTAAAAGGATAATTTTAATTTTGCTAATTAATTTAGTCACAACTATTGCTATTATATTCAGTAGTATACAGGAATTATGCTTTATGAGTAACATTAGTACAAAAACATTAAGAATTCTGTATGGTGTTGTTTGGGAGGAGGTCAATAGGATGATGACACCATGAGTTGCTGCACTGGGTGCACCACCTTGAATCCCTATATTGGGAGAAAAGCAGGATATAAGATAACAACAACAACAACAACAACAACAACAACCCTAGTGATTCCTTGGGTCATTTGGCAGGAGAAAGGTAGAATATAAATTGAATAACTAAATAAATGGAACAGATAAATATCCAATATTGCCCTCTTAACCACTTTGGGTGACTTAGGGTCCTTTCATGCTACGACTGGAGAAGATTGCTGGCATTTCCATTTTTTAAAAAAGCTTTTTATTGTTTCTTCACATTTCCCCCCTTTCCCTTCTAAGACTGTGCTTAAAACAGATGATCAGTCTTCCTTCTTACCTGCATGTGGCCCTTGACTTAGTTTAAAAAGTCATCTGCTAGCAATGAGTTCTGCTAGCTATTAGTCCTGGTTTTCCTGATAATCTTCTAAACAGAGAGGATGATGAGCAGAAAGGTGAGGATTGTTAGAAAGCAAAGATTCTGTCCACTGGATTCAGGCTCACTCACCACAGGAATAAATATTCCTTGGCTTGAAGAAATGTTGGGAGACCTCTTTGAACCAGAGGGCTGAATTTGGTTTTGGAGACATTTTTGTCAGCACTTCTGGGGAGTGCAGATTCAAAGGCAAAATAATGTAGAAACATATATTATGCTAACGATCTTCTGCCAGTAGCCACACTTTAGAAGAGACATTTCAGCCTTTTAGAATGTGTGTCACAAAGGAGTAGTCAATTGGGGACACCAGTGAGCCCGACTGGGACCACCAGAAGGTCTGGATGCAGTTACAGGGCCCTGAGATTCCCTGTCTTTGGTTTAAAAGATCCAAATAGGCCAAATCAAATTATAAACTGTTATATTGCTTTGTTGTAAACCCTGTTTAAAATTTTCTGGCACATTTAACCCACAGAGTGGTTAGACAAATGGATACTGAGTGTAATATTTTACAATATGGGGAATTATGAGATTTGCCTCTTGAAAGGTTTTGTGATAAATATCTGTTTTGAACATGTTTGGACTGTAAGGCAATACACAATAGCTTGCAAACTGCACATCAGAGAATACAAGGGTCAGCATTTGAAATGATATACTAATTTTAAATGCCATGAAAATTGATCCAAAAGTTTTATGGAACACTCATGCAGCAAAGCAGGGATAGGTAAACTGGTGTAGTCAAGGTAATAGCTGCCCTCTGTACTAGCCAGCTTGGCCAATGAGCAAGGATTATGTAGTCCACAAGCACCTAGAAGACCTCAGACAGTTTATCCGTGTAGGAAAGCTTCTGTGCATCCATAGCACCTAAAAGTAGTCCTTGTGTCAAGCCAGGCTATACTCCTTAAACTCAGCAAAGTTCAGGAGCAGCTGCTAACTAGGGATGGGAAAAATAGTAAAAAATGGTTGAAAAACATTTTTGTATGTGTGTTGGGAAACCCTGAAAAGAAGACTCTTGCACTGACTGTAATCTTTGCAGTTTGGTTTTTTTTTTTCTTCCAAAATTAACATGTGGTTGTTTTGTGCAGAAAACAGCATTTTCTGCACAGGAAACAGTACTTTCTCTGCAAAGAATATTATGGGTTGATTTTCTACATTGACTGCTTAGTTGCGAATATTTAACTAAGTAGTGTCTCCTGGCCAGAACCCCACAAAAAATAAACAAAAAACTCCCTTACTTTACTGGGCAGCAGCTGAATGGAGAGAAAGGGGTCCATTCTGAATTGAGGCACAGGTAGATGATGTTCCCACTTCCTCCCACCAGCCAGGAAGGTTATGACCACCAAGATCAGGGCCCTTGCCACACGTTCTAGTTTCAGCCTTGCTGGTAACAGTGGAGTGGAAAAGACATTCACTTGCACCCAGATTACCAACAGAATGAATGCCTTTCTCACTGTGCGGCTGATGCCGAGTAAATTTTTTTAAATTTTATTTTATTTTATTTATACCCTGCTCTTCAGCCCTAAAGAATAGGTTTGGGGAAAAATAGGTTTGGGGAAACAACTACCATTGTGGCAGTACTTCCATAATCATGAATATGTAGAGATTGTGAATATGAATCCACTACAGATCCGTAACTCCATCTAACTGTATCTGTAAAATTAATCCTGAATTCTGGACACGGTTTTCTGTGCAGCAAAGACTGATTCTGTTCAAAGTAGCCACATGCAAATTTTGCCCAGAATATGTCCCCAGTTACAACATTTTCTGTAAAGGTAACAGCATTTTATGCACTGAAAATAATATTTCAACAGAGATTCTTCTTCTTCTTCTTCTTCTTCTTCTTCTTCTTCTTCTTCTTCTTCTTCTTCTTCTTTTCTGCATTAAAAAAAGCTGTTTCCTGTGTAAAAAATGCTGTAATCAAGGGTTTTCTTTCGTGCAAAATTTTCATGTGAATGATTTGTATTGAAAATAGCCCTTTCTTTCCAGGAAACAGCCCTTTCTACACAGAAAACAATATTTCTGTACAGAAAAAGATACTGTTTTGTATGCAAATCAGCTGTATATGAATTTTGTGCAGACAAAAGCATAAATTAAAAAAAGGCTTTAAAAACTGTGGTCTTTTACAGACTTTTTTTGTAACACTAGGAAGAAAATTAACAAAATCATTTGTTGCTTCTTTTGGGAAAAAAATTAGTGAAGAATTACATCCCTGCCTTTAACATGGGAAGTCTAGGGAGTGGGAGGAGAATATCCTTGCAGACACTTGCAGCCTAAAAGTTCTTTAGGTTATCTTAACTGTTCCTTCAAATAGCTGATATATGCTGAATAATGCTAACATGTATGCCCCCTCCTCAATTGAATGAGTTGTTTAAAGTATCTCATACCTCCTAGATGTTACTAAGTTTCCAAATAAGAAAAAAATATAGAAAAAAAATTCTATGTGCCCTCTTGCCATACCAGCTATTCTGCAGCCATCCTCCAATGTTTGCCTCCATAATCTTTGCCTCAAAGGTTCAGTATGGTTTACATTACATTTATTTATTTAACTCCCTTCCTCTCTGAGTACTAACTAGTCATGCTGGTTAAGGTTGAAGGAAACTGCAGCATCCCAACATTTTGAGGGCCACACAATCCCCACTTTGGCTCTGCATGTGTGTAAAACTGCTAATGTGTTGCTGAGAGAGCTATTAACCCCCCACAATTCTCAAATTTATTTTTAAAAGATACCTGTATAATCACCAGATGAAAGAGAAATCAGCTTCACAATCTACATTACACAGGATGAAGGAAACATTCCTTTTTGTTACAAAGTTACAAATACAATTAGAAGCATATTAAGAATGCAATAAATGGGCCTCCCTGCTTTTATATGTTGAATACCAGCCTTGATGGCCAATGTGGTGGCCCTGTGTATCACTTTTGTAAACTAAAATATTCAAATGGTAAGAAAGATGCTTCAGTCCCCTGGTATTTCATTTGACTTTTGTTAGTTTTTTCTGTAGTGCATATTTTGGACAAATGCTGTAATATGAAAGGACTATCTATCCAGATGTGAATTAGCAGACAGTGGCTGAAAGGCTGCTTAAACCCACAATCTTTCTTTGTAGACTGGAAAATTATCTTTGCCTTTGAGTAAATGTATGGATACCCTTTAGATTCAAAGTTTCATTTATAATTTGTAAGCTTGTTGTTTCTGAATTTCTATATTATTCAGACTTTCAGACATGAAACCTCTTAGTTAAGATGAAGTGATGATGAGATACTCTTTTATATATCAGGGTGTCCCCATCTTGAATCTTCCTTTGGCCATGAGGTCACTGCCTTATGTCATCTCTTTTCTCAAGACTGGTGCATGGTGCAAAGAGCCTTCTGATAAAGCAGCTCCCAATGAACTCTGTCCTAAACTGGTAGTTTCCCACCTGCTATACTGGCTATGAGTAGTAAAATTGTCATGTTTGTTGGTTTTGTGTGCCTTCAGTTGTTTCCTACTTATGGTGGGTACCGTAAAGCAGTTGCCATTTGGATGTTCTGCCATTTAGATGTTTGGTACTCTTGGACTTTATAGACACTCAAAAATGTTAGCTTCCCACCCAAATACAGCTGTCACAGTCCCTTCCTATCCTCTAGATCTCTTTAGCTAGCTTTGAATCTGTAAGTAAGCCCATATCATGATTTTTAAGATGTCTGAAGTGGTAAGGGAAGTTGTTTTTCAAAAACCAGTGTTAATTATCAGGTTGCAGAGTTCTAATAGTTCTTGTAGAGAGCCAGCATGGCATAGTAGTTTGGGTGCTGGACTAGAGCTCAGAGACCAGGGTTTGATTATCTGCTCAGGCATGAAACCCATTAGGTGACCTTGGGCAAGCCAAATGCTCTCATCCTCAGGAGAAGGCAATGGCAAACCTCTTCTGAACAAATCTTGTCAAGAAAACCCCATGACAGGTTCTTCTTAGGATCATAATAAGTCAGAAAGAACTTGAAGGCACACAACACCAACATCAATGAGTGCTAGTTGTCTTAAATAAAGTTATCTCATATGGTGTTTGAGTGTAGGGATGTATACCCAGTTCTGAAGCTCATGTGCCTGCTTTTATCCAGAGTCTGAAGTACAAAATCATCATCACCAAATCATTATGCATGGTAGCTCACAAAAGAATTTTTAAATCACAGAAATACACACACACACACACACGTAGCATGGCATACTGATAAAACAGAGTAACCATTTCTCAAATCATCTGTAGCTGTCAACAGAGCAGTACTTTATCTCTGTGATGAGTGAATAGGTCTTTTGGGGGAGTGTGGGAAGCTGCCTCTGCCTCATAATAAGGCACAACTAGAAAATCTTGTCTTTTCTTTTTATGAAGGTTAGCAAATTGCATCTGTAGTAAAAATGAACTGCAGAAATGCTGTACAGTGGAATTCAAAAAGGATTTGACTAGCTTCCTTGCAGGAATGTATATGGAAAGGAAACTAATTATTTGAAGGGTGGAGGAGTGAATTACTGTCATGGTTTATTAAACACTAGCTAAGCATTGGCAGAGTCAATTTTCAACTTGGCCTGGAGCATGTGTGCTGGAGTCCAGTGCTGCTGAATGCATCTATTAATTATCAGGCAAAGCAGTGAATAACCATGCATGTGCCAGCATCTGGTTGAAGTGATACAGAGCTATTCAGATGAACAGAGGTTAGTGCCACTGGAACGAAATCTAATGAAGCTGTCAGAGTGGCCAACCAAATGGTGGACAAAGTTAAGAAAGCAACCTCATAAGAATAGAAAACGTGAGTGCTGAAAAATAATTCCATTTTCTATGGTGTTCACAGGAAAAAATACACATGCTGTATAGTGTTGCATTTCTTATGTGGTAAACAAATTGCATATTTATTTATTTAATATAATATAAATTTTCATGTTACTTGTTGGCTTCTGCATTTTAAATTAACTGATTGTAGCTATGCTTTCACTAGTTTCAAGAGGAGGGTGAACAAAATGTTGAAAGATCTGGAAAACATGCCCTATGTGGTGTGGTTTAGGGTGTTAGGTATGTTTTATCCTGGAGAAGAGAAATTTAAGAGATGACATGAAGCCATGTTTAACTATTTGAAGGGATGTCATATTGAGGATAGAGCAAGTTTGTTTTCTGCTGTTCCTGAGAGTAGGACCCGGAGCAATGGATTCCACCTAAACATAAGAAAGAACTTCCTGATGGTAAGAGCTGTTCAACAGTGGGAATGGTTCACAGGAAATCATTGCACAGTTCTTCCTGCGGAACTCTTATACTACCCTGGGCAATGTAGTATCTTGGTCTGTTTGTATTGGTAGGTTTGTCAATGCAAGAATGCCTGTATTACTCTCTAATGATTGTTTACTAAATGACCACTGTTACTTTAAATTGCATTTCATTGATATCATTGCACAAAAATCACCTACAGAAGTGGGAATTTTGAAGCCCTCCCAGAAACTCTTCGACTGTTACTCCTGTTAACCATAGCTAGCATGTCCAACAACATGTGGATTCTTGCCTTGAGCTACATAAAAACTTCTCCATATTTAATATGATTTAATCCATCCATTTGACAGCTACATTGGAATGATTCACTGGTGCTTACACTTACCTGCATAAGTGTATAATAATCAGACAAAGGAGATAACATTGGATGTTTCTGAAAAATGAGCTGTAGCTTGTCCCTTTATAGAATACATTACATCTTTAAGATGTCTTAGTACTCTGTTTTTGCTGTAATAGACCAACATAGGCACCTCCTTGCAATAAAGAATGTATCCCACCCACCAAGTCATGAACTACTGTATGTTGATTAATGAATTTAAGCTTCTTGGGCTAACAGCAATGCTTTTAGTTATTATTTAGGAACTGTTTACACAGATTTTGATAATTGTCCCCATGAATATGGTTGTCTGGCCAGCATGATCTCGATTGGAACTAACCATGGAAAAGTTTCCTTTATTATTCTTGGACACATTTTTTGTGTACATCTGTATTTCTGATTCAAGTAACTGATTAAAGAATTGGTAGAATGCAGCATGATCAAACCATATGCTTCAGACTTTTCTGATCTGACCTGGACCAGCCTGATTTGGGATTCATCTGAAGCTGTTGCAGAGCCCTAGTAATTTAGCCCTGGAGCAGGTTGACAGATTTATATTTCCTGGTTATTTATGGAGTAAGGCATCATCTATAAATGGAATAAGGCAATTACAAATAGATGAATATGGTCTTTGCTGTTTCAATCATATGCAGCGTCTCTTTAGTTTTCATTGCTTTTTTTTGTAGATTGCAATATGAAGCTATGTTCTGAATGACAGCATACTTACTTAAATCCCAGAATTATCCTGTGATATGTTTTGATCAAATTTCATGCACCAGCAATTTGGTGGGTGTGTGGTGGGGAATGCATGTATCTGACTAGCAGTGAGATTCAAGAGGTCTAGATGGCTTGTGGGCTTCAAAGATTTCACAATGCAAAGGAGATGTACAAGTCTTGCTACACATTAGAGCAGAATGAAAGAAAGCAATCCAAAGCATCCATATATTCATTTTCTGTAAGAGGTTTGGACTGTTTCTCAGACAATTCTTCCCAAATTCTTGTCTTGATGCTGCTATTTTGTCCTGAATGTGTTCATCACTGATCAAATTCTGATGTGTAACTTCTGGAAAACCATCATAACCCAGGAAGCTTTGTATCCAAAAGAGCCCCAATGAAACAGTAAGGAAATAACGGGGCAGCTAAAGAACACAATGTCTATGGGATGGGATTCATGGCAAGAATGTTAGCATTGATGGGGAAGGAAGCGAGACACATTTCTCATTTATTCAAATTCTTCTCTCTCTGTAACATTGCAACCAAATACAAGAAGTCCCAAACAAGGGTAGTGCATTAAACCTCATCTCCTCCATCCATGTAAACACAACATTAACACAGAAGAAATAAAGAAAAGAAAATGTCCAGTATCTGGTTGCATGTCTCTGTTGCTTATTCACGTTCCTCAGCTATACTTGCCATACATTCCTACATGTAACAGTTCTTGTGAATTAAATCAGCCTGGTTGAAACAAAAACTGTCAAGATTCCCCAAAACATCCTCTTCTGCCCCCTGCCCCAACTCAAATGGGGAGCTAATTTTTTTTTACTTTGTTCCTTTTATTATAGTAAACTCCTTTACTGAAGTAATTTCTCAAACGTCTGCACTATCCTGTGGCTTCTGAGGATTAATGGTCTTATTTCCTTCTCCTGCTTGTTAACAACACCCACAAACAGCCACAAGTAGAAGGGCTTTTGTGGGCAGGTGTGCAGTGGAAGAACCAACAGGCTGAATTCACCCCATGACCTCTCATCCAGTGCTTTTACATGCCCCCCCTCCTTTAAAAAAGAATGGTACTCAGATTTGGCCTCTTGTTTTAGTAGAGATCTTGAACCAACCCCTCTCAAGTGGGAGTAGGACTTAAGATGCCAGATGCCTTCATGAGACAGTAAAGGTACAGATCTTCTTAGGGGAATGGCTAGAGCTGCAGATGAAAATTATGTGCAAAAGAGGTGCAATTTGGATTAAAAAAACACCAAAGGGACATGGTCAGAGCAGGTGGTAACAGAGGGGAGCTAGGAAACAGTCCATCTTTGCAACATTAGAGAAATGAGCAAGCCTACACAGTAAAACTGTGTATATTTCAGGATATTATATACCTCAAATCCTGTATGTTAGAAATAACTCTCCTTCATCTGATGGTGGAAATCTGGTTCATCCTATTGTGTTCTTCTGTGAATAGACAACAGTTGTCTTACAGGTGCAAATACTCCCCCCCCTTTTTTTTTTGGAGAAGTAGACCCCGTTTTCAAATTCACAGGACAGTGACCTGAAGATCTTCTTTTTCATATATTGTTTAAAAAATGTTGAAATATTAAATAGCAACATGAAAGCCTATATTCCAAAGAAGATCTGTTTTTGCTGTGCAGTTTTTTAAGAATGGATAATCCATCCCCATTGTTCCTGCCACCCTATGTGCTGCCCGTGATATGGGTACTGCTCTTCCTTCCCTTCTCCCTTTTATTCACACTTTGTGGACAATAAAGCCAAAGGCCTGAGGGTGGCAGATGAGTGGTGGCTTGTGAGCAGAATCTGGAGACAGCCTGTTCCAAATGTCTATTGTTAGAACTGCTCAATGTTGTCTTTTTTAAAAAAGAAGAAAACAAAGGTGTCTCTCAGTTCCAGGCTAAAGACTGGGGCCACACACTTGAAATGGCTCCTCCTTTTCAGTCTGTCTTCTGTAACAGTTCCGGTGGTGCTAGCTGTTGTTTTCTGCCGTGAGATATTTTAGTGCTGCAAAGCCATAACGGCGTGACATATCCTGCTGGAATTCTTCCTTCAAGGTCTTGAGACAAATACGATATTGCTTGTTGGAGCGGAATTTGGTGATGTCAAAGCTGGGAGCATGTGGCATGTGGATCATATAGGCATTGGGCAGCACCGTGAATTCATATTCCTGAGAAAAACAGAAACATTAAAGTAAGCAACATGGTCAGTGTCTTTTGAAATAACCTCTCCTGAATTTGTATCTTTTTCTCTTCACCCCCTTGGTCTTCAGTATTTGGTCTTAACAACACCTCCTTGGTTCTTCAGCTTTGAATAACTATGAAGTGGAGCTGGTGGAGATGCAATTGGGCTTCCTACAAACTGGTTGGCAAACTGAGACTTCATGTCCACTATGTATCCCCCCTATTGTTGACTTTAACCATAATTTAACATTACCTGTGCTCTGGGATGAACAAGATTTTCATTTACTTCCCATTTAATCAAGTCTTTGGAAAAGCTGGCTAAGAGGAAGTCTAGTTTGCAATATTTGCTTTGATAAGACTGATCAAGGGAAAGTACATGCCAGAGAAGAGAGGAGAAAAGGGAAGCAGAGGAAATGAGCATTTCTTCAAACTGGTTCCCCATTTGCCAATTACATTTTGTAGACAGACAGTGTTATATCTGCACTGAATGTGTATGGTGTTTTGTAAGGCAAATAGAAGCACAGTATGTGAGACCACATTCTCTGTTTTTGATATGGCACTTTGAAGTAGAACATTTCTGAGTTATATCCAAATACACGGGGCATTAAATCTGGGGATTTTGTCATTACTAAAGAATGACAGCTGAAATGCTGCTCCGCTCACTCTGTGCTACTGTTTCAAAGAATTACAGTATTGCAACCCAGGACCACCTGAAAAGCTCTCAAGTACAAAAAAATGATGCTCATGTTAATCACTTTGCATTTACTGCAGAGCTTTAGTGAAAGGGCAGGCATCTGAAAGCACTCAAAAGCTGCATTTACATCAAATGTACCAGGTTCTTATTGAAAGAGGCCACAAATAGATAAATGTACGGGCAAAGCATTACAGAATTCTGGGAAAAATACTCCTCATTTATCATAAATTTCCAGGAAAACACATAATCCATGGAAAACATAATCCATGTTTTATCAGTTCCCATTTGTTCTGTTGATGTGATCACAGAAGTACGATAGCTTATAAATAAGCATTATATGCACCCCCTCACTTAAAAAAAAATCAATGATCATTAGCTATCACACTAGATTAAAAGGTCTAGGTTTAAACTAAGGATGGGAATCATGCTGATATTGTTGGTCTAGAACTCCTTGCAGCCCTGATCAGCACATCCAATGGTAAGGAATGCTGGATGTTTAGTAATAGTTTAACAGCATCTGGCGAGCCATATGATTTCCACTCCAGCTTAAACATACATAGTTATTTGCAGCATGTGATCTGCACATTATTCAAATGAAAAACAATGAACCGATATATATCCTGAGCCCCAAGGCTAGAGAAAAGATGGGATTAAAAATACATAAAATAACAATAGTGGGGGGGGGGGGGAATAGCACCAGCTAAGGAGAGTATTTCTTCTGAATGAATGCCTGGAGGGGGTAATGGAATAGATTAGCAAAAACACACTGCAGCTGGATCCAGCTGAGATCGGGGTGCTTACTATTAATGGTCCTAACCTGAGGTTGGAGGTGTGTCAGCCACTGTACAACCACTGTGTGTCTCTGCCCCAAGTCTGGAAACTTTAGTTAGTTCAAAACATGGTAGCCAGACTAATTACTGGAACACCCCGGGGTGATCAAATTACACAAATATTTAAATCATACCACTGGATGTCAGTTAGTTTCTGTGCAAGTTACAAATTGTTGGTTATTACCTTTAAAGCTCTACATTGTTTGGGCCCAAGTTACCTACACAATCCCTTCCTTCCATATAACCCACCCTGTACACTCAGGTCTTCTGGCGGATATTCACTCCAGTCAACCAGGATTAGGTTGGCAACTGTCAGCCAGAGGACTTTTTCTTCAGCTGTCCCTAGACTGGAATGACCTGCTGGAAGAGATTCAACAGCTGAATACGGTGTCCAAATTTTAAAAAGCATTAAAGACCAGTGTCTTCTAGCAGGCATATCCAGATGGTTTTTACATTAAGGGTTTTTTAAATTATGAAGTGATTAAAATATACATGCTTTTAAAACTGATTATATATTTTAATTGGTGTTCAAGTTTTTAACTGTGTTACGTGTTTAATTGTTGCTTTATTTCAGCCTATTGTTCCTTGCCTCGATCCATAGAAAGAGGCAGGAAAGAAATAATAATAATAATAATAATAGAAGAAGGAGGAGGAGGAGGAGGAGGAGGAGGAACTGGCAAAATCTCCTCTGAGTACTCTTTTTCCTAAGAAAACTGTACAAAAAGAAACAGAATACTTCTTCTTGCATGGAGAAAAGTACTGAGAAGGAGCTTGGAGGACCATACATTTTTCATGACAAAGGTTCTAAGTTGTCTCTGGAATCTCCCTGTCATAATTGTGGAAATTCATTTTTATTATATAGACCAGACCATATGTCCAGATGTAGGACTGCAACATCCATCAGCACTAGCCATCAGAGCCAGTGGAGAGGGATGATTGGAATAGCAATCAAACACCATTTGGAAGCCCACACATTCCTCATCATTGGTGCAGACAACACTGATGGACCAACAATCTAGTTCTGTATAAGCAGATTGCTATGTAACCTATGTTCCTATCATGCACAATCACAGAATATGGGGTAGGGTTTTGAAGTCGCCATGTGATCCCAGAAGCAAGCATTGACAGACACACATGTGTATCGCAGTTTATGAAACCTCCTGTTATCAAGTTTCTTTTTGCAAAGAAGAATTCTGGCACCTGCTTCCCCATTCCCACTCTACACAAATCCACAACTAGCCGGGAAGCCCAATTGTGTGTGTGTGTGTGGTGGTAGTGGTGGTGACAAAGTCCTGGTCTCTGTGCTGCCGCTGCTTCATTAAGCCAGCACTGGTTTCATTACTTGACTGATTTGGGTATTCTCTTCCCAGATTAGGAGATATCCCTCCCTTCTATCCTGATAAGCTTTAAACTCTCCCAATTCTCTGACGTTGCCACTATAAGCTTCTCAGCCACATGTTTAGCAGTGGTTTTACCAGTAGCTCCCTCTAGGAAGCCAGCAGCTAAATGGAAGACATGTTGTAGCCACTTTTCTCATAGCCAAATCACAAAGCAAGCAGAGGTTGGAACATACAGCAGGCAAACCAATGAGATTTTGTTTCTTGGGCACACACAGAAATGGGCTTCTTTCTATTTGATACAGGCCTGCCCAGCTCCAAGCTTCACATGTGCATATACTGTGTGCGCGCGTCATACGCAGGAGTGTCATATGCAGCTTTCAGCTTATGCTGCAAGCCACACTCCAATAGTGGCAATGGTGCATGTGCCCATGGTGCGTGCACTGCATCACACCACATGCATGAACCCCATTGTTTTAAATGGAGCTTAAACATTTGTGGTATTTCCCTTATGCGGGATGGGTGTCCAGAACAGATCCCCCACATAAGGGGAGGGCTCACTGTACCTGCCTTTTCTGGTGTAGTAACCTATTTCTATTCTTTCCATGTTATTTCTGCCTCTCGTCATACAGTTCCTGTTAAAGATGTACTGCCCAGGAACACACTTCCTTCCATAACTGCAGTAAACTTATATAAAATATGCTCTTAATGACTGAATGGCCAAAGCATAATCAAAAATTACCACAGTCCATGTTAACATAGGATGATGAAATTTAATAGCAATGATATGGAGCTAATGTTGAGTTCCTGAGTTTGGTAAAAGGACAGTTAGCAAAGTGCAAGACCTTATGAGTTGAAGGACTGTGGAAGGTGACATATTTACAGAGAAGATCAAAATTGCCATCAGATAGCAAACAATTGTCCAGACTGGCAGAGGTTGGAAACTGCTGAAGAATAGCAAGTGGGATGGGGAATAAAATCAATCATAAAACTTGGCCTGACATTTATGGGGGTCAAGCTGAATGCAATACCTTATGTCCAAGGGCAGCATCAGCAAAAGAAAACAGTTGTCATCTTGTAGTGTTGCTGGGAAAGTAGGTCGCCTCTCCTGAACCAACCATTTTTAAAATTTCAGCATTGGAAATTCCTCAATTGGATTGCTTCAGGAACCGTGGCAATTCAAAGAGAGACTAACAAAGTGGGCTTAGCTTAGTTGGATTCAGGATGCAGCTGCTGAGGACATCTGAAGTTTTTGGGGGGACTTGGAACTACCCACAAGAACCTCTGGACAGTCCGAGCTAAGGCCGAGAGCCAAATTTCAAAAAGAGCATAATCAAATCTAATGAATTAGCATCAGTAAAATACAGCTTTTTAAGTTGAATGCACTGAACACATATCAACCATGCAGACGATAGAAAAAGACTTCTGTGGTTAAAACAGATTCAGTACATTCTGCTTCAAAACCATGTATTCTGTTGTTAATTCGTGTTATTTACTATTTTATTTACTTGCTATTATGGATGTAGATTTTTAGTTCTCATTCTGTGTAAATGTGTTTGATGTGTAAATGTGGTTTTTCCCCCGTTTTCTTTCTATGCTCATTTCCAAGGCGAACAGGACACCTTTTTTTTTTCCATTTTATCTCACAACTATGGGCTGAAACTACAGTTCCCTTTTATATCATTGTAATGCTTTTTAAAAATCACTTTTGTGTCCCACAAAGTTTGTTTCCTTCCCAGCTAAAATCTCCTCTAAGCCTGAAGATGTTGTGTAGCTCTATAGCTCTATATAGGCATTTTATTCTTTTAAAATTATTTCATGGTGAAAAATAATAATAAAGAAAAGTTTGAACCATCTAACCTCTAGTAAAAAACCCTGAGTGAAGAAGAGTTTACCACCGACTAGTCTTGTTCAGTGCATTTCAACTTATATGAAGTGGGGGACTGGCATTTCCACCTCCCAAGGAGGTGCTGAGGTGGAATCTCCTTTCCTGGAACTTGCATCCATTGTTCTGGGTCCTGTTCTCTGGAGCAGCAGAAAATAAGCTTATTTAAGCCCATTGGCTACAACTCTTTATAGCTTTCCAGGAAATTCTCCAGGAAGAGAAAGCATGTCTCTTGGTGACTGGCACCTGTTCACATACCACCACTTTGAGCAGCACTGGTCTAGTTTAGTGCTGAATTGTTCTTACCCATCAGGAAGTTCTTCCTATTTTTAGGGGGAAAAAATCTCATTTTAGGAAAAAATGCTGCTTTGTCTTCTAGTCACTGAAGCAGTGGAAAATAAGCTCATTCCATCTTCTACATGACATATCTTAAGATATTTAAAGATGGCTATCATGTCACCTTTTAACCTTCGCTTCTCCAGGCTGACATACTCATCTCCCTAAGCTGCTCCACACATGGGATGGTTTCCAGACCTTTTTCCATCCTGGAATAAGTTCCTATTTGTCTATCCCACCTTGGGTCCCATGTCGGGAGAAAGGAGGGATATGAATGAATGATTGGAATGTAGAAATAGAAGGGTATAACATTTTTAAGAGAAACAGGCCAAACAGGAAAGGAGGAGGAACAGCATTATATGTCAGGGATATTTATAACAGTGAAGAGACCCAGGACATCAATACTGGAAGCCAGGTGGAGAGTGTCTGGATAAAAATTAAAGGAGAGGGAAACAACAGGGATGTTACTGTGGGAGTCTACTACACACCCCCAATTCAGGCAGAGGAACTGGATGATGTTTTTCTAGAACAGATGACCACACACTCAGATAGGAGAAATAAAGCAGTGATGGGTGACTTCAACTATCCTGATATTTGCTGGAATTCAAATTCTGCCAAATCCTCGAGGTCTACGAAATTCCTCACTTGTCTCAAAGACAATTTCATTGTCCAAAAGGTGGAAGTGGCAACAAGGGAGTCAGCTATTTTGGATCTGATCTTAACCAACAGGGAAGACCTGGTTAATGGGGTGCAAGTCATTAGGTGGGAGTGATGATGTTCTCCTGGAGTTTGTTATACAGTGGAAAGGAGAAGCCAGGCATAGTCAAATATACATTCTAGACTTACATTCTAGACTTTAGAAGAGCGGATTTCAATAAACTTAGAGAAATACTGGGCGTGATCCCATGGTCAAGAATACTAAAAGAGAAGGGAGTTAAAAGATGGATGGGAGTTCCTCAAAAGGGAGATACTGAAGGCACAGTTCCAATGAGGAAGAAAAATGTCTCAAGAAACCAGGATGGATGACTAAGGAACTTTACTAAGTTTTAAATAAAACATGTATAAGAAATGAAAAATGGGGAAATCACCAAAGAGGAATTCAAACAAATAGCTACCACGTGTATGGGTAAAGTCAGAAAAGCTAGAGCGCAGAATGAACTCAGGTTTCCTAGAGAAGTTAAGAACAATAAAAAAGGCTTTTTTGGATATGTCTGCAGCAAAAGGAAGAAGAAGGAAATAGTGGGGCAACTGTGTGCAGATTGCAAAATGCTAACAGGTGACAGAGGAAAGGCAGAATTACTCAACACCCTCTTTGCTTCAGTCTTCTCAGAAAAGGATAATGGAGCAGAAGACAGAATAGGGGAATTTCAGCACAGAATAATTAAAGAGATAGTACAGGGATACCTGGTTAATCTAAAAGAATACAAGTCTCCAGGACCAGATGAACTACATGCAAGAGTATTAAAAGAACTGGCAAATGTAATATTGGAACCATTGGCGATAATTTTTGAGAACTCCTGGAGAACAGGAGAAGTCCCAGCAGACTGGAGGAGGGCAAATGTTGTCCCCATCTTCAAAAAGGGGAAAAAAGAGGATTCCAACAATTATCGTCCAGTTACTCTGACATCAATACTAGGAAAGATTCCGGAGAAGAACATTAAACTGAGTCTGTGAATATCTAGAAGATAATTCCATAATAACAAAAAGTCAACATGGGTTTCAGAGAAACAAGTCATGCCAGACAAATCTGATCTATCTTGATTTCAGTAAGGCCTTTGACAAGGTTCTCCATGACATTCTTGCAAACAAGCTTGTAAAATGTGGGCTAGACAAGTTAACTGTTACATGGATTTGTAACTGTTACATGGCCAAATCCAAAGGATGCTCAACAATAGTTCCTTTTCATCCTGGAGAGAAGTGACCAGTGGGGTTCCACAGGGTTCTGTCCTGGCCCAGTGCTATCCAATATCTTTATTAATGACTTGGATGACAGTATTGGGGGCCTAGTTATCAAATTTTCAGACGACACCAAATTAGGAGGAGTAGCTAATACCACAGAGGACAGAATCAAAATTCAAAGTGACTTGAATAGACTAGAAAGCTGGGCCAAAGTTAACAAATGAATTTCAACACAGAGAAATGTAAGATACTGCACTTAGGGCGGAAAAATGAAATGCACAGATATAGGAAGCAGGACACCTGGCTGAACGAGACCATGTGTGAAAGGAATCTAGGAATCCAAGTAGAACACAAGTTGAACATGAGTCAACAGTGCGATGCAGCAACTAAAAAGGCCAATGCAATTTTAGGCTGCATCAATAGAATTATAGTGTCTAGCTCAAGTGAAGTAATAGTGCCACTCTACTCTGCTTTGGTCAGGCCCCACCTGGAATACTGTGTCCAGTTCTGTGCACCACAGTTCAAAAAGGATGTGGAGAAACTGGGGCGTGTCCAAAGGAGGGTGACTAAAATGGTGAAGGGTCTGGAAACCATGCCCTATGAGGAACGACTTAGGGAGTTGGGGATGCTTAGCCTGGAGAAGAGAAGGTTAAGAGGTGATATGATAGCCCTGTTTAAATATTTGTAGGGATGTCATGTAGAAGATGGAACGAGCTTATTTTCCACTGCTTCAGTGACTAAAACACAAAGCAGCATTTTTTCCTAAAATGAGGTTTTTTTCCCTAAAAAATAAGAAGACCTTCCTGATGGGTAAGAACTATTCAGCACTAAACTAGACCAGTGCTGCTCAGAGTGTTGGTATGTGAACAGGTGACAGTCATCAACACACATGCTTTCTCTTCCTGGAGAATTTCCTGGAAAGCTATAAAGAGTTGTAGCCAATGGGCTTAAATAAGCTTCTTTTCTGCTGCTCCAGAGAACAGGACCCGGAACAATGGATGCAAGCTCCAGGAAAGGAGATTCCACCTCAGCATTAGAAGAAACTTCCTGACAATAAGGGCGGTTCGACAGTGGGACACACTCCCTCGGAGGGTGGTGGAGTCTCCTTCCCTGGAGGTGTTTAAGCAGAGGCTGGATGGCCATCTGTTGGGTATGCTTTAATTGAGAGTTCCTGCATGGCAGGGGGTTGGACTGGATGGCCCCTGCAGTCTCTTTGAAATCTATGATTCTATGAATGGGATAGAATAGACTGGCATTATTGCTGTGTTTGCTATAAACACTACAGTTCTATTGATGCCACTGCATCACATTGTTGATTCATGTTAAACTTGTAGCTTACGAAGACTTAGACTCTTTACACATGTATCAATGTCAAGCCAGGTGTGTTAACATTGTTGCTGAAATCAATTTTATTAGTTTGGGCCTTGTTATTTAATCTGTTAAGGTCACCTTGAATCTTGAGCCTATCTTCTGAGTTATTACTTATACTTCCCAGTTTTGTGTTACCTGCAAATTTTTTGAACAGACAACTATAGGAACATAGTTTGATGCTGTGCCATGTCTACCTCCCTCTCTCCACTGGCTAGGACATACTAAAAAATATTCCCCACACATACAAAACCAGCTAATGAAGAAGACAAGATTTTCTCAAGTAGTCCAAAAAGAATTGAGCAATTCAGTAACTGTTTGATGTGTAACCTGAATGGAACTGAAGTGAGAAAAGTCTTGGCTGTATCTTCATGCAACATCTATGAGTACAGCTGCAACAGGACTAGCCTCACACAGGAGCATTGTAATGTGTCCCCTGTCACCAGTAATGATTAGTAACATTTTAGCTATGACGGTTTATATGATGCACAGAACTCTTTTGCTTTTTAAAACTTTCTATTAACCAACAATGACACAATGAGAAGAGATAAACCTCTTTTAAATGTACAGCACTTCCATATAATATCATATTTCTTGCATAGCATTAGTTCTGTAGTAGGGAGCTGCTATAGATACAGAGACCAGTTTTTGTCCCTGCAGTGAGTGTAGCTTTTTTGGGTACATATTGTGTGTACCTTTTTTGGGTAAATATTGGATAAAAAATACATGTGGAAGTCATTTCCACATGGGTTTTCAGATGCTCAACTTTTTTCCTGAGCTGTGGAGTTGCTTTGGAGTGGGTTTTAAACACATCCCACTAGTTGTGGAGACTTGTAAAATTGGTAATTCACCATTTGGGGAACAAGAACCACCTCATTGAAATGGGGGATCTAAATCCTTTGCTGGGGGTCTGGAGAAAGCCTGAGATCTCCCTGCAACCAGCCCCTAGTGTGTTTCATGCTGTACAGGCCATATGATTCCCAGCTTTTTGTTACGTAGACAGATTATCATAACTAAACCATTCTCACCTGTGCATCCAATTCCATTATGTGAGCAACTTTGTTCCAGCCAAATCCAACAAACCTTCGGTCATACTCTGGGCAATCCCGCCTTACCACGACATATGGCTCAAAATCTGCTTCCCACTCAACACGATATGGTGTGGTAGCTGTTCGCCATTTGGCAAAGTTTGTTGGTGCATGCCCTTTTGTCCAGACATGATACCTTGAAAAGACACACAAGTTAGAAGAATCACCAAAACAAAGGCAAACCTTAAAAGCTCCTTGACGTATTGAACACTTGTGGAATACATGAAAACATGGATGTTAGTAACATGGTTTACATGGACCTTTGGGGCTCATATGATATGACTGAGGAATAATATGTAAATACAAGCCTGAATCCTATTAGTAATTCCAATAGGATTAGACTGACAATTGTTAAATAATGAGTCAACACTTATGTAAAACCCATTGATTCAGTGGGTCTACTGTAGTTGGGACATGAGGCTGCTGGTCTTCACCATTGGAAAGACAAACCATGTCTGACTAGAAAAAAAACATTAATTGTGTAGCATACCTGGGCAATGTTGTTTCATTCCTAAGCTTTAGAGAAAGGTAAATATTGCAATATGCTGCCTGTGAGTGTAGTGGGACCTCCTTCTTTGGAGGTTTTTAAACAGAGGCTGGATGTTAGTAGTGTTTTGATGGTGTCTTTCTGCCTGGCAGGGAGTTGGACTGGATGGTCCTTGTGGTCTCTTCCAACTTTGCGATTCTATGAATGCAGATATGAAATGTTGGCATGAAGCAAAAAGTCCTGAAAATGAGTTTAGAAGCTGCTTCCGATGATAATAATGGCTTATTATTTTTAATTCTGAAGCTTGTTTTCAAGGCATGTAGAATTCTAAGGAGATGCCTCTTTGTTATTGCAGTAGTAGTTCAGATCAATAAATGCATTAAATAAAAGCTATACAAATGCTTTCAGTGCCATCATACCATCATTTTGTTGCCAGGTGGCATCTACACAATTCAATCTCAGACAATCAATTCAATTTACAGGAAAGCACCCTTTTAGATTTTGTTGATCTTATTCATGTCATAGCAAGGCCTATCCAAGCACAGCTTGAGCTCACCCCATTAAGACAACGATCAATAATTTTCTCTTGCATTTACACTCCTTTTGTCTTTCCAGAAATCACTGACATGGGCTCCTGCCACACGACTATTGATTAAAGCAAGAAACAATTATATCACAAGCAACATATATTGCAGTGTCTCCAAATGATTATCATAAGAACCAAAGCAGTGAAATAGATTTGGTGTTGTATTTGGACACAGAGATCCATGGGTAAAATCTTACTTTACCTGCAAAGTTGCTAAAAAGGTTAATTTTGAAATGGAGATTTGTAATGGTGAAATCCCTAGGATATTTTGCATGTTCCACAGAAGTGAACAGCAATTAAGTAGAAGGAAACTGTGTTTCATCTCCTATTTGGAGCCTATGTGAAAGGGCTTGTTATTTTGTTGTATCAAGAGATCACGCTTTGTACTAATATTTAAAAACACAAGAAGAGGTAGATGGCTTTTCACGTGATGTGTGAAGTGACACTCTTCTCTCAATTGTGATTCTTTAATTATAAAATGGAAATTACACTGACCTGTCTCAGAAGGTTTGTGCCATTATAAATTAGCTGCCAGTGTCTTAGCAATACTGACACTCTAACTTTTAAAAAATGCTATTTGCTTTTAATTTTCCCCTGGCCTTCCCTTATATAATCCTAGACTAACTATCTGTTTAGCACATATACCTGAAATTCTAGGTACCACTTTGGGTATCTGATGAAGTCAATGATAGCTTGTAGTATAATAAATTTGTTAGTCTTTGTGTCACTGCAGGACTTTGGCCTAAACTGAATTAGTTCCAGCTGAACCAACAGCTGAATGGTAACACAGTAACAAATGTAAATCTAAATACGTAAGATTTCAGGATTTAAGCCCCCCCCCCTCTCGGTTACTGTCCATAGTTGGAGGGAGGACTGTGCATTGGGGTGAAAGAACTTGTTTGCTTTCTGTGCTTATCCTGTTTTTGGGGTCACATTCTAGCCATTAATCATGCAGGGCATGTTGCAGCAGTAAATTTATTCTATGACCCTGTTTTACCAGGAAATGAAGAGAAGTCAACAGTTAATTACAAAAAAGTAAATCTTTTTGTATAGCTCTCGGACAATCTAAGTTTCTTGCCAAAGACCTGAATTTATACAACAGAGAACATTGCACTTGTCTCTTCCATGGTGATGGTGATTTTTTTTGGATGTGAGATGGAAAAATAAATGTAAGTGAAAGGAAAAACCTATATTAGCTCCTGTTATCGGAACTGTAAGCCTCATCCATGTGGTGTTACTACAGAAGCAGCCCAAAGCATACTATGGTACGTGAGCATCAAAGCAAAAGACTGCTTGGTGCATGATGCTTGGAATGAGATATTATATTGTGTAAGAGAACACTTGAACCATTTCAATTCAGGGGTGTAGCTGGGGGAAGGAGGCAGTGCCCAAATAAGAATTCAACACCCCCCATGAAATTTTCCTACAGACCCTAATATCCAGCACTGAAAATTGTTCACACCTACAACTCCTCTCCTTTTTGTGTTCACATCTCCTTGCTAATTGTCTCTGAAACTTTTCTTTGGATGCAAAAAATAAAAAATAAAAAAATAAAAATCTAAATGCTGAAGTTATTGCAATGCTAGAAATCTGAGGACTAAAGGAAAATTTCATGTGTGGAGAGAATTCATATTGGGGAACCAATGCCCTCATTTTGCTACCTGCCCCCAGCTGCAGTCCTGCTAATCCTACCAATTGCTTTAATTCCAGATAGTGTAATTGCTCAACTTCTTTAGCAGCTTAACAAAATGGTCTTGTAACTGCTGAAGAATGAAAAGTGGGGCGTAAGAAACATTGTAATTTGATGTTCAGTTGTTGGTGCCTATATAGGTGGTCTTAAGAGCAGCAAAACTATATAGGCACCAGCAACTGAACACTGAGCACTGCATTGTTCTTAAACGCCCAAATGCCTGAATTGAGGTATCTTTGGCAGGTGAAAAACTGGCTATCTTAATTTCTCCTGTAATCTGGGAACTGACCAGGAGACCTTTAATATAAAACACTTGATACAAAATCCAGTATGCAGTCATGCATTATTGTGCCTGGTATACATAGACAACCACAAAATTTGCTGGAAGGGTTTTTTTTTTAAAAAAAGGAATTTACATGAAGGACTGCTTTCTATTCCTAAGCTGCCCAAAGGCAAGAAAGGTCACAATTTAGGAAAATAGGTGGCAAAAGCAATTTCACTGAGGGAAAGATTGCAATCTAGCACTCTGTGAGCGGGGTTGGGATGCTGCAGGCAGGATCAGCAATCACTGTCGAAGAAGCTATTCCTCCATTGATGTGGTTTCAGTGGTTACTAACAACTTATGAAACCACCCTGAAAATCGGAATGGGAATTGTTGTCTTCTGGGGGTGGGGCAGGAAATAGATGGGCCAAGAAAGACATGTAAAACCTCTGTAACTATGTTAAACACCCAGAAGCCCAGCCTGGCTTTGCTTTCCGCAGTGAGTTGAGGGTGAAGTATGGGTGGGGGAGGCAGTTGCCTAGCAGGAAGATAAACACCATGTAAGTGGAAAATTTGATTGATGATGTATCATAAAAGTGAGACCAAAATGAGGTTTTATTTCCCAGTAGATTTTGTTTAAACTGGGAAAGAAGCAGTTAGTTTCCTAATTGAAGAGTCTTTATAAATTATTGCATAATTTAGTAAATATTAGCAATATTTGTGGCTCATAGTCTTTCCTGCTGTATTTTCTTTAATAAATAGTACTATAAATTTTGGTGTGCCTTATTGATGCCCTTCTGTCTGATCTTGGAAGCTGAGCAGAGTAAGCCCTGGTTAGTACTTGGATGGGAGACCACCAAAGAATACCAGGTGGTGCAGGCTATATTACAAAGGATGGAACTGGCAAAACCACCTCTGAATATTCCTTGCCTAAGAAACCCTATGAAAATTCATGGGATCGCCATAAGTCACCAGGTGACTTGAAGGCATGTGTGCGTGCACAAACACACACAGTACACTGAAGATGCAATAAACAAGAAATAGAATAAATAACAGAAGGCAAGTAAAATATTTGAACATACTCAGAAGATCAGGAAAGGGCTTAAGTAGTCTTCAGTAGACCAGAAAGGAAAACAGACTAAACACTTCATTGAAGAACTAATTTCAATAATCTGGATAAACACTTCTCCTGTTTAACACAGTTGCACAGCACTTGATTTCCACCAAGAAGGCCCCAGGTTGCATCTCTAGAATCTTGTTTGTTTTTAAAACGAGCATGAAGGAGCAAGTGACAGGAAGGGCTTTTGCCTGACACTCTGGAGAACAAATGCCAGCAAGGCAAACAATTAAATAGACCAATAATCTGATCTTGTATAAGGCAGCTTTTACCTTTCAAAAAGTCAGAAGAAATAAAGCAAAAATACTCCCTGTTATTGGTGTGCTCTTTTGCTGCTACTTTCTCTGATGGACAAAAGGAAGAAGTCAAAGTGAATTCTAGGTGCCCTTGCTGTCAGTAGCAAAAGTCTTTCAGCCTTTCAAACTGCAATCTTCATCTGCCTTGAAAGGAGCTGACAAACCTCATCTGTCCATGTGAACCCTCCTTTAGTAAACACTTTCTACTATGGGCACTGTAAGTTACAACTATATAGGAAGCCTCTTCCTATTCATAATGAGATATGAATGGTCCAGCTCTTGTATGGAAGACTGGGCAGGTACCATAAAGAATAAACCACCAACAACAAGGAGTCCTATGATACCCTAACGAGGAAGAATTATATTACAGCATAATTGTTTCCATTAATTCATTTGCACAGGGGAGAATGAGTATTTTAAACAGTTTCACTTTTTGAAATTGAACTTTTTCACTCATCTGTGCACTTTTTGAAGATGTCTTGCAGTGGGAAGAAAGTTTCCCTCCTATGATTCAACCCTTTCCTGCTTCTCTGTCATGCAGGGGATGGCAGGAGTGGGGAGGAGGAAGCGGCCAAGTGAGGAGTCATTCTTGTCACTAGTTATGGTAGCTGGTGGTGGGTGGGTGATCCTCCTTGCTCAATGACCCCACTCCCTCTCATCTGCAAGGGCACATGGGTAGCTAGGGGACAAGGATGTGCAGCCAAGAGAGAAGATTGCCTGTTACCAGCTACCATAGCATGATGTAGTGGCCACATGGGCAGGAGAGATGGAGTGGGCCAGCCAAATAAGAAGATTTGCCCATTTGCTGTCAAATATAGTCCATGAGAGGCAATGTTCTTGCTTGGCTCCTATGCCATCTTGCACCCACATGGCCACATGACTGGCTGGAGGAAGTGTGTGGGAGCTGAGTAATAAAGTTTGTACATCACTGGGTAGCTGGGTACCATACAGGCCTCAGTTGGGTTTTTTTCCCCATGTTCCTCTCACTCATATGGCCACATATAGTGGCTGGTGGGGTGCTGGAGGCAGCAGCTAAGTAAAGAGGCTTGACTGTTGTCTGCCATCACAGTCAGATGATCCTTCCTGCTCAGCTCTCCCCCCCCCCCAATCCCATGTGGTTACATGTCTGCTGGAGGGAAGGGGATGAACAACCAAATGAGGAGGCTTCTCCGTCACCTACTCCGCTTCCACCTACATGGCCATGTAGTGGATGTGTGGGCAAAAAGGGATCGAAGGGCAGCTCAGTAAGGAGGACTGCCCATTGTACTCAATGCTTATCATTGCAGGCACATTTGGGATGCCACTGTGGCATGCAGACTATTCTGGAGCTTGAAGAGGATTCTCCTTATCAGGGTTTCTGGACCCTCAACCCCCCCCCCCTTTACTTGAGTCTAAATATTCTCCCCATCTCTAGCATGATCCCACATAGACTCCAATCTGTTTAATCAAATCAATTATCCAGTATATCAGTATATATACAGCATACAAGGCTGGTTCTGGGGATTTTACACAGTGAAATCAGAGGGAAATTAGATGAAAAAAGTATTGACAGTGATAGCTGCATTATTAACATGGGTGATTCACCAGACTGTTGGTGATAACAAACACCCTCACATCAGGTAAGACAATCAGTAGTGTGATTGTAAATCTTTTCCTGGATTGAGGCCTTTGGTGATAGACTGGAACTCAAAAGAACAGCACCTTGGGGAACAGTCATTGTTCATTTGAATAAAGAATTTAAAGCATCCTTCTGTTCACTCAACTGCTATAAGTTAAATTCAATTTAATTCAATTCATTAGTCCTAACTAGAGTAACCCAGGGATTCAACGGCACCTACCTAAGGGTCATCTTACCATTCAGAAAGTGATTCATTGGGGCTAAATAAATAAACCCACTGAATCAATTTCTGAATGCCAATCAACCACCTGAGGTATTAAAGCTCCAGAGAGCCAGCATAGTGGAAGGGTTTGAGGGCTGGACTATGACTCTGGAGACCACGTACTGAACCTCTGATCAGTCATGGAAACTCAGTGGGTGACCTTGGCTAAGCCACACTCTCTCATCCTCAGGGAAAGACCATGGCAAACACACTCTGAATAAATTTTGCCACAAAAACTCCATGATAGGATTGCCTTAGAGTTTCCATAAGTCCAATTTGAAGGCACACAACAACAACAAAATGTATACCACATTTTCAGCCAGAATGGCTTCCACAGTGGCTTGCAAACTGACAGTTCTCTGATTTCAGTTTTACAATCTAAATGAAACATGACACATAAGGAAAAAGGGACGGCAATGTGGGAGGTGATGAAGCCCAACAAATATGCCTGTTCAATCAATCAATCTTTATTTATGGTCTTTGACCAAAGATATCTCAGAATTGGATACATATTGATAAAACAATTGTATAGAAGTACTACATCTAAATAAAATCAAATTAAAACAAGACTCGAAGCAAGAATATTCAAGTGGAGAGAAACATTACACATCACCGTGAAGGGGGCAGTCTTCTAACTCATTTCCAACTATTACCATTGATTCTGACCCTTAATGATTTGTTTGTGTGTGGCAATAGCTGCTGCACAAAATCGGGCCATATTCTCAGTAATTGATGGATCCCTATCCTTGAGCAATAAAATCAAAAAGTGATTAGCTGTTTGGCCTGGATAGTTTTGTAAAATTGGCTAAATCAGAGAAGAACACACTCCTTGATAGAATGGACAATATAATATGATATGTTGGAGTGATTCAACTGAAGTATCAGAGCATAAGCAAGTCCGGTTAGATATGCCTGTTCTTCTTACCCTCCAAGGCTACTGCAACAGCAGTTGGGATGGAGGGCCTAGGCACAGTGGAGTTATGCCAAGGTTTAGCCTACTTGGGACTAGCAAATGCCTATAGTTTAAAGTAAGGTAAGTGTGTGTGTGTGTATTAGAATGTTGGCAATACGTTTTTTCTAAATATATGATAGCGGCAGCAGCAGCAGCAACAGGCAAAAGGGTTTAGTTAATTATGCCTTGAAATCACTACATTGCCCATGTGACCTCTGACTGGCTAGAATCACTGTTACAAATATATGAACATAACATTTTCAAAGATGCCAAAGCCACCATGGCTGCTTGAGGAACAAACAGGAAGCAGAGAAAGTGAGAAATAACTTTTTAAAGAAATCTTCTCCAAAGCATAACTTTGCAAATGTATCAAGGCAAATGTAGGCATAACCCATTTAAAGAAAGGTCCCAGCAGATATGTTAAAGCTACATATTCAGTTTCTCCCTTTCTCTGAATGGCTTGGACCTTCTAAACTTATATCTCTTTTCCTGCATCCCTCTGCAATCATTAGACTGAGAAAAGACACTATTTTTATGGTAATGCTCAGGTTCCAAGAGAAATATAAGGTTATTTTCAGAAATAGTTCCATAAGAATCCCTTCTTTGGAGAAACTGCCAAAAGACTTTAGTACCTGAAATGAAGGGCAACATAGTCCTGCTCCAGTCAAGTCAATGTAGAATAGCTAACTGGACTGGTTTCTACAGTAGTAGAGGGATGAGGCCCACCACTACACCTGAAGCCAATCCATAGCTTAGAGTGATGTTGGATGGACTGTATGAAACACATGGCTCTGTTTTTCAACCCTTTGCCACTCCTTCCAACACCTTTTGTTAGATATGGTTGCTGCAATCTCCGTTATGGAAAGATGAAACCTCAAACCTTGGCTGTATCTGCACTGCAGAAATAATCCAAGTTGACACCACTTTAACTGCCATGTTATGGAATTCTGGGAACTGTGGTTTGTTGTGGCACAAGCACTCTCTGAAAAAGAAGGCTAAATGTTTCACAAAACTACAGTTTCTAGAATTCCATAGCATTGAGCCATGGCAGTTAAAAGTGGTGTCAACATGGATTATTTCTGCAGTGCAGATGCAGCCCTAGTCACCTCAAGAAAATGAAGCAAGACATTTGATGGGATGACTATGATGGCTGAGGTTAAGCAACAAAGTATGAGAAGACTCATAGACCTTAATATGTTTTAAGATAATCTCAAACGTATGTGTTCATTTATTTTCCATTCCTGAATATAGTGAGCTAAAATTTTACAATCAAATAACAAACAGATTATATGTAATACCTGAATGTGAAGAGGGTCCCCATGTCCAACATAGACAACAGTTCTGCTTTTGACTTCGGGAAAGAGAGGCGATACCGGAGGGTCTCAAAAGCAGGTACAATGAGAGCCTTTTTTGTATTGGCTAAGTCCAGCTGGACAACAGATTTCCTAGCAGGGAAAAATGAAAGAAGTAGATCATAAACACATGGACATGGACTACACCAGGCATGCTAAAATCTAAGTCTTGCTTTCTCTACATTTTAAATTTCAAGGTTTTTTTCCCATCACAAATATGAAGACATTTTAGAATGTCGGTAAATTTTTCAAAGCAAACTGAAATGAAAGCCTTCTCAGTTTACATCAGCCAAACTGAAGCTCTTTGGAAGCTTTGAGAGGCCCATACCTGTCTGTTATACAGCTGTTAAAGATGAGGAATTTATCAGGAAAAAAGTGGTAATACTAATTCAGCAGAAAATGTATGACTGCAGGGATTCATGCAAAAGTTCTTTGTTTAAATAGATGGCTCTGTCAGATTTGGTTTCTTGTACATCTGAATTTTTAAAAATGTCACATTCTTTCCATTTTGAATGTGAAGAAATGTGTATGTTTTGACAGAGTCTAATAAAAACAAGATGGAACTAAAATCTCAACCATTACTAACTAGCTAAAAGAAGAACTTTTAAAATACAGTAGCTATTCACTATCTCAATTCCATGTTCTCAGATATGCAGTCCATCTGTGCAATCTGTAGGCTTGCCATCCGTGGACTTGAGCTCATGCGGACATCAAGCCCAGGGGGACAAAATGGTGCATGTGTCTGTGGCGCACACAAACATTGCATGCAGGAGTGCACTGCTGTTAGAATCAATGGGACTTGAGGTACTATGTTTTTTTCCATACGCAGATCCCCTGCATATAACAACGACCCACTGTACTGTTAAAAGGATGAAACAGTAAGCACATTAGCCTAAACTTCCAGTTCCCCATGTTCTCCTGTTATGGCCAAAGAGGAAATTCCACATTACCACCTATAGAGAAGACACGCAACTATCGTTATGGTAGACTAGCAAAACATTGTCCTGAGAGTGAATGTTAGGAGGACAAAGCTATTAATTCTGCCATTAAGTTATTTTTAAAGTATACATTAGTCAGCTGAGGTGTTGTAGTGACTGGGACCCACCAGTCACTTGGGGGCTTTCTCAGACTGCAAAGGGTTAATCTGGGAGTGGTACATGCTAATGAGAGCTGGCAATGCATGCTAATAAGTAATTACATCACAGATAACCTATAGCCCTTTAACCAATCAGTGAATTGGACCGGGACTTTTCAAGAACCTTCTATTTGAAACCTTTAAAAAGCCTTGAGCCCATGTGCTCTTTTGTCTTCAGTCTTCGGTCTTCAGTCCGTCTTCTTTTTCCTGAAGTCCAGCTGTTGGACCTCTGCCAACAGGGCAGGCTGGGATGTGGTCTGAGCTAGCCAAAAAGGGGCCAGCTCCCACATCAAGGGACTCCTCAAAGACTGCAAGTCCATATCTCTATGTGAGTAGCGTAGAGTTATGTTAGTTAGTGCGATTTAGGCCTTTTTATTATGTTTCTTATGGCTTGCTTGAACTGAACAATTGTATACCTATGCTCCTGTACCTGCAAGGCAAGGAGGCCTGGCATGAATGAGATACCTCTATGCTCTATTCTTGTGTAGTTAGAATAAATCCATTTTCTTGAACGCATCTGTTTGCTCTCTATTCCTACAACACGTGCCTTAGCTCGGTGGTTGCTTGCTCGTAGCAAGTGAGAAGCGGGAAAGAACTATAGATCCCTTTAGCAAGCCCTAGCGTGTGCTAAGACAGGGGAATTCAGTTGTAATTCGCTAGGTGGTGGCAGCAGTAGATAGGTTTGGAGGACCTCTAAGGTGCCCATTCCACTCAGCAGGGAGTGGAACCAGGGATCCAGAGGACTCCAAGGGGGAGACCCAAAAGAAGATCCCCTGGGGTTAAGGGCCAGGAGCAGGGTGTTGCTCAGTTGCTTAACCCCTCGGATCATCACATGGTGGCAGCGGTGTTTGAACTTGGGAATTAGAGTTAGCTAGGATGCTTTAAAAGAAAGTGGTGGATTCTTTCTGCTTCTCTCTCTGCCTCTCTCTCTTACCTGCCTGGGGGGGAAAGGGGCCTGTCCGTTTTGTCTAGAGAGGGGGGAGCTACTCTGGAAGGAAGGTGGACTGGAGGTTTGTTTCCAGGTGTGTGTGTTTTTTAGCTGTTTCCCTGTCCCTGGTCTTCTGTGAGTGAGGGACAGGGGGGCGTACTCCTTTGCAGCTGATCGCGGGCTTGGATGCTGCTGCTTTCTCTGCTAGGAAAGGTGGTGGATTTTTTCTTTTCTTTTCCTTCTTCCTGTTGCCTTCGAGAGACAGGAGTGGGAAGGAAAAGCCCTAAATCTTTGGGGGCTGGGCGGTTTGAGCCATCCATAAGAAGTGTGCAAGAAGTTTTCTTTGGAAGCAGCAAGGGGAAGGTTGACAAGGCTTTTCTTTCCCTGGCTGGGACTCACACCTTTTGAAGTTTTTTTTTTTCTTGCCCCAAAAGTTTACAAAAAGAGGGGACCAAAAGGTGGGTTTTGGACTTGCCTCATCTGTTGCTAAGCAACTAATAGCCCTAGCTTGGCCAGGCAGGGCCATAAAACTTTGCATATCCTGTGGAGAAAGAAGATGCTCTTTTCTTTCTCTGGCTAGAGAAAGAAAAGGGAGGGGGATCTTGGCCCACTCCAGAGAGAGGGGGGCCGGTGGGCTTTAAAAGGTGCTCAGGTTTCTGTTTTTTTTCTTTCTTTCCTTCCTCTGAGAGATAAAGGGAGGGGGATTTTTGGCCCACTCCAGGAAAAGGGGGGCCAGTGGGCTTTAAAAGGTGCTCAGTTTTTTTTTTCCTTCTCTTCTGGTGGCTACCTCCTGGTGGGCTGATAGAGCAACTTCGCCAAACAAAGTTGGCTCTGCACAGTTCTCCTTTCTTCTCATTCCTGTGTATACATATTGCAGTTTTCTGCAAAACAATTCACTTCAGGCAAGCCATTGTGTTTGTTTTTTTTAATTAGTTCTCTCGCGTGTCTCCAATATAGTTAGTTAGTAGTGTATGCATTTGAGATCTGGCAGAATTCTAGCCATGGACACGCCAGCCGAACAGTCTACACTAACAGGCGCTGAGCCATCGTCACTCACACCTACCTCACCTGATTCAGTCACCCAGATGCTAGCAGTATTTGCCGACATTCAACGCACAAACTCTGAGCAGAGGCAGTCATTGGTGGCAGGCTTTCAACGCACAACCGCTGAGCAGATGCAGGCCATGATGGAGGGAATGCACAAGTTGCTGGAGCAGAGGACCCCACCTCAGTCTACACCAGCAAACTCTGAGCAGATGCAGATGTTGATGGCGGGCATGAACAGATTGCTAGAAGAGAGGGCCTCAGCTCAGCTTACACCTACACTGATACAGCAGGAAAAAACGCGCCGCTACCCCTTTTACAAGGAAGGCGATGACTTTGAATGTTTCATTACAAGTTTTTCCCGGGTCTGTTCACATCACGACATCCCTGAAGACCAGTATATGCATGAACTCCGCCCGCAACTCTCGGGAGTCCTCCGAGAGGTTGAAACCACCATGGAACAGGAGGAGATGAATAATTTTAAACTCTTTGTGGAGAGAGCGAGACTACGCCTTGGGATCACTGCTGAAGAAGCTAGGCGACGCTTCAGGGAGACATGCTGGAAACCCAATATGTCCAGCTTAGACCTGGCTCATGCGGTTAAACGCAGAGGAGAAACTTGGTTCCAGATAAGTAAAGCAACTTCGGCGGAGGAGATTTCCTTTTGTGTTCAGCTGGAGCAATTCTTATCGGGTTACCCCGCAGATGTGGCCCACTATGTGTTGGACAAGGACCCCAAGGACCTCCAAGAGGCGGCAGCAGCAGCGGACAGATACCTGGTGTCGAAGAGGGACCGTCCGACACTGCCCAATGCTGGCTGTCTCAGGGGGTCGCAGCCAGGACAGCACGTCTCACGAATGGACAGCTCTCACTGGCACTCACCCAAGCCCACTGTTCCTAAACCTCCTCAACCGTCTCACCAGTCTCAACCTCATCAAACCCAATCTCCACGGCAACCCTCATCGTCCCAACAAGGAAAATCCCGGGACAAGGACTCAGTGAAATGCTATTCGTGTGGTCAAGCAGGTCACATGAAGGCCCAATGCAAGAAGAAACCTAACTTAATACACTTGCTGACTTCAGCACAAGAACCAGTGGCCGCATCTGGACCACCGGTGGACCCTGATCCCTCCATGATTCCTGTGAATAGGAGACACATTCTCCGAGTGGGCGACAAGGACGTTGTGGCATACAGAGACTCAGGTGCACAAATCTCTGCGCTACATCGATCCTTCATTGCTCCTGCCCTTATCGACGACGATACCAAGGTTCTTGTGAGAGCTTTCAGGTCACCACCAACACAACTCCCCACAGCGCGCGTTCCTGTCCAGTACAATGGTTGGAAGGGACACTGGACTTTTGCAGTATACTGTGACTATGAATGCCCTGCTATACTGGGGGATGATTTGGTCCTTCACATCAAACGAGAGCAATGGCGTCGCTCTCGTCGTCGCATGCACATGCGAAGCCAGAGTGAACCTAGGATGACCTCTCATCCCAGTATCCTACAGCAGGGACGACGAGACGAAACCGATATCTTGGTCATCACGTCGGAGGCCTCGGGAGAGAGCGCGGACGCAGTGACCACCATCACTGCGGTCCCTACGACAGGGGAGGACGTCGGAGACGACCGGGATGCTGCTGGGGAGGCGCAGGGCCAGCCTTCCCTGTTACTCCCGCCGACGGTAGAGGCGCCCAGAGACACGGGTGAGGCTGCTGTGACCAGTGATCAGGGCCCGCTTCTGGGAGGTGACAATGCACCACAACGGGAAACTCCACCAACAGATGTCACTGCGCTGGCGATCACGAACTCTGATAGTGGCAATGTCCCCTCCCCGATAGAAGAACAATCTACTCTTCCCCTGGTGGAGGACCAGCCAGTCCCGATAACGAAGGATCTGTTCCAGAGGGACCAACAATCAGACCCGACATTACAGGCAGCCTGGTCCTTGGCGAAAGGCGAAATGCAGGACACTCTGCAAAATGGCCGGGCCAAGTTTGTGGTGACAGATGGCCTTTTATACCGTGAATTTTGGCCAAAGGACTTTAAGGAGGACTGGTCACCACAAAAGCAACTACTGGTCCCAACTAAGTATAGGGCCAAGCTCCTCAGCCTAGCACATGATCACCCCAGTGGCCATACAGGGGTTACACGGACTAAAGACAGACTTAAGAAGGCTTTCTTTCGGGAGGGGATGAACAAAGATGTTGCTATCTTTGTCCGATCCTGTGTGGTTTGTCAGCGTGTTGGAAACTCCAAGGATCAGACAAGAGCCCCTCTGCAACCCCTGCCCATCATAGATGTTCCATTTCAGAGAGTGGCCGTGGACATTTTGGGACCCTTTCCCCGGAAGACTGCCAGGGGAAAGCAATACGTCCTCACATTGGTTGACTTTTGTACACGGTGGCCAGAAGCTACACCACTGGGTGGCATCTCAGCCAAGGCTGTCGCCCAAGCATTGACGGACATCTTTGCTAGGGTGGGTTGGCCTTTGGAACTTTTGACAGATGCCGGGTCGAACTTCATGTCCAAGGCCATGCAACGTCTCTTGGAGGCACATGGAGTACAGCATCTTACGTCAGTCCCTTATCACCATCAGACGAATGGCCTGGTGGAACGTTTCCATGCCACCCTAGGAACAATGATACGTGAGTTTGTGAATGAACACTCTAATGATTGGGACCTAGCTCTTCAGCAATTCCTCTTTGCCTATAGGTCTGTTCCGCATCCCAGCTTGGGTTATTCACCTTTTGAGTTGGTTTATGGACACGAGGTGAAAGGGCCCTTGCAGTTGGTGCGCAGACAGTGGGAAGGCGATCAACCTTCGCCTCAAACAAATGTAGTGGATTTTGTCACCAACCTGCAAAATACCCTTAGGGAATCATGGCAGGATGCTCATCAAAAGCTTCAAGAAGCTCAACATGATCAGAAGACTTGGTATGATCAGTTTGCCAGGGAGCGCTGCTTCACACCTGGAGACCAAGTGATGGTCCTGAAGGTGACGCGAACTAATAAACTGGAAACTGCCTGGACTGGTCCTGCCACTGTACTGGAGCGCGTTGGGACTGTCAACTACCTCATACAGCTCCCAGACACCACCCTCAAACCGAAGATCTACCATGTCAACTCACTGAAACCTTTCTATGATAGACCGCATCACCTCCTTGCTCTCGAGGACGCAGAGGTGGAGGATGAGGAGTGGCCAGAGGGAGCATTCTATGATAAGAGCGAGGGAGGTGACCTTGGTGATATTCACCTGCCCACATGACTCGACCCTACTCAACGTGACCAGTTCACTCATCTGACATCCAAGTTCGCTTCTTTGTTTTCTCCAATACCTGGCATGACTATGGATCCTCAGCATGTGGTAGCAGCTGATGACAACCATCCTTCAGGAGAACAGCCCCGACGGGTGTCACCAGTGGCAAAACAGGCAATTGAGAAAGAAATAAATGAAATGCTGGAGATGGGGATCATTCGACCTTCCCGGAGCTCGTGGGCTTCACCTGTTGTGTTGGTACCTAAGAAGGGAGGGACGGAGATCCGGTTCTGTGTGGACTATAGGAAATTGAACTCTGTAACACAGCCGGAACATTATCCTATGCCCAGGGTGGATGAGCTCCTGGAAAAGGTGGGCCGTGCCAAGTATCTCTCCTCTATAGACTTGACAAAAGGTTACTGGCAGGTGGCTCTGGCTGAAGAATCCAAGCACCGCACTGCTTTCATCACCCACATGGGCTTGTTTGAGTTCAACGTCCTGCCGTTTGGGCTGCGGAACGCCCCTGCAACCTTCCAAAGGCTGGTAGACTCCCTATTGAGAGGCTGCGGAGACTTCGCGGTAGCCTACCTAGATGACATTGCAATTTTTTCTGACTCCTGGGAGGACCATCTCCATCACTTAGAGACTGTCTTTCAGCGCATTCAGGATGCAGGCCTTACAATCAAGGCTAAGAAATGCCAGTTTGTACTTGAACGGGTACAGAAGCTATATCAGAAAATATCAGAAATAACCAAGGACCTTTGTTCAATATTTCTCCCTCCTATCAGTTCCTGGGCTATTTCTGCAAGAGATACTTTGTCTAGTTTTTTTTTCCCCACTAGTGAAGGGGGATTCCAGTCAAACTTTATTTTGTACATTTATAAAATCTGAATGTACTGAACTGTTACTTCATGCTTGACTTCATGCATTGAGAGATGGTTCCCCACTGCTAAACAGGTATTGAACTGTGCTCAGTTTTCTCCAGCTTTTGGTCCTGATTCTCTGCAACTTCTGCTTATTCCTCAAAATGGATAGATCTATTATTTGGAAAAGTGGGAGGTGAAAGTACCACACTGGGATATATTGTAGATTCTGGGGTCAAACATCAGTAATAGCATAGCACTATCTTCCCCTAGCTCCTTCCACAATCAATCAAACAAACAAACAAAAATCTACACCCCCAGTATATCATTCATGGAGTAGCCATCCCAAGTTCTAAAAATATTGTTATCAAGAGATATACTGTCCTAGCAGCTGGCTAATAGAACATCTGTACAGGCTTGACCTCAGTAGTCAGAATAAATTTTTGGCACTGTTTTTAAAAAGTATTTTCCTTAAACAAAACAAAACAAAACACACTGTTTCTAATTGAATTCATCTTAATAGAATTAACTGTAATTATGTTCATGATACAACTGTCGACACAGAACAAAAATGTTATAAACAAGCAGAAAATTATCTCTAAGCTCAGTATCACAATCATCACCTGCCTGGAAAAGACTATCACAATGACAGTGAGGAATATCCTAATATTTGATTTCATTTCAACAAGGCAAAAAAGGAGAACTGTCTGAATAAGCCTAAGTTATAGGGTTTTCATAATAGTTTTCAATCAAAGATTTCCCCTCAGGCCTCTCTATGTGGCTGTTCCATAAAACGAGATAACTCTTAGGAAACTTTTTGGAAACTTGTTTGAAGAGTCTGCATCAAATTTCCTTGTCAGTGTGCTAAGGTTATTCAATTTTATCAGCCTCCCATTATAAGTTTTGGATAGTTTTTCTCTATTTCCTTTCTTCCTCCCTCCATCAATTCTAATTGACCCAGGCAACTGCTTCTTAAATGGAAAGTTCTTTTATAACCTGCCTCCTCCAGATGCCAGAATTATTCAGTGTTCGTGACACTCTTAATGATTCCACCCACTGCTTTAACTTGTGCCTTCTTCTGTAGATTTGGCATGGAACTTTGTGTGACTGACAAAGTACTGAAGCAGGAAGAAGGTGCACTGAAGCCATTTGTGTCTCATTAAATGCAGTGGGGCTAAACTAGTTAATGTGCTTTCATATTGGTCTAATCTATATATCATCATCTCCAGTTTCTCTGCTGTCACAGAAGACTTCCTAGATCTAATCTCTCTCACTGTAAATGGGAGTTAGAATAGGATTCCACACTATTTGAGGAATGAGCCCATGAGTGATTGTAATGACATGTTCTCCATGGCATTTCTGGATAGCTAAATAGTTTTCCAGATGACTCTGCACAGCTAATACTTACAAAACACACTGGGACAGGTTGTATGCTGATCCACTGCTGGTACAAATGACAGACTGGGAAGCTGTAGGATTTGTATGGGTGGTGCAGCCAAAATAGCATCTCAGTACCCAGACTCTTTCCTAGCAGTACTTTCCCTTTATCCTCACTTTCCCTTAGCCCTAGTTGAAGTGAGTGCCTTTGGGAAATAGTTTAGAAAGCATTTGGTCCAAAATATGTTATTAATGTTAATGATATTAAACATGTGACTCTCTTGTTTCAATAGCTTCTCTAATCACTGATTTAGATTTATTTGGGACATAATTCATTGAGTTGGCTAGGGCTTACAAAGCCTGCATGACCAGAAACCATGCTATTTAAAAGATTGCATCCTCCCATGTGAGCCTGTCTGGGTTGTAAGATCTTTGGAAGAACCCTTTTCCCTGTCTCATCACTATGATAGACAAATGTGGGAAAAACATGAGGGAGGTCCTTTAACTAAAAACATTTACCCTGTTCAATTTGCTAAGGCTGATGCCATATACATTAAACATTGCTTTTAATAATCTGACTCAGGTGTGACTCAGTATCTTTAATTTACTTATATTATGTGCTTCAGTGTCTGAAGCAGAAAGATTTGTGCATCACTTGTCAGAAGTGGTGTTTAATATAGCCTAGCAATAAATCTGGATATATTCTAGAAGGCTGCTTATTTATTTTTATACAATGGCTGAGAAGATTCAGCTACATAAATATCTGCTTTCCAGCACCCCATCTTACTCCAAAAAGTAAAGTAACAACCTGTGGGCAAAGTTTATGATTTCTTCCCCACTCCAACCCCTTCAAACATTTCCAAGGCCTGCTTCTAATAAACTTTTAATATTAGCTGCTTATTAATAAGACTGCCGACAATGAGTCAGATGACTAGTACCAAGAAGTGTGCAAACATACCGGTATTACTTAGTGATACAGAATACATGGCTCAACCTCTGACATTCCCAGTTAGAAGGATCTTAATGGATGGGGAAGACTGGTAGAGACTTCTGTCTGTCAGTATATACAGTGCAAGGTAGACAGACAGATGATCTGACTCAGTGTAAGACAGATTTAAGGAGTACTGTCCTTTGTTTTTCTGTCAGAAAGAATGGATGCTTTGGCCATTGTCTCACTAGACAACTCTTGACTTGCCTGTCTGCATACTTATTTATTTCTATAGGGTGTGGATCCTTTTTGATAATGTATTTATAAGTATTGTACTTCACCTGTTTGTTACTTAACTATGCTGATAACCCAAAATTTCCTCTTACTGGCTGTCATATGATAATCAATAGTGACACACACCTCCTGTCATATAAATAAATAAATAAATAAATAAAATAAAACTTTTATTTCTATCCCACTTTTTGTAAAAACAATCAAAGCAGCTTACAGCAATTAAAATAATACAAATACATACAGTACCCCCCTTAAAAAAGAAAAAATTCCATAATTAAAATTACAAACATTAATAAAAGCTCTAAAAAGCTTCTTGGCAAAGGCTATCTCACTTCTTCTTGGCAAAGGTTATCCCACAGGTAATCAACTCAATATCCACTCTGTAATTGGTCATAAAAACCAGTGGAAATAGATCAAGGTATTCAGTATCATCCAGCAACCCTCCTCATCAATATGCTCCCTCAAAAAATGGTAGATGGGCTAAAATTATGAGGTTTCTCTATGCCTTATCGTCAGGTGTTTGGGTGAGGGTAAACACATCTTGACTATAAGAAGTGTTAGACAGTGGAATAGGCTGCTTTTGAGGATAGTGGATAAACAGATGTTAGATGGTCATCTCTTGGGAGTGTTCAGTTGTGTACAGTGTGCCCTCCATATTTGGTGGGGTTAGGGGCTCAAGTCCCCCATGAATGTGAAAAACCACAAATAACAGAACACTATTTTTTAATCTGAGGGAACACCTCTTTAGGAATCTCTAGGTCCTCCAGCACAACTCTATGGTCAATATCTGCCAGAAGTTTACCAAAGAATTGCACTGGAGCAGCTACAAATGTCTAGAGAAATCTTTTCTCTGGCAATCTATAGGTCCTCCAGTGTGGCTTCTAGCAAAAGTTGTTCACAAGAGTCATGCTGGAGATCCCTAGAAAGAAAGTATTAACCAAAACTGTCAATAATCAAATTTGCAAAAGTCAAAGCCACAAATCTGAGGGCCGACTGTGTTCCTACATGGCAGAGTGTTGGACTAGACAGCCCTTGGGTCCTTTTCAACTCTGTGATTCTATGAGGGCTGTAAAGAGAGCTAAGGAAAACCTTCACAGTTACTTGGATAAAGAAAAGCTTCATTTTCTCAATGACTATGCATAAGTAATGGTCCAAATAACGTGGGCTCACATAATGCCAGCATATAGTTTGTTACGGTCATTATTGAGGGAGGGATTAACTACCTCCCTCTCACCATGGCCACCACCACCTCAGCTTCATGGCCATGCAGTAGACACAATAGCCCTGAACAATGTCTGAGAAGTGTCTGGCTACATCCCTGTAGCCAGATGCACAATAACAATGTTCTCCCCTGGGACCTCCAGAGGAACTCTGGCAGGACCTGAAGCATATCTTTATTGTTGTGCATCTGGTTACACAGACATAACTGCTTCTTTCTGGCTGCCCAAAAACCTACATGGCCATGTCAGGGGAACCCCACACAGGAGGAAAACCAGTCCTGAGAGAGAGGAGAGAGTTCAGCTCTACCTGGGCAGAACTTTATGCTCTGTCTCCCCTTGCAGGATCTCAGTCAATATCAGTTATACTATCCTAGTCTACATAGAAAGTGAAATAATTGATACTTATCTAGTTTGGATGTAAAACTAAACTATGTTGTAACATTGTATCATCTTCCACACACCTGCAAGGAGAAGACTGGAAGTTTCAGTATATCATTAGTAGCAATTTAGCATTCATATTTGAACCCTAAATTGTAGTTGACTTTAATTATGTTTAGCGAGACAAGCCATAAACTACTGTTCGGAGTCAGCTACAGTAAACTACAGTTGTGACTACGTTTTACAGTCTGTCACTTTATAGGCCACCCACAGGCACTAAATTATGGTTAGTGAAAAACAGGCTTCTCGTCTCCTCTAAATGGTTACAGTATAGTAGGAAAATGGGGAGGCCCTAAATTTCATACATTTAATAGTAAACCACAATTTTGCTTTCCATCCCAACACATCCATAGTGTAGTTATGCAGTCTACAAATAATCCATCACACGTTACCCATTCAAAACTAGGTTTTCCTCATGTGTCAATGGGAAGAGGAGTGCTTTCTATAAGAAGTCATAAAAATAGGTAAAAAGGAGCAGCAGAGTCATAAGAGTTCAAACCAAAGGAATGTAATGTCATAACATGACACAAATACATGACAGTGAGTGGGACTCCTAAAATGAAAAGCTGTTTGGTGCTGCTGCTGCTGATTATTATTAACCTTTATTTATATAGCGCTGTAAATTTACACAGTGCTGTATATACAATCTTATCATATACTCTATGGCCCTGTGTTTTGGAGTGTGTTTTCCAGTGATTTTGAAGGCCTCTGAAGAAGGCCTTTTCTCATTGGTGCTAAAATGCACCAGGCTTTAAAAAATACTGAATAAACAGTTGATCATCTCAGAGCACATGGAACTTGTCTCATTGTTTTCTGCTCATGACTCTGAAAAAGAAGACTTTGCATTCCCAGGTACAAAACACAGCTCACCTTTAATTTTGCACAAAGGTAGGAAAAATAAAACATAAACTCACAAAAAACACCAACTCAAAGGATTTTCATGTGCCACCACCTCTGAGCTTGAACTGTTCTGAGGGGATCAGATGGTGTTCACTAGAGTTTGATCAACTGTACTTAGCTTGGGTATTTTGGAAAACAAAATCTGTGAATCAGAGTAGTTCATAAGATTTATGGTGCTTTGGTATACAAAGCAAATGAAGAGCAAATACAGAGACAGTACCATACACTTTCCTTCAGCATTTACTACACCGGAAAAATGAAAGACATTTCTACTGTTCATGGCATGATTATATTTGATATATAAAACATTCATGGGAATGCACATGAATAGGAAAAACAAAAACAGCTGGAGCTGGTTGAGTTGAAAACTATTTCAGTGATAGCAGCCTGAGCAAAATAATATTTCTTGCAAAAGAAGGAGCAATTTATGAAAATCAGATGTTAGATTCTTTGTTTGGCCACTTGGTGTCCTCCTTGCTTTATCTACTGGGACATGTGTGTATGTGTGGGGAGTGGACATCTCCATTAAGAGAGGCCAGGTAAACTGAGCAGAGGTCTGAAGACCATGAAACCCAACTTGTTCACATTTATTGTTGCACAATACACATCGAAGTCATTCCTCCTCCTCTCCAGTCCAGTGCAGTAATTATTCTGCCTTGACAAGATCTTATCTTTCAATCACTTATCTAACCTGTTTGGATCACAGCTCCACTTTCAATGTACAGTGCTGGGTTATAAGTATGTCAGAGAGATAACAACTTCAATAACATTTTTCACATCCCCACTATTAAAGACATGCTAGAAGCATCAATATCAGAAATGGAAAAGACATATAGGTCAACCAGTCCATTTCCATGCCAGTATAGGATGCAGTTGTACATTTATTAGTGCTGTTGACCAGGTGCATGTTGAAGTGTGCCTTGTAATATAAATTTCTACTTCCCTTGGGAGCTAAACTTAATTTCATGCCTTTAAATATTTATTTATTTTAGACATTTTTCTGTTTACACATTCAAGAAAAGAATCATGAATAAATCACAACTTCTATGTGGCAGGCACACAGAGTGATATACAATAAAAACATCAGAAGTTCACATAAAACTATTTTTAGGAACAAAACACCATACAATAAAAATTGGGAATGGTATTTAAATTAAAACCAAACAGGAATAAGGGATTATATCATACTAAAAGCCAGACAGAACATACTAGTTTTTACTTGCCTGTCTGAAGCAAAATGAAGAAGAAGCCAATCTGACCTCCCTGAGGAGGGAATTCCACACTGAGAATGCTGCTGTTTTAAAGTATTTAAAGCAGTTGCAGTGGTAAAGAGGAGATGACGAACAAGGGGAACAAATCCAAACAAATGTTGTTGGGTCCAAAATGGCCACAACTTGATTGGTAAGAGCAGTTAAAGGCATAGGTTGCTGGACAACTTTCTTGCCCACTGTCAACTCATTTGCTGGGGGAAAGTATGGGATGGCAAGATTCCACATGACTGTAAGCCACTGCATGGTTTTGGCAGTGAACGTGGTATAAGAGTTTTCATGTGTTTTTTGGCAGGGCTTTGTGTTGCTTGAAGCCAAAAGCTGCCTAAATATTGCACCATTTTAATTTTTTTTGAGGTGGTTGGGGACTTTGGAAGACGGTGTGGTCCATGGGTCAAAATCAGTCTTCAGTATTCTCACCCTGGCTTTAAAGGAAGCTATAACATGGGGAAAACAGACCCACAGGTCCACAGGCCCAGTGCTGAAAACTCCAGTAATAGAATTGTGACAAAGAAAAATAAGAAACAAAACAGCAAAACAGTATAATCTGCAGTGGTCAGAAATCATCATATGCCAGCCTTTTAACAAGTAAGGGGGGTCAGGAAAAACACTAAGCCAATTGAATGCTGGCAGGGATGATTTGGAGTCCCTGGGCAGACTGGGGATAAAAATCCCTTTCTCTGGTCTGCTTTGAAAGGTCTGCCCCCAGCTAGGCTAACCTAGCTCTAGACTCCCCAGCCAAGCTTGCAGGAACAATGTTGGTACCTGGGCAGGGAAGTCTCTAAGCAGCCAAAATAAAAAATAGTGAGCTGTCATGCTCTGTGTCTCTCTCACGGGCCTGGAAAAAGGGATCAAAATGAGCCTGAGAATCATGCTTGTCACTGCCAGTGCTTGGCTTAGTCCTTACCTCCATTACCTTATGTACCTAGGAAAGGCAGGATATCAACAATTCCACCTCTCTCTCTGTCTCTCTCTGTGTATTTATTTGCAAGTTAACACAGCATGTACCATAGCAGTGGTGCTCTTCTTCTTGCTCATTTCTCAGGTTTGCACATCTAGAGTACTGGGATTTAGAAAGCTCTTAGTAAAGCCTAAGAGACATAGGTCTCTGCTTTATCACACTGGGGGGGGGGGCAGGATTGAAATGAGAGTTAAACGAGAGTTACACAGGAAATGTCCTGCTTAACTCTCATTTAAATCGTCTTTGCCCCCTAGTGTGTTAAAGCAGTTAGTCTTGGTGTATAATAATCCATCTGCTATAAAGCTTAGTCTCACAACTGGTTCGGTCTTCTGCTTCCTGCATTTCTCTAAAGCTAAAAGCATCTGTTTCAATCTTTTGATTTATTATCATCATAGAAGTACAAAATATCTAATTCTGATATACCAACCAAGGAATACACCTGCAATAGGTGTAGCTATTTTACCTGTCACATAAGCTTTTGTATGCAACAACAGTTTTCATTCTTACCTGAGGTACTCGTAGAGTCCATACATAGGCAAAAAGTCAATATCTGACAGGAACATGTATGGCGTACTGATATGTTTCATAGCCACATTCCGTAGGAGGTTCACTGGATAGAACTGGCCCTCCTTGTATACTATATGGTATCCAACGTTGTGCCGGCTCATGAGAACTTCAGAGCCTTGGGCATAGCGTAGAAACTGCTGGGCTTCTGCATCAGAAAGATAGAGAGCCAAGCTAATGGGGCCTTCCCAATGTTTGCAGATGGCTTCAAGCATCTGGAGTCTAAAAACGGGGGTGGAGGGGAGAGAACAAAGTCAGAAAGAGGAATATTCTAGGATTGGGATATCCCTTTTGCTATTTTTGCTTCAGCTCCTGTACTGGAAACCTATGTAAAATATCTTCACAATAGGGAGGTCAATCATGAATTCTTTGTGTCTCTGTAAGAACAAATTATATCAAGTTTTCTCCTCAGTGTGTGAAAATACACACAAAGATTCTGCTCAGTTTTTAGTGACTATTCACACTTCGGGATTTTTTTTCAAGAAATTAATTTGTGTAATTTTTTTCTACAGACAAAATGTAATTTTTAGTGCAGACATTAAGTTAAAACAAATACTGATAAAACATACAAAAGTTATTCTTTAAAATTGAAACTGTCTATGGAATTTATACCAATATCCATTAATAAGGCAAGGAATAAAAACACACAATTAAAATCCTTCTCCTTATAAATAGTTAGTGCCTGTTATGATAAGAAAGCCAATGGAATAACAACAAAGAGGGAATCAATCTAGCAGTCCAAGGAAGGAATTCTAAAATCTGAGAACAGACACTGAGAAAGGGCCTTTTCCAAATATTCTGACAATATGTGACTTCAAACGTGGTAGGACTGAAAGAAGGGCTTGCCCCAAAGAACTAAAAGCCTGGAGGGCATACAGTCCCTCAGATAGCTGGACTCAAGTTGTGTAGGGATTTATAGGTCTGAATCACCACTCTGAATTTTGCCCAGAAATAAAACAGTTACTTGTGGAGAAACTGTAACAAGGATGTTGTGTACTTCCTATAACCAGCCCTGGTCAACAGTCTAGCTGCCGCTATTTGGGCAGCTGTGCCTTTGAATACTTTTTTAAAAAATTATTAAGAAATTTAACTACAATACATTAAAACAGTGCATAATCTACCAAAAATGAGAAAAAGAAAAGAGAATAAGAAAAAGTACAGAAAAAATAGGAAAAAAATGGTTATCTTCCAACTTTTTTATTGATTATAGATAATCTATAATTTATAACTATTGCTAAGAAAGCTGAAAGTTAACGTTTCATTTTTTTCTTTCTGAGGACCTTTGAAAGGCATCATGGACACCATGTTGAAGTAATTAAAATGAGATGTAATTCAGGCATACAACACTGTGGTCAGACCATATATCTCCAGAAACGGGAGCAGCTAGCTTAAATTGTGCAAATATACTTCTGGTCATGGCAGAAGCCAGGGAATCCAAGCTCAGAGTTGAATCCAGAAGTAAACTCAACTTGCAGACCTGTTTCTTCAGTAGGAGTGTAAAGCTAGAGCAAGAGAAATTAGAAAGTGAAATGTAATACTGCACCAAAGAGATACAAAAAAGCTAGAACAAGATGAATTAGGAGCTAAACTGTAAGTCTGCATCAAACAGACTGCATTAACATTTTTAAATGCTGAGAAAGGCCATGAAACTTGAGTATCTGAAGCAGAAAAATAATTCAAAATGAATGTTTTAACAGTTTCTTTCCAAGTTGTGTCATGGATCTTTAAGGAACAAAACAAAACACTGCAGTTAATTAATTCCACTTCTACTTAATCTGAGCACCTGCTTAGTCCATCCAGAAACCATTTCCACTCTTATTAGATTCAATTAAAAAAAGTGATTATGAAGATATAATGCCTCTGAGTATTCAGATTACTTTCTGTGCACTTATTTCCTTCAGCTAAGCAATCATCTTTTCCATTTTCCTCTCTTTATTAACATCAGGTTGGGAAACAGAAGGCATGCATGGCCATAGAGACCAGCTCTTGCTAAGGCAGCATGTCAGTTTATAAGAATACTGGGAACAAGATTAGTCAAGCCTTTAGCATGAGGGCTGCCCCCACTTGACCTTTGGTGCAAATGGAAACAGAAACAGAGACACAGGATGAAAGCATAGTCTGTCACTTTAAAACAAATCACAGCTTGTTGTTATCTGAAAACTGGGACAACTTATGGTTAGTGTAAACAATGGTTTATTGAAACAAGCTGGGATCAAGCTTGGCTCGTTTCCACAAGCCATTGTTTAAATTTTATAGTATCTAGATGTAACAACAAACCTAAACAAGGAAGTGATGCTTCCAATCTTATCTTCCTTGAGGTCGATGCAGAGGAAGAGAAGAGAGCATAGAGGAGCCTGAACATGACTGCTAAACTGCCATTTAGTATTAGTTCTGAACTGGATGAGTGTCATTTTAATTATAATTTCAGCATAATTTTCTCATACCCTAACTGTTTTTATGTTTACAGCCCTAATATGGACTCACAGTTATTTTGAGATGCATGAGCCTTCCATTAGTTTGTTGGGGGCAATTAGCTTATAGCTGTAAACTGCTTAGAGACTGCTTAGGTGGTATGAAGTGGTATATAAATGAAGCTGCTATTGCTATTTGCTAGTTATAATCAAAACATTGTGTATTGGCATGTAATATTATTTGATACATTAGAGCTTTCTAGATTGGCAAAAAGGAGTGTGTTCATGGCTGCATGAAACTCTAGCCTTTAGATGAGAAAAAGGGAAAGTGTGCCATGAAAACGCTTTTTTTTGTGTTTTAGGGGAGAAGAAGCGCCTTTAAAAAGGTGCTGGTTTTCCCAGCTTTTTTAAAAACTGCAGAACAGCACAGCTCCATCTAAAGGCTGTGGTGCAGCTGCTAAGTATTAAGGAAAAGGCAACTTCATGTCACACTTTCCTGCCAATCTAGAAAGCCCCATTGTTCTTATATTTTGTGTTTAAGGAGGTAGATCTTGGCTTACTGGTAAAAACTATTATTTAGTTTACTTGAATTAGGGGAAGCTGCTTCTCCCCAATCCTGTGACAGGGGAGGAGCCTTTTCTGGCATCTCATTGGAGTGACCAGCAATTTAAAGATAAAATGGCACACTTAGTGGGCTGTTAAGAGAGGTGGGAGCAGAGCCGAGCTAAATTGAGGCTTGCCTGACCGTTCCCTCTTAGTCTGGCTGAAACGCTGGCCCACCCTCCTGCCAGATTGTGTAGGAATTTTCTCCCCCTTCCAAGAGTTTTTTGCCTACCCCACACTGTTAGTTGGGGACTTTGACAATTGGTCTGAAATGTAGTCATAAATAGGTTTTACGCACAGGTGTGTGTGTGTGGGGGGGGGGAGGGATAGAGATCCAGGTGAATACCTCGGCACCCTCCTAAAGGGTGAAGGTAAGTGTCTGGTACTGACCTTTAGGTCTTGTGACTAAACAGGAAGGGAAAGAGACTTGCTTTGGGTATGACCTGAGATTTAAACCCTCACTTAAGTTAAATGGGGGATTCTTGGGTTGGCCTTCCGGATGCTGGCTGGCTGGGGAGCAACCCACTTCTGGATTGTCCTTGGGGCTCAGGTGTTTTCGCCCAGGGGAAGCTGGGGAATTGGTCTGGGAGAAGACTATCTGCCGCCTGTTCCCGCACAAGGTTCTCCCCCCTGGTTTTTGCAGATCTCGAAGAAATAAAATAAAATAAGTTGAGTTAAATAAAGTTGTGCATTTTATAACCCAGTTCTCTGTGTCTGGACTCATTATTCACTGGGTTGGTCAGCAATGGAACATTGGTTAGGTTGCCAGTTTTTACCTATGACATTTATTAGTTATTTATTTATTAGTTGAAATGTTCATAAGGATTGAAACTGACACTGAATTCCTGTATGCAAAGGGATCTTGTAGCACCTTTGAGACTAATTGAAAAAAAGAAGTTGGTAGCATAAACTCTCATAGACTTGAGGCCTACTTCCTCAGATTCATGCTTTGGAATGGAGAATCTAGAGACAGACTAATATAAGTTACCTGTGTGAGAGAACATCAAGTCAAATTCAAAGCCTTGTGGGTATGGGGATGAGGTGGTAAGTATAGTTTTAAGAATGGTTGTTGTGGGATAAGGAGAGAAAGAAAGCTGTTGCCTACAGCCAAGGAGAGTAGATAACCATAGGAATGAGTACTAGAATGCAGTGTCAGAAACAGAGAGGGATGTGATGAATGGTCAAGGATGAGGATGGGGGTTAGATAGTATTGAAATGTGTGCAGTGTGCCAGGAAACCATTATCTCTGCTCAACTCATTGCTGATTGACAGTAGTCTGTGGATACATTCCAGTCCTGCTGTTTCTCTTTCCAGTCTTCCTTTGTGGTTCTTTTGTTCAAGGATGGCTGTTCTGAAGTCTGAGATGAAATGCCAACATTTATGCAGGCAGTTTACCATTGATACAACTCTGGCAACTACTGTTTTGTCCACAGTACTCTAATTATGACAAGCTGTAATCTGGGGTTGAATTAATGCTGTTTTCCATGAATTTGGGATGCTTTTTATTATTTTATTCAAATATTGGAATATTTGAAAAAGTAAATGGTACAGGAAAACTATTTTTTCCTTCCAAAGCAGAAAGTGGTCATTAAAACCACTTTTAAAATATCCTACATATTCCTTTTGTCAGCGTAATATGCATTTAAATGGCAAAACTATGATTAGAATGATTTTTTTTCCTTTTCTTTCCTTTTCTTTTTTCTTTTTTGGAAAGAAAATGTTTTCTTATCTGCTCAAGGCTTATATGTGGATTCATTGAATGAAAGAAATCAGAGCCTGAATTTGTAAGACCTGAGCAGAATAGTTGATGACTGTGGCTCTTTGAGGTCTCTCAGTTCATAGGTTCTCCAGAAGTCAAAGTTGACTTGATGGCAAGTAACAGCACAAACTCTAAAAACAAATAACACCGAAGCATCCCTAAACAAGACACGATTCACAAGATCTCTACTAGGACTTCCAGTAAAAAAGTTTCCAGCTGGTAAGAAGACCTGTAAAACAAGGATATCAGCCAAACATCACATTAAATATTCCACAATGTGAGTTCCTTCTCACAACAGAGAATGCCCTGTTCTTCAAGGTAGCCATTATATTGCTTCTCATTATGGGTGTACAGCAAAAACCAGCAGAATGCTAATTTATATCAAGGTGGCTGTTGAAATACTATATAAGTGTCATAGTGAATGTTTATATGGGTGAAATCTTTATTTTATTTGAAAGAACATGTTTATACTAAGAAGAGGCTGCCTGGGGGGATTGTCCATGGCCCTGTAGTTGACAAACAGGAGGTGACAGTGGCATTTGTTACTAGAACAAGTTCACAGGTCACTTTCAAAGACAGTTGGAGACTGGTCTCCTATTTCTTTCATGACAGATCATCAAGAGGATTGGCTACAGAATAGATCTGTGAATCTTCAGTGAAACCAAGAAGGAAAATTGGAAAGCAACAACTACATAAAGTGGACTGGACTGCTCAGATCTGCCTGTTACATTATTATGCAAGTAACTGGATGGTGGCTTAGATGAAAATGAAAAAGAAATTAGAAATAACATTTTGAACATAGATTGTTGGATAAAATCTTGCCTAGTCACAGTCTTAAAGCTCTGAATCAAAAATACTTAAAGGAGTCATAAAGATGTGAACGTAAGTTTGCTGAAATGAACTTTACATTTCATTAATCTAAGCACAGAGAAAAAACAACATACATTTCATTCTAAATCAGCAAAAACAAAACTTAACCAAAACAAACAAACAAACAAAAAGAAAAAAGGCAGAAAGAAATGTTAGGCTTTGAGGCCTGAGTATGAAATGTACAGATGTGCACAAATGGAAAAACAGGAATTGTGGCTGGAGCTGTCTGCAGATGAAGGCTGGAAAACAGACACTGCTCAAGGTCAGCATGTGCCTGCTTGCACATAGGCCTAATGTAAACAACAAGAGTCTTTCTGACTGAGGGGACAACATTGTAGGTGACACAAGGAAGAAGAATCACCAGAAGAGGTTGGGTTGACTAGTGAGTGGCTGATTGAAGAGATTTGTCGAGCATGTATGTATATTTGTAGATACAGCAACTTAAGAATAAAACTTCTGAGGAGAGAGTTTTGGCTCCAGTCTGTTTCATCAACTGGGAGGAGGATTCCTGATAAAGCCGAAGCTTCAGGGTCAGGTAATTCCGAAGGCATCGGAGATTGCTTGAATTGTGCACTTCTGCTTGTTTACATCAACAAGAAACGTTTTCAAACCAGCAAATACAACTTTCAGTTTCACCATTAGTATCTTCCTCCTGCGGTTCTGAGTGATCCTGATTATATCCAACAATGTATAAAGCTTTGCTCACTAGATGCCAGAGATTTCTTTTGCTAGTCTGTAATCAAATCATTACTTTCTCTCTTTTTGTCTATTATTGAAACAAAGGTTATCAGGTGTGACACATACTTAAATTAGAAACAGGATCAAAATGTAAAATGACCATAACAAATTAGAAAGCTAGGCCAAAACTAAATAAAAAAATAAAAAATGGATTTGAACAGAATAAATGTAATGTACTACATTTAGGCAGAAAATAAAAATAAAAAGTTTGGATATAGGAAAGGATAAGGGTGAAATCTAGCTTGACAACAGTACATGTGCAAGGGATCTAGGAGTGTTAATGGAACATGAGTCAACAATGTCATACAGCAGCTAAAAAGCCAATGCAATTCTAAGCTAAATCAACATAGTGTTTAGAATGTGGGAAGTAACAGGACCACTCTATTCTGCTTTGATCAGACCTCACCTGGAATAATGTGCCCAGTTTTGGTAACCAAAATTCAACAAAGATATTGACAGGCCTGATCCAAGAGGGTGACCAAAATGGTGACAGGTTTGGAAACCATGCTCTATGAAGAGCAGCTTAGTGAGTGAGGTATGTTTAGCCTAGTGAAGAAAAGGTTAAAGGTACACATGATAGCCATGTTTAAATATTTGAAAAGAAGTCATATTGAAGATGGAACAAGCTTGTTTTTGCTGCTCCAGAGACTAGGACACAGAGCAATGGATTCAAGCTACATTAGGAAGAACTTTGTGATGGTAAGAGCTGTTTGACAGTGGAACACACTCCCTCAGAGCAGTGGCATCCCTAGGGTTGGTGTCACTTGGTGTGGTCAGTCATGCTGTCACCCCCCATTGACCTACTCCCATTTCACACCATACAGAATCCTTAGGAATGCTTTTTTGCACAAATGTTACTCGTAAATCATAATTCTAATATAAACAAACAAACAAACAGCTTCATTTATATACCGCTTCATACCCTTAAGGAGTGTCTAAGCGGTTTACAATTGTAAGCTATTTGCCCCCCAACAATCTGGGTACTCATTTTAGCAACCTCGGAAGGATGCAAGCCTGAGTTGAGCTTCAGCCCTTTGCTGGTCTTGAACTTGCCACCTTATGGTTTTGAGTGAGTGGCTGCAGTACAGGCATTTAACCACTGAGCCACCACTGAATGTTATGCTAACAGTTGTGACATAAAGCAAAATTAAAAGTCTACCTTCAAATTACAATATCATATGCAAAACCTAAATGTATTTACAAAAATGCAGTGAAGATTTGGTTAAAAGGAAATATTTTAAAAGGAAATTTAAAAAGAATACTTTTTTTAAAAAAAAAATCAATTTTTAATTTTTTTAAAAAAAATACAATTTAAAATTTTGAAATTTTAATTTTAAAATTTTGGAGGACTTTCCTTTCTTCTCCCACTGAGCTTCACCTCACTGTCACCATCTCTTAAAACATTTCAAAGAGATACAGGCAAGTGCCACAATGTTTCTGCAAAAATACAGATGTTTGAGGAGCAGTGGTGTCACCTCCCCTTAGGGTATGACGTGGTGTGGTCTGCACTTTCCTAGTGATGCCACTGCCCAGAGATTGGTGGAATCTCATGCTTTGGAGGTTTTTAAGCAGAGGCTGGATGACCACCTATCAGGAGTGCTTTGGTGATGTATTCCTGCATGGTAGTGGTTTTTACAGGATGATCCTTATGGTCTCTTCCAACACTATGATTCTTGGGATCAATTAAAAAGAACTTTAAATGGTATATGAAAAGCTTTTGGCAACGATGGGGCTTTCTAGATTGGCAGGAAAGTGTGAAATGAAGTTGCCTTTTCCTTAATGCTTAGCAGCTGCACCACAGCCTTTAGATGGAGCTGCGCTGTTCCGCAGTTTTTAAAAAAGAAGCTGGGAAAACCAGCACCTTTTTAAAGGCGCTTCTTCTCCCCTAAAACGCAAAAAAAGCATTTTCATGGCACACTTTCCCTTTTTCTCATCTAAAGGCTAGAGTTTCATGCAGCCATGAAAACACTTCTTTTTGCCAATCTAGAAAGCCCCAATGATTGGTTTCATAGAGAAATGTTATAAATATTTATAAACCATACATTTGCAGTGGTTAGGGGCACAAGACCCCTGTGAATGTGGAAAAATCGTGAATAACCTTCCCCCCATGAGGAAGCCAGTTGAAAGGACGCATGGGCAGGGGAAGAAGAGCAGGCATACACTGGCTCCCACTTCTTTCCCAGTGGGATAGATGTCTTCTTCAGGTGCACCTTTCCCAGGTTCTTCCTTCTGGGCTTTTTCCCCCAAAGGGAGGAGTATGCGGCCTTGACTTCATGAATAATAAAAACCATTAGTGTCAAAGCTGCGAATGTGGAGGGCTAACTGACAGAAACATAGTGGGACTCTCTTTCCTTTCATATAACGAAAAGCAATCAATCAGCATAATCAGATTAAACTGAATTAATATGACACCCAGAGGTGCTTCAGTGTGGCAAATGGCAGAACACCACAAAGTCCAACAGAGTCCCTAGATCCACTTAGGGCATCTGACATATTTATCACCTACTGGAATGGCAGGATCACTCTCTAACATTTGGGGCTATTTAGCTAAGGAAAGAAGTGAATAAGGCTAGACATGATAAAAGTAAAGAGTGGAGAAAATGACAAGGAGAAACTGCCTCCCCCCTTCATAATGCTAGAACTGAAGCTGGATGTGTGGAGATTCAAGACAAGAGCAAATTTAGAATATCATGGGGAAAATGGTTAATTTTTAGTTTATTCTTACTGTATATTTACTACCAGGGATGGTGAGAAGTGCTTGTCAGATTATCTGCTGCTTGTGCCGAAATAAAGTAAGTAGTTTAATCTGGCATCTGGCCTGGTGTTGATGGTGGGGCAGAAGACTTGTAGTCTGTTCAGAAAGTGAGGGATTCGATTCACATCCTGATCCTGTTTTCACACCCAACACTTAATCAGCACCATGACACCATTCTTAGCAGAGCTTGGAAATGTTGCCAACTCATTTGTGTTAGCCTTGAAGAGCCACACTAATGTTATCATTGGCTATAGCTCATGGGTAAAGTTCAATTTAACCATGGCTACTCTCTTATTTAATTGCCTTTATGTTTACTTTTTTAAAGCCAAATGGCAAACAAGTGAGTGGTTTTCATAGTGGGAGGTTTCTTGAAGCACTATTTACTTTACAGAAGCTGCTCATTTTGCCATTTGGATGGTGTATTTTAAGGTTTTTAAAATGGAAGAAAAGCAATTTTTAAAATATCAGTGCCTTGTTGACATACTAGCACAGAAGCCTCCTATGTGGCTGTAATTTGTTTCAAAAGAAAAAGAAAAATGCCGACAGAACAATTTGAGATAATGAGTGAAGAGTACATGTTCATAATTTTAAAATGTTTGTCATCTTTACATTGTAGCACATAAAACAAAGATGTTAGCCATTATTATTCAAAGCTCTAATGCATAATGATTAACACTGTTGGTTTAATGCATAAATCCCAACCTTTCATACCTAGGGATGGTATTTCACAGAATTCACATGGCCTGAAGAGCTACTGAGAATGAGCATTAAAACAAATCATTCACACTGAACTATCCTCTTTGTTGACATTTCTTTATGGGCATCCCTCCTCCCCCTCACTGACACCAACAATTTCTCTGTTCAATCATATTCCTATTTGCAGTGTTAGAAGATTCAACTCACTAGTCTAATAATTCAGGCACAGGTGCAGCTTGAACAGTCATCATTAGCTCTGCACCAAAGATCCAAATGAAACAAACCAACAAACCAACAATGAACACAAATATGACATAGCTATGATTTATGCATTTTTCATAGGTGGAGGGAGCTAGTGTTGCAATCAAGCTATATTCAGGAGAAGGCAAAACCTTCAAATGTAACAAATACCAATGCTTATGGCATTCATAGTCATCCTTTCTACAGAGTGAGCACAAGATCCGCTTTGTTGTCCTAGGTGGGGAGTAATTTTGCTCCCCTATTCTTTAAACCAACTTTATTGAACAGAAGGGAAGATGCTGTGTTTTTATTTTTTCACAGGAGTGGGGAAGCTGTAGCTCTCTAGAGGCTGTTGAACTTCAAACTTGCTACAGGGTTTTCTTCTGATTACAGCCTCCTTTCCCTTCACCCCACCGAAGTGCCTAGGTAGGATCCTTCTGCTTAAATTCTTTGTATAGACTGATGTCTAGCCTGGCACCTCTGGAATCCTGATGTCCTATGTTACTTTTACCACTGTTTATTGAATTTCTTCTCAGTTCACTTTTATTATGAACATTGACTTTTAGGTGCTAAAATGTAGCCTCTTCAACTTTCTACATTAAAAACTTCACACTGAAGTTCTACAAACATGGTCCAGACAGTCTGAAAAACTGTTATTTCCCTTGATGATCCTTCTTGAGTTTTATGTTCCTCAGGGTAAGGCTTTCTATCAGTCCCACCACCATCACAAGTCTGTTTAGTGAGGAGAAGGGAGGGAGTCCACTTGGTGATGGTTCCTAGCTGTAGAATAATCTCCCTAATGAAGCTAGCTTGGCCCTTTCTTTGTTCTCTTTCTGCCAGTACGCAAAGACCATCTTCTTTACCTGGATCTTTGACTTTTAACTGAGCATTGCAGAACATCTTTTAACTGAAGTTTACTCTATTCATTATCATCATTATTATTAGGTTTTAGCTGCTATTTCAATGGTTGCAAATTAATGTTTTCAACATAGCTGTTTCTTTATTTGTTTTTAAACTTTGTATTATGTCTTGCTTTAACTGTATTCTGCTTTAACCTACATTGTAACCTGCCTTGGGTCCCATATTGGAATAAAGATAAGATATAAATAAAATAAATAGAAATAAAAATCAAATACAGTATTCACAAGGAGCGATTTCAAGGTACGACAAGTTTGCCCATCCAGTCCACTCTCTTAGTAGCAGCCTCTGAAATAACAAATACTATAACCCTCTCTATTATTTGGTATTGGCACCTGTCTTTATCAATCATAATAACACAGAAAATGGATGTTATGACTATGGGAAAATTATGGGTTCTTTAAAAAAGAAATCTAAAGATTACAGGAAAAAATAACAACCAAGAACTGAAAGGCATTAAGAGGAAATAAAAAGTGGTTCTTTTGTAGGGATATTATTTATTGATTTTAGAAAGAGAACCTCCATCCAAATCAATAAAATGCAACAATGTACCAAATGATGCATGGATGGATTATTTTTTGTTATAAGAGGTTGAGCATTTAGTGCTCTCCAAATAAAGATGGGTACCCCACAACATGTTCTCTGTATGACTCCAAAAAGTGAAACAGATGCTCATTCCCTGCATTGTTGCCAACAAAACAGCAGTGAACTGCAATTCATTCCTTTGAATTAAAATCCTAGAGGAGAAATGTACATATGCTTGCTGGCTTTAGGAAATCCTTATGGCATTCACAACTGCATTCAGGGCCACACAAAAAGCTTTTATAGAAAAATAATGCAAATCACAAATCCTGAGAAATCCTAAGAGGAAAAAAATGGATAAAATGTATGGGTGAACATGGCAAGTAGTGCCTAAATATACAGAATGCTGGCACTGTGATACAGTGGCTTTTGTGAGTGTGTGTCTGTTTATACAAAAATCAGTGGCCATATAGTCAAACTTTAGTTTCTGGGTCTTCATGTGGAGAAAAACTGACCTTTCTGTGTAATCAGCTAGACAGACAAGGATGTTATGCATTGTATCAAGTTATGTTCTCTATGTGCTCTAATACAAGACAGATTATTTTTACCCCTTTTGGAGACAAGTTTTCTCCATTCCAGAATTAGCTATTAGCAGTGGAAGAAAACTGAATTTCATGTCTGTTTCTTTTTGTATAGGATGTTCTTGGTTTCTGATGTACTTCTTGAATTTCATTTGTCAAGAGATTTCAAAGATTAAAATTTGTTTCACAGATTAAAATTGTACCACAGATTGAAACTGCTACCTCAGAATAGCATCTGCTCAAAGGAAGTTGTGGTGTGCCTTCAGTTTAATAATAATGATGATGAAATAAAATGGGGAATGAAGGACTTTGATAGCTGTGGGCCAAGGGAGCAATTTAGAAAAATTAGTTCATATAATGATCACAGATGATTTACATTAATTAAAAAAATACTATGAAGACATTGAAATACTTCAAGATTTTTCAATACCTTGGCTCACTCATTAATCAGACCGGAGATTGCAGTCAAGAAGTCAGAAGGAGACTAGGAAAGGCAGCTATAAAGAAACTAGACAAGATTCTGTGAAATCTTGTTGTGAAAGCTGATAGGAAGAAAATGAACTCATCTGAAATGTGGTGCTGGAGAAGGGTTCTGCGGATACTATGGACTTCTAAAAGGACAAATAAATGGGTCCTAAAGGAAATCAAGCCTAAACTCTCCCTAGAAGACAAGATGACTAACTAAGGCTGTTGTACTTTTTGTCCATATAACGAAAGACAAGTCTCATTAGAAAAGATGATAATGCTTAGTAAGGTGGAGGGACGTAGGAAAAAAGCAAGGCTACATTTCAGATGGATTGACACAATCAAGGAAGATATGGCTCAGAGTCTGCAAGACCTGAACAGGGCTTTTGAATATAGGGTGACTTGGGGTCTCTCATTCATAGGGTTGGCGTGAGCCAAAGTCAGTTTGAAGGCTGCTAACAACAAAATGAGTCAACGCAAGAAAAGTGTATCGTATGACTAAAAAAGGCATGGAAAACAACAACAAAAATTCTGCCTTTAGTCACCAATCAATGTTAGTTTATTTCTCATTTCTGACTCACCTCATAGCTAACAGTGAAATCAAAATAGGGTTAATCAATAAAAGTTCTGAGGACTTTTTATGCTACTACTTAGATTTGAGGTCTACTATTTTGATGTTAGGCTGATAATTATCTATTAGAGGCATTCAGGGATTCATTGCATTTTTCAGGAAAGGCCTAACAACAGCCACTAAAACTGCCTTGTTGTGAGAAGGCATTAAAAACCACCTTCACCCATGCAGCCAGCCCCACTCTGGCCTGTTTAATGAGACAGGAAGGGCAAGAGTCTAGTATACATGTGGTGGCTCTCATCTCTTAAAGGATCCTGTCCATATCCTCAGGTTGCACAGAATGAAAAGTATTCAATAAGATAGGACAAGGAGACGATAAGGTTACATCCACTGGAACTGTATCAACTACAGCATCCAAGGTGGAGTGGATCTGAGTGATTTTTATCTGTGAAGTTCTGTGCAAATTATTCATAACAGGCTGTTGAGTGGTCTTCATTTCTGACTTGAGGATAAGTATGTAAAAAGCCTCTGACCAGCCAAAACAACTTCACTGGACAGCTCTTTGCAGATGCAATGGTGGCAGCAAAAAAAATTATTTTCCTTCTTCCCACACAGAAAACAGGGTATAGAGTGTGCACAGTAGCATGAATAGTGCCAAATACCATTTGGGACACATGGCTGTCATGGAGGCCATGAAGTCCTGAGTCACTCCTGACAGGGTAGTCTCAGAATGGGGGTTGAAGTCCCCTCCGGCACTACAAGCTGTTAGCAATCATCATTTCCATATTTATGCTAAAATAAAACAGCTTTCCTTACCTGTCCATTGAGAGCTGAGCCACCAGTGTCACATCTGTATTATCTGGCGCAGGTTCATATTCATAATGTAAAAAGTACAGGTGAGTGCGGTGGACAGTGAAACGCTCCCGTCGAAACTCATAACATAAGTCATCTTCATCCAGCTCAGACAGTTGTTTCTGGAGCTGCAGAAAAACACAAAAAGCCACAGTGAATAAGTTATTGCTAAGGATCCTTTACTAAGATTCATTTTTTTCTTTAAAATTGGGTGTCTCATTTGTATTATTTCATCTGTTGTTCATTATATTACATTACATCCAATACTAAAAAACAACAACAACAAAGACTAAAGCATTAACCCATTTTCAGGCTTCAAAATGAACAAGTTGTACTACTCCACATTAGCACATAAAGAGAATTTCATGTATTCTGACTTTTTAAAGCAAACTGACCTAATTCACATGCCCTGGACAAATATGTGAATCAGAAAACAGTTGTTGGATTGTTCACTGCTTCTCCATATTTTGAAGTACAGTCCAAAGATTGCAAAATTGTACATTTTAGGGAACGATATGTATGCAAAATGCACATGAAAAGAAACATCAATGCTAATGCAGATTTTAAAACTGCAACTAATACAGAAATTGGATTGAACAGGCTTATGTCTGAAAACATGAAAATGTGTCACAGTCTGGTGATAGATTTATGTGCCCATCCATATTTCACACAATGCACAAACTAGTAAAAAGAAAGTAGCAATTATAGCAAAATAAAATAAAATAAAATAAAATAGCCATTTTTATTTTCTAAGATACATTGAAGATTAACCACTGCTTGTGCTACTTATAACTATCATATGGTACATATTATATGCTACTTCTGTACAGACTTTTTGATATCCAAATGGCTGTAATAAAGTTATGGTGGTGGTGACTTTTTGATATAACTGATATAATAAGAAGTGGAGTCTTTTTCCTTGGAGGTCTTTAAGCAGAGGCTGGATGGCCATCTGTTGGGGATGCTTTGATGGAGAGTTCCTGCATGGTAGGGGGTTGGACTGGATGGCCCTTGTGGTCTCTTCCAACTCTATGATTCTATGAATACAGGCTGGCAACTGTATTACATTTCTTAATCCCTTAGTGACAACTCTTGCCTTTGCCACCAAATATGTCCTTCTGTGTCAGACAAGACTTATTCAAGTGAATCCACTCTTTACCGGGCATGACATTTTCTGGTGACTGACAATACCACTTCAAAGGCTTCTACAGTTACAAGCCAAACTTTCAAGAGGTTTGGCAGATGCCAATCTCTAGTCACTCTACTGATGCTTAAAAGTTGGTGACCCTACTATAAGGATTAGACTACACATTCTGTCACACTGTAATTTGAGAAGGGTGGCTGATGAAGAAAGGCACAGAAACACAAGGAAGTATACATATGTGTGCATATACATCATAGTTTGTTCCTTAATGTCATACTCAGAGGTTCCACATAACTACAGTCATCCCTCCACATTTTCAGCTCTGACTTTTGTGGATTTGAATATTAACAGATTTAATTGTATGTTATCTCTAGGAATCTCCAGGTCCTCCAGTGTGACTCCTCTGGAGGCTGACCATAGAGTCACATGGGAAGACCTAGAGTTTCCTAGAGAAAACACTTCTCTAGGCATTTCTAAGTTCTCTAGCATGATTCTATGGTCAATATTTGGCTAATGTTGATTCTCTCAGATTAAAAAAACACACAACAACTCAGTGGCTTTTTTATTTGAGGCTTTCCTACTTTCAAGGGGGTCCTGTGCACCAAACCCCAACTAATGTGGAAGGCTCACTGTAAATGACTCACCTGGCAAACTGGAGAAACTATATAACCATTACTTGGCCATCTGAACACTGAGACTTAACAGGGGTATGATAGGAATGACAGAGTTTCAGAATCATTACAAAAACAACATAAGGCTCATGTATGAGAACATGCATTTTCCTGCCCACAGATTAGGGAAAAAAACACACTATGAAACAATTTGTTCTCACAGGCAACGATGAAATAGTCAAAGATTTAGATCCCCAGCTGGATGTCATGGAAGACTCTTTGAGTGTGGCTGTTGTTTCTATAGGACAATTTCCAGCTTTGACAGCCATCCTTATCCTGTCCATGACTTTCAAATCATAGCACTGATCCCGTCATTAACCTGCCATTAAAGTGGCATTGCATTAACATGAATCTCAAAATGCCGGCCAATGTCACTTTAATGACAGGTTAATGGCAATATAATGACAGGATCTCAACAACTTCAACTGAAAGCCTTTTGCATGATTGCTGCTACTCACACTTCCTGGATGGGATAAGTGCAAAACCCATCTGAAAATCCTTCCCACGATTGTGCAGGAAGGACAGGAACATAATAATGATGGGACAGGGGTGGGACATCCCTCATCTGATAATCTCCAGAGATAGAAACTCATTTGCCACCTAGCCCATAAAATGTGAATGTCCTGGTTTAGTGTGGCCTGACCACACACACACCCTCCACTTGTTTCACACATTAACTTGGTATGGGTGAGTGCTAAATGCTGTACTAGCAGGTAGGGCTGGGAAGGACAAGTTGCATACCTACAACTGTAGTTCTTTGAATGGTCATCTGTGAACTCAAGAGAAATGAGTAACCTATAGATATAGGTACGCAACCGGTCCATCCCAGCATCTCTTTGAAGACGCACTGCACAAAGGTAGATAACCCAATTGGGTAAGTTCATAAAGACCATGAAGAAGAAGCAGAAGCAGAAGCAGAAGAAGAAGAAATTTTGCTTTTGTCACTAAAGAGCATTAGAAGCCAGAGTTTTAACCTAATTTTTATATCACACTGGTACTTACTCTATTAAATCTGAATAATTGATCTTGATTGATATTGGGTTATCAAGACAAATCGACATGATGGGCCTTGGAATGTCCCTCACAGGCTGCCCAAATTTGAAGGCTGCCAGGCCAGCCACAGAACTAGGTTGTTTGTGGGAAACAACCCTGGTGGTTCAGTGGTTAAATGCCAGTACTGCAGCCACTCACTCAAATCCATAAGGTGGTGAGTTCAAGACCAGCAAAAGGGCTCAAGCTCGACTCAGGCTTGCATCCTTCCGAGGTCGCTAAAATGAGTACCCAGATTGTTGGGGGCAAGTAGCTTACAGTTGGAAAGTGCTTAGACACTGCTTAGGCGGTATGAAGCAGTATATAAATGAAGCTGTTTGTTTGTAGTCTTAAACATTTAATAGCTCTCTGCAGTAGGCAAATTGCAGGGTTTATTCCTGCCAGCATTTTGGTTGATAGGCCATCTTGATCTTTGAACCTATGAGACCAAAGGTTTATGAAAACAGTAGCCTATCAAATCGTAACTGGTATAACCCAAACTCTGTCTTTCTGTGTTTTTTCTTTCTTCTGTTCTGCTCTATTCACATACAGCAAGCACAAATTCTCCACTGTCTTACACTTGAGTATGCTCACCACAAAAAAACCACTGTTCATCATAACCTTATTCATTTCATCTCCCCCAAAGCACAAATACTGTTAGTGTTTTAAATAAAGCTAGAAATGACTAGATGAAACATCTCAATTTCTCTTCCTTTCCCTGGAAAGACATTAACAGCCCCTTATCAGTCCTATTCATCAGGCTAAGTAGGAATGGTTAAAATAGTTGTACTGCACCTCCCCTTTGAGATAACATAGTATCCTCTTTTTTAATTTCACAAATACCCAAGTTATACATTTGTAATTGCAAAGCAGCAATTATCTAGGTAGTCACTGAATGATCACCAGATTATTTCAGGTTTCTAAACTAAAAGGATATAACAACTTAATTATGCGTTATGCAATAATGCTATGAACTAAATTATTTATCCCTAATGGGGCCAAGAATAACTGTATTCTATGTCCTAATATTTTAACTGCAAAAATGTGTTTAAAAATGCCAGAAGGGAGCAAGTGTAAGTTTTTTAAAAAATATGTGTGTGTGTGTGTGTGTGAGAGAGAGAGAGAGAGAGAGAGAGATATTTGTTTCCAGTGGAAATATTATGCCATAGGCAAAGAATGCGTAACTTCTGGATGATAGGAGGCGCTCATTTTCTCTAGGCAATGACCCAAGAATGATGGTTTGTTACACAAACTCTTCATTAGATGTCTGGCTCTATAATAACTTTGGACATCATCCTTCATGATGAGCTTTTCAGTTATTTATTGTAGTATAAACTCTATGAAATTCATGGGGTTGCCATAATTCAAAAAGAAAATTGAAGGTGTGTACACATGCACACACAAAGTATATGAAACTACATATGAAACCAAGGGATGGGGAGACAGACACCACACTTAAAAGCTGTTTATCTCTTCCCCCCCCCTTTTTTTTACCACTTCAACTTTTTTTTCCTTTTTAAAAATGACACCATGAGCAAATGTTTTCCCCATAACTTGATTAAAAATTTGGTAGGGCCATTGAATGGCTTCATGGACCAAGTCTGGGTAGTCAGCTGCCAACTATCTCCTCTTCTCATTACAGGATGGAAAATGGTTGTAGAATAGAAGCTGCCAACTGGCTCTTCCTGTCTTGTTATCTAATTTAACAAAAGACCATGGAAAGCTTAAAAACAACCATCCCTGAGTATTAACACTAGCTGGTGCCATTAAATCAGTTTTACTACTTGGTAGTATCTAGTTACCCAGCTACAGATGTAGCAGTTACTTCCTAGTTCAACCTTTGATGTGTAGAGGAGCTTACATGTAAACAAGCACTTGAAGGAGGAATCTAGACACCACACAGTGGGAACATCTTTGTTACACTTGCTTTCTTCTTACTGGAAAGTCAGTCATGTCATTGTAACTTCTGTGAGTTCTCAGTTTGGCTTACTTTGTGGAGAAACTCTAAAAACGAGGCTGTTTTTACTAGTTGATTTCTGAATGTGAAGGAAAGCTGGAGGGGAGATGTAGTTGCTGGGATAAGGATTAGGCCCTTTGAATACTGTAATACAATTTTCAAGTATGTATTTAGGAGCAGACAAAAGGGCGTATTCCTTATATAGGAATTTTTTATGCATTTGCATCTATTTTGTATCTTTTATTTAAGGATTTAAGATTTACATCCAAAGCTACAATACAGCTGACCACCCTATGTAGGACTGTTTTACAGTCCACTCCTGCACTGGCGCCCAACTGAATGCATGGAACGTTGGGTATGTGTTTAATTTAGCGTATATATTTTTCCATGGTTGTTTTTGTTGGTTGTTTAAAAACATGTCTGGACTTGAATTGTGATTTTGTTTTGAGTCATTTGCCCCATAGAATCCAGAAAAGGACACATCAGCTTCTATCCATCCTTGAACTCTGAATAATGGGTGGAAATTTCTGTGGAGGAGTTTTCAGAAATCAGATCTCAAAATTCTGTTCTGTGTCTTACATTGAACTTTTGCAAGTCTTTAGCACCTTTTCTTAACACCTAGAATCATTCCAGTAAAGTGGAGTGTTCTTCCCAATGGACCCCCTCCTCCCTGCCTGAAGTCCCTGGTCAATGCATATCTTCTGTTACAACTTTAATAACCCAGAACATCATTGGAATTTGCAAGTGTATTGACTTTCACAAGAACCACCCTTAAATGACAGCTGTGATCTCAAAACTCTCTAAAAGCACATAAAGTAAGCTTTAGCAGAAGCTGGGGGTTTCTTATTGCTTTGTCTTAAAGGACTCCTAAACTGCTGGTGTGTTTCATCCCCAATTTCAAGAGTGGTTTGTTCAAGAGTAACATATTTGTGTGCTTTGAGGCCTCTATAATCTCTTGGATTGCAAACAAGATTTGCAAGGCACAGCTAAATAGTAAATATTGTCATTCTAATTAACATGCTTCACATTTAATTTGCCTGAACACAGTTTGTGACAAGCCAAATGTCACACTTGTTCTGTGATATTCTGGTCTGAGAAATGGTAATTTTAAATATGGTAGTCAGCTTCTCAAGTGTTTGGGTATAAGCAAGAATCATGAAGTTTGATTAAAAGTACAGTGATGCAATTGCATTTCTTGTATATTATACTCTTGGTATCTCAGTGTTCAATGTACTTAGTTATCATATCATTCCCAACTTCCCACAAAAGAGGTCTAGAAACTTTTTGAAATCAAAGCCAAGAGTTTCAGACACTACTTTGCCTCCACTCTGCCAAAGAGGGTCATTGTATCTCCTTTAAATTATCCCAAAGAGCAAGCAATAAAGCCACTCATACTTCCAGTAATTACTGTGCCATCTATGTGAAAGATGCATACAATTAGTCTGAATCTGCAATGTGTCTACACTAATTAAATTATAATGCATGAATAGCAAACTGGCAGAAGGACCAGAACGAATCTGTGGAACTATATTCATGTTAGTTATACACCCACATTTATAATGAAGTGCAGATACTAACCCAAGCATGTGGTTTGCCCTTTAAATACTGTGTTGAGGCTACAATCTTCATAACTACTACTCAGTATATAAAGAATTTTGAGACTATATTAGAACAAGAATGTAAAGACCCTAGTTATCTATATGCCCTGTGTTTGTACAATGGCAGTGTCTTGCTACTTGGAAATATTTTGTATATAATAATAATTTTACAGAGAATAAGTGTGGCGTAGTGGTTTGAGTGCTGGACTAAAACTTTGTGGTACCAGGGCTTGAATCCCACTTAGCTATGGAAACCCACTGGGTAGTCTTGGGTGAGTTACAATCTCTCATCCCCAAAGGGTGGCAATGGTGAACCCCTCCAAACAAACCTTGCCAAAAGAACCCCATGATTGGTTCCCTAAGGATTGCCATAAGCCAGAAATGACTATAAGGCACATGACAACAAGAATGTTGCAAGTTCCCTCAGTTCACATTCAAGCCATGCTGCAACTTGAAAGCCACATATTTTATAACCATATCTATAACAAATTTTTCTTTGTTTTTTACTAGAGACAGGGATATGGGGGAGATCTCAAAGGAGACTTTAACAAAAGTTAAAGGTTTGTAACATTGTCACCTGTTCCTTCATACAGGACAGAGACAGACCCAAACAAACCTCTTAAAGGAAGGTACTTTGTGGGTGCAAATAAAGAAGGGAAATTTTATTGCCTTCTTTTACTGCTTCTCTTCCCAGTCAGGAGACTGCTGTTTGGAAGAGCCAGAGCCTGATCTTTCTGTCTGCGCAGTCCCCATTTATATAATTTCTCAAGCAAAGGCAGACCTGTGACTGTAACAATGTCACTTTTCTTCCCTTGCATGATTTTATCATCTTTCTTGATGAAGAGGCCATTTAAGAGTTAGCGTAATGAATGTTATGCCTCTGCTTAGCCTAATAAAGTTATCATCACAATGGACACTTTACATTTTTACCTGTAACTTGTCACTTTTTGGAGCAATGAAAGGAAGTATTACTTTTTAATTATCTAAAAAGACTGACATTTTTTAAAAAATAATATGTAGTGTAACTCATTAATTCACAAACCACCTTTATGTGCACTGGGGGTTTGAGGTGGGTCATTTTTAATTATTTTTAGGTCCCCCTCCCAGGAACAATGTTTGCAGTATTGCACTAGCTTGTTGTGTTACTCAGATAATTTAATGGAAAATGATTAACATTTTAATTTTTTCTAACAACATTTCTAAGTTTTGGATACAGGCAGAAAGTACTTTAATTAGTTTTGGAATATTATATATTCTAGGAAATAAAACAGCCATATGCAGTAAGAGTATGGAGATAGAAAAGGTCTTTCCTGAAAGATACTTTTTTTAATTTCTCATTTTTCTAGATACTGAACTAGGGCATGTGTTGCAATTTCAGATCAAAGGGATAAAATTCTGAGGCAGGCTTAGACTGAAAAACACAAGCTAGTCATGACATTTGCTGTTTAAAACTGTTCCTTGAAGTCTACTGTATGAAGCACTCCTAATTAAGAAGAAACACATGCCGGTACAATATATTCCTATGAGGGCTGACTTGCTGCCTGTGCAATACATTGAAAGGTATTCTGGTGTATATGCTGTTCGCATTTTGACTGCCTAAACTGTATGTTACATTTAGTTTATAGTCTCACAATGCACAATTATCCAGAAAGATCTGGACTTTCCCTGGTTTCAGAGTCCTGTCACTGGGAGTTTGGTTTCTGTTGTAGATTTTACAGTGCCCTCTAGGGGGCAGGAGAGACCACATCCTTTACAACAGGGATGGGAATCATGTTTGCTTAAACATTACAGCAGAACAAGCAACATCTTCCAAAATGTTCTTTTCTACACAGGCCAGTAGTGCAATTAGAATTGGATAAGAAGGTTTCCAAATGCACACAGTGAAAACTGGGTGATGGGCAAAGCAGCAAAAAGGCACAACATCAGCACCAATACAGCCTACTCGTGCCAGCACATTTTATTCTTAATTTTGTAAAACTGTTTATGGTCTGAGAGAGTCTCGCCAGACATATTGAGACTTACAAATGCTCACTATATTATTTCTGCTTTATTATTTCTATTGTTTTTTTCTACATTAGCATTTTCTAGAAAACAATAATTTTTTTTGCAAGTAAAATGTGGAACGATACTAATAGAGGGCAACGGGTAATGTTAGTTTTGCCATTCACAAGTTAATTAGTTATCTAAAGGGGGGGGGTGTAACTATTAAATTGTATGTTTACAAAAGTGATATCTATAAAAAGGGGGGCAGCATATGGGTTTGAGGGTCCATTTTCTGCCCTGGGATCCTCTGGGAGTTGCATGAATGCTCAAAATGTCAAAAAGCAATCTCCCCAAAAGACCACTTATAGTTCTGAAGAATATTTTTTTAAAAAATCTTAAAACATTGCCAAACATTGGAGGAGTTTTGTGACCTGTTTAAAAAGGGAATTGTCATGTGTGAAAGCTTCCAAGAGAGGCAATTCTCCTTTTTATCTTTACAGAAAAGGGTCATTCTGCTGTATCCCCACCCACCAAAATCATGAAAAGCTTTGAGAACTGCATGCGGCCCTAGGAATGCAATTTGCCTACCCTGGTCTAAACTTACTTGAATGCATCACTGTGCTGCCCTCTGTCTAAAGCTTCTGCTTCCCATTCAACTTAGTCACAGTTCTGTAGTCAGTTCAAAATGATATTTCTCAAATGGAATGCTCACACATGAAAGCATGCTGTGATTCGCTTTTACAGCATTCACTGGAGAAATTTTCTTCTCTACTGATTCCATTGAACCCATTCAAAAAATTCTGTAGCTCCTTCTACCAGTTTTCTAAAGAACGACTCTCCAGTTGGTAAAAAAGGATAGTTTGCTAAACATACAGGGAGACACAGAGATTATTTGTTTGTTCAGTGTATATTCATATATGGTTGTCACAGCTGGACAGTGAAAAACGCTGACAAGGAAGAAAATCAAATAATTTGAAATGTGGTACTGAAGAAGGGTTCTGGACTGCTAAAAAGACAAATGAAAGGATCCAAAAGCAAGTGAAGCCTGAACTCTAACTAGAAGTGAAATGATTAAACTGAGGCTGTTGTACTTTGGACATGTCATGAGATGACATGGTTCATGGGGAAATACAATAATTCTTTATAAAGTGGAAGGCAAAAGGAGAAGAGGAAGACTGGACTACAGGTGGAATAATAATTATCATCATCATCATCATCATCATCATCATTATCATCATCATCTTTTATTTATATAGCGCTGTAAATTTACACAGTGCTGTACATACAATCTTATATTTAGACGCTTCCCTACCTCAGGCTTACAGTCTAAAAGAGACAACACAAAAGGAAAAGGGAAAGGTGGTGGGAAGGGGGATGAGGTCCAGTGGTTCTTCTCTCCCTCTGGGGCCAGGACCAAGGCAGATGGACTGGAGGGAGCGCTTGGCTTCTTAATACATAGTTAAAAGGAAGCATCCTGGGGCAGATGGTACAATCCTGGAAATGCTTCCCTAAACAATATAGTCTTTAACTTAATTTTGAATCTGGTTAGAGAAGTGATGAGGCGCACATGTGGGGGAAGAAGGTTCCAGGAGTGAGAGGTAGCAAGTGAGAAGGGGCGAATCGGGACAGGGCAGTGGAGATCCTTGGCTGGGACAGGAGACCTTGACTGCCAGAACGGAGGGTACGAGAAGGAGTGTGAGGAGAAAGAAGTTCAGCCAAGTAAGGAGGGGCCAGTTCGTGGAGGGCTTTGAAAGTCAACAACAAAAGCTTGTACTGGATGTGGAAGGGGATGAGGAGCCAATGAAAGGAGGATAAGAGAGGAGAAACATGGTCAAAGCAGCGAGCAGATGTGATAATATGTGCAGCTGAGTTCTGGACAGAGATTAAAGGATGGAGGTGAGAGAGAGGAAGCCCTGTCAGAAGAAGGTTACAATAATCTAGTCGTGAGACCACTAGGGCATGGACCAGAGTCTTGGCAGTGGAGGCTGAGAGGAATGGACGGATTTTAGCAATGTTGTAAAGAGAGAATCTACAGGTCTTGGCAGTGGCCTGAATCTGGGGAATAACGACAGAGAGGAATCAAAGATGAAGCCAAGACTGCGGTCTTGCTGAACCGGTTGAATAGAAGTGCCGTCAAACGAAAAAGAGGAGTATTGAAGGGTGGGCTTAGGTGGGAAGATGAGAAGCTCTGTCTTAGACATGTTGAGCTTTAAGCGCTGATGCAGCATCCACTGAGAGATGGTAGCCAGAAAAGATGAAAGGTGATTCTATCAAGGAAGCCACAACCCTAAGTTCTCAATACTTGAAAGAGACTGTTGATGATGGGGCTCTTTTGTAAAATAATAGTTATTGATTTTCAAAACTTTAAAATATGGAAAAAAGAAGCTTACATAATACAAATAACAAACAAATAAACAAAAAACAATAACACATACACAGCCTTTATACAAAACTCATACATGTATTATACATATAAAACACCACTAAAACACAAACAAGAACTAGACTAATATCACGTACAGGATGACCAGGACTCTTGCAGCCCAGTCATTCCTAGGGTTCCCAGAAGTCAAAGTCAATGTGATGGGAAACAATAACAACAACAAATCTATGTTCTAGGTTTGTTTTATGTTAAGCTTAGTAAATTCTGGTTGTAAGAGGAGAACTGTGAAAAGTTATTTTTTTAAGTCTAAAAGTTCCTGGAATCCTCTGGTTAGGTTGGCCAATGGCCATGCATGCTGCATGGATTCTGGAATTGCAGATCAAAAAAAAATTTTTTTTACAAAGTTTTGCTTCAAGAAAGTGTTGCTTGTCAGATAATTCTTTTGTCATGATAACCAGAGATATTGGTGTCACTAGGGAAGGGGGGGGGGAGATTCACACCACACCGGCTGACATTCCAGGGGTGTGTGTGTCACCCGGTAGGGTAGTACAACTCAGAGGGATTGGGTGGCTGCCTACTGGGTGCCATGTGGCCATGGCTATGTGGGACTTGGAAGGCTGGGGGGGGGGCGGGAAGGTGTCTGTCTTCTGAGTCCCACATGGCAATGGCCAAGCAGGACTTGGAAGGCCTTGGGCCAAGCACAAACACCACTTTGCTGCAGCGCCAGTCTACACACTGCAGCAGAGAGGTGGGGTGGGGGGGGGTGGGGAGTGCCCATTTGGCCTCACCCCCCAGAAACCCCTGCCCCCAGAAGGCTCACCTCCCCACACCAGGTGATACCCTGGGCAGGGATGCAACTGACTACAGAAAGTATATTTATTGGCCCCATTTGTACTGGCTGTTACATATGATTCTATGGTCAGGAAAGTATGAAGTGAGCAGCATTGTAATAGAGTTTCGCAACCATCATTTCCCATGAATTGTACCTTTACTTGGAACTGGAAAACCCTTCAAATATCTAAATTCTGGGATCATTTTAAAGAAGCTATCTTCCAGTGCATTTTTATTCTACCTGTACAGAACTGTGTAAATTTACAAAACTCCCATATGAGAAAATCAGATCCCTTGTTGGCTGGGCAATCAAATTACTGGGCATTTGCCAGCACTGCTCTTACTGGAGGTAATTAAGTGCATTTTGCTGTGTAAATAATTACCAGCAGGCTATTCCCTTACAAGCAGCAACATGCAAGTTCTTTCTGTCATGAAATTTCTCAATCTTACTCCTCAGCAATGATTATTATTACTGCTAAGAGTAGTTGTGGTTTGGTCAAATGAATGCCCTTGACTGGAATTTCTGACCAACCAACCAACCAAACAAACAAACAAAATTAGGATTATTATACTGTCTTTCCAAATAAATTACATCTTGCCTTTCTGCTTTTGCTGTGACGCAATTGGATATGCTAAACATATTACAGAAAAAGTATGCACTTTACAACATGGTGCTGTGGATACAAAATGCTGGACATAAACATTAAAAGTCTAAGAGAAAGCTCATAAATAAAATATTATGGTGTGCTTATGCTTTATGGCTTTCATTTAAAACTTACTTTCTGCTTTAAAATAGGAAAAAGAAAAGAAGGTAAAAAGATTGTTTAATCCAGACACACCTTGGGCTCTTCCCTGCTCGCAATGGCTGTATTCCATACTTATTATTGATGGGTTTTAAATCCACTTTTAATTCAATTGTGTTTTAATAATATAATATGCTTATTTATGCTTTCATACTATTACTTTTTATGTCATAATAACACTTATACAGTTCCCATTTCAAAATAGTCAGCTTTAAACACCCCCATTTCCTCGCTCTAATATTTCCTTTTGTATCATATCTGCATCCTGTTCTTTCCTAACTGCAAAAAAGGGGGAAAATTATTACATTCCTTGCTATTCATAGGCAAAGAGATCTTGGAGCACCTTTGAGACTGTGTGAAAGAAGTTATAGCATGAGACATGCTCTTGTATGGCATCCGATATTCTAGAATCATAGAATCATAGAGTTGGAAGAGACCACAAGGGCCATCCAGTCCAACCCCCTGCCATGCAGGAACTCCCAGTCAAAGCATTCCTGACAGATGGCAATCCAGCCTCTGTTTAAAGACCTCTAATGAAGGAGACTCCAAACAGCCCTTACTATCAGGAAGTTCCTCCTAATGTTGAGGTGGAATCTCTTTTCCTGCAGTTTGCATCCATTGTTCTGCATTCTAGTCTCTGGAGCAGCAGAAAACAAGCTTGCTCCCTCCTCAATGTGACATCCCTTCAAATATTTAAACAGGGCTATCATATCACCTCTTAACCTTCTCTTCTCTAGGCTAAACATCCCCAGCTCCCTAGGCATTCCTCATAAAGCACGGTTTCCAGACCTTTCACCATCTTACTGGCCCTCCTTTAGACCCGCTCCAGTTTCTCCACATCTTTTTTGAAATGTGGTGCCCAGAACTGGACCCAGTATTCCAGGTGGGGCCTGACCAAAGCAGAATAGAGTGGCACTATTACTTCCCTTGATCTAAACACTATACTTCTATTGATGCAGACTAAAATTGCATTGGCCTTTTTAGCTGCCGCATCACACTGTTGACTCATGTTCAACTTATGGTTTACTTGGACTCCTCGATCCCTTTCACATGTGGTCTCATTCAGCCAGGTCTCCTCCATCCTATATCCATGCATTTCATTTTTCCGCCCTAAATGCAGTACTTTACATTTCTCCGTGTTGAATATCATTTTGTTAGCTTTTGTCTAGCTTTCTGATCTATTCAGTTCATTTGGAATTTTGATCCTGTCTTCTGGGGTATTAGCTACACCTCCTAATTTGGGGTCATCTGCAAATTTGATGAGTATGCCCCCAATTCTGTTATCCAAGTCATTGATAAAGATGTTGAATAGCACTGGGCCCAGGACACATCACTTGTCAGTTCTCTCCAGGATAATAAGGAACTATTGTTGAACACCCTTTGCGTTTGGCCAGTCAACCAATTACAAATCCATGTAATGATTAACTTGTCTAGCCCACATTTTACAAGCTTGTTTGCAAGAATGCCATGGGGAACCTTGTCAAAGGCCTTACTGAAATCAAGATATACTATATCCACAGCATTTCTTTCATCTACCAAGCTGGCAATTTTATCAAAAAAAGAGATCAGGTTCGTCTGGCATGACTTTTTCTCTCAAACCCATGTTGACTTTTTGTGATTATGGCATTGGCTTCTAAATGTTCACAGACTCTCTGTTTAATGATCTTCTCCAGAATGTTTCCTGGAATTGATGTCAGACTGACTGGGCGATAATTGTTGGGATCCTCTTTTTTCCCCTTTTTGAAGATGGGGACAACATTTGCCCTCCTCCAGTCTGCTGGGACTTCTCCTGTTCTCCAGGAGTTCTCAAAGATTATCGCCAATGGTTCTGATATTACATTTTCCAGTTCTTTTAATACTCTAGGATGTAGTTCATCTGGTCCTGGAGACTTGTATTTATTTAGATTAACCAGGCATCCCTGTACTATCTCTTTACTCATTCTGTGCTGAAATTCCCCTATTCTGTTTTCTGCTCCATTATCCTTAGTTTGAGCACCCTTTGCTTTCTCTGAGAAGACTGAAGCAAAGAAAGTGTTGAGTAATTCTGCCTTTCCTCTGTCCTCTGTTAGCATTTTGCCATCTTCTGCACGCAGTTGCCCTACCGTTTCCTTCTTTTTCCTTTTGTTGCGGTTATATCCAAAAAAGCCCTGGTGGCGCAGTGGTTAAATGCCTGTACTGCAGCCACTCACTCAAAACCAGAAGGTGGCGAGTTCAAGACCAGCAAAGGGCTGAAGCTTGACTCAGGCTTGCATCCTTCCGAGGTCGCTAAAATGAGTACCCAGATTGTTGGGGGCAAATAGCTTACAATTGTAAATGAAGCTGTTTGTTTAACAAATTGTAAGCCGCTCTGATAGTCTTGGCTGAAGAGCGGGGTATAAATAAAACATTATTATTATTATTATTATTATTATTATTATTGTTCTTAACCTCTCTAGCAAGCCTGAGTTCATTCTGCACTTTATCTTTTCTGACTTTACCCCTATACATGCTAGCTATTTGTTTGAATTCCTCTTTGGTAATTTCCCCATTTTTCCATTTCTTATACATGTTCCTTTTAAAACTTAGCTCAATTGAAAATTCCTTAGTCATCCATCCTGGCTTCTTGAGACATCTCCAATTTTTCTTCCTCATTGGAACTGTTTGAAATTGCGCCTTCAGTATCTCCCTTTTGAGAAACTCCCATCCATCTTGAACTCCCTTCTCTTTTAGTTTTCCTGACCATGGGATCACCCCCAGTATTTCTCTAAGTTTATTGAAATCCGCTCTCCTAAAGTCTAGCATGTAAGTGTAGAATGTATGTTTGACTATGCCTGGCTTCTCCTTTCCACTGTATAACAAACTCCAGAGGAACATCATCACTCCCACCTAAGGATCCCACCACTTGCACCCCATTAACCAGGTCTTCCCTGTTGGTTAAGATAAGATCTAATATAGCTGATCCATTTGCTGCCTCCTCCACCTTTTGGACAATGAAACTGTCTTCGAGGCAAGTGATGGAAAACCCCATTGTGTACTGACATTCCAAATTAACACAGCTATGGCTCCGAACTCTTTGCTATTGAATTTCATGTACCTTAAATTCCAGTGGAGAGAAGGGAGCTAGTTCTTGTCAAAGGCAGGGAAAGAAACTGAAATGTGTGTGCCCTTCTCTGCCCCAGGATGCTGCGCCCTAATTATGTGTTAAGAAGCGAAGCCCTCCCTCCAGTCCATCTGCCTTGGTCCAGGCCTCAGAGGGAGTGAAGAACTGCTGGATTTCATCCCCTTCCCCACCACCTTTCCCTTCTCCTTCTGTGTTGTGTCTCTTTAGATTGTAAGCATGAAGGCAGGGAACCGTCTAATTAAATGATTGTTTGTACAGTGCTGTGTAAATTTACAGCGCTATATAAATAAAGGTTAATAACAATAATAGTAGGAGATACCAGAGGAGGCACCTTGTCAGCAAACTTTTGGTTATGCGATTCCCTGGTGGGGATGCCCAAACTGAAAACTGGAGGAAGCTCCTGTACCTTTAATGGCTGTGTAGAAGAGGAAATTTCAGCAGGTGTGCCTTGTTACCTGACTGTGTGAGAAGCAACACCTGCCAAAATTCCCTCTTCTACATATAAAAGATACAGGGGATTCCTCCAGTTTACAGCCTGGCAACCCATATTCTTTGCCTCTGTCTGAGTAGTGATGGACATAGCTCAAAATTATGTGAGATGGGTTCCTTGTTATGCCATTCAGAGATTAAAAATTATTTCATGACAGGGTACTCATCTTCCACCTCAGTGGAAGGCAACTAAGCAATAGTATAGCTGAACTGTAAACCAGAGATGGAATGAATGTTTATGACAGTAGTTATGTGCGATGAATGAGCTGTTGTCAATGTTCCTAGCATCTTAGCGCCAAAGTCAAGTATGCCAAGTACTTGTGCTTCTTATTTCACAAATCACTGCGATCTATGCTCTTGTCATTACTATAATGACTTTTTCCAGTGAGATTTTTCAGGATATTCTAGCATATTGACCCTCATACTGACATCTCTCTTTACATACTGCAGTGATCAATAGTAGCAACCTTATAGGGAGATACCGTTCCTCCAGTTCAGTAGCTCAAATAAGTTCCCTAATGAAAGTCAGGTTCTTCTGCTTTTAAGTGGAGGAATGAATTTTCTCAGTGCTCAGGAAAGTGATAGTTATGCCAGAAAAGCTTTTAAAGATGTTTGTTAAGAACAATCAATCTCAAGTTTCACTGACTGCAAAAATGTTGGCAGTGACACAATACCTTCCTCAATGTAAAGAATTAAGTTTTAGTAACAAGCAAAAACAAGATCTGGGGCCTGAGCAGATGGCCAGGATACAAAGGGCCAAACCCATGGCATCCATGGCATCCATAACATCCTGCCCCTGGTTCAAACCCAGGTCAGTCTCTGCACCAGCATGTCAATGCTTGCTGCCATGCCACGGAGCTGCTGCAGTGTTGTGCTCCTTACCTGCTGCTGCTGTCATGTCTTCCCTGAAGCACCCCATCACAATCTGTAAGGGCAGAAACATGACTAGGCTACTCCATCACAGGCCACAACAAAAGAAGACATGACAGGGGCAGCAGGTAAAGGGCACATGGGTACCAGCTTTTTCTGCAGAGTTTTCAAGTAACTCTGTGGCAAACTCTGGTCTGTTTACTCTGTGCTAAAGCTCCATTGGACAAGACTCGTCTGGGAATGCTGGATTGGCTTCTGGACTGCCCAATTACACCCTGGTGTTATTGGCCTGTATCATCTGAACAGAACAATGGAAGGTTATGGGGAACACAAGCTTTTTTGCTCATTTGCATAGGACCCTGATCTGGGAAGGTACACCTTGGCCCACCATTAGGACTTGCATCATAGTAGGAAATGGTGTATTTTAATGGATTAGCTCAAAGACCAGTTAAAAAATAGTCTGAAGCTTGTGGATGTATGAAGCAGTTTTTCAGGCTTAGGTGTTCAAAGGAATAATAAAATAAGACATCTTCGCAGAGTAGTTATACTTACATAGCATTTGTCTTTTTGATACATCTCCATCAGAACTATACTGCAGAGGACAGAAATACATTTGACTTGTGTTTTAATGCAAGTGTACCAGCATGGTGTAATGGTTTAAGCATTGGACTATGACTCTGGAGTGCAGGGTTGATTCCCCACTTGGTCATGGAAACTAACTGGGTGATCTTGGGAGAATAACACATTCTTAATCCCAGAAAACCCTGTGATTGAGGTACCCATAAGTCAGAAACAACTTGAGGGCAAAGGAGGAGGAGGAGGAGGAGGAGGAGGAGGAGCAGCAGCAGCAGCAGCAGCTAATTTATTAACTGAAATGCAATAACTTGAATACTTGCAGTTTTCTATGTTTTGCAATGGAGTTCTCCAATTAAAATGCATACAGGCACATATATTTACACATCTAAACATGTGTGTATTAGTAAAAATGTTCTGTTCTTATGCGAAACCACAGGATGAGATTATCTCCAGAAATGCTTGCCTGACAACTGCACCTGCTAGTTTTGATGTCAGGTGAAGACTTACCCTTCTAGTCATTTGAAGAACTATTTTTAGTGCTTTTATATTATCGAACATTTCTACTTTTCTGATTTATGATTTTATATGTGAGGGGTTTTTTTGGAGGAGGGTTATGCTGGTGTTACCTTGTGCTTTATCGTTACTTTGATTTTATCTCTTTTATCTTATTATACATTATCTGCAGTTATTGCATATGTTTTACTATCCCAGAGAATTTTTATTATTGGCCATTTAGCAGTTCATCAATCAACCAACAAATCATTCAATAAAATACTATCCATTTATTATTTAAATTAATTATTTTAAATTATTTAGGAAAATGTATACATCAGGAAAGTAAATATAATTGTGTAGATTTAAAGGAAAAGTGTAAGAGAAGATTTTTAAAATTCTGTACAGGATTCAAAAGTCTATATATTGATGGCAAAACAGAACATAATGAGCTAACTGTTGGAAAAATGAGAAACTGCATTAAACTGAACTGGACAAATTTGTCCTTCACTACCAAAGTAGCAAATATGTGAAGTGTGAAGGACAGACATGCATTTTTAAACACATCTAGAAGTGCTGACAAGGTTGCAACTCTCTGAACTGTTAAAATCAGATTGCATAGTTTTTCACCCACACTATATGCCCCAATCCTATATACACTGAGTATAACATCTTGAGCCCAGCCAACTTGAGATAAGCAGCATCATAGTCAAAGTGGGAAAATAAATTTCATAGAAAGAAATGGGGCTTACGTTCATTGAACCTGACTGTTTAGGTGTTACTTAAGTTCAAGGAGGCAGATTTAAGATAGGGCTTCATATCAACTGGGGCCTTTTCACACTACACAGTAATAGTGTCATATTTCTACTTTAACTGCCATAGTTCCAACCTATGGAAACTTGGCATCTGCAGTTTAGGGAGGTGCCTTTATAATTTTATAAAATTATAAATTATATTTATATAATCATAACTTATAGAATATAAAAATGTATTTCATAATTTATTGTGCTATAGTTGTATAGTGTAAAAGGACCCATAGACTTTTAAAGTGCTTTTGTGAAGGTCAAGAAACCTGCAGCTATCCTGGCCAGATAGAAATTGATTGATTGATTGATTGTATTTATACCCCGCTTTTCAGAAATGATCTCAGAGTGGCCTACCAATTTGTAATTAGACAGTTTTTAGTCTAAGCACAGTTGAAAATTATTTTTCTAGCACAATTTCACCTACATTTAGTTTTTAAATCATTTGCTGTGGGTCACATTCAAATAACCTTTATTTATATTCCCAAATTATTTCTGGAGGGAAATTGAAGCTCTGTAGTTTATATACTGCAGTGTAAATTGTCCATCCCTGATTTCCCCCAATATTTTTATTTCTTCGAACTGTCAGTATGCCTCATTTCCAAGATTATAAATTGCTTTACCAAAATAGATATTCTGGTGTGAATATAAGACATGGCTTTTTTTGGTGGGAGCACCACAATAATGGAATTCTCATTTGAAGGAGTGAGATTGGTCAAATTCTTTAGTATTAGGCAGAAAGTGAGGTCATTCTTACCCTGCTTTCAGTGGTTTCTAAACACTACTGATTTTTTAAAAAATCTTTTTGATTTTTTAGCTTTAGAGTCTGTTATCTGATGTTATTTTGTTTGGTTTCATTCTGTTATATAAACTACTTTGGAGATGCTTTTTAGGACTTTAGAAAAAACTGTCATTAATGAAGTAATTTTTTTTAAAAAAAATCATGTATAACCACAGGAAGAAAATTATGCCCATTAGGCAGCTATAGAACGACATGCACTTATATGAATTACCTCCTTCAATACCACTTATTCATCAGCACCCATGGTGCAAAATCTCATATAAAAGTAAAAATACAGAACAGAGAAACATATACAAGAGAAAAACCCATCAGTATGCAGGAAATTGCAAAATATGTGAGTGAAATGTGTTACTTTGCAAACATTAAAGAAAGAAGGTGCATAAGGCAAAACCTAAAAATCCAATTCAGGTTCATTGTAGTGCCTCTTCTAAACACCATCCTGCTGTAATGAGGCCAAAGCATAACTGAGGGCAATATAAAACCTATTGAACTCCATTAGGTATTTAACAAGATATTTGCATTCCAAACAAGCTCTCTTAATTACAAATTAGATTCTAAATGCAATACCTCTAATAACACCAAGTTGCTAAATTGTAATAGCTTACATACTGAACAACCCCTTGAGGGTGAATTTTGACACAGCCAGATTGCAAGTGACAAGCACAAACCATTGATCTTGTAAACAATGAAAGCTGCTACTCAACCAGCACCCAAATGATCAGAGGCAGAGCTATTTAAATCCTGTTCTACTGTCTTCCTTCGTATAGGACTACTTTGTCCAACTGGCAAATATAATTTTCCCCTTCTGGCAGCAAAGCTATGAGGAATTCCAAGCAGATAATTTGGGCAAACTAGCACGATCCTTCCCAGTAGCCACTTCTCCTGACAGCATAGTTGACTATATAATTGCCTATTTAATTTCCACATCCTAACTTTATCATTTGATACTTGTAAAAGGGAAAAAATGTACTTTGTGCTTGCTAAAGGATTCAATTGTCATTCCCTTTGTCTTCAGGCACACCTAACAAAATTATCAGGCTAGGGATAAAGAACATTTTAACAGCAACAGAAGCAGTTTATATGAAAGGAGCAGCATAGGTCAGAAAATATGCACAGAAAATGGCATAGGGATGTCTTTGGATGGCAACTAAATGCCCCCTCACTGAGAAAGGTAACAGGTATTTGCTTGGCACAAGGATAAAAAGCCTCTTCCTCTTCCTCGGTGTTCTTGCCTTTCACCTTGAAGCCATGGCCCTCTTCACTCCCATATTTCATATAGGGAATATCTGTAACTACAGGGAGATAATTTGTTCTGAAATGCTCATAGACCTGGCCCTGGGAACTTAGGAGGACACCATCTTGATCTTTCAACCATTTGGTGACCATTTGGGCAAACCATTATGGCTTCTTACAGAAACCAATATACCACTGGTTTTGCTTCATCATTTTTTTTTAAATATCAAAAATGTAAATTTTGGCATGCACATTGTAATATTTAATTGTGTCTGAAACACTAACTAAACAATAAAATGCACACTTGTAAATTGGCAGCCTCTTTTAGTAATCTGTGATAGGTGACAATGAGAGAGAAAGATATGAAAGAGCTGCATAACACCAGGCCTGGTTGTTTGGTAAGGAATAGTTTTTGATCTTCTTCCATGCTCTCTCTCCACAGATTCAGATTTTAAGTTTAAGATGTCCATTCCAAGTGATTTTCTGAATTTTAAAAAATATCCACTTACATCTTAGTACTTTTTAAAAATAGGAACACAGTTCAGTATACAAATAAAATCTCTATTTACTCTATTTACTAAAACTCTATTTACTCTATTGTAAACTAAAAATATGTTTATCAATCCTAGGTGCCTTGGAACTGTGTCATCCTCCATTCTTCTTGATCATTTAGATGCAATGTGAAACAGTGGCTAACTGAAATCAGAAACAAAAACGTATGGATCATGTCATCGCACAAGTGGAATAGAAGGGGGAAGTGCATGTAACAAGACAGTATTGTCTGTTCTTATATATGACTCAGATCAGGGTACTGAACGAGAAAATTGGCTTGGCATTTTAAAATTAGACACTGTGGTAACAAATTTTGTGTGTAGTAATGTGTTGAGGGAGCATGCATACACACACACACACATATGGAAAGAGGTTTCAGTTTCCTTTCCCATCCCCCTCTGCTGGTTTGACAGCTGTAACATCTTTTCAAAGTCTCTAGTCTATGGAAGATGGGAGGGTGTTGTACTGTCAGCCCTTGGTATCCATGGGGGATCAATTCCAGACCCTCCCCCCACAGATACCAAAATCCAGAGATGCTAAAGTTCCATTGTCTCTAATGGTGTGCAGCCACATGGCTGCACCACCATTGGGAACAATGGGACTTCACCAGCCCTCATGCATCCTCCGTCCCTTCTCACTGGCTCTCAACAGTGGCTGGGGACCACTTCCTGCTATTCTTCCTCCCACTTCTTTCTCTTCCTCCTGCCTTCACTTCCTTCTCCTCCTCTTTCTCCATCCTCTTCTTCCACCAACCCTAAACCTTCCTCCTTCTCTCTCTCCCTGCTCTCACCAACAGTGGCTGGCACTCCACAATCTTTCACAAAAATTCTGGCAAAGCCTGCAGCTCTCAAGTGAGAGCTAGCAACCTTCTGGCAACTTCCCTCCTTCTTATCTGCTACCAGCTCTGTTGCAGCTGTAATGTCTTTTCACAGCTGATGGTTTCTGTGCAACCTGGGGGGTGGGGTGGGGAGAAGGGAGGGTTAGCTGCAGGGCAATAGTACCCAGTACATATCTGCTGGGAAAGCTGAAATTTGCACAGTTTCTAGAGAAAGCTGCACAGCTTCCTGTCATCTGGAAAGTGGGAATTCCTGAATTTCATGAACGCAAAGGAAGAAAAACAGACAGTTTTTCCCCCAGTACCCATCAGCATGGAAAAAAATCAAGAATTGCCACCCATAGTTTGGCAACATCTGGAGGGCCACAGGTTATTCTTTCCTGATGAATAATTAAACCCCAATCTGTCCATAGTCAACCTCTTTTACTCTCCCCTAAACAGTGTGCATTTGTTTGAAACATCTGGCACCTAAAAATGGAGTGGGCAACTCTGGAAGAGCCAGAAGCTCCTATTCTGGGTGGGTAAGTATGTGAGGGCTGCACTTTGCCATTCTTTATATTATTTTAAAATGATATTATTATTTATTGCTTGATAAAATAGTATTATTAATCAAGTCATTACATTTAATATATTACCATTATAAATTGAATTAGCACTAGTTGCATTCATTAAAATTAATTATTTAATTGAGTGTGGGATTATTAATTTAATTATACTTTCTCTTGTATGGGAGAGTGGGGGCAGCAGATGAAGCAGCTACAAGGTGGCTGGAAGCTGTGAGGGGGAATCAGAAACTCCACTGCCTCCTGCCCTCCGTTTGTTACCTTTAGCCCATAAATTGCACTTTTCCCCTTCTCCAATGGCATCCAAAGCATGGAGTCCCTCTCCTTCGAAAGAAATGTACTGAGTGAGATTCCAAAACTAGCTAAGCAAGGAGCCACTCAGTCATATGTGTACCAATAGATGCTTCTGTAGTGATATTTTGGAGACGTGCAACATCTGGACAGCTTGCAGTCCTCAAATTTGAGGTAGGATATTGCTTCCCTCTGAAAACCACATTGCTGATCTCCAGTGACAGATTGTGATTTCTCCTTTGAGTTCGTCTTCTTTGAATGGTGAATAAAGCAGGGGTGGGGCTGCGGGCTTTGTGTGGAGATCTACCATTGCATTTTCTACCTGATACGTTGTGATACATCAACTGATAAATGAGATTGAAGATGGGCAAGGTACCCGATGTATGTTAATTTAAGGATGTCTTTTAATAATTTAATGTTTAATGATTTAATGATTTTATGAGTGTAATTGGTTATAATGTGTATTTGAACTCTGTAGATTTTATTGTTGGAATCCTGCCTCGATCCATGGGAGAGGCGGGAAATACAAATAAATTATTTATTATTATTATTATTATTATTATTATTATTATTATTATTAGTGGAGTGGAACTTTGTATTTTCCATCTTCTGGGACTAGGTGAGATGGTGTGTGTGTTCATGTACAAAAGGGAAGCTGCATGTGGCCTAGACTTTCCAGCCCAATTTAAAGGTTTAGAGAGAAGAAAATAGATTATGTGATGAATGTTATTTATTTAATAAACAAACAAATAAAATTTGCTTTTTCCTGCATGGAATCAGAGATCTTTCACCTGATCAGAAGGCTCTTTCCACCACATTGCACAAATCTGTGGAAAACAAAGGCACACCCAACTTTAAACTCCATGTTTCCAACTTACATTTTCACTATTGACATCAGCCTCACTGGGGCAACCAAAGAGCTCCCGCCTCAGCAAGTTTCCATCATACTCTAGGAATGTCAGGTAGAGGTTGCGGAAAAACTCAACATGTTTGTTCTTAACCCTCAACTTTTTTGGTGAGTTCCAATGGATCACCTAGTAGAGAAAGAAAGAAAGAAGAAATATGAGACTACACAGAACCATCCAAGTCCAGCCTGATTTGCACCCATGTTGTTTTTGCTCCTGTTGTTATAGAAATAATTTTCCATCCTTCTTTCAGTGCTCACAAGGAGGATTTGAATGTGAAGGTGTCATTTAAGGTCTTCCTCAATTATCCTTTTTACAGAAAAGCAGGGGACACTAATCATAAAAAAACAAGAACACCTTTCCTATCAAATCAGGATGGAAGCCTCAATCTCTGACAAATGGTTACCTGTAGGGTGAATTCATAAAGCAGCAACAGAATATTTGTTAGCTATGTCTGAATGTCTTGATAACCTTCAATCCTTCAAAATTAAGTGCTTCTGGTTGGCTTCACTCTGTCTGTGCAAGTGGACCCTTGGTATCCACTGCAGTTTGGCTCCAGGACCCCTTGTGCATACCAAAATCCATGGATGCTCATTAAATACAGTGGAATAATAAAATGGTATATAAAATAGCAAACTCAAGGTTTGTACTCTCTGTCTCTCTCTCTTTATACAGATATACTGTGAATAATAAAATCCGTGGAGAAATAATTTGTGGATATGGAGGGCTGACTGTAGTTTATTTGGTGTGACATCTAAAATGAAAAAGCCAAAGTCAGAAGCCAAAAACCAACCGGGTTTATGATTACAATGTCATGAAGAGAAACAAACCAGAGGTTTTCCTTTAGTTATCCCACTAAACTAACAATGGATGAAAATATCCTGGCTTATGTAGCTGCTCTTACTGGAAGAAAGGTCAAGCGAGAGAAAGCGTTCATTGTGTACTGTCTGTAATGCTTTCTCATTAAGCCAGAGTTTTTGCTTAGTGTCACATGTGAACACAACCACTGTTTTCTATAAAAAAGAGGTGGGAAACACTTGAGTCACCAGATGTTTAGGACTAAAACTGCCAGAATCCCTTTCCATTGGTCGGGATGTATATCTTCATTCATTACTTGCAGAAAAGAATGAAGAATTTCAAAAGTTTTCTCCCTGTTAAGTGAGATTATGAGAATTTCTGTGCATTTTTCAATTATTATTCAAATCTAAAAAGAAATATTTGAGGAAACACTGATATTTGGACAAAATAATTATCGTGGGAAGAAAACATTGTAGAGTACAAAAGAAATTCTCCTGCTTTGTGCATTAAAAGCATTTGTTTTTAAATCTAAAAGCAACGTTTTTAATGTAAATAATTTTTTTCACAAACATGTCCAAAAATGTGAAAAATCTTACATTAGTTGATTATTTTTTTTCAATGGGGTGTCTTGATAAGCTGAAACATGCTTTCTTTTAGAGGACATGCATACCGTGTTTCCCCGAAAATAAGACAGTGTCTTATATTAATTTTTGCTCTCAAAGATGTGCTAGGTCTTATTTTCAGGGGATGTCTTATTTTTCCATGAAGAAGAATTCACATTTATTGTTGAACAACAAAAAAGAACATTTATTATATACTGTGTGTATATATATATATATATATATTGCTAGGTCTTTCTTTTGGGGGAGGCCTTATATTTAGTAATTCAGCAAAACCTCTACTAGGTCTAATTTTCTGGGGATGTCTTATTTTCGGGGAAACAGGGTATTTGCTAATATTATTTACATCATAAAACCTTAGCCAAGTTGGCTGGGGCTTTAAAGCAGAAATCAAAAATATCTGAAGGACCAGAGGTTTATCATGCCTGTTGTAAAAAAGTTGTTACTTCAGTTGTCATTCTTTTCTACTCAGACACTACACTCTTATTTTAACAATATAAAGGGAGATGATAACAGGGTGAAAATTAAAGGCCCCGAGGAAAAAGTACTGATGATTGCATGTTTATTTTATTTTATGGTGATTACGATTTAGGCATAAAAATGGTTCTTTGTTTCAAGCATTAATTTCTACAAATGTCAAAGAAATCCAAACTTGCTTGTTCCAGGGGAAAAAAAGAGAAAGGGGATTTTGTTGGGAACTTTTCCAAACAGGATTTCTGGAGGTTCATTCTCTCTGTGAGTGTGTGGTGCCTTCAAGTCACCTGTCGATTTATGGCGATCGTATGAATTTCATAGGATTTCTTAGGCAGGGAATCTACTGAGGTGTTTTTGCCAATTCCTTCATCTAAAATACAGCCTACAGCACCTGCTATTTGTTGGCATTATAAATCCATTAAAGAATTTGTATAGAGTCAAGGGCACTCTAAGCAGCAAATATTTTATGCTCTCCTGATTGCCAAGTGCTGAATAAACAGAGGCTGCTGTGCTGTGTTACAACTTTATACACTTTTCTCTAACCCCCTTAATACAAATATGAAAACATCTTCTTTAGGCAGTGATACCAAACTCATTTCAACATTTTGAGACCAATTATGTACTGAGAACAAACTCAACTGTTGAAGAATAAAATGAACTATATAAACAAAAAAACACAGTTAAAAATAAATGAATTCTGAAATCAATGAAGTTTGTCAAACTGCTTAGAACCAGCCTTGAAATAAATGGTTACCTCAAAAGGCAGAACAAGAATGTGGATAAAATAATCACTGTTTATAGAACTTGATATTTTTGTTTTTTTAAAAATGTGAAATGTCTACTTTTATCTTTCTGAAATACCATGTCTCTGTGTTGTGCAAAGTAATGTTCATGTATTAAAGTATTGTTTGCATCTAGTCTGTGCAGCATTAGAAGCCTTCAATGAGATTCAATTGTGCAGAAATAGACTGACCTTCATTTTTACCCTCTTGCATAAAACCTAAAACACAGAGTGCTAAAGCATGAGTGAAATGAAGTTGCCTTCACAGGGTAGAAGGCTGAAAAATAAGTTAATAAAAGTGATGAAGCAAAGTACACTAAAATTCCAGCTAAACAGTTTTAGAGGGATGTAAGTGATTTTGCCTAAATGGCAGAAGATGGGAATTATTGATCAACTAAAATAATGCACTATTTTAACAGATGAGCACAAAGGAGAAGGTAGAAAGTAAGTAAATTGCTATCATTTTGGGTTACAATCCTGTAAAGTTCACAATAATTTTCTTTTGAAATGTCCTTTATGCATCCTACCTGTCAGCCACAAATTGTCAGTCTGATCTTCTGAACTGGGGCATTTTCTACTTTCTAATTATGAACCAAATTCCTGAAACCAGTCTTTTTAATGAGCAATTTCCTCTTACTGGTACCTACTACGTTTATTGTAGGAAAAGAATTCATAGTTAGGTTGGACTCTTAGGCATTGTCAAAAAAAGAAAAGCATTATCAAAATGGGACAAGTATCAAAATAAAACTTAAATGTTCTAATTCACTTGTATAGATATAATCACTATACTGTATATACTCATGTATAAGTCTAGAAATTTAGGTCAAAAAAATTGACCCAAAAAATCTGAGTCGACTTATCAATGTAAATACTATGTCTTAACTCCTATTTAAAAGGAGGAACCATCCCCTGGTGAAAAGCAAGAGTATAATCTGTCCTGGAAGCACTGACCCCCTTTACTCTCTCATCCATCCAATCTTAAGAATAAGCACAAAGAGTTCTGTCTGATGGACTTTTGGAAGTTATTTGACATTGTTTTGCTTTGCTTCATCCTTCAGATCCTTTCCTATATGCCCTTAAATTTTACTCTCGACTTATCCACGGGTCATAGCAAAATCCATAATTTTGGCCCCAAAACTTGCCCTCGACTTATATACGAGGCCGACTTATAGTTGAGTATATATGGTAATTTAAATCATTAATTTAATTCTGCCTCATAGCGAGGAAGACTATGATCATGTGACCTGTGAGACTGCTCTGCCTATTTTCTAACTGCTACTGATTCAAAAGATAACCTTGTTACAGTTTATCTTTAAAACATGTTCACACTGATGTTTAACTAAATAATAGGTTCAAATAGAGGATTAATGTTGATAACTCTTCAAATAGAGGAATCTTCTCTAATGTAGGACAAATAGCTACACTGCTATTTATTCAGCATTTTAATATGCTTTTTTCTGGATCTATCAAGCTTGCATTAAAACCAATGATGCATAGGAGAATGATATTAATAGAATGAAAGTTTGCATGATGCAATTTTCAACTGTATACATCCATTCCCCCTCTTTTTGGATCTGCAGAGCAGACCTGGGATTTTATAGGCAGCTACAGAAAATGGCTGTGATTTAGGGCTTCAAGCCTTACTGTATGTAGTTATGCATACTTGATGATCAATACGATCTCTAAAAGCATGAGACACTTACAGTCTGGCATCCAGTTAGAAACATATGCATGTGTGTGTCATCACTGAGCAATGAACATATTCCACTGATAACAGTGGAGATGGAGTCATGCAGATAGCATGTTCCTCTGTGCCTTGTCTTTGCAATGGCAATAGCAGTTTCCTTTGGAGCAGGTCTAAAGGAGGGCAACTAAGATGGTGAAGGGTCTGGAAACCATGCCCTATGAGGAACAACTTAGGGAGCTGGGAATGTTTACCCTGGAGAAGAGAAGGTTAAGAGGTGATATGATAGCCCTGTTTAAATATTTGAAGGGATGTCACATTGAGGAGGGAGCAAGCTTGTTTTCTGCTGCTCCAGAGAACAGGACTCGGAACAATGGATGTAAACTGCAGGAAAAGAGATTCCATCTCAATATTAGGAGGAACTTCCTGACAGTAAGGGCTGTTCGACAGTGGAACACACTCCCTCGGAGAGTGCTGGAGTCGCCTTCCTTGGAGATTTTTAAGCAGAGGCTGGATGGCCATCTGTTGGGTATGCTTTGATCAGGAGTTCCTGCACAGCAGGGGGTTGGACTGGATGGCCCTTGTGGTCTCTTCCAACTCTATGATTCTATGATTTATATACCACTTCATACTGCACTAAGCAGTCTCTAAGCGGTTTATAACTGCAAGCTAATTGCCTCCAACAAGCTGGGTACTCATTTTATCAATCTCAGAAGTATTCCAGGCTGAGTTGACCCTGAGCCCCTGGCACACTGGAGTAACACATTGTGCACTGCATACTGTAGTTGCACATCATGCATTGTGCATTGTGATTTGCACCATATGCAGCCCAACAGTATCGAGTCATTGGCATGTGTTGTTTACAGTATTGCTATTCTGCATGTGCTTATTATGTCCTTGTGTAGAACACTTTCACATATGAATATTCATGGTATGCTGAGAGGAAACTGTTGAATTCTAGCTGTTTTTTTCAGGAAAAAGCACAGTGACCCTAGTTATCCACTGGGGGTTGGTTCCAAGACCCACCATGAATAGCAAAAACTGTGGCTGATTAGGTTCCATTAAATGCAATGTCATAGTAAAATCCCTTATATAAAAATGGCAAAATCAAGGCTTGATCTTTGGAATTTAGATTTTTGGAATATTTTCAAACCATAGATGGTTGAATCTGTGGACAAAGAATGCATGGATATGGGGGGGGGGCGGGGGGGTGGGGGGGGGCGGGGGGCAACTGTACTGATAGAATAGCATCTTTCAGATTTGAAGGAGTACAATATTCCTAGCCCAGGGCATTCATCTATTCATCAGCTACAAACAGAAAGGTTCTTGCATGTGAAAAAGAACCTGATGTTCATGATTTGATCATAACTGATATCTATATACGAAAAGATGACAAGGGAACCTAGAATGGGCTGAATAAAAATTGAATGGAATTGATTAGTTCTTAGATTCTTCTCCTGCTTGTGGCAAAGCATTGGGCAGATGTCAACACGCTTCAAGGACAGGAGGAAGCAAATGAGCAATAAAAATGTAGTACAGAAGGACCCCCAAAGCCATGTCATTCAATATATCAAAATACACACAAAGTATAGTAGTTTCCAGATATATAGTATATGTCTTAATCACTAGTAGATTTGCAGGACACAAGAAGACGAAACTGAGATAGAAGAACTGCTGCAGATTAATTTATTGTTGTGTTCAGTTTGAACATGATAAAAGAGGGACCGCCTCTTCCCGTATGAACCCCCCGCACACTGCGATCCTTTGGGAGGAATCTGCTACAGCCTATTAAAACCAGGTTGGTGCAGACCTCCCAGAGGGCCTTTTCAGCGGTCGCCCCAAATGACACTGAATGAAGGAGAGGCTACAATGACTGTACACTGACTTTAAGGACAACCATTAACAATTCTTTTCTGTATCTTTTAATAAGGAAAAAGAAGATGTGTAGCTACTTTATGTGTATCATAGCACTGTTTTGAAAACTATCTGATGTGGAGGAACTGTTGTCCTCTTCCCCACCAATGTGCCAGAGACCACCAGCAGATAACACAGGGATGATTGGTACTACTCCACAGAACAGCACTTTGAGTAACAGAGTTTCATAGGACTCTTAGGATAAAAGCATGTGAAGAAGATCCAAAGGCCTGTGTGGTGAGGTCTTTGCATGAGGACATGGTTCCCCAGACAACACCCACAAGTGATAATTTATCTGCAATGAAGGCAACAACAGTTAGCCAAACCCAATTTCTGGGAATAAAGGTTTGCTTACAAGAATACAAGCATAGAAATATAAGCCTATGTAATCAGATGCCTGGCAGTACCAGGATAAAATTCAAGATGGGTTCATGACCACATGCCTATCCTGTTTCATTTTTTAAAAATTGCTACAATTCTTTCATTAGGCTTTAGGGCTTCCAGGACACCACTAAAATGAGTTATCTCAGTCTGGAGTTTCAATTGGACTTGTAAGAGGCACAGCAGGTGAAAAATGTTTGAGGTGAATTTGATATGACTCTTTTGGGTTAAGTCCCTGAAATAATGCAAATATTAGCAGACAAGCTTCACCGGGCTGTTCCTGTTTGAAAAACATGGTTGAGTTTGACAGGGTGACTCATATCCAGCTAGTTCATTTTTCATAAGAAAAGATTTGATTAGGATCACAATCCAAGCATCTGTTGATTCAACATAGATTAAGTTCAAAGTGATTGTAAAAGCCAGATTTGGAGGAGGGGGCAATTTCTTTTTGTGTATTTTTTAAAAAATAAAAATCTAATACTGAATGATTTTCTACTGAACTATAAATTCTTGCCCCCCACTCAACACAAAAAATATGTCTTCTCCCATGCTTTTCAATGTCCAAAATATCTATGTTGTATCCTTGACAACCAACAAATTTTCCTGCTTGACTCATTCAGTGAAGTCACAATTCATTGTTGGGGAAATCACAATTCATTAAGTTGCTGTATAGGATTTCAGTTGCTGTGTGGTCTTTGTAAAAGTGCTATTAACTGAAAATTCTTCACACAGAGAAAAACACATTTATTGCTTGTAAAGTAAAGAACCTAATCCAAACACAGCTTGTACAGCTCCCAGAATATCTCAGCCAGCATGTCAATGCTGATGGGGGATTTGGGGAGTATAGTATGAAGCAGTATTTTTTTTCAAGGTGCTGGTCTCTATACAATGTTTAAGTCAGTTCTCTTGACATCCATAAAAATGTTCACACATATATCCTATGCCAGGGATGACGATCATGCATACACTTCCACTTGCAATGATGTTGGGAGTGGTATTACCACCATTTTTACCTTTGCTAGACTGTGTTCAGTTCATCATTTGGAGAGTGTCATGATTCCCATCCCTCTCTATGCCCAAATATTCCTACACCAATTCCTCTTTTGAGTATGGAGATTTACATCAGTCTGTAAGCATGTTTGTACTGCATTTGCAAATTTTCCCATGATCAGGAAACCAGAGAAGACATATTTTCCAAACTGTGAGAGACTTGTGTGTTCAGCCTGTTACAGGTCACATTTTTCAGCTGCCAACTTTGTGACCTGGGCATATAACTTTAAAGTACAGAATATATCCTAGTATAATGTATACTGTGCAAGATATATAGCATAAGAATCAACACAAGCAGTTAAATCTGTAAATGTGTGTGTTTGTTATCATTCAGAATCATTATGAAATGGGCTTCAGTTCTATTCTGGGAGAAATGCCAGGTTACTGTAATGTAAATAAGTTAAGAAAATGTGTGCACAATTCTAGTCAAGAGAGGACCACATATACTAGCTTGACTGTCAAGTGTGTCTCCAATGAGGAAAATGACTATCTCAGACAAGCCTGACAGAAGAGATAGAATTCTGTACATTTAAAAACCTTTGATAAAAATGGCCATATAATGTCTTAACAGATCCTATGAAAAGTATGAAAGAACCTGATGATGATAACGGATAAATGGCTAAAGTAAATACTTAGGATGGTTCCTGTTCCCACATGAGTTAACTATTACAAAGCTTGTAAAAGAAACACAAAAAGATAAAACTAAAGTGAAAATGAAAATGAAAGTGAACATCTTGACAGGCATATTATGTTATGTTATGAATATATGATACTTACATGCAAAGTAATGTAATAAAGCTTAAGCTCTCAGGTTTGTCTAAGTTTCTCTTTAAAGGGGAAAGTACATGCTTGTGCATCTATATATCTACATGTAATAAATAGTCTAAAATGAGCCTGTTTATTTCCCAGGTAAATATCCTCAGATTCCAATACTTAAGAATGCTTGAGTGGAATGTTGATGTTAACTCAGCCTGTCTGGTTTAAATACTCAGGTGACCAGATGTTGATAAAGGTGACCCCAGACAGAATCCAGATTAGTTGATAAGTGGCAAGGATCCAGTCTCAGATATAGGAGTGTGTGTTTCAAAATCAACATGCTTATTTCCCCTCATCAGACCTTAAAACTAAGGATTTTACGATAATATAGAGCTGGCTGTGTGTCCATACATGCACACTGAATGCTTCTACAAGGACAGATACCATACAGCACGGTTAGTCAACCTGGTGCACTCCAGATATTTTGGAGCACATCTCCCATAACTCCCTGCTAATATGAGATTATACCAGGTAAAGCTGCAGACATGGGAGTGTGAAGGCAGACCAGCATGTCTACCCCTCCCCTATATCAGCAATCACAGTCTGAATGCTAGAACATTTCAAAACCTTTTGCCAAGTTTTTCATCTCACCTTTGGGCACCAAGTGTAAGTGATACAAAGTGATATCTAATCAAGAGATACGAAAGACATAAATTTACTACTAATTTTTCTACAACACACACAAATGATAGAATTGTTAATTAATTAGCTATTATTTTATTAAATGATCCATTATGGGGAAATTCTTCTCTGTTCCCAATCACCTAATTTTAACTGACTTAGCTTACTGTATATACTCATGTATAAGTATAGAAATTTTAGTCAAAAAAATTGACCCAAAAAATCTGAGTCAATGTGAGTACTGTACTTTAACTCTCATAAAAATAGAAACCATCTCCTAATGAAACACAAGAGTATAATCTGTCCTGGAAGGACTGACCTACCTCTACTCTTTCATCCATCCATCCTTCAGTGTGAATATAAACAGTTATGCCTCCAGCAAATTTGTACGTTCTTTGGCATTCTCTTGCTTCAGCCTTTAGTTCTTTTGTTACATGACGCTAAGTCCTACTCTTGACTTATCCACAAGTCATATCAAAATCCATAATTTTGGTCCTAAAACCTGCCCTCAACTTATACATGAGGTCGACTTATTGTTGAGTATATATGGCAATTCTCCATACAGTTCTATATGCATGGGATTTTTATATTTTATTATATTATATACCACCCTTCAATAAAATTCCCAATAAAATTTGATTGGAAAGAAAATCAAATTAAATCTAAATAAAGCCTTTTTTAGTTTTTTAAAAAGATTATGTTTGTGTATGTTACCAGCATTAAAATGATAACAATATAACTAAAGGACAAGCTGGAACTCCACGCACCCAGCATTATGTGTGTTGGTCTGTTGTTTGTATGGAGGTGGAGAGGTTGCTGTTGCCACAGAAAAACAGTGGTAAAAACTGATTAAATAAAAACAAGAAAAATTCTTGAGAAGAAAGGGAAAGTCCCTATCTGCTCCTGTCTACTAAAAATATGAGTCCATATCCTGCAGCCCCGAAAACTTCTTTCCAAGTTTCTCTAGGTTACCTAAGAAGGTGAAGCAACCTGACAATATGACAGAGAAGCAGAGAAAGGAAGAATAATCAAAAGTTTTCAGAAAATAGTTGAAAAATATGTTTCTTAGGTTTCAGTTTTCAGGTGAAAGACCTGACTTTGGGACTTAGTCTATGCAAAATTCACATGTGATTTTCTCTATAAAATATACTGATATTTGCACAAAAAATCCCCATGCAATCCTGAACTAAAAATAGTTTGAAAAAAGCACAGATGCTGAGAACTTTCCTACAGTTCGAAGAAAATGGCTAAATTCATAACTGCTTCCTTCAAGAAGAAAATGAGGGAATAATTACATTGTTAAAGAGGGGCATTTTAATTAATTAATTAAGTAGGTAATATAGTATTTTTGTTTTTTTAATCAGCCTTAAATTTTGCACAGCACATGGAGAGGAAAAAGTCTATGAATTTGTTCATACAAAGGCAATAATGAAACAAGATTTTCTGTATCTTGGCTCAGTTAATAATCAAAATGGAGGCTGTGGTCAAGAAACCAGAAGAAAACTAGGATTTAGAAGGAAAGTTGTGAAGGAAATAGGTAAGAGTAAAGCTATATCATTGAATACCAAAGTCCTGCTAGTCAAGGCCATAATATTCCCAATTTTTATGTACTGTTGTGAAAGCTGGACAATGAAGAAAGCTGATAAGGGGAGAATCAATTCATTTGAAATGTGAAGTTGGAGAAGAGTTGTATGAATAATATGGACTGCCAAAAAGATGGGCCAGAGAGCAAATCAAGGCTGGAGACTCTCCTAGAAGCCAAAATGACTAAACCATCCTACTTTGAACCTATCATGATACAACATGGCTCACTGAGTAAGAAATTAATGTTAAGCAAAGTGGAAGGCAGTACGAAAAGGAGAAGACTGCATTACTGGTGAATAGATCCAATCAAGGAAGTCATGGCCCTGAGTTTGCAAGGTCTTAACAGTGATATCAATAACCAGGTGTCTTGGAGGTCTCACAATATCATACAGCCAACATAAATCAAAGCCAACTTGATGATGATTAGAAACAAATAAGCATCTGCCAGGTGCAGCAAGAACTATATAAGCAGACAGAGAGGTACATACTTGGAATAATTCTCCAGCTACTGGCACCAGTACAGGCTGCTAGGCAAAAGAATCCTACTTGTAGTTTCTGAAGGTTAACTGAGGGAATTTTATTACAAGTATTAATGAAGAGGACAACTTATCATATGACCCCAAGCCATCTTAGATGTTGGGATGGGGGCATACAAGAAGTGGTTGTTAAGGAGAAATAGGGAGCATCTATAGTTTGCTGTAGGTTTTCTGGGCTATGTAGCCATGTTCTGGAAGAATTTATTCTTGACGTTTTCCCTGCATCTGTGGCTTGCATCTTCAGAGGGTAGTGGCATAGAAGTGAGTGGGGTATATATACTGTATGGCCTTTGGTTGAGATAAGGTAATTTATATGTTAATCTGTGTGTTGGTATGTTGTTGAATGGCAAGGCCTCAGGGTGGGAGGATAAGTGGAAGGATATATGTATTTATTTATTTAATTAGCAATCAATTGTCTCCAGGAAACCCCCTGACCCTGGGTGGTGTTTATTTGCATGTGTTGAGTCCTGATTTTGGTGTTTTTCAGGACTAGTAGCCAAACTTTGTTTACTTGCAGGATTTCTTCTTTTCTGTTGAGGTTGTCTAGGTGTTTGTGGATTTCAATGGCTTTCTGACCTGCATTCTGCATTCTGACCTGGTAGTTGTTGGCATGGTCCAGAATTTCAGTGTTTCCAAATAGCATTCTATGCCCTGGTTGGTTTATTACTACTACTGATTTTTCTGCATGGCTCAGTCTGCAGTGTCTCTCATGTTCTTAGATTCATGTTTGGATGCTGCGTTTAGTGGTCTCTATGTCTGTCCACAGCTGCACAATATGCAATAAACTCCTGCAGCAGTGAAAGGGTCTCCTCTGTCCTTCACTGAGTGCAGCATCTGCTGCTTTTTCTTAGTCAGTCTGGAGATTATTTGGAGGTTGTGTTTCCTCATCAGTTTCCCTATTCTGTCCATGACTCCTTTGATGTATGGTAAAAATACCTTCCCTTTGGATGGTTGTTTGTCTTTACTCCTGTGAAGATTCTGTTTAATGCATACATTTATTGTGTGTCTTATGTGCCTTCAAGTCACCTGTCAATTTATGGTGGCCCTATTAATTTCATAGGGTTTTATGCAAGAAAAACTCAGACTTGGTTTTGTCACCTCACTCCTCTGAAATATAGCCTACCTGGTATTTATTGGCCATCCCCCATCCAAATACTAACCAGAATTTACCTCGCTTAACATCCTAGATCAGATGATAGCTGATGTCTTTAGAATACACCTTCACAAATCTTTCTGGAAAAAAAAGTGGCTGAGATTTCCAGCTATTTATTCCTATGGTCACTACTGCTCTCTTGCACACAATACCACTCTCCTTTGTGTCAACTGGAAATAACGAAAGAACCCTTTTCATACCTGGGGCCCATCTCACCTATGCAGTGGTTAAGATGTCAGTCCACAACCCAGGTTTGCAAACACAGCAGAAGAGATATATACACAGCTGAACAGAAGCTATATATGAGGACACCCTAAGTTCGAAAAACAGAGTTGCTCCACTGTAATGATGACAAATCCCTAAATCCCAGTGATTTTGAGACCAGATGGAATTAAACTGGTGACTTTTCCATTTGACAGGAATAATGTGTTTTCATTTCATTTGAGGAATACTAAGGCCTGGTCCAGCTTAGCTTGGAATTTAAAAACTCCTTCTGTGTTTCTTTCTTCCCACACCATTCTTCTTAATCGTCTAACATCAACATGTACAATTTATCTTTTTCTTTTCCACCCCCTGGAGGCTTCTGCAAACTTATTCTTCACTCCAGCCCTATTCTGTATGAAATACAGAATGTGCCAAATACACTGTATCATACCATTTATTTTAAATGTCATTGTAAATGTCTAATTTCCAAGTTTTTCTTTTATTTTAAAAATCCAGCCTGCACTAAATACATAAACCACACATTCCCAACCTAAAGGCCACACATATACACTGTTTATGCAACCAGTTTTAGTGAAAGATTTTTTTTACAAGACAGATATAAAAGTGTAATTATTCTGGAGAGCCGTATCATTCCAGCAGTCATGTGATAATATCCTACACAGATGTCTGTTTTCAGAGAGCTAGTTAGATAATTTTTAAAAAGTTTTTCATGAGCAACACTGTTTGTAATGATTTTTATCACCAAACATTTTGTGTATATGGAGAGTCCAAGTGCATGCATCAACTTATTGCTAGTTGTTAAAATGCCTGAAAACATGTTTGAGAGCAAGTTAATGATATCACATAAAGCAACTGTTGCTGCTAAATGTATTTGATTCAAATATACTTATTTCTGCTAAATGTATTTAAACCTCTATAACCAGTCCCAGAAGGAAGCAGTACAATAGCCTCTAACAGGATAGCTTGAAGGTGATAAAAGGATTAAGACAGTTCTGTTAAATCTCCCATGTGCTGCCAGACTGTGGCTGTAACCTATATATACATACGTAGGGGTACGTTCCACTGAATGCAGAGGGACTTTGTCTTGAGTAAACATGCATGGAATTGCACGTTGAAATGTCAAGAGCCAAACTGCTAAGTGTTGGCAGTTATATTATTTATTATTCACATTTACCACCACAAATGAAAGTATAATATGGTGGCAATACTTTCAACATGACATTTTCTTTTCTCCAGTTTGTGTAAGAGGCATTCCTGATGCTTTATGCCATGAACATGTGGATAAATGAAAAGACAGCATGAGCACTGTAGCATCTGTCTTCAGTGTGTTTGATTCTAGTATGATTAATGTTTTTATAGGTCCCCAAGTACACAGACAGAAATACATACTTTCTCTTCTTTCTTCCTCACACAAAAACAAGGTATTTATAATTCATAAAATTGTTTAATATTGCTTCCTATAAGTCATCTTGTATAAATTTACATTTCATTCTTAACCACATACAAGCCTAGCCAATCATTAACCTCTTAGTCCAACATTACCTTTAGATCAGACACATCTCGATAGCACTGTTCAGAGCGGGTATGATCTGATAGCTGCACATTCCAGAAACAAGGAAGCTGGTACACAAGAAATGGGTTCTGTTTGATGACTGCATTGAAGATATCCTGGTGGGCAAGAGATAACATATTTGTTTTTGTAGAAAAGTCATCTTATTTTCTCGACTGTCTTTAGTCCTTTATGGGTACAACAAGAAATGGTGAGCCAGAAAATTTTATATCATCCACAAACTGAAGTTCAAAGCCTGACTTTGGATGAAAGTGTTGTTATCCTATTTAACAGCCTTTAGATGTGAATTTGAATTTTGTTATTGATTTTAAAAACTTGCACTTGATAATAACATTTTCAAGAAAGGCTCTGACTATAAAACATTGTACATATATATATATATATATATATTGTGTTTGTGTGTGTGTGTGTGTGTGTGATAAAAATTGGTTTATTTATAGGGAGCCCTGATGGTGCAGTGATTAAATGCCAGTACTGCAACCACAAGCTTGTGAGTTCAATGGCAGGGACTCCAAGTTTGACTCAGCCTTCCATCCTTTCATAGGTTGGTAAAATGAGTATCCAGCTTGTTGGGGGCAATTATCTTACAGACTGTAAACCATTTAGAGAGTGTTGAGTTCACTGATAATCAGTAAAGAAATGTACATACTATTGCTATAAGAATTTAATTGATTTCTTTATTTTCCATATTTCTGTACTGTACCTTTACCACTGATGATACCAGGATGGTGTACATGACCTTAACAAAAGCTTCACATATCCAAACAATATTTTTCTCCTTAACATAGGTATCAGTATGCATAGGAAAACACAGATAATGTACATATTGACATTTATATGGAAGTAATTGTAGAGGTTTATTTCTAAAAGAAAATGTTATACTATTTTCTCTTTTCTTGTTATGCTTTCCATAGAAACTGCTATGGAACTGTTTAGTTCAGTATTTAATTTCAATAAAATAGTTTATTTAATTCTTTTTAAATTGTCTTCTAATTTCAGAACACATTGTTTTATTTTCTCTTAACCTGTGTTGAAATTGGCAGAAATATAGAATTCTAAATATATAAATAAATAAATTCTACTGTATGTCCATGCAAAAGAACTCTGTGACTGGTTACAGCTTACTAACACTATGTGTGTGGAGTGAAAAAGATGCCTACCTATTTTTCAGATGTGATCATACATCTACCATTCGTGTTCAAAAATAATCCCAATGTAAGAAAAGGAAAGTGAGTGAAGCACAGCAAAGAACATAATATACTTGTCGCAGTTTGCTCATGTGGACTGTCAACTTCACTATGAACATTTTGCATGTGCTCACACACAAAAAAACACAGCACATTCATTTAGAAACTATCATTGTCCAGCAATCAGGAATGTGGTTTTGCCTAAATCCCCAAGGTTACTTGGTTGGGAATACTCAACAAATGTGAACAGGATTTTAGTGACTGTTAATAATTCTAAGAAAACACATAAACATGCCAGTCTTTTTCTTTACGGCCCAAGAAATTCTACACGTTCAGAGAAAGCACATGTTTCATTTCTAATGTAGTATTACAAGGTGCCAAACTGTAATTCAGATCTAATACTTTTCATCAAAAGGAAAAAACAAAACACAGCACAACACAGAAAAAATGTATTGGGAAGTTCTGACATTAATATAATCTTTTTTATATCCCAAGCCAATCTAAGTCTATATTCCTGAAACCATATGAGCTCCAGAGTAGTCCCTGTAGCTTTCAACATACTGTTCTAAAAGAAATGGATTTGGAATTGCAGCCAAACTTGGCAGGAGTTTCAAAATGAACTTTGATGGGTTTTGAATCAGGACATTAATTGCTCCACATCTTTGCATCCCTCTTGCAAAATGGGTGTAATGAGTCTGTTCTAACTCCCAGCTGTGCAGCAAGGATAATATCCTTAATGCCTGAGAGGTGCTCAGATTGTACAGCCGGCTATGAAGGAGAGCGAGGTGATTGCAATAGCTGGAGTCAGATGAAATCATAATGACTGTTTCTTGAACTGCAAATGACAAAACCAGTTGAGAAGGAAATGGTATTTCTGGGATAGCCTGAAGTCTTTTGTTTCAAAGATAGATGTCTCTCCAGAAAAAATATATAGGTGGAGGACATGGAAAAATAAAATAAAAAATAATATGACAAAAATGTACATGATTGTTCACTGATGTCACATGGCTAAATCTCTTGTTTTTCCCTTCACCTTTTTACTCCCAAAATCATTATTTCTGTCATTACCTTGGAACTACACACTCACCTGGTCAGCCAATGAAGTGGAGAGCATGCTCATTAGCTCTCTTTCAGCTGTGAGCCTCCACATCTGCTCCCATTTCATTTTGCGCAATTTATCCAGAAGTAGTAGAATGACACCTGAAATCAACAAGGAATGCAAAGAAAGCACACGTTGCAATGAAAATGGGTAGAGCAAAGACTTTCAGGCTTAAGAGCAAAATGGCTTGGCTTAAAACAAGAACTCCTTATTTGTTTATTTAGAGTATTTAGACCTTGAGCTTGAGTCCAAAAACTCTCAGAGCGATTTACAGATTTTTTTTTTTTTTTTGGCAGATTGTTAATACTGCCCTGAGGCTTAAAATTTAAAAAGATATGACACAAAAAGAGAAGGGAATGGCAGTGGGGAAGGGGATCAAGTCCAGCAGATACTGCTGGTTCTTCTCTCCCTCCAAGGCCACCCTGGCAGTTTGATGAAAACATGAACAAAGAATTATTATAAACTAGATTTATTTTTTGATAAATATGCATTTATGGGACAAATTACTTGTTAAGTTAAACAAGTGATTTGCTATTACATGTGTATTTTTTGTTTTTGTTTTTTTGTTTTAAATCACTGCTGTGCATGTATGAGAGGGACCGAGAGTCATCAGACATGGCAAGGTGTTTTAACAATTCACAGAGTATTGTCACAACAACAACAACAACAACAACAACAACCCCAACACAAAACTATAATATTTCTTGAGAAAGAAGCTGCTATTATGCTTTTTTTCTGATTCTTTCCCACTCAGATTGGGCAGCCAACTTAGGCTGCAGAGACTGAGGTGGAGTGGAAGGAAGGGCATTGAGAAGCTGAGGGATGGGGTATTAGTGTGTGTGTGTAAATTTTATGTGCGTTTTAGCTCAGATTTCAAAGTTATTCCTGAAATAATAATAATTAATAATAATAATAATAATAATAATAATAGGATTTATTTCTATTCTACCTGTTCCGGTGGGGAATCAAAGCAGATTACAGCAGTAAAGCAAACAGCTTCATTTATATACCACTTCATACTGCCTAAGCAGTGTCTAAGTGGTTTACAGCTGCAAGCTACTTGCCCCCAACAATCTGGATACTTATTTTAGCGACCTTGGAAGGATGCAAGCCTGAGTCGAGCTTGAGTCCTTTTGCTGGTATTGAACTCACCACCTTATGGTTGTTTTTTGTTTGTTTGTTTTGTTTTTTTATTTTATTTTGAATGAGTGGCTGCAGTACAGGCATTTAACCACTGCACCACCAGGGCTCTTATTAATAGTTTCAGCAACTACTTCATTTTGTTGTTGTTAGCTGCCCTCGAGTCAGTTCTGACTCATGGCAACCCTGTGGATGAAACTTCTCCAAGGATCCCTATCTTCCACTACCTTGCCCAGATCCTGCAAGCCCTTGTCCAGAACTCCTCTGATTGAGCCTATCCATCTGGTTTGTGGTCTTCTTATCTTTCTTCCACCTTTTTTCTTTCTTTCCAGTGATCAGTTCAGACTAAAACTCAGAATAGGTTCACCACCCACCAGCATAGAGGCAACAAGTGGTTATTGTGGTGCTATGTGGCCTGCCATGTGCCCACTAAGCTAGTCCCCTGTTCTCAGGTGTGATGGAAGATTCTACTTCATCGATATTATCAAAGTAATATTTAACTGCCCATCTGGTTAGCTTCTGTACATGCACAGATAGAAAGGACCACTGTTGAGGTCAGATGAAAAGGCCATCTGGTCCTATGCATCAGACAACAAAATGTCACGGAGAAACCCTTTCCTCTTTTTTGAGAGAAAACATATTTTCCCTAGGATTAAGCACACAGGGGATGAATCAAAAAGTCTATGGTACTTAATAGATAGGTTACCTCCACTAGATGTCCTGTTCTAGCTGAAAAACAGAACTTCAAACTGTAGTAGATGAAAGTGATGTAGTACAAACATTGTCTCTGTTTTCAGTGAAACCTCTAAGATGGTCTCATAGGGTTTATTCAGAAACAAATACCAGTGGACACAGATAACAACCTCTTTTGGGGGATTGATAACTGCCCGCAACTTGCTGAACAAAAACAATCCCAATAAATTGCAGCCTAGCATGCAGGCAGAACTGTCTAGAGGGATCACTGATAGAACTTCTCTCACTTAACATCCTCATTGGTGTATCACAAAAGAGAGAGAAAGGAGAATATCAATAATGTGAAAGTTGGAAAGGGAACATATCATGAAAATAGCCAAGAAGCAATACAAAGGTGCTGGTGATCAGCATTTACATTAGGGGAAAATATGTTTGGAGAAAAATTACAGCTTGGAGAAATTACTTCTTGAAGCACAGCTCCCAGAATACTCAGCTCACCAAGGATTCTTGAGTTGTACTCAAAAAAGTAACTTTCCCAAGTTCTGAACCAAAATTAAAGGGTATCACCAATACCATTGCTATTGCCAGGAAAAAGCAATCATGAAAAGGAAAGGTTTCCACTTAGAATGAAAAAAATGCCTTGAGAGGAACACACATTGCATAAACCTTCTTACATTGAATTACACAATGAAGCAGTAGAGTTGGAAACAGTGTATTGCACTATGATATCTCGAGACTGATTACACTATAGTTGATGTCCACTGACCTAAGCCTATGGGTCTAATGCCATTTAATGGGATCTAATGCCATTTAATGTAGTACACAGTTTCTGCTCTCTGGGCAAAAAGTACTTCTATGTTAAGAGGAAACATAGATTTTGAGCTTGATAATAAGTGTGTGTTGTGTGTATGTGTGTATAAAGACGGAGAGTAAGGGGCTTTCTAGATTGGCAGGAAAGGGTAACATGAAGTTGCCTTTTCCTTAATACTTAGCAGCTGCACTGCAAGTCCCAGGTGTGTACTAAAAAGGCATAGGGCAGCTACACTGAGGAGATGTGGGGATGACTTATCTGAAGTCTTTTCTGTTGCGCAGCAACTACATTGGAAGCTATCAGGATGCTAGAAACACAGGCGGAGCAGCTGCATGGGTGGCAATGAATGGGGCTTTTGGCTGCACTGAACCTTTAATATTTTTGTTGTTGTTGCTGGCTGCGAACTGCGCAGTTGCACCGGTACATCATACGGGCAATTGTATTGCCAGCTGTGAACTGTGCAGTTGCGCAGGTACATCACACATGAACTGTGCATTTATGAAGATCTGTCAAATTACTATTGTGGTTTCACTTTCCTTTTTAAAGTGCGCAGTTGCATCGGTGCACAATGAATGAACCCCTTTATTTTATAATAATAATAATAATAATAATAATAACTCCACCCCTTTGAGATCATTTGAGGCGACTTACACATTAAAATACTATTACATCAATAAAACAAACTGCATCCCTCCCCCCCTTAAAAAGATATTAAATCCGTTACAATTTAAGTTTATGAATAAACTTCTTTATTTTATGAATTGACATTTTATGAACAGTTGCATAACAGTTACAGCATCCCAGAGTCCCTACTGCGCATGTCTAGGGTTCGGATTAGAGCTGGAGCTAGGGTTTGGGAGCTTTAAAAAACTGCACAATTGCACTGCAGCATTTAGACACAGCTGCGCAGTTACACCCTTTTTAAAAAGAAGCTGGGAAAAGTAAGTCCTTTTTAAAGCTGCTTTTTCCCCACTAAAATGCAAAAGAAGTGCGTTCATGCCAAACTTTCAGTGTGGGTCATCTAAAGGCTACACTTTCATGCAGGCATGAACACACCCCTTTTTGCCACTCTAGATCAGCCCTAAGAAAGAGAATGATGAGGACTCCAAGCAGCAGCAGAACCACAACAAATAAGTTTGGGGGAAATTGTGGTATATTTGAAAGACATGTTTCCAAAATATAAATCTGGTTTTAAAGCATCCCAAAATACCTCAATTATTTTAACCTTCCTTTCTTTTTTTTTCAATTGGTACAACTGATTTTGTTAAAATATGCCCTCTTTTAAAAATGTTTTGGAAAGGGAGCTTTATTACCACCTGGGGGTTACATGCACATTTATGGCCAACAGCATCATTGCAAAATGATTGGCTGAAGCTCAAGGTTACTGTGAAATGGCATCTTCCCATAATAGATACAGATTAGATATAATGACAGTTCCCCTCCCTATGGTGGATTACTTCCAGATGGTAAAGACTATGGTTATATGAATAAATGGTATAGGGAGAATGCAGTGGACCATCTTTAACTCACTCTATTAGATGTTTAAACCATCTAAGATATTAAAATAGTTTTTATGCTTATATTTGAAAAAAGGAAAAATCATAACAAATATTGTTTTAATATGGTTGTGTGGGATGGCATCCATTCTATTTTTCCCATTCTTCTTCCAGGAAGGCAGATTATGGTGTTACAACTAAAGAGATTAAAGGGTTATCAACAGAAGCAGCTAAGAGGCAAACACTGGAAGGGGTCCAAAAACAACATTTAGACATGCAAAACTGTAAATTAATAGATAAGACCTGAGATAATCTAAAATAACTTCAGAATTTTATTTTAATTTGTACAATGGCATGGGAATTCATATATAGTTGTCCTGGAATGAATGTATAAGGGATTTCCAGACAATTCAAAGACAGTGTGGTTTTAACACAATAACACCCTTGAGGGATTGCATGCTGAAAATAAGGTCTGAACAAAACTGCCAAGAAAACCCTGTGATAGGATCGCTCTAAGTCGAAAACAACTTGAAGGCACAGAAACCAACAACAACCAACATACTGATTTGCAATGTTTATTTTGAAACAGGTCACGTGATTTCCTTTAGTATTAGTGAGACTAAAGAAGATCAGCTGAGGGAGAAAATTAATTATACTCATTTCATAGCACTTAGTGGTATAATACAGCCATTAAAGATGATTAGGTTAACTTAAGTCTATTTTCTTTTACTTTCCACAATTCAGGGCTCAAAATGGCATTCCTTCCAAGAATGCCCCTACAATATTTTCTGTAAGAATGGTAATTTTGTCTCACAAGCTTCTTCCTTTCCTTAGGGCCATGCTGAGTATAATTCAGGGTAGATTCAAGATGACAAACAGCAGAATGCAAGGGAGAAAGGGATTTGTCCTCATCTGTTGTTCTGGTATAGCTAGACTAGAGGGAGGGAGAAATCAAAGGATTTTTTCCCTTGGAAATCTGGCCCCTAGTTGTAGATCCTTTCATCTACCAATGACTGTGTAGCAGCATCTTTCTCCTTTGCTCCTAGGCAGAAGAAAGGCAAAATGTTTGCCAAAAATAAGCACACAGGGAGAAGGGAAATAGAAGTGGGTCAGGTGAATTAGCAAGGTCACAACTACTCAGGGAAGAGTTATATAACAAATAAATAGCAATGTTATAGAGGCATGGAGGTCTCATGTAATTCATGTAAAGGCACAGAGCTTAGGGACATGGAAATGTAGTTATAGATAAAAAGAGACTCTGCTGTTTAAAATTTATTTCTACTCCTTGGATTTCTCTCCCAACCCATCTTAGGACCTTCACTAGGCTTTAGGGGATTTATTTCATTAATAAAAAAAATAAAACTCAACATGTTGAATCCTCTACAATTGACTGTTAAGACAAATGCAGAGAGTGTCTTATGTTTTAAATTCCAACAGCTTGAAAGTGAAGACCACCATCACTACAATAAGAGCTTAAAGCCATTTTTGTCATGTAGGCACCATATTTGATTTGGAATCAGTAAAACAAAACCATATTGTCATTCTGCTAGGGACTGGAGACTCAAAACAGATGTCAAATTACCAAAGGCGAAGTCCTGTGTGCCAGTATTTTTGTAGTAAGGATACATGTACAACTAACTTCCCTTATTTCTGCCACAAAATTTTACAACCCCAAAAGCATAAGACTTTCTAATAAGGTGCCATCTTCTTCTTTAATCATGGCCAGATCAGACAATCTGAAATGTAGGTTATGATGAGTGATTCTGTGTGCTTCAGTCCTAACTGTTCAATGGTGGGAAACATTTTATCATGGTAATGCCAAACATTTTGTGTAGCATTGTTGGTAGGAAACCAAGATACAAGTTATAATGATTATATTTTGAAGTCCATTGGGCCAAAACCTCATTAGATAGCTTACCTGTTGTTATAGGCCCATGCCCACATGCTCAATAGTGAGACATCTCACAAGTTTTTTTTAACAATGATTAAAGGATATTATTAGAGTTGCTGATGAAAGCTGAAATTAGTATGATTTTTTTAAGAAAAAAAATCCAGTATGTTGGAATTCTTGGATATTTGCTGAGTTCTTGCTACTATACAACAAACTTTAATATTCTCCTAAACAAACATTAATCATTAATTAATTTATGCTTTCTGTGCTTGCATACTTTGCATGGTTGGTGGCAGGGATGTTTATATGTGTGTATATATTTATACAACAATACTAGAGAACAGCCAAACATTTCTGTAGAACCATATGAGTTTGATCTCTTGAGAAATTTTTGTACTAGTGATGTACACATCCAAATATTTGAAAACATTTTGTAGTTTAGGAATGAGCCTTTTATTCCAGTTTGTATTGTTTAATTGTAACTCACACAGTGCAAATTGTAAAGTCTGATGGGATCAGAACACTTGTGAGAAGGTTTGGGTCATGGCTCCTAACTCTTGGCAGATACACCAAGTTTTCCAACTCTCCAGAGGATATTTTTGGAATGGGCAGAGAAATCAATCCCTAAGAATTCAGTCAATGGAACAAACTGATAGAATCACTGACAGAATCCAAGGTAACTTACTTTACCCCAATTCATATGAATTGGCCAAAGCAGTGAACAATTCCCTCCTGGGTACAGTATACATATACATATCAGCTGATGGTACACAATGGCCATCACCTAACATCATCAGTTAAAAAGCTACTGGTCTAAGGAAATCTTCCCATAATTAATTCATGAATATACTACTGAATCTTCATGTAAAAGTGTGGCTGCTGCCAGACAATTACAAATGTTCATAATTTTTAGTCAAACATGATTTGTGATGAACAATTGAAGGACTGGAAACCATTTATGGATTTTTTTGAGTCATAACCAAACTAATGATGTAATAATTTGCAGCTTTGATTATTAATAACTTTAGCAGTTTGATTTAGTATGATCTCTAAAGATAAGACTATTTTATCTATAGTTTTTACACATTACAGTTTAAGGGCAGGATCAAAGTTCTTATGTAGTTTCACTAATTTAGGTCAACTTGTAATTTTAGATAGGTTGTAGCTATGGTGTTAATCTTGTGTTGTTAAAAGTGCATAACAGCATACTTACTGAAGGGCAGTTCACAATATGATCAAAGTAAGTGTCTTAATGTTCTCCTTAGATTCTTAATGAATAATGAAGGATGTGAAAGCCAAAGCCTCAAACATTTTGCTGCCTGAAGCAAGGAAAAAACGCTTTTTCTACATTTGACATACAGAAGCTACCTATATCAACAGCTACAGAAGACTTGCAGCTAGGGATGTGAAAATCTGAAAGTAGCAATTTTGTAGCATTTCTGCAAATTTCTTCCTACATTTTATTTCAATAGTTGAACTCTGTATTGGTTTGCAGGACTTGGTGTGCATGAGTTTGGCATGGAAATTGATGCACTTTTAAAAGATATTTTCTTAATCTGTACAATTTTTGTCATTGACTAAAGCTTATTTATCATTATTTTTCAATCATCTGTCCTGTTATCCATTGTTTTATGGATTCTTTATTTCCTTGTAAGCCTTCTCATTCTTTTTTCAATGAATCCTGGGAGATGTGAAAAGGAGACTGTCAAATCCAATGAAATTCTTTTCCACCTCTAACATCTCTAACATTCGTGTTGGCAAAAGTGCTAGTGCTCTTTCCTGTGCTTTATGCAAACCAGTTAGTTTAAGAGGATACAAGTCCAGTTGTCTGCTATATACCTATGCTACTCAAAGTGGTGGTCAATGCATCTGTGTTGGTCTGTGAGCTACTGGCTGCTGATCTGTAGTGAGATTTTGGGGTGAGGTGGGGGGATAGTTGTAGTTATTGGGTACAAATATGGTACAGTCAGCCCTCCATATCCACATATTCCTTATCCATGGCTTTAACCATCCAAAGCTTCAAAATATTTTTAAATATATATATATATATATATATATATATATGCCAAAAAGCAAACCTTGGTTTTACATAAGGGACACCATTTTTCTAAACTATTGTATATATTGGGACTTGAGCATGCATGGATTTTCATATTTCAGTCTCATGGTGGCCCAAAGCAGGTTAAGACCATGGCATTTTCAGTTTTTGCTTTCCAAATACAGATTCTGTACCAGGACAGATGTATGGTTAAATTATGTCATCGGACTCTGTAGGGAAAGGTTTATTTTAGAATGAATAACATAACCCCCAGCACTTTAGTCAATTCAAATGCTTGAACAGACATTACCACTTTATAACCACATGTTATAAATGAAGCCTGCAACAGTTCAAAAACATTTCTGATTCCTAACAGTCTTAATGAATAATCTATAACAGCACGAGGAACCTTCAACACATGAGCTGGGTGTGAAAGCATCCACACAGACTTCTATTCTTGCCCGACCCTACAAATGAATTAGTCTTGAAAAATAAAGGGCCACATTGGCACCAGTTGAAGTCTTATTTTTCTCCAGCCCAATTGATGCCTGCTGGCTGGGTATTTAGGTCTCTTTCCCCCATAACCTGCAGCATCACCTGAAATTCCCCCCAACACAAATTAGATTGGGGAAGCAATATTTCCATTGAAGAAAATGGAAAGCATCAATTGCTACACCCATAGAAAAATGATTGTATTTAAGACAATGGAGATGGGTATGCTATGTTGGCTAGAGAGACTGTGTCATGCACCTGCCTCTGGCTTACAACTCCTGCAAGTTTGTGCACAAGACCAGGTAACCTTCAGGCTATAAAAGGACCATACCCCTAATATCAACAGCTGATACTATAAACTGCTACCCTATGAAATGGCACATCAGCTGCAATGACTGTCTTAAGGACAGTTTTCCTGTTATTTTGGAAATAAAAATAGAAAGAACAACAACAGAAATACAATACAGAATCATCAGTGTGCATGACACTCCTTGTTCCAAGGGTTTACAATTTAAATCTTAATACATGGTGATAAAAGAGAAAGAAGAGGAAAATGAAATCAAGGGAGCATCCCATCCCCCCTTCCCCAAACAAAGGAAGGTTATAATATTTGTGACTTTTAGTTAAGAAATCAAGCAAATAGGAGAAAACATTATCAATGGGATAAAGAAACTGGATTTGAAGGATGTTCATCCTCTGTCGTAACACCAGAACCCATGGTCATCCAGTCAAGCTGAATCCTGGAAAATTCTGGACAGACAATAGACAGTACTTCTTCAGTCATCAAAAAGTTGAGCTGTACCAAAATGGCAATGATGGCCAACTCACTACACAAAACAATGGATTATAAACAGTTGCTATGAGTAATTACGGTAGTATAGCACCTTTGGGGTCAGAGGAAGAATCCATGCTGTGGCTGAAGAATAAGAGCTGGAGAGGAACATTGCCTTCAACTAGTGCTTGTGGTATCCCCACAGAGATATGATTTGCCACTCTGGGAAGAAATATGCTGGACAAGATGGGATTTGAATTTGATTCAGCAGGATATTACTTTAATTCTTACTTGTGTTCTCTTTTACTTTCATCAATTAAGTAAAGATATTATTATTTAATCATTGTAGAAAAGCAACATGACTAAAAGGGATAAAAGCATTCAGCAAGTAAGTATCATCATCATTATTACTACTACAAGAACTACTACTGCTATGTCGTTTATTGGAATTCTTATTATCTATTATATAGCTTTTGTTCAGCTTAGTCTCTAGGACAGCAGAGCATGCCTTTGAAGTGCAATTCTTCTGTCTGAGCTAAAATTACTGATGAGAGGCTTTGTATCACTAAAAAGAGAACATTTCTGAGTCCTGCATAACATAATTAGTTATACTCTTTGATTTTTACTTCAAAACCTGTGTGTCCCCACAATGTCCACAGCAGGATTGAGAGAAACAAGAAACCTTTCGTACAATAGGTAATTTACTGTGCAATACATACATACATATATCTCTGTGCATTTCTGTACTTTGACAGTGGGGTCTGGAAAAAAAATGTGGTTCCTTTCCCCAATTAGGAGAGTAGGAATTGGAATATCTTGTCTTTCTTAATGGGATGATTTTATATTCTAGAGATGAATAAAGGATGGCAAGGGCAAATGCATGCTTTCTTCACCCTGGGGGGTAGGAGTCTGGAAAAGATACTTTTTTGGACTACAATAGCAAGAAGTCACCAATCATGCTCTCTGGGGGATTACGGGAGCTGTACCCTAAGTCCAAAAGATACTGTCATGGGGAATCAATGATCTAGGCTTTGAAAAGTAACTTTTGAAAGGTCTGTATCAAACACATTATGTGTATATCCTCTCTTATAGTCTACCTTTCCCACTAATTGCAGTAAGATAGTACTATCTGGGATGCTTTTTCACATGTTCAGATGATAACTTCAATAATTGTGTTAACAATAAAACATGCTAGGTGCCCAGAGTTAATCATCAGCAGGTACAGCATTTGAACAATTTGGGTCTTAATGAAGACACAGCTCAGATGCACAGTACACACCATTAGATTTATTATTAAATCTAATAAAGTAGTGCACTAAGGATCTTCAGTTACTACTGCCACTTCCAAGGATTTTATCTTGCATGTACGCTATTGACAGAGTTAAAGATGATCCATTAAAAAGCCTACTGGTGAGAACCCTAGCAAAATGAACAGGGCTTTTTGTAGAAGAGTCCTCTGAGGGTCAAACTGTCTTTTGATGAAGCACCACACTGTGTTTCATTTGGACAAAACACAGAAGGAATGAGAGTACAGTAGTTATAACTGCTTATTAAGTGAAATATTGGCTGAAATACTGGAAATAAAGAGCAGCTGCCAATAAGAATCTTTGTGGCATGAATGAAGATACCATGTTGTGCCTTGTTTCCCTGCTTTGTGCTTTGCTGTGGGTGTTATGGGGAAGATGAAATGCAGGGGATGTTTCTATCACTGGTCTACAGCTTAGTCTTCCAGCTTCTTCTACAGCAAGTAAAATGTAACATTTAGTTACTTTTGATAAATAGAAAAGCAGAATTACTTTTCAAGAACTAAAAATATAATACTAGCTAATTACTTTCTTGGACCTTGGTGTGCATTGTAACTCATTACATTTTCAGAGTAAGTTGGTCAAACTTTTCTACTGTTGTGCACTTTCTCTCTCTCTCTCTCTCTCTCCCCCCCCCCCCCTTTTAAAACCCTTTTTAATGCTTCTGGTTTTGGCAGCATCACTGGAATTCTGGCTGTCAGTAACAGCAACAACAGCAAAAATAACTCTTCATCTCCAGCCAAGATTGCAATTCCCCCTTTATATCATTTTACCCCTCTTCTTTCATTTATATTTGGAGTGTTGGCCAAAATGCCTAACCCAAATTTGATATAATCCCCAAAGCAAATTGAAACACTAGGCCCAAAATATAAACTGCTATTTCCATCAAAAGTACTGTAAACCCACAAAATGTACAATAAAAAGGTTTAAAAAATCAGTGCATATGTAACATCCATAAACACTGCAACAAGTATGGCATCCAGGTTAAGTAAACACGAGGAAGGAAATTTTCTACCTATTGTCATTGTCTGTGTCTGGAGATGACAGTCTGAAGACATTTGAGGGCTACTGTATGACCAGCCAGCCTGCACAAAGGATACCCTCTTCTTCTAACTGTTATCATCATGTGAAGAGAGTGGAGGAAATGTTGAGATAAGGGGAAACATGTTCCACTCTTCACAGATATACTTACAGGAGATTGTCAAATCTCCCAATGTGCCTGAATAGGACTTTAAGTTTATCACACGCAATTTTAATGCTGACCCGGGCACAGGATGGGGATCTGGATGGAATGAGTTAAAACTGATTTTACTGCACACAAAATTGCTGCTGTGCTGCTGCCCGACCATCACCCGTCCTCCAGCAGTGCTCTGTTGGCTGATTTTATGGAAAGCTGTTGGTACTATGTTAAAATTACAAGTGATAAACTCCTATATATTATTGAACTAATCAGTCATCTAAATTGGGGACAACAGAAAGTGATACTAAAAGACCCATAAGTTTGAACTCATTCTTTCACAATCATGTAAGATGCTGGAAAAGGTTCCAGTTTTAAAAGCCACAAGTTCATATGCTGTTAAACTCAGCTACCACCATCTTGTCTTAGAAAACACAAATTTACTTGTACTCTGTCATGTGCTCTAATTCTAAGGAGTTAGGATTCACAAGTGACACTGCTCTTTTAACTGAAGGCATATTCTGATATAAGCAATTGCTATCTGGCCATTGCAGATGGTGTAATACCAGCAATCAACACAGGGAACATAAACTCTGAGCTGCATTTGCCAAGCTCAGTCAATTTCTGCACCCTCCCTCAAATGGCTCAGGAAGAAGTGCTGAAGTCCCAGCTGTTCACAATTATCCACAATACTGTTGCCTATATTCCAATGCTGGTCCCAACTAGAGTAGACCCATGGGATGACTAGGAATGTGGTAAATCAGAATTTATCTAAGCTATGGATGTATTTCATCATGTATTTTCTTCTCAAAAGAGGCACGGTTTAATTTTAGCAGTTTTCTTCCTACTGTGAGAAAGAATAAGGATTTCTCAATAGTTGAAAAATATGTTTTTCTATCATTTTGGAATATTCTTTCCATCTCTAATATAATCACCAATGATTCTATGGGTCCGTTCTAGCTGTGACTAAAAGTTGGATGAGGGCCTTTTTAAAAATAGCACTATGCATATTACTGGATGGATGCAAGAGCAAGATGGTATACCAGCTTTACACATGCGAGTACTTCTCCTTGACAGTGAACAAGGGATAATTGGTTTGTCACCTGAAGGCATAGAAATTCAATAACTGGGAAGACCATAGGAGTAACAAGGTAGGCATAACAGCCATATGAAACAGGTTCAATCCATTACACCATCAGAAAAGACTGGAAAAACTTCTAGCTGAAATCCTGCAGATCTGCTGCAGTCAGAGGAGAGAATACCGTGACAGCAATTTGGTCTGATTTGGTTTAAAACCTCTTCTTATGTCTAAATTCTACTGTTTACTTGCACTTGGACACTTTTCCCAGGGCAGAATTTGGATCTGCATGAATAGTTTCATATTTTGGGTACAAAAGATGTCTCTTAGAGGAACATAGCTATAGAAATGTTGTTTGTGCAATGCCAATATGTTGCTAAAAGTGCCAATATATACTTCATTTACTGCATAGGCTTGAAAAAGGTTGGATACCATAATGAATTGCTATATGACATGGTTCCCAAATTTGGTTCAGCAAATTCTGTTGCATTACAAATTCCCAGATGCCCTGTCCATTGCTTATGCTGGCTAGGTCTTCTGGAAGCAGTACTCTAACACTCTCGGGTCTCAAGTTTGAGAACCATAATGCATGCAGCCAATTTAATCCTAAAAGGATTTAGGCTATTCTATGGGATTTCAATTACATGCTCCATTTACTAAAATGTTATCTATTTGACCTATAGAAATAAATTCCTAGAAACTGATTTATTTCTCATAGACCCCAAGTCCATTGGCTCAGTGGAAAGCACTGAACACAACATAGCCCTGAACACATGGTGATTGGCTGCAGTCCAAAACCTTTGAAGGCTGCACATTCCCCATCCTTGCTTTAAAGTTAATTTTTCAATTCTGGACTAAAGAATTGAAGAGCTTGGTTCATGGGCTCCCCTCTTCCCTATCCAGTTATCATGACTGATTTCCTCATAGCTTTTCTCTTTTCTCTGTCATTTTCAAGTCACCTCTGGGTCCTTTCTGTTCCCAGGGTTGTGATGTTTGACAGATATTTGAATTTACTCAGCAGGTATCAGATAAGGCTTGTGTTTCATTTAGTATTTTTTCATCCTCCACAAGAGATTTATGTCTTTGTTCTCCCCTCAAGGAACACTGAGTCAAACAATACATTTCAATTTTTAGCAGTTTTCTTTATGGCAACATATGCTGACTCTGTCAATAATCCATCCTTTGCTGTCTTTTGTGGGGTTGAACTATCACACTCAATAACCTATTATTCCATGTTTTTGAAAAATGTTGTTCCATTTACTGCAAGCACCTATGCAATCCTCTTTTCATTCACTAGCTTTTCCAACTCATCTCTCTTTTTATATTCTCCTAACTATATAAGCTGGAAAAGTGGGTGAGGCTTAATAGATCTTTCGGAGGCAAATGAAAAATTGGAGTAGGAGAAGACTAAAATCTGTAAGAAGAGTAATGCACAAGTATGGACTTTATCAAACGGGGAAAACTGGGGCTTTAAACAGTCATTTTCTTGGGAAAGCATGTGATTGTAGTGAAAATTTTCATATGAAGTCATGATTAAAGAGGACTTATTCCAGGAATAACTAGGGAATAAGCAGCAACAAATCATTCATGGGGAAATCCCATGAATGATTTGTTGCTGGTTATTCCCTGATTATTCCTGGGATAAGTCACCTCTAAATGCAATGTGTGTGAAAATCTTCACCGCAATCATGCGACTTTCCCGGGAAAATGACTGTTTAAACCCCCAGTTTTCCCCAATTTTTCGCACATGTGATAAACTCCTATATGCATTTGGAAGCACACATGCATGTCAAAAATCACTACTGACTACATGTCAACTGTTATACTTGAACTCTAGGTTTCAACAATACCTGATACAGTCACACAATGTACTTGGATGCATGGAAAAACTGTTCCTACTGTGTCTTCTGCATCTCTCCATCACTGCTCTAACTACCATATGTACTGGACCTGCCAAACTAACAAAATGAAATTCAACACAGAGAACTGTAAGGTACTGCACTTAGGGCGGAAGAATGAAATGCACAGATATAGGGACACCTTGCTGAATGAAACTACATGTGAAAGAGACCTAGGAGTCAAAGTAGACCACAAGTTGAACATGAGTCAACAGTGTAATGTGGCAGCTAAAACGGCCAATGCAATTTTAGGCTGCATCAATAGAAGTATAGTGTTTAGATCAAGGGAAGTAATAGTGCCACTATATTCTATTTGGTTAGGCCCCAACTGGAATACTGTGCCCAGTTCTGGGCACCACAATTCAAAAAGGATGTGGAGAAACTGGAGCAGGTCCAAAGGAGGGCAACTAAGATGGTGAAGGGTCTGGAAACCTTGCCCTATGAGGAACGCCTTAGCGAGCTGGGGATGTTTAGCCTGGAGAAGAGAAGGTTAAGAGGTGATATGATAGCCCTGTTTAAATACTTGAAGGGATGTCACATTGAGGAGGGAGCAAGCTTGTTTTCTGCTGCTCCAGAGACTAGAACGCAGAACAATGGATGCAAACTGCAGGAAAAGAGATTCCACCTCAACATTAGGAGGAACTTCCTGACAGTAAGGGCTGTTTGACAGTGGAACACACTCCCTCGGAGGGTGGTGGAGTCTCCTTCCTTAGAGGTCTTTAAGCAGAGGCTGGATGGCCAACTGTCAGGGATGCTTTGATTGGGAGTTCCTGCATGGCAGGGGGTTGGACTGGATGGCCCTTATGGTCTCTTCCAACTCTATGATTCTATGATTGACTATAAATTGATCCCATATATAAATTGAGGGCAGGTTTTGGGGGCAAAATTATGGATTTTGATATGACCTGTGGATAAGGATAAAACCTAGGGACATGTAATGAAGCATGTAAAGGATGAAGCAAAGGGAAACAAGGCAAAGAACTTACAAAATTCCAGCAGGCATAACTATATATACTAAAAGCTGGACGAATGAGAAAGTAGAAAGGGATCAGTGCTTCCAGGGCAGATTAAACTATTGCCTTTCACCATATATGTGTGTGTGGGGGGGGGGGGTATCCAAGTTTTAATGATCACCTTTTTAAAAAATTGACAGAAAGTTTGTTTTGCTTTGTATTTGATAACTTATCTCTATGTAGTCACTATCTAGATTTATACATTTTTCCCAGCGTATCTTGACCCTTCAAATACCTGATATTGTAGAAGTCTGCAGATTACACCTTACGAGGGGTTATCGTAAAGTAATAATTATCACCCGGAAGTTATTATGACATATTGATGAAATTATGTCAGTGTCATCATTGGTCCCTAAGTGCACATTGCTGAGAAAATCAGCTCATTGCGTCCTTTATTTTTGTGACTGGCTCTTCCAGAAGTGACTAAAGTGTAAAAACCTCATCAGGGAAATCAGCGGAAAATCCTCTCCTTTGTAATATAATAAATTCATAGTCTGCAGGTCTTCTTTTTTGTTTGTGGAAGAATAATTGACAGCAGTTTTTTTTATTGTGATTACATAAGGATAATTATGACTTCTTTGTTGTCCTGGCTGAACAATATCTTCAATGTTTTTTATTTTTGTGTCTTGCTTGCCTTTACAGAGAAAAAAATAAATCAATTCCTCCTTCTCTAAAGGTAAAAACTTCCCTTTTGACAAGGTTGCCAAGATGTGTCCAATTGTAGGAGGCAGTGCTCATCTCCATTACTAAGCTGAAGAGCTAGCGTTGTCAGAGAAAATCCTGTGATCATGTGGCCAGCATGACTGCCCAGAATGTTGTTATCTTCCCATTGAAGTTTATCTACGTACACTTTTACATGCTTTGCTAGGTTGCCAGAAGTTGAGACAAGTGATGGGAGCTCACTGTCATGCAGCACTTGGGCCTTGACCTTCCAACCTTGCAATCATCAGAATCAGAATCTTACCACTGAGATAAGAGCCCTGGTGGCACAGTGGTTAAATGCCGGTACTGCAGCCATTCACTCAAAACCATAAGCTTGCGAGTTCAAGACCAGCAAAAAGGCTCAAGCTTGACTCAGGCTTGCATCCTTCTGAGGTTGCTAAAATGAGTACCCAGATTGTTGGGGGCAAATAGCTTACATCTGCTCACACCTCACATGGAGTCTCTGTAAACTGCTTAGACACTCCTTAGGTGGTATGAAGTGGTATATAATTGAAGCTGCTTTTTTTTTTTTAAGCAAGGTAAAGGTAAAGGTATTCCCCATTGACAATGTTGTCAAGTCGTATCTGAACATAGGGGGTGGTGCTTATCTCTGTTACTTAGCCGAAGAGCCAGCATTGTCAGACACTATTCTGTGATCATGTGGTCAGCATGATTGAACAGAACACTGTTTACCTTCCCACTGGAGTGGTACCTGTTTATCTACTTGCATTTGCATGCTTTCAAACTGCTAGGTTGGTAGAAGCTGGAAGTAGTGATGGGATCTCACCCCATCATGCAGCATCTGGGCACTGAACTACCAACCTACAGATCTTGCAGTCGACAGGGGCAGCATCTTAACTACTTGAGCCACCACATCTGAGCATGGAGCTCAGTGTCATCAGTACGCTGATGACACTCAGATATATTTCTCCATGACCAGATCATCTGCTCACACCTCACATGGAGTCTCTCCTCTCAATGACTCTTGCAGCGGTAATGAATTGGATGAGGGAAAATAGATTGGGGCTAAATCCTGACAAAACGGAGGTACTGACAGTCACAGGCCCGAAACCAGTCTTAGACGGAGTCACACTCTCCTCACAGGACCCTGTTCACAGCCTGGGGGTACTTCTAGACTCATTGCTTCACATGACGCGTCAGGTGAATGCGACAGTCAAAAATGCCTGTTATCAGCTTCGGCTGATACTCCAGCTGTGCCCTTTCCTGGAAATGAGAAACCTGGAGACGGTGGTACATGTGCTGGTTACCTCACGCTTGGACTACTGTAATGCACTCTGCATGGGGCTGCCCTTGTGCCTAACCCGGAAACTTCAATTAGTCCAAAACATGGCAGCCAGATTAGTTACTGGTACACCGAGGAGACAGCATATAACACCTGTGCTTAAATCTCTCCACTGGCTGCCGATCAGTTTCCAGGCACAGTACAAGATGTTGTTTAAAGCCCTACATAGCTTGGGTCCAACCTATCTTAAGGACCGCCTCCTCCCATATGAGCCCCCTCGTACACTACAGTCCTCTGGGAGGAACCTGCTACAGCCTATCAAAACTAGGCTGTTGCAAACCTCCCAGAGGGCCTTTTCTGATATTGCTCCCAGGCTGTGGAACGACCTGCCGGATGAGATGTGTCTTATTACAACCTTGGATGGCTTTAAGAAAGCGACCAAGATGCATCTCTTCCGGCAGGCCTTCCCGGATAGTAGCTAACCCTGCCGCCGCCTGAATGATGTCTAGCTCTTTCCATCTCCCATTAACATCTGGTTTCCACATTGGACCTCGAGATTAAGTGTTGTTTTTTTAGATTTGATACTGTTTTAATTATGATTTAGTTTAATCCTGTTTTAAGGGGTGGCAGGTGGGTATGGATTGTACAGATTGCAATTTTTAAACTGCATATGTTTTTAAATGTATACCCTGCCCCAATTGCTTGCTCAGAGGGGTGGGTTAGAAATAAATATTATTATTATTATCATCATCATCACCATCATCATCATCATCATCATCCCACTGAGTACCTGGACCTAAATAAACTTAAGTACCATTGTAGAGATGACCAACTGACTGATTGTAGACAGAGACTGGCAATTTATTTTAGAGCTCTCAAGTTCTCTAGGAAAAAAAATGCTTAAAAAGGCACCAAGCTTGCTCCATCCTCAGAAACAATTAACTAGAACAAGCACATAAAAGTATATTTTGGATTATTATTTGCAACAGTTTCATCCCACAATTTCTCCAAAGAGCTTAAGGTAGCATGCCACATTCCCCACCTCATACTAAAGCAACCATATGAGCAGAGGTTGGAAAAGTTTCTTTTTAGGGGTTATAACTTCCAGTTTACCATGTCATGAGACTCTTAATTGTTCATAGGAACATAAGATGAACAATGTGGAATGAGACCAAAAGACTACCAATACAGTATTGTGTTCTATAGTGGTCAGTCAGATACCTGCAGGAAGTCAACAAATTAGATATGAGTGTAACAGAACCATCCTACTTTTGCTGTACTGTCTCTCTTACTGGAGATACACAGCAAATGTCTAGTAGCTGCTGACAGACGTATCTTCCACGACTGAAGGTAAATGAGGCAAAGAGGTCACAACTGACCTAGGGTATGGCAGAGTTAGAACAGATTAGAATCTGAACTGTTTTCTCCTTCTCACAATCAGTGACTATGCTGGTTTTTGTCCCAGGACACAAGCATAACCCATGCCATCAGAGTCAAACCACGCAGAACAACCTTATAGCCATTTCAAAATATATGAAGAACAATGAGGTTCAAGACAAAGACTGGTTCCAGTGTTCAGAGATTTCTGTGAGAATATTTATCTGATGTCTGGGTAGTATGGACTCACTAGTAAGCTAGTATAAAGCAGAAAGGGTCCATATTTCATGTTGGAAATTTTGAAGACAATTATAATGGGGAAAGCAACTGAATACTGTATATCATATTTAGGACAGAAGTAAAATATTTAAAATATGAGTATCATGCTTGGATGTAAAATAGTCATAAACTCAGGAGAATGTGACAGACTTATAAATGAAAAACTGAAAGAACTGGGTTGAGAAATCTTTTTAAAAATTAATTGATCTGGAGGAGCAAGTAGACAAAATTAAGTTCTGGTCATAAAACTGTGGTTGTGAGAAGAAAGTGTCCTCTTTTCTCAGTATGGTCTGACAGTCCTTTTCTGATAGGGACATTAAGGTCAAAGTTCAGGAAAATTATCAGTCCCTGCTAGGTCTATTCTATCTAGAACATAGGCCATAGATTTGGATGAACAACTGGATTTGGGCCACCCTTCCCTGTGCTTCACAATAAAAGTTATTTCATTAGACGGGGGAAAAACTCCCTTGGTTAAATACATGATGTGACTCAGCCTACCTGTGTTGTAACCCCTCCCAAGAGCTGGCCAGGGACGATGGTTCTTCCAGAGGTTTCCCAGATACCAATCACTCTGATTCTCCACTAAGCCAAGGACTTGCTGGCCTGGAAAACAAAAATCAAAAGAGGTTATTAGACATAAGATAAGACCTTGATTTTATTGATTAGATTATCATCCCAAGACTGTACTCAAGACAGGGAACATAATTATAATTGTTAAAAACACAATTTAAAATACATCAAAATAAAATAAAATAAAATAAAAAAGGATTAAAACATATCATTTCACTCACTCAATCAATCACACACACACCAGCACAGCAATCAGCATGATCCAGTGCATTGTTTAGGTGAGATGGGCCTTATATACTGCATATGGTCGACTATAAGTTGACTTCATGTATATTATCGAGGGCAGGCTTTGGTGACAAAATTATGGATTTTGGTATGACCTATGGATAAGTCAAGGGTAAAACCTAAGGGCATGTAACAAAGGATCTAAAGGATGAAGCAAAGGAAAACAATGCCAAAGAACTTACAAAATTGCAGGAGGTATTACTGTTTGTGTTCACGTTGAAGGATGGATGGATGGGAGAAAAGAGGAAGGTCCCTGCTTCCAGAACAGATTACGCTCTTGCCTTTCACCAGGGGATGTTTTCTATTTTTATGAGAGTTAAAGTACAGTACTTACATTGATTCCTAGATAAGTTGACTCAGTTTTTTTCACTAAAATTTATAGACTAATACACAAGTATATACAGTAGTTCAGATGCCCAACTTAACAGAAAAGTCTTTCCTTGTCTGCAAAAAGAAAGTAGAGAGGCTAACAGACTAACTTCTCCAGGATGGGAATTCCAGAGCCTGGGGCAGCCACTGAGAAAGTCCAGTTCCATGTTCCCAACAGATGTACTGTACCTGTGACGGTGGTAGGACAAAGAGAAGGGCCTCCCCAGCAGATCTCAGAACATGAACTGGTTCATAAAAGAGAATATGGTTTTTCAAATAATCTGGACCTGAGCTGTGTAGGACTTTAAAGGTCATAACCAGCAATTTGGATTGGGCTGGAAATGGACCGGCAGCCAGTAAGAGCTCTTGCAACAGGGTAGTTGTGTGGTCCCTATAGCAGGCCCAGTTAGCAATCTGGATGTGGCTCTTTGGACCAGTTGAAGTTTCTGAAAACTCTTCAAAGGCAGCCTCATGTACAGTGCATTACATTAATCAAACCAGATGTACCTAAGGCATGTGTCTCCATAGCCAGATATGACATCTCAAGGAATCAGTGCAACTGCTGCACAAGCTTTAACTAGGCAAATACACTCCCGTCTACCACATAAACCTTAGCTTCTAGGCTTAGCATGTCCAGGAGTACATCAAATCCAGGAGCATATCCAAGCTGTGGACGTGTATCTTTAGGGTATTAGCACATCCAGCACAGGCTCCCAGGGTAGGTCATCCACCAAAGCAAAGTCACATTTGTCCCCTAATTAGACCTAATAAATAGTTACACCCTTGACAAAAAAGTGTTCCTAAACACCTGAGGAACCCTCCTGAGCAAGAAGAGATAAGCCCTGAGATTCTTCACACTTTGGGGGTTTATTGTTCAAAAGTACAGATGGCTTTCTTCACAGAAAACACATCCTATGGACAAAATGTTTTTGCAAAATACAATGATTCCTGTGCATAAATATTGGGGTTTGTGCAGAAAATGCATGCAGGCATACTATGATTTTCCTGCATGGAATTCTATATGGTTATGCAAACTGCATAACATTGATGCACTTTGTATAAACACATGGATTCCTGCACAGAAGAAATACATACAGTTTTATTCTACTGACCCTTCCGATACTTTTATGCAGGAATCTCTTTCATGTAAAACATATGCCCAAATATGTTTCTTTTGTGTGTGTGTGCAGGAAATCCATGTGCATTTTTGCACATGGCTTTGCACAAAGTCTGAAATGATGAATCGTATTTGAAAACTGCATGGAAACCATTCAATTCTCAGTGAATGAAAACCAGTGCTTTCATTATTCAAGAAGGAAATAAGTTAAGATTTATATTCTTAGGTGCAACTGAGAGAAGGGCCTCCTCTGAAGATCTTGAGTCAGGTAGGTTTCCTTTGGAAAATTTAGCCCATAAGCTTAATAAGACCTTTGAAATATCAGATAACATTTCATTTGGTTTTATTTTTTAAAAGAAGTGTCAAATTATTCTGTTATCTCTGTGTGTCTTAAGTCTCTATCAATTGATTCATCTCAGTTTGGGAAAGTTATTACTTCTCAGTGTAAACAACCCAACAGTGTAAACAACCCAACAAGGTTATTGTGTGAGGTTAACATAGGGTAACCTCATATCTCCCATGCTGAGCTCTATAAACAACTTTTTAAAAAAGATAAACAAAATCCTTGGACTTCTATGCTTAAAACAAATGAAAGAAAAATTAAAATCCAGAAGACACCAAAGATAAAACAAGATTAAATAATGCAATTAAAACCAGATGAATGTATAACACTATATATCATAAAACATACACACACACATCAGGACAACAATTAGCAAAATCCAGCACATTATTTTGGTGGTCAAAAATTATTTAACCATTCATTTTAAAAAACAAAAACAGGATTTCATTTGTAAATAATGACATTTAGAAGGTTTCCCCACACCCTGATCCATTATTTTACAAATCGAAATAACAGGGTTTCTTATTGTAGTGTCACATAACTTTGTTGGGTTATGTTGTTCCCTAAAAGAAATTTCCCATTGATTTTGCTGTCTTAAACTCAGCATGATAAATAATTGGCAACAGCAGTGAAACGTCTGGACTTAATTTGTTTCTATAAGCATCCCAGACTCTTAATAAGTGTGGGATTAATATTTTATCTTTAATTGAACTTTTCTTTAAAAAAACCCCTGCTAACATGATATGTTAAAATAGAAGTTTATTTTAGGCATGCCTTTCTGAACCTCAATCAATGTTACCAATTCTGCTGTTCATTTGTGTGCATAAATGATCTAAGAGCTAAAAGTGCAATTTTACCAATCTAATTGTAGAGGTCTGGCCCCACAATCTGTCTGGAAAATTCTGTCATCAATGGGTGATGTGAAAGCTGTACTAAGCTCCTCTTCCTTTGGTTAAACATTTTTGCATTGCTGATTTTCCATAGTTGTCTCTTTTTGTAAAAGAAATTTGCTTTTTTTTTTTAAGAGAAGCAATAAGCTTGGAATGATATTTAATCTTTTTTATTAATTTTTAACACAAACAATCTGATTTACAGTATGCAAAAGGACTTTGTAAATTAGCCTCAAATGTGCTACAAGATCCCTTTGCATAATATCCATACTAACATGGTGATATCTTTTAAACCTGATTTGCCATCAAAGTGATATACATTCACTAAAAAAAGACAGAAAGAAGAAAGAGGGAGGATAAATAAATATATATGTAATGAATACACAATAGGACTCCGACCCTCACAATCCGAACTGTAATGAAAAGAAAAATAAAAGATAATAATAATAATAAAAATAAAAGATTAAAAATAATAAAAAATAATCCCACCATTACAGATCCAGATCAATAATCCAACAAAAATTACTAAAAACCATAATCACAGATTATTACACCATTAAGTTTTTTTATTGCTAAAAAATGGTTTCCAGTCTTTCAGAAAATCTTCAAGTGCTTTTTCCTTTAAAACTCATGTTAATTTGGCAATTTGGGCTGACTTTTAACCTTCACAACCCATTCTTCCACTACTGGTTTATTGCGTCAGCCCATTTCCAAGTTTCAGCAAACAATATTCTTGCTGCTTTTGTGATATATTGAAGAGATGATCCATATTTATTTTTCCAGTTCTTTGTCCAATGTGTACTTTGTACTTTGAAGGGTTTGAATAAGACATTTGTGTATGTTTTTAATTTTTCTAGATTAGAAACAGGCAAAATTATCACATTAAATATGAAGGCTATTGGCACTGCTATCATAGTTGTCATTTCCTTTGCTTTGCCTTTTTATCCTTTTAGGCATTTTTGACATTTTTCTTTATTTGTTCTTTACATCCTTTGTTACATGCCCCTAAGATTTTCCCTTGACTTATCCATGGGTCATGTCAAAATCCAAAATTTTGGCCACAAAACCTGCCCCCAGTTTATGCATAAGGACAATTTATAGCTGGGTATATATAGCAAATACTAACTATTATAGTAGCAATGCCATCCTAAGTATGTTTTTATTCTTTTTATTTTGTATAATTCTGACTTGGGAGTATCCCACAAAACAAAGAAAAGAAGGGAAATATAAAAACCACAGAACAGGTCTACGAGAGGCCTATAAGCGAGTATCCATCTTGCAGAGAAAGTTGTTTTCAGGAGTACGAGCTGTATTTATAAGGAGGACTTATAAATACCACAGTGTGTGCAATATTATTATAAATGATGTGGGAATAAATCAAGACAGAATAAAGTCCTAATTGACACAGGCTGGCATTGCTAGAGGATGGCTCAGGTGGAACCAAATATTATCCATGATAAGAACAAGCTGACCTGGTTTAATGCCCAGCACTGCATTTCACAACTCAGCAGTCTAGAGAGGCTTCTTAGGAAAGTACGTCCTGGCATCAAAGGAAAAATGTGAGAATCCTATTTGCAAGAAGCTGATGTTGAATTCCCTCTTAGCAGACTACCAGTCTGCTTTCATTATACTGTCCCAAATTCAAGCCACAAGGGTCAGTCCTCAAACTGAGTCCTAACAGCTAATGCACAAAGCTTGTTGTTTGTTAATGGATTTGTTTTCACACTTGGAATCTACATGTAGGCTTGTTGTTTTTAAAATGTCCATCCTACTCTCTTATTTTAGCTAATTTTCCCACCCATAAAATAGTATTAAGAGAGACAAATGAGATCTTCAAGGAAATGCATCACTGTGGAATGTTTATCTTAACTGTTCCACTCAGTCAGCTGTGTCCCTTTTTACAATTCTACATGCCATCCTCTCTACTCTCAAAACAGTCAGCATTCTTTATCCACTGAGGAGGATTGGACTTTGGGCTTTTGTTGTTGTCGTTATCACTCTTGTACTCTCTCCCACTAATGCATTTACTCTCCCTCCTCCAAGATTTTTTTTATACTTCTGCAAACCTCAACTTTTCCCTGATCCTGCTGATGCTTTCATCTTGTGCATGAGTGAAGCCATTTTGGCTTGCCATTGCAATGACACCTATGTGTCAGCATCACAAACAGAAAACATGATTGGAATGGAACAGACTGTTTGAATTATGTTTGTGTTCAGTTTCCCCTGCACCACCTGTATAGCAGGGTGCAGGTGCTGAATATGAAGAAGAATGGTTGTCCTAGAAAATAACATTAAAATTCCTTGCCAAAGAGCCCTGTTTTAAAATTGGATCACTTTGGTTGCTTTTTTTTGGGGGGGGGGGGTACTTTGCTATGAAAGAAAGGGAATACTATTCCATAAAACTTTTTTTTTTTTGAGGGGGAGAAAAAAAAATCCTCACCTCCCTTAAAAGAGTTCCATAGGTCAGGAGCAACCACCAAGAATGGTTAGCTTGATCCCTCAATTGTAGCAATTCTGATGCACTCTTTAGTGTCAAATGATATAATCTAGACTAGGGGTGCATCTATACTGAAGAAACAGCACAGTTTGACACCACTCCATCCTACAGATGCCTGGGATTTGCAGTTTTGTGATGTCCCAGCACTCCCTCTCAGTGAAGGCTAAAGACCACGTAAAACTACAAATCCCAAGATTCTATAGGATGAGATATAGCACTTGAAGTAGTGTCAAACTGTGTTATTTCTATAGTATAGATGTAACCTTGCTTAAGTTGTTTCATACAAACATACCACGAGATTGTGTGCATGTGCTCATGGAGCATAGTGGGTACACTATAGCTGATGATGTACACCCACTTCTGAGCTAACCTGTGCTGGTATTGTATTTTGCTACCAGATAAAACCACATTGTTTTTAAGCTTTTCTGCTAGAAATCTTCTGCTAGAAGTCTTATGCTGTAGCCAATGTCCCTCAGAAGCTATGCTGTGCATAAAAGCTGATCAGTATGCTATTCAATATGAGAAGTTGTATTAATGCAATTTGCATTACAGTACATTTCTGATTAAGAATTTTCCCTCTTAATACAGTGACCAATCTTTTTAGGCCACCACTTACTGCTTCACTTGCAGGGATCAGTGATGTCTTGCCAAAAATGAACCAACAGTCCATGTCAACATTTAACATCACTGTTGAACAAGAAGATATTTCAATGGAAAGTGAACAATTTATGTGTAGGCAGGAGTGAGAGGGACACAGATCAGTGACAAAAATAATTGAATAGGTTTTATGATGAAATCCCATGCTCTAGGAGAACCTCTCCAAACTGGACAATTTGCAGATGTGTTCAACTCCCACCATCCCCAATGAACAAACATATTGTGTGATTTGTAGCCTCCATGGAAAATAGTTCATGTAGGGGAAGTTTTGGGAGAAGGCAACTTTATAAGTCCAAGAAGAGCACCTTTGAAGGTGCTACTAATATGCCCTAAGGAGTGAACAGTGGCAATTCACATACCATTCTCTGTGAATCCCCTGATTTGTTTTCAAAATCAACAATTTAATGAACATTTTTTGAAATTCAACAAATTAATCAATTATCAGTATTAATAACTGTGAATCAGTCTCTCCGAGTCTAATGAGCAGTGTTAACAAATTAATATTCAAACCCAACATTGCAAGCTCTTTATGTATGCGGCAAGAGATTTCATAGAATCATTAAGCTGGAAGAGACTGCAAGGGTCATCCAGTCTAACCTCCTGCCATGCAGGAATAGACAATCAAAGCACTCCCAATAGATGGCCATCCAGCCTTTGTTTAAAAAACCTCCAAACAAGAAGACTCCACTACACTCCAGAGTAGCATATTCCACTGTTGAGCAGCTCTTGCCATCAGGAAGTTTTTCCTAATGTTTAGGTGGAATCTCTTTCCTGTAGTCTGAATAAACTGTTCCATGTCCTAGTTTCTGGAGCAGGTGAAAACAATATTGCTCCATCATCAATATGGCATCCCTTCAAACATTTAAACATGTCTATCTCTTCTAAACTGCCTCTTCTCCACCATTTTGGATTTATTTGATTGTAGTCTGGGACAGTCTAACCCCAGCTCAAAAGAAGCAGAGGCTGGGTGGCCATCTGTCAGGGATGCTTTGTTTGGGAGTTCCTGCATGGCAGGGGGTTGGACTGGATGGCCCTTGTGGTCTCTTCCAACTCTATTATTCTATGATTCTATGAAAACAATCCAACTAGTTTCTGGCAAGCAACTATAGACTTTTAGCCTCAACCACTTATATACAGTTCTGTCAAAAAAACAACAACATCTATCCTTGGGGCTCTCCTTAGAAGAAATCACAGCCACAACCTTCTGGGAGTTCTGTTCTATTGTGATCAGTCCTCCAACCAGGCACTTCCCTAAACTAATTTCAGTTCTCACTGTGTTGGCATTTCAAACCCAGATCTCCTGAGGTGAAGAATTAGTTCTTCTAATCTTTTGCACCCCTGGAAAAGGGGATGAATTCTTTTCAAAAGACAAAGTAAACATTGCAAGTCTTTGCTTGATGAGAGTACAGCAGCTACCACAATGCATTTCAATTGCTCTGTATTCTACCCTGCTTCTCTGCTTTTTAAAGAGTTATTATAGTAAAATACCGTGACTAACAGCAAAAGCTTTGTCATTGTTTTCTGCTCTGGCCCTAGAGTTATGATTAAGTGCACTCTCCTCACTCTTTCCTACTCCAGGCACAAGCTTAGCTTATGAAAATGAAGCTGTCTTCTGTACTTATTCATACATCATTATTAACAGCCATACAACAGGGGGAAGAACAACAACATGGGCTGCAGTGCAGGCATGACCACTTAGTGAATTCATCAATTTAGGCTCAGTTACAGTGGGTAGTCCCTAACAGGGTAGCATCTCTGCAACTAAAGAAAAGATGCTTCTACTATAAGAGGGGATCCCTCTGGATTTTACAAAAAAATGGCATCCCAACTTCTCATATTATGATCTCCTCCCCCCCCCCTTTTCTATAAGTTCTACTGCTTTTAGTAACAAAGAATTTGACAAAAAAAAAAATACAGCATGAAAAACTAGGCAGCAGTTCCATTTTGATTTGCAGAACAAGAGAAAAGGAATGTTACACTCAAACGTTTATTGGACTGGGACTCAGGAGAATTATAATGCCAATAAATGCAGTGGATAAAATGGTAGCCTTGGATGCAGGCAACAAACACCTGCCTTATTATGAAGCTCATTTGTTTAACAATTTCACAGCCTAACCCAGTTCACAGGGCTGCTTTCTAGGATTTCATCGTACCAGGCTTGAAAAGTGGAATTAGAGCAGGAAAGCAGTGTCTGTGGCCATATCTTATCACATGACACTGTGTCTGTCCGGTAGCTGGTCTATAGTCTATCTGTTGCTAGAGTGCTCCTTCTCATTCACAAAACCTTTCAATGCCCTCCAAATTTACTGCTTTTTCACTATCGAATGTGTTATAGATTCTTCCCGAAGTAACTCTAATATGCAAAAAGTCATGTGATGACACTGGACATGGTTATGCTTCTCTCTCCCCTCTTCCATCTCCCTCTTGCTATTCCCAAACAAGCTATTTGTCTTTTCTTTTTTCAGTTTCTTTTCTTTTATCTAATGAATTACTATGCTCATGCAGTTGTGCCAAAAATAAATACAAATAAATACAGACCAAAAGGCATGTTGGGAAAGGATTAGGGCAAGAAGGCAGGGCTATGGATGCTGGCGCGATGACGACAGAGGCCAGGACAGAAGCAGCACCACTGCACTTTTGAAGATCTGTGTGATAATAATTGTCTCCAACCCATCATGTTTACATTTGCTAGACTACTGGGATTTTGAAACCTTACAATCCTGGTGTGATACAGCCCTTAGTGTTTGTGGGGATAAGGAAAGAATCTTTCTTTATGAAATGTATAACCAGCCTTTCTCCTGGCAAGGGACTGTGATCCACATTAGCCCCTCCCTAGATGTTGGGAGAGAGCCAGTGTGAGGTGGTGGTTTGAATTCTGGAGTACTCTTCTCAAGGCCAGAGTTTAAAGCCCAGCTTGGCCATGGAAACCCACTGGGTGACCTTGGACAAGCCACATTCTCTCAGACTCAGAGAAAGACAAAGGAAAAACCCCTTTGGACAAATCTTGCCAAGAAATCCCCATGATAGGTTCATCTTAAAGTTGCCACAAATCAGAAACAACTTGAAGGCATACAACAACGACAGATGTTGGGAGCAGGCTTTCCCCGTTTTCAGTCTATGAGTGCATATGCAAGTTAAACCAATAGTTTGGACTTCAATGAAAGAAGATGTCATTAGACTTCCAAGATGCTGATAATAATTTATGACTTTCAATGCCTGGCTGTGTGCTTGTTGCTGTATCACATGAGATCTATTTAAAATGTATCTTTGAAAACACACACACACTTTGAAGACTGCTTGAATCTCCAAGGCTTCTTTCTCAAATGAAACATACTACAGTATATCCTGATCTTCCGGTTGCTTATGGTAAGGGGACTGCATAAGAAAAGAGGTGCTTGTTGCAAGAGATGTAAGCTAAGTTTATGGTATACAAGTCAATTCAAATGAGTACACTGAATATACAGTTCAAACGAATATGTTTTACAATATGCCTCAAATGTTCCTTAGAAAAAGGAAGCCAAGATTTTATACTACTATCACTCCTTAATAATAATTATAAGAAAGAGAAAGGGGAAGGGAAAGGGGAGGGAAAGAGGCTTCTATGCACTCTAGAGCCATGTTTCACAAATGAAACATAAATAATGCAGTGTCAAGTCTGATGTGACGTTTAGTTATTTTGAAATTCAATAAATGCTGGATTTTTAGCAAACTCAAGATACTGAAGAGACAAACTTGTTTTGCCTTCTGAAGAGGCTCACTTGTCCTCCTGGTGTCAGCCCATGGAATGGGCAGGCTAATAATCAGCCCTACGGGGCTGATTCCAGTATCATTTATGTTTTGTTTTAAAAAAAAAAAACCCAACAACACTGAAAACTGAAGCACTGGGTCAGAAAACTGCAGTTGTTTCATTCTCTTTCCCTCAAACACATCAGGGTTCTCCTCCATAATGCAGTGTTCCTCTGGAATGCTACAGCAGAACCCCGAGGCTTTCTGAGGGAAAGGAGAGGTCATCTGCCTCACCTTTCTGGCTGAAAACCTCCCCACTTGTTAACCAGATTCCCAATGTTTTGAAATTGTTTTGGTAAAATGCTATAAGAAGGTATACACTAAAACTGTGGCTGGTAACACTGTAATACTCCTATTAAATACTATTCAAAAGCTAAATCACCTTTCTTTCCAGTGCATATTGGATATTATTTCTATGAGAGAATATTAAAGCAAAAAAGGTAACTTGGGGAACAAAGACTTCCTTGCTTTAACCCCAAACCCACAGAGATTTTCTTATATGTAGATTTCATCTGGGATCATAGGATTCATAGTTTCTTTTTCAAAGAGTCATTTTACATGCATAAGATTAGCCCCAATATGTATTAAAAACATAACCAGAAGAGATTGCCAGATTACATTTCTTAACTACTTTCTACTCTTTCAAATCAAGCTCTGTCCTTGGTAGGCCATGTTTACATTTCAAACCTGTGTTAGTCACTATTTCCTACCCTTGCTGTTTCTCACCTTTAAAGGAGCTCCCTGTGACCAAAGCTTACTGGAAGATAGAACGTGGAGGTAACATGTTTAGTTTTTTTGAGTAATGAAAGAACTCAGCATTGTTACCTTTCCACAAAAAAGTAACAACTGGTATGTCATTGCTGTGTAGATTGCAAGCATCACGTATTTGTTACGTGTAAAACACTGTGGGGGAATCAACTGAGATTTTTGTGTCTGTGGGGGGGGGGACATATTCATATTTCTTAGGATTTTTTTAAAAAAGATAATTTTAAAGTATAAAATGTTTGTAATTAATATATGACCCTTAAATTAACTATTAAAAGCTAATACATTAGTGTTTGTGTGTGTGTCATTTTGAAACTGTTAGAATTCTTGATTCATACTAGCTCAGATCTAGATCTGTATTATGCAAATCATTCCAGTCTGTTGCTCATATGCTGCAGGAGATAATTGGCTCAATTTCTTTAAAGGAAATTCTGCCTTTAGCTCTTTATCCCTCTATCTATTTTTGTACCTGATGATGGTTAGAGGACTTGGAAGTTTCAGTAAAACAGACAGCCTCTCCACTAGTCTTGAAGCCTGCCCACTTTTGCTGTACAGTAGCATCCAACAGACAAATGTTTAAAATTAGAAATATAAGAAAAGCTGAATTATATACCTGATTTACAAACACATCTACATTAAAAATGTAGAGAACAATCTACCAGCCAGAGCTAACACATGATTACTGTTCATTTCAACAGATTTCATCAGCCCACTGCATTAAGCCCACTGCAATGAACAAAGATTATGCAAGAGCTGTGCAAAAGGGTATTGGGAGGATAGTATATATTTGTACCATGAAGAAATGTGATTATGGGGAAAAGGTTCCCCCACCCCCATTCCCATTCTGTCTTGCTGCTAAGTGATAATGTAGTGAAATGATCTTGAAGGAATGTGCTGGAGGCATGAAAGTAATTGCTCATGCACCATAACTGTGTCTTTCACAGATGCATTATTTTATTATTCAAGGGGATAAAGCTCTCTCATAAGCCAGGTAGTTAGCACAAGTCTTGTCAGGAGAATGCATCCAAGTAATGGATAACACAGCAGTTTCTGTGCTCTGTTCAGTCATTAGTATTATCCCATCATTCTTATGATAACCAAGTAATGAAATTCTAAATATGCTGTGGTGACTTTATTTTAGCAATACTTACCTTAACAGTTTACTAAGGAATTAGTAAATGAAGCCTAGGACTCCAAAAATCAGTGCTTTGTTTGTGCAAAGATTACACATCAACAGTGGGCAAATGAGCTATTTAACCCTTTAAAAATACAGCCCTCCAAAGACCACCCATGTCTTTTAATTCTATCTGTGTGCCAGAGAGAAAAAATATATTAGTTCTGTTTTTATAATAATTGGAGCACTTGCATAGCTGCTCAATAAATTCCTTTAGCATAGAGTTTGGGTAATCTATGACAGAATCATAGAATCATAGAATCATAGATTTGGAAGAGAACACAAGGGCCATCCAGTCCAACCCCCTGCCATGCAGGAACTCCCAATCAAAGCATCCCCAACAGATGGCCATCCAGCCTCTGCTTAAAGACCTCCAAAGACAGAGATTCCACCACCCTCCGAGGGAGTGTGTTCCACTATTGAACAGCCCTTACTGTCAGGAAGTTCCTCCTAATGTTGAGGTGGAATCTATTTCTGAGCCATGATTCCCGTAATACTTTGGTGATAAAGTATTATGTGAATCATGGCTGTAGGACCATAGATTCCCCATACATCTATGGGGAATCTGGATGGGACGTTAGTCTAACAACATCTGGAGGGTCTGCATTGTTCACCAATGACTTAGAAGAGAAAGTGCTTTTGGAATAGGACTGTCTGAGTAGGAGAAAGGAGGCGAGCGACTTCCAAAGATGAACAGGTTCAGAGATTATTTGCAGCTATTTCCATTTTAGATCTTGGGAATTCTAGTTCTGCCAATGGATGCTGTTGTAATTTGTGTTTCAGTTGACATCACCAAGGAAGACAGAATTCCAAATGTCTTATGCTATATTCATACACACACCTGTTTTCAATCATTTTATTTTAAACACATACATGTAGACACACATGCATTCACAACTATGAAACCAATTGGCAGTTTTAAACCTCTGTACATATGAATTTGAATTGTTAATAGTAGTTAACATATTTTGAGTCTTCTTTATTTTATTGTTTATTTTATGTAGTTCTATTATACTTAAAGCTGTCCTAAATTTTATATAGACTATAATGAAATCCCATTTGGCATGAAAATGCAGTGTATGATTATGATTATGATCATTTTAAAAAAAATATTGTGAGTGAAGCATGTCCACCAGCACAAACAGGGATCTGGATCTGCTATCATCAAGTTCCATGAACATTTTTCGTTGTTGCTTCAAGGAAATAGACACATTATAAACCCTATGAGTGACCTCTGAGTATTTATTTGTGGGTCCACATGAATTATTATTAAATTAGCAGGCACTAGATACAGAGCTTTTACACTGATAGCCCCATGTTCATGGAATTCTATTCCTAGAGAGGTAAACAGAGGCCTATGCTCTTGGTTTTTTAACAGGAACAAACCACATAGAAGGAAGCTGCCTAATGCCAGCTGTTGAAGCTGTTAAGGGACACAGTGGTCTAGCAGTTAAGATGCTGACTCTGCTGACAACAAGGTCGGCAGATCAGCAGTTCGAGACCCAAGCATCACACAACAGACTGAGCCCCTGTCACTAGTCCCAACTTCTGCCAACCTAGCATGTAAAAGTGCAAGGAGACAAATAGCTACCACTCTGGCAGGAAGGTAACAGTATTCTGTGCATCTTGGCATTTAGACATGCTGGCCTGTGTGACGGTGACACTCAGTCACCTATTTGACTCAGAGGGTTTTGTTATCCCACTGCTGCCACCTATTTGTGACAAGCACCTGTTCTTTTAAAAATCTTCTCCTTATTGATTTGTGACACTACCACCTATGTGCGACCTTCATTTTATTTTTCTTGTGTACACCAATGTATATGAAAAACTAATTCCCTATTTGTAAATATCAGTAGCATGGTTACTTATTCAAGTCCCAGACAAGCCTGTATGTGAACAATAATAAAACTTTATTTGGAAGATGGTTTGAACAATGTTTCACTTGTTGAGATGTTTTATGCCATTGTTACTTCCAGGTGTTACTTCTTGGTTCCACTTTGTTACAGTTACAGCTTACTTTACAACACTCTCTCCAGAGAACAATAGTTACTTTTTGCCCAGGACCCACACAGTCCTTATATTAGATTATTCCCTAAAGTTAGCTCTGTACCAGTCACCAAGGCGAACAGGATATTACATCACAGCAACTCCCTCTCTCAGAGTTCTGTATGTGTCCTGAGTCCCTCACTTCTAGATTCTAACCCTAACCGTCCCTATCTGACCTTAACTGTCACCAATGGACCCAATTATCCTCTCCAGCCTTCCAGCTATGGTCGAATATGACTAGATAAACACATCAAAGGGGAAACCTTTACCTTTTTACCTGTTGCAAGTGTGAGCCACTGAGCACTGTGCATCATCACACAGATTTTTCATGGCAAATCAGGATTTCTGCAAATCCCAATAATGTGCTTGCATCCAATAAATGAGGATGATTGAATCTGTAGGTAAAGAATCCATGCATACCAAAGGCCAACTGTAAAAGATTTGTGACATGTGATGCCAGTTCCAGACATATCCTAAATGTTCTCTTCTCTGGATTTACAGAATAACTTCTTAAGGGACTATTGCTTCAGGGATAGTAATGAACATGCAGAGTTGAACACATAAAATACTCCTGCCCCCAGCTGACAAAGCCTGCTGTTTGTAAACATATATATGCATTGCTTCTTGCAGGAATGATTGATTTGTTTTTATGCAGAAGCCAATTCGCATTGTCAATGTTAGGCTTCCAGACAAGTTATAGATCCACATTGTTGTTACAAAGAAAGATTTAAATGCTGGCAGTAGAAGGAAGTAACAATTCTGAGGGTGTAAATGATTGTCCATTTATAAGACTCAGATACTGAACTAGTCATATATCATGTAGAGATAAGAATAAAACTTAAATGTTTTCAGTAGAATTCAGCCACATGCTTGACTTGAATTAGCCTGGAGCCCAATAGAACACCCGACTCTTGCAAGGGAACTCTCTATGTAGTATGCAAGAATTACATAACAGAATCTAGTTTTTAGAGCACAGGTGTCAGGCGCCTTTGGTGGTCCCTTGCCATGGATATTAAATGTGAACATTGATGTTTGTGGATGCTAGGTTTGCAGATGGTTTGCATGGGAGGGGGAGCTGATAGAGATGTAAGAGATGAGCTTCTAGGTCAATTCTCTGGGGAAAGAATGTGTGTCTGGTTGGGAGGGGTGACCGGAGGTCTTGGAACGAAATGCTGGAAGGGGAGGAGGGATTGTGTTGAGTAGCACTGATATTATTGGCAATTTTCTTCAGACTGAGCAATAGTTGTGTTCTTGTGCATATCTGCTTCAATAAATCCTTTCTGGTTCAACCAAGAGGCCTGATCATTGTGTTGACAGAGACAGGACTTTATAAAAGGATGTGTTCCAGTTCATCCAACAAGTGGCTTGGATTTCTGTCTAGTGCCAGAATTTACATGTTATGATGTTACATTAAAGAAGGAATGAAAATATAAATGTATGTTTGACTTCCTACCAATCTATCTACTTATAGCCACCAATGTATACAACTGCTGGGATTACATCCTGTTCCATGCAGAAACTTTTATGTGCTGACTGATAATAACATTTTATTTTTTGCTCCATTGAAAGACTTGGAAATGGATTTCATTGCCAAAGTGTTTCAGAGAACTGATGAACCATCAATGCAGCATTTCGTTTGGACACATACAGAGCAGGTCAGAGCCTCATTCCCATTTACAAAAAAAAAAAAAGCAGTTTGTGATCTGAATTGCTGGATCCATTCGACAGCACAGCGTGGTTCCCACTATGTTTGCCCTAATCACATTTCCCCCCCTGTAAGATAACCCACTTGTGGTTCACATTCATGAATGAATCAGTTCAAAATGGACTCGCTCTAGCCGGCCGAAGGGAAAATTTAAATCTATTTCGATTTGCATCTGGTTCACACTTGTGTAGAATTGATTTATCCAAAAAGATGTAGAAAACATCAGTGTCAAAAAACAACAACAACATGGGTTAAATGGTTCTAGTGTGTGCCCCCCCCCCCTTGAATTACTTCAGTGAATCACTTCAAGTAGGAACCAGCCAGGGTCATTTGAACCAGTTCAAACTGATTTGCAATCTGGGTTAAAAGGCAATGAGAATCAGGCCAAACAGAATCTCATCACAGACTAACCAAGTGGTCCAGACAGAATTAGGAACATATACGATGACTGTCACTGCAAGGGGCAATCCATAGTAGTTCATCAATGTGAACTTGGTTTACAAGCTCTAGCTTCAAGCTTCATCTCTCTGAACTGACTGACAGTATTTTCCTGAATAGCAAAACACCATAGCCCTACAGTTACATCATATATCAAGGTGGTACAATCAAGAATTTTGATCTACAAGGGTTTATCGACTCCTGTTATGCAGTTCAACAGCATCATGCAGGCCCAGCATTCTTTAAGTCACTCTATGTTGAACCACTGCACACAATCAGACTCTCCCAGTCTCAAGTCTCAGGGAAGCAAGTCCCATGGGGGAAGGTAAGACCACGTGGGGTCATGTCCTCAGGATTGCTCATCACTATTGAGGTAGCAGGTATGTCATGCAGGCCAGTTCTCCAAGCTCTTAAGAGCTGCTTTGGAGGGTGGGGAAGTTGGCCAAACTGTGGCTAATGAAGCTGAGAGCCAAACCCTTATTGAAAACCTACTGCAAAACCCTTCCTTGGCTTCCTTCATCTCTCTCTGAGAAGATTTTTTACTTCCATAGTGTTATTTTGGCTATTTTTTGTTCCTCTGCCCTTGACTCTTTTGGTGTCACTCTTCCCAGGCTGAGAGAAACCAACCCTCATTCCCATTCCTTTTCTTAATTTCTTGCCCTCTTGGCCGCAGTGTTTTATTTCTGTGTTGTTCTCCTGTACTCACCTTATCTGTTGGGTTTCTAGCATATTTGTGCTAGGTGACTGATCTGACATAGACAGGTGCCCCAGCCTATGAGAAGCACAGAGGAGGATGGCTATGTGGCAGTCCCTGACATCCTCTCACACTTCAGAATGCCACCTGGCCTGCCTCCCAGAGGTCCTGTGGTTCCTGCAAACCAAGTCATTGGTTTAATTTGCAAATGCTATAAAATATTAGCAGCAGTACGCTGCTGCCTTGGCAGAAGGGGTTGTCTTGGTGAACTTCACATTCCTGCCAGTTCTTCAGTGCTATGATTATTTACAAGCTACCACCCAAGAGACCATCCTAGGTATGACAAAACACTAATAGAAAAATATTTCACAGAGACAATTAAACTTATTTGCACATAAAAAGAATGAGGCAGCATTTTTTTTTGTCAACCTGATAGAAACCAATTCTACTAGAAGGGGGTGAATTGAGGGCTATTCTACTGTGGGCATTTTTCAGTCCATACCATTTGTTTACTCAGTGCTGAGCACTCCTGCTCATCCTGAAGAATGTCACTGCAGAAAAAAGAGACGGAATACCAAACAAAAGCAACTGAATAGAAAACTGGGAAGGGGAGGGGGGAGGTGCCATAATAATCTCTTCAATATCTCAATTTAATTGCTCAATTAATACTGTGATTGCTTTGATTAAGATGAACACAAGACACATATCTGACAAATTCAGAGGGTTCTAAATCATTGCTATAAACCAGAAATGTCTGTTTTAAATGTTGCAGAAGGGTTAAAATTGAAAAGCAGAGGCAGGAGATTAACAGGAGGATGAAAATTTTCATTAAGGAAATATAGGTTGGCTGATAAGGAAAAGAAGGTGGAGAGCGGCTAAGATTTTGCTGGAACACAAGCTGTCCCCATTATGAATTCTGTGCACCACCTCTTTCACTTCTATAATATTTCACTCATTGATTTTATTGTCAAATGAAAAGGCGCTTGTTCCAAGTGGCATTTAGTGAGACAGATGAGGAGACACTCAGACTTCATTACTTGGAGTTTGAATGCTGGATAATGTTGATATTATATGGGCTGTAGGCAACAAGGTGCGAAAAGTCTCCATGTCTTTACACTTACAGAGCTGCTGTGGTTTACTTCTCAGTAAATCAGGGGAGCAAAATGCAGTCCTCCAGATGTCTTTGGATTGCAACTGCCAGAATTCCTTACCATTCACTATGTTAGCTAGGGTGTTGGGAGTTGCAGTCCAAAAACATCTCGTAGGCTACATGGTTCCTACCCTTGAAGTAGATTAAAGGTTCCATCTCTCCCCATTCCTGCCCTGCTCATGGCTGCATCCATGTTATAGAGTTACAGAGATCCAGTGTTGTCTTCCACATCTCTGGTGTCACCTGGTGCAGGGGGAGGGGCTGTCACAGGGTTTTGGCAACAAAAAAGGTGTATTCAGCTCACCCCTTCACCATGGTTTGTGAAGAGGCCTCTATTAGAGCAGTGAAACCCCGAGAAGCATAGCAGCAGGAACCCCCTACTCCCCACTAGTGATGACACTGAAGAGATCTCTCAAAATATGCTTCCCAGACAGTCCTCAAATTATAATTGAATACATTACAAGAGAAACATCTGAGAAACACATTTTTCTGCAGAGCAAATCTACACAGTAGCTGCTATGAGCTTGATTTTTTTCCCCTTTTCTTTTTTTGTGTTATGGGAAATAGCAACATTAGGACAAAACACACTTACATGCATACATAGTATTTCTAACCATAGCCAAATACATTCCATAGGTACACATAGTGGCTTGGGTATGATCCCAAGCTGCTGTTGCCTGTGTGTATGCAGGACTAGAAGTATATTTGGCATCTGTCTAAACCAGGAGGGGGATTGTGTAGATTAAAGAATTAATTTCCCCCAATTTCACTAGATTACTCTGCCTTGTAGTGTTATGAATGATGGGCAAAAAAACTTCTCCCCACTATGTACCATTTTATATATTACTAGCATAATTACTCCTTCTTCACAGACTGCTTATTTTTTTAATTCTAAATTGGAAACAACAACGACAACAAACCTACTCACCCAAATCCAGCATGTTAGGTTCTAAATGTAAGGAATGTGCCTCAATCCCTGATTGTTTGTTCTCATCTATATTTCTTCAATATATAACTATCCTAGCTGAAAAGCAGTTGCCAGAAGTATGTACAGTATACTTAACACAGTCACATTGCCTGGCTATATAAGGTCATTAGAATACTGAGAGATTTATGTTCTCTTTCTTAATGCTTCCTTTCAAGAAATGTACCCTTTTTTTGCACTAGCTGAGCTGACATTTTCATCAAGCTATTCAATGCAACACCAAGATTGCTAGTGCAGATCCCATCTGTGCATATGAGAAATTATGAGAAGTTAGAAGGGGCCTTTTTTGCCCCATATGCATCATTTACCTGGGCTGAGGTCTATATCTACACTTTATTTTATGAGCTCCAGTTAAAGATCTAAAAAGTGAGCTTATATTGAGTTTGCCCTTTACTCAAGCCAATCATAGGAACAAGTGCACCTTTTTTGCTATAACGTCAGCTACTTCACATTTTAGAAAAATAAAAATAAAAATCTGGACTCTAGATGAAGAACTACTGCAAATAAAATGCCTTAAAATCTATCAATTAATTCTTTTGTTCTTTACTAATGCATGCAATGGAAGTAGCATCAGCATTTACAGAACAGTAAAACATTTTTATAGGTTTTCCATCCATCTCGTGTCTCGATGTATCTTTCAATCAAAAAGGATAAGAAGGAAGAGTCAAGGGAGCATAAATCTCTGCTTACTGTGACAGAGACACCCCTTTTCAGATATATCTTAATGTCCCAGCTGTTCAGAAATTAAACTTGATCCTGAGATTCTTCAAGAGAGCTAACTACTGAGTTACAGTTCAGGAAACAGCCAGTGTATCCCAAAGAATTTCTCATCCTACCCATCAGATAAGTACCCTTCACATAGTAATAATTAAGAAATATAACAAAACTTGATACAAATGTGCGAGTCTAGTTATGAATGCTTTTACATTTCTGCCAGTACATCTCTACCAACACTGGTGAAGGAAGTAGCTCAGAGCTCTAGGACAGGGTGGTGAATTTTGCCCATTCCTGTTTTGTTGTAGTCTGCAAAGCCTCCAAAAATGTTCTTGCCACATTTTTTTTTAAACTGGAAGTGACCAGAAATTTATCACAGCCTAAGGCTAATTTCACTTATGGTCAGACTGAGGTGTGATACTTGACTGTAAGGAAACTGTGGGAAACAGAATGAGCCTGCTTGAATAACTGATTGCATTCTGCATTTCTGAGATGAGAACTACAGAGCTCCTCCCGAGCTTCACCAGCAATGCTAGCTAAAAAAATCACCAAAGCCACCACGAACAGTGGCTTCCATCTAATGCAAGGCAGAGGTATCACCATGCTAGCTTCGTGTGATGGAAAGGTTTCTCTCACTTCCATCAAAATCTCAAGCATGTTTGGTGAGGACACAAGAGAGTCTTCGTGGTGTTGGTTGGTGTTGTTCCCAAATTGTGAAACTCACTGGGAAATCTGTAAGTTCCCCACCCTGATTTCTTTCTGCTGGCATTTGGTTTTCACTATGTTATGGCAGATTGAGCTTTAAATGGGATGTGTAGTTTTAAATGTCTTTTTTTTCATTCTGTTTTAAACTTGTTTTTAACTTATGAACCTTTTTAAAAACAGAAGTATAGTTTAATTGTGTTTTAACTTTTGAAGAGTTTTAACTCAATTTTGTTTTGTAAACCATTATATGCTTCCTTGAATTCCAACCTGGGAGAAAGGTGTGGCATTAAATGAATGAATGAATAAAGAAACAAATAAAACTGGGCTTGTGAGACTGCCAATGAAGTATTATTATTATTGTAGTAGTTGTTGTTTATTTCTACAGTGCTGTACATGTACTCAGCGCTTTACATGTGCATGGGCCTGAGAATGATCCGTGCCATCTTTCCTCAGGTGGAGGTTTTGTTTTTGTTTTTTTGTTTTTTTGCCTAGGATTCTACCTTAGAATGGGAAATTCTGCAAATATGGATTATTCTATCTAACAGTCCAACATTTTAAATATGCCCCAGCTGGTGAGGGACAAAAATAGGGGGCGGGGAGGATGTACACTATAGATTGGCCCTGCAGAATGGATTGCAAGAGGATTTGATGTTTAAAGACGCTCCTCAGTACAGAATCTTTTGTTGGGTGGATCAGTTTATTGTTTGTCAGCTCTTCTGTACGAATTATGAAGTATGCTGAGATCTTTTGATTTAGTGGCTCCTCCAGGGTAGGGATGGGTGAGAAATTTGTTGGATTATTTTTTTTAATATGATCATAGTGAGGTCATACCTTAAGGAAATGAATATGGACCTGAACACAGTTGAGAACAGGTATATTTTCAAACTAGTGGTGCTATTTGCATTAGAAAAATGTGTGCAAACATGCTTTATTCTATGGGAGAATCAGAAATGGGAAAAGTTACCACTTTAGAAAAGCAAGGTAGCCATCTTGGCTGAGGATTCGGGAAGCTATACTGAAAAGATGTTACTTTTACAGCTCCTGGATGTGAACAAAATTAATGTATTTGAAAAATGTGTACAATAATGCATACATTTTTAAAAGTTGGGCACAAAATTCAAATTTCTGTGCAGAAAAAAGGAAGATGTTCATAAACTGATATAGACTGAGACTGAGATTTGGAGGTGAAAAATAGATGTCCGCAACATGATTGAGCTTGACTATCCCTGCTTCACTGTCTCCAGCTGCAATATAGGGATAATATTAGTGAATGCATTAGTAAATATCCCAAAACCAGGGTCATATTACTAGTTTTGCACAGTAACAATTTCCAAGATTACAGTTCTTTTGCTGTTATTTTATGAAATGAAGCCAAAAAACATCACCGGTTCAGCAAGCCCGCAGTCTTGGTTTCATTTTTTATTCTTCTCTGTCATTTATTTCCCAGATTCAGGCCACCGCCAAGGCCTGTAGATTCTCTCTTTACAACCTTACTAAAATCCATCCATTCCTCTCAGCCTCCACTGCCAAGACTCTGGTCCATGCCCTGGTGGTCTCACGACTAGATTATTGTAACCTTCTTCTGACAGGGCTTCCTCTCTCTCACCTCCATCCTTTAATCTCTGTCCAGAACTCATCTGCACACATTATCACATCTACTTGCCACTTTTACCATGTTTATCCTCTTTTATCCTCTCTTCATTGGCTCCCCTTCCCCTTCCGCATCCAGTACAAGCTTTTCTTGTTGACTTTCAAAGCCCTCCATGGACTGGACCCTCCTTATTTATCTAAACTTCTTTCTCCTTACATTCCTACTCGTACCCTCCATTCTGGTAGTCAAGGTCTCCTGTCCCATCATAGGTTTTCCATTCATCCCTTCTCACTTGCTGCCCCTCACTCCTGGAACCATCTTTCCCCACATATGTGCCCCATCATTTCTCTAACCAGTTTCAAAATTGAGTTAAAGACTATTTTACTTAGGGAAGCGTTTCCAAGTGTGAGCCCTTCTCTGTGCCAGGATCTCATTTTAACTATCCATTAAGTAGCCGAGCCCTCTCTCCAGTCCATCTTCCTTGGTCCAGGCCTCAGAGGGTGAGAAGAACTGATGGACCTGGTCCTCTTCCCCAGCACCATTCCCTTCTCCTTTTGTGTCATGTCTTTTTAGGTTGTAAGCCTGAGGGCATGGAATCATCTAATTAAAAAGATTGTATGTACAGCGCTGTGTCAATTTACAGCGCTATATAAATAAAGGTTAATAATAATAATAATAATAATAATAATCACATCTGTATATACTAAGGGAGATGGGAGATTTAAAATAATGGGAAAGGGTTGCAAGAAGGAAAAGAAAAGAAGCAGTGGGAACATGCTCAAATCTGCAAAGAAGCAGATTTCCACTCCTTTGATTGACTGACATCTGGTAGTAACAAATCTAGGACAGGAAGGCTGCTCCATCATCTTTGCTGAAAAACGAGCTATATCTGCCTATTCTCTATTACAGTAATAGTTACTACTCCATCTGGTCATTTTAAAAAAAGTAATACATGCATATGCTTTTTTCCTCTTCCCTCCTAACTCATTTTCCTTTTGGATTTAATTCTTTAGACTGGAACCTTGAAAACAAGAGTTGGCTCATTACTGATCCTTGTAAATTATTCTGGAATCCTGTTGTTTCTTGCTGAAGAATGAAGTAAAAATGCCCCCTTCTCTTCAGCTGTGGGGGTAGAAAACAGGCGTTTTATATGTTGTGTACATCACAATACTATGATTTTATTTCCCAACAGATGGGAAGGCTAAAGCTTCTCAACAAAGAAGAGGCACAATGACCTATCATAAATTACAAATTAATCTGAAAGTAGGTCCCACCTCTTCCCCTACTATTTCTCTTCTTATGTCTTTTCCTATGTCCTCCAAACTATTTTATATTAGTAGAATTCAAAGATATAGCTGTATTAGTCTGTTAGTCTACTCAAGTCTAGTGCATCTGAGGAAGTAAATTGAAGTCTACGAAAGCTCATGCTGTCAATTTATTTCTTTCAGTTTGTCTCGAAGGTGCTACAAGATCTCTCTACATACTAATTTTATATTAGTAATTTTAAGGACACATCTGATGAGAGAATTAAGAAGCAGGTAAAACAGAATTTCTGAAGACAATGAAAAGCCTGAAAAACCTCTACATAAATGATTTATGGTCGGGATTGTTAATTAAATTCTGTTATGTAGATAACAGAAAATTATTTTCAGCACTGCAGTAAAAGAAAAAAACATGGTTTTGTTCTTAGATTTTCTTATCAGCTTACAAAACTGAGACACATTTAATAACTTTTAAGAGCTTTAGGACTAAATCTTTGCTTTGTGGGATTTTTCATTTTGTGGGTGTTGTTCCTAACTAATCCGTTCTATAGAAACTACAATAGTCTATTGAGGCATTCAGTGATTACATCCATGGAGAGGATCAGAATGTGTACTGTGACCATGACCTCTCCACCCACAACTTTCCTGTGTTTACCAGGAAAATATGAAGGGAAAATGTGCAACCACAACCACAACAGCAAAGAGAGTTACAGAGCTCCATAAAACTGAGAACCATGCCTTATCAGGCTTCCTGAATGTGCAGTTTTGCAAAGACATTTGTCTGAGAACAGCTACATTTTCTTCTTCAGACCTACCAAGCATAGTGAAGTTGCAGCTGAAAGCAGTGATTTACTTCTTTGGCCTACATGTCCCAGCAACTCTCAGTGCCCCTGATCTGGCCAAATAATTTCCATACTCTTCAATGGGACCACAGAGGCTGGCATTCTGTTATTGACATTTACACATGTAAGTGTCCCTTTCTTTATTGCAGGGGCTGGTATTCCCTTCCTTTCTCCACATGACCCAAAGTACCCCTCCCCCCCAATTCTAAAGCTTCTGAAAGTGCCCCACACTGGCATGTCTGGCTACATGTCTGTTTGCTGTGTGCCTTTAAGTACAGTTTTCTTGGAGTTTTCTTGGCAAGATTTGATTAGAGGGGGTTTGCATTTGCCTTCCTCCAAGCTGAGATTTGCCATGGTCACCCAGTGGGTTTCCATGGCTGAGAGTGGATTCAAACTGCCATCTCCAGAGTCATAGTCCACTACACCATGCTGTCTATATCCCTCTAGCCAGACACAAAATGATGTTTCAGCATACATATCTGCCAGGGTCCTCTAGAGAACTCAGCATTGCTGTAATCATTTTGTGTCTGGCTAGAAGGATGTAGCTAGATACTTCTCTGATTCCTGCAAAGCTCAGAATGGCAATGCAGGGTCACGTCAAGGGTTTTGCAGTGGATTGCAGGGGTGGTGGTTGTATTAGGAAAGATATATGGCTCATCATAGTGTAAGTCTGCATGCAGATATTTATGTTCTGCTGAAAGGATATTGGACTATGTGTTCATGCTGCATTCCACAGATTTAATTACTAAATGTGTGAAGAGGTGCATTATTGCATTTTGTCTACACTGAGAGATATCTGGTTCCAAAGACCCTTAGGAAAAATGATGATGATGATGATGATGATGATGATGATGGAAGCTGGACCAAGTAAAGTAATTTGGACAAACAATTTTCATAGATTCTTAGGGCAACCAATGTGTCTCGAAACAAAAAAAAATCACACACAGAAGACTTATTTTTTATAAGGACACAGAGAGGAGCAGATGATTAGAAATGAACTATCATCATGGGTAAATGAGTAACTTTACATGAAAAGTCTTGCTGTAAAATATGAATTCAGCACTATCACTTTTACAAGACAAAATCAGGTTGATGAGAGTCAGATTTCATTAGTATGGCACAGTGGATAAATCTGTTGTAGTTGCATACCTTTTAGAGACTCTAAGGCAAACCTATCACAGTACATTACATTGGCACAGATAACCCATTTATGGAAGTCATACAGATTGTGAAGATGTGTGACTTGCCCAAGGTATCCATGGCCAAGTAGGGATCTGAATATTGATCTTCAACCATTATGCAACACTGGCTTTATGGATACATTAGTTTTGTGAAAACCACTGTTTTCAAACTGAAAGGCAGTTTGAAAAACATGTGCTCTTTTTTCCCCTCCTCACATTTTTAGAGCCATTTCCTCCTTTACTGACCACACTAACTACAGTTTCATCTGCCTATTATAAATCATGGTTAGCACAAAATAAGTTTCCCTGCAACTATGGTTTGCAAACCCACTTCAGACAATTTTTGATTTATAAAGGAATTACGATATGGATAAAGGCAATATAAATCATAATTAGTGGCAGAAAGAGAGGTAGAAAATTGCTCTGGAGGATAGGGGGGAAAAGGAGGGTATACTCTGCCCATCATATATATCCACTAGGGTATTTTCAGAAGAAAATATCTGTTTTTCTTGAAGATAGACTGAGCAGTTGAGAGAAGGAAGGAAAGAAAAACAGAACACCCACTGTTTTCTGGAAGGGCAGAAATTACTGCCCTAGAAAATTGGTTTTGAAACTGTAATCTGTTAAAAGACAAGAAAAGCATTAGTGCCCCACATTGACTTACTGACCTTAGCTACAACCTTGTAAGGTACTGGGGCGGATCAGTAAAAATCCTGGATCCAGCTAATCTGTAATTCTCAGATCTCATTAACTAAAAATCATATAACACAAGCTTTATATTCATGGGCCATATATACAAGGGAGCTGTGGAAAAACAAATGAGAGCTACAGAGAACAAAAGAACTGGATATGTGTCAGCCTGGACAGTCACCCTGATGAAGGTAGTTAAAAAGATTAATGGATAATCTAAGCTCAGCTCCCCCAACTGGCTAGCACTCAGTCTTAGAAGACAACATCAGAACCTTCATTTCAAGGTGATAGAAAATTGTGATGATGAAAGAGGCGGCTGAAAACTTACTTTTAATTAAAGAGCAAGCAGGCTGAAACTCCCCTGTGCCTTGTAGGATGAAAAACTGTTTAGGCTATAGTGGTGAGACATGATTATTTATTTAGTTGGTTTTATTAACTAAGGAAATAAAAGAGATCCAATCAATACTGTTCTTTCACAAGATCCCTAATAATACAAGGCTATTACTCACAAACACCGTAAGAAAATAAAACGAAGGAGGTTAGGGACAAGAGAGAGCAATTAGGCAGAGAGAGATGCAGCCACAAAACACAGGTGTAATGACCCAGAGAATGAATGGCACGGCAGTTAAGAGGCTCCAAATATCTTGTGAAAGGAGTAAGCAAGATAATAATGAAGAGAGGGTAAAAGAGGTTGACAAAAATACAAAGTACTGTATTTTGTGGCGGGGGGGGGGGGAGCAGGTGGGTAGGAGCAGTATTGAAATCTGAACTTGAGAAAAGTTCCTTTTTGGGGCTTCAGCCCACATAATAACCCAGTCAGCATCTCCACTGGCAGTTCTGGCTGGTTGATTTGGGAAGTTGCAGTTCAAAAAAGGAACTTTGCTAAGGTTTGCCATGGTCAGATGGACTACCCACAAAGTACTGCTGTCCCTTGAAGCTTGTCTTTAGCTTTGTAGAGAACAATACATTTAACTGCACAATTTGATACGGTGAGATAAGAGCATTAAGGAATTACAAGTAGTAAGGCCAAATCATTTCCCTACAGGGCTCATTGAGTCACTGTGGCCTCAGGAAACCTTCCATAATTGCAATAGTACTCGCCAATTGGGAATGACAGTTTATCATCTTCACACTCACCAATGAGATTCTACTGACTTGCTCTGTCCTTCCTCCATAGTTAAAGGGAGTCAGCTAGAGCAGTATTAGGCAAACAGAAAAGGAAAAACATGCACCCAGGCTTCCTTTCAGTCTGTGCTGAGCTATTTGGAACATACAAAGGAAGAGAAATAATGGCCACGTTTTATGTCAGATGTAGCACTTGCCCAGCTGTCCTTTATTTTGTCCAAATCAGAGGCACATTTTGGGGAGAAAGGGGGACTCAGGATTAGAGATCATATGTGACTGAACAGCTATGTTTCTGGCAAGATTACTGACTATGCCCAATTTCTATATTATTAAATTTACACATGCACTTAAGCATGCAGAAGTAAGTTAGGTTTAACACAGAAGTGTAGGGACATCCTCCCCTGCACAGACAATATTGGCAGAGTTAGTGTGCAGTAACAATAAACAAAGAAACAAATTGATAAACAACAAAATTGTTTTAAGATATCTTGTTTTTTTTCTTTCTTTTTGCAATTTGTCATTCTATCAAAGTATGAGGTTTAAGAGTTTCCTGACTCTGAGCTCAAAGTCTCTTTCCCTAAGAACTGAAATATTGTAAATCTCAAACAATAAAACTACTAGCATGTATAGGTTTATAAAGGTATACTTCACCTAAAGATGTAAAGAACTAGATACACTTGGTAGAAAAACCTTGAAAGTTATGACAACAAACCATGCTTTATAGCTTCAGTGTGATATTAATCAACAATATCTAACACATAATATTGGTGGCTGGAGGGTACAATAAGTGAAGGAAACTGTTGAAGAAGAGAAAAGACGCATGAGTGAATATATCAGAGAAAGCAAAGAAATATGCTCATAAATGTATATACAGAGAATAAAATGAACACCGAGGACACGTATAAAAAGAAAATAATGAAAAACTGCCTTGTGGCCTGGCAAAACAAACCACTGCATGATCAGTACTTAAGAGCATAGAAGGAAAGCTGAGAAGGAGACATCTGGGAATGGTTATAGAACAGGATATGGAAAAAAATTAAATGAAAACACTTATATTTACAGCTCAAGAACAGCAATTCAAACAAATAACATCACAGCTAATATTGAAAAGATAACTATGGATAGTAAATGATATCCATGTAAAGTAAAAGCTGAAATGGTTGACCCCTTTATCAGTTCATGCAGCAAGATCACACAGATTGAATATAAAAAACACCATGTTACAGTGGCTGCAAAGAACTGGTGGAAACATAATTGTTGACAGTGGTGATGTTAAAATCCTATAGGACTAATGAAAAAATGGTATGCCCAACATTACTATGATTGAGAAAAACAAAACATGGATTATAGATGTAGTAATACCAAGGCACAGCAGAATCAAAAACAAGAGGAGAAAATAATGAAATGCTGAGACCTACATGCCTTTGATATAACAAAACAGTGGTGGTTCCAATAGCGCTAAGTGTTCCAGGAGCAATTCCAAATGGACTGACAAAACATCTGAATGAAACCTCAATAGATAGGAACATAGTAGCACAAAATTACCATTGCTTGGAACAAGCCACCTTATTCTACATTTCCTCACCAGTTCCTCAGTTATTGGATAGAATCGAAATCATTTATGCCCCCAAACTCCAGTTGGTAATACCTGGTAGACTGTCAAACTGATATCAACAACAGCAACAACTGGGGTGATGATATGTATACATATCTGACTACTGAGGCTAACAGCATGCATCAAGTGGATAAAGTGGAAAGATTTTTGCTGCAACAGATTAACAGGCTAGATTAACCCTGCACAGATATTTGTAGTTTCCACAGTAGTAGATTTTTTTGTATATCTGCTATACTACTGTTATGCTACTGTTATAAACTTTTCAAGTCTGAGACAATGTGGGTTCAGATCCAGATTGTGCTGTGATTAATGAGACGTGTTTAGTATCCTTATCGTAGTGTTTGATAGATTGATCTCTGCCTTACATCTCTGCTGTATGATTGATGGGACCTATTCAGGTTTTAACAACAGGGGGGAGAACAGTGGGGAAAGCTGTGGGGAGCAAGAAGAGAAGATTGCCCAATGGATACTCTGACAACAGCAGTGTTGGATCCTTTCCCTTTTCTTACACACATCTTGCTTCCTGGTAACATTTATACCAGTTTCCATGAATTCTGTGTACCATAAAGATTTCTCTCCAGAAACAATCAAATGTACGTGAGAGTGTTCTAGAATTTGTAAATCACAGAGCTGGGCACGACTGAACACTTCTTTTGGCAGAAAGGCTAAACTAGGAAGAAATGCTAAACTAGGAAGAGAAGTAAATAAAAGAATGCCTCGAAGCATGAAGTCGAGTTGCTGTGCATAGATCCTTCCTGTTTTAGCATTTCTAATGTATTAGTCCATATCCATATTCAGAGAGCTTGGAAGTATAGCTCCTAGAATCATCCAGCCATGTTGGTTGAGGAACTCTGGAAGGTGTAGTCCAAAAATTAATATTTCCAAGCTATCACTATAGGAAGAGAACTGCAGAGATCAGGGTGCATAAATATCTTTAGAACAAGGGGAAAAGAGCAAGACAGAAGCATATTTAGCAACATTTAAGGGCAAGACAGAACCCTGTTAATCAGTCATTTTATCTGGTTGCTGTTTTCAAAATATACCCATGTATTCCAGTTTCTTTTTTCTTTCTTTTTCTTTTTTCTTTTTACTGGTTCATATTGTTTCTTATATTCTTTTTCAGCTGTGGTGCTTATTGCAACACAATTACTGGATATTTGGTAAGCCAACAGGTTAATTTGTCAACAAGTTATTATATGAGTATATTATATAATATATAATATATTGCTATATTAACTTGTTAATGTGTCAAAGTTCCATCAATAAAATGAGACCACTTTAAGTGGGACTAACAATTGGATTTAGGCCAAATTGCCAAGTGCATTACTCTTACAATATTCCATGAAAAAAAAAAAAACTTGAAATGGATTTAAAGAAGCTGTTGATGTTGAAGAGGGCAGAATGTACTTGCCGCGCAGGTCAGGCCCCCCCCCCCCCCAATAAATACAGAAACCTGGTTGGAGGAAAAAAGGCCACAACTTTATTAACTGTTCCACACATGCAGAACAACACAAAACCATAGGGTTGGCCCAAAGCATAAGGTCTGGATCTGGCCATCAGCAACACCCTGGTTGGTTGATGTACCCTTGGTAGCAGGGGCAAACATCGGGATGACGTAGGTGCCAAGCTCCGCCCTGTTGCGCAGTTAGGCAACTGCGCTGCTTCACATCGAATTGCGAGACATCCTAGTCACCGGGTATTAATCGACTGTGGCCCCCGCAATGGCCACAGCGAACCGCTCCTTACCCGGGTCATGAGGACTCCCGATCCAGTGCCAGCGGGCCCTGGAAACCCCTACCCCAGATCCAGGCCTATGCTGCCACCCAGAACAGAAGTTGTGACAATCAACTCCCTAAACAGGGAGGGAGGGTGGGAGAGCAGAACTGGCAATGGTGCCGACGCTCACCTTACACGGCCTTAAATAGGCCCAACAGCCAATGAGGGCTCAGGAACGATGGAGGCACCACCCTCTCCGAGCTCTCCACCAATAGGAGGGCACGCCATACCCTGCTGTGGCCCATCAGACAGGTTCCTTTCCTGCTCCTCCCGGTGGCCAATCAGCATCGAGCCCGCACTCGCACCGGCCGCTGGGGCGCCCAAGCCTGGCGCGCGGGAAGGGGAGAGGCCTTCCTTCACGCGGCAACAGCGCCGGCCCGTTAATTCGGGCGGCGCCATTTGCCGCGCAGGTCAGCCCCCCCCCCCCCAATAAATACAGAAACCTGGTTGGAGGAAAAAAGGCCACAACTTTATTAACTGTTCCACACATGCAGAACAACACAAAACCATAGGGTTGGCCCAAAGCATAAGGTCTGGATCTGGCCATCAGCAACACCCTGGTTGGTTGATGTACCCTTGGTAGCAGGGGCAAACATCGGGATGACGTAGGTGCCAAGCTCCGCCCTGTTGCGCAGTTAGGCAACTGCGCTGCTTCACATCGAATTGCGAGACATCCTAGTCACCGGGTATTAATCGACTGTGGCCCCCGCAATGGCCACAGCGAACCGCTCCTTACCCGGGTCATGAGGACTCCCGATCCAGTGCCAGCGGGCCCTGGAAACCCCTACCCCAGATCCAGGCCTATGCTGCCGCCACACAGGCAGGTCTGAAAGAGCGCCTGCCGCCAACCCTAAGAACCGAAAAAGAACCCTCCACAAATAACATTAATAGCATCCGCTTGAGCAAGAGTCCAAATCAGGGTGCACATAGCCCGCAAACACCCTAGACTTCCATCAACCAATTTACTAGATGACATCAGTAGAGAGTCCAGCACAGGCTGTAGATGTGGCCGCTCCAATGCGAAATGAATGGCCCCCAAATTCAACCAAAAGAAGACCCATCGCCTGAAGGGCCAGCTTTAACACAGCAACAAATTGAAAGCGTGTGACAGGTGAGCCATCAGCATGACAAAATAGGGATCCTTGACATGCAGGCTGGTGCCTAATAAACCTTTTTAGAACCCGAACAGGACAGAGGTGCGAGTCTTTTAGGTGCCCCAATATGATCGATGAGGCTCAGCCCAGTTTATCACATTTTGACCTGAGAACTGTCAAACATACAGCATCAACATTGAACAAAACATCAGTGATGCACAAGTATCTTTTTGAGCAATAGGTCTTCGAAGACAGGACCAGCTCCCCTACCCTCAGGGCCCCAAATGGCAGGAAGCTGGGAAACAATATCCTGAAGCCGTGTAAAAACAGATAGGGTGCCTGGCATCGTTTTTGTCCATATGCATGCATCTCCAACCCTCCAGAGTGCAACGCACTTGGAAACAAGCACATGGATCAACCAGGCTGGAGGCTTTTGCAAAGAACAAAATACCTGCAAGGTGAACAGAAATAGAGCGCGGAGAAACCCCACTATACTTTAACCACGCCATGAAGTCCAATCTTCCTGAGGAACTCTGGAAATGGCATGGGAAGGGGGTCTGCCTTTGGAGCCAGCCATTGAAACCTGTCTTCCTGGAATCGAGAAAGAGCATCAGCTAAATTATTTTGCAAACCAAGAACAAACCAAGCTGTGATAGAAATGTTAAAATTAAACAAGTGAGTACGAGCCACAGCACCAGCACGACTCTTTCTGATTTGAAAGACAGGCTATTAACAACAGCAACTATGGCTTGATTATCGCAGCAGAACAGAACACGTTTGGTGGAGAACTCATGTTTCCAAATAATGACAGCCGTCACAATGGGAAATAATTCCAAAATAAATAAATAAATAAATAAATTATTAACAACATCCTCTTAAGCCCAACCCTTTGGCCATTTTTGAGCATACCAGTGTCCTTGAAAAAACAGCCCAAATCACAATCTTCAGATCCTCTCTAATACCCTTGGTAATGCTCACATGGTAATGAGGCCTGGAAATACCTGCAGTAGCTCTGGCCAGCCTGGCACAAAAGGGGCGACCAGGAGAAACCACACAGCACGCAAAGTTCAGGTGACCCAGGAGGGATTGCACCTGTCTCATATTAACTTTTTGGGATGCAAGAAATTCTGAAATAAGTTTTTTTTTTTTTTTAGAGCACTCAATTTGTCAGGAGAGAGACGAGAAACTCCTTCAACCGAGTCCAATTGGACACCCAAAAATGTGAGGGACATAGCTGGCCCCTTAAGTGTTATCAGCTGCTGAAGGGACCCCGATCTCAGATGCCAAAGCAGAAAAGGTATTTAGGAGCATCTGGCAATGGTCTGAGCCGGACCGTCCGGTGAAAAGGAAATCAACCAGTTAATGAGTCACAAGCGGGGAGCAAGCCCTGCGCTTTACCTCCCACTCCAGGAAAGTACTGAAGGCCTCAAAGGCTGCGCAGCTAATTGAACAGCCTATTGGTATAGCCTTATCGAAATACCATCGGCCTTGTACCTTAAGCCCTTACAGATGGAAATCATCAGAGTGAACAGGCAAAAGGCAGAAAGCAGACTGAATGTCACATTTGGCCATTTGGGCTCCGCGGCCACATGCCTGCACTAGCTGGACCACATGGTGGAACGAAGCATAGCTAAGTCGGAATTCCCCCAGAGCCTTCTTGGGGACAACTCTTAAGGGAGACACCTGAATGTTTGGGAAAGGCGGAGAATCAAAAGGCCTTTCAATGCAGCCGGCATCTATTTCTTTTTGAATCTTTTTCATAAGAACCTTCGTCATATCTCAAGCTGATTTAAGATTCTTAGACTCTGAAGGAGGAGGGGAACAAGTCACCTTGGGCAGGGCCCCATGCTGAAAGGGATGGTGGCCTGATTTTGGGCAAGCTGCCTTACTTTGGGGCCCCCGACAAAGTTCAAAGATGTGGTCATATCTGCAGTGAGACCTGGAGCATCTTCCTGCATTATATTCCCAGCAGACCAATTTATGTTCCTCTTACCATCCGGTCTGGTGGCCCCTTTGGACCTGGTCAGAGGGACCACCTCAAGCAACCAAATTGCATTGTGAATAAGATCCCAGTGCTCTCTAGAGCTCTGAGAAGCCTGCTGACAAAAGGCTGCATCATAGGTGATAGCAGCTGCCTCACCAGGTACATCTCTGACTCTAAGAACATGAAGCATGTGGCAATCTAAGTGTCAAGCTCTCTTGAGGAATGCCATTGAGATAACAGCCCTATGGAGAATGTATGCTCTGCTGAGGGAACCTTAGGGTGTTTTGTTTGTTTGTTTGTTTTGCCCATTTGGTGGATGTAACAGCAAGGGCATCATGCCCTTTTGGTTGCAATAGTGTGAAAATGTCAACGAAACGATTGTTTGCACGTGCCCAGCAGGGTTGAAGCTGGGAGCACTGTGCAGTTAAAACAAAAAACAAACCAAAACAAAAAAAAAAAAAAAAACAGTTTGAAGGCAAAATTCCGAACACCACCAGGAGCACCGTGCAGTTGAAAAAACAGTTGAAGCCAAAATTCCAAACACCGCCGGGAGCACCGTGCAGTTGAAAAAACAGTTGAAGCCAAAATTCCGAACACTGGATGTGTGATCAGCAGGGGCCAAGGCCGCAGGCACAACAATTATTAATTATTAAGACTAAAAAGGAGGACAAAACAAAACAAAAGGCCTTCTCAAACATGAACCCTGTCTGCCAGTCCCTTAGCAACAAACCTGAAGGAGCGGGTGATTCTTACCAAGAAGTGGGGAGGAGATAAAGATGCCCTCACCAACAAAATGCCCCACCTATTAGGCAGCGAGGAAGGCTGTCAGACCCAAAGCCCCGCCCCCTACCATGCGGCAAAATAGGCAGTGAAGCCTCTGATCTGCTGGCCCCCAGAGCAGAACTGGCAATGGTGCCGACGCTCACCTTACACGGCCTTAAATAGGCCCAACAGCCAATGAGGGCTCAGGAACGATGGAGGCACCACCCTCTCCGAGCTCTCCACCAATAGGAGGGCACGCCATACCCTGCTGTGGCCCATCAGACAGGTTCCTTTCCTGCTCCTCCCGGTGGCCAATCAGCATCGAGCCCGCACTCGCACCGGCCGCTGGGGCGCCCAAGCCTGGCGCGCGGGAAGGGGAGAGGCCTTCCTTCACGCGGCAACAGCGCCGGCCCGTTAATTCGGGCGGCGCCATTTATATTCAGAATGGATGCAGGGTGAACGGAAGAAAATGACTTCTAAATTATCTATTAGCAACAGGTCCTAAAAAGTAGATGAACAAATTGTTGTATGATCTTGTTTGTGGTGGGAAGATTTTTGTATATGTCTAATTTGTATCCTGTCTTTCTGATAAAAATAGTGGACAGACTGGCTAATAGTGTTCATTTGCCCCTCAGAGCTTTAACGCTGGTCCCCACACCAAAAATGGGCAGAGATGCACCACAAAACTTTTACATTATACAGTAGTCTTTTCACCAACATGTTATCCAAAACTAGAAAACGGACAAAGGACAGTCAAACAACAGCTCACAATCTTTATCACAATCCTTTAAAAAGGTTATCCTTTATAATGAATTGTTAGGTTCTAGTGTTTATCAATTATTTTCCAGTCCATATCTAAGTAGAAGCAGCAGGTGCCTCCATTCCTGCTGAACAATTGGTAAGTTAAAACAATTACATGCTAAGCATTTCTGTTTAACCCCTGCTGACCCAGCACGCCTCCCTGCAGCTGATATACAAGCAGCATTTTCCCCTTTTCTTTATAGAAAAAAAAGGCTGAAAGGTGCACTTTCAACTCACTCTGTTCTCCTGAGCAAACTGTGCATACATTGCACATTGCAAAAGCAACTCCTAGATAACCATCATTTGAACCCACTTGAAAATATCGCAAATGTATGTATAGTGTCTTCATGCATTTAAAAGCAGCCTAGTCCTAGAAGGCTTTAAATGAAAACCAATCCAAGGAAAAGTATTGTGAAGCATAGGCAATAAGCACAGCATAAGTACAAAAGGCGGATTAACTCTGAATGCAGAGACATGGATGAAAAGGATCTTGAGATTATGGGAAAAAATAAACTTGGAGTAAGGCAGTTTTTTTAAAAAAAATGTTTTGTTTTGTATTGTATTTGAAAAAGGTAAATACCTTTGTGGTTGGCATTATCCAAAGTAGCTGTCCTTTCACTCAGAATTGTTTAGTCTTGAGTAAGACTGACACATTTTCTACTCTGGGGATAAAATATGTGGGAGCAGTTTAAGTACCAGTAGAAACATCAACAGGGGTGCTGAATTTGCCATGGAATAGGAAATTAGCTGTAATTCTGAAGCTCATGGTGTATGAGGTACACCTTACTTTCCAAATATGATTTCAAATATGTAGTGAGTCAAAGAACTACCAAATTCATTTTAATCCAAGCCTGATCATAGTTGTGTGTCTCTAGAGTGATTCTGGAGAACTGTCACCCTTGCCCTCAAGTTCACTGAGAAATGCAGAATACAGCTTTGCTGATATAACAGACTAGAGGTCAGAGAAATCATTTCCTAGCTTAGCACTCCCCAGCTTCCTGTAACTTGTGGGGAAATAGAAATAACATATCCAGCTTCATGCCCTTTGATATTTAATGTATGCCTTGGGAAATTTTCCAAACCTTCCAACACCTACACCTCTCACACAGATCCAGCTAAAAAAGGAGACAGTTCCACAGCAATATAGATTTCATGTTATATTTCCCAGCAATGTACAGAGAACTCTGACCTTGCCATACAATTTTATGAGCATGCTGTGTCTTGTGGCAAAGGTTGGAAATGTGCCTTAAAATGGGAAAGATGAAACTGTTTTAAAATGAATTCTGAGTACTTCAGCTGTTTTGGTTGCTTTGACACAAACTGATGAACTAGTTTAAAATGATTTCAAGGGGGAGAATGCAACATAGCAAAGAAAGGGAAAAGGAGGGAGGAAAAGAGAAAGAAAAAAGTATGGCTTCTGAATATTTTCCACTTCTTGACTCTGACACACTAATTATCAGGGATGGCTCAAGACATTCTACTGTTAAAGGTGATAGATAAATATTGTGCACCTCCATCTCATATAGAAAGGCTAGCTGCAGTGGGAATCAATCTTATTTCAATCCTGGCAATAATTTGCTATAGTCAACTACATCTGAGGTAAGAGACCACTGCTGAGGTCTCAGGACAGTTGTGTGACATAAAGATTTTGGCCTTCAGAGGGGAACAGTTGTGACATGCAGAAGGAACTGCCCCAGAGCATCTCTTGCCTAGCTTTATTGTCTTACTTTGCCTAATGTTAGAAATGGCTATGCCAACACAGAAATTTATAATATAGAGAAGACTAGCACACACTGCTACAGCTATAGAAAATCCCTACCAAAGCCAAATCTATGGACAGGCATAAACTGTATACCCAGGCTATGTCTGTAAATTTTCACTCATGTTATAACCCTCTTCTATACATTATTATAAAATGAAAAGTGATTAGGACAGTGATTAGGATTCCTGACAGTAAGAGCTGTTCGACAGTGGAACACACTCCCTCGGAGGGTGGTGGAGTCTCCTTCCTTGGAGGTTTTTAAGCAGAGGCTGGATGCTTTGACTGGGAGTTCCTGCATGGCAGGGGGGTTGGACTGGATGGCCCTTGTGGTCTCTTCCAACTCTAAAATTCTATGATTCTATGATTCTAGGACTATATCAAACTAGAATTGCTCCATGGTAGCTGACTACCAAGGAGTGTGTGAATCCATTATGACTTTCTCTTATTTTCATGTTCCATATAGGCTTATTTGCTTGACAGATGACATGGTAGCATGGGAACATCCTGCAGTAACAGTGAAATATCCCAGGATGGCACAATGCCAAGTATAGAACTTATAAATGTTACTTTTTCAGATGGCACCTCTCAGAATCTTTTAACCATCATGACAATGGACCAAACTGGCTGGGGCTAGTAGTCTAGAAACATAAGCTAGACACTTGTTATTTTGCCCGGGAATGAGTTTTCAAGCTACATGTTTATATAATTCCTCATCCACCCTCTACTCACATACTATTTGTTTTAACCTGTCTGTTGTTGTAGTTTGTAACTTTTCTTTTCAATGGATGAGCACATAGTAAGGTTTAGTATTAAATACAGATGGTCCTTTGCATCTGCAGGACCTCACATCCCATTCTCCTCAAAGGTGGCACACCTTGCACAGGACTGCACTGATACAACCACATGCATATGCCAGCATTGAGGAGAACAGGGTGGGGTCTTGGATGTGCCAATCCATGGCTGGCAAGCCTGCATATAAAAAGAACTGATTGTATTTTAGGGAATTCAACTGAAAGTTTGGATTTGTTTTCCCTAATACGACTCAATGTGTTAGCTGAATGAAATTTTTACAGTGCAATCCCATGCATACGTACTTGGAAGAAAGGCCACTGGGTTCAATGGGATTTTCTTCTGGGTATGCATAGAATGGATTGCAGATTTCTCACAATGTGAATTTACATGTCAGTGTTGGAAATTTGTCAGATTTGTAAACTGCATTATAATTGTACTGTAAACTTAATTATAAGTAAATTGAATTATAAATAACTACACCTAGAAAAAGAAAAAAATATAGTGAGCTAAAATGGTTTCTAAGCACTGAGAATAAAACCGCTCTCATTTGTCTCAACTCTAACTCCACTAATCATGCTGCCCAAGTATTCCAGGGATAGAAATCAGGTGGCCTTTCAGGTACTGACTGCAGCTTTCCTCACTGTTGACAGTACTGAAGACCAGGGCTATTGGAACTTGCAAATGATAAATAATTTTATCATTTTTCTCCTTGCTGTGAAAAAGTTTTCTCCTCATTGTTCTATGCCGTTTTCAAATAATTTCAGAATTTGGGACTTACTCTATACCTTTTCTGCACAGAAAGCAACACTTCTGTGAACTTGTTTTCAGTGCAGAAAATACTTTTTTCTGAGTAGGCAATTTGTTTTCCATTTCCTATATTCATATTTTCCAAGCAGAATAGTTTGTAAACTGAAAAAAAGTTCTCACTCTTCTAGGATTTTCCATGTCATGGTATACCAGAATGTACGAAACCCACTTTTCAATCATTTTTAAAAAATATTTTAAAATATTCTTTCCATTCCTAGTGAATGGAAAACAAATCACTGGTAATCTGAAACAAAGCAAAAGTAAACCAAACCATAGCTGCATCTGCACCGCAAAAATAAATAAATAAATAAATAAATAATTTTAAAAATCAGTTTGAGACTGCTTCAACTGCCATAGCTCAATGTTATGGAATCCTAGGATTTGTAGTTTTGTGAGACATTTAGCCTTCTCTCTCAGAGACTTCTGTACCACAATAAACTACAAATACCAGAATTCTATAGCATTGAGCCAGGGGCATTAATGAGATGTCAAACCACATTATTTCTGAAGTGTTGAAAGCACTTGCCTTAATATTCTTGGTAGGTCCAATAAAACTCATGGTTAATATCTTGGGCTATAAAATACTTTTTTTCTTCAGAGCTGTCTGTCATCGGCAGGGTAACTGACACTCTTATGTAAGACTGATGGCTGCTAACCAGCTGAAATTCATCATTTTCTTTATAAGGACACAACATTCCTGAAAACAGACTGTCAGGCTTGAGGCAAAACAAGGCTCTGGTTGCTGTTGTTTGAGAAGTTATGTTATGATTAAACAGAAAGAAGACAAATTTCATTGGTACTCAGGCCAGTTTTAAAAACAGAGAAATAATGCATTAACAACAGATAGATGGCAGAATGGGAACTGATCTAACACCTGAATCATTATCAATAGTTCGGCAAAGAGAGAAGAATTTGGCTCTAAGTCTCTGAAGAAATGTCATGGCTCTGATATCTAAATGGAATTTTTGTCCACTCTATCGTTCCACTATCAAGTAAATTAAGACCATTAACTTCCTATATCTATCTATAAAATTGTCAAGGTTTCTCCTAAGGCACAACTTGTCAGTTGTTGTAGGAAGAGTTGGTATCTATATTTAGCAGAGTGCAGTGTGGCTAGTGAACCAAGTTTGTGGTAGGAACAGCAGAAGTGATTCTGGATGTTCTTGCAAGGTAAAAGAAAGAAAGAAAAGAAAAAGAAAGAAAACCTTGACATTTGTCTCAGGAAATCCATCTTAGGATAGTAAAGGACATAGACAAAAGATGTTGACTTATGCTTGGTTAAAAGTGCTCCTACAGGCTGGCTGTCATGTGTGGGTATAAACTAGTATGCATTATTGGGGTTGGAAGCTCATGGATTCTCCTTTCCAGACTTCTTGACAGAAGAGAAGGAAGCAAAAGGCTTGAGTAAATATAGACCAAAAATGGTATAGAGAGGGGTAAACAAAGGGCAGGTGTTATCTAGACTCCTCTCTTCCACTAATAACCTTATACAAGCATTGATGTCTCTTTGCTTCCAAGAGTTTTAATCCCTTCCTCAAATCACGGTGTTTAAACTCATATTATTCAAAAAGAAAAAGAAAAACATTTTCTTCCCCTCTGAATGCTTTCGATGAAAGAAATCTAATTCCATATTTCAGCACAGCTGTTCAGCCAGAAGTGGGAACTAACAAGAAAAAAAAAAGATTGCCGTTGTCAGTTATTTGAGCACCTTTTATATTACACTGTTCAGGCGGTGTGGGGGAGAGCTGGATCATGCTCTGTCCTTCCACAGAGACTAGGATGTAAGAAGTGTCATTTGAAATGGACTAAATAGGGTGGATGGGACATCATGGGCTACAAAAACAGTTTAAGGCTCAGGGGCTGCATGTGGCTCACACCAACATTTCTCTATTTCTAAGGCACTTGGATGATGCTTCCTTACTCAGTTGGGTGAGACTGTGGATAAGAAAATGTGCCTGAATATATTTTCTTTTGAAAAAACATATTCCTTTGAAATAAAAGTATTTTGGATAGACAATGGTATCTGGGTAAATATCCAGATATTTCTGAATGCATATTTCATTGATTAATTTTCATAGAATGCAAGGTCAAATTCAGGTCTACATTGTGTCCCAGATTTTCAGGAGTAACTCTGGGTGCATCTATACTGTAAAAATAATGTTTACCATCACATTAAGTGTTATAGCACCATCCTAAAGCATCCTGAGATTTTTGTTTTTACAAGGTCTTTAGCCTTCTTTGCCAAAGAGTAAATCCAAATTTCTGGACAAAGCAAATATGTTCTCTCTCTTCAGCAATAAGTGTGTCTGTGTGTGTGTGTGTGGGGGGGAGATAAAGCCTTACAAATACTCACAGAACACATGTACAAAGAATAGGAACTAATCTCTACTGTATTTCATAATGTTTTACTTTCAGAGGTACCTGAAGTTGAAAAACTAGATCTATTTGGCATCTACGGATGCTTCATTCTGATTTATGTTTCCTTCAGGATACCAAAGAGAAATCAGGTTTCTAGACATATGTGCCATCACAAGATGAATGCTGTAAGAGTCAACAATAAAAAGATGGATGTAGAGCCATATTTTTGCATCAAGAAGATTAACTACTGACTGGAACTAATGAAGCTCCTGTAAATAATAAACTATCTTAGGTTTCTTTTCTTTTCTTTTCTTTGAATATCAAAGAAAGTTGATTTATGAGAAACAAATGTGGCAAAGCCACTTGTGATTATCATTAACTGAGAGGCACTAATGCTGGAAGAACCAAAATCAGCAAGGAAAGAAATGATGTGTAAAATTTTAGGCAAAGGCACACATAAAGCAAAAACACTATGAAGGAATATTGCTAAACAGTATGCTTTCCCCCAGCTGAAATAGCATGGAAAACTGTTATATACAAATGAAACTTTTTAAAGCTCACTTCATTATTTGTCATGTATCTTGCTCTTCTACTCCCTGTCCCATATACAGTGATTTGATAAGATCCCAGTGCTTGGTACAGAGTGTGCATGGCTCGCCAATTAGTGTGTTCGGAAAGGGACACTTCCATAAGAGGTAGTGATGAATATTCCATCAGCATTTTCTCAAGGCCAAGAGAAAGACAAGAATTTTCATTTAATCCCAGAGGGCCAGTCTGAAGTTACTCTTTACTGGGAAAGTAGCTGAATTTTTAATAGGAAAGAACAGTCATAGTCAGGTGTAATTCTGCATATTTATAGGTATCAGAATCTGATCCAGTGTGAGCCCAAGTCCCCAAGCAAATTATATTGTCTTTGCTTTCATTTTGTTTCAGCAAGTACAATTGGGGGAGGGGGGATTACCACGCTGCCATAAATTGTAGCGGTACTGATGAAAATTAGGTGAAGCCTATAAGGCATTGAAAAGATAAGTGCTAAGCATTGTATTATTTGAGAGAGGATAGCAAATCAGGCGTGAATTTGCAAAGGGATGTAGAAACAAACAAAAAAGTTGGTATATTCTCCTGCATGGATAACCATGGCACTGGCCCTCTAAAATGAGACAAGAGGGTTTTAATAATCTCTAGGGTGGAAAAATGTTTATGTAGCCGGATAGGTCTTTTAAGAGTTCAACTGGGAATGAGGATTTTTGTTTCTCCTTCCTTGCTTTATCTTGCTATGCCTAGGAATTTTTGCATGACCCTGTATGACTTGTTCTACCTTTTTTGCTGCCAGCAAAATGTTAGCAATAATATGTTCAGGGTTTGTGCTAATTAATTCACTAATATCCCTGAAGTGCCAATGGCTCCTTCGAGAGATAGTGCTTGCATAACTGTACAGCGTATTTTATTATTAATTTCAGAAGCATTGTATCAGGATGAACCAGACAGCTGAACTTGTCTCCCCCTCTGTGCAGAACTATGAAATTAACAATATTTAGAAGGGACTATTCATGTTTTGAGGTAATCAAAAGAGAGGACGAATTACAGTTAATGGCAGCCTCAAGCATTTATTTGTTTTATGAGAATACTGCCCACTCCCTTTTCCAGGTATATTTTGTAAGTTCGCTTTTTCAGAGGAGGAGGATTTAGAGGAGTAAGCTGCTTATAAACAAGTCTGAAGAAGTCTAGTGAGGCTTATTCAAGAGTGAAGTGTTGAGGTTTGTTGTGATATTCATTCTGGTCTCACTACAGCATTCAATGAAATGTGAAGTGTAATGCCATCCACGCACACCTATAACTAACAGTGAACATTTTTTTTTAAAAAAAAAATAATATTAAAAATATAGAGGCTAATCACATTGGTTATTAAATCAATTTAACTCTACCCACTTTAAAGTTAAATTCATTTGGCATCCTGATCTTCTCAGACTTTTTTGCCACTAAATCTGCCGCATGAATACAGCCTGGGTTCATCACTGCTAATAGAGCCCCTCCTCCTGGCTCTTTTCAGATCCAGCTGTTTTCTGAGTAAGAAAATGGCTGGCAGAGCGGCTCTGGAAGTGGGGATGGACCCAGGTTGCATTCAGGCAGCAGATCTGGTGGCAAAAAACATCTGATAAGTTCAGCTTTAAACCAGATAGAGGTAAATCAATTTAATAACCAATGTGAAAAGCTTCATAGTTAGGAAAGAGTTTTTATCAGGATCAACTGAAATGCTAAAAGAGTATACATAAGCTTTTGAGTTCTCCAGGATTCTTTATCAAGCTGGGTGCTAAAGAAAAAGAAAAAAAGAAGAGAAAAGCAGGAGGTGGAGGAAGAAACATAAAAGTCAAAAAATTAAGCCAGATGTTTAGATTCTGCAGTTTAGATTCAGTCTCCAAATAGATATTCCAAGCCTGAATGATATAATTACTGGTTACTAGTTACTGCTTTTAGGCCACAGGAAGATCACATTATATCGTCTGACCTAGAGCAAACTGAACAACGTTCTATAACTGTATACTGAAGGGTAAAGTTAGCAGTAGCCAATAAACTGTTTTGGGGGGAATGTTGTTCACTGATGCTAATTACCTTAGGAAGAACCTCACAGTTTTCCAGAGTATAGACTGAGGACCAAATCAGAATCATTAATTATATGTATTCTTTCAGGAAGAAAAACCCATCTCAAATATTTACTTATTTCAAAACAAAAACAAACAGCTTCATTTATATACCGCTTCATGCCACCGAAGGAGTGTCTAAGCAGTTTACAACTGTAAGCTATTTGCCCCCCAACAATCTGGGTACTCATTTTAGTGACCTCGGAAGGATGCAAGCCTGAGTGTAGCTTGAGCCCTTTTGCTGGTCTTGAACTTGCAACCTAATGGTTTTGAGTGAGTGGCTGCAGTACAGGCATTTAACCACTGTGCCACCAAGGCTCCTTTCTTAAAATATTTACATATTACTTTTTACCTTACTGGGTTTCAAGTAAACCAATGATAAAACAAAGATTACGAAGGCTGGGAAAATGTCTCAGCCTTCTGAACAAAATTGTAATGCAGGAAGGCATGTTCTTTAACCCAAGTTTCTACTATTTCTATACCATGCCCATGTAGGCAATCATTTATATTAAAAGTTGCAGCATTATGTTCAGCAGTGTTATGCTTGCCAAAATGGAGTGTAATGTTTGTGTTAATACAATCCAGAGACAAAAACATTCCAAATCTACAGTCTATCCCCAAGACTTCTGGAACTAGATGGACTCTATGATGCCATGAGTATATGCATAAGGAAAATCTGGAGAATCTGCATAATGGGCTTTCACATTTTACCACCTTCGTATTGATGTTGGACAAAGTATCATCATCAGATTACTAAACTTAGTGTAGAAAGTCAAAGCAGTTCTTGGTCGTCTTCATGCAACTGCAGAAGTGCTTGTTTGCATGTCACACATACCCACTACACAGGGCTAGTGTCAGTAGATAGCATTCTTGGGCGGAAAGAGCAGAAAGACTTGAAATCAATTTTGGTTACTGCCATCCTCCCCACTCCCCCTGGTGTGTGGCATACTCTTCCCAGAGAGGTTGTCTTGATTTAATACAATCACATCATCATCATCATCATCATCATCATCATGTTAAGATGCTTGTCTACTCCTACACCTCAGATGGGATGTGCTTGGGCTATTTTTAATTATCAGTATTAGGTCAGCAGGCTACCCATACAGATGTAATAGTTGGATAGTTTTCATTTTTAAAGTTTTTGTATATTTTATTTGAAGATTTCTTTTTTTGTTTAAAGGAAAAGTCACCTAAGAAATGTAACAAACCATCTCTGTGTGTATGTGCCTTCAAGTAGCCTGTTGATGTTTAGGGATCCCATGAATTTAGTAGGGTTTTCTAAGGCAGTTCTAGCTTCTTCATCTGAAATGCAGCCCACAGCCCATGATATTTGTTGATGGTCTCCCATCCAAGTATTAAACAGGGCTAAATAAATAAGGTGAGTTTCTAAAATCAGACAGGATGTAATGCCTTTAGGGTATTTACATTTAACAATTTAGAGGTAAAATGGAATGTCCTTCCCACAATCATGTGAATCTCTGAGGCAGTCCTGCTAATGTCTTCCAAAATCAAAGTACATTCATGAAACCCTTTCAGGGGCAGAATTTTCAAAAAAGACACACATGGAGACAGGCAGACAGGCAGGCAGACAGACACACGCACGCGAGCGCGCGCACACACACACACACACTAAGTTTGGTCTATTGTTTCCAAATCTTACAATTTATTTTGAGGCTACATGTTTAAATTGGCTTAAAGATTGAATTCAACTAGAAAATAAGAATTTATTAAGATGAGAAGAAGGGGATGACTTAGGTTTGGCTTTCATGCTTGTTACATGATAAAGTAAGGGTTAACAAGGATGTTATTAACCCCTTTATAAGCAAACCATTATTAGATGTCTTGAAAAAATATAGACGGGTTATATGTGAAAAGATACCAAGCTAGGCCTCGCCACATGAGGCATTATATAAAAGTGAAGCTTGGTTAAAAGAGACCTGGTACACTTAGAAAGATGTATCATTCTACGAAGGAAACAAGGTAAGACTAAAAATATAAAAGTAACTGGAAAAAGAGGGCAAACAGGGCAATTGGTTTCTAAACAACTAAAGTAGAGATATCTAATGAGTATAGAAACATCAGATTTGGAAATAAAAAAATGGTTGGTATCTAGTAAAAAAACATTGGTATCTGTCTTATATAACATTATGTCAAAGTTGTACATGGAAGCTGATGTGGTTAAAGAAAATATGATTAAATGGTCACACAATCTGGGGTACTCAGTTGAACTGCTGCAATGGGAACAACATGGAGTAGTACATTAAAATTACAGCATGTCAAGATCCAAAGGAGAACTACTATAAAATGTATTTTAGATGGTACCTAACTAAAATCTATGGAAACTGTTCAAATAAATCTAAATAGTAAATTTAGGGAAGACTGGGATAAAGTACTGAAATATTTACAGAAGGAATGGGGAAACATCATGATGATAGATGATAGTAAACAACTGAAAGAAAATTAAGTTAGAATGTTTTTTTTTAATTTTTGTTTTGACATGTAAGTCAATAAAAAAAAATTTAGACAATGAAGATAACAGTATAAACAAACAGAAAAAGAAAAAGAAGGACAGATAGTAAAAACCAGAAAGACCAGAGATAATACTAAGAAGTTGCAAATAAGGAAGTAATGAGGGGATGATTGTATGATTGTGTGTTTATATTTTTGTTTGTTTATTGATCTCATGTAGGTATATGAGTATATGGCTATGTTCCAGTACGTTATGTTGTGTGTATGGTAAAATTTTAGGTGTTTTTTATTGGATGTGTAAAATTTAATTAAAAAAAAGAGATCCACAACCCAGCAAATTAACTGAATCATGCAAATGTTAAGGAAGTACTATACTGTTGCCAGAGCAGTTACGAGTATTTATGAGCATATGTCTCTTGCTTCCTCTATGGTTTTATATACCCAATTTAAGAAGGTTATGTAAAAATACCAGTGGCAGTTGCTTTAGCTATACGTTCAGAGTTATTCGAACTTTAAATTAATTTCATGTATTCTTACTATTTTCACTCAGTAGAGTCTACAAACAAAATATTCTTCCAGAAGTAAAGTATTTCACTGTGGGGAAAACCGGAAGTAACAATTTTCCTTGCCACTTCACCTTGGTTTTCTAATTCTGCACCTTTTCTTAACATATCTTCTAAGATATGTGGACAGCTGTTGTTACAACAGCACCTTTTTTTTTAACCCCAAAGCTTCATTTCAGTTTGTTTTTGTGCCTGAGAAAGAGAAGCAAGTGCATGTTTCATCCATGCTATTTTCCTTCATAAAGTCATCATTAGTACTAATTACATCTTCATTAAGAGACTGAACAGTAACTGGCAGTTATTGAACTACTAATTGCTTTTAATTTAGAATCCCTGCTTGTGCCAAAGGAAGTAGGACTTTGTAGAGTTTTACAGAAACTTCCCTAAATAACTGGAGAAAAGAACAGCATTTCTGAATCTTGCATAGTGAAATAAGAGTTCGTATTGCCTGACAAAATTCCTTTTAACACCTCTCACTGTTAAAAGTCCCAGAAGAAAAGAATCTTGTCACTGCCTACATTAGACCTCAGCTTGGAAGATTCAACAAATTCCTTATTTGAAGATCACGATAAAGTGGGATTTCAAAACCAGAAGCAGTTTGACTTTGGGGAGCTATACTGAGTATTTTTTTTACAGATATTTTGAACAAAATTTGTCAATTCTTTTACCATCCTTTTATCAATTCTAAGCCATCCCCAAGTAATAAGAGGGGGAAGGATTCTTGCCAAGCTACACAACTCTAGAATATTTTCATGGGGACTCTGAACAGGTGTGAAAATCCATTTATAATTAGGTGTTTTTATTTGTTTTATAACAACAATACAAAACAAACAATTAATACATAAATAACAAATAGCCTTGGATGACAATATGTAAACTTGCACAATAGCAAGCCCTAAGAACATCATACTGTATTTGTGTGAGGCACAGAGACCATGAAGAAATACTTACAACATTTACAAGCCCTGAAATCATAACAACAACATTATTTGGAAGGGAGGAATTCTGTAAAAAAAGTCATGTTTACATATATCTTGCTAGGTTCTGTGTTACACACATCCATATTATTACTGGAGATGAATGCAGGAGACCTAAGTTCAAATCCTGCTCAATTATAAAACTCACCAACGACCTCAAAGACATCACTGCATCTAAGCTTAACCTATACTCAGAAAGTTATCACCTCTATTGCTGGCAAACTTCAGTTCATGCACCAGAGTACTTGGGAATCGGGGGAAAGTCACGGTATGATTTAGATTTAACAAACAAGATGTCTAATCCAATACTCTAAAGAAGGCCTCAGCTGCACCAAATAAATGCTGCATAAAATAAGTCAATTGTTTTCTCCTTCCAAAGCTGCAAAGTGTTCTCACCTTGATTTTTATACTGTGGTTACAAATGGCATTTCAATAAACCCATGCATCCTATGATATGTCCACCTATGACTATTTCACAATGAGTATATGGATGGAGAGAGAGGAAAATAACTATCTGGATTTATGCCAATCTGTCCACTAAATAAAGATCTATGAGTGCTAGCAAGAAAACACCACTCTTATAACAAATTGAAGTGTAAGAAAACACAAATTGAAGTGTAAGAAAAGAGACTGCTAATAGAACGAAAGAATGGGCTGACATAGGCAGTTCTAAATTATAGGTGGGAGGACAATATCAGGGAAAGGATTTATGTTGAATGCAGCCAGTTAGTAAGATTAATGAGGGCAGAAATCACACTGCACGGTGGTCAATCTTCAATAATTTAAGGATAATAGAAACTAATTTCAAGGTGATTTTTTTTTAAAAAAAAATCCTCACTGAAATTAGGACTAGACTACTTCATGCTGCAGAGTTCACACTGTGTAAAGTCTGAACGCTGCCAACTATGAAGAGAAGTGAGAAACACTGCATCAATAATAATTAGCATTAACACCTACCCTAGAAGGCTAATAACCAGAGGTACAATTGGGGGCAAAACAAATAATTTTATGGGTTTTATTTTAGGCAGGTCAGGAAGATTCACAACCAAGTTAAAGGACCATTCCTTAATACATTAAACTGAAAAACAGCAGTCTTTTTAAAAATGTTGGAGAATGTGTGCTTTATACTTTAAACTTAAATCCCATGTATCAGGAAAAGCCACAATTAAAAAGTAAAGATGGTAAAAGTGCACAGTGCACATAAGTAATATTATCAACTCATAAAGACTCAGTTAGAAAACCAAACCAATTTACAACTTTAGGTTTGGGACTACAGCTACCAGTCCTAGATGGAGTCACACTCTCCCTGAAGAACTCTGTTCGCAGCCTGGGGGTACTTCTGGACTCGTTGCTTCACATGACTAGTCAGGTGAATGCGGCAGTCAGCAGTGCCTGTTATGAGCTTCAGCTGATACACCAGCTGCACCCTTTCCTAGACATGAAGGACCTGGAATATGTGATACATGTTTTGGTAACCTCACATTTGGACTTCTGCAACGCGCTCTACATGGGGCTACCCTTGTGTTTAACCTGGAAACTTCAGCTGGTTCAAAACAGTCAGGCTCATCATTGGAACATCTAGGAGAGAGCACATAACACCGGTGCTCAAGTCTCTCCACTGGCTGCCGATCAGTTTCTGGATGCAGTACAAGATGTTGGTTTTAACCTTTAAAGCCCTACATGGCTTGGGTCCATCTTATCTTAGGGACCACCTCTCTCTGTATGAACTCCCCCCCCCCCCCCGGTCGTACACTTCGGTCCTCTGGGAGGAACCTGCTGCAGCCTATGAAAACTAGGCTGTTGCAGGCTTCTCAGAGGACTTTTTCTGCTACTGCTCCCAGGCTTTGGAATGGCCTGCCAGACGAGTTGCATCTTATCACATCCTTAGACTGTTTTTAAAAAGCTCTAAAGATGCATCTTTTCCAGCAGGCCTTCCCTGAAACCTCCTAGTTCCCGGCTCCAAAACTGGGTTTTAATCTTCTGTCAGCTCCCTACATTCGACCCTGCTGCTACTGTCTACCTCGCCTAAGGAATACTGTTCTATAATGATGCACTTTGTTTTTAATTGCACTTGGTTTTAATTTATTGCTAGTTTAATTTAATTTTAAGGGGTGGGAGGTTTGGTAATGGGTTGTTATTGAATTGTTTTAATCTGTGTCTTTTAAAAAATTCTGCTGTAACCTGCTCCGATTGTTTTGATAGAGGAGCGGGCTATAAATAAAAACTTATTATTATTATTATAGCCACTCTATCCCTTTAAATCCGCAAGACAGGTTTTAGACCCTCTTCTTCCTTTTACCTGTTCTCTTTTTTCTTTTACTACTTACATATTGTTAGAAAAATTTTGTTTTTAGATTCTAATTGAATTGTTTTAGACTGTACTTCCTCGCCTACTTTTCTAGGAGTAAGTGGCATTGAGTTAATGGGTATTCTTACATGGAGAGTGACAAGTCTGAACAAGGGAGCTTTCTCTACATGAGGACATTTTTCATGTATGTAGGTCTTCACACCCACAGTTCCCTAAAGCTTGGAGAGGACCCACACATGTGGAAGCTCTCCTGCAAACTCTATATGAGGAGAGAAAACAGAACTGGAAACAGAAGGGCAAGGTTAGTTGCTCCTCTTTTTTATGTGCATACTTCTAGAGTGGGGGGGGGCAGGGTTTTTACACACACACACACACACACACCGGTTACTCTGTCATTCCAAGGTTAACCTCTTGAGAAATCCAGGAGGGAGGAGGAAGAAGAAGTAGAAAAACTTCACCAACATAGCAGCTAGTAGCTAAAATAAAGATAGTGGATAGCACTGGGAAAACGGAGATTAAGTGTTCTGTCAGAAAATATCCTCCTCCCATAGCTCATCCATGAAAAACATTTTCAGCCCTAAAAACAAAATGGAGAGAAAATTTGGAATGGATTTAGTTGACAGATTTTTTTTGTTTTGTTTTCCCTCAGTCATAACCCAGTTTCCTTTTTTAGGTATATTAATAACCCTATTTTTTCCCTGTCGCTTGTTATGTAACTCTTGTCTTATGAAATCTCTACAGTAGTGTGGTATGTTTGCAAAAATGTAATTATGTAAAATCAAGGAATGCACTGTCACCCTCCCCTCCCTCTCAAAAGCCATGAGAGGACATCCAATGACAGCTTGTTTCCATGGTAATATAAAATAATATTCCTGCTGTTATGAACACCAGCTCTCTAAAATGCAAGTAATCCAAAAGGAAAGAATAATGGAACCCAAATACTACCTTATTGGGCAATTTCTAGTCATGCTAATTATTCTTTCCACCCAACCCTAAAAACATATCTGGGGAGACTATGGAATGTATATGCAAGTATGTAAATCAACATGCTTAATCATCAACATGATCTCGGTGCTACCCATGGAAGCTAACTGGACTGGGGGGCTGCATCTTATTTCCACACTAATACTAGGACAGTACCTTCCATTGCTGGCTATTTTGTGTGGGGATGGATGGATGTCCTCAAATGCAATCTAAGTTGCATGATACGCATAGCTGTGTTCTCCAGTGCCTAGCTATGATCTTCACTCCCCAACACCTACTGCTTGTAACAAATGCATCACTTGTTCCAGTAGCTAAGCCTGGACTTCATGCTGTAGGCTGGAAAAATCACATGGACATAGGGTACGCTGAGAAAAACTCAGGAGGAATAAGATGTTTGCTCAGGGCATGTCTCTGCATCCTGGAATAGAGTTGAGACATTTTTGTACTGGTGGCATACATTGGAACATTCTATTTGAAGTCAGTACCTATTATTCACTCCTCCCACTCCCTTCAAATATATCTGTGGAAACCAGTCAATCCTACAAGAGGTCCAGATGCAAGGCTATTCCCCACCCCAAAAACAACAGAAACCACAAATGAGGCTCAGCAACATCAGTGGCCTCGAAATCATATATTAGCTTTCTATCTTCCCAGGGCTCTTATGCTTGTCATGAGTGCATGACACATATAGCAATGTGCAGGTGGCAGCATCCAGCATGGAGGTGGAGTAGTGGTGTCAACTGCATGTGTTGTTCTCTTCCTCATTGCATAGTTTTAGTATCACAGTGGTCATGTATAACTGCAACCATATTCCTCTGAGGTGCAATTATGATAATGTTCAGTGAATGCTGTTAGTGATTCAGTGTTTTCACTGTAGTCAACACATTGCCCTTTTGTGGTTTACCTCAGTTGTTCTCAGAATATGGCACAGCTCCTGGAAGAGAAGTTAAGATCCTCCACAAGGTATCAGCACTCGCAATCTGCTATGAGCTGCCACAACTGGAGCTCCAGAGCGCTATCTTCAAAATTCCTAATTGCACAATAAACCAAGCAATGGCTGGCAAATATTATTGGAACAAGACCTGCTAGGAGAATAACCAGCACACAGAAAACAAACCTAATGTATTCATGGAGTTGTGGAAGCAGGTGGGGAGCATCTAGATAAAAATTAAGGGGAAGGGAAACAACAGGGACATTTCTGTGGGCATCTACTGAAGACCCCCAAGTTAGATTGAGGAACTGGATGATGCCTTTCTAGAACAGATGACCACATGCTCAGAAAAGGAAAGATGTAGTAGTGATGGGTGATTTCAATTATCCTGAGATCTGTTGGAAGTCAGACTCAGCCAAAACATTAAGGGCTAGCAAATTCCTTACTTGCCTGGAAGACAATATCGTTATCCAGAAGGTGGAAGGGCAAGGGGATCAGTCATTTTAGATTTGATCGTAACTAACAAGGAAGACCTGGTTAATGAGGTGCAAGTGGTGGGATCCTTAGGTGGGAGTGATCATTTTCTCTTGGAGTTTGTTATACAGTGGAAAGGAGAAGCCAGGCATAGTCATATACACATTCTAGACTTTAGGAGAGCTGATTTCAGTAAATTTAAGAAAATACTGGGGGTGATCCTGTGGCCAGGAATAGTAAAACAGAAGGGTGTTCAGGATGGATGGGAGTTTCTCAAAGGAGAGATACTCAAGGCACAATTTCAAACTGTTCCAATCAGGAGGAAAAATGGGAGATATCTCAAGAAACCAGGATGGATGACTAATGAACTTTTAACCGAGCTAAGTTTTAAATGGAACATGTATAAGAAATGGAAAAATGGGGAAATCACCAAGGAGGAATTCAAACAAATAGCTCACATATGTAAGGGGGAAGTCAGAAAAGCAAAGGCACAGAATGAGCTCAGGCTTGCTAAAGAGGTGAAGAAGAATAAAAGGGGCTTTTTGGGTATGTCCATAGCAAAAGGAAGAAGGAAATGATAGGGCTACTAAATGGAGAAGATGGAAAAATGCTAACAGGGGACACAGAAAAGGCAGAATTACTCAACACCTTCTTTGATTCAGTGTTCCCAGAAAAGGAAAGGCTGCTCAACCTGTGGAAAATGGAGTAGAGGACACAATAGGAGAAATGCAACACATAATAAGTAAAGAGGAAGTATAGGAATACCTTGTTAATCTAAATTAAGGCTCCAGGACAAGATGACCTACATCCAAGGTGATTAAAAGAACTGGCAAAAGTAATCTCATAGTCATTGACAATAGTTTTTTAAGAACTCCTGGAGAACAAGAGTAGTTTCAACAGACTAAAGGAGGGCACATGTTGTTCCCGTCTTCAAAAAGGGGAAAAAAGATACTCCCACAATTATCATCCAGTTAGTCTGACATCAAAACCAGGAAAGATTCTAGAGCAGATTGTTAAGGAGAGAGTCTGTGAACATTTAGAAAGCAATCCCATAATCACAAAAAAGTCAACATGGGATTCTGAGAAATGAGTCATGCCAGAATAATCTGATCTCCTTTTTTGATAAAATTACCAGCTTGATAGACAAAGAGAATGATGTAGATATAGAATATCTCGATTTCAGAAAGGCCATGATATTCTTGCAGAGAGGCTGGTAAAATGTGGGCTAGACAATGTGACTGTTAGGTGGATTTGTAATTGGTTGACCAGCTGAACCCAAAGGGTGCTCAACAATGACTCCTCTTCATCATGGAGAGAAGTGAGTAGTAAGATGCCACAGAGTTCTGTCCTGAGCCCAATGCTATTCAACATCTTTATCAATGACTTTGATGAAAGAATAGAGGGCATGCTTATCAAATTTGCAGATTACACCAAATTAGGAGGAGTAGCTAATACCCCAGAGGACAGGATCAAAAGTCAAGATGACTTTAATGGATTAGAAAGCTGAGCCAAAGCTAACAAAATGAACTTGTTCATTTTGCATGGTGAAATATAAGGCACTGAACTTAAAAATTAAATGCATAGACATAGGATGGAGTATATCTGGCTTAACAAGACTACATGTAAAAGGGATCTAGGAGTCCTGGTAGACCACAAGTTCAAAATGAGTCAACAGCGAGATGTGGCAGCTAAACAGGCCAATTTGATTCTAGGATGTATCAGTAGAGGTGTAGTGTTTAGATCAAGGGCCTCACCTGGAATAGTGCCACTCTATTCTGCTTTGCTCAGGGCTCACCTGGAATACTGTGTCCAGTTCTGGGCACCACAATTCAAAAATTCAGATGGCCATCTGTTGTGTTTGCCTTGACTGAGAGTTCCTGCATGGTAGGGGGTTGGACTGGATGGCCCTTGTGGTCTCTTCCAACTCTATGATTCTTTAATTCTATGATTTCTGGGCACCACAATTGAAAAAGGATGTTGACAAGATGGAGTGTATCCAAAGGAGGGTTACCAAAATGATGAAGGGCCTGAAAACCATGCCTTATGAAGAAAGATTTAGGGAGCTGGGTATATTTAGACTGGAGAAGAGATGGTTAAGAGGTAATATGGTAGCCCTGTATTTGAAGTGGTGTCACATTAAGGACAGGGTAAGCTTGTTTTCTGCTGCTCCAGAGACTAGAAAATGGAACAATGGATGCAAGCTATAGGAAAAGAGATTCCACCTCAACATTAGGAGGAACTTCTTGACAGTAAGAGCTGTTTGTCAGAGGAACACACTTACTCAGAGAGTGGTGGAGTCTCCTTCTTTGGAGGTCTTTAAAGAGAGGGTGGATATCCATTTGTTGGGGATGCTTTGATTGCTTTGATTTTTCCTGCACGGCAGGGGGCTGGACTGGGCAGCCCTTGTGGTCTCTTCCAACTCTATGATTCTATGATTCTAAAATAGAATATACATTTCTACATTTATCTCTAGTTTTTGTAAATTTAATGTCTTGCTTTCTATGTCTGGATCCACTATTAAATATTACTGAAAGCAGGGAAAATGGAAGATTACATCACCAAGTAAATAAATACCTTTATTTAGCTATGAAACACCTTACTCCTTAAGGTTTGATGTCGTAACCTCTCAGTATGGCTTCTTGCTTAGAAGCTGCAACCCTCCCCCATATTTTGGTATTTTTTTCAGTTCATGAATATATATTAATATGGTTTAACTCTTCTAGTTAAAATAGATATCTGGAAATTAGGATAAAGCAAATGTTGAAAGTCTGATGACCTAATCACATTGCATTACTTTGAAGTATTGACTCTCAAAGGCTCCTTCCCACAAGTCAAAATGCATCTTTCTTTTGTTTAACATGCCTAAGGGCCTTTCAAGACCATGACAAGAAATGATCCTATTTTTACTGTTTCCTAAAGCAAAGGAGCAAAGTCAAGGCAAGTTTATTAGAATCATTAGTCAAAATGTCTGTGTCAAAATTAGTCAAAATGCCTGTCCCTTATGATGTTCAACCTGGGTCTCTAGCAACAGATGACTGGGAACGGCCCTGGTTCCTTTTTCTACTGATCTTCTGCAGGTGTATTTGAATTATTTACAACATCATATTTATTTCAAGCCTTTCTCCCATGCTCTTCAGTCAACAAGGCTTGTAGAACAGCTTACGTAAGATCAGTAAAAACAACAGCAAATCGTTCCAAGAATAAAAGGGTATTTGGTCTTTAAATGGTCTAATTAAAAAGTGGTGGCAGTGATAATGAAAGATTTATCTATCTGGATGTTTCTTCTTTTCTTGATAATAAGAAAGTTAGCTCTAGCTTCTGTGAGGACAGGAGAAGGCCAGTCTCAGCATGTAAAGTAGCAGCATATTATCACAAAAGGTAGCACGGTAAGTTTCTCCTTACATCAATGGATTTTTCATTATTAGAAATAAAAACCTGTTAAGGGAACTCACAGATAGTCTAGACCAGCAATCAACTAATGCAGGAAATCTTCAGACACAGCTGCTCTAACTTGCTATATTCACCCAATGAGAATATTTCAATTTGAAGATTCCCTCTTAATTATTTTGTCTACTTTCAACATACCCACATTAGATCTGGTTTCCAGGCTGCTCTTGATAATTTTGGTTTACTTCAGTTTTTGATCACTTCTCAGGATGTCTGACTATGCTTGTATACTTTCCCAAGAAAGTTTCCCTGCAGAAGCATCGAGGTTGCTTAGCTGCAGAGGCTACTGATGGGCTTCTGCTAGTAAGAAATCAACAGTTCTTCAGCTACAGTGGCAGATAGTTTTTGTCAGGCGTTCTCACCATCTTCCCACTCTACAATGACCCATCACACTGTTTCTGTCATTCTATATACAACTTCCTTTCTGGTCCAAATCCTACCTAACATGTAAATGGAAATTAATATTTTTATCCCAACTTGCTACACACAATTCTAAGTTCTAAAAGCAAGCAAGGAAGGAGGGGAAGGATCCTTTGATAAATGTTTAATTTGTGTCAACAAATATGGGACTCAGCGGGAATAGCACAGGACCTAATGTGCCCCTCAAGATATTAGACTGCATTTCAAGAATTCTACACCATTGGCTATGCTGATAGAGCAATCCAATAATATCCATAGCACAGCACAATTCTGAAACCTACACTTGTTTCCAGGCTGTGTTAAATAACAATTAAACTAACAGATCCATATAGCAAAATCTGGTACTTTCTCTTGCCCACTGGCTTTGCCTGCTGATCTTCTATTTTTAAAACTGTGTCATAGGTATCATTTTCCTTTGGAGAAGGGTCTCTTGTCAGAGAAAAAAAAATCAACCAACCAAAATGATTTAAGTTAAAGAAAAAGTATAGGAAATATAAGGTCCTCCATTTAACTGAGCTGCCTACACATGTACTGAAGGCTGTTGAAAAGGGCACAAGATTTCTTGACCCCCCTGTAAATACAGGCATCAAGGGAAGCAAGACAGGATGGTTGCTGTCTTTATATTTCTTCTTTCCTTTTTCCACACCCATGGTGGCCATGGACATAGAAATTAGCTAAATTTAGTTCTCCGACAACAGACTAGAATGGAAAATAGGGAAAGCCACCACTCCTAGATGAAAAAGGATTGCACTCTTTTCATCTTTGGGTGAAAACATACAGCTTGAGAGGTCATTTTTATGAAAGTGGCAAGATAAAAAAAACCTAACCATTCTATGAAGCTAAAACACGACAATATTCTCTAACGGATGCAGAATGGAAAGTGCAGTCAGTCCATGAAATGGCAACAGAACACAGATATCTTGTCATCCCTATCTGAAACCTCATAGGGAGAAAAACTGAAAGGAAAGGATGTAAATGGACAGGGATATGGTGGGCAACTGCTACTTTCCCTTTCTTTTCTCAGTTGTGCCTCTTCCTGAAGAACTATTGAAAATAAGAAAAATGGACAATTGAATAGATGATACTGTAGATTAATAATCTACATACCTTTATGCTAGCATAGGCTGCGTCAGTAAAATACAATCTATTGATTCCTTGGCTTTCTTTTATCTCATATGAGGCACTGAACTCTGGGCAATGAAATTCTACCTTCTTGTTCCTGCCTACAAGTAGATATGCACTTTTATGGTAATGTTGCTGTTCCCAAGGACAACTTTAGATATGATTTGTAGCATGCAACACCTCTTCTCATTTGGTGGAACTTCAAATGAGAGGTCTGTAATTTGTAACAGGCCCTCAGGTCATAAGAAGTATGGATTATTAGTACAGTGGCTGAGGTGGGCTGAGCATAAGCCTTGCATGTTATGAGAGAATAGGATATCAAACGATTACCACGCCTGTCACAGAGAAATGTGAAAAGTCAGTTCTGATAGATTATATATGATTAGTACAAGGGCCTTAGGCAGGGAAGTCTGTCCATGAAAGCAGTCTTTTCCTTTATTCTGTTTAATACAACTATCAAACTCAAAGTAAACCTCATTAGCAACATAACTGATCTCTTGGTCTCATCCTGGAGGCTCCTTTGTATACTCTGAATCAAATGATTGGTTGATCTACAAAGTTAATATTTGAAATGGTGGACAAGTAGCTCCTCCGACTATATTTATCTTCTGTTTAACTAATCTATTTTTATCAGTTTTAATACATTGTTAAATAATTATTTTTAGCCCATGCAATTTTTAAAGTTCTATACTAAAGAATCTGACAAAAGTGGGACTGAAAAATGTCAAGCTTTGTAAAATAAAATATTTATTGTACTTGCATTCTACTCTGATTAGTTTTCCACTTAACAACCTGATTTTTCTTATTTTAGATTATGCTTTCATCACACCACCACATTCACACTGATGAATTTTTTTTCTGGAATTTGATATGACATAGATAGCCTGGTACAAACCTCTGTCAGTGCTTGGAAAACTTACCTTTCAGTCTATAGCTCCTAGAATCTCCAGCTTTTGACAGTGACCAAGAGCACTTTTGCACTGTTAAAACTAGTGCACCACCTGTGTCCATTCCTGGAGAAGTCAGAACTGGCCACAGGGGTCCATGCTTTGGTTATTATGCATTTAGTCTACTGTAATGTGCTCAACATTCTTGCGTCATCAGAAATTTTCAAATGGATGAGGGTTAGGCTTTTTAAATGCTGTATAATTTAGATTTTAAGGTTTGTATAAACTTTTTAAAAATACATTTTAATTTTAAACACATAATGTTTTTAACATTTAATAAATATTTCATTTTTTAAAACTTTGTATCTAATACGTTTTATTTCTAGCCCACCCCATTGAACGAGCAATCGGGGCGGGGTACAAAAGAGAATAACAATTAACAAAGCAAACATACATAGCAGTAATAGTAACAACAAAAATACATAGTAATTATAACAAAAAATAAAATTAACAAAGCAAAATACATAACAATTAACATATCAAACAAGTAAAAAGAAAATCTTCATTCTCAACCCCCATCCCAATCCTAAATCCAGGAGCCAAGGCATGAGAGTAGCCCAGGTGGAGGTAGGGCAAACAAACACTCTCTCAGCCGAGTCTTCTTCACTGGCAGATGTTGGGGAGCATCTATTAAAATATCTATATTTTAATGCTTTTATATTATTTTTATCTTGTACTGTTTTAAATTTGTTGTGAGCCACCTTGAGTGCTAATATCAGGAGAAAGGTGGGATGATAATAACAATAACAACAAAAAATAACAAAACAATAATAAATGATAGAATGAAAAAAGATCACATGGAAAAAAATTACACTTCTGTATAAACTTGCTGGAAACGGTTTGCTTCAAATATTGTCTGAAATGGCGATCCTGGTTTCTTTCTGTTAGGAAATCCAGCATATGATTCCCACCCTAAACTCCTTTATTAATAGTATGAAAACTGTAACAATCTAGGGAAAGCCAGAATACTGGCTTATCATATTCTGTAGAGATGTAAGTCTTAAGTAGGTTGCTTCTCCAAGGAAGCAATGAGTAATTTTAGCAATTTTATTTCCCTCTATGAGAAAGTCTATTTGCAATGTTTGACTTATTTGGGACACAGTTCGCATGTGGTTCTTTTTTCATGGAAAACAGGATTTTCTGTGTGGGAAACTGCATTCTTCGTGAAGAAAGTAAATTTCTATGCAGGATTATTATTTCCTGCACACACAATGTTATTTCCTGCTCATCCCCAATTGTTGCTTTCCATGCAATCCAATCATGTGAAATTTTGACATAGAACATATCACCAATTACAACATTTCTGTGTAGAAAATGCCTTTTCTATATGAAACCATCATGTGTGTATTTTATACAGAATAAGTTGTTAACTGCAAAGATTCTCATCAGTCCATGATTATTCTCATCAGGTGACAGGAAACACTTTTCAAATATTTTCCAATATTCTTTCCATTCCTAATATCCTGTGGCAGTAATATCACTGGGGTGTGTGTGCAGCAGGTGCGTGATGCACCAAATGACACCCCAAGAGGGAAGTAACACCCCAAGAGGGGGTGATACCTGTTCAGCCCCCCCACACTTCATCCCCTGTGCACTCTGCTCTATCCTCCCCATGCACACTGTTTTGTATCCCGCAACACACTCCATCTCACGTACACTGTCCAGTCCTTTTCCAGGGGGCAGAGCAGCATGTGTTCCCTCTTCCTGTGCTCCCCCCCCCCATGCATGCTGCTCCATGCCTCTACACATGCTCTTTTTCCCTGTGCTCCACTTCTCACCCACCATTCTCTCCTTTTTCAGAGCAGTGTGTACATGTGGAGATGGAGTGGGTGGATGTATGGGGGGGGGAGTGGTGTCAGGGATGGCATGAGGAGAGGGAGCACGGTGACACCCAGTGCAGGAACATGGCTGTCCTGTGGCTTGGGTCCAACTTATCTTCAGAACCGTCTCCTTTCATATAATCCTCCCCACACACTTAGAACTTTGGGGAACAAGACTCTCCACGACCTCCCAGAGGACCTTCTCAGCTGTCGCACCCAGATTGTGGAATGGCCTGCCAGACTAGATATGTCATATTATCACCCTAAACAGCTTTAATAAAGCTATATAGATGGATCTCTTCCAGCAGGCCTTTCCTAAATAGTTCCACAAAATCTAATTGCTGAATTCCGACCTCACCACAGCCACATTTTTTTAAAAAGTATGTTGTATATTTTATGTTGTTTATGTTTAATTTTATTTTAAGCGGGGGGGGGGGGGTGTTTGAGGGATTTGAATTGTATGCTGTTGTTGTTTTTAATCTTTGTAAGCCTCCCCGATTGCATCTTGTAGAGGGGCGGGATACAAATAAATATTATTGTTGTTGTTGTTGTTGTTGTTAATGTAATGTGTAACACAAATGAATGGGACAAGAGAAAGGATGCATCTGTTTCATTATCACCAAACAGAGGACATTGGTTGTAAACTATATAAATCACAACAATGTTTATATCAGTTTTCAGCAAATACTCCTTTTGAAAACTTGAACACATTTACAAATGTTCAATAGAGGAAGTTTCTTACACAGAAACTAAAATGAAAAATTTGGTGCCAGATCTTGCTCATACATCTGGATTCGAACAGATATTATTCACTCAGCCTTTATCATGTTCCATAACCTTGGAGATATTAATGGCAAATTAAGGAGGTGCTTTTGTGGGCAAGTGAAGCATATTGTGAGCAAAATGTTCTGAAAATGCAAATATCTGACTTGATCTTTCCATATGTGAAAAGTAAATATGTTAAGCTCAGAGGAAATTACTTTATACTGACTTGGACTATTGGTCCATTTGGCATGGTATATATAGAAAGTTACTTGAATGAAAATGAAAATGAGTTATTGTTCTTGAAAGAAAAATAGCTATGGTAAAAACAAACAAACTATAAGTTCTATTTAAATAGAAACAGAAGAAGGAATTCATGAATTTGCTCTAAATATCTAGCTCAGAAATTACTGCTTGATATCCTCTATAGTTTCTACCGACCAGGACTCCAATTACAATCTTCTCCTTCCCCAAATTTTACTTGCAATTACTAATGGTTTGAACTCATGTGGTTCCCAACACAGGTACCATTATACCTCAAGATGATATTGAAACCATTATATCCCAAGATGTAAAGACAAAAGACCAGTGGAAGCTGGTGAACCAAGTGTCAACAGCTGGTGCATTAATTTTAGGCTTTAGTTCAAAGTAAAAGCTTAATCCAAGATAGTTTAATTAAAAACTAAAACCTGGATTCCCCACTCCAGCAACATCTGAGCCATTATTTGTCAGTACTAAAGATCATCCATCAGCAACTGAGCAAGGTGTAAATCTTAGTGAAGACAGTTGTGTGGAACCAATGCTCTCCAGTAATGAGAGCACAAAGAAGTACAGAAGAAAGTGGTAACCTAGGCTCTAGTACTAGAAGCTATGCTTCTGGCTCTTTAAACAGGATTATGTCTGATACTGGAGTCATCGCTGGGAGAAAAATGCTTACAGAAAAGAAATGTGGGGAGGTAAGCCATGGGTTGGATTTTGTACTCACCCGCACACTATTTTGGTGTTACACTGAGACCTCAACACCTTATTTCTATGGGAGTGAAACAGTTCAACCTTTAGACTTAAAAATCTGTGAATACTGTTTAGTTCTGGAGAAGACAAGGGCATACATCCTGGACTCTGGAACATATTTTGGGAGAGTCAGGCTGTCTTTGCTCTTGGCAGGCTCCAAGGCCCAAAATGAAGAGGATGGAATGGGATTCAGGTGAACAAAGTGGTCATTAACAAACACAAATCTTGGCTGCTAGGCTACACAAGGAAATCTCTGTGGATGCCACACATTCAAACAGAAACACAAAACAGAATGTTTCTTTTTGTTGCCAATTACCTATCATATTAATGAAACCAAAATTTACTGCTCTAACTCATTTCAATACACATGGTTTTTATCTTGTCAGAAGAAGGCGCAAACATGTCATACTATAAAGCCCACCAACTATGCTGCCACTCAGGATGTTAGGCAGTAACATGTAGAAAGTTAACAGATGTCTCCTGTTTGCCAACAAGTATTATCAATGAAATATATCAAGTGCAGTCATTTGTACGTATAAACAGTAAAAAGGACGAGATGTGCAATGCAATTATCCTGTCCTGAATATCTCAAAGAGGTAAAAGTCCCCAAAGGAACTTTTATGTCAAAATGCAGCACCACTGAACTTTGTAGTCCAACTCTTGGGCATTTTTAAATCGGTCTAGGAAAAAGGAACAGGTGTTCTTTTTATAGAGTAGAGACAAGTGTTATTCACCCTTTATGCATACTAATAAAAATTCAGACATTTAAAAACTATTGTAATAGTGTCTGAACATTTTATTAATGCACTCTGTGCTCCCATTTTTCTTTAAACTAGCCAGTCTATGTTGTGGATTTCCACACATAATAAAGATGACAGTCCGTGATGCTGTGTCTTAATTAGCAAGAACATGAATACCTTTTATATAGACTACTAAATTAATGAGAAAGATCACTGCAGGATTTAAAAAGAGATCCTTCTACTTGTACAGCCCTTGAGTTAGAATGCTCTTGGCCAGCACTAATAATTCAAAAATGCAACACAGACCAAAAACTGCAGGGATCAGGCTGCTGCTTCAAATTACTAAGGAAACACAAAAAGAAAGATGTTGTCACCTTTGAACCTGTTAAATTATAGACAGTCTAGTAATTTACTGCACCAGAGAGATAAAATCTCTATAAAACCAGAAGACTTGTTATTACAATACCAGCACTGGTACCCTAAATAAAGAAAAGGCCTCAGGCAGATTGGACCAAAGGACATAAGAAGGATCCTGTTGAATCAGACCTATGATCCATCAACTGCACATTCTTTTCACACAGTGGTAAAGCACTTCTCTTGTGGAAAGCCCACCAGCAGAATATGGTTACAACTGAACTCCCTGACAATAACTATTTAGAGCTTACTGTCTTTAATACCTGAAGCAAAATATAGAAACTCTGACTAGTAGCTAATACATGGCCTTATCTAACAAATATGCACCTGATTTCCTTTAAAAGCTGTCCAAGTTGTCTGCATGGGCCAAGTGAACCAGTTTCCCTTGCCCCTCTCTGAACAATCTTGCCAAGAAAATCTTGTAATAGGTTTGCCTTAGAGTCACCATAAATTGGTAATGACTTGAAGGTGCACAATAACAAAGTAATTTTAATGAAATGTTTTTGAAAAAGGATGCTTTTATTTTATTCACGATTGTGCCTTCACAAATATATGGAGAATTTCTGTCTGCTCTTTATCAACTGAATTACAATATAAATTGCTGTTGTTGTGTACCTTCATGTTGTTTCCAACACATGCTGACCCTAAGGTAAACATATCATGGGGATTTCTGGGACTGAGAGTGTGTAACTTGTCCAAGATCACTCAGCGGGTTTCCATGGCAATAATAACCCATAACAATTATGAAGAGGTAGTAATTCCAATATGTATTAGTTATACATGATGGGAAGCACCCGATAACAACTTTAACTGGGATTACAAACTTTTGCATGCATTTGAAACTTCAAATGTGGACTTCCTCGAAGAGAAAGAACAATATGCACAATGGAATCCACTCCTCCAAGTCCAGGACAGGCTTGCCATACTGATTTAATTGGAGTTTGTCATGACTAAAAAAGTTGCCATGTCTTCCAAATTTCAAAGAATATGAAATACTAATTAAAGTTCTGATCAAAGGCAAGAATATAATGGTGTACTGTACTTTCATATTCAGTGGCATACTTCCTATCCTATATTGTGCATTTGTATCCAACATACAGAGCCAGTATGGTGTCATGGTTTTAGTGTTGGGCTATGACTCTGGAGAACAGTTAGAATCCCGGCTTAGCCATGGAAACCCACTGGGTGACCCTGGGCAAGTCACACTCTCTCAGCCTCAAGGGATGGCAATGGCAAGCCATCTTTGAAGAAACCTGCCAAGAAAACCCCATGACAGGCTTGCCATAGAATTGCCAGAGGTCAGAAAAACTTGAAGTAAGATATACAACAGAAGGTGCACAACATATCTGAACAGTGGCATCTATATCAATTGAGAACTTACTTTCTCTCTCCTTCCTGCTGCAGCTCTCTGAGGCACTAAAAACCTGCTCTGGAGAGTTTCTTCAGTTCTTTGTGGCAGTTTTTTTAGGTGTACAGTGACTGTTGGAAGGAAGGGGAATCACCAGTTATGGCAGATGCAATAGGATCCACCAGAACTACATACCTTTGTATCTATAGCTCTGTTCAGTTTTCAGGAAGACACTGAAAGGCTGCAACACTTAAATAAGAACAGAAATTTATTCTGTAAGTGAAATGGATATTAGTCTGTAAGGTATGCAAGGCACAGCCAATTTCATATCAGTCAGGTAACTTAGCATTTGTGTTGTGCTCTTTCATAATGAACTCAATAACCTTCGCCAAATCCTAATGGCATATCATCCTGTTAATACTTTTCCAAAGGAGGCCCCATGTGGATCCAGAGCCAATTTCCCAACATCTGAAAGTACTTAGTACAGCTCTTGAAGAAAATGAGTTTTATATTGTCAAAACTAAGGTGGATTGTATTTAAATTACTAGTTTTAACGGTGATCTAAATAACCAATTAAAATCCTTGATGGTATCCATCTGTGCTTCTTAGTAATTTTTCCAAAGAAAGATTGCATGCTCACTGATGGGAGGAATCTTTAAACATGCACGATGAATTATTTACAACTAAATATAACCTATTTTCTAACTGACTTTTTCTTTCGCAAAATGCTAGATAGGTTATTATGCACACACTTTGCAATAATAAATTGTAATACACAAATGTATTTTTTTGGTTAGAAACTATTTATAGACAAATTAACACATTCAGCCAATTTACTTCTAAGTACTCTTAGAAAGAAAGTGAACTTTACGCCACATGTACAAAAGTCACATTGTAATACTGTTAAGAAATTATCTAACAGAGATTATAGTAAATATGCTGAAGTCATGTAAAGGGAAAGGTGTTTACTTGAAAGATGCTTAGCTAAATAGAAATTGACTCTAGTCATTCAAGATCAGAACACAGACCAAGATACAAGATATAAATTATGCGAAGATTTCCACAAACATGAATAGACACTCATTTCAGCACTAATTTTCATAAGTTCTAATGCAACTATTTATAATACAGACCTTTGCGGGTATAAATCTAAATGATGACTGTCAAAAATGTCACAAAAATGTACATTCAAATAGTTCCAGTATTCTTTTAACTTTGAATAGTAAAGTTCCACAAGCTGAACGTACATCAACAGTGTGATGTGACAGCTAAAAAAAACCAATGCAATTTTAGGCTGCATCAACAGGAGAACAGTGTTGAGACAGAGAAAAGTAATAGTATCACTCTATTCCTTACCTGGAATACTGTGTCCAGTTATGGGCACCAAAGTTCAAGAAATATATTGACAAACAGGATATGACCATAGGAGGGCAACCAAAATGGGGAAGAGACTGAAAAACATGCCCTATGAGGGGTGGCTTGGGGTTCTGGGTATGTTTAGCTTGGAAAAGAGAAGGTTTAGGAGTGACATGATAGCCATGTTTAAAAATGTGAAATGATGCCATATTGAAGGAGTAACCCTGTTTTCTGTGGATCTTCCTGATGGTAAGAGCTGTTTTGCAATGGAATATGCTGCCTTGGGAGTGTGATGGACTTTCCTTCTTTGGAAGTTTTTAAACAGAGCTTGGGTGGCCATCTGTGGGGAATGTATTCATTGTATATTCCTGCATGGCAGGTGGCTGGACCAGATGGCCCTTGTGGTCTCTTCCAACACTAAGATTCTATGATTCACTCCTAGAATCTTTCTTTCATTGTTCTTTATATTCAGATATCAGCCACAGTGTGAGATTCCTGCAGTGTACTCTATGTGGGCATACTTTTGAATGTTGTCAATAAGCTTCATTGGAACTAGAATGGGACAACTACGCTATTTACTGAACCCAATTATCAAGATTTTATAACAGATTTATTTGCTACTTTCAATGGCTTCCAATCCATTTCCAGGAGCTGGTGTGCACATTTAAATCCTTAATAGCTTAGAACTGTGATTGTGTTGTCACTGATGAGCCAGACCTGTTATTAAGATCTTTGAAGGAACCTCTACTTCACATCATACCAGCGTCTAAGCCATTCCTTATCTTCTTCCAAGCTTTGGAACTCTCTCCCCAAGGTGGCTTGCTGTGCACCCTCTCTCTGATGGCCTTCTCTAGGTGTGCCTCTTTTTTACTTTCAGGTCTATTGGTGAGCTAAGGGTGTTTTTTTAAAAAAACTTTTGTAGGCAAATTAAAATTTCAAATGCTAATTGTCATTATTAATCTTTTATGTTCTCTTATACAGTTATGGACTTGCTTTTATTCATTCTACTCAAACTCAATTCATGCTGTGGGCTGTTATTTTGTTTTTGTTTGTGTATTTCCCAAACTGATGGGATATTTAAATGTATAGTCATCATGTTCACCTCTACCTCTAATTCATGTTAATTTTTATTACTTCTATCATTTTCAACAAATTCAGAAAGTATGTTTGTGATGGTTTGACTTAAATTTCAGACTATGCACTCATCACAAAAATGATGTGGTGTGTATTGCAGGTGAGATGTTTGTTTGAACCTGTATGTGTATCTGGCATGGTCCAGGTTCTTTATTTAATTCTTCTCTCCCTCCATACTGATGTTTGCTTTCTGATAGTTGTAATTCTGCTGGAACTTTTTTCTTGGCAGATCCAGTTGTACATTTTGCCCATTAACAAAAATGGTGCCTAATTCCCTTATCTTTCAGGTTTATGAAGGGTGCTTCATGGCAATTCTTATACAACAATCTTTCCTAGAGGAATATTATCTAGCCAATGACACATTCATTTAAAATGTATCTTACTCCTTCAAAAAGGTTGGAAATCTGCACATACTGAGACCTGTTACCTCATGCACTTTGAAGAGCAATAAACCAATGCACTTACAGTATATGCTTGGAGCTTAGGGATGTAAAATTCCAGATTGACTGTGTGCCAGTCCTTCCTCAGCTGTGGGCACTCACGCCTCCACCCAAATCACTGGTGACCTTTTCTGGTATTTATGATGTCAGAACAGATTTTTATTACTGTTTGAGCTGTTGATGCAAAGCAAACAGGTTCAGCAGCCTGTGTTTATCCAGGCAAGATAGAAGCACTGGGATGTCAGTACTTTTTGCTTAAATCAACTTGCATCACCTTCTGCCCAGCTGCTTGGATGATCTTAACACCATTTTTTAAGGGAAAGAAGGGAGAGAGTTTGAATATAAATTAGAAGGGAGAAGAATGATAGCAACTTGTCAATCTCTTCACACTTGCTTTTGACTTATATGACCTCAAATATTGTTAAGTATACACTTAAAATTGCAATCTATGAATGCAAAAACAGATCCTTATGTGTCACTTGTTTGAAGAGTTAAGAATTTACTAATCTACAAATAGGTTTATTCTTACATACTTTTTTTTTAAAAAAGAGACTTATTGTTCTTCCACATTCTCCATAAATTATAAGAGTTTACACATGCAACAGTATTATGAGTTCATGTATTTTCAGTAGCTTGCAACTCCTCATCTATGGAATGTCATTAAATTTGAACAATCTTATGGAAGCACTGTGAGACTTTCTTATTTGCAACAGCATTTTGTGCACTTTTCACCAATATGATGACTCCAATTATCTCTGAACAGTTGTCATTTTGGTTGGAGCGATGTGACTTAAATTTAAAAGTATCTGGAAGACACCACATTGGAGAAGGCTAGGGCAGAATTAATGTGGATGCATAAATCTGGGAGATAGATACTGGGAATAATCTCACCTTTTGTTAGATCCTATACTAGTATGTTATTGTACAATCTAAGCCACAAGTATTTTTTGCAGGTGTAAAAGATCCTCTCTAATGAAGTTTTTCTGGAGCCCATATTGCAATCCTTTCCACTTTAGGAGAAAAAAAAAACCTTTTGCACACACCAGGGTTTGAATCTGTGTATATTTTTGAAATTTAAGGCTCTTGTTTTAGGAATTAAAATGTTATAACTGTTTTATTTTATGATGTAATGGCTGAAAAAGAGTTTGTTTTTGTATATCATTACAATATTTGAAATTTGAAATTAGTATATTATTTTAGTATATTAATATTTTAGCATTTTATAATGTGTTTTATCATCTGTTTTTGATTGTATATTTCTGGTGTTCTGCTCTTTGTGAAAAGGGTGTTACAAAAACCTATTATTATTATTATTATTATTATTATTATTATTATTATCAATCATCTGTTACCCTGGAGTTCTAGACAGAATGAAGGGAAGTACAAAAAGGCTATGCTAAATAAACAAATAACAAGTGAACAAGTTAAGTAGATATCTTGTTTTCAGTTCTATATATGTGATAGTGAATGTGTAAACTGTAGAGGTGATATATATAAAAATATTAAAAACAAAACAAAAACAACAACAAACTAAACTGTTTTTTCTATCCTGGATACATGCACAGACACTCCACACCCCTGTCTAGTTTTCCAATGACTGCAGCACCTTACATTGCAGCATGCAAACTGAAATCGCTTCTTCTGCAGTTGTCCTCCACAATAGCACCTCTCCCCCATGTATTTCTGGGATGTGGCTGTAATCCTGTCAGTCTCTGTCAGCTGGCTAACTGGAGCAAAGGTAGCATATGTCAGCTGTCAGAAAACAACTGGGAGTGATTAAGCAGACCCCCATATGAAGGCCTAGAGGAACAGAAATATAGATTGTCCATGCAAATCAACCCAGCATGAAAAAATGTCATAGATCTATTACTTTTGTGGTTCACAACCTCAGTATCTGCCAGAGTATTTTATCTATGTATGACTGCAGCTCCTGAAAAGTACAGTTGGATCCTACTGTGAAATGACCTTCTCCATGACAGCAGAAGTATCCCCACCTCTCAGAAACAAACCATAAAGTAAAATATTTAGAGAAAAATTCACTAGCCTTCCATTCCTACATGATCAAAACAGCAATTACCAGGTCTGTAGATGATCAAAACCTATCTCGCCACACAAGGCAAAAAGCACAGGCCCTCGTCTCATTTGTATGAATGGGGTGCGCTCCCACACCCTGCGCAGCATGGGTGATCACCCCATTCATTCCATGAGGGCACACCATTTGATAAACCTGCATATGGCACAGGCACGCATCATTCTTTATCCACAGATTCAACTATCCACTGCTTGGAAATATTCCAAAAATAAGTAAATTCAAAAAAAGAAAACATTGATTTTGTTATTTTATATAAAGGAAACCATTTTACTAACCCACTGTATATAATGGGACTTGAGCATCCACAGATGTTGGTATCCATAGGGGTTCTGGAACCAAAGCACAGCAGATACCAAGAGCCCACTGTAATGCAAATACACAAACTTTGCAACATAGGGAACTGGATTATCTCAGTGATTATCTTGTTAAATTTGAATGATTAAAAATAATTCTTTCAGGAGGGATCTTAAATATTCTTTGTTCAAATTCCATGAAATTTCCCACATTATCATCTTGCTTTATTTTGTTGATATAGTGAGTTTCAGATCATTTTTCTTTTTCAGAATGATGTGCAAATACTGTAGAGGACAGGTAAAAAATAAAAATGATCCAGTGCCACACTGGACATTTTGTTGCTATTTGCTCACTGGTTGACTTAGTCTCAACCCTATGAATGAGAGACCTCAAAGAGCCCTAATGATCAACAGCTCTGCTGTATGTCTTACAAACTTAGGGCTGTGGCTTCCTTGATTGATTCAGTCCATTTATAATGTAAGCTTTCTCCCTTCCTATTGCCTTTCACTTTGCCAAGTATTATCATCATTTCCAATTAGCCTCCAAAGTAAAATGCCCATGATTTAGTCATTTTGGTTTCTATGAGAGTTCAGGCTTGATTTGCTCTAAGATCCATTTATTTGTCTTTCTTATTGTCCATATTATCCACTGAGCTATCTACCAGCACCACATTTCAAATAGATAAAGCATTTTGGTTCTTGTCAGAATTTGTTGCAAAATAACATAGAACTACATATGCAATGTGGGCATTCTGCTGCACTGTCACCTGAACAGTTGTAAACAATTTCAGCCATTTGCCATGTACAAATTCTTTCTTTTTTTTAAATGAAGACTTTATGGAATAAAAGAGGTCCAAACTATTATTATATATTTTTGTCCTAGCCAATATAAGGTATCAAAACAAAAACACTGTACTATGCTATTTTTCATTGAATGGCAATGCCATAATAACAGGAGTGACATGCAGTGGCTGTCAATAGGTTGGTCCCATTTAGAGTTCTCCACTGGGGAAATACAAGAAATGTGTCTGAAACCTTAACATCAATACTAACCCTACTATTAATTCTCAATACTCTGAAAGTTTAAAAGCTCTCCAAAATCCAATGTAAGTCTTTTCTTTAATGAAAATATGGGTGCATGAGGATTGAGTAACTTAAACTGGTATAATATTAAAGTGAAAAACTCTTACAGGAAAAAAAAAGTATTGTCCGTGGTGGCATCTCATGTGTGGGGAGGTTCACCTTACACCTAGAGATACAAGAAAGGTTTGAAATATGCCTTCCCCTAATGGTTTCACAACATAATGATGATAACAATGATAACAATAACAGCAACAGCAACAATGATTCTTTATGTAGCATTACTTTGATATAAATGATAATCCATATAATTTGATATAGAAACCAATGCATGTTTTCAAACCAGTGTAATTAAACAACAGTTTGGGCTGAACTGTTTGATCTGCTGATTTTCCTGTTATATTTTTTTCTGTTTCGTTTGTTGTTTTGGTGCTTAATACACAAAAGACGTTATTAGCTTATTATCAATAAATGGAAAACAAATTTTGCTTTCATATATTTTATCTGTAATTCTATTCAATTCCTGCATTAATATGTATTAAAAATATCCACTCTAAATATTCAAATACACATTTTCTTTCTCATATCCTATATATATCTTCATTTAAACATTTAAATGCATATTTTGATGCAATTAAACTACTGAAAACATATGTCCCAACATAATAAATTGTGCACAATACGAATTTTGCTAAATTCTGATCCACGTGAGAATCTAAGAGGTATGGCTAAGGTCATTTGAAATATCAATTTGTAAATATCAAATTCTGGAATCATCCTTAAGATTATCAGTAAAGGAATCTTCCATTGCAGTGGTATAAAAACTCAGCTGAACTGACACATACACACACACATACACAAAGACACACACACATACACACACACACACACAGAGAGAGAGAGAGAGAGAGAGAGAATGAATATCTCCTCCCAGCCTAATCACAATTAGTGATAGCTGATTTAGGATGATTAGCAAAAAATCTTATGAGAGCCTGAGCAACAAAAGTTGGGCAATTCATGTAAATCTGAAGAGGATGAGCAAGATTGCTGCTTCTTCACATTTCAGTAGACAGCTCTATTTCTTTTTGCAGTTCCTGCTGTGAAAATTTTTTATCCTCTCAAACAATATCAAACTTGATAAGGTTTGTACCAGACAATCCCTGCCAACAATTGGGTGACTGAACAAGTCTTATAAGAAAATCAGTGATTTCAAAATTGCCCTCAAGAATGGAGCAGATTATAGAGTCAAGCTCCTGTGGAGGAGGAACTGTCTTCCAATGACTGCACTGCTACCCTTCTGTTAAGTACCATTTGAAGCAGCACACCAGATTGCCCCCAAGAGATCCTTTTAAATTTGTTGTGAGACCTCCCAAAGGGAAAGCAGGGGAAGGAGGAATAAAGAAACTTAAAATAATCACTAAAGATAGATTCCACTAGATGAACATCCAGGGATGGAGGTAATTCATATCCATATTCTGGAATCAAATTTATTGAAATTACCAGCCACTGGCAAAAGAAAAAAAAAGGGGGGGGGGGAGAAAAGAAAAGAAAGAAAAAGAAAGAAAACTGAATCAAAGTGAACAAAATGTGAGTATTTAAAAAGGCTGAGAAGATGGGATGAACTATCTGCCATCTACAAACACCGATAAAATATCAGTGTTCCTTTGCGATATTAATATGAGTTATTTTAATTATACTAGTTAATTGCTAAAAAGGCATCTCTGTCACTTATTAAAACATGAATAAACAGGCAGCTAAATTTGGGAAAGGATGAGAAATTTCTTAAATACACACATTAAATATCTTCAGATGTCACGACTAGGATGTTTTTGAAAAGATTCAGATATGGATGTATGAAGAAAAAAGATGCTCCCTCAGCTGTGTTCTGTACATATTCTTGAGCTGGGGGTCAGTGATATGGATTCTGGCTTCTGTCAGGATTGCTTAGTCAGTTCCTGAAGTACTGACAAGAAAGGTATCACTGCAGGAACTGGTGTTTGGGGATCCACTAGTTAGAAAATGGGATCTAGTCATGTCCAGGCCCAATTAATTAGCCATCTTGAGGACGATGTCAGTAAACTGCTTAATATCCTTATGAGATGAGGCTGGAGTTTTATCTTTTACTGTTCCAGATGGAGGCAGCCAGAAGTGATGGAGAAGCAGGAGAAGTTGAGTCTGAATCAAAATTGCCAAATGACTCCAAAGGTAATTGTTGCTGAGGATCAACAGAGGATGGAATGGCTGACAAGTCAGACACTGGCAAGGATAGTTGGTGATGAGACTATGGAGATGAGCATTGTCTGGGAGTAATTGGAGATGCTCATGAGGAGAATGAATGTGGGACCTGCTCAAGTATCATTAACAAGGCAATCTTCTGTATGACACATAATCCCTATGCAGATACCATTTGTGCTATGAGGATGAATAAGAGTGATACAATCCTGGATGCTTTCTCCACATATTTTCATGCCAGTATCGGTCCATATATGATATGGATGTATATAGAAAATCTTCATGATACTGGTAATTTTGATATGATAGTTTGAATGTAGTATAATATCTCTCCCTTAGGAATGGGGATCTCACTTTCCTCAGCAATGGAGGTAAAGTTCTATGTCTCAGTGAAACTCAAGGACCCATGTGGGAGACCGAAGTATGTTCTCCACAAAAGACTGCAATTGAGTGGTCACAAGCAACAGTGTTGGAATTGTCGGGACCAATTGAGAAGCTAGAGACACTTCTGAAGGAACAGCAGGTACCAACAATCGATGTTGCTGTTGATTCTGATGCCAGTACCGATTGATGCTTGTGCTTTGATTTCTTTTTCTTCTTCAGGGTATCCTCTTATTCCCTTGATATCCAGCAACCTTTAAGGATAGCTGGCTCTTCTAGCTCATTTTAGTGTGAGCTTTCATCAAATTCCCCATATGGACCTATTGAGATTTCCCCACTTCTGATGCCTCAGTAGGGCAACAGACACCCCCATCGTAATTACCAAAGCTATTAATACTGATGTTGCCACTGATAACAAAATCATTAGGACTGATGAATCAGTCAATACTGATGTGTCTTTAGTTTTCTGGGGTCTTGAAGCTGTTGAGGCTGAGAATAAAGGCTGGTTTTGTACTGCTCAGTCTGCCACTTGAAGGGTCTACTCCCAGACATGCAGCTTGACACACTGTGCCCAGTTCCTGAGAGCCTGTACTGTGAAACCTTTACAAATGGCACACTTTTCAACAGTGTGCCCCTCCATAAACAAAACAAACACTATGAGTATCTATCAGAAAGAGAAACTTTCTATCAACATAAGAAGAATAACTTAACAGTGAAGCAGAGTCCAAAGAAATTCTGAGAGAAGTGGGGAGCTGGAAATGGTGGGGGAAATGGACACTGGATGTAGTGCAAGATTTATATATATACATTTCTTAAAAAATTGCAGTAGGGAGACAACAAAAATAAGGAAATAAGATCAATATAGTAAAGGAGGGGAAAGAGACAATGGAAGCAACTTGATTAGAGAACACTCAAAGTGAAGCTACTCTACTGGCAGACAAAGAGCAACTGAGGGGATAGTAGCTTGGCAAGCTGAGGCATGCATGGTGGGGAGGAGTGGGCAAGTATGCCCACCAAGCTACTCAGCTCTAGAACATTCTAAATTGATAGGATGTGTGGGTTTTTTTGGGCTATGAGGCTGTGTTCTAAAAGAGTTTATTCCTGACATTTAGCCAGCAGCTGTGGCTGACATTCTCTGAAGATGCCAGCCACAGATGCTGGCAAAACATCAGGAATAAACTCTTCTAGAACATGGCTTCATAGCCCGAAAAACCCACAAAAAACAATGGATGTCAGCTGTGAAAGCCTTTGACTTCTCATTCTGAATAGACTCTTTGCACACGTTAAAAAAAAAAAAATTCTGTTAGACACAGAGGCCACAAAGAAGAATTTTCCTACTCTTATCTCATTTATTAGCTCTGTCATTGTAATGGTCCAATAGCCCACTCTCTAATGTAGACAAGAGCATGACATGATCCTTGCCACTTACCCTGTTCCTTGATCCCAGAACTGACCTCCCGAAGAAGGATAGCCCCATCCACCTCTAACAGTCCATTCCATTTTGATTATTTAAGATTATGCTATTGATGTACTTATTTTAATTGTTGAATTATAATTTTTAATGGGGGAGGGTTTAGGGGCCAATGTAACCTTTTATTGTGTTTCTATGTTTTTATTATGTTGTAATCCCACCTTGATCCACGGGGAGAGGTGGGAAATATAAATAAATATTATTATTATTATTATTATTAGTAGTAGTAGTAGTAGTAGTAGTACTCAAATGATAAAGTAATTTACTGTTAGCAATAAATGAATAGGCAGTGATCAGAAAAAGAAAGTTAAGAGAAGACAGAGAATAGTCACCTGAAATGATAAAGAACTTCATACATCCCTGAATAGTGAACAGAAAAAGAAAAAAAGAAAAAGAAAAAAAGGCATTATACAATACCTTTGAACTTGTGAAAGACAGCCCATAACTCAGCAATGTCTGTAGCAAAGGTAATGTCTGTGTCAAGTACAATGACTCGTTCAAGGTTGGCAGGAAGAGTCTTTGTCAGAACCAGCTTCATCAGCCCATAAATGCCAGAATAGTGTTTGTTGGGTATCCAGGACACTTCAGACTAATAGGCAGAAAGGACAGGGAAGAGAAAGGAAAGAGAGAAAAGTTTTATTAGAGACATTACTTCTTAAAAACAATTGATTCCTCAAATTCTGTCTTAAATGCTAGTTCTTGGAATCAAAAAGATGTACTATGCAAGATGAGCAAAGAAATAGGCAACCTCATCTGACACAGATCCACTGGTAGAAACATCAGTAGTGATGGATACATTGTTCCAAAATATAATTTTCCCACACACTCCAAAATCTCTGAAATATCGAGAGTTGCACAAAAGCAAAATCACAGCCATGTAATACATATCTTTTATATTCAAAGATTTGAAATATTCTCCATCCTCAAACACCATTGAAATTACCTCCCTCTGCCAAATAATTTTCTTTTGTAGCATGACAGAACTTCATATAGTTGGAGTTCCTTTGCCTCTGACAATATCAGGAACGGTTCTGCACATGAACATGCCCAACTCCAGACTTGTTCCCATCTCTATGGTTTATAATATTCCACAGCTGTGACACACCTAGTCAGTGGTGGGCACTATGTTTGTGAAAAAATTTCTCCTATAATGAAAAACCGCCCCTTCTTTTGCTGTTTATTAAAGGACCTTTTTTGTTTTAATTCACTTTATTAATTACACTTAATTGTTATGCTGAATTTTTAAAATTCTGTTAGATCATGTTGTCTGTGAGCTTGAGCTGATTTTTTTTGCTTTTATATTCTTTTTATATTCTTTTATATTCTTTTGAATTCTTTTGAATTTTGAATTTTCAATTCTTTATTTTTTTTTTATTCTTAAATTCTTAAATTCTTGACTAAAGGTTCCATTTTTATTTATGACAGAATTAAGATACAGAAAATCTTTTAAGTATCTTGATGTCTTCATGATCAACTTTAAATTTTATAAATAATCAGTGGGCATTCTTTTTGTTTTCCAACTATAACTCTGTTCTCCACCTCATACATGTAATGCACCACCGCTTGTAAAATCAACTGTATTCTCCATGCAGTAACAATATTAGGGGCCATATATTTGTTGAAACAGGGACAAAAGGACATACATGTTCAACAAGTATGCCAGTTGCTAGGTATCATAGATAAATATAACTCCAGTGTGACAGTGCCAACAGCATAGATTCCTTTCATTATTAATATATGCTGTTAGCATTTGGGGATTTGGAGATATCCACCAACTATGCGGTTGAGTAATTCTCATACCAAAGACCCAGTGTGGTGTAGTGGTTCAAGCAATGGACAACAATTTGGGAGACCAAGGTATGAATCCTCCCTCAACCATGAAAACCCACTGGGTGATCTTGGGCAAATTATTATTATTAACCTTTATTTATATAGCGCTGTAAATTTACACCGTGCTGTACATACAATCTTAAATTAGACGGATCCCTGCCCTCAGGCTTACAGTCTAAAAGAGATAACACAAAAGGAAGAGGGGAAGGTGATGGGAAAGGGGGTGAGATCCAGTAGTTCTTCCCTCCCTCTGGGGCCAGAACCAAGGCAGATGGACTGGAGGGAGGGCATGGCTTTTTAATACAAAGTTAAAAGGAGGCATCCTGGGGCGGATGGCACAATTCTAGGAATGCTTCCCTAAACAATATAGTCTTTAACTTAATTTTGAACCTGGTTAGAGAAGTGATGAGGTGTATATGTGGGGGAAGAAGGTTCCAGGAGTGAGGGGCAGCAAGTGAGAAGGGATGAATCCAGGACAGGGCAGTGGAAATCCTTGGCTGGGACAGGAGACCTTGAGTACCAGAACGGAGGGGAAGAGGAGGAGTGTGAGGAGAAAGAAGTTCAGACAAGTAAGGAGGGGCCAGTCCGTGGAAGGCTTTGAAAGTCAACAACAGAAGCTTGTACTGGATGCGGAAGGGGAAGGGGAGCCAATGAAGGGAGGATAAAAGTGGAGAAATAATACTCTTTCAGTGGAAGACAAAGGCAAACTCTTTCAGAACAATTCTAGCCAAGCAAAACAAAACAAAAAAACCCATGATGGGTTCACCTTAGAGTCACCATAAGTTAGAAATGACTTGAAGGAACACAACAACATCAACAATTCTGATACTAACTATGATACCAAAGTTTCTTGTCTTCCTCAATAGTAGTCAGCTGAGCCAAAGAAGAAGCTAGAATGAGACTCTAATGAATTTCTCAAACTCTGTTCTGCTGTACTTTTGTATTTCTGAAATGAATAGGGCAACAGGAAAGCAAAATGAAGCCACAGCTCTATAGTTTGCTTTTAGCAGTTGTGATTGTCAGGCTGGCCACTGTGGGAAACAGGAGGACGTACCTTGGATCTAACCCAGCAAGGTTATTCAGGGGGAATTAACATTAATACAGGCTCTATGTGTGCCTATCTGTCTTTCTGCTGGCCAGTACAAGACCAGAATTAAGGCTATCTCACATTGACTTCACAAAGTGAAAATGTAAAAACCTAATGCTGTTTTTAAAAGCTATATCCCATAATCAGACATGACGTTGTGTGGTATCACAAAATCAATTAATTAATTGGTTTTATTTATATTGCACCTTTCTCCTAAGGTGACCTAGCTAAGTTAAAACAGCTACAGGTGAAAAACTAAATGATGAAAAGTTAAAACACAATTAAAGAAATTATTCTGTTAAAATGCTACTAATTTAAAGGAGTTTTAACACATTGAAAACACGACAGTGAAAATAATAGTATTTCCCCCACCTAAAGATGCTTCTACAGGAACCAGTTACAAGACAAAGATCTGACTCAATTAAAACAAACAAACAAACAAACAAACACTTTGCTTCTAGTAGGATGAGGGCTGAGAAGAGGCTCTGTGGGAGGGAATTCAACAACCAGGGTGCAGTCAGTGAGTGGTGGGACCTAGAGAAAGCTATGAACCTTCTTCTTCATAGAAGATAGAGTCTTTCAGATCATCTTGCTATCTGAAAACGTGCTTGCTTGCCATTTACCCTTCCATGTATTTGGTCTCAAATCAGGATGGAGAGGATGCAGTGCCAGAGGCAAGTGTAGATAACCTATGTTGTTCTGGTCCTGTAATGGTTTATGATGTATCTGAGCCTAACTTATTGCTAAAGCAGGGGCAGGCAACTGGTAGGCCCTGGGAGCCGCAGTGCCACCAAAAGAAGATGTAGGGCAATGCAATCTTACACACAGAAGATCTTTAACCCAAGTAGCACAAAAGACTAACTAGGAAAGTCTGGTATTAATGAATATCCATGTACAGTGGTCCCCCGGCTTACGAATCCCCCGGGTTGTGAAAACCCCGGGATCCGAAAGCCGCCGGACCGCTACAATATCCCCCGGGATCTGAAAGATCCCCCGGGATACGAATAAAAAAACCGCGCGGCCCCTTTAAATCGGCCGCGCGGTCCATTGAGTTTAGCGGTCCCCCGGGAAATGAAAGCTTCCGGGTTACGAAAGTAATCCCGGAACGGATTACTTTCGTAACCCGGGGGACCACTGTAACATATACGTTATTTACATCTTAATAGCTACATGAGTATTCATTAGTACCAGACTTGCCTTGTTAAGTCTTTTGGGCTGCATGTCCCCAACCAGGAGACCTCAGAAGATGACAACCCTGCTAGAGCCTTCTACCAAATAATTAATCATTATCATCATCATGATATTAGGCCTGGAAGAAGCAATTTTTTAAAACCATAGAAATTGTTTTTCTTTTTTTTTTCTTTTTTAATAAGGCTTCCTTAGGCCTAAAATGGTGAGGACCTTCATTTAGCTAATGTCACTTCACTCAGCAAATGAGGCATTGGTCTGCCTATTTAAAAGTCTCATTCACAAATGAGTAATCCAAAAACAGCAAGAGGAAATGCAAGCCACTGAATATTGTCACTGTGAGTGGCTACAGTATGATAAGAACAAAACCCTATTAATGAGCAAGTCAGAAAATGCATGCACACACAGAAAGACATGTTTAAATGAAGTGTCCTTGAAAATTCACTTTAATTTACTCTTTTCCTTATCTTTATCACACAAGACATTATTTGGCTGGCTGGAAAGAAATTTAGGGTTTATTCTCAGAACTTTCTGGTTCTGTTTTGCATAACTGGAAAATGATTTACCTGAACAAAAGTGAGAACAAACGCAGTGCAATTTAGTATTGAGGAATAAATTGTACTCACATTATTGTATATGCCCAATTTATTTACTGTATGTAGTCAAGTAAAGAAGTCATGGCAAAAGTTATAACCACATAAATTTGCTTCAGTTTTAAGAAGTATAGTGCTCAAGTAACAAAATGAATGCCCGACTCACAAAACTTCCTTAATATATATTTTTTATAAAGATTACACCTATTTAGAGTAAGTAGACATTAAGATTCTAAAACCAAGTAATCATGACACTTTAGGATAACAAAACCACTCCTTCCTGGAACCTAAATAATGAATGCAGTGTATTTTTCAGCTTTACAGATTTCAGCCACCATAAAATGAAAATGATTCCTGCAGACTGTACTGTTTTTGCACATCTGTAAAAGACTTTGTTTCCACTATATTGAATACCAATTTCTATCAACTCTATCAATGTGATGCTATCTGTGTAGTTTGGCATGTATCCCCCCTCCCCTTTCAAACAAGTAGCTGGTGCAGGTCAGGAGGTGGGGGCTTTACCATTTGCTCCTACTGCAAATGTTTTTTTCCCCTTATTTTGTAAGTATTTCTACTTTATTATTTAGCACAAAGACAATATTTCATAATAATACCACCTGCTGCAGAGGATCTAAGTATAAACAGAATATGTTGCAGAAATGATACCTGTCCTGAATTAGGAGAGTCACCTTCAAACAGTTTCTAATTCCTTTGCTTCCAGGCTATTACCCATGGCAGTGTGTCAATGCATGGCTGAGAGTCTCTTTAGATCATTCTTTTAGGGATGTCAATCACTGTTGTGAAACCAGATGCTTTTTCAGAAGTTCACCTTGAATATATGCTTGGAGTTCTCTAGGCCAACTGTCCCCTTGGAGCATGTTCACATTATCTCTGCGATCTAAGCCAACAGTGAATTACCAAGCTGTCCCAATTACTTTTCTTTTTTAAAAAATTAACAACTAGGATTCAACAATACATCATAATCCTTTCTGAGTTTATGCAGGGTGCCACTGGGGTTTGAATGAGGGCTCTGATGGTACAATCTAGGCCCTTTGCCCTTTATGCTATTAAAGTAGCTCATGGATAGAATGAAATATAAGCCAAGGATATGAAAACATAAGCTGGAGCAGGAGTTTTGGAAAGCTAATATGGGTCAAAACTGAACAGTTTATCATACGCTTTATCCTTTTAGGAGTAGGAACCAACTCTCTCGCACAACCACAAGCCCTTGAAATTATCAGCATTTGCTTATTAGAGAAACAATGGCAATTTATTGTGATGGGATTGAAAAGAAATTACCATTCCCACACATCCCAGTAGCAATGGAGTTGAATGATCAAGAGCATCCATTTCTTAAAGATGAGGCTCAAAGTTCCATTCCTGTCAGACAGCTGTATATCTGCCTCACATAAGTTTGCCTCCTTTCTGCAAAGGCTATTTAATTTTAGAAAGGGGGGGGGAATAGTAGATGCTTAGATTTCTTTTCTATGATTGACTCAAAATTTTGTTCACTTTGTGGCCTCAGCTCAGGGACTGGCTCTGAAGACTGAAGTATCCCTCTCTGGTGGCAAATATTTGGATGTATGTGCAAAATAAGGATGGAAAGTCTCCTGGCTATTTGTGCTAAGCCTCCCAACTATCCCCATCTGTTGAATGACAAAGTTGTGACTCATAGAGTTTACTCTGTGGTAATGTTTGGGCAGACTCTGACTCTTGTTTCTTATGCTGAAGCATAAAATAGTCATGTTTCCTTTATTTTCTTGGAACTCTATCCTAATGTTTCAAGAGTTGTTGTTGTGTGTCTTCAAGTAATTTCTGACTTATGGATACCCTAAGGCATGAGGCTTTCTGTCACTGCCTTTTTCTAAGGCTGTGAGAATGTGATTTGCTCAAGGCCACCCAGTGCATTTCCATGGCTGAGTGTGAATTTAAACCCCGATCTCCAGAGTCCTAGTCCTACATTCAAACCATTACACCATAGGGGTACTTAAACATAGGGGCTGTTCAGACTACCCTTTGCACCGAATTGCAACCCAGTTTAAAAGTGGGAAGTTCCCATCGGCACCGGGTTTTGCACACCTAATCTGAGGCAAATCCCACTCAAAGCGGGTTTTCCGAAAGCGAGTTATTCCCATCATTATTATTACTATTATTATCATTGGAAAACCCAGTGCAAGTGAATGTGAATTTGGCCCCGATCATGACTGGGTCAAGTTCAGAGAAGAGATCAAGATCAGAGGGTGGGCAGAGGTTAGAACATGCCTCCCTTCTCATACCAGCTGCTTTGACAGACTATGTGAATGCCTCGTCTCCTTGCTCAAGGGCCCCCTTCGCCCTTGGAGTACGCCCTACAAAATCCCCTTAGAACCCCAGCAACTTGCTGGGTAGAGCCTTTGCCAGTGCTTCCCACACACATTTTTTTCTCTTCCACTTCCTCCTCTTTTACCCTCGCACCTCTAAAGCAGCCCCAAGCCAAGGGAAGGGAGGGAAAGGGATCTGGGGGAAGAGCACCCAGCTAAAGATGTGCTTGCGCCCAGCCTTCTCCAGCTTCCTGGGCCTCTCTGAGGCCATGGGGGCACCTGGATAGCAGTGTCCTTGGGCCTGGCTTTCTCCAACATCCCCGGGCTCCACAGAGGCCTCAGGCCTGAGGTGGCCACAGAGCAGAAGAGGGAGGTGGCGGAGAGGGAGAGAGGGATGGATGGAGAGTAGTCAGGAAGGTCCCCTTTCTCTTCCAATGGGAAAACCTGGGGGGGGGAGATCCCTGTCTCCAAAACCACTGTAGTTTCTGTGATACAATTAGCCATGTCTTATCTTTGGTGATTCCCCACTTGCAACAGGGAAGACAAGACCATATATGACTAATTGCATCACAGGAACTCCAGTGGGGTGGAGCCAGGGATCCCCCCCCCCCATTTTCCCATAGGAAGGATGCTCTCCATCCATACCTCCCTCCCTCCCCACTGCCTCCTTCCTCCTCCTGAAGCTGAAGCAGGGCTAGAACAAGGAGACCCCAGGCCAGGTAAGGATGAGAGCCGACAGGAGGAGGAGGAGGGGGAACGGAGTGCTGCCATACCACACTTTCTGGCCAAGTCACACTCTAGTAACACTCTCTCAGCCCTGGGCTGGGGAGAGCATGAGGGGAGAAAAGTGGGAGGGAAAGCTGAAAGGAAGGGGGTATAACCTGGGCATAAATTTGGAATGGAGGACTTCACTCTGTTTTTTTTCCTTCTTCTTTTGACAAGTTGACAGAATATGCGAACGCTCACTTTAAAAAAAAAAAGGAAGTAGGGAAAGCACAAATACTGTCAGCCAATGGCAGCATGACTTGTCACCAGGGATGACAGCAGAAGTGAATTTGATTGACAAGGAGGCTCCATCTTGAAGCGCTCCTTCTACAAATGTGAACGTCAGTAGGGTAAATTGCACCAGGGGAGCTTCGATCTGGGCAAAGGTAGTGTAAACCTCTTTCCGGAGAGATCCGGTACTGGCTTAACGAATCTGACCTGGTTCAACCCAGGGCAAATGTGCAAGTGGGAATGGAGCCACAAAGTTTAAATTTGTTTAAAAGGGCCTTTTTAAGGAAAGGTTTGTTTGAAACTTGATCTCAAGCAATTTAATCTGTTCATTTTTCATATAACTGGTTTTAAAAAAACTAGACTATACATAAAATATGATCCCATAAATTGGGATAAAATCCCATAAAATGGAATGTGGTGGCTTAGTAGTTAAGATGTCAATTCTGATGATCAGAAGATCAGAAAACTGGCAGTTCGAGGCCTGAGTGCTGCATGATGGGGTGAGCTCCTATCACTAGTCCTGGCTTCTGTCAACCTAGCAGTTTGAAAGCATGCAAATGCAAGTAGATAGATAGGTACCACTTTGCTGGGAAGTAACAGTGTTTGGTGCAGACATGCTGGCCACATGACCACCGGAGTTATATTCTGACAACACTGGCTCTTTGGCTTAGTGATGGAGATGAGCACTGCCCCCTACAGTTGGTTATGACTTGACATTTATGTCAAGGGACTACTTTTACCTTTTTACATAAAACAAAGAAGAAACAATCCCCTACCCTAAAGGCAAGAAGGAATAAACAATAAAGCAATTACTGAAGGAAGTGCTATTGACACACACAGAAGAACGACAGAGTCAACTGTACATGCTTATCGTATTCCTATAAGATTTCTCTGCTATAATGCCTGTCTTGGGATTCAGCAAGTAAAACTTTCAGACTGCCCTGTTCTTCAGTTTCAGACAGAAAGAGCCCCCAAGCAAGACTTAAACCATGAGTTTTTCCACTGGCTAGCCATCTTTGTCCAGATGATGCTAGTGGATTTCTATCCAGACTCCACATCACCACATAGCTAGGGATATTACTTTTTATATTAATTTGTTCTGGTTACACATTACAATGTGAAAGTAACAATTTGTTATATTACTTGTTACTCAAATGTAATTATAAATCGGTCATCGTCAACACACTATTTTTAATTGTTTGTTTTTTAAAAGGACAGAAATACAAACATTGCCATCGAAATGATCCCAAAATTCTCTCAAATGGCTCCTGAAATGTAAAGTTTTACAAACATGAGTTTTTAATAAAGTAATATCAGTCATCATGTTCCTTTTAAGATGTAAGAACCAGTATGGCTTGTTCCTTAAAAAGATACTCTTTTACAGATATAATTATTTTAATGTTACTTCCAAGCTAAGTTTTGAAAGGATGTTACAAAGTCTATTTTCACATTTCATAATCAAGGCTGTTGTTGTGAAAGAAATCTGAGAGACCTTCCATGTGCCCCCATTAGTTCTTCATGCTGATTTAGCCATGAAGTACTTACAGGCAGACTGCTCCTAATGCTACCAATCAAACAATATTGTGTAGCTCCTCTTGTCTTTTTCTTCTTAACAGACTTTTTGTGATATAAAATAACAGGTAGGAAATGCAACGAAGTAGCAAAGGGAAGTTTGTATGGCCCTTCTCCAAATTCACTGAATGAAGCAGGACAATTGTACAATAAAAATCAGCCTGATGTCTCTGACCAAAAGTCAGAAAAGCATGTAGTAACCTTCTCAAACCTTTACCTTTGAGACCCCCTTTTACATCTGCATGGGATTATCACCCCCAGGCTTAATGAAGCATATTAATAAAATATATTTTATTTGTTTAGTTTGTTCGTGTATATTAATAATTTAGGCTCCAAGCACCCTCTTTGCTTTTCTCTTCCCCTCCAGGAGAAAAAAAAGGTTTGGGAAGGGGGAGAGGAGGAGGAAGGATCAGGGCCTCCAAGTCTTTCTTTGCAATAACCTGAAAGCTTTCTCAAAATTATAGATTAGAATTGCGGATGCTCCAGATATTACAAGGTTTCTTCTGGATAACTGGAAATGCTTTCAAAATAAAGCTTTCCATCTTTCATTTCTAGATCCATGATAATTTTTTTTTCCTAAGTCAGCACTGTGGTAGTTAGCCTGAATTTTAGTAAAGTGAGTTACAGATATGATTGTCATAGTACTGCTAAATTGAAGGGAAGCATTCGGTTGTAAAAACAAGCAATTTATTTTGTTTAGGCAAAAATAATCTAAAAACTGAAATCTGGTTTCCAAAATAGGCTACCTGAGTCCACAGTAAAATTTAAATCCTTTATATTCAGTGCAGATGTTCAGTGTTTCTCTATGCAATTTATATGTACTGTTATCTGAAAGATGGTCTTTCTTCATCAAATTACAGCTTGATGTTCATTTTGCTGTTGCCTCCACATCAGATAAAAACACCATTTTCAAATCAAAATCAAAATTACCTAGAATTACTTCAGTTCTCAAATTACCCATATAACAGGAATACATTCAGTATCAGTAGAGGGAGAATGTAATAAAGCATCACACAATTCTTTCTCAGTAGAGGGAGAATGTATTAAAGCATCACACAACTCTTTCTCAAGCCACAACACTTGCACTGTTTAACTTGTCATGTTACAATTTTTAAATGGCAGGGCAGGGGAGTAAGGTGCTAGTATCAGACCATACAGGAACTGTATACTTGTGCTACTTTGAGAGATCATAGTTAAATATATGCTTAGACAAAAGAAAGGAAGAGGCAAAGAAAATGTGCAAAAGAGAATGTGCAGAGAGCATCTATAGTGAGCGGAATGAAACAGGGAAAAAACAGGTTCTTGGCAAAATTGTATTTATCTAGGATAAAAGCCAAAACACCTTTCCCACTTAAACTTTTTATGTTGCTTAGCAAACATTAGCAAATGGTCTTATTTTAATTTTAAGCCCCATAACTGCAACCTTGAATAATCCTGATCCCCACCACCACCCGGATGATTCAGAGACTGCCATTATATTGATATTAGCCCCAGAACAGGCACTTACTATTTATATGAATGGTTGTCAAGGAAACCAGGTACCAAGGATAACTGTGGAACATATGTAGACTAAGCACATCTTGTACATAACTGAAAAAACACCACAAATCATCCCAAGAAAGCATCTCAGAAGCTAATAGGCTTTACAAGATCTTAGTTTCACAATCCATACAAACACACATGTTGGAAGGGATATTGTTTCATGTAGAGCCAAACAACTTGACCTTTTTGCATTCACAATAGTCTGAAGAAAAAGGCCAGCTAAGAGTTAAAAGTACGGTTGAGAAATTCTGCCAAGACTGGTTAAAATGGCTTTGAAAAAAATCAATAGATCTTTCCAGATTTCAGTGTTATTTCTTCCACTAATATATTATTTTCTACTCTGATCAGTAAGAATTCCCTATCAATTTAGAGAGGAAGCAGAATTTTGTTCCATTATTACTTCTTGAATGCAGCAGTACTATAGGAAAAGGCATCATATAAATGCCAAATCTGGATGCTTAAATCTCAGTTTGTTAAGCAGAGAAATACAATACATGAAACTGTCTGTGTATTTGGTGCTTTATTTTTCACTGTTGTATGCAATCACACCAGGAAATCTTATGTACCAAGAATGTACAGTTAACAAGCTTCAGAACAACCTAGAGTCTTAAACCATGGTTTAAATGTTTGTACAGGCTAGCTTGTTCCAAAACTGGAACAACTTGAATGCCTGGCTAAAAGGCTTATGCATATTTTGGCTTAATAAACTGAGGCATTATAGCTTGTGCTGGTCATAGACAACTGAACAAACTTTCAGATGTCTTTTTCCTAGGTAAAATTCGAATTGATTGAATAGCAAAAACTGCCTTTTAGTCACTCTTCTGCATACAAGAACAGCTTTATAGATTATTTGTTAATAGATTCTGGTAATGTACATAACATTCATTTGTGCTTGAGGGTTCTGGTGCTCATACCGGCTTTGTGGCATTTGGAGGTGTTTCGTTTATATAGGCTACTTCGTATGCAATGCTCTTTCATTTGCTGAAACCAGTACTATCCCAACACGAAACATAGTGGGCACACAATATCATAGCCATAGCTGAAAAAAGTAGACATTAAAAGACTTTCTCTCAGTTTTTTTTTTTTTAAAGCAGTAATTGGTATGCTTTATGTCAGTGTAAAATGGAAGGTGGACAACAGCTTAAAAGTCTGAAGAGGGAGATTTGTAAGGAATTTGTAGAGGTCAGACATGAGAGACATGTGTAGGACAATGCTGTAGTTTGTGGGAAAATTATACTGATATGATGTGGATCAGCTTTCTTTGCACAAGGTGATTTGACATGAAGATGTGCTGAAGCTAGTCAGAACTCACAACTTAAAGGTGTCATATTCTTTCTTTGGGCCCTTGAACCAAAGTCACATTGCCAGTTTCTGAAGGTAGTTTTGACATTCCAATTCCAGAAATAAAACAAGAACACTTCCAGAAATAATAATAATAAAAAGAACAGCTTTGGTAGATGAAGTCCAAGGGTCACCACCCATACATGTAGGATATTGCAGACTGTTCACACAGTCCTTATGTTATTACAAAAGTTCACTAAATGAGGTGACTTTCAATATATGATGTTGAAATCATAAAAGCTTCATTTTTACTAAGGTTCCAGTGAATTCATTAGTAAAAAGGGAAGAACAATACATTTGCTTCAAACATCTATGGTATAACTCTCTATAAAACATCTTTTCCTGATATTTGAAGTACATATATAAGATAATTTAGAAATATATCCGCCAAGTCTCACTATGCATTCTCCTCAAGACATAATAATTGATGTGCTACACAAACTGGTTCTAGGCCAAGGATGGGGTCCTTACTATTCCTATGATCCTTCATCATTGGCCAGGGTGTCAGGAACTGATCAAAATTGGAATCCAACAACATCTAGAGCCCCCCCCCCCCATTTTCCCCATTCAGGATCTAGCAGGGACATACTACTCATACTTGGGACAAAAGATCACAGGTTGCTTTTCTCAAAGAGCCAATGGTCTGGCGTAAAGAGAGACATCCAGGAAATGAGATGGAAGCATCTGTTATACCTGTGGAGCCTGACAGAGGCTCTAGATGGAATATCCACTATCCCATTCTGGGATAAAGGCAGGGTATAAATTCAATAATAGGTGGGTAGGTAGCAAGCTAAGAGCCAATGTTGTGTAGTGGTTTGAGTGTTGGACTATGACTCTGGAGACCAGGGTTCAATTCCTGGCTTGACACTGGGTGTCCTTGGGCAAATTACATGCTTTCAACCTAGAGGAAGGCAAAAGCAAACCACCTGTGAACAAATCTTGCCAAGAAAACCCCACAATAGGTTTGCCTTAATGTCACCATAAGTCTGAAATTACTTAAAGGCACACAACAACAAGGTAGGAAGACAGATGGATAGGATAGATCTCACCCTGGGAAGCCATCATAGGCCAATACAAGATTCTTAGAGGAAGAGTGACAATATAAATCACAACGATCAAAAAGTAGATAACTCTTCTTGAACCACCTCTGTATGGTGTTGAAGAGAAAGGAACAGACTCTCATGGCTTGCAGTCTTAATTAAGTAGCCATGGTGTCTTTATTTCATGTTATAAATAATAATACACAAGCTTACAAATGAAATCTCTTTTCCCCTCAAAATGCAGTCCTCAGCAGGAAGACGCATCTAGGTCAATATTTGCTTACTGCTTAATATGCAAACATTATTGAAGTTCCCCATCTTCCCCCCTCTCTCTTTAAGGGTATTTTTCTGACAGGTAAGCCTTCCCCTTTGCCACTTCTTCCAATTATATTCTGTTTTCACATCCTACTAACATGTGGAGTGGTTTGGAATTTCCTTAATTAGTACAGCAATTTGCTAAATCTTGTTTTTATCCTTTTACAGGATTTTAATCAAGTTCAGCATGGCACTGATTTGATATGCCATACAAATTACTGTCACAATTTTCAGGTGCCAAGTTTTTAAAATATATTTAACAGTTTCTCTGGATGACATTCATTCTGTATTCCAACACACTAATAAACTGCCATGATCCAACTTAATGTGGTTTTTTTTTTGCACATACATGTGCAATAAAATGTAGTGAAATAAATGGTTAAGATACAGTTTTCTGTGGGACCCCTATACACTTTTAATTAAAAGAATGAAATCTTTTAATTCTGCAATATATTTACATAGAACATGTGTAGTATTGCTGATGTTCATATAACATACTGATGCATGAAATGCTTCCAGTACTCAAACGTGATAACTAATTATGTGTAAGTTCTCATGTTTCCTTCAAACAACTGTTGCTTTTTGTGATGCATTAAGTATGGGTCAACCGTTGTGCTCTCAAAGGCTAACTCTTCCAGAATCTCTCTGGTTCTCCATAAGGGTAAGACTTAGAGCCTTATCACATTAGAAAAGTAAGCAGAGATGGTTGCACTTTTTCCAGGGTTGTGCAACTGGGCTAAAGGAAGGAAGACAGGGTCTGTTAGTTCAAAGCAACCTATTTCCTTAACATCTCACTTCTTTACAGCTGGTGCACCTATGGTTGACTGTGCTCTCAGTTGTTGTTGTTAACTGCCCTGAAGTCAGCTTTGATAGAGAAGGGATGCATATCTTTCTGCATGCCCTCAAAGTCCTCAAAATAGTCTTAAATGGATGCCTTTTCACACACTGAAAAAAATCTGGTTGGCAAAAGGCATGCTTTTACTACCATCTCCCTCTGGAAGATGAATGGATGTGCTTTGAGGGTATGCAAAGGAAAATCACTTCTCTACGGTTGTGTCTTGGCTTACTTTTTGTAAGGTGATCAGGCTTTTAGATTCTAAATCTAAATTTTAGAAAGCTAAGGAACTAAAAAAGGAGACATTTCATCCAGGTAAATTCTAGCAGAATTAAGGGCTCAGAGTTTAATGGGTTCATGGGGCCACTACAATGGGGGCACACAGTTATCATTTTAATGATTTGCCCCTACTAATGCAAATGCTGGAAAGATGGCTCTTATCCAAATAAATCTGTGGAAAAGGAATATGGTATAGCCTCTTTTTTATGCTGCACAATTGCAGCAGTATGATTCCTCCTTTACTGATGTGATTCCATACTAAGGGATCCTGGGATTTGCAGTTTAGGGATGAGCATTTATAATTCTCATCTAGAAAACTCTAGTGCCTCCCCAAACTACAAATACCAGTATTTCCTTGGGATATAGCCATGGCAATTAAATCAGAATCATGCTGCTATAACTATGTAGTATTAAAGGGCCAATTGTGTATTAATTTAATTTATTTATTGAATTTATATCCCACCTTTCTCCCAAAATGGGATTCAAGGCAGCTTATAATAATTTCCAAAAAGATTATGCTACAGTGTTATGTTACAATTTTTTTTAAAAAAAAAGAAATAACAATATTTTTTTAAAAGATTCAAAAACAGTTAAAAACATTTAAAATATATTTTAAAAATAATATCCAGTAAAAGATTAAAATGCAGCACACCACTTCACACACACACACGTACAAACACACAAATATTCAGTAATTAAAATATAAAGGCACCTTCACATGCCAGCGGAAAGAAAGCTGGGAAAGGGGGCAACTAGAATTCCTGTGGAAGGGAGTTCCACAGCCTCAGAGCAACCACTGAGAAGGCTTTCTCCCAAGTCCTCACCAAATGCATCTGCGAAGGTGGTGAGACTTTAAATGTTCCATGCATTTCCTATGACTATGCATAGAGAATCTTGGAAATGGATCAGCATATCAGTGTTTGACTCTTTATTGAGGCACACATTCTTCCACATTACACTATTGGTACAGGAGTAGATGATTCAGGCTGCTGCCAGACTGCAGAATTAATGCAGTTTGATACTGCTTTAACTGTCATGGTTCCATCCTATGGAATCGTGGGATTTTTAGTTTGTAGCACCAGAGTTCTCTGACAGAGAAGGCTAAAAATCTCAACAAGCTTTAAATCCCAGAATCCCATAGCATTGCCTCATGTTAAAGTGGTTTCAAATTGTATTAATTCTGCAATATAGATGCAGCCTCAGCAAGTAGTTAGCCAATTGTGTGAGTAAATAATGTGGAGACAGAAGATGCGGCCACTGAAGTTATTTTATTTTACTGAAGCAAAATAGATAACTGAATATTTTCAAATCAAAGTTCAAGGATCCAAGATTGATAATACTGACCACACAATATGGAATATCTTTCTTATACTCAGTAAGTGAAAGGGCATGGCAAGATAATTATAATTAACTGAAGCTGTGTATATTAAGCATTCTACCATTCTTTTTATCTATCCTAAATTATATCCTAATTCAGGATATAGATATTCAGTTATGTTTTTGACACTTAGTCCTGATTAGTGAGTGGGTGGATTAGTCAAGCAGCCATTTTGGACCCCATGCTTTCCCCAGAAGCACCTGACTTTGCATTTATGCAACTACAACAAAAGAACTAAAAATTAATACTAAAAGTATGCCTTGGATCACTATTTGTTTTATCTTACCTTTAGTTCATCAGCATCATAGAAGTCTATGCGCACTGCAGGGACCATCCAGGTCTGGAAGAGGGTTGCCAGGATCTGTTTTGCAATGGCGTCTGCAATGAGGTGGAAATGAAGAGGATTCCGTCTGATGGGAAAAAAAAGCAGGGAGAGTATGGTGAATGCTTCTAGCTCTGTTAATAAAAGAAATTCTTCTGCTTTACAACTGATATCATTTTATAATAGATGTGGTGCAACCACACAATGAGCTAGGGTAATTTCTTTTTAAAAAAATCCATTATAGTTTGGCTACGGTCTAAATGTTTCTCTTAACTTGCAATTTGTTCTCTCAAAGGCTACCAATTCACTCTCACTCTGAGCACTGAAAGCACAGTTCTGACATGCTCTAAGGTTTCTGAATCACCTCAGTAGACCTTGTGTGATAATAATGCTTTTATTTATGGAAGAAAAAATAAAAATTGGTGTGTGTGGGATTTCTTTTATTGCTAACCACCACTGCCACATGTGCACATTTACATTGGAATCCTGTGGGTGCACTATGGCAATGGTTACACTTTTTTCAGGGTTTTGCATCTGAGCTAAAGGAAGACAAAAGGGGTCTGTCAGTTCAAAGCGAGCTATTTCCTTAGCATCTCACTTCTTTACCTATGGTTGACTGTGCCCTCAGTTGTTGTTAACTGCCCTCGAGTCAGCTTTCATCCACAGTGACCCTATGGATATCTCCAAGACTCCCTGTCTTCCATTATTCTGCTTAAGCCTTGCACATTCATTCCTGTGACCTCCCTAATTGAGTCTAGCCAGCTTTACTTCCTCTTTTTCTACTACTCTCTAGCCTTTCCAGCATTATTGTCTTTTCCAATGAGTTGTGCCTTCTCATGATGTAGCCAAACTACAGCAGCCTCAGTGTGATCATCCTGGCTTTCAGGAATGATCTGTTCAAGGACCTATTTATTTTTCTTTTTGACTATCCATGGTATCCTCAGTACTCTTTTCCAACACAACATCTCAAATCAGTTGATTTTCTTTTTATCTGCTTTTTTTCACTGTTTTTCACTGTTCAGCTCATTGCTTGGATTATTCTAACTTTAGTGTTTAATTGTACAGTTGCACCTTGTTGTCCATTCTGGACACACACACATTCCCATGGATACCAAAAATACAGGACCTCAAGTCCCATTATCCCTCCTGGTGGTATAATGTACATGTGCCCACTAGTGTGGTCACATGCATACCCCACCACTGGGAAAATAGGACTTGCTGTCCATTGATGGTTAAATGTGCCGATGGCAAGACCATGGATAAGAAGGTCCCACTGTATATCTTTGCTCTTTAAGATTTGTTTTGTTCTTTCATCATTGCACTTCCCATTCCTAATCTTATTATCTCTTGACTGAAGTTTCTGTTCTGATCAATGTTTGATCCAAGGTATGAGAATTCATTACCTATTTTGATTTCCTCATTGTCTAGGTTGAATGTATGTAGATACTCTGTGATCATTATTTTTGTTTTCTTTATGTTCAGAAACAAGCTTGATTTTATACTTTTTTCCTTGACTCTCCTTAGGAATTGTTCCAAGTTTATGATGTTTTCCACTAGGAATATGAAATCATCTGCATAGATTGTTGATGTTCCTTACTGTGCCAATGTAGGGATCCCTAATGGGTAGTTGTGGGGAACACTGCTGGTTCTCTGTGGCAGGATTTCATGTTCTTCCAATAGGTTGAAAGCAACTGTACAGATTAGAAATCACTGATGAAGTCAGTTCCTATTTCAATGAGAGTTAGCTACAGTAATTACTCAGCTGATGACTGTTTCCTACAGTTCTTGCTGGAGCAATGTGAGATTCCACTACACAAAAGAAACTTGCATGGATCTTTGATATCATATGAATTTACATTTTCTGGGTTCAATAGTGTATACTTCATACAGGCCAGACTCATATATGAAATAAAATAGTCTCAGGCAATTGTTCAGATTGAGTACATTTCTGAACAATATGGAAGTCTTCTGGAAATATATTAGCTTTCAAATATACAGTTCCAAAAGGGAACACACAGTTGTTTTGAAAACTAGGATAAGCAAATAATTCAACATCTTAAACTGAAGGTTTGAGAGCACTGAATATTTCAAGAGTATACATGAAGTGTATTTTCAAGTCTAAGAAGAGGAACATTATGTACTTATCTGCAACCTCCTCCATTCAAAAGAAGTGAAAAAATGATACAAGCCACTAAGATAACAGATGGCCCATTTATCCTTTATTAATTTAATTTAATTTGATTTAGTTTATATTCTACCTTTCTCTCAACATGGGATGCAAAATGGCTTACCACAATGGCAAAACAAATTACAAACCTGATAATAAAGAATTTAAACACAATTTCTATCACATCAAAATAGTTTTTAAAATTTTTTAAAAGTATAAAATCATTTTTAAAAACCCATAACAATGAAGTTAAAAACACAGCACTCCATCCTTGTGCACTAACAATTTCACCATCAAATGTGTGTTTAAATAAAAGGGCTTTTACCTGCCAATTAAAGGAGATCAGAGTGTGTGTGTGTGTGTGTGTGTGTGTGTGGAAGTGGGTCAGTCTAGCCTCCCATGGAAGTGAATTCGACAGCCTGGGAGTAGCCACAGAGAAGGCCTTTTCTCTTGATCAAGGATCTTAAGACTCAGGCAGAAACTAAACCTTATAATAACTAGCAGTTTGAATTGTGCCTGGAAATCTGAATTGTGTTTAGAAATGAACTGATAATCAATGAAACTGTTTCAACAAGGTTCAACAAGGTTACCCATAACTATTCCCAGTCAGCACTCCGGTTGCCACAATTTTAATTCACTGAAGTTTCTGAACAGTTTCCAAAAGTGGCCTTACATAAATTGTGTTACAATAGTTCAAACAAGATGTAAATAGACTTGTGTCACTCTAGCCAGATCTGACACCCAAACTACAAGTTTGCAATTTGATAGGGAGTGTAATTTCAAGATAGGCTGAACCCCTATTCCCTGATCTGCCTTTTGACTGACCAAGAGCATCTGCCTTGTTTGGATTAAACTTCAGCTTGTTCACCCTCATCCAGTCAGTTACTGAGAGAAGAAAGTGGTTCAATTGCCCTTGTCAGCTAATCTTTTTGTATCAGAGTATCCATGTCCTTCCATCTCTGAGTATATATTATTCTTGTACAATAATATATTGTAAAGTCTTTCCATAATTGTACTTGATTTGATCAGTCAGCATTCCAAAAACAATTCTGGTTTCAACTGTATCTTGATGTTAAAAGTATCTTCTAAATGAATTTCAGTACAATATTTCTGTGCTTTATTGGTATAAATACCATCTTCAGAACCATACAGTATGAAGGAGAGATCCTGTCTTCTGTTTATATTTCCATAATTTCTTTGAATTGTTCTTTTACCTCTTCGAAAACATGTCTGGTGTTAAATACCATCTGTACATCATTTTATAAACTTACATAGTAACTCAATGGAAATTTCAAACTTTTGTCAACATTCTTTCCCATTGTTCCATTTGAATTTGTTAACCAATATTTTGAGCTTGTTTCACCATACAATCCTTTACCTGTGCCCCTTCAGTTTCAAATCTCAATAATAGTGTATATTTATGCAATCAAACATTCATCACCTATACACAGTAGGGTTTCAGACTCAGATTTAGATGTTTCAAACCTTTGAATTTTTTATCCGTTTAAAATATTTGATTTAATTGTGTATTTAAAAAACACCATTTGATCTAAAGCCTTTTTTCTGATCAGGAATGGGGCATATACATTTGTTCATATGTGGAACAGTGTCAGGAGAATTCAGTAGTTGTTTCTGTTACAAATTCTTTTATACCAATGGATGATTTCAATAATTATCATACCCAATCAAAATGGTTCCACCAGTTCATGGACAAAAATATTAAAAGTATAAGATAACTATGAATGAAACGAAAGATGACAAATTCAACCTGCCTGCCTCAATTCAACTTCCAAACATTTTTTTTGTTTAAAAAAACAACAACCCTAGGCTAAAATCACATTGCACTTATGTGTATCCAAGTGGGAAGACCTTCGCACTTAGAGAGGATAGGATAGGCCAGGAACAAATACATAAATAAAGGAAAGACAATTTTAACTGACCAGTAAGTATGAATTGAACATAGTGCCATTAAAGGGAAATCAGGCATTTCTCCAACAGTGTTGAAAAAGTGCTGAAAAGTGAATGCCATTAAGCTGAAAATGTTATATACTCTCATAGGAGAGATTAGAAAAAACATTTCACTTGAAGACGAAAAGGTCAGGAGAAACAAAGTACCAAAATCAGTGAAGTGGAAAACACGAGTATTAGAGAGCACGGCCCCCTGTTCCTTCCTTCAGAGAGGAGGAAGAGCAGTAGATTATGTGTAGGCTCTTGAGAATATGCTTGCACAACAAATGCATTCAAAAATAGAAGGGGAATATACCCCATACCTTTTACTGGTATCAGTTAGCACAGCTATATTGATTCATTCCAACTGAGGAGTTGATATTATGAAGTTCTAAATGTAGAGTACAAAACAAAACTGAGACATTATTGTTTTCAAAAAACCTTGGATATGATTATTCTTGCTGGCAACAATCTGCCATTGGTAGAAATCCCAAATGTGACCTTGTCTCTAAATCCTTTCAGTAACTAAATGCTGATATCTACTCATCTAAACTTATTAAAATCTGTAAATAAAGATCAGAATGAAAACAAAAAGGAACAGTTAAAATATCTAAGTTGATATTAGCTTTGAAAGGTTTCTGCAGTGGAACAGTGCCTTGATGAAAAAAAAGATGGCTGTAAAAAAGGTATCACACGTTTGATTCATTTTTCTGTTCCTCTCCCTTGAACCTGTACTTGAATTTGTAGACATTATATATACTCATGTATAAGTCTAGAAATTTTGGTCAGAAAACTGACCAAAAATCTGGGTCGACTTATCCATGGGTCAATGTAAATACTGTACTTTAACTGTTACTTTTAAAAAGGAATCATCCCCTGGTGAAAGGCAAGAGCGTAATCTGTCATGGAAGCATTGATACCTCCTCCATTCTCTCATCCATCCAGTCTTTAGTATGAGCAGTTATGCCTGCCAGAATTTTCTAAGTTCTTTGGCATTGTTTTCCTTTCCTTCATCCTTTAGATCCTTTATTACATGCCCCTAAGTTTTATCCTTGACTTATCTATGGGTCATATCATTTTCCCCCCCAGACCTGTCCTCATTTATAAATGAGGGCAACTTATAGTTGAGTATATAAGGTACTTTAATCAGTGCAAGACACCCACTATCTCACACATTATGAATGTGTCTTAGGGAAATTTTGTTCCTTCCTCAAACAGTTTGTTGTTGTGTGCCTTCAAGTCCAATTTAAGGAGACTCTAAGGCAAACCTACCATGGGGTTTTCTTGGCAAGATTTATTCAGAGCGTACTTGTCTTTGCCTTCCTCTGATGATGAGAGAGTGTAACCTGCCCAAAAAACATCCTGTGGGTTTTCACGGATGATTGGGGTTTAATCCTGGTCTCCAGATTGACAGTCCAATGCTCAAACCACTACACTATACTGGCATCCCTCAAAAGGTTACTTCTTGATAAATAAGATATCAAGATATGGCAAGTTATCAAAGAGTAAGGGAGAAATTCTATACCCACTTAATGAACTGAAAAGATTAACTTTTGAGTTGACATGCATAGGATTAAACTATAAAAACTTCTTTTGTTACTTCATCCACTCACAGAAGAAATTATAAATACCATCTTCAGAACCATACAGAATATTAAAATATGGTTTGAAATTCATTGACCATCCTGCAGTGTTAGGAAGCTGGTAATCACAGTCTTCCAGTTTGGTTGAAATGAGAAACTGTCAATAATTACAGGCATCCTGGCTTGACAGCTTACACTTTGGAGAGCTACATGTCTGGACAAAAGGCTGATCAAGACACTGCAGCAAAAACACATTTTTGGCCCTTTCATTGATTCATCCAATATTGCTTTAAAAAATATATTGAAGGAAGGTTCTGTGTAAAGTGAAAGTTAAAACTGTGATTGACAGTTCCTTCTAATAACCATAAATAGATCTTGTAGATTGTGCTAGTTCAATAGAGAGTTACTACAATGTGAACTATTTACATTTCCTTATTTTGTTATGACAAGTTCCATTAAGACCTTCATATTAGTGTGCAGATTTAGTTTTTTAAAATAAGATACTGCCTTTGGATATATACTTTTGGCTTAGATACTCTAATGTCAACAGCATATTCAAGGTGACTTTGGTCAGAAAGAAAATCCTAAAGGTACCAAACAAAAATAGAAACTCTCCAGATAAAATGTTGTGGGAGATCACACAGTTGCTCTTGTTTTCTAAGGCTTTCAAGATAATTAATTCATATAATTCTTATCTGGCAGAAAAAGAAATGTTAAGATAAGAACCACAAAAGGTTTCCATCAATTCAAAACCATAGGGGAGTTAAATATCAAGTATGCTAAATATTAACAAATGCAATTAGCCATCTAAAAGTGAAAAACTAATTGGGAAATAAAGATGTTTCTGGCATTCATGGATAACTTTTATGTCCCTGAACATATGAAATGTAAATGAAGAGCAGTAGGTGAATTTCTCTATTAGACAACAGCTAAGAAAATAAATAATTGTAATATAACACACATGGACAGAAATCTCTTCCATGGTGAAAATTCATTTGTGGGGGGAAAACAACCTGTAAGGGCAATGCAAAAGCCAATGAGGAAGGCAGCTGAATGTCTAGCTGGCACAACACATCTGATTAAACAGGAATTTCAACTCTTTAATTTGTTGTTGTGTGACCCTATGGTGAAGCTATCATGGGGTTTTCTGAGGCTGAGAGAGTGTGACAGTCATCTTGCAGGTTTCCACGCCCAAGTGGGAAATTGAATCTTAATCTCCAAAGCTGTAGCACAATGCTCAAACCACTATACCACACTGTCTTCCTTACTCTTTAAAAGCAATCAGGGAATAGTGTTGACAGTTAAAGATGATCCCAAACCCTGAGACTGGATCCTGAATGACCCTTTCTGATATCACCTGGGATGGGCCCTGGTCATGCTCTAGTGTAGTGGTCCTCAAACTGTGCCCTTTAAAAGATTTTGGACTTCAGCTCCCAGAGGTCTCAGCCATGTTGGCCAATAGTCTGGGATTTTGGCAAGTGAAGCTCCAAATCCCTAAGAGTGAACAGTTTGGGGACTGTACTAGGACGATGTTACAAATGGTGGTAGCTGGTGATGTCATTAAGCATGCTAAATTACGCATCAACCCCAGTTACACAGAGTATGTAATTTATTAAACACCACTAAATTTAAATAATTAGGAAACCACATAAACTCATACTTTTCATGGCCATGCTGTTTCCCTGAGATTCTTCCTATCATCCTGAGAACTGTAGAAAATCTTGGCCCTCAGATCTAGGATCTCTAATCATGGCAATAAGACAATTAAGTTCAGCAAACTATATTTTCAAAACTCACTTTCTCACTTTTGATATAAATCATCATGAATAGGAAAAAAAAAACAGAATTATAGAGCACAGGAACTGAAGTGATTAACCTGTGGAAAAGAGTAAGAAATTGCGTCTTTCCAAGAACTGAGATGACTACTAGCTCTGGTGTTGTTACCCATAACATTTTCATAAGCCAGCATGCTAATGTAAAATGTAATTCATTTCTGTTGTATGCATTACTTCTTTAAATTTTTAAAAACCCAGTCATGTTTTGAACATAAGTGGGTATCACCATGCTCAGCTGTAAGGCAAGGAACAGGTCTCTGATTCAGTCAATGGCACCCCAGTTTAAAACAGGATTGGTCAACTTTGATGAGTCTGAGGACCAATTTCCTGCTCTTGAGACTGCCAAAAATGAAATGATGATGATGATGAAATGGTTTGTTCTGAAACAATGCTACTTTTTGATATTATATGTGGATCCAGAAATCTAATTAAAAAGGTAAATTGTCACTTTTGGAGTCTCCTAGGAGAAGCAATTCACCTTTCACTTTTTTTCTATTCTAGCAAAAAGGTTGTTTGGGGCATCTGGTAGATAAAAAGTTACATAAAATCTTTTAGGGGCTACATGCTGCCCTAGTGCTCCAGCTTGCTCAGCCCTGATTGAGATCTGGGAAAATCTCTTTCTAAGGCCCTAAAAAGGATCTGTCCATCAAAGCAGAGCTGGACTAGTTTAATCAGAACATAATTTTGCATTGGTCTTCTTAAATGTACCAGGGATTTAGCAGATTATTTAGAAGTAGGAGATTGTAATCAGTGACCTCTGGTGCTCTGAATCTAGAGTTTGGAAATGCATCTTTTTAAAACATCAGTCCTAATATTCTGTGCTAATGGTAGGACATTCTGGAAACTGTGGACCAAAGAAGTAACTTTTTCAAGCTCTGCTTGAACATTTGGATTCCACTATACTGTTCTCTGCCTGCAAAGAGACCTGTGACCTCACTGGAATGGAGACATATTGGATTTCAAAAGAGGGGTCCCTGTTGAAATACAAATGCTTTAAATTTCCTGGACTTTGAAAATCTCCCTATTGCCACATGGCCAGAAGGAGGAGGAGCCTGCCTGCCTGCAAAAGATATCCTCCCCGGCATACCATCTTTACTAAGGACTGAAATAACATGCAGGCATCTGACTAACAGCTCCAATTGTTTTTGTTGTTGATTATGATGATGTTGTTATTTTCCTCCTGTTTGGTTTGTAACATCTTGCCTGATGAAGATGCCCATGGAGCATTGGAAGCTTACAATAGGTATATTGTGTGTTTTAGTTGGCCAATAAAGGTATCACCAATGGATTTTTGTTTGCATTTGTTAAATGGCCAACACAGCTACCCCTGAATGTTTTCTAGTTTGAAAAGTGTTTGCTTAATGCTGTAATAAGAATATTTTCCCACATGGATGAAGCTTCTTTAGACCAAGATATAACACCTAAAGTTCTGATATGTGGGAGCTAAAGAGAGCCATCATGGTACAGTGGATTGGAAGACCAGGGTTCAAACTGGCCATGGAAACCCACTGTGTGACCTTAGATAAATCACACTTTTTGAGTCTCAAGAGAAAGGAAAGAGCAAAGCCCTCTCTGAACAAATTCTGTGAAGAAAACCTACTGGTAGGTTTGCCGTAGGATCACCAGAAGTCAGAAATTACTTGAAGGCACACAACAGCAAAAGGCTAGATCATTATTATCTAGATAATTAAGGATTTACACTTCAGGAATAGGTAATATCTTGCAAATGAAACCTACTCCTCATTATTTGTGAATGTGAATCTCAATTATGGGATTACAATGGGAAAGTACTTACATGTATTGAAGTTTTAAAAATTTGGACATGCTTTAAAAATAACTTAGGTTTAGCATGTTTCCTTCTGTGTACTGATACAAGAAATATTTCAAGTTTTAAATATTTGCTGCAGTTTATGACCTTGTTGGATGGAAGAATTTGAGTCTGTTATATGTGTACTGTTACACTGTCAATTTATGCAGAGATTAGACTGAAATTATTGCCAGATATAAGGAAATCCATAAACAATCTTGACATTTCACTATTGTAAACAACATCTATCAGCTTAAGGTTTTCTTAAAAAATGTAAATGCAACAGAAGGAATATTAATTTAGCCTGTTTAATGAAGATTCAAAAGCCATAGACTACATGTGCTATTCAACATATTTGTGTATAGAGGAGAGGCCATCAGGTGATAAGAAGGCACAAGCAAGTGAGAGAAAGCAAATCTACTCACCTATTCTACTTATTTATGGGTTGTAAGAAAAGAAACAACTGAAAAAATTACAATTTATTTGGGATAAACAGTAAAATAAGGCCTTATACTAGGGATTATAGAGGATAGGGTGAACAAGATTCACCTGCAGAAGTCATTATGCAACTTTTTTGTTTTTATTTTTTTGTTTTTTTTACAAATAACTCTCATTTATAAACTTCCCAAACACACAGTTGTTTCTCTTCTTGTTGTGCGGCTTCAAGTACTTTTCAACTTAGGGCAACTCTGATGCAAAGCTATCATAGCAATAGCAATAGCAAGTACATTTCTATACCTCTTTTCAATGAACTAGCATTCCCTAAGTAATTTAAAATCTGCAAACCCATTGCCCCCAAAAGCTGGGTACTCATTTTACTGACCTATGAAAGGATGGGAGGCTGAATGGACCTTGAGAGCCCTCCTCTAGGATTGGATTTACAACACTGTGGCTGCAGTACCAGCATTTAACACTGCACCACCTGGGTTCCTTACCATGAGGTTTTCTTGGCAAGACTTGTTCAGAGGAGGTTTGCCATTGTCTTCCTCTAAGGCTGAGATTACGTTACTTATCCAAGGTCACTCAGTGGGTTTCATGGCCAAACTGGGAATTGGACCCTGGTATCTACAGTTGTAGTCCAACACTCAAACCACTGTGCCACACAAACAATTCTGGTCTCCAGAGCCATAGTGCAATGCTCAAAGCACCATACCACACTGGATCTCTGCTAGCTAAAAGGTAACACACAAGGAAGATTTTGAGCCACTGTTGAGGACTCCTTTGGACACCTCTAAATCCACTAATCCATTCAGTTTATGGTCTTCACCTCAAGCTAAATATGATGATCTACAAGAAGAAAACAAGCATTCCCAGTATTATTAATAACTGTCCTCTCATAAAGTGACCCAACTTGTTTTTAGTTTTTAGGAGATCACTTAAGAACTTATTGCCTTGGCAGGAATTTTAGGAAGGCATTCATTACAGCCCAGGCTTACCTATTTTATTATTAATTGCTGTTCTAGAATGTGCCTTTATGATATTTATTTGCAACTAGTGTTATTGTACCAATGTACCAATGAGGTTTTATTTTCGTTTTAATTGCTAGTATCTGCCTTGTGGCTTTTAAAAGCATGTGGCATATAAAAATGGAAATAAATAAATAAAATGAGGAAAACCTCACCTATCTGGCTTGCTCATGTCCTGGCTGTTAATTCAACCACTAGCAATTAAAAATGACTGCTAATCTTTATGGCTGTTTCTGTACTGTTGTGGGACTTCCCTTCTAAAGTATGCATTTCATTATCACTTTTAAAAGCAATAACAAAGTGATAATAAAACTTTAGAAAGAAATAACGAACACCTAGAGAGTATTCAGATGCAATACTACTTAGCAACTTTTTTTTTTTTTACAATGGAAGTAATTTCAGTAGATTTTTAAAAGAATCAAAATCATACATGTCCTTTGTAAGCCTATGTTTTCCTGTGGGTTTAAGGTTCCTTTTACTGAGTTTTTTCCCCCTTATAAAGAAGCAAAAAAAAAATTCACAAAGAAACACTGGACACTTACAAGGAAGATACCAACTGGCACTGGCTGCAGCAGGTTTTGGTAAGCTCATACAGACCTTTCCCCTCAAAGCACCAACTATCATTGGTGAGACGGCACAGACATCATAAAAGAAATTTATGGAAATTTCATACTATACTTCAAAGATGGCAATTACAGGTTCAGCAGAGAGTTATCAGGTGACCATATTGAGTGAAAAGATACTTGATATTCATGTATGTGCAATTCAAAAGCACCATGTGGTTGTGATCCAAGGGATAATATCAAGTGATAATACAGCAGGGAAATCTGTACCTCACAATTGAGATTACATTAGGAAAGTAGTCTGGGCAAAACTCTGCAGAGGTGGAACTCAAAGGACTCCAGTTCTCACCCCATTCAGAAAATTATATAACCCAATATGAAACCAATTTTGCCATGTCTGGAGAAGATCTATGGGGAATCTTCATCTCAAAGCAACATAATGATTGAGTTTTAGTGAACACAGCCCTACTACGACAACTCCCAATACAATATACTGTGTATGTAGGGAGCATGACAGTATTGCTCTGGTAAAATGCATGTTTTCTGAAAAGCAGGATATACTCTCTTGCCAAGTATTTTTCAGCAGAAAAAATGTAGAAGCATTAGAGATGACTGCACAGTTGAAGAAAAGTAACTGGAGACAATTGGTAAAACAAACAAACTTTGCATAATGCCTTCTTGTTCCCCTTTTGTTATTTTGGTCATAAATGATCTTCTTTCATTTTTGAAAAGGAAAGCTAAGAACATTTCAGAGTTAAGAGTGAAGGGCTGAAAACATCCACTGCCTCTTCTCCTTCTAATTCACGTCTCCCTTTTATACTGGTCATTCCAATGTCTAAACATACCATTCTAAATATCTAAACATACAATTTCCCTGCTATCTTGCACATCCTGCTAATCTTATCATAGAATCATAGAATCATAGAGTTGGAAGAGACCACAAGGGCCATCCAGTCCAACCCCCTGCCATGCAGGAACTCCCAATCAAAGCATCCCCGACAGATGGCCATCCAGCCTCTGCTTAAAGTCCTCCAAAGAAGGAGACTCCACCACTCTCTGAGGGAGTATGTGCCACTGTCGAACAGCCCTTACTGTCAGGAAGTTCCTCCTAATGTTGAGGTGGAATCTCTTGCTGAATTACATGGTGGTTGTGTGATGTGCCCTAGTCAAGTGAAGCATGAGACCTCCCTAAAGCAATTTTTACTTTAAAATCACAGTTAAGAAGGTAACATAGTCAATGTTTAAGACAAATAATTTCCAATTGTGACATTACCATCTAATTGTTAAAGGCTGCATCAAGAAAACCTGCATCAAAGTTTGCTTTTAATTTTGCAGTATGATGTCTCCTGCTAACTGAGATGTCTACTGTAAAAGCAACTATTGTGCCATGAACTAAAAAGTTTGGTTAAGCATTTTTGTGTGTGTCAAGGATGCAGACGCTGCAAGAGACTGAACCAACAGCTTTTTAATGAGAGGGGAGCCTCGCAAAATATCCTAATGAGCATGAATACAATTATATTTGAAAAACCAAAAAAGCTTGGTTTGAGTAAAACAGATTATTGAATAAATGGATTTGTTATTATGCTGACTAGGAAAAGTGTACCAGTTTAGCTGTTTATTTTGTTTAACTCACGGTAACAATACTTTTAGCTGAATTTTGGAAACCCCGAAACTTAGCTTTACCCAGCTGAGCAATGAATACTGACCTAAAGTTATTTTTCACATCTAGTCTGATAAAAGATCGCAAGTACAACTTTGCAGCACACATCAATGAAAAACAAAACCAAAACAAAACCAAATCTACAGGATAATTTGGGCACTTCCCTCCCCACCCAAAAACAGTCAGATAAATTGTCATTATTATTATGGAAAATGTTGGTTAAAAACAAATCTTCAGGAAAATTTGGGCACTTTTAAAATCAAGACCTCTTCCTTCCCCACCCAAAATCAGTCAGATAAATTGTCATTATTATAAGACAGATGAAAAACAGTAAGTTTTTTATAGAATTTTTTTTTAAAAGGTCACACAATATAAGCATGGGTAGTGAGCATGGTGGACTGAAAAACACATTGTCTTTCACTATTGGCTCTGCTGCTTAGAAGTGATGGGAATTGCAGCCTGGCATCATCATTAATAATAATAATAATAATAATAATAATAATAATAATAAATTATTTAATTATTTATTTATATTTCCCGCCTATCGCCGAGGCAGGATTACAACCAGATAAAATACAGACAAATCATCTGCAAGGCCAAGTGAAACCCACCCTTGTCTTAAAGTTTACTGTAGGGAAACTTTCATACCCATGCCCAACAGCAAGCTATTAACAAGAAGGAGAAGGAGAAGAGAAAAGACCACTGAACTCCAAGATTAGAGTGAAAAACTTACAATGACCCTAAAATAATTTTATTGAAGTCTATCAACATCAGAAGATCAAAGGTTGGGAACTTGGGAACGAAATGGTTTTATAGCTTAATGTGACTTGTAAATGTCATCTTATGTTGCCAGATTCAACTGCCCTGAAGATGATTTGTACTGAAAAGAAATAACATATCTGACAATCTTAAAACAAAACAAAACAAAATAGGCATCAAGATAAGAGGCCTCACCTGTGAAACAAGACTGATTTGACGAGTGTGACAACATCCCGACTTGCGTTGTATCCAGCACAGACAATAGCCACATGGATTGTCTAAGAGAATCCAGAAACAAACAAAGAAAATGACAGGGAAAGAAAAAAAATCAGTATAATCTCTGGCTTCTTTTCATACATTAAACAGTAAAATACATCCTCTCATTGGAACACATGCCTTAATATTAAATACATTGATTTTACATATGCACATAACCCCAAAACTCCAAGTAAAGGACTTACTTTTCCAAAGTAAATTTGCTGTAATTTAGTGGGTATCTTCTGGGTGCAATGGCTGAACCTTCTTTTTAGCTATGTTGTGCCCACTGCTTTTTGCTAACTTCCATTATATTCTTGCTGGAGTTGACTGTGAGTAGTGACCAGGGAGTGGGGCAGCAAAGAGGAGTGGGGAGAAACAGGAAGAGTAAGAGGATGTATAAGATGGAGTAGATACAGAGAACAGGGTAAGAGAAGGGACAAGATATGAGAATGGAAGTTGTGTTTATGGATGGGGGGGGGAGTTTGGTAAGACAAAATTAACAGATAAAGAAGGAAAGAATGGCAGAAATTCTAGAACAAATGTATTATCTCAGAGGTGAAGTGTCTATACTCATGATATGCAGTTGCAGTGCTGATGAAAAAGGAAGACTAGCAGACAGATGAAGGATAAAAGATATTGGAGATGGATATCAATGACAGTGATGCAGATATGGCTAACTATATTGAACAAAAAGAAAATTTTATAAGATGTTCATGCAATGGGAAAGTAATGCAAGAGGATATAATTTTGAGCAGAAAAGAAGTGATGGTGAAAATGATTCCACCATTCCCTACAAATTGGATTTTTGATGCCAAATAGCTCCGTTCTGAGCTGATTATCCTCTCTGATGTCCCAGTTGTGTGTTTAATAGGGGTAGTTTTTCTCCTTTGTAAACAATAAATGTGAAAGACTATGCACTGTGTTTAAATTGTAAATGGTTGGTATTTTAAGGGGTGGGTGGGCTTGAGGGTTATGTTATGGAAAACATATTTTAATGTTGTAAACCGCCCCGACTGCATTGTGCAGAGCGGCTGCATAAAATTATTATTATTGTTGTTGTTGCTGTATATGCAGTGTCAATTATAACAAAAATCCTCATATATTCCTGAAGGAGTAAACATCTTTCATTGTGTGTAGGTATCACAGTAACAGTTATACAGACATTTGCCTTAGAGACATCCCACAGACCTCAGTAGGGTTTATATCTGAATAAATGTGCATTTACTCAGGATCGGAAGATTGCAGTTCGAAAGCATGGCTAAAAGTAATGGATAGAATAATGATGGAACTATTTAAATGTGTCTAGTCCTTTACAAAACAAACATCTATCTTTCCAGTCTACTGACTATTGTTCCCACCTATACAGAACAACGTACTGGGGAAATGACATATCTGTTTGGAATTTAACTCCCAGTCATTTTACTTGATTAGCCAAACCTCCAGTGTTATAAAAGAGAGAGAGAAAAAAATCTGCAACTGGGCCAAGCAAGACAGAGGGTTCAATGTACGGAGACAATATAGAAAGGGAAGATGAAGATATCTCTGAAGAACAATGTGTTCTATCCAGTTGTAGAATAACATATTTCAGTTATTAGATCTGCACCATTGTTCAAGAACTATATGCAGTATCATCAGAGGAAATTTTATTTAAACCTGAGCTTTTTTGTGATTTAAATAAAGATTTAAATTGAGTTGATTTTTAATTTTCAATCAATGCACCATGAATACAGGCAAGGCAGCATAAGCTTAAACAGCAATGAGAAACAAAACAAACAAATAAAAGAATAAATAAAAATTCTATAGCCAGTTTTATAAACCATCAAAATATTTCTAGAATGTGACCATCAACATCTTAAAGAATTATTGAATATGTCCTAAAAAAAATAGGCTCACTTCTCCATTTCTGTTCTAAGCTGAAGGCATCCACTGCTGCCCTATCATTATTACCTGGACAACAGCAAAGACAAGGTGGCAGTGATGAATGTGCCATCTGCTCAAATGAGCAGACATTCTGATTAAGGAAGAGGCCTCAGATGAAGATTGTTTGCTAGAAATTTATGTAATACTATCACATTCCTAGTGGGAACACTGTGGTTTTGATTGTAAGACCTTTTTCCTTGATAAAAAGGGAATTCTTGTGACATGGTACAAACACCATTCCATACTCACATGTCCCAAGCAGATGTATGAGACATGGGGATGGATGGAAGATGGCAATAGCATTCAAGCCAAGGGTTGTGTGAATCCTGTTTGCAGCCTCATCCAACTGCTGCTAACTGGACAGAGGCATTTTCTTTTACAAGTGCCTTATCCAATTTTTTAGAATATCTTAATGATTAATATTAGTGCTCATTCATTCCTACCTGGAGTAGCACCACACAATCCTTGCTATAACTCTTCTTTACTGGCATTAAATCTCCCCTTCCTCAAGGAAAAGGCACCTCAAATAATCTCTAACTACAGCAAATAGACCATGCTGGGGCAGGGAGAGGGGCAATGAATTCAGGCTCTCATGTAAACATTTCTGGCATTTTCAGTAATAGGATAAATGATGAGATCCCTGAAGGCAAATCTGATAATAAGGTTGTTTAAATTAAGCTTACATTCTGTTGCTGAATTCCTCTTTTAAGAGGAAAAAATGGGAGCTATTTCACTGTTGAAGCACCGTGTGGTTAAAAGACAGGTAAGGGGCAAGAAGAACAAAGCTTTATGTTTTACATAACCATTGCCTTTGGCATAATGCTAATCCCTTGCTGAGCAAATAAATTTATTGGTAAAAGTCATTATAATCTGGGAGGTCATCTAATCCAGTCACCCCTTTTACCAGTTATTCCCTTGTCCAAAAATTGGTTGTACCACCATGAATGGTTAAATTTAAGGGATTCAGCATAGCAAATTTCAGGTAAAGCACACAAGAGATGGGACCAATCCTATTAGTTTCTTTACAAATTTTCTTTTATCAAAAAAAAAAAAAAAAAAAAAAAAGGGAGAGAGAGAGAGAGATCAGATTTGTCTGGCAAGACTTGTTTCTCTGAAACCCATGTTGGCTTTTTGTGATTAGGGCATTCCCTTCTAAATGTTCACAGACTCTCTGCTTAATGATCTGCTCTAGAATTTTTCCTGGTATTGATGTCAGACTAACTGGACAATAATTGTTGGGATCCTCTTTTTTTCCCTTTTTGAAGATGGGGACAACGTTTGCCCTCCTCCATTCTGCTGGGACTTCTCCTGTTCTCCAGGAGTTCTCAAAGATTATTGCCAATGGTTCCGATATTACATTTGCCAGTTCTTTTAATACCCTTGGATGTAATTCATCTGGTCCTGGAGACTTATATTCATTTAGGTTAACCAAGTATTCTTGTACTATCTCTTTACTTATTCTGTGCTGAAATTCCCCTATTCTGTCTTCTTCCCCATTATCCTTAGGTTGAGCACCCTTTGCCTTTTCTGAGAAGAATGAAGCAAAGAAGGTGTTGAGTAATTCTGCCTTTTCTCTGTCCCCTGTGAGCATTTTGCCATCTTCTGCATGCAGTGGCCCTACTGTTTCCTTCTTCTTCCTTTTCTTAATCTCTCTAGGAAACCTGAGTTCATTCTGCGCTTTAGCTTTTCTGACTTTACCCCTACATGTGCTGGCTATTTGTTTGAATTTCTCTTTCGTGATTTCCCCATTTTTCCATTTCTTATACATGTTCCATTTAAAACTTAGCTCAGTTGAAAGTTCCTTAGTCATCCATCCTGGCTTCTTGAGATATCTTCCATTTTTCTTCCTCATTGGAACTGTTTGAAATTGCACCTTCAGTATCTCCTTTTTGAGAAACTCCCATCCATCTAGAACTGCCTTCTCTTTTAGTTTACCTGACCATGGGATCACCCCCAGTATTTCTCCAAATTTATTGAAATCAGCTCTCCTAAAGTCTAGAGTTCGTGTCTACTATGCCTGGCTTCCCCTTTCCGCTGTATAACAAACTCCAGGAGAACATGGTCACTTCCACCTAAGGATCCAACCACTTGCACTCCATTGACTAGGTCATCCCTGTTGGTTAAGATGAGATCTAAAATAGCTGATCCCCTTGTTGTCTCTTCCACCTTTTGGACAATGAAATTGTCTTCCAGGCAAGTGAGGAATTTGCTAGACCTTGAGGATTTGGCTGAGTTTGAATTCCAGCAAATATCCGGATAGTTAAAGTCCCCCATCACTACTACATCTCTCCTTTCTGAGTGTGTGGTCATCTGTTCTAGAAAGGCATCATCCAATTCCTCCATCTGACTTGGAGGTCTGTAGTAGACTCCCACAGTAACACCCCTGTTGTTTCCCTCTCCTTTAATTTTTATCCAGATGCTCTCCACTTGGCCTCCAGTACTGATGTCCTGGATCTCTTCACTGGTGTAAATATCCCTGACATATAATGCTATTCCTCCTCCTTTCCTGTTTGGCCTGTTTCTCTTAAAAAGGTTATATCCCGCTATTTCTACATTCCAATCGTGAGACTCATCCCACCAGGTTTCAGTGATGCCTATTATATCATATTTGCTTTGTTGTGCTAGAAGTGCAAGTTCATCTTGCTTATTTCCCATACTCTGTGCATTAGTGTAGAGACATCGAAGACCATGTGTCCCCTTTACTTGCTGCCTGTGCAAATTTTTTTGCTTCCCACTGTTGGGTCCTTGTACTGTTTCCTTGTTCCCTCTATGTCATTTTGACTATTTTCTCCAGCCCTTTTGCCTTCCAGAATAATGTCTCCCTCCCCCATATAACTCAGTTTAAAGCCCTCCTTATCAGATTTTTGAGACTATTGGCAAAAACTTTTTTGCCATCTGGCATGAAATGCAGCCCATTCTTTGCCAGAAGTCCCTCCTCATGGAAACGCAGCCCATGATCCAAGAATCCAAACTGTTCTTGGCGGTACCATCTATGGAGCCAGTTATTCACCTCTGCTATTTTCTTCTCCCTTCCTGGACCATGCCCTTCAACTGGGAGAAGAGATGAGATGACAACCTGTGCATCCATCACTTTCAGCTTCCTACTCAGATCCTCATAATCCCTTATGATATTCTGAAAGCTGTGCCTTGCAGTATCATTGGTTCCCACATGAACCAAAAGAAAGGGATAATGGTCAGTAGGCTTGACAAGTCTTGTCAGCCTCTCTGTCACATCACAGATCTTTGCCCCAGGGAGACAACACACCTCCCGAGACATCTTGTCAGGCCCACAAACCACTGCTTCTGTACCCCTCAGCAATGAGTCTCCCACCACCACCACACGCCTCCTCCGAGGCTTAGCAGTGGCTGTTTCCTTTGGTGCTATTCTCAGGCTCCCCTGCTCTGTCCCTGATGTCTGTCCCTGCTGCTTTTCCTCATCATCTCTGATAACAGAGAGAGATTCAAAGTGATTCTGTAGCTGCAAGCTCACAGAACGAACCGTGGTTTCCCTACTTCTGTGTGTAACACTCCTCCAACTATCTACTTCTTTTGTGTGTGAAGTGACCTCTTCTTCCCCAGCAACTTTCTCTGTGTGTTTCCTGTCCAAGACCGTCTGGTCCTTTCTGTTCAGGAGAACCTCCTGCTCTCACCTGGGCCTCCAACTGCTGAACTCTCGCTTCTAAGAGGGCTACCAACTTGCACTTGGTGCAGGTGAAATTCCCCACATCTATAGGCAAGAAGACAAACATCCCACAGGTGTTGCAGGTGACTGCTGCAGGGCCTTCAGTGTCCATACTGAGAAGTCTTAATATACAAATCATGTCCCCCAACCCTCCCTCCCTTAAAAAACAATTAAACATTTTACACTTTAAAACATGTTAAAAATAATAACAATTTCAACAATAAATAAAAACAAACCAACAGCAATAGCTAACAGCAAATAGCAAATGGGATCGATCCATTACTTCCCCTCTTTGGTGGCTGGGCGTCTATTCAGGAAAGGCCTGCCAGAGGAGATTCATCTTAACAGCTTTTTAAAGGCTCTCTAATAATAATAATAATAATAATAATAATAATAATAATAATAATAAATAGGAGACAGAAGGCAGTACACCAAGCACAAAAAGCAAGTGCTCATCTAACATACAGAGAGTGCAGCCCATTTAAACTGATGTGTTTTACACAAATGTTGACAGAACTGAAGGTGATAAGTGAATATCACCTTGGGAAGAAAAGATACTGGAAGAAAAATCACTTTTTCCTTGTGACTATTGTATTCGGGGTAAACGAACAAAAATCAGATGTAGCTAATAGATGCAACAGTGATTTTCTCAACTGATTTTGTCATAGAAAGAAACCAAGGAGGGTGTTTCTTGGGTGTGTGCCACACCTTCATCTCCCTAAGGAACCTCTTAATTAAAGGTTTAGGAAACAAATTGTTGACAGCCAGGGCAAAAGTTAATAGGACTGTTAAGCAGGCTTCAAGTGAAGTTTGTCTATTAGCCCTGGTGAAGGTGTTGTAGTGGAGAACTTTCATAGAATCATAGAGTTGGAAGAGACCACAAGGGCCATCCAGTCCAACTCCCTGCCATGCAGGAACTCTCCATCAAAGCATCCCCGACAGATGGCCATCCAGCCTCTGCTTAAAGTCCTCTAAGGAAGGAGACTCCACCACACTGAGGGAGTGTGTTCCACTGCCGAACAGCCTTTTTCTGTCAGCCCTTAACTTTATTGTGGGGAACTCTATGAAACAGCTTTGTTGGATTATGATAAAGACTTATTTGTCTCTGGTGACTGGAAATTGGGTGTTGAAATGGGAAGATGGTCACTGATGACTGATATTAGTGGACAGCTTCGGGGCTGAATGGATAAAGGAGTGTGAGCATGAGATTTGTTTAGAAGGAGGAGTAAAAACCCAGCATATGTGAAAGAATGAAAAAGAGAACATCCCATTTTGGGAGACTAAAAGGAACTCAACAGAGATGGTTGAGGTGAGCCTTATTATGTCTGATGAGGGATGGGGGGAGAGTTGTTTTTGCCAGAATCACTCAACTCTGGAACATTCCATGAGAGTCTTGTGCCAGCATAAAACTTATTTTTGAGACCACAAAGAAGAATGCTTGGTTTTGGAACCTCGCAGTTCTCCTAACAAATATGACCCAACAGTCATTTGTGGTACAATTCTATGAATGTACACTGCAGGACTGCAGTGTTAGTATTACTATCTGACAAAATCAAATTTTATTTTCTGCTATGGAAAAAATCACAAGAAGCTGGAGCACACAAGAGTCAGAACTAAAACTGTTGAGAGATTTTGTTTCAGTTGCAAGGTTCTTTTGATTAGTTGGAATTGTTTCTTGGGGGACGGGGAATATTCTGGCCGTCTGCTCTAACCTATGGTAAGAAATTAGGAAGTGAGTTCCCCAACCCATGTTGGAAACTATTTCCAGAGCTTGCTAATACTATGGTTTATTGATTTATCCATGGCTTATTCTGTTAAGTGCCCTCAGAGAACAAAGATTTTTTTTTTCTATTCAAGTGAAGTATCACCTCCTGCTTTCCTTCTTTTTTTAACTGAAGCACTATGGATCATAAAAGGAAAATCACCAATGCTAACCATGAATATCTTCTGGAAGAAAGTACAAAAATGGGAGGGGAGGTTCAAATAGAGATGGAAAAGAATTTTGTTGTATTCAACATTCTCAGTGAGACCATGGGCACATCTTAATATGTGAACAGCTACAAATGTGTACTATTTTACTTTAGTCAATTAGGAAAATGTGTATCACTTATATCATTCTTACAACAAAGGAAAATGTGTATCACTTATATCATTCTTACAACAATGTAAAAAAGGTTGGGGAAATTATGCTTTTCCAGATGCTGTTGAACTACTACTATAATTTATTGCTACTGGTCAGACTGGTAAATCAGATAGGAACTAGTAATTTAACAATTTCTGGATATGTCCACACTGATTATAAAAGTGGAACATTTCTTTCTTCTGATTAAAAACTAAGGAAAAGTAGGCATAGCTAGTAAAAAATCTTTCTATTCTATCCTCCACAGTTTATAATGTAATATTTGTTAACAGATGTTTAGGTTTAGCAAACCATCAACTAGTTGCTGAAAATCATGGCCTGACATTCCACATCCTTACTGGTATGGCACCGCCTGAATCACCCGGGCTGGCGCTGTTGCCGCGTACAGGAAGCGCCAGTGTCCCACGCTCCCATGGTGGTTTTCCTTCCCGGCAGCCAGTGCAAGGGCGGGCTTCCTCCTCGTTGGCTGCTGGGAGGGCCAGCGGGAAGCGAGCCCGCCAAATCTGGCAGTTGGGACCAGAAGTCCCAGGCTCCCTTGGGAGGGAGGCAGGCTGCCTAATTGGCTGTGGGTTGCCCGCCTTCCCCCGCAATTGGCTGGAGGACTGGAGAGGAGTGGTGCCTCTGTCCCCTTCAGCCTCCTATTGGCTGTTTGGCCTATTTAAGGCCACGGTGGGTGCTCCTCAGTGCCATTGCCATTTTCGGCTCTCCCACCCTCCCTCCCTGGGAGTTGACTGTCACAACTGTTTGGGATGACACCATAGGCTTGGATCTGGGGGGAGGGGTTTCCAGGGCTCTCTGGCACTGGATTGGGAATCCTTGTGACCCGGGTGTAAAAAGTGAGCTGCTGTGGTCAGTGCGGAGACCACAGTCATTTAACATCTGGTGACTAGATGCCTTACAAATCAAATTGAAGCAGCGCAGTTGTGTGACTGTGCAATAGGGCGGGGCTTGGCACCTACGTCATCCCGATGCTTAGTTCTCCAAGCAACCATACATTAGCCAACTGGGGGTTTGGTGATGTCCAGATCCAGACCTTATGCTTTGGGCCAACCCTATAGATATGTTCATGTTATGTGTTTCTTTAATAAAGTCGTGGCCATGTTTGCTCCAGCCAATTGTCATGTGTTTCATTGGCACCTGACCTGCGAGGCAGATGTCTTCATTCTGCAAAAGGCATTATTATGTAACAAATCTGTAAACACTTTTGCCAATGGTTCATTGCCAATGAGAATTCTTGAAGGTGTAATCCAAAAAAATAAGTTTTCTATACTCTGGTCACAGCCACAGTCAGTGCCAAAAAACTGGTCAAAACTTTCTCATTTCCCAAATGGAAGTAACTTAGAATCACAGCCTAAGATGAAGTCATCTACGTACTTCACATTTTTCCACTGCTGGCTGTTGTCCACATTCAGAGCTGTTCCCTGCCACAATTCCAGCCCGCAGGCTCTCACTGTCCCCTGTCCCTTCCTCCATGGAGTAAGTTTTTGAGTGATTGCCTCGGCGATGGGACAGGCCCCGGCTCTGCACCAGACTGAGCTGCTTGCGAAGTGCCCGGTTTTCCTCCTCCACTTCCCGCATGCGGACCTCCAGGCTCTCTCTTTCACGTTGACTTGTGGCTGTGTAACGAGGGCTATGGGGCTGAGCTTCAATTGGAGACAATGACACTGGCTTTCCATCTGTAGTACAAGAAAGAAAGACACAACAGAGCTTAATCCAAACATTTAAAGTTTGAATTTCAGAAAGCATATTCTTTTTGCTACTGCTTCATATTCTTTTTACTACTTGAGTCACTGGAAAAAAAGGATCCACAGGATTAATATACAGATGGTACAAATTCTTCCCAACTGTTTTTAGATAAAAGTGACACCATTAGTGTTCTTTTCAGATCCAGCCCATGACACTCTGATGACATAAACAGAATCCAAATATCATTCTGGTTCATCTAGCACACATTTGTAAGATGGGGCTCCCTCCTGGCATTAATACCTATGAATTAATTCTGAAATAAGTGTCCTATATCCTACATTTATTTTCTTTAAAAGTATCATTTTGCTACTTTTACTAATAATAAAGCATTCCCAGGATTGTGCCGTCTGCCCCAGGATGCCTCCTTTTAACTATGTATTAAGAAGCCAAGCCCTCCCTCCAGTCCATCTGCCTTGGTCAAGGCCCCAGAGGGAGAGAAGAACCACTGGACCTCATCCCATTCCCACCACCTTTTTCTTCTCCTTTTGTGTTGTCTCTTTTAGACTGTAAGCCTGAGGGCAGGGAACCATCTAAATATAAGATTGCATGTACAGCACTGTGTAAATTTACAGCGCTATATAAATAAAGGTTAATAATAATAATAATACCCAGTGTAAGAGTCTTATGAGTTTGCTGATTATTTAAAATGTTTTCCTCCTTAGTAAAGGGATTATCAATGTCACATTTTAGAAACAAAATGGCTACAAACTTTTGACCAGCTAACTTTAAAATCTTGTGTTTCTGGCCTTTTTTCATGCAAAAATTATGAATTAGCTTCCTAAATTTGACATTTTCTTGCAGGTTCAAATAATGCGTCGACCTCTGCTTATGCTACAGATTGGAACTAAAAGAGCTCCTAGTCAATTTGGAGTAGCTACAGGAAGAAAGGTGGTAAATTCAGAATGAATTTGGTGCCTGACCAAGAAGGATATTCACCAGAAGCAGCAGCTACAACACCTGGCCCCATTGCTTTATGGTGCTTTGTTTTGCCCTCCACACTAGGTATAGCTCTTTTCTGCCTATGAAAAAGGAACTCTGGGACTTTCAGTCCTCAATATATTGTTCTCTCTTTATTCTAGAGAAAGATCTGATTCTGGGACTAGTCCATAAACCTAGAATATTGCTTGAGAATATTCTAACGCTGCTTCTGACTGGCACATGCAAACATAACAAGATCTGGAGAAGAGATAGATATCTACAAGGAAATATATCTCTTTAGATGTTTTCATAACGTTCTACAATTTATCCCCGATGTATTCCTCCAAATAATAGGGATTGTGACCTAGGCCAACCCTGCCACTCCCAACCTCTATAAAATGTGTCCTTCCTCTTCCCCTGAGTAAGCAAATCTTTGATACTTAAGAAGATAGAAACTATGTGGGACTTTGTAAGAAAGTCCATAATAGCTTTTAAAAAAATGAATTAGCATGAATGTGCTACTTGTTGTTTAAGAAACACCTGCTACTGACAAGAAAGGCACTTCTTTCTTGCTCTCATAAAACAGATATTCTGTTGAGTCTGGTTACAATTGTAGTCTTTGACTCAGAGTCTTTCTACAGAACAGAAAAGTTTACTGTAGCCCTGGTACAGACGGCCCAAAAGGGCCGTCACCGGGGCGTGATTAGGGCTGGGGAGCACGCAGCAATCACACACTCCCCAGCCCTAACACGTATGGATGGTGCCATCTTTACAGCGCGTCGTCCATACAGCGCGCTGTGCATACTGCCATGATGTCATGCCACCTGCCGTGTTTAGACGGCATGGTGCACGCCTGACAGCATCGCGCCACAGGAGGGTGCCTATGGTGCTCTTTCTGTGGTGCAAGAAGAAGCTCAAAAATGGAGCTCTTTCTTAGTGTGCACATCCTTGGGGTGGCCTTCATACAGCTTTCTCCCCTTTCTCCCCGCGGGAGTGCTGTGCATGGCAGGGTGTAGCAGGCAAGCAGGGCGCCCACTGCACCCCGCTTCAGGCCACAGAGAAGCTGCAATTTGCTGCTTCTCCGTGGCCTGGGTAAGAGGCGGATTGGGGCCACAAGGGCTGCCGGTGAGTCCCTGGCCCCAGTCTGGCGCTTCTTTGGGCACCTACAGATCGCCTCTTTTGGGTGGTCTGTAAAGCCCCATAGTTTTTAAACCTTGGTTCCTGAAGTTCCCAGCCAGAATGTCTGATCTGCAAGTTTACAGTTCATGGACTTGATTCATTCTCAAAACTCTCACTCTCAATGTGAGGTTTATTTAATCAGAAGGCATGCAGCTGGAGGAGGTTTCTCCTGCTCCATTAGCTTTCTCCATTCTGGAGTTAAACTGCTTGCAGCTGTTTTCTAGAAAAATGGTACCAAATATACCAAAGGTTGTAAAAACTGTCAATTGTATTCCTGAAACACTAACTACAAAGAAGCTGACCTCACATACTGATAGGTACTGATGCTCAAACAATACTGCACATTACACTCACACACGTGTGTGCAAACTCCACACAGGTGAATGTAGAACAAAGATGTTTTGCTTTCCTCAGATTCAGCTGAGCACACAGAAGAGCACTTCGTCTATCTGATAAAAGGCTTATCGACTTCAAGTTCTAGTCACTCCAGAGTGGTAATCATAAATTTTAAATCAAACATGTGATTAAACATATGTTCTTGCAGCAGAGTTATATAAGGGACTGATGGGGCATTTACAGATTGCACAAAATCTGTTCCAGCATTTTTGGTGGTTTGTTTGTTCCTAATGCTTTGCTATGACAAGTTTTATTATCCTGCCATTTTCTTTCTTTCTGTTTTTTTAGGAGTCTGTACACACTAAGCAATTTTTACAATTGATTTAGGATGTAAGGAAGAGATTATCAATGCTCAGGAGAGGGTCTGTAAACAATTAGTTATAAACAACTAGCTGAGATATACAATTACATGAAATGGACCCAGAGCTGGAGAAGTTCATTGCCTGTTCTAGGTGTATTAATGCCCATGAGAGTTTAAAAAGAAGAACAGGATCCTCTCAAAAACAAACAAACAAACAAAAACCAGAGAAGTACAAACTGTTTTTCTCCCTTGCATTGTGTTTGTGAAAGAGTGAGGTGAGAATGTAGAAAGTGCATGGTAACCACTGGAAAAGCTTGAGAGGGGAAAAAGATAGCTCACTCCTACTATCAAAAGATTATCATCTCAAACTGAATCATCCAAAACCAAATGAGAAATTTGAAACTTTACATCAGGAACGAAGCAAAGCTTTTCATATCATGTTGGAAAACATTTTGTTCCATGACAACACTCAGAACTTCCCACTCATGTCCTTTTCAGAAAGGTTAAATTGATTCTCTGCTTTCCCCCTCCCCCCCCCCATGCCATATTACAGTTAAAGTTCAGCTATACTCCAGTATTCTAAGCAACATCTCTTACCCTCAGACTCAAAAGGCACCACCATCTTTTCAAAGATTTTCCCCGATCTTCCTAATTAGTGTATCTCTATTTTTATATTTATGCCAAGAACATAAAGCTGCTCAGCAGTGAGGAGTGGAGGATAGGGAAACACTGTATAAGATGGAAAAATATTTCTCCCACATCTAGTGCCAAATTTAGGGTTCTGGTATAACAATGTGAAATGTCCTGGCTGCAAGGGATTTCTGCAATTCATTCTCACCACTAGAATTTTTTAAAAACCCAAACAAGCCCCAAAATGGTAGACAAAATGAAAACTTTCCAGACATTTCAAATTCGTATGTATTCTGTTCCCCACCCTGTTACCATCATACCTTTGACCTGCCTCATGATGTATTCATTTAATGCATTTTATAAACTTGCTACTTGGGGTGGAGGATGATAATATCAATGTGTCAGCTGCTGCCAGAGTCATTACCAACTATTTTAGAAGTTAATAGCAGCTGTTAGAACTTTGGTAATATGTCAGAGAGTGCCACACAACTAGTGATGAAGTGCTGCTTTAGATACGATGCTAAAATACCACCAGTATTATCTTACCTTCATCATAGCATTACTTTCCACAGTGGTGGGATTGCATGAGGCAAGAGGCTATGTTGATGGTTGCAATGCTGCCAGTGTCTCATACCAGACAGGTTTTTGCTGGGGAGCCAAACTAAATTTGCCAAACACCTACTGTGCAGATTTTTCAACACATTTTGATATCTCAGCTATCTTACTTTGCCTGCTAACTCTCTTCTATAGAAAGCTTCTGGTGCTGAGAACCACAGTGACATTTTCTGGCATTATATCCTGTTCATATTTTAAACAAAGCATATCTCACATAATGGTAGCAAGACGAATCTCGTCCAGCAGGCCATTCCATAGTTTAGGAGCGGTCGCCAAAAAGGCCCTCAGGAAGGTCTGCGACAGCCTAGTCTTCATGGGCTGCAGCAGATTCCTCCCAGAGGACCGAAGCATGCAGGGGGGATCATATGGGAAGAGGCGGTCCCTAACATAAGATGGACCCAAGCCATGTAGGGCTCTAAAGGTTAAAACCAACACTTTGTACTGAGCCAGGAAACTAATTGGCAGCCAGTGGAGCGATATGAGCACAGGTGTTATGTGTTCTCTCCTAAATGTTCCAGTAACTAGCCTGGCTGCCATATTTTGTACTAGCTGAAGTTTCCGGGTTAGGCCCAAAGGTAGCCCCATGTAGACTGTATTGCAGTAATCCAAATGTGAGGTTACCAAGGTGTGTACTACAGTTTCCAGATCCCTTGTGTCCAGGAAAGGGCGCAGCTGGCATATCAGCCGGAGCTGATAGCAGGCGCTCCTGACCGTCGCATTTACCTAATGAGTCATGTGAAGCGACGCATCTAGGAGTACTCCTCAGACTGAGAACAGAGTCCTTAAAGGAGAGTGTGACTCCATCCAGGACTGGAAGTTGTATTCTCAAACCTGGTTTCAGGCCCGTGACCGTCAGTACCTCCGTTTTGTCTGGATTTAGTTTCAATCTGTTTTTCCTCATCCAATCCATTACCGCTCCAAGTGATTGAGAGGAGAGATGCCATATGAGGTCTGAGCCAATGATCTGGTCATGGAGAAGTATATCTCAGTGTCATCAGCATACTGATGAAACCGTGCTCCATGCCTCCAGATGATTTCACCCAGCGGCTTCATATAGATATTAAATAGAATTGGGGACAAGATGGCGCCCTGAGGGACACCACAATTAAGCTCAATTTTGGAGGAGCACCTGTCCCCCAGCTTCACCCTTTGGGATCTGCCAGAGAGAAAGGGATAAAACCATTGCAAAGCAGTGCCTCCAATTCCTAACTCCCTCAGCCGATCCAAAAGGATAGGATGATCTATAGTATCAAAAGCCGCTGAGAAATCCAAGAGCACTAATAGGGTCACACTACCCCTGTCAATGCTCAAGCGAAGTTAGTCGGCCAGAGCAACCATGGCAGTCTCAACTCTATATCCTGTCCTGAAGCCGGTTTGAAATGGATCAGGATAATAGGTTTCATCCAAGACAGCTTGGAGTTGGGAAGCAACTGCCCTCTTGATCACCTTGCTTAGAAACGGTAGCAAGGATACTGGTCTATAGTTGTTTCTGTCCAGGGGGTCCAGGGAAGGTTTTTCAGGAAAGGCTTCACTGCTGCCTCCTTCAAGCATGATGGAACACTGCTTTCCCTGAAGGACGCATTGATTGTATCCCTTAGGAATACCCTCAACGCGTTCCCCCCGCCCCCCCCCCCCACAACCAACCAAGATGGACAAGGATCGAGAGGGTAAGTTGTCTTCCTCATTCTTCCAAGGAGCTTGTCCACGTCATTGGTACTCACAGATTGAAATTCATCCAGCAAAGTTACAATAACAGAGTTGCTGGACACCTTATCTACAGCATCCAAGTTGGCCCTTCAGCCATTTGCGCTCTATTCATTGTCCAGTCCACTTCAATCTCCTAAACTCCTTTGTATTCCAGGGCTTACTATTTGAAGCAGAAAGGACGCTCGGGAGCGATTGTGTCGATAGCCTTGGAAAGATAGGTGTTCCAAGTATTCACCAAGGCTTCAACAGAATCGCCGGCATTACCAACCATTAAACCCTCTAAGGCTCTCTGGAAGCCAATTGGTTCCACAAGCCTTTGAGGGTGGACTGTTCTAATAGGTCTGCCACAGCCAGGGGGGCAGACAGCAACTCTTAGTTCCATCTAATATTCTGTACAGTACTGTACTGTACAGTACAGACATTTGATTCTAATTTTGTTGTCACTTAACTTTTTTTTTTAATCCTGGCTCTAAATAAAATTATTCAGATGGATGTGAGTTACTGGGATAAGGTTGTTTTCCCCAGACATTTGGTGATTTCATAATTGTGACTTCATACAGCAAACACAGGACATGCTCAGAATCTCATTCCAACAGTCACTGAGAATTTTTTTTTTACCCTTCTGTCCTACTGTATGTTTGTAAGTAGATCCAAGGTACCATCAGCTGGAATCAGAGAATGCTGCCTGATGAGCTGTTTTGACAGCAGCCCTATAGGATTGGTGAATAAAGCTGAGCAATTTTCTCCAGATGTCTGCACTGTAAACAAGGCATCTTCTAATTTTAATGGAAGTGAGCCTCTGAAAACACTTGCAAACTTATGAAAGGAAGGAAGTTAAAGAGAATGCGACCTTGAGAGGGCTTTGTAGACTGTAGCAGTTTTAGTCTCTCTGTCTCTAAAGCAGTGACACTGATAGTGAAGTGTCAAATAGCATGAAGGTACTTTGCTGCCACTATAAATTGGATTAAAAGCAGCACGTTCCTTCAGCACACATCACACCAACTAACCAAAGACTATTTTTGGCTGCCTCAAAGTCAAGCCCCACTTCAGCAAAGCAATTAAGGAAGTGCTCTAGTTTCAAAAACAGCCACAAACAAATATATCCAGATTCTGTAGAAGCTGGAGACATTTTATCTCTCATCCTAGCAGATGGGATGTTTTAATCTCCCAGAATCTTATTTTGTTGCAGAATTTGATCTGGACTAGATTTACAAGGTAGTACTTCACAACATTGCCATCTGAAGAGTTGCAAACTATGTACCTGAATCTCAATGACTGTATAATTTTTAAAAGGGCACAAACAGAAATTTGTTTCGGTTATGTCTTTGTGTGTGCATTTAAAAAAGAACAAAACTACTAAAAATAAATAATCCACTTCCAATGAACATGTGTCCTGGCTCTGGGTATATGGATATTACAGAGTGCAATAGCTGCTCCATTAGAGGATTGTCATTAGAAAATGTGGGAGATGCAGGTCATAATGGGTAACAGCTCAGAGGGGAGTGTCACCTGGTCTGCTGGTGGGAAGGGTTGGCTTCTAGATCTGGTAGCTCTACTGGCTGGCACGAAAGCAAGTCTCCTCCCTTTTCTGCCCAGCCTATAGGTGTGCCAGACCCAGACAGGCTGTGGGGTGGATGGCAGCAGCCCATTCATAGAATCATAGAATCATAGAATCATAGAGTTGGAAGAGACCACAAGGGCCATCCAGTCCAACCCCCTGCCATGCAGGAACTCCCAGTCAAAGCATCCCCGACAGATGGCTATCCAGCCTCTGCTTAAAGACCTCCAAGGATGGAGACTCTACCACACTCCGAGGGAGTGTGTTCCACCGTCGAACAGCCCTTACTGTCAGGAAGTTCCTCCTAATGTTGAGGTGGAATCTCTTTTCCTGCAGCTTGCATCCATTGCTCCGCGTTCTGGTCTCTGGAGCAGCAGAAAACAAGCCTGCTCCCTCCTCAATATGACATCCCTTCAAATATTTGAACAGGGCTATCATATCACCTCTTAACCTTCTCTTCTCCAGGCTAAACATCCCCAGCTCTCTAAGTCGTTCCTCATAGGGCATGGTTTCCAGACCCTTCACCATCTTAGTTGCCCTCCTTTGGACCCGCTCCAGTTTCTCCACATCCTTTTTGAATTGTGGTGCCCAGAACTGGACACAGTATTCCAGGTGGGGCCTCACCAAAGCAGAATAGAGAGGCACTATTACTTCCTTTGATCTAGACACTATACTTCTATTGATGCAACCTAAAATAGCATTGGCCTTTTTAGCTGCTGCATCACACTGCTGACTCATGTTCAACTTATGGTCTACTTGGACTCCTAGATCCCTTTCACACATAGTTTCATTCAGCCAGATGTCCCCCATCCTATATCTGTGCATTTCATTTTTCCGCCCTAAGTGCAGAACCTTACATTTCTCCGCATTGAATTTCATTTTGTTAGCGTTGGCCCAGCTTTCTAGTCTATTCAGGTCATTCTGAATTTCAATCCTGTCTTCTGGAGTATTGGCTACTCCTCCTAATTTGGTGTCATCTGCAAATTTGATAAGTATGCCCCCAATTCTGTCATCCAAGTCATTAATAAAGATATTGAATAGCACTGGGCCCAGGACAGAACCCTGTGGGACCCCACTGGTCACTTCTTTCCAGGATGAAAGGGAGCCATTGTTGAGCACCCTTTGAGTTCGGTCAGTCAACCAGTTACAAATCCATGTAATGGTTACCTTCCAGTGCTCTCTGGTGGGAAGGGATACCTTTCAGGTTTGGTGGCTCTGCTGGTCAGGTGGGAAAGGAAGACAACTCCCTTTCCTGCCCAGCCAGCATCTCCTCCAGACACAGGAAAGACTGTTGAAGAGAAGAGGGGCGATTAAAAAGTGATCTGCACCGGGTGTCAAATATACTAGTTATGCCACTGCTTCATAACCACATTTATGGTCAGGAAATGAACACACTTATGGAGCTACTGCATTACAAATACTGACCTACTATATATGCAATGGGCAAGTGGTTTTGACCACCAAAGAGGAGAAAAATTAAGTTATGATTAATCTTAAAATATCTTTAAGTATTGCATGTGTTTGTCTCAACTGCAGTAATATATTTCTATTGTTCTCACCTTCAAGGATCCTATCAGCAACTTCACACTGCACAAACTGAAATGTATCCAATAACACAGGTCAAGCAGGAGCCAAGATTACACCCACTAAATCAGTATCAACTACAGCATCAAAGCAATATCAAGTCAGAGCACATTCAAGTGATTTTGTCTACAATGTGCCAAGCAAATTCTTCATAGTGCTCTGTTGAGTGATCTGCTTTTTTTTTTTCTTGTGGGGAAAAATGTAGATGGTACCTAACCTCTTGAGATAGCTCTGCTGGATAGCTCTGTGCAGATACAATTGTGGCAATGATGCCACAATTGCCAAAGAGGCTGACTTTCAATCAGTTTTCTGTCACTATTGCTCTTTTCTCCATCCCACTTGCATCATCCTACTTATTAGGTGCCTAATAAGGCAAGAGGCTCACTGGTCTCCACTTTATGGGAGAGGACAATCCTATTCTCCATGCTGGTCATTTCATCAATCAAGATCAACCAAGGCTTCATCAGGATCATCTCTCCTGACAACAGGAAAGTATCCAAGAGCCATCAAGAATCTATTTGGATTCATAAGCCTCCTACTGTGGGCCATTTTAATCAATCAATAATACAGTATTTACATACAGAGATACTAAAGCATAATCCATGCTGTTTAGCTGGTTTATAGATCATATGCTTTCATTATGTGGCAAGTTAGTCCAATACCTTCAATTCCAAAGTATTTTTTTTCCTTCTCTCAGAACATTCATATATACAAAGATCTCGAAGATATAGCAAGTGATAGATAATGGGAAGAGATTTCATAATCACTAATAACTATCTGCTTCTCCGAGTGCTACTTTTTATGTAAATAAACTGGCACTATCCACATGCAGTGAAGTATGAACAGGCTCAGAAAACTTCAGTGATGGGAACAGGAAGACTTATCATGCTTTATGACAGAACTCAGAAGATTACTTTTTGAAAGAAATTATGTGATCGTTATTTTTAGAAAATAGCTCTATAACATTACTCACAGGCTGTCAAAAATGTACCTCATTACTGTATATAGTTTCTTTCTTTTTATTTGCTCCCCCCCCCCTTTTTTTAAAAAAAGGAAAAAAATACACTTCAAAATGGCGAAAAATCTTGGATTAATATTTTATCAAAATGCTGTTTTTGTCAAACATTACAATTACTTTGTGAATGCCAGAGTCAACTTCTTTATAAATAAATGCAAGTAATTAAAAAAAAAACAGTTAAATGCTTACCTCTCTATATATTTTTTTTTCTTTGCAGTTACTGTACTCTTTTTTTTTTAACTTTTGTTCCCAATCTTTTTCTGAAACCTACTTTTCATCACCTAGGGAAATGGACGTCTCCACTAGAAAGTGAATTCCATTTTTTAAAAGAAATAGTCTCTACTCAGCTGCCCCCTCCCCAACTCTTTCAGCTGAGAGTGGAGCCAAAAAGGAAATAACATTTTATCAGGCTAAGCACTGAGTGAAAAATAAGATTTTATCAGGGGCTTGGCTTGACAAAGATAACATGTTATCAAGAGGGGAGCCTTGGCAAAGATAACACATTATCAGTATCAGGAGCAAAGCTTGGGGAAAATAGTCTGTTAATACCTATTAGATTCTAAATCAACCATCTGTGCTATTGATGAATTGTTATTTTCTCAAAACCCCACTATGGCAAAAATGCTACCCTCTCTGAATACCAGGCCGCAAGTAACACTTTGTAGGATGGAAAACTTTGAGGAGGAGAGACAGAAATTGTGTTTCAAATAAAATTAGGACACTTTCCTTATTCTTGATAATCCAGCTATATCCTAATCATTGATTTTCATTCTCTCTGCTTTACCATCCCCCATGATCTATAGATCTATCTTGTCGTTCCCAGTCATGCCTCACAGATGCAATGTCTCTTGGAATATCTGTATGATGCCACCTCTCTCATTTCCTTTCCTCCTTAGAACCCACCTTTCCATGAATCTTTTGCCACCAGCCTCTAAGTCCTATGACCTACTGTAATTCAATCTTTAAAAAATAAGCTTAAGCAAGTACAACAGAAACAATCACATAATGTTTTGCTGGTAACCCACTTCAATTCCCTTCTCTTTTTTTCTGTTTTTCCCATGTGCCATATTTTAGGTTGTAATTTCCTTAGGATAGGTAACTGCTCTCCTCTGCTTTGTAAAGTGTCATGCTGACTCTATATAATCAAACACATAAGACAGATATTAGATATTATCCCCATGTGAATACAGACTTGCAAAGCACATCACTTCCCCAATTAATAGTTTCTATAGCACACTTTAAAATGAGTCAAGTCACTCATGTCATATCTAGATCCAGACCATCAATGATCCCTATCCTCAAGCCCTGAAACTCAGTTCCCTGGAGGAAGATACACTATTACTCACCTTCTGACATGCTCCCACTGCAAGTATATGAGATGGTCTAGATTTGTATACAAATGTTGTCTTTGTTAGATAAAAGGTAAGGTATGGCTATTTATGTAAGATAGCATAATTGTAATTTACTATAGTTAGTAGTTATTTGTGAGTAAGTGGTGATTGAATGAATGTTGGAAGGTATGTTTTAATAACATAGGTGGAGGTCAGTTTGTCAAAGAGATTGGGAGTGCCACGTTAGAATATGAGAGAGAGAAGTTACTTGAAATTAGGGTCAGTCATGATTTAGATGTATTAAATAAGTAATCATTCATGTTATGTTCAACTTCCGTTTGATAAATCATTTTTGTATTATACACATGTGCCTCTGAAAATGCTATATAAGGTATATCAGAAAGCTTGAGCGCACACATGGTATTTGTTAAGGCAGAAGTTATTTGTAAGTGGTGGTCTCCAATGGGGGCATTAGATGACATACAGGACATATGATCATCTAAAAAGTCCACATATTTGATATCATATTGATGGGACAAGCCTCCTGGGTCAAATCACTTTGGGATAAGACTGCAGAATCCCTTTCTAAAGAGGTAAGAACTTATTTCCCAAGTCTTTTGACTGCTTTTCAATTTGTCTTTTCCTCAACTGATTGCTGTCTGTTTAGAACCTGACATCTTACTCATGTGACTGTCATGACCACACAACTGGTTTCTGCTTTCCAATTGGGAAGGCAAGTGGTACACAGTGGAATCTTGCTAAGTCTGATCACTGATTGGGGATTATAGTGGCTCTCCTGTTCTGTTCTCATTCACCATTAGGAAAGATCACAGAAAGTAGGTACATTCTGCATGCAGAGATGAAACTGCATGCCACTTAATGTATGAAGAAGGGGAAATGAACATCAGGGAACTGAAGGGACAGATGAGATGATGAGTGGTAAAAGTTGAAATACAGTTCACCCCCTGGCTTGGTCCATCAGCTTTGTCCTGGGGACATGGTGGGAGAAATAGCACCAAGGACCATTACAGTTCCTTGTCCTTGTTTAAAATGTATCTGCTGCTTTATAATAATGTTTGTCATCATGAAGATTCAAATCACAGAGGCTGAGAACTATCTGCAACAGTTTTTACCTGGAAAAGAATATGATTCCATGCCACCTGTCATACTTAGAGCATTTTCTTTTTCATATGCTTAAATAATAATAATAATATGATTTATTTCTATACCGCCCTTCCATAGATCAGGGCGGTGTACAGCATGTAAAAACAATAAGACATAAAAACCATTAAAAACAAGCCAGATACAATAAAACAGTAAAACAGTAAAATCACAAATCTCAATACAAGTGCTAGTGCATATACGGCAGCAGAACAGTGGGCGGCATTACAACAGGCTAATAAATAAAAAGTCCATTCAGCGATATGCCTGGTTAAATAAATAGGTCTTTAGGTCCTTTTTATATTGAGCAAGGGAGGGGGACAAGCGGAGATCGATAGGTAGAGAGTTCCAGAGACAGGGGGCAGAGATGGAATATGCCCTCTTCATCGTACTCGCTAATCTGGTCTCCGGAACTCTCAGTAATCGCTGTCCAGAGGATCTAAGTGTGCGGGGCGGATTATATGGGGAGAGACGGTCCTTCAGGTACCCTGGACCCAAGCCATATAGGGCTTTATAGGTAATAACCAGCACTTTGTACTGAGCCCGGAAGCGAATCGGCAGCCAGTGAAGATCCTTCAGAATTGGTGTTATATGGGCGGCCCTGGGGGCACCAGTGACCACCCGCGCTGCCATATTTTGTACCAGTTGTAGCTTCCGAGTATGATACAAAGGCTGCCCCATGTAGAGTGCATTGCAGAAGTCCAACCGAGAGGTTACTAGAGCATGTACTACGGTTTCAAGGTCCCTCCGGTCCAGGTAGGGGCGCAGCTGGCGAATCAGCCGAAGCTGATAACAGGTGCTCCTGACTGTCGCGTCCACCTGAGAGGTCAGATGAAGCGACGAATCAAGGAGCACCCCCAGACTGCGTACTGTGTCCTTCACGGGGAGCGTGACCCCGTTCAGGACGGGTGGAACCACCTCCATCCCTGGACTGGGAGAACCTATCACCAGTACTTCCGTTTTCTCTGGCTTCAGGCTGAATCTATTTTCCCTCATCCAGTCCATTACCGATTCCAGACAGGCCACGAGAGGAGCGACGCCATCCCTGGTCACTGCATCAGTCAGAGACATAGAGAAGACTATTTGGGTGTCATCAGCGTACTGATAACACCGCGCCCCATGCCTCCGGATGATCTCTCCCAGCGGTTTCATGTAGATGTTAAAAAGCATGGGGGACAGAATAGCTCCTTGAGGAACCCCAGATGTAAGGGCCCTCTTATCGGAGCAAACGTCCCCCAGCTGCAGCATCTGGAACCTCCCAGAGAGGTAGGATCTGAACCACTGGAGCGCAGTGCCCCGGATTCCCACCTCTGCCAGGCGTTCCAGAAGGATACCATGGTCGATGGTATCGAAAGCCGCTGAGATGTCCAAGAGCACCAGCAGGGACACGGTACCCCTGTCGATGCCCAGACGGAGATCATCGACCAGGGCGACCAGGGCCGTCTCCACCCCGTAGCCCGCCCGAAAACCGGTTTGAAATGGATCTAGAAAATCCATTTCATCCAAGATCGATTGAAGTTGGAGTGCAACCGCCCTCTCGATCACCTTCCCCAGAAATGGCAGCAGCGAGACTGGCCGATAATTATTATGAACCAGGGGTTCGAGGGAGGGCTTTTTCAGTAACGGTCTTACTATGGCCAATTTGAGATGGTCAGGAAATTGTCCCTCCCTCAGAGATGTGTTAATAATTTGGCGTAACAGCAAGGTTACTGCCGATCCCCCCTGGGCCACTAGCCACGAGGGGCAGGGATCGAGAGAGCAGGTTGTCTTCCGAACACTTCTAAGGATCTTGTCCACATCCTCGGTACCGACAGACTCAAACTGATCCAGTACAACAGAGTCCACGGAAGCTCTAGACGCCTCTATTCTGGGTTCTGCTTCAATTCTGGCGTCCAGACCTTCGTTTATCCGAGAGATTTTATCCGCGAAGAAGTTGTTAAATTGGTCACAGCAGGCCTTGGTTGGTTCAAGGATCTGGTTCGGGGCAGGGGGGAGCTGAGTTAGCTCCCTCACTACCCTGAACAACTCTGCTGGACGCGACTCCGCGGACGCGATACGAGCAGCGAAGAACGAGTTCTTAGCTGCTTGTATCGCCTCTCCATAGTCCTTCAAATGAAGGTCTAGGAGAGCCTTGTCGGATAAACGCTGGTGTTTCCGCCAGGCATACTCTAGCCGTCGCAGGACCCGCTTCCTTGCCCGGAGATCTTCCGTGTACCAGGGCTTCCTTTTGGAAGCAGGCCTGAGAGGGCGCTTGGGAGCGATACTGTGTATAGCCCTGGAGAGATCAGTATCCCAGGTGTTAACTAGGGCATCAACAGTGTCGCCGTCACTTTCAACCATAAGCCCCTCTAGGGCTTAAAAATCCTTGGATCATGAGAAAGACTGCTTCCAACAGCCAGAGAGATACCTTTTCTTGCTTAATTTATGTTGTATTTATTGGGAATCCCAATGCATGGTAGACTTAAAATGATATTAATATAATTGGTATGCTTCCATAGAATTAAAATAGCTACAGTCTTAAACAACAGTCCAGGGCACATTTTTTATAGGATTCTGGAAATGACAAATTTGTAACTCTCAGTAGTAACCCAGGATATGTATATTTAGATTGTGATCCTACAGAAGGTGTGCTTGTCATTAAAGAAAAGGTTTCCAAGAAGTAAAGAAGAGGTGTTCAGGAAGTTCAGAGTGAGAATACAGCAATACTGGAGTTAAACAAACAAACAAACAAACAGAGATGACTGCTCTGCATATTTGAAGTAGTGCTGGACTGAGGTCAGAGAAATTTCCACTAGCAGCTACTACCCACTAGCCACTAGCCACTAGCTATAGGTGGCTCATGGGCTGATCATGATGGATGTCCTTTCTTTTCATCGTTTGCTGCTGGTCACAAGGATTCCCATGTTAATAGACTATGAGCCATATGTGTATTATCACAATCTATACTTATGGTGATTTCAGTTCTCCAAGTGTTGCTCTTTATGTAGCCAAAATTGATCTATTTACATACATAAGAGGGGGTATCACTAGGCTTTAGGGGACTCACTAAGTTCGCAGAAGTACAGAGATATCTTCAGGGGGTAAACTCCTAATTGATGGGAGGGAAGACTATCATGGCTCAGCTGTCCTCCCACATCCAATAAATGTCAAGGATTTGGGTGTCATCAGTACGCTGATGACACCCAAATAGTCTTCTCTATGTCTCCGACTGATGCAGTGACCAGGGATGGCGTCGCTCCTCTCGTGGCCTGTCTGGAATCGGTAATGGACTGGATGAGGGAAAACAGACTCAGCCTGAATCCAGAGAAAACGGAAGTACTGGTGATAGGTTCTCCCGGTCCAGGGATGGAGGTGGTTCCACCTGTCCTGAACGGGGTCACGCTCCCCGTGAAGGACACAGTACGCAGTCTGGGGGTGCTCCTTGATTCGTCGCTCCATCTGACTTCTCAGGTGGACGCGACGGTCAGGAGCACCTGTTATCAGCTTCGGCTGATTCGCCAGCTGCGTCCCTTCCTGGACCGGAGGGACCTTGAAACCGTAGTACATGCTCTAGTAACCTCTCGGTTGGACTTCTGCAATGCGCTCTACATGGGGCAGCCTTTGTATCACACTCGGAAGCTACAACTGGTGCAAAATATGGCAGCGCGGGTGGTCACTGGTGCTCCCAGGGCCGCCCATATAACACCAATTCTGAAGGACCTACACTGGCTGCCGATTTGCTTCCGGGCTCAGTACAAAGTGCTGGTTATCACCTATAAAGCCCTATATGGCTTGGGTCCAGGGTACCTGAAGGACCGTCTCTCCCCATACAATCCGCCCCGCACACTTAGGTCCTCTGGACAGCGGTTACTGAGAGTTCCGGAGACTAGATTAGCGAGTACGATGAAGAGGGCATATTCCATCTCTGCCCCCTGTCTCTGGAACTCTCTACCTATCGATCTCCGCTTGTCCCCCTCCCTTGCTCAATATAAAAAGGACTTAAAGACCTATTTATTTAACCAGGCTTATCGCTGAATGGACTTTTATTTATTAGCCTGTTGTAATGCCGCCCACTGTTTCTGCTGCTGCATATGCACTAGCACCTGTATTGAGAATTGTGATTTTATTGTGATTTTATTGTTTTACTGATTTTACTGTTTTACTGTTTTATTGTAACTGGCTTGTTTTAATGGTTTTTATGTCTTATTGTTTTTTATATGCTGTACACCGCCCTGATCTATGGAAGGGCGGTATAGAAATAAATCATATTATTATTATTATTATTATTATTATTATTATTATTTCTTCCTCCTGTGAGGCTTGTTCTTCTCTGCAAGTTGCAGGTAAACCTCTCCCTCGCCAGATAATTAAAATCATAAGTAATGTTTTTTTTTTAGTAGTTTTTATTGATTAAAATCAAATATACATACCACAACAAACAATATGCATTAAAATCATAAGTAATGTTGATCCTACTTGCTCTAAAAGCAACCATAGCCATACTCTAATCACAGTTTACTGGGACACTGAACATGAGTACTCCACATTGCAATGTTTTGTTTGCAGGTCTCACTTGTATTAGATATAGTGTGATATCAAGTATTTTCCTATATATGGAGTTCACTTATATGTAAGGTATTGTAAGCATCTTTCTCCTCTTCCTCTCCAAATCATACAATGCTATATTTTCACCCCTACAGAAGCACTATGTGTTTAGCAGAATGAATGAAAACACTTCATATTTCTAGCCTTGCATCAATCCATTTCAATTCTAAAATCAAACTGTTGTTAACTTGATAGCAAAGGTACAACTATAGGCCCTTTCATCTGCAATTGTGAACACACTGTACTGCTGATTAATCCTTGACTGACAGGATTAAAAACAAAACAGTTACAGAAAAATTTAAACGATGGGTTGGGTGATTTGTTAAATTTACAAAAGCATGCTGCAGCTACACTAAAATTACTATGTATTGGCAAAGTAGGTATCAGTGGACAAAGGAATGGCTAACTCAGCACCCAGATGTGGTTAATTCAGATTCTCCTGCTGATGAATAGTCTCAGCTGCTCATCAACAGAAGTCTCCAGCAGCTAATTATTGAGTTAAACTTTTGAGCAGTATTTGTCTATGTAAAGGAATCATTCCCTTGCTGACGCAACAAGCAACTATGGAAGCGGGAATTTATGTCCTCATTGTGCAGCATTTTTGTTTTGAAGACAAAGGTGTTAGGGTGTGCTTATCACTTCCTTTTCAATGCAGTACAAAAAGGGAAGATGTTAATCACTCAGGAAACACCGCTACACACACATGGTTACACATTCAGCAAACACAGGTACTCACACATGCACAACAGCAGAAACTATGTTCATTCATGCCGCAGAATTAAAGGATAGAATTTATAAGGAAATTAAGTTATAAGAAATTAGTTTTGTAAGAAGACATACATATATGCATTCATTCTTTTTCACACACACATCCAGCCTCTAAAGACCTCTAAGGAATGAGACTCCACTACACTCCAAGGGAGTGTGTTCCACTGCCGAATAGCCCTTACTGTATTGAAGTTCCTCCTAATGTTATTAATAATTTATAACCTGCCCCTCTGCGCAAGCAATTTGTTGAGGTGGAATCTCTTTTCCAGGAGCTTACATCCATTGTTCTAGGTCCTGTTCTCTGAAGCAGCAGAAAACAAGCTTGCTCCCTCCTCAATATGACATCCCTTCAAATATTTAAACAGGGCTATCATATCATCTCTCAACCTTCTCTTCTCCAGGCTAAACATTCCCAGATCCCTAAGGGGTTCCTCATAGGGCACAGTTTCCAGACCCTTCACCATCTTAGTTGCCCTCCTCTGGACACTCTCCAATTTCTCCAAATCTTTTTAAAATTGTGGTGCCCAGAACTGGGCACAATATTCCAGGTGGGAGGGATCATGAGGGTCAAAACAATGAGGAAGAGTGTCAAGCTAGTAAAGTAGTGAATCCAGAAGGCAAGGCACTTTCTGAACAGCAAGACACAGAGCTAACAGTACACACAGCAGCAGAATCAATGAGGGCTAAGGTGGGACTATGGAGGTAGGAGCGCTTAAGAACCAAAAACTCATTAATCAGAGAACAGCTGCATGGTGACAACAGATAATAAATTTTGGAATGTCCCTCAGGGAACATGTTACTCACAACAGTTCTCACAATATCACTGACTTCTGTGACTATGCTTTTGGATCTCCCTTTTGACTGTCATTTGGATTTATTGCTTTACTGTGTTTGATTTGGATTGGCCTAAGTATCAGCTGCTGCGTGATCCTTGTTGCTGAGGTATGCACCCCTTGGGAATTCTCCATGTTCTGCTGCTTTACTCAAGTATTTTGCTCAAATTATTCTACACATTACTCAAGCATTTTACAATAAAATAAAATAAAATTAAAGTTAAAGTTTTTTACACATTACTCAAGCATTTTGGATTCCCAGTTTGATTTCATCTAATCACCGCAGAAACATCCAGACATACTTTGAGCTAAATCACATATATTGAAATACTACAATCAGGAATTTGAAGTCAACAAAAGAGCAGAATATATTGGGAAACTTGACTGTGCAACTGCTCAAATTAATGAACTATCCTCTGAGATGGTCAGTCTGGGAAGGATCCAATAAACTAACACACTTGTAAAGAAAGGACTAATCCATAGATTGAAAACTGGACTACATGAACTTTTGACTGAAAGTTTAAAACCTCTTTGATTTTACTGCTCATTTATATTATTTATTGGATTGGATTTTTAATTTTTAGGTATACCACACTAAATTCCTCTATGGGATGAAGGTACAATATATAAAATGCTTGATATAAACAAACACGTAATGTAAAACCCCTATTAGGCATCAGAAATACTAATGGATATCTTAGACAGCACAGCATTCCTCCTTTTAATATATTGCACAAAAATAAGGCACACTGTATATGGCAACATTGGTTTGGTTAGCAAACACCTGTGTTACTCCAGTGACGACATAGCAGTTAACAGATATTATTAGGTTTTTAATGTATTTTTGTATTCTTCCTATGCATTCCCAGGATTTTTCATCTACTGCACCTGCTATTAAAGTGACTTCAGTCCTACAGAACAGGCAGAGGAAAATGCAAAATAAAAGCATATTCAGAATATATGATGGCTCATCTCTGTTATGACATTTATCTTCACTTGTATGAGGAGACAAGCAACTTATGAACGAGTGCCTTTTCTCTCTCAGGAAGAAAAAAAATGCCATAACAGATCCTTTTCTAGCAGATGTAGCAAAGAGCCCCTGAAAAAGGAAGCAAAAACCATTTTGCTGCTGTGATGTAAACAGGGCTCATTTGTTCTGCGTTTTCTCAATCTTGATGAAAAAGGCTGGTGAGATATTTTTAGAGTGAAGACAAATTAAGGCTAGCATGCATTATCCTCGATGGAATAAATTAATGTCTTACCTTGCTACAGATTTCATCACTCATTATTGGAAATTTCCCAGTAAAACTGGGGTAAGGCAGATGTAAATATTTTGGGATTCTGGTGGGGTGTTTTTGTTTTGTTTTGTTTTTGTTTTTTTGATAAATCACAGAAAAATGGCTGTAACCAATACTTCAGTTTTATGCAATGCTTCTTGCTATCAGGAGCTGCATAGTGCTAGGGAGAACATTCATGTAATTACTTGAACTCTTATGAGGAAGGGTTGAGTATAAATGGGGGGGGGGGGCAGAAGCAACAACAAAAGCAACAGACAGAAAATTGTACTGGATTCCTAACTCTTGAAAAAGTATGGAGTCTGTGGTGATGAAGACATAACCCATGTTCAGATGTCATGACACACTATGGTTGTGTTAACTATTCTTTTTTTGTTTGTTTTGGTCAAAGTCACAAACTGCATGGCAGACAACAAAACAAACTATGGTTTGTCTCCCCGATTTCTGTCTCCCTCCTTGTGAGCTCTTGATTCAAAGTAGGCTGCTAGAGAAACAAACCAAGTAGAAACTTCAGCTGTAGGTTCAGATGCCACAATAAACCATGTATTAAACAAGCCAGAGTTTGTTCAACAAAAACAAACTCTGGATACAGATTTTAGCTTTTTTTTTTTTTTAACATAGCATGACTTTTTATCCAACATGTCATTGAGACTGGAGTCTCACACTTAATGTGCCAGTGATCATATTAAATGATGCTCCCATAGACCTAACTGCCTTCCTAGAATGTGTCAAGACCCAAACACATTGTTTAAGTCATCATCACAACTCGGCTTAACAAAGCCCAGGCACTCAGCACCTTTTATCTAAGCCTTGGCTAAGTTGGTCCATTTCTCACTTTTCCTGTATTTTCTCCCTTTTGCTTCTTGGAATACTGAGTGTGTGTGTGCATGAATGTGTTTCATTGCTGGATGTTTGTTTCCCCTGTTAATCAATATTACACTTTAACTGAAGAAGCCTGTCTCCACATTCTCACTTAAGGGATCCTAGGTCTTTTCGGTATACATGAAGGGATCCGGTCTTGAGGGTTGTTGTTAGGGCTCCACTCTTGCAAATTTGAGCTAATTAAAATTCCCCTAATTCAATCCTTCCTAACAAACATCACTACATATATCACAAAAACAGTATTTCAGCTATTGATTCCACTGATTCCGAAAGATCCATTCTAGATATTCTAAAATGAACCATCTTGAAGCACCTTAAAGATTAATAGATTTATCACAGTATAGCAATAGCAGCAGCTTCAGTTACGTGCACTTTTGTGTGGGCTAGTGTACTATTCAAGCATATGACATAATAAGCTTTACCTTCAACATGCAATAGGAGAGTCTCTGTTTTTACTGCAACAGAAAAATACAACTAATCCTTTGAAAGCTTTAATTAATCTTGGAAATTTTGTTAACATTCAATTTCTAGTGAGTTTTTGTTTGTTTGTTTGTTTTAAAGACCTGAAAGAAAAGGTTGCTTGATATTTTTTAGACGGAAACACACATTAAGAAAATTTGCTCTTTTCGTTTTTTCAATCTGTGAACTTGGTACTGAAAGACAACTTAGAAATACAAAAATAACCAATTTTCCACTTATACTTTTCCAGTAGAAGGGGTAAAGAATCCATGGCACTTTAGGTGTGTGTGTGTGTGTTTTAACTCCAGATCCTATCAACCCCAGCCAACATGGCTAATGAACAATGAGAATGAGAATGTCCAGCCACACCTGGACAGTCACAACATTTGTCATACAAAATAAATAAATAAATAAATATATGCCTTGCGATATGATAGTTAAAGCAAAGCTGTCTTTTATATACAGCAGAAAGCTTAATTACTCTTCACCTTTAGTTAATTGATCTACACACAGAGATCTCTACATTCTTGTGATGATGAATTACTCTAGTGAAGGCAAACTATTGATAATTTTTTCCACAAAAGAAGAACAGCATATTCTAAATCTAATACCTGTTGAGGCCTGTGGAACTCATTGACTTCTATAGAATCAGCAATGAGCTGCATCTTCTTCAAATTAGACACTCATAGAGTGTGGTGTTTTAATTCATTTTAATGTAAAACAATAAATATAACATGATCTTGTGCTTAGATAGGTCTCAGCTTGTGGTTGACTCCCTAGTGTTACATCACAAGCTAACAATGTTTCTTATGTGGCAAACCCATCTTTTTGCAGTGTTTTCATTCATTATAGACATGGCTGAGTAAAGGAAATCAGGACTCAAGAGTAAAGAGTATGTTGTTTTAAACAAGTGAAAAGTGCTCCCCCCCCTTTTCTATTTCTGTACATGTGCACATGCACAAACTTACACACCATGTAAAAACATCAGCTTTTGCACACTTCCCAAAACAGGAAAAGAAAACTGAGAATATATTAATGAGAAAACCATACCATTATTTTGCAATTCTGCAAAACAGCAGCACCCTAATTGGGCTTCCCCAAACAGAAGAAAATAAGGACATAAATAAAACAAAATAAACTCCTAATCATGCTGTGTTTTTTTACTAAAAAATGGGAATAGGGAGATGAGATACCTTTTATAAAGTAGAAGTATGTTACAAACTTGCTGTTATGCTTTCTATTCCTCCTGCTCATTTTTCACAGCCCAGATCTACACACTTGCTCAGAACCATATCTTGTTCAATTCAGCCAAGTCTATTCCCAAGTGAAGGTATATATGTAGGATAGTTTCAAATGGTATCCATTCACCATTGGAATAGGCAGTGTTAATGAAACTCATTCTCTGCCTAGCTTGTTAGCTCCTGTCTTCCCAAATGTAGAGAGTATCTACTTAACCCAGCTCTTTGGAGCACAAGCAGGGAGGTACAGCGGAAGGGAGCAGAGGAAGCAGAAATCTATTCACATAACAACAGATATAGTGTATACTTTTAATTGCTAGTCTCAAAACTGAAATTACTAATTCAAGGCTAGAAGAAATATAGTCTGCAGTTCATTTTCAGCTCATGCAAGCCCCTGCACCTATCACCTTTTTCCAGGCACCCCCTCCTCATATCACTCTTAAAGATATCAAATGCAGCAACTTTTTTCATTGTTTTCAGTCTTTTCTTTGCAATTTGATCCTAGATTAAACTTCAACTTATTTTATAACACGGGAGTGAGAACCAGCATGTATGGGGGGGGGGGGGGGAGATAAAAAACCAAAAGACAGTCAAGCTTCTATTTTATGCCTATGTTAATGTCTTTAAAAGGTCAAATTAAAACAAAGCACAATCAGAAGAGCTTTTTTGTCCTCACTACCAGTTTCCACTTATTCACATTCCTAATTTCTGTAATGAATAGAGGTCATTTAGTCCAATACTAGGGGTAAATATGAATTTCCTATTTGTGATTATTTTTAGAATAAAGCATGGTTACAAAGGTCAAAAGAGATTGGGGATTTAGAGACTTGTCTAAAATACAATTTAGCATGCTTGAAAATCAGCCTCAATATAAAATCCAGGAGAAGGGTCCTACTGAAACAATATTTAGAGACATTTCCAACTAGAAGTTTAAAAGGTATAGGCAATATTTAAAAAGAATGCAACATTGGCTACTTGAAATCTGAAATATTTCCCTTTGCCTTCTTCCACTTTAGTGTTATAGGAGCAGTTATGCCAGTTTTGTTTTATATTATTACAAACAGCATACTTTGGGTTAAAAAATGCAAACAGACATGTCATGATAACAACATCTAGATGTTTCCTTAAAATTTTCTTTCACATAGCGTCCTGGTGAACTAAATAAATCTTAATGGTTAATTCAAAATAAAGTAGCCTTATTCAATTAACTGTTGAGCTGTGAGTCAACATGTAGATAATGCTAATAGATTCACTGTGCTTATGCTAGTCAGGACTAAAAGAGGATTTATGGCACAATGTCCCTGTTCTCAATGGAATGATAAATCCTACAGTGTCTTTTTAAATTAATATATCTCCAAATGGTTTAAGAAGAGGTGTTAAAATAAGGTAGCTAATAGGAAGAGATTCAATTCATTTGAAGTCTAGTGCTGGGGGAGAGTTCTGTGGATACTTGTAAGTTTACTGCACAGGGATTGTGGCATGGAAGGAGAATGGTCCAAAAGGGGCTGGAATGGCGATGGAATGAGTGGGTGACCCATTTTAATGTTTTGAACAGTTCTCAAAAATCACCTCCTCTGGGATTGGGAAGGGAATGAGTGAGGGACTTCTTGTGTGCAGTAAAATGTGTCCCTCGCTCGTTCCCTACTCATTCATAGCCCCTTCAGGACTGTTCTCCAACTGTTCCAAGGAGCCCTGCGCAGTAAACTTATTGGACTGCCAAAAAGACAAATAAATGGCCCTAAACTAGAGAAAAATGAGCTAGAAACAAAGATGACTAAACTGAAAGTGTTATACTTTGGATATATTATAAGAAGAAATGACTCACTAGAAAAGAAAATAATACCTGGAATTATTAGAAGGTATAAGGAAATTAGTAATAGCATTAGTATTAGTGGTGGTGGTGATGGTGGTAGAATTAGAGTTAGAAGGCATCAGGAAAGAAGGAAGACCCTGGGGTGACCTGGACATCTGTCATTCCATATGGTCACAATAAACTGAAGTTGTCTTAACAACAGCTAACTACAAACTATGTGCGAAAACGCACCCCCAAACATTTTTGTAAACCTCTTCATTATATATGTCAATCAGTACAGCATACAAATAATTTAGAGGGAATAAATATGATTATGGACATGTATTTGCTTTATGAGTAAACCACATGGAAATTTAGATATATGCAATTATAGTAAATGCTTATTGTATGGATATATTTCAACTTGAAGCCTAGATACACACTTCATTCTGCAGATTCTATAATGGTACATGTTTTACTCAAATAAAATGATACCTGAAAACAATATAATTAATTACAACACAAATAAAAGTGGTAACATAGCACTTGCATAAGCTTCTTAAAGCCAGTTCATGGCAAATAGGACTGTATCACTAAGAACCATATAGTTTGATGGAGACCGAAAACTATCTGACCTTACCCAAGGCCTGACAGCAGGACTTGATAATTTTGCATCTCTCTGAAACACATCTTTCTCCAGAAGTTTCCTTGACAGATTGTGCAGACAGACTATATATCATTTGAGAGCTATATTATGCTGACATTCTAGAGGTATCATGACCTATATCATGACCTAAATGAAAACAGAGACCTCTTTGCCTCATTGAATGTCCAAAGTTTGTTTGCTCACATACCTAACAGTGTGTTTTGACAAAGTTTGGTTTGATCTAATCTTATTGTGGGATATATACTTCCAATTCTCTGTGTATTTCTGTTCATATGTATATGAATATACTATGTATAGTATATGTTCATACTATGTATTAAGAAGCCATGCCCTCCCTCCAGTCCATCTGCCTTGGTCCAGGCCCCAGAGGGAGAGAAGAACCACTGGACCTCACCCCCTTTCCCATCACCTTCCCCTTTTCCTTTTGTGTTGTCTCTTTTAGACTGTAAGCCTGAGGGCAGGGATCCGTCTAATTATAAGATTATATGTACAGCACTGTGTAAATTTACAGCACTATATAAAATAAATAAATAAATAAATAAATATATGGGGCAGATATTATTAACGAATGAAAATTATTACTTGAAAGTATCTTACACTCCACCAACATGCTGCACTGTATGCAACAGGTCCAATGCAAGTCCTTTTGTAGAAGCCATTCTCCTATATGTGTGTGTCTTGGCTTGTCCAAAGCTTTGTTACAGTTCACACAACCAACTGCTGATTTACTTATACTTATTGATATAACTGCTTGTTTATCAAAAACAAAAAAACTCTGATACTCAAACAACAAAGAGTTTTATCATATATGGCATGAGAAGTGCCAGCTGTTGAAACTAGGTTCAGAACAGGAGTAGGCAATAGCAATCATATAGCAAACATACATTGGCTAAAGGTGTGCATTAAAGAATTTCAGAAGAAAATAGGCTTGTCATGTGCTTTATCATATATTAATAGAATCATAGAGTTGGAAGAGACCACAAGGGCCATCCATCCAACCCCCTGCCATGCAGGAACTCCCAATCAAAGCATCCCTGACAGATGCCCACCCGGCCTCTGCTTAAAGACCTCTAAGGAAGGAGACTCCACTACACTCCGAGGGAGCGTGTTCCACTGTCGAACAGCCCTTACTGGCAGGAAGTTCCTCCTAATGTTGAGGTGGAATCTCTTTTCCTGGAGCTTACATCCATTGTTCTGCATTCTAGTCTCTGGAGAAGCAGAAAATAAGCTTGTTCCCTCCTCAATATGACATCCCTTCAAATAATTAAACAGGGCTAACATATCACCTCTTAACCTTCTCTTCTCCAGGCTAAACATACCCAGCTCCCTAAGGGGTTCCTCATAGGGCACAGTGTCCAGACCCTTCACCATCTTAGTTGCTCTCCTCTGGACACTCTCCAATTTCTCCACATGTTTTTTAAATTGTGGTGCCCAGAAATGGACACGGTATTCCAGGTGGGGCCTGACCAAAGCAGAATAGAGTGGCACTATTACTTCCCTTGATCTAGATGCTATACTTCTATTTATGCAGCCTAAAATAGCATTGGCCTTTTTTGCTGCTGCATTGCACTGTTGACTCATGTTCAACTTACGGTCTACTTGGACTCCTAGATCCCTTTCACACATAGTTTCATTCAGCCAGATGTCCCCCATCCTGTATCTGTGAATTTCATTTTTCTGCCCTAAGTGCAGTACTGTACCTTACATTTTTCTGCGTTGAATTTCATTTTGTTAGTGTTGGCCCAGCTTTCTATTCTATTCAGGTCATTTTGAATTTTGATCCTCTTTTATTTATAAATCAAAGCAAATCCTCTGATTGTGTAGATCATGAAAAATTATGAATCACTCTAACAGATGTCTGATGGGTATCCCACAACACTTAATTGTCTTGTTGCATAACTTTTACTCTGGACAAGAGGCCACTCTCAGGACAGTGAGAGTGATTTCAGACTGGCAAGGAGCTCAGACAGGGCTACTTTTTCTCACCTTATCTCTTTAATTTATACACAAGCCATAAAAAGAAAGTGTGATAATATTTGGAAGAAGAAAGTGAGAAAATGGGGTAAAGGAACATCTACAATGGAAGACATTAAATTTTATTCACAGAAAACAGTAAAGACTTGCAGCAATAATTGATAAACATAAGGAAGAAAATACAAAAGCAGGGTTATAGTCAAATATTAACAAAAATAATGACCAAAATGATTTACATAATTTAAAAAAGCAGATTGTGAAGGGAGCAAATTAAAGGTGGGTTGTTTTTTTGGGTTTTTTTTTTTCTTGGTACCTTGACTCAGCCTTAAATCAAAATAGAGAATGTACTGTAGTTAAGAAAACATAAGAAGACTAAGGCTGCATTCCCACTATGATTTAAATCAAATTGCTGATCAGGTTATACGACTGTCATTCCCATTCGAAATGGGTTCTGATCCTACTGTGATCAGTTTCAATCGCGATGAAGCGAGGCAAATGCAAAAAAACCTGCTCTTTTCTGACACTAATGCTTTGATGGTTCTTTTGGGGAAAAAATCGATTCTAAAGTGTATTTAACAAGTGGGAACAAAAGATCTGAATTGCATCATTCTGGAGGGGAAGGACTAATGGCAGAGGGCTGTTTACCATCCCTCCTCAGGTTTTTGGGAGATCCCCCATTCCCCCCCCCCCCAGTGCTGCCTTTGTGCTTGTGGTGTGACTTATGGGCACATGATTTTTTAAAAAAATTGATAGAAGATTCAATTTCATTGATTTTGCAACTACTTGCAATTACTCGGGTGGCAAGCCAGGCAATCAGGCTGATGACAGCTCAGTGAGGCAAGTACTTGCAAAACCAATGAATTGAATCTTCTATCATTTTTTTTTAAAAATATATAGTTCCCAGGCCAGGCTGCCACTTATGTCACCTATGACACGCAGATGATTGACATGCATTTTGAAGTGCCGCAAACTAGTGAAGATGACAATCATGTCAAAAAAAGAAGCAATTACAAGGGGATAATGAAAAGATCCGCTTTCATAGTGGGAACAACAGACCTTTGGGGATCAATTCACCAAAACGGAGCTAAGGTGAATTGCAAACTGATTTAAATGTAAGTGGGAATGGGGCCTAAGACTTGGAAGGGCAGCTATAGGGGAATTAGATGAGATTCTTAAGTATACAGTGATATAATTAATTATTACCCATATAATTTCTAGAATTCAAATATACAACCATATCAGTCTGTAGAATTAGTATGCAGAGAGATCTTGTAGCACCTTTGAGACTATCTGAAAGAAAGAAGTTAGCAGCATGAGCTTTCGTAGACATAAGTCTACTTTCTCTGAAGAAGTAGACTGAAAGCTCATGCTGCTAACTTCTTTCTTTCAGATAGTCTCAAAGGTGCTACAAGATCTCTCTGCATACATATAATTTCTAATTTCTATGTATAGGTGTGGAAGTTAACAATAGGGAAAGTTGAAAAAATTCAATTCATGAAATGTGATGGTGAAAGAGAGTTCTACAGATATTACAAAGTGCTAAAAAGTCTTTTTTGCATTGATACTCGTACTCATGGTTTTGAGGGTGATCTGGTTAATACGTTCTTGTGTCCTATAGAAGCACTGTGTACTGTAATCATGTAATGTGGCAGCATTTTGAAGATGCCAGTCTCTCTGATGTTTGGGTTTATAACTTGGGACAACACAAAGTTTAGTTTTGGTCACAAAAATCAATATACGTGCATCAATTTATACATGTTTTGGCTTTTACTGGTACTTTACAATGGTGCCCAAAATGAAGTATTCAATAGTTTTCATAGAGAAAACTGTATTTTACATGTGTCCATAATCACATAAAGCATACTGGGCTTTATATTTGCCTCCTATACCTGGTACTGCTGTGAACAATTCACTTTATCTTGGTGCATGTAGGGATTGGTTACAATTTTTTTCATAGAACCGAAAGCCCTGCAAGCCTCACAAATCTATAAAATCTGGAGTGATGTATGCATTCATCTTTCTTTCTTTTTCTTACTTTCTTTCTTGGAAAAAGTCTTACTGGTAGAAGTTGTGAAAATATCACTTTCCCCAAGATAGTGTTTGTGACGTCAAGTTGCCCGTTGACTTATGGTGACCCTATGAATTTCATCCGGTTTTCTTAGGCAAGGAATACTAAGAAGTGGTTTTGTTCCTTCTTCTAAAATATAGATGACAGAACCTGATACCTCTGAAATACAGCCTACAGCACATGGTGTTCATTGGTAGTTTCCCAATCAAGTGCTAACCAGGGCTTCCAAAATCAGATCTCATCTGGTGCCTTTAGGATGTATAAGGCCTGTGCATTCCCTATCTCTGTTTTGAACTGCTTAAATAGATTATTTTCTGTCTGCCAAGCAGTCTAGTTCACAACAAACCCTGAGACAAGCCAAGAAAACCAGATTAACTTCAATTTCAAATTTAGCAGTTTTATTTAAATGAAAAACTAGCAGATTAAAATTCAGAAGCAGTGCTTGTTTAGGAGGAGAATTTATCTACAACGTATCTGGATCCAAGAAAAAAACTCCTGACTTGGATTTCTGAGCTGCCTTCTCTTCTCTCATTCCACAAGAAGAAGATTGCAAATTTTCTCTTATAATTTTAAACAAAAACTAGTTCCTAATAATCCTGAATTAAAGTGAATTAAAGTGAATTGAATTATACTTTGTGTTAACTATTTAGCAAGAACCTAGATAGTTTATTAGCCTACTTCTTCACTAAATGGTGCCGCTTGAATCAACAAGCCGGTGCTGTTGCTGGGGTGGAAGAGCCCCAATGACTCCTCCGCTGGCAGGGCCTTCTGCCCCAGTAGCCCATTTGCTGGCAGGATGGCCTGGTGTTGGCTGGCTGGGGAGAAAGGGGTTGTCTTTTCTCTGGCAGCTGTAACTACATCTCCCAGCCTGCCTTGCTGCCAGTAGTGGCAGCTGATTGGCTGGCGCAGACGGATGGGTTACAGCCCATTGGTGTGAGGAGCCTGGGGGGTGGTGCCACCATCTTCCAGGCTCCCTATTGGCAGACAGGCCTATTTAAAGCCTTGGCACATGTGTCTCAGAGCCATTTTGCTCAGCTTTCCCTCCCTCCCTCCCTAGGCTAGGGTGGTTTGTCACAACTTTTGTGGGCAGCAGCATAGGTCCTCAATCTGGTGGGCATAGTTTCCAGGGCTCTGTAGCAATGGAATGGGAGTCCTCTGAACCCAGGAGCACTGAGCATATACGATGTAGCCATTGTGGGGGCCACATTGCTTAGCTCCCGGTGACTAGGGGCATTAACAAATACCACTGTTGGACTGCACAATTGCAGAACGGCGTAAGAGCATTTCCTTTGCTCCTATGTCATCCCAATGCTTGGAGGACCAAGCAACCAAGCATGAATCAACCAGGGTGTTGTTTGATGCTCCAGATCTGGACCTTATGCTTTGGGCCAACCCTACCTTTGTGCTGTGCTAATAAAGTTGTGGCCTTTACCTCCAATTGGTGTGTATGTGTTTCATTGGGCACCTTCCCCTCCCCAGAAAAAAGCAAATTACAGCACTTGGTCTTCATAGAAGCATAGAGGTGAAAGGGACTCCAAAGATGTATCTACCTCAGCCTTCCATCATAAACAACAGGTTAGTGTGATTTATTTAAAACTGGAAGGAGAGGTTTCTGATTTCTGATTTCTTCCTTGCAGGCATAAACAATGGGAAAATACAAACATAAACTTGATATGGCTTGTCCATGTGTTGAGAAACCATGATTCATTATTACATTTGCCCCAGGTCAATGTGTGATCTAGACACTCTTTACAAAGCTACACATTTTCATAGCTGTTTAAACCCAGTGTACATTCCTTAAAATGCCAGAACAAAGAACTGTGAAATTCACAAGACAGCAAAGGAGCAATTTAAAAGCAATAAATGTGCCTTGTTTAACTCGGCTATTTAAATTGTCAACTTTTTTATTATCATTATTAAGATGGATGCTTTATTTGTAGCTGTTCACAACTTTAAAAGCCTGGTCGCTTCTATTAATAAGCTAGCTTTCAGTTTGTTGCTTTAGTGAAAATGTGCTTGATCAGATACATTCCAGATAATGAAATCCACGTATCCAGTTGGAGAATCAATTCTTCTTAATAATTTAAATTGTTCATTGGCTGCTATCAGTATGTATGTGTGTATATAATGAAACAAAAAAAATCCCAAACACCCAGATCAATAGCAGTGATATAATGTTATTAACAGCTTATTTCAGAAAGCACAGCAGAATGTTAGATGATAAAAACTAAACAAAAACAGAAAGGGATAACTTTGCCAATTTAGATTACTTTCAGTTAAAGCCCTTTTAAAGTAGCCAGAGAACTTCTAAAGCAAGTAAATTAGACATGGAGGGTGCTTTTCTAGTGTTGGACATGGTTAACCAGGACTGTGCATATGCACTGAGTCCTGATCAAATCCAAATTTAGCCAAACTGTAATGGTTCATATCAATAGGCATTAAAACGATGAACCGATTTTGGGGACAGGATTCTGCACCTTGGATATCTCTTTTAAAGTTCACCAGTTTTCACTGTCAGCCATGGAAAAGGAAATATTATTGAATGGAGTAAAGAGAGAGGTACAAGGAGGCTTCAACAAATCTACTCCTTGGAGTAATCATAGTGATAGTTACCCTCTCCTATAGGGGTGAATGATGGACAGTGTCCTGTAGCAATTAAAATTGTTATCATGTTTTATGGAATATAACAAAAAAGAAACTACAGGAGGGCCTTGAAAAGAAAGCTACCAAATATAATATTAAACAAAAAATAACTAAAGAACATACAGAGAATAACAACAGATGATGATGATGATGATGTGCATCATCAAGTCATTTCTGACCTATATTGACCCTAAGGCAAACCTATCACGTGATTTTCTTGGAAAAAATTGTTCAGAGGAGGTTTGTGATTGCCTTCCCCTGAGGCTGTGAGTATGTGACTTGCCCATGGTCACCCAGGGTTTCATTGCTGTGTGCAGAAATATATAATGCAAAATTGCACAAAGCAGAAAATAATTACCAAGGGCACAACATTCAGAATTGTCTGAGCTATAATATTCTCCATCACCATGTATGGGTGTGAGAGCTGACCAACTCAAGGGCAGTTAACAACAACAACAATTGTAATATCAATTAAAGGAAGTAACCAACAATGTTTTGCAAAATTTAATCTTACTGCAAACAGTAATTACAATATCAGTACTTGACTGAATTGACTGAGAGACTGAGAGGGAACACTAAAAGAAGAAAGTACAGTACTGACAAAGGCATTTACCTTATCAGCACTGGCTATCAACAAAACTGTTGCAGGTTAACACAAACATCCGGGCACTACTGTGTTTCCCCGAAAATAAGACAGTGTCTTATATTAATTTTTGCTCCCAAAGATGCACTAGGTCTTATTTTAGGGGATGTCCTATTTTTCCATGAATTCACATTTATTGTTGAACACACACACACAAAATGAACATTTAGTATATATGTATATAGATTTATATACAAAAACTTTGCTAGGTCTTACTTTCACGGGAGGCCTTATATTTAGCAATTCAGCAAAACCTCTACTAGGTCTCATTTTATGGGGATGTATTATTTTCGGGGAAACAGGGTAGCTGATAATATGGCTTTCATTTTTTAAACTGAAAATTAGCTCAAGTACACAAGAAGAAAAAAGGAAAGTATGTCAGTCACTTTAAAACATGAATGAGCAGAGTACGGCCATATTGAGGCTCTTACATACCAACAGTTCCTCATTTTTATTTTTGGAAAAAAAATTCTGAACCCATCACCATGGAGACAATTAGGCAAAGTCTTGGTGAGTGGAGGGTTGACTTGTTTTTGACTGAGAGGTGGATTTTCCCTCCTCTTTCAAGAGCACATGGGGACTTACTTCCATGCTCGTGCATTATTTGCCTACAGCTTGAAAACTAACTTTTGGTCAGTGGAAATACATCCTTCATACCCTTCCAGTGGATGGAGAATCTCACAGCCCTTTCATCTTTTCAAATAGAATTTGAACTTGCAAAACATGCATGAAATTATATACACACACATATCTACAAAAGATGACCATATCCAAGAATGGGCTCGTGTAAACATGAGCACATTCTTGGATATGGTCATCTTTTGTAGATGTGTGTGTGTGTGTCTAATTTCTCATTGGCATATTTTCTAATTATTTTTGCTATCTTATTATTGAATTAATTTCCTTTTGCTCCCCCCCTCCCCAATACATTAAAAATAAATAAACAACACTTGATCTTAGCCAAATGTCTGGCGAGGAGGGGAAGGAATTTAGATTAGTTCAGTGGTGGAAGTAAAGGGTCTCAATCCTGCTTGCCTTCGCCACATTCTTAAAAATAATGCGCTACAAAAGGCTACACTATGGGTCAAAGCAGAAGGAAGGAGCCCACTCACCCTGGGGCTGTGGCAAGCACATGTCGCAGCCTCAAGGGTGCCTCCCCCCATGGCCCCAAATAGGAGTGGAAAAAAATCAGCTTCTTTTGGGGCTGGCTTCAGGCCACCTTAGGCAGCTTCAGCGCAGCTCTGGAGGCATGCCTCCAGAGTGGCCAGAAGCCACCCCCATCTTTCCATCTGTTTTGGGCCTATGTGATACTGCTACATCTAGTCTGACCCTGACAGAAAGACTTCAGAAATTTATTTACAACACTGTATGCTTCTTTTTAAAATCAATTGTGTAACAGGTAGTTCCCCACCTTTCCTCCAGTGCACACATGCAAAGTGCTAATATTAAATAACATAGACATTTCTGTTTTCTAAAATACTACAGAGTGTGTGGAAAGTAGTGGAATTTAGCCAGAGTTCTAATTTTATTTAACATAAGAACTTACTGTGTGTGTGTGTATTGGAGGAAGGGTGGGGAAGCAACTATTACAGCATCAAAAGGAGGAGAAAAATTATGTCAAAAGATAGATAATGAATTTTGGGTTGAAGTTTTTTTTTTTTTTTCAAAATGGAAAGAAACCACCAAAGTCCAAATTTAAATAATTTTGCCAGACAATACATTTGATATCTATTTGCACCATATATTATTTCATAGCTGGTTAGTAGAAATGAATGCCTGACTCTCAAGCCCAGTCATCACCAGACACAGATTGTACCAGACCCTGAATTATGAAGTCTTCCATCAGCATCTGCTCATAAAGTCTGCTTTTATGTCAATTACAGACAACATGATCAACCTACACAAGATACTACAGAATTCAGTCCAAGAGCATAAAATTAATAAAATTAAAATCACAACTACTTGCATCTCAAAGAAAAAGAAGATTAAAAGGAACTAGTAAACAGGAACCTATTTCATTTTGACAACAGCATGTAGTGAACATAGTAGTGAACAGTAGTTATGAGTTCTTTTTTGTTCAGAATAAGGGGATTGGGTGTTCTGCTTCTTTCTTTCTTTCTTTCTTTCTTTCTTTCTTCTTTCACTAAGATTCAAATGTGTATTTGTTAAAGTTTGCATTGTACACTGTGTGTTCCTGCACCAGATGGATGTTTGAATTGTGTCATTCTATACTTAATCATGGATGAATAAAAGCAAATTAAGCATGAAGATGAAGGGGCAGGGATATTAAAGACATAAAACATTACCCACAAAAAGGCACATGCTTATACAGCAGAAACCACAATGGGGGAAAAAGACTAGTCCAGTTTTGGTGATGTCTTAAATATTCTGTGTTGCCTGAACACTCAATCTTGATGTACAATGGAGAAATTAATTCATGGAAATTACATTTGCATTATTTTAGATATTATTCTCTTCCCAACAACCCTTTGTGTCCCATCTCACATTGCTCAGGAGAAGCCCTCACTTCTTCTTTCAGGGGTAACTGCAGTGGGGAGCGAGGTTGTGGTGGATGGACAGTTTTCATTCTGTGATTATCTTTCTGATGATGGCTCTTAGGATCCAAACCTTTATTCCAAACTACTAGTGTATTAAGATACAGACCAAACAGATGAGACCAAACATCCTTCTAGTCCAGGACATTATTTAATAATAATAATAAAATATATTTATACCTTTGAGATCAATCAGGGCGGCTAACAACAATAAAATTATTTGATTATGAGTGGCAAACAATCAGATGATGACTGCAACTAACTTTTCCCACTGATAGTCCACAACAGCTGCTATGCAAAGACATTTATGATGCAGATTACAGCTGTCATGGCTAATAGTCATTAACAGCAATTATACTCCATGCATTTTTAGAATTCCCCTTTAAAGACATTCAAGTCATCACTATATCATATGGTAGTGAATTCCTCAGTTTTTAACTGTATACTATGTGATGAAGTACTTCATTTTATTAGTTATACTCTCTGCAACCAACATGACATACAAACATAATAAATAGTAAAACTATTGTAATGCAATCTACATGGAGCTGTCCATAAAGGGCGTTCAGAAGCTGAAGCTTCTTAATTTGGATGCAGAAAATATTTTAATTATTGCTATTATCAGGCACCTATGAGTCATAAAAACATGTCATATACTGCATATCACTAAAAAAAATGTACCACAGACCCAAATTTACTTTCTGCTGGCCATCCTGGATTAGGAAACATTTTACTTCTTGTTCAAGTGACTGCAAAAACAAATGGCATGAAGTCACTGAATAAACTATTCAGGACCAAGGTCAACTGAAATAAAAACAGATAAAACACTTGATTTTAACTTGTATTTCCTCTTTTTAAAAAGTTACTGAGTAACTGTAGAAATATTGGCATAAAGCTAACGTGGTCAAAAGCACACTACACACAAGTTTGAATCACAGTTTCACGATGCACCCAGACAGTAGCTTGACATTTTAAACAACCTTCAAAAATCTTGGCAAGCTTCGTACTTCTTTGGATAAAAGGCATAGCAGATTTGGATAATTTATTCAGTCTGTTCCTGCTTGTTCACTCATTTTCTCTCTTAAAAAGAGATGTATAATTTAGAACAGTTAAGGATTCAAGGTAATTGGGAGACACTAAGGTGTTCTTAGGCTCTCTTTCTGTAATGCACATAGCCTTTATTATCCAATTAAAGAAGAAGGAAAATAGGAGTGCTCACCATGGGACTGGGATAGTGCAATGTTCAAGAACTTCAAGGTTTGTTTTTCTTCATTTCTCATAAAGATGAAGAATCTATGCAAGGAATGAAGTGATAGTTCTACTGAATTTCTTTTCTTAAAATGTATTTATTCATTGGATGTATTGTTGTATGCCTTCAAGTCATTTCCAATTTATGGTGACCCTTATGCAGACCTATCATGGGGTTTTCTTGGCAGAATTTGTTCAGAGGGGGTTGAGGCTAAGGCTGAGGCTGAAAATGTGTGACTTGCCCAAGATCACTCAAGGGCCAAGCAGAGATGTGAACCCTGATTTACCAGAATCCTAGTCCATCACTCAAACCACCACACCATGCTGGACCGCTTGTTAAATGTATATCCACCATTTCTCCCAGGAACTGGGACTCTAGGACAACTCCCAACAAAATAATACAAAAATTACAATTAAAACACATAAGAGGTTCAGACTATAAATAAAATTGTTAAATTAAAAATTCATTTAAAAACTCATCAGTATACAAGCCTAACTAAATAGAACAGTTTTAGTATGAAGAAAAATGTAAGCACTGCCAAGACACTGCTAGTGAGCACCACAATTCCTAACTTCTTCAGAGCAATCCTTCAAATACAAAGTAGAACATGATTTTTTTCTCTCCCTGAAGGAAAAGGTAAGGTCTGCAACTGTGCTACTTCTGTCAGAGATTAGATAGATAGATAGATAGATAGATAGATAGACAGACAGATAGAGAGAGGGGGGGGAGGGGAGAGAATGAGACACTATGAACAAGTGCTACACTCTTGTGTTATATCCAGATGGTAAACAACCGACGCAGAATTCATCTTGATTCTAACCAATGCACCATGAAAAGGAGCAAACATATTGCACTGCAGACAAACCTTAGTAATTATCACAATAAATATTCAGTAACAGTGGCAAAATTAGGACAGATTCCTTGAACATGAAATCAAATGAATATGTTTAATGATAATCTCTCCCATTTTCCTCCCCCCCCCAAAAAAAAAGAAAACAGCTGCCAGCCTCATTAATGAAACCTGACAGCAATGCTAGTCTGAGGGTAAGATAGGTAATCATTAGGCAGACATCATATTAATATAATGCTCCAGGAATAAACTATGTACCTTGACCCACTTGGCTGGGTACCACATAAACACCTATGGTGGGATTTATTCCAGCAGACAAATTTCAAGAAAAGAGTATCAACTATAAATCAACAGATATTAAACTAAAAGCAGGAATTTGGGATGTATGTTATACAATTGTAGCTGACACTGGTGGATTCGACCATGCCAAACAGTAATTGTGCAAAGTGATGAAACAATTTGATTTTCCTGGTTTCCACACTGCAGAAATAAAGCAGTTTGACATGACTTTAATTGACATATGTCTCTCCTATGGAATCCTGGGATTTGTAGTTTGGTGAGGTATTCAACCTGGTCTGTCAGAGAGCCCTGCTGCCTCATCAAACTGCAAATCCCAAGGTTCTGTAGGACAGTGGCATGGCTGTTAAAGTGGTGTCAAACTGCTTTGCTACCCAACCCCAGAATAATGTGACCAGACACAAAGATGGGATAAAACATGGCCATTTATTGACCTATTTCTTAAATTCTTAACAGAACTGCAACTAATTTCTAGCAACAACCAAGTGTGGGAGAAGCTGCATGCAGTGTCTTACCGCAGACCACTTCTGCACCTTATCAGGACAATAACACCTTAGTCCTCAACGACAACCCAAAATCTGGGTTATTTGCTGGTCAGCCAGCATCAGGAAGTCTAACCAGAAAGCTCCCTTTCCAATCCATGAAGATTAAAGATGGGGTTTAATTTTCAAGCCAGACCTAAAAGCAATTTCTTTCTGCCAAGAAAGAGGTGGTTCCAGAAACGTCCCTTCCACCCAAATAGTGTCTAAGGTGCTCGCCGAAATATAATCCAAATATTTATGCCAAAAGTAGGTAATCATATAACTCCAATCAGAATTCAACTTTTAAGTCACATTCGATATTAACCAGACACCACCTAAGCCAGTTTCCCATATGCTGCTGGAAACAGTATGGGGTAGGTCAAAAACCTGTGGAAAGAAGGGGGGGATTCCTACCCGGCTCCTAAGCAACCAAGAAAACTTCATTCTGTACCAGTGGTGGGTGGGTGGGTTGATTCTGTGCAATGAGGCAATGGGGGCAGTTGGCTAACCTTTGCCTCTGACCATGCCCCCAGAAACCCCATGCCATAGCATTGCTGCCACGGCATGATTGGTCGTTGTCTGCCTCATCCCAGGGGAGGGCAGCAAACAGCCCACCCCTGCTCCAACTCCTCCGTCGTGGAGGGGAGGATGGCCATTATCTTTGTAGTGTGGCTATACCTTGTGAGGATGTATATCAAATACTAAGGTATTTTCATTGACTGGCATTACCATTGTAATGTTTTAAATATATTATCTTAGCAATCTGCCTCTGAGGTGTGAAGTACAGGTATCACATCCCCCTTATTTACAGATATGAAACCACAAGAGTATTTGATTTTCTAGAGGTAAGGCACAGAGACAACTTTGCTAAGAAGCAAATAATCTTTAAAGGAGATTCTAAGAATTCAGTGTGCTGCTACTTCTGGAATGAAGTCATCACTAGGGCAGGTGTTTATGGATGTTCCTGTATCTGTCTATATGTACAAGCCTACAAGATAAAAAGGGTGGGTTCTCTGCATTCTAGCCACTGTGACTTGGCTATAACAACATACAAAAATCCAAAAGGGATGGTGGGAGCATTTGCTTCCTGGACTGGATTCCAGCACAACTCATAAGTGGCTATGAAATTTTATTCCATTTCACACTTCACTGATACTTTGGTCACTGCTGAGCAAGTTCCAAATTATGAACAAGTTCAAAAGCTTATGAGCAAGCAATAGAACAAATTGATGGGCTATTTTCAGGACCAAGACACAGGGTGCTTTGGGCCAGTTTCAAACTGGTGATATATGGACACAAGGTGAGATTTTTCCATGCCTTCATGACCATTACAGCACTGCATTTTCTCACTTCCCATAATTTCTATTTAAAAGAAGTATATTCTTGCATTATTGTTTGATACAGCATTTAGCCAGTACAGCAACAGACATAGACAAAACCTTTTAGTATCAATACATCTGAGGTCAACACTTATAATTTTTCTTTAACTTTAATATACAGATTATCACAAAATGAAGGAAAAAAAACCCGTTTTGGAATAGCAGACCCAGTAGGCTTCAGAATACTACTAATAAGAATCTTTTACAGATGGTTCATTTACCTCCTATTGGGAAGAGTCTCTTTAATTAAAATAAAAGCCTTTTCCCATTTACTCTACAGTAACATCAAACACAATGCCAATTCAGGTATTGTTTCCTTATAGAAGTCAAGGGTAAAGCAAGCATGACTACTCCTGATAGATTTTTGTATGAAGGCCGTTTAGAAGCCTAAAATTATCACAGCACAAATAATCACAATTAATTAAGAAGAATGGGTTTACTAATAGAATCCCAAGTTGTCCAAGCAGATTCTGTTCATTGTTTTTTAAAAAGGCAAGACTCTGGGACTTTAAAAGAAATAAAAATCATTTTTGAAATTTTTAATTTAATCTGCAAGTATTGCATCTGTTTTCTTCTATGACTATCTACAAGTAGGATTTAAAAAATCTGTCTGCTTCATCATATAAATCAATAATATTCAATCTTTTCAGTTCCAAGATCCAACCTAGGTCCACTAGGGGACCCACTGCCCATACATTCTCATTCTCATTCTTTCTTTCTCATGCTTTATTTGTTCCCTCCATTATCCTCCTTTGCTGTTCTTCTGTCTCTCTTTAAAAGATCATAACTGATCCAAAAGGAAGAGCAGAAAATAAAGCTGTGCACACTTCTAACACACCTGACATTGGGGTTCAGTGTTTTATTGAGGCTGATACATCAGGAATGTGCACTGGTCATTAATGGCAAATTCCAGAACTAGAAGTTTAGTAGTGCTTTATTTGGGTTCATAAAAAGCATCCATCAGCCTAGTTAATATTAAGAAGTGCTCCAAGACTCTGCAAAGGAAAGGGAAAAGGATATTGCAAAGTAGAAGAATGTAAAGTAGAATAATGCAAAATTTTATGCAGGTTTAATTAGATAAGGCCATATTTAGTGCAAAAAAATGGAGTTATGGGGCTGGAGAAACATGGAGCTCTCTTTTTTAATGTCAATGTTGGTTTCACGCAATTTGGTACCATGCAGAATTCCAAAGTGCACACATTACATTATCTTCTAGTAAGAATCAATAAAGGTATAAACCAGTGCTGACTATGGGAGCCTTTTGTTGCCAATGGACCAATATGGTGACCTCACCATTAACCAGAACAATTGCTAAGAGCTTTACAGAACATGACTAGTTTATTTGCTTATCAGCCAAAAATAAAGGTTATTATTATCATTTCAAAACCTGTTCCATTGCTTTTGCTCTTAAAGACTTCTTAATTATTAATATAGCATAGTTTTTCTTACCTTTATTCCTTTGCAAAATTTGTGAGAAATGAAACCATAATTGAAAAAATTTCATGATTTTAAGAAATAATAGTTTAATGATTTCAACAGCCAGAGACATAATATATAACAAAAGATCCTAAAAATTCTGTTTTATTTTTAAAGGGGAGTGTGCAAAAAGGTGAACATGGGAGTCTCCTTTACAAAGACAATTCTTATTCACCTTGGTGTGACAAGAGATACATAGCTGAAGAGTTACTGTAGCAGGAAGATGAAAACCAATTGTGTAAACAGTTCCAAGATGAGACAGCAGTCAACAGCCAGACAGAAACAAGGTTGAAAGATATCTGTAAGATCTCATGCATAGAATAAAAAGTATAGATATCAACCATATCAAGAGTAAAGTACTTTCTATAAACTTTTATTGTTGTTTGGGTGTCATTCAAAAACAAATCTGGAAGTTCTTGAACCATAAAAGCTAGGACAAGGTGAGAAATGAGGCTTAGTAACAGAGCAGAATAGCATAAATTTTGACTGGCAGCTGGAGATGTCAGAAATGTATCAGCTTGACAAAGAGGATTTAGCTAGCATTTTGCGTCTCTCAACTTGGTGATGAACGTCCTTACAAGCCAAAGACTGCCCTATAAAGACAAAGCAAAGAAAAGGAAGCCATTTTTCCAATTTCTCAAAACAGGATGAGAAAAATGTACCAACTCAACCAAGGGGTTGTCTACGCAGATGAAAAAAGTGTTCTCACTTTGTTTCCAGTTCTGTAGGTACACATGACCTATGCTTAGTTTTACAGTGGAAGCACTTCTTTTAGGCATTAATATGAAATTTAAAAACTCTCTTTTTACACTGCAGTTTTGGGGAAAATGGATGTGTCAGGTCTGAGATGAAATCAGGGTGAGTGGAGCAATTGGAAGGTGGGACTAGTCTGGAAAGCTTGGTGTGTGTGTGTGTGTCACCATTTTTTAAAAATGTTCAGGGCATAGTAAATGAAGGCTAGCAGGGCTTCTGAAATGGAGATGTATTTAATATGTTTAAAACCTTTTTTACATGCAGTCATCTCTTCATATTTGCAGGGGTTTGGGCACCTTGCCGTGTGTGTGCTCCCTTGTTTGTCTGCTCATTTGCCCATTCGGGGAGCGTGGGGGGGGGGAGAGAAGGGGAAATAGTGTGATCCAACATTGTGGGGAGAGAGGATTAGATGCAAGAGGCAACTAACAAGAATGCAAGTTGTCATGATTGACAGATAAGCAATAAGGCTATTTGTTGATAGGTTTTGGCATCATGGGAAGAAATGAAAGAAGAAAACAAAAGGAAGACAGAGAAATAATACTTTGGCAAACTTGCATTACAACAGAGACATGCTTTGGGGAAGGATTTCAGGAAAGATGACAACACAGATATTTTAGAAAAGAGCTCCATACAAAGGAGGAAAAATGGAGGAAAGGCCCTAGCTATTTAAGAGCTAGAGAGTATAAATAATGCATTATATGCATCCCATGAAGGTACACTCAGAAGGAAGTTCCACTTAGTTCACTTAGGCTTTCCCACAGCCAAGAGGGAAATTACAAGGAGGAAGAGATGGACATGGACGTGAAGTTTTCAGTTACATAGAAATGGGAGAAAAATCATTGCTGTGATTTGCGTAGCAGGTGGTTATACGGCAAATGGGATTAACTATTTACACATAACAGTCTTTGACAGAGCAGAAAAGAGCTCTGTAAAAAAGGAAAGGCTGGAAAGTATAAGGCTACTGTTGGCAAGCTGGTAACAATAATTTTTGCTAATGGATCTGACAAGATGGGACTTTTTTTCCCCAGAATATGCAATTGATTTGATGACAAATCTACATTAGACTGAATCTGCACTGCACAGATAATCCAGTTTGACACCAGTTTAACTGATATGACTCTATGCTATGGGATTTTGGGAACTGTAATTTTGTGAAACATTTAGCCTTCTCTGTCAGTGAGCTCTGGTGCCACAAAAACTACAATCTCTAGAATTCCACAGCATTGACCCATGGCAGTTAAACTAGTGTCAAACTGGATTATTTCTACAGTGTGGATGCAGCCATAGAGAGCAACAGATAAATCAAAGATAAATCAAGCTTTTGTATCTCAGCCATGGGATGGATTGTGACGTCAACGTAGACAGAAAACAGCAGAGGAAGATAGGTTGGTGAGGAGAAAAGATATGTATATTATGCACACATGCAGTGAATTTTACCTCTTATGATTGGTTGTAAAATAAAAAAAATCTAAAATCTATAAATATAGTTCCTCTAAAGCTTGCGATTCTTTCCTTCTCCTTGTGTACAGAAAACATATTTTTGCCACTTATTTTGGTAAACCTCTGCCCTAAAGCATAGGTAACATATCAACAAATTATGGTTCTCATCACAACTGTAAATAGGAACTTTTCCACTTTTGTATGTAAGGTGGCAAGGAAGTGTTTTTGCACTGAATTTTAATGTGTTATTTAAATGAAATCTGCATAAAAGACATGAAATGCCATACTATAACAGCTCTGTTTAGGTAGATACTAAAAATGAACTGAAAGCCACAAGTTTCTTCCCATATTTTATATTTCAAGCACAAAAAATGCCAGGGTTTCATGTGATCCAATACACTACTGCTTCTGCCTGGATTGTCCAACTGTGCATTTGTCACAGATTGTGAAGACATCCGTAGACACCTGTAAATATAAACAACCTGAATCCAACTGATTCAAACTACAACCACACCCATGTACCACTGAGAGGAGCCTCAGCTCAGTGGCACAGTATCACTTTATCAACAGGACATCCCTGGTTCTGGATTGATTGGACTCCAAGATATCTGCTTGGTGTTGTCCTTACCTTATAATACCTTTCTGCCTTCATTTGCAATCTACTTGCAATCCACTTCTTGCCTGAAAGTCAATCCTGAGAGTCCTGGGGCACTGCAGAATAGCAAAAGGATCTCTCTCATTTTTGTGGTTGTTAACTGCCCTTTGAGTTGACCCTGACTCATGGAATACTGTAGATATCTCAAAGCCCTTATGTCCTCCCCTGTTTTGCTTAGGTTCTGCAGACCCAAGCCCCTGACCTCCCTGATTGAGTCCAGCCAAATTTTCTGCTAGTATTACAGTTCTATCTGCATATCTTAGATGGGTGATGTTCCTTTCTCCTATCGTCATGTCTCTTCTGAGTCTGAGATTTTCTGCTTACAAGTTGAACAAACAGGGTTCCAGTATGCAGCCTTTCCAGACCCCTTTGCCAAGTAGGAACCTCAAATTCACACAGTAACCATTCTGTTTATCAATACTGTATTCTATTTTAACAGCCTCTTGTCCTAAATGCAGATTCCTCAGCAGGACTATCAAATGTAGTGGAACTCCCATTTTAAAATGAGCATTCTATAGCTTTTTGTGATCTATGCATCTCTCTCACTACACAGTTTGAAAACTGAGGTCATCCACTGAAGCTGAATGGATTTGGGTCACTTCTCCATATAGCACATAGGCAGCCTATGGAATTTGCTACTACAAGAAGTAGTGACTAAAGTTGATTGGAAGATGGGGATATCACTCGCCACTAGTCACACATTCTGATGCTGGTATCAGAGGTAATATGCTGTTAGGAATTCCTGCAAACTACAAACAAGACAGTATTTCTGCATTCCTATCCTCCTATTGGAGTTCCCCTGAGCAAGTGATGTTATTGTAATGTGGGACTAGATAGGCCTTTTGTCTAATCTAGCATGGTTTTTCTCATGTCCTTACATGAGATGACCTAGATAACGAGGATAGCAAAACAGAGCTGAGCAGTGCAACTGCAAGGAGAAAGTTGCAACAAACCAACCAACCCACCCAAGACTCCCACCTATGATTGCTTTTGCTTGCAGTAGATAGAACTGTACCAAAGCAATCCAGATATCACACCACTCATTATATGCATGTTGTGAAGCTTCCCCCATTTGTAGCAACTCTAGCTACAAATTGTTATATTAAGCAGCCCTCTTTTGTCAACTTTCATTGTTTTTATTTTATTTTTTTGCTAAGTTCAATTTTTCAAGTTTTGTCCTATTAGCTAAATGATTTGTTTTAACTACTGACATGAATTCTATGTTTACCTCCTTCTTCTAGCTTTTTTGGGAGCTAAATCCTGCATTAAGCCTGGTTTGTTACCTCATAGCTATGAAGCGGTTATCCTGCATCTGAAGATTCTTTTTTTTAAAGTGAGATATCCAGTGCTTTAATATTATTGGCTGCCCACAACTAAACAAAGAGGGAGGAAAAGCAATATAAATGTTAATGAGAAACTGCCAGTTTCACTTTATTTAAAAGTCAGACTAATCCTATAATCCTGACAAACAAAAATATTAGACTATCCTCAAAAGCAACATAAAGATGTACAGATGAAGGAACTTGGAACAAGAGGTGTTGTGTATGAAAAAGAGGAGCTAAAAGGCAAAGTGAAGGCCATGCTCAATTAAAAACTGAGCTAAAGGAAACAACATTTCAAAGTTTTAGATGCAGATGTTAAATATCAAAACAGATGTAAATCATATAAATCACTTCCTCCCAACCAAGGATCACACAGTAAATATACCCCACTCACTTCCATGCCACCAGCCTCTGAGGATGCCAACCACAGCGGCAGGCAAAATGTCAGCAATGAATTCTTCCAGAACAGAATATTTGGGCCATTCCACATAGCCCAAAAACCCCACAAAAACCAAGGATGTCAGCCAAGAAAGCCTTGAACTTCACATCAAGAGACATGTTTCATATTTTCAAACCATTCTTGTTCTACTATTGAAGGAAGTCTGAACTGGGGTCTATCAGTAGCTAACCAGATGTCCCCGAGAGGGTCATAAACAACACATTAGAAGAAGAGCATCCTCCTGTTTGTGTTCCTCATTACTTGGGATCAAGAACCAAAATGCCTCTGGCACTGGAAATTGTTGTTTTTGTCATTGTTGTCATTGTCGTTGTTGTGTGCCTTCAAGTTATTTCCAATTTACGGTGACTCTAAGGCATTTGCCTATCATGGGGTTTTCTTGGCATCATTTCTTTAGAAAATGTTTGCCATTGCCATCCTCTGAGGCTGAGAGAGTGTGACTTGCCCAAGGCCACCCAGTGAGCTGTCATAACTGAGCCTGAATTCAAGCTCTGGCTGCCAAAGTCTTTAAGTACAAGGCTTAAACCACTATACCACGCTGGATCACCGGAATTAATACTCTGCAATAATAACTTGAAGCTAGTAGCTAACATCCTATATGAATAAGTTCCTACATGAATCTTATATAAGAATCCTATATGAATCACCTTTGTTTTAGTAGCCATCAAAGATGGTAGCTATCACTATATTTTACAAAAAGCATATGTTACATAGCATAGGCTGGAGAATATATGGATTCTACTTCATAGCCCTTTGTTTAACTAAAATATTTAACTTGTCACTAAAATTCGCTTTCAAGAGGGAAGCATATTTTTAAATGTAGCAATTCTAAATCTGTCCTTTTTTAAAAAAACAACAACAACCCTACAGCCCCTTATTATTACTCAAAGTAACTCATGGCAGGTTATGTCCACTACCCTAAGAAGTTAATTCCACACTATGGACAATGTACTGGTATGTACAGATAAAACACAGCAGGAACTTTCTGTTGGCTGAGTTTAATCTTTTTATATGTATCAATTTTGAGTCAGAACCATATTTTTTTATATAAATATACAAACACACCTTTCACATATGAATCCATAAGTATTGCTAACAGCAATCAGAAAGTTAAATTCATCACATTCAAGAATTGTCTCTCCAAGAAGCTTGGCTTTGTGTGCTGTATTTATGCTTTTTGTTTGTTTTGTTTTTGTTTTGCTTTAAAAACAGGTCAAATTATGGAAAAATACAATTGCTAATCTATACAACAGAGAAAATGGATAATGCTCAGCAAAATGCTCTGGAAGGTTAAAATGGTCAAATACATATTAAATAAATGGATAGAATTAGTATGAAAAGAAAGAAGTTTTGCTGTTTTTGCTGATTCAGTCACATGAAAAGATTTAATTTAAGATAATAAGTTTCAAATATTCCGCTCTTAACAGCCACTTAATTCTTCTCTTAAATATAGGTAATGCATATGTAGAAAGTGGAAAGAAACTGCAAATATAACCCTATACTGTAGTGCAGAAATACAAGAAATAAATAAGACAAAGAGTATAGAATTAATATAAATAATAATAATAATAATAATAATAATTATTATTATTTCTAGCCCGCCCCTCTGAGTAAGCAATCGGGGCAGGTTACAACAAGAGGTTAAAACACAACAGTTAAAATAAACCAATCCCATCCCCACCTCCCACCCCTAAAAAAGGATTAAATCAACTGTAGTTAAAACATAGTAAAAAACAAACAATATCGTATATCAGCAACAGGCCTAAGAGTTCTTGAGCTGTGTGGGACAGGCCAAGGATATAGAGGAGAAAAACTGGAAAAACTCTAAGGCTTGGACTTGGAGCCAGAAGATGACTAAACATTATCTGGGAAGGCCTGCCAGAAATGATGAGTCTTTAAGGCTTTTTTGAAGCCATCGATGGATGAAAAGAGACGCATCACATCTGGCAAGTTGTTCCACAGCCTGGGGGCAATAGTTGAGAAGGTCCTCTGAGAGGTCTGTGACAGCCGGTCTTCATGGGTTGTAGCAGGTTCCTCCCAGAGGACCGAAGTGTGTGTGTGTGGGGGGGGAGGGTTCATACGGGAAGAGGCGGTCCCTAAGATAGGATGGACCCGAGCCATGTGGGGCTTTAAAGGTTAAAACCAACACCTTGCACTGCGCCCGGAAACTGATCGGCAGCCAGTGGAGAGACTTGAGCACAGGTGTTATGTGCTCTCTCCTCAATGTTCCTGTAATTAGTCTGGCTGCCATATTCTGAACCAGTTGTAGTTTCCGGATTAGGCACAAGGGTAGCCCCATGTAGAGTGCATTACAGTAGTCCAGACGTGAGGTTACCAGCACGTGTACCACAGTTTCCAGATCCCTCACATCCAGGAAAGGGCACAGCTGGCGTATCAGCTAAAGCTGATAACAGGCACTCCTGACCGTCGCATTCACCTGACTAATCATGTGAAGTAACGAGTCAAGAAGCACCCCAGGCTACGAACAGAGTTCTTTGAGGAGAGTGTGACTCCATCGAGAACTGGAGATTGTATTCCCAAACTGGGTTTCGGGCCAGTAACTGTGAGTACCTCCGTTTTGTCTGGATTAAGCTTCAATTTGTTTTCCCTCATCCAATCCATTACCGCCACAAGGCAGTGATTGAGAGGAGAGACGCCATCTGAAGTCTGAGCAGACGATCTTGTCATGGAGAGGTATATCTGAGTTGTTGCCACTGGCAAATCTAAGGCAAACCATTCATAGAATTTTCTGATGCCTGATATGGGTTTCCAGTGGGTTTCCGTGGCCAAGTGCAGAGTTGGTCATAGAATCATACAGTTGGAAAAGTCCACAAGGGCTGTCTAGTCCAATTGCCTACCATGCAGAAACTCACAATCAAAGCACTCCCAACAACACTCAAACCAGTATGTCATCATATCTAATTGATATGAATTGTGCCTTGGCCTATTTTATGAATCATTGTCAAACTGAATTAGTCTCTATAACCAAACATGTCAAAGATAAAAATTCCAGCTTTCTTTCTATGTGCATATAGTTATGTGTATGGATAATAATATGATAATATCAAAAAAGTGATTCATGTGGATGGCTGATGCTTTGGAACGAAACTCATCCTTTCCTATGGCCTTCGGCTAATGTTTTCTGAGAGTTTGCTCATGGGTCAGAAGCTAATAGATTCTTTATTATTATTTACTTGCTATTGCTATTATTTACACTAATCACTTATACGTAAAATAATTATTGCTTTGGAAACTATGCTGTCTGTTCTGGGAAAATTAACGCTTGGGCTGTGGCAATTTAGAAATGTTAGTCCCTAGCCTTTCTTAATACTCTGGGTCACATTCCTGAATAGCTAAGGGCACATCAGTTTATCACATTACCCAGAAACACAGCGAACATTTCGAGACAAGGCAGGCATGTAGGGATACATGAGCACCTGTTTACTTAGAAAGGTCTTACCCACTTTCTTGGGTTGTGAAAACATGCAAAACACATTGGGGTGATACAGACTACCCAAAAGGGGAGGTCTGGCGCCACTTTTTTGTGAAGTAACTGCGCTGCAGCAGCTAGATGCTGCAGCGCAGTTGCGCCGCAAAAAAGGAGCGGGGAAACCACGCTCCTTTTTTGCACCACAGTTGCAGCATGATTTCCGGAAAAGGTGCCATTCAGTGCCTTTCTGCCACCGTAGCTGCACTGCTGCGCAGCTGCGGTGGCACCATTACAAATGCCATCTAAACAGTGTTCGGGAATGGCACCGCCATCATTACATGTTAGGGTTCATGAGCGTGTGGATGCTGTGTGCTCACAAACCCTAATGATGCACTAAAGTGCCCTAATGGCGCTCTTTAGTGCCCATCTAGATTGGGCCAGTGTGTACTTGAGGTCCCACTGATTTCTCTGCCAACTCTTTTCTTCTGTCCCCTTACGTGTGCTGTCCCGTTAAGTGTGCTTCCAAAATATCCATAGTAGATGACGGGGAAGACAGTAGACATGGCAGCCTTGGTTTCTAATTAATGCTATTGACATTGTTATTGTTATTCATGTCAATTTTGACCAACACAGGTCCTTTTAAAGCAAGAAAGGGAGCTCTGGTAATGAGATGAGATAGGTTGAAGTCACCTTCATAGTTTCCCATCTTTTCATGCCTTCCCCAGGGAAAGGAATGGAAAGCAGCAGCTGCACACATTTGGAGGTTATTCAAGGTGCCTTTCTATTAAGTTCCTATTGTACCTGTAATTCCACATGAGTAATCATAAGAGCTTGTTTTTAAAACTTCCCTTTGTGATTATTCAGAACATCCCTAGACAACTCCCATGTAGACTGACAACCTAAATAACTTTTGTCAATCTGACATATGACAGTTAAACATACTTCATAGCCCACAGAATCATAGAGTTGGAAGAGACCACAAGGGCCATCCACTTCAACCTCCTCCCATGCAGGAACTCATAATCAAAGGACCCCCGATGACCATCCAGCCTCTGTTTAAAGACCTCCATAGAAAGAGACTCCACCACACTCCAAGGGAGTGTGTTCTATTGTCAAACAGCTCTTACTGTCAGGAGGTTCCTCCTAATGTTTAGGTGGAATCTCTTTTCCTGTACCTTGAATCCATTGTCCTGGGACCTAGTCTCTGGAGCAGCAAAAGACAAGTTTGCGACATCTTCAATATGACATTCCTTCAAATATTTAAACAAGGCTATCATATCACCTCTTAACCACCTCTTCTCTAGCTAAACATACCCAGCTCCCTAAGTCTCTCTTCATAGGGCATCATTTCCAGACCCTTTACCATTTTGGTTGCCCTCCTCTGGACACTCTCCAGTTTGTCAATATCCTTTTTGAATTGTGGTGCCCAGAACTGGACACAGTATTCTCGGTCAGGCCTGACCAAGACAAAGTACAGTGGCACTATTACTTCCCTTGATCTAGACACTACACTTCAATTGATGCTGCCTAGAATTCCATTAGCCCTTTTAGCTGCCACATCACTCTGTTGACTCATATTCAATTTGTGGTCTACTAGGACCCCTAAATCCCTTTCACAAATTGTCTTAAGCCAGGTGTCCCCCATTCTATATCTAGGCATTTACTTTACCTTACATTTGGCCCAGCTTTCCAATATATTAAGGTCATTTTGAATGTATTGGTCTCTATCTGCTTAGTACAATAACATAGGGCCTGTGCAGACCAGCCATTAAGTCCAGACTGGGGTGGAGTCGGGGTCTGGTGTCCACACAATGCACATCCCAAATCTGCTCCCATGGCGGTGTGATGCTGCGTGCCACACCACATTGCATGCAGCGTTCCAGTGCTCCTCTGGCATTGCATTTAGATGATGCAGTGCCAAAGGAGCACCGAAAAGCTGTGGTGCAATGGCTACATGACCCTTTTTCAAGGTTCCAAGAAGGAGCTGTATTTTGAAGCTCTTTTTTGTGCCATGGAAAGGCCAGATCAGGGCTGTACACAGCCCCTTAGTTTTCCTTTTTCCCAAACTGTTATTCTTTGACTGCTCCTTTAGTCATAAGAAATTATTTCTGGTTGAAAGTTATGATTTATTGTGTTTCCAGACTGAAAGTTCTGCTTGCAATGGTGATATTCACAGAAAGGTGAAAACATGAGAGCAACAGCTTATCTTGTCTAATCACTTCTTGTTCAAGTTCCTTTGACTTGTTTTACAAATCCGAGCCTGCAGCTCTGACATACTACAATCTTTTACTTGATCAAGGTGATGTTTGCTGATGTTTTGTTGATGTCTGATCAGTTGATTGTTGTTCTGGTCTAGACCGTAATAAAGATGTACTGTAGTAATCTTTTACTTGAAAACAAGTAGTTAATATGCCCTCATTTATGAGCATGTCAACTGCCACCGTTATATCTAAACAAAATTTCTCAGCCCCTACTTTTTTTGATACAGGGTGTCCAGAAGAATAACCAATGTCCAGAGCATAATGCAGTTCTATTAACACCAAAGCATAAACTTGCTGAGCGAGAATCTGAAAATAAATGTCTTAAGCAGGTATGGGAAGGCACTTGTTTCTCCACCCCCAGTGCTTGAAAAAGTTGGAAATTGCTCGCTGTGTATTCTTATCCCCATCACTCTGATAAATAGGTCAGTTTGTCACTTTAAGAAGAAACAGAAGGAAACAAAAAGTAACATACTATTTTCAGCCACCTTCCTGGATTCCTTTCACCTTTTAAATGCTGCCTCCTTAAAGGAAATTATATTAGCCTCTTTTCCACCTCATTTTTACTCATACTCCTCACTATGAACACAGATGGATGTAACCTTACAATCCCATTTCCTGTTTCCCTTGCAACTAATTCCTATAGCTGAAAGATATTTATGCTACTACATCTATCTTTCTCATCAAACTCGGATCTATGTGCCCTGTTTGCAAACTCTCATCCCTTTATCTCCCTGCAAAGCTTCTGGGAATATGGTCTGATAAAGACTGATATTTCAGAATAGAATATTTGCCATGGAAAGGTTGGGGGAAGAGATCTTCCCTGCTGTGACAAATTCCCAGTCAATATCTACTGATGTTTTCCAATAACATCAATTACACTGAGGTATTTATTAGAGGCATTTCATCATCACACAGAAGCAGTCACAAGCCCTGAAGTATCATTACCTCTTCTGGGAGACATCAGACTGCAGTAATAAATTCCAAATATTAGTCAGAAAGAGGGGAGGCAAAGATTTGTAAAGTTATTGAACAAGCACACTGGCTCTTCCCTATTAATCTTGGTTGCTGCACCAGAACAATAAATTATGTTCAGTTTTGTGCCAGGAAAGCCCTCAACAGTATCTATACTAGTGACTAAGGGAAATAAAAAAATAACCTTAATTTTCAGGATTTTTGGATAAGAAAGAAAGAATGCACCTAATCTAACCAGGCTGTGCCACCACATCAAATACAAAATGCACAGGCCAATGCCAGTGATTGGGTGTAATGAATTCATTATTACAAAGAGTGTGCAAAGCATGGACAGGTCTCCCAAGGACAACAAAAGAAGCCAGTTATCACCTAATGGGTTTCCATGGCTGAGAAGGCATTTTTTCCATAGTCTTCCAGTATCCTTGTTCAACATTCACCCATGCTGGATCTCCATAGCTCTGTATATTAGCTAATAATTTGCTCATATGTTTAATTTTAATATCTGACTTCTGTATTGTGAAACACAGAATACATGCAGCCATCCTCACTAGCAAAATGAAGCTGTCTGAATAGTGTATCAAGTGTATTAGTTAACATCTAAAGATTGTATGCATTTGCACATATTTTGGAACAAGAGGAATCTGTTGCTGTTTGGGGCAGCCATAACAGTGTCAACTTTATCTTTTCTAGTTGGTGCTTAAGTCAAATTCAATCTCTCCAACTCTCCAGTGACTACAATGCATATATATTCCAAGGGGTTCATTGCTAGAATATAAAAAAAAAGAATGGGTGTACCATAACATTTGATTATTCTTATGCATAACCTGTACTCAGAACAAGAGGCTACCGTTAGTACAGAATATAGAAAGTTTTCCAGTTGACCAGGGGTCAGGCAAGGCTACATTTTATCCCTCTGTATAACTTGTCCTCTGAATGTTATTATATATAAAGCATGATTATATATGAAGAAGTGAAAATTGGAGCAAGGAATATCAACAATTTAAAATATGCAGATGACATCATTCCACTAACAAAAAATACCAAAGACTTGGAACAATTACTGAAGAAAGTCAAGGAAGAAAGTGCAAGGATAGATTCACAATTCAATATTAAGAAAACAAAAATAATGACCACAGAAGATTTACATATCTTCAAAATATACAATGAAGACAATGAAGCAACTATACATTGGTTCACTCATGAATGCAAATGGGGACTGCAGTCAAGAAATAAAAAAAAAATCCTAGAACTTGGAAGGGCAGCAATGAAGGAACTAGAGAACATTCTTAAGTGTAAAGACATATCATTAAATACCAAATTGGTATTGTCCATGCAACTGTATTTCCTGTTTCCATGTATGGTTTTAAGAGCTAATCAGTGAAGAAAGTGATTAGGAAAAGAGTGAACCAATTTGAAAAGTGGTCCCGTAAGTGAGTTCTGTGGACTGGCAAAAAGAAATAAATGAGTCCTAGAGCAAATCAAGCCTGAACTCTTCCTAGAAGTAAAGATTACTAAACTGGGAAGACAAGACTTACTAGAAAAGATAATAATGTTTGGTGATGCAGAAGGCAATAGGAAAAGAGGAAGATCTCACTACAAGCAGATAGACTCAATCAAGGAAGCCATAGTCCTGCGTCTGAAAGATCTGTTGACAGGGTGCCTTGGAGATCTCTCACTCATGGAGTTGCCACAGGTCAAAGTCAACGTGACAGCAGTTAACAACAGCTGCAAGTATACTATATGTAGTTACAGAACACAGGTGGCTTATGGGCCAAGAAGGGAGATGATGCCTCTCTCCTATTTTGGGGGAGCCATCACCTGCTTGGCCCACAAGCACAGGAGAACAGTACCTTGATTATTATCAAGTTTAAAAGTTTTCAAGTTCTACACCACAATTCTTGATCAAGTTAGATGGTTTGAAAAAAAGGGGGGGTTCTATTCTCCCCCACCCCTTTTGAACTACCTAGCTTGATGAAGAGTTCTAGAGAATATGAAGACTTCCTTTTTGTGGAATGTTATATGTGACTGAGATATTTAAATTTTCAGAGGATACTGCAGCTGATGACTCAAGACAAAAGAAGCATATAAGAAATGGAAAGGGTAACTTCAGATTTAGTTAGAACTAAGGAACCTCAATGGTGATTGCTATCTGCAGCACATTGGGTCATGCGCCCCCATTCTTGGATATCAGAGACTACTGTATTATGGTATGCTGACTACCGATGTTTGGAATTGAAGCTAAACAATTATCTGGGGAACCAAAGTTGGAAACCATAAATAGATCAGCATTTTTTTCAAGGACCATAATCAAACGCTTTGCCCTATGGCTGCTTATGGTTTCCCAGTAATAGCATTAGGTAATTTAGATTATGAGGGTCAGGAGTAGATCAAATGAAAGACAGAGACTGCTTGCAGTTGTTGAAAAATGGTTATCAGTGCATAGCAAAAGTAGGGACAGATGGTGAAAGCTATTCAGTAGGCATTCGTTCTACATCTTCAAAAATGATCAATTATGAAAGAGCCTAGAACTCAATTTCCCTCTCCTTGCACTCAGTGATAACTGCTGGAGAATCATGAAACTCTTTACAGTATGAAATACCGATATTTTGCCCCTTCCAGGACTATTTTGCACATTTCAAAATCAGAGTGAAGGAAAAACAGTGAACCCTCTACATGTAAATTATAATGAACATAGCTAATGAGAGTTGTAATCTGATGACTTCTGAATTACTCATGCCTGGTATATAAGAAGCAAAAACAAACGTCATATGCAGTCACCCTAGAAATTATGTGTACGTATGTATATGGTAAGAGTCTTGTAATTGTTTACATGGACATTCTTTCCATGTAAGAAAATATTCTGTAATTCTGGTGTAACAATTTCTGACACACACCCACACCCTTGAATAGTCCTGAAATAGCTGTTTTTAACCCATGGACATGAAAAAGACTTGCTTCTTTTGTCTCCCCTCAACCACCACACATCTACCAATTAATTCTTCTTTGGATGGCATATTTGGAAATTTAGAAGACAATATTCTGCTGTCTTTTCCTGAAACAAGATCAATAGCATTAAGCAGGAAAACCTTCCTACTCCCCCTAGAGATTCTTCTGCACATTAACTGCCCATTACTCATGTTCGACCAACCGTCCCATGTTAATGTCACTACTGGTTCTTTTAATTCCTTCCTCATCCCTCCAGTTCCTCTTTTAATATCTAGTATTGCATCTGTCAATTTAAATCTCAGAGAAGGTTTACCTCTCAGAATAAATGCTTCTAATCCTCCCTCCTGTCCTTTTTCTATTTGGCACTTTCTGCACCATATTTTAAAAACTGTCTGAAACCTCCTCCTGCTGCTGCATAGTGACTTCTGTTCTTTTGTCTGAAAGTCACCTACCCTTCTCTAACCATTTGGAAATGGGGTCAAGGATGGTGAAAATGCTATAGAAAGAGCTCCTGTGGGAAGCTGATAAACCAGAAGGCAAGAAACAAAAGTGCTAAATCATCCTTCTTAGTGACAGTGATGGCATCCAAAACATCCCACCTTTTACCATCAGCATTCAACTCTTTCCACTCAAGTGCCAACTATGCTTAGAAATATCTGAAGCAGCAGCACATCTGCCATTTGATCAAGACAAGTACAAATCTTTCTCTTTTGGTTGCTTTCTAAGTCTTGATGGCATTTAGAAAAGTTGTCTACAAACTCAGTATTAGCTTCTTTTCTATTTGCTTCACTTGAGTCAAATTCGCAGGAAGTTTCTTTATTTTATTACTGTGTAATAATCATCCTGCATTAATTCCAGTACTCTTTGTCTCTTCTTGACACATGCAAGGGAGCAGGGGATAGGACTTGGTAATATCAAATTGAAATATTTGTACAGCATCACTTGTTCTGCCATTTCCTATTCAGTAAAGGTACTAAGGACTTTATCACACAAGCCTATTGAGTTGCTGCAGCTGCATTGTTGAAGCAATTGGGAACATACCGGTTTGAAAACAATTGCTATCACATTTATCAGCAACTGTGCTATTGTTCTGCTTTAGTGATCTAAGGTCTTGTACTATTGCTTCAGCATCAGCTCACTAACCCTGCCTCCCTCAACCCCCATGTATGCTGTACCCAGCTTGTGCAAACCTTCTTAGGATTAGCAAGGGGCAAGGGAAAAGGCGAGGAAGAGAATCATGCCCACACACTCCATGTGACTTCTGGAATACTGGAACAGCAGCAGAAGGGACCTATTGCATTAGCTATCCTATGGAAAAGATATTGGGAGCTATTGACAGGTTTTTCCTATCAGGGAAAAGGTGTACTCCAGCAATTATTGAAATGCAAAGCAGCAACGGGAGATACACAGTGTTATAGGATAAGGTGCAGCCAAAGATCTATTATGCTACTATAATTCTGATTTAGTAGCCTCATGTGATAAAGTTCAACAATCCTTTCCTGCAATCAAAAGAAAAAGAGAGAAAGAAAATGAACTTGCCATGAATTTACATTCCATCCTAGTGATGGAAGGACACTAAAGGTTAGAAATGGATTAATTTTTATACTTCTCCACAGGAAATCAGGGCTTAAGAGGAGGGTTGTAGGCATCCCTATTATAAGAGATGTCAGCTAATTGTGAATCAGAAAGATTCTTCCTTATAAGACTGGCCAGTATCTCTTATTATAAAGGGTGACCCCTATTTGGAGCTTGAAAAGCTTTCCCTTTTATATTAACTTCCTTTTTGGTATGTTTATGTGTGTGACTGTGTGTGTCTATGTTTTAAGTGATTCTGAAATGTACCTAGACATCCTCATGGCTGCTCTCATCACTTATTCTTAACAGAATACCTACACAGAAACCAGTGAAAACAGATCTCCTTTTAGATAATCCAGCTCTACCACTCATTTGGAAAGACAAGAAGAAAATAAAGATCAGCTCTGAAACAAATCAAATAATAGGCAATATATGCAGCCTGATGAAAGGGGCTGGTACATAATAAAGACACATTTCCATAGGGGCATTTTGAACCCCCTCTCCATGACAGATCTCTGATGTAGCTTTTAGAAAACTAACAAATACAAGGTGGGAACAAGGAACAACCAAATGTTAATGCAATGGACGCCCATCAGAGGTAAAGACAACAGAGTGAAGTGAATGCAGGCAGCAACACATAATGCCACAGCTACAACCAACCTATCTCCCATCTAGCACTTCTTTTATTAGGTTTCTAAACATTGTCCTAAAAGCTCTCCTTCCATTTCTGAAGGCCAATGATTACAAATTGTTTTGACTCCTCCAACGGCTTTATAGCTAGTCTCCATAAACTCACTGCAATACTTTTATCCACCATCTGGATAAAACCAACTTCTTTATATTTCTTGTTATTTATTAGTGGATATATGAGGCAAATAGTCTCTTTAATAATTTAAAAGAAAGCTGTTTGTTTAAATAAGCAAATGTTTGCAATCCCAAGCTGTTTGCAAATATATTATTCAGCCCTTTAAATGGAAAGAGATGAGAGAAATGTGTCTTTTATCTTCACTCTTATGCATGGAACATAATGTTTCTTTTACTGGCCAACATGCTCTAAAATTGTCCCTGGAAGGCACCATTATATCTTCTCACAGACTGACATTTAATGGTATTGTGCAGAAAAATCCCCTGTGTAGACCTTTTTGTTTTCCCCCTTTACAACAAGCAACTGCAGATTGTAGTAGAACGTTGTGCAGAAAACTAGTGTTATTTTACTACAAAGAGTAACACTAGTCTCTGCATTGTTAATGTATAAATGTTTTATAAAAATGACTGGAGGAGATCTATGCAAGTCTTTGGGTGCATCTACACTGTATAGTGGCAGTTTCACACCACTTTAACTGTCATGTGGCTATGCTACGGAATCCTGGGATTTGTAGTTTTGTGAGGCACCAGCACTCTTTGGCAGAGAAGGCTAAAGACCTTGTAAAATACAAATTCTAGGATTCCATAGGATGGAAGTACAGCACTTAAAGTGGTGTCAAAATACTTTAGTTCTACAGTGTAGATATACCCTTAATCAAATATGTACAGAAGCAAACAATGGCTCCCTGGCAAATTGTGTTTTGCAGATCAGGTACCAGCCTCAGGAAAACATTTCTCCTTCTCTGCTCTTTTAATGTTAAATCATGATGTTATGGGCATCCACACCAATGTTTCACAGAAGACAGCAAAGATAAAAAAATGTAATTGAATTTGCACACAGGACACATGTTCCTTCAACACACCTGCCCTTTTCCCTTATGTTTGTGTTTTGTTGCTTAAAGCCCATGACATTTAGGAACCTACACACTGAGAGAAAATACTGGGAATCTGACAGCACTAATACAAAGACATTCAAGCTTCACACAAGAGACATAATAAACTTCAACAAAACTTTATTTAAAATGAGGCATGTTTATACAAGACCAAAAAGGAAGACGCACAGTAATCACTCTTGGCAATGTCACATTGCATCTTATCTTGACATCACCACCACCATCATAACATTATCATCTTCAAATGAAATATCAGGAAAGTGGGGAAGGGGCTATGTTCTAGAATAATTTCTTTCTGTTTGAGACATATTTGTCTCAGGGATACTGCAACAAAGGGCTGATATGATGGATGATCTTCGTGTCATTGCTGAGAGAAAACAAGCAACTGGAATAAAATGAGCAGGAAAGGAGCAGCAAACAGAATGATCTAAGGGAAGCTGAAGGCAATTCAGAATCTGCACAGCCTGGGTGGACAGTGACACAAGGCTTTGGCCTTGTTTCATCTCTCTGGATTGGCAGTAGGGTGCAACAGTATTCCAAAATGAGACTGAAAGCCATGTGATGTCAATTTCAGTTTTGGTTTTTTTGGCCAATTTTGGTTTTGCATGGGGGTCCTTGGGGGGTCCTTGGGGGTTCAAGGGAACCATGGTCTCCTGCTGTTTTGAGTTGTTTGTAGAAGAAAAAGCATGTAGGATCATTTTAAAGGGCATCTGGAGGCTTAATGGAAGTCCTGGGGAACTTTGAAGGTCATAAAAGACCACATGTGGCATGAAAGACACACTTTCTGCGCTGCTGATGTGCTGTATGGAGTAGAGTCTGTAGGGAGTGTCTCTGATACCAAGTGGGGAAAAGAGTATGTCTGATTAATACTGTTTAAGACATCTAAATGTAATACTCACATTATCATTAACACTGCCATGTCAAAATTTTACAGTGGGGCTGCTGTATTAGTGGGCTTTACATGGATGTCATTACCCACCGATTACCATACCCCATTTTATTCAATGGTGGTGTGTGCATGCTGGATGTGCTGGTTTGGCCATAATCATGTTGCCATCATTGACTAAAATGGGGCACAACTATCTGCTCCCCCCCCTCATCCACAGGACCCCCAAGAATCAAACCCCCAGAGATGTGAAGGAACCACTGTAAAACCTCTAGGTTAAATGGTTTTTGAGTGACACTGGTTTTTTTTGGAACTGCATACTTCATGTGTGTGGGTGGGTGTTTGTGTGTGTGGGCATGCCTTTAAGTCACCTATCAACTTGTATTTGGCTTTAAAATGAACCAGTAACCTTTTCTGGATATAGGTCTGATCAATCATTGCTATTATTTAATTAATTGGTTACAAACATTGAAAGGAACATGCTAATTTTCCAATTTAAAAATGGTGTGCTCATTTGGTTCCATATCTCAAGTTCTGTTCAGCTGACAGACTTCCTTTTTTAACTGTGGGAATGATTTATTGGCCCTAATCTGTCTTCTTTCTTTTTGTGGGCTAACTATCCCAATTCCATCCTTACATGGATACCCATGGCTAACTTGGTAACCAGCTTCTCTCTCAATCAACCACAGGTGAATTTTGGTTAACCTTGCTCACCATATCTGTAGATGCAATGTTAAACTCTATTTAAAACTGATGTATGAAGTCAAGCCAGGGAAATTCACAACACTGAATGGGAATGAGTGGGAGCAGCCATTTTAAAGGCTGGCTTTCAGTTTAGAAAACCAGTGATTGTAAAAAGTTTTTTGTTTGATCTCCATGAGATCAAAGTCATGAGCAGAAAGAAAATGGACAATTGGGTTCCTTTAAATGCTGAGTGCAAAACCTATGATGAATTTAAAAGGAAGTACATGTCCCGGACTGCGGCCAGAACACAACAAAAAAAGCTGATAAAGCAGTTCCACAAAACTAAAGGTTGATCCTAAGAATAGTCCAAAAGCCAGAGCCAAGGTCAGGGTTGGGGAAATCAAAGAAGTCAGTCCGGTCCGAGGTCAGGGCAAGGAGAAAGCAGCAAAAGTTCAAATCGTTCCAAGATCAAGGTAAACCAGAGTTCCAAAGACACGAAGCCAGCACACAGTCACACCAAGAGACTTACAATAAGTTCTGGCCAAGGGATGGCATCCCGCAGGTGCTTAAGTAGGAGACACCCTCCCTGTTGGCAGCTGTGCTTTATTACCAGCTTGCTTTTCAGCAAGCCCGCGGGACCGACGTACACAAGCATTCTCAGCCCTCCTCTCCTTAAAGGAGGGAACCACCAAACTGGATTCTTCATTTGAAACCTCACTCAGCTGCTTAACCTCTGAAGGGAGCTCCACAGTGCTAGAGCCTGGCTGGGCTCCCACTCCTGGGGCTGAAATGTCAGGACTGGGGTCTGGCATGGCAGAACTGGGACCTGGTCTAGCCTCCAACTCCTCTTGCTCCTGAGGAGCCATGTCCTCCTCCTCATCCTCTGACTCCATCTCTTGGCTGGCCATGACAGTACACCAGAAATAATGGCCTTCTGGTATAGTATTTTAAAGGTTGTTCACTATACTGATAGAATCAAGATATGTCCACTGCTCTGTTCCTATTTCACACTTTTATAAGAAACAGAAAAATTCTATCAAAGAGTCGATAATGAGTCTCCCCTTCTTTAACAATTACAGAAAAAAGTCTAACTGTACAGATATTCAGTAGAACATACAGCATACCAGAATGCTTAGAAGGCAAGATTTCTCTTTGCAAGGAACTCCCAGATGTGACCATGTCCTGATTTAGTTTATCCAGCTCCAGCAAAAACTAACCCCAACCTATCAGCTGTAGAGACAGCTTTGCACAAAGAAAATACATTCTTCCCTCCATTTCTTGACAGTGGTCTTCAATTACAACCAGGAGTGATGAAATTCAGCAAGAGTGAAGGATGAAATAAAAAGAAGTGAAACCATGAAAATGAGTCCCTGGAGCCAGATTATTTGAATGTCCAACAGACATCTGTGGAAATGACAACTGATATAGTTTGGTGGATGTATATGTGCATGTACACACATGTGTTAAGGGGAAAGACAAAAGAATATAGGAAATTCAGAAAGCTAGTATCTTCTTCCTGATATATATACTATTTGTGTGGAATCTATGGCTGGTTCAAAGTTGGTGTACAGTAAGGTACATATACCAAAACTACAATAACAAACCACTCACTAATACAAAGACTAATACTAACATAGAGAATGAAAGAACAGAAATCAGTAATCTATTCTACTACACTGTAGGGTCAGAGATCACTTGACTGCAACTCCCCTCTCCCATAACTCACAAGGGACATTATTTCTACTTTCACCACCACAGTCCAAAATCAGTGATTTCTGTCAATGGTCATCTCTAATTCTTCAACTTTGGCAGTACATTAGAATACAGAAAGGTGTCAGGGCTCTTAGGATCAGTAAAACATCTTCCTTTCCTTCTGTTAGGGAGTGGTAACTGGGTACCTTTCTGCTAACAAATTCTAGTGGCCCATTTATACATGCAGCAGCAGGTGAAGATAGAGGGGTGTATATTAAAAAATATGCCAGAGAGTGTCGACATTTCTGTGTCATAGTATTTTCATGATGCCGCATAACCAAGGTTTTCGGTGTTCTGGGTGGCAAGAAAATCTTCTCTCTCTGTATACACACACACACAGACACACACACACATGTTCTCCAAAAACATCTAAATATATAAACTAGACATAGAGTGATTTCTCAAAACACAGCAATCCCTTCAAAATAGTTTGGATCTATCTTTTGGGGGTATTTTTTTTTAGAAGAGGGATCCATCATCCAGATATGGAAAGGCCCCTCAGGAGCTGAATTGTCTCCAAGGCTCCACAAAGCACCACCAAGGCAATATCCACAACAGGGGAACAATACATGAAAAAACAGGTTACGGCCCAGGGCAGCTGAAATACAAAATGGTTTCTAAGCAGCTATTATATTTTAAGTAGCACCAAGACCCACTAGGCTTCAAAAATGTTATGGCACAAACCATTTGTACAACATGGGAAATATTTTCTGAAAGGAAGACATTCCTGCCTCGTTTTGAATACACTTGAAATTACTGTCCCACAGAGTAAATTTAAGCAAACTGGTAGATTTACTCACTTCTCTGCATACTGGCAAAAACTCAAAGAACATTTGTTAAAGCTGCTGACAACCAATAATGATTTACACAGAGCCAGAAATGTGTACTTCAGTGCATATAAAATATTCTGTGATCGTATAATCTTTCCTTTGAAACTGCTACCCTAAAATCTGCCTTTGAAGTGGACTCTGTGAAAGTGTAAAATCTTAACAAGTTGTTAACAAGTAATGCTTTGGAGAAAAATGGTCTTCAATTCACAGATTAACAGGTCATCTCAACAAATGTGACCCAAGAATCAGAGCCATCCATTAATCTGAGAAGCACAAATCAGTGGATTTGCGCAGAGGTACTATTGGTCATCCAGTTAGTATTGTCTTCTTCCTTCTCTTGACCACCACAGCTTTCTTTCTCAGGATGAAAACACCTGGCTGCCTGCTGCTTTCTTTTTAAAGAGAGTATACAGGTGGATAAAGAGCAAGGCTTGGATGATTTTTTTTGGACTACAGCTCCCAAAATCCCATAACCAATGTGACTGCTAGCTATTGCTGGCTGTTGCTGTCAGTGAATTTTAGTCCCCGAAATGTACTTTCTCCAAACTGTTGCAGAAAGTAATGTTGGAAGTTTGACATGGTCAGATGGCCAGGCAGAAGAACAGCTAGTTTGGTTAAATTATATAACAGGCCTGGGACAATCTGGTTTCAAATATTCTCCGCTCTTTGGGTAAACTCAGGCTAGTTTCAGTTTAATTTACCCTACAGAAGGAACTCTAGTGACTGAAAAGTGGGGTTGTGGGGAAAAGAGACCAATATATACCACTCTGAGATCCCTGTTGGGATAAAATATTATAAACAATAATTTATTCATAACAGTCTGCAAGGCTGAGTTCAGCTAATCTTATTTGAATATGTATCAAGGCATAGTGTGTGACACTGATAATTTAAACACTTTAAATTATTAAAATAGTTTTGTATTTTATTTTGTCTTAATATACTTATGGTGTAAACATTTTTAAATGGTAAACACCTTCATTTCTTAATGCATAAAAGATAACTAGTAAACATCATTTAATTATACATAAATTGCATGCTTTATTTGGTGAACCTAATATACATATGCTATTAAGCAATGGAATTAAATCCTTATTTTCATGAATAATTATATGACATATTAAGCAGCTATTTAAAAATGTTCAATCTGATCCTCTCTGAACTTGTTTTTATTTTTCATTTAAATTTGCTATTTTAGCAGAGGAAAGAGACATTTAGTTTGTACTGAAAAGGACAGGAGAAATTTGCTTTCTTATTTAATGAAATTTGATAATAAAGAAGTACAAATACAAAATGAGAAATAAATAAGGAAGAATCAATATGTAGACTATATCACAATACCTGTATATATAAAATAAGAAAACAGAGTTAACATCTGAAATTATCATTTATCTAATGGGTTGCAGGATCTTACTTCCTCGTGTCCCTATGATGATTACCATAACTAATAAAAGCTAATAAAATTCTGTAAAGTCTGTGTCTATGTCTCCAATCAGTTCTTTAACTTTTTTGAGTTAGTTTTCAGTGCAGCAAGACATCACATTTTTGCATACTATTTACCAGCATTTACTTTGTTAGATATTTTCCAATTACATGCTAATTATTGCCAGGCCACTAGTAACAAAAATTTAATTAAAGGTTGGTGGTATAAATTAGTATTTGTATCAGAAAATATGTTTGACAGTGCCAAGCTAGGACTAGGGTGAACCTGTTGATTACTAAAATTAACTATTCCTAAAAAACCTATTTCCAGAACATGGAAACTTTCTCACAATTCCATCAAATACAAGAATAACTGTCAGATAAATTACAATTTCTCCAACATTCTTGAGATCTATGACGAAGACAGGAAATTTGCAGATGTCATAAAGAAAATCTCATTGCTAGCAACAATTGGACATTCTTTGCACTTCCATAGAGAAGCCAACACACATCATTTAGCATCAGAGGACATTAACTATTAAATGTTAACTGCCAAAAGTTCTCTCTTATAAAAGGTTAATTGCATGTGGTCAGTCAAATTCTTCCCAACTGACCAAAACTGACAGCACCAATTTATTTTATTAGTACATTTTAATCCCATTTTTCCTCCATAAAGCTCCAATGTACTCTTTTCTTCACCCACTCTACCACTGCAACATCCAAATCAGGTTGAGAGGGAATATGTGATTGGCTGGAGTCACGCAGTGGGGTTTGTGGTTCAGTGGAGACTACAAGTTAAGACCCCCAAGTCCCAGTTCAACCATTGAACTCATGTGCAAGGAAATCCAGGAGAATTTGGACCCAGATGCCAATTCTGTCTTCTGGAGTTTCCCAGAAGTCATGTTCCTTCTATATGACACCCATTGTTTGGTAGCTTCCTAACCTTTGTATGTTTCTTTTCTGTGTTCTAAAATGTAAAATGCTAAGGCTTAGTTATGGGCAGTAAGAACCTTAAATTCAATTATGCTAGTATTTTTGTCCCCACTTTTCTCTTTGGTGCAACCTACCACTGGAATATGGTTTTCCAGAACATCTTTCAAATTAAATTCAACCTTCAGGCTCCTCACCCTTGTTCTAACTACTGGATCACATTTGTTCTATTACCAATTATAGTCAATCTTTTCTGATGGTAACAACAAACAAACAAATTTATTTATATACCGCTTCATATCACCTAAGCAATGTCTAAGCGGTTTACAACGGTAAGCTAATTTGCCCCCGGAAGGATGCAACCCTGAGTCAAGCTTGAGCCCTTTTGCTGGTCTTGAACTTGCAACATTATGGTTTTGAGTGAGTGGCTGCAGTACAGGCATTTAACCACCGCACCACCTCCAAGCAAAGAGGACCAAATATGTTCCTAAGAGTATTGTATGTCTATGAGCAACAAAACAAAGAGAACATTCTTGAGGAACTGTACAAATCCAAATTGACCCAGTTACAACATGTGATATGCCAAGTGGGAGTGCCACTTAACTACTACATTCATTCACATACTCAGATTCAAGCAGTTCTAGAGAATAACACTGGCTTTTCACAGGCTATGGGTGACAGGTTTTTACTTGCTGTCAGCCTTCCACCCTTAAATGATTAGTTACCTACAGAAGGACACGTACAATAAATATGAATACAGAGACATGACCCAGGAACCAACTCTGTATCCAAATCTACTCTGACAGAAACATTACTGGTCCAAACAACAACTCTCATAACATTAGAGTTGCATTTATATGTTCATCCTCCAATGTGATATATGCCATCTTCTGTCAGCAATATCATACTCTACATTGCACAGAAAGCATAATATCTATGCAAGAGAATAAACTGATTGAAGTCCAAAATTAGAAATGGCAATATCCAAAAAGAAGGAGGAGGAGGAGGAGGAGGAGGAGGAGGAGGAGGAGGAGGAGGAGATGATGATGATGATGATGATGATGATGATGATGATGATTTCAGTCTCCCTGGACATACAATTACTGGTCAAGGTAGCTGGTCTGGAACGACAATAAAAATCAAAGGAAAATTGGGAACAGAAACATCTGAACTGGAATTCATAAATTCCAATCTATCAGCAATGTAGCAATGCCAGGACATCAGACACAGCTGCTGTAACCATAAAGGTTAGTAGATCCTGAATCAGAAAGAAGTACCATAAAATGTAGTTAAGATGGAGAGACAACACATCTCCTTCAGTCCTACAAAACCTACCTATTAGTTCATGTAGCTAACACAACACGATTATTTACTGGCCAGTGGAAAAGGTGGGGGGAAGCAGAGAAGAAGTGTTCAGGTCCATTCCTAGAGCTGGATGCCTAAGAATGACATGTTTTGCACAGTGTTCCTGTTATGCATGGGAGCTACCTAGTGCTGCTGCAGTATATCTCTGCATGCAGCTAGTTATGCCATGTGGAGAGGATGTTGGATTGCAGTCATCAAATGTTAATATAGTAGTTCTCATAGGCTGTACATGTAACCAAAGAATTCTTCTTAGAAAAAAACCCTACTTCAAGGGAACTAATTTTTGGATAAGTAGAATGTATTGCACTGAGAACTCCAAACTGACAGGCCATTCATTCTCTGAAGATGCCAGCCACAGATGCTGGCGAAACGTCAGAAAGGAACTCTTCTAGAACATGGCCACATAGCCCAAAAGCTCCATAAAAACTATGACAGGTCAACTGCTTGATAGGCCTGTATCATCTTATTGAAGCCTTTCAAGGTTTATGGCTAATCTCATAATTTGTATCTTTGTCTATCCCATCCCCACAAATATATGACTATGTTTAAATATACGTGGGTTGAAGATTTTATTCCACTAATGCATATTGAAAAGTGGATTGAAATCCAAAAAGGTTCATACTGAAATGTATCAGTGACAACGCTGATTCTAGTTTCCTTTTTTTCTCCTTCCTTTTTTTCTCCTCCCCTTTCTTTTTATATTCATTTAGGAAGTAAAAAGTTTCTAAGAACCTACAGTGGGTCTGAAGTCCTCCCTTGCAAGCAATTTAGCTTCTGTAGTCTGCAATAATACACTTTGATCCAAAGGGTGTCTCCACAAGATTTGCCGGTAGCATGAAGTTGAAGATGACTCCATGCTGATTCTAAGGAGTGGTAAATATCACATTGTTGTTGTTGTTTTTTATTTTGAATGTGAATATTGAAAAATATGTTAAGCTAATTTTCTTTAAAAGTATGCAAAGGAACCTTGCAGCAGCTTTGAGACTAACTGCGTGAAAGAATTCGCTGCATAAGGAGCAGGAGTAAGAAATTTTCAGGTGAAGGGAAAATAAGTTTTCTGACTATTTTTTTTTAAAAAAGTCTCTTGGATAGTTCCCAGATCTGCTTTCAATTCAACAAAAACCAATTTTCCTTCTTAATCACTGCTCATTCAAATATTGCTTATTTATCCACTAGGGGATGAACCTCATTCTCTTTTTCATGCTTCAGTATTGGCTTTGTCTTTCAAGATGTTAGCTAAACAGATGAGAGGCCTTCATGTCCTTTGAGTTTTGAGGTACTGAACTGTAAGCTGAGAAAATTTAAATCCTCCCATCTTCTGCAAGAATCAACAACATCTGCAATAAAACAGGGAAAAAGCTGAAAATGCTGAATCAGAGCCTGTCAGCATAATATATATTTAAAACTGGGGCACAGTTAATAAATGGGCAGTTAATACATATACAATGGACCCTTATTTTATGTGGGGGATCCATTCTGGACCCCCCCCCCCACGTACGCTAAAAAATGTGTATGCTCGAGCCCCATTCAATATAATGGGGATTGTGCTTGCGGTGCGGCAGAGCGCGCATGCCATGGGCATGCATGCCATTCATTCTTTTGTCTCATGGCTTCAGGGTAAGCTGAAAGCCATGTATAGTGCACCCGCGTATGATGCGGGTGCACTGTATTAATCAGGGAGCTCTGAATCAAATCCAGCTCCCCAGTTGTCAAATTAGAAGAGGTAGAGGAAAAACACAATTGCTGGGAAAGTAATGAGGCCAGTGCTGAGGATAATGCTGGTCTATCAACTTTCATTCTTTTCAAATGGGTTTCTATGAACACCAGTTGCTGACCAAGGCTATATATTTAAATTTGCTGGTATGCACATAAACAAGGAGCTGTAGAGATAGGTTGGTCTGGATTCATTATGGACTCATTCACCTTGGTCAGGCTGTGGTTAGGTTAGCACAGTACAGCTCACCCTGGCAGAAGTTCAATTGCAGCTTCAGAAAGACGTCTCTCCATACTCTACTGAACCTGGGACCTTTGTGAATGCAAATCATATGTTCTGCTACTGAGTTAAGCACAAAGTCATGCTTTGGAATATTTACAAGCAACAAACACGTCCAAATATATTTTTGTAAATGTTTCTGTTTGATTGTGTGCTGCTGGCCCAGAATAGTGAGAGTATTAATGGAAAAAAACAAAAAAACTATTTGAGTTACTTCAAGGGAGAGGAAAAAAGATTCAGTGCCCTGTTAAGGATCATTTATGTTTCAGATTGGCAAATTCATCCAAGCAACTGAAATATTGCACTGGATTTGACGATACTTAGGACAAAAGAAAAGAAACAATGATTTGATAAACAATATTGATTCTCTCTTTTTCACCTTTACATCACTATGGAATAATCAGTCACCCTGAATCTGCATTCATAGAATCATAGAATTGGAAGAGACCACAAGGGCCATGCAGTCCAAGCCCCTGCCATGCAGGAACTCTCAATCAAATCATCCCCGACAGATGGCCATCCAGCTTCTGCTTAAAGACCTCCAAAGAAGGAGACTCCACCACTCTCCAAGGGAGTGTGTTCCACTGTCAAACAGCCCTTACTGTCAGGAAGTTCTTCCTAATGTTGAGGTGGAATCTCTTTTCCTGAAGCTTGCATCCATTATTCCGGGTCCTAGTGTCTGGAGCAGAAAACAAGTTTGCTCCCTCCTCAATATCATATTACCTCTTAGCCTTTTTTTCTCCAGGCTAAACATCCCCAGCTCCCATTCAGATTTTTTAAGTCTCAAATTCTACCCATTCAATATTAGAAGTAATTTGAGAATTTGGTAAATTCTTAAAAAAATAAAATGAAATGAATTAGTTTTACAGATGCAAGATTAACTTAAATAGATACAGCTCTTCACAACATTGACATGATCATGTTCCATTTGCTTGCCATGCAGAAACCACTACAATCTTTTCACAAGAGCTCTGGCAAACCACACATCTGGCAGATTATGGCTCTGGTAAAAGTGACTTTTCCAAGTTCTGCTTTTCAGCATGTGTCATCCTGATATCAAGCACTGTTTCTGCCTCTTTCAAGTATAAAACGTTGTATGAATGTATGCAGTTATTACGTATGCAGTGAAACGATGCTATTTAATATTTACATGAAGCCGCTGGGTGAGATCATTCGGAGGCATGGAGCTCAGTGTCATCAGTACTCTGATGACACTCAGATATACTTCTCCATGTCCAGATCATCTGCTCAGACCTCAGAAGGTGTCTCCTCTCTCAATGACTGCCTGGCAGCGGTAATGGATTTGATGAGGGAAAACAGATTGAGACTGAATCCAGACAAAATGGAGGTACTGACAGTCACCGGCCCAAAACCAGGTCTAGGAATACAACTCCCAGTCCTAGATGGAGTCACGCTCTCCTCAAAGAACTCTGTTTGCAGTCTGGGGGTGCTTCTAGACTTGTCGCTTCACATGACTAGTCAGGTGAATGCGACGGTCAGGAGTGACTGTTATCAGCTTCGGCTGATACGCCAGCTGCACCCTTTCCTGGAGATGAGGGATCTGGAAACTGTGGTACATGCTTTTGTCACCTCACGTCTACATTACTGCAATGCACTCTACATGGGGCTGCCCTTGTGCTTAACCTGGAAACTTCAACTGGTACAAAATATGGCAGCCAGATTAATCACTGGGGTATCTAGGAGAGAGCATATAACATCAGTGCTTAAATCTCTCCACTGGCTGCCAATTAGTTTCCGGGCAAAGTACAAGGTACTGGTTTTAACCTTTAAAGCCCTACATGGCTTGGGTCCATCCTATCTCAGGGACCGCCTCTCCCTGTATGATCCTCCTTGCACAAAGCCCTCTGGGAGGAACCTGGTACAGACTATCAAGACCAGGCTGGTGCAGACCTCCCAGAGGGCTTTCTCTGCCACCGCTCCCAAGCTTTGGAATGGTCTGCCAGATGAGATGGATCTTATGACATCTTTAGATTGCTTTTAAAAAGCCCTAAAGATGCATCTCTTCCGGCAGGCCTTCCCTGAAATTCCCTAATCCCCGGCTCCGGATCCAGACTCTGATTTCATCTACTCCCAGGTTTCCAATCCCTAACTATGATGTGGCCACTCAAGGAAGGGTTTGGATGATGTCTTGTGTTTTAATATTGCTAGTTTTAAATTATAGCTGGTTTAATCTATTTTTAAGGGATGGGAGGTTTGGAAGTGGGTTATGGGATTGTTTTAACTTATGCTTTTTAACTTGTTGTACCCTGCTCGGATTGTCTCTACAGAGGAGCGGATTATAAATAAACTATTATTATTGTTGTTGTTGTTGTCTTTTTACACAAGTTTTAATTAACCAAACACCTGTCCGCTTAAACCCAAGTCTACCTCTGCAATGGTACAGTAAAATGGTGTCCCCTTATATAAAATTCCAAAATCAATGATTGCTTTTTAGAATGGGGGGGGGGGAGGAATAATTTCAAGCCATGGACGTGGATGGCTTGAAATCTATGGGTGCAGAATCCATGGATATTTGGGGGGAGGGGGTGACTGCACTTCAAATTGTTGCTGTTTTTGTGTGCCTTCAAGTCACTACACGCTACACAACTGTACATGTCTGCTACATTTTGTGAAATCGTGTGGACCCTGCCAGTTGCTTTCAGTTCTCGGAAAACCAGAAAACTTCCCTAAAACTAATGCAATTAGTAGACAAGACTGACAAACTGGGAGACTTCAACCTGTGTGCCCAGAACAAATGTTAAAGACATTCAAAAAGTTACTGGGAGGAAGGAAATCTTTCACTCCTTTGAAAGTAGGAACGACGTCACACCTTTCAATAACTAGTCAGCTGAGTGACTGGCACTCCCATCATAGTGGAAGAAGTGATAACATGAAAACATGGAGACAAAACAAACTTTAATTGCTTTAATGATACAATACTATCTCCATTTATGACATGAAAACAAAATCTAATTAAAAACATTATCAATCAAGGCATTTTTCAGGGACTTGATTTTAATATGAACATTATATCCCCTTTCATGGTAAACAATCTGTGCAGAAAATGCTGTTTTCTGTGCAAAAATCTCACATGCACAAAATCCATAATACCTTTGAACAAAACAAATTCTGGCCTGTGAATACATGCACTTTTTGAAGACTATACCACAGTAAAAAGAAAATTGCTAGAATTACTTGTTGCTTCTTTCAAGAATGAAATTTGCAAATAATTAAATCTCTGCTAAGTGTATGCCTAGTTTTACCCAGACTTTCTGATGTGAAACACACGGGGAGGCGGGGGGGGGGGGGATGGAAGAGATTTTCATGGAAAAGAGTGTGACTGACTGGCAGTCATCTTGAACCAGATTACTCTACTTTGTGATATTTCCTGGAACCTGTTTTTAGTAAATATAAAATTTCATTAAATTATTTTAAATATGAAAGAACTATTGTACAATTTGAGATCCACTTTCTTTTAGCCCCAGGAAACATGGAATGGTTCCAACAAGTAAGCAGATTTCCCACAATTAAATTTAAAACTCTATACCTAGGTTCTAATGTATGCCAAGGGCAGCATCACCATAGCTGTCTTTCTTAACTTTTTATCAAATAAGTCGTGATAATCAGGAAAAAGTCCAGTCATTCCCTTTCAAATTCCAGAAAACAGAAAGGTAATACTTAAGCACCATGTCTGAAACAAACATAACCATGTCTGAAACAAACATAAGTTTCCTTCCAGCAATGTACCACCAGCTCTTAACTGTCTTTTGCAGCTCTGCAGGGGGCAGCTCTAAGATGTAATTACATTTTTAAAGGAAATATAAAAATATGGATATGATGCTTTTCTTTCAAAGACTCATATTTAGCTACATAAAATATTGTTCTAAATCTTAAGTTCAATTGCAATGAATTGTGATTTAGCCCTCAAAACAAGTGCAACCACAGGAAACAAAAACAGTCAGGAGATCTGGAATCTAGATACTGAAAAAGCCAATATACAGAGACAGCTTTCCGCATCCTTGGCCCTTTGTCTGCCTTCTTAGTATGGGTGAAAAAGTGAGGAAGCAACAGATGAGAATTTCATTCCATCTGTGAAAAAGTGAGGAGGCAACAGAGCCTCTCTGTCCAAAGCCTTCCAGATCTGAAATGTCACCAACACAAATCCCCAAACACACCAGCAACCAGACAAAATCAAAATGAAATGGCTTTTTCCTCCTTACCTTCAAAGCTCCCAGCAAACAGGTAAATCCAAGTTATAGCAGGAACAAAAAGTAGAGTCAGAGAGGCAGCCAGGAATTTCCGTCGCCCTCTGCAGATTCCCAGCATTCTCTCAGAAGTGAAGAATCCCAACCTGGACCTGTTCCTATGTTGGAAGCATGGAGTCCACGGTCTCCCACATATTACTCTCTGAAAGAAAGAGAAGGAAATGTGATCTACACAACTCAATATTTTATCATTGCTACCTCCCCAGCCCTGCCAACAAAGTCAGATTTTTTGACAGCCCCTGCAAAACTAATGTAAAAATAGGCCATACACACTGCAAAAGAAGTCCCAATTTCAGCATTCTGTAAAATGTCAAAAACAATAAATGAGTGCCTTAGAAGCATCATGAAAGAGCATAAATCAATAGAGTATCATATTGTATCAGCTACACACACGACATACATTTTATGGAAAAAGCAACAATTTTATGCTACCCTTTGAAAATGAAATAAAAACTCCATTCTCCTTGATGTCTCTGCACAGGTGGTATTCCTAGGTAGATAAAACAGGACCACCTGTTCTGCAGCCTTTACTTCCAAAGAGCAGCTGGCATACCAGCTGAAAATGGAATATCCAGAAGCTGTAACAAATGGTAAATGAGAGCAAAAGTACTTTCTGAGGGCCTGCTTAATACATTATATTTTAAAGCGTAAAACTTATATGTTTTCAGCGTATACTGAAAACATGTTAATATGTGAATGTTACAAGGAACATAAGTACACAAACATGCATCACACAGATGCTTGCATGAAGTATCCACAGCTCACTGAAATGTCTTGTTGGTTGAGAACTTGGTTTGTTTCTGCACAATACATATAATGGCCTTAAAACTGTACACATCTGACCATTTTGATTCATTTCTTCACACTGTTATGCCCCTAGGGACTGATCCAGATTACACTCCCCATGAGATCTCAGGCTTGCTATTGGGTGTTCCGCTTCAGCTCTGAGCCTGGATGGCCAGGTTTGAACCCTGCTCAGTGAAGTTCTGTCTTTAACTGGCACCCATCCCCACCCCTCAAATCTTATAGCCATATGCTCATGGAGGGAACAGCCACAGCCTAGTTTATTAGTGTAATATTTATTAGTATCAATTTCTTTAGAATTTTTAGGCTTATGAATTAAAATGATACATAATGATGCTTGAGGATGATAAGGCTTTTGATAGTCTTGAATGTATTTCCTGTTTAAAGGTCTGTGGGCTTTTCTGTCACTTTCCTGTGTATTACGTGGGTCCTTGTGGCACAGAGGGTAAGTGCCAGTACTGCAGCCACTCACGCACAAACCACAAGGTTGTGAGTTCAATCCCAGCCAGGGGTTCAGGGTCAACTTAGCCTTGCATCCTTCCAAAGTCACTTAAATGAGCACCCAGTTTGTTGGGGGCAATTAGCTTACAGTTGTACACTTGCGGTCCTTCAGATAGTCTGGACCCAAGGTTTTAAGGCTTTAAAGATGAAAACCAGCACCTTGAATTCTGCCTGGAAATGCAGTTTCCGGACAGTTTTCAAAGCAGCTGCCCTGTATTCAAGTAAGTTAATGGCAGAAATAGTTTTGATGGGTTATTCAGGCTCTTTGGCCATGTTCTAGAAGAGTTTCTTCCTGATGTTTTACCAGCATCTGTGGCTGGTATCTTCAGAGAAATGGCAGAAATATTTGCTGTTTTTGTTTTGTTTGATTTTTTTCAGAAAATGCAGAAGTACCAGTTTCCAGCCCCACTCGGGAAATTCTACATATTATTAATTAGTATGGTACTTTTTCAGACTTGTCAGTTAATTAGGAAGAAATTTAAAATATTGAACCATAATATGAAAATAGGTGACAGGTAATGATTACACAACATTACATGTTTTTCATTCACAATAAATTCAATAAAATACATTAGAGTCACAGTAATAAGTTGGTTGATCAAGCTTAACTTAGGTTAGGTTTATGCAGTATGTATTTAAAATTTAAATAGCATTCCATTTCAAAATTTACTTCTCAATGCTTTTAAAACACAGTCTTTTTTTCAGTCAGAACCTCATCCTTTTTCACATTCACTACTGACTGCACTATTGACTGCAGGTGTAAAATTGCCTAGTTTTGTCACATCAGTTTCACTTATCAGGCAATCTTAATGAACGCAGGGGAAGCCCAGTTTGGGATAGGTGCCCTTTTTAGCACAAGCCTAATGAGATAGCAGGAATGCCCCTGGCACTAGTGTAAGTGTCACTGATTAGGGATTTACAATGATGCTTGAGCTCTGGGATGATCCTGTTAGTTAAAATGAAGGGAGACAGAATCATAAATTAATCTCTCTGTACAGTAGATAATCATTCTCCTATAGAGAAGCTGCATGCTTATGTATCTCTGTGTTTAGTGTCTGGGGTTCAATGGGAAATTGTGGCACCTGGAATATCTCTTTTAAAAACCATGACAGATTCAATTTTAGCAAAAGTCCGAGAACATGCATCAGACTTATTCTTGATACTATTACAAGCCAGTTAAATTAAACTATATACACAAAGGAATTAATGTCAACTCAGGATTTGGCACTTATTTGCATTTGTGGTAGTATTGAAGATTTTGCTTTGCGATATAGAATCATAGAATCATAGAATCATAGAATCATAGAGTTGGAAGAGACCACAAGGGCCATCCAGTCCAACCCCCTGCCATGCAGGAACTCCCAATCAAAGCATCCCCGACAGATGGCCATCCAGCCTCTGCTTAAAGACCCCTAAGGAAGGAGACTCCACCACACTCCGAGGGAGTGTGTTCCACTGTCGAACAGCCCTTACTGTCAGGAAGTTCCTCCTAATGTTGAGGTGGAATCTCTTTTCCTGCAGTTTGCATCCATTGTTCCGCGTTCTAGTCTCTGCAGCAGCAGAAAACAAGCTTGCTCCCTCCTCAATATGACATCCCTTCAAATATTTAAACAGGGCTATCATATCACCTCTTAACCTTCTCTTCTCCAGGCTGAACATCCCCAGCTCCCTAAGGCGTTCTTCATAGGGCAAGGTTTCCAGACCCTTCACCCTCTTAGTTGCCCTCCTTTGGACATGCTCCAGTTTCTCCACATCCTTTTTGAATTGTGGTGCCCAGAACTGGACACAGTATTCCAGGTGGGGCCTGACCAAAGCAGAATAGAGTGGCACTATAACTTCCCTTGATCTAGAAACTATACTTCTATTGATGCAGCCTAAAATTGCATTGGCTTTTTTAGCTGCCGCATCACACTGTTGACTCATGTTCAGCTTATGGTCTACTTGGACTCCTAGATCCCTTTCACATGTGGTCTCATTCAGCCAGGTGTCCCCCATCCTATATCTGTGCATTTCATTTTTCCGCCCTAAGTGCAGAACCTTACATTTCTCCGTATTGAATTTCATTTTGTTAGCACTGGCCCAGCTTTCTAGTCTATTCAGGTCATTTTGAATTTTGATCCTATCCTCTGGGGTATTAGCTACTCCTCCCAGTTTAGTGTCATCTGCAAATTTGATAAGTATGCCCCCAATTCTGTCATCCAAATCGTTAATAAAGATGTTGAATAGCACTGGGCCCAGGACAGAACCCTGTGGCACCCCACTGGTCACTTCTCTCCAGGATGAAAAGGAGCCATTGTTGAGCACCCTTTGAGTTCGGCCAGTCAACCAATTACAAATCCATGTAACAGTTAACTTGTCTATCCCACATTTTGCAAGCTTGTTTGCAAGAATGTCATGGGGAACCTTGTCAAAGGCCTTACTGAAATCGAGGTATACTATATCCACAGCATTCCCTTCATCTACCAAGCTGGTAATTTTATCAAAAAAAGAGATCAGGTTCGTTTGGCATGACTTCTTTTTCTGAAACCCATGTTGGCTTTTTGTGATTATGGCATTGGCTTCTAAATGTTCGCAGACTCTCTGCTTAATGATCTGCTCTAGCACCTTTCCTGGAATTGATGTCAGACTAACTGGACGATAATTGTTGGGATCCTCTTTTTTTCCCTTTTTGAAGATGGGGACAACGTTTGCCCTCCTCCAGTCTTCTGGGACTTCTCCTGTTCTCCAGGAGTTCTCAAAGATTATTGCCAATGGCTCTGATATTACATTTGCTAGTTCTTTTAATACTCTAGGATGTAGTTCATCTGGTCCTGGAGATTTATATTCATTTAGGTTAACCAAGTATTCCTGTACTATCTCTTTACTTATTCTGTGCTGAAATTCCCCTATTCTGTCTTCTGCTCCATTATCCTTCGGTTGAGCACCTTTTGCCTTTTCTGAAAAGACTGAAGCAAAGAAGGTGTTGAGTAATTCTGCCTTTTCTCTGTCCCCTGTTAGCATTTTGCCATCTTCTGCACGCAGTGGCCCTACTGTTTCCTTCTTCTTCCTTTTGCTGCGGACATATCCAAAAAAGCCCTTTTTATTGTTCTTAACCTCTCTAGCAAGCCTGAGTTCATTCTGCGCTTTAGCTTTTCTGACTTTACCCCTACATGTGCTGGCTATTTGTTTAAATTCCTCTTTCGTGATTTCTCCATTTTTCCATTTCTTATACATGTTCCGTTTAAAACTTAGCTCATTTGAAAGTTCCTTAGTCATCCATCCTGGCTTCTTGAGACATCTACCATTTTTCTTCCTCATTGGAACTGTTTGAAATTGTGCCTTCAATATCTCCCTTTTGAGAAACTCCCATCCGTCTTGAACTCCCTTTTCTTTTAGTATTCCTGACCATGGGATCACTCCCAGTATTTCTCTAAGTTTATTGAAATTAGCTCTCCTAAAGTCTAGAGTGCGTGTCTGACTATGCCTAGCTTCTCCCTTCCACTGCATAACAAACTCCAGGAGAACATGGTCACTTCCACCTAAGGATCCAACCACTTTTGGATATATTGTTGATTTTCTGTAATGTCTGCACTTGTGATAATTTTGTCATAAAAATAACAATTTGGATGGAAACTAAATCATGTATTTTATTATTTAATTGGTAATGTTGTTCTAACATTAACAATGTCTTCTGGGTGAAGTAATGGAATTGATTCCACAATTCCTTCATTGAATATTGCAATATTCCTTTAACCAACTCATTATTATTCATTATTGTTAAATGAACCTGAAAACTGGGAAGATATAAAAGTGACTGCTGCTTTAAGAAGACAGTTTTGGCTAGCCAAAATTATACAGTAATATCTTCAGCAACTGCACTAGTTCCTTACTTACTGTATATCTCATCTTTTTCCTTGTACAGGATCTACGGCTGCTTACAAGCAACTAAAATATGTTACAGCTAAACACTTATTTGTACAGATGTTTATAAACAATTAAAAGCCTAGATGAAAACATAAAGTTAAAACCATATAAAAGAGAATGAAAACATAGCACAGCCCTGTTAAAAGCACTGAGAGCCAGTGTGATGTAGTGGTTTAGGCACTGAACTATGACTCTGGTGATTAGGGTTTAGTTCTCCACTCAGACATGGAAACATGGCGCTTGGGTCTCACATTGCCAACCTGCCAGTCTTGTAATCATCAGACTCAACGTTTTAGCCATTTTGTATAACTAATCCTAATATCATACCCTTGTCAGGTGTGGTATATTTTGGGAATTATCTTCAATAATTATCCAATTATCTTCAATACAAACTTAATCTCTCTTTCTCCTTTTGAATCTGATAAATACTGTATGTTTTGTTCACTTGATTTTTACCAACACAGAAGCAGACAATTTGTCCTTTAATAGATGTATTCTACAGCAGTGAGACTAATGTACAACCACTCCAGCCCTATAAAAGAGAATGATAACATAGCACAGCCCTGTTAAAAGCACTGATGTAGTGGTTTGGGATATATATTGTACACATATCTTATTGTTACAAATCTGTGAATAAAAATATCTGAACTCCAATCCAAGAATCACATAAACACATTTATGTTCATAAGGTACTTGCTGGTGGCCAGTTGTTGGTGCTGAAGCTGCTTTGTTATTGTTGTGTGCCATCAAGTTGTTTCCAACTTATTGTGACCTTAAGGTGAAACAGTCACAGGATTTTCTGAGACTGAGGGGGTGTGACTTGCTGAAGGTCACTGGGTGGGTTTCCATGGCCAAATGGGGAATCAAACCCCAATCTCCAGGGTCCTAATCCTATGCTCAAACCACTATGTCATGCAGGCTCTCAACAAAGTTGCTACCAAAGACTAATTGCTAATGCTGAGAGAACAGAAACAACCTGTAAATAGCTGACTATGCAAAGCAAAGCATCACTTCATGTTACTAAAAAGTATTTTCTTCAAATATATGAGAAATCAGCTGTGTAAAAGCACTGGGTGACATTGGGAAGGTCATTTTTTCCCTGTTACCTTTGTTCCTAAATCTATAGAAATAAAGAAAGCAGTCACAACGTTTGAAAAGGAATAGTGGAGATGAGTGAGATAACTGTTATAAGGTATCTTCAATGTGCTGTTAAATTATTAAATAATTATCATAATACAAAACAAAGAACAGAGTGGTTTACACTCTTCAGTTGGCAGCCAGCCAGAGTTACTAGCAACACTACCAGAGCAGTTACAATTTACAAGTTATACATTGCAAAATTTGAGTCTAACTCCAGTTGTTTCATCATCGTTCTTAAAATACCTTCTGTTTAGTTTACTTACTTTATGGTACTTTCTAGTTGCCTGACATACACCACCACTGCTGGAGTGAGTAACAAAAGATCAGAAAACCTTCCCCAGAAACGGGTTTTCACATTTTTTAATGTGCAAAAAGCAAAGCAAAGCAAAGAGCACAACAATGACTACTACTACTACTGAACAGCAGCAAAAATGAATGTTGATCTTGGCACAGCTTCTGAATGCCTTTCTTAGCCCTTCTGAATGAAGTGCAAGCAATCTTCCCCCCACATCTTTTGCACTGCCAGTGATTTTACGTAAAATATTTATACCATTGTCCCACAAGGTAGAAGGCAAACTAGAATCAAAGATTAACACAACAGAAATAAAAGACCTTGCAAAAAGAAAGTCCTGAGAAACATACCTCAAGTAGCCTAGCATGACAAAAAACAAAATAACAACAACAACAAAAACCCTCAGAGAATCCAATTTTTCCTAAAATAACATCACCTTTTTACCCTTTTAAACTTTTTTTTCTTTTTTTGAGTGATGGAAAACTATGATGGAATATCAAAGTGAATGTCTGGATTGTACTGTATTTCTGAATGATTTAATGCCTTTCCTGAAAAATAATTCCCAGCATAGTACACCAGTGGGGTAGTGTCTAGTCTAGTTAATCTCCCATCCAGGGTAGGACTTATATAGCACTTCAGATGTTGCTGAACAACAACTCCCATTATCAATAGCCATCTACAGATAAGGAATTCTGGGAGGTGCAACTCAACAACAACTAGAGGACCACACAAATTGTCACCTCAATCTGAGGTTTGTTATCTATGATCTAGACTGATGTAGGGAGAATGTGGCACGAGGATATCACATGGTCTATATGTCCCAATTTTGTGATCACTGAAGTCCTGTAGCACACCTTCAACACCCTGAGCCCACAATTCTATTTTTTCAGGTGCATTTTTACATGTCTGAAAATGTAGCAATTTGCCTTCCCATCCTCTCTCAAACTTCTAAAGCAGCCATAAACTGGCCAAAGTAAGAAGTGATATATCACTCCTGATGTATACTGATGTGATAATGCTGGGAGGGGGGCACAGGGAGTGAATAGTCCCCCCCCCAACTCATTTCTCAGTCCCTGCTGTAGGTACAGATATAGACATATAGATAATATACATTAGACACAGGGAGATGTTCTTTCAAAACAAATAAAGAGGAACATATAATCATGGTATTCACAGATTTACTTCCTTAGAGAGAATTAGGTTGAGGGTAAGGCTTCATACCCCTCTTGATACATTTTTCATTCAACACGAAATACATACAAGTAGATAACACATTAGAAATCCATGGAGTTCACAAAAAGAAGCAAGAAAAGGAGGGGTGACAACATTTTGCCATTAAATCATAGCAACCCCTGATATGAAAAGACTCTTTGTACACTGGTATTAAAAGACATAGAGTTAATGTTTATTTCCCTCAGAGTGGGAAGATTAACTCTGCTTTAGTGGTTGTGCTTAAAAGCATAAATTGAATGTACGGACAATGATATAAATGTGTGCACATACAAACAGTGAAGAGGTGAGGGTGTCAGAAAATTACTTGCATCATTTGAGGAGAGTGACATACTACTTAACTCCATATTCCACAAATCATGTTTTGCTTCTTTGATTGATCTTGAATGACCTATATTTACATGCCATCTTTCCTTCAGAGAACTTAAAGTAGTGTATATTGCTCTCCTCCTCTCCATTTCATCCTTACAACAATCCCATGAAGTCTGACCCAGAGAGAGAGAGACTGGCCCAAGGTCCCCAATAAGTAACACAGCTGAATGGGGGCTAGATCCTGGAAATCTCAAAATGCCACTCTAGCCAAAATACTACACTGGCGCTTAACTGCTGATGTGTAACAGAAATTATGAACTTGGTTTCTAAAACTGTCACAGAAAATTAATTCCCGAGCAAGACATTGTACTCATCTGCTTTTGTTACACTTCTGTCTCATATGCACCAAACCCAGGTATTTACTTAACTTCTTAACAGATTTGCCTTTCAAGTATGTTACAAAGTCTATCAATTTCCCTGTGATTTCACTGGTTAAAGCAATGTATGATTTACATTTTGTTCTCTTTATATTTAATGTTATTTAAAGAAGGATGAAAACAGTCTTGGAGTATCTAGTAACTTGACAGTCAATTTATGAAAAGAAGATAAATCTCTCTTGTGCAGGAGTTTACATTTCATTTTTTAAAATAAGAATTCTTGAACAATTCATAGCTATCTTCATGTAGGCAAGAATCACCCAGCCTTTGCAGCAACAGGTCAAATAGTGTCTTCTTAGAATGTAAACCTGAGGACAGGGAACCGTCTCATTAAAATAATAATTGTAAGCCACTCTGATAGCCTTTAGGGCTGAAGAGCAGGGTGTAAATAAATAAATATATAAAATTTTTAAAAAAGCTCTAATGGAAACCTGAAGGTTGTGTCCCACTGTGGTTTTAAAAAAAGCCTTCCATAAGGATTTCTTTGTTTCAATTTGAAGATATACTCTTCAAGGCATGGTTATACATTTATAACTTGTAATTACAGTAACTGTAAGTGCTTAACTTTGATTGTATTTATTTTCCCATTTTACTCCCAAGGTGTGGTTAATTTGACTTAATCTTCACCACCTCCCCCACCATGGAAGATTTTCTTTTCCCATGTATTCGTTAGAATCATCCATGTATTGTCTTTAAAATGGTTAGGGCATGGATACTGCCATTGTACTCATGTCCTGCTAGTACCTTTCCCCATAAGTAAGTTGTTGGCTACTGTGTGAAAACAAAACAAGACTGACTGGGCCTCCACTCTGACCCAACACGGCTTATTTTACTGTATATCCTTCAGCTTCACAATTTCATAGAAATATATACTTCTTTCCTAAAGAGAAAGACTGGTTCCCCTGGATGTGAAACACTCGATGATGCTTTCATGATGAACTCACAAGTAATGCAATATATAAATATACTCTGAAGTTTTTTGTGGGCAAAACCAAACTCATGCTATTGCCAGGTAGAAATATGCCCAACAGAAGGTGATTAAGGGAAAGATCTGAGGTAAGCAAAACTGAACATCATCTGCAATACACAAAGGGCTAAAAGAAAGTGAGTTGCCAAACACAGAAAGATAGAGACACAGATACACTACTGAAATCCAAATGACGCACAGATGTATTCATGTTCACTGAATTATTTACTGGTATGTCATGTCTGGAAAGCTAAAGCTGTAAAAATATGACTGGAATACTTAGAGGTCACTTGTTCTTAGGGCTGCCATAAGTTGAAGCCAACTTGTTGTGGGATCACCTGAGAGTGGAGTGGGGTTCCTAAATTACACAGTCATAATGTTGGCCTAAACAAGATCAGAACTTTGATTATAAACAGTTTTGGGTGCATCAAATTCCAACAAAGGACTGGTCTCTAAAACAATCTGCACCCATACATATACCAAGAGGAGAACCAGAGTGCAGCTTTTATCCAGGCCTGCTCTAGTCCCTCCCCCAATCATCTGGGCCACCTCTGGTTGGCCATCTTTCCCACTCTCCCCACAAGTATGTGAAATGTTAAGGCCTTTGGTGGAGGGATGCCAGTCTAGTAAAGATGGCACTATTCTGGGGATGGGGTGGGGTGTGCCCCACTGCAACTTGCAAAGTCTCTTCTCAGTAAATCAGGAAAAAGTAAGTCCATGGCAAATAACAACAAATACTGTGGGCCCTCCATATTTGCTGGGGTTAGGGATGCAAGACTCCTGTGAAAGTGGGAAAACCACAAATAAAAAACACAATATTTTTAACATGAGGGAACACCTATCTAGGAATCTCTAGGTCATCTAGCACAATTCTGTGGTCAAGAGAAGTGTTCTCTCTAGGAATCTCTAGATCCCTCAGCCTAACAACTGGTGAAAGTAATGCTGGATAACCTAGAGATTCATAGGGAGAACATATTAATCAAATTTGTGAATAATCCAGCCTGCAAAAGTCAAAGCTACAAATGTGGAGGTCCAACTGTAATATACAAAGATCTCGAGCTTCCATTTCCATGACAGCATTCACTGGGATGCAGAAGTTTCCTATATAAATGCTCATATGGTGTATGTTCCAAGATTAGCTGCACATAACAGTCAAGATACATAAGGTAAATTACCAGTCTAACTGTGTAATTTTTGTTTTCTTCATGTTTTATAATGCCATACTTCTATGCTCTCAGAAAGTAAGTAAGAAAGAAATTATATACATCACTTCTTAACTGCTTTTAGTCCTTTGGGCCTTAAATGGAGTAGACTCTGCTGTTATATTTTCAGCACCATATGAAGTTAAGACAGAAAACAAATTGAAGTGCTACAACCTAACATTAAATGCATTATTTAGCAGAATACACTGCAATTAAGTGGGCAATGGTAATCTTATAACCCTCTAGAAGAAAGTAAGTTACAAATCTGCCAATTATTTTAAAGCAGGTACAAAACCATTTTTCCCCATTGCGCATACAAAGTTGCTGAAAACAAGTTGTTACCAAATTGTTTCCTAAAACTGATGTTTATCTGCCTATTGTATATATTTGGGCTGGCAAAGCAGTTTCTTGAGTCCTGAAGAATCAAATAATAATAATAAATGAATGAAGTATTTTACTTTAAAACTAGTTGATAAAGCATGATGACTACTGACAATGACAAATCTTAACAGTTTACTGCATGAGAAAAAGTAACTTTGGGACCACGGGATATAAATATTTTCATATTTAAAGATGAAAGTATGTATTTGTGGTTGCAGATAAATATACTGTTTTGGATTTATAAAGAAGTTATTCAAGAGAATATGACACTAAACTCCAATGCTCATCTAAATACTCTTTTATCATTTTATGGAAGAACTGTTACCCATTTCTTCCTCTGTGAAATGCTGAGGGGATATCAAAGCATCATGCCTACACACACAATGAACAGTTGTTGGCAGTTGCAGGCAGATAACACATAGAGGTGATATCACTGTACCAAACTGGTTTAGTTGTGGAAGGGTGCATCCACAATACACAATTAAAGTAGTTTGACACCACTTTTAACTGTCATGACTCTGTCTTACAGAATCCTGGGATTTGCAGTCTGGTAAGGCACCAGAACTCTCTGACAGACCAGGCTGAATATCTCACCAAACTACAAGTCTCAGGATTCTGTAGGATAGTGTTATGGCAGTTATACAAGGCATCAAACTGCTTTAATTCTGCAGTACAGATATATCCAAAGAAATGGCTTACTTATATATTGGATGCAGTGTAGAAAGCTGTTTTCTGCAATGACCACTGAAAACCATTTTTAAAATGGCTGGATGGCCATCTGTTGGGGGTGCTTTGATTCGTATTTGATTTGAGTCCCAGTTCTGGGGGGAAAGCAGGATACAAGTAAATATGATATATATGGTATTCCTGCTTGGTAGGGGTTGGACATGATGCTCCTGTGGCCTCTTCAAACTCTATGATTCTATGAAATCTATGTTCTCATAATACTGTAAGGCTCATATATGTCTCAGTGTCTTATAATAAGCCAGGACAATAAATCATTTCATTGATGATTTTGCAACTAGAAACACTGACATAAACAGCTCCATTTATATACTGCTTCATACCACCTAAGCAGTGTCTAAGCAGTTTATAGCTGTAAGCTACTTGCCCCCAACAATCTGGGCACTCATTTTAGTCATCTTGGAAGAATGCAAGCCTGAGTCAAGCTTGAGCCCTTTTGCTGGTACTGAACTCACAACCTTATGGTTTTGAGTGAGTGGCTGCAGTACAGGCATTTAACCACTGCGCCACTAGGGCACCAAGTCTAAGACATAAGACTTAGATAAGGGTTATTTTAAATCTGACTCCCTTGAAGAAGTGTTCACTGAAGAGCACTGGGCTTCCTTATGTTTTCCATAACATTCTGAACAAGTTGATCAACTGGATTAATACTGCAAGCTCAATACTACCCTTGTGTCTTCAGCTAGCCATCATCAACTTAAAGAAAAACTTGCTTCAGGACATCAGCATTTGAATTATGATTACTGCAGAATAAACAATAATGTCTAAATTAAGGTAAAAACTATTCTATGGTTGAAGCTTCTCTTTAATCCAATTTATAAAAAGCAATTTGCAACACCATTTGAGTGATATAAAGCCAGTCTTCCTATATCCCTCCCTCAGATGACACTAGGAAATTAGGAAGTTTTATTGTTATGACCAAGAAGAAAGATGTTATAGTTTAACTTAGTGACAGATGTAATTTCTCTCTAAAAAGGAAATGCTGGCTGCATCCTGAAATTTTAGTGGCAAGGAAACAATTTCATCCAATGTTATTATGACCAAGTATGAGTAGTAATATTTGCTACTCCAATATTTGCATTTAAGTCAACCTGAAATTAAATTGACAATTGTTCTGGCTTAACTGATTTCTACATTAGCTCACCTGGCAATATATATCAAAAGAACTATATAACTTTTACTGGTGTTTTCCTCCCAATTACTGCTATTTGACTTTTACAAAAGATGGACATGTGTCCTACTTTGGTATACTTGAAATGTTTTGGATTTGAAAAATTGTCCAGTTCAAGCCTAGCTGAACAATAAAGAGCTGTAATGGAGAGTTCAAGCCTTGATGTTCCCCATAAATAATACCTGAAGAGTGGGCTGAGCAGGAAGGCACCTTGCCACAGGCTTTTCAGTCAGAACTCCACATTTATGGCACTGACGTTTGCAAATCTGATTAATATGTTCTCCATATAACCATAGAATTATGTTGGATGACATAGAGATTCCTAGAGAGGACACTTCTGTAGGCTTTTCTAGGTTCTCCAACATGATTCTATGGCCCTCTTCCACTGGACATTGATCACAGAGTTGTGCTGGAGGTCCTATGGGTGTTATCTTAGGGGGAAAAGATGGTGGATTTTTATTTTCATTTTTTTTTCACTTTCACCAGCATCTAGCACCCCTAAACCCAATGAATGTGGAAGGCCCACTGTAATTACAGTACAGTTGTTTTGTGCATTCAAGACATTTCCAACTTATGGCAACTCTACCATGTGAGGAGGGGAGTTTCAGCAAGATTTATTCAGAGAGAGAGACTATGATTTGCCCAAGATCACTCAGTCAGTTTCTGTGACCAAGAAAGGATTTGAACTCTGGTCTCCCAGATTCCTAGTAAACTAGAAAACTGGGCTCAAATTAATAGAAAAAAATTAATGGGGTAAATAAAAAATTCTACATCTAGGCCACAAAAACCAAATGCAAACTTATAGGAATAGGGATACCTGGCTTAGCAGCAATACATGTGAACAGGACCTTGGGATTTTTGTTGCTCAAAAGTTGAACTTGACCAAACAGCTTCAGCAAAGAACGCAAATAATATTTTAGGATACAGTCCACCCTACCCTTACACAGGGGATCAATTCCAGACCCCCCCCCCCCACACACACATATGGGGAAAACCGTGTATGCTTGTGCCCCACTGAAAACAATGGGGCAAGTGCACATGGCACAGCAGAGCACACACACCATTCATTAGATTGTACCATAGTTTCAGCATAAGCTGAAAGCCATGTAAGGGAAGCCAGCATATAGTGCAGGCTCACTGTACATTAATAGAATAATACTTTCCAAGACAAGGGAAGTAATAGCCCAACAATATTTTTGCACTAGTCAGACTTGATCTGCAGTGTTGCATTCTGTTCTGGACACCTAATTTTAGGAAGGCTATAGACAAGTTGGAGCAGATTCAGAGAAAAGCAAGCATGATGATAAAGAAGTTTGGAAAATAAAATATATGAAGAAATCTGAGGGTGTTGTGCATGTTCAGCCTTTCAGAAAGGAAGAAATATTCTTAATATGCCATACCCAGGATCAAATCTACTTTCCCCTATCCTGGCAAAGATTGCAGGAGATCTTATAACTTGTCATAGTACATCTGGGGAACTGAGAAGCCCTGTAGTTTATTTCCAGTCCAGAGGTCAAGCGCCAGGATATCAGTTAGAAACTGGGGAACCCAAACCAACAAGGACATGCAGAAGATTAGTCTGGGTTCAAGAATAGGCAAAGTCTCTGAGTTGGCTTGAATGTCTCTCACAGAGGGGGCTGGGAGAACATTTGCTGTCTGACTTATCTAGGGAGGCTGTTTGTTCAGTGAAGTATGGAGAACAACACTAATTGAGGAGTAGATGTGCTAAAACACTCTAGCCCAACTGGTATCTCAAGAGAGACCCAACATAATTTTGACTGGGGTGAGTAAGATAAGTAAATTGTGAAGAAGCCTGTTCTCTTCTCAAGTCAATGATCTTTATCAGCAGTGCAAGAAAACTTAACCTAGTCTGGACTAACAAGGCTATTAGTTTATCTATGGAGTCCCATCAAAGAAAGCTAGATGAATGGTGGCAAATTGTCTATAAATAAGATGCTACACTCTTTATGAAATGCCCTCAATGGGAAGGCTTACCTAAGGTCTACATTCTTATCTTTTTTAATGCCAAGTAAAGACATTTCTCTTTCTGGAGGCATTTAATGTCTTATGTTTTTATTATTATTTTAACTTGAGAGGCTTTTTATTGTATTGCTTATTTCACTGTTGCTGTTTCAGCCCACTTTGTTCCCTGAAAAACCTGAGAACTTTTTACTGAAAAACATAAACATAATAAACAAATTAATCATTTAAAATATAAAGAATCTTAAAATGTATAGCATTCTTATGAACTCCTTGGGGCTTATATTTTGTTTTAAGGAACAAAGTATCCTTCAAACAAAGAACAGAAAACACCCCGAATGATCAATGTAGTAGACACTGTGTAAACAAATGTTTTATTTAGTCATTTTAGTTGGTGTAAAGTCATTGCATATTACCAAGAGGCAAGTTCTAAAGCTGTGTAAGAAAACAGATACAAACACAAAAACTCTCACTTTGAGGCATTTCCAGTTTTGGCCACACCTTTTTGAGTTCTTCCATGAGGTTACATTTAATGTACCATAAAAAACCTTTTGCAGTACATAATCAGCATGCAAAACAATGCAATACATTTTAAAATACTACTCTGGGAATAGGTTTCCTCTCATAATTAGTAATTGGGAATAAAGAGTTCTCATTATGGTTAATCAGCCTGTAATCAAATTGTCCATACGTATTGCCAGAAAGCTCTCTCTCTATTTCAAATAATAACCAAATGCTCCAGATGGATGCATTACTCTATTTTTGTTGCTGAATCATCCTTTACCTTCTCCCATATGACCCTCTCTCATCCCTTACCACAGAAAAGAAGTAGCCTTTTACAAGATGAATTATGAACACCTATCGTCTCTCATTGCCTTTTCCAACGTAACCTTGATTTTCCAACCACTACTTCATTTGCAGCCACTACTGTTACTGACTCAATTCCACTCAGAAGGAAGCCAGAAAAGGCTTTGGAGAACAGTGATTCCCTGTCACCTCTGTTTCTCATATTTCACTCTAAAGACAGATACCTTGGGGGGGGGGGGGGAGGAGGAGGCTAACTGAGTTAAAGTTAAGAGAACTGCCAACTCTCCTGATTTCTATCAGTGCTGTCCTAATGACCAACATGCCTCAAACAGAAGATATATTTTTGTCAGGAGGAAAAGTGTTTTGAAATTATATATAAAAAGTACAGAAAGAGCAATATGATAATCAGAATATGTTTTTGTTTTTGTTTTGAAGTATGTTGATAATTCAAAAACAAAGTGTATTTCCCCATCAGAGAATCATAAAGTTGGGAGGGACCTCGTGGACCATCAACTCCAACCCCCTGCCCAATACAGGAGCTCTTACTAGAGTAACCTGTTTTTAAAGATGCCCAGAGAAGGAGATCTCACCTCACCACAGGATGAGGATGAACAAAGTGGTATCACTGATGGATTTTTGTTTCTCTTTATTAAATGGCCAACACAGCTGTCCCTGCATGAGATACCGCATTGTAGCGGCAACAGGGGTACCATGAAGACTAGCTTTAACCAAGTTAAAACATTTTTTTCTTCTTCTTAAATTTAGACTGAATTCTCATGTTTTACCTCTACACCACCAAAATGTCCCTGATGCAAAAACATGGAGACTTCTTGAGGAATCCATTGTTCTCTGCCTACAAAGTGGCCTGTGACCTCACTGGATTGGAGACATATTGGATTGCAAAAGAGGGGTCCCCTTTTGAGATACAAATGGACTTTAAATTTCCTGGACTTTGAAAATCTCCCTATTGCTGCATGGTCAGAAGGAGGAGGAGCCTGCCTACAAAAGATTTCTCCCCATCATAACATCTTTACCAAGCACTGAAGCAACATGCAGGCATCTAACATCTCCAGTTGTTTCTTTTTTCTCTTGTTTGGTTTGTAACTTCCTGCCTGATGAAGAAGCCCGTGGAGCTTTAAAAGCTTGCAATAAGTATACTGTGCACTTCGGTTGGCCAATACAAGATATCACTGATGGATTCTCTAGGCAATAGGTTTCATTCCTAAACTGCTCCCAAGAAACTCTTTAAAATGTTCAATCAAAATCCTCCTGTAACTTAAAACCATTAGACTTATTAGACTTCTATCCTCTTCAGCAGCAGAGAACAAACATGCACCCTCCTCCTTGTGGCAGCCCTTGATGTTTGTACAGAGTACAATCATGTTACCTCTCAGTCTTGTCTTCACCAAGCTGCACAAGCCCAGCTCCTTCAACATCTGCTCATATGTCCTTTTCTCAATATCATCTATCCTTGCTGCTCTTCTCTGAACTCATTCCAGTTTTCTGTATCTTCCTTAAAATGAGATACTCATAACTGAGGCAGTACTCTAGATGAGGACCAACCGATGCAGAATACAGTGGGCCCATTACTTCCCTTCACTTGGAAGCTATGGCATCTTTGCTGCAATTTCACACTGCTGGCTTATGTTCAATTTATGACCAACAATAATACCAATATGTATCCTTTTTACAAGAAGTACTGCTGAGCCAAGTGTCCCCCATCCTATGCATTTGGTTTTGGGGCCTAAATTACACACTTATTCCTTTCCACAAAAAAGCCAAGGATGCTGTTTTGGTTCTAAACCATTGTCTATCATCAGTAATGGACTGGATGAAGATGAACAAATTGAAACTTAATCCAGACAAGATGGAGGTGCTTCTGATCAGTCAAAAGATAGATCAGGGAACAGGGATTCAGCCTGTGCTGGACAGGATTACACAACTCCTGAACATGCAGGTTCTTAGCTTGGAATTTCTCCTGGATTCAACTCCAAGCCTGGTATCTCAGGTTTCAGCAGCAGCTAGGAGTGCATTTGCACAGTTCTAGTTTATGCACCAGCTGCACCTGTTCCTTGAGATGTCATATCTGGTCATGGTGACACATTTCTTTCACCCAGGCACATAACAGATACACACTGCACATTCATTGTGGAGCCTCACTTCTAAAATACCAGGTGTTATTTGTAGCATTGACCAGTGTATTCTATACAAGCATATATATTTTTTCACTCTGAAATAAACTACAGCAGCTGCTATTCTGAAACAGTCAAGAGTGTCCAACTCCGTGGCTTAATTGGGGCTTTGAAGAAAATTCTGAGCCTCTAGCCTTCTAGTTCAAAAAAGAAATAAAATAAAATGATGGTTCATATTGGAATTAAATCTCCATTACAATGATCTATTAGCTTCTATCCTATGGTCATTACAAAAATTTCCTTAATCCAGAAGAAGGAAATGTAGATAGAAAGAATCCAAACTTCTCTATTTCTTCAATTCCTGCCCCACCCACAGTCATTATTCAAGGTTGAACAGATATGTTATATCATTTGAGGATTCGTAAATGCCATCTCCAAGCCAAGTAGAACTAGAGAATCAAAGGTGGAAGAAATCACAAGGGCCATCTAATCCAATCCTCGGCCATACAGGAATACACAATTAAAGCACTCCTGACAGATGGCCATTCAGCCTCTCTTTCAAAACCTCCAAAAGAAGTTCTTCCTAATATTTAGGTAGAATTCTTTTTGCTGCAGATGAATCCACTGGATTGTGCCCTAGTCTCTGGAGCAGCAGAAAACAAGTGTGCTCCATCTTCAATATGACAGTCTTTCAAATATTTATGACCCCTCAATCTTCTCTTATCAAGGTTAAACATACCCAGCTCTCATAGGGCATGGCTTCCGGCCTTTTATCATTTTGTTCACCCTCATAGTCCAGCTTGTCAACCTACTTCTTTAATTGTGGTGCCCAGAGCTGGACACAGTACTCCAGGTGAGGTCTGACCAAAGCCGAACAGTGTGGTACTCTTACTTCCCCTCATGTTGATGCAGTGGCAAATGGAGGCGGCCCATTTACCTTTACCTCAGGTTTTGTGTCCTACTTCATTATTGCTGCAAGATTCTTTAAAACCTCATTTGAAGTAAGGCAAGAGCCATGAATCTGAGGCAAAACTTATTGTAGTTTTAATCTCCCCATCCCAAAACAATAAGCTAAGGAAGCATACATCCATTTTATACCATACTATTTCTTCCATCCTGAGGAAGACGTGTTCTCACATAGCACAAAATTAGTAGTAAACAAGATAAACACAGGCAAATCTGTCCTTGTTGTTATATAAATGCTTCTGCAATTGTACCAGTGATGCAATTACTGTAGCCTCTCTCCATTAGCTGTTTGAAATTATCCCACAAGATTACTTGGGTAGCACTCTGACTCAGCATGTGTCACAATGCTGAAATCATTAAGATCAATACAATGAAATTAACTTGTGTTTGATCTATCATAGCCATTTCAAGACTCTTACTGAGATTCCAAGTGGCTTGGTTACTTCATCTCATCTTGCTCTGGTAATATGTGAAACACAATGTCTCCATTGGAGTGGCAAGTGGCAGGGGTACTAGGAAAGCAAGAACCATGTCACACTCAGAAAACACTTTAGAAATATTTCTTGGTGAGGCAATTTCATCTTCAAGGTTATTAAGAGAAAGAAACAAAAGCTTTGAGTAGGGCTTGTGACTTTTCACTTTGCCATAGCCAACACTAAGTTTTACTTAAAAGGACAACAAATCACTACTGCAGACATACCCAATATTCTATTTTATTCCCAAACCACAAATGCAATGGATCTTTCACATTGATGGGCTGGTGATCTGTGGATTTGGCTACCATTAATAACATGAATAATATGTGACGTGACCATCTGTATTTTTTGCCACCCATAGGAGGGTCCAGAACCAAACCCACATGGATTGGAAGGGTCCACTGTATATGCATATCATGAATAACACCTGGGTGGTGAGATACTGGTCAGAGCATGCATCAGATGGGAAATATTTGTTGAAATACTGTGCATGGATATTCCTCACAACTTTGTTCTTGTATGCTAATACCAAAAGAAATAATGAATGCTTCTCCACAGAATGGTCCCATATTTGAAAGTTGTCAAGGGTCAGGGGGCGAATATTGAGGTAATGCGAGGGCAGGGAAGATATGGTGGTAACAGAGTGGGGAAATGTTACAAAAGAAGAAGGGATCGATGTTTGGTATCTATCCCTTCTTCAGCCCACTCTGCTTCCTAGGATAGGATGGAGAGCGTACCAACCGCACCACAATCCCTTAATCTGCTCCTTTGTAATGTCAGGTCGGCCAAAGGTAAGACTCATATTATCCACGATCTTCTAGTGGACGAACAGGCCGACCTGGCATGTTTCACTGAGACCAGTGCTGCCACGTGGGCGCAGGCTCTCCCAGCCGGTTACAAAGTTAGTGAGCAGATAAGGGAAAGTGGACGGGGGGGGGGGGGCGGTGTGGCCATAGTCCATAAAACCAACTTGACCTTGGTCAGGAAACCTGTCTGGAAAATAGCCCACATCGAGTGTGTGTACCTGAGCCTAAAGAACAGGGATAGTTTGGGGATTCTGCTAGTACAGTGGTCCCCCGGTTTACGAAATTAATTCGTTCCAGCACTCCTTTCATAAACCGAAAAAGTTCGCAAACCGGGGGACCACTGTAAGTATAGGAATAAACTTTGCACCATTTGAATTTCCCGCCGCTTTTTTTTCGTAACCCGGCGTTTTTTCCGTAAACCGGGGCCATTTTTCTGGCCCTGGCTCTTTTGGATCCCGGGGTTTTCGTACCCTGGGGGATTCGTAACCCGGGGGACCACTGTATACCAACCACCCCGTTGTCTAGCAGTCTCCCTGACCGAGTTGACTCAGTTGGTTTCTGAGTTGTTGCTGGAGTCGCCCAGACTTTTGGTTCTGGGTGACTTCAACATCCCTCTTGAAACCAGCTTATTTGAACTATCTGGAGCAACTCAGGAGTTCATGGATTCCATGGCAGCCATGAACCTTTCCCAATTGGTCAACAGGCCTACCCATTGTGCAGGTCATACACTCAATAGGGTTTTTAGTACAGAACAGGAGTATCTGTGGGTGGAGGTAACTAAGACCTCTGCACTGCCGTGAACAGACCATTTCCTGGTCAAAGTGGAACTGAAAGCCACTGTCCGTCCCCCTCCCCCGGAGGTGGTGGACCTATTAAAATGGTCCGCCCTCGATGGCTCATGGAACCAATCGCTTTCCAGAAAGCTCTAGAGGGTTTGCTGGTTGGGAACGCTGGTGATTCTGTTGAAGCCTTGGTTAACATATGGAATTGTGATGTCTCCAGGGCTATCAACACAATCGCTCCTGAGAGTCCTTTCCAACCCGCTCTGAATCGAAAATCCTGGTACACAGAAGATCTCAGGAAGATGAAGCGGGTGGGACAACGACTAGAGTGCGAATGGCGAAAGACTTACCTCCCATCCGACAGAGCTTGCTATAGACTGCATCTTCACAGCTATGGTAAGGCCTTACGTGCAACGCGGAGATCTCTCTGCTCTGCACGTATCATGTCTGCAGAGTCCCGCCTAGCAGAGCTGTTCAGGGTGGTGGGGGAGCTGACGCAGGTACCTCCTGTGCCAAATCCCTTACTAGAACCCATGACAGCCTGCTGTGAGGCGTTTAATATCCACTTTGCAGGCAAAATCTCTCAGATCAGAGCTGACTTGGACACCAATATTTGTTCAGTGCCCATTGGTGAGGTGTCCAGTAACTCCGTTGCTGTCAGTTTGCTGGATGAGTTTCAATCTGTGAGAACTGATGACGTGGACAAGCTCCTTGGATGTGTGAGGAAGACAACTTGCTCTCTCGATCTGGGGTCATCTTGGCTGGTCGTCCAGGGAGGGGACACACTGAGAACATTCCTTTGGGATGTGATCAATGTGTCTCTCAGGGAAGGCATTGTTCCATCTTCTCTGAAGGAGGTGACCGTGAAGCCCCTCCTGAAGAAACCTTCTCTTGATCCCCTGGACAGGAACAACTACAGACCAGTGTCCTTGCTGCCTTTCCTCAGCAAGGTGATCGAGAGAGCAGTTGTCTCCCAACTCCAAGCCGTCTTAGATGAAACCGATTATCTAGATCCATGTCAAACTGGTTTCAGGGCAGGATTTGGATTGGAGACAGCCATGGTTGCTCTGACTGATGACTTCCGCTTGAGCATCGATGGGGTAGTGTGACCCTGTTAGTGCTCTTGGATCTCTCAGCGGCCTTTGAAACAATTGATCATGCCATCCTTTTGAATCGACTAAGAGAGTTGGGGATCAGTGGCACTGCACTCCGGTGGTTCCGGTCCTTTCTCTCTGGAAGGTACTAAAGGGTGAGGCTCGGGGACAGTTGCTCTTTTAAAACTGAGCTTAATTGTGGCATTCCTCAGGGCGCCATCCTGTCCCCGATGCTATTTAATATCTATATGAAGCCACTCGGTGAGGTCATTTGGAGGCATGGAGCTCAGTGTCTTCAGTACGCTGAAGACACTCAGATATACCTCTCCATGACTGGATCGTCTACTCAGACTTCAGATGGCGTCTCTCCTTTCAATGACTGCCTTGTGGCGGTAATGGACTGGATGAGGGAAAACAAATTGAAATTAAATCCAGACAAAAAGGTACTCATGGTCACAGGCCCGAAACCAGGTCTGGGAATACAACTTCCAGTCCTTGATGGAGTCACACTCTCCTAGAAGGACTCTTTTCGCAGTCTGGAGGTACTTCTTGACCTGTTGCTTCACATGACTAGTCAGGTGAATGCGACAGTCAGGAGTGCCTGTTATCAGCATCAGCTGATACGCCAGTTGCGCCCTTTCCTGGAGATGAGGGACCTGGAAACTGTGGTACATGCTCTGGTAACCTCACAGTTGGACTACTGCAACACACTCTATATGGGGCTACCCTTGTGCTTAACCCGGAAACTACAAATGGTCCAGAACATTGCAGCCAGACTTATTATAGGAAGATCCAGGAGAGAACATGTAACACCTGTGCTTAAAGCTCTCCATTGGCTTCCAATCAGTTTCCAGGCACAGTACAAGGTGTTGGTTTTAACCTTTAAAGCCCTACATGGCTTGGGTCCATCTTATGTAAGGGACCGCCTCTTCCTGTATGAAACCCCCCCCCCGCCGCATGCTCCAGTCCTCTGGGAGGAACCTACTACAGCCCATGAAGACCAGGTTAGTGCAGACCTCCCAGAGGGCTTTTTCTGCAGTCGTCCCCAAGCTGTGGAATGACCTGCCAGATGAGATGTATCTTATAACTTCCATCGATGGCTTCAAGAAAGCCTTAAAAACACATCTCTTCCGGTAGGCTTTCCCAGACACTAGTTAATACCCTCGGCTCCAAATCAGGGTATAGACCTCCCCAACTTCCGCCTGTGTGCTCTTACTCTACTAGAGCTAGAAATCCTTGTCTAGGCATTTTTGGCCTAACCCATTGCACATGTTTTTATTGTATATGTTTTAATCTATAGTTTCATTTAATCCTTTTTTAAGGGGAGAAGTGGGGATAGATGGGAATATTTTAATCTGTTGTAATCCAACCCGATTGCTTTGTTGAGAGGGGCGGACTAGAAATAAAATTTATTATTGTTGTTGTTGTTATTATTCACGTGCCCTGGGGGAATTTATGGAGAAGCACTTGGTGTGAGAGGGAGGAGTGGGTACCATGTACACTCGGACCCCTGAGGATTTGGTACATAGCAAAATGGCCACAATTTAATATCAAATGCTGTAGGGGTCAATTTATTGTAAGCATTTCTGGGTCTACTTTTCTTCCTCTACCGACCAGCATGGACAAAAACAGCACATTCACAGCATGCACAAAAGTAGACTTCTGATCTCATAACAGTCACTGAGTGGCTTGCGTGCATTTTGTAGATAGTACCCATAGCTGCAAGGCTTAAGAGCTCAGGGTAGCCCAGAGGTGTCACAAAAGGCACTCCTACCTTGAAACTTGAGGTTCTCAAATCTGTCTCACATGTTCTTACCCAGTCTTACGTTGGCTAGCAAGCAGTAAGACAGAATTCAGTGATTCTTAAAAAGCCAGTAGTATGTCAGAGTTGCCTAAACTACAGCTAACACTGAGAGAGATGAATACTGGCACAGACACACATGTCCCATTGCACAATTATTCTTCCCAATGGAAATTCCCCACTGTTAGGAATTCCAAAATGAACAACTGAGAGTATTATTCTAGTTCTATGAAATCACTTCCCCAAATCATTTCTATTTATCCTCCAGTATCTTTAAGATCACTTTATTGTTTCATCCTCTTTGTCAACACTTTAGAAATAACAACTTTTGCCTAGACATAATTTATAAGAAATCTCACTATTCTCTCCACCCCCTTCCTTTACTAGGAAGCCGTCCTTAACAAAGTGACCAATATGTTTAATCTGGAAAATATAAACCTTACTTAAAGTTGTTTTGTAATTATCTATATTTGGTCCTCTTTAAGAAATTGTTATATCACAATACACATGATCATGCAACTTAATTTATTTTAGATAGAAAATTATTTTGCTCTTTTAATCAAACAGACTTACTGGTATATCAACAAAGTTGTACCAAAAATATACTATACTTTTGGGTCTGGTTTCTTTAAGAGTATTTGGCTTCAAGAGCATTCTATTGTTGTGTGCCTTTAAGTCATTTCCAACTTATGGCAACCCTCAGACAGACCTATTATGGCTTTTCTTAGCAAGATTTCTTCAGAGGTGGTTTGCCATTGCCTTCCACGGAGGCTGAGAGAATGTGACTTGCCCATAATCACCCTTGGTTTCCATAGTCCAATCCTCAAACACTATGCCACATTGGCTCTCCCAAGAGCATTTAGCACCCTCATTTTCAGTACTGTATAATCAATATGGAAAAAGAGAGAATTTAAGAATTATGTGGAAGATGCAAAATGCAAACTTTACCATACAAACATAAAAAGATAAATAAGTGACATCTTTGGAAATTTTGGAAGCATGGGAAAATATAAGGGAATTTCTGGAGTGGGAGGGTATAAATTTTAGGAGAAATGGGAGAAAATTACAGGTTACAATATCCTTTGGTATTTGAAGAACATAAAAAACATTGTGTAAACCTTGTTTTGGCATAAAAGTATCATGTCTGACATACTAAAAGGTACAACTAACTACAGATTAATTAATTTTTTAAAATGTTCTTACAAATCATTAACAAATAAAATTATTTTGTGTTCCTTATCTTCCACGATTCCCAGCAGACATAGAGAACCCCTTCTCATAAAAAGCACTAAGAAACAAAAGCCAAGATGAGGAATCGCTATGATGTGAAATACTATGCATAGCCATGCATAAAAGTCTACCTGCTACATATTTTTTAGAAATAATGCAGGAGGAGTAAATGTATGAACACTTTGTAATAAATATTCTAGTCATCATTTTAAAAAGAATTGTTTCATATTGTAAGTTTTACAATTTTTTTCAGAAAAAAAGCTTTTTAAAAAAAAAAAAAAGTCTCCCTTTTTTCCTGCCCCCCAAACCCTTTCACATCTCTTAAACAAAGCACATAAATGTTATTATAGCAAAAGCATTGGACATTTATCACCTTTTCAGAAAGCACAAGACTCTTTCCTGCAAAAGATTAATATCGCTCCCCCTCTGAAAACTGTTACAACTACAAATAGTAAATCAAGCAGGTGTTGGAAAACCCTTACATTGATTCAATGGAAATCCAAGAAATAAAGTCCACTTTCCAAAAAGTTCTTGCTTGTTTTGTTTGTTTGTTTGTTTTTAAAAAAATGCTTACTTATACATTGTTGTTGTTGTTTCTTACCCAAGACTGGGATTCAAGGTGGCTTACAAATTAATTTGACTATAACACAGTTAAATACACACAAAGGTTCAACGTTAAAATACAATAGTATTAAACTATTAATATTAAAACAATCTAATGCATTGTCTTTTCTGTAACACATACAGTGTTAATAAAATGCTCTTAACAATAATCTCCTCTGACAGTATCATATTGAGAATGCCTCTCCTTTCAAAATGTCTCTTAGAAACATGATATCCTAAAACAGAGTGTGTGCATGCATGTGGACAGAGCTGTCTGTCCTCATTTAGCCATGCTAACAGGACAGCATTTCAAATATGCCCTATCACAGCACAAAGAACCAGTCTCCATTTATGACAAAACACAAACCCTTAGTCTCCACACTGCAAGCTTTGCTTTCTCTAAGAGTTCCAAGAACTATATATGGAATAGATATGAATCACACAAGCATCTCTAAGTGTTGTGGATTCTTGTAGTGCACTAAACAAAATACAGCAATCTAGTCTAGTTTCCCCTAGAAAGTAATTCAGACAGAGGCAATCTTTGCATATTACTTACATATTAATTCAAATATGTTTAATTGAGCTTAAGTAAAAGTGTCCTTAGTGGCTTCTCATAAAGCTATTCCTGTTTCATGAAGTTATTCCTTAACATACTTTTAAACACACTTTAAAAGGTTGTTTAATTTGAAGATGCATCTGTTGCAGGGGATAGTTTTAGTATTTCTTCTACTGCTGAAAAAAAATGAATAAGAAAGCTTTCTGACTGTACATTTGTAAATTAAATAAATATAAAGAAATGAAACTCACTCGTTTTTTTTTTTCCTAGAGGAAAAATGAATCCTATAGTACTGCCTCTGGAATTATTACCCGTTCAGGAAATGGGAAAACATCAATGGAATACATTATAAAGGGTGCAGGCATTTGAGAGTTCCTGCATAGCAGGGGCTTGGACCCGATGGCCCTTGTGGTCTCTTGAACTCTATGATTCTATGATTCTAACATCTTATCCTCAACAACAACAACAAAACCTATGACAAGAGATCAAGGCCTTAAAATTTCAGCTGCACTGACTGCTCAATAATCCGGGGAAATAAATTTCAAATTTATTCATGGGACATGTTCATGTGACTTATACAATTTTAATAACTGTATTGTAGAACCCAGCAGTGCAATTCATTTTTCATCCATTTAATTCTTCAACAATAGCATCCAGTCACCAATGTGGAGCAGAGCATTGACTTATGAAAACCATCAGAGAAGAAAACCCCTAAATTTAAACTTGCATTATGAAAAAAAAAACCTCACTGGGAAACCCCAAACAAACCATATAATTTTCACAGCCTGAGAGGTTTAATAGGATTGTTGCAGAGACAGAATGGGGGAACCTGATCTGTATGACTGTAGACATCTGGGGAAGGGGAAGCTATCACTTTGATAAATAAAACTGCCAAATGCTACAAGCTCTCCAGACAATCATAAAACTACAGTCCAGCTACTGCTAGAGAAGAATCTTTGATGGAAAAAAGCACCCACAAAATATGGGACTTCTTGTCACTAATTTGGTGTATTATCATTTCATATGCTATCTAGTTTAATTAGGGCTTTGCTTGCCTTGATTCAGGCATGAATGCAGACAGAGGTTTGGCTGGTTGGTTGGTTGGTTGGTTAGTTTATTTGGTATCTTCTGAATCAATTTATCAAGCAAAGAGAAGAACAAAAGCTATCTTTGAAATAAAAGTAACCTTGTGGCTACAAGACAAATGCATCTCTGATATTTGTGACTCATTCTGTTTGCCCAGCTTATTGGGGGCAATTAGCTTACATGCTGTAAACTATTTAGAGACTGATTAATTCAGTATAAAGTAGCACAGAAATGTAGCTGCTATTGCTATCATAGGAGACACAAATACCATTTATTAGTTATTCATCTTTGAAGGACGAATTCATCCATGAATGATCTTCTGTTAGAAACAGTAAAAACAATGATCCATACATTTTAACAAAAATTGCAGAACTCTACAAATACTTGTTACCCAAACCTGAATACTTCCATGAATATACTGTGGGTCCTTGGTATTCACTGGGATTTGGTTCCAGGACCCACTGTGGATACTAAAATCTGTAGATGCTCAAGTCCCATTCTATACAATGGCTTAGTAAATTGATGTCCCTTATTGAAAAAGACAAAATCAAGGTTTATATATATAATATGTCAAGCTGTGGATGGTTAAACCCATCACTAAAAATTGATGCATATGGAAGGCTGACTGCAGTTCATAGATTCAACTGATATTTAACTAAATGAGGATACTAAATAAAGCATGATATGAAACAATTCTAGAAGTCAAGCTCTGCTGTGTCCAACTCTGTTTTTGGAAAATTTTACTGGATAATGGCCTCATGATGTTGTATAATCACAATTTCTGTTTGTCTATATTTAAACATAGGTTTGCTTGTTTAACACTCCATAAATATGCCAAAGGTGCAATTTCTTCCATGCTGGATATGTACATCAGGCATTATTGTAATGAGCAGCTGCACAGCTTCTATGCACTAGGAAACAGAGTCTACTATAAAAAATTGGAATTTGTGCAATTGGCAATATGGGTTTAGTCATGAACAAGATCATTTCTTAAAGCAAATTTATGGGGGGAAAGATAAGGAAAAAGAAAATTAAAATTACACCTGTCACCTTTCAGTTTTCTTAACCTTAAATTAACAGCATATAAATGGAACTAAGTGATTGCTCCATCTATGAACGAAGAAGATGGATACATGGAGATACATCAAGCTGCTGTGGATCCAAGCATGTTGTTGCAGTCATTATCAACTGGAGATTTTCTGCTAAGCACTGAAGGATCCCTTTTCCCCTTGATCAAGCAGTATGCATTATTTTGTGTGGCTGTATACAAGACAGTCATGCTATAGCCTTCAAAATAAGGGAAATCATGGTATCGGTGGAGAATCAGAAGTGTGGGTGACCATCAGAAAGAAAGAACAAAATACAGGTTTGAGGGGCTAAATCCCATATTATCTCTCCCATCCTGAACTTCCCATAATTTTTGTGGCCTTTCTGACTGCTTGTAGATAACCATATATATTCGACTATAAGTCAACCTGATGTATAAGCCGAGGGCAGGTTTGGGGGCCAAAATTATGGATTTTGCCATGACCCATGGATAAGTCGAGGACAGCGGCAGCATGGGTGGAAGAGGGACTATGTTTTAAAAGCAATTAATCACTCAGGACTCTTTCTGCTTGGCTCAAAAAAGGGGGAGGGGGTGAACTGCCATCCTGACTGCATGAGGAAATCTGAAAGAGCTGCTATCACATCACCATACTGACTTGTAAATAAATCAATCTGGTATTTTGGGGTCAATTTTTGGCATAAATTTCTCAACGTATAGACAAGTATATACAGTATGCTTTCTGAAAAGCAAGGAAATGGAAGATAAGCCAGCAAGTATGCCTCTGAATTCCAATTTTAGGAAACATTAAATGCTATTACTGTGCCCACCTCCCAGTTTTAGGCTTCTCAAAGGTATATGATTGGTCGCTGTTGGAAAGGAATGGTGGTTTAGGTAGGCATTTGATCTGGTCCAGTAGGCCCCTTTGAGATTTCTTACTTTTGTTATCTTCATTAACATTGCTAGCATTGCTGGTTATAGATGACACATGTTACCCTGGACTTTTAAAAAATATATATCAATGTAACATTATACTTCAAATATTCTTACATTACCATTTGCATAAACTATTGGTTGTGTTTTACAAGCAACTTTTTGAAAGACATAGCACTGTTTAGCCTTTAAATGAAATAGGATTTCATGAAACAACTTTTGAACTACTGTAAATTTCCAGTCAAAGAAAAGCACTCTTCACCTTCAGAAAAACAAAGTAGTTTAAATGGTAGATCCAGAATTGTAATGACCACAAACACGTTACAAATACCAGATTACATGAATGAATTATTTCAAATACTTCAATACAAGTCTCTTTTTCTATTACAGTATAATAAGTTCCTAAAAATAAATTCAAAGACCTAGCCAGGTTAGCCTGGAAAATCAGTATGCAAAGGGATCTTGCAGTACCTGAAAGATGGCAGTTGGTAGCTTGAACTTTTGTAGACTTGAACCTACTTCTTCCTGGGAAAGTAGGAAGTCAGCTCAGGTATATGAAAGCTCATGCTTCCAGATAACATTAGTAAGGAATATACAGCCTGCCCAATTATTTGTACCCACTATATGACAGACAGCTATTAATATTCCATTCAAGTCCCAATGTTTTTCTACTACCAGGGTTGCAGCCCAAGACAAAACTATCCATCCAGGCTTGATGACCAGACTGAAGCAAGGTAGTCCATGCTCTTTACCTGGGTGTTGGGATATTGCCTCTCACCAATGGAGAAACAAACCATACATGAGTAAGTACACCAACACACAAAACAAATGAAATGTCAATATCTCCCATGTAGCACTCTGTGATGCTTGATGTGGGCATGACAATATTATCACTTAAGATTCCAAAGTCTGAAAGCCAAATTTTAGAGACAACATTAGAATTCCAGTGACTAATGCTGAGTCATATATACGCAGAATATCTGTCAGTACTGCATCTTCCATTTCATTTGTATTTAATTTAAGTTTAAACCCTACTCTATCAGAATAATGTTTATTAATCATGAATTACCAGACCTTGGAATTCATTTGATACACATTATTCTCTGACTCCCATATCTATTATAATTTTAGCAACAGTTTTAAAAGTCATTATTTTAATCTTTTCAATGTCAACACTTTGCAGAGTTTAAGTAAGAATTAATATTTCACATTGCTTTCAATTCATTACCATTTTGGAGGATTTCTAGGCCATTTGTGATCACTTTTAGCAAGTTTGTAAAATTTAAAAGTAACATGTCAGATCAAATTAAATTAATTTTTTAATGTTCTCTGAAATTATTAAATAACAAATTTTAGAATTAACATTAAAGTGATAGCTTTAACTGTAACATTTTTAAATTCCAAATAATTCCTGTTTAAGATCCATATTGCAATCCCACACCCATATTTGTTCTATCAAGTCAGTGGGGCTTAAACAGGCTTACATTGTAACTGTGCAACATGATTCTGGTAAGAACAGGAACTACAGTTGCCCCTCTGTTTTCGTGGACCTGGGATCTGTGTCCCTTTTACTATGTCGTTTTAATTGATGTTAGTTTAATTCAATTTTAAGGGGCGGGTGGCTGGGTATGGGTCGGGTATATTTTATCTTGTATTTTTTTAATTGATGTAACCCGCTCCGATTGGATACAGAGGAGCGGGCTATAAATAAATTATTATTATTATTATTTATTAATTATTATTATTATTGGCGGTTTTCATGGGGGGGGTTGTTCCAGAACTGATCCCCTGTGAAAATGGAGGGGCAACTGTAATTACTAGGGCCTCAAGGCTCTGCCAGACCATGGAATTTACCAGTCCCATTCTAATGTTATTAATATTTTGTGTGTACACATTTTGTGTATGTATTGCACAAGTGGAAATAGTCAAGCAACTTAGTTTATTTGGTATCTTCTGAATCAATTTATCAAGCAAAGAGAAGAACAAAAGCTATCTTTGAAATAAAAGTAACCTTGTGGCTACAAGACAAATGCATCTCTGATATTTGTGACTCATTCTGTTTGCCCTTCTACAAGTAAAGCACTTGTGTTTTGCAACCCTCTCAATGATAAACTGACATTTTTCTAAGTCATGCTCATGTCCAAGTGATAAATTCAGCATATTTGTAAGGCACTTTGACTCTGGAGAGATTACCATTGAAGTTTATACATAAATAAATAAAATTAATGTACACATTAAATGCTTTACATGCCTTTTGTACTCTCATTCTAGTGACTGTAGTCATATTTCTCCAAGTATTTAAGATATTCAGCACAACTTCAAATTCACACAAGTTCTCTGCTACACCAAACTGAAGATCCTCATGCAAGTTGCAAGTGAAAACTGGCACTGCAGGACTGACAAATTCAACCAAAGTACATCAAGGGAAAAAAACCCTAACTGATCAAAAATACTTTAAGGCACCTTTTAGAGGCCTACACATAGATCTGAATTATACCACACAGGAAAATATGAGAAATGTTGTGAAACATTTACACTGGTGAACACAATGCTTCATATTTTCAACACTAACTTTTACCTAGGTAGCACACTATTTTGGGATTTCCATTGCATAACATACTATACTCCTCACGACAAACTGTCTATTTTGAGATGTGCACTAGGTGCATATCCAGCTTCCCTTAAAACCACATTCTAGTCCTTCAGTTCAATCCCATACTCTCCAAATCCTCCTGCTCTCTAATGTCTTGAGAATTTAATATATTTGTTAGATACTTGAGTCAATATCAGGGACCTGCACCTTACCTATCAAACTCACTGCTGTGCTGACTAGTGATGAGGGGAACACTGGCAGTTCTGCAGCTGATCCACTACTGGCTGCTGGAAGCAGCTGCAGACTTAGCAGCACAGGTATAAAGGCTGAGGAAGTACACAGCGCAGCAGAGCAGTCAGTGCATGTTGAATATGAATCATATTTGGAAGACTGCTACCAAAAGATGCAGGGGCAGAGGGAAAAGGAAGAGCCAACAACTCACCTAGGACATAAATGGCTTTTTAGAGGGAAGATGAGGAAGCAAGCTCTTCTACAGCTCTATTTGACTTTTATTATCATAACCACTAGCCAGCCTGGCTCTTTTACCTTTCAGAGCAGATATGAAGAGACAGATTCAATAAGCCTCTGCTCTGTACCAGAGAGGACTTGATTGCCACACCTGTAAAAACTCTGCAATCCAGGGGCTGCTATTGGGCCACTCCAGATGTAGAAAGTGGGATCTGATTCTTCACTGACTCACCTTCTTCCTCAGGCTTATCATCTGGAAAATCTAATACTGTCCTGACTTGTCCCCCTTTTAGCAGCTGATTCTGGCATGGCCTACTGACTGATAGCCCTGCAAGGAGAAGATCTTGGCCCTGCAAATAGGAAGCCTGGGGTTTTGGAGTTGTACAATATTTTGAGACCAATAAATATATATGGAATGGAGTTCTTGTTTGTACCTAATTGGTAAACCATAGAGACCGAGGACTTTGATATCTTATCCCCCATGGGGGGGGGAGGCAGAGGGCATAACAGATACATACACTGACCCCCCCCCCATCACTCCTATTTCAAAACTTATTTCTGCCTTTCACTTTTATTCTTCTTGAAGAGCTACAACACTTCAGGGCAATGACTATTTTCTGCAAAGAACCCTAGAATACTGATGACGGCGACGATGATGATGATGATCTATAATGAGCAATATTTAATGATAAACTATTACAAGTGGCATTCCCAACCCACCTCTATCTACTTGCCATAAACATGACTTTTATGTCGCATCACTAGAAATGGGGATCATGCGGCCTTCTAGATGTTGTTCAACTTCCAGCATTCTTGCCATTGGCAATGATGGCTAGGGCAAGTGGGACTTCCAGTCAAACATCTGGAGGCCCATGTGATTCCAACTCTTACATAAGGTTGATGACTTATGGCTGTAGTACCCCAGTTATTGAAGGTATTTGGAGGCTTGCCTAATGCTGATATTGGGTCCAAAACATAATGCAGAAATAATCTAATTTGAGACCGCTTTAACTGCCCTGGCTCAGTGCTAGGGAATCCTGGGAATTATAGCACCAGAACTCTCTGATAGAGAAGGTTACATGTCTCACCAAACTATAGTTCTTAGAATTCCCTAGCATTGAACCAAAGCACTTAAAGCAGTCTCAAATTGGATTATTTCTGCAGTGTGGATGCAGCAATTGGTCTTATTTTAGAAACAAGTTAAGACCTGAGTATTTGCTCAAGCCTTACTGGTTGTAGGTCAGCTTTTGTAGTTTTCTTCTTCTTTTATTTTTCTCTTTCTTTCTTTCTTTCTTTCTTTTTCTTTTCTTTTTCTTTTTTTTTGCTTGTGTTAATTTTGTGTTTGTGATTTATGATCACAGTGGATTACTGTCACTTTATGTTAAATAACTATAAAATCTACTGATATAAGAGCAAATTAGAAGTATTTAAATTAATTTAAAAAACATCTGTTACACACAAAAGGAACACAATGCCTAGAACTAAACAGTCAGAAGCCTTGCTCATGGTCTGCCCAGTTTTCTGGGCATATTTACTTTCCACCCATCCTATAAGGTATTCTGAACCTTTAATTTAATTTTCAATAGTATCTGTTACATAGATGCCCAGTTTTATAATATCGGTATGTTCTCCTCTTCATAGTGAACACAGAAATTAATCAAATATGCTTCACTAGCTTCTCTTTCCCAAATGCCTATCTGATTTACTTTTTCCCTGCCTCTTGTCCAACTCACAACTAGCCATGCAAAGGAGAGGAGGAAAGTGGGGAGGAAACACATTAGAACAGATTGCTTTCTTTTGAAGTTAAATATTCTGCCTCTTGCATGACCATTTTAAACATCTTTTCAGAGGAACCAAGCACCATTACTCATTACTCATTTTTGCCTACAAACCTACCCTTGCCATTACTATATTTTCACACATAACTTGGTGTGCAAGGCCTTTGGGATACAACACAATCTAAACTGACTGCTGGCAGCTTTAATTCAGAATGGCTTTGTAACAAGGTGCTTAGAAGCAAAGACATGCAGATTTCTGGTTATAGGGGAGTCACAAGCTAGGGAATATACAAAGCAGCAGATACTTTCTCCTGCAAACTATTGATAATTTGGTACTACCCAGCAGTAGAGAATCCCACGATTCTGTGGGATGGAGCTTTCAAAGTTAAATGGGGTATGACATTTTCATAATGAAGTGGCATAGACACATCCCTCGTTGAACCAAAAGTAGTAGAAAGCACTAGACAATTTAAAACAAAAAACAAAGTAATAATTATGGTGAAAAACACAAGGTCCCACATTTACCAATATTATAAGAATAGGGGCAGCACTTACACAGAAAGATGAGTAATAGAGATGGAGGTCCTTTAACTTTCCCTGGCCTGATCATTCTCCCTCACAAATGATGCAAAGAAAGTGTGCAGCCACTAGCAATTCTGTTTAAGGAGAAAAGAAACAAGTGTCTAAAGAAAACAAATTTAGGATTAATTCTAAGAAACTCAGTTAAGGTAGGGAAGCTCTCTATGGGTGTTGGGCTAAAACAGAACTATGCTAGTTTCTCTTTTGGTAGAAGGGAGAGAACAAGGGTGCAGGAAGAGACAAAGAGAAAGATCCCTAAGAATTTTAATTTGCATCTCACATAGGTGAGAATAGGGGGCTTAGAAACAATGGCCCGATATAGACGGGCATAAAAGAGCACCTTTAGGGTTCTTTAAGGCATGACTAGGGTTTGTGAGCGTGCAGCTTTCACACGCTCACAAACCCTAGCATGTATGGGTGCTGCCATTTTTAAATGGCGGTGTCCACACGAGCACGCCATGATGGCGTCATGGCGTGCGCAGCTGCTAGACACGCTGTGCATGCCATGATGCCTTTGCACCATGGGAGGGCGCAAATTGCGCCCTTTCCGTGGTGCACAAAAGGAGCTCCAAATGGAGCTCCTTTTTTGGCACAGATCTTTGCTGCGGGTTTTAGACAGCTGCAGCAAAGACCTAGGGAGAAAGGGGCCGCGGTGGTGGCCCCTTCCTCCATGGCCTCGTCCTCCCTTCGGCCCCGCCTCCTTAAGTGGGGTGCAGCGGGCACCCAGGGCACCTGCTACACCCCGCTTAGAGGCTGCAGGTAACCGGCAGTTTGCTCTTATATCTGCACAAGAGAATGATCCAGTTTGACACCACTTTACTGTTATAGCTTAATGTTATGGAAATCTGGAAATTGCAGTTTGCTGTGGCACCAAAGTCCTCTGACAGAAAAGGCTAAATATCTCACCAAACTACAATTCCCCGAATTCCATAGCAATGAACCATGACAGTTAAAGTAGCGTTAAACTGGATTATTTCTCTAGTGTGGATGCAGTATAAGACATCTTTAAAGTGTTGAGCATTGCTGTATATTCAACAACCAATGCCCCACCTATTTCCATTTGTTAATTAACCCAATTTCCACAGTCAAAAATGAGACCTGTTAAAAACTCCCTGTGGTATACGAGCAGGGCATAGTTTGAAAGTGAGGAAGGGTATTCAAAGGGTAGTAGTTATTGTACTTTTTATCTTTAAAAGATAAGAGAGAATTACATTCATTTCAAATTACCTGACTCAACATGTGAACCAGATTGAAGTCTGCTTTTTGTGTTCACGGTTCTCAGAATTTTGTGATGAAATTTTCAAAACAAAGTAAAATACAAACAAAAAAAAAATGTTTCCAGCAAAAAATGTTGAGTACAAAGATACTTCCACTCACAAATTTTTCCTGCCATATAAATCATCATTAGAAGATAGAAGGGGTTGGCAATCTCCCAATTTCCTTATAATGTCTACTCATAATGGAAAAGGTGGCTTAGAGGGAGAAAGACTGAGGGGATAGGGCAGCATTGCAAACAAAAAATAAGCTAAAACATAACTCATAAAAAGTACAATGGTACAACAAAAATGATTTTAAAAATCCAATGCACTGCATAAGGCCCATCCCACTACACTGTACAAAGCCCACCCTAACCAAGCGATCAATGTTTAGTGGTCTTGGCTGAAAAACTGAGATAATTTTAACTACTGTTATCTAAATATTTACTGAATGTTTGTATTATGGAAATACATTTTAGTTTTGGTTAACTTTTATTAATAGTTAATTTTAAATAAGTGTATTGTTTCATTATTATGACTTGTGTTTATATTAAATTTTGGAAGCTACCTAGAGATTTTTTTCCCCCTTTAATGACTCGGCATACAAATATTTAAGAGCAACAATGACAACTGGACTGTCAGAAATTAGGTTTTGGGTTATACATTATTAATTGCAAACATGTATGTTTTAATTGTTACTGCAACAAGTTAGCACATACACTTGTCCAAGAAATACTATTCCAAAGTGGGGAAAGTTTGGTTTAAATCAAAAAACTTTAATTCTGTTCCTTAATTATCTAAATTCTCCTTGATCACAGCCACTTCAATGCAATCTAGTTTTAACGTGTTCCATTCTGATATTAAGGGCTACTTATATAAATTTTAGAAGTAAAAAACACAATGTCAAATCTATTAAAATTTCTATATATCATAAGCACTTTTTTTGAGAATCTGAACCGCTTTGGGGAAAGTGAAGAGACAGTTAGAAATCCCCAGGCCCATTTATCTGAAAATCTGTCTTCTTTTGTTCAATTTTCTCATCAAAGTAGCACAGAAAATTATGAAGTGGTTGGCTCACAATTTCTAATTCAGACAATCTGATTCAAGTTTCACTTAGCAGAAACCCAAAACTGAAAGAACTCATTTTACTTTACAGTAGAGCACTTTGTCTATGTATGATGTACCTTCGAGTTGGCTGTCAACCTATGTTGACACCATGAATTTCACAGTGTTTTCTTAGGCAAGGAATAGTTAAAGGTGGTTTTGCCAGTTACTTCCTCTAAAATATAGCTTATAGAACCTGATATTCATTGTGGTCCCCCACAATTTAGGCCTGTAGAATTTCACCAAACAGCAAAAGAAGTTAAAACAAATAAATTGTAGTACAGTGCAGATGTGTCCTCCTTCTCCTTTGTCAAGGTTTCACTGTCATGCTCTCTGGACAAATCCACTTACTCATTTGCCTGTCTTGTGCTAAATATTGCTTCAGTGGCAACAGGTAAAGGTTTATCAGTTGCTTTGGTCTTGGAAGTGAAGCAGCCCTGGTTGGTACATGGATGCAAAACCACCAAAGAATACCAGGTGCTGTAGCCTATATAGCAGATGAAGGAACTGGCAAACCACTTCTGAGTATGCCTTGCCTAAGAAAACCCTATGAAATTCAAGCAACTTGAAGGCATGAGCACAAACATTCGCAGACAGTACTATATACAATATTCAAATAATATTCTCTTTAAAACATCTTACAAATAATTAAAAATCTGCACATCAAATACACATCACAAGATTTACACAAGATAGTGGGAAATACAAGTACAGGGATGCACAATTATGGATGCATGTACAGAAGGCTGTGGTTTAAAAATGGTTGGAGCTTCCAAAACATTTAATAAGAGAAAGCATAAAAGCTCAAAGTTTTTTTTTTACATATTCAGGGGATGTAGTTCACAAAACAACAATGTTTACCTGACAGCTGTTTGGGAGGGAGGGCCATAAGGTCAAATTCTACCTATTCATGCAAACTGACATATAGGGCATATCTGCCAAACACAGAAAGCTGATCTTACTATTGAGAAGCACCATGTTAGTGGTGCTTTAATGCTGCTGTGTGCCAGGAGAGCACCTAAACAAACCATAGAATTTGACTCTGAGTAAGTCATCTGTACCAAGAAACAACTATCACTCTCGTTTGCTCAAAAAACAAGCAACAGATTCCAGAATTTAGACATGTTCATTATGGACTTCTTCTTCGATTTGATAGAAGAGAAAATAATCAAAAGTTAAAACTGTATCTGAATTCACAATGCATAATTTAAAAGCAACAACAACAACAACAACAACAACAACAATGAGTTTAGCTGATCCTGATGAAAACATGGTTCAGGTTCCTGAGTTTTTGTTTGCTTGTTTTTTGTTTTTTTAAAGAAAATCTCATCTCAAGGCTTTGCCATTTTTTTTTGTTAGTAACAGCATAAGTACACATCTGGGGAGAAAGATATGATATTATGTAGCCAGTGACAAGCGAGCAAAATTTTAAGGTATGAGAAAGAAGACTTCCTGATTCTGTAATTAATTCCATGCTGCAGAGAGAAAGAGATGAATATTTGGTACTTCCCTATTTTCTACTACTGCTGTTGATGTACATCTGTCTAGTATAAATTTGTTCATTCCTATAGCAAACTATGAATGATGAACATATAACTTAATGCTTGCATGATAATAAATTAAAGCTGGGGTGGGAATCATACTGGCCTATAGGTGCAAATGCCAACAACCCTAACCAACATAGCCAGTGTTGAGGATTGCTGGGTGCTACAGTCCAACATTTTGAGGGCTACATGGTTTCCATTGCTGCCTTGGAACATGCTAGCTTGGGATAATGAGAACACCAAATTGAGAAATTTTGCCATAGAATAAGGAGTGAACTGGATAATCTTCAGTAATGCAATAGGCATCACCCTGTAGTATTTTAAAAGCTTCCATTTAGTTACTACTGAAGACTTCCTGCTCCTCCCTGAGAAAGCTTTGAAGAGCAGGCTTTTACCCAGATTGAAATAAAAAAAAATAAATCAGAAGCTTACTCTTCTTTTTCCAGCACTTTGTTTGTAAGCTCCCACCTATTTTCAGAAACTCGCAGACTATCAGTGTCCATCTATTATCAGGCTGCCTAGCAATGCATCTTGACTACTATCGGTTTTGGCTTACCTTCCCTTTTATCTTTTAAGTGATAAACTATAATTTAGTTTGCTTCCAGAGAAAAGAAAAAATATATCAGGATTTAATTTCAAATAGTCTTTAGTGGTTTACCTTTTGTGTTTGCTAAAGTAAAAGTAGTGATACAACACTTTTTGGACCTGATTTCAATGTTCAATAACGAATTATTCTACTCTTTGGGGAATATCCAAACACACAGGTAGCACCACCACAACCATATATATTCTGTACTTTTATATTGGACTTTAGGAAGTTATAGAACCACAGAGCTGGAAGAAACCTCAAGGGTCATCTAGTTCATGCAATGACTGTTGTTTTATATTGTCATATTTTAATTGTGTTTGTTTTAAATTTTGATGCTAGTTTAATTTAATTTTAAGGGACGGGTGGTTGGGCTTGGGTTATTGGAACTGTTTTACTTTGTGCTTTTTAATCATTGTAACCCACTTCGATTGGTCTACAGAGGAGCAGGATATAAATAAAATTACTATTATTATTATTATTATTATTATTATTATTATTATAATGTTCAACCCCCTGCCATGCAGGAATACACAATCAAAGCATCTATGGCTATCCAGCCTCTGTTTAAAAACCTCCAAAGAAGGAGACCCCCACCACACTCCAAGGCAGCATACTCCACTACTGAATAGCTCTTAGTGTCAAGAAGTCCTTCCTAATGTTTAGGTGGAAAATCTTTTCCTGTAATTTGAATCTATTGCTCCAGGTACTATTCTCTGGACTTGCAGGAAACAAACTTACTCATTCTTCAGTATGACATCCTTTCAAATATTTAAACAGGGCTACCATATCACTTCTTAACCACCTCTTCTCTAGGATAAACATTCCCAGGACCTTAAGCCTCTCCTCATTGGACATGGTTTCCAAACCTTTCACCATTTTACTCACCCTCCCCTGGACAGGTTGTCCACATTCTTGTCAACATTCTTTTTGAATTGTGGCGCCCAGAATTGGACACATTATTCCAGGTGAAGCCTGACCAAAGCAGAATAGAGTGGTACAGTGCACCTGCACCATATGCAGGTATGCTATATGCGGCTTTAATCTTACATGGAAGATTAAGCCACTGTAAACAGATTGGCGTGCGCTGCACCAAACACAAGAATGCTCTTCCATTGACACATGAGCATATGCATTTCCCCCCATATGCGGGGGGCGTGGAGGGGGCATCCAGAACGGATCCCCCAAGTTTGGGGAGGGCCTACTGTACACTACTTCCCTCCGTCTAGACAATGGTCCTGGAGACTTGAATTCATTTAGATTGACCAGGTATTTCTGTGCTACCTCTTTACTTGTTCTGTGATGCATGTCCCCTACTGTGTAGTCTGCTCCATTTTCCTCAGGTGGAGTACCGTTTTCCTTTTGTGCGAAGACTGAGGCAAAAACATTGTTGAGTAGTTCTTCCTTTTTTCTCTTCCCTGTTAGCATTTTGCCATCTTCTCCACACAATAGCCTTCTATGGACAAAACCCAAGGCTTGAGCCTATTCTGCACTTTAGGGTTCCGAACAGACAGGCCAAATTAAAGCTGCTTCAGGTAATTTTGGAGGTATGCTGTTTAAATGATGCATGCTTCCCAAGAGGCTGGGAACTGTGCCAAAGCCACACTCCAGTCCTAAGGACTGAAGTGCACTCAGTGCTGCTTTGGCACAGTTTCTGGCCTCTTAAGATGTCTGTGGGGCTTTCTAGATTGGCAGGAAAGTGTGACATGAAGTTGCCTTTTCCTTAATGCTTAGCAGTTGCACCACAGCCTTTAGATGGAGCTGTGCTGTTCCGCAGTTTTTAAAAAAGAAGCTGGGAAAACCAGCACCTTTTTAAAGGCACTTCTTCTCCCCTAAAACGCAAAAAAAGCGTTTTCATGGCACACTTTCCCTTTTTCTCATCTAAAGGCTAGAGTTTCATGCAGCCATGAACACATTTCTTTTTGCCAATCTAGAAAGCCCCTGTGTCATTTAAACAGCATACCTCCTAAGTGACCCAAAGCAGCTTTATTTTGGCCTGTCTCTTTGGGCCCTTGGCTTCTCTGACTTCACCCCTATCCATGCTAGCTATTTGTTTAAACTCCTCTTAGGTGATATCTTCTTTTTTCCATTCTGTTTACATGTTTTTCCATATACCTGTCACTCTGTGTGTTTGACTATGCTTGGCTTACCCTTTCTACTGTATAATAAACTCCTGGAGAACATGATCACTCCTTCCTAGGGATCCCATCACTTCCACCCAGTTAACTAGGCCATCACTGTTGGTTAGCATCAGATCTAAAATAGCTGAACCCCGTGTTGCATCTTCCACCAATGAATAACTTCTGTCAATTAAGTTATCTGCAAAGCAAGTGAGGAGTTTGTTGGGCCTTAAATTTTTAGCAGAGTTTGACTCCCAGAAAAATTCAACATAGTTGAAATCTCCCATTACTACTGTATCTCTCCTTACTGAGTACAAGGGCACCTGTTCCAGGAAAGCCTAATCCACATCCTTGTCTGGCTTGGAGGTCTGAAGTAGATCTCCATAATGATATCTCTGTTCTTTCTCTCCCCATTAATTTTTATCCAACTACTCTCAACCTGGCTCCCACTATTTAAGTTATGGAAATCTTCACAAGTTTAATCATTCTTGATACAATCCTGTTGGGTCTATTTCTTTGAAACAGGTTATCCCATTTTGAGCAAAAGGGCTATAAATTCATATTTCAATAGAAAATACTCTATTACTGAATTTCAATCATAAAACCCATCACACCAGGTTTTAGTGATACCTATTATATCTAATTTGCTTTGATGTATTAGGAGTTCAAGTTTGTCTTGTTTATTCCCCACTCTCTGTGCATTAGTATTGAGACATCAAAGACCACAGGCCATTCCCCACAGCTGCCTATTTAAGGTTTTTTCCCTTCCACTGTTGGGATCTTTAACAACTGGACTATTATTTCCAGCACTTAATGAATTCCTGCCATGCAGAATACTGTTTCCCTCTCCCACATAATTCAGATTAAAGGCCTCCTGATCAATTTTTTTTAGATTCTTGCCCAAAACATTCCTGTCAACTGGTGTGAGGTTCAACCTGTCCTTTGCTAGGAGACCATACACCTGAAAGGCCATGGTCCAAGAAACCAAATTATTCTTTGTGGCATTATTTGCAAATCCAGTAGTTCACCTCTGCTATTCTTCTCCCCCTCCTGGATCATGTCCTTCAACTGCAGGAAGAGCTGAAACAACAACCTGTGCACCCAGGTCTTTCAACTTGCTACCCAGAGCTTCATAATTCCTTATGATGGCCTGAAGGCTGTGCCTTGCAGTGTCATTGGTACCCACAGTGACCAAAAGGAAGGAGTAACAGTCAGTGAACTTGACAAGTCTTGTCAGCCTCTCCATTACATCATAGACTTTTGCACCAGGGAGACAGCACAGCACCCGAGACATCTTGTCAGGCCTGAAAACCACTAGTTCTTAACTGCTCAGCAGGGAATCCCCTACCACCACCACACATTTCTTCAGAGGGTTGGCTGCGGCCACCCATATGCTGAATCTACAAGGGTCTCCTGCATGTACCCTGAGGACTGGCAGTACTACTCTTCCTTGCCATCAAGTAAGGTGACAAGGTAAGCTTCAAATCAATTTTGTAGATTCAAGTTTGAAGAATGAATCCCAAAGCATTTCACACACATCTTTTTTAAAAACAGAAATGGTCACATAACCGCCCCCCCCCCAAAAAAAAAAAACAACAGGCATGGCTTCACCTACCTCTGATGTCTTCACATACAGAACAACTGTAAGGAAGAATATAGGCATACATCAGTAAACAGTGCCTTTACTTCCATCAAGTGTGTTTAAAAAGGTACAGTACGGTATTCTGTACATTAGGCCACCCAAATGGAATTGTAAGAAAAGCTTAGTAAAATAAAAAGTCACCCTTGGATGCATTTTGGAATAAGCTTTCAAATGGTCTCTAGAAGGTTCAAAATGCTTTTGTTTATACATGCAAAGGTTACCTGATCTGGATGCTGCATTTCACAAATACATATTATAAGTTATGGATAAAATGTTTGTTGAAACATGTTGAGCTGCTCGTCATTTTTGTGGTGTAGGAAGTTATCCCTGTTCTTTCCATTGTACTTCTTCCTCTGGTACCTTTCTTTTCTTTTCTTCAACCTCTATTAGGCATACAACCATCTGGTACTAAATTTTCTTTTAAAGAAATATTGTCCAGGAGCATCTTGCTTTCATTAGTTAATATCTCCATTTCACATGTCATCAGTAAGGACAAAAATTTTCATGCTACAGACATTGAACCCACAGACCAAGATATTAGAGTTCAAGATTTACCCATATACACAAAGTTGGAAAAGAATCAGCTCAACAAGGCTGCTCATGAATTACTTCATTGCAGTACTGTATAGTTTTCTGGGAAGGGCTATGTCTTCACATGGGATGGGACTGGATGGGATAAGAAGATATAACTTGGAGAGATAACATCATCTGAGTATCAGCCCTTCTTTTCCCCAATTGCCAATGGGAGGGCTGCTCAAAAACCATCTTCCTCACCCTGAGTAGCTCGAAGAGGCAACAGAACCATGTCATGAGTTCTTCCAGCTCCTTACCCTCCAGATCCAATCTCTTTTGTCTCATGACTTTTAAATGGAAACATTGAGGACAGAGTACTGATTTTTGTAAGCCACCCTAGTTATTTATTTTAGTTTAAAAGTGGGGTAAAATTATTTATATAAATTAATTAATGATTTATTAAAGACAGAAAATTTATTAAAGACAGACTAATATAATTCTCAAATTTTCTTGCTCCATTGTGTCAGGGCCCAAACCAGGCTCTTCAGCACTTCAGATCTGGTACAGGGAAATATGGTCAGGCTTTAAACAACCAGAGGGGGAAATTATTTTTAAAAGTATTGTACTGGATTAAAAGGGCATAAAAAAGAAGAAGAAAAGTCTACCATTCTGTGTAGGCCAGGAGGGATCTGGATGAGAGCATGAATCCAGTCCACCTCACTGTGTCCATAGGCCCCACTTAGAAGTGATTGTCAGTTCTGATCTGTGCTCTGATATCTGCAGATCTGGTCATTTTTTGCAGTGAACTTTACAGACTGTAATCTTCAAGCATCCCCTATCTACACACTTATCACTAACCTCTGTTTGCACATTTCCAGGTGTAGCTTTCTAAGCTCTAAAATAGAAAGGCATTTGAAAAAAGAAATGTGCAATCATCTACACAAGCTTCATCTAGCAGATGCTAAACAGTAAATACTAGCATGAGCAAGCATTTTTAGTGGTTTGAAAGCTGTACTCACTTTGAGTGAGTCACACACTCTCAGCCCCAGAAAACCTCATGATGGGGTTGCTGTAAGGGTGCTGTAGGGGTGCCATAAGAAGGTTGTGAGTTCAATACCAGCTTGGGGCTCATGGCAGACTCAGCCTTGCATCCTTCTGAGGTTGCTTTAATGAGTACCCAGCTTGTTGGGGGCAATTAGCTTACACATTGTAAACCACTTAGGGAGTGCTTAAGTGTAGAGATAAGCAGTATAGAAATGTACTTGCTACTCCTTGCTATAAAGAATCCATGGATAGGGAGGGCCAACTGTATATTGTACATAAGGCATTGGCCTTAGAGATGTTACCTAACAGATTTTAACTAAGTCATATTTTTCCCTGTTTCAACAGTTGGTTAAAAGGGAGGTGTGGAACCATCCCACTGTGCCCTATTAAGATAACTGCAGAAAAGGATTTAATGAGCTGAGGACAAAGAGTTTGTAAATTAGCTTAGAAACATCTATATTCTTCATTTCTCTCCAAATCATATACAGACAACTGCTACTGGTGTTTGCCTTTCTCCTAAGTTGCATTTTATAAAGAAGGACAGTGGTCGAAAATGGCCAAACAAGTATCTTTTTGTGACAAAAAAAAAGTCAAGAACACCTGAGATACATAAATCTTTGTAATTGTACTCATTTTTCTGTGTAATTAACAGTAGGCTACCTGAACGGTGCAACATAAGAAACAGTCTCTTGCTACAGTGCAATAAATATAGAAACCCCTTCAGAATTTATTAACACTATCCCTTAGAAAATACAAAGCATGCAGTTACAACTGAACACTGAAAATGGTTTTTAAATGTATACAATGGTCAATTTTGTGCAAGGCCTGCACATTCTTTTTTTTAAAGTTTACTTTCCCATTGCTTTGCTTAGACTACATTACATCAGAAAATGAATTTAATTTGTTTTCTGTTTAAAGGTGGCATTTTGCAATGATAAATAAACCAAAACAATTTTTTTTACTATTCAAATATGAAATTGTTATTGCTAACTTCCATCAACTTCAACCTATGAATGAGAGACCTCCATGTGGCCCTATAATCAACCACCCTGCTCTGGCTTGCAGATTCAGGGCCCTGATTGAGTCTATCCACCTGAAATGTAGGTTTCCTCTTTTCATGCTTCCTTTTATTTTACTAAGCATTATTGTCTTACGTGGGCCATGCCGTAATCCTGAAATATCCATTCATACCTGACAACAAGTAGTGCTGTGGGTGTGAGGAGTGTGGACTGCACCGGGTGACACTTCAGAGGAGGGGGTGACGCCCAGTCAGGTGCTCCTCCTGCCTTCTACGCTACCGTGGCTCTCTCCAATGAGGAAGCCAAGGCACCAGAGAAGGAGGGACAAGTATGCACATATGTGTCCCTTCTGCCTTCTCCAGTGCCATGGCCCTCTCAGATGAGGGAGCCAAAGCATTAAAGAAGGTGGCACAAGTATGGGCATGCCCTTCCCACCTTCTCCAGTGTCATGGCCCTCTCAGAAAGGAATCCAAGGCACTGGAGAAGAAGAGTCAAATGCATCCATGTCCTTCCCACGTTCTCTGGTGCCCTGGCCCTCTTGGTTGAGGGAGAAAATGCACCAGAGAAGGAGAGGTGAGTATGTGCATGCTCCTTCCACCTTCCCCACTGCTCTGGCTCTCTAGTACAAGGGAGCTCTCAATACTGCTTGCTTTTCCTATTATTATTATTATTATTATTATTATTAACCTTTATTTATATAGCGCTGTAAATTTACACATCTTTTAATTAGACGGTTCCCTTCCTTCAGGCTTACAATCTAGAAAGACACAACACAAAAGGAGAAAGGAAAAATGGTGGGGAAGGGGATCAGGTCTAGCAGTTCATCTCTCCCTCTGAGGCCCGGACCAAGGTAGATGGACTGAAGGGAGGGCTCGGCTTCTGAATACATAATTAAATACATCCTGGGGCGGACAAGGGCACACATCTGGGAATGCTTCCCTAAACAATATAGTCTTTAACTCAATTTTGAAACTGGTTCCTTTCTTTTTAAATGGCTGAATAGATAAATTATTCTAGCTAGGACCATCAAATTATTAAAAATGTTTATCATACAGTTTATAATTTTTAAAAAATCACTTGATTACATTTAGACCACATGGTATAGTGGTCAGAGTCAGAGCTTGGAAGTTACTTGGTACTATACCATGAGATAGTATGATTGCAATGTAGCAAGGCAACACCACTCATTTTGCTTCCAACAGGTTTTAGTCACTTTTTTGTTGTGTGGTTTCAAAGACCAGTGGCTGGTAGTATTCTGATATGCTTTAGCTACTTAAAAACAAAGAGCTATCTGAATGATCTTTGAAGAATAAGAAAGTAATGAGCTGCTTTTTATAAACTCTAGCTTTCACAGTTTAACAGTGCTCTGTCTGAACTGCCAAGATTGATCTTCAAAGTTGGTATTGGGGAATCCCAGGAAAGTAGTTTTTGTAGGCTTCAGTATCCAGCTCAGTACACTGATAGTCCTACACATGTGGCAGGATATATCCTTGACTTGGCTTTTGTGTTTGGGCAGACAGAGGATAATGTGGGGGTTTACAACAATCCTGTTGTCACAGTCAGATCATTTCCTTGTGAATTTTGGTTTGGTAGTAGCAGGCCCTTCCTATGGGGATGAAAAACTTCTTAACATGGTACATCCCCAGAGACTCATGTAAGCTGAAGAATTCTCTGGGGTATTTTCCAGCTATCAAGCTTGGTGATTCACTTGAGGACTTGGTAACCTAATGGAATCATGAGATGGAAAATACAACCAATGAAATGGCCTAGATAACAGCTAGAATGCAGGTGCACAGGTTACAGAGAATGACTCTCTTGTGCCTATTATCCAGCAGGGAAGCATACCATGCCTCCACTATTGCAACTGCAACCTGCTCTCCAGCAGTTATTCTGATCAGCGAGGAACTTGGTTTAGGATTAGGCACAGAGACTAGAGGCAAAGTTCTTTGTTACCTCTGTGACTGGTTTACTAGGCCCCTAGAGGAAAATGTAGTTATTATTCAGATATTGATGCTATGTTATTGAGGAAATGTCCAGAGTCCCATCTGGTCAGTTACTGGGATAAGTTGTTGTCTTGATGGACTAGATGCCTGAACTAGTCTGCCCCACTACATATAAGCTTTACCCTTGCTTATCTTGTCTGATGAAGTCTAGCAGAGGTGGATTGAGCAGTTTGGTAAATAACTCATTGCAGCAGGAGGAGATGTGAGCTGCTTTGAAGGAGGTTGTAATGCATTCTCTCTTGAACTGCACCTTCATGGACTCAGGGGTGTTTGAAAACTACTTTACCACTACTAATTATCTCCTTTAGGGCAAAGTGCTTGAGCATATAGGGGCTGGGTAACTCCAGACATTCCATTTCAGGCTGGTTTCAGGTCACCAAACGGCACTGAAACAGCCATACTGATGACCTACCTTGGGTGAAAGACAGGAAGTGTGTACTACCTTGTTGATCTTTCTCAATCTCTCAGAGGATGCACAGGGTGCTCACCAAAGATATGAGGAAGAATCTTTTCTTGAGCAAAAAGAAGACAGATATAAAGTTGAGAAACATATTTGAGAGCTGTCTGCATACTGAGGATAGCTGCAAGTATTATTTGCCAATGAGGCTGCAGAAGGAATGTGCAAGGAGAAAAAGTTAAAAAAAAATTGATAGCTTGCTAACTTGTTAACTAGCCCAAATGTGTGTGCTGAATGAAGTGAAGGCAGGGAAACTTTGAAAGTTAATTAAAAGCATAATTGTAAGTTAGAGGGCAGAAGTGGGTTTCAACAGTTAGAAAGGAGCTAGACATTGCTAATTTTAGGCTTTTGAATTCAAAGCGTACTTGTTTGGCTTCTTTGAACTAATCAACAATATTCAAGAATTATTGAAAGTGAAGCTCTAAATAAGGGTACTCTCATTTTCTGAAACTTTTCCCAGCAGTTATAAATTCACCTGGCTTTGAGCATTACAGCAAATTACATGTGCCACTGCTTGTAGTAGCAGTCAAGTGATGCATCACCAAATGCTGAATGCACCTCATGAGCAAACTGCAGAGTTACTGGTAGTGAGTGTCACTTGCAGAGGGAGCCACAACTTGTAATTTGGAATTTGGAAACGCAGTTACAAATAATTCATTACTTTTCATTAATCCCTTTCTCTCAATAATGAAAGTTTAGCTACTACATTACAATACAATCATGATTTAAATAGGGATAGCTGTAATTTTTTAACAATATAGCTAACTTTTTCATTCTTATAATCTTAGGGCTGTGGCCATTTTAAATAGCAAAGAACACAAGGTCAGGCTGCTACCTCGTGCTGAGGCAAGAGTGAAACTGAATGCTATAGAATTCTGGAATTTGTAGTTTGTTGTGGCACTCTAACAGAGAAGACTAAATATTTCAGAAAAGTATATATTCCAGAATTCCATAGCAGTTAAAAGAGTGTCAAACTGCATGAATTCTGCATTCTGCAATTGTTGGCCATTTAGTAAATTCAAATGGCCATTTAATAAATTCAAATTTCTTGGATTTTGCCCAATTGCTGCATGGCCAAAGGAGGAGGGGCCAGTTTGCTAAAGATACCCTCCTCATGCCATCTTAACTAAGGACAGAAACAACAGAATGAAGGCATCTTACTAACATCTCTATTTGTTCTCCTGTTTGGTATGTAACATCTTGCCTAATGAAGAAGTGAATGGGGCTTCAAAAGCTTGCAACACGTATATTGTGCATTTCAGTTGGCCAATAAAGGTATCACTGTTTGGTGGATTCTTCTTTGAATTTACAGTACTAAATGGCCAACCCAGCTACCCCTGCATGTTTTCTAGGTAGAAGAAGAGTGAGCTTTGTAGCACACTCTTTTGTTAATAAGCCAGAACAGTAGAATTGTAACACTGAACTGTGAATTTTAGTAAGTAAAATGTATTTATTTTAGCTAGCTCCGAGTAACAGGATGCAACTTATTTTTAATTTTAATAAGATGAAACTATTTCATTTTAGAACTATTACAGCAACAGATTACTTTTAAAAGTAATGCTTAATGCTCTGAATATGGCTGTTAGCTTTTCATCATCTAATGGAGCCATAGGTTCCTCTTTTCTCATTTAAATAAATACTTCCTTTTTGCAATATTCTCTTCATTGCACTGTTCTTTATTCACACCATCTTGAGTATTAGCAAATAACATTCCTTTATATTCCTAACATATCAGTTTCCATGGGGGATGTATATATTTTATTTACCTAGTTCCTTTCAATTCCCCACTCCCCCTTTTTTCTCTTTAATATCAAAATAGCTATTACTGACAGCAGCAATAGTAGCATATACTGTATGTTCTTGTTGTGTGTCTCCAAGTATTTTTTAACTTATGGTGACCCTAAGACAAACCCATCACAAGGTTTTCTGAGGATGGAGAGTGTGTGACTTAAGGTCACTCAGTGATTTTTCGTGGCAAATGGGGATTCAAACCCTAATCTCCAGAGTTGTAGTCCAACATTCAAACCACTATGCCATGCTGCCTCCTGGTAGCATTTATACAGTATGCTTATTGCAAAAAATTATCCAGACATTTGAAAGCTTATTGTCTGATGCTCCCAGAATCTCCTACTCCCTTTTAGGCAACTGAAGCTACTGAAAAATCCCCAAGACTGAATACAAAAATAGATATCTCTGGGTGGCAAACCTGGTCCATCTTTTTTTTTAAAACTACTAATGGGAAAATAAAACCCCTTTATTTAGAAATTTACATATAAAATAGGATGCCTCAAAGAAGAGGACAAAAATATTTCCCCTTCACTATTAAAGGAAAAGAAATAAAATGAAACTTATTATGAGGAACAGAGAAATCAGACTGCCATCTGGCTATCAGGGACCCTCCAGAGTGCAGACAGCATTGTCATGCAGATAATGAAGATTAAAATAACACTCATTCCTCAGGACAAGCTCACAGGAGATCCGCCTACAGCTGGTGTTTAAATCCTTCAAAAGCAGGATATAGCAAAAACACACACTGGGTGGAGGGAGGGGGATAGCACTTTTCTGGAAGAGAGCACACCTAGCCGAAGTCATCTTGCTGGAAAGACTTTCCTTAAGGAAGAGAAAGGGATTAAGGTTTCCTGAGGTGCAACTGACCTGCTGTTGAACAGAGTAGGACTGTGGCAGCAGAAAAGATAGTAAGAGAAAGGCAGAAACCACAATGGAGTTTGCTTTCTGATGCAGGGAGGTGTGGAAGGACTGACAGGTGGACTGTGAAGGTATTACTGTCAACAACAAAATGCATTCTTGGAGTGGAGGGACAGAATCTGGTAATGTGCCAAGGATATGGAACAGATAAATTTGTAAAAATGCAGAAAAGGAGAAAATGTGTTTTTAAACAAACAAAATGGAGAAAGGAATGACTTCTGTTACATAACCCCCAAGACCTCAGGAAAAGCACTACCTGCTTTCTAGTTCTAGGAAAAACTCTGGGGAAAGGCAGTTGCACTATTACATGAACTAAAATAGTAACTTGCTCTTCCCTATGAGGATTTTCTCCTTGTTTAGCTATCATATGAATATTTAAGCTTTAGGACATTTGTCCATAATTGCGAAAACAATCATGATTTTGTTCTATGTGAGAAAAAAGAAGAGTCAAGAACTATAGAGAAGCAACCTTTCAGCAGCATTCCTTCAGTGCTGTAGCATATGCTGAAATAAATTAGTTAGAGGTAGTACAGACTGGCACTTTGTGCTGGCCTGACTGCGGACTAGGGTTGCATGAGGTCTGAGTGTGCACACACTCAGCAACAATAGTCCTGGGCACCATCATGGTTCATGCCAGTACAGATTTTGCACACCATGATGATGTCACTCATGCATGGAGCACAAACAGCGCCGCACAGGAGGAGTATCATAAGGCCACATCACAGCCCTGATGGTATTCTTGTAGTACCGGTAATAGGAGCCACATTTCACAGCTCCTTTTTCCAGCGGGTTGGAGGCATGGTGTCCAGTTGCCGCATCTCCACCCAGTGCATCCAGGGGCGGCACAGAGCCGCTACTTTTGGGCTGTCTGTGCAGCCCTTTAGTCTTAAAGGTCTCTATAACATGGGGTTAAAACAGCAGCTTACCTTTCCTAAATTCAGTGCTAACTTGGAAGGCAGTTGGGTCCTATCACACAGAAATTGCTGCTGAATCACTGCCCAGGTCCATCCCAGATGCAGCCCGGTTCATTTAAGCTGCTTCCGCTGCCATTTTTAGAAGTTGGAAGCTTCCGTGTTGAAAAAAACTTCTAAAAATTGCAGCAGAATCAGCTTAATTGACCTGGACTGCATCCGGGATACAGCCAGGCTATGATTTGATGGCAATTTCTGTGTGATAGGACTTGGTTGCCTCCCAAATTAGCAATGACTTGGGGAAAGATAAGCCACTGTTTTGACCCCATGAGATAGGATCCAAAGTTGCCACAAGACTACTCTCCTGCCTCTAAAACTGAAACCGACTAATATGACTATATTTTTTGAAAACTGCTTGCTGAATTCCAAATACCTTACAATGTGAAACACTATGGCCCAAATAATGGTCAGAAGGCCTATAATAAGATTCAGCTGCTTTTGATCCTTGAAGAGCCATGTTCAGGATTCTCATAGCAAGAAGTGGGGGTTACAAATATTACCAAAAGGTTTTTCAAAGCCTACAGGCTGTAAAACAATTCCCTGAATATGTTATCTCCTTACATGGGTTGGGTTTCATCAATCTGTTGGTGGTTTTAGCTGATTGTTTTTGATATTATTTTGGAGGGGAAATGTACTATGGCATCATTGTCCATAGGTCCTAGGTATGTTAGACAGTTATGGTTACTTGTGTTTATTTTGCATTTTTCGCATGTAAAAACACTCTTCAACTATCTCAATATGGCAGAAACAGTCCCAATTAATACTTAGTTATCCCACTTTTCCAACATCTTTTAAAATGTCCTAGTTTCTTTCTCCTCCTGCCATATTCCCCCTTTGTTCCTTTCACCTTACTTAAATTCCTGCAAACTGAGTTCTGGGGGAAGAGGACAGGAAGATGCAGGCTCTTGCCTTTCCCAGTAGGCTCAAATAAATGCAAACTTTTGCAGCCTTTCTTATCTTATCTGATCTTTAATATTTTTGCCATCTTGATTATAGTCTGATGTTGCCTGGCCACATGTGTGCAGGTGTTAATCTGTGAAATGTTTGAGGCTATGATAAAGTCAAGCTACAAAAATCATTAAGTAAATAAACATAATCACATATAAAATTACCTACTAGACTTCTAGAAGGTAGCACTGCATGCATTATTATGTTTGTTGTTGTTTTTGTGGTGTGCCCTCAAGTAGTTTTTGATTTATGGTGATCCTAAAGTGATCTTATTATGGGCTGGAGGTAGGGTTGCAAGATTTAATCAGAGGGGGTTATCCTTTGCTTTCTGAGGCAAAGAGTGTGGGATTTGCCCAAGGTCACCCAGTGTTGATTATGTATTTAAATATATCTATATATTTTTAAATGAATAATGTTGTGTGCCTTCAAGCCATTTCCAACTTACTACACTTGATCTTAGCCAAAAGGCCGAGACAACATTGCACAATTTTCATGTATTGCATAATATTGTTTTATTTTATATTTTATCCTTTTATATTGTTTACATTGTTCATGCTGGTCATTGACCATAATAAATTTCATTTCATTTCATTTCCAACTTACAGTGACCGAAAGGCAAACCTGTCATGGGGTTTTCTTGGTAAAATTTGCCTTTATCTGAGGCTGAGAGAGTATGAATTGCCCAAGCAGGGATTTGAACTCTGGGCTCCAGATTCATTGTCCAACATTCAAATCAAATAAATCAATGACACCCCCCCCCCCCGGCTGTGCATTATCAGCACCTAGGCATTTTTTGGATTTTGAGTGCTAAAGTTTACAAATATAGTTTACAGATATAGTATATTAGCACAATGTAAACTTAAAACATCCTATATAAATGGTAAATTATATTATTAAGTGCTTGCAGAAAAAAATAAATCTAGAAAATGGACAGTATCGCTAAACTGGCATACTTGATACAATTTTTGCAAGGTAAAACCAATAAATAAAAGGTATTATTGTCTTTTATAACAGGTACATGTCTTTAGACAGCAAGACAAGGCCAAACATCCACTTATATATTATAATTACATTACAGGAGCTGGGTGTAGAATCATAGAGTTGAAAGAGACCACAGGGGTCATCCAGTCCAACCCCCTGCCATGCAGGAACTCCCAATCAAAGCATCCCCGACAGATGGCCATCCAGCCTCTGCTTAAAGACCTCTAAGGAAGGAGACTCCACTGCACTCCAAAGAAGTGTATTCCTGTGGTGATTGTTCCATGTTTATAGATTACCACAAACAGTATGGAGTGTATCCATACTTCATTAGCTACACCCAGTCCTCAAAAGTCCAGTGGTTGTCCAGGTGGAAGAAATCAACACCCATTATAGTCAAATGGCACTATACCCATTATAGTCAAACATAAGAGCAATAAACAGACAATAATGGAATTAACAGATAGTCAGTTAAAAAAAATCCTACAATATCTACTCAGCAGTAAACCCTACAGAATTCAATAGCACTAGGGACCTGTACAGACTGGCACTTTGTGCTGGCCTGTGGGCAGAGCCAGAGGACAGCATCCTGATGTCCCTATTCCTTTGTTACTATAAGAGATTAATTGTTATTGTAGGCAAAAACTATCTGGGCCTAAATCCTGTTGTTAGTCATTACTAGAGTTGAACTGTTGGATCCATTGGATTTAGCTACATATTCACTTACCTATCAACAACTAAATAAATGGTGGTAGTCTAGCTGGGATTGAACAATTCTGACTATGGTATACAGTGGTCCCCCGGGTTACGAATCCCCCGGGGTACGAAAACCCCGGGATCCGAAAGAGCTGGGGCCGGAAAAACGGCCCTGGTTTCCGGAAAAAAAAACGGGTTAAGAAAGAAAAGCGGCGCGAAATTCAAATGGCGCCAAGTCTTTTCCTATTCTTACAGTGGTCCCCCGGTTTGCGAATGTTTTCGGGTTACGAAAGGGGTGCTGGAACGGATTACTTTCATAACCCGGGGACCACTGTATGAGTATACAGAAAAAAAATACTGTGGTTACCCTTCAAATAAAGTATTATCAGTCTTAGTGTACAGTAATTGTTTCTTGGTATGCAGCATTCACACTTACTACTGTCTGGAATTGGCGGCTTGTCTATACTATTAAAATACTCCCCATTCTGTTCAATTAGAATGTGATCCTGACACAAAAGATTCAGCAGAATTTGTGCTGTAAGGAGAATCCTCAAACTCTGCAGAAAAAGGAATGTCAGTTTTTACCAGAACATTCACAAGGATGCCCATGATCAAATGTATGACTGTCTGTCCTCTTCACATAGATTTGCATGGCCATGCATTTCTGGCAGAGGGAGGCAAACAGATGCAAATTTGCACAGGAAAGTGAAAACAATTAAGCATTAATGTGAATGTGTGAAAGTCTACAGCTATTCACACAATGCACTTACAGGCAGACTAACCCTCGAGAGTCTTGATCTGCGAAGATGCTTAAAATCCTCAGAAGCCTAAAATCTGATGTAAAGTTTTCCCCCATAAATTCAACTCTCTTACTCCCTAGAAACACCATAACAGCAAGCCATACCTATTTATAACAAGGCCATCTTGCAAAGGGCAAGAGGGAGACAGGAAAGTAGACAACTACTTTTTCAGTTCTGTCACAGAAACTTATTAAAGGGGAACAGTCTCCATTTCACGCCCACAGAAGTATTATTTTTGGTGATGCTGCTTAGCCAGAAACCTGTTAACAGTCTCTAATTAAACTCCCAATGCTGTGTGTCTCTTCGTATTCATCTATCTGTGGCTAACAAAAGCTCATCTGTGCACCAGCCCTTAGTTTGTCACTGGAAAGATGGCAAGGAATATTTTTATTTTGTGCCACCTTAGAAACCAATTTATCGCCACTGGAGATTTCACAAACAAGAGCAATCCTTTGCAGGATTGAACAGAATTTTATGTGGTCTTGACTTCCTCAGGTAACATTCAGAACAAACTTGCAAATTTAAATATCTTTAACTATCAGAAGACATTAACACTGTAAAATCTATACCCTACTTTTATTGTCTTTATCCTCCAGCAGGGATTAGAACCAACCACAGGATTCCTTTGAATCATGCACATCTTGTTCATCTACCGTCCTGAGTGAATAATTCAGATCCTAATTCAGAAAACAACCCAATCCACCTAAGGGAGATTGGAAGGTTTCCTGATTCAATGTCTAATGAAGTGTGTGCTGTACTTTTTTATCTTTACAATGCTCTGAAATGTATTTTAACTGTTAAATAGTTTATTTAATTATCTGTTTAAACATTTGTATTACATATTATAATATGTAATATATCATACACTGTAGCCCCCCACCCCCTTTGGATCCTGAATTGGGAAGAAGGCTGTATATATATAAAACTAAAATAAAAATAAATTTGTGACCAAATTTTTAAATCACCATTTAGAATATCAGATCTTTGTGCCTCCCACTCGCTATAGTTTGTGCAGGATGCAACTTTCTAAAAACAAAGTTGTATGAATTACCCATTCCTAGTTGTCTTTTCATTAATCTTAATGTTTTACACAAAAGATGGAAGTTCTGCAACCTATAGGGAGTTTTTGTGCAATCCTCAGACCCTTCTCTTGAAGCCCATGGAAAACAATCCTCTCCCATTGTAAAATGGAGAACTAGAAGCTTCCAGGGGAATGATTCTTCATATTCCCTGCATCTTGTTTCATCACCACCAACCAGTTAAACAAAACTGGAAGTACTGTACAGCTTGCAGGGACCTGTGAAGCTGGGAAATGGGGTTATTTCTCCAGAGTTACTCACCAGTTATCTTAAAGTAAAGCCATTGTCTTTAAAACTGTGATAATGACAATTCAAAAAGCTATGTCAGTCATGCAGGATTGGCGTTTCACTCAGTTAAATGTCTACGCATATATTTAACTTTAAAACCACACATAACTTAATAATTTGAATCACTCTCTCAAAGCACATGTTCAAGAGTTATATAGAAAGGGGATCAATTCTAGTACTTTCAAGTGAAGCTTATATAATAGTACCTTGCTGCCTGGAAAGAACCCTTAATTGGAAAGGAAGATTCTTCACACTGATCACATAATGCTCCAAAGATTACCCCAAACCATTCAAAAGAAATTTACATGCCAAAGCCCCTTATGGAGAAGCAGGTCTCCTTGAATTCAATATTTAATTACCACTGTGAGTTTCCACCCACTCTGAGGGATTGGGGGTGCAATTATAAAAATACAAAAGTTACTGTCTTTTCATTACATTCACCAACCCATTCCCCAGATGAGAATTTAGCTCTTAAATGCAATTGTTACCACAACAGTCAAAGTCTACTTGTCAAAAATAGAAATTCAATGGCATATTGATAAAATGCTCTCGGCATAATGATGCCTCTGAAAGTTTGTAATTTTTACATGATTATTATAAAAAAACAGTCACCATTCAAATCTGTACAATTAATGCTAATGGAGAATGTTTACAAGGACATGTTAACATCTGGCTGTGAAGATTTAGGTAGGGTTCTAGAATAACCTGAGGGGTAAATAGAAAACTACGGAAGGCACCATAATGTTGTTTCACTCAGTTAATAGGTGTCCTTGCCACGTTCAAACCAGAAAAAAGCTATACTTTGAACAAGAAAAGATTCTTTATATCATGCTGTAAAAGTGCCCAAGGGTCAGACTCTCACAGGAGGCAGATTTCTAAGATGAAAGTACCCACTGGATAAATAAACGCTCAGACTAATCCTTACAAGTTCAGAGATGGAATGGATATTAAACTGGAGGAGATTCTAGAGGAGCAAAATCCAACCCTGGGGTTTTTGTTGTTGTTGTTGTTGTTGTTGTTGTTGTTACTTGTACTGCAAGTCCATATCACCAACTAATTTATTTTCATCTAATGAAGGGGGGAAATTGAAGGTGGGAAGAATCTATTGTCAGTTTCACCCAGGATCATGCCTTGAGCAAGTTCTACTTTTCAATTTTATTAATATGCTAGCACCTGAGCAAAAAGGACAAATCAAAATCATGGCCAAGACCATTCACAGAGTTTTGTCCACGAAAAACAAATATGGACACATTCACAGCAGAGGGAAAGAGCATACAAGCAGGGTGGATCATGCTTTGCTCCCCCTGTTTTCTCTATTTTTATCCTAGCTAGGCTAAAAATAAGAGCCATCCGCATCAACTGTAGCTGTGCCAAAGTATTTTTTAAAAAACAAAAATAAAAAAGGCCCTCCTTTCTATGTGAAACCTTCAGTTAAGCTGCATCATTTTATAACTTTCCATACTTAAGATTCACTGTCTAATATCAATGATGATCTAACCATTTAATTAAAAAAATAAAACGTAAAACATGATTGCCCATTTTAATTTTTCAGTAGTAGTACTAACCTTTGAAAGGACACTTTTACTCATTATGTGAAGATACATCACCATTTACTATGTATTATAATTACATGTGATTACTGGGCATATCGGATCACTCCTCTCCTTCCCTGCTCCCCTTTACTCTTCTAGTTTAATACAGTAAACAATTCAGACAATCTGAGAGAAAGACAGCCGAGGAACAGACATGTTCTGTTTTGTTTAATATTTCATGAAATCAGAGAGTTGTTTAATGCAGCCTAGGCTAAAAGAAAAATTCAACCTTGAATTTTTATTTTCTTTTTAGCTTTAAAATGATAATTCTACTTCACAACAATAGCAAATTATCAAAATAATTGGATAAAGGTCACAGGATACAAAGACTCTGACAAAAAAGCACTTTTTACACTTGTATTATCCCTGCCTTAACCTTCTTTTCTTCCCCATCCTCTGTCTAGCTGGAAGGTTTTTAGCAGCACTGGCACTGTGAGCAGGGTGAAGAAGGGCTGGAGAAACATAGACTTTCCCTGTCAGGTTACAACAGCATTAAACTGCAGTAAACAATGCAATGAAGCTTAAGATGGGGAACAGTGCAATTCTACTCTCATTTATCCTACTGTAGTTGAGAGTGTCTCGTACAGCAGGCAAAGTAAATGTCAGCTTCCTCCAGAATCCCTTACTCATAATGAATAAAATACAAAATAGAATCAAAAAGGAAGAACGTATTACCAGCTACCCCAGTGTGTGTGTTTCTGTGTGTCTGTGTGTCTATGTTTGGGGGGCAGGTTACACATAGCTCTATAGATTTGAACATCAGAACTGGAATCATAAGAAAGATGAAGGATGATGAAAGAAAAAAAAATGTCCCTGAATGCATTCTGGAAGATGGTGCCTAGAAAGTTGAAAATGGTGCCTAGAAAGTTGAAAATGTTTTTGTTCAATTATGCAAGGCTTAGTTGACTTGGCTGTTTCATATGCATATTGTTAGTTCCAGGTAAAAAGTTTGCAGAAACTTATTTAATTGCTCTTCTTTTTTGTGGTATAGAAACCTATCCGTATTATTTCCATGTTATTTCTGTCCCAAATACCAAATTTTAAGGTATCAGTAAAGAAGTTTAGATATTTTAGGTATATTAAGGAAGTAATTTAACTGAGATACCTGTATAAGTAGAGTATCTATCTAGGTCCTACAACACAACTCTATGGTTAACTTTAACCAAAAGTTGCACTGAAGGACCTAGCGATTCCTAGACAGAAGACTCTACTAGGCATTTGTAGCTTCTCCAGTGCAATTCTATGGCCAGTATCTGGCAGAGGTTGATCACAGAGTTGCACTGGAAGACCTAGAGATTCCTAGAAAAGTGTTCTTTCAGGTAAAAGCATAGTGTTTTTGTTATTTGTGGTTTTTCCACATTCACAGGGCTCCTGTACCCCTAACCCCAGCAAATATAGAGGGATGAGTGTACTGCATTATTTACATTAGCCTTTCCCAACCTGCTGCCCTCCAGATATTACACACTACAACTCCAAAGAATCCCACCCACCAATGAGAATAGTTGGAAGTGCTTGGGAAGTTGTACTCCAAAGTATCAGGAGGCACCAGGTTGGGGAAGGCTGATCTGCATAATGCATATGAACATAAGTCTTCAACACAATGTACATGGTCTCTATTTTGAAAGATTAGCCCTGCCCAGTCATTCTTCTGAATGTACAAAAAGTAGATGCATATATAGTATGAACGCTGGCCTTGCCCCCTAAGTCTCAGAACCTGCTGTCTAGTCTCTACATAAAATGACAAAGTCTGAAAGGATGTTTTTACTCAATATTTCTTGAAGACAAGTTAACTATTTGAACTTGCATAAAAACAAGTAAAATATCGCTTCACATAAATTTACAAAGTCCCCTAACTTTGATAATAATGAAATGTTTAAAACATTCACAGAACTTAGTCGTTATGCACAATGGAGTGTTACAATAGCACTCAAAGGGTGTATCATGGGTTCAATTAATATTTACTTTTTAAAGCACAAAGTGTCCAAGTTAACATTAGTATTATGCAAGTACAGTGAAAGAAAGCCCTGGATTTACACACCTACACATCATCTTACGTGATCAAGTTAACTTCAACAAGTGAACCTCAAGTTAACTTCAACACATGGTGACCCTGTGGATGAGACATCTCCAAGCCCTTCTGTCCTCAGCCTCCCATCTCAAGTCTGGTAGGCTCAAAGCCTGTGTCTTCCCTGATTGAATTTAACCAGCACATGGTCTTCCTCTCTTTCTTCCAGCAAGATTTCTGGCTTGATCTGTTCTAGAACTCATTTCTTAGTCTTCATGGCTGTCCATGGTATCCTCAGGATTCTGCTCCAGCACCACATCTCAAATGAGTTTATTTTCTTCCTATCAGTTTTTTTCACTGTACAGCTCTCACTTCTGTACTTTAGTGTTCAGAGCTATGTCTTTACACTTTATAATCTTGTCTACTTCTTTCATAGCTGTCCTTCCCAATCCTAGTCTTCTAATTTCTTGACTACAGTCTCTGTTCTGATCAATATTTGAGCCAAGGTGTGTGAACTCTGACTATTTCAATATTCTCGTTTTCTAGGGTGAATTCTAAAATATATTTTTACAATTCAAGATCATGTAGAATTTCATTTCTGTTTGCTTTCAGCAATAAGTTGTTCAAAAACATCAACAGGTACCTTAATAAATCCAAGGGGAAAAAACTTGAGAGTTTTTTTTAAATGAATATAGGAGAAGTTGTGATTGACAGATTCACCCATTCATACCAAGAGTTTTGAGGATTTAGAATTTAACAGTCTGGCTTACATCTACCATTTGCCATTTTAGTACTGAATTAGGGTTGCCATCTCCAACACCTGTACAGTAGCAGGCAGATACTATCCACACTGGCAAACTGCACCCATTAAATTTTGCTGGTACAAAAAAGAGATAATTTCATTTCCATTTAAGAATTTACCAAAATCACAATTTCTTCATATCTGAATGGAATTTTTTTTTCAGTGAGCACAGGAAAAAATAAAATGAACATATTTGCCCACCCATATTTCTGATATTTCTTGTATTGTAGATTGGATAACACTGTAAAGCCTAAATATTCAGAATTCAAACAGCTGATAGAAACAATGCTATTTTGAACTAACATAAACAATCTTTTTTAAAAGAAAAAATGCAGTTCTGTTGCTCCATCATATAACTGACAAATGGCATGCTTCAAAGCCCTGTGTGCACAGGATCCATAGAAAAAGGGAGGGGGGGGGGAAGTGCTTTGCTTCCTCTGCAGCTGCAGCTAACAAAATATTCCTAGATCATTGCTGAGATCAGTCAGTCATTATCATGTAGAAATAAAGGGGGTGTAAACAGAAACATCATGTGCCATGTTAAATTCTATCTTGAGCTTAAGCTTTGAAAATACAGTGAGCGGAAAAGGTAAAAAAAATACTAAAAGGGAATCAAGTACATTTTGAAGTTGAAAAATATAAAGAGGGAACAAAGTACAGTATTATAGACCAGACCCAAAAAAACAGGATGTATCAATTATTCTGCCATTGCATCATATTTTACTACAAACTGTTTTGGCACCTATAGAGATAAAAGATTTATGGCAAAAGAGCAATATATAACAAATCATGCTCAGAAGGCACCATCATTGTCCTTTCTTTCCCAAGATACTTCTTCCTCTCAGTTCTACAAACCTCCATATAGTCAATGCATTTAATTCTAGTCTGGTTTGTTAAAAGGTGAGATGAGAAATAATTCAGGTATATCTAACCATAGTTTCTGCAGATGACCAACACAATTGAACCAGTTCACAATACACAAATCTTAAAATATTGGGAACTGTTACACTGTATCAATCACATCTCTCTCTCTCTCCCCCCCCCCCAATATGCTGTAATAAGATACAGAATTTTCATGGAAAATAGTTAATTACCTTACACCAGGTCAGGCTGTTACTGTCCACCAAGAATAATACTATCTACTCACAGTGACAGTGGCGCTTCGAGCATTTTACGAGACCCAGAATTTCCATTTTCATTACTAAAGATATCAGAAACTGAATCTGAGACCTTCTGCAATAAAAGCAGGTGCTTTTCCTTTGATGAAAAAATGTAAGAATCACTACCCTTATAAAGATGACAACTAAAATATTTTGCACAACAAATAAATCATAGCTAGCATTTTATTTGAAATGCAGAGTCTCAAATTTGAATATTTTAATTTGACTTGCTCGGTGCTGAGGATGACTATTTTTGTCATAGAGTAAACAGAACAAAAATAAAGCAGGATGCTAGAATTCCAACAACCACTCTGAATGAGCAGCCAGCTCAGGAAGAAGCTCAAGAAAGACAGAGCCTTTACCAAGGTTAAGCCCACACCAATGCACACATTTCTCTGGTGTGTGAGACTAGAGAAATGCCTGATCCTTTACTGTCTGACACCACTGTAAATAGAACGCCTGGTCAGCTCTCACATTTCTTTGGTTTCAGAACAATGCCGTGACAGGGCAGGTTTGAATCATGCTTCTAAATGTACTTGCAAGATATCATATTTCTTTTTACATCTCAAATACTCCTCCTAGTGTATGTGACGTTTATTTTTAAATTATGTGCCTGCATTAGCTCAAGGGGGCACTTAAGGAGTTAGCTTTCATTCTACCATTGCCACTACCCCATTTATTTAGTTTCAGTACCTTCTTTTTATCCCTTATACTGACAAAGAAAGGTCAGTGAGCACAGGAGCAAAACTTAGTATTCTCAGCAGAGCATCATGTCAAAAGAGAAAAAAATCAACAGCTGCAAGGAACTAAAGTAACTCATTTTTATTAGGATAATGCCCATGAGCAGAAGGAGGCAAAGCATGCATTGGGAAGAGAAGAGGATGTCTTGAGGGGGAGAGGTTTCACATCAGGAGGATAACATTAATTTAAAATTTAAATTGCTACGAAGATTTTTTAAAGTATGGCTCATACTGGGGGCTTTGAACAACAAAACATCAGGTACTGTTTTTGTTACTGAGCAGATGTGAACTTTGGAGTTAATGGCCTAGATTGGGGTGGGCAACATACAACACCCAAATTTTATTTTAAAAACCCTATAGCTCTCTTTCCTGTTGGCCCTGTTGCTCAACTTGCTGTGGTGGTAATGATGTCAGGAGGAACTGACAGTAAGAGCTGTTCAACAGTAGAACACACTCCCTCAGAGTGTGGTGGGAAGTCTTTAAACAGAGGCTGGATGGCCATCTGTCAGGGATGCTTTGATTGGGAGTTCCTGCATTGCAGGGGGTTAACTGGATGGCCCTTGTAGTCTCTTCCAACTCTATAATTCTATGATTCTATGAAAAGCCATGCAATTTTATTTTTTTTTTAGCTTTTCAAGTTAAGTATGTAAATACAGGGCACCTTGGTTACAATGCCAGTTCTCATAACTGGAAGATCAGAAGGTTGGCAGTTCGAGGCCCAAGTGCCACTTGATGGAGTCGGCTCCTGTCACTAGTCCCAACTTCTGCCAACCTAGCAAGCAGTTCAAAAGCATGCAAATGCAAGTAGATAAATAGGTTCCTTTTCAGTGGTAACAGCATTCAGTGCAGTCATGCTGGCCACATGACCACCAGAGCAGTCTTCAGACAAAGCTGGTTCTTCGGCTTAGTAACGGAGACGAGTACTGCCCCCTACAGTTGATTACAACTAGACATTCATGTCAAGGAACTACCTTTACTTTACCTTTTATTCACTTTTACAGTTGGTGTCCCTCCCTTTAAAACAATATCTGTGCCCTCTTTTCTAAGGTAAAATATGGCCCTGGAAATCTCTTGGATGCTTGATTTGCCCTTTAAAAAAGGTGTATGTATTGTTTTGAAAGAGAACCCCAGCAACATAAATTGGATAAAAGGTGCTCTGGGAACACATGTGTTGATTCAAAGATACAACATCTTTTCACTGCCATAACAGTTCATTTGGCAGGTAGTATGTCTGTCTGATCCCTAAAGGTCACTCACCCCGGCCTAAGATCAGCCATTCTGATCAGAATACTGTACTGAAATAGGGGTTGTGGACACTGCTCATGATTCTTTGAGACTAAGGTTACCCTGAAACATCTCTGCTATTGTGTTTGCTCCCATCTCTCAATTCAACCCAACTTTTGGATGGAAATGGGTGAGTATGGGATTCTAAAAGCAGCAGGTAAATCTTCAGCCTGGGATGTAGGCTGATAAACAAGCACACTGATAAGCAAGATCAGATTGTTTTCTCTTTTTCCCTAGCATGGAGGTATAGTTTTTGGGATTTCAAAGGTATGCCGTCAAATTCCTGATTCTGTGTTAGGAAGCTTTGTTGAGATTAGGATGGAGAGCTAAAGAATGAGGAGGGGAACTGACAGCAGAAACAACTGAGGCCCTATACAGACCGTCACTTTGGGCCGGCATGGGGACAGAGTTGGGGTGTAGCATCCTCACGAAGCATGCCCAGACTCTGCCCCCAGGGTGCCATGATGCTGTGCACTGCTCCACACAGCACGCAGCGTCTCTGCGCTCCTCTTGAATCATAGAATCATAGAAATTTAGAGTTGGAAGAGACCACAAGGGCCATCCAGTCCAACCCCCTGCTGTGCAGGAACTCCCAATCAAAGCATACCCGACAGATGGCCATTCAGCCTATGCTTAAAAACCTCCAAGGAAGGAGCCTCCACCACCCGCCGAGGGAGTGTGTTCCACTGTTGAACAGCCCTTACTGTCAGGAAGTTCTTCCTAATGTTGAGGTGGAATCTTTTTTCCTGCAGTTTGCATCCATTGTTCCGAGTCCTGTTCTCTGGAGCAGCAGAAAACAAACTTGCTCCCTCCTCAATGTGACATCCCTTCAAGTATTTAAAAAGGCAATCATATCACCTCTTAACCTTCTCTTCTCCAGGCTAAACATCCCCAGCTCCCTAAAGCGTTCTTCATAGGGCAAGGTTTCCAGACCCTTCACCATTTTAGTCACCCTCCTTTGGACACGCTCTAGCACTGCATCCATACAACGCAGTTCTGAAGGAGCGTTGTATAGTCACACTGCCACAGCTATCACATTCTTTCCACTTTTTGCAGCTCCTTTTCATGCCCTGGAAAGGCTGGATCGAGGCCGTGGTGTGAGGTTGCTGAGGCCCCAATTAGGCTAGAAAGTGGTGGCTAGAGGCTGCCCCTTCAGGGCTGTATGCACAGACCCTTACTCTCTAATAGGCTATATAGGCTCTATATAGGCTAACTCAGCCTTTCATTCAGGTACTGTATCTCACATGGTGTTCAATACATAAAAGATTCATACAGGACCCTCCCAATCAGTGAGTCAGTGGAGAGGAGTCACCAGGAAAAATAGAACCTGGCATGAGCATATGAACCTAGCATCCTCTAGGCATGAACCTGGCATCCTCTAGGCATGGAGTTTTGACAGTCAGAACATGACAGGTAGACTAGAAGCAGACAACATGTGACCCTCCAGCTGTTGAACAGAACTACTCGTTTCATGCTGTAATGATTGGAATTGCAGTCCAATAACATCTAGAGAACCACAAGCTGTCCACTCATGGAATATGCTCAGGAATACCTGGAAAGATGGACCATGTACACCGTTCAACAATCCAGAAAGGTGGAGGCAAAAAGTGATAAGGAAAATGAGAAGGCTTTTATAAAAAAAAAAAAAAAAAAAGCAATAGGGATATTTTGCTGTTTGCTCCATTAGAAGAAAACAAGCTGTAGTGTGTCCTTGTAAGTACTTTCCTACAATAGTACCTGTCTTACAACACAATCTTCCTAGTTGCACTGAAAATAGAGTTGCCAGGTGTCCTTTATTATGCCCACTATTTACGTGCTAGAAAGTTTTTGCTTTTATAAAGACTTAATGAGATGCCAAAAAAATCCTGTATTTTGGTGTATGGTAAAACCAACTGTAGGTAGAAATACTTGCCTGATACAGTTTATGACTCTAAACAATATGTTAATTTTGTAGAGAATACACTGCTTGGTTAACTAAAATCAACAGATCCACTCAGTATTTAGGCAGAACACAAACTTGTTAATAGCTACAGCTTAACTCTCTGTCCTCTGTGTCATGAATTTTGACACTCCCTTATTGCTACTTTGAAAACATGGCAACACTAACTGGAAATCTTTATTGTGTATTAATCAAAACTTTTTCCCATTCTCTGCAAAAACAAAAAACAAAAAAACAAACTGAAATTAAATTGTAGGTTTCTCGATTTATACATACACACACACATATTTTTTTTCTTGGAGTCCTAGATGTTTGATAAGATTCATTATGTTTGGACTAGGCATTATCTCCCCAGTTTAAAATGTTCTTTCCTTCAAACTAAAACTCTAGCTGCAGCAGTTCAATATACAATTGTCAGAACTCTTTATCTGTACATAACCACTTGAAAACTCTAAGGTTCTTTATAAAAAGAGTTGTGCTGATAGAGTGTGTATATAAAATGCGGAAAATGACACCATAACATGACTTATCAGATATTGGTCTGTGCAGATGGAGATCCAGCAACTGTCATACACAACTCAACTGCCTTCCATTAATCTAGATAGTAATCCAGTGCACAGGTAAACACACATACAATGGTGTTACTCAGCTGGTTTGCACCACTTCACCAGAACTAGTTGTTAAAAGATTCAGAGGCTGGGAAAGTTAAAAAGGAAACAAGGAATACTGAAGGGGAGGAGGAGACAGAGACTGGAGCAGAGGAGGAAAGAGAGGTGGAGGGCCACAGGGGAGAACCAGGGATAGGATGTGGTTATTAGTTCATATAATCATAGAGTTAGAAGAGACCACGTGGGCCATTCAGTCCAACCCCTGCCATGCCAGAACTCTCAGTCATAGCATCCCTGACAGATGGCCATCCAGCCTTTGTTTAAAGACCTCCAAAGAAGGAGGTTTAAAGGCCTTCATAGAAGGTACTCTTGATGACACTACAGTAAGCCTTCCATATTTGTGGCTTTGACTTTGTGGATTGATCATTCACGGATTTGATTAACATGTTCTCTCTAGGAATCTCTAGATCCTCCAGGGCAAATCAGTGCTCAGCTTCCACCAGATGTTGTGCTGGAGAACCTGGAAATTCTTAGACAGAACAGTTTTCTAGGCATTTGTAAGTCCTCCAGTGAAATTCTATGGTCAAGCTCTGGCAGATGTTGAACAAATAGCTACACTGGAAGACCTAGAGATCCCTAGAGAGGTGCGCTCTCAGGGAATAAAAGTGCTTTTAATTTTTTTTTTGTGTTTTCCCACCCAGTGAATGTGGAGAGACGCAATATATAAATTTTTTCCCCTCAGTGGGGATCTGGACTGTGACTTCTGGGCTTTTTTTTATTTCTTGAGAAGCTTAACTAATTATGTTCACCACAGTCCTGTGAAGTCACCTGTCTGGATTTTCACTATCATAGGGGGCACTTAAGGATGTGTGCTTGATAAAAAGGACCCCATCCTGAGCATATAATTGCTTACGATACAGTAGGGTGTGTTATTTTACTGTTAAAAACAAACATTTTGAGTTAAAGATCAGAATAAATATGCTTTAAATTATTAGCAAACAACTGCTTTATGAGTAAAATCTGCTTTATTAGCCAAACCTCATTTTGTTACATTTGCACTTCTGCTACTCTTTCGCTGTATCTAGGAGGAATTATTTCTTGGTCATGGCTTAAAAAAAACAACAAACAGGTGCACTCAGCTTTGGAGGCCACAGTTAGGTCCCTTGTAAAACACATTTTTAATTTTATTTATTTATTCACAAAGCTTACATTTATCCAGAGCAACAAAAGCAACAATGTCATTCTCATTTCTATCCTCTTAGCCTTCAATACACCTAATACTCCTCTAATATAAACCGATTTTCCACATACAGAAATTGTATCATCATGTATATAGTGTTGGTATTTTTATTTTATTTTATTTCCCACCTTTCTCCTGGAACATGATGGGTAGTGTGAGGACTTGCATGAATGAATGTTTCTCTAAAAAGACAGAGCATGAAAAAAGCCCCCAAAATAAAAAATATATACAAACAATTGCCACTGATCCCTTAAGGCAGTGGTTCTTAAACTGTGGTGTGGGAGCCCCAGAGGGACATGTGTTTTATAGACTACAGCAAAGCCTTTGACTGCATAGATCATGAAAGATTACGGAACATGGGAGTGCTACTTCATTAGATAATCCTCATATGGAATCTATACTTAGGATAAGAGGCTACTGTTAGAACAGAACACAGAGAAACAGAAAGGTTCCTGATTAGCAAAGGGGTCAGACAAAACCTGTTCAACCTATGTGTAGCACAGATTATATGGAAAGCAGTATTGGACACAGAAGAAGGGGGAGTAAAAATTAGAGGAAGGAATATCAACAATCCAAGGTATGCAGAAAACACCATATTACTAGCAGAGAACATCACAGACCTAGAACAACTACTAAGTAAGTGCAATGACAGGCTTACTGCTGAACAATAAAGAAAACAAAAATAATGACCATAGAGAACCTATACAAATTCAATCTAGACAATGAGGAAATAAGAGTAAAAAAGTTCTCATATCTGGGATGAAACATTGATCAGAACAGAAACTTTAGTCAAGAAATTAGAAGGCTAAGAATGGGGCAGGCATCTATGAAAGAATTAGAAAAGATCCTAAAGAGCAAAGATACACAACTGAGCATGAAATTTAGAACCGTACAACCCATTGTATTCTCCATTATCATGTATGAATGCAAGACCTGCATTTAAGAAAGAAAATGGGGGGGGGGGGAATATTCATTCAAGATATGGTGCTAAAGAAGAATGCTAAGGGTTCAGTGGACAGCCAAAAAGACAAACAAATGGGTCCTAGAGCATTTTATTTATTTATTTATTTATATTTCCTACCTCTCCCCATGTATCGAGACAGGAGCACAGCATTTAAAATCACAGTACAATATAACAATAATTTTAATACAATCTTAAAACATCACTCTATGATCAAAAACAAAATCCAAATTACCACTGCCAGTCTGGTACTCTAGTCATCCAAACAGAGAATATTCTCTGGGGTTGCTCATGGAGGATCAAATGGATAAGCCTGCTGGAAGAGATCCATCTTAGGTGCCTTTTTAAAGGCATCTAGAGTGTTGATAAGACAGATCTCTTCGGGGAGGCCATTTCAGAGTCTGGGGGGGGGGGGGGGGGAAAGCAGTGAATGATCTATCAAAGGTAGACTTCAACTTTATTTTCGGACACTCTAGTAATTTTTTTTCCAGAGGTCCTGAGAGTGCGGGGCGGATTGTGTAGGAAGTTGACTAAACTGAGGGTGTTGTACTTTGATCACATCATGAGAAGGCATGACTCATTAGAAAAAAAACAATAATGCTAGGTATAAATCTATTAAGCAGGTCATAGATATGAATTTTCAGGAACTAAGCAGAGCAGTGGAGGACATGGAGACATAGAAATGTCTCTTTCACAGGGTAGCCATGAGTCAAGATTGACTTGAGAGCAGTTAAAATAACAACAACAACAACAACAACAACAACAAATGTCTAGATGTGGAATAGTCTGAATACCTCATTAATAATCCATTTGTGAGAATTATGATTTAGTTACACTGCAAAATTAAAGCAGTTTGGTACCACTTCTAACTGCCATGATGTTATTTTAATAATAATAACAGCTTTATCTGATAGAATCCTGGGATTTGTAATCTGGTGAAGTATTCAACCTGGTCTGTCAGAAGGCTCTTGGTGCCACACCAAACTACAAATCCCAGGATTCTATCAGATAGAGTCATGACAGTTAAAGTGGTGTCAAACTACTTTAATTCTGCAGCATGGATACATCCCTAGTTGAAGTTCTGTAATTATCCAAGTATTCACTAGTTCTGATCAAGTAAAGCAGTGGCTGCTCAAAAGAACAACTCATTCAGATTCATTTTTTTCCCTTTTACACAGCTCCTACCCCCCTCAGTTTAAGCACCACTGCTAGACGCTACAGGGGTTGACTCCTCACTTCCATCAACTTATAGATGCCTGATCAGTCAAACAGAAAGGCACAGGCAGACCACTGCCAAACCCTCTGGGGCTCCAAACAGCCTGACTTAACAGCTGTGGTAAATCACCACAATCTGTCCAGCAGATTCTAATTTACAAATTTATTATTTCACTCTACAGTTGAAAATGTCCAGGAGCTTTCTTCCCCTTTCTTTTCCAAGACAAAGAAGACAGACCTTAATAACATTATGTTAAGTTCATAATAATGACCCTTCATGAAGTAAGTGGTAGAAATTGAGACTCCAGTGAACGCTACAGTTAGATGAACACATGTAGCCATTCTTATGCCTTTTTTCTTTCAGAGTTACCGTTTTAGTTTTACCAACCTGGCCACTACTAGAAAGTGACCAAGTTATAAAATAGGCTGAAGCTATACAGTACATTAATCAGAAACTGTACATGCTTCAAAACATGGTTTCTTGAACAGTCATCTCTGTAGAACAGTCATATCTCTTCTAAGGAGCAAAACTTTTCTAGGAATGAATGAACACTTCTTGTTCCCTTTATGTCCTCCAGATGCTCTTAAATATTGTAAATTTAATTACAAAAGTGCATATGTGTATTTTTCAGTATCATTCTTCAGAATAGGATACTATAAGATAGATGAATAGCTCAGTACAAAATGGAAATTTGCTGAGATTGCATGGCTTCAGTAAGCCTTCACTTCATGCTTTACTTTATTAAAGCACTGCCTTGTGTGTTAGTAAACAGGTTGTGGTACAATACTACAGGTACAATAGCAAGCAGTGTAGTTATTACTTTTTGAAAACGTAATGAATAATGTGTATACTTTGTGTCTAACTTGTTAGGCAGGGTTGTTTAACTTTTTTTCTTTTTAGTACATATTGTTGTACAAGCAATGGTAATTTTAAAAAATAGGAAAAGTAATGTATTTAATAGTGTGTTATTATTAAAGTGAAGGTTTACTTGTATACCAATGCTATTATATTAGTTATTAAAAACAATCTCCTAGGCTCTGTGAGGAACCTGCAAGAAGAGAAATAGAGAACTATAGCTAACTACACAGGGGCAGAGGTCTGAAAAACATGTTGGAAATAGAAGTCAGAATAAATGATAAATTGTTAACTCTGCCCAAACCACTTTTAAAAAAATCTAGATATCTTGCTACAAAAAAGCTTCATTTCTCAGACTATCTAGAAAAATATTTTCAATCACATGGTGATCTATCATGGGGGATTGGGGGATGAAGGAACCTGGGTAGGTAATTTGGCCAATACGCTTTCAGATTTCATGATGCTACAGAAAATTGGCTAATGAGAGGTTTCTTCTGTGTCTTTGCTCACTATTCTTTCCGGAGACTTGGATGGGCATCCCTTCTTTTTAAGATGTACAATGGTTCAAAAATCCCATTCTTCTATGATAAATGACAGGTGCTCCTTTCTCCTATGAGAAAGATTCAAAAGTAGCAATCTGAACTGCTTGAAAAAAATGAGCTTTTTGCTGGAGTTTATACTCATATAGCTATCTTTTAAGTGAAAATTAAATAGTTATGTTTTCCTTGGAATTGCTCTGGATATTCCATGAAAAGAAAAATATGCTGTTTTAAGCAAGCAACAAACAGGAACTTTTCCTATATCTGGGCTCCCCCTCAGCATCACTCTTTAAATAGAATCAGACATAAAATCTGAGAAGAAATCTGGATATATAATTTTCCAAATATCCATAACCTCCTTTTGTTAGCACAAGTAAAGAGGGGGAAATAAATGAGAAACTTTTGTTCCCTGCCCCACTTTTCTCCTATCATATTTTTCTTGCATATCAGCATATCAGTATTTAGGACTTCATGTAAAAATTTAATATAACTGTAATTGCAGTGGAATATATGTTAACACAATCTTTATCACTTCCTGGGCTAGTGGTAGCTTTCATGTTAGAGAAAAAGCAGTCAAAAATAGTAGAAAAGGGTTTGAGTGTTTAAATAATCATTAATAACCTAAAATAAGTAAACAAATAACATTGTGTGCTTTCAAATAATATCTGACTTATAATGATCCTAATGTGAAACTATTATGAGATTTACTTAGCAAGTTTCTTCAGAGGGGGTTTGTCATTGCAATCTTCTAAGGCTGAGATAATGTGACTTGCTTAAGACAACCCAATGGATTTTCATGGCCAAGTCATGATTCAGACCCTAGACTCCAGAGTTATAGTCCAATGCTCAAATTAATAAGCTAAAAAATAAATAAATAAGCATATCCCCAATATGCCGGAGAAATAGTGGAGAACAGGGAACAATTATTAACATCTCCCAATTAACATCTCCCACTTGTACGTGTACTTAAGTAGACCCATTTGGGAATCAAGCAATTGAATTCCAACTAGGAATTTTTACATACTTGCACAATTAACTACTGTTGTAAATATTTCAAGGTCAAAATACAACACTTTGTTGTAAAGAACTGGTCAGCTTCCTACTTGGACCATCAAGATAGGAAATAGTTGGATACTGGGAAACTCTGCAAGGTCTTTCCTTATGTGCTTTTGGAACAATACATTAGTAGCAAAACCAACAAGAAGCTTTAGGCATTTGAGAGAAATAACCAGCACGTACACTTGAATCAATTTGCTGGCTGCTCCCAGGTTGTGGAATTCCTTCACACAAGAGGCTGGGTTGTCCCCCTTTCACCATTGGTACCATTTTATTATATGATTATCTTTATTATCTTGGTTAATAAAATAAACTCTCCAAACACTCTCTCAAACAAACAAACAAACAGCTTCATTTATATACCACTTCATACCGCCTTAGGAATGTCTAAGCAGTTTACAAGTGTAAGCTAATTTGCCCCCAACAATCTGGGTACTCATTTTAGCAACCTCGGAAGGATGCAAGCCTGAGTTGAGCTTGAGCTCTTTTGCTGGTCTTGAACTCGCAACCTTATGGTTTTGAGTGAGTGGTTGCAGTACAGGCATTTAACCACTGCGCCACCAGGGCTCTCAGCCTCAGAAGATGGCAATGACAAACTGTCTCTGAAGAAACTTGCCAAGACAGTCCCATCATAGCCATGAAGGCACACAACAACAAAAATGGACCTCTAGGAAACCTTTAAAATTCCTGATGAAAAAACTCATTTATTGATATTTGTCAATAATACATTATTTAAAATATAGCAGTAAGTGTTTCAAAATACATTTACATTAGAGGTAGGGAAAAACTGTTAGGATTAAGTTTAAACCACACAGTAACCTTCTGTCTTTGGCTTGAACCTGAGAAAGAAGGAAGCCAGTGCATGAAGAACCATTTCTCACTTACCCCCATTTTTTAACCTCGTTTCTTATTTATGCCACCAAAATCCTTTGCTTGCTTCCCTTTTCTTCCTCCCTCATAATCCCATGTCCTTAACCTCCCTCTTTCTTTAAGATACTTATTCACACAGATCTCAATAAAAATCCTGTGGAGAACATCTTCTGGAGAGGCCCTTCCCTCTACCCCACCACCTTCTCAGCCTTGTTTAATTGTGTATATATATATATATATAGATATATATGTGTATTGTTTTTAAGTATGTTTTAGCCATTTTGACTCTCATTACTGGGAGAAAGACAGGATTAAATAATAATAATAATAATAATATAATAATAATAATAATAATAATTGTCATCATCATCATCATTTACCACCAGAAAAAGGGTAGTCCACTAAAATCTTGAGGGGGTTTGGGATTGCAAAAACAGTTTGGGAGGGGTCTACAAGGAGTTTAGGGCATAATCTGCCCACCCCTGTTCTGGCAATCATATCTTGGAGAATATAGAATAAATTATTTTTTTTTCTCAGTGGCATCACTGGAAGGTACAGGGGACTACAGCGGGTGACACCTTAGAGGAGGGGTGACACCCAGTTGGGCTCTCCTCTCCCTTTATAGCAATAGCAAGTACATTACTATAATAGTTTTTTGTGGAGCTTTCGGGCTATGTGGCCATGATCTGGAAGAGTTCCTTTCTGACGTTTCACCAGCATCTGTGGCTGGCATCTTCAGAGAATGATAGCCTGGACAAGGATGGAGATATATATCCTGTGTGACCCTGGGAAGGAAGGAGTAATTTGCAAATGTATTGCTCTGTTGCTAATGGCAGTCCTCAGGGTGGGAGGATATGCAAACAAGGATTAATGTCCGCTAACTGGTGTTCATTGTCTGCTGGGAATCCCCTGGCCTTAGGCTGTTTCTCATTTGCATAGGTTGAGTCTTGACCTTGCTGTCCTTCAGGACTCGGAGCCAAGCGTTGTTTACTCTCAGGGTTTCCTCTTTCCTGTTGAAATTGTCCAGGTGTTTATGGATTTCAATGGCCTCCCTGTGCATTCTGACATGGTAGTTGTTGGCATGGTCCAGAATTTCAGTGCTTTCAAACAGCATTTTATGCCCAGGATAGTTTATAGCATGTTCTGCTACTGCTGATTTTTCTGGTTGACCCAGTCTGCAATGTTTCTCATGTTCTTTGATTCTTGTCTGCACACTGTGTTTGGTGGTCCCTGTGTAGACCTGTCCACAGCTGCATGGAATGCGGTAGACTCCTGTGGCTGTGAGCGGGTCTCTCTTGTCCTTGGCTGAGTGAAACATTTGCTGGATCTTCTTTGTCGGTTTGTAAACCATTTGAAGGTTGTGTTTCTTCTCCACTTTCCCTATTCTGTCTGTGACTCCTTTGATGTATGGTAAAAATATCTTCCCTTTGGATGGTTGCTTGTCTTGAGTCTTCTGGGTTTCTGTAATGCTTATCAGCACTTAAGCAGTCTCTAAGTGGTTTACAAAGTGTAAGCTAATTGCCCCCAACAATCTGGGTACTCATTTTAGCAACCATGGAAGGATGCAAGTCTGAGTTGAGCTTGAGCCCCCTGGCTGGCATTGAGCTCGCAATCTTGTGGTTTGTGAGTGAGTGGCTGCAGTACAGGCATTTAACCACTGAGCCACCAGGGCTCCTCCCTTTGGTGCAGGAAAGATGAACGACAGCTACTCTGTCATGAGGCTTTTTCCCTGGGGAAGAAGCCCTGTAATGCAGCAGCAAGAGGGGCAAATGGGCACCATTCCTGGATTCTCCAATGCAGGGCTTTCTTCCTTGGTATGAGGAAAATAGGTGGGAAGGAAGGCAACCAGGGGACAGTGTGCTGGTGGCCAGGGAGGACATGCAGGTGAGCCAGTTAGGGGAAGGGGCAGGGCAGCCTTCCACCCTTCCCCCAGGAGTACTCCGCACCAGGTGTTACCATAAGTAGTGACACCACTGCTCTCTTTCATAGTGTTGATATCTTAATAGCAAAATTTCCACTATTTTCTGCTCAGTTTCAACCAAGAATTTGAGAGCTATTGCTGGAATCCTCTTAGTGTATTTTGCTGTATAATTACACCACTGTATGTGGTGGCAGTAGGAGGGAAAAGTAAAGTGGCTGTGGTTGAAATAAGGCACTGGAGAAACCGGCTGCTTGAAATCGGAAGATTTTTCTCTCTTCCCTTCCCTTACCATCACTGCACAACCCTGTAACAAATGAAACTATTGGGATTCCAGCTGAGATGTTCAGACTTGCTGGAATGACAGAATGGCACAAATAAAACAAATAAAAACTACAGTCCACTTTTATTTCTATTTTTTTTACAGAAATAATGAAAGTTGGAACATATGTTCAACAAGATGCTTCTATCCATTAACAATAACCTGGGTCACACATCTCCTATTAAATCCTCTTTACATGCCATGTATTTCTTAAAATTGATCTCTCTTGCTATTGTGCTTGCTGCAATCAACTTAGCAAGGTTCCATTTATCTAAGTATCTTTTTCAGTGTCATCAGCCAAAAGGGAAAAAAGACTCAACTGTCATGGAGTTCATGAGAAATGTTTCACCAGGGACAATGTAAAATACTAGTAAGGAAGACAGAATAAAAAGTTCCCAGTGTTCTTTTTCCAATTATGCATATCCTGAGACAAAATCATCTTTAAAATAGGCTCTCAGAATGTCTCTATTTCACTAGAAAATGAAATACAAAAACAGTTTCATTTCATTTCTTATGGGGAAAAATATGTCTAGGCTATAGTGCTTATTTAAGAAGAAAAAGAATGGATTGATAGCACTGCAAGAAATGAGCTTAGCAGGGAAAGGAGATGTGTCAGCTCCATTCACGCTTCAGTGGTGACTTGCCACACCTGTTTCCTGAAAGCATCCTGCATAAGACTCTTCATATTCTTCCATTCCTACTTACTTGTCCCGAGAGAATATCATTGCATCCCTAGATATTGCATGCTAGCTGTGTTTAGTATGCAGTTCAAAGACTGTGTGCAGCTTGCTGTAGCTTTATCTGTAGCATCTTCATTCTTAGCCCAGCCAACATTGTCAATGTCATTGTCACAGTCACACTCCTGTCCCAGTAAGGTTAAAGCAGCTATAAAATATCTGTATATACCAAGGGATTCCAACTCTACACGGGTGGATTTTTAAATTTTCTATATTTTATTTATTTATATATTCTATGCAATCAATCTTTATGTTACAACATATGGGATAGATCTCCATAAGCAGCTGGATGGATACCTTAAAGTGACAGTGAGTCTTTTTTAACCTATTTTTTTTTTCTTCACAAGATCCTTTTATTAAGGAGTCTTCTCCAACAGAGAAAGGTACCCTGCTCCAAGTTTTGTACCAGTCAGTAGATTCCCAAAAGTAAATACAGAACAGCATTTAAATGGTACCAGACAATGGAGTCATAAGAAATTGGCATCAATTGTCCAATATACCTGCCTTCCTGTGTCTTTAAGACCTGTGAGGGTAAGCTCTTCTCCAAGTGCAACAACTTCTCACATGGTGCCCTGTTTCTAGAACACTTTCCCCATGGAGGTCCAACTGGTGCCAGATTTACCATCCCTTTGGCACCATTGTTGCCTTTTATTACTTTGACTCTGTTTTGTGATTGTACAATGGAGTCTTCCATTCCATGGAGGTTTGATTCTGCTTCTCCCTCAGTGGTTGGCAAAAAAAGCAGGTGGTTGCACCCCATATTATTCAGTGGTGCCAATGGGCACACAAATACATCAGTGCATCCAAATGTGCATGCCTCCATTGAAAAATATAGGCAGTTGCGATCCATGAGCAGTCAAGTCAGTGGATCGCCAGCCCACTAATATGAAGTGTCCACTGTAGGAATATTTTTTGTTATATTTTTGTTCACCGCCTAATTAACTTTGAATCAAGTATGGTTTATAAATATGGAAAGAAAGAAAGTGTGGATTTGCAACAAACAGAAGGAAATAATAGTCAACACAGCACCTCATAGGATGAGGGAACTTCCTGTCACAAGCTATGGTGATAGCAATAGGTATATATGGAAGGCTAAACAAACTTGTGGAAGATTTACACCAATGGCTGTTGAGATTCAAGAGTTAATTACAACCTCCACATACAGAAGAAGAATGCAGTGCATAATGTCTGGAATAAGCACCAAAGGATTGCTATAATTTCTATGCCATTCCAGGGATATTTACTATATATACTCATGTATAAGTCTAGAAATTTTAATCAAAACATTGACCCCGAAAACCCAAATTGACTTAATCATGGGCCAATGTAAGTACTGTACTTCAACTCTTATTTTTTTAAAAAGGAACCATCCTTTGGTGAAAGGCAAGAGGGTAATCTGTCTTGAAAGTACTTGCCCCTCTCTGTTCTCTCATCCATCCAGCCTTTAAGGTGAGGCCAGTTGTGCCTGGTGGAATTCTGTATATTCTTTAGCATTGTTTCCCTTTGCTTCATCCTTTAAATCCTTTCCTACATGCTCCTAGGTTTTATCCTTGACTTATCCACAGGTCATATTAAAATCTACAATTTTGGTCCCAAAATCTGCCCTCAACTTATACATGAGGTTGACTTATTGTTGAGTATATACGGTAGATGACTGCCTCTGAAAACGTTGCTGAATAAAATAAGTTCCTTTTTCTGAAACAGTGAGGGAGTTTAAAGGTTAAGCTTCTAGGATACTACTGGAACAAGACTCTACGTTTGACCTTCAACCTCCATCACCCATTTGAAATTATGCATTCTTTTAATTTGAAAATAGTGAAAAGTAAGTAGCATCCCTGCCATCTTTGATCCATAATAGGCAGCAACACATCTCAGGCAAGGTACATCTTCACAACTGGAGACAAAAAGGAACAACAATTTGGGTCCATTGGTTTAATATCATATGCACAACCATACACAAAGTACGTATACCACTGTGAATTTTTAAAAAAAAATTCTACCCTGTAGGCAGAAGCATTTAAGTGATTAGAATTCACCAAGCAATAATGTCAATTCTCTTCTTGGCTGTTTGCCAAACACCCCTCCTTCTTTCCTCTGGTAAAGAACACTATTAATTTAAAGTCTGCTGTAACAAATGTCTGAATCTGTATTATTAATAAGCCAAACTGGCAAATATGAGATTTCTTTTTTATTATTTTTTTAACTTATCACTATTTACAGTGAGAGCTTTCTTTTCATTCATCCTCTCAGGTTTTGTGCTTCTCTCAGTCTGGACAAAGGAAATTAGTCTAGCCAGCCTAGTTTTGATTTTAATAGCATAGCCTGTGATCACCGTTCAGTTCCCTGCTTGGCCATGGAAACCCACTAATTGACCTAGGGTAAGTCACATAGCCCCAGAAAACCCCTATGGTAGATTCAAATTTACAGTTGGGAATGACTAAAAGGCACACATCAACAACATAAGAAATCTCAGAAGAGGAGATACACTGACATACCAATTTTTAAAAAATCTCCTGCCCTGAGTGGTTCAGGAACAGGGCAGTCTTGTTATAGTTTAGAAGCCCCTCTTGGTTTCCAAGCAGAATCTTCTTGCAAATGGCACCAAAGGTAGATAAATAGCTTCACCCATGTCATTACAAATCTATTTGCATATTAAAGGAATATCTTGGGAATATAACTTACACTGTCCATTTCAGGATTTTCCATTTGCAGTCTGCTGTGCCTTAAAGAAAGCAAGATATTCTACCCAGTATATAAAGAGCAGACAACAGAGATACATAGAATTCACTCTCTTCTGAAAGCTGGCATTCCTTGTCTCAACAGAATTGGTGGCAATGCCAGAAGGACCTGCTGCCTTCCACATTTATAGATATATTTACATGCCTATAGAAAAACTTTATTATTCTTTTAAATGATTTATGATTATAAAGGAGTCACAAAGAAAAGAGAAGAAAGAAGAATCACATTATTTTCATCTCATTTTTTATTAAACACATAAATTTTAATACAGAAATGTTTACTGAAAAAACCAACATAAAATACAAAATACACATACAAAAATAACTACATATATGACCTCCCCATTTAACTGAAAATGTTTAGGTCAAACTGTATTAAACTTCCAAAACACTATTATCTCTCTGTTATCTTATGAAACCCCAAACTGATAAATTCCCCCATCATAGTCTCAAACACATAAATATGTCCCAGGTTAAACAAAGACAAAATTAATAGATAGCACCTGACCTGCTGAAAAAAATGTAATGCAAATTATGTTTGCATCACCACAAATACAAATTGGGGGAAAAACACAATCTAGAGGTACATTTGTGATTGTTTGGATAGCCCCTTATAAAGGAAAACATACTTACAGTGCCAGTCTAGAGCTAGAAATAGTACCTTTTTTTGTAGAAACTTTTGTCCTGATGCCATATGCTGAATCAATTACACTCTTTTCAAAGACAGTCTCAGGACTCTTTCAAACGGGGAGGAATTTCTCCCAACTCCGAATGGAGCCAATGCGGATTCATGTAAATTCGCTTGTTTAGCGAATTTACATGAACCCCTGCTCCGTTCGGAATTACTTCCCATTACCCGAAATTAACCCCCTCCTGCCCGAATTTGCATGCGAAGCTTTAATTCGCAATAATGTAAAACCCATGATTGCATTCGAATTGGCTTCCCTCCTGCCCAAATTTGCATGTGAAGAGTTAATTTGCAATAACATAAAACCCATGATTGCATTCGAATTGACCTTAAATTATACTTCCAATTTAGCCTTGTATGAAAGAGTCCTCAGATAAACCAAATTTCATTAGCCTCACCAAGGTGCTCTCACAGGTCAGTAAGTCAGTCACTAGACTTCTCAGTCCTGGAGTAGATTTAAAATAGAACATGTTATTGGACAACAATTCCCATAAGCCCTAACCAGTATCTACAATGGGGAAGACAGGAAGACTATTGGGAATTACAGTCCAAAAGCATCTGGAAGACTACAAGTTGTCCAATCTAGTAAAAAGAAAGCAACCCATGTCTCCCATGACAGAGATGGATTGAAGAGCATTATTAAGCTATGAATCTACACCTTCAACAGACTTGCAGACTTATAGGATAAATAGCAGACCTCTTGGTAGCAAAATGGGCACCTCTATTCTTCCCTCCCAGTTACCACCAGCTTATTTGGGCTGAACCTAAATTTATGGGTGTGACAGAGCCCATCTCAAGGTTGGCCCCACAGTTCCAAACCTTTGAGTGTCTATCACTCACTTTGTTCATTTTCCTCTCAAGATCCCTCCCTGGGCCAGGCATTTGCACCTCAAGGCGATCCCTATAGGGACCGTGGATGTTTTAGTCAGTGGTTTAAGTGTGGTATGCACAACCAGACTTTCTATCCAAACTTAACTGGAACAGACAAACACAGTTGTAAAAAAGAATAAACAAGTAGAGGTTTATTCCTACACATTAGATAAGTAATTAATCCCCAAACTATTTAATAATTCATAGCTCTCTGTTGCACCTTTCTCCTAACTCTATGCCAATTTTTCCCTATCTCTCTGCATTTTTCCTTATCTGCTTTCTGTTTGTATCTTCAGTTTTGCATCCTTTCTTCCCCTTAGGGCCCAACTTCATAGCATTCCCTGAGCTGTGACTAGCTGGCACCAACCAGGCTTGCCTACTTCTCTCTTCACAGTGAGTCATACAGACATCAAGATTGCACATCCACTTTAAGGAAATGACAAAAAAGAGAAAGAACATTGTAAACCCTGATTCAGTTCCAAACAAGCCCAAGAGACTGGAGGACTAAGGCACCTGTAACATTTTTATTATTGGCTACTTAACAAATAAAACACAGGATTCTACTGGTTTCTTATGTCCTGGTGTCCAAGAGAGATTTATTGACAAAGATAGGCAAAAGTGCTCTACTGAGAAGTCAATGACCTAGGGCTTTACCTGTTATCTCTTTTTCTAAATGGTTTGGATCACATAGCATAAACACTTTTTAAGTATGGTATACTGTATGCTGCACATATACTTCACTACAAGCCAGTGCTGGATTTAAAAGACCATGCAGCCAGATCTGATAGCCCAAGGTGTCTTTAGTCTTTATTTCTCAAAGAGCATCCCCAAACTGCATGATAAATCACCTCCTAATCAATGATGAATTTCAAAGAAGCACTTCATGAAATGGCTAACTGTTCAAAGCCAGAAAACCCACATGGCATACTGAAACCCTTGGCCACACCTCAAATCACTTATTGGATCCCAGTTCACCTTGTAGTACTAGTGCTTTAGGAAACTCTGCTTAGAGATGTGTGAATATTGCTGTTTTGGATTCATAATGCAGAATCTGGTCACAAGATTTAACATATCAAGTATGTCAGAGCTTAGAAGTCGTTTATCAGAGTAACTGCTGTTACTTGCAACTAGTTATTTGGGAGAACAACTGTACAAAATGGGGATTTTGAACACCAACTAATGTGTGTCAATTTTCTTTTTAAAAGGGGGGGGGGGGAATACAGTGTATGTGTGCTGACTATTTCCTTATTTATTGACTCCTGAAGCAGCACAAAGATCATCCACTTGATTCTAATTCAAAACATTCATCTGCACAGAGCAATGTGACACAGGAAGCATGTCAGGTGGCCGCCACACTCCCTAGTTACTAGAGAATCATGTCCCTTAGGCTTCTTATATAAATTTAAGATAAGGGTCAATGCTTCTTTGCCTTCCTCAAAGAAAGACTAATGCAAAGTATCACTGATGAATAATATGTTACTTCTATTTTTCCCCACCTCCCAAAAGTAACATGATGAGTTTTTTTAAAAAGTGCCCCCTAAAAGTGACAATATGAATTTCTCTGTACAAAGTAATGGTTTGAGCTCTGATCTTGGCTTATATTTTGTTGTAAATATGCAGGTTTCTATTTTAGGTGAGTGTGTGTGTGTGTGCGTGTGCACATGTGCAAGGAGGTAAGAAAAAAGCCCCTAAAGAGAAAACAAAGACAAAAGAGGTACTAATCTGTGGCTTAACATCTTGGTTCCTAGGAAAATGCTGATGATAATTACAGTAATTTCTTTGAAGATAAACTTCATTTTAGATTCCCAACACAGGAATCAAAGCTTCATATGCGGCAATAAACCACAACTTAATATCCATGCACTTGGACAACCAAAAGAGATAACCAGAACTTACTTCTAACTTAAAGTAAAACCTTTCTCTTCCCATGCTATGTAATTACAGAAACATTCAAATTTCACTGCAGACACACAAGAAAAACAAAATGCTTATGAAACAAAGGTAACCACAGCACTAAGATCCTCTCCATTTCCACTCCAAAGGGAAGAGGGGCATCTACCTTAGGAGTTTGTTTTTTTAAAAAACACAAAACAACTTACTGATATTAATCACATATAGTACCATATAATGTCACCACGTTAGATCACCAACTCTTTTCAGAGCTAATTAAGTACATTTTATTCTGCTACAGTCCATTTGCACTGTGCAATCTAATTCATAGCATGAAAAGCCCCATATATATGTAGCACAACTTGATATATAGATATAGATATAGATATGAAAAGCCCCATATATATGTACCACAACTTGATTAAACTGTGGCAACCAATCAAAATCCATTGCAATTCCAGGTAATTCTGTGTTTAAAACACTAAAATACCTCTAACATCTAAAAAGACTTGTTTCTAACAGTCACAAGTATGAAAAATAACCACTTTCAGTGACAGATCTCTGTTTCTGTACAAGCGCTTTCAAACTGTAAGAAAGCAAGCCTAGAAAAGTGAATCCATGCAGAGTCGCAACAGGCACGCTCTTCTTTGGATACCATTTTGGGGGGGGGGGGGCTTTCAAGATGCTTAAACCATTTAATTAACATTTCTCAAGGCACGGAGTCAGTTCTGTCACAAAACAGTTTGGGAAATACTGAGCTTAACATGAAAGACACAGCCCTGTTCTGTGACTAATGTGTTATTTCTCTCCCCATCTTTCAAAATGTTCAAAAATGTTCAACAAGAAAGAAACAGAATCAATTATTTCCATCACATTTAGTCTTGGACATTAACTACCTTTTTAGGACGACTACAAAGGATTTCAAAATTTCCAAAACCTTTCACAAAAATTCAATATTTTGCATTCACTTACTTTGCAATTTTATGTGCAAAGCACCCAGTCAAAGTAGCAATATAATAAAAGAAGATAAAATATAATTAAATCCATAAAAATAAAATAAAAAATAGAATAGGAAATAACCCAATCAGAGAAACAAAAGAAATTTTAAAATGCTGATTGTCATTCACTTTATATCCCACCTTTTGCAATGAGTTAAGGTGACATCAAAACAAATATAACAGAGATAAAAAATAAACATTAAAAAGTACTGAAACCCAATAACACTTAAAACAATTAAACATGCATTAAAATAAAAAAACTAGTTTAAAAAGTAGTACAAATCCTAGTTAAAGCCCTTTCATTATAACATTATATTCTGGAACAGAAGAGTGAGATACAATTTGCAATGCCCATTGAAACAGAGCTTTCAGTGCTTGCTTAACAAATGTTGGGGGTGAGGGGTGGGGTTAGCAGAGGTGACTGAAATATCCCTTTAATATCCTGCACAGTAATACAATACAGTAATACTGTAAGAGATCTCAGAAGCACCATGAATGACAGAATGCAGATTTGAAGGAGCATTGCCCACAATCTCAGGAGTGTCACAGACTGAATGCATAAGGACCACAGACTGGACGCAGAGGTCATGGGGGTTGCGGGGAGGCACCAAGCAACACTCACTTTGGTTTTTTGCAAAGGTCCCCTTTGGACTGCTTGCACGTGCACACTGCTTGCAAAGTGAACTCAGAGGCACCAAGTCTCCACAGACAGCTTGGCATATTATTTTCCTTCTCAGCTCACTTTGCAAGCTGTTTGGTGTGAAGAGCAGTTCAAAGCAAGTTTCCATAGGAAGAACTGATGCAAACCCACAGACCAGGTCCATTAATTCAAGGAGGGGCCCACTCTTCCCATAGGCAAGCCTTGGAACCGTGCACATGCAAGCAAACAGTGAGCCTCATTGGCAAGAAGAAGTGATGAAAGATGGATGCATCACTGAATCAATGAAACTGTCTCTAATGTGTAAGCAAAGACTTAGGCATAGAAAATAAAGGTGTCAAAAGGTGGGAGAAGTCTGTATGCAAATAAGGACTCCTCCTCACACACCCCTCCCAAAGATAATTTCTAACTAACAACAGAAAGAATGAAATTATTTAATAAAATATTTTGTGTTCATTTTTGAAGACATACATTCTTGGGAACAGTTCCAAAGTAATGTTTCATATAAGTTCTAAGTTGTCCAGTATAAAGGCTCATATTGGGACTGTATCCCAGTTCTATTCCACCTCTGCCCAGGACGTCTGGGAATGACTCCCTGAACAAATCAAACTGGCACCAACTGTTCATTAGTGGAAATGCTGTAAGGTAAGAAAAGGTATATTCTCACATACCCTTTCTCTAACAAGAAAAGCCATAGCTCAAGTGTGTGAGCACATGCTTTGTTTGCAGAAAATCCCAGATTCAAACTCTGGCAACTCCAACCAGAGCTGGGAAAACTCCTTTGTAGAAGCCTGGAGATTCTGGACCATGACAACAACTATCAGGTCAGAATGGACAGGGAAGCCATTGAAATCCACAAACACCTGGACAACTTCAACAGGAAAGAAGAAACCCTTAAAGTGAACAACATTTGGCTACCAGTCCCGAAAAACAGCAAAAACAGGACTCAGCAAATGCAAATGAAAAACCACCTAGGCTCATGAGTTTCCCAGCAGACAATGTTCACTAATTAAGCAGACACTAATCCTCTTTGCATATTCTCCCACCCTGAGGTCTTGCCATCAACAGCAGAACAGTACACAGATTAATATGGAACTCACTCCTCCTTACCCAAGTTCACACTGTGTGTGTGTATGTGTGTCTATGTGTTTATACACACACTTATACACACCCAACTCTGAAGATGCCAGCCACAGATGCAGGTGAAATGTCAGTAATAAACTCTTCTAGAACATGGCCACATAGCCTGAAAAAAACACAAAAAACTAAGTTTATTTTTGCTTTGTTATGTAATGTGTTTCTTGCTAATTGGATAGCATCTCCACTCTTGGTTTAAATTACTCTTTGTTTTCCCTGATCTTGTGGAAGAGGTTACTTGTTCTTTCTTTTTTGTTGTCATCTTCTGTTTCTCCCCATTAATTGATACAGTAGTTCTTGTCCCTGCACACAAATCATTGAACAGTTGCATTCAGGGATCTGCCTCTATTTCTGTCATCTTTAACTTTTGCTTCTTCTCTGTTCTTAACTATTTGAAAAGTTTCAGCTGTCATCCATTGAGGTTTCTCCTTCTTTTTGGCTACGGATGGTGCTTCTTGCATTGCTCCCTGACAATGTCACTGGCTTTGGTCTGAAGGTCATCTGGTTCAAAGTCAATTAGGCTTAATAGTGCAAATCTCTATTTTTCACATTATCTTTAAATTCTACAAGCATGTTCTTTAAGTTTCACTTCAACCTGATGATTGGTTTAGTCTTTAGTCTTTATAGTTACTCTAACTTTTGCTATTAATAATTCATGGTCTGTTCCAGAATCCTCTCCTAGTCTTTAAGACTAGGAGTCTTTCCTTTAAGAGAGGAGGAGGAGGAGGAGGTTCTAGTCCATGTGCTTGGGTGAGATCTAATCTAATTTACACTTCAGCCCATTGAATTCTGGGAGTCATTGCTGGGAGAAGCCAGACCTCTTTAAGTCTACACAAGGCTTGGGGAGGCGCGCAGCGTTAATTTTTAATTTTTCTTATCTAGTCAAGGAGGTTTTTAGAGAAGAGAAGAGAAGCTGGCCTTAAGTATCAGAGGAAGTGAGTCAGAGACTTGTCTCTGGAGGGAGCTATTAGCAAGGAACTCTCTACATACCTATAGGCCCTGGGACTTGAACTCAGTGACAGAGTTTGGGAACAAAGACCAAGTCTAGCAAGGGATGCTGACAGTCTTGTTTCAGTGCCTCCTTAAGACTTCTCAGTATGGACACTGAAGGCCCTGCAGCAGTCACCTGCAACACCTGTGGGATGTTTGTCTTCTTGCCTACAGATGTGGGGAACTACACCTGCCCCAAGTGCAAGTTGGTAGCCCTCTTGGAAGAGAAAGTACAGCAGGTATCTGCACTCCAGCATCATAGAGAGCAGGAGATTCTCCTAAACAGAACAGAACAGAACAGAATGTCTGGGATGGGAAACACACAGAGGAAGTTGCTGGGGTGGAGGAGGTCTCTCCACATACAACAGAGGTAGATGCTTGGAGGAAGGTCACACACAGAAGTAAGGAAACCAGGGAATGTTCTGTGAGCTGCTTGCAGCTGCAGAATCGCTTTGAATCTCTCTCTGTTATCAGACATGATGAGGAAAAGCAGGAGGGACAGACGTCAGGGACAGAGCAGGGGAGCCTGAGAGTACCACGTAAGGGAACAGACACTGCTAAGCCTCGGAGGAGGCGGGTGGTGGTGGTGGGGAATTCCTTGCTGAGGGGTACCGAAGCAGTGGTTTGTAGGCCTGACAAGATGTCTCAGGAGGTGTGTTGTCTCTCTGGGGCAAAGATCTGTGATGTGACGGAGAGCCTGACAAGACTGGTCAAGCCTACTGATCAATACCCCTTTCTTTTGGTTCATATGGGAACCAATGATACTGCAAGGCACAGCCTTAAGAATATCATAAGGGATTATGAGGCTCTGGGAAGGAAGCTGAAAGAGATGGATGCACAGGTTGTCATCTCATCTCTTCTCCCAGTAGAAGTGCATGGTCCAGGAAGGGAGAGGAAAATAGCAGAGGTGAATAACTAGCTCTGTAGATGGTGCCACCAAAAACGATTTGGATTCTTGGATCATAAGCTGCGGTTCCAAGAGGAGGGACTTCTGGCAAGGGATGGGCTGCATCTCACGCCAGTTGGCAAAAACGTTTTTGCCAACAGTTTAAAGAATCTGATCAGGAGGGCTTTAAACTGAGTTATATGGGGGAGGGAGACATTATTCTGGAAGGCAAAAGGGCTGGAGGAAATAGTCAAACTGACATAGAGGGAACAAGGCAAACAGTGCAAGGACCCAACAGTAGGAGGCAAAAAAACGTGAAAAAGCAGCAAGTAATGAGGACACATGGTTTTAGATGGCTCTCCACTAATGCAAAGAGTATGGGAAATAAGCAGGATGAACTTGAACTCCTAGCACAACAAGGGAAATACGATATAATAGGCATCATTGAAACCTGGTGGGACGAGTCTCATGATTGGAATGTAGAAATAGAGGGATATAACATTTTAAAGAGAAACAGGCCAAACAGGAAAGGAGGAGGAATAGCATTATATGTCAGGGGTATTTACACCAGTGAAGAGATCCAGGAAATCAATACTGGAAGCCAGGTGGAGAGCATCTGGATAAAAATTAAAGGAGAGGGAAATAACAGGGATGTTACTGTGGGAGTCTACTACAGACCCCCAACTCAGGCAGAGGAATTGGATGATGCCTTTCTAGAACAGTAAATCACACACTCAAAAAGGAGAGATGTAGTAGTGATGGGTGACTTCAACTATCCTGATATTTGCTGGAAGTCAAACTCAGCCAAATCCTCAAGGTCTAGCAAATTCCTCACTTGCCTGGAAGACAATTTCATTGCCAAAAGGTGGATGAGGCAATAAGGGGATCAGCCATTTTAGATCTTATCTTAAATAAGCTAATACCCCAGAGGACAGGATCAAAATTCAAAATGACCTGAATAGACTAGAAAGTTGGGCCAATGCTAACAAGATGAAATTCAACGCAGAGAAATGTAAGGTACTGCACATAGGGAGGAAAAATGAAATGCACAGATATAAAATGGGGGACACCTGGCTGAATGAGACCACATGTGAAAGGGATCTTGGAGTCCAAGGAGACCATAAAATGAACATGAGTCAACAGTGCGATGCGGCAACTAAAAAGGCCAATGCAATTTTAAGCTGCATCAATAGAAGTATAGTGTCTAGATCAAGGGAAGTAATAGTGCCACTCTATTCTGCTTTGGTCAGACCCCACCTGGAATACTGTGTCCAGTTCTGGGCACCACAATTCAAAAAAGATGTGGAGAAACTGGAACATGTCCAAAGGAGGGCAACTAAGATGGTGAAGGGTCTGGAAACCATGCCCTATGAGGAACCCCTTAGGGAATTGGGGATGTTTAGCCTGGAGAAGAGAAGGTTAAGAGCTGATATGATGGCCCTGTTTAAATATTTGAAGGGATGTCATATTGAGGAGGGAGCAAGCTTATGTTCTGCTGCTTCAGAGACTAGGACGCATAACAATGGATACAAATTGCAGGAAAAGAGATTCCACCTCAACATTAGGAGGAACTTCCTGACAATAAGGGCTGTTTGACAGTGGAACACACTCCCTCGGAGGGTGGTGGAGTCTCCTTCCTTAGAGGCCTTTAAGTAGAGGCTGGATGGCCATCTGTCAGGGATGCTTTGATTGGGAGTTCCTGCATGGCAGGGTGTTGGACTGGATGGCCCTTGTGGTCTCTTCCAACTCTATGATTCTATGATTTAATGATTCTTGTTGCTACTGTGTACTGGCTTAGAATGTCTCTACACTGCCGGCTAGAACATATATGCCCGACAATGAGCCCTCAACCCTATTTGAGAACAGCTTGTTAGATGGCTTTTTGTTAGAACGTAGATATTTACAGCTAAAAGTTTGCTTGAAGAAAATGTATAACCTCTGTCAGAGCAACAAAGCTCTTTTCTGTGCTGTGGATTAGCTTGGCTGTCCAGCTCCACTTAGAGACATAGTCCTTTGATCAAAAAGTCTTGATGTGAAGTGTCCTTCTTCTAACAGGTTGGTGACTTCTCCCTGTAGCTGTATGCTCCGCCTGGGCATGGCAGGACTGATATCACAGTTCTAGTCTAACAAGTTAAGACAGCTTCCTGTCATCCAGAAAGAGCACATAAACTGCTTGCTTTAATGTTACTTGGTTACCCCAGCCTTCAAAAACACAGATCAATCCATTCAGGAGCAAGCTACAGCATAAGTGCACGCTATCACACTTACTCTCTTACATGCTGGAGAACATTCATCCCACAATTTTAGTTTCATTTCAGACTGTCATGTATGGAGACCATCAATACACAGGGCAATTTACATTATATTTCCAAGACAAGTTTGTGGTTTACAGAAAGTGACATTCCCACAAGGGCTTTGAGATGTTTAGTTCTTCAAAGTCTGGTATCCCATCAGTTCAATTGTAATAGTGAGAATTACCATCTTTTGGACTCTTCATTTTTAACAGCTCATTTTTACAGCTACATGAAAGTAGGTAGAGTAGATTCCCTCCATGTGAGGAATAGTTGTACCTCTTCAATTTGTCCACTTCAGATTACTGAGAATTTCATTAAGTTTGTTTTTGAAAAGAACTTATCAAAATTAGCAAATATTTTCATAAATTCTAAGGGAAGAACTTGATAGTTAAATATTTCAAATATGAGCAAAACCAACCAATTCATCTATCTAGGCCATGAGTGGGCAAAGTATAGTCACGAATGTTGCTGAACTGCAACTGTCATCAGCCTTAGTCAATTTTGCTGGCCAACAACTTCCATCATGTGTGACTATGCTGTGGAGCAGATGAGACCAAAAGTTTTAACAAGACCTGAAGGACCTTAGGTTCCCCATCCCTGCTTTACTGCCTGAACATCTTAAGGTGAAATGGAAAGAGAGTGTAAGAAGTGAAGCCACTGCAATATGCACTAACCTTTTGTAGCCCACTGGGGGGGATGGTGCTTTCAAACCTGTGACTAATTACTGATCTGTATGCTGCTTCTGCATGCAAAACAAATGTTATTACTTCAGTATTCACACTGACAGCTCCAATTAATAGTGTAAAAGAAAAATCTTGGCAAGGAGAGCATTCTGGCTGAAGAGAATAATAGAGCAGTCTATTAGCCTGCAACACTCTTGGGTTCAGAACTTGTCCAAATCTGTATTTTTGAAAGCTATTGTCTTCTTTTATTACATCTATATAGAAATTACAAAAAGGAAGTTTTCCCTGACTCACTTCTGGATTAGCTTGGTACAGAAGGTGCTGTTTGGAGTGTATTTTCCAAGACTTTTCACCATGTTCAGAAAGTGTGCAGTGTGCTATAACCCCCTGGCAGCTGCAATTTCACATCATTTACCCTGAACCCACATCACATCCTCAACTCTGGCAAAGAGCTGCTATGAAATTTAAATACAGACACTACTCACATACAACATAAAATGAAAGAATGGCATACATATGGATGAGGAAACAGCACCATCTAAAACGTTTGCATGGAACAAATCAAAAGCACTGACCCAACTAGGAAAGCAGTTACAGAAAGGATATTTGGTTGGGTGGTCTGCCGATAAAGTGTCAGAGTTTGGGACAATTGTTTAGAGACAAAAAGTCCTTGAACAGTATGGCCACTAGCCATGTTAGAAGGATAATTCTGAGAAATGTAAAATGAAAACATTACTTTTACAAAATCTTCCTGGTCTACAGCAAACACTAAAAGTTTCACTGGGAATAAAGGAAAAAAAATAGGATAGCCTTGCAAGGAAAAGGCATCTGCATATTTCTAAATATATTGCTTACTGGTTTAGCAAAAGAAACAAATCCGTACTATGAGGAAACTATGAGTGTAAATGGTAATTTGACAAATCCTTTTAATTCAAATGAAGAGCAAATATACTTTTGCCTCTGATAGGAAGTTTGGGCATTTGTAATAATAATAATAATAATAATAATAATAATAATAATAATAATAATATATTGTGTGCCTTCAAATAATTTCCAATTTATGCCTACCCTAAGGCTGTGATGAGGTTTTATTTGCAAGATTTTTTCAGAAGGGGTTTACCATTGCTATCATCTAAGGCTGAGAAAGTGTGACTTGCCCAAGGTCAACTAGTGGGTTTTCCATGGCTGAAATGGGATTCAAACCCTGGACTCCAGTGTCCAATGCTCAGACCGCTTCACCACACTGGCTTAGGTTAAAAAAAAAAAAGACTGATTTTCTGATTGGTGTTACTTTCTATTTTATTTTGTTTTTTAAACTTTGGTAGGTTGCAAACAGTTACACTTTTGTTCCACACCATGACCATGATCTGCCATTTAGAACTCTCTGATTTTTAATGGCTGATTTACAAAATATCCAGGGAAGTATATGGCTCCTAGGACTGAAGGGTCATCAGTATGGTGATGATACTCAACTTTACTTCTTGTTTCCATCTGCGTATCACAGGAGGATGCAGAAATGCTGAAAAGTTATCTGGGGAAAATTTTATGTGGCTAAAGACAAACAAGCTGATACTTATTCGTGGCATAATTAAGGTACAATGAGTGGTTAAATTTATAACTACAGTCATCCATCTTAATTTGCAGGGGATCCATTCTGGGACCCCACACACATGAATTCAAATTTTCATGGATATTCAAGTCCCTCCCTCATCTCCCTCCTTACCTTCTTCTTTCACAGCACCCCCCCTTCCTTTATCTCAGGGACTTGGAATGGGCCTTCCCTCAGTCCAGAGGGAGTGAGCCAGGGTGCAGGGGCCACCGGGGCTTGTAATCTGTGCCCCGACGGCCAGCCAGCCACCATAGCAATTTCCCTGCCAGCCAGGTGCACACCCTGCCCCCTGTGGTGTGGCCAATGGGTCCCTGTTTGCTCCCCCTCTCTGACCCGTCACCCTGGAGCTGGATCAGCTGATCCAGCTCCAAGACAATGGGGCTAAGAGGAGAAGCAATCGGGGGAACCCTCTGCTCCCTCTCTCTACCCCATTGCCTTGAAGCCGGCTCAGCTGATCCAGCTCTAAGGAGATGGGGGAGAGAAGGGAAGCAAGCAAAGACCCATTAGCCACAGCAGAGGGGGGCAGGGTATGTGCTAGGTGGGAAGGGGAATCACCCTGGCAGCTGGCCAGCAGGGCATGGATTACAGGCCTTGACAGCCCCTGCACTCTGGCACACTTCCCCCCAGACTAAGGGAAGGCCTTTTCCAAGGCCCCAAGGCAAAGGTAGGCCGGGGGGAGGGCAAAAGAAAGAAGGAGGGAAGGGATGGTAAGGAATGCAGGGGAGAGAGGAGGGGGGCAGAACCTCACAAATAATCAAATCTGCAATTACCAAAGCTGCAAATTTGGAGCGATGATTGTAGTCTTGTTGTGCTCCCTGTAAAAAAATGAAAATTCAGTTTGGTAGTCCTCCTGGACTCTAGATGAACCAGGGAAATCCAGCACAACAAGTATCTATCAGTATCTGATTAGGCTGGCAAGGCAGTTCTGGGCAGGATGGACCTTGTTTCAGTAATCCATATGCTATTGATATTTAAGTTAGACAAGCAAAAGACACTCTGTTATACTACATTTCAAGATGGTCTGGAAATTTCTACTAGCTCAGAATTCAGTTGTAGTACTCCTCATATGGGCAAAACTATTGGGTCCCAACATCTGTACTGCTCCAGTTCACTGCTTAACAGTGAATTTCCAAGCTTTATTTACTAGTTTTAACCTTCAATACCTGAAACCACTTTGGGCCAAGTTACTTACAATCACTGTCAGAGGCTTTTCTCAGTTTTCTATCCTTGGCTAAATACGTAAGATACAGTTAACAAGATAGATGTGAAAAGGGGTCTCCCACAGGCCTCACACTTCTGGAATGGCTTGACATCTATGGCTCTTCAAGCATCACTGCAAGCTTACAAGTAAGGCCTTGAAAATCTGTTACATTTTACCTTGGTTGTTTATTGTATGCCTTCAAGTAATTTCTGACTTATGGCAACCCTAAGGCAAACCTTTTTTTTTTTTTTTTTTTGCCTTTCTTGGGGTTTTCCTGTCACAATTTGTTGAGAGGAGGTTTGCCATTGCCTTCCCCTGAGGTTGAGAGCATGTGACTTACCCAAAGTCATAGAATCATAGAGTTGGAAGAGACCACAAGAGCCATCCAGTCCAACCCCCTGTGGCTTTGATGGCTGAGTTGGGAACTGAACCCTGATTTCTAGAATCATAGTCCAACACTCAAACTACCACACCATGTTGGATCTCTATATTTTGCCTTTACCAGACTATTTACAGTATTTATTTAAGCTACAATTTTGTTTGAGCCTATAGGACATCTGAACTGATTTATTTCATTGCAAGTATTTATTGGTTTTATTTTTCCTTTTTTATTAATGTATGGATTTTACTGAATCTTATCATTGGGAGGAGGACTTTTTCATTTACTGACAATGACACACACACACACACACACACACACACACAAAAACACTGAGAGTGTTAAAAACAGTTATCTTCTTCCAGTATAACCAATGATCTCCTTGCTAAACCCTAGTTGTATTCATGGATGTCAATATTAAGTATGAAACACTTGGACTATGAATCATAACTTTACATGTACATTACTAAGATCTGAAGGTGATGATAGAGGATGATCTTGGGTTGTGGGAGACAGCTCATTGAAAATGTTAACTCAGTGTGCTGAAGACCGCAGTGAAAAATGCAAATTCCTGGTAGGGATGATTGGAAAAGGATTATTGGAAAAGGAACCAGAAAATGAAATGTAATGTCATTGTACTGTGGTAGGGAACCTCTGGCTCTCCAGATGCTTTTGCCTACAATTCCCACATCCCTTTGTTGTTGTTGTTCAAGTCGTTTCTGACTTATGGCGACCCCAAAGTTGCACCTATCATAAGGTTTACTTGCCAAGTTTCTTCAGAGCAACTTTGCCATGGTCATCCTCTGAGTCTGAAAGAGAGAGTAACTTGCCCAAGGTGGGTTTCCATTGCTGAGCCAGAATTCAAACCCTGGTCACCCAATGTCCTAGTCCAATACTCAAACCATTACACCATGCTGGCCCTAGTACACCATAGTAGTATTTTAAATAAATACATATATATAACTGAGTATGACTAATGGAGCGTTTTTCCCTGAAAAGTTAGGTGAATGGAAATTTTAAAAAAACCTAATTATATTCTTAAATACTTCCCAAAACTCTAGTTCTCTGCCAATTTCTTTTTAAAGAGAAAAGGAAAAGATATTGGAGGGAGAAAACAGAGCAATTTAGATCATTTGACACAGAATCCATATGGCAGGTTATGCATTCCAGATGCTATTCCCTATATTTGTCATTTTACAGATAACTCTTTGCAATCATCTGTGGAAGGAAAACCAGCTATTATAGCATTTACACTTGAACAGTTCTGAATGTCCATATAGTTAGCTACTATACAAATATATTATAGTAATCATGGGATGAACCTATAAATACTCAAAAAGCTAGGAAATCTGAAGCATCAAAAATAAAGTTGGATTAATGCCATACATCCCCTGAACATAAGTAAACTATTGGTTTGTTTGTCAGTGCCCCAGCCTAAATTGCAGCTCTGCTCACATCAGATTGTATGCTGTCAGTCAAATCTCCTGTAAAAAAATGCAGCCATACAGAAATTATATACATGCTTATTCAAAAGTAAGTCTCACAAATTTCTTTTTTTAAATTTTTATTCAAATTTCAATAATAGTCTTACAATATTCTTGATGTTACAACTGAATTGTAAAAGTTAACAACTAAAATGTACAATTTAATGATTTTTTTAAATTCTTCTTGTTATCTAGTATCTTATTTTTCTTTCTCTTACTTGGCTTCCCAACCTTCAACCTTCTAAACAGACTAGTACCCTTAATTCGGCTAACCTCAGATATCTGGATCATAACATTAACTTGAGAATTATATATAACATCTAAAATAATAATAACACCAATGTTGTTCTCTGGTTCTCCTTATTCTTATGCAAACTTAAATACAGTCCCATTCTCAAGTACACATGCACAAGATTTGACTTGTGGAAGAAAGGTGGCATACAAATGAAATGAAGAAGATTTTACTGTTATTTGTTTTTCTGTGGTGTAATAGCTATGCAAAAATCTTTCAAGTTCTGGATGAAGGAAGAAACGCTGAACTACTGTAGTAATCCTGGTGCCAGTCTAAAGTTTGCAAGAGTTCTCCACACAATTCAACACTGATAATGCTGGAGGGGTATGTAGAAAACTAGGAATTCTCTTAATATGTACTGACAACAATGCGTTGAAATGTAAAGAATATTATCTGACCTCTGCTTCAACAGGAGTTGGAAGAAGACCTGCGTGTGAAACAGTGGCTCTAACTTGGATGGGGTCAAATCTTGCACCCCGCTCATCCATGCAAACTGTGTATGATGGCTTGATATCCTACTAGGCAGACATCACTGTGGTTGACTCTTTGTGATTGCTTTTTCAATTACAAGATTTAAGAAGGGCAGTATGTAAAAGCAACCTTGCCTTTCCATTTGTGATGGCTATTACTGCATATTAATTCACATGCACAGACATTCAGAGAGATCTGAGCTAGGACCTATTTTGATTCATTTTATTTTGCAGATCTGGCAATTTAATTCTGACACTTATTACAAAGTAATTGTTTTTCATCCAGTTCAGCCAATATTTGCACCTGTCTTCACAGTAAAAAACTTTCCCACTATATTATTGTACAACTTATACCCAAGTTATTTGAAGGACCCTTTTCTCCCATACAAACTTGTCCATGTTTTGAGATTTTCTGGGAAAGCCTTTCTTTCTGTCCTACCACCCACACAGATACATCTGGTGGGAACATGGGAGAGTGGGAACATGGGAGAGGGCCTTGTTGGTGGCTGCTCCCAGGCTCTGGAACTCCCTTCCTAGAGAGAGGTTAGATTGCCACTTTCCTTCCTATTTTTCTGCAGGCCATGGAAGACTGTTTGCTCAAAGGGAAAGAGACTTGTATAATATATGCAATTTCCTATTTGCTTGACCCCTCCCCCCCTTTTTTAGCAGTACATGTTTTTAACAGGTTTTAGGTTCTTGATAATATTTAATAACATTAAAAATTTTGTATGCTGCAAATTTTTAGCTGTTGGTTTTTGCTATTGTAAGCTGCCCTGATTTCCAAATAGGTGGAAAGTTGGGGTGCAAATAATGATGATAATGACAATGATAATGATCACACACAATCTCAAAGTGGGGAGGAGAACTGAGGCTAAAAAGATAGAAACTTGTTCAGTGGTATGCAACTCAGGTGGGCAACTGCAACATTCTGACATACAGTCACCAGTCTTGTGTCAAAACCTAGTTCAAACTTTTAACAGGAGTAATCTACCTCTCCAGAAACAGCTTGGCAGCAGATGATGGGTGGGTCAACGGGGAGATAAAAGGAGAGGGAGAGGGAGAAAAGCAGAGACTGGGATAAAAGGGTTGCCTTTGCTCACTTTTTCTTTTCACCCACGCAACAGTTTTCAGCCTCACTCATTACCAGCATGTAGCACCTGACAGATTACTCTCGAGGTAAGGCACCCTTTGGGCCTATTCCCACTTACAAAATAATCCAGTTTGAAACTGGATTATTTTGAAAGCAAATTCTCTCCGGGGCCGTTTACTCCACTTTTACTCCCCTTTGTCATTCACATTAAGGGGAGAAAAGGGGGGAAACAGCCACGGAGAGAATGGATGGAGGAAGCATCTTTCCCTCTTTTCTCCTCCATCCTCCCCCTCCTCTCTTTCCCTCCCTCCCTCCCTCCACCGGCCTACCTGGCAGGGGGCTGGTGGTGCAGAGGCAGCAGCAGCAGTCCTCTCCTCTGGTCGTCCTCCTCCTCCTCCTCCTCTCCCTCCCTCCCCCCCCCCTCCACTGGCCTAGCTGGCAGGGGGCTGGTGGTCTTCTCCTCTAGTCTTCCTCCTCCCCCTCCTCCATGCCGGACCCTTCTCCACTGCCAGCCCAGCCTCCTCCAGGAGTTAGATCTCTGCCCCGGTAGGCCTCCTTAGAAGGAGGCCTGGGCAGAAGGAGGGAGGCAGGCAGGCACGGAGGACGCAAGGCAGCAGGGCTGGAGGACTGGAGGACGTGTGTCCCTGCCTCTATGGTGTGCGTGCCTGCGTCCTCCTAAACGGACACACGTCCTCCAGTCCTCCAGCCCTGCTGCCTTGCATCCTCCGTGCCTGCCTGCCTCCCTCCTTCAGCCTAGGCCTCCTTCTAAGGAGGCCTACTGGGGCAGAGATCTTGGAGAAGGAGGCTGGGCTGGCAGTGGAGAAGGGTCTGGCATGGAGGAGGATGAGGTGGAAGAGGACTGGAGGAGAAGACCACCAGCCCCCTGCCAGCTAGGCCAGTGGAGGGGGGGAGGAAGGGAGGGGAGGAGGAGGAGGAGGAACCCATGGGGTCCCTCTGGGGCCACTGCTACCCGTGGGTCACGCGATCCAAGGGTGGCAGTGGGGAGGGGGAGTGAGGGAGGAGGAGGAAGGGAGAGGAAGGAAGGGAGGCCGGTGACCGGGAGATGGCAGGGGCCATTGCAGCCGCCCCTGTCATCTCCTGGTCATCAGCAGTTCCCACTGGGCTGAATCAATTTATTCTCAAATCGATTCAGCCCAAAAAGGAGCAGTAAAAACCAGCTCCTTTTTGACGTGAGTTTAATGGGGGGAAAACCCCAGCCCCCCTTGGCAAATCAATTCCAAATCCATTCGCCAATGGGAACTAGAGTGGTTCAAACCGGATCATGCTTCCACATGATCCGATTTAAACTTCAGTGGGAATGGGCCTTTTGACTGTCCTCCCATGTAAACTCTTACACTCCAGCCTGATTGGAGGTAGATTAGACTCCACACAAGCAACCACTAACTCAAGCCTTTCAATCTGAAGATCAGATGTAGCCTACAGTTATTTTAATACAATCACTGCTCTACTAAGGACTCTTCTTCCTTTGGAAACAAGGTGCCTATTGGCTTTGCCTTCAGAAAACAGTTATTAAAGGAGAATTTTGTGGCAGACAAATGACACCCCTGACCCTGAAAACTCAGGATATTTTCCACAATGAGCACTACTAGGCACCTAATGTCTTCTACAAGAGAAATGGGGGGGGGGGTGTTGCGGTTATTTCAAAGTTCTTGAATTTCTCTAACACCGCTTGCTAATATCAAAGTGTTTTACAGTTTGACAAACACTTTATGAAAGAGGTAAGAATGGAGTCTCTAAGATAGGAAAACTAAATACAATACTCTACACTTCAGCTGAATATCCGTGAAATGGTAATTCTAGACACAGATCTCTCTAAGGACTAATTCAAAACTATTCCTTCTGCTCACAGAAAATCCCATCTGTTTTGAATCCAGATTTTAAAAAAATGATTTGTGATGCACTGAACAATAAGTGATCATGATTCCACATTCCTCTGCTGAAATCTTGCTGTTTAGCATATCTGAACTGGTTAAATTTTCACAGGCTTTCTAGGGAGGAAAAAAGTTACGGGCTGAAACAGACGGCTATAGAGGGGCGGCTCTACACTGCCCCTTTGAGCACCGGATTGGGGTCACAGCAAACACATGCTGTGGCCCCAATCCAGCATTTTTTCGGCCCCAAAAGTAGCAAAATGCCACTCCTTTTTGGGGTGCAAAAGGGGCATTTTTTCTGCCATGGCAGCAGCTTTTCAGTGTTTCTGTGGTGTGTCGTGTGTAAACACTGACACCATCTGCTGTGTGGTCAGTGAGGTGGTATGATGCCGGCTTGGGGTGGGATCGGGGCATGCTCCATGCTTATGATATGCCCCCATGCCACCCCAAAGCTGGCATTTTTTGCCGATCTGTTTTGGCCCTATGAAAGTGGACTGGTTTACAAATTTAATTTAGGGTTTGAGATGGGGAGAATTTTGGTTCACTTCTGAAAAGAAGTTACAAAAATGCACAAATTTCTCCATATTCATGATGGTTATAATTAGGAATTAAAGAAATTAAAATGTGGAAGAAACTAACAGATTTGCTGATTTATAACCAAGTCTTTGGATGCATACCTCTTAAAACTCTGGGTACAAATGCTCATCTATTCAACCATGTTAATGCTAAAATAAGACTCCCACCATATTACCATGCTGGGAATAGCTGTTTCTATAAGACTCCCATCATATTACCCTTACCATGCTGGAAATAAATGTTTCTGTTGAATTTGGCTGGTGAAAATTGTAAGAAGTTCAGTTCAGTACAATTTACCAAAGATCGAAAACTTCTTTGTATCTGGAGTGGGGGGAAAAATTAGTTGTTGTGTGAGAGGACATGACATTTGTTATATTTCTGTTTAGGATCAATTTACACTATTTACCATCAAAATTTATCAGTAGCCACTGCATAATGAAGTGATGTAGGTGATGCATATAAAAATATGTTTTTTTTAAAAATGCAAATGATGCACAAAACCAGGAAGAGCAGCAAATGAACAAAGCCTTGACACCTTAACATATAAAAGAGTGCACCTCTAGCAGACCTCAACCAGGCAAATATAGCGAGAGTTGCTCTTTCAAGTACAATGATCTCAAACTATTTAGGGCTTTAAATGTCATTATTAGCACCTTCAATCCACACCTGATTAAATAAATAATAAATTCAAAAACACAAACCTTGATCTTGCCACTTTATATAAAGGACACCATTCTACTAAGCCACTGTATATAATGGAACTTGAATATTCATGGATTTGGTGCCCACAAAGGGTCCTGGAACCAAACTCCAGAAGATACAGAGTGTCCACTGACTATTCCACCTTTCCACTTTCTTTAGGGTCCAAGGCAGCTTGCATGTAATTCAGTCAAATGGAGAAGAAAGAATTAGTTCCAAAGCCAGAAACCAATGTCTGAAATCTGGATTATTGGTTGTGCATATAAAGAAGAACAGAAGAATAAAGCAACCACCCATAAAATAAGGCAGATTTTACAAAACATAAAAGATAACATGAAAGTACATTTAACAGCAAATCAATGCTTTCAAAAAAGGTGTTCTGTAAGCATGGACTGTTGGACACCTTATTCTTCACACCCAAAGGAAAATATTTAAACACCTTCTCAATGGCCACTTAAATTTTTGGGCAGCTTTGCTAACAGTTCTTGTGTACAAACAGTCGTTAGGCTACAGCTCTACCACAAAATCATCTTACCCAACTATTTAGTTAACTAAGGTGTTATATCCCAGTAAGAGTGTATCTTTTTTGTGTAAGCACTTTGGTTCATATTGTATTTATGAACAATACTGTGCAGAAACACGAAGAACTCTTCTTTAGAATCTGTTTGCATACACACCCATAAACACTGATAAATATGCACACGACACACAAGAATTGGAGGTGGTATGGGAAATGAAACTGTTAGAAGTTGTTGGGAGAAGACAGCAGGTGTTTGCATCCAGCCCATTATAGTGGTTTTCCTTATCATCTAACTGCAACTCACAGAAATCACCAGAAACATATTAAATCTTCTGAACTTATGAAATAATGCATTATTGAAGTCACAGCAGGGGAGCCAACTCTGTTTGGAAAGTATAAAAAAAGAGCATCACTAGAACAAGCGTCTTTTTCCATTACAAGGTTATGGCTTATTTTAAAAGGTGGATGGGGGGGGGGGAGGGAGGGGGACCTTTTAATTTACCAAAAGGATGTGCAGTCACAAGAGGGGACATGGAAAAGATGCCTACTTTCTTTCATTGTTTCCTTTCAGAACACCAAAGAGAATTAATGCTCCAGATCAGATTCTCCATTTTGAATGCATCAACATAAAAAAGATACATCTAAGTTACCCTTATTAACTTCATATGTTTACCACTACTCAAATAAGGGATAAGCCTTACACCTTACATCCTACATTTTCCTGTTTCTTGCTCCTAGGAGGACATTGGTGAGGATTCCTACATTTTCTCTAAATTCTCTGTGAACTGTTAAGCTGAAGTTCTCATATGAATCTGAGCCTATAACAGAGTTCCTATATGACCCAAAGGTTTCCTCCCAATACTGAAGCTACACAGTAGGAAGGATGATCCCCACTCCTGCCCCTCCAAGCATAGATGAAAACATGACATCAATTTAGCTCTGTACTTATTTACAATAAGCAGAGATCACAAACAAACCTCTACCTCCTTAGTTTGGCTCCAGGTTCAAGAGGGAAGGTGGAGGCACAAAGGTTGACAAACCAACCAGTGGTGGCTGGTGGCTTTCATCTTGCCCTCCCCCATGTCCAGTTTTAATCTGAATTTATCAAGAACTATCCAAAAAGCTGAGTTATTTGTGGGGGGGGGGGGGGTTGTGTGTGAAATAGGGTTCAGCACCATGGACAGCCCCTTTAAGGTTCAGAGAAATCCATAGAACATACACTGCCTTGTGTAAGCCTGGATCCATCATTGATCCCAACTAATACAACAGGGGCAAAGATAGATAGAAAGAAAAATGCTCAGAGACTTTTGTTACTCCTCACCAGCTCTGAGCAGGAAAGGAACAACAGAAGGGCTTCCATACTTTTTTGTAGGTTTTTCGGGCGTTTTTGTGGGTTTTTCGGGCTTCCGTTCTTCCTCACCTTTCATACATTCAGCATTACAGCAGGCGTGAGAATCCACCCCTGGGGGAAACGACCTGTCCCAACAAGATGTTTCTGGTTGGTTACAAGTCCACTCCAGAATCTGTTGGTTCCTTCATGCCTATGAGTAGGTCTCAGTGAGAAAAGTGTGTTTAATTTAGTCTGACCTCAAGGAAGATTATTTTATAGGACAGGCACAGATCCCACTTTCAAGTAGTGTATTCTGGACAGGAAAGACTAACAGTGATCCAAGCAGACTAAACAGGACCAGACTGAACAGGACAAGATCTGACTTTGTATTATAAAAGGTGATGCCTCTAATCCCAACTGAATACAAATGATTTTGTCCACAAAGCAGGTGGCAGGCTCATCACAGCAGGCTGACAATGTTTCAGCCTCCAAGTGGAGACAATGCAGCTTCACCTGCCTAGTCACAACCAGAGGAACTCTGCGGGATGGCACTTTGCAGACACAATAGCAGCTGAGCAGAAAGATTTCTTCACAGTACAATGCTGTTATATAGTCTTCGGGAATGTGCTACAGCTTGGAGCTGAACAGCTGCTGTAAGGGACCAGAAAAAGTGCAGACACTAATATGCAGATTTTGGTTTCCTACCATCCTTGACAGTGTATGTGTGTTTAAGTGGTTAGTCCTTATGATCTCAACAATTAATAATGTAGGGACATGTGTGAAATCTCAGATGCCAGAGGATGAACTGGGCAAGATTTCCATGTATAGCTCTGACCATCCCCCTAGCAAAACCAGAATAACCTGTTTAAAATAAGAAAAGTGAAAATATTTACTTACTGTAATCTGAATTATTTTTAAATATTCTAGAATAGATCTTTTAATGATGTAGTATCTGAACATCTTTGGTATATGGTTATTTGGGGGGTGGGGTGTTTTGGAGGGAGAGACATGTTAACTCCAAAACACATAGAACCCTCTTGTTCTTGCTGCTGCTGTATGTTTTCAAGTTGGCTCTAAATTGTGACAACACTATCATAGGTTTTCTTGGCAAGATTTATCCAGAAAGGTTTGTCATTGCCTTCCTCTAAGGATGAGAGAGTGTGACTTGCCCCAAGTCAGCCAGCGGGATTTCATGCCTGAGCAGAAATTCAAATGCTTGTATTCAAGTGTCCTACTCCAACATGGAAATCAGTACACAACGAGGACTCTCAAGCCACAGTCCTGGCTCTGCAAAGGTTGATGATGGCTTGAGCCATCTTCCTTTTACTTTTGTTTGCTTCAAGGCCTTTGCAAACTAGAAACCTTATACAATGCAACAAGAAAGTATGCCTGGGATCAGTCATGTCACAATAGCTACAATCAAGCTGCTATTTCACAGGCCAATAAGCCACTCAGCTCATTTATCAAGGCTAGTGCACATAATTCCCTATGTATGGGGAGGTAAATTTGCAGGCTTCTTCTGGAAACCAATCTGAATACCAGACTGATGTCAACCTCCAATAGAACTTTTTCTGTTGTGGCTTCGAAACTATGGAACGATCTCCCGGAAGAGATCCATCTTATCACCACCCTAGATGCTTTTTAAAAAGCACTAAAGATGGATCTCTTCCGGCGAGCCTTCCCATCCGATTTGTTATGATCATTCCATCAATAAATGGAACCGCTGACGGACAACAGAACAGCAATAACGCTGAGCAAGCGTTTTAACTTTTTTATGACTGTATTGGATTATGTAATTGTATTTTATATTTTTAGACTTGTAGATTTTATTGATGTTGGAATCCCACCTCGATCTATGGGGAGAGGCGGGAAATACAAATAAATTTTATTATTATTATTATTTAGTTTTCTGGACATTGAAGGTCCACCCTTGCACTCTGGACCACCTCTCAAGGAACTCCTCGTGTATTCTTCCTGTGTGTTTGCATGTGCACTTACATGTATAAGATGCTGAAAAAGCAGAGGGCAGAGTACAAAGAGAAACAGCTAGGCAATGCAACAAATTGTACCCACTTTTGGCTCTGGCTTTGTCTACTGTTCACTGTGACCCCTGCAATGATCTTTTTCCCCTGATAGAGAAATGCCATGTTACCTGGGGGAATCTGGAAGACTGCAGTCCAAAAAAAGCTTTCCCTCCCCACCCCACCCCCACACACAACCTCTATAACAGGTCCTTTTGAAACGTGCACCAACTTACACTTCTGTTAACTAAGCATAATGCTTTTGACTAGCTTAAATGTGTTGTATATTTAAGTAGAAAATTTCCAACTACTTATAGTAGAATAATCTTTTTTTAACATTTCCATACTATGCATCCTGTTCATAGTTACACCAACAATTATAGCCTCTTTTCAATCATTCTTTATACCTTGTGACGTATAATTGATTTGAGAACTCTTGTTCAATTTGTATTTTTAAACCATTTTCCATTATGTTCAACACTTAAAACTATACAGCAGATACAAAAAACAAACAAACACCCAAACCTATACAACAGAAAATATGCACTATTATTAGCCTTTTGCCTTCATCCCTGGAGAACATGGTCAGTCTTTGGTTTGTTTTTCCCCTATTGCAAGATGTATTAGTTTCCAACACTTTTAATGCTACTTGATGCCCTTTCATTGCTTATGAAGAAAGGACAGATAACAATAACAACAACAACAATACACCACAGGGACACGGAAGGATGCTGGTCAGTTTCTGTGGTAAAATGTAAAGCTGTTCCCTTTTGTTAATCAATAAGAAGTGCTATAAGATGGATATAAGCTTGGAAAGCATTCATGTAGCTAATTTCTCAAAGGTGATGATGACACCCTACAGTATGGGAAAACAGTGACATATCCCTGAATAGCTCCCCCATGTAAAACAACACAGGATCAGCACATAGAGCTTACTACTTTCATCTATCTCTTATTTTCAGCTTTATCTGTCCCATTAATATCTGTAAAAGAGTTCAGAATCATAGATTATGTGTGAATTAGAATAAGTACTCTAACAACTTTCTTCTGACCCAGCCCTTATGAATACTGTAAAAGGCCCCAGTGCCCAACACTACAACAAATGCTATTTCAAAATATCTATCTTGTTCTCCATCAGATAGGAAACAAACCAAACCTCTTAAGAACTGTCATGTGATCAGTTTTCTCACTCACTACAAATCATTAAACTGAGTAGCTTGAATCAAAAGAAAAATTTTAATGGAAACACTTAGCAGTTTATCTAATGCTTTTAATCTTCTGAGCACTTCAAAGATTAATTAAAATGTACCAAGATTTTTAATTTTCTTCCTTTTTCTTACCTCCCCCCTCCCTTATTCCTGCTCAGATTGCCACCTTAGGAGAGGTGGAGAAGGGAAAGAAATGACATACATTGCTAGCAAGGGTCTTCCTGGAATGATAATTTAATTTTTGGAAACTAAACATTTAGGGCACTTTCCCATATTGAAATGAAATAAAATAAAAATATCATTGGCACACAAATATTGTGTGTGCATATGGTATTTTCTATAATGTGCATAAGCCATGGGTTTTTTAATCATAATATGGACATGGCAGAAACAAGTTAGAGAAAGCCATGATTGACCCTGGGCCCATGTAATGCATAACTGGTGATTGTAAGCCCTCAAAATAAGAAGACCTCTGTAGATCTTTCGCTTCTTGGTAAACAAGCACACCTATACGTACATGTATATACCCACTAAGTTCTGGAATGTGTGAAGCATCCTTATTCTCACTTAAGAAGTGGCTGAATGTTTTCAATATTTTGATTTCACATTCTTCAAATGAGGTGACATCAATAAAGAATAATGCAGCAAAGTCAATGCATATTTTTGTATTTCCTGAAGTACTTTTTTCTGTATAACTCCCAAGGCATTATACTGCACTTTTGGTCAACTATACGTATGGAAAACTACTTAAAAAGCAAAGTGCATTTTCATGGATCTATTCTGCCACCCCAATCCATGTTTTGGCAAACAGTTCAAGAGGGCCTGTGAAACAGAGCAAAATATTCAACTGATCCGAGTTATGACAGAAAGATTCCCATTACTTTGGTTGGGCTTCACAGGTATATGTATATGAATGCATATGAATGAACATTTTCTTGAGCATAAACTCAAGATTCAAGACTAAGTATTTAATAAGAAATCAGCCAAATGCCTCTAGGAAATTCATGTGCAGAATGTGAAGGCATTATTTCTCTATTCTACATCGTCATCACCTGGTATTCTCAGGTCTATCCATACAAACATTAAAACTGCATTTATCTACTATGTTGAATATCCATCAATAGAAACGATAAATTTAAGATATTTTCAAATCATATCTAAATTTGTGGCCATCAAAACAGAGACTTCCATGACAGAGGGAATACAGTAATAGCAATAGCAGTAGCAGCAGCAGAAATAGGCAGTACATTTCTATACAGCTTATCAGTGAACTAGCACTCCCTAAGCAATTTACAGTGTGTTAGGAATTGCCCCCAACAAGCTGGGTACTTATTTTACTGACCTATGAAATGATGGAAGGCTGAGTGAATCTAGGATCAAACTTACAATGTTGTGGCTGCAGTACTACGGTAGCATTTAACCACTGCACCACCAGGGCTCCTTTCACCATCTATGTAACGCCCATAACCATATAAACCACATTCTCCCCATACACACATACCTTATAGAGCAATCCTATAAAGGGCCATATTCACTACAATCGAAGAGCATTAATTATGATGTTTCAAGGGCTGGTGCAGTCTCAGGGCCTGTTCACAGAAGGAACAGCCTCAGGGTATTCATGACATCCCTGACCCAGTTGCAGAATACCCCATTTTGTTGTCCACTGTCAGCAAGGAAGTGTCACAACTGGAACTTTTCCCTACCGAACCAGGAGACTTCTGGCAGAAGATGTGCCATCCCCCTAGTAGTCCCCCCTCTTTGGCAGATACTATGGCACCTCAAGCCATTGAACAGAATAGGATTGCTATCACAGGGGTGTTTTTGTTTGTTTGTTTGTTTTTGTTTTGTTTTTTTTTTTGCATGTGGGGGTCCCTAAAATTCCTTGCACTAAACATGCCTTCATTCTTAGTTGGGTTTAGGAGAATAATGTAATCATGATGCCTATGCCATCTCCTATTTAGTTGAAATTTCCACAGGAAGAAGCTTTGTTTTTAAGTCTTGTTGATGTTTTGAATGGCATTTAGATCCTTCTAAGTATCAGTTATAAGAAGACCATGAAATATGTTCAGAAAGTGTGAGATATGAAGTTCCTCCCCACATCTTCCAGGCTTGTCTACACCAGTGAAAACTGCCATACACGGCCTGAGGCTGATGATGGCAGTCTTTACAACACATGTCTACTGTATATATTCAACTATAAGTCAACCTCACGTATAAGTCGGAGGCAGGTTTTGTGGCCAAATTTATGGAATTTGCCATGACCTGTACATAGGTCAAAGGTAAAATTTGCAGGCTCCTTCAGTGTCTGTATGTGTGTGTGTGTGGCAAGAGAGACTCTCATTGAGGCTTTTTGCTTCATTGTTTCAGCTTTCGTTTCAGCCAGATGCCCGGGCGGGAAGTAGGGAGATAGACTCTTAAACAGCAATATCAATCAGTCACCCAGGACTCTTTCTGCTTGGCTTCAGAGAGAAATAAACTCCTCTCCACACTGCATGGGGAAATCTGAAACAGCTGCTATCCTTTTTCCATAGTGACCTGTAAATAAATCAATCTGGGATTTTGGGGTTAATTTTTGGGCATAAAATTTAGACTTATAGATGAGTATATACGGTACTTCTGGGGAGGATCTGCATAACTCAACTTTGTGCCAAATATAGCAAAGTCAGAGAAAATACCAGAGTTTTCCATAAATCCCAGAGTGATTTCAGGTTCTTTTGATGTGTGGACAGCTGGATTCAGTACAATTCAACCTGATCCAGTTGTCCACACACCACCTCCCTTTCCCATGTTGAGCAGCACAGGGAAAGGGGCTGGTCTGTTTTTGGAGAACCTGCCACCACTTCCTCACAGATAGGAACTTCATGTAAACCCTGCCCAGCATGCTGTCACTTCTGCTGCATAGAGAAACAGGTGTCTCGACTCCTTCTTTATCACATGTCCAGGCAGCCATTTCTGTACTCAACAGAACCAGCAGCAGGCTGGGCAGGCTTAACATGGAGCTCCTGTCCCCAAGGAAGTGGTGGTGGTGGTTCTGAAAATTGGATGGGCCAGCGGGACCAATGCAATATTGGCCCATGTATTCAACAACATGGTCTTGCACCAGATTCAGCCCAGCGTGTGCAGTCACCATCATGGTTGGTCCGGCAGTGATCCAGGGCATTATGTCCTGGACTTGTCCCAGATTAAGCAGCCAGTGTAGACAGATCCTCCTTCACTCTAAAAAATAATAATTTTTAACAAATAAAATTTGTAGTCAAATTTTCAGCAAAACATCAGCAAGCTAATACACTGCAGGTATTCTTATTCTTAATAACTTAAGGCAAGAAGGCTTTGTCTAAGAATCTGTATTTGATCTTACCATCTATAGACCATACATGAGACTAGTGAAACTCCTTTGTGAAAAGAATTTGGATATGTCCTTAAGAAACAGGTATCAAAAACCTGAATTCTTGGCACTAGATCATCCAAAGACATTGAAGATGAAGTCACTCAAGTCTGGGAGAATGAAGATTCTGAAAGGGATATCTAATTTTATTCTTCCTTACTACCACCCCAATTTATTCATCAGTGGTCCGTTTTACATTGGCAAAAAAAGGTGTGTTGAAGGCTGCATGAAAGCCCAGCCTTTAGATGAGAAAAAGGGAAAGTGTGCCATGAAAACATTATTTTGGAGTTTTAAGGGAGAAGAAGTGCTTTAAAAAGGTGCTGGCCCATTTTACATTGGCAAAAAGAGGTGTGTTGAAGGCTGCATGAAAACCCAGCCTTTAGATGAGAAAAATGGAAAGTGTGCCATGAAAGCACTATTTTGGAGTTTTAAGGGAGAAGAAGTGCCTTTAAAAAGTAGTTTGATTTCCCCACTACTTTTTTAAAAAGGGTGCAGCATTGCTGGCCCATTTTACACGGGCAAAAAAAGGCGCTTTTAGGGCTAAAAAGCCCGCATTTAGGGTTAGGGAGGGCGTAGCCTTTACACCCTCCCTAAGCCTAAAACGCATGGACGCCGCCATTTAAAGATGGCAGCGTCTACACGGTGGCGCCGTACAAGCGTCATCACGTGCGCAGCGTTTTGACGCGCTGCGCACGTTTTGACGCTCTGGCGGCGCGGGAGGGCGCCAATCGCGCCCTTCCCGCGCCGCAAAAAAAGAGCTCGATCCCGGAGCTCTTTTTTGCGGCGGGTCGTTGCGGCGGGATGAGGCCTCTGGGGCTGCCCGTGTGGCAGCCTAGGCCTCATCTCGCCGCTAGAAGGGGCGAGTTTGGACCGCCCCTTTTAGCCAATGTAAAAAGCACCCCTATTGCATCTAAAGGCTAAGGTGTAGTTGAACGGTTAAATGGGGCTCTGTATCTTTAAAGCGCCCATTTAAAGGCAGCGATACAAGTGCGGAGGGAGGGAAGGTGCCAAGACAAGAAGAGACCTTCAGAGCCCGGCCAGAGTGCGCCTGCACCTTCCTTCACCTCCTCCCTTTGGTTGAGAGAGTGTGACTTCTAGGGAGACAGCAGGGCACTGGAGGCGCTCAGCCAGACCAGGGCAAGCTGGCAAGAGGAGGAGGAGAAGGGGAGGGACCTGGAGCACCTCCGCTGCCCTGCTTCCCTGCAAGTCACACTCTCTCAGCCGAAGGGGGGAGGAGAAGGCAGGCCCAGGCACACTCTGGCCAGGCTCCATGGCTCTCTCCTGGCTGCCTTCCTCCTCCCTTTGGCTGAGACAGTGTGACTTGCAGGGAGGCAGGGCAGCTGAGGTGCTCCAGGTCCCTCTCCTCCTCCTCCTCCTCCTCCTCCTCCTGTTTCCAGCTTGCCCTGGCCCAGCATCAGGAGGACCTGGAGCACCTCCGCTGCCCTTCCTCCCTGCAAGTCACACTCTCTCAGCCAAAGGGAGGAGGAAGGCAGCGGGGAAGGAGGGAGGGAGGGAAGGAGCCAGGAAGAGACCCCCAGAGCCTGGCCAGAGCACGCCTGGCCCTCCTGCTTCCTCTTCAAAAAGAAGGCTGGAAAAGTAGGACGTGTCCTGGCAAAGGAGGACGTGCCTGGTCAACTTGGAAAAGGGGGGCCTCTGCTCAAGAATGGAGGACATATGGGAATCCCTCCTGGACAGAGGGCTGAAACCTCAAGACAACTCAATATAATGCTCTGACAGAACACAGACTACAACTCCCATGAGCCTTTGCTACCATTTCCCAAGATGCCTTAATTTGCAACAGAAAGCCGACCAGTATGTTCACATGTGATGAATTCTTTCGTATTGACTCTGCATTTTCTTTTTGTGTAGATGCTCTCTTGTTTTGTGTGTGATGAGCTTGTGCGTAATCACGTGCATTTCCGAACTGACCTCACTTTCTCCCTCTTTCGGAATGGTCCTGTACTCCCCCATGTGATAAGCTCCGACTGTATGGTGTACCTGCGCAATTGCGCAATTCGCAGCCAGCAAGGGAAAAAAATGTTTAAAGCGCGGCTAAAAGCCACGTTCCTTGCCGCCCATGTAGCTGCTCCACCTGTGTTTGTAGCGTTTTGACAGCTTCCCATGTAGTTGCTGAGCCACAGAAAAAACCTCAGTCTAGCTGCCCTGTACTTTTTAAATGCACACCTGGGGCTTGCTGTCTAGCTGCTAAGCATTAAGGAAAGTGCAACTTCATGTCACACTTTCTTGCCAATGTAAAAAGCCCCAGTGTTACCTTTGATTTTCCTATAATCCCTGTAGAACAAGTATTCATTGTTAACATCTATCTTATTTTCCCCCTACAACCTTGACCAGAGAGTTTCTCTATGAGATTTGTTGCAATTTGCTCACAGTATTTAGGTCTTTGCCTTCCAGTTATGTGCACTGTAAAAACCAATCCACCAGCATCACTTAGGTAATAAAGACGATGGACAACAGCCACGCTCAAAAAAGAAAAGCTTTACCGAGGAAATGTATAGGTGAATGAACTGCATTTCTTCACACTCACAAACAAAGCAAAAATCACAGTGGTATTTGGGAACAACTTCCACATTAAACCATGTTAAATTTAGGATGGACAACCATATTAAATTTGAAGCAAGTTTAACAAAAAAAAAACTGTAATAGCATAAAGTAGATTCTTGTCCTCGAAAGCTTATACCATGATAAGTCAGCTAGTTTTTAAATTGCCACAATACTCTTTGAAATGTATTAATGTTTAAAGAACCATTTACAGAGGTACCATATAAATATATTTCACTAGAGAACCAGGATGGGGAAAATTCAGCATTGCTAAGAATCACAAATCACAAATGTGAACCACAGCCAGTTTTACGTAATCTCATTGGTCTGGCTCTGGTCTAAGGCAGAATGAGGCAACTGCCTCAACTGGCAGATACTGGAAAGGAGGAGCTGGCTGCTCCCACTTTCCAGTTACTTCTCCTGAACCTCCTGACCTTTACCTTCTCATGAATTACTGGCAGAGAGTGTTACACAGCTTGCCTCGCAGTCCCTAAACCAGTCTGCTCCTCTCAGGTATGGAAAACATTGCAATCCAATTCCTAATGTCAAAGGAGGGTTCATCTTCCAGATCAATCAACATCTGTGCATGGAACAGAAAGGGACACCATCTCATCCTTTGCTCAAACTTCAGGAGAACCTTTGCATTTTGCAAGTCCTCTGCTTTAAAATAGTCGGCCCTCCCTATCACGGATTCTACATCCATGGATTCAACCATGTTTTCCTCAAAAAGCAAACTTTGATTTTATCATTTTATATAAGGGACACCATTTTACTACACCATTGTATATAATGGCACTTGAGCATCCACAGATTTTGATATCCACGTGGGGTCCTGGAACAAAACCTCAGCGGATACTATGGGGCCAATGTATATATAATGTTTTATAAACTGGTTTATTAATTTAATTTACTTTTTATTACAAGGCTTTTAGCTTTATTATGTTTTAATCTATAGTGCAAGCTTCTGTGCTGGGAGAAATGGATCTGACCCTTATTTATTTATTTGATTGATTGAATAAACAAGCTTCTGTTGGTGTCAAGAACAAGAATTTTTCTTTAGAAAGAAAATGGCTGGTGTTTAAAATTAATTGCAAGAAAAAATGAAAAAGAAGTAACTTTGCAGCCTAGCATTGCCAATCATGGCTGTAAATTACAGTCATGACTGTAAATCACTAGTATCATTGCAGAATTTAAAGTTTCATCCTTGTGCAAAAAACAGGCCTGAGGAGCAACAATTGCCCCCTTTTCAGAATTTCAGTCAGCACCTGACTTTTTAAATCTAAATAGAAGAAGGCACTATGTCCCCCCCCCCCCCAAACATACATCCTAGTTCATGCACAAAAATTTCATCAGCATCAAGAGGAGATTATCATGTTGCTCAAGGTCAGATTATAGTGTCCAAGCTTAATAAAGTAATCATCTGCCCCTCCTTCCTCATTACCATCACCTTTTGAAGCACAAAGTAAATATGATTCCACATTTCTGGAGTCAGCTATAGAAGAAGGGAAGCCAGGATTTCAAAGGCTGCATTCTGAACAGTGACATGCTATCTTACTGCTATCAAAATGAATAGGGATATTTCTGCAAGAAGACATGCTCAGATGAAGTTAGGCGGCCTTGGTAGCACTGTGCATCACTACAGAATACGTAACATTTCATTTCCACTGGAGACATGCAAAACAACATATGCTCAAGAAAGCTCACAGGAGAGATGTTCTGTTGCACCAGCACAATTTATTTGTCAAGAGAATGACCTTAGCTCAGTGAAGTGTTGTTACAATTATCATTCTCTGCCAGAAAAAGACACAAATATTCTGTTGCAGGTGTCACGAATATGTGTAAATTTCATGTTATTCTGTACTGCAGGTTATTTAGAGAACACTCTTGCAAATCCAGGAAAGTTCAGTCGCTTACAGACAGTATCTGGCTTTTTAATATTCTGTGCTATTCCTAGCTCTCTTTCACGCATACTCCTCCAACATCTGAAAGGATTATCATCCCTCTGTATAACACAATCCCAAATTCAACATATATTATGTGAAAACAGCAGAGAGGAGAGCTGCCAGATTCATGGCTATTAGTTTTAGAACTCCACCACTACTAGTGCCAATCAATCTATAAGTATGTGCCTTCTAATGAACTGCTAAATATATCTGTTGCAGAAAGAGTATTTTGCTAATGGGTGACATCACTAATTAGGTTTAGCCAAAGCAAAAATTCTGAGCAAGCCATGTCGAAGGAGAAAATTCAACCAAAGAAATCTAGCCTTCACATCAGTATCATAAACTGGATCCGCCATCCCAGTAAAACTACCATCCCAATTACTCCTCAAATACTCTGAAGCCATTGCAGATTTTACCTGTTGGTTTTTGTTTTGTTTTTTACCTACTATTCTTCCTATCCATAGGATCTGTTATAACCACCACAGTGATCTATATAACAGGAACTGAAAGACTTGCCAAATTCAAACACTAGATTTTCCTACTAATGTTGTTATAAATCTCTAATTCATAGCGTCTGTTCCATAGATTTGAATCCCTATGTTGTTATACATATTTAATTCATAGGTTCTGTCCAATAGATTTGAACCTCTGCATGCATGCATATAAACACACACACACACACACATATACAGACCAAGAGACTTCAGCTGTATGCTTTGTAAGCTGTTCTTTGACATTTCATGTTCATCTGTAGCACAATCCAGCCGTTATTTCCATTTGCTATGACTGCATTGCTTTGTGTTTTTAAACAGACTGCATTGCTCTGTATCAAAGGGTGGGTATTCTGCCTTATTATATAGTAGTTCATTATGACATTCTATAGATTTCTAACATGGAGAGGAGGGCACAACAACCAACCCAGTCCTTTCCAGCACATTGCTGAAGCAGAAGGCTGAAGAATACAAATGTCAATTTATTCAGCATTATTTAAAATGATGTTTAAAATAGTGCCATTTCTAACACTCACAGATTCTAGTTGAAACTGCAAAGGAAGAGTAAGCAATCTGCAGTTGGTTTATCAAAATCCCTGTACTACTGAGGTAGTGATCATACATGGCATATTATCACATTAAAATGTGTCAATCCTCTTTGTAGTGAGGATCATTATTTTTAACAGGTAGAGAAGTAGGAAGAGGTCACACCACATAACAGCATCACTTGGTTGGCATTAATTGTCATCCTCATGTTCTGTATTCACAGTCATTAATCCAGATAATGTCCACTGCATCTATAACCTTGCACTGAAATAACAGTTAAACATCTACTTTACCAGAAATTCTAGATACGGGTATTAAAGAATGGCCAGAACAGTTGTCTCTAGTGACATGCCTAAGAACCTATTCCAGAACTAAGAATCCAAGTTCAAGTTATTGAGGTCCAAATATTGCTTACAAACCCAGTGGCCAATTAGGATCTCTTTTTTCAAACAGACTGGGGAGGGGGAATCTGTGAAGGATTCCTTTTGATTGAGAACACCAACTGAATGGCAATTCCCAAATGTTTTTGGACAGCTCTGTATTTGAAATCAGTGCTCTTGCCAGACTCTTCCCCATTCCACTTTTAAGCAGTAATCTAAGAGGGAAACTGAATGATGGTCCTCAATGCAAAACATCTGCATTGGCACATTTGCTTACCACACTGGCATAACATCATGACTTGTTATCTAGCTTTGGCATGTAGCATAACATGCACAATTTTAACCATTCATTGACTAGTCCAGGCACATCTAATACCCACAACTGTCACATATATATTTGGCAGTAACTGCCATTTATTTTAAAGTTATTGAATATATTACCAAGTGGGCTTGCTTAAGAGCAGACACATAACACTTCATGAGCTGCTTTATCCAAAGGCAAAACAGTGACTAGTCCATATGAACCTTTTTATATATCACATTTCACTTATAACAAAACTGCATTGAATTTCTGTAACACTTTTTAGCAAGACAAATTCATTATTTCTCATCTTGCATCACATGCTCCCCTGTTTGCATTATACTACAAAGGTACCATACTAGCCAAGTTTTTTGCAAGACAAAGTAAAAGAATAGCATGGATATTCTCTGCTAAATATTCAAGATTCTGCTGCAGTTTAACTAATCTGTTTTCATATATGTTTCTATTATCAGTCAACCATGACAAAAACATTAATGCTTTGTGGAAATAACATACTTGTCTCACATATTTCTTCTTTTATTAAAAAATGAATGTCATGGTTGATGTCATGCTTGGAAGAGAAGTATATCAGATGGGCTATGGAAAGGATAATATGAACTAGGAATCCCTCCAGCAGCACTTATATAAAGCTCTGCCAAACTTCGTGTTACCTCCACAGAGTCTCTAAATTGTTTATTTGTTCCCCAGAGAGATGAGCTTAATGAACTAAATGACGCAATTTGCAGACATTGAAAATAACAGCAGAGATCTGTCCAAGGAAAGACACCTAGACAGTGCAAAGAATCCACCCCAATTAAACAGCCATCGAATGCTGTATTTAATGAGCTGAAAGCAATCTGTTCGTTCAAAGGGTCCCACTTAGCCAGACTGTCTATTAAGAGAGGTTTGACTTTAATAAATTCAGAGAAGACTAAAAAAAATGTTTACAAGCAATTCATCCTGGAGAAGAAGTGGACACAGCTGATAATGTGACAACTCTTCATTGAACCTAATCATTTAAATCAAACCAGCCAGAAAGCTTGCTTCTTGAAATGATGAAGTGACCTTTCTGATATATTTATTCACTCTCTCTCTCTCAATCTGGTGTAAATGCAAAACAATTATTTGTTAATACAGCAGAAAGAGCAGGAACTTTTTTAGTACCTGATCTGTAATCTGTTAAACAAGGAGCAAAATGGGCAGGCAGAATATGCCAACCTTTAAGTTAGAGCTGCCGTTTCACTACAAGTCTTCATGAACACTTTCTACTCATGGGTGGCTTTGTTTTTCTGTTCAAACTATTCCTCCCAACCCCGAAAAAAAGGTCAAGCTATAATGCAGCAAAGATCCTAGTAGAAGGGTGGGCAAGAAGAACGAAGGGTTTTCTGGCACCTTAACAGTTTGATCAGGCAGGAGCTCTTGTGGTCTGAGGCCCATTTCACCAGATGCATTATGAACACTTATGCCAAATAAAACATGCTATTTGTCTTCAAGCCGCTATTAGACTAACAAGGGACAGCATCATGGCCCCCTCTTGAACTTCTCCACTATTTTAAATGGTGCTTAGGTTTAATAAGTAAGCTGAGATTGGGCTGCCTCTGAAGCCAATACCTCCTCCTTCTCCCCTTTTCTTCCAACCCAAACTCTTCTCTTCCTACTGCCTAAGATCTGTTCTACCTTATCTCATATGGAGGCTTCAAGGGATGCTGTTGGGAGACCCAGCCATACTAACAGGACCAGTTTGTCCACAAACTATGGATAACTGTTGAACATACACCTGGCACACACAACTCTCCTGTGATGCTGAAAGGACAGCTCACTTTACCCTGCCAGGCTCTTAGCATCCCTCTACAAGGGAAACACTGCCAGGAGGGGAAAGCCTCCCCAGAAGAGGCTCCTGCCCTGGACTCTCAGCCCCCAAATTAAACCCTTCCTCTCTTGCTAAATAGATCGAGCCTGCTTTCGCCTACTTTGGAGGAAACCCTTTTCAGGCCAGTGAATAAACAGTCTAACAAAAGGAAGGGGGCAGCTGCCTGCTTTCTGACTTTGCAGACTGGACACCAAACAAAACAGCAGATGCCATTTCGAGGGAGCAAATTAAAAAGGTGTTGTTGTTGTTTTAATGGGTTGGAATCCAACTTTATACAAGTGCCTGGAGTCTCATATGGGATCTGGTCTTTTCTGGGTGAGAGCAAAGGGAGACTGGGAGTGCATCTACATTGGAGAAATAATCCAGGTTGGCAGTGTTTTACCTTCTCAGGGAAGTTAAAACACTGTCAACCTGGATGATTTCTCCAATGTAGGCTGCGTTCACACTGGAGAAATAAACCGGTTTAAGTGCCATGGCTCAATGCTGTGAAATTCTGGGAATTGTAGTTTGTTGTGGGGCCCAGAGCGGCTCTGCTCCGCTCTGGGCCCACAACAAACTACAATTCCCAGAATTTCACAGCATTGAGCCATGGCACTTAAACCGGTTTATTTCTCCAGTGTGAACGCAGCCTAGATGCACTCCCAGTCTCCCTTTGCTCTCACCCAGAAAAGACCAGATCCCACATGAGACTCCAGGCACTTGTTTAAGGTAAAAGAACCACAACTTTGGATTTGCTCCCTCAAAATGGCATCTGCTGTTGGCTGCTTCACCCGCAAAGCAACGCGATGCACCGGTTTCCCTTCGGAGGAAGCAGCCCTGAGAGGCTCCGGAGAGAGGGCTCCGGGCTCCCCTCGCCCGAGAAAGGCCAGTGTCCTCTGGGTGGGCCAGAAGGAAGGCCAGGAGGGGGCCCTCCTCCCAAAGGAGGCCATGGGCCTCGAGGGCTGCCTCCGTCCTCCTCCTCCAACCCAAACTCTTCTCTTCCCAGGCCAAGCCTCGCGGCTGAGAAGGGGCCGACGTCGATGGGACGGTTTCCTCCTGACAGACCTCGATCTTGGGGGAGGATGCTCTTGCCTTCCTGCCGGCTGCGCTTTATTTGGGGACCAACTCCGAGGGAAAAGAGGGGGACTTTCTTCGAGGGACAAGAGGAGGCTGGGATGGGGGGCAGGAGGGCTTCCAGGGAAGGAGGGAAGGAAGAGAGAGAGAGAGGGGAAGAAGGAAGGAAGGAAGGAAGGGAGGGAGGGAGGGAGGGAGGGAGAACAGATGAAGGAAAGAAGGAAGGAAGAAGAGAAAGAGGAAAGAAAGAAGGGAGGGAGGGAGGGAGGATAGGAGGGAGTGATGAAGGAAGGAAGAAGGGAAGGAGGAAGGAAAGAAGGGAAGAAGGGGGAAGGAGGGAAGATGTAGAGGATCCAGAAAGGCTCTCTTCCCCTTTTCCCTCCAAAGCCTGGACCACTCTCAGCCCCTCCGTCCCTCCCCAGGGCCGCCCTCTTCTGACCTGTTCGGCGGAGGAGGAGGAGGCGGAGGGAGAGAGGCTGTCGCTGCTGCTGCTGTTGCCGGGAGCCTCGTTGGAGTCCTTTCCGCCTGGAGGCGCCCGGACGGTGGGCCGGTTCCCTCGGCCAGAGCGGTCCTTCAGGGGGTCTTGGTGCCCTGGCCTTCCTTCCTTCCTTCCTTCCCTGGAGGCTGAGCTGAAGCGGGGCTGGAAGCCCTCTCCCTCTTTCCCTTCCTCCTCTCTTAAGCCCTCAGGGAACGAAGGAGAGCCGCCGGAGGAAGGGAGGGAGAGGCGGCTCCGAGCCGGGAGAGCGCTCCGAGGCTGCAGGAGGAGGAGGAGGCAGCAGCCCTGGCCGAGAATGGGAGCCCTTCCCGGGCTGCCTCTCCAGGCCCCGCCGGCTCTTTCTCCGCTTCCCTGGGAGTCCGGATCCGGCGCGGAGGCCACGGGGCCCTCCTGGCTCTCAGGGCCGGCGCTGGGGGGTGGGAGTCCGGGGCCCGGGAGGGAGAGGGTCCCCCGGGAGCTCCGCCGAGGCCTCCCCGCCGGGGCCTGCAGCAGCTGATGGAGGAGGAGGAGGAGGAGGAGGAGGCCAGGCCCGGCTGGGAGGAAGGGAGGCCGGGCGGGGGGAGCATGAGGCAACTAGCCCCGGCTGGAAGAGGCGGCCTGGCTCTCCTGCTGCGCTGGGCTCCAGGCTCTTCCTCTCTCTCTTCCCAGGGTCCAACCGGCTTCTGTCCCCGTCTTCCTCCCGGAGAAGGAAGGAAGGAGGAGGATGGGCAGGGACTAGGAAGGGAGGGAGGGCCAGGCGGCGCTTGGCCTCAGTCACTCCGCGGGGCTTCCTCCTCCTCCTCCTCCTCCTCCGTCCTGGGTCCAAGTAGAGGAGGAGCTCGGGTTCTTCTGCTGCTGCTGCTTCCTTGGCTGCTCCGCTGCCTCGCCCTTCTTCGTCTTCTTCTTCCTCTACTGCTTGGGGGGGGGGGGGCGGGAAGGGCGGCTGCTCCTCCTCCTCCTCCTCCTCCTCCGCGGGGCCGCTCTCTCTCTCTCTCTCTCTCTCTCTCGCAGCTGCAGCAGCTACTGAAGGGTCTCTGAGGGGCAGCAGGAGGGCTGAGTCTTCTGGGCGACGAAGGAGGAGGAGGAGGAAGGGAGGCCAGGCGGAGCCAGCAGCGGAGACTGACAGAGAAGGAGGGAGGGAGGGAGGTTCGACCGCCCCCCAGGGACAGAGAGACCCCCCCCCCCCGCCCACCGTTACAGGGGAAGACCTTGGAAGGGACGAGGAACCATACTTGCCCAGAGAGAACCCTCGGGAAACACTGCTGGCCCATACGGAGCCATTGGGGAATATTTGCCCATAAGGAAAGGTTGGGGAATATTGGCTCATAGGGAAACCATGCTTGCTCAGAGGAATCAGAGTTGGAAGAGACCACAAAGGCCATCCAGTCCAACCCCCTGCCATGCAGGAACTCCCAGTCAAAGCATCCCCGACAGATGGCCATCCAGACTCTGCTTAAAGAGCTCTGAGGAGGAGACTCCACCACCCTCCGAGGGAGTGTGTTCCACTGTCCAACAGCCCTTACTGTTAGGAAGTTCCTTCTAATGTTGAGGTGGAATCTCTTTTCCTGCAGTTTGCATCCATTGTTCCGAGTCCTGTTCTCTGGAGCAGCAGAAAACAAGCTTGCTCCCTCCTCAATGTGACATCCCTTCAAATATTTAAACAGGGCGATAATATCACCTCTTAACCTTCTCTTCTCCAGGCTAAACATCCCCAGTTCCCTAAGGAGTTCCTTAAAGGGCAGGGTTTCCAGAGGAAGCCATCAGGGCATGGGGCATGCTAAAACCAATGACAGGACTTGCCCAGACAGAAACCATACTTGCCCACAGGGAATCATTGGACGATACTTGCCCACAAGAAGTATTCCCCCGTGGTTTCCCTATGGGCAAATATTCCACAACTATTCCCTATGGGCAGGTATCCCCCAATGATTCTTTATAGGCAAGTATTCCCCAATGTTTCCCTAGGGACAAGTATTTCCTCATGATTTCCTATGCGCAGGTATGGTTTTGGTATGAACAAGTACTCTCCCATGATTCTCTATGGGCAAGTCTTCCCCAATGATTTCCTAGGGACAAGTATTCCCTGAAGGACGTACTAAAACAAATGGCAGGCTTTGCCCATAGGAAACTATACTTGCCCATAGAGAATCATTGGGGAAGACTTGCCCATAGGGAAGCCTCGTGGAATACCTGACCTTAGGGAAACAGAGAGAAATACTGGCCCATAGAGACACCATGCTTGCCCATAGAGAATCATTGCGCATGTATTCCCCAATGAATTCCTATGGGTAAGTATTTTCCAATGAAACCCTGTGGGCAAGTATGGTTTCTCTGTGGGCAAGTACTGTCATTTGATTTGGGCCATGGGAAACCCTCTCTCTAGGGTCACCAGGGGTCAGAAAGGAGACTTGGGCCGCATCCACACTGGAGAAATAACCCAATTTGGCCCCACTTTAACTCTTTCTGGCTTAAGACTATGGAATTCTGGGAGTTGGTTGTGGGGCCCAGAGCCAGAGCCCCACACAGACTAACATAGAAATCACTCCTCCTTACCTAGGGTCACACGGTATATATACCCCACTCACTTCCATGCCAGCATGCTCTGAAGATGTGAGCCACAGATCAGAAATAAGCTCTTCTAGAACATGGCCACGTAGCCTGAAAAACCCACCAAAAAAAAACTATGTTCAGAGAAGGTTTGCTATGGCCTTCCCCTGAGGCTGAGAGCATGCAACTTGCTCAGGGTCACCCAGTGGGGAATAGGGAATGGCACTCAGGGACTCCAGATTCATTATAGTCTAACACTGAAACCACTAAGCCACAAAGGCTCCTCAGCTGGGAGTGTAGGGCCCAGCAATTGTAGGGCTATGTCTGCCTCCAGGCCCTTTCTGACTTAAAGCAACTCTATCAAAGGGTTTTCATGACAAGATATTTATCTTGTCAACCGCCTTAGGTCCCTTTTTGGGGAGAAAGGTGTCACAAAAATAAAAATAAATGAGATTTGTTCAGAGGAGGTTGGTCATTGCCTTCCCCTGAGGCTGAGAGGGTGTGACTTACCCCAGGTCACTCAATGGGTTTCATGGCCAAGCTGGGAATTGAATCCTGGTCTCCTGAGTCACAGTCCAACACTCAGACCACTAGGACAATACACCCTTTTTTAAACCATATTAAAATACCTCCCTAGATCTTCAGTTACCTGGGTTTTAATTATTTATTGAAGATGTGAGGCTACCAGAAGTGCCACAACAAACCACCATTTCCAGAATCCCATCGCCTTGAACCATGGCAGTTAAAGTGGTGTCAGACTGGATTATTTCTCCAGTGTCAATGCAGCCAAAGCTTTAGAGCCTGATCCTGAGTACCTTTCAGGGAGGCTTTTGCTCACTTTATGAATGTCTTTCTGTCACAACTCTATGGACTTAAAAAACATAAGACTATAAAAGAAAGAAACAAAGAAACATAGAAAGGTGATTTTGCCTGCCTTGCTCTTTCTCAGGAAGGGGCAGAGATTGGAAAATCCTAGCTGGGAAATAATGACCTTTAAAAAATCATATAAGGTTTCCAAGCTCTGAGGTGGTTTTCTTTTTCCTGCCATCTGGTGCTTTTAACTGGGAATGCCAAGGATTTAACTACAGGGTTCAATTCCCAGCTTGGCCAAGAAACCCACTGGGTGACCTTGGACATGTCACACTCTCTCAGCCTCAGGGGAAGGCAGTGGCAAACCTCCTCTGAACAAATCTTTCCAAGAAAACCCCACAATAGAGTTGCTTAGGGTTGCCATAAATGACTTGAAGACCCACAGCACACACGCGCACACACACCACACACAGCCCTCTATAGGCAAAGGTGGTGCTTTACTCCTCCCACATAGGGTTGTTTAGAAGAAAGAATTTCAGCAGCTGTTGGTTGCTATCTGGTTGCATGATACGTAAGCTACCTCTACTGAAACCCTCTTTCTGCACAACTATTAAAGGTCCAAGAGCCCTCCCCAGTTTTCAACCTGGCAACCCCTATTGACTCTCTTTTGCTGCCAAGGGAATGTACATGCACATTCAGTGCATATATATTAACTTGCATAGAAAAAGAACAGCTTGTTAAACTTGCATTTGATCCTGTCTTAAAAGAGAGTGCCCCCTCCCATTCTTCCAGCTATTGCATTTTTTCTCTTCTCTCTTTCATTAAGCATGGAGTTAATCCTATGCGGCACAGGCACATGATCATACATCTTATAGATGTTTCAGGGCAGCAAAATAACATCTACTATGGCTGAGCCCATTAACATGTCAAAATCCCACCTACTAAAATAATGCCTAATTTCCTGGTCCTGTTAACATGTCAGATTTTAGTGCCACTTTTCAATTCAGTGTAGAAACAAACAAAATACAGTAGACTCTGTCCTTGCTTTGCTGCATTTTGCAGGCAGCTAAAAGCAAAGCATGCTAGTCAAAAGCACCTGGATGTATCTCACTGCAATCCTGACTCAAAGATGAACCATCTGTAGGGAGTAAGGATTGGGCGCAGTTGCAGTGCAGACACAAAGGTACACAAAGTGAGACATTTCCAGCATCTCCAGGCTCAGAGATGCTTAGGCTAAGAACAGTTTCAACTGGACAATTGTCAGCACAGGGGACCCTTGGTCATCTTTACCAGTTGGGATGGTTTTCTGAGTTGGCTGCAGTCCTTTTATACACCTACTTGGAAGCTTTGTCCTTTATACACCTACTTGGAAGCTTATACACGTCATAAAAGCTTAGAGGGACACCTGAGAAAACATAGAATCATATGGTAGAGACCATAAGAGCCATCCAGTCCAACCCTCTGCCATGCAGGAATACACAGTCAAAGTACCCCAGACAGATGGCCATCCAACCTCTATTTAAAAACCTCCAAAGAAGGAGACTCCACACATGTTCCACTGTTGAAAAGGACCTATTGTTGGGAAGTTCTTCCCAATGTTGAGGTGGAATCTCTTTCCCTGCAATTTGCATCCATTACTCTGCATCCTAGTCTCTGGAAGAGTAGAAAACAAGTTTGCTCCATCCTCAATATGACACCCCTTCAAATACTTAAACAGGACTATCATGCCACTTCTTAGCCTTCTCTTCTCCAGAGTAAACATTACCACCTCCATACGTCGCTCTTCATAGGGCACATTTCCAGGGGAAATTATGCAGTTGACTTTCCTGCTTTGGGGCAAATCTCATGGGTCAGCACACCTTGAATGCAATGGATGACCCTCACTCAGGGAAAACTGTCTTTATGATCATGGTATCTCCTCTGCCAGGTAACATAAGAACTGGACACACACTCTTAGCTTTTTCACCTGTCTGTGCTGCACGGTACTCTTCTAACACATTGCTTTTATTCCATTACAGACCTAAAGTAGATTATTGCCAGAAATTAAGCTATTGAGAAGGAGAGCTTTTGAGAAACAGGCCAGGAAATAGCCCAAAGGAGGCAGAACAGGAGAACAAAACATTTTAAGCAGCCAAGAGAAGCACTTAACAAACAAATAACAAATTTATTTTTAAAAATCTTCCAGGTTCTTAGCATTTAGCCCACCCACCTTTTTCACACAGAGGGGGAAAGTGTGGGCATACATGCTATGAATAATAATGTAAATAATCATGGGTGGAAATGATATAACTGAACATTCATTGCTTTTACTTTCCAGAGCAGTAACAGAAAATTATGGGGAGAAATGACAACTTTGGAAAGCTTTACACTACAACAGATACTTCAGATATTAATTTGTTCCCTTGCAACAGCCACTTAAATATGGTGACTGACTTTAGGGGGAAAATGTGCTTTATTGCAGGTTTAAAGAAGACTAGGGGCTTTAAAAATAATGTTTTGCAGCCATGTCTACCAAAAAATCTTGAACTTCAGAATTGTTTACTTAAGGGAAGATAGCATTTGCCATACCATATCAACGCATTCGTCCATCAAGTCTAATATCCTGCCTCCAGCGGTGCCCAATGCTGAATGCTTTACAGTCGAAGTTGTATCAGATGAACTGAAGTATACCATAAAGCTCAACATGGCAGTGATATCATTTAACTGTTATGGACTGGGACGGTTGACATGTAATGACACCTCAGAAAAAACATATGAAAAATATCTTAGCAAATTTACCAAAGCCACTGAGTTCTGACAATAAATTATGATTGGGAGGTACTCTGCACAAAGAGCTGAGTAATGGTTTTGCCAACACAACTAGTTAGCAGCCTATTCCAGATAATTAAATAATAATAATAATAATAATAATAATAATAATAATATTTCCCGCCTCTCCCAATGGATCGAGGCAGGATTACAGCAAATTAAAATACAATACATACAGTACAATATAAAATCACTCTGAACCCATGAAAAACATAGGAGGTACAGTCAGTGTGTGTGAAAAGGCCCTGTTTTTGCCATTCAGCTATAGATCATTGGATTACAGATGAATACTGGTATGATGAAGAGGGGTTTGGCATATATGGATATGAGTCTTAAGAGAGGTGGAGAACACTTCAACCTCTGTATTTTTATCTATTTCAGAGAATGTCAAAAGCTCCCCAGGATCAATAATCTGACAAAAATTCCTTACTGATCTCTCTGCAAATAATGTAAAGAACAGTCCTGTCACTAGGCTAGATTCTCAACATGGAAATTTTAGTGACAAAAATTCACCCATCACCCAACATTAGGAAACTCAGTCTAAAACATGTCGGACTGTAATTTCTGTCATCCCGCACCAATGGATAGATGGAGTAAGGTTGATGGAATTTGTTATCCAGCATCTGGAGGGGTTCACTCCTGCTGTAGTTCAGGGATCCTTTGATGCTCTAGATTTTTGACTTCAGTCCCCATCATCCACAGTTAACAAAGCCTGCATCAGTCCCCATCATCCATAGTTAACAAAGCCAACAGTAAAGGGTTACTTTGAAATCCAAAAAACAAAAACAACAAAAACATCTAGGGGTAGCCTTGAAGACTTCTTGAGAAATTCAGCGTTCTCTACTTAGATAGGAGCCTGTGGCTTCACAAAGGAAGGAGACATGCTAGATTCCAAGGAATCAGCTTCTTTGAATTGCAAATTTCCTTGACTTTGAAATTGCAAATTTCCTTGACTTTGAAAATCTACCAGTGACCATGCCCAAAGAGGAAGGTGCCAGCCTGCTAATAGCCCTCCCTATCATCTGAACTAAGATCAGAAACAGAAAATGCAGGCCTGTGACTAGCATCTTCAATTTCTTTCTCCTGTTTGCCTGATGAGGAAGCTAGTGTGACTTCAAAAGCTTGCAACATATAATTGTGCATTTTGGTTGGTCCAATAAAGGTATCATTGTTTGGATAGTAAAGGGTTATGGGAGCTATAACCAAAAACATGGCAATCGAAAGGTTCTCCAATCCTGTGGCAGACATTATTGCATTAGATAAATAATAGCTTGTCCTGATCTAAAGGACCTTCCTATTATGTTTCTTGCTGTGGCATTTCCTGATGTCCCAAAGGAAAGGGATGTGGGTAAGAAAACAAAGAGTAATTGGTTCAGTGTAAGTGTTTAACCACAAATGGTTTTAGCTTAAAATGTCTTCCATTGTTTTAGGCAATAAGAGCCATAAAGAAACTTTCCAAAGGAAAAGCACATCATTCACCAGGGAAGGCAGAAAATAATGATTTGCTGCAATGTTTATTGAATTGCAATTCACCATAAAAGCTACCAGAGATGTACAATAAAAGCAAAAGTGGGGGGACCCTTCTCACTTAATTTCCATTAACTTAGATAATATAACTACCCTGCACAATCATTTACAAGACATGCAGCTTGTACAGGAAGCCAAAAAAGAAGAGGAAAAGTGAACTTCATCGGCTACTTCTTTGGAGGTTCTAGCGGAGGAGCATAGGTATTATATAACCTTCATGAAAAAATGTTACCCTTTTCTGTTTGGGATGCCGGTCCTCTTCCACCACATACTTAGCTTTGGAAGGGATGCTCATGGAGCAATGAGAGAGGAAGGTGACACCTACTTAGCTATCCAAATAAACCATGGTAATGAGTGGGGTGTCTGATATCATAGCCAAATCACCCTTACATCTGCCTCATAGTCTACTTTTCATACTAGAACTTGGTGACCTGATCAGTATTAACTATTGTAGTACTAGTTACAATCAGGTAATCATAGGTGGCACATTGGGCGCACTTAGGAAAAAATACTCATTGGGCTATGGTTCCCAAAACTAATTGGCTAACATGATCAATGTCGGGGATTCTGGATGCTGTGGTCCACCCAATGTTTGCACTGAGGGAATAAACCATCTGTCAGAATCTAAAGATGCAGAGGATGGGGCTGGCTTACAACACAGTCTGCCCTGAGGACCTCTGGTCCTGTAAGAATCTACCCTTTTCCAGGTATATACTGATTTATACAGTAACACAGACAAATGAACAGCTAGATTTTACTCTGTTAGTAAAGGTGTTCGATGTGTTTGTAAAGCAAAAACTGTATACTAATGGTGTCCCATACCTTCCATATAGTATGGAGTCCTCTATATCTGCCCCTTTTTGTCAGTAAGTTTCTGAGATCAACAAGAATGTTTCAGTGTTCTCAAAATATGGTTAACCAAAGACACACAGCATGGAACGTGGAGCATGTGATTTGGTATTGCTCTCAGGTTAACTATTCAAAAACATATAATTTGAATGCACAGGGCACTTAAAATGATTAAGGTTAATGTCCGAGTCCCATATCTGGAAAAAGGCAAGAGATAAATGAAATAAATAATCCCTGCCAACATTTTACCAATTCTGTAGTTTCCCAGAATTGGCAGCAGTATGGGGCAGATCTTACTGCAGATGTTGAGGTGCATTAGAAAGTTCCTGAGTAACAGCGTACATTATACCTATATCTAACTTGGCTGGGCATAATGTGTACCCATCATAGGTTTGCCTTGGGGTTGCCATAAATTAGAAATAATTTGAAGAAACACAATGACAACAAGATGTACCTAAATGCCTTTGTATTTGCAACATTTTGAACACAATAGATTATCTCATGCTTGATTACTCTGCCACCCATCAGAGGGATTCCTGCACTTTAGTCATACACACTAGAGCACATTTTGAGGCATGAGGCTGTGGTGAGGTGTCCAGAGATATGTACATTCACATGCATGATAAGGGGGGGGGGGGGGGGAACCCAAGCAGCCATGGTTCTGTGACCACACATACTGTAATTTATCTGACCAGGATGAGTTTGAAAGGGAGATAGGGGGGAATGTGTGGACAGTTCTTCCAGACTTCAGTGTGTGTGGTGATCATGTAGAAAAGCCTCTATTCACAGTGGATTGGGGTAACCTGAAGGTAAACTGGATTTTCCAGTCAGTGCAGATGCGCTGCTAGAGAGACAGAAATATGTCCCTTTGTATTATTGGAAAGAGGGTTGCTTAGGGCATGACATTTAATTTTTACTTTTAAGATAGCAGTCATAGGTATAGTTTTAAAAAGACAGTGAAGCATGAACTTGGGCTTTGGTTACATACAGAAACAGAATCATAAAAAATGATGGTAACAATAGTAATAATACTATGCAATTTATATTTGTATAGCATTCTTGAAAGAGCATCTAGTTGTAGTCACCCCAACAAATGTGAAAGATGTAACTACTATCAGCCCTCCGTGGGGGGAGAAACACTACATACAAGGACTGATGTTATAAGATTACAGCTCCCAAGAGGCCCTGAGAATTATATCAGGGTATTGTATCAGACTATAATGAAGATTATATCACAGTTCCAAGGAAACTCTAGTTCAGGGGAGCAGTACTGCAGTGGTGCTTTGCTTTGCTTCTTCAAATGTTTTAGATCTCAGCCTCCAAACTCTGTGCCCATTAGCCCTAATGGTTAAGATTTGTGGAAGTTCAAAAATTCTAGTGGCCCAAAGACTGATAACAACTGCATTAAAAATTATCATGGTGTTTGTTCAGAAGGGGGTTGCCTTTGCCTTCCTTTGAGGCTGACAAATGTGACTTTCCCCAAGTCACCCAGTGGGTTTCCATGGCCAATTGGGGATTTGAACCCTGTTCTCCAGAGTCAGTAGACTAATGCTCAAAGCCATGCTACTTTCCTGTCTACCACCAAAACATGCACCAACTTCAGAGGTGATTCTTCCTCCACCCCCCCCCCCCCATCTACTAACATATGTTGGGAAGTACAGCCCATAAAACAGTTTCACTTAACATGACTGTTTGTGGAATCATTGCAAATGCATTTTCCATTCAAAATGTGCTAAAATCAAATTCACTGTCCCCAACAGATGAAAGGGGAGAGGAATCAAAATTTTGCTAACCTTCCACACATACACATGATAAAGCGTTAGAAACAGAACCAATCAATAAAATAATTTAATGAATAAACAACATTTCCAGAGGGGTAGCTCTGTTATTCTGTTGCAGCTAAAGCAACCAGAATCTTGTAGCACTTTAAAGACCAACACATTTATAATAGTGAAAGCTTTTGGTCTTAGAAGGCAGACTATTTCATCATAAGTTTGAAATATTATCCTAGCTTGGTAATAAACATACACAGTTAGAGGGAGTGAGCATTATGGAAATTAAAAGAAAAATGAATAGATTGTGGTATGTCAAAATTAAAATGTATGTAAATGTATATCAAATTGTAAACAACTAAAGCAGTATGGATGATAACACAAATATTGTTACACTGGGCATATTAATTAAAAATTTAGGTCCAAAACACATTGCAGAAACAATCTGGTTTGAGACCACTTTAACTGCCCTGGCTCAATGCTAGGGAATTCTTGGATTTGTAGTTTATTGTGGCACCAGAACTCTTTGACAGAGAAGGCTAAAGGTCTCAGAGAACTACAGTTCCCAAGATTCCCTATCATTGAGCCAGGGCAGTTAAAGCAGTCTCAAGCTGCATTATTTCTGCAGTGTGTTTTGGACCTTAGTGAGATAAAAACCAACCTGTTATCTCACTTCACACCACAAGTGATTAATAAAACATCTTGACAAGTTTTAATTTACTGATTTCACAGTGGAGTTTTGCTTTGCAGTTCCTTTGTTCAAAAATAGCCAGTTTAAGATCAGTGAAAAAGTGTCTTGAGAGACCAAAGCATTCTCTCATTTTTTTTCTTAATCACGACAGTTTGGTGTCCATTTTCACCCTTTGTACAGAGTCTGACATGCTTTTCTTGTGTAGAATCTAGAAGGCTGGGTGATGGGTTACAACATCTTGAAGATGATACATTATATCAAACATGTGTATAGCTGGATGTTAAAGCCCTATTCAGGCATTCATAAGAAGAGGTAGTTTCAACATGCAAGGAGGGGAGCACACTAACCTTTTGGTTTTTTGTCATTATTCTCCTGCTCTATGCATGTGAGTGGAAAGGGAGACATTCTGGAATGGACAGGTTCTCTGTGTAGTGTGGAATAATGGAAAACCTGAGCTTCTAATTGCATGAAGAGGTTCTTTGCATAGGGAATATTGTCCTTTTCATACTTTTATTTTTCGGCATGAGGAGAGCAATGGCAGAAGGAGTTGGAGCTAATATGCTCCTTTCCGCATGTATTCCTTTTATGTCTTTGTATTAATGACTGAATAGGGCTTACCAAACTTGCAGTCAAAGAGCTTGAGGGGATGAAAGTATGGAAGTGCTATCTGCATGTGTTGCAAGTTTCTGTCCCTGTGTTTGTGTCTCTGTTACATAGCCTGTTTAAAGCATGTTAGTGGATGTTTTATGTGAGAGGGTTGCTTATAAACAACAGCAGATTAACCATACAGAACCGGCAGGAGGAAAATAGTCTTGGATCATTTGTAGACCATTGATGGTACATTGAAGTCCTTTTAGTTGGGAGCTAATAAATGTTGATGTATCTTCTAGGTTATCCTATATTAGATTATTCCTAAGAACCAATATAACTTGTTGATTTTGCTATTTAATTTATTGGCTGTATACTATTATTGTCTATGTGGTATGGGTAACCAGCAGGGTTTTCCCCAAGTATGCCAGGAACTGACACCATATTTATGCTCATTGACAACAACTGCTTTTTTATTTCTAAGGCTGCATCCACACTGGAGAAATAACCTGGTTTGGCACTGCTTTAAGTGCCCTGGCTCAAGGCTCTGGAATTCTGGGAGTTGGAGTATGTTGTTGTGTCCAGAGCGGAGCCACAACAAACTCCAACTCCCAGAATTCTAGAACCTTGAGCTAGGGCACTTAAAGTGGTACCAAACCAGGTTATTTCTCCAGTGTGGATGCAGCCCTAGAAACTTTTTCAGGGACCAGGAGCCAACAAGTTGAGGACCAACACTGGCCCAGGAACCACCACTTTAAATAGAATTGGTCTAAAACATGCCTGATATGAATCCTTAGGTTGTAAAGGTATACCTAATGAGTAAAAATAGATGCAATTGAAGTAGTTGGATTTAGCTATAGACAATAGATTTATGTGTTTGAGGATAAACATTAGAAACATTTCAGTATGTATAATAGCTACTTGATTTTAGTATAAAGTTCTATGGAATGACCAAGGTTTTGTTTCATGGTAGTGGAAAAGTTATAGCAGTTCAGGTGGAACCTCTGAAGTGCTAAAGATAAGAATATCTTCACTGTATGTCAGGCAGAGGGGATGTATTCTGGACAGGAGCTGCAAAACTGCTTTTCTAAGTCAGGCATAAAGAGCCATATGTAACCACCCATTGATGCCATTAGTTCTTCCTAAACTGAAGTGACAGCATTTGATGGCTAGATACATTGCTCACATCATCATTATATTCTTGATGGTTTGTAATCCAGAGCCTCATTACAATTACTATACCCAACTGGAATAGACCTGTTGAACTAATGAATTCAGAAACTGTTTCAATGGGTTTACTCTAACTGGAACATGGATTTAGGCCAGTTTATGCCACCACAGAAGAAAATAGTGACAAGAACCAAAGACATGTAACAGTACAATTTCACTTCTCCTCACATTTTAAACTACTGTATGACGAACAAAGAAACAGTGCCATTATTTGGCCTGACTAATATCTCTCCCACCCTTCATTCACAACATTCCATCAGACACATATTTTAAGGTTTAATCTTTAAAGAAAAAAATACACAGTATGTTCACACCCATGTTCCCTAGCAGAAAAATGTCAAAACAAATAAAGTTCTTTGCAATTATTGTCCAGGGACTGATTTTAAAAAGGTAGGTCTGTTTAGATGGTTCTTCAGAAGGAATAGTCAGGAGTCAAGGTCTATAGAAATTTTCCTTTTTTCAAGACAGAACTTTGAGTATAACTTTGATTACAATGGAACTTCCTTCAAAGTAAACATACATTTCTTTTTTTTTTTTTAATTTTGTAAGACAAATGACAGAAGAGGATAAAACAGCAATGTAGTGAATGAGTCTGAACTTCTGTAGATGTTTATGTAGCCAAAAGCTTCGGAGTCCACCAGAGCTTGGAAGCCCATCTGCCTGTCTGGTCAGTCATTGTTGTTCTTCCCTATAATCTAGTGTGAATGTTTCTACACAAGTATTATAAAGGAATTATTGTTGTTGTATGCCTTCAAGTCATTTTCAACATATGGAAAGCCTAAGGTCATGGGGTTTTCTTGAAAAGATTTGTTCAAAGGAGGTTTTTAGATGTATAATAATTAAATATTCAGTTGCCTGAAGATCTCTTTCTTCTCAATTTTTGTGTGCTTGTATTCTAAAACAAGCAGAGAAGGGAAGGAAGAGAGAGAGCTATCACCCAGTACAAGAGACTTTGTGGTGCTTTTTCTATGATAATAGAACTAATCACTTTCAAAAAATTCAACAGCATTTTAACAGGCTTTAGGTGATTGGCTATTAGAATTTCACAACAAATGCCAAGTACGATTAAACAGTAAGTATTACATATGCTTGAAAAAGGTACACTATGTTTCTTTGAATGAAGAAGTCTGTGAGCTTGGATCTTTTTGTTGTTGTTGTTGTTGTTTATTAAAATAAAACACTTCTGTTAGCATTAATTTTTTTAAAAAGTTAGTAACACATGAATTACTATTCGATTTCTTTTGCTTTTAACATTTTTAAACATACCCTGTTTCCCTGAAAATAAGACATCCCCTGAAAATAAGACCTAGTAGAGGTTTTGCTGAATTTCTAAATATAAGACCTCCTCTGGAAGTAAGACCTAGCAAAGTTTTTGTATATAAATATGTATACAGTATATAATAAATATTCTTTTTTGGTTGTTGTTGTTCAACAATAAATGTGAATCTGTCTTCATGGAAAAATAAGACATCCCCTGAAAATAAGACCTAGCACATCTTTGGGAGCAAAAATTAATATAAGACACTGTCTTATTTTCAGGGAAACACAATATCAAAATAGCCCCAAATTTCCCCAGATGATTTCTTCAACAACATTTTAAAACAATAAGCATAAATTACTTGTAATGCTTTTAGAAATATACATGGACACACACCCATATCACTATTCATAACTCTTTTTTTGTACACATAACATTATCATGCCCTCATTATCACTCAAAGTAATGAATTACAAATGGAAGATGGAAAGTCATCTCCAGCTCCCCAGCAAGGGTTAATGCAGGGACTACAGAATAATGAGCAGAGGAGGGAAGGAGAAGATCTATTTATCCCCCATGTTGTCTTTGAAGTGACAGCCTGGAACTCTCTAGGGCTACATTCACACTGCAGCAATATTCCAGTTTGACACCACATTAACTGCCATGGCTCAATGCTACGGAATTCTGGGAACTGTAGTTTGTTGGGGGACCACAACCCTTTGGCAGAGGCTCCGTTTGCACTGTAGAAATAATCTGGTTCGACACCACTTTAACCGTCATGGCTCAATGTTATGGTATTCTGAGAACTGTAGTTTGCTGAGGTACCAGAGCTCCACTCTGAGCCATAGCAGTTAAAGTGGTGTCAAACCAGATTATTTCTGCAGTACAGATAGAGCCAGAGAAGGCTAAATGTTTCACAAAACTACAGTTCCCAGAATTTCATCACATTGAGCCACGACAGTTAAAATGGTGTCGAACCAGATTATTTCTGCAGTGCAGATGCAACCTAAGTGGTCATGATGGTGGCATGGAATTGAGAAAATAAGATACCAATAAGGAAGAGAAAGAGACTTGGTGAGAAACATACATAAGGCTTGTATACCTTTGTCTCTTTGGGGCGATCTAGAACACCCAAAAGGGGCGGTCCGCAACTGCCCCCTTAAGCACCGGGATGGGGCCAAGGCTGCCGCATCAGCAGCCTCATCCCGCTGCTTCTGGAGGCTGCGGGGAAGCGGCAAACTGCCGGTTCCCTGTGGTCTCCAAGCGGGGTGCAGCAGGCGCCCAAGGTGCCTGTTGCACCCTGCTTGTGGGGGCGGGGCTGAAGGGAGAAAGAGGCCGCCACCGCGGCCCCTTTCTCCCAGCGTCTTTGCCGCGGCTACCTAAACCCTATTCGCGGCTTTTTTGGCCCTAGATGTGCCTCTTTTGGCGCGTCTAGATCAGCCCAATGTTGTCATTGTTGTTTTTACAAGCCTTCACATAAACTCTGATTTATGACGATCCTATCATAGAGTTTTCTTGAAAAGATTTGTTTTGAGAAGGTTTGCCATTGCTTTCCACTTAGACTGAAATGAGTGGCCAAAAGTCACACAGAGGGGTTTACATGGCTGAGTGGGGATTTAAATCCTAGTCGCCAACACTCAGACCACTGGACCACACTGGCTCCCCAGTGGCTTTGTACTTACAGGAGTAAGGAAGTGGACAGACAAGGTACGTTTGGGAGTAAAAGAAATGCTGAAAACATGGCCACTGTTTCTGCATATGTTGCTGGGATGATGCTGGGAATTATGTTCCCACCAAAATAATGTTTCCAGGCTCTGGATTACCCCATAGCCTCACAACTTGTTAACTAGACCATTGATCTAAAGTACTTAAATCCCTAGTGTTGTTACAATCTGAGAAGACTGTCATTTGGATTAATGAACCCTGCATAGAGGTCCTAAGCAGGGCTAGACCTTTCCACTTTAAATTTAAAGGAAGTAGTACAGACAGGGCAGAGAGGGATGCTCACAGAAAATGTACTGAACACCGAACAGCCATTTTCTACACTGCCACTGCACTGACGGAACACAATTACATTTATTGCAGAGATATGCCTACCTAACCTGGATCAGCAGGCAGCTTTCCATTAGAGAACTGAAAAATTTGCAACAAAAAATTGTCCCCATCTTTCCAAATGGCAAGCACATGGTCTACATCATAAAAAAGATGGATGGTCCATTGCCTGATAGCAACAGAGACCCTAGGAACTACCAGTATTGTTAAAATGACGAGTGGAGGAATGTATTTTGGAATGAAATTGATTCAGTTTCTTAATACTAGTACAATTCTGTTAACCAATATGGCTCATAATCCTGCTGGTAATGCAACACAGTTCAGTTTTTGCCCTGTTGTGTGTTGCTTATTTGGCAGTGGAAAAAAAAGATACAGATCTTTGATAATATATTTGTTGTTGTGTGTCTTCAAGTTGTTTCTGATTTATGACTACTCTTAGAAGTTTATCCCATTGTAAAAAAAATTGTGACTTACCTCCTCCAAACTGAAGTCTCTTCCAGGATGCAGCTGGGTTGTAACACACACATTTTGCTGCTGATGCCACTTCCCAGCTGCATCCTACCTGAAACCCAGCTCAAATCCATGCTCAGCTGGCCCTCAGCTGGATGATTTGCAAAGCCAGGAGCTTTGCAACTTTACAAATCAGCCATCTAAGAGTGGATTTGAGCTGGATTTTAGGCAGGATGGAAGGCAGCATCAGTGGCAAAGTGCATGTGATAGAACCCAGCTGCATCCCGAAAAAAACTTTAATTCAGAGGAGGTAAGTTGCATTTATTAACAATGCAACAAACTCCTCAGACAAACCTATCATGGGGTTTTCTGGGACTGAGAGAGTGTGACTCACCAGTGCACCAGTGGGTTTCCATGGCCCAGCCGGGAATCAGATCCTGGCCTCCAGGTTGTAGTCCAGTGCTCACACCACTGTACCACATTGGCTCTGTGGTAATATATGCATACTGCTGAAAAGCTCCATTCAGTGACTAGGAACCAAGAGAAGCATGAAGGCTGAACATTATCATTTGTGGCCTCTTTTTTAAAGAGTTCAGTACATATGACTTTATTTTCTGTGAGTTGTTTGTTTGTATCAGGACGAAGCTGTCAAACTAGGTGGGAGATGAATTCTATCAAAGTCAGGGGCATTCTGATTAAAAATTCTGCTAGAATCATAGCCAAAGATTCATAGCAATGACCAAAGGGGTTTAGTCCAAAAAATTATTAAGACTCAGCTTGGTAGTGATAATTTTTAGGCAGGTAGAATATATGCATCATATGGTGCCAACATACTTGTATAGCAGAAGAGAAGAGACGTGTCTCCAGGGAGTGAAACTTGACTGTAGCCACAAGCCAGAAAAGTAGGGCACTAAGTTCACTGTCCAGCACAAAAATCCCTCATTTAAATCCACACTGAATTAACAAGGAAAAAAACATTTATTATTAATTCAGTGGTGGTTTTAAATGAGGGGTTTTTGTGCTGGACAATTCTTTGGTGGTGGAAATGCTATGGGGGTCACAAAAAAGGCATTCCAGAGCCACATGCAGCTGATAGACTGCAAATTACCTACTGCTGCCAAACAAAATTATATTGTATTGTGTATTAATAGATGACACCTTAGACTGACTTAGAGGGCATTCATAAAACACATTTAAAGTTGGACCCTTTGTTTAGAATAAATATGATCATATTCACTACCAACTAGCATCCATCTTAATTCACAGTTTTTGCTTAGCATCACATTCTTCCCATGAGAATACTTGGTGGCAATGTCCTGGACTGGTTTTGTGCCACATGGTTAATATCCTTTGCTGCATGATGTTACCAATATAACTGAATTGTCCAATTATTGCTCTGTAATGTGAGCAAGTAATGATACTGGAGCAAACACAAATTAGTTTGCATTTTCTTTGTAATTAATGTTTGCTTCCCTTCCTGTCTATACTAGAGAGAAGGGGCTATATCTATATTTAAGTCATAGTATAATACCATGTCTTAAAATGAGATTTACAGGCAAATGCTAGTAGAAGAACGAATGAAGACTTTACTTCTGCTCAAAATGGAACACTTCATTTCCATTAAAATTGTGTGTCTCTATACATGGTTGGTTTAATTGTTTCCAGAATTGCCTCATTAACTTCAGAAAGGTTTACCATTACAGACCCCACAACCATGATGCTAATTAGAAAGGAACGGGCTTTAGTCTAAGGGAAGAATTGTGTCTTCTTTGAGAGAAGGCTTATTCAGTCATTGACTGAGAGAGTCTGCCAGACAGTAGAAATTACTGCCAGGTATATAAATTCAGAAAATACCTATAACAAATGAATCAGTAACAGAGCCAAACATACTAAACTAAGATGCTAAAATAAGCTACTCTGGCATTTAAATAACAAATATTGTTAAGCAATCTGTCAAGTACAATGTTGCCCAACCAAATTAATAATGACTAGTCTCCAGGCCATAAGCTGCTTCTGCACCTAACCAGTACATTTATGATTTCCAAAACATGGAGGCACTGCCAAAATTTAATAGCTACATCAGAGCCCACAGAGGAGAGAAATGGAAGAAACAAAATTTGATTCTAGGAGGAGGTAATATACTGTCTGGTGTAAAACTATAGAAGAATGAAGTTTAAGCTAATTTTATGTATAGCTAAGGTAGCTTAGTGACTTGAAAAAATAACCCTATAGTGTCCAATTCTTGAGAAAAAGGCTTTGGAATAGAGATTTCCTTTATACAAACAGAGAGGGCTAGCTTTTGACAGTTATTTGTAGGTAAAGCAGCTATAAGAACATAACACATAGGAAATTATGATTGGTCCATCCAGCCTAGTACTGTTAACTCTAACTAGTTTCAGATGCTAAGGGTAAAAGATTCTAGCCCTCCTTGGGGATCTCTGATGTTCTTCTTTCTAATGACTAACCAGATCTCACCCTGATCGCATACCTTGGATGAATTCAGGTAAGTATATAAATAGTAATAATTTCTGTCCAAGCTGCTAAGACAACATGTTTAACAAATGTGTATCTTTATAATTTTCACCACAAATTTGATAAGTTATCTTTGTTCTGCAAATACATGTGAGTTATGTGAAGTTGAAGGTTTTCATGGCTGGCATCCATAGTTTTTTGTGGGTTTTTCGGACTATGAGGCTGTGTTCTAGAAGATTTATTTCTCATGTTTTGCCAGTAGCTGTGGCATGCATCTTCAGACAATCCCAGAGGGAGAGAGTCATGCCCAGCTCCTTTGGGTCTGGCCTAGACTAAAAGGGAGAGCCCTCCCTCCAGTCCATCTGCCATGGTCCAGGCCTCAAAGGGAAAGAAGAACTGCTGGACTGATCCCTTTTCCCTCTGCCATTCCCTTCTCCTTTTCTGTCATCTCTTTTTAGATTGTATGCCTGAGGGCAGGGAACTGTCTAATTAACCATTTTTAAGCTGCTCTGAGAGCCTTTGTGGCTGAAGAGTGAAGTATAGATACTCCAAGTAAATAAAGAAATAGAACATGGCCTCATAGCCTGAAAAACCCACAAAAAACTATAAATGTGAGTTATGTATTCGGCTACCATTTTCCAGTTAATTTTTGTGGATTGGCAGATGTCAGTTTACCCATTCCATGCACAGTATAGTCTACTGAACATCCTTGGCTTTTAGGTGATGGGTATATTTCTGTCTCTTTTTCCTTGAAATCCTATAGTTACCAATATGCAATAATCTCAGTGGAATGCTCAAACTATCACATCATGGTGGCTGTCTTGGTTGAATTCAGTTGCCATTAATTTAAATCTATGATACTCAAACTTTTTTCCTTTGGGATCTCTCTTTACATCTATATGAGGACATTGTGTCCCCCTGCGTAGTATATGAATAAAAATATTTAGTTTATTTAGTGTGCATATTTTCATTTAGGCATTCATGTGTACTTATATTTTAATATTTTACAAGGAAATAACATTGTTCAAATTTTATAAGAAAATAAGGAAATAATTGTAAAAGGAAATAACTGTGTTCAAATTAAAATAGTTTTATTTAAATAAATTAATTATTAACTCAACACATGTGCACATTTTACACATAACAAGATTTGGAAGAGGAGGAGGAGGAGGGATCAGAGCCTCCAAGTCTTACACCCCCCTCCGTTGAGCAAGTCTTGAACCCTCCTGGGCGGGAGTCTTTCATGGCCGGCATCCATAGTTTTTTGTGGAGCTTTTGGGCTATGTGGCCATGTTCTAGAAGAGTTCCTTTCTGACGTTTCGCCAGCATCTGTGGCTGGCATCTTCAGAGAATTATGCCAGCCACAGATGCTGGTGAAACGTCAGAAAAGAACTCTTCTAGAACATGGCCACATAGCCCGAAAGCTCCAAAAAAAACCTCTTACCCCACTGCTTGAGAACCACTGATTTAAATGACAAGCAAGTATGATTAAGTCATAGTTGCTGTGACTTAAGTCCCATTTATTTAATTGGGAATTTACCACCCAATGCTATACATGTCTAATTAAATGTGAATTGAAGTGAGTTTCATGGAGACTGCTTGACAGACCTGCTTCTTCTCAAGCCTTATGGGGACTTGGCTTTGGCAGAGATAAGCCCTCACAGATGTCTTAATCAATCACATTATTTTTCTTGGAAAAAAAAAATTTTGTGTGCTAAAACCATTCCTCCCCCTTCTCTTTATTTATACGTCATCTTTTTGCCCAAACCAGAGCTTAAGACAATTTACAAATTAAAACAAATAAAATAGAGTTAAATTGTTATGACTCAAGGTGACTTAACAAACTAGCAAACAAATTAACAAACAAATTAAAACAAACACAGCTAAAAAAGGTACAGTATACAAAAATACGTAATTAAACTATCAAAAAATTTAAAACCATAAATCATTAAAGAGAAAAACAGCCTGCCTGAAGACTAATAACCTCTCTGGGAATGGAGTTCCAGAGCATGGGAGCAACCACCAACAATGTCCTTTCCCCTGTTCCCTCCAGATGTATCTTTGAAGGTAGTGGGACCGAGAGAAGAAAAATCTCAAGACATGTGCAGGTCTGGATGGGAGAATATGATCCTTCAGATAATCTAGACTTGAGCCATATGAGGTTTTACATGTCATAATCAGGAATATAAATTGTGCCTGGAAATGGACTGGCATGGAGTGGAGGTATTGCAACAAGAGAGTGCATGCTTCCTATAGTTAGCCTCAGTTAACAATCCAGATGCAGCTCTTTGGACCAAATGAAGTTTCCAAACACAAAAACAGTGTGTTAATAGTAATACAAATTGGTTGTAACTAAGGCATGTGTCACTGTGGCCACATCTGGCATTTGTAGGAATGGGTGCCACTAATGCACAATGGATTGCTCTGGGTTAAATGTTGGAGTATACCCAAACTACAGATTTGTCTCTACAGTAGAAGACAACTCTATTCAGCACAGGCAGAATTAATTTAATTCCTTTATTTGTCATAGAGCAATCTTTCTTTCTCTCTAATACAAAATTCATGTAACATGCATTACTGTTGTTTTTGATTTATGGCAACCCTAAGACCTATTCTAGGGTTTTCTTGGCAACTTTCTTCAGAGGGTGTTTGCCATTACCATCCTAGGGGGCTGAGAGTGTGACTTGCCCAAGGTCATCCAGTGTTTTTTTATGCTCAAGCTGGAATTTGAACACTGGTCTCCAGGATCATAGTCCAACACTCAAACAACTATACCACACTGGCCCTCATACATTAAATAAATGAAATTTGTCTCTAATGCCCAAAGGTTAAAAACTAAGATTATTGATATTTCTTAAATATAAAAAATAAAACATTATTATTATTATTATTATTTCTATTCCGCCTTTTCTGGGTGCTGGAATCAAAGCGGATTACAGCAAATATTAAAACAAAATAGAGTAAAATCACAGTCAATTCAAAAGCCCCTTTAAAATTCCTATAACACTTACATGGGTGTTGATATCACTTAACTAAATTGCATATACACATTAACTGATGTATAGGTTTGTAGTGTTAACCTCTTTAGCCACTGGCTAGAAAGCTAGCTTCTGTTCTTGAAAAACAGGACTTTTTATTATTTTATTTCACAAGATGAGAATATGAAAGAGGTATTCCTTTTGCTAGCTTTTCTTATCTGGCAAAGACTATTAGCACTATTATAAGAAGCAAAAGGGCAGATCAGCTTACTGAATCACGAATTTCCAAAAATAATGATGGTTTTCTAGGGAAAACTGCAGGAAAAAGGGGGATAGGTGGTTTCTAAAAAATTAAAATAAATTTTATTTTCAAAATTCAGTTGTTTTAAAAAACAAAAATCACAAGTTGGTGCCTAGACAGATTGCTTTAATAATCTACTTGAAGTCCAAATGCTAGTTTTATAGTATTTTTCAAATTATACATATTGGTACAGGTGGGTTTTTGTTTTTTTTCATTATCACAGGCCTGATCTAGATTGGCAAAAAGAAGTGTGTTCATGGCTACATGAAAGTCTAGCCTTTAGATGAGAAAAAGGGAAAGTGTGCAATGAAAACACTTTTTTTGCGTTTTAGGGGAGAAGAAGCGCCTTTAAAAAGGTGCTGGTTTTCCCAGCTTCTTTTTTAAAAGCTGTGGAACAGCGCAGCTCCATCTAAAGGCTGCAGTGCAGCTGCTAAGCATTAAGGAAAAGGCAACTTCATGTCACACTTTCTTGCCAATCTAGAAAGCCCAACAGTATATCAAACCTTTGGATATTCGTTAAATGGCTTTCTTTGCTTTTTAGTCTTTAGTGCTATTACTCTCTGCATATATTCTGCACATCTAAGGAAGTTGGCTATACTCCACAAAAGCTTGCGCTGAAATAAATTAGTCAAGGTTGTTGTTGTCTGTCTTCAAGTCATTTCCAACTTATGGTGACCTGAAGATGACCTGTCACATGGTTTTCTTGGCAAGATTTGTTCAGAGAGGCTTTACCTTTGCCTTCTTCTAAGGCTGAGAGAGTGTGACCTCCCAAGATCACCCAGTGAGTTTCCATGGCTGAGTTTGGTTTGAAATTTTAATATCTACAGCCTTTAATATTCATATCAAGTCTCTAATCCTGCACGTACTTGGGAACCAGCCCCACTGAATGGAGTGGGATTTGTTTTCTGAGCAGATGTGCATAAAACTTCATTCTAAGCAGCCACCTCATGCAAACCTCCCTGTCCTCTACTGCTCTGCTTAGGTCCTATGAATTCATGTATGTGACCACCCTATTAGAGTCTATACATCTAACTTGTGGTCTTCTTCTCTTTCTACTTCCCTCCACCTTTCCTAGCATTATTGTTTTTTCTAATTAATTATGCCTTCTCATGATGTGTCCAAAGTAAGACAGCCTCAACTTGATCATCTTGGCTTCCAGGGAGATTTCAGCTTTGATCTGTTCAAGGACCCATCTGTTTGTCTTTTTGGCTGTCTGTGGTGTCCTTAGCACTCTTTTATGACATCTCAAATGAATTCATTTTCTCATGAATACAAGAGAGCACCTTCTATTACCTCAGTAAGATTAGTAAGATATATGCCATCCAGTTTCAGAAATACAGTGAGAAAAACAAGTAACTGCTAGATGAAAGAGCTGCAATGATGTAACAATCTTCTGATATCTAAATATCTGATTCAATGAAATTGACTCAAACTAGGATTGTTATCTAGAGATTTGCCTTAAAACTTGAAATCCCATAATGCATCGGGAAAGGATGCTACTACAATTCCTCATGTCTTTTCCCAATCCAACTCTGGCATGATGATTTAATACCATTTCAATGTTGGTCTAGCTAGTGCTTGTCGTCAGTAATGGAACAGGTGAGGGTGAAGAAATCGATACTTAATCCAAATAAGACAGAGGTGCTCCTGGTCAGTCAGAAGACAAATAAGGAATAAGAATTCTGCCTTGTTTGATTATTCGGATCCACAAATCACAGAGAATGACACTAGGTGTTGTGCCTCTGTCATCACTACCTGTGGACAATTAGTATGAGTATAAATAAATATATGGACTTTAAGTAAATTTGATTGTTGAATGTGTATGTATGGCAGCCAGACTAGTCACGGGCACTCCGCGATCAGCCCACATTACCCCAGTTCTAAAATTGTTACACTGGCTGCCCATCAGTTTCTGGTCTGTAGGCACTCAGAGAAGAACCAGAATGGAGCTGTTTTGGAGCTCCTTTTGGCGCTGCTGAAAGGGCGCTCGAGGTGCCCTCCAGCTGCGCCATGACATCATCATGGCGCACATGTATGGATGGCATGCAAAAAAGATGGCACCATCCATACGTGGTAGTCCATACTCATGCCCCGGGGACGGCCCTTTGGGGCCATCTGTACCAGGCCAAGAAGACCCTACAAACCTCTTTTAAAAACTCCTTTAAAAAACAGGGAAACTGAGTTTGCAGGTTTGTTGCTAACACAGCTAGAGACAGGTATAAATATGAGTTGGTTTTTTTTGTTTGTTTCCTTTTTCAAATTTAATGTCAGGCCAGTATTAACCTAGTGGAGTTTCTTTGTAAAAGCTTCTTTAAAAAAGGATCCATCAAAGACTGCACAACGATACATTTTTATACTGCCATATCATTTGAGTAGGTATAGATGCAGAGCTGGGGGTATCCTTGACAGCATGGGAAAAGAAAAGGCCACCTCTTTTCTTTAACAAAACTGCCATTGCTGAAGGATAATCATCTTCATCCTCTTGAGAAAAGGTGGCACTTAAATTGGGTGACGTGATAGTGGGAAAGTGGATGGCAATTAGTCTGTCATCGACACACTCCCCTATTGTATTGGTGCTTCACAGTTTACTAGCATTGTATAGCTCCAAACAATGATTACCACTTTTGGTTTTGGCTTTAAAAACCCTGATTATATGTCCTTGATCTTGGAAGTAGGTGGGATTACTAGAATCTGAGCTGATGAATTTCACTAAATAAAGAGATGACCTTCAAACCTAGAAGATAACAATCCTCACTGAATTCAAGGCAAAGATGACTAAGAAGTCTATAGTAACATTTTTGTCTGAGTACCTCAGACACTGGATTCAGTGCTTGGAAAAGGATGTTTTTGGATAATTTGTTTTGTTTCCAACCAGCTCTTCTATAACTCCCTGCAAGTGCATCCATGCTGGCTGGACAATTCTGATAGCTGTAGTGTAAAACTTTTCCAAGTTCTGGCTGAAATCATTTTGTGCTGTCTGAGCTCATACAGTAATAAAAACAAAAGCTTGAGGTGCTACAGTGTTTGGGCAATGGGGGGGGGGGGGAGAGGAGAGCAGTGTATGCCATAAGGAGAATAATTAGTATTCACAAACAGAAGGTGAGCAACAACCAATCCCACAGCAAACCATCCCTCTTTCCAGCAGAGAATAGAAATAAAGCAGTAAAGCAGTTTTCTTTGGTAAAAACACATGAAGTAAGTTTACCAAAGACAGTTAGAATTCGGGCAAATAACACAAAAGGAGCAGTGATCTAGAGGCGTCTTCGAGTTCAGCCATAAACCCAGCATAGGAATCAGTGGCTGCTGCCACACTGCAGAAATAAAGCAGTTTGACACCACTCTAATTTCCATGGCTCAATGCTGTGGAATACTGGGATTTGTAGTTTTGTGAGCTATTTAGCTTTCTCTGTCAGAGATCTTTGGTGCCCCACCAAACTACAAATTCCAGAATTCCATAGCATTGAGCCATGGACCCTAAAGTGGCGTCATATCAATTTATTTTTGCATTGTGGCAACAGCCAAAAGCGTAGTACTGGAAAATCTATTAATTTTCCTTTCAGAAGCCTTTCAGAGATCCTATCCAAACTATTGCAAAACGTATTACTGGACTGAGAGATTGAAAACATCATACAATCCACATGGACCTCTCCAGCAGGGGTGGGGTGGGGAGGAAAGGAAGCTGATTAGAAAATCTGATCAGTTAATATTCAGATTTCATAATGCTACCTAAAATCTCTTCTTTGTTCACTATTGGCTCTGGAAACTTTCATGGGCATACGTTCTAAGGCAGGACATTCCAAAAATCTTTCTATTCTAGTGTAAAATTGAGGAGCTTCCCCCACCCTCATAGTGAAGAGTCCTTTAATTGAAACAAGAGAATCAAACCTTCTTTTAAAAGGTTTTTTTTTTGCTTTTGCAGTGAAACAAAAACAAAAAACAAACAAAAAACAAACAAAAACCCCCAGTCTCTAGATGGGAATAATATGTTTCTGTTTGTGCTAGGAATTGCCTCTGGATTTTCTCGGAAAAGGGAAACAACATGAAGTTGTTTAAAAAGTCCCACGGACTTTAGCAAGACCTAGAGTTGCCTGTAACTATGACATCTTGACTAAATGCAGGACTATGATTAACATCAATTATTTTTCTCCTGTATCATTTTTAAAGCCTTTGCCTGATTAAGAAGCCAGTGGAGCTTCAAAAACTTGCAACATGTATAAAATGTGCATTTTGGTTGGTCCATAAAGGTATCACTGTATTGTGGATTGTGGATGATATTATATGGCTATATGGCCAACAAATCTACACCTGGATAGATTTCCTCTTGTCTGTTTTCCTCTGAGTTAAATCTAGCTAGTTAAACATTACAAAAGATAGGCTTCCAGAGGACAATCAGATGGAAGCTCCTAGAACAAATTGATCATCAGGGAAACTGAGGTGTACTTCAGTGTGCTGATTTCTCATAATGATGCTTCAAGATTCAACTATATGTACTGTCATGGACATTTAAGCCAATTTAAAATAACTCACACGTGTCATTCATTAATAAGAAAATACAGACATGCCATAATTAACAAAACCTTTGGTGAAGAACTCCTTTTTACAAAGTCTTTTCATAACTACCCAGCCTCTACTCCCTTCTTCCTTGTTTTTTGCCTACCTGAAGCTTTTTAGCACTGGGAGTACCGTAAAGGAGGGCTATCAAGAAATAGGCTTTCAGTACTAAGTTTCAGCAGCATGTCTGCAGCAAATAGTACAATAAAGCTTGACCTGGAGGCCATGGATGAACAGCAAAATAGAAAGAAAGGAGACAAGAGATAAACATACCTCAGTAACTACCCCCTAGCATGATAAAAATAAAAATTCTAGCTCTGATTATCATTATGGAATCATAATAAAAGTTGATGCTGAATTCATCCCTGAATTCATTTTGGGGAAAAATATCACTGAATTCATTTTGGAAGAAGCCTTCAAACTATCTCTAAAGGGTTCAAAATGTTTTTCCTACTTACATCAGGCTCAATTGACCTGGTGGTATCATTTCACATGCTTGTATAGTTAGTTTTGAATTTTAAAAATTGCTGAAACATCTGTTTTTCATTTTTATAATGCAGCAACCTATCCCTATTCTGTCCATGTTATTTCTGCCTCTGGTACAATTTTTTTTCTGTTTAAGAAGTAATGCCTAGCAACACATCTCTTTTGTTAACAGAGGTATGCCTGTACACAGATCAATGAGCTTTTAATAACAGCTATTGACTCTTGATTGGCCCTCCAATCTGGTTTTCAGGTCCTAGGGAAATTATGGGTTGATTGTAGCTTATTGAAGACAAACCAAAATAAGTAATTCTCTTCATAGTTTTGGTCTGTAGAATGTTTGTGTTAGTTCTCTTTCCTCATCACTACATACTGTGTTAGTGAACTGTTCTGGTTGGAAGGCAATGAAGCCTGTACTCTCTCTACTCCTTTAAACAGTGACCGTCTAATCTTATTGACTGCAACAGCAACTGTCAAAGGGTAAGACAGGGCTATATAAGTATGACAGTCTTATCCAGCTCATGAGTGTGAGAAGGGAGGTAGTGACGAAACCTAAAGTGAAAAGGAAGTAAGCAATTAAGGCAGTGTGCAACTTTAGCAACAGCATAAGGAGGGAGGGCTGCTCAGGTCTTTTCAACTTTCTGCTGGTAGAAAGTATTCTAAATTCTCCAGTTAAACAAACCAACAATTAAATATAGATAAAACCTTGCTCTGATCCACCATGGCCCTTAAAATATTCCCCAGGAATCTGAATATTATAAAGGATGAACTGATTGGCATGTCAGGTTTTGGAATTGTCCATGGAAATCCAGAAACTGATACTAAAAATTTGATGGATGCATTGGTGAAAAATAGTTTCTGAGCTATAGCTTTGTGCTGAAAGATAATTTGTCTCACAATATTTGAGTAAGATTTGAAATCCATGCACATCTTTATAGTGGATAGCAGCATGACTAGCTATAAGCAAGGTGTATGGGGATGCCATTTCATGCTTAGGATTTTATCTGGAAAATGGTGAGAAGATAAGAACATTGAATGATTTTTAACATGACATTTTCTTTAAACTGCAATTGCCAATATCTCATAGTCAGTCTAAAGTTTTGATACTTCTTATCAGTGCTCAAAAATCTTTTTCAGGCAAGTTTCCCATCTTCCTTTTTTGGGTAAAAGTTCTATATCTTTAATAAAGGCAATGATATTCCCTATTCACAAGGTTGTCAAGTTGTGTCTGACCCTACGGAGCCATGCTCATCTCCATTACTAAGCCGAAGAGCCAGTGTTGTCAGAGACTACTCTGTGATCATGTGGCCAGCATGACTGCACAGAACACTGGTACCTATTTATCTGTTTGCATTTGCACACTTTCAAACTGCTAAGTTGGCAGAAGCTGGGACTAGTGATGTGAACTCACCCCATCATGTGGTACCCAGGCCTTGAACTGCCAACCTGCTGATCTCGCAATCAACAGAGTCAGCATCTTAACCACTTGAGCCACCACATCCACATATCTTTAATAGTTGCGTAAAAACCAAGAGGGTTGCTTGGCAATATAGTGACATCAAATGCATCACTGACTAATTTACTACCACTCATGTGACTGCTGATGACACAAATCCTCAATATGTTTGTCTTTTAAGGCAAACCTAGTTGTTAAATAAATAAACATACATATAGCAGTTAGATTCCCCCATACTGCACTGTGTGAATTTCCATGTTTTCAAAAGACAGTGAGCTGTGCATATGATGAGCAAGCTTCCAAAAACCAAACACTTATCTTCTTTTCTGTCTATAAAGCATAAACCTTCTCTTGGTTTAAATCAGTGTTGTAATCCCATTGACTTCAAATGTCTCTTTCTCATCAACCAGAGGCCGTGGATCTTCACTGGCAGTTTCAGAAAGGCCAGTGCCCAGAATATTTCAAATCTGACAACAGGATGTGAAAAAAAGAATGTTGAGTATCTTGTCAAGATAGATAAGCACTGAAAACAAAATGGGCCCAGAACTGGCAGTGATGGAAACAGAGCTTGAGAGTTCTGCAACATAATTTCATAAAATGGGTCAGGGAACCTGGGTCTTATTGCATCATTCAGGATCAATGGAAACTGACTGGTACAAATGCTGGCACCAGGGTTCTTCCAGCTGTTTATGGGTGCTAATGAGAAAATCACATTGGGTACTAATTGGCCCGCTCTTATAAAAAATAATATCCTTAGAGATGAAAGCTATAAAGGAGTTCAGAGTGTGTGATGCCATGTGACTTTGGTGAGCCAAAGTTAAGAACAAAAGTATTATTACCAATATTCAAATGACCACAAATAACCTTTTTGCTACAGAATCATATTGTCATGATAGCTCAGAAAAACCTAGGGCTATAGGCAAATGCTAAGACCCTTTGGAAAGTGAAGATTTTTTCCTTTCAAAATCTATAAACATCATACTTTCTTGTCTTGGTGAGTCAAGAGTAAGACAGAACCCTTGAGGCCTAGATTCCACAAAGTCTTAAGCATATAGTAAAGCTTAAGTGCTGGGATTTATACAGTTGAATTCAAGAGAGGTTTGTACTCAGTCTGGACAATCCACCAGGGGAAAGCAAATCATTTGATATGACTACAAAGCAGACTTCCATTTCTTGAAGGCTCATTTTGATGAACAGTGAGCACAGGTCTCTTTAAAGGCACACAGTAGGTGGTAGTGTTGTTACCAAAATTTTGCCTAAAGCAAAATCCAAAGAAAATTGGAGGGATACCCTTCTCAAAAGAAACATCTCAATAATTTCAAAAAAAGGCAGTAAAATAGTGATAAGGTTAGAAAAAATTTCAGGGATATATTTATTTCACCCCAAAGTTGAAAGAATTTACTCAAATCAGGTAGCTTTAAGGCATATGCTACAGGGTCTCACTGAAAATAAGCAGATCTCAGTCTAGTCCCAGCCTGATCAACTGGGGAATTTCAAGTTTATTACTTACAGTTGTATGATGGGAGGAAATGGTTCTTCAGAATATATTGAACTACAACTTTCAGAATCCCATATTCCTGGCTTGGGCTTCTAGGAGCTTAAGTCCAGCAACATCTGGGGACTCAAGGTTGAGAGCTAAATAGAGCAATAAACTAGAAGGCTCAATTTGGTAGGATGAGAAAAGGGCATACTTCTCATCTCAATTCAGAAAACTGGTACTGAGTCTTGAAGTCCTTAAAGACTGGAAGGGACATTAGTTAAAAATCATCTACATCCATATGAAATTGCCTCAGTATTAAGCCGATCCAGAGATCCTGCTCATTTGCAAATCAGAAGGAATATGTGGGTTCTCAGACATAAGAAACAGAGCCTTACAGGTACTTGTCTCATAATTAGGATCATTATTTCTCGAAGGGATATAATCACTTTTCTATTTTGTTCCAGGAGGAGTCTCAGAATCTTAATGAAATAGATGGGGGGGGGGGGGAGGGGGTTCGTATGATAATCTGCATGTGCTGTTTTGTTTTTTTTTTTAAAAAAAATCTCATGACAGCTTGGCTGGATTATTTTTAATGGTCTATATTTTTAATTCGATTTTGGGTGAAAGTGGGATATAAATCCCTTAAATAAATAAATAATTTTATTTTTAGCCCGCCCCTCTGAACGAGCAATCAGGGTGGGGTACAGAAGAAAGTTAAAACATCAACAGTTAAAATTCAATCCTATCCCCACCTTCCCCCCTTAAAAAGACATTAAACCAACAAGAAGTTAAAACAAAGTGCAAATAGACAGACAATCAACAATAACCAATAACAAACTAAAGTTCCTTGAGCTGTATAAAATGATAAGATTAGAAACTGACCAAGATTTGGAGGCGTTTTCCAGGAAGGCCCATGCCTCCGAATGATCTCACCAAGTGGCTTCATATAGATATTAAACAGCATTGGGGACAGGATGGCGCCCTGAGGGACACCACAATCAAGCTCAGTCTTTGGAGATCAACTGTCCCTGAGCCTCACCCTTTGGGATCTGCTGGTGAGAAAGGACCAGAACCACCGAAGCGTGGTGCTGCCAATCCCCAGCTCTCTCAGCCAAACCAAAAGGATGGAATAGTCTATGGTGTCAAAGGCCACGTAGAGATCCAAGAGCACAAGCAGGGTCACACTACTCCTGTCGATGCTCAAGCGGAGGTTGTCTGTCAGAGCAACCATGGCAGTCTCAACTCCATACCCTGCCCTGAAGCCAGTTTGAACTGGATCAAGATAATCGGTTTCATCCAAGATTGCTTGGAGTTGGGAGGCAACAGCTCTCTCGATCACCTTGCTAAGAAAAGGTAGCATGGACACTGGTCTAAATAAATAATAAAAAATATTTTTAGTTGCTGCTGATGGGTGTTTTTATTATTTTGCAGGTGAACATTGATGTTCATTTCAGTATAATTCATTGTATTTTGCACATTACTCTGAAAAAAGCATTTATATTTTGCAACTCAGGGGCTGTCCAGGCCACTCCTTTTAAAGCCAGGTCAGGAGTGCAGCAAGCACACACACACTGCCCAGATCCAGCCTTTCTGCACCACAAAAAGGAGCCACAAAAAGCAGCACCGTTTTGTGCCCTGGAATGGGCTCCATAGCCACTGCACCACAGCTTTATGGTGCTCCTTTGGTCCTGCATCACCTAAATGCAGTGCCAGAGGAGCACCAGGATGCCACGTGCCATGTGGTGCAGCATGTGCCATCACATTGCCATGGGGGCAGAGTTGGGGCATGTGTTGTGTGGACACCATGCCCGAACTCTGCCCCCAGACCAGCCTTAATGACTGGTTTGCACAGGCTTTTAGGTTGTAAATCTTGCTTGTTCATTTGTCCATTATTAATAGATTAAAAATATTGATTGCAAGAGGATCCACCATGATTCTACCCAAACTAGTATATTATATTTGCTTGAGAAGATTTTGGTGGACATCTATAGGAACAGGATATTCATTAAAACATGTACCCCGCCCCGATTGCTTGCTCAGAGGGGTGGGCTATAAATAATAATAATAATAATTATTATTATTATTATTATTATTATTATTATGTCATCTTAGTATTGTCCAAAGGGCGGTCTATCACTGCTCAGGCCCCATGTTTAAATATAGCATCAATTTGTGCTGACTAATACAAAGAGAACTTCAGTTTTGTTTTGTTTTGTTTTAAAAAATCAAACTTGTTTGTTTCTGTTTAGGAAAACTTGCTCCAGGGTTATTCACACTTATGTCCTCAGTGCCCATTAGCATTTTGTGCATTCTTCATTCTGTCTTCCAAAATATTTGTATTTTGCTGCTACAACTCATTCTATTTAATAGGTGACTGATGCAAGAGAAATATTTGGCAAAACAGAAAGAGAAGGACAGGAAGATGGATAAATGATTCCTGTGGAATAATAATCTTATTCTTTCTATTCTCAGCTATCCAAACAAGAAGAAAGATAGTACATTTTAAGCAGCTAAGGGACCAAGTGAATTACCCCTTGTCTTCATGAATAAAAATGAACCAACAGATTGGTTAAGGGAACCTCCACCCTGGTTCTGTGTTGATTGCTCCTGCCTATCTGATTTTGTATTTTAATTCTGATTCAGCATTTCTGAAATGCTACAGGTTGTCCCTCTTTTTGGCTCTCTTTTCTTGTACACCATCTACTTCCATGTGGTCAATGGTGCCTCAGTTCTTTCTGAAGTGCCCAGCTATATATGCTGATTGGCTGAACTTTCAGAAAAGATGTGTTTGGGTAGAGATGAGACATATGACTAGCAGCCAGACATTACCATCTGAAATAAAGATGAGAAGGAGAGAGAGAGAAAAGAGAGACTAAAATAGAATGAATGTGCTATTTTAGGAAGCAACACATTTTGGGTATACCTGCAGAGACTTTGGAAGTTCCATGAAAGGAAAGGGCATGAACTTGCGGGATGTGTGTTTCCTTTTTGATCTATATTTCTGCTTTACGAAACCTCACAGACTTACCATGACATCCTTTTATAGAAATTTTCTACTTTGTATCAAGCCAGACATGTCTCTTTGATTTAACACTTAGGGCTTTATCACATGAGGCAGTAAATTGAAATAAAGAAAGATATTAGTGTATTTGGCATCATGTCTATTCTGTTATTGCTTTGCATTTCCTTTGTTTTGGTAGCACAGTTTTTCATTGATGGGCAAAACCTGTTCATAAGCTCTATTCCATTAGTACTCCTGATGTGATAGGTTCCTTCCATAGCAATTATGATTGACAGAAATCACAAAAATGTATCATATGGGAGGAATTTCTCTCAGTTGCGAATGAAGCCAATTCACAATTCAAACAAACAAACAAACAAAAAACAAACAGCTTCATTTATATACCGCTTCATACCCTTAAGGAGTGTCTAAGCGGTTTACAACTGTAAGCTATTTGCCCCCCCAACAATCTGGGTACTCATTTTAGCAACCTCAGAAGGATGCAAGCCTAAGTCGAGCTTCAGCCCTTATGCCGGTCTTGAACTCGCCACCTTATGGTTTTGAGTGTGTGGCTGCAGTACAGGCATTTAACCACTGTGCCACCAGGGCTGATTGCATCACCAGGGCTGATGAATTAAGTGAATTCACTAATTTAGCGAATTTACATGAAATCTGATTGCATTTGGAATGACTTCCCATTTCCCAAAAATGACCCCCTCATTGCCCGAAATTGCATGAATACTCTAATACGCAATTACGTGAAACCCCATGATTGCATTCGGAATGACTTCCTATTGCCCGAAATTGCGTGAGATACACTAATTCGCACTAACGTGAAACCCCATGATTGCATTCGGATTGCCATTGCATTATATCCCCAAATTCCGTCATAGGATAAATTCCACAGAGTATTAGAGGGCATTATTGTTCCCCTCTCCCATTTGCTATTCCCAAGCAGACCAAGGTTGTTTTTACTCCATGCCTTTTGGGTTTTTATGTCATAATTTTATGTTGTACCAGTAATTGCATCAAAAATAAAAATTAAAAAACCAAAATAAAAATTTCAAAACCAAAATAAAAATTAAAAAAAACCATAAGATCACCAGGACCTGCCTTCCATGACATCATAAAGGAATATGTCTAGGTCTCAGGTGCTAAATTTCCAGGACCTATGATAGTCCCAACTGGAAACCTTAGGACGAAGAGAGCTAATTGCATAACTTAAAACAAAGTACAGTTTTTTTTAAAAAATTGCAAAATACATCTTCATTAAACTACTACTGATTTGAAACAGTTTAAAAACATTTAAAATATAACAATGAGAATAAAAATGTATCACACACATCATTAAGATTCTTTCTTCTTCTTCCATCTGCCATTTCCCCAGAACTGGGACTCATGCTGGCATTTAAACGTTTAAACAGACACAAATAAAAACACAAATTAGAAAAAAACATGCAAATAGTGAAATGTAATTAAACTATCTATAGAATTAAGAATAATTCAAAATGTATCTATTAAAAAGGCAACAAATATGAACACTACTGCATATATTAAAAGTGTTTTTTAAAATAAACAGTTAATTCCCCAAGGCCTATCAAAAGTAAATAAATAAATAAATAAATAAATAATAGATAGAAGGAAAGCAAGAATGGAGCCAATCTGACCTATTTAGAGCCTTGGAGAAGCCACCAAGAAGGCCTTCTCCAGTATTCCCATTAGACATGACAATGAAAGTTGTGGAACAGAGACGATTGTCTCCCCAGATGATTCCAAAGCTTAGAGAAATCTGTGCAGGAGAATATAGTCCTTTAGATAGCTTGGATCTGGGTGATATAAGATGCTCTTATCACCGCCAGCTTGTTGCTTGAAGTTGTTTCGAATGTATGGTGAACCTAAGGTGGGTTTTCTTGGCAAGATTTGTTCAGAGAGGGTCTGCCTTTTGCTTCCTTTAAGGCTGAGAGAATGTGACTTGCCCAAGGGCACCCAGTGGACTTTCGTGGCCAAGTGAGGATATGAGCTCTGGTCTTCACAACCCTAGTGCAATGGTTAAACCAGTACATCACACACATTACACAATTACGAGTCTGTCTCTTTCTCCTAAATAGGTGAGCAAAGATATTTTTCTTATAAGCCTGAGGCATGAGTTGAAGTTATGAGAGTAGAAGAGCTCCTTGAAAAATATTAGGAGTACTCTCCTCCCACATTCTTCCCAGTGTTCATTATGCCAAGAGCCAAAGCTTTTCCCCAACCCCAGGTAGTCATTAGTTTCTGCTACGCTTCTAGGCTTAAACTCTGAACTGTTATTTTTAATGCTTTGTTATGCATATATCACTTGAACACTTTTTAGTTATACAGGTGCCTGGCACTTTATAGAAAGAGAGATTTCTTCCCCCCTAAAGCTTTGCATCCCTTGGTTTTACATCCATAAAGTACTGTCTGGGGCATCCCTTCTGTTGTCTTTTGTTCCATATAACTCTACCTCACTCTCTCTCAGAAGCATGGCTTTTGTTATGCTCAGTCAGCTACCTTTAACTCAATCAAATAGCCAGGAACCTCCATTCTCCAGAGTTAAAATATTGATTACTTTCTTCTACTTACTCCTGAGTCCCACTTCCCAAATCATTGACTGTTTGTACATTTTTGTTTGAAGTCCAATTGCTCATGAGTTCAGGCACCCAGTGCTTTCCTTTGACCACAGGATTCGGCAAATACGTACCTGCTGTTCTTCTGTGTTGAAAACTGCCTGTGGTTTGTTTGGTTCTCAAACCCAGATTGACCCTCCCTCTCCCCACACCCCAGTGACTTTCCTGCTTTATTGTAAAGAAGGAGAAGTAGTTGCTTTGATTCATGTTTTAACCAATAATTGGCTCTTCTCAAAATTAGCTGGGAAAAATGTGTCTATTTGAGGAAAAATAGCATCCAGGCAGGCTTGTGTAAGGGCAATGTGCTTGTTTGGTTGTAAATGTTAAAAGAAAAAAAGTATATACATGTGGCTGAGAGTTTTTTTTGCCCATGAGGATGGACATGAAGACCTTTGAAAACATTTTCAGGAATGGGGCAGAAACAAAATTGTGAAGGTGAGTGGGTCAGGGTGTTGCTGTAGGAGAAGTGAACACAAGGACATTGCTCCCCCAATAAGAGTTCTGTCAAGGCAGTGAAATTTTCCTTCAGTCCCCACATTTCTAGCATTGCAGAAATTAAAAATTTCTGTTGTCCTTTTAGAAATAGTTTAGGCAGCCAAAGAAAGGGCAGGCAAAGTTTTTTGTGGAATGCAAAGCTAATCCCCAATGGGAGATCTGAAGATTATACCTAATCAGAGATATTTGAGATCAGTAAGAAGAATGTAATTCCCTTCTTCTGTCCCTTGCTCTACAGTGGAAAGTGGTGGAAAGTGGTCATGAGGTCCCATTTGTGCCCATCATTGCTTAATTTTCTCACTAAGAAATCTCTGATAACCATTTTGTTGTTTCTGATGAGTAGCTGTGCGACAGTAGAAAACACTGCCATCTATAACATGGGACAGGACAGAAATGTTTAAATAAATAAATAAATATCACAGTGCCACCTCTAGAGGATTTGGGAGAAAAAAAAACATGATGTCTACCTGAAGGAATTTAGGAGGCAGTCTGTTTATTCTCCAATCTGAATATGAAAAATTGAATCTGAAAATCAGCTGAAATAACACCTCATATCAGCTTGACCATAATGCTATACTCATAGGTTCATGCTAGTGTCAAGTGAAAACCATTTCTTTATTGCATCAGTAAGAGTCCAATTTCAGGTCCAGTGCTAGATCCCAAGACTTGTCACATGGTGGGGGGTGATGATGACTCTATTGTATTCCATCCGCCTGTATTTTCTGCTTATTGTTTTATGGTTTATTTTCTTCTAATCTTAAAAGCAATCAGGCTGAGGCACTGAAAAACATGTCAATGGTTCGAAAGATTTTAGTATAATTATTGCGATTCAGTGTAACTCTGTGATTGCTAATACGTGCTGTGTCTATATTCTGTCTCAGCAAAAACATCTATAAATAAACAGTATAAGTATTGGCAGTTTATGCTTATTTTAGTGTGCAAACGTTCATGTGCTTAGAGATGATAGGTAGTTATATTTTGATGTGAGGATGGAAGCAATGGGGTGCATATTATATATATCTCTATATATGCTCATGCTAATGGAGAGTAAAGATATAACACATTATAATAACAGGGCAGCAATATCAGCAGTTAATTTTTTTTCACCACAACTATATCTTAATGGCTGCTGTTACATGATAATAGTAAGTAGAGCTTCAAAAAGTTGCTTTTTCAGCTACAGCTCCCACAAGCCCAAACTGACTGGGGATTTCTAGGAGTTGTCGTCTAAAGAAGAAACTTCTCCAAGTTTGGGTAGTAAATCCTTAAATAGAAGATATGACATCACTCAGCAGCCAAACATTTTGTTTGCTTTCCAATAGAAATTAGTATATCAAAGCAGCATCTAGTGATAGCTGGTGGCTTCCATGATGTTGAGCAATGCTTTTGTGTTTTAGTTCAAACTTCAAAGATACTGAAGCTGAAGCATCAAAAATGCCAAAGCTGTTTTGGGGACAGGGCTCAGTGTTGCCCATTTTCAAGATAATTCCTATAAACTTAGCATCTAAATGGGAATTGATATAGAACATTTATAAATACCTTTTAGAGACCCATTTGTAACCTTTTAAATACTGACTTTCAACCAACATGTGTCATTCTCTGATTTTATGTTCCCACATGGAAACGTCTGTATATCTCTTTATGAACTATAAATTTCTCACTTAACTGTCAAACTCCTTCAGTAAATACAGTAAACTCTTATCCAAACAGATTGTTCTAGGAGATATTAAAATGTTTTTGCACATTTTATATGCAATAAAAAAGGCCATGGAGATGGCTTGTTTATTTTGATTCTCTGCTAATTTGGCAAGGATGTATGTTCAGGGTTTCATTATAAGCCAAGATCATACCAAATAGGGCAAACTTTTGATGAACACACTCTCCACCAGGCTTCTTAATGTCTAATTAAACTAGAAGCGTTCCCAAGATGAAGTTTACATCTCTGCACAATAAGTAATGATAGCCTTTCAACTCTTGTAAAATGAAGCACAGACTATAATTGTCTGCATGTGCACAAGATGATCACCCCCACATGCACCTATATCAGAAGTCCAACTGAGGCAAGAAATGAGTGCAGAGATTTTCTACAGCATTGCCCTCATCATGATGTAGAGTATTCTGTGCAATTTCATGCCAGCCTGGGAGTGAGTGCATGAATGAACCATGCAGGAAGAGCCTATGGCATTGCTTGAATTTTTTCAGTTTTCTTCTCAGTCATGTGAAATCCATAAAGGAAAGAATCAAGTCAGCACCCCTGTCCATGCGGCTTTTTCAAACACACGTTCATGAGATTGCACCAGGTGTAGCCTAAACTTTAGGCACAAACCTTTCAATTTATCATTCAAAATAACCACTCTATCCTGCAATGAGCATTTATGCTGGCATACCTTTCAGGTGCAAAAGATTCTTGTCTGGGATGCTGAACTAAACTATTGCTTATTTTAATCAATTAGCAAACTTCAGAGTAAATGGCCAAGAGCATATATATATATATATACACACACACATACATAGAGGTGCCATTTTGAATCAGGCTTTTCCTCTTCTCTCTCACAGCAGATGGAATGATCTTTTTTAAAAAAAACTATTAGTCTTTATTTAGTTTTCCATAATAAAATAAACAAAAAAAAGATATATGAGCATAGTATAACTTATACATAACAACAAAAAGCATTTCAGAAAGATGCATTGATTTAGGGTATCTCCAATTAATGTTCCTGACATAATACAATCTAAATTTGCAGAATTGTGAAATGTAAAGGAATACATCTGTTATTTGATTGTTCCTGGTGATTTTTAACTTAGAGATCTTTTAAGTGCTTCTAGGGTAAGGAATCCAATATTTATATCAGGATCAAACACTTTAACTCATCAGATAGTCCAGGAATTTTGGTGATTTCTATGTTCTTAAAGTAGATATCCTTAAAACCACATGTTTTAACCAATAATTTTGCACAGTGTAAATTTGATTGGTATCCACTTAGTTAGAATGATCTATTTCATACCTACAATTTCTTTCTTTCTTTTTCTTTCTTTCTTTCTTTCTTTTTTAAAAAAAAAACGCTGTTTAAATTTTTTGTAACCATATGAATAATACAGATACCAAATAGGATTGGTATTTCTTTGTGTCTCACCCCCAGATGGGTCTGCTCCTGCAATTTCTTTGTCAACACAAGTATTGTATGTATTGATCATATTAATACCAAGCTTACCACATCAGCAGACAAAACAAAGAGCCAGATTTGTTTCTAAACTCCTGTAACCAGAGATCTGTGTACAAAATGTTCTATCCTGTTGAGTGTGAATGAGGTAATCTTGGTCAGCTAGTAGACCATTAGATCAGATTATTTCAAACTAGCATATTCTATCTGACATTTGAAGTACAATCTTTTATAAACAGATTATTTAAATTTGATACACTCAGAGCGTATGTTGTACATGCTTAATAACCAACTGCAGAACGGATATCATATCTATAAAAACGGCAGAAACAGCGTATGTTTTTGAGACTCAATAGGAACCTAGAGTTTCCAGATTAGCCATCAATGTATTCAATTACCCCTTTCCAGTCTTGTTCCCATTTCTCTACTGATTTATCTCTTATCAATTGTGTCAATTTGTCCATTTCCATAGGAAGGATCTTTGTAATACTTGTTGTCAGGGCACAATGTCCACCATGTTAAAGAAGAAGATATGGTTGGTTGTTTTTCTTCAGATATATTATTTGTATGAGAGCTGGCATGGAGTAATGGTTTGAGTGTTAGACTATGACTCTGGAGCCCAGGGTTTGATTCCCAGCTTGGTCATAAAAAACCACTGTATGACCTTTGACAAGTCGCATGCTCTTAGCCCCAGAGGAAGGCAATGGTAAACCTTCCTTGAACAAATCTTGCCAAGAAAACCCCACTATAGGGTCACCATAAGCTGGAAATTACTTGAAGGTTCATAGCAACAAATTATTTGTATATAAATTGTATACATATATGCACTGGGACAAGATTAATCACTTCATAACCAAACAAAAATTTCTTCAATGAGATTGGAGCTGCAGCAGTGAATGACTAACGGGGCTATTCTTCTGTACCATTTTGACAAGGAGGGACAGCTCAATCATTTCGCTGTTTGAAGCAAACAGCAAATGCTATTTCTTCACTCTAGTCAAGGCGGAGAGCAACCAAAATCCAAAATAATAAGTGAAGATAACAAACAGAAAGAAGAGAGAAAAAAGTGGTTTCTAATCAGATGCTATATATTATCATTCTAATCCTCCTCCATCTAAAAAAGACAAAAATACAATTCTTTCTATAATGTATCAATATTTCGAAGATATAGCCATGTTAGTCTGAAATATCAATATGCAAATAGAGCTTGTAGCACCTTTGAGATGATCACTACTTTATTAGTGCACATATAAAATAGAAATTACGATACCAAATAATTGTCTTGCAGAGAGTTAATACAAGGTTAGCTTTCCAATATCTATCCATGAATAATAGTTAATAATAGTAACCAATTCCATTTAAACAAAATGATTCTCCACTTTTCAAAGTTCAAATAATAGGCTTCATCAAAGACTATTTTCACTTCCCTAAAATTTAATATTTAAACATTAAAATTAACCATTAGGCAAAGCCATTATCCACATTGTACGGTTCCAGTTTTTCCCATAATATAACCTCAATTTAACACTTAATATACTTCATTAAAACAAAATTATTTTGTCCTTTTAAGTCAAATAGCAACAAATGTTTGTTAATCATATCAATTAAGATTAATAAATCAATCTCATATCAGCACCATTTAAACCATTTAATCTGCAATCTATAATTTAATCTATATTAAGAAGAACATGAGCCCCCCCCCCAAAAAAAATTACAAAATACAAATTAAGGCAAACCCCTTTGGTCTAGTTTTCTACAACAGTCCCTCCACCTGAACTCAACCTCCTCAGTTGTAAATTGCCAGTATTTTCCCTGATCCCATCCCTGATCTTTTTCATCCCACCTTCAGAATTCACTCATTCACAATTTTCATACTTCCAAAGTAGCCTGATCTTCATCCAAATAGTTGCAAGATCCTTCATCTAGCATCAGTGTTGTGCAGGCTCTAGCATCAATCCCCACTATCCTCCAGAAACTTAACTTCAGATTCTTCATCCAATCTCAGTGCTACAAAATCTTTCTTCCCATCATATCTGTATATCTGTCAAGTCTACATCATCCAGATCCTGAAATGATTGGTTTGCCTTTTCATCTTCACATTCCTCAGATAGTTCAAAACATTCAATGTCATCATCAATCCTGATCCCATCTCCAAGGGTCTTTGACCTTGTTGTTAACATTCCCCTTATTCCTAAGAACTGTAGTGTTCTGATACTGTACTAGTCTTACAGAAGATCTTTCTCTTTAACTTAGGGCGGAAAAATGAAATGCACAGATATAAAATGGGGGACACCTGGCTGAATGAAACTACGTGTGAAAGGGATCTAGGAGTCCAGTAGACCATAAGTTGAACATGAGTCAACAGTGCGATGTGGCAGCTAAAAAGGCCAATGCATTTTTGGCTGCATCAATAGAAGTATAGTGTCTAGATCAAGGGAAGTAATAGTGTCACTCTATTCTGCTTTGGTCAGGCCTCACCTGGAATACTGTGTCAAGTTCTGGGCACCACAATTCAAAAAAGATGTGGAGAAACTGGAGCGTGTCCAGAGGAGGGCAACTAAGATGAAGGGTGTTGAAACCATACCCTATGAGGAACGCCTTAGGGAACTGGGGATGTTTAGCCTGGAGAAGAGAAGGTTAAGAGGTGATATGATAGCCTTGTTTAAATATTTGAAGGGATGTCATATTGAGGAGGGAGCAAGCTTGTTTTCTGCTGCTGCAGAGACTAGGATGCGGAACAATGGATACAAATTGCAAGAAAAGAAATTCCACCTCAACATTAGGAGAAACTTCCTGAGAGTAAGGGCTGTTTGACAGTGGAACACACTCCCTCGGAGAGTGGTGGAGTCTCCTTCTTTAGAGGTCTTTAAGCAGAGGCTGGATGGCCATCTGTCAGGGATGGTTTGATATGGAGTTCCTGCATGGCAGGGAGTTGGACTGGATGGCCCTTGTGGTCTCTTCCAACTCTATGGTTCTATGAGATTTTAGAAAGAACTTTGAGACAGTAAATTTCTGAATATCTTTCCTTAAACATTTTCTTCATCATTCTCAAAGAAAATATACCATAATTTGCTTTTTCCAATCCCCGCCCCCCAGGAACAAGGGCTTCAATAAATAATAGGGAAAAAAAATCCACCACCACCCTGCATCCTCATATTTCTGTTCTAGATTAGTCCCATGATCCCATGGTAGGATTATTCTTTTTGGATTCTAACTTCCAGAATCCCCCAGCCAACAGGGAACAGTTGCAGTCTAAAAAGTAGTGTTCCCAAGCTCTGGACTCATTGGGTAGTTTGGTATATTTAGCCTGGGGAAGAGAAGATTAAAAGGTGACATGTTAGCCATGTTTAAATGTTTGAAGGAATGTCTTAATGGCATGCAGCAAGCTTTTTTTCTGATGCTCGAGAGACTAGGACCCAAAGCAATGGATTCAAGAAAAGAGTAAGAGCTGTTCAGTAGCAGAATATGTTGTCTTGGAGAGTAGTGGAATCTCCTTCTTTGGAGATTTTTTTTTTAATGGAAGCTGGATGGACATCTATTGGGAGCATTTTGATTGTGTATTCCTGCATGGCAGGGTGTTGGATTGGATGGCCATTGTGATACCTGTCAACTGTGTGATTCCATGGTAATTACCCACATTAGTAGTAGAGTCAGTGTGGCATATTGTTTGAGTGTTGGGCTATGACTCTGGTTTGAATATCCACTCAGCCATGGGAACCTGCTGGGTGACCTTGGGCAAGTCACACTCTCTCAGCCTCAGAGGAAGTCAAAGGTAAACCAGCTCTGAACAAATCTTGCTAAGAAAAATCCATGATAGTTTTTATTTTGGATTGGGAAAGACTTGAAGGCACACAGCAAGAACAAGGGAGAGGCAAAATGCAGCCCTTTAGTTGATGCTGACCTGCAATTCCCACCATTCCTCTGCATACTGGGTATGCTTTGTATGGTTGATAGAAGTTGCAGCTTAATAAAAACTGTAGAAACACTCTTTGCCCACTCTGATCTATAGCTATATACAAACCCAATGCAACAATTTGTAAAGAGTTACTCCACATTTTCTCAATAATCCTAATTATATAATTTGATTGTGAATGTCTTCAACTGTATTTCATTCCTATGAACAGTGGGACAAAAGGGAGGATTTTATGCAACCCCATGTCTTCTTGTGAAGAAGTAGTAACTGCTATTGTTATGTTAATGATGAATTTCTAGACAAAGGAATGGAATCTTAATAAAAATACATGGTTAAAAAAATCAGTAGCAGAACATCTTCACCCAATATTTTCCACAATGCCTTCTTTGTTACTTTTTCTAGTTACTGCGTCGCTCATGCAGCCTTTGGCAAAATAAAGCATATGCAGGATAGACGGTTGGAACACAGTATGCAGAGGTACATTCATATGCATTCTAGTTTTATTTTTTGTGACAGTTGGATTGTATGTGACACCTTCCGTTAATAAAAGAAAGTTACACACATTCAGCCAGTCAAGAAAGCTGACAGGCTGGGCTTTCTTAATCGCTTTATAATTGGATTCTTCTGTAACCAGTATCGTAGGCATTTATCAGAAAAGTATCTATCAAAAGAGGTCAGTGAAAGTGTTCCCTTGATCCTCACTGCCCTTTTCATTGTGGAGATTGCTCATTTACACTTTGGTAGACCAAGGGTTTTCTTTATGGCCTCTGCTACTGTCATAACATTTGTTTTAAATGAAATGTATTTGTACAAAACTGACAGACTGCCTCCAAGCTGTACTAGAATATGGACTAAAATAGCAGGAATCCCAAAGGGCAGTCCTTTTACAAATCTTTAGCTTTGTTTCCTTAAAAAAATAATAAAGTGGAGTGCATATTACATTCTCCTTTCATTCCCATCAATAATGTGCTTTATTCCTGCAGCAAGGAAGACATTATTGATTTATTGTCCAGTGTGTCCATGCCTGGCCCCATGCACTATGGCAGAATTCACTAAACAAAATCCATCTTTGGCAGCATTATATGCCAGGGATGAGCCCAAAGGGGGATTGCTTTACACATATATTTTCAACAGCCTTGAAAAGTGTTCCCCTTTGGCTTATTTTGAGGAGACTGCATTGAAACAGAATGAAACTATTCACCCATGCAGAGTGAGTGCAGTCAGGGTCCTTTGTGGCTTATAAGTGAACTGGCTTCATTTTCAGTTGTTTTGCTTTCCCTCATTAACATGCTCTCCTACTTTTCACAGATGAAACAGAGATAAATATGGACAAGCAACATTAAAATATGTTCAAGATAGCAAAGGTTATTAATAAGGAAGAGCAGACAAGCTAGGAGAGGCTGCAGCGGTTTGCTTTTGCTTGAGCATACTAGGAAGGTGGAGAATCTGCCATCTTCCTTTCCTGTCCTCCTTGATGTGTTCCTGATGCTGCTACTACTGCTGCCATCATCATCATCATCATCATCATCATCATCATCATCATCTTCATCATCACCACCACCATCCCACCATTAGGAACTAAGCATTCTAAACCTGAAGTGAGATTGAACTGATGTGTTCTCATCTGCCTGAGGTAACTCTGTCATAGATAGGAGAAACTGAATAAAATGTTGGGCATCTCATAGCTGACAATGAGCCCAAATTAACAGATTAGATTCCCTTTGTATTCTCTTGTCAGGCTAGAACATGTAACACTGTTGGAACATAATGTAAAAGTTCACTTGATCTCAGTGTTCTACAAGGTATGAAAGTATGGGCTCTCAAGCTTTCTGATTTCTCAGGTGTTGAACTCAAAATATTAGAAACAATTGTGCACCTCCATGGGCTTGAGAATAGATCCCAAGGTGAGAGAGAATGTTCTAAAAAGGGAGAGTGTTACTAGCCAGTCTGGGGAGAACAGACTGCACAGGGTGACCCTCCAAAGGTGAGTGAACACCTGGTGGGGGGGGGGTGCTCATCATCTGTCCCAAGACCCCCCTCCACTAGACAGGGCTCCTCTGCTGTCCATCAGCTATGACCACTGGTAAAGGTGGGGTGTTGCCACTGCCTGGCAGCCCTTCCTTGTTGTTGCAGGAATGCTGGCCAAGCTGGGAAATGGAGATGTTGTTGGTGGCAATAGTGGTGGCCATGGACTCCTCTCCTTCTGCTCCTGCTGCCTCCATGGGCTTGAGAGTAGATTCCAAGATGAGAGAGAATGAGTTATCACATTGGGGTGACACTAAACCTAGTGACACCACTGCTAAAAAATAGATTGCTGGAGCCCTAGTAGAATCAAATTGCTGGAGGTTTTGTTCCAAGTTGTAAATGTGGGGAAGTTGCATGATTCATTCTTCACTGATGGATGTTAAGAGTTCACCCTCCTCAAAAAGAAAAAAAGAGGGAAAAGTAGAAGTGCTCTCTCTGTGTGCATACACACATGCAACTTTGCAAGATCCCAAAAGGCATGTGTGTATTTTTATAGCCTCTTAATTTGCAAGTCTAATGCTGTTCCTTGCTAGCCTGAATAGTACTCTTAAATATGCCTACTAAATTAAAATGAAGATAACCATCAACTGCATAGAAACCAAGAGAGCATAATGGCTGACAGAATCAAACTGTAAACGGTGAACTTCCAGTTCAAATGTTGCTTGCATTGTGAACTAGCAGAATGGCCTTAAGCAAGCCACTGTCTCTGAGTCTCATACACCTGCCCCCTCTATGTCTTTTTCACACACTTAGCTCTAGCAGAGGGACATGACATTGGTCTAGTTCATGGTATTAGAAGTATTTTGAGCCATTTAGCAAACAAAACAAAATTTTAAAATCCTACATTAATAAAATATTTGGAGAAAATACTTAGGGAATGTTATATTTTGTAGTACTCCAAAACAAAATGTTTTACTTGAAAGAAGATCACACGAATCATTTTCAAATAACCTGCTCTTTATAATCCAATCATTTTTTTCCATATATGCCAAAAGAGACACAATGTTTGCTTCATTCTGGAAGTGATGTCCCTTTGTATGTAGATTCAAAATATGTCCCCAAATGGAGTAATCTCCCCCCCCCTTTTTTTTTGTCTCAGGGGCCACTGTTGTCTCCTAGGAGAAATCCAGTGGGCCTGATGATGGGGAGAGAGGAAATTCCATCCCTCAAGTCCCACCTTTACCTAGATATGATTTGGCCTCTCCCTCTTTCCACAACAAAATCTAAAATCCACAAAAGAGTTTTACCTTTATTGGACAACTGAAAGCAGCAAAGATATATAAAATTGACCGGTGTGTCCCTGATGTTTATACAATAAAGATGCTCTAGCTGTCACTCACCTGTTTTTGATCGTTTCTTTAGCCTTTTCATATCCCATGCTGATCAAAAGATTTGGAGAGAAGCCCAGTGAAGAAATGTTAGTCATCACCGTCTGTTTCCATGTAGACTGGAAGAGGATAATTGGAGCAAGGCTGGTGGGAAACAAGGATAGTCTGAGCCAGTAGCTGAGTATGGTCACTCACACTCTGGCCTCCATTTTCATAAAGTCTGACTCCAGTCTCAAAGGGGCTTTCTAGATTGGCAGAAAAGGGCGACATGAAGTTGCCTTTTCCTTAATACTTAGCAGCTGCACTGCAAGTCCCAGGTGTGTAATAAAAAAGGCATAGGGCAGTTACACTGAGGAGGTGTGGGGACGACTTATCTGAAGTCTTTTCTGTTGCTCAGCAACTACATTGGATGCTGTCAGGATGCTAGAAACACAGGCAGAGCAGCTGCACGGGTGGCAGTGAATGGGGCTTTTGGCCACACTGAACCTTTAATATTTTGTTGTTGTTGTTGTTTCCGGCTGTGAACTGCACAGTTGCACCGGTACATCATACAGGCAATTGTATTGCCAGCTGCGAACTGCGCAGTTGCGCAGGTACATCACACATGAACTGTGCAGTTATGAATATCTGTCAAATTAGCATTGTGGTTTCGCTTCCCTTTTTAAAGTGCGCAGTTGCATCGGTGCACCATGAATGAACCCCTTTATTTTATAATAATAATAATAATAATAATTTATACCCCACCCCTTTGAGATCAATCAAGGCGGCTTACACATTAAAATACTATTACATCAATAAAACAAACTGCATCCCTCCCCCCTTTAAAAAGATATTAAATCCGTTACAATTTAAGTTTATGAATAATCTTCTTTATTTTATGAACGAATTGACATTTTATGCGCAGTTGCATAACAGTTACAGCATCCCAGAATCCATACTGCACATGTCTAGGGTTCGGATTAGGGCTGGAGCTAGGGTTTGGGAGCTTTAAAAAACTGCACAGTTGCACTGCAGCATTTAGACACAGCTGCGCTGTTACACCCTTTTTAAAAAGAAGCTGGGAAAAGCAGGTCCTTTTTAAAGCTGCTTTCCCCCCACTAAAATGCAAAAGAAGTGTGTTCATGCCAAACTTTCAGTGTGGGTCATCTAAAAGCTACACTGTCATGCAGGCATGAACATACCCCTTTTTGCCAGTCTAGATCAGCCCAGAGTTGCATTAGAGACACATTTTGGAGCTTGGAATGCTGATCTGAGGAATTTCAATTGCACAAGTTCTAATGGTACAGAGTTGGGGAGGGATCCCAGCTGGGATCCATAAAGCAGTTGTGCAATTGATTTGGCTTCAAAATTTGAATGCCACCAGTATATAATGACTTCCTCTTGTCATAAGAAATTTGATGATGGCTGTTGAGCTCCTGTACACGTTACTAGTAAGGTAGTCCCCATGAAATTTCCTACTACCAGTAGCATGAAAGATTACCCTCATATATTTGAAGCAGGAGATCGGTTTGATCTTGTGACCAACTATATTTCAGTTTTGGTTCTTGGCTTTTTTGCAAATGCCATTAATTTAGTTTTTGGTAATTAATTTCTAGCTGATTCTCTCTGTAATACTGTGTTAGTATTCTCAGTGCTCCTTTTAGACAAATAGGTGCTCTTGAAATTTATTGCAGCATCATCTTTATAAAGCAGGGCTGAGATATGCTTTCCTTCTAGTTTGAGAGGGTGGAAATTTGTGTTGTCGAGATGACCCACCATGCCACTGATGTAGAAGATGAACAGGAGCAGAGCTAGAATGCAACCTTGCTTGACACCCTTCTCAGTGGCAATGGCATTGGCGAGATGATCCTGGGGGTTGCATCTTACTTTGAGATCCCTTCATGCAGCATACAAATTAGGTATAGTAGATGCCAACCTATCGAGAAAGCCTTCAGTTGTTCCCATAGTTTGGTTTTAGATACAGAAGTCAAAAGCTGCCTTAAAGTCTATAAAGGCAACATAGAGAGATAGACTGTGTTGCAGGTGGCATATTTTTTTATGAGGTATTGGAGTACAAGACACTGATCTATGGTGGGTCAGCCTTCCCTAAAGCCAGTTTGTTCCTCTGCAAGTATTTTTTTTTGTTCCTGCCACAATACCACTGTTTTTCCACTCTTGATGTGTGTGTGATAACTTCTTTCTTAAGCATTTCTGCTAAGGACACAGTCATGTGGTACAAGTGCTCTGCTATTCTGTTTTTCTTTCTCTTTTCCAATTTATTTTCTTTTCCCCAGTCTTATTACTCAATGGATTGTCATGATCGTGCAATGGTACTAAAAATAAATTTAGACCCAAAGGTATGCTGGGAATGACATAGAGCAAGGATGTGAAACTATGGAGGCCAGTGTGAGGAAGGCAGAGGCCAAGACAAAAGCAACATCATGGTGGTTTGGAATAGCTGTGAGATAATGGCTGCCCCAAGCCCAGTATATTTACATTTCCTAGGCTAACATGATTGTGGTGCCTTATGAGCCTGGTGTAATAAAGTCTTACATCTAGAAAATTAGAACAATCTAGTGACTGCTTGGATAGGAAAGGTTTCAGCTATTGCATAAAATACACAAGAGTTTAGGGAAAACCTCCTAATTTATTTGGGGAAATTTCCCAGTGGGGGCCACAACAACTGTATCCTTTGCAACCTTGCCTGCATAAAGAAATGAATACAGGGAAGGGTCTTGATGATCTAAAGGAATGGGCCATTTATACAAGAGAAGATGTCATATTGTGGGTACAAAAATGAAAAATAAAATAGAAGGAGGATAGAAAGCTGCTGCACATTTAAAGTATGACTTATTCTTTTTGGATAGAATACTGAAAAAATACAAAAAAGTTTCACAAGAGTCAGAAAGATCACAAATAAACTTAATAGTATAAATCAAACAAACAAAAACAAACAACAGTTCCTCCTATTTGCTCAGGGGGAGGGGGAATTATGTTGCTAATATTATTAGGTTATATTTATAGTGCTGTGAAACTACTTTGCAGTATGCTAAGGATGCCCAAAATGAAGTCTTAATAGGAAGTATTAGGTGATTCAGGCAGCTTTCCCTGAAATTAGTAGAGAGCTACTTAAAGACAAGGTGAATATAGGGCAGATCTGTCGAAAGTAGGTCTGTCCTTTGAAATTCAGAAATAATGGCAGAAATCATGCTCAAGGTAAAAATTGGATTCCATTTTCAGATAGGTTTTAAATGTTTTCTTCTGTGCAAACAGAAACTGAGTAAAATATGAAGCTTCTCCTTCCAGTGGTTTCACAGCACTGAGTCTTTCAGACTGTAGCTACACTGCAGTTTAGATCAAAGGCAGTGGGTAGAGAAGCAAAGATAAGCAGAGTTCTAACATCACAGATAACTACCACTCCGGCTGCCTTAGTCAAGTTTGCACCCATTTTTTCCATGTTGTACCTACAGTGGCTTGTACGAAATGGAGTTGTTACCAGGCCCCTTTGAGCTGAGTTAAATGACATCTGCTGAATGGTGTTGGTGCAAGTCCAAAGCTACTGCTGCAGAGTCCATCATTAACTGTGCACAAAATTATACAAAGCGCAGGTTGCAGAGAAAATAGTCAGGCTCCAAGCCAGGGAGATTGTATTACCTCTGGCTATTTGAAAGTGCTTTAAAAGGACTCGAGTATAGCTGCGAGCTTTACAACCTGTGCCAACACCATGCATGGAGAATGGGGCTCAGGAGGTTATGGTCCTTAACTTATAGCCATGACTCCTGTGGATCAGGGTTGCATGGAAGATCATGACTGCCTCCAGTCTAGCCAATTTTAAATTGGTAATAACTTATGCTTTGCCATCTAGCAAGGGAAAAATAGAGCAGGGATTAGGGATATGAATTTTGACTTATTTTTGTTGTTGCTTTGAAGCATTACTAATTTCAAAAGCTTTTCCCCTGCTGCTGGGTAAGATTACAAGATTGTGTTGTTGTTGTTGTTGTTGTTGTTGTTGTTGTTGTTATTAATTATTTTCTCCTCACAGACGGGAACTTTTTTATGGGAAGATGTTTTCATTCAAAAACCTTAGTTTTTGTGCAAACATCTTTTGTGCTTGCACAAAATACAAAATTATTTTGTACAAAAATACAACATTCTTTTGTGCAGAAAATATATTCCTTTCCATTCAAAAAGGTGTTTTTGGGATTTAGTGTTATCAGTATCCTGATGACACCCAACTCTATCTTTCCTTTCCATCTGATTTGAAGAAAGCTCTTTCAGTGCGAAACAGGTGCCAGATATCAGTATGGACTGGATGAGGGTAAATAAATTTAAGATTAAACCAGACAATATAGAGTTGTTCCTGCTCAATTTCTGTGCTGAAGAGGATTACACTACCTCTGAAAGCAGAGGTGTGTAGCTTGTGTGTACTGATACTGGATGCTCAGGTTTAAGCAGTGGCCAGGATTGTATTGTACTGTTGAGTTCACCAGCTGTGTCCATTGCTAGAGATATCAGAACTGGACACAATGACACATGACCCAATTACATTCTGTTTGGATTACTGTAATGTACTCCGCATGAGGCTGCCTTTGAAAACTGTTTGGAAACTTCAGCAGTCCAAAATGCTACAGCCAAAGTGTTAATGAGAGCCAGTTGCAGAGAACTATAATACACTTGTTGATACAACTTCTCTAGACAAAATTCAAAGAGGTGGTTATGAACTGTAAGCTCTATATGGCTTTATCTCATTATAAGAACCAATCCATGTTTTAAGATCTTTGGGTGTGAACTTACTATGGCTGTTTCTATGCTTTGGGAGTCTCCACCATGGGAGATGAGTCTGTCCGTCTCCATCAGCAGATAAAGGCCTTTTTATTTGGATGAGCATTTGATGACTAAGTGGCTATGCAAAAAGATATGTAATGGTGTGTGTGTGTTGCACCTTTACTGTTGTCATGGTTTTCATTTTTTTTTAAAATGTTGTAAAGTATTGATGCTTTAACATGGTTTGCCAATGTACTTGGTTTTAATTCATTTTGTGAGACACCTTGTGTCCCATTTGGGAGAAAAGTGGAATATAAATAAAATATTTTTGTGCAGAATACTTTATTTTTTTCATAGAATCTAAGATTTTTTAAAAGTTCTTTTCAATAGTCCCAAAATTTGAAAAAAAAAATGCAGTGGTTGAACATTTTCTTCATGTCACCTCCTTAACATCTGGAATTTAAAAATTTGCAAATATTCTTTGAACTGTAAGTCTTTTTTTTTTTAAAAAAAATGCCAGACAACAACAATGCTTAGCTGATTTTTTTCAGCAAGTGCTCACAAAGTCTAATGAAATTAGGGATGATTCATTATGTGCCATGCTTACCATGACTGTTGTGCATAATCTCTGGAAAGTGGAGTGAATCATCATACTGAGAGATGAACAGTTTGGCATGATCACATCCAGTGGAAAAGTAACACTGTGTTCACTTTGATGCCTTAGACACAATCAGATAGAGTAATCAGAACTGCCAGCCAATGATGCCCTCTGATGATGAAGGTACTAAAAAATGTAGCAGCATATGGAACTCCTAACCTGTATATTTAGGGGTTCATGGCACAGGGCAGCAGCAAGCCACATGGTAGGTTTCTTGTTCTAGTCCCAGCAGATACTGATATAACTGTATGAAGGCAAACCCATGCCGAGTAAGGGCAGTGTATATGTTCAACTATAAGTCAACCTCACATATAAGTCAAGGTCAGGTTCAGGGACCAAATTATTAATTTTTATATGACTTATGAATAAGAAGAGGGTAAAACTTAGGGGCATGTAGCAAAAGATGTAAAAGATGAAGCAAAGAAAATGGTGACTACATTAGCAATGATTATTGCCTTTAAATTTGATGTAATAATTTTGCCAAATTTTCACCCAGAAAAGCTGATAAACACAAATGTCTTTTCAAATCCTTCAAACCCCAATTGGAGCTCCTTTGAGAGGAAGTGCCAAAGTGCTGCCACTGCCACCATTTTCCCACCCAGGTTTTCAAAATGGTCAGAAGTGGCACTGAGGTAGAGAGAGTAGATTTTAGGTAAAAAATTTAGACTTATACATGAATATAATATACAGTTATTCCCTTCATTTTCAGAACTTTGAATAGTTATACTTTTGGATTACAACTCCTAGAGTAATAAGTGGCCATGTTGCTTGTGGTTTCTAGCTGCTTGTGTCCAATAAACTAATCTTTCAATATCTCTTCATTTTCTAACTTGCATACAATGTATATTCTAAGTGAACTCAAAATAGAATTTGGGGTTGTTGTTGTTATTGTTGCAATAACATACTGCATCAAATATTTGCATACTCCACCAAATGTTCATCACAAGGTTTCACAATTTTTTCCACTTCAGGAAATGTTTCAAAGCTCCATATCAAAACCAAAGCAAAACAACAGGGCACAGTACAACATCTATACTTTAATTTCCAAAGTGTGTGGCTCCAAGGGAGTGGAAAAAGCACACAGCATCTTTGAAATTTTAGTGGGAAGTTCATGCAGTAAAGAGAAGATCAATATTAGAAAAAATAATACAGTAATACAAACTGTAATATGGTGATACAAACTGTTGGAAGTGTAATCAGAAAGTGGGTTCTCTATATCATCTTTGGTGGCAATGTAACAAAGCAATTTTTTTTTTTTTTTGGAAATTAATTCATAAAAACATTACATTCACATTTTTTTAAAAAAATATACCATTAAGACCTGAATTTTTAAAATTAAATATAACAAATATAATTTCTGATAATCTGGTCCAAGATGAAATGATGTGTTGATTACTGCTGCCTGACTGACATACACTAAGTATTGGAAAGCTAACAGTAGAAAAATGGACGAGATGTTAATTCAGTTCTTTCCCCCCTCTTTTTTCTGTTTTCTTTATGTATCTGGATGTATTATGTAATAAAATTAAAAAATTAAAAAAATATTAGAAAAATACTAATTTTGGACTACAGATTCTAGCTTCATTCAGACTGGCCATGCTGCTTGGGGAATGGGATTCTTGGAGTTTAAAAAGTAACATTTCTAATAATAATAATAATAATAATAATAATAATACTTTTTATTTCTAGCCCGCCCCTCTGAATGGGCAATCGGGGCGGGGTACAAAAGAAAATAACAAAGCAAAAATACAAAGCAGTTATAGCAACAACAAAAATACATAGTAATTATAACAAAAAATAAAATTAACAAAGAAAAATACCTAACAATTAACATATCAAAACAAGTAAAAAGAAAATCTCCATTCTCAACCCCCATCTACATTTTGGAGGATTGCATCTGGAAATCAGATTGGTGAAACCATTAAGGGCTAAATCCAAATTGGGCTCCCAGGTGTGTGTGTGTGTGTGTGTGTGTGAGAGAGAGAGAGAGAAATCTTAATAAGTTGAGGGCTGTGAAATTCTGTCCCTATGGTTGAATGCATTGTGCAATCTAGCAAAGACTGCTTATAGCAGATCTTACTATCAACAAGAAGAGATGGGGGATGAAGGAAAGTATGGGATGACAAGACAAGGAGACATGCAAATTAGTATCTGTACAGTGAAAATCAAAATAGAGACAGACTGGAGCTCTGATGTGTGGCAAGAGTAGATGAAAAACTTTGAATGTTGGCATATCTATTTAATCAGTGAAAATGATACACGGGAGTGAGCAAATGCCTTATAGTACATCCATGAAGGTGCTGGTTGATTGCTGGATGTTGCCTCCTCATCTCTAACATTAATGTATACAGCTCCCTTCTCACAACTCTTCTTCCATATGTTGACTTCAACCTAGTTGTTAATGTTGTTGTTGTTAACTGCCTTTGAGTCAACTTGATTTGTGGCGACCCTGTGGATGAGACATCTCCAAGTCCCCTTATCCTCATCCATTCTGCTCAGCTCCTCAAATTTCAGGCCTCTGACCTTCTTATAGCAAAAACCAAAACAACTAAGAACCAAAAGGGGAGGTGTCTAACTATGACAAGTGTCTTGTGCTCCTCCCTATAACATCAGCAAATAACAAGAATAACAAAAACAATAAAAATGGTCAAAGCTGTATGTTCCCATTGTTACTTTTATTATTTATATTTACTTCATTTAGATCATCCATCCCCTCCCCTCTGAGTTTACAATTGTTTACAGGCTTCCTCTCCCAGAGTTTATTCTCACAGCAATCCTGGCCAAGTAGTTTAGGTTGAAAGATAAGGGATCAAGTACATTCATTGACCTGAACTCTAACCAATCCTAATCTAACACCCTGCAAGTTTTAATGTTACTTTTAAATTTAGCCATGATTCATCTTTTTATTGTTTCATGAAAACTTATTTTAATCCATTTGAAATCCATACTATCATTTCAAAGACAAAAAATGGGATATAGGTTGCAAAGCAAGATCAGAACGTGATCAAGATGGCAAAAGTTGTTAATGAGGAACAGTATGAAAGAGTTCTATGAATACCATGGGCTGCCAAAAAGACCAATAAATGGATCCTAGAGGAAATCAGGCCTGATCATTAAACCAAGGTTGTCATATTTTGGCCATACCATGGGGGGGGGGGGGGGGAAGGATCCATTAGGAAAAAACAAACAAACAAACAAACAAAAACCCTACAAGGCTTGGTAAAGTTGAAGGCCATAGGAAAAGAGGACCACTGCATTCCAGATGGATAGATTCAATCCACAGCAGTGAATCTGCAAGAGCTGGGCAGGGTGGTTGAGGACAGGAGTGACTTGGAGGTCTCCCATTCATAGGGTCACTATAGGTCAAAGTCAAATTGAAGGCAGATAACAACAACAACAGCAGCAAAAGCAAAGAGAGGCTGCAGTAGTTTGATTTTACCTGAGCATTCCTAAATAAACTAAAGGCATCAGAACCTTGGAAATTAATCATGCTCAGCTCTGGTTAGTACTTGGTTGGGAGACCACCAATGAAAATCAGGTGCTTGGGGCTATATTTCAGAAGAAGGAATTGGCAAAATCATCTCTGACTATTTCATGCCTAAGAAAATGGTATGGAATTCATGGGGTCACCATAAGTTGACAGTGACTTGAAAGCATATACACACACACCTGGAAGAGCAAGATTTCACCCATTGCTCTCCTCTGCCATCTACTGGGTTAATGGCAAGCAAACAATTTTTGCACTTTGAATCCAGTTTTCATTAATGGATATAAGCCAAGGACAAAGGGGGAAAATGAGAGAAGGGAAGAGAAACTGGGATATTTTAAAAACAGCTGAAAAGGCGGGATAACAGAGGATTCATTGGGACCGCCTCTTCTAGATCAGGGCAGTTGGAGAGTATAAAACTATATTATAGTGATGCATACAAGAAGTCCTGTCTCCCATGTTTTAGAAGAGGTTCACTATATGGAAAACATTTAGGGCTTGAACACACATGATCGTTTTACTGCATTTAAACAAGGAAGTTTGCCAATCCTCCCCAGATTATGTTGATTATGTTCAATGTAAACTGTGGTGATCTCTTGATGAATTTTCTTATACCCAGAGTGAATTGCCTGTAACCAGTGCTTAGAGGTAGGCTGTCCATTTTTATAGATAAACATGGCATGACATGCCTTTCTTGGTACAGCTAAGGTACAGTTGGTACAGTTAAGGCATAGAATGTAATGCATGCATGAGCTCCTAGTGTCACAGAAGCTATTGTGAAATCACAAACAAACCCATTAGCAACTAGGCCTTGTGTATACTTCCCATGATTTCAAGATGCTAACTCTTTGAATCTGTGGGTATGTGGGTGTATGCATTGCCATGTATAAAACAATATTTCCATAGTCAGAAATTCTGATTATTCAATTTTTTCCCCTTAACTCTTCATGTACTCTGTAACTATCTGAACATCCCAAGTAACTGAAAAAGCTTAGAGAGCATAAACTATGGGCTCACTCACACTGTAGAGCAATAGCAATATGATTTCATTTTAATGGCCATAGTTCCATGCTGTGGAATCCTGGGGTTTGGAATTTAGGGAGAGTCATTTACAGTTCTCAGTCAGCAACAAATAACAGACTCCAGGATACATGTATCCACGGCTGTTAAAGTGGAATCATAGTGCTCAACTTGTGTAGTGTGAAAGAACCCTTTGGTTCTTTACTCTGTCTATGAAAGTAGGGCTTTTTACTTTTCAACAGCTTTTCATGATTAAAGCAGTAGATCCAAGATAATGTGTTTAGGGTCTAAGAGTGTTCTGGAATCTTTGCTAAATACTTTTTATATGACAATTTTCTTTACTGAGACTTAAGGTTGCTTTGAAATTTACTCCAAATACAGCTACGACATTCAAGACCATCTTGGATTGTGATAATTGTGTACCCTTACGGAGTGACAGAAGAAATAAGAGGCATTCCACTATATATATTTAGGAAGGATAAATGTATATAGTGGAATGCCTCTTATTTTTTCTAGCATTCTTGGGTGCTCCATGAAAAATGAGAATTCTGATCTGTCTGACCTGTTGAAAATGCAAAGCTTTATTACATCACTCTTTGGTTCTGGCCTTGTGTTGGAGATGTGTTTGTCTTTCCTTGGCCCTAGTGATGACGAGTCATGTAAAAGCATACAAAATTGTTTGTTCTTTTTCAAGTTGACTCTAAAACATTATCTTAGGGTGTTTTTTTTAAAATAGGATTTATTGAAAAGAGGTTTAGCGTTTCCTTCCTCTAAGGCTAAGAGAGTGTCACACAGTGGGCTTCCAGGGCTGAGTGAAGATTTGAACCCTGGTCTCTCAAAATTCCTGGCCAACACTCAAACCAGCAACCACACTGGTTCTTAACTTTATTATTACATTTGTGATATATAGCAATAGCAAGTACATTTTTATACCACTTATCAATGAACTATCACTCCCTAAGTGGTTTACAATGTGTACAGACAATTGCCCCAATAAGCTGGGTACTCATTTTACCTACCTACAAAAGGATGGAAGCTGAGTGGACCTTGGAGCCCTTCTCTAGTACTGAATTTAAAAGGTTGTGGTTGCAATACCTAATTCCAAGTAAATTTATTCAGAAGACTTACTGCCAACTAGGCAAGTATATAAGAACACTCTTTAAGCCAACCCTTTGGATGTTTTGGACTGCATATCTTGTTGAATAGCATGATCAATGTCCACTCTGGATAAGTATGATGGGAGCTGAAGCTCAGCACATGTAGAAGTCACAAGGGGCAGCTGGTGTTCATCAGCTGAATGGTCAGACAATAACCACAGCACTAAGATCAGCAAAAAGATGCAGTGGTGAATGAAACAACAATTAAGTAATATAATTTTAAATTCAAATACTAGGAAAAACTACATGCAAATGATCTAAAAACAGGAAATGAGCACACTTTTTTCTTCAAAATGACTGTCTTTAACCCTACTCAAAAATAATAATTTAATTAATGGATTAATCAACAAAAGTTCCTGGCATTGGATGACTGCTATAATTATTAATAAAGGTTAAGATGACATTTCTAGAACAGATTATCACCGGAATGTACACCTGTCTTTTAATTCAATGAAAGACAACAGTAATCCTTCTACTGGCTAGGGCATTGTAGTCCATTATGGTAAACTCTGTTTAATACAGGGTTGGCTTAAGTGTTTCCCTCCCATCCTCTTGTATAATTTACTTGTCATTTAAATAGTCCTTACAGTTTTATAATATAAATGACCAAATCTGAACCTCATGTGACAACATAAAACAGATTATGTACTTCCACAAGATTACTGCATTATTAATTTGTTCTCTAATGTTATATTGTAATGAAATTGTGGGAACACAACACAACATCTAACACTTCCTTTCTGATAACTAATAAAATAAAAAGACCAAATTGAAAAGACAGGAGAGACAGAAGTGTAATTAATAAGTGCTCATTTCAGTTTTGTAACAAGAGGAAGAAAAATGGCAAGACACTGTTTATTCTTTAAATTGGCCCAGTTTCAATTCATGGTTATTGCCTGCCATGTTGCTATATGTGAATATTTCATTGTGACTGCATAATAAACAGCAATAAAAATAAAACTTTTAAAAATGGCCCCAGACAAGCAACAAGAGGGGTATATTTCATGCAGTTGTGCACAGCTAAAAGACACAAAAAGGCAACAGATGACAGATGAATGGGCCTATGATGGACAATTTTTTTTGTGGTGAAACAGAGCCAAGTGTCTCACCATTATTCAGATAGTTGGAAAGGCATGACACAGCTTGATTTCCACATCAGCTGGTCCTTGAGAGGGAGGTAGTTTTCTAAGAGATAAATGGTCAGCCTGGACATGACATCTCTTGGCTTCAAAACTATCCCAATTGAGAATTGTTTCCATCACCACCAGAACTAGGAGGGAACAATTCCTCCCTCCCTCCCCTGATGCTCTCAAATGTTGCTTTCGATAGCTGGGAAACCTGCAAGGGAAGTTTTGGAAGCATGGAAGGCTGCAGTGGGAAGGAAGGACAGGGAAGAAAGTCATCCAGCAACAATTGACCTTGGGTGTTGTAGGCATCGGGCTGTGTGACCTAACTCCAGAATATCCATGGTATCTAAACCCTGTTTTATGTATTGGAACCATTAACATTAAAAAAGAATACCTGTAGCCCAAAATTTTGAGATTTACTGCTGATTTCTCCTAAATCAGAATCTGAACTCGATGCCCCTTGAACAACCTCAAATAAGACATTATTTATATGCCCTTGTTGCAACAGTTGGCTGCTGATCTGTTTCTGTTCACAGTTCAAAGTGATCATTATGACCCATTATGCTATACTTCTCAGGTCCAGCTGATCTGAAGGACTGCATTCTTTCATGAGCCTTTCCATGTGTTGACAACTTCTTGGGAGGTCCTTCTGTCTGTCTCACCACCTTCACAGGTACATCTGGTGGAAATACATGGAATGATGGTTCGAGTCCAAGTTACCTACAGGATCACCTCTTCAATAAAATCTTTCCCGTAAACTCAGGTCCACTGAGGGATGTTTACTCCTGACAGGTTGGCAACTGTCAGCCAGAGACTTTTTCTGCAGCTGCCTCAAGACTGTGGAATGACCTGCCAAAAGATATTCGACAGCTGATAACAGCACCGAAAACTAATCTCTTCTGGCAGGTCTTTCCAGATTATTTTTAAAACTGTAATTTTAAACAATGAATTTTAAATGTAGATTGTTTTAATATGTATGTGTCTTGTTTGTTCTTTTAAATTGATGTATGTTTCAACTGAAGTTGTGTTTTAACTGACACACGTGTTCATCTGTTGTTGTTTCTTGCCTCCAACTATGAGGAAAGGCTGGTAAGAAACAACAACAACAATTTTATGATTACTATTCTCCAGAAGAAATGCTAGGAAATACATGAAGCTGCAGTTGTCTGCTTCTGCGGGTGCCTAATGGGAAAGATAAGATCTTTCCCCTCAGCTTTTCCCTGTTGAGTTAATTGATTGCAAACTACTTTTACACTTTGAAAACAGTTTGTATCAACTGAAATAAACTGAGGGGAAAAGTGGGAGGAGGAAAGAAACTGGGATATTTTAAAAGCAGCTGGAAAAATGGGATTACAGAGGATTAATCAGGAATGTCACTGCCAAATTGGGACATTTGGAAGATATGTGTTCTTGGTGGCTTCTCCCAGGCTATGGAGCCCCCTTCCTAGAGAGATTAGACTGGCACCCTCTTTCCTATCATTTTGTAGGCAAGTGAAGATCTTTCTGTTTCAAAACTTTGAGGACTTGTTTGCTCTGGGGTAAATGGCTTTCAGAACATGCTGTTCTGGTTATTTTTTTAATTTCTTTTTAATTAGTTATGCTTTTAATGGCTTTTTATTCTATTTTTAATTATATTTTAAAGTTTTGTATGATATGCCTTTGTAAAAATGGGTCCACTTTAACCTTTGTAAGCTACCCCGAGTCCCAAACTGGAAACAAGAAGGACAATAACAGCAACATCATTATTTTGACAGCATAGCTCCAGTAAGTGTTCACTGCTAACTCAAAGAAAACATAGTGAAATGATATAGCACTCAGTTATTTCCCCTTTTCCCCATATCAAATACAAGTAGAAAACCCTTGCCTTATATTACTTTAATGGACATAGCTTTATTGCTACACTGCATTACCCAGACTTTCCATTTGGAATACACAATTTCAGTAAGTTCACAGCCAATGATTTCTATTTATTTGTCAGTTGTTTTCATGGCATGTGGTATCAAAATGCAGAGAAGGTTGCTGACATGTCACATCCGAGGAAATAAAATGCACTGATAAAGGGACTTATTAGGCTGCAGTATGAGAAACTGTCTAAACTTGGAACTTACAAAATCCAGTCATGATAAATTATGTCCCTGCATTTTAAAACACCCCCAGTGCTGTAATAACAATAAACAACCTCTCCAGATGAATCTGTTTGGCACAAGATACGCTTTTCTTTATTGAAGGCCTGTGGTAGGTCCATTTGAAGAATGACGACTCTCCATAGCCATTTCAAATTCAATTTGTCCCACACTGGGAGATAAATATTTTTTTACTCATGTTTGAACATTAACTCCTCAGAGAACTAGGCATTGCAGTGTTGCAAATTTCTAGTGAAATATGTGCTCCGGGCCTAAATGTGTCTATAGCACAAGGAAAGTGTGAATGGTTGCTAAATGGAGCAAAAGTGAAGTTGTTAAGCTTATTGGGAAAGCAGTAAGTTTTGGGTCAGCATGAAATCTAGCTAGTCTGTTCTCACGATAATATTTAAAGGTCACCTAGGGTAGATCTGAAGGTCTTAAGCATTTGAGCGGACTTGATAAAAGCACCAGTTAATAGTACATTTTAATTAGAATCTTCAGCAGGTATTGACAGATCCTGGAAGTAAGTACACCTGGAATTCTTGGTCTGTATGAAGGGTATCACTAAGGGGATGCAGGCCACAGCAGATGACATTCTAAGGGGGAGACACCATTGTTTCCCAAACATCTACCATTTTTCAGAAATGGGTTGTGGCATTTGCCTGTATCCTTTTAAAGTGCTGAAGAGATGGAGTGAGTGGGGCAAGACTCAGTGGGATGAGAAAGGAGAGACTCCAAGCTTTAAAAATTAAAATTGTATACTTTAAAATAAAACAAAAACATTTTAAGTTTAAAATATTAAATTATTTTAAAATTTTCTTTAAAAACACGACATCTTACCAAATTTTAACCACATGGATCAATGTACATGTAAATACATTTAGGTTTATATGATATTGTATTTTAAAGGTATAATTTTAATTTTGCTAGTTCTTTATGTCACCACTATTACCATTACAGTGGGCCCTTGTTATACATTGAGGTTTGGTTCCAGGATCCCCCGTGGATAACAAAATCTGTGGATGCTCAAGTCCCATTAAATTTAATGTCATAGCAAATGGTGTCCCTTATATAAAATAGCAAAATCAAGGTTTGATATTTGGAATTTATACTTTTTTTGAACATTTTTAAACCGTGGATATTTGAAAATGGAGTTCTTACATTAAGCAGGGGATTAGGGACAGAGCAATGGGACATAAGGCCACTTCCAACTCTATGAGTGTATGACTCCATGTTTGTGCTCAGTGTTTGATTACTACTGCACCACTACACAATTACCATGTTCCCAGTATACAACTGGGAAGTGCATTGACCTACAACAAAAATTCCATATTTTGGGGGAAAGAATTCTTCACTGATTCCTCGACAGGACTGCACTTCACTGGGTTAGATGTTTACATGGAGTGCTTCTGCTGCCACACCCACAGTGGGGTACTCAGAAAACAGTGTAGTTTACTATATAATTTCAAGCTCCGCAGGACTTGATGCTATCCCCAGGCTCAGGAATAAAACTGATATCATAATTAAAGAAAAGAGGAGTTATTGTCATAATGAATAGATTGGAATGCATACTGGAAACTGAGAAGCAATTCAATAAACAACATTCTCCAGCATCATATTTTCAAGCCCCTGTCCTCAGATGTTACTGAGAAATTTCAAAAATACTATACAACCAGATGAAGCAATTTCCTATAGGTATACAAGATCAATTCATCAGAGACACAATGTAAAATCATACATTGCAGGATCTTCTCTATCCACTCTTCAAAATACACTATGCAGTCTAGGGCACCATATAATTTGAATTTGCAGGATGTTCAATATCCACTCTTCAAAATACTCTATGCAGTCTAGGGCACCATATAATTTGGATGCTACTTAGCTTATCCCTGATCTTCCTAACGGAATGGAGTCTCAGTGCAGATCAAGAAGATCTGTTTTGTGCATTTTCATACATTGAATTTGCAGGATCTTCTCTATCCACTCTTCAAAATACACTATGCAGTCTAGGGCACCATATAATTTGGATGCTATTTAGCTTAACCCTGATCTTCCTAACGGAATGGAGTCTCAGTGCAGATCAAGAAGATATGTTTTGTGCATTTTAGAAAAAGTGGTCCCTCAATTGGTGGAAGACAGCTGTTTCTCATAGAATGCCTAGTCCCACCATGCCCCAGCCCAGAAGCAGATGGAATTCCCTCCCTCGATCCCAGCTGCCACTGCCCTGGCCTGGGAGGGAGAGAAGAAGAGGCAATACCTGCTGGTCTTAATCTCCTGCATTGCCATCCCCTTTCCTTGTGTGTTGTGTCTTTTTAGATTGTAAGTCTCATGGCAGGGAATTGTTTTTTCTTTTTCTTTTTCTTTTTCTTGTAAAACAGCATGCAGAGTGATGGTACTAAATAAATAAATAATAGAATGTGATTTCCCTCAATTCTGTATCTTGTCTTTAGAGTGAATAGATACCTGGCCACTAAAAATAAAACCGAATTTGTTGACTTGGATTCTGCTGTTGCTATTGTGTACTCTTTATATTAATGTTATTATTTTAAGAATGTTTTAAATTTGTAATTTGTTTAATTGTACTTTAAGGGGGGGACAGGACTGGGAGTCATGGGATTGTATATTTTAATGTTGTTAGCCACCTTGGTTGCATTGTGCAGAGGGGCAAGATATTATTATTATTATTATTATTATTATTATTATTATTATTATTTCTAAATAATTTCCAGGATGGACTCATACATTTTCAGCCTCTAATTAAATCAGTTCTCTAAAAGCTGTGAATTGCGTTAAGCACAAAGATTTGCCACTTATCGTATAAAGTTCTAGCACTTCATCTTCTCTTGTTGCCAAATCTAGTACATCCTCCTTGACCTTACCAGAACACTAAATCTATAGATCTTACCATAAGGTGTTCTGAAGATCTTTTCCATTGAATATTCTGAATCAACATCTCACTTTGGAAACAATTACCTAATCTTTCTGATGTTACAAACACATGCATCTTTAGTCATTTCTTGGATGCTGGCACAAGCATGAAATGTCAGGAGCTGTTCAGTGTAACTCATTAGTTAGGAACAGCTGAAAACCGTTTGTTGCCTGAATTGGTGCCCTCAACAGACCCGTTGAGGAGTATAGCACCTAATACCAGGGAAAATTGTTCTGGAATACCAGGCAGAAAACCACACTCTCCCCATCTCTAGCAATAAAAAGACTAATTGCAAATTAAATAGCTAACAGTTTCCTAGTCTTTCATGATTTTTAAAGTCTGTAGCCTGGGGCCTTACTTTACCTAGTAGGAGGACCAATCCTGTCAGTAGTCATTCTCTAATGATGAACTAGAAGAAAATTCAAGGATGTTGTCTTTGCTTTTTCAGCAATTACACTCCCCCAGTTTATGTTTTCCATAGTGCTTTGCTTGTGTGTATGTGTGTGTGCAGTGCTGGGGAAGAAAGAAAAGCAAATCATTTTTCCATGGGAGAAGGACCTGTTCTCCACTACTATCTTTGGGATCTTGCTTCATAACAAAAATCAGACAAATAGATTTTTTGAAGTGTATTGCAGTGAACTGAAGACTTAAAGTTGTTTTTTTTAGTGTGTTTGTTTTAAAAAAGCACATAATGTGCTAGTATCATTACTTGTAAAAGAAATTAAAGTAGCATTCCTTTTTCATGCAGAACTGATTAAAAATGCATAGCATTGGATATAGTAATAACAGCTGGCTTCACAGCTGTACATGTGAGAAAGCTCCATGGGTTTTAGAAGACCACACCTAAACATGAAATGTGGTGGCAAAAAGAAGAAAGTCAAATGCACTTTTAGGCTATATCAACAGAAACAGAGTGGCCAGATCATAATGAGAAATGGTATCATGACTGTGATCAGATCACACCTGAAGCTGCATGTTGCGTTCTGAAGACTGCAATTTAAGGATATCATCAGATAGAAACATGGCCCCAAGAGGTAAGGAGCCAGGAGACCAAATCCAAATCCTAGTAGGAAAGATGGAAGGAACTCTGCGTTTATCCTGTAGAAAATATAATTAAGAGTCAAGTATATAATTAAGAGGCATGAAATTTGTTCAAATTACCATAAAGGAGTAATTTGAAATGTGCTGCTGCTGAAGGGTTCTATGGATACCATGGATTGCCAAAAAGACAAATAAACGAGTCTGAGACCAGCCAAAATGTCTAATTGGGGATTGTATTTTTGACATACTGTGTTGTGGAATGATATTACTCATTAGAAAACACAATAATACTTGGTAAGGTGGAACGTGATAGGAAAAGAAGAAGACCCCATTACAGGTGAGTAGTTTCAATCAAGGAAGCCATGAACCTGAATTTGCAAGATCTTAGTAGGACTGTTAATAGCAGGGTGCCTTGGAGGTCTCTCATTCACTGAGTTGCCATAAACTGAAGCCAACTTGATGGAAAGTAAACAACAACAACCATAAGAGATATTGCAACATTAGGAGAAACTTTCTGGTACAACAATTCAGCAGTCAATTGGACAGCCTTGAAATGTGATGGATTCTAGTTTTGTAAGCAAAGACTGTGTGCACACCTAACAGGAATGCTGGAACAGCAGACTTTCTGCATCAGTGGGGAAACAGAACTAGACAACTTTTGAGGACTTGACAGCTCAGTGATACAATGACCAATACAGAACAGTGTAAATATCTCTCTTTGTGCAATTTAATATATAAATTGGGAATATATGGTTGTATCTCCAAGGAATGAAATAGTGAGACTTGAGAAAAGTAGGGAAAGCAACATAATTCAGTGTACTTATGCAAAACATATGATTCTATTGCCAGCATTATGGCTTCTTCTACAGTATTTTTCCAAATAAATTCTGGCCTAGATTCATCAAATCACTTAATCACATGTGTGAGAGAAGTCTTGCTCTAAGTACATTAATTATAATATTTGTCATAGAAGTGTCTAATCCCACCAGCAGCAGCTTAAAAGTGTACAATTTTGGAAGGTCAAAAATCTAGTCTCTAATGGTTCAAGACCAATGTTTAATTTTTAAAAAGAGACATGCACAAGTCTGCTCATAAGCTATGTCATACTGTATGCCTAGGAAACTCCTGAATATTTGACAAAAATCTCTGGTTCCTGAGAGGCAAGAGAAGCCACATGTTTGTAAGTACTTTCCTCTGTTTTCACTGCTGGTGCTACAGATTCCAGTCCTGAGCACTTGTGAACTTTGGCACAAATGAAGTCTTGATTGGCTTGGAAAAGATTCTTCAATGTTATGTTGAAGCCCATAAAGTGTGCACAAGAAACTATGGGAGTTGCTCTCATGTAGTGGCTGTAATGTTGTACTAGGATCAAAGAGACGTGGGTTGGAATCATATTTAACCACACAGCACACTGGGCTACCTTGTGGCAATTATTCTGTTTCATTCTAGCCTATCTCACAGGGTTGATAATCATGCCTGCGACCTTACACTCCCTGGAGAAAAGCTGTCATATAAACAACATGACTGAAAATGAATTCACCTGTGTTATCTGGTCATTTTCACTGTAGCAGCTTCTTCTCCCTCAGCTGAAAAACCTATACTTTCAACCTCTCCAAGGAATGTTGCTTTGTAGTATGTGTATTGCAGAGTTTGGAAATATCAAATTATAACTAGTATAGTTATACAGTGGGACCTTGATATCCACTGTAGTTTTGTTCAAGGACCGCCCATGAATACCAAAATTCATGGGAACTGAAACACAAAATTTTGGTGGAAAATATTTCACTACCAAATATTCAGCTAGATAGACCAATGTGGTCTCACTTGATACAAAGCAGGTTCTTGTTCCTATTTCAGTTTATAGCATTATGAGAGAGGCAATGTTTTATTATAGACCAAACTCTACAGAAAGGGAAAGCATTGTGCTGGAAGCAATCTGGAACTATAGTTGCTGTGAGACCCTGGATGACCTATACAGAAATCCAGCTAAACCTCATTTATCTAAATGGCCTGAGGAAGGATAGCCAAAGAATTTCAGATAAATTGGAGTGCTAAATGGTATACACAGAATGAATTCAGATTAGGAGTGTTGGGGAATGTGGCTTTAATTAGGGCAAATGCACATAAGAGCTTCTTCAATCTGAATAGCCTATGGGAAAGTTACAGGCCATGCTTGCCTTCTTTCAAGATGCTAGTCTGGGAGGTTTTTGTCTGACCCATAGTGAATAGATGGGAGAGTTCTCTGATCAGGCATATTTTGATTGGCAGAAGCTGAGAGTTCAAACATCGGTTCCTAGAAGCATGACTTGGGCAACCTAAGCTCTGCATCACAACAATAGCCTGCTTGAGGAGGAAGCTGTTAGAACTTAGAAGGTTGTTTGCAAAGAAGAGCAGAGGATAGTGGAACTGCAAGTATTAACATAGCAATACTAGTGGATACCAAAATGGTTTCTCCTGCTCCTTTAAACTTAAGACACATGTGTGTGCCTCCTTAATCTGGACAAGTACTGGACAATGGCCCTCCCATTGAACACACTTCTTTCTTTCACTTAGTCTCAAAGGTGCTACAAGATCTCTATACAGTAGTGTTTAGATAGGCTTTAGCACAAGGAGAAGCATATCAAATACTCCAAATAGGAGGGACTTCTGCATAACCCCAAAGAACCTTCTTGACCACTCTCTAGTTTCAATAAATGGTGCAGCTGGAAAGTGGTTTTTCAGAGCAGGGCTGCTGTACACCTGCCTATCTGATATCAGCACATGGCTGTACATGGTGGCACAGGAAGTCTCCAAGGTACCAAATCCACAAATCCAGACATTCAAGCCTGGCTGATTCTGTGGAGAGCAGCAGCAGCCTCTACAGGGAGAGCAACATGATAAGCCAATACTTACATAAGTTCCATTCGGACTAGATTAGGATCCAGAGTAAGAGAGGCTGGTCTGTAGGCAGGTGAAGTTCTGGAGAGAGTGGGAGCAACTCTGCTTCTGCTTCAGTTTTTTTGGATAGCTTGGGTTTTTGCTGTTCTAGAACAGGGCTTGTCAGCTTCTAATCTTGTCTGTAGGCCAGCAACTCCAACTGCTGCCACATCATCATGAGTCCACCCAAGGTTTTTACAACATCTTCCATTAGAAAGATGCAGCGTTTTCTGTCTCTCTGTCTCTGTCTTTCTCTCCCTCTCTCTAAATAATTTTTACATTTAAAACATAACATACAGAAAAAAAACCCACACAAAATGCTCAAAAAGTTAAAAAGAAAATCACGAACCACCAAAAAAACACAATTCTATAGAAAACAGCAATGAAGCCTAATTACATTAATAATAATAATAATAATGATAATAATAATAATAATAATAATTATTATTATTATTTATAGCCCACCCCTCTGAACAGGCAATCGGGGTGGGGTACAACAAGATTAAAACAACAACAACAGTTAAAATAGAACAATCCCCTCCCATCCCTATCTAAAAATATAATTCCTCTCTCTTCTGCCCATTTAAAAATACTAAACCAAACAATTACATTAACTAACTAAACGAACTAAACAATTACACACAATAACAAAACTAAAATTGACTTTCCATCCTCCCTCCCCAGGAAGTTTAAAGCAGAGTATAGTAAACTTCTCTAAAATATTTTTCTACTTCAACTCCACTTTTGATCTCACATCACAACATCATAAGCGTTTCAGGCATCCCAGTCTGCAAGCATAATCTTCTTTTCTTTCTTCTTCAAATAAAGTAGAAAAAGTTCTCAGTCTTTTAAGAAATTATCCAATGATTTTCTCTTCAATAACATTAAAAGTTCATCCATCTCTGCCAACTGCAATCTTCATTCAATGGAATAATATTCATCTTCCAGGAGAAATATGGAGAGTTCTTGATGGCAGTGGGGTGTCATGTCAGTGGGGTGGTTAATCCACTCTATCTTTTATTCTAAACTGAAATAAAAACATGTTAAAATACCCTTTATTTATTCATAGTAATAGCAATAGCATTTTTATACTGCTTATCAGTGCACTTAAGCACTCCCTAAGCAGTTTACAAAGTGTAAGCTAATTGCCCCCAACAAGATAGGTACTCATTTTAGCAACCTCAGAAGGATGCAAACCTGAGACCAGCTTGAGCTCCTGGGCCGGTATTGAACTCGCAATCTTATGGTTTGTGAGTGAGTGGCTGCAATTCAGGCATTTAATGACTGCACCACTAGGGCTCTTAAAACCAGATAATTTATAAATCTATAAACAATCATAACATCTGATTGCACCTTTTATTTAGGATATTTATAATATTTCTGTATCACTTCCTAGCTCACAAGGGCTCTTCAGATGTTAAACAAATAAAAACAATAAAAACAATACATCTTAAAGATTAAAACACATTAAAATACTCTTTTTTAATTCCTAAAACCAATCAATTGAGAAACAATCCTAACATCTGATTGTATCTTAGGGTTTTATTTATTTATTTATAGTACTACTGTATCACCTCCCAGCTCACAAGGGCTCCTGAGATAATGAACAAATAAAAACAATTAAAACAATACAGAGATTTTTTTAAAAAAAGCATTAAATACACTTTTAAACCTCCTAAAACCAATCTAAAAACAATCCTAAAACCCCATTTTAAAACAGTAAAAACAGAGAAATACCAGACATTGAAGGAAATGGGACACAGTACTGTCACGGCTGCCTGCTGGAAGCAGCCTAACTTCCTTGAATGGGGAGTTCCATAATTGGGCTCTGCTACATGTAGAAGTAAAATATCTAAAGCATTTAGAGCTTTTAGCTGGCTGCCAAATTTTGCCATACTGTTGGGCAGCAGAGGCAATGGAATCCTGCACTGGCATGCCATTGGATGCATGGCACATTTGGGACTGTGTGCAAGTGTTAAATTTAAGGTACACAGTGGGCCCTTGGTATCTACTGGGGTTTTGTTCCAGGACACCCCGCCCCCAAAATGGATAACAAAATCTGTAGATGTCCAAATTCCATTAAGTACAATGCCACAATGTCACATTATGGATACTGGGTGCTAATTTACTTGGTTATAGCCATCGGAGGGGGAGGAGGGATAGGAGGTGGAGTGAAAAGTATGTGATGTAATAATGATAATATTTAGTAAACATTTATGATATATGTTGTATTACAGACCATAAAACTTATAAATAAAGCAAAAATTTATACAATGCCATAGTAGAATGGTGTACCTTATATAAAATGACAAAATTAAGTTTTGCATTTTGGAATTTATACATTTTTAAAAAATATTTCAAACTATGGATGCTTGAATTTGTGGATAAAAAAAATCTGTGGATACAGAGGGCCAACTGTAATTTTTCTCTTGTTACAAAAACAGAAACAGTATGCACAGATTCTGCATCCATGGAGTCAACCATCCATAGTATAATGGAACTGAGCATCCACAGATTTTAGTATCCACCCAGAGTCTTGGAACCAAACACCAATGGATACCAAGAGCTCACTGTACATTGAGACTTTAATTTTGATTGTTATTGTTCAATGGCCAACAGGCTTGTGGCCTTGATTTGATCCACACATTATGTCATGATCAGACAAAGGGATGAGTTTGCCATGACTCACTTGATTTCAACTGGGATAATTATCTCTAAGCATGAACCAGTGTGCTGTGGTGGTTTGAGTGTTGGACTGTGCCTCTGGAGACCAGAGTTTGAATCCCAGCTAGGCCATATAAACCCACTGGGTGACCTTGGACAAGTCACACACTCTCTCAGCCTCAAAGGATAGCAACAGCACCCCTCCCCCAAACAAATCTTGGTAAGAAAATCCCATGATAGGTTTGCTTTAGCGTCACTATAAATCATAAACAACTTGAAGGCATACAACAACAACAACAAAAACAACAAAGTTTGGATCCAATCCAGGAGAAATGGGTTATGTGTGCATGTGGGACTTTGCCTCTAATGTAGGCAAATTAATTTATCTCTCTTTGAAATCACTCCTAGTATAGCTTATATTTCCAAATCTTGTTTACTTCCAAAGGCAATCATTCATCCTCTGAAGCATGAGATGTAATTATTGCTATTGTTATCTTAGCTTCTCTGGATACAAAATGTTACTATTGGTTATCCAGCATGTCTTTGTTCATATACATCCTGCATTTCTGGATAACATTCTTTTGTTGAAAATTCCATGCCTGATAAAACATGGTAAACAAGCACTTATTTGTCTTTACTAAATATACATCCTTTAAAGCCCCACAATTCATAATCTCCCTAGGGTTTCTAAAGGACTGAAAAAATATATTGGGGAATTAATTATTGTTACAGACTCAGTTTTGTTTGACAGTTCTCTAGATATGGAAATATTATTTATAACTGACATAGCAATATGACTCAGTAAATATATTTGTAAGCTTCACATACCACTTATTCATTAGCATGTGAAGCATCCTTATACAATATGTGACAAACTATAAAGGAAGGATTGATTCGTTTTTATTCTTTTTATTTTGCACACCTCAATCAAGCCTCTTTTCATTCTTTCTTTCAAACACAATACACAGCAGTACTGTAAAAATGGGTAAAATGGATTTAAGATTATCTTGATCTGCACTGTTTTCTGCTCTTTAGAAGTACTACGTGAATCATCTACATCACATACTTTCTAACTACAAAGATGCATTTGAATTTTACCTGTAGCCTAAAAGGCTAATATCAGTATCTTAGGAATTGATTCTCCATGGTTACTTGACTTAATGGTGCATATGTAATGACCAATAGTTAATACATTCCTTTAACTCATGCTATGTGTCTTAAACTGATTTGTGGTTTTTCAGTTAACAAAATTAAAAAATAAATAAATAAACTGGTTTATGTGTTTTTTGACTGATGTTATGTGTTGTATTTTAATCTGCTGTTGTTCCCCATCTCGATACATAGGGAGGAGTGGGTAAGAAACAAATATTATCTACTACTATTACTACAGGTGGCTTTTCCACTTGCAGCTTTGACTTGTGTCGATTTTATTATTTGCAGCTTTGATTAATGTGTCATCTCAAGGAATCTCTAGGTGCTCTGCAGCAGCTCTATAGCAATCTTTCACCAAATGTTACAATGGAAGAGCTAGAGAGAACTTTTTTTTCTAAGAATTTATATGTCCTCCAGCACAATTGTATGCTCAACCTCTGGCAGATGTTGACATAGAGTTGTACTGTAGGATCTAGAGATGCCTAGAAAAGTATTCTCTCTGGTTTATGTGCAGTTTTTCCACTTGCATGGGGGCCCTGCATCCCTAACCCCAGTGAATGTGGAGGGCACACTGTACTACTATGGCTGCTGCTACTACTTCTGTCAACTCAGAATGAGAATAATCCTGTTGGGTCCACCCAACTCAGTCCTCCCTGAGAATGCATATAAAATTAATCTACTCTAATACATTATACATGGGGATGCCTTTGAAGGTCTTTCCAAAATGGTAATTAGTTCAAAATACAGCTGTGAGACTGGTAACTGGGAGTGGGCATTATGATTGAATAATACCTGTGCTTTGCCAGCTCCCAGTAAATTTTCTGGCTCAGTTCAGAGTTCTGTTTCTAAAGCCCTTCACAACTTGGGATCAGGGTATTGAAAGACTTTTTTTCTCCACATGTGCTTGCTTGTACACTGTGATCTTTAACAGAGGGTTTTCTTTGACTACCCTCATCACTTGAAGAATTAGAGTAGAAAGTGTTTTCTAGAAAGGATTATTTGGTACCTATGTCATATCAGCATCAGGCAAAACCCTTTTTTATTTTCTTAGGCTTTTCCAGCTAACCCATTCACTGCACTGTATTTGTGGTTGCACTTTTTCCACATCATGCAACAGTGGTAAGGGAAAGCAGACAAAATGTGTCATTCATCCATCCTTTTCCTTATATCCCGCCTTTTTCTCAAACTGGGACTTTAAAAAGACAGAAAATTACAATAAAAATGTCTATAGTTAAAAACATACAAAGGGTGAGATTAAAAATGGCATTACACTAAAAACAGAATTAAAATCATTTAAAATATGACTTTAAATCAAAGATATCAAAGTGTGTTTTTGTTGTTGTGTATTCAAGTGCTTTCTGATTTATGGCAACCCTACGGTAAACCTATCACAGGGTTTTCTTGGCATATTTCTTCAAAGGGAGTTTGCTATTGTGATTCTCTGAGGCAGAGACAGTGTCACTTGCCCAAGGTTACCCAGCTTGTTTCCATGGCTGAGTGGGAATTTGAACCCTGCTCTCCAGCATCAAATGCTCAAACCCCTACACCACACTAGTTCTCTTCAAATGGCATAACACCATTTAAAAAACCCACCTACAACATTCTTTTGTTAACAACAATTACCCAAAGATTTGAAGAAATAGGTAAATCTTCACCTGCTGCTGAAAAATTAAGCAAAGAAGGTGCCATCCTAATCTCCCTAGGGAGATTCCAAAGTGTGGGAGCAGCAACAGAAATGGCCTTTTCTTATGCTCCCATCAAATGCCCATGTGAAAGCAGTGGTATAAAGAGAATTGCCTCCCTTGAAGATCTTAGAGGTCAGACAGGCTCATATGGAAAGCTATGGACATTCAACTAGCATAGACCTGAGCAATATAGTGACATAGAAATCATAACCAGCATTTCAAATTGTGCCTGGAAGCGGACCAGCAGTCAGTGGAACTTTTGAAACAAAGGAGTTGTGTGTCCTTGTAACCAGCCCCTGTTAGCAATTTGTCTGCAGCTCTTTAGGCAAATTAAAGTCTTCATACTTCAAAGGCAACCCTATGTAGAATGCATTACCAGAATCAATTGGGATGTAACCAAGGCATATGTTGCTGAGGCCAAGTCACACTTCCCAAGGAAGGGGTACATCTGGTACATTAGCTCCAAGCAGCCTATTTCTTCATTGCTTTACTGCCTTCATGGCTGATACATGCACAGCTTTCCCCCTTTTGCTGTCATTACCAATACTGGTGTAGCATATACTTCAGTTTAGTATACCAGCAGCATGCCAGCCACTATCTCTTCTAACTGATGTGATACCACTTAATATTATTTTGAAACTAATATCGTGAAGAGGTTTCAGTATTGACCTAGGACTTAGGAAGACCAAGATTTGAGTCCCTGCTGAGCAATGAAAACCCACTGGGTGACCTTGAACAAGACACATTCTGTCAGCCTCAGAGGAAGGCAATGGCACACCTCCTCTGAATAAATCTTGCCAAGAAAACCCTGTGAGAGAAATGCCATACGTCACATTCAGTGTGAAAGCATGCAATGGTAAATATTATTTTTTTAAAAAGTTTCCCCGTATGACTTTTTACTGCACTTTTAAACTGGATTGTTTTAATACTTTTATTGCAGATATTTTAATTCCTTTTTAAGCTGTCCTGGGAACCTTTTCAGAGGCAGCCTATAAATTAATAAAACAAGCAAACAAATATAAAACCATTTCAGTAATAAAGGGTTATACTTGTTTGTGGGTTAAAACTGCTGTTGCTACAGAAAGTTCTGTAGTTGTCAAGTGCAAAGTTGCAAAATGATCCTGGGGCAGTCACCTTCTATGACACAGTGGCTTCAATCCTGTTGTTAGTTTAAGCTGGAGCAGACTTACTGAATCAAGAATATTTATGTCTGTGTTGAATTCTTTCTCTTGGTTCCAGCAAACAGCCCCCTGCCCTCCCCAATGTTTCCTCAGTCCTAGCTTTGCTGTTTTTTAAACATGAATACTTCCACTTCCTGTCTGCCGTAAAGTTTAGAGTGCTTTTGCTTGCTTTTACTGCCCCTGACTGTGATACTCTCTGTTACTGTAAGCAAATCTGAATTGGTTAAAATACTTCATGAATTTAATTTATGAAAATTATTAGGAGCTTTTTTTTTTCTCAGTTGCTTATACTCACAATCAAAAAGTTAAAGTAAAACAAAGCAAGTGCACCCCTTCTAACTATTGGCTAACATAAAAAGTGGCACATGGCATCACCACAGTTGTCTACTATTTATTGTGAAAGGAAAAAAATTCAAAACTAACCAGAGATAAAATGCAGCAAAAATATGATCTTTGAGCTTTGTTCAGGGTACTGTGAAACTCTTTGGACGCTGAGACATTTGAACCAGAATGATACACTAGTTACTAAGTCAACAAGGACTATGTCTTCAGTATGGAAAACTTGTCTGATAGACTAGGGAAATATGAATAATAAACAGTGTAACTATTACATGGCTTGATTTTCCTGTTTTCTCAGCTGTCCTAAATATGAGAAACTTAAACAACACAATCTTTCCCCATTTGTGTTAATTTATGCTTTAGACCTTCCTTTGAAGAGAGAAGATGGCTGGCACCATGCCAGGGAAGGTAAATAGACTTCTCATGCCAATACAGGTTCAAGATGTTGTTGCTTTCAGGTAACCAGAGACCAGGAGATGGCAGTTATGCCTGAACCCTTTCTCTCCATCATCACAAATGTATCCTTTGGCCCTACTGCTTTTTCACAAATCCCCCTGAAGCAAGTTTTACGGGTGATTTGAGCTAGACAACTTAAGCTGGAACTTGCCTTTTCTGCTGCTGGTGTAACTATTCTACTACAAGAAGATGCTGTCCTGGCAAAAGCTGCCATCCTTCTAGTGAGACATCATCCATCAGAAAGAACATCAAGTCATTTACGATGTAGGCCAAGCCTATTAAAATTGGATCCATTTGGGGAATACAGCATCCATACAAAAATTATATATGTGTGTGTGTGCGTAGGAGAGACTGCCCAGACTTTAATGTTAAGAGCAGGAGCAGACTTCCTGCACTCAGCATTTCCATTTGAAAAGGAGCCCACTAAATGACTCTCTCTGCTAGCTCTCTCATTTGCATCCCCCAGAGAATGCCTGCTGCCCATGCCAGTACATTTACTGTATCTGTTGACTGCAGCCTCATCAATTTTTCTTCTTGTCAGGGAAGGAAAAAAAAAGTTAACCAAACACATTAATAATTCTGATTAACTGCAAATGGCTTAAGCCCAGAGGTGTCCCTGCGGTGCAATTACCAGCTTCCCCCTTCACTGTAACAGCTAAAGTATTGCTTTATGTTCATGTCAGATGATGATTCTGCAATGACTCAGTTCTTGGCCCCAGGCTCAGAGAATATCCCTTGTCACCTGATGCCCACCTGGCTTTTTGGAGCATCCCATAGAGGAAAATCTTTACACCAAATTTTTCATGGGGCAACTTTGATCTCCACTCCATTTTTTTTCTTTTTCTATACCATAGAGCCACATTCTCTTGAATACTGACCCTCTGTGTTTGAATGTTGTCTTTACACTATTTTTCAATGAGCACATTGGATATGGGATACCAGAAACAGCAGAGTTTGGGGGGGGGGATTGATTACACTTCCCAGAATCCCTCAGCCCACATGGCTTGTCATAATATAGCCCCCCAAAATGAAAATTTTTATGAGCTCTGAAGTTAGATGCTTATAATTTTTGGGGAGGGGGGGAGATTGAAATTTAGCCTAAATATCCTGAAGCCAACAGATCCTGGCTGCTCTTGGAAGCTAAGCAGGGTCATGCTTGGTAAGTACTTGAATGGGAATACCAGTTGCTGTATGATATAGTTCAGAGGAAGGAACTGGTAAACCACAACTGAGTATTTCTTGCATACCAATAACAAGTATTTTCCCTGTTTCCCTGTATGACTTTTCTGCTGCACTTTCAAACTGGATTGTTTTAATACTTTTATTACTGACATTTTAATTCCTTTGTAAGATGCCCTAGGAACTTTTTCAGAGGCAGCCTATACATTCATAAAACAAGCAAACAAACAAACAAACAAACAAACAATTCAGCAATAAAGGATTACACTTGTTTGTGGGTGGAAACAGCTGCTGCTACAGAATGTTCTGCTGTTGTCAAGTGCAAAGTTGCAAAATGGTCCTGGGGCAGTCACATTCTATGACACAGTGGCTTGAATCCTATTATCAGTTTAAATTGCAGCAGATCCATCGAATCAAGAGTATTTACCTAAATGTTGACTCACCATTCTGCAGTTGATAGTTACACTGAAACTGGGGCTAATAAATAGAACTGCAGGCCACATGTTTTTCTACGTGTTACGGGCTATCTGATGTCCATGTTATGCTCCATATGATGACCCTCTGATGTATCTCAGTTTCAGGTCTTAGGATAGGGATGGGGATTAATAATAATAATAATAATAATAATAATATTTATTTCTTACCCACCCCTCTGAGCGAGCAATCGGGGTGGGGTACAACATATTAAAAACATATACAGTGAAAATCCTCCAAACACACCCACCTCCGTCCCCTTAAAACAGTATTAAACTAATCATAATTAAAAGAATCAAGATTTAAAATACATTCATTCAAAGTCCCCTGTAGGCGGCCGGATGGGGGCGGGGGGAGGGGCGGGTGTCATCAGGTGATGGGAAATTAGTTACTATCCAGGAAGGCCTGCTGGACTAGATGTGTCTTAGTCACTTTTCCCTATGAAATCCAATTGGCTTGAAGACACATACCCTGTTCCCTGAAAATAAGACATCCCCTGAAAATAAGACCTAGTAGAGGTTTTGCAGAATTGCTAAATGTAAGGCCTCCCCCCAAAGTTTTTGTATATAAATATTTATACAGTATATAATAAATGTTCTTTTTTTCTTTTTTCCTTCCTTCCTTCCTTTCTTTCTTTTGTTCAACAATAAATGTGAATTCTTTTTCATGGAAAAAATAAGACATCCCCTAAAAATAAGACCTAGCACTTCTTTAGGAGCAAAAAATAATATGACACTGTCTTATTTTCAGGGAAGCACAGGTACTAGGAAAGGAAATTTCACATTACAAACAGTGGAGGTAGGGGCAACCTTATGTCTTCCACCCCCTTTTGACTACAGCCTTCACTAGGGTTACCAGCTGAAATAAGGGGCACGGCTCCTTTATACAACCTTTAATAGTTGTGTAGACAAAAAGCATTTTATCAGGCGTTGCTTTTCACTGCTGATATTTCCATCAAAAAGGCAGTATCCCTGTCCAATATGTTAGCTAGCAAGTCTAAGCTCCACCATCTGTGATCATTGGCAATTCAGACTGGGCTGTGGGCTGTGGTCCAAACATCTGTAAAATGCCATGTTACCTGCCCTATGTTACTATGACCTATGTGACATGGAATGGGCATGAATGTTCTCATTTGAACCTAGACTTCTGCAGAACTAACCTCTAGCCAGGTAAGACTGCTATCTGATGATTACCTCCTCTTCATACTGAATAAACAAAAAGTGACAGTGAATGATGTGGTTGTCATGCCATGGAATTATTTCGGTGATGTCTTCAATCACAGATGTCAGCACAGAGTGGTTTGCACAGTTATGAGAGCAATAATGTAAGACATGGAGTTGCACAGCTATTATTCAAAATATACTGCTTATTTATTTATTTATTTATTTAATAATGTGAGACTAGCTACACAACTAATACAGAGCAGGTTGGCTCTCCATGGAACACAACAAGGCTGAAACTATTCAGTGTCAAAGCATCAGAGCCCTAATGTCTGAAGAAAATGTAATCAGAATTATTTATCAAATCAAATAATCTTCTGTTCTTTACCAGTTCTGTGACTCTAAGCAGCTAATGAAACTACAACTGCATAGAAACTACATTATTATAATAAAAAACTAGTACATGAGAAAGGCAAAAACATTTTAAAATCAGTCAGACATACACACACCATGTCATATTACATCTACAGATGCCTCATAAATCCTGGGATGCATAGTTTTGCAGGGTCTTTAGCCTTCTCTACCAAGGAGTGCTTATGCCTCATAAAGCTACAAGTCCTAGGATTCTGTAGGATGGAGTCATGGTAGTGAAAGAGGTGACAAATTGTATTATTTCTAGAGTGTAGATGCACTCTAAGACATATTTGCATGGCACATTTTTCCTAGGAAGGCTAGACTGGCTCCCTCCTTGTGCTTTCTGCCACAAAGTCCTTTTTCTTCCAGCTGCCTTTTGAGAAGTGTTTTACCAAAAAGAAAAAGAAGAAGAAGAAGAAGGTTTTTGTTAGTGTGCTGTACCACTTTGATTCTTTGCTTTTTAAACTCATGTTTTAAACATGATTTTAATTCTATAGCTAGTTTAATGGTGTTTTAAAATAACTTTTTAATGCTTCTATCTAGGGTTCCATCCGCACTGCAAAAACAATTCAGGTTGACAGCATTTTAACTGCCATGGCTCTGTGCTATGGAATTCTGGGATTTGTACTTTGTGTGGCACCAGAGCTCTCTGACAGATGTATTAAGAAGCCGAGCCCTCCCTCCAGTCCATCTGCCTTGGTCCAGGCCCCAGAGGGAGAGAAGAACCACTGGACCTCATCCCCTTCCCACCACCTTTCCCTTCTCCTTTTGTGTTGTCTCTTTTAGACTGTAAGCTTGAGGGCAGGGAACCGTCTAAATATAAGATTGTATGTACAGCACTGTGTAAATTTACAGCGCTATATAAATAAAGGTAAATAATAATAAAGGTTAATAATAATAATGACAGAGAAGGCTAAATGTCTCACAAAACTACAGTTCTCAGAATTCCATAGCATTGAGCCATAGCAGTTAAAAAGGTATCAACCTGGATTATTTCTACAAAGTAGATGCAGCCTAGGTGTGTTTATACTCTTAAAACAACAACAACAACTTGTAAGTTGCCTTGAGTCCTAGCTTTGGGGAAAAGATGCGGTATAAACCGATATAAATTAAATTAAAAAATAAATTATGAGAGCATATGTGTTGAGATATATGGGGGGGGGGGGGGGAGAACAACAACAATAATAACAAAATTGCACTGTGCTCCCATTTCCTAATAGATGTATTTCATTTCAGGGTGTCAACTACCTAACAGATTTATGTCTGCCTCCATTTGCCTTTTGTTTGTTTGTTTGTTTGTTATTGGTGTGCACCCCAGCAAGACTTTAGGTTGAATTCCAGTTGCTTAGTGCAACTGGAATGGACTCATTGGGTGATTCTAGACCTCCCAAAAGGGGCGGTCCATGACAGCCCCAGGAAGCTGCGGGATGGGGATGAGGCTGCCACACCGGCAGACTCTGCGGCCCCATCCCGCCGCTTCCAGAGGCCGCGGGGAAGTGGCAAACTGCCGGTTCCCCATGGCCTCCAAATGGGGTGCAGCAGGCACCCTGCGTGCCCCCTGCAACCCGCTTTCAGAGGAGGTGCGGAAGGGAGGAAGGGGCCGCCGCTGTGGCCCCTTTCTCCCTGGGTCTTTGCCACGGCTGTCTAAAAGCTGCGGCAAAGGCCCACACCAAAAAAGGAGCTCCATTTTGAGCTCCTTTTTTGCACCGTGGAAAGGGCGTGATTTGCACCCTCCCACGGTGCAAAGGCGTCATGGCGTGTGCAGCAAGTCTAAAAGTTGTGCACACCATGACGCCATCATGGTGCGCATGTATGGACGCCGCCATTTAATAATGGTGGCGCCCATACGTGCTAGGGTTTGTGAGCGTGTAGAAGCTGTAGAAACCCAGTAGATAAACCCAGTAGATTCAATGACTTCCCTAAGTGGGTCTGGAAACCATGCCCTAAGAGGAGAGACTTAGGGAGCTGGATATATTTAGCCCAGAGAAGAGAAAGTTAAGAGGTGGCATGACAACCCTGTTTAAATATTTGAATTTAAATTATAAGCTGTCTTGAAGTCCAGTTTAATATTAGACTTTATTTATACAGTGCTTTAAATTTACACAGTTTGGGGAGAAAGGCGGGATAGAAATAAATACCAATACTAACAACACTATTAATAATAGCAGCTCCAGTTGATATACTCCAGTGTTTTTATGCAGATGTTGGAAAGCATGGGGAAAACAAAGAGTCTTGTCATCCCTGCACATGGATGGTCAAGGCTAGAACCAATATCTTCCACCACTGCGTTTTACATCTGCATTCTAAGGAAGAACTGGTCTCATAGGAAAATAGTGGTATCATGTTAAATGGTACTGAAAACCAGTGAGAGATTCAGGAGAATCAGTATGGTCAGACTGGCCTCATCCAATCCTCAACATAGGTAATTCAACAGAATGAAAATATGGACATCTCTGTAACAATCCCAGGCTGGAAGTCAGATTAGTGCTGTGTCTACATTGCAGAAACAATGCACTTTGACACTGTTTAACTGCCATGGCAGAATACTATGGAAGTATTTGTAGTTTTGTGAGATATTTAGCTCTCTCTGTCAAACTACAAATCCCAGGATTCCATAGAATGGAGCCATGACAGTTAAAGCAGTTTCAAACCGTGTTGATTATGCAGCGTGGTATCAGCCTTTGTTTTTGTTGTGTGCCTTCAAGTCCTTGCCCATTTGTGACAACCCTAAGGCAAACCTATCATAGTGTTTTCTTGGCTAGAGCTGTTCAGAGGAGGTTTGTCATTGCTTTCCCTTGAGGCTGAGAGCATGAGACTTCCCCATGATCACCCAATGGATTTCATGGCTGAGCAGGGAATTGAACACTGTTCTGGGATCTAAATAAATAGTGTTGTCTAAAGTTGCCTGAAGCTGCCATGTTGCCAACTGCTCTAAGAACTTGCTCAGATGTGTAGATTTTTGAAAATAGTGATAATTTTCCAGAGACCAAGAATCTAGATCAAGCTTCTTCAACAATTATCTTCCTATTACCTCTTCCAGGATTTTCAGACACACTGCATCCCTTAATAAGGCATTGGCCATTTCTTATATCCATGTTTTAAACCCATCACTGGCAAATGCCACTATCCAGGACAGGCAAGGATTGTTTTGTTTTGTTTTTTGTTTGGCTTCTCTTTTCTGCCCAAAACAAAGATGTGCAGAATAAGTGCCCACTACAGCATTTTCTATAAAGGAGAACCTTTTTTGTTGTGGGAAGAAAATGCTGTTTACTGTGCAAAATAATCATCTGCAAATTTTGCATAGAATAAATTTTGAACTGCAGATATTCTCCTCAGGGTTCTCAACATGTTTTTAACACTGTTTTCCAAATATTCTTTTCATACCCAGTCTGTAGTAGGTAAGCTTCTGACCACACAAAAAATACCTCATTAGCCAACAGTGTTCAGATACAATGATGGTGGAAAAATAAACATTTGCAGAGACAGTGTGAGCCCTAAAATGGCCTCTGATGTTCGTCTGTTCAGATGGATTTCGAAACACTGCTGTTTCATTGTCCTTAGCTGTTCAGAGATCCTGGTCCAAAACACATTGCAGAAATAATCCAGTTTGAGACCACTTTAACTGCCCAGACTCCATGCTAGGGAATTCTGAGAACTGTAGTTTTGTGAGACACTTAACCTTCTCTGTCAGGTTGCTCTGGTGCCACAGTAAACTACAGTTCTCAGGATTCCCTAGCACTGAGCCAGGGCAGCTAAAGTGGGTTATTTCTGCATGTGTTTTTGACCCCTATGACTTCATGAACTGGCCAAGTATGTTTTTGAGTTATCATGCCAATAGCTTCCATCATTTTCTGGCTAGAATTTTGGTAGTGCATTGTTTTTATGCAAAACCCAGTATTTTTTGTGGAGAAAATATTTTTATATGTACAAAGCAAACTTTTTTAAAAAAATTAAATTAATCCCATTGTGAAAAATAATAGAAACATATAAAACTCTTGCAGTCTTATGCAGCAGGGATAAGGGTTTTGGAATTCTCCATTCATGTATACGAATTCCTAACTTATCTTTATTACTAGGTAAACTCAGGCTAACTGGTGAATGGAATTTCTGGCCAAGGAGATGGAATCCTTAAGGGTTATAGTCACTTCCCAATGATATATCCTATATTCTCACTATATCTTCCTTAGAAAGAGATGTACACCTCCTTCATTCAAACATGTTTTTGTTATGCAAATCAGGTCAGCTTTCTCTTTCTGCACCAGATTGCAGATGATCATGCCCTTCCTCTTGATTATTTTAACATTTATCAGCAGCATTCATTTAATCTGGAATAATGTTTATTTTGATAGTTCTTTGGGACATTCTTCGAGATTAAGTTTTCTAGGGGAGAGAGTGTATGACACCTGCCCAAGGTCACCCAGTTGCTTTCCATTGGCAACCAAGGAATCAAACCCTGACCTCCAGGGTTCAAGTTCCTGGAGTGTAGTTCCCAGCATTTCTCAGCATTGTCTGTGTTGACTAAGGTTGATGGGACTTGCAGGCCAACAATATAATTTTGTCTGCCTCTCAGCTATAGCTAAAACTCCAAACCATGTTCATAAAAGTAAAATAAAATAAGAAAAAAGGTTTCATGGATAATTGAGCATACATTTCTTAACCATTTAAATTTTTGTTTTGAATTTGAGCTTTTTCATCTGGAGGGCTGTAGTTTGCCCATCCCCATTCTACAACAAAATCTTGTTGAAGATTTAACTAAATCTGCTTCATCTCTGCTTTTATGCTGTATGAAATGCACTCATGCATATTCATACCATGGCCTCCTTTACTCTGCTTCATCCAATATAAAGAGACCTTAAAATGAGGGCAGCTATGATTTACACATGTTTTCAACTTCATTTGCACTTTCAGTGCTTCAGAGGTCTGCAAAGGAATCTTAAAATGAATTTCTTTCTCTGCCACCTTCCTCCCAAGTGCTTTAGTGATGTTAAAGGCCACGTTTTGTAGCTTGCTTTTGTACATCAGCAGGCTTGACTCCTAGTCTAGTCACACTTTTGTTGAGTGCTGAAGCAATGAAAAGGCTTGTTTTGCACACCAAAACACCACCTGTTGTTGACTTCAACCTGTAACATCTGTGTGAGAGGGCTGTTCAGTTTTGTTTGCTTGTTTTGGTTTATGCTTTCTTTATCTTTGCCTAGAAGTTCCATAATCTCTTTATACAACTGAATATAAACTGATCTGTTTGTTTTCCAGTTCAGAGGGTGCTCATTGCTTTTTTATTTATTTCTAGTGGATTCCAGGTAATATCACAAGATAATTACACTATACTTTCAATCAGAACTCGAAAATGTTACCTTTTTGTACTACAAATCCCAGAATGCCCAACCAAACTGCATGGCTAATGTTCTGCCTACCAGGTGAGCCCAGATATTGTAGTCCCAGGTATAATTTTCTGAAGATCTGTGGTAAATATGCCACTTGCAATAGTATCATTTTTTTTTTTAAAAAAAGTTAATACTCCATACATTAGTATTACAAGGAGCTCAGCTTTTAGTGAAATCATAGCACATGGAAGAGGGAGATATAAACCTTTCTACCTTGCCACCATCTTGACAAGAATCCCCTTTGTTGTCCAAATATTTATAGGAAAACATTGCACAGATGCAATTTAATAATTTTTTATTTGTTCTTTGAAATATGAGAAGGGGTGCTTTTTCATCAGATTCATAGTAGGAGAGGGAAGTCTCAAATCTCCACCCACTGCACCCCACAAGCGATGGCGCTGGCAAGGGGAGAAAGGCGCACCCTCCCACAGTGCAATGTCATTAGGCACCTGCAGCATTATGTAAACCCTGAGTGTGCCATGACAACATCATGGCGTACCCATATGGACACCTCCATTTTAAAATGGCAGCATCCATACGCACTAGGGTTAGGGAGGGGGCAAATGCTGCACCCTCCCTAACCCTAATCGCGCCATACAGGCGGCCTTTGTTGGCCGTCTGTACCAGGCCTAAGACTGCATCCATACTACAGAACTAATGCAATTTGATACCCCTGTAACTGCCATGGCAATCCTGGGATTTGTAATTTTGTGAAATATTTCACCTTCTCTGTCAGAGAGCTCCAATGCCACAGAAAGCTACAAATCCCATGTTTCTAAAATATGGAGCTGTGGCCGTTAAAGCAGTGACAAACTGCATTATTTCTGCAGTGACCCCCTCCACCAGACCTGATGGAAATGCAATTCAACCATGTCCCAGTCATCAGCAGAATGGACCTCCTTCTCCCCATGCATTTGGTCCCTAGTAAAGTAGGTTGCATGGGGAATTGTGACTGTAGTAATACTGTCACAATCATGACTAATAAGATTTACTAATCTTTAAATATTCCATATTCATGATCATTAAAAGGTAAAGATAGTCCCTTGACATGAATGTCTAGGTGTAAACAACTGTAAGGGGCAGTGCTCATCTCCGTTTCTAAGATGAAGATCCAGTGTTGTCCGAGGACTGCTCTGGTGGTCATGTGGCCTGCATGACTGCACTGAGTGCTGTTATCTTCCCATTGAGAAGTGGTACCTATCTACCTACTGGCATTTGCATGCTTTTGAACTGCTAGGTTGTCAGAAGCTGGGACTAGTGGCAGGAGCTCACCCCATCATGCAGCACCCGGGCCTCTAACTGCTAACCTTTTGATTTTCCTATCATCAGAATCAGCATCTTAACCACTAAGCCACCACTAAGATCATCCCATGATCACTACCTGTTCCCAATTTTGACACTGTCGTTACAACTTGTCTTGCCACCTATTTTACTGGGCATCAGCTGCACAGGAAGAATAAGATCCATTCTGCCAGCAATGGCAGCATGATTGAATGACAGTTCCATCAGGAGGTTTAGGCAAGGAGAAGTTAGGGCCTATACAGATTGGGAGAAAGGGGTGGACAGAGGCTGCCCCTTTATCCCCTGGATCGTGGCCAAGCCAACCAAATGGCACTGCAACGCTCCACTCCAAAAAGGAGCAGCAAAATGTGGCTCCTTTCTCCACCACTGCTGAGGCGCCATAAGTGCCCTGGAGCAACACTGTGATGCCCTTCATGTGCCATGCCATTTGGATGCAGCACTTGAGGCACGTCATCACTGCATGCACTGTGTAAATGCTGGCCCATCAAGATGGCACCTGTGGCATGTGGTAGGGCTTGGAAGTGTGCAGGCACTCCACTCTCCTGAGTCCTACTTTTGGCCCCTTAGTAAAGAATATAGGTAGCTATAGATAAGTAGCTGATTCAGGATTCCAGAAATATTTCATTTTAACTCTATTCCTAGAGTTTCTTCTTCTTTTCCAGATCAAGTGGAAAATTCCTTCTTCATGTTTTTTTTTTAATCTACCAACTTTAGCTTACAGAAAACTTGCTGGTTTCCCCCACTTTTTTCTTGATGCAGATCCCACCTTAGCTATTAGCACAAGTAGGACATGGAGAAATATGGAAACTTTAAGATATCTAACATATTGTGGTATGAGCTTCCACAACCAATAGCCTCCTTTATTTGATACAGGAGGTATAGAAAACCATATTTACACATGAGTAGAAGTCCAAGCAAAGGAAAAATGAGATCAGGTGAATGGATACACTCTGATAGTAGAGAAACAATGTATCACCCATTCCATTGAAGTGAAACAGTCTAGTGAAATGCTAAGTCCTTCTTGTTATAATATCAAGATCAAAGGTCTTTGCTACTATTGGATGATTCACAAAGAGTCACTTTTTCCAGATTTGTGTCTTACAGTTTGTGCATCCATTATATTGGATCTCAGCTGCTAATACTAAAACTGTTTAATCTCCTTAGTATGCTAAGTCCCAAAATAATACTAATGGAAGTGGAAGGAACCACGGGGGTTGTTCCCTCATCTGGGACAAGAAATATTTTGCCCAAACCACTTGTGCATTATGGAGCCTCTTCTTGACGCATTTAAAAATGTGTATATAAGTTTTTTTTTTACAAAATAAAGTGAACACAGATGTTGATAATTAGTTACCTACAATGGCATTTTGATATTTTTTTAAAACTCTTCCCCCCAGTGACAAGGTTATAACCAAATTACATTACAGAGGTCACTTAAAAAGGGATAGCCTTACTTCTTTTGCACCATTAGAATAATTTAGGGGCTGTACAGATGGGTGGAGAAGCACCACCCCTTTTTACTGCATGGCGTTGCCGCAGCAACCAAACACAGCAACAACGCTGTGCAGTAAAAAAGGAGCTGCCTTGAGCAGCTCCTTTTTGTGGTGTCATAATGGCTGTGTTGCAGCCCTTACACCACCGCTTCCGCTTAGAGCAGACTGAATGCTGCAGTGGAGCTGCGCAGCTTCAATATCTGCTGTGTGGGCGGTCCGTCGCAGCTGTGATGTCGTTATGGCTGGGCGTGTTTGGACACCCAGACCTATCGAGCCCTAGTATCACTGCCAGAACGTCACATCCTGGAGGTCTGTACAGGGCCTTAGTTTCCTTCACAACTGCACTGATGGTGACTTCATTACATGGCAGTAGATGAGTGTTATGTGGCCTTGTGCTGCTTTATTCAGATGTTATTTAAAAAGAAGACAAATGTAACTATTCTAAATACTTTTAAGAAGTGGATATTTTAAAAACTATGTTACAATAACCAATAATCAAAGGGAGAGAGAGGCCTGCCATCTCCATCAGGCCTGGCCTTCAGTAAGCAGATGAGCCCTCCCTTCACCATCTACGTCATCAGAGGGAGAGAGAGGCCTGCCATCTCCATCGGGCCTGGCCTTCATAAAGTAGATGAGCCCTCCCTTCACCATCTTCGTCATCAAAGGGAGAGAGAGGCCTGCCACCTCCATCGGGTCTGGCCTGAACTAAGAAGAAGAGCCCTCCCTCCAGTCCATCTGCCTTGGTCCAGGCGTCAGAGGGAGAGAAGAACTGCTGGACCTGATCCCCTTCCCCATCACCATTCCCTTCCCCTTTTGTGTCGTGTCTTTTTAGTTTGTAAGCCTGAGGGCAGGGAACCGTCTATTTAAAAATAATAATTGTAAGCCGCTCTGATAGCCCTCACGGCTGAAGGGCGGGGTATAAATACATAAAATAAATAAATAATAATAAATAATTACTTTACTGAGTCTTGAAACAATAGTTCTAACTCATTAATTTTTAAAAGTAAGCTTCCAAGCATTACCTACAAATGAAAAATGTAAACATATGGCATGTGTCACACTACTACAATAAACAAAAAGATAGGATTGGCTGTCCTATCCATCAGATTCAGAGTTGCTATCCCATAAGGCACAAAACTGCTCTTAGTGTACTTTTATGGGAGTGATTTCATGGTTTTCTGTTATTACTCGATCCTGCAGCTTAAGGACAAATTCTTCCTGATATTTCGCAATTCTAACCTTTCAGCTAGCATCATCAGTCAGTAGTCTATCAGCCAGTTGGTAGTTTATTTGTTGTAGCAATAAGCCTTCAAAACACTGACAATCAATTTTGTCAGTAACTAAATATGGTACAGTTTGGAAGGCCTTTAGCTGTCATCCACATGAACCGTTTCAAAGGTGTGTTTTTCTTTCAACATTGCAAAATGCTCCTCTGTTGTCAGGGAGATGTTTTTCTTCCATAAGAAAGCATTTAGATGCTCTGAAATATCAGTGAACATAACCAAAGGAAAGGCAAAAGGGTCTACTGCAACCTTTCTCAATATGGTCGTTCTACCCTCCCAAAACAACTACCTACCTCTGTGTAATTATCCACTCTTATTTCTGGTTAACTAAATACCCTCATCTGATTATTGCAATTGGCAACTACAGGGGGGAAAACCCATAAAATCACCACAATAGGATTATGGGTATTTGGTGCAACCCACCCTGCCTCATTTGTGAAATTTAACAACATGGTATGGGGAGATGACATGGCTTTCCATTTGTAACCTTCTTATATTTACGCATTGCTGTATCATCCTTTTTTCTAAGCACAAAAAGACCATCAAGGAGGGAAAGGCAATATGTTTTTGATTGAGTGGGAGCTCTCCATCTTGTTGTTGCTGTTGCTGTTAACTTCCTTTGAGTCAACTCCGACTTGTGGTGCCCCCATGGATGATTCATCTCCAAGACCCCCCCCCCCCATCCCCCACTGCTCTGCTTAGATCCTGCAGATTCAGGTTCATGACCTCCCTGACTGAATCCAGACATCTGGCATTGTCATTTTGGCTGTGCATGGTATCTTCAGCACTCTTCTCCACTCTTCACACCTCAAATGAGTTGATTTTCTTCCTATTTGCTTTCTTCATTATCCAGTGCTCATACCCATATATGTTGATGGGTGAATACAGTGATTTGGAGAATTCTAACTGTAGTGTTCAGTTGCATATCTTTGCACTTTAGGATCTTTTCTAGTTCTTTCATAGCTTCCCTTCCCATTCCTTGCCATTCCTAGTCTTCTTCAGATTTCTTGACTGCAGTTTCTGTTCTGTTCAATATTTGATCCAAGAGACAAGAAATAACTCAATTTCCTCATTATCTAGGTGGTCAGTACTTTTGTTTTTTTAATGTTCAACAGTAAGCCTGCCTTTGCACTTTCTTCTTTAATTTTCCTTAGTAATTCCTTGATTATGTACTTGGCTTATGACCATAGTTCTTCTGGTTCTTGGTTGATAATGTTTAATAACACAAATCTATTTCTTACATTTTCTGTGAATTATATCGAGATGTTGTTATGATCATATTTTGGTATGATGATTGGTTTTCTGACTCATTCTACTTGTTTATATAGACAGTTCATGATATTTACCACAATCAGTACCTGGTCTTGTTTTGCCCATGAGAATAGAGCTTCTCCATCTTCTGCCTCTGACCATATTGTTTATTTGAATTTGTATTGACCATCTGGTGATGTCCGTGCATATACCATACATACTCAACTATAAGTTGACCTCATGTATAAGTTGAGGGCAGATTTGGGGGCCAAAATTATGTATTTTGATATGACCCATGGATAAGTCAAGGATAAAACTTAAGGACATGTAACAAAGGATGTAAAAGATGAAGCAGGGAAAACAATGCCAAATAATTTACAAAATTCCAGCAGGCATAAATCTTTCTGCTTACTCTAAAGGCTGGGTGTATAAGGCAGAAACTACTGCCAGCATTTTCAAGCCAGAAGTGGTGCCACAGTGGAGATGATAGAAGTGGTTGGTGCTTCTTTTAGGTTCCTCCAATATGGACTATGATATCACCTTTTGCCACCCTACTCAGAGAAGGAGATGATTTTTTTTTTTTGATAAGAGTTAACATATAAAAGCTGACCCAGGTTTTTTGGGTCAATTTTTGACTAAAATTTCTAGACTTATACATGAGTATATACAGTAGTCTGTTCTCTGGTTGTATGAAGAATATATTTGCAATGAATAGATTATTGGCTTCACAGAATTCTATTAGCTGATCTCCTTCTTCATTTGTTGCACCTAGTCTTAATCTTTCTACTGGTTTTGTTTGTTTGTTTGTTTTGTTCTTCTTTGCTTCTGACTTTAGAATTCCAGTCATTTTTCATTATCAAAAAAATTTGTTTTGGTGTGTTTTCAATTTCTTCCTTAAACCCATCACAGAATCTCTCAATATTTTCTTTCACTGTTTCTGTATTTGGTTCATATGAAGATGAAGGTAACCTTTATGGGTTTTCCTTGGAGCCTTATTTGATCCGACTTTGCATTGTATCCTTTGACTGCTCTTGTTAATCTCTCCTCACTATTTTCATCTGAAAGTACACAAATGCATCTACCTTTGCAATTCCAGTTTATTATGGTAGTGTCTCTTAATATGGCGTGCTTCCAGCTAATCCTTTCATTGTGCAGTTACCCTTCTCTCACTGAATGTTATAAGAGGAAGGAGGTCCCAGATGTAAGTATTTTCCATTATAATCCCCTTCTGATTTCTTGTTGCATAAGGAAGAAACAATAACAGAAGACATTTTCCTTCTCCATTCTTCAGTGCTTGGAAGAGTATACTGCAGTAGTAACCAACCTGGAATTGAATGGGTAGAGGAGGCTTCCAAAAGTATGTCTAAATCCTATTTGTCCCAACTAGAGTAGATCTATTCAATCAGTGGGATGAACTCGCCACTTAATAACAGATTCAGTGAGTATATTCTAGTTGGGACTAACTCAGTAGGACTGAAGCCATTATTTGGAGTTCTCCATCACCCAGTCAGCTTCAGGTTCAGAACCACTGACAGTTAAAATTGACTTTCAGTGCCCAGAAGCCCTAGTCAGCGAGGACAATGGTCAGGGTTTCAGACCTGAAATTTGATCATAGAATCATAGAATCATAGAATCATAGAGTTGGAAGAGACCACAAGGGCCATCCAGTCCAACCCCCTGCCATGCAGGAACTCCAAGTCAAAGCATCCCTGACAGATGGCCATCCAGCCTCTGCTTAAAGACCCCTAAGGAAGGAGACTCCACTACACTCCGAGGGAGTGTGTTCCACTGTCGAACAGCCCTTACTGTCAGGAAGTTCCCCCTAATGTTGAGGTGGAATCTCTTTTCCTGCAATTTATATCCATTATTCCGCGTCCTAGTCTCTGCAGCAGCAGAAAACAAGCTTGCTCCCTCCTCAATATGACATCCCTTCAAATATTTAAACAGGGCTATCATATCACCTCTTAACCTTCTCTTCTCCAGGCTAAACATCCCCAGCTCCCTAAGGCGTTCTTCATAGGGCAAGGTTTCCAGACCCTTCACCATCTTAGTTGCCCTCCTTTGGACATGCTCCAGTTTCTCCACATCTTTTTTGAAATGTGGTGCCCAGAACTGGACACAGTATTCCAGGTGGGGCCTGACCAAAGCAGAATAGAGTGGCACTATAACTTCCCTTGATCTAGAAACTATACTTCTATTGATGCAGCCTAAAATTGCATTGGCTTTTTTAGCTGCCGCATCACACTGTTGACTCATGTTCAGCTTATGGTCTACTTGGACTCCTAGATCCCTTTCACATGTGGTCTCATTCAGCCAGGTGTCCCCCATCCTATATCTGTGCATTTCATTTTTCCGCCCTAGGTGCAGAACCTTACATTTCTCTGTGTTAAATTTCATTTTGTTAGCGCTGGCCCAGCTTTCTAGTCTATTCAGGTCATTTTGAATTTTGATCCTGTCCTCTGGGGTATTAGCTACTCCTCCCAGTTTAGTGTCATCTGCAAATTTGATAAGTATGCCCCCAATTCTGTCATCCAAATCGTTAATAAAGATGTTGAATAGCACTGGGCCCAGGACAGAACCCTGTGGGACCCCACTGGTCACTTCTCTCCAGGATGAAAAGGAGCCATTGTTGAGCACCCTTTGAGTTCGGCCAGTCAACCAATTACAAATCCATGTAACAGTTAACTTGTCTATCCCACATTTTGCAAGCTTGTTTGCAAGAATGTCATGGGGAACCTTGTCAAAGGCCTTACTGAAATCGAGGTATACTATATCCACAGCATTCCCTTCATCTACCAAGCTGGTAATTTTATCAAAAAAAGAGATCAGGTTCGTTTGGCATGACTTCTTTTTCTGAAACCCATGTTGGCTTTTTGTGATTATGGCATTGGCTTCTAAATGTTCACAGACTCTCTGCTTAATGATCTGCTCTAGAATCTTTCCTGGAATTGATGTCAGACTAACTGGACGATAATTGTTGGGATCCTCTTTTTTTCCCTTTTTGAAGATGGGGACAACGTTTGCCCTCCTCCAGTCTGCTGGGACTTCTCCTGTTCTCCAGGAGTTCTCAAAGATTATTGCCAATGGCTCCGATATCACCTTTGCCAGTTCTTTTAATACCCTTGGATGTAGTTCATCTGGTCCTGGAGATTTATATTCATTTAGGTTAACCAGGTATTCCTGTACTACCTCTTTACTTATTCTGTGCTGAATTTCCTCTATTCTGTCTCCTGTTCCATTATCCTTAGGTTGAGCACCCTTTGCCTTTTCTGAGAAGACTGAAGCAAAGAAGGTGTTGAGTAATTCTGCCTTTTCTCTGTCCCCTGTTAGCATTTTGCCATCTTCTGCACGCAGTGGCCCCACTGTTTCCTTCTTCTTCCTTTTGCTGCGGACATATCCAAAAAAGCCCTTTTTATTGTTCTTAACCTCTCTAGCAAGCCTGAGTTCATTCTGCGCTTTAGCTTTTCTGACTTTACCCCTACATGTGCTGGCTATTTGTTTGAATTCCTCTTTCGTGATTTCTCCATTTTTCCATTTCTTATACATGTTCTGTTTAAAACTTAGCTCAGTTGAAAGTTCCTTAGTCATCCATCCTGGCTTCTTGAGACATCTTCCATTTTTCTTCCTCATTGGAACTGTTTGAAATTGTGCCTTCAATATCTCCCTTTTGAGAAACTCCCATCCGTCTTGAACTCCCTTTTCTTTTAGTATTCCTGACCATGGGATCACTCCCAGTATTTCTCTAAGTTTATTGAAATTAGCTCTCCTAAAGTCTAGAGTGCGTGTCTGACTATGCCTTGCTTCTCCCTTCCACTGTATTATAAACTCCAGGAGAACATGGTCACTTCCACCTAAGGATCCAACCACTTGCGCCCCATCAACTAGGTCTTCCCTGTTGGTTAAGATCAGATCTAAAATGGCTGATCCCCTTGTTGCCTCTTCCACCTTTTGGACAATGAAATTGTCTTCCAGGCAAGTGAGGAATTTGCTAGACTTTGAGGATTTGGCTGAGTTTGACTTCCAGCAAATATCAGGATAGTTGAAGTCACCCATCACTACTACATCTCTCTTTTCTGAGTATGTGATTATCTGTTCTAGAAAGGCATCATCCAATTCCTCTGCCTGAGTCGGGGGCCTGTAGTAGACTCCCACAGTGACATCCCTGTTATTTCCCTCTCCTTTAATTTTTATCCAGATGCTCTCCACCTGGCTTCCAGTATTGACTTCCTGCATCTCTTCACTGGTGTAAATATCCCTGACATATAATGCTATTCCTCCTCCTTTCCTGCTTGGCCTGTTTCTCTTAAAAAGGTTATACCCCTCTATTTCTACATTCCAATCATGAGACTCATCCCACCAGGTTTCAGTGATGCCTATTATATCATATTTCCCTTGTTGTGCTAGGAGTTCAAGTTCTTCCTGCTTATTTCCCATACTCTGTGCATTAGTGTAGAGACATTTAAGACCATGTGTCCTCTTTACTTGCTGCTTTTGCACATTTTTTTGCCTCCTACTGTTGGGTCCTTGCACTGTTTGCCTTGTTCCCTCTATGCCACTTGGACTATTCTCTCCATCCCTTTTGCCTTCCAGTATAATGTCTCCCTCCCCCACATAACTCAGTTTAAAGCCCTCCTGATCAGATTCTTCAGACTGTTGGCAAAAACGTTTTTGCCAACTGGCGTGAGATGCAGTCCATCCCTTGCCAGAAGTCCCTCCTCATGGAACCGCAGCCCATGATCCAAGAATCCAAACTGTTCTTGGCGGCACCATCTACGGAGCCAGTTATTCACCTCTGCTATTTTCCTCTCCCTTCCTGGACCATGCCCTTCTACGGGGAGTAGAGATGAGATGACAACCTGTGCATCCATCTCTTTCAGCTTCCTTCCCAGAGCCTCATAATCCCTTTTGATATTCTGAAGGCTGTGCCTTGCAGTATCATTGGTTCCCACATGAACCAAAAGAAGGGGGTATTGATCAGTAGGCTTGACAAGTCTTGTCAGCCTCTCCGTCACATGATGGATCTTTGCCCCAGGGAGACAACACACCTCCCGAGACATCTTGTCAGGCCCACAAACCACTGCTTCTGTACCCCTCAGCAAGGAGTCCCCCACCACGACCACGCGCCTCCTCCGAGGCTTAGCAGTGGCCGTTCCTTTTCGTGATACTCTCAGGCTCTCCTGCTCTGTCCCTGATGTCTGTCCCTGCTGCTTTTCCTCATCATCTCTGACAACAGAGAGAGATTCAAAGCGATTCTGTAGCTGCAAGCCGCTCACAGAACGTTCCCTGGTTTCCTTACTTCTGTGTGTGACCTTCCTCCAAGCATCTACCTCTGTTGTATGTGGAGTGACCTCCTCCGCCCCAACAACTTCCTCTGTCTGTTTCTCACCCAAGACATTCTGGTCTGACCTGTTCAGGAGAATCTCCTGCTCTCTATGATGCTGGAGTGCAGATATCTGCTCCTCTAGCTGCTGTACTTTCTCTTCCAAGAGGGCTACCAACTTGCACTTGGGGCAGGTGTAGTTCGCCACCTCTGTAGGCAAGAAGACAAACATCCCACAGGTGTTGCAGGTGACTGCAGCAGGGCCTTCAGTGTCCATACTGAGAAGTCTTAAGGAGGCACTGAAACAAGACTGTGGGCTTCCCTTGCTAGACTTGGCCTTTATTCCCAAGCTCTGTCACTGAGTTCAAGTCACGGGGCCTATAGTTATGTAGAGAGCTCCTGGCTAAAAGCTCCTTCCAAAGGCAAGTCTCTGATTCACTTCCTCTGATGCTTCAGGCCGGCTCCTCTTCTATTCTCTAAACACCTCCTTGACTAGATAAAAAAAAATCAAAATTCGCGCGCCGTTAGGCGCGCGCTTCTGCTAGCCTTGAGTAGCCTTAAGTAGCCTCCCAGCTCTGGCTCCCAGAATGCAATGGCTGCTCAAGTGTAAATTAGATTAGATCTCACCCAAGCACATGGACTACAGCCTCCTCCTTTTCTTTCTCCTCCTTAAAGGAAATGGAGCTTCTGCTAGCCTTGAGTAGCCTTAAGTAGCCTCCCAGCTCTGGCTCCCAGAATGCAATGGCTGCTCAAGTGTAAATTAGATTAGATCTCACCCAAGCACATGGACTACAGCCTCCTCCTTTTCTTTCTCCTCCTTAAAGGAAATGGAGCTTCTGCTAGCCTTGAGTAGCCTTAAGTAGCCTCCCAGCTCTGGCTCCCAGAATGCAATGGCTGCTCAAGTGTAAATTAGATTAGATCTCACCCAAGCACATGGACTACAGCCTCCTCCTTTTCTTTCTCCTCCTTAAAGGAAATGGAGCTTCTGCTAGCCTTGAGTAGCCTTAAGTAGCCTCCCAGCTCTGGCTCCCAGAATGCAATGGCTGCTCAAGTGTAAATTAGATTAGATCTCACCCAAGCACATGGACTACAGCCTCCTCCTTTTCTTTCTCCTCCTTAAAGGAAATGGAGCTTCTGCTAGCCTTGAGTAGCCTTAAGTAGCCTCCCAGCTCTGGCTCCCAGAATGCAATGGCTGCTCAAGTGTAAATTAGATTAGATCTCACCCAAGCACATGGACTACAGCCTCCTCCTTTTCTTTCTCCTCCTTAAAGGAAATGGAGCTTCTGCTAGCCTTGAGTAGCCTTAAGTAGCCTCCCAGCTCTGGCTCCCAGAATGCAATGGCTGCTCAAGTGTAAATTAGATTAGATCTCACCCAAGCACATGGACTACAGCCTCCTCCTTTTCTTTCTCCTCCTTAAAGGAAATGGAGCTTCTGCTAGCCTTGAGTAGCCTTAAGTAGCCTCCCAGCTCTGGCTCCCAGAATGCAATGGCTGCTCAAGTGTAAATTAGATTAGATCTCACCCAAGCACATGGACTACAGCCTCCTCCTTTTCTTTCTCCTCCTTAAAGGAAATGGAGCTTCTGCTAGCCTTGAGTAGCCTTAAGTAGCCTCCCAGCTCTGGCTCCCAGAATGCAATGGCTGCTCAAGTGTAAATTAGATTAGATCTCACCCAAGCACATGGACTACAGCCTCCTCCTTTTCTTTCTCCTCCTTAAAGGAAATGGAGCTTCTGCTAGCCTTGAGTAGCCTTAAGTAGCCTCCCAGCACTGGCTCCCAGAATGCAATGGCTGCTCAAGTGTAAATTAGATTAGATCTCACCCAAGCACATGGACTACAGCCTCCTCCTTTTCTTTCTCCTCCTTAAAGGAAATGGACAAGTGACCTGTGGATTGATGACCTGTGGATTCTCTTTGGTTGAGGAGAAGGAATTCCATCTTGCCTGACTGTTTTGTAGAATGTTCAATATCCAGTTGGACCTCCTTATCCACTGATTTTTTTTTTATCCATGAATTTGAGCATACACAACTTGAAAATATCCCCCAAATGTATAAATTCCAGATAGCAAACCTTGATTTTCCATTTTATATACTGGACACAATTTTATTGTGCCATTATATTTAATGGGACTTGAGCATACATGGACTTTGTTATCCAAGGAGGATCCTGGAACCAAACCCCAGCAGCTAACAAGAGCCCACTGTGGTTTGAGGTTTAATGGGGTGACAAGAAGCAGTATATGCTTTCCTTCCTAGAGAAATAGAAATTCTAGAAAAGTTGTATCTGTGAGTTTAGTACCACTAAACTGGACTGTGCCTATCCTTCTCAACAGGGAGATTAAACATAACGGTTTTATACAACACAAAGTCATTTGAAGTATGGTGCTGGAGGAGACTGCCAAAAAGACAAATAAATAGGTCCAAGAGCAAATCAAACCTGAATTCTCCCTAGAAGTAAGATGAGTAAACATTAGTACTTTGATATATCACGAGAAGATGATACTCATTTGGAAATACAAGGATGCTTGGTATGGTAGAAGGTGGTAGGAAAAAAGAAAGACCACATTTTACAATGCATCCCACAGTGTTGCCTGCTGTGGTGGCAGTGGTGAGTTGCTCAATCTGACATCAGAACTAGGTGGATAGATTCAATCAAGAAAGCCTGCAAGACCTGAGCAGAGCTTAAGATGGATAGACTCAATCAAGAAAGGCTGCAAGACTTGAGCAGGGTTTTTGAAGATAAGGTGACCTGGAGGTTTCTCATTTATCAGGTTGCCATAAATCAAAGTCAGCTGGATGGCTAACAACAACAACATCAACAACAACAACAACAATAAAAAACACAAAGATTCATATTAAAATATTTACTGTCTCATGGGGTTATAGTATTTGAGGCATCAAAGAAGGTAGGAGTAGTGGTGTTTTGTGGGACTGAATACAACATCTGTTCATTATTTAAATGTGTTCCTTTTATGTTTAGAATACTTACTTTTTTCATGAAGTAAACACAAATTTACTCATGCCAACAGTGTTGACAACCCAGAGTCCAGGAAAGGAGGTTTTGCTCGTACTTCTTTGTTTCCCTTAGTTTTTCTGTGTTTTTATTTTTGCACAAGAGTGAACGCTAACCATCTACTCCTGGATGTGAAAGGAAGGCTGCAATGAGAATGGAAAATGAGTATGTGTGAAAAACGCCAGAACTTGTATGAACAAATCAAAGAATATAGAGGATTGACATTGATGTCCATGATCATCTCTGATTTAAAATATCTTGAAACCACTTTAAATCCCCAGGTCTGCTAATGTCAGTATCAATTCTGACATTCAATTCAATTCTGGTAATATCATAGCTAGAGGCAAAGTCAATTAATTTTTAATGCTTTAAACAATAACAGCCACAGTTACCAGAGTTTGGAAAAATGACCACAACTCCCATGTCATGCTTGCTAGAAGATTCTAGGGTTTGTAGTATATAAAAAATAACATTTCCAGTCTCTGAGAGTTACCTGCACAATGATTGCCTCCCCCACGTTGCTTCATATCCATTCAGGCACACTTATCTGTTGTTGTTTTTTCCAGGCTTGAGGAGATATCTATGAGGCCAGTACAGTAAATCACACTGTCAGACTGGATAGTACAGAGGGAAGTCTTGGGGAGATGAGTGCCAGAGCCTCTTGAGATAGCACTGAGATGAAAAGGGGTTATAAATTAGGAAACTGGGAGCGGAGGTGGAGAGATGACACATTTAAAATTCTGCCCTTGACATTTATGCAGAGGCACCACTGCCTTGGCATCCAGTAGATAACGTCTCCTGTTGATTTATTTTTCCAAACAGCTAAGCATGTTATTACTTCCGAGAGCAGAACTTGTGACCCACCAAGCTGAACTAAACCAATTAGCCATGAGTTCTGTCTCCCAGGTGTTTAACAACCTTACTATTTTTGAAGCATTAGGCAGGCATCAAGGAGACAAAGTTTAGGGTCCCTTGTGAACCACCATATTTGGGAGTTGGCTAAAATTCATGTAGGAGGTCACATGTTGTGCAAACCTAGCATTGTCTGCATGGGCCAAATAAAATGTTCTCCTTCAGTTTCCACAGTGTTGAGTCTAGATGATGTACAGCCAGCACCAAACCTGATGTAATCCACCTATATAATGGGGCTAAACAGACAGGCAAAAAGAGGTGTGTTCAAGCTGGCTTGAAGGTATGGCATTTAGATGACACATGCCTTGAAGCCAGCAGGAAAGTGCCTTCTAGGCGCATTATGCAGAGAAAAGCCATTTCAAAAAGAAGCATCTTTTTTCCACTTCTTTCTGGCTTGAAGCCATGTCATGTGGTCATGACATGAGCACTCCAGCTGCCTTGAGAGCCAGCAATGTGGTTGATGGGGTTTCAATGTAGTTTTAGAAAAGACAGCTTCAAGCCACTTTTTCCTGTCCATCTGTTTTGCCTCAATGTTTTTGAAAAGCCTTGCCTTGTGCTTTGAATTTTCTGGGAAAATCAGGAGCCCTCCGGGCAATGCTGGATGGCTATTTACAATGCCTCCCATAATGCTTCCTCCTGTGGTGGCAGTGGTACCTTGCTCACCCTGAGCTCAGAACGAGGTGCCCATCCATGTGATCAGTGGTGGGTGCCTTGTTCTTAGAGTGAGCAACTCACTTTGGCAGTGGTGACAAGTGGCAGTGAGCGTTGGTAGGTTGTGTTGCAATGGAGGGTTCAGGTAGTGGTGGGAAGTTGGAACAGTCCAGGGTGAGAATATTCCAGGCTGCTTATGAAGTATTTGGACCTGTGTGGACCCAGCCTCTGTCTCAAAACAAGCATGTTGCAAATGCTCAGTGCATTGAAATGACAGGTGCCAGGGCTCCAATCTACCACAGAAGACACATCCCTGACCTAGAAATTATCCTCTTGATTACTAGTGCTGCATAGCTTTATGAAAATGACCCATTCTGACAAAGTTCTTTCAGAGGTATGAACTCAAGAAAATGGACCAACTCACTCAACTGGTACAGAACATTGACCAAGATGTTGCCTGATCAGATGTATCTACAAAGCTATTGCTCTGACCTTGTAGCTACTTCTGCAGGTAGGGTGCTGGCAATTGGTGACTGTACTGCTTTATGCCATGGAGCACATTGAAATGGGCAGCTGAAGAGATGTTGGTTTTTATGTGACCCATGGTGGGAAGAATGCTGCAATAGTCATGTTCCAACACCCTAATCTGGAGAGCCTCTAAAGCCCTTTGGTTCGGGAGATGTCTGGTTTAAGAGATATTTTTTGTGTGTTTGTGTTTGGTGTTAGCAGTTGTGAACATGAATCCCAAAAGATATGAGACTTTAAGTATGGCTTATGATCTCATAAATATTGAACAGGATACCAGCACCATGTCAAGCTTATCACAAGGAGGCATATTCAGCTGTAGCCATGCAGATCATGCAGCAAAAAACACAACAAAATCCTAAATTCACAAAAGATTAATACCTTTATTGGTTAACAAAAATACATCATGCAGGCTTCCAAAGGTTCACTGACTTCTTCATCAAGCAAAGATGTTAAAAATTATATACTTTCTAGTTCTTTTATACTGCCAGCTAAACCATTCAGCTCACTGTTGAATAGTGAAAAAACATAGTGTAATTTTGTGGGTTTTTTCAGGCTATGAGGCCATGTTCTAGAAGGGTTTATTCCTGATGTTTCACCAGCAGCTGTGGCTGGCATCTTCAGAAAAATCCTACAAAAAACTATGGATGCCAGCTGTGAAAGCCTTCAACTTCATATCAGTGTAAGACATTTATTTTCATGATGTGTATCTGTGTATCATGTTAAGTAGGGTCATGGCATTTTATATTTGGAATCCTTCCCAGCTTGGGATTTGCTTCTGCAAATCTGTAAAATTTTGTGGTGCCAGATAAATCCCCTAGTATTTAAAATGCTTACACTTTTAAGCAAAATTCATTATTGATTTTGGAAAAATGTTGGATTTTATTAATATAATAAAGTTTTGTCCAGAGATAAAGGCTGTTGGCAGTTTGACACCACTCAGACTTTCATGACTCAATGCTATGGAATTCTGGGATATGTAGTTAGCTGGGGCACCAAAGCTCTCTGATAGGAAAGACTGAGTTGTCATTCCCACTTTAGGTATAACCCGCTTTCCGATCCGGCTCCGCCCCGCTTTGTGAAGCAATTCCAAAAGGTCCCTGGTTTCTCTATGAAAAGGGACCTTTTGTGGAATCACCTTTTTTGTTTGCCACGTATGTTGTTCCCATTAGTTGGAGCTGGGGGAGGAGGAGCAGCCCTTCAGCCAGTTGGCCCCTGCCTCCGGGAACCCCTTTGGAAGGCTGTGGCCCCAACCGAACCCCCCCCCCCTGTCTCTTTCTTTCTTCCTTTCTCTCTTCCTCTCTGCCCCTCCCCTCCCTCCATGTCTTCCTTCCTTCTCGCTCTCCCCCTTCCCTTCCTTCTGGCCTTTCCACTTATTGGACATGCTTCAGAATCAATTTTTTTGGAAAGGAATCACTTTCAAACTAGTGCCAGGACCCCTCCCCCCTTTTTTTGCATTTACCCCGCTTCTTTCCACCTGGAATCGCTCAAATGAGGTTCAGAAACGGTTTCAAATGGGAACAAGGCTTATATACCCCGAATCACATTTTGGAGCAAATTGCTGTAGGAATGAGCCCCCTGATTGCCTGAGGGGAATCCTCACAGTTGATAGCATTGGTGTGATTGCCACAGTGGAAAACCTCACAGCTGGTGTATACACAGGTGGGATAAAGCATAAAAGATAAAAATGTTACTACCTGCATGGCTTCGTCATAACACACCTATTCTCTTTCAAACTGAATTTGGCTTGTGGGTGTCCTTTTTTAAAGAAATATAGCACGCACACATGTGCGCATGCAAATCTTTGGAAGCACTGATCAAGGTAAGTATCTCCTTCTTGTGCTATGATACAGCAGACTCCCTGGTGTTATTTGAGGCTTCCTTCATTGCAAAGAAACAACAGACAGCTGTGGAGATGTGGAGGTGCAGATGTAGAGGGAAGAAAAAAAGGGAAAATATGGGGGATGTTTGCAGCGGATAATGTGGAAAAGGAATCAGAAGGAAATGACACATTGAGGAAAATGGTGGCAGATGGAGGAGTGGAGGGGTGGGGCTAGAAAATGAATGAGGGAGAAGCACCGGAAAACTTGCAAAAAGAGTCAGACCCCCACCATCCCCACCACTACCACCAAAGATCTGACTCCAGTGAAAGGAAAAACACCAAAGAAGTAAAAGGAATAAAGTGAAGTCACATAAAAACTCATGGAGTAAAAGCGGAAAAGCTAATACCAATTTAAAATGTTATGTTCTGCTGCTTTGGGTTGCAAAGGTGCTTCTGTCATATGTGCTATGAAGAGTGGTGCTGATCTATAACTGATTTTCCCTCTTGCTAGTGTTGATTTGCCCCTAAGAAGAGTTTATGTCACTGAAGAGCATGTAATGCTTAAGCCATGGCTGGCAACCTGGTGTCCTTTGGATCTTTTGACTCCTATACACTTACGACTCCTATAAACTCCAGCTAGCAAGGCCAACAGTCAGGGATCATGGAAGATATAGTGCAAATATTCTGGAGTGGACATGGCTGCCTACCCCTGACCTACATGATTCTTAGCACCTCCATTACAAGAATGGATGAGAGGGCCTGTAGTTATTGAACTAATATGGGAGTACATATAAAGTTGTGTTCATACAAAGTCTTTGTTCCCTCCCCAGGAAAGCATGCAACCTTGTTTCCTTATATTTACACATTTGCCAGGCACTGTATCAGGACACTAATGATGTCAGTCTAATGGTCAGGATGGACAGGTATTGTTTCCGTACTATAGGAATAATAGATTCTATGATTCTATATGGAATCAACAGTGGACTCTTTCAGACATGGGAAATTGGAAGTATAATCGAAGGGCAATCCAAATGCAATCATGGGGTTTCACGTTATTGCGAATTGGAGCTTCTCACACAATTTTGGGCAAAAGGGAAGTCACTCCGAATGCAATCATGGGTTTCATGTTATTGCGAATTAAAGCTTCTCACACAATTTCGGGCAAGGCGGGGGGGGGGTTATTTTTGGGTAATGGGAAGTCATTCCGAAGTCCTTCCAAACGCAATGGGGATTCACGTGAATTCGCTAAAGTAGCGAATTCATGTGAATTTGCATTGGCTCCATTCAAAGTTGGGAGAAATTCCTCCCGTTTGAAAGAGTCCAGTGATTTGAATTGAAGTTTTAAAAATTCAGGGAAAAGCTTTTCGTTTGAGAGAATGTAAAAGACAAATTGCTCCCCCCACCACCACCATAGCAGAAACTGGTGCTTTACACCCCTATTCTTCCTCATTCCATTTTCTTCAGCACTGAATTTCAGAAATTGTACCACTAAGCTTTTCCCCATTAATCTACTGTCTGTCTCCTTAATTGTTTTTCCTACACGTCTCTATAAATAGATTCCAGCAAACATTCACTCACTGTGTACTTTAAGCTGAAGATTTCTGTTGCCTGGGAGATTTCCCCCCAGCTTAACTGTCCAAGGTTAAGCTTGTATTACACTGCATGTTCTTTGGGGCAGAGAATACATTTGTGTTTGAAAAATGTACATGGTCAAACCATATATAAGTAGGTGGCAGTTATTTACTAAAATTATAATTGTGCCCACATGGAGATTGCTTAACCCTACTGAGATACAGAAAGCTCTGAATACAGAGTCAACCTTTTGGTGTGTGTAACACAATGTTATCTATGCTGACATCAGCTTTCCATGATTTAAGACAGGACCCTGCAAGTCCTGTCTGAAAATGCTAGAGAATGAACCTGGTATGACTTTTTCCATGCAAAGCATGTACTTTGTTCCTGAGCTACGGCTCATCCCTTGGCTTGAACTGAAATCAATGGGAACTAAACAGCTTAATTTGGTATGGGACTGTTGTCCACTTTGCGGTTAACTAAGAAGAATTTGGCCTGTATTTTCTTTGGCCCCAGAACAACTGTTATGGATTTTGTTTTGTTTTGTTTTTTATGATTCTGCTCATTTACTTATTGGTTACATTTATATCCCACCTTTCCTCCAATGAAACCAACATGACATACTCTTTTCCCCTCCACTTTAGTACTTACAAGAAACTTGCCTGGGAATGATCAGCGCAAGGCTATCTGCTCAGTTTCATGATTCAATGGGAACCTGAATGTGGATTTCCAAAGTTCCGTTTAACTCTCCAGCCAAGGGTGGGAATCATGAAGCCCTTCAGATGTTATTGGATGGCAATTCCCAGCAACCTTAGACAGCATAACATAGGGTTGCCAAACAGGAAATATCCTGCACCTTTAGTTGATACTGGATCAGGGAGACATATCATAAAGTCCCATGAGGCTGAACTATGCAACGACAACCACCCAACCCACCTCTTAACTGTTACATCCCTACTAGATGACCACTTATTGGCCAATGGAGAACCAGGGAGCAGCAGTGGCAGAGAAGTGTCTTGCTAAGTTCCTATAGCTGAACACACAGAACTTACATCATTTTTTTTAGTAGTGGAACTTTGTGCTACAACTTCCTGTTGTTAATTATTAAAGATGGAGGAACTTTTTTCCTATATTCATCTAGAAGTGTTGAAATTTGAAATTCACCAACATTAGAAGGCACACATAATCTTAACGCCTGCTCTGGTCACTGCATCACACTGACTTGACTGCTTTTTACTGTTCCAAGCGGCAAGAAACCTACTTCACTTTAAGTTCAACAGTAAAGTATGTCTCTTCTGTGTAATCTATGCTACCACTTCACTAGGGATATCAGTACTGCTCTTCTTCTTTGCTGTACTTTTGAGCCTGAGAAGAAAGTAACAGCTCTGCCAAGTCCCCTTGCACTGAACAAGGGAGTACATAGGGTTTTGTGAAGCCAACTTTACACAAGGACTTCACTCTAGGAGGTCAGCAAAATGACTTTCTGTTGCAGACATCTCTGAGCTGTTGCAGACATCTCTTACTGCCAGCCTGCCCTCCAGTAATTATGTGATTATTATTAATTAAATTCAAAATTAAGCATAGTGTGTACAGTGAAGTACATACAGAAAACTGATAATGTGAATGTATTTCTGACCTCTTTTTCTTAGTCCCAGGCTGCATCTGTACTGCAGAAATAATGCATTTTGACACCATTGGTTCATTTCTGAGGAATCCTGGGATTGTAGTGTGTTGTAGCACCAGAGCTTTTTGACAGAGAAGGCTACATGTTTCACAAAACTTCAAACCACAGTATTCCATAGCATTGAGCCAGGGAAGTTAGAGCAAGCACAGATTGTATTATTTCTATAGTACAGATCCAGCCCCAGTGATAATGGAATCTAGAATAATACGTCCTGATTTGAGCTGCTTAATGTTGAACTAGCTGTGTCTTTAAGAACAACTTGATCTGCAGCAATTAGCAGATGAAAATAGCTCTGTTCAGGTGATGGAACTGTGTAAAATGGTCATGCCTACTGATGAGGCATAAGCTGTCTGTGGACAATCAAGGATACTGCAAAAGAAGGATTTCTAATCACATATGCAAGCCTAAGCACATATATTGTATGTGCCTAGGTATGCTGCAGATAGGATGGTGACTGTGTGCAGGTTGGTAGGAGGGCTGATGGTACATTGGGGCAGGAAGTGTGCAGCACTCAGATTTTGGGAAACTCCCAATTTCTTGCCACTGGCTATGTTGACCAGGACTGCTTTAAGCTGCAGCTCAGCAGTATCTAGAGGGTTGTAAAATTCCCACAAGCGTTCTGTGACTATATGCATTGACTGTTGGGAATCTCAACAGGATAACTAGCCCTATTTTGAAAACTTCCAGCATCTAGTTAGGTGCCCATGCTATGGAAGAGCAGTGTTCATCTGCATAGTCTTGCCCTCAGCCTTGCATGCTTGGCAGGTTTCTCTGCTCCAGTACTGCATGCAGTACATCACCTGACCACCAGGTACCTGTACTTACAGTATGAACATTTTGTAAAGAAGAGTGCTGTCTGCTGGAGGATTGTAGGGCTGTGTTTCCTCCTAGGAATTGCAAACCTTGAATTAAAATTTGGCCTCAAATGCCTCAATGGACTTTAAAAAGTATGGGGCAATTTTATAGCTTTTGCCCACTTTATATGGACCATTTTAGATCTAGCAGACATCTTTTTATCCCAAAAGGAAGTTACTTCTGAGTAATTTCCTATCTGAAAAAAAGCCAAACTGCCAAAATAACCTCCCAACTCTTTCAGTCCCATTTGAAAGTATCCAGGAGCTAAAAAGCCACCCCAGTTGCCTAAGTACAGAGAGGCGGGATATAAATACTTATTATTATTATTATTAAAAATGGTGTATTGCAAGACCACAAAAACAGTTGAGGGCAGTATTTTCCTATACAAGGATTCAGAGTTGTATGGAGTTAAATGAACATTCCACAACTGCAGTGTAAGTTCTCACTTTGAAATCCATGTGGATGTTTGGGTATATGCAAAATATTGAGTGCCCAGGGAGACATCCACAGTCACCTAACCATTCTTTAGCAAAATGCCATTCCAAGCTTGCATTCCTGATCTGCATATCACTTTCTGTTAAGTGTGAAGAGTAGAAAGGATGGCCATATACCCTGTCTTAAGGAAATCAGTTTTCTGTTTGAAGGGCTAATACAGAACAACCCTTTATTTAAAGTGTTGTCCATTTCAAGGCATTATTTAACAATAACATACTATAAGAAGGGATCATCAGCAAGGCTGCTGAGCACCTGGACAGCAGACTGAGCAGGCACAAATGTTATCTAGTCAGTCTTCCCCTGTTATAATGAGATACATTGACTGTAATCCTGTTGGGGATAAAAACATATGCAATTCAGAGTTATTGACATGTAACAATAGTAATAACATTTACATTTCTATACTGCTTCATAGTGAACTCAGCACTCTCTGAACAGTTATATTGACAGCTGCCTTGGAGCAGATTGTGGAGCTGTACACATGCTGCATTACACTCTGCATGCCTCAGGACAGGAACTCTGTTACTATATTAAACTAGACTAATAATTTTGGAATTGGCATGTATGCATAGAAATCAGCACATTTTTTACACATTTGTATCCTCTTTTTTGGTTGAGGGGTGATGCAGAAATTTATATCCATGGGGGTAGGCGGCCTATTAATAACCTTAGCTCTGACTTTTCTTCTTCTCCAAGAGAAGATTCAAAGTCTCTCTCTGTGTAGGAACTCTTTAAAAGTATGCACAAAATTACCTCATCTCTTAGCTTTAGGGCAATGTAGCTTTCAGAAATGCTTAATGAGGTGTGTGTGCTCTGGGGATAACAAGTAGAACTTGCAAAAAGATGTCATATTGCCAGTGTGGAGTATTTTTGTTTAGTGCTCATGCCAGCTGGCAAAACAAACATATTCTTTTCCAGGATACTCTGTTCCATTTGTTTCTCTCTCAGAGAGTTCGGTAGGGTCTGTGGGGTGTGTGGACTGCACCAGGTGAGACCCTAAGGATTCTGGGACACCACTGCTATGCAAACACCTTCCTTTTGGGAACAAACAGGCTGTGGTGTTCACCAGTGTCTCTTTCAAATGCTGTAGAGGTGTTGTGAGATTCATTGGGAGGAGATAGGAGAGGCCCCAGGTTTTTTTTAAAATAAAATTTAAAATTTAATTTGTTAAAAAATATGTTTTTTTGCGAAGCCAATAACCTATTCATTGCAAACACACTTTTCATACAACCAGAAAGAAGGTTATACACATGAACAACACCAGATGGCCACATACCAAATAGATTATATAACTGGAAGTAAAAAATGGTGAAGTTCTGTACTGGTGACCAAGACTAGACCAGGCACTGACTGTGGCACAGTTCACAAATTACGCATATCAAAAATAAGAGTAAAACTCAAGAAGAAAACCAAGCCAGACATCATACCAAAATATGATTTAAAGAATATCTTCACAGAATTCATTGACAATATAAGGAACAGATTTGCACTAATAAGCATAATAGACCATGAACCGGAAGAGCTTTGGTCTTTTATCACCCAGGGGCATGATAAATGAGGAATGCAGACAGACACTGCCAACAAACAAAAAGAAAGTGGAGAAACCATGGATGACAGGTGAAATGCTACAAGCAATAAAGGAAAGAAGACAAATAAAACAAAAAGGAAATAAGAATAAACTAAGAATCATGAATGCAACAGTACAATGGCTAATGCATAAAGATAAAGAAAACTACTACAATGACCAATGCAGAGAAATAGAAGACAACAACAAAAAGGGAAGAACAAGAGACCTATTCCACAAGAAAAATCAAAGGAAAGTTCAAACCAAGGACCAGGTCACTCTATGTTAATAAAAATAATATAATTCAAGATCATGAAGGAATAAAAAGATTTTGGATGCAATACACAGACAATTTATATAAAAGAGATGACAACATGAAGAACACATGGAATGAAGAGCCATATGAAGATGAACCCCAAATTTTAAAAAGCGAAGTGGGAGCTGTAATAAGAGAAATGGCAAAAAACGACTCTCCAGGAACAAATTATATTCCAATTGAATTGCTGCAATTCACATTGACAGAGTCAATTCTAGTGCTAACCAACATATGTCAACAGATATGGAAAGCAAAACAATGGCCAACAGATTGAAAACAATCAATATACATCCCTATCTACAAAAAGGAGACACAAGGCACTGCAGCAACTATAGGACCATAGTAGCATTGATTTTCCACACAAGTAAAGTTATGCTCAAAATTCTGCAACACTGGCTCCAACTATATGGAATGAGAAATCCCGAAGGTCCAAGCAGGGTTCAGGAAAGGAAGAGGCACTAGGGACCACGCTGCAAACTTATGATGGCTAATGGAGCACACCAGGGAATTAGAAAATCAGCATGTGCTTGATAGACTACAGCAAAGCCTTTGACTGCATAGATTATGAAAGGCTATGGAACACCTTTAAAGACATAGGAGTGTCAACACATCTGATAGTCCTGATGAGGAATCTTTACTCAGGACAAGAGGTTACTGTCAGGACAGAACATGGAGAAACAGAATGGTTCCCAATTGGTAAAGGGGTCAGACAAGGCTGCATCTTACCTGTTCAACTTATATGCAGAACATATAAACAGGCTTGGACACAGAAGAAGGAGGAGTGAAACTAGGAGGAAGGAATATCAATAACATGAGATATGCTGACAACACTATAAGGCTAGCAGAAAGCCTCACAGACCTCAAACAACTACTAAAGAAGATCAAAGCTCAAGGCAGGCTTACTGGTGAATATAAAGAAAACAAAAATAATGACTATGGAGAACTTACATAAATTCAAATTAGACCATGAAAAAATAAAAAATAGTAAAACAGTTCTCATATCTGGAATCAAACATTGATAGGAATGAGAACTGCAGCCAGGAAATCAGAAAGATTTAAAATGGGGAGGGCAGCTATGAAAGAACTAGAAAAGATCCTTAAATGCAAGGATACACAGCTGAGCTGAAAAGTTAGAATAATATAAGCAGTTGTATTCCCTATTACCTTGTATAGATGTGAAAGCTGGACAGTTAAGAAAGGTGATGAGAAGAAAATAAATTCATTTGAGATGTGGTGCTGGAGAAGAGTGTTGAGGATTCCATGGACAGCCAAAAAGACAAACAAATGGGTCCTAGAGGAGACCAAGCCAGAAATATCCCTGGAAGCCAAGATGACAAAACTTAGGGTGATGTATTTTGGACACATCATGAAAAGACATGAATCTCTGGGGGGGGGGGACCAATAATGCTAGGGAAGGTGGAGGGAAGTAGAAAAGAGAGGAAAGCCACATGCTAGATGGATGGACTCTTTAATAAAGAGATCATGAGTATGAGTTTTCAGGAGCTGGGCAGAGGAGTGGAGGAAAGGGGGTCTTGGAGGTGTCTCATCAACAGGGTCACCATGGGTCGAGATAGACACGATGGCAGTTAACAACAAAAAATATACATTTACACTGTGCATGATATTATACTTTAAAAGTATAATTTTAGTTTTGCTAGTCATTTATGTCACAACTATTGCCATTAAATTCAGTGATATATGGGAATTATGACTTATGAATTGCAATAGTACAAAAAACATTACTAAGGAATCTGTATGGTATGGTATGGGAGGAGGTCTATGGGGATGTGCCACCTTGAATTACACACCTGGTGACATCATCCCCAGTAATGCCACTGTCCTCCTTGATTGGTTTTTCAAACTTTCTTAACCATCAGTTAACATTCCATGTCTACTGAGCATGCTGTTTAAAGACCTTCTGAAAAGAATCTAGTTTCTTGACCACTATAGTCTGGAGGTAATGAGCTTAAATTTCACCAAAATAGTCTTGAATTCCATTAAATGCTATCTTTTAAGACTTTCTATGGCACCTTTCAGGGGAAGTCACAAAGGAATTAGTATAAAAGTGTGCACAAACATCACATGTATGTGGGCACAGAAGCAAGACCAGGCTGCTAGCTCAGGGCCCATCATGGATTTGACTGAGATTTTAGTTATCAATTAAAATATTTTCAATTCCAGTTATCAACTGAAATATCATTGTGAGAGTGATTCAGCCGAGGATCATCCATTTTCTTTTCATTTCATTTCAAGATATTTAACTTGAGTCAATACTCTTACAATTGTAGGTCAGGTGAAATAAATCTGGCTCCATTTCAGACTCGGAAAAGAGTGATTGTAGCATTAATGGCTGGGAGAATGTGCTTTTCAGATAGGGAGCCCACAGTTTGTCAGCTTCGTTAGTGCTATGCTCATATAGTGCTCATATGGTGGCCTCGAGCAAGCAGCACTCCCTTTTTAATATCAGCACTCCTGAGTGACCATACTGTAAGTGCTGGGATAAGAATTGGGAGCACTTTTGTTCAGTGTAACAGCCAGCTGTACAGCCATCTCCTTTTGCAGGACTCCATTCTATCTCCCACCTCAAATTGTTCAGATGTCTGAACAATCAGTCAACATCCCCTGTCCCTTGCACATGAATAGGGTTCAAAACCAAAACTGTTTATGAGATTTCACTCTCTTGAACAATTAACCCAAGTCCTATTCAACCCAATGATGATCTTAAGGGAATTTTCCCCCTTAAGATTTTTTTTTTCACTTTGGGAGATCTTGGGCTTTTATAAGAACATTTTTTTTCTAAGCTGAACAGCCTCCAATCCAGTAATCTTTCCTTAAAGGGTACTTGTAGGGCATTTGCTTTGGTGCATTGATTACTTTGGTTTATCTTTTCTCCCCCAGATCCTCTTGCTGTGATTTCAGTCAAGACACCTTTGAAGAATGTCCAACCTCATAAGAGATTTTAGTGCCAGCACAAGACTGAAATAGCAAGTATCCCTTGTGGTTTGGTTTTTTTTTTTTTTTTTGGGGTAGCCTTTGCCATTTGTGCAAAATAGTTCATCATAAAACTAGTGCTTGTCTCCCATTGCAAAGTTAAGTGCATACACACTAGAGGCTTCAAAGCACAAGCTGATTGGGCAAACAACCCATCCAGTGCTACTAATTTTACCATTTAATGCAACAAGACAACAGTTGCCACATTTTCCAGAAATTTGAAAAAAAAATGAATGAAACTGTTCCAAAATAGAAAAACAAAATCCCACCATCTAGCTGGAAAAAAATAAGTTTGATTTTTTACTTCCCCCTCTTTTTTATGTAAAATGAACCTTAAAGATATATTTTACTTGTAGTGAACAATGGATAAATATGAGTGGCATGAGGATTTGAATATAAGTGTCCTTCAGTTCACTGAAAATCCATTGGAACATGACAGAATTCTCTTGGGACCTGTGGAATGACTCTATTATTAAGTCTGAACTGAACATTGCCTTCCTCTTTTGGGAATTAATGCACTCTCCACTAAATGGTTGGGGAATTTGGATCACGTCTGAGTACCCCTTCAGTTTTTTTGAAGAAGGGAAAGATCAATGCACCATTTATTACAAACTATTCAAAAGTCAGATCATTTTGTGTGGGCAAATTTAAAAATCATCCAGACTCTAGAAGGGGAAAAAATAGGTAGCAAGATTGGATGCAAGATAGGTTTGTTAAGCCATTGTTTATTTTTATTGTGCTCATGTGTTTTTTTTGCCTTTACAAATTGAAGAAGTACAATTGGAGGACACAGAATGCAAAAGTTAAGAGATAAGGTATTCACAAGAAAATTGTTATCTTTGATGGAATGATTTGTTGAAAGTATGCTTGTATGTAAGTATGCAATACGATCAAAATAACCTGGCCTAGAATCAGATTCTTTGTTGTTAACTGCTGTTAGGTTTAGCTTTATCTTATGGTGACCCTGTAAATTAGGAACTTCCAAGAGCCTTAGTCATCAACAGCCCTGCCCAGGTCTCACAAATTCAGAATTGTGGCTTCCTTGACTGAGTCTGTCTACTGTATATACTCATGTATAAATCTAGAAATTTAGATTAAAAAATTGACCCCAAAATTGATTAGATTCGATTAAAAAATTGACCCTGGGATCTGCTCTGGAAGCACTGACCCCCTTCTAGTCTCTCATCCATCCAGCCTTTAGTAGGAGCACAAACAGGTATGCCTGCTGGAATTTTGTAAGTCCTTCGGCATCATTTTCCTTTGCTTCATCCACTTTAGCTCCTTTGTTACATGCCCCTATGTTTCACCCTCGACTTATCCAAGGGTCATAGCAAAATCCATAATTTTGGCCCCAAAACCTGCCCTCGCCTTCTACATGAGGTCGACTCATAGTCGAGTATATATGGTATCTGTAATATGGTCTTCCATTTTTCCCACTGCCTTCTATCTTACCAGGCACTATCATATTTTCTAATCAGTCATATTTGTCTCATGATATATCTAAAGTATGACAGTTTAATCCTTTTGGCTTCTGGAGAGTCCAGGCTCTATTTGCTCTTGGATCTATTCATTTGTCTTTTTACCAGTCTATGGTATCCATAGAACATTCTTCTAGCACCACATTTCCAATAGATTAATTCTCCTCATAACAGCTTTCTTCATTGACCAGCTTTCACATTTGTAACATGGAAATTTGAAACATTACGGTATGAATGATGCCGATGTTTGCATTCAGTTGCATATATTTAAAGCTATCTTATCTTCACAGCTGCCCTTAAAGGTTTTACTCTTCTTCTGATTTCCTGATTACGATCTTCATATAGAAGATTATTAGAATAGAAACCAGTTTTGATGAATGCCACGGATAGGAATTGTGCACGCTTTTGGCCATATGTACCCCAAGGGTCTCCCCAGAGTTTGCTATAGCCTGAAAAATCAGCCTAAAAACAGTCAAACACACCTGCAAGGAGACTTGTGCTTTTAAAGCTATGGACAATTTATCTCTCACACACATTTTGGAGGCCTAATGCCATTTAAGTGCTTTTTAGTCTCAGGAAAAAGATGGTAGAGTGTGGTCCACCCAGGTGGAGGGTTAGATGGTAAGTAGGGAAGATGAAGAAGCATGTGGGGACTTTCTATAGTTGACTAGCCTTGATGAAAATGCTCACTTGCTGGTGGAATAGGGAGCAGAATATCTACAAGCCAATCCCTCCTGGTGTTGGTGACCATTGATACCCTAAATGTGTGGGGCTTGTAGACCTTCCATGGATATTAGTAGTCTGTCTTTAATTAGTTTGGTAATACTTTTGGTGCACCTTCAAACCTGGACAATACTTGGCTTGGCTTTGTGAGAGGGAGTAACATATGCAGGTTCCCAGCAGCAGCAATACTGGTAATAAATAATGGATGCTCTAGGCATGGGGGAACTATACAAATTTCTATTAAAGCAAATATAGAATAGCACACACACAAAGATATCCATTCAAATATCCAGCATACAAACCTAAATGCAAGGTGACAGCAGACATTGAGGGTTGGAAAAGGAGGTGCATTTACCTATCCTGAAGAAATGGTCCACAGAAAGCAGAGGAGCAGAAAGAGTCAAACTGCAAAGCCTGAGAGCACAGGTTTTGGAAGGGAGACAGAAAATGGACAAAGAAACTTGAAATGAGGCCTGAGGACGACAGACACTGGACAAACAGAAGGGCTGACTGCAGCAAAAAAGTTTCATTTTGGAGTAATATTTGTCCCCTTAAAACCAACCCAAGTCCATGAAAGGTCCAAGGGAAACCCAAAGTTTGATTACCCATTGATGGAATTGGAGAAGATTTCTAAAGTGGTGTTTGATTATATACTGGGAAATGAGAAGGTTTGATTGTGATGCTTCATAAACTTTACAAAACCTAGACAAGATCTGGGGTCTTCAGGAATGAGATGGCAGGAAGGGGATGCTTAGAAATACACAAGAGATGAGAGAGGGATTCTGGTTTTGTTTGATCTGGCAGAATTCATCTTTTTGCTTTTGGTATTCATCAGAAATGTAGAGTAAGGTGGGGGGGGGGGCAGTGCTCTTTCTTGCAAGCTCTTCCATCCCCATGCCTTTTTGTATAACAGAGCCTATGTGCTATTCATATTACCTAAGTCCTGCACTGTGCATGTCATAACAGACCATATTCACTCATGCTTAATGCCTTAATGTTACATCAAACTAGACTGATAAATATATGAAGGGATGTTCAGATACTTACACCATCCTCTCTGGTGATCAAGCATTGGCATCAATGTGAAAAGCAGTCACTGTGTGCACAGATGCGCTGGCATAGGGCTTCTCCATTTGAGTGAGAACTCTGATTATCTGGATTTCCAGTTCTGTATGACAGTATTAAGAAGTACATTTGTATCTCTGTATATTTAGTCATGAATGTGTACAGAACAGCTCTGGAAGATGCTTGCTAAGTGGGTGCCTGTATCTCCACTGGCATGACTTTGCTTTATCACCAAGGGAATGAGATATGTACTGCTGATGTAATCTATATTACAGCTCCTTTCCTTCATAATTTGTTTGTACCTACATAATCTCCAAAAGATAGCCTAGAGGACTGCATGTGACCTGGGCTGTGCGTTTCTTGCCCTGATCTATCAGGACACGGCTTTTGCTCATACATTTGTATGTGTAGACACTACCACATGAACTGGAGACATAACAGTTGAAGGATCCAGGTCTTGTGGAAATGTCTGTATTCATAAAGATTTCCTACCTACAGAAATCAGTAACAGTGACCAAGTGGCCCATGTCACAATGAACTGGCAGAACTACTTCATACCCTCCAACTGCACTGGTTTAGAAGGGACAGTCCCAGTTAAATCTCTGTTGTCACTTTTTCTCAGCTGCTTTTAAAATGCCCCAGTTTTATTTTCTTCTCTCACTTTTGTCTTTCATGCTCAGTTTAGTTTAATTGCTGCAAACTGAGTTCAATGTGCAAAAGTATTTTTCACTCAGTTAATTCAGCAGTGGGGGAAGGAGAGGGGGATATGGAATCTTGTCCTTCCAGGAAGGCTCATTTGAGGTTTTTTCTCCTAGGCATTCCTAAACTCAGTACCTCCATTCAGGAGCTTCTCAGCGTAAAATAGTAGTTTTATGTATTCTTTTCTGGTAGGGGTTTCATGACTTTTATAACTCAGTTTCTCATCTTGGGGATACTTCCAGCTCAGGTCAGGAATGCCTTGTACCCAGTCTAGTTTGTACACCAACTGCATGCTTACCTCAAATGTAGTTACCCAGTTTCTATCATACTTGCCCTAGTAACATTTCCTCTTGTAACACTGCTGCCTTTCATTTTATGTGGTGGAGCTTTTAAAGACAATTTGCAACTTCCACTCCATAGAGATTGATGAAGATCCACTGGTTGCTAGATAATTTCCCGAAGCAATTCAAGGTTCTGATGGCAGCCCTAGGCTCCCAAAGGAATCCCCAAAGCATTAAAGGTGTGGGCATCTAGGTATCAGGATTCCACCCACATAGTTTATACAGTAGCAGCATCCACACTGTAGAAATAATTCAATTTCACACCACTTTCTATGGAAATCTGGGAATTATAGCTTTTTGTGGCACCAGAACTCTCTGATAGAGAAGGCTAAATGTCTTACAAAAGTACAATTCCCAAAATTCCATAGCATTGAACTGTGGCAATTAAAGTGGTGTCAATATGGATAATTTTCTGCAGTGTAGATACTGCCTGTATCACCAAGAAGAGAGAGCTACTGCATCACTTTCAGATTCCTAGCAGCAAGGCATGAAAGTTGTTCAGGAATATAACTCTGTATGCAGATACATAGGAAAATGGAAATTATTACCCTCTTAAACTCACTTGTCTTCCATTCACTGCTCTAGTCTCTGGAGGGAGAAGTGTGCTGTAGGTCTCCATCTGGTTCTGTAATAAAACATAAATTATTAAAAAATAAAATAAAATATTGATGAAACTGTTCTCTATAACAGAAGGGCGTTCAAGTATTGACTGAAAATTGAGAAAGCTATCATGGGTTTTAACAGGAGGAATAATTAGGAAATGATTCTGTGTGGTACTCCTTTGTCATGGAACATCTGAGGGAAAATTAGAGGCCAGACTCATACATTCAACTAGTGCACTATAATAATTCATGCTTACATCTAAGGTGTTAACATAACCTTTTATAAACAGTTGCAACATCTCACCTTTGTGTAGTGAGCAAATATTGCTATAACCATGCCATCTCCAGGATTTTGCCCAGGAAGAAACTGGGCATGTAGACAGAAGAGACAATTCAGCTTTAGGTGGCCGCTTGGCTTCTTGAATGCGGTGTGTAAATGCCACATTCTGATGATGTCCTGAAGGCGTCTTTTAAGGAACGTCTGTTCTGGCCTTTTATTTTTCTTGAGGTTTCAAGGGGGAGCTGGAAAAAAGTTTTGGGGGCTGTGAATGTCCCCATCCAACACGGTTACTGTGTTTGCTGGGGATGGGGGGTGGGAATTTTCTTTCCAAGATAACTTTTCTGATCTTTGGCTTTTGGTGGCATTTAGATATTTGTTGTGTGCCTTCAAGTCGTGCAAGAGGAATGCTCATATATGATTCATGTGTTGTTGTTGTTGTTGTGTGCCTTCAAGTAGTTTCTGTTTTATGGTGACCCTAAGGAAAATCCTAGAAATTTAGAGGATGGCAATGACAAACTCCCTCTGAAGAAACTTTCCAAGAAAACCCCATGATAGGGTTACCTTAGGGTCATAACCATAAATCAGAAACAATTTGAAGGCACACAACAACACCAAAAGGTGAAACTGTCATGAAATTTTCTTGGAAATATTTGTTCATAGCAGGTTTGCCTTTGACTTCCTCTCAGGCTGAGATGGGTGACACAACCAAAGTGACCCAATGGATTTCCAAGGCTGAGTGGGGATTCAAACTCTGATCTCCAAAGTTGTAGTGAAGCACTCAAAGCACTCTGACTCTGGTTGTTTGGATGTGACAGAACATATTTGCTTGAAATACTGTGTGTGAGGGGAAAGCTATCTGAGTACAATAAGCGTTTTCTGTGGGTTACATCAGAAGTGCTGTAATTGTGTATTCCTGAATAGCATGGTCCCTTGAGGCCCCTTCCAACTCTAAGGACCTTATCAGACATTGGAAATTGGAAGTATAATTGAATGGCAATCCGAATGCAATCATAGGGTTTCACATTATTGCGAATTAAAGCATCTCACGCAATTTTGGGCAAAAGGGAAGTCATTCTGAATGCAATCATGGGTTTTACCTTATTGAGAATATGGGGGGGGGGGATTTTGGGGTAATAGGAAGTCATTCTGAACGCATTCCGAACGCAATTGGAATTCACGTGAATTCGCTAAACTAGCAAATTCACGTGAATTCAAATTGGCTCCATTTGCAATAAAGAGAAATTCCTCCCATCTGATGAGGTCCTAAGATTCTATGATTCTGTGTCCAGATAAAACATGAATGGTAACTGTGAGAAAACGAATTTTGGTAATATCTGCAAAATTTATTGTAGACCTAATTCCCTAAAGGTGGCCAATTTGTTCATTTTGTATCAGGAAACAACAACCAGAAACATATTGTAACATCAGAGAATAGTTTTTGTAATTATTGGTATGCCATGAGGTTTTGTACATGAAAAGTACACTAATAACTTCTTAATTATTGAGATAGCATAGACCATGAGCAGCTCTTAGTTTGAGAAGTTGCTGGTTAGGCTTAACTGGCTGTAGAGGCCATGTCCCAAGCTATGCTGAACAGATAAGTGGAATGGTATTTTAAATTTACCACACTGATAAAAGGACAGAAAGGTCAGAAGCACTGTGGAAAATTTAAATGATAGCTACAGCCAATAACCTGACATTGCACAGAGTACTAGATCCAGGTGTGTATGTGTAAGCACAGAGTCAGGGAGGCAGCTAGCATGGGTAGTGTCTATGCTGGCTGGCTGGATTTGGGGCATTATAGAGTGAGCCCTTCATATCCATGGATTTTTTTTTTTAATCAATGGATTTAACCATTCATGGCTTGAAAATATTGGAGGGGAAATCCAGAAAGAAAATCTTGATAATGCTATTTCATATAAGGGGCACAATTTCATGATGCCATTGTCTTTCATGGAACTTGAGCATCCGTGGATTTTGGTATCCACAGAGCATCCTGGAACCAAACCTCAGCAGATACCAAGGGTCCAGTGTAGGTCAAAAAGTACCAGAGTTCTGTAGTTGCCTAGGTAGTTCTAATGCCTACCCTTCAATGATTCTTCTTTGTTTTTCCAAGGATTTTCACATATCTATAGACCATTTGCTTCCAAGGCATCCATGTGCTCAGAAGCTTTTTACTGGATAGCGTGATGGCTATCCATATCAATGCAGTCATGAATCCATTCTAGGCTTCAGTACCTGGTTACCCACTTTTCTCTCTAAGAAGTAGAGCTGGTAGTCACTACCAGAAGTGAGAAATGCCCCTCAATTTCCTATATTTTTGGACAGCCTTCACAAGAGGCCCTCTGGCATGGGTTGGTTATTTGAAGGAGGAACAGGAAACATTTCTGTGATTTTCCTGCAAAAGGCATGAGCCATAAGGGGATGATGGCAAAAAAACAGAAAACAAATACTCTCTGCAATGAATTCTAACATGCTGTACTTAAAAGGGAGTTGTTTGCTTAAATGTGGGCATAACTTGAAAATAAAATGTTTTATGTGCTGGGTGTTCTTCTGATCTACACAACAGCCAGGAGATATTACTCCTCTGAACCATCTGGATTCTTTTCCACTAAATTCATTTCATGCCCTGCAGGCACTTTTGGCAAGGCACTCCTTGTACCATCTTGCTGGTGGCACACACAGGATCATCTACATAAAATGGATAATCTGTCTGGGACATCAGAGAATTATCAGTGCAGGAACTGGAAGGTAACAAACTTCTTTCAGTGCCCCCCTCTCCCATATTTTAACTGTAGCTAGAGAACGAGAGCCAGTATGGTATAGTGGAAAACTCTGGGATAGGTTTACTTTAGGGCTGCCATAGACTGGAAAGAACTTGAAGACACACAGCAACAACAAAGTTAGAAAAAAAAAAGGAGAACAGCTTAAATGTACAGAAATTAGTTCTCCCACCCAAAACAGAATAAAATGGGTGACAGCCAAGTGGATTCTGAGAGCTCTAATCCAAATAAACAATATTAAACACTCTACACTCTAAAAACACTGGAAGAATCTAAAAACCAAAAGCTTCCTTAAATAAAAATGTCTTTACATGGTGGTGAGATGACACCAGGGAGGAACCAACTAGATCTTCTGGGGAAGGAAGTTCCTTAACTTGGAAGCAACCTCTCTTGTGTCCTCACCAGATGGGCCTGGTGTGGTGGTGGGAATCGGAGAAAGCCTTCCTTGCAGATCTTAGAGCATGGACAGGCTCATATAGCACCAGGCCCTGAAACCTGAAATCTGAAGAAATATAGAACCATCCCCTTTACTTAATAGTTGTGCAGGGATTCTCATTACAAGTCTCACTTTCCCTTGACTTCTTGCCAAATGACTGCTATATTAAATGACCTCAACCAATAACAATATCCCATGTGCCTCAAAACCTAGTGTGGGGTAAGTTTTTTTTTTTAAAAAAAGTCACTTCCTGAAAAGAGATGCAATAATTCCAACCTGTACCCTGAAGGCAATGAACCAGAGCCTTCACTGGCTTGATGTATGGGCAGATTGGCCAAGGGACAGTGAAAGGTAGGGATGGGCAGAGCAGGCTTATAAAGCCTTCAGTTCTGCCTCTCCTGCCTCCATAACTTGATGCCAAATGTTTCAAAATAACCATTCTAATTTGGTTTCTCCTTCTGTCAGGGCCAAAGCAATGGGTCCCGTTCCCCCCCCCCCCCCCGCCTCACTGTGTGAGCACTGCAGAAGCATAGAGTTGAAGTAATTTGGGTACAAATGGCCATGGGACCAGCTTAACTTTTCTTGTCCAGCCTCTGGTGTCCATGTAGAGAACTTAATTATCTTTGAGAGGAAAACCATATCCATTAGGAACTGGTGAAAAGTTTGTTTGATTCTGATTTTAAAATAAATTACCGGATTTGCACCTCCTGAACTTTCACCTGGACTTGTTTTTTTTTTTTTTTTCTGACTGTATACTAAAAATGCATTATTTGGGGGAAATTGCATGCAAAATTGCATATATTAGGAAAATTGTGTACAATTGATGTCTGGCATCCTGCCAAGGACATAACTTTCCCTTATGTGTGCAGATATCCTTTGGGTTTGGAAATTCTTTTCTCCCTCTGCAGTACCCAAAGCCTCCCCATGACTAACTGAACAATCTCTGAAGCCCACTGCACAACCGTTTGCTGCTTTGTGCAGAGTGAGCAAGATCACAGAAGCATCTGGCTACATGCTTATAGCCAAAAGATGACATCAGCATTGAGATTTGCAGGGGTTCTCTGGAGGTCTCAGTGCTGCTGTGATCACTTCATGTTTGGCTATGTGGATGTAGCCAGATGCTTCTGCAATCCTGTCTGCTCCTCACAAAGGAGCAAATAGCTGCAGGTTTGGGGGTGGCGGCTTCATGGAAACATGAGGCAACTATTTTAGACCAAGACTTTAATGCAAAGTTTTCACACAATAGGCAAGGCTTGGACATGTTAATGTTTTAGCTCCAACTCCCAGACTGTCCCAGTAATATTTCAAAGTTCTGACCTGGCTATAGGAAGTCGCTTATGTACATAGAGTGAATTTCCCTCTACAGCTATATGCCCTCACTGCTTTGATAGTAGTTGTGATGGGGTCAGCAGGAACATGGTTAAAGTGACAGTCTGAATTAGGCATCTGTCTCATATCTGGTCAGGATGCTATGCAGCATAAAAATATTCAGCTTTCCCATTTCAAAATGTAGGTATATCTATGTCTTGAAAGCCTGTTTTCATGATTTAATTCTGTCTAAAATGAGCTAATAAGCTTGATTTTTAGTAATAAAATTGTTATGAGTTTGTTGTCTTATGTTTTTCTAGTTGACACATTTTCTGCAGTCACTTACTAACTCAGCTGCTAAACTCAAGGTTATCAGAATTGCTTCCATGTTAAATCCAAGGATTTTTCTGTCTCACCCAGGAGAACCTCATTTAGGCTGAGATTGGTCTCATGTAAATTGGAACATAACACTTTCTGATAGAAGGTTTTGGGCCTTTTGATTGGTCACTGAACCTCACTCTAGATTAAAGAAGATGAAGGAGTTCCCCTTATGCATCATGCTACTCAGATGAGGCCATTTATCATATTTTTATGTTGGAACTAGTGCAAGAGATTTATATTTGCTTCATATCTTATACAGTGGTCCCCCAGTTTACGAATCCCCCGGGGAACGAAATCCCCGGGACCCGAAACTGGCGGGACCAAAAAACATCCCCCGGGATGCGAAGGATCCCCCGGGATGCGAAGGAGAAAAACCGTGCGGCCCCTTTAAATTGGCCGCACGGTCCGTCTCCTAATGTGGTCCCCTGGGAAACGAAGACTTCCAGGTTACGAAAGGTAATCCGGAACGGATTACCTTCGTAACCCGGGGGACCACTGTATCTTGTGGTCTGAACATCTGACTTAGGCCTGGTCTGTACCATATAGGTTTGGGAAGTAAATTTTCTTGTTTTCATTAGATAGCTAATAATATAATTCCTCACTTGGTTCTCATGTAAATAGTAATCTACTTTCCCCTGATCCTTATAGATCAGGCCTTCTCAATTAATTTGCTGTTTAATCTGTTATTCAGGTATTGCTGAAGCATTAAATAAAGCACTGAAGTACTTGACTGCTTGGTCACACGCTATTTTTCTGGTATTGCATCTGAGGCTCTATGTTGATTTGGTGATGTTTGGCTCTTGAATCCCAGAACCTTGGGTCTGTCTGATTTAAGTCTTGGTTCTCTCAAACCAGAATGAGCAAACTTTAGGGGTTGTGGGAGGCTACCAATTGCAAAGCAATAAGTGTTTAGAAACCTCCGGTGTGTTGAGTGTCCTGGATTGTGGCCAGCACACACAAACACACGCCAATAAGAAGGGCTCAGCAAGGAACTAGCTTTGCGGCTGAGAGAAAGTCTGCAGACCTTAGTATTGTTCAAAAGGATAAACCAGAAGCCAAAGCCAGAGTCAGGATTGGAGAAGTCACAGAAATCAGTTCGCTCCAAGGTCAGGGCAAGGAGAAGGCAACAGTAGTCCAGTTCGTTCCAAATTTGTAGAGTCAAGGCAAACAAGAGTTCAAGAAACACGGAGCCCGTGCAGGCAAGCAATCACACCAAAGGATCTTGCAAGAAGTTCTGGCAAAGGGATGGTGTCCCACAGGTGGTTAAATAGGAGACACTCTCCCTGCTGCCAGGTGTGATTTATCTGCAGATTGCTTTTCTGCAAGCCTGCGGGAACGACACAGGCAAGCACTCTCATAGAATCATAGAATCATCTCAGCTCTCCTTTCCTTAAAGGGAGGGACCTTCAAGCTTGGTTCTTCCTTAGGGACCACACTCAGCTGCTGAGCCTCTGAAATTAGCTCCACAGTGCTAGAGTCGGGCTGGGCCTCCACTCCTGGGGCTGAAATGGTAGGGCTGGGGTCTGGCAGGGCAGAACTTGAACCTGGTCTAGCCTCCAATTCCTCTTGCCCCTGAGGAGCCATATCCTACTCCTCATCCTCCGATTCCACCATTTGGCTGACCATGACATTGAGTGGATGTGGAAACTGAAGCATTGGACTGGCTCCCACTTTAATAATAGTGTTTATAAGAAGACCTCTTCTACAAAATGTTGTATTGTGAAAGATTAAAGAAAATGCCTTCCTTACTTCCCACATGAGGTAGTAAGAAGTGGAATGATATACCTTAATCTTGCTTAAGGGGAAAATCAGCTCTTCTTACAGGATCTCCCATTCAGTTTCATAGCAAGCAGAACATATATTATTACCTCATATCTTTTCTTCTTCTAAAGAGCATCTCCATGATCTCTCCCCACTCCACTTGACAAATATCTTTCTCCAGTCCTGTTTTACATAACTGTTCTTATAATTGTGGTTTTGCACCTCTGAAGTGCAGATATATCTCATTAAAGGATTTGGCATAAGGCTGTGCACAGAAGAGAATGGAATTTGCATCATTAATCTGTCCTTACCAGGATCTGCAATATTTTCTGATATAGCGTCATTTGTGAATTCATTAGTTCGATCTTTAACTCTTGTTCCAGATCATTAATATAAATGTTCAATAAAAAAGAGCTTAACATATTCATGTTAAGGATGCCCCATTGGTCACATCTCCCCAATACATTGACCTTTATTATTATTTATTTACGTAAAGTTCAGATGGCATATCTCAAATCTTTGCCAATATGAATAAACCATATCCCACCCTTATCCCTGTTTCTCATCAACCTTGCAATGTGATTCCAGAGTGACCAGGTTAATGGTGTATGATTTGTTCCTCATAAATCTATGTAGTTAATTTTTCATGGCTCCACTTTCTTAGAGATTCAGTAGATATTTTTGATTTAATGAGGATAGTGCAAGCAGCTGCTACTACATGGGATGCTAGTATCATAGAGTATAGTTGATTTGTTGGCTCTATATGCAAAAAGGCAAAGTGGATCCTTTTGCTATCATGAGACAACCTGAATTAAAAAAAAAGCTGTATAAAGCTGTTGATAGAAGCAGGTCCAATGGCAACTACAAAGCCAGCTTGGGCATAAGCCTGAGTCTGGTAGCTGTGCCAGGTCAGTGGAGTTCATTTAGTGCCACTTTCTGTTGTGGGAATTAGTGGAGTCCAGAAGATTTAAACTGAGACTGGCACCTACAAGAGCCATCTGTAGATGTTGGGCACTGAGCAGGGAGTAAAAAAGTAAAATGAAGTGAGAGTCAGCTGGCCAGGGCCAAAAATGAAGGACAAAATTCTGAGTGCAATGGGGTTTACTCATGTTTTAAACAATTGAGTCTATTCAAGTTGAAACTAACTGTTCAATGGCTCAACTCAAGTTGGGAGTAACTAGAACTCTTTTTGGACATCACAAAACCTGTTTTCCCTAAACTAGAGATCATGTGGAGAGGGCAATATCATTCCCCCTAGAGACTTCACATTAGTGAAGTGTTTCTTTAAACTATTTGTTCCCACAGGGGAGAATAAAAAGTTGAATCAATTTTCTGCCCACCTTTGAACACTCTACAAGGGAGATATGCCCCCATGGCAACACTCCTCTCTTGGTTGTTCTCTGCCCACTTGCATGGTCCCTGTAGTAGTTAGCAAGAGTGGTGATAGGGGCAGAGGAGTAAGGAGGATTACTACTATTGAGTATGTTCTGACAATAGCAGTAGCACTGATTCTCTTCATATAGCTGCACCCCCACCCCACCCCTGCCCTGCCCTGCCCTGCCACTGTAGTGACAAGCAAAAGGGAAATTGTTAGAACTGGTTGATTCAATGGGTCTGTTTTGGTGGCAACTAATGATAGGATTTTGGTCATTATATCATAGAAACACAGAGTTGGCAATCAACTTGCTCAGCTATCCTTGCCCTGATCTGCTGCATCTTTCCCCCCTCCCGGCATGACCATGTAGTGGCTAGTGGGGAACTGCTGAGCAAGAAGGATCATTCTTGGCTATATTCTGATAGCCAGCACATAATGAGACATCCTTATGGCCCCCTGGATGTCTGCCAGAGGTCTCAGAGGATGATGCCATCATCATGCATAGTCGCTGATGATGATCTTCCTTGCTTGAGTGCCCTCTGCCTACTTGTCTGGCAGTCAGAGAAAAAAGATGAGTCTGGGCTTGGTAGGAACAGGTTTAGTTCTCAAGTGTGTTGGAAAACTCAAACGGGGGTGGGGGAGGAATGAGAAAGGGACTGGAGAACCATTCTATTTGTCAGGATTACCTGATCTTTCAGAAGCCCCTTTTTCATTTCCCCTCTGAAATCACTGAATACAATTTCCATCCCTACCTCATTTCCCTTCAAGGCCATTCTCCACTGCAAGTTTGGGAAGGGAAAGCATAGAAGTAACAGATTCCAGAGTCCAGGCCAAAAAGTCTTGATTCTTCAACCAAATAGGAGAACATGAAACATACTCAAGCCCAGAGAGCACAGGAGTACTCAGTCAGAACCAAACAGTTGTTAGGATTGGTTGATTCAAAGGGTCTGCTTTGGTGGCAACTAATGGTAGAATTTAGGCCATCAACAATCATAGAGTTGGAAGAGACCTCAAGAGCTATCAAGTCTAACCCCCCTACCATGCAGGAATACACAATCAAAGCACCCCCAACATCCAGCCTCTTTTTAAAAAATCTCCAAAGAAGGAGACTCCACCACACTCTGAGGGATCATGTTCCAGCGTGAAACAGCTCTTACTGTCAGGAAGTTCTTCCTAATGTTGAAGTGAACTCTCTTTCCCTATAATTTTAATCCATTGTGCCAGGTCCTATTCTCTGGAGATGCAGAAAACAAACTCTCCCCCTCTTCAGTAAGATATCCTTTCATTCCAATGAGTCTTATTTTGCAGTGGCACACAATCTGCCATGTAGATTACTATTTGCCAGAGCATCTCCTTTTGGTGACTTGGCCTCCTGGGTTGCCTTAGCATGACTTTTACAGAAGAGCCAGTGTGGTATGAGTGTTGAACTGGGACTTGTAGGCTGAATTCCTGCTCAGCCAGGGAAACCTACTGGGTAAATAGGCAAATCATGCCCTCTCTGTCACAGAAGGCAAAGGCAAGCCCACTCTGAACAAATCTTGCCAAGAAACCCCTGTGGTAAATTCACTTTAGGGTTGCGATAAATTAGAAATGACGTCAAGGCATGCAGCAGCAGCAGCAGCAGCAGCAGCACTCCATATTAGTTTGCAATGTACCTCTTTCCAGAATGGCAAGAGGTCCAAGAGGCAGATTTACATTTCCCAATACGAAAGTAAAACATGTATGGGATACATGTGCTGTATTAATAACATTTGCCTTAATTACAAGCCTACAGGAAAGACTTATGGCGAAGACAACCAGGCACTCCAAATGTAGACAAAAGACCCCAGGGAACAACTTGGGCAGCCCTAAGGTGTTTATCCCCCCCCCTTTTTTTAGCTAACTCTTGTTGGAACCTGTCAGCTATCTTTCATCAGCTCTGTCTAGCCCTCTAAGTTCAAAACTACACACCGCTGGTTCTCTTTCATGCACAATCTACTAAGCACACTTCTCAGACTCCATACCTGCAGGTGAATTGCTCAGTCAGATGAACATCCACAACTATTAAAGAACATTAAGATTCCTTTGTTTCAAATCCCAGCCTCCTAGCTGGAGTCACTTTAGGCAAAATCATAGCAATAGACAGTAATCTGACTGAATAACCATTCTAACAATGATAGCAAAGAGCCAAATAAAATGAGGATCTAGCTACAGAAGATAAAGACAGACCAAGGGTCCACCTAGCTCAGTGATACCTACTACAGACAAGTTCATGACTAGGGCTGGAATGATAGGAGTGGATGAACATGATTGGACTTGCAACACAACAATCTTGTTCATCCACTCCTATCATTCCAGCGTTAGTCTGGGAGGTGGAGAAAGTTGGTCTACACCAGAGGTGGTAATTACATCAGCTGATTTTCAAAATATTGCTCTCTCTCTGTGTGTGTGTGTGTGTGTGTGAGAGAGAGAGAGAGAGAGAGAGAGAATGTGCAAGGGGGGTGTACACCGTGCTAAAACATGAGTTGCTAGTCATGAACGCTTTCTGGGGATCAGGCAGGAGAAATGTGGTCTGGGACATCTAGACAGGTCAAAGGCTACAAGAGCAGTATGCAACCCAAGGCCACACTTGTTCGATCATGACTGGAAGCAGCTGTCCACAGTATCAGGCAGGAATTTCTCCTGGCTCTAACTGGAGAACCAGAGAGTTGGAAAATAATAATAATAATAAATTATTATTATTATTATTATTATTATTATTATTATTTGTATTTCCCGTCTCTCCCTTCGGATCGAGGCGGGATTCCAGCAGTTGAAATGAAAAGATTTTTTTTTTTTAAAGTCAAGAAACATGCTTTTGGACTGATGCAACTCTTTGTTGTTTGTGTCTTATTCTGTGCAAAATTTGAATATTTTTGGCATAAAAACATTTTCTATGCATGAAGCAGCATTTTCTATGCAGAAAATACATATTTCTGTGCATTGAAATTACTGTTTCATGCACAGAGAATGTTTTGCATACTGAAAATCAAAAAACAAATCAAAAGAGCAAAACATGTGGATTCTGTACAGAATAAGTCCTGACCTTTGCATAGTCTTAAAAACTGCATAGTTTTTGAGGACTTTCTTGCAGTGGGAGGAAAACTACTAAAATTACTCATTGCTTCCTTTGAGAATAAAATTAGCAAAGAATGCCATTCCTGTCAAGGAACAAATTCCAAGACCTTTTGCATGCAAATCATATGCTTAACACCTTTGGCCTAATGCGCTGCAGCCCATGCAACATGAAAGCTGTTATGAATGCAATTCAACCCTCTGGAAGCAACAGTGGCATTCAGACAAATTCCTCTGATCAGTTATATTGGCACTATTCTATAAAGCAGTGCAACATAGTATAGTGATTGCTGGATCTGGAAAGGGGAGTCCTTGCTTGAGATTAGTTAGACACAAAGCACATGGCAGGAGAATTGGACTGCTCACTGTTTCTCAGCTTTGTCTCCCTCACAGGACTCTTTCACACTGGAGGAATTTCTCCCAACTTCGAATGCAGCCAATGTGAATTCACGTGAATTCGCTTGTTTAGCGAATTTACGTGAATCCCCATTGCATTCGGAAGGCATTTGGAATGACTTCCCATTACCCGAAAATGACCCCTCCTTGCCTGAAATTGCATGAGAAGCTTTAATTCGCAATAACGTGAAACCTATGATTGCATTTGGAGTGACTTCCCTTTTGCCCGAAATTGCGTGAGAAGCTCTAATTCGCAATAACGTGAAACCCCATGATTGCGTTTGGATTGCCCTTGGATTATATTTCCAATTTCCCACGTCTGAAAGAGTCCACAGTGTTGTTGCACTGGTGATATGGGGGGGGGGGGGGGAGGAATGGACTTCTTGGTCAAAGGATGAGATAACATGTGATCATCAAACCAAACTGTGGTTCCCAGATCCTTTATAGGTGGACTCTGTTACCAAAGCTTTCACCTTCCCTACCCCCAAAGGGAATGATATGCTATATGTAATGACAAGCCACAGCAGTCTGGCTTGTATATTCTCCATGTTTCTTCGGTGATATAATGTGGAGGTCCAGATCCATTTTTTAGGTAACAACCCCAAAGCATTTGGGCGCTCCTGTACTAGATTTTCTTGGATGAAAACTGTTGCTTTGCAGCCAGCAGGGGGAGCACAAAACATTATTTTGAAGAACTGTGTTTTTCCTTTTATTATGTCAACCTATGTTAAAAAAATAGCATTTAAGGAGGGGAAAAATCCTACAGAGATCATCTTATTCAGAGATCATAGAAATGCTGGTGCCAGGAGAATAGGTAATCTTTCTTGCAAGAATTAATGGATTCAGTTAAGTTAGGGTGGATTTGGGAGCTAGGATGTGGGTCTCAGGACTGAGAAATGAATGATGATGCTGGAACCATTTCAAGGGAGGGGGGGAGATGAATCTTACTGGCTGATCTACAGGGAAATAATCTTTGGGATACAGCCATTCAAGAGAACAGGGGCAGGACAAAATTTTGGAATCACTTTGCCAGGTGGTGTTATGGACTCCATAATGACTTGGCTCCTCTTCAGTTGCCACAGTTGATGTCCCAAAGGCAATTCCCTGTAAGTTCTGGTACCTACTGATTTTTTTAAAAATAAGCAAAACTTCCACCATAAAAACAGAGATGGAAAAATTTGGTCAGCTTCACTTTCTACCATATTTAAATTGTGTGACTGTCAAATTCTCCCCACCCCAGATATGAAGAACTTTGCAAATCTTTGTAAATTATTTAAAAACATTCAAAATGATATCCCATCTGCACCAAAATCTAATAGGTATAGTTACTACCAGTGTGCAGAAGATCAGGTTGTATCTGCTTGCTACCATATCTGTATGAAAAATGAAGGGTCTGTCAGGAAGGTGGGGAGAAAACAAACAAATCAACTCTGGTAACTCTGGCAGCATCTGCACTGCAGAAATAATGTATTTGACACCACTTTAACTGTCATGGCTCAATGCTATGGAATTCTGGGATTTGTTGTTTTACAAGGTATTTAGCTTTTGCTGCAAAACAGTGCTTTTGCCTCACAAAATTAGAAATCCCAGGATTTTGTAGGATGGAGCCATGGCAGTTAGAGTGGTGTCAAACTGCATTACTACTACAGTGTAGATGCACCTATAGGTGAACACATATTCAAAGCGGGACATTTGACAGCTAATGTAACGCCAACGTTCCAATTATTTTCATAGCAATCTCTTCCCATCCTGTACAGGAAGGGATTTGAGAATGTTGATAAATCTTGCAAAAAAACAAAACAAAAAAAGCTGAAATAAAATTCTTAATGGAAGCATTTGCCCAACTATTCCATGCCAGGTTCCTGGGCAGTGACAACTGGTAGCTTCCATGTCAGTGGGTGAATCCCCTCTGTGTTTTAATTTGAACTTTAAAGGAACTATCCAGGTGCTGTAGTTTATCCACAAAATAAGAATAGCACCTTGGATAGCCTCTTTAAAATGTAGGCTAAACCCAGAATGGATTTCTCTCTCCTCTGACATGGGAAGCACTAGCCACCACTGGGGATCGACTTGGAAGAAAGCAGGGTTCACTGTCATAGCTCCAGCTTGGTGATTTTGTTACTGCCATCTAGCATAATAATAATAATAATAATAATAATAATAATAATAACAACATTCTGCCTTTTCCCAAGGGAATCAAGGCGGATTACAACACAAAATATAACAATATCATTAACATTAAAAAATGATGCTATAGTAGAGCCTGGAATATTTCTCTTTTTGTGAACTTAAACTTCCAAACTGCCTTCTGTAGAAATATGCACCCTAAGTGACAAAAAACTCAGTGCCACATACAGTACAATACAAGACCTACAGGCTTCTCCTGCCTTTTGATGACCCATTTCCCAACAACTCGCTATTTCAATGCTTGCAAATTACAGACAAGCTTTCTTAATTTGACAGGGTTCTGCTCTTTCATCAGTTCTTCTTGCCTACAAAACTTATTTGGGACCATTCACATGCACTTTTGCATATATACATTATGTTAATTTAGCTTTTGCATACATTCAAAAGTGGTACATAGTGTGTTATTTACATTTTCTGTGGCCAAAATACAAGTAAAAAAACAAACAAACACAAAACCCTCGCTTTGACTTTTTGGGCAATTCCAGTTTCTGAAAGTCTTCTGGTCCCTAACCCATCAGATAAGCAGGGGCTTCCTCTATACCAAATTCAAGTTTTATTATCATATATCATGTTCATGAAATAAGAAACTGTAGAGCTTTTTAAAAGCCACATATCACACAGCTGCTCCTACTCTAAACGTTGATAACCCAAATTATCAAGCTAGGTGTACCTATTTCTTAATTTTTCTTTATAAAGTATACTTATTTGTTGAAGATGTGGATCTATTTGTAGCATTTTGGGGTACAGAAAGATATGGCTGTTTCATGAATTGTGTTTTACTCCAGTTCCAGTCTCTCCTCCCTTGTAGAAAGAATTTGGTGGTTATGCTTGCCACAGTAGATGTTTTTCCTCTAGCATTTTTAAATGTTTTTCTAAAAAGTTAATTTGAAACTTTGCACACATTTTCATGTGTGTTTTAGTATTCATGAAAATTCATACATATTTTGATATGCACTTTCCCATTATTTTGCAAACACATTTCCCTAGTATATGTCTTTTGGTGTATGTTCTCCCTAATTATGCGCTGTAATGTATTTTTAAAAACCAGACAATTACATTGCACAATTCTAAAATGTACAGTATTTAAAGGATAATTGCTTTTCATGTATGCATGTTTTAGTTCAGGAAATGTGAAGTAGACCTGTTTGTGTTAAAATGTGAACCAACTGAATTTCTCTACTATTGCTATGCCATTACGCTAATTGCTTTCACAGGAAAACATTTTATAAAATTCACTCAGCTACATTGCACATTTTATTCCTTTGCTAGCTCTCCAATTCCCAGGAATCTCTCCCTCATATTGCTGTATGTACATAATTTCCAGCTGATGTTTCAAGCCATGTGAACAACATATGACAGAACTATTGCTTCCTTGAACCACAAAAGGTCTTTTTGGATTGTGCCTAACTCTCATGAAATGTACACTGTGACATGCACTTTAACCTCTGCAGTGTTTCTCAAAAGCACTGGAGAAATGTCTAGCTGTATTATTAATAAAATTGGTCTCTGCCATGCCCATTGCAAGAGGAGAAGGAATCAAATCAATAAGATAAATGCTAACTCCAACAACCTTGAACTCCTATTGATGGGCAGGAGCACAGAAAGGTCTGTGAATCGATATTGCTATCTCTAAAATTTAAAGGTAATTGATTGAAAAACTGTAAATAAAACAGAAAAGAATCCATGATAGGCTTTGATCTTCAAATATAGGCCTCAATTTCACTCTAATTTAAGCTCAGGATTCTGACTCACAAGTAAGGAGTGCATCAACACCTTGAGTCCCTATGTTGGGAGAAAAGCGGGATATAAGATAATAATAATAATAATAATCATAATAATTCGGATAAATTAATAATAATAATAATAATAATAATAATATTTATTTGTATGTCCCACCTTTCCTTCAGATCAAGGCAGGATTACAGCAATTATAATAAACACAATACAATCAACAGAGTAATAAAATTAGAAAACCTAATACTTTAAAATGTAAACATATACCATATCAACAAAATTTCATAACATCACCTATGCATAACATCAGTTTAACTAATACAATACAATATCAAAAAACAATTCACCATATGCACATAATCAGTCAATTACAGTTGCAATACAATTACAATAAACATAGGTGAATAAATCACAATCCTCAAGTCCTCCGCTGGGTGGGAAAGGTCTTCCGGCGCTGGTGCTTGTTGGGGGGAAGTCTGGCAGGCCGGCATTTTATGGAGTGCCACTCCCACCGGCACTCCGCCCCCTCCAAAGTCCTCCGCAGTGGAAGTCCAGTGATTCCCAGTAGTGATCTAGGAGCCTCTTTGATAAACCATTTTAGCCTTAGATTTCACACAGGGTGAGGAGAGCTGTGAATTACCACCACTGTGGTTTAAAACACTCTCACATGCATGTTCATGTTCACACATGCACATATGCACCCACCTCAAATGCTACAAAGAACAGCATTTGAGGAAGAGACAAATAATAATAAGAATAACAATAACACTGCCCTGAACTTCCCATTATGTTAAAAAAGTGGAGTCAAAGCTTTAAAAGTTACTTTAAAAAGTAGTTTCTATTACAGTCTACTCATGTTTACTCATGTAGAAGATGAGTTGTCGACAGATGGTAATCCACCTAGAATGTGATGATGTCTTTCCTTTTAGTTTGGAAACTTAGTGTGAGCTTAACAGATGTGCAGATCAGCATTGTTTCTGTCTGCCCTCATTGTCAGTATCGAACTGATTTTCACAGATGGCAACTAGAGTTAGTACTGGAAATGGGAATAATAGGTCAGTTTAAATTTGTCCCATGTTGTCATTTTTTAAACTTTAAGTTCTTTCGATTCCAAATATGAAGAAATTTGTAAATTTTCTTAACTTCTTTTAGGAAATTCTTCCCCAAATGGCAAATTCAGTAGGATCCAGCTAATCCCAGGATCAAGAGGACTATTTTGTACTTGCCTGGTAAAAAAAAAAAAAGCTCTTTCAAGTATTCTTTAAAGATCTTTTCAGTTAAGATAGACTGGCAGTCTTAATTCACATGGTTGAATTAGAGGGATTCAATGCAAGATCTTAAAGAATGAAGCACTCAAAGCCTTGGGTGTGTCTGTCACTTTGACTTTCTCCCGCACTCATATCTGAAGTTTTGTTTCTTGAATATGGGAAACTTCCAAAATTTGAAAAATTATTATAAACAATGAACCAAAATTAACTTTACAATGGCCTGATCTAGATTGGCAAAAAGAAGTGTGTTCATGGCTGCATGAAACTCTAGCCTTTAGATGAGAAAAAGGGAAAGTGTGCCATGAAAACACTGTATTTGCGTTTTAGGGGAGAAGAAGCACCTTTAAAAAGGTGCTGGTTTTCCCAGCTTCTTTTTTAAAAACTGCAGAACAGAGCAGCTCCATCTAAAGGCTGTGGTGCAGCTGCTAAGCATTAAGGAAAAGGCAACTTCATGTCACACTTTCCTGCCAATCTAGAAAGCCCCATTGATCCCTACACTTGGTCAATTCATGTGTGTGAAAGAATTGCTACATGGGTGATTTTCCAACACAACCTTCTCAGAGCATGCATGGTTTCAAAGATTTGACCAGAAACCTAGGACTGTGGAGATCAGTTCATGGGGACCTGGCAGCTTCCTCTCCAGCTAGTATTGGAACCCACTTTTTCTGCCTTTTCCCCTGCTACTGCTGCTGCACAATCCTAGAAAAAGTGGACCTGCTGTGCTGACATAGTGCACCTATAGCAAAGGCAGGAAGCATGCAGCTCTTCAATAGTCAAATGGCATACATAATTTTGGTCATCAGAGTAATCCACATTTTCTCCATCTTTCCTTCTTGCTCAGAGTGAATTACAATCATTCCTGTGCCCTTCCCCCAGTATCAAAGTGAATGAAATCATACAGTGTGGAAATGGTTATTACCATCTTCTTGCTTAGGGGTCATGCATCTTTAGACATTTGCTGAACAACTTATTTTTAATTAAAAACATTGCTTCATAATAGGCTATGATGCGTCTTTTCTCTCCACTTCACCCACCTGGCAACACATTTTATGATAAATGTCATAAAATCAGAAAAACAACATCTTAGTTGCCAGACTAAAAAAAACAAAAAACCCAAACTCCTCTGTGGTATGGAAGAGTCATTATTCATTTTTTGCAGCATTACATAAGTTACTGCTTTGTTCACATTCTCTTTGATAACCTAACACATAGTCAAGATGAAACACGTTTACTTCACCTGCATAAAAGCTCTTAAAACTCAACCATCACTGTTGCTTTTATAAAATGTGTGAAATGTATGGCTCATGCATATTGAAAAGATTTAACATGCAATGTCCCAGAGAAAATGGACTTTATTTTTTAACAGACTACAGATGAATCCATATGGAAGCATGCAACCCAAACTTATAAGAGACTAGGTGGGCATCTGTTGGGGGTGTTTTGATTGTGATTTCCTGCATGGCAGGGGGTTGGATTGGATGGCCCTTGTGGTCTCTTCCATTCTATGATTACATGAAGATTACTGATGACAAATCCAAATGTTTGTACCAGAGCTTGGAACATTAGCTTTGAAAATTAAGTTGATCATGTAAATGTTAAAGATTTTTTAAAAATCACTAGCATAACCACTAATGATTGAAATAGTCTGATTGGGAACATTGTCTTTAATAAACTAATCTCATGAACCATTAGTGTAAGGCTAGACTAACAGCCTAAAGATGCTAAAGGCACCCAATCCTTTGTAATCTTGGAAGCTAATCGGGGCCAGTCCTGGTTAGTACTTGGATGGGAGACCACTAACAAATATCTGGTACTGTGGGCTGTATTTCAGAGGAAGGAAGTGGCAATAATTATCTCTGGGTACTCCTTGACTTAAAAAAGCCCGTGGGATCACCCTAAGTCAAGAAGCAACTTGAAGGCACATGCGCACACAGACTAGACTATCTGTAGAGAATAGCATAAAGGTTGTTGTTGTCGGTGTTAGGAAACCTTTTGTTACTGGCTCCTTCAAAATGTTGTTTTTGTCCTTTTTAAATTGCCTTCCTGCAACCTGGATTTTTTCACCACATGCACTATAAATCCTACAATAGGATTGTTACCTGGGCATGGTGGTAGTTCAGCATGTCTAGGAATTGTTGGGTGGGAGCAGACTTTTCCAACACATGGGATCTTACTTCCAAACTTTTCACTTCCATTTGTCACTTATGTGGAACTTTTCTCCTCCAGCCTTTGAGGGAAGAGAGACCCTGTGCTCTCCTCCCTCCTCTTGCCCTAAACTCCAACGAGGGTCACTGGAGGACATCATGGCAACTGAGGCTAGGCCTTATAAGACTCTGGGCTTGCCTCCGGAACTTTTCTTCTCTAGCCTTTGAGGGAAGAGGGAAGTTCCTCCCTTTTGCAATCCTCTGGAATCCTCTGGAAGAACCCTGAAGGAACTCCCCCCCCCCCCGAGTTTGTTTTAAATAATTTATCTTAATTGTTAGGAACGTTAGTGTTAGTTTTTCTTCCCACCTGTTTTGTTCTGTTAATTGTATGTATTTTCTTCCACCATTGATTTGCTATGTATTTTTGTTTCTGTTATTTACTGCTATTGTTAACTGTTATTTTATTTTATTGTTATAGTTTAATATATTGTTATAGTTTAATATATTGTTTTTATTTCATTGTATTGTGGGATCGTATGTTTTAACTACTGTTGTTTTAACTCTCTTCTGTAACCTGCCCCAATTGCTCATTCAGAGGGGTGGGCTAGAAATAAAACATTATTATTATTATTATTATTATTATTATTAATCTGCATTTCCACTTTCTTCCCACTCCAAATAGCATGTATACTTCATTCACTCTTCAAATGCCTTACCTGTTAAAGGACTGATTTATTTCAGTTATAAGGCACCAATTCACTCCAAGTAGAGCAATAAGTGGATTGCTTCAAAGACTAGTCAGTGACTCAAAAGTAGAGAATTCTTAAATCTCAAATGTTTGAGAGTCTTTGAGCACATGCAGAACACTTTCCTGTAGCATTGAAATACTGCATCCTCCCCTCCCCTACTCCCAATCAAAAAGTGTGGTCTCCAAAGATCAGTAGCAGAGCACAGATTTTGTAGCAGAAGCCAGGGATTCCTAATGCAATTTTAATGTTCAGGCATCTCAAATGTCCACTCTTCTCTGAACCCATCTCACTTTGATAATATAAATAAAAGTGTGTAGGTAAAAAGGAGAATTGGGGAGGGGGGGATTAAAAGCCAGGGCAATGGTTTGATTAGAGTGTTGGACTACAACTCTGGATACTAGGGTTCAAACCCCTGCTCTGCAATGGAAACCCAATGTGACCTTGAGCAGGTCACACACTTTCTCAGCCCTCTACCCAACCCAACCCTGTGATAGGTCTTCCTTAGGGTCACCATAAGTTGGGAATGACTTGAAGACATACACCATCATTACCAGCAAAATCAGAAGGGGAAGGGTAGAGACAGAGAGAGGAAAAAGCCAAGACAGAAAAATGGGGGGGGGGGGGGGGGTTGTATCTGAGGAAAAGTGTTCTTTTAATTATCCAAGAACCTAGCAATGTGTGCATAATATATTAAAGAATGGAAAGGGATTCATTGCAGTTCACTCCGTGTAATATATCTAAAAATTGTACATTATATAATAAAATGCAACATGTTATGCATTTCTTTTAGCACTAAAACTTCTTTTTCTGAGGAAGAAGGCCTTCCTGTTTTACTGAATGACACCCAACCTAAGGCATCCTAACCAATTCTACCAATCTAATATACTGGAACATATTTTAAACTTCTGTATTATTGGGGAGTCAAGAGAGTTAGTTGCAATCAATAGAGAAATGTTGTTAATCAATAATTTAATGAGTTAAGCAACAAGTTAATCACATACTCTGGTTTTAACAAGCTGTGAAAACAGCTGTGTTTGATTTGTACATTTATTACATATACTATGTGAAGCTCAAATCACTCTACATAGTCAATGCAGTTGTTTTGATGAAAAATATCTGTTGTCCTTTGCCACACATTTTACAGAATATGTAATGATCACAGAAAAGTTGATGTACTTACCAAAATAGTGGAGCTGTTTTTGTTTTCTACTTTTAGGCTTTATGGAAAGAACAATGCATTCTGGGATATGTCTAGAGAATTCCACCAACAGTAAAGCATGCTTTGGGATATTACTACTGCATAGAATCACAATACTGTTAGTGAAAAGATGGGAATCATGTGACTTGCCACATATTGTTGGTCTACAAGTCCCAGGAGCCCTAACCAGGACAGACAATAGTGAAAGATGCTGGGGGCTGCAGTCTAACAACATTTGGAAGACCACATGGCTACCAACTTTATTTTTGTAGAACCAGTTAAAAGAAATGTCATTAAAGGAATGAGGTAGTTTTAACAATTTACAGAGCTTTCCCTATGCTCAACAATGAGATAGAGAAAGGGTGGAGGTAGGAGACATTTCTGTCAGCAGGTTGGCCTGAGAACTTCAAAGATCCAGATGTGAGTCACTACTGAGCCCACAAATTCATTGAGTGACCTTGGATTATTCATTTTCTCCTTGCCTGAACTACTTTGCAGCATTGTGTGAATTTAGGTAGAGTGAAGAAGGTTCATACACCCAGTTTATTGAATCTTATTTAGGTAGAGTGAAGAAGGTTCATACACTTAGGTTCATACACCCAGCTTATTGGATGACAGCTTATTTATTGGTTTACAGCCAGACTGGGAACCTCAGGCCTTTCAGGTGCTTTGGAACACAAATCCCAGAATTGCTTACTATTTGCTATGCTAGGTGGGGTTTCTCGGAGCTGAAGTCCAAACCATCTGGAGGGCCAAAGCTTTCTCAAACCTGGATGATAGGTTTTACCATAGCTGTATGCTGTGTAAAAGAATATCTGCAGCAGCAGATATTCATATCTGTCGCCAGCAATAATCAGAGCTCCCTTGATGAAAGAGGGAAAAAAAATGTTAATACTTAATTATAAACAACAGAGATTAGTTGCCATACTTTATTAAAATTTTGACTTATATAGCACCTTCAGTGCACATTTTCATTTGCAGAGTAAGGTGAAAAAGACAAGTCTCTGCCCCAAGGAACCTACTATCTAAATTTCAATTAGAACTAATTTGGAAAACCCATTTTAAATTTTGGATTTTATGATCCATGGGAGAGTTATTTCTCCCTGGCCCTCAGTCACTGGAAGTCCATTTGGCAGGAACTTTTAGAAAGAGCCCTGTTCTAATCCAGAATTTTTTCTCCTTAGTTCCATTGACCAAATAGAGGGGTGGCAATCTCCAGATGTTATCAGACTCTAGTTCTCTTCATCCTTGACTACTGGTCAAAGGGCTGACAGGAGTTGGAATCCAGCAACATCTGGAGAGCTGCAGGTTGTTCACCCTGAGTTTGGCAGATACCTTTATGAACCATTAAAAAGTGCTGCCAGGAAATGTTATAAAACATTCTGAAATAAACTACAACCATTGCCAACATCCATAGTAGTGACAGGCAACCATCTAGATGGCTTTCAAGGGGACTTATACAAATTTATGGAGATTAAGGCTATTAATGTCTACTAAGCATGAAGTGTATATATTATCTCCAGCATTAGAGGCATTATCTTTCTCAGAACCAGATTATAGCCAAATGTTTTCTTAAAGATATGCACCATTTATCCTTGCTGAAAGCGTAAGCAGAAAGAACTTACATTAGTCAGCTGAGTGTAGTCACAGCAGAAAAGGCCCTATTTCTTTTGTTATTTTTTGCAGATGACAGTCTCATCATATGTGATGATGGGACTCGGACCATCATCCACAGTTTTGGGTTTCATGGGGAAAGACTGAGAAAGGGGTCATGGAGGTGCTTGTTATGTCTAAGAGTGTTATGTCTAAGGCTGCACTTGACAGTTATTTCTTGAACAACAACTCACAGAGTTTCCCAGGTAGAATGGCCACTGGGAATTCGGGGGGCAAAATCCTATTGTTAGTCTCTGCTTGTTGTTGTATGCCTCCAAGTCATTTTTTTACTTATCACAACCAAAAGGTGAATGTAGTGTTTTCTCAGCAGGTTTCCTCAGAGGGGGTCTGCCACTGCAATCCTTTGAGGCTGAGATAGTGTGGCTTGCCCAAGGTCACCCAGTGGGTTTTTGTACTTGAGCAGGGATCCAAATCCTGGTCTCCAAGATGTAATCCAATGCTCAAACCACTAGACCATACTTGTTCTACTCTGCTAGAGTACACCCAATAAATTAAAGGATCTACTTATAAGTTGACATGTTAAGCATTCAGTTCAACCAGCCTTGTCTAGTTGGGACTCAGACTGTAGGGCTCAGACCTCTAGAATCTAGTCCAAATAAATAATGTCTCCAACACCTGCTAAAATGAATTGATCTAGGCAGTCTAACTGACAGCCACAAGGCATTTCCAACGATGACATAATATAGCTTGTCTTCTCATCTCCATCCCTCAGTTACATTTTTAGCCTTGTCCTTAGAGAAGTATTGAAGCTCACATGTCTGATCTGTCTTTATCTCTTCAAAGCAGGTGTCCAGAGGATGCTGCAGAGGTGAGGCCATGGCACAATTCCTTCATTTAAAATATGTCCATCCTTTAGACTTGAATGCCAAGCATCATCTCACTGCTGAGAGCAGCAGACTCCAGACTTATTTATGTTTTTGCATTTTGTCATTTCCCTAATTCTATGGGTTTGTAAAGTAAAATAAAGGATGACCTTTAAACTTCCTCCTTACCAAAATTCAGAGTAATTATCTTTCTAATTAAAGAGTAACCGAGGACATTTGAAAATAAGACCCTTTTGGATGACTAATAGAAGTCCTGGGGTGCTCTGTTTGCCTTGCTATCGTATCAGATAGTGCATAGAGTGTCCTTCCCTGACTTCTGTCTTCCTCCTAGCTCCTCTGTGTCTAATCAGACGTGTCACACCTCCATGGAGGTAAATTGGGTTTATTTGAGAAGGAAAATTAAATTAAGCCTGTTTAGGAATTAATTGACAGCCTGAGTTTAATCTATCACATTATTCCATTGGTTGTCACATCCGGATAAAAAAGATCTACTGACCCAATTTGAAACGAAATGAGAGAGGAAGGGGAGAATCCCCTCTCCAGCACCGAAATGACAAAAGATTAAAAAAAAAAATTGAAGAAAGTGGAGGCAGTGGTTTGAGCTGGGGTGGGGGAGGAGAGAAAGGGATGACAGGCTTTAAGCTTAATATTTCTGAAATGGCAAGCCAGTATTAGGAGAAACCTTTAAAGGGGATTTATATCCTTATTGTGTGAGAGCGTATTGTAGAGATGAAAGCACTCTTTTCTAAAATGGGACTAAAACCCCCTCTCAACCCCCCTCCGATCCAACATTTGTGCTAGCTGTGCTGGATGGGAATGATGAGAATTATAGTCCAACACATTCTGAAGAGGGCTGAGCTGAGAAACTTTGGCTTTGAACATTAGGCTAATTCTGGGAAGCTCCAGATTCAAATCACTACTGGCAGCTGTGAAGTTCACTGTGCGTTTGTGACTCCATCACTTTCTCTCAGTCTAATCTACCCTGTGAAGCTGTTGTGAGGAGGACGTACAGGGGAAGAGTCAGATACTATACTTACTAGTTTGGTTGAGGAAGAAAGGGAGAGTTGGAGAGGAAAGGAACTGGATAAGAATTTACCCCTTTTGTTTCCCCTCTTAAATATTTAAATGGAAATCCTACTACCCTTATTCATGGTGAAAAGGGCCTGATCCTGGCAACTTTACCTCTTGTGCTCTCTCACTTTCCCTTTCCTTCTGAAGTCACATTCAGAGATAATAGGGAACATCTTTGGAAGTTTTTAAAGAGAGGCTGGATGGCCATCTGTTGGGGGTGCTTTGATTGTGAGTTTCTGTATGGCAGGGGGTTGAACTGGATGGCCCTTGTGGTCTCTTCCAACTCTATGGTTCTATGATCTGCACAAATAATGCAGTTTGATACCAATTTAAGTGCTGCAACTCCATCCTATGGAATCCTGGGATGTATAATTTCACAAGGTATTTACTTTTCTCTGCCAAAGAGCCCAGGATTTTGTAGGATGGAGCCATGGCAAGTGATGTCAAATTACATTATGGTATTCTTCCTAAATAATATATTTTGCCATCTTGATCCCTCTTTGCTGTTGCTTGGCTAGATGTATCTTGGTTTTAATTTGTGAAATGGTGGCAGCAAGTATGCACACATACAGAGAGAGTTTAATTTGTGTCTTTAAGGGCCTAATTGGTCTATTATAGAATATATGTAGCTGCCACTTGCTCATTTCTCACAGTAACATCTAGCAAAATAAATGTGTTATGTGTCATGTTCAACATTTCTCCTCTTCTGTAAATGGGAGCCAACGAACTGGAGCAGAAGTGAGAAAATATGCACGTGATGATATTATGTCATTGAAAGAAATCTATTTATTTGATTTATAACTTGTCTTTCCTTCCAGGTGGCTTGCCACAAGATTTGTAAAAAAAGAAGCAAATGAAAACTCAAAGTTATGGCACCAGCAAGAATGTTAATATATAATATTAAAACACAAACGTCCTTTTTCAATAGTAAGGTCCTTTCCTGCTGGCAGAAGACAACAAAGAGGTGAACAGCCTAGCCTTGGAATTCAGTTCCCCATCTTTGGAAGAGCCACTGAGAAGGCATGAGTTCTTTCAACTAATTGATTCTGGGGATATATAGAATTCTCAGCTGGTTGTGGCCACCTATTCCCTATAATTAGGCTTTGAGCCTATATATCTATAATTAATAGCCATTGGTGATACCAATTGAACATAAAGGTCCATGCCTTAGAGATTGAAATACCAGTTTAATTCCAAGATCATTCATTTTATAGATGTATTCTTGTGGTTCAATGCAGCTATTTGGCCCCTGGATTGCGTTTGTACAGTTAACCAAAACTATGCTGTTCCATTACTGGACCTTAGGAGTTTATGTACTACAGTGGCTATGTTCAATACATGATTGATGAGCTGTGAATTTCTAGTTCAGATTCCAACCATTAATTTGCTATAGCCTTCAGCTATCGTACAGCTCTCAGCTTCAGACATTACCTGCAAATTAGAGCAATAATATTGACCTACATCTTAGTTTCATTATTATGTCCTTTGTTTTTGTTTGACTGCCTCAGAAGATGCCCATTGACCGTGGCTTGCCAACTGGGTGGATGGAGATGAGCTTTCTTTAGGCCACCTTTTCTAGGCCCCTCTCCATATGGAGCAAGCAGTGCTCTCCTTAAAAGGCTGCTTGGTCATTCAGGATGCTGCCGAACAAGACTGTCATCTCCCGGTCAGTCTCAAGCGACCAGTGTCCTGAACCGCCTGCATGCAGAGTTAGGTCTGTGGCTTCCAGTGCTTCTTTCACCTGCTGTTTCGTCCCTCATCTATTGCTACAGGACTTTTTTTGGGGGGAGGGGATCGGATCGAATGTATCCTTCGAGCCTGTGCAATGGATTTTTCTGGTGAAGCACAGAAAGGCCTCACCCTTTAAACCAGAGGTTCGTCTGTTGGACCAAGCAAGCAAGGATGGTGGCAGCGAGATCCTCGGGTCGTAGGTTTGATTAGAGTTTCCTTCTCTTAGATGGTTTACCTTACAGGGTTGGACGAGCACCATCTGCCCGGGTTTGGGATTGGAGTTTTCCTTCTCCTAGGATGGTTACCATAAGGCTAAAGAGCCCATCTTGCCCTTTGACGCTCTTAGTCTGACCCTTCGGTTGTGACCTGTCTGGCATGGGAGGCCCTACCGGTGGTTGTTTATGCCACCGCCAGCATAGCTCACAGCTTCATTAGGGTACGCAAGCCTCTCCCCCACCACAAGCGGGTGTCAATGGAAAGGATTATGTCCATTACTAGGAAGAAAAAACAGGAAACTCTGTTATACCAAGTTCACCACAATGTTGTCAGTTTCACATCATTATATTCATAAACGCAAACTTAGGAATTTTGGGATTTGTAGTTTGCTGAATTCCTTTGAATTCTCTGCTTGTTGTTGCTAGCTGTCCTCAAGTCGACTCTGAATCGTGGCAACCCTGTATATGAGACATCTCTAAGATCCCCTGTCCTCAACCTCTCTGCTTAGATTCTGCAGGTCTAGGTCCAGGTCCAGGTCTTCCTTGATCAAGTCTAACCATCTGGCATGGAGTCTTCCTCTCTTTCTACTGCCTTTCACCATTCCTAGGATAATTGTCTTTTCCTTATGATCTGGCCAAAGTACAACAGCCTCGAATTAGTCTTCCTGGCTTTCAGAGAGAGTTCTGGTTTGATTTGTTCTAGAACCCATTTGTTTGTCTTCATGGTTGTCCATGATATCCTCAGCACTCTTCTCCACCACACATCTCAAATGAGTTGATATTCTTCCTATCTGCTTTTTTTCACTGTCTAGCTCTTACATCCATATATGATGATTGGGACACAATGCCAACTATCCTCACTTTAGTGTTCAGATTTATGTCTCTACACTTTATAATCTTGTCCAGTTCTTTTATAACTACCTTTCTTTATCCCAGTCTTCTTCTGATTTTTTTACTGCAGTCTCTGTTTTGATCAGTATTCAGTTCTCTGCTAGTAACCTCTAATTCATTTCTCTGAACCACAGTTCCCAAGGCATCCTTATTAAGTTAATACACTATAATAGTAAGTTGATTCCATCACTAGTCCCTTTCTTCTCAAACTACCTTAGTACCTCAAACTACCAATCCTGGACTCTAAGATGAGCTTGACAAGCAAAGTGGTATGAAAATCATATACATAATTTGTATTTCTGGTCTAATATTGCCTAGTATAATCTAGCTTAATCCCATTTATTCTGGATGAACTCGCTGTCAGATAATTTTTCAAAAGTTGCCTCATGTATAATTTCAATAATCTGGAATGCAAATAAATGGAAAAATGCTACTTCTGTTTGGGTAGGGTCATAACTGGTATATTCACTTTCTAAAAGGATGTTTTGAGCTACTGAGATCACCAGTACTGCTATTGACAATGATCAGTCAATGAGCATTCTCCAAACTATGAATCTGACCCAGGGAAAAATAAAAACTATTCCAGAACAGGTTAAATACCACTTTATGAGATAGAGAAACCAGCCACATCAATCTTACTTGAACTGAGTAAAATGTTTATTGGTCCTCATCTAGTCCATTACCTTGGCCAAACAGGGGCTCAAAATACCTAATGCTTTGCCAGCATTCAAAGAAAAGACAACTTGCATTTCACGTGCCTATTACTGACACCATAGCCTACATCCTTGAATAACTTCTTCCAGCAGTTTCATGAAGATGTTTAAAAGCTGAGATGGGATAATGCAGCTAATACATATTGCTTGGCTATTACATCTATGGAAAAGTGTTAATGATGATTTTTGCCTGGCAAAAAAAATGTACATATTAAAAACATTCAGTGACAGCCTTGTCTCATGGGAACAGGAGGATTCTGTCATTCAGATGTCAATTTTATGACTCATCTTCCATAATAAGTTGTGTGTGATATTGAACTGACTACATGTAGGAAGCAGAAATGAAGAATGAAATCAGAAGAATGAGATAGATGCAACTCCTTTCCAGTTCAGATCAGCTGGAGATACTGAATAGTCATTTATTTCCCAAGGCAAGCTGGATGTCTAATAGGAGAAGGTAATTAGATATCCTGTATTTTTGCTACACTGAGATGGAAATCCAAGTATTTTAGAACATAAAGTGAAAGACAGGGAATCTAATTAGGCTAAAATAGGAAGATATAGGAGAAAGATGGGTGAAAGTGGTAAAGACTGAGGTAAGGGAAAACTTCCCATATCTATTTTGAATGAAATGAATCAATTTCTTTTTTATGGTTATTATTGTGCTGGTATTTATGCAATATTTATATTTTGTAGTTCTCTAATCTCTTTTGAGGTGTTCTTTCGAGGTGGGAAGGGACACTCACATTGTGTTCCTGAAAAATATTTCTTGTTACATGCTTTCAGTCAAACCTGACTTATGGTGAACCCACCAATGAGTTTTCATGTCTACATCTATTCAGAGAACTCTTCCTCTTAGGCTGAGAGAGTGTGACTTGCTTGAGATCTCCCAGTGGGTTTCTTTAGCTGAGCAGGGATCTGAACCCTGATATCTCAAAGTCCTAGTCCAGGACAAACGCCTGCAGCATGCTGGCTGTCTTGGAAAATATTCATAAAATTGTTCTTTTTTAGCTCATAATGGGGGCCTAGCATGGATGTCACACTGTGAAGTCTAAGTTTCAGGATGTCTGCCATGGATTCAATTCATACTAAAGTCTTGGTGCTAGTCAGGGAATTGGATTTCAAGCAGGAATCAAGTTTCCTAAGAAGCAGAAATGGCAGTCAAAGAGCACCATAAAGATTCTGGGGCCTGGAGAAAAATGTACTTCTCTTAATCTAGAAGACAGTATCCTTCTTCCCTCCAATACCATCCTCTGAACTCCATGGTTAGATCCTAAGAATTCTATTGCTCCCCCTAGATGCTGTTTATCACCTTGTTTTTGACTGACATCACCTATGCAGCAGATATGTCTGATGCTTTATTAATTTAAATACTTGTCTTCAATCATTCTATAAAATTTATTTCAGTTTTATAGTATCCTTTTTGGATTCAGGGTCTGCCTGAACATTGCTGTTCACTTTCTTTATTCAGCTATTTTATCTACCTGTCTATCTATCTGTTTGAACGAACTGGCAAATGAAACTGGAATTGAAATGTCAAAGTATCAAATTGCTCTTTCTATTTTTCTGTTAGAAATGATACTGGTAAATTGATTACAAAGGAATTGAAAAGATGCTGCAAGGAACTGAAATTCAAAACAGCTATAATTTCTTAATTTAGAAATAAACAACAAACATTTTATTAGAAACTATAATCACAGTCTCCTTTGCACTCAGCCTGTCTTTTTTGTAGTTTTGGTTCTTTCTGTCTAACCTGCTTTGAATATTTAACCAAGCAATGAATTGCAATAATAATACTCATAATTCAACACTAATAATAAATAATAGCAGAATAAAACTCATAATAACAAACATATGCATTAACTTAACATTATAATCAGTGAGACATTTTTACAGGCACATTATGAAAGAATGTTCTTGCCCTCAAAGGTACACTACAGGCCAGAGAGAAAACTATCATTAAATTCCACTTACTTAATTCAGGTGCAGCTGTAAGATTTGTGTGGCTGGTACGAGGGATGTGAAAAGCTGTCAGTTTACTTTCCGTTGCATTTCTTAACATTCTGCCAGCACTCTCATCCCATCTAAATTCTGTGACATGTTTTCTTTTTCCCATGGAATTTTTGATGTATTTTGTTATACACATATTCTAATTAGGGTTGCCAGGTGTCATTTATTATAAGAAATAATCTTATGTGAGAACCAGAAAAAATGTTCTTTATAGGACTGATAGGAGCTCCTAACAACAACAACAACAACAACAACAACAGCCCCCTGTTTGAGGATTGGAAAACTTTTCCTTTTATAGAGATTGAAGATTGAAATTCTTGGCTTAGAACGTGGGCCCTTCATAAAGATACAAATGTGTGCATTATGTAATTTATGAAAGTGGACAAGATGTTAATTTTAGAGAGAAATACAGGGCTAAGTTTACTGAAACTGATACTTTCCTTTGGTATTTAGGCAGAACACAAACTTGTTATGATTGTCAACCTGGAATGTCATGAATTTTGACTGTCCCTTATTGCTAATTTGAAAATTTGGCAATACTAATCTTTAAAAAGTGCCAAGAAAAATGAAGGGGACTGTAACATTGAAGAAATATCCTGGAAAACAGTCATTGCCAGGAGCAGATCATACAGAACGGATGCAGAACCTCCCCAGCTAAGCAATCACCTCTGACAAGGATAGTAGCAGAGAAGATGCTCAAACAGGAAACCAACAACAAGGGATAACTGCCAACTGCAACACAAGGAAAAGAAAAGTGCTGGTGGTTGGAAACACATTGCTCAAGGGTATAGAGACACCTGTGTGCCAGCCTGACAAGATGAATTGGGAGGTATGCTGTCTTTCTGGCACACGTATCCAGTATGTCACTGACAACTTGCCCAAACTAATCAAGAACAGAGATTGGTACCCCATTCTCCTTATCTACATGGGCACAAATGACACTGCCAAGAACACCTTTGAGAAAATCACCTCTGACTATCAGGTGTTGAGCAGGAAGCCAAAAGGTATGCAGTATCCTTGTCAATTGTGCTACACAGGTAAAGGAAAATACGAAATGTATCTGTTAGGTAGATGTGTAAGCAGAAGAGATTTGGTCTTCACTTCTTAGACAGAGGACTACTGGATACAGATGGGATGCACCTAATGAAGACTGGGAGAATGTCTTTGGTGGTAGCATGGTAGATTTGATCAAGGGCGCTTTAAACTAAAGATCTCCAAAGAAGGAGAATCCACCACCCTCCATGGTAATCTATTTCAATGTTAAACAGCACTTGCCCTATATTTCAAAAACATTTTCAAGCTGTGCATGCTGGTGAAACATCAGGAATAAACTCTTCCTGAACATGGCCACATAGCCTGGAAACTCCACAAAAAACTATGGATTGTGGCCATGAAAGCCTTCAACTTCACAGTATAGTTGTTCTTCATTTGCATTTGGTATTCCTTCATTTTCTTTATAGAAATAGAACTCTGTTTTCTTCTAATGTGATTCTGATTTCTGAATGTAATGTGACCACCTCTTCTCTCCAAAAGGAAACAAATTTTATTTAATTTGGAACAGCATCTTTGGGGCTTGAGAAATATTTTATCCATCATTTCAGATTTTGAAGGATAGACTAGGCTATGGGGAATGCCCTAACAATGTGAAACTTCATTTGGCTCATCTGCAGTGCTCTGTAACAACAGGCATCATCTGCTGATGGAGCTTTTGGATCATGGTAGAAAGGAATATAAATTAAGCCAACTGGGCATGTCATGTGAAATAATTATTTGTATAATGCAAGGGGGGGGAGGACATATTTGTTTTTGATTAAAAGTGCTCCAAGCATGCAGTGCCAATATCTGGAAAGTCAGAAATATCCCCACAAAATAACAAACTACAATTTTATGCATGTTTCTGTTCTGTAAAATAAAAGGAGAAGGCAGAGAGAAAACAGCAGAAAGCAACATGGAAGGAAGGCTAACTAGATGGCTTTGAACAGCATTCTAGAAGCTTAGTGAGTAGACAACAAAATCCATTCCGATGGCAGCCAAATATTTATGAAGTGACTTGTAGAGTATAAGATGTTTACACTTAGAACATACAAACAATTTTTCCTTCCTTGAATAATGTTACTAAGGGGAAGGGACATCTGATTTTATTTTTGGCCTGTGTCAGTTTTCTATTTATTGATATCTTTGGTCCAATCTATTTAAATATTTAAAATAAATGTGGAAATATTTGAAAAGATGTTACACTGAAGATGGAGCAAGTTTGTTTTCTTTACCTCCAGAGAATAGAACTGGAGCAATGGATGCAATGTACAGGAAAAGAGATTCCACCTCAACATTAGGAAGAATGTCCTGAGATATATTGGACAGTGGAGTACACTGCCTTGCAGTGTGCTGGAGTCAGGCTGGATGGTCATTTGTTGGGGATGCTTTGATTGTGTGTTCCTGCAAGACAGGGGGTTGGACTGGATGGCCCTTGAGGTCTTTTCCAACTTTATGATTTTATTCTTCTTCAGTTTGCATTAAAAACCCCATAAAAACATTCATTTCTTTTCATACATAACTTTATCAATGTATATTTTTGCAACATACATATTAAAATCTAATATGTAATATAAATTAATGTCTTGAGGCGGTAATGGGCTGGATGAGGAAAAACAGACTGAACCTGAATCCAGATAAAACGGAGGTGCTTGCTGTTAGAGGGCCTAACCTGGATATGTAGGTTTGTCAACCAGTCCTGGATGGGGTCACACTTCTCTGAAAAGACTGTGTTTGCAGCTTGGGGGTGCTCCTGGATCCATTGCTCCAGATATCAGCTCAGATAGATGAAATGGCCAGGAGTGCCTGTTATCAGCTTCAGTAAATTTTAAAATGTGAACTAAACTACCTCCCCCCCCCCCCCCCAAAAAAAAACATCTTTAGCTAAAAGTCACTTTCCTTTCCTTCTCTTGCCACTTTGGTAGCAAATCTATAGTCTAAAGATCTTCTTTTTGAATCTCATTGATTGCTTAATAATGTGAAACAACACATACAAACACATCCTCCTGGTCTGATTTGCAAGGTCTTCTTTGCCCACTGTTCCGTCTGCCAGAACGACTCACATTTTTCAGCAATGCATCCCTGCCACCATCCCCAACACCAGCTGCACACAAATGTCTGTCCATCATCATAGAGTGATTTAAGTACAATGCCTGCTGGGGTATCCAAGTTGCAAGGAAAACATTGACCAGCAACGGAGAAAGGAAAATGGTAGACTTGAAGCTTCTGAAAAAAAGAAGATTTAGGAGGGCAGTGGAGCCAGGGTGTCAGAAAGGGGAGAGAAGATCTGGAGCAGCATGAATTAACATGCTGCCTGATTCATGGGTGTCAGTTGTCTCTGGCTGTGCTAACTATCAGCAGTTCCCATCTCTTTGCTTTTCTAAACCCATCCCTTGCATCATCATCTGTCAGCTAAGCAAATGAACAGCTTCTTGACAAACACAGACTTGCATTTGCTGAAGGGCGCAAATCCTTCAGATCTGCCCATGAACCAACCATTTTATCCAATAATTTATTTGATTTCAAAGAGATTGCTGTTTCACTTCTGACATCTCTTGGTATAGCCTTGGCTCAGTAGGCCCGCATGGATAATCCTGTAAATTTAACAACTGCAAGGTCATATCCCCAGTCTGAAAGAAGATGTTTTAAAATCCTTCAGATTTTATACAGATGTGTATCTCAATGTAAATCAGGAAATCTGAAAACTCCTGATGTATCATACCTGGCTGTGGCTCAGATAAAGGGAAAAGGTAGGGACCAGATTCTTATACATGACTACAATCTCTTAAACCTGCTTTTTGTTTCCCTTTTTGCAACCAAATTTTGGGACAAGGTGGGATATAAATCAAATAAATAAAAATGAGACATGCATTTTATAAGTTTGATCTTAGTGCTTGCTATTTTTTTTTAAATCAAAACACTCAGCAGCCATCATTCATTTTGTGTTCATGACAGAAATAAAAAGGCACACAGAATGTTAATAACTCAATAATGTTTATTATCTGCTCAGAGATAGCAGATATCTGATTTTTGCTATTTCTTTCTTTTTTTCAAAACACAAGAAAGGGTGTTTATATGGTGTTGACTGTCACGTTAAGAGGCTGTAGCTTTGATAATGAATTATAATCTGAAGATCACCGTGAATAGGTTACACATAGAACAGGTGTTAGTGGTAAGAGTAAAGTAATAAGAATCCATTTAGTGCCTGAGTCTGAAATGGTTTTGCTCTGCTGAATAAAGTTCACTCCACATTTATCTCTCTCGAGGGGGAAATGTTACCTTTATTTTAAACTGATCACCTCCTCCCAAGGCTAGTGGACAGAACAGGTCAGATTTTCTCATAATTAATTTGATGCAAGAAGAATGCTCATGTATTGTTACTGTTGTTCTATGCCTTCAAGCCATTCTGACTTATGGTGACCCTAAGGCAACCGTTTCTTGAGGTTTTCTATGCAAGATTTTTCTCAGAGTTTGCCACTGCCTTACTTTCCTACGGTCACCTAGTGGGTTTTATGGCTGAGCTGGAAATCAAACCCTGGTCTCCAGAGTCATAGTCTAACGTTGAAACTGCTATGCCACACTGGCTTGTTTAATGCATTACCTCCAGCCAAACCAGAAAGCTTTGATAAGCTTGAATTAGCATAGATAATGCTCACAACTTGCTGTCAAGCCTAACTTTTTTTAAGAAGTAAAAAAAAAAATGTTTCTCTACTTCAATTTAAGTCCTGTGTGTTCAGTGAGATGTAACACTCAAGAGCTTGTGTATAAAATAAGATTGTAACCTAAACCCTTATAATGATAACTCTGGAAAACAGTGTAGCCTGATCTTATACTCATCAAATATAAGCCTTGTGGAGCTGCCCTAATCTGACTGAGATGATGGCTATGTCTGGATCAGAGCTTAGAAACCATAATTTTTAATTTCGATTACTTTAGCTAAAGAACTCAGGGACCTGTAGTTCAGACAGATACTGTTCCTCAGCTCTGGTCTAGATCATGGTTGCTGCCTTCCTGACTAGAAATAGCTCTCTAGGCTTTCTGGTTTATGTCCTAGTTGAAAAAAAGAAATTTCCTATGCTTAAAAAAAACCTCAGGACCTGCCCAAAATATGGCAAAATTGAGTAGTAGTAGGAGTGGTAGTAGTAGTAATTTCAAATGAAAGATGAAACAATCATTTTTAACTGGATTATTTATTTATTTATTGTACTTTTTGGGAAGGAAGTGGTGAACATCCTGTGGGGAACTAAGGATGGAATGGAAATTCATCAATTTAATGACTGGAGTTGAATTTGGAGTTTCCACTTGAAAAAACATATGCAAGAAGAAAAATGCCAAGCTGAAACTTCTGCTTTTTTGGTGTTCCCAGTACAACATAAACTGCACACTTTTTTGAGAACTGTGCAAAAGTTTGAGTAACTGCACAGTTTTCCAATAAAACTCTATACTTGCCATCTCTTCACTGTGTAAACTGCACAGAAAAAAAAGATCTACCAACCTTTATTGTTTTTCATGATATACTTGGGAAAGAGCCAGCATGGAGTAGTGGTCTGAGCATTTGACTAGGTCTCTGGAGAGCATAGAATCATGGAATCATAGAGTTGGAAGAGACCACAAAGGCGATCCAGTCCAACCCCTTGCCATGCAGGAACTCCCAATCAAAGCATCCCTGACAGATGGCCATCCAGCCTCTGCTTAAAAACCTCCAAAGAGGGAGACTCCATTACAATCCGAGGGAGTGTGTTCCACTGTCGAACAATCCTTACTGTCAGGAAGTTTCTCCTAATGTTGAGGTGGAATCTCTTTTCCTGGAGCTTGCATCCATTGTTCCGGATCCTGTTCTCTGGAGCAGCAGAAAACAAGCTTTTTCCCTCCTCAATATGACAGCCCTTCAAATATTTAAACAGGGCTATCATATCTCCTCTTAACCTTCTCTTCTCCAGGCTAAACATCCTCAGTTCTCTAAGGCGTTCCTCATAGGGCATGGTTTCCAGACCCTTCACCATCTTAGGTGCCCTCCTTTGGACATGCTCCAGTTTCTCCGCATCCTTTTTAAATTGTGGTGCCCAGAACTGGACACAATATTCCAGATGGGGCCTGATCAAAGCAGTATAGAGTGGCACTATTATTTCCTTTGATCTAGACTCTATACTTCTATTGATGCAGCCTAAAATAGCATTGGCCTTTTTAGTTGCTGCATCGCACTGTTGACTCATGTTCAACTTGTGGTCTACTTGGATTCCTAGATCCCTTTCACATGTGGTCTTGTTCAGCCAGCTGTCCCCCATCTTATAACTGTACATTTCATTTTCCAATCCTCAGTGCAGTACCATACATTTCTCTGTGTTGAATTTCATTTTGTTAGTTTTGGCCCAGCTTTCTAGTCTATTCAGGTTGTTTTGAATTTTGATCCAAATTAGCTACTCCTCCTAATTTGGTGTCATCTGCAAATTTGATAACTAGGCCCCCAATACTGTCATCTAAGTCATTAATAAAGATATTGAATAGCACTGGGCCCAGGACAGAGCCCTGTGGGACTCCACTTGTCGCTTCTCTCCAGGATGAAAAGGAACCATTGTTGAACACCCTTTGGGTGCGGTCAGTCAACCAATTACAAATCCATGTAACAGTTACAAGCTTGTTTGAAAGAATGTTATGGGGAACCTTGTCAAATGCCTTACTGAAATCAAGATACACCATATCCACAGCATTCCCTTCATTTACCAAGCTGGTAATTTTATAAAAAAAAGAGATCAGATTTGTCTGACATGACGTGTTTCTCTGAAACCCATGTTGGCTTTTTGTGATTATGGAATTATCTTCTAGATATTCACAAACTCTGTTTAATTATCTGCTCCAGAATCTTTCCTGGAATTGATGTCAGACTAACTGGACGATAATTGTCGGGATCCTCTTTTTTTCCCTTTTTGAAGATGGGGACAATGTTTGCCCTCCTCCAGTCTGCTGGGACTTCTCCTGTTCTCCAGGAGTTCTCAAAGATTATTGCCAATGGTTCTGATATTACATTTGCCAGTTCTTTTTATACCCTTGGATGTAGTTCATCTGGTCCTGGTGACTTATATTCATTTAGATTAATCAGGTATTCCTGTACTATCTCTTTACTTATTCTGTGCTGAAATACTCCTATTCTGTCCCCTGGTCCACTGTACTCAGGTTGAACACCCTTTGCCTGTTCCGAAAAGACTGAAGTAAAGAAGGTGTTGAGTAATTCTGCCTTTTCTCTGTCGCCTGTTAGCATTTTGGCATCTTCTCCACACAGCGGCCCTATCATTTCCTTCTTTTTCCTTTTGCTGCGGACATACCCATAAAAGCCCTTTTAGGTTTGAATCCTTGTTCAACCATGGAAACCATACTGGGTGACACTGGGCAAATCTCTCTTTCTCAGCCTCAGAGAAAGGCAAAGGCAAGCCACCCTTGAACAAATATCATCAACTAAATCTCATGATAGGTTCTTTTAGAGTAGCCATTAAATCAAATGACTTGAAGGCACAGAAGAACAACTTGAGAAAAGTACAATGCACAAAATGAATTTGCACACCATATTCCTATATAAACAATGGAGTGAAGGATTCAACATCATAGCAAGTTCTGGTGTTTTAGAAAAGTGACTGAAAATCAGTTACATAAAAAGAGTGTGAATTTGAGAATTTATGCTTACATACACTTTAATTTGGAATTGTCAGGGAGAAGGGAAGACAAGCAATGTTACACAGCACAAAACTTGGGCTGACTGAATGTGCATCCTTTGCTAGTTTGCACAACTCAAATGTTGCAAGGAATCTCAATCTGACTGAAGCTGCCCTTTGCAAGTTTTAATGTTGCACAATTTTCCATAAACTGAACAATCTTCAGGAAAGGCTGTGCACTTCTTAGGAGGAACACCATGGTTTCTGGGAAACTATATGGTTTTCTGGACAAGTTATATTACTTTCATTACAGGAAAAGGAAAATTCTTGAGTGGGGGGGCGAGGCTGAATCATTGTTTTCAACATCTACTAGGAGTCAGAAAATCAAGATTCAACATCAGCATGGGGAACTCAAAAATTGTCTGAAAGGTCCATATACATCCTGTGGGTTTCACTTTTCCTGATACGGGGTTAGGCTGATGGACAGATGAGCTCTGTAAATCTTTAGACGGTTAGGTTCTGCACTGCAAACTACAAAGAAAGCCGAAGTTCAGCTCTCTGTTCCTACTGCCACAAGCCAGAGGAGCAAACTGAATGTTTCATCTAAGGGCACAAAACATTTTGTGCCTCTTTATTGTTGTTGTTAACTGCCCTTGAGTCAATCTCAACTCATGGTGAGCCTGTGAATGAGACATCCCCAAGACTCCCTATCCTCCACTATTCTAAGCTCTTGCAGATTCATATTCGTGACCTCCTTAATTGAGTCTATCCAACTAGCATGTGGTCTTCCATTCTTTCTCCTTCCCTCCACCTTTCCTAGCAGTATTGTCTTTTCTAATTATTTATGCCTTCTCATGATGCGGCCAAATGCCTAACACAACCCTGCTTAAGTATTTTTTTAAAAAATCCTAGCTATCGGACAAATTAAAGGTTTGTTTAGAAAATAACTTTGGCAGGATACTTTTTTGGATTCCCAAATGCTGGCTGAGGGCGATTCTGGGAGCAATAATGAAAAGTAACTTTCTCAAGTCTAGACTTAAGTTTGTATTTTCAAATGTTATGTTATCAAGACTGAATCAGAAATTTGACATACTGGCAGATTATTAGTGGGATGAATGAAAACCAAAGCCTTTGCTGACAAGATGAAAGACTACTGTGCACAACAAATATCCAGATTTTGAATAAAAAATGTTTCTGCCATGTAGTGGTGAATAGACTAAGCTGTAAACAAGGAAACTCTTTATTTTCCCATTACTCTGCCATCCTCTTGTTATGCAACCTGAACAGCTATCTTTTAATCTTCCCCTCTCCTATTCTGCTACAAAATATGCAGCACAAAAAAGTGAACTATTTTACAGAACTGTTGTAAAGGCTACCAACATAATGTAACATGAAACATCCTGAACTTTCTAAAGTAGTACCTTTCATGCTATCTGATCTATTGTTCTTGTTATTTGCTGTCAAGTCAACTGACATGGAGTCCCTATCAATGAGAGACCTCCAAGAGCCCTGGTCATCAACTGCCTGACTCATGTCTTAGAAACTCATGCTTATGGCTTCCTTGATTGAACCAATTTACCTATAATTCAGTCTTCCTCTTTTCCTACTTCCTTTCACTTTAAGGAACATTATTGTCTATTCCAATGAGTCATATCATCTCATGATATCTTGCCAAAACACGACAGCCTCTCTTTAGTCATTGTCATTTCTAGTGATTGTTCAGGCTTGATTTGCTCTAAGACCCCATTCATTTGCATTTTTATCTGTCCATGGTATCTGTAGAAGTTTTCTCCAACATCACATTTCAAATGAATTTTCTTCCTGTCAGCTTTCTTCACTGTCCAGACATAGAAACTGGAAATACTATGGTCTGAATGATTCTCATTTTAACATTCAATGAAATGTCTCTACACTAGAGGATCTTATCTAGTTCCTTCATAGCCGCCCTTCCAAGTCTTAGTCTTCTTCTGATTTCTTCACTGCAGACTCCATTTTCATTAATGATTGAACCAAGGTACAGAAAATCATTTAACTATTTCATTGCCTTCATAACCCACTTTAATGTTATGTTTTGTCATCTTAATATCCTGCTGTAATCCTGATTTTGTCTTCATTAACATTTATTGCTGATTGTCTCTCTGACAGTGGAGATCCTATTGGTAGCTGTGCTACTTTCAGCGGTCCTACCATCAAGATCACACAATTCCACCACCATAGAAAGGTAATTCCAAGGGGGATATCTGATACGGGAGGCTAACATTTTTTTCTCCAGTGTCCCAGGGCTGGCACCATATTTATGTCCATTGGCTATAATTATTTCTTTCTTTTCTGGAAACTTACCAGGAACTGGCAGCCAATGGCCCAGGGACTGGCAGTGACCACCTCTTTGAATAACACTGTTCCACAGTACTTTATGGTCAATGCTCAATGTTATCAGTAACCAGGGACTTACAAAGGCTGGATTCTGTTTCAGTGCTTACTACAGAGTCATATTTTTATCATTCCAAAGTACAGTTTTTCAAATGACTTTAAATAATGCATTACGTTCTGTCAGAGATGTAAGCTTGAATGAAGAGTAACGCCTTCTCTAATGATGGAAAACACTGAAGAATTTTGTAATCGGGCAGAAATGAAAGATCCTCTTAACCCTTATTAAAAAGCCATAATCTTAAACTTATTTGACATTTTAAGCTTTAAAATTAGCCATGGTATTTAAATGAGGAGGAATCAAAAAGATTGAAGAAACTTCATTCATTTCTTCAGTCAACTGAAGAGTAATCTCTACAGATTAAGACAGTGACCAAACCTGGGAGAAATGAAAACTCAAAGCACATTGCTAATTAGTTCCTATTTATAATATTCATTTCCCTCAAAGTCTAATGGAAAAATATAAAATAAAATTAGTAGATAAATTAGGGATACATTGTCCTTTTTTCTGGGCCAGAGGAAACTAAAATTGGAGGAAACATAGTGTTGTTAACTCCAAGGATGTCAACACCATAAATTGGTTCTAGATTAGAATCTACAATGACCCCCCCTTATTATTTTTAGTTTTAGGATACATTACAACAAGAACATTAGCAATCATAAGGACTAACTACTTTCTAATTTCTATTTATTATAAAATATGATTTTATAACATGGATAGAACCTACTATGGGTGTCAGGATCAGAAAACCCAGTTCCCAATAACCAAGACAGCATTGTAGTGTGGTAGAAACTAGAGATTTATTCTGCATGTCAAGACAGAAAACTTTCCTGGGTTCATTGTCAGAACTGAAAATGTTTCCCTTCTGACCATCACAAATACATTCCCCCCTTTCCATCCCTGATTGTTCCCTTTTGATCCAGATCAAGGGGGCCTTCATGTTTTCTTCCTTCCCCTCATGTGTCATAATTTCATCTTCCTTCAGGAAGAACAACATCCCTGTTTCACAGCTCAGATCCATGGCAGGAGAATTGGGGTCATAAAACCACAACTTCTTTCTGCTGCTAGCCATCTGCCCTTCCTGTTTGTTTCCCAGGCTTGGATTTAACATAATTCATAATTCTCAATAGCCAGCATACTATATGTCTGGGAAAGCAGCCAAATGGCTGATAAGACCACCTCAGTTCCCAAACAAACACACTCCCAGCCGGCAGAGCCAAGTCCAATAGCATAAGAAATTTCACCAATAGGATTTGTCCAGCAGTCCAAGGTCCCAGGTATCAGGTCAATAAGGCAGTCCAAAGGTCAAGGGTTCTGGATAATCAAAACAGGTCAACAGTCCAAGAAGCAAGGTTTTAGTCCAAGGAGCAACGGGAGCCAGAGACAGATTACTTTCCCCAAGAAAGCCACATAATCACTGGCAGCTAGACAAACCTTCTCCAGTTGCTTAAAAGGGCAGACAGCAGGCATTCAGGTGTGTTTGATTGCCAGCATGTTTCTGATAAAGCCTCCGTGACCTTCAAAGCTACTCCCTTTTGGCTTGATGCTCCCTGAAGGTAGGCACACTTCCCTGATCCTCCTCCATGTCCAAAGACTCTACCACAGGCAGACGTGGCCGCTGAACCTCTTGAAAGGCCACAAACTCTGCTACAGCATAGCTAGGGCCAGCCTCAGGCTCCCCAGTTGCAGACTCAGGTCCCAGAGGCTCTGGCTTATTCTCTGAGTCTTCCTCCAGGCTGGACATAACACTATACAGCCTTAAATCACCATGTCCTCATATCTTCATCCCTTAATACCAACATATCATCATGCCAACATGACAGAAACTTGCATATAGATTCTGACAATGGGGAGCAGTGGCATCACTAGGATTGGTGTCACTCAGTGTAATGACTCATTGTGTTACCCTCATAGGTCTTCTCTCATACCAGACTATACAGATCCTTAATAATGTTTTTTGTACTAATATTACCTGTAAATCTTAATTCCCATATATCACTGAAAATAATAGCAATAGTAATAGCATAAACAACTAGCAAAATTGAAATTACACCTTTAAACTACAATGTCACACACACAGCCTAAATGTATTTATATTTATATAGTTTCATGTTGTTAAAGTGAAATTTTGTGAGAGAATAATAAAATTTAAAGTAAAAACTTTTAACAATCACATGAAAACTGTGTTCATTTTAACATTAAACTTTATCATTACATGAGATACATTCATGGTTTAAGTTTGCATTGGCAAGAACGAGCCAAGTAATGTAGAAATCGTAGACTTCTATGCATATGGAAATATGCTCATAAATGAAATAATGCCAATAAATAAATAAATAAATAAAATATTCAGCATTTCAGCACTTAGTGAACATTTTGATGAAGCTTTCCTTTCCTGGCCTTTAAAGCTAAAACTAGTGAATTCATCAATGCCTTTGGAAACTGATTGTTTTTAATAATTGTTCTGGATTATTCTTAATTTTTGCTTCTTAAATTGTTCTAAGATTATTTAAAATTATGTTGAATATTTTTAATGCACTAAACTGTACATTACTAATTAATTAATTCTGTATCATGTAATTATACTTACAAGTTTTTATATGTTCTTTATGTTTTTATGTTTTACTGATAATTGCTTTTTATTTTTTGCAATGGTTATTATTTTAGTCTAAAAAGGTAGCTTTTCCTGTCTCTAGGAGTTGAGGGGACAGGAAAGCCTTGATAAGAGGAATGGGCAGTATTCATTTTAAAAATCAAGGGATTCAGTGGCTAATATCTCTTGTGGCATAGGATCAGAAAATCCAGCTTTACTAGTAAATTAGTTTGCTTTATCAAAACCCAAACAGAGCAGAGTAGAGGAATTTCCTTTGTGCAAGTGAATCAATTCCAAGGAAATTTCACCAGTATCTTTCCTACATTTCTCCCCTGTCCCTCTGAAAAGAACTCAACTGTGGCATTGAGCAGGAAGAACAGTGTGGGAGCATTCATTTGGGATAGCTGTTCAAAACTTTTCAGATTTATACACATACGATAGGAAATGCAGGGTCATCCATGACCATTGCACTAGTCTCTTGAAGTGAATTGTAGACCAAAATGGAGAAGACTTCAAAGACTGAATGTTTTCATGCCACATATTTTAGCCTCCTAGTGTAAATCTGAGAATCTTTATTCTTCAGTAAGATCAGGACACGTGTGTCTGTGCTCTGTAGGCATCAAGACTGCCTGTTTTTAAAACTTGCACATAAAAGCCATATTAGAGGGCTTACATCTTTAAAAAATTAGTTGTGGTTTCCCCCTTTCTGTTGCCAACAGACTTGCATGTGTGTTGCCAAGACAACTACCTTTGCAGACAAAAGGATTTGAAAACTGTTCAGTATATTTTTAAAATCCTCTCTGCAAGATTCCCTGAATAGTTATTTTTCTACTTATTAAGATTAGTGATCTAATGCATCTTTTACTGATAACCATTTAGCAATGCTTGGAGTCACACACTGTTTCCCAATATGTGATTAGAGCTACTATATCACAATATTCTAAGCAAGTAGCTTGTGAAGTTTACAGTGGATAAAGACAGGCTCGAGGTTTTTAGGGGGTCTTTGGGATTCTCAAATGGAGAAAAAAAATTTACTGCCTTGTAATCATTGCTTTTCTTGTTCCCAGCAGATCATTGGAACTGGTGCCTGGTCAGTTTAGGCTAATAGTTTGCATATCTTTCCTAGAGAGCCAGCATATTGTAGTAGTTTGAGTGTTGGACTAGAACTCTGGTAGATTAGGGTTCACATACTTGCTCAGTCATTGAAAGCCACTGGCTGACCTTTAGCAAGCTATACTCTCTCCGCCACAGAGAAAGGCAATAGTAACAACTCTGGATAAATCTTAAAAAGAAAATCTTATGGCAGTGCCACCACAACATGGTCTCAACTTTTGAAGGCAAAGAACAAGTATGAATTTTGATCTATATTGTCCTGTCTTTTGGTGCTTGTTCTGATTAAGCACTGGAGGGCTAATTATATGTTGCTCTGAACCCCAAGATAACACACCTATTTATTATTATGGAGTTTTGGAGACTATAAGATGGTTTTCACATCTTTACAATCTCAGGGGCTACATTTTGTCCACCATATACACCTCACTCTGCCTGCTAAGATCACTGGGTATATATGTGTGGAAATGAAAACTTTTGCCATCTTCTCAATTCTCCAATAGCAATAGAAAAACAATGTCTTAGGAGGCAGAGGAGATCATGCCTCTCCCTTGAGTCCAGCTGATCATTTGTACATAGGAGTTTGTTGACCAGATGTGATTAAGCCAATATCCACACAGGAGAGAAGAAAATCAAAAGTTTTATTAGCTGTAGTAAATAAGTGTCAGTGGTCTTATGACCCAAAAGACTGACACAAAGAAAAAGAACAGAATCTAGGCATATAACACAAAGCATCCTATCTCTGCATAGGTAAAGTGTCACAAATTAGCAAGTCACATTTCTAGAGCATGAGTATTAGACAAGTCATGTACTGCTATCTCATAATGACCCTATGTGCCTGCCAATCCAAAAGGAGAGGAGGATACCTTCTGGAAGAGAGGTGTGCTTTAGGATTTCTGATGTCAATAAGGTACCCAGAGTTCAGGAACTCTGTACATCCTTGTGAAGCCCCCAAGTGGTGCCAGATATTGTCTAAACTCTATCACTGGTTATCTCTTCTGTTTTCATTTATGTCTTTCAGTTTTGCCCCTATCACCTTCTCCCTGCATTCCATTCTCTCCTTCTCTGTCAGACTGAAATTAAAAGAGGTACTGGCTATATCTGGAAGAAAACTATGGGAAGAAGGAGGTAAACACACACTTGTCCATTCATACTGGCACAATATTTTCTACTGTATGGTATCTCATACTGGTTTACCATTTTCTCTCAGTATGCCTTATCAGTATATGTAGTGCACCATGAAGCCATTACCTTTGTTCATACCTCCATTTCTCATTCTAGTCTTCTTTTGTAATTTTTTTGTTGAAGGACTGTGACCTGGAAATCTTTCACTGTAAGTCAAGGAAGGTTGAAATGTTCTACATTTGGGTTTTGGGTACTGCCATTTCCAATGTTAGATTTGTATCAATTTATCCTATTTTGTAGAGACTGTCTTGCTTGCCCAACGTAGAGTGTAGGTGGCCATTGTTGGCATAAACTGGCATATATCACATTGGGAGGAGAGTAAGTAAATACACCTCTGATGCTGTGGGTGATGTTACCGGCCTCTGTAATATTAATCCTCGAGTAGTAAGGGGAACAGAGTTGGCATCTGAGTTTGTGGCAGAGTATTGTTCATGCATTACCGTCCTTGTTATGCATCCATGTTATGTTGGTTCGTAGTTATTTAAGATTTTGAGGCTGTCTGTAGGCCATAAAAGACCTCCCTCCCAGAGCGTGTGAGAGGGCTGTATTATTCTCCAGAATGGGTTGTAGCTCATTTATCATGCATTTGAATGCTGCAGCATTCCCTTTTTTCCTCTTCCTAGTTTTTATGCTGCAAGAGACTAACATGGTTATTTCTTTGAAAACTACAAGGACCACAGATTTCCCTAGGTCTTTGGTAGTGCACCCCTGGCATAAAAGAAATGGCATTTAGCCTAATGAGCTGACAATTTAAAATTCAGCTGAGAAGAAACAAGGGAGAGGAAAGGGGAGATGAAGAACAGATGAAGAGTCCTAGTAAACCAGATTAAAGGCATTTCTAATTATGCATCCTGTTTTCCACTGTGGCCAACTAGTGTCTGTAGAAAACTCTCAAGCAGACCATATCATCCTGTTTCTGCAGCCATTCTGTAGCAACCTATTCTGATCCAGGGGTGAGCATCTCACTGGTAGCACTGTGTAAATTTACAGCACTATATAACAGAAGCCATCCTCCTCCACCAGCAGCAGTTGCAGCAGAGAGGTGAGAGAGGCCAGAACATCCAGCCCTTTAAGAGGCCCAGAAGCCATCCTCCTCCATCAGCAGCAGTTGCAGCAGAGAGGTGAGAGAGGCCAGAACATCCAGCCCTTTAAGAGGCCCAGAAGCCATCCTCCTCCATCAGCAGCAGTTGCAGCAGAGAGGTGAGAGAGGCCAGAACATCCAGCCCTTTAAGAGGCCCAGAAGCCATCCTCCTCCACCAGCAGCAGTTGCAGCAGAGAGGTGAGAGAGGCCAGAACATCTAGCCCTTTCAGAGGCCCAGAAGCCATCCTCCTCCACCAGCAGCAGTTGCAGCAGAGAGGTGAGAGAGGCCAGAACATCCAGCCCTTTAAGAGGCCCAGAAGCCATCCTCCTCCATCAGCAGCAGTTGCAGCAGAGAGGTGTGAGAGGCCAGAACATCCAGCCCTTTAAGAGGCCCAGAAGCCATCCTCCTCCATCAGCAGCATTTGCGGCATAGAGGTGTGAGAGGCCAAGACATCTAGCCCTTTAAGGCTGCTCGAGCGGCGGGAGGAGGAAGGAAAAGCCCCACCATCAGGCCTCTGAAGGCTCCAGTGTTCTCCCTGGTTGGCACGGTGCGACGGAGCAGCGGGAGTGGATAGGCCGGACCATCTTGGGCCTACAAAGGCCCCATCTCAGCCACCCTCCCCTCAGCAACAGCGCTTTGCGGGCTGCGTGAGAAGTCACCAGGTTATTATTGGGCTCTCTCAAATCTTCCTCCCCCACTTGACAGCATATGGCAATGGTGGCCATGAGGACTAATTATTGATTACTAACTCTAGCAGCAACATATGTCTCTGCTTTTTAGTCCTTGTACCAATGCTACAGCAAAGGGTTCCATTTAGATAAGACAGCAGTCAACACCCATTTATGGTTTGCTTGACACCATCTACACACTGTGGGATAGGAATTTTGACAGGATTACTTATCTTTATCATCAGATAATGGAGCTGGGTATAGCCGGGGGGCGGGTATTGAGGTAGTGTGGGGGCAGGGAAGGTACGGCGGTAACAGAGTGGAGACATGTTACAAAAGAAGAAGGGATCGATGTTTGGTATCTATCCCTTCTTCAGTCCACTCTGTTTCCCAGGATAATGTGGAGAGCGTACCAACCGTTCCACAATCCCTTAATCTGCTCCTTTGCAATGTCAGGTCGGCCAAAGGTAAGACTCACATCATCCATGATCTTCTTGTGGATGAGCAGGCCGACCTGGCATGCTTTACCGAGACCTGGCTGGGAGATGCCAGTGCTGCTACATGGGCACAGGCTCTCCCAGCGGGTTACACGGTCAGCGAGCAGATAAGGGAAAGTGGGCGGGGGGGCGGTGTGGCCATAGTCCATAAGACCAACCTAACTCTGATCAGGAAACCTGTCCGGAAAACAGTCCACATCGAGTGTATGTACCTTAGCCTGAAGACCAGGGACAGCTTGGGGATTCTGTTGGTTTACCGGCCACCCCGTTGCCTAACAGACTCCCTGACTGAGCTGACTCAGCTGGTCTCTGAGTTGCTGTTGGAGTCCCCCAGACTTCTGGTCTTGGGTGACTTCAACATCCCTCTGGAGACCAGCCCTTCTGATCTATCTGGAGCAGCTCGGGAGTTCATGGAATCCATGACAGCCATGAACCTATCCCAATTGGTCAACGGGCCCACCCATTGTGCAGGTCACACACTCGATGGGATTTTTAGTACGGAACAGGAGCATCCGTGGGCGGAGATAACCAAAACCTCCGCACTGTCATGGACGGATCACTTCCTGATCAAGATGGAACTGAAAGCCACTTTCCGTCCCCCCGGGGGTGGTGGACCCATTAGAATGGTCCGCCCTCGAAGGCTAATGGATCCAATTGGTTTCCAGAAGGCCTTAGAGGGATTAATGGTTGGTAACGCCGGTGATCCAGTCGAAACCTTGGTGAATACTTGGAACACCGATCTTCCCAAGGCTATCGACGCGATTGCCCCTGAGCGTCCTCTCCAACCCGCTCCCAATCGTAAACCCAGATGAAGCGGGTTGGACGACGACTAGAGCGCAAGTGGCGGAAAACTCGCCTCATGTCCGACAGAACTCGCCATAGGCAGCATCTTCGCGCCTATCGGGAGGCTTTGCGTGCAGCGCGGAAACTCTTCTGCTCTGCACGCATTGCGTCTGCAGAGTCCCGTTCAGCAGAGCTGTTCAGGGTGGTGGGGGAACTGACGCAGGTTCCTCCTGCGCCGAACCCCCTACTTGACCCGACGACAGCCTGCTGTGACGCGTTTAACACCTACTTTGCAGATAAAATCTCTCGGATAAGAGACGACTTGGACGCCAATGTTTTGTCAGAATCCATTGGCGAGGTGTCCAGCAACTCCGTTGCTGTCAGTTTACTGGATGAGTTTCAATCGGTGAGTACCGATGACGTGGACAAGCTCCTTGGCAGTACTCGGAAGACGACATGCTCCCTCGATCCATGTCCATCTTGGCTGGTCGTCCAGGGAGGGGATTCATTGAGAACATTCCTTCGGGATGTGATCAATGCATCCCTCAGGGAGGGCACGGTCCCATCGTGTCTGAAGGAGGCGGCTGTCAAGCCTCTCCTGAAGAAACCTTCCCTTGATCCCCTGGACAGGAACAACTACAGACCAGTGTCCTTGCTCCCATTTCTGAGCAAGGTGATCGAGAGAGCAGTCGCCTCCCAACTCCAAGCTGTCTTGGATGAAACCGATTATCTCAATCCATTTCAAACCGGCTTCAGGGCAGGACATGGAGTTGAGACCGCCATGGTTGCACTGGCTGACGACCTCCGCTTGAGCATTGACAGGGGTAGTGTGACCCTGTTGGTGCTCTTGGATCTCTCCGCGGCTTTTGACACTATAGATCACTCCATCCTTTTGGATCGGCTGAGGGAGGTAGGGATCGGGGGCACCGCTCTTCAGTGGTTCCGGTCCTTCCTCTCTGGCAGATCCCAAAGGGTGAGGCTCGGGGACAGTTGCTCTTCCAAAATTGAGCTTAATTGTGGCGTCCCTCAGGGTGCCATCCTGTCCCCGATGCTATTTAACATTTATATGAAGCCGCTGGGTGAGGTCATTCGGAGGCATGGAGCTCAGTGTCTTCAGTATGCTGATGACACTCAGATATACCTCTCCATGTCCAGATCGTCAGCACAGACTTCAGATGGCGTCTCTCCTCTTAATGACTGTCTTGCGGCGGTAATGGATTGGATGAGGGAAAACAAATTGAAACTGAATCCAGACAAAACGGAGGTACTAACAGTCACAGGCCCAAAACCAGGCTTGGGAATACAGTCTCCAGTCCTGGATGGAGTCACACTCTCCTCTAAGGACTGTGTTCGCAGTCTGGGGGTACTCCTAGATTCGTCGCTCCACATGACCTGTCAGGTGAATGCTACGGTCAGGAGTGCCTGTTATCAGCTTCGGCTGATACGCCAGCTGCGCCCTTTCCTGGACATGAGGGACCTGGAAACTGTGGTACATGCTCTGGTAACCTCACGCCTGGATTTCTGTAATGCGCTCTACATGGGGCTACCCTTGTGCTTAACCCGGAAACTTCAACTGGTCCAAAATATGGCAGCCAGGCTTGTAACTGGAACATCAAGGAGAGAGCACATAACACCGGTGCTTAAGGCTCTCCACTGGCTGCCAATTAGTTTCCGGGCGCAGTACAAGGTGTTGGTTTTAACCTTTAAAGCCCTACATGGCTTGGGTCCACCTTATCTCAGGGACCGCCTCTCCCCGTATGAACCCCCCCGCACACTCCGATCCTCTGGGAGGAACCTGCTACAGCCGGTGAAAACTAGGCTGTCGCAGACCTCCCAGAGGACTTTTTCCGCGACTGCTCCCAAACTTTGGAATGGTCTGCCGGATGAGATGCGCCTTATAACATCTCTTGATTGCTTTAAAAAAGCTCTGAAGACGCATCTCTTCCGGCAGGCCTTCCCTGACACCTCTTAGATCCCAGCTCCAAATGGGACCTATAAATTGACCCCTTGCCTGGTGTTATCTTTTCCTCAATGTAAGAACTATGGAGGATGAATCATGTTTTTAATGTTGTTGATTTTAAATTATTGCTAATTTAATTTATTTTTAAGGGGTGGGTGGCTGGGAATGGGTCAATGAAGTGTTTTAATTTGTATGTTTTAATCTTGTTGTACCCCGCTCCGATTGTACTCACAGAGGAGCGGGCTAGAAATAAAGATTATTATTATTATTATTATTATTAAATAAAAGTTTAATAATAATAATAATAATAATAATAATAATAATAATAATGTATTTTGGTCTGATGAGTTTCCTGGATTTTTTTTTAATGGAGAAGGAGACAATGAATGGGGCTTAAATGTAGTTTGAGTTTTTCTGGGAATACAAGCATGTGGCTGATTAATATAAAACTGCTTCATTGTGCATTTTTCTAAGTGTACATTCTAGGCTTAAGAGCCAGCATCCTGGTTACAAACTTCTCCATGAATCAAAAACTATCTAAACCAGCCAGCCAGCCAACCAATCCATCAATGGTTAATAAGATAATCTATTTTGCAAAGAAATGCTACCATTGAAACTGCATAAAGTAGGACACCCTAAAAGAAAAAGAAAGATCTATCCAATCTTTGATTAATTATCTTTCTCTTACTTTTCCATTCTATACTGATCTGCCATATACAATTGCAGTAAACCTTACTTAGAAATATTTATCTCACCATATTTCCAAATAAAGTTGAGAGTGGAGGAAGATGGAAAACCAACAGTTGATCCCAAAGGGGTAGTGATCTAAGTCACATACGACTCTTTCATACAAGGCTAAATTGGAAGTATAATTTAAGGTCAATTCGAATGCAATCATGGGTTTTACATTATTGCGAATTAACTCTTCGCATGCAAATTCGGGCAAGAGGGAAGCCAATTCGAATGCAATCATGGGTTTTACGTTATTGCGAATTAAAGCTTTGCATGCAAATTCGGGCAGGAGGGGGTTATTTTCGGGTAATGGGAAGTAATTCCGAACGGAGCAGGGGTTCATGTAAATTCGCTAAACAAGCGAATTTACATAAATCCGCATTGGCTCCATTCGGAGTTGGGAGAAATTCCTCCCCGTTTGAAAGAGTCCATAGTCTGAATGAAAGAGAGAGGAGAGTCTGCATGCAAGAAATCCCTATCTATCTAATGAGGGGGAAAGAGAATGCAAAAGTCTTGCAGTGTCCAGAGGATGTATGTTGTCAGGACTGAAAAGCCAGTGTTGACACATCATAATTAAAGCATACAGTAATTCATACTTTTAGCAGGCTGACTCACCATTCACCCATAAAATCAAACACACTTACTTTCCCCTCTTTCCTATGGCTGTAGCTCTTTTTACCCCATACCATTTATTATCATGAGACTGAACTTAAAATTCCCAGCACAGTCCATACACTCTTTCCTGTCTGCTTGTTATTCAAAGCAATGTAAACAACTGCCTTACCAATTAACTTATGACTACAGGTGCATCTACACTGTAAAAATAATGCAGTTTGACACCACTTTGAATGTTGTAGCTCCATCCTACGGAGTCCTGGGGTCTGTAGTTTTAAAAAGTCTCTAGCCATCTGTGCCAAAGAATGTTTGTGCTTTGCAAAACTATATATCCCAGAATGTTCTAAGTTGGAACAATGGCAGCTAACATGGTGTCAAACTGCATTATTTCTACAGTGTAGATAAAACCTTTTTGCCTCCTATGATTGCCCAATTCAAACACTTCCTGAGAGCACTTGTCCAAATGCTGGTATACCATACAAACCTGCTTCCATGGAAAATAGACTTAAAACGTTTCTATTTCTACAGTGTAGATGCAGTTTCATGTCCCATCATCTAGTATTAGTACAGTATAACATGTAAGCAAGCAAAGCTGGCCTCTATTAACTATGGCAGGCAAGCTGAAAGACTCAGCTCCTGACAATCTAGAGGCCAAGAAAATGATATAAAGTTGTGCAAATATCTCAGAGGGACCTATTTGTCATTTCCTTCTTCAGGTGGTGATTCAGGAACTAGGGTTTGCTCTGTAGATCTCCATAGGATCTGACTAGATATTATGCTGTAAAGTTATACACACACACTCCAGATGGCATTATATAAGCTTTATCAATGCTATTGCCATCACCTATATAGTGCCTTTACTATCTTCTTTTTCACAACCTATTGTGGAAAGGGTGCCTTCATTCACTTCAAGGTAATGTTGCCAAGACCTTTTCTTTTCCCTGAGAAGTTACAGCTAATTCAAAATCCATCAGTGCATACAAGGAGTTTAAATTGTTCCTTCCAATATGTATTACTTCACACTTGTCTACAATGAAGTTTAATCTGCTAACACATTGCCTAATTATCTCATTGCACTGGGAGTTCTGGAAGCTCTTGCAAGTCTTCTGCCTGTCCAATCTTCCTGGAATAATTGTGTGGCTGGCACTCAGAGGGTCCCCTTTAGGATGTTAAGGCTACAAGATACATGTAAAGAGACTGTCCACCATCTCTTGAAAGAGATCTGATCTGACAGGATAGTTGTTTGAAGACCTACAAAGGCTGGCTCTCCACTTGCAGTGGTATAAAGCAGTGTGTGGTCCTGTTGGAACTTTGCACTCTGGATATTGGTCAGGGCAAGATTCAGAGAGAGGTGGAAAATACTTATTTAAAATGCATAGCTAAAACTAAGAAAGATGCAAGAAGAAAGCATCCCCCCCCAAACACCCTTCTATCCAGCTGTATACCCTTAAATTATTTCAGTGGTTACTGCTGCTGCTATGACAATTACTAATGTCATTGGTGGTAATATTCAAAGCTGCCAAGAGTGAATTTGGGACCTGGTGTTCGTTTGTTATTACTGTCCCCAGCTCTTAACCAGAAGCCAATCTATGTGACAGGCAGAGGCTGCTAGTGGGTGACTGAAGAGGGGTCAGATGGCTGCCCAGGATGCAAATGTGGGCTGAGCAGGAAAGATATGCCTTAAGTGCAAGGCTCATCCACTCCCCTCCATCTCTGACTTTCTAAAGGCTGGGAAGAGGTTCCAAAAATTGCTGCTTGTGGTGGGTGACTCCTAATGGTGTTTGCAATGGCAAGGAAGCTAGGATAATGGGTGGGTGTGTTACCTATAAAGCTAGGGTCCTGGGATGGCACCCACAAATTAATATGTTTAGGGGCATTTTAATAAAAATACCTTGGCTGGGGCAACAATCAGTCTTGGGATCAACCCTGTGTATATCACTTCCAAATCACAAGGACTCCCAGAGGCAATTCCAAATAGGTTAGATGGCTCAATAGCTACCTTGACAAGTGGAGTGGCCAGCTTATTGAGGGATCTAATAGAATGAACAAAATCTCTGCCCAATAGACCAAATTGCTGTTGTCTAGGTGGTGGTGTATATGTGTGTGTGTGTTTGTGTGTGTGTATTCAAAATCATATCTTGTGGCAGTAATCTTGGAATGGATGGATAAACTCACTGCTAAATGGTTTTCCAGGAGAAAAGAATGGTCAAGAGATGGAGTAAATGTTTGGACAATTGGTGAGAATATCTCAGACAATGAGAATCTTCTTCAATAGAAATTTCCTTTGTGTGCGTATTCGCAGCCATCTTCAGTCAGAATCCTGTCATCGACCTCCGTAGACAAAAGGGAATATGCTGATGTCTTGGGTGATCTCATTGTGATGGGTGCCATTGCTTCCTCCCTTTCTAGAACCAACTGGATTTCTAGATATGGTATGGCCCAGTTTCCACTTTAGGGTTGCCTTTCCAAGTCACTCATCTCAGTTTCATATTAATTGATATCAAATATGAAGGGTGATTGGGGGCCTGACCTTGGGGTAATAGATGGATGGGGTGTGGGGACAGCAAGGAGGGAATTTGTTGTGATGGGAAAGGGAGAAGGGACTATGATACCTGGAGCAGCTTAGACTCAGGCTCCGGTGGAGACTGGGGATCTTTCCCCATTTACTGCAACAGGAAGGTCACTTCACTTGGTGGCTATGGGAACAACTCCTAAGGGGTCCAGTTTCAGTTCCTGGTCTCTCTAGTGGCAGTTTTGGGACCTGAATGGACTGGCTAAATGATTTATGCAGGATTTCAAATTTTGGGTATTATTATTTTCTTTCAAATTCATCAGTTTTGCAAACAATTGAGAAATAATGATACTATCATGTGAGACAAAACCATGTGAAACATACTCAGGACCCAGGGCCCCTTCTCGAACCCAGAGCCTTGGTTATTGTTACCAGCTTCTGAAACTTCTTGTTGGCCCTGATAAAAGTAAACAAGAGCCCTGGTAGTGCAGTGGATAAATGCTGATACTGCAGCCACAATTTTGGAAGTTCAATCCTAAAGGAGGGCTCTCAGGTCCATTCAGCCTTCCATCTTTTCGTAGGTCGATAGATCAGTAAAATGAGTACCCAGCTTGTTGGGAGCAAGTGATTTCCACATTGTCAACTGCTTAGAGAGTGCTAGTTCACTGAGAAGCAGTACAGAAATATACTTGCTATTGTTATTGCTATAAATACACACTTTAAAATGACAGAAATACATAAGAGCATTACTTCTTCCCCCAGTTACAGCAGGCAATAACCAACAGATATCGCTGTCATTATAACAGGTTTGGTAGGTGTTCTTAAGAGCATGATTTTGCAATTAAAGCAATTTTGAATTTACACTATGTAGAGAGCTGAACTTGAAAAGATGTGGATTAATCCTCCTTCAAACCTAGTTTAACTGCAGGTTTTTCACAACGTCATGTGAAATAGCATCGATTAATCCTCCTTTAAATCTAGTTTAACTGCAGGTTTTTCGTGACATCATGTGAAACGGTGTTGCGTAATTTCACAATTTCTCTGGGATATCTTTGGATTAACCACTTGGTATCCATTGTGTGATATAGCTCTTACTCTCAAGGCATTTCATTTAATGTGCAATCAAAATTTACCATCCCGTAACCTGAATCCATTCGATTCAGCCTTGTCTTCTGTTCCTCCTTTTGTATGACACCTCTTTATGATTGTGAAGAGTGCACTCAGTTCCTCCAGCTTTCTCAGTCTTCGCTACTCTAAATATTACCCAGTTTCTTCTGTTTTTCTTCTCTGGACCTGTTTTTCCACTTCAGATATTAACTTCTTTTACCACAGTAATATCGAAAGATATAAAGGAATCTGGTAGCACCTTTGAAACTGAGAAAAAGAAATTTCCAGCATAAACCTTAATGGATTCCAATCCTTTTCATCACATGTCACTGTGAAAAAGAAATTCTCCAGTCCACTTCAATCATATCCAATGATGAGTCCATGGAAATTTATGCTAGAAATTTCATTTAATCTCACAGATGCTACAGGATTAATTTACACACACGCACACCCTTAACATACTAACATGTTTATTTCTTTAGATACTAAAGTAATACAGTCCTCCCCCTGTTTTCACAGGGGATCAGTTCTACCCCCCCCCCCAGTGAAAATGGAAAGTCTCTCTTGGCTTGAATGGAGACATGCCCCTATGGGGACGTGGGGGTGCATGTTGCGGGTGTGTGCCCCATTTTAATCCCAAGTATGATAGAATGGAGGGAGGATTGTATAATGTATTTGAAATCTAACTCCAGTATTCTGGACTCTGAGACAAGAATTTCAAAGACAAGATTTTCTTGGGCCCATTGTCATGATTATTATATCCAAACCTATATTTAGCTATGTGAGACAAAGGACAAGATGGCACCCCTGATTCAATACATATAGATAAGCAATTTTCAAATTGTGCTTCAGCATTTGACATGGGATAAAGTCCTATAACAACCCTATGGGTAGAAGGCTAGTGTAGGTGGCACTGGGCTAGCTATCTGTTGCATACAACTCCAAGAGACAGTAATAACCAGAAGGATCAGATGAAACAGCCAGGGAGGTGCTGTCGCAGATCTCCAGCATCTGTTGCCTAAGATAATTTTCTCACTCGATCAAATGATAGAACTGGCTCTGCCAACCTCACCCCCAACATATAATTGAGGAGGGGCTTGGAGAAGGTGTCCTATGAATCCTCTTTTAGCACTATGTCTCTAGTATGCAAAAGGATCTTGTAGCACCTTTAAGACTAACTGAAAGAAAGAATCTGGTAGCATGAGCTTTCATAGACTTGAGTCTGCTTCCTCAGATGCATCTGAGGAAGTTGGCTCAGGCTTCTTTCTTTCATTTAGTCTCAAAGGTGCTACAAGTTCCCTTTGCGTACTGGTTTTTCAGATTAACACGGCTATGTCTTTGGATTTCACCACCATGCTTCTAGGAACAGTTGCTATGCCCCTAATTCCTCTGAGCATGATTGACATCACCATAGTCCTTCAACAATAGGACCCTGTGGTGGTGTAAGTCTTAAAGTACAGTACCTTTAAGTATATGTGTGTGTGTGTGTGAGTGTGTGTGTGCGTTCCTTTGCTGCTTTCTCTTTGGAGGACAGTTTCAGTTTACGTAGATTACATTAATCAGTTGAAAGTTTTTTAAAACTTATTTTCCTCTTCTTGGGAGAAGTAGCTTACTGTGTAGTAATCTAATGTGCAGCTACTTTTAAAAGATTTCAATAGCCCTTCCAGGAAAACTGAAAAAGAAATAAAATGATTTCTAATTACTTGTTCTGTGGGAAAATCACATCTAAATTATGAGTGTTTTTTTCGTTGTATGTGTGTGCAGGTTTGAAGTGTCTTTATAATAGGCAGTCAAATCAGTCAAGGTCATATGTTTGAGAACAAAAGTGTTTAGTGCACAATTACAAGGCAGGGGGTTATATTCTTCACAGTAGGGACCCAGGAAATGATTTAGGGTTCATGAACTCTCTTGAGAGGCTGTGGCTAGGAAAGTTAACGTGATCTTTGGATGTTCAAGCTGGAAATAGTTTCATGAAAGAGGGTCAGTGATTTGGTGCCTGACATTTTTAATGTTGTGGTTTTTTTACTTCAGAATGGATGTTGAAAAATCTGAAAGAACATAAATGGAGATTAAGTGAAGATAATCTGCTTCCGTTTTCTTGTCCCATTGTTGTTCAGTAAGATATTTTAAAGAAGCCTATAGACATGGGCCTCAGAAAAGGAGGACAAAGGTGGCTTGATCCCCTCCAAAACTGGATGGGGGACTAAGCTCCCTCCATAAAATTATCTTAGAAAATTGGGCCACCATGGAACCTCTTCAGGCATTATCAAGATCTCAACAAAGGGAGAGAGTTATAAAATGATCTGGGTGACTCTGTGGTGGAATTCCAGAGATAACAGTGCCTATGACAAAAGGGCCCTGAATAGTAGCTTACACTTCAGTGTTAAAGAAAAGAACACTTGGAGTACAGATGGCGAAATCAGAGGAAATAGTAAACCCATCAGATGTTCTGTTTCACTCTTTATTAAAGATGGTATGCTGGGGAGGATATTTAGCCTGTCTGCCTAAAATATCGTCCCCAGCATACCATCTTTACTAAGGACTGAAACAATATGCAGGCATCTGAATAACATCTCCAATTGTGGTTTTCTCCTCCTCTTCCTCCTGTTTGGTTTGTAACATCTTGCCTGATGAAAAAGTCCATGGAGCTTCAAAATCTTGCAACAAGCGTATTGTGCATTTTGATTGGCCAATAAAGGTATCACTGAAGGATTTTTGTTTGTATTTAGTGAGATGTTAGGTTTTAAAATAATTTTTAAAATATATATGCATATATTTTTTTAAAAAAACTAGGGCCTTTGTTTTTCCTCCCATGGCCTCCCATTGAGCCTCACCCTACTTATTGAGCTCCAGCATTTTAAAGGGATATAGGTGAACACCGCAACCCATTTCTACTAAAAGGCAGGCATTTGTGGAGCAGTAGTGTTACCCCCACGTAGGGTGTCACCTGGTGTGGTCCACACACCCTGAGATAAGATATGGCAGGGATGGGGAACATGTATTCCTCCAGAAGTTATTGGAATACACATCCCATGATCCTTCACTCTTGATTTGCTGGAGCTGATGGGCGACACAGCCCACCATATTTGGAGGGCCATGGGTCCATAATGTATGGGAAGTACATTGTTCTATTAATGGCAGTATTGTTTCTCAAGGATTTGCTAGCGCAGCTTAAAGAAAATTAAGGCAAGGAGAAATGTGCAGCATTTACCAGAGCATTTCTTTAAGACCCACCTGCTGTTCTTTTTGTCTCTGTCTACAGTTCCTTGTATCTTTAGTTGCTTGTCTTGCTTTTTGTTCCTAGGATTTATTTCCTGTTGAAACTTTTTGTTACAATGGCAAAGCTCAGTAGGTTATACACAACTTGCTGACTTCTAATAGTAGTTATTTTATGTACTTTAAATCTTGCATTATTTCCCAGCATATTTTCATAAAGTGATCCCACTGCACTTTCTGATTATGTACAACATCCATAAAAATTGCTTTCCCAGAAGGTTTCATACATTTCCAGGCATTAACACACAAATAGGGGGGATAGTCCAAAGAAGTTCTAAACTATGTATTTTATTTTATTTTAATTGGCTGTCCCTTATGTGTGTTTTTCGCCATCAAATGGAAACTACCATAGCAGAAAATACTGGAGAAAAAAGTATAAGGTTAGTACAGACCAATTTATTGTTTTTCATATAATGACTAGAATAGAATAGAAGTTAACATTTCTTAATCATACTAGTACTGTATTGTTATTAGGGCTTCAAGCAGCCACCAGTAGATTAATCAAGTAAATTATTAAATTGCTTAGTTGACATGGACCTTATTTGATGAAACTGCAGGATAAATTCACATTTATTCTTTTAGCCCCTTTTGCTTCTGGTATCTTACTAGCAAACAAAAAGGTAATAAATTGCATTCCCAATGAATCATTATGTTCTTTCTTAATTATGATGTAAGTCCTTACTGTTCCTTCAACATTGTAAAGAGGAATTTCTATTAATGTATTGAAATGTACCCTATTGATTAATCTGTTAATTAGTTAAAAAGCAGATGATTAATCAAATGTAAGTCCTCACTCAGATCTTAAGCTTAATTTTTTGTCACTTATTGAATTGGACTCTGATGCTGAATAAGGGAAAGTGAACACCTGGGGCTGACAATTCAGCTGAGTCAGTAACATACTGGAGGGCCAGAAACACAGTAAACAGAATACTGAGTAGTAGGTAATCTATCCAGTGTTACCAGAGGAGCATCAGTAACAAGTGTCTGTCCAGGAGGTCATGTGAGAAAATGAAGAGATTGCTGATATGAATAGTTCATCGTGAGTTTCCAAGTTTCATTGGAGGATTTTTTGAGATAGTGAAGTGAGGCTCTACTTGCATCCCTAAGATCTATCCATGCTAATCTGCAAAATCAGTATGCAAAGTGATCTAGTAGCACCTTTGAAACTAATGGAAAGAAAGAAACTAGTAGCATGAGCTTTCCTACTTCTTCAGATGCTAGGAAGTAAGCTCAAGCCTATGAAAGCTCATGCTGCCAGCTTCATTCTTTCAATTAGGGTTGGGCCAGACAGCCTGACAGGAGCAGCTCTGTTCCACTCCTAGAAGCACTGAGTTGGGGATGCAGCAACTGGATGCCATGCCCCAACTCGCTCGAAAAAGGAGCCACAAAACACGTTACCTAGTATTACTGGTGCAACAGGGGCACTCTAAGGGCCATGCCACAGCCTAATGCCCAGCCCTTGTGCCCAGCACTGTTTGGATGTTGCGCGCAAGTGACTTCATCATGGTGCACACCATCTGGTTGGGCGCACACCAAGATGGCACCCGGGTGCTGCAAGAAGGGCTTGGAGCATGTAAACGCTCAGCCCTCAGGCAATCTAGTTCAGGCCTAGGCCGGTGCAAAGTGCCAGTGTGTACAGACCCTTAGTCTCCAAGGTGCTACTAGATCCCTTTGCATACCCATAAGATCTATGACAGGGATACAACTTGTTTTCCTACTATTAACAGAAACTATGGGCTGGAAGAGATGGCCCAAAAAAGCCAGAAAGAACAAAAACATTCACTGGCTAGGAATGGAACTATGCCAAAATTGCCACAGTGCACCATAAACATCATGATATGTCTTGGTTTGTTTGTTTTTTTTAAAATAAGGAACATGTCAGCCAAAATAACTATGCCATATTTAAAACCCATGCTGATAATATGACAAACATTGCCAAAACACTTCGTTCCACATCCTCTCCCTCACACCCATTTTTTGAGCATCAGTTCTTTTACCATAATGACAAACATGTCAGTTTTTAAAATATGGAAAGACAGTGGTGTAGTGACAATCAGAGATTTATTAATAAACAGTTAAACTATCAAAATAGAAAACAAACTGAAAATAAATTAAACCAACCCATAATAAACTGGTTCCACAAATTTCAGGCCTTTAACCTTGCCAAATCCATTCATTATAACCATACTGCATAAGAGAATTTGAACTGCTATGTACAGCTTATACAACCAACCCAAAGGGTATTGTATCAAACATTTACAGCTAGATCCTTGGAAAGTCATACAAACCAAACCAAAGCTAGAAAACAATATAGGAAACTGATTTGGACACAGCTATCCCTGAAGATCAATGGAGCAATATAAACCTGCTTATAAAACAAGTTCAGTTGCTCTGAATGAAAACAAAGAAAACAGTTTGCAAATGTCACCTAGTGCCCATCAAATAGTTACATGTGAACAGTGATTTATCCTGAGCTGGCTGGATAGGATGCAAAGATAAAAGAACATTATTGCACATTTATCTCACATGTTCAAAGTTCCAAACTTTTCAGACACAAGTTCTAAGTTTTATTTTTTTAATAACCATGCTGTTTACTTTTGTGAGACATTGGTGTTACTATCCATATTTTGTAGAACAATAAGGAGGAGGAAAAGGGTGGGGGTGATATCTTTTCTGCTAGAAGGAGCAAGGATAGTTGCTCACCAGTGGAGACACTTGAATGAATTATCATTCAGCAAATGGCTAGATAGAGTGTGGCAAATAGGCCTATGTGAAAAACCAACCTGTAATTTAAAAACATTATCCAATAATGAGAACAACAATTTCATGGAAACCTGGTATTCTTTTATTGCCTTTGGTAACAGAAACACTCCTCTATTCAAACCACCATTGAATAAGGCTATGTTTTGGCTTTTTGGCTTCAATGCTTTTTGAACAAAATAGCTGCACTGTTGCATTACACACCCATTTCAATATTGAGTAAAAGGTGGGATATAAATGAATAAAATTATAATGAAATAATAGTTCCTTATTTGCAAGAGTGGTGTAGTGGTTTGAACATTGACCTAGAACTCTGGAGACCAGGATTCAAATCCCCACTGGGCCATGGAAACCCACTGAATGATCTTGGGCAAGTCACACTATCACAACATTGAGTCATGGAATTCTAGGTTGTGTAGTTTTTGTGAGATATTTTACTTTCTCTATCAGAGGGCTCTGGTTGCATAACAAACTCCAAATCCCAGGATTCCATAGGATGGAGTCATGACAGTTAGAGTAGTGTCAAACTATATTAATTCTGCAGTGTAGATGCAACCTGTCTCTGTAGTTCATGCATTCAGGACTGAATGTACCATGGATGTCCATAACCCTTCTAAACAGAACTTTGGAGTACTTGCCTTGTGAATAAACTGAGCATTGCACCTTCTGGCCTGGACCTCACTTTGGCTAAGGATAATGGGAATTTTAGTTTTTTTCAATGTATTCAAGCTGCAATGTGAGTCTGTTAAAGGAAAGCAATGGAAATAAAAATGGTTGTTTGCAAGTGTATAAGAAATTATTTTAAAGCCAGCCAAATAGCAATACACTAAGCAACTCATTTTGGTTTTTAAATTCTCAGATAACAGCATGTGCAGTAGTAAAAATCCTGCAATAAAATTTCCATTATACCAACTTGCATTCTGCCATGTTTTAAGGATTGGCTTCTTTTTAGTGCCCCATGGTTTAGGAAAATCAGGACATTTCCTCACAGCTTATTCCTTCTTTTTCTTTTTCTTCTTTTTTGGGTTTTTTTTTTTTTTTTTGCTTTCCCTTTCCAAGAACCATTTAAAGTATGTGCAAAAAATGAGAACAGTCAAATTATCTCTGTATGAAAGATATTTAACATTCTTTATTGTGCAAATAATAAAATAAATGTATCAAGAAACAGATGCTCATCTTTAACTCAGGAGAAGCAAACGAGAAAAGGGAAATGAATTTTAAAGAGTTAAACAATGTTGTTAACTCAGATATTATTTCTGTACATAATTAATCTACCTGCTGTTTGAATATTTCTAATTCAGCTTATAGATGTTTCTGGAGACTATCTCAAACATGTGTTGGCAGTTTTCATCAGTGTATACCATTCCTTTCCATTCTGATTAATTGTCCAAAACGAACAGTAAAATAATAAAACCATGAAGCAACAATAAGCATAAAAGGAAACGATCATGAATAAAAGAACAAGAAAAGCAGGTATCACAATAATAGCTGTAAAACTGAAGTCAGTTAGGAAAAGCACATGAAAGTGCTGCTGCAGTTGGTGGGTTCTGATTTCTGTAGGACAATGAATTTACTTTGAATTGTAGTCTGCACTTTAAAGAAACTATCCTGGTTTCTGAACCCTAGCAGTAAAATAAATTAAGCAACCTGGATTTCTTTCTGCTGCCTGCCTTCATGTCATTTTGAACTTATGGCAACCCTAATATTTCCCATACTTTGCATCAAATATTGATCAGAATAGAGGCTGCAGTCAAGTCACCAGAAAACAATTAGAAATGGAAAGAACAGCTATAACGAACTGGACAAGATCCCAAAGCATAAAGATACGCAATTGAATACTAAAGTCAGAATTGTGTGACCCATCATATTACTCATTACCATGTATGGATGTGAGAGCTGGATAGTGAAGAAAGTGCATAGGAAGAAAATCAACTCATTTGAGGTATGGTGCTGTAGAAGAGTGTTGAGGATACTGTGGATGGCCAGAAAGACAAACAAATGTGTCCTAGAACAAATCAGGCCTGAACTGTCCCTGGAAACCAAGGTAACTAAATTGAGGCAGTTGTACTTTGGCCACATCATAAGAAGGCACATCTCATTAGAAAAGACAATAATGCTAGGAAAAGTGGAGGAAAGTAGAAAGAGAGGAAGATCACATGCCAGATTGCTAGACTCAATTAGAGAGGTCACGGGCCTGAATCTACAAGACCTAAGCAAGAGCAATGGAGGAGAAGGGGTCTTGGAGAAGTCTCAACAACAAGGTCACCATATGTCTAAGTCTACTCAAGGGCAAGCCCTATCATGAGCAAGAGTGGTTCAGAAGGTGATTTCTTTTGCTTTTTTCTTTGTGGCTGAGAAAGTATTTGTCCATTGGGTTTCCATGGCCAAGCTCCTTAAAATTTGAACTAAAACTTGAAACTTGGAATGGATTGACTGACACTGAAGCTACCAGCAAATCTTGGAGACTGGGCATGCTTCCTGGCTACAGATTGCTTTTTGCTGGGGATCTGGATGGTGTGGATATTTTTGCACCAATGGCACTATCTTTCCACGGTGGTGGGATTACGTATTCCTTTGAGGCTATGTTCAGGGCAACAGTGCTGCTAGTATGGCCTCCCATGCCAGACAGGCTTTTGCTTAGGAGCCAGATCATAGAATCATAGAATCATAGAAATTTAGAGTTGGAAGAGACCACAAGGGCCATCCAGTCCAACCCCCTGCCGTGCAGGAACTCCCAATCAAAGCATACCCGACAGATGGCCATCCAGCCTCTGCTTAAAAACCTCCAAGGAAGGAGACTCCACCACCCTCCGAGGGAGTGTATTCCACCATCGATAAAATGTGTCAAACAGCTACTGGGGAGCAGTAGCAGTGTGTGTGTGTGTGGGGGGGGCAGAGTTAACATTGACAGAGTTAACCATATGCTTAAAAACCCAAAATATAACTGTTCTAGAAAAAGAAAAAGTGATCTGAAACAACAAGCAAATGTATAGTCTCTAGAGTTTGGCTGTTTTTCCTGATTGTCCAAAGGATGATCATGCATCCAATAAGGAATCCCTGCTGTTATCTCCAGTCAGTGACCGAAGATTGCAGATAAGACCCAAAACTGGAGGAACATCATCCCTGGTGTACAATCAAGATCCTTCCTTAGAAATTTCATCAATGAATACTCCATTGTCTTTTCTGCTTTCTTGGTCAATTTCCAGGAAAGTTTTGCCTCAGCCAATGTTGTATACTTTCAAGTAGTATTAAAGCTCTTGCTCTCTATTTGCATTTCTCCCAAATTCCAGCAGGTTCCTATTTCCAGCATCAGCATGGTAGCTGGTTTGTCAGAGTTTTATTTCCTATTTTAGGCTGCATCCACACTGCATAAATAATCCAGGTTAAGACCACTTTAACTGCCATGGCTCAGTGCTATTCGACTTCACATATGGATTGATTGTTTTGAATATGTATTGGTTATATGTTCTTTTAAGTGACTTGTTTTTAACATGTGGTACAGGCTGAGTCTCCCTTATCCCTTCCATTTTGGGTGGGGGATTCTAGGAGTTGCAGTTGAAAACAAGTTCTGACTTAGAAGAGTGTTTCTCCTGTAAGACAACAAAGAGAGAGGAAAGAAGAATTAATTTTGCAGCTGAAGGCAGCACCGTATGGAAGCAGCTAGGCAAGGACAATGATTATGACAGCTCAGAGCTGCCAGCTATGTGTGACATCACTAGGGAATATGTCAAAGAGCTGTCACTTTCAGAACTGTAAGCTGTCATTCATTTTTAGGAATGTGTAAAACTCCTGTGAGAAATTTCACTGGGTTTGTATTCCAGTCCCTCAGAAGTTTTACCTGTCCATCTGCTGTGAAATGCTTAGGAAAATGTTCATACCAGTTGATGGGTGTTCAGGAACCCCAACTTCCTCACTTTGCTTTGTCTGATTTGTTTCTGCTGGCCTTATCAAAACCATTTTGTGTTACCTTCAAAATGCCTTCAATGTTTGGCCTCACGAGTGCACTTCAATATTTTGTTTTCAGTACATTTTCCAGAAAAAGGAAGGGATTTTTTCAGTTCAATTTGTGTCTTAGCTGTTTGCTTATTTTTGTTTTTTGTTTGCAAAAATTGAATGGATGCTAGAGATTTGGGGGTAATGTTCAGAATGCCATTGATGATTTATGCTGCCATGACGTCCATTAGTCTGGCATAGTGCACTTTTGCAGTGGTGTGTAGCAACACTGGGAGATACCACAGAGAAAGCTGTTTCTATCACCAGAGAAAACTATCCTGCTGGTTTCTGAACAACCTGGGACATGACAGAACATCTTTTTGTTGTGATTGAGGCTGCATCTACACTACAGAATTAATGCAGTTTGACACCACTTCAACTGTCATGGCTCAATGCTCTAGAATTTTAGGATTTGTAGTTTTGTGAGATAATTTACCTTCTCTTTCAGAGAGCTCTGGTGCCACAAGAAAGTACAAACCCCAAGATTCTATAGGATGCAGCCCTGGCAGTTAAAGCAGTGTCAAACTGCATCAATTCTGTAGCCTGGGATGACTGTCTTTGTCACATACTCCATCATAAAATGGTCCTGCAACCATTTTACCTTGCTACCATCACTGTTTACATGCCACTTCTGCTGCCACATGTGCTGAAATATTACAGCTAAGTGAATTATGGCCAATGTTTATAACTTTTTGGGGTGACAATGTTATAGAGCTAAATGAAGGGCCAATGTTGTACATCTATGTCTCTGTGAATTTTGCAACAAAATGTGACTAAAGGTTAAGTGTTAAGAAGGAATGATGAAAAATGGACACAAAACTCTGGGTCAGAATACAGTTTATGGCATACACACGGGTTTGTTCACTTTTTACCATGATGCAATGAATATATTCAGTGTATGACTATGTAAGTGAAATTTCACAAATGAAATCTAACCATTCCACATGGACCTAAATTCTACTATTAGTCCCAAGTATAGTAGAACCACTAAATCAATCAAATTTATTTATGTGTCAACATTCAATAATTGATTCAATGGCACCAACCAACATGATTCTAATTACACATTTTTGCATAGTACATAACTATTTGTCAGTGCCTTCAGTGTACCGTTTTATTCACTTTGATTTCAGAAATGGCAACTGTGCATTCCCTAGGACACAATGAAACAATGATCAGGCACACAGGCAGGTAGTCAGTTGGCTGTGCAATGCTTGATTTCTTCAGAAGGGTAGTATAGAGCAAACAACATACAACTCTGTGGGTATGGATTTACACTACACAAGTATGGTGTAGACTCTTCATCTGCAAATCCAAGGGACACTTACCCACTACTCTCATTGACTTACAGAGGAGACCCTGTGATAACCTAGTGAATTGTTGCGAGGGTGGATATAGGGAATATCAAACTGTAATGTATATTAATCAACCGGGCACTCAGGGCATGGGAACAAACAGAGGGGCAAATGGTAACAGGGTGAAAATGTATAGCTTTATGGCCATACCTTTCCTGGAAGGAGATTTGACTAGTAAAGGAGGGGTACTTCCTTTCTGTTCATAAGGGCGACTGAATGATAAACACAGGAAGGAAGGGGGGGATTAAATGCTGATTTAATTGAGAGCAAAGGGATCCAAATAAGGGGGGGTCTTGGATGAGTTTAATTTTTATGCTATGATCCCCAAAAAGGACCCGAGTTCCAACACTGACCTCGGATGAGTGATCGTTGTCTCAATATCTGGAATAAAATTGTTTTTGTTTTGTTTTTGTTTTTTATCACAAAGAGATATTTTCCTGGTTATTGGGAACTGAGTTGGCCGATTCTGACAGCTGGTCTAATCTGCTCTGCAGCATTAATGCCATTTGACACCTCTTTGTAGTTTTGTGAGAGATTTAGCTTTTTCTGTCACAATGCTCTGGTGCCACAACATACTATAAATCCCAAGATGTCATAGGATGGAGCCATGGCAGTTTAAATGGTGTCAAATTGCATTATTTCTGCAGTGCAGATTAGACCATTCCAGCATTTCTCTGCAGAATTTCAAATCAATGTTCAGCTTCTTAATTCTCTAGAGATAGAAAGTCAATTCTTACCTTTGTCATTTAATTATGAGATTTTCAGTCTTCTGAGTTCCCAGTGTGATTTCTTCTTTGCTATCATGACACATCAAAATAGCTTTTATATAAAAAATCTTAGGCTTTGTGAGTATTTGACCTTTATGCTAACCCAGCTTTGGTCACAGCATATGGCCTTAGAAATTTTGGCTGAAGTAATAATGCTTTGCATGTCTTTTCTATTCTGAAGGTCAGGGGTTCATGGTATTTCAGTGTATTTCAATCTTCTATGAATTTGTATGAGTCCCCCTTTTAAATAAATAAATAAATAAAAAAATAACTTGTTTAGCCTGGAGGATCCAAGCCACAGTAAAGAAATGAACCACTTCTGATTTACACGAAGACATGATGAGAGTTCGTGTACTCCTTATCAAATGTGCTTAGGATTGCTGCCCTCAGCATGTTTCTCTATAAGTAAAAGTAACATTATTAATTTGTTGGGTAAAAAATAATGAAAATATTCAGAGTACATAGGGGAGTGTTGTGTGCCTGTGTCTACGTGCATGCACTACACAATTCTAAAATTCACATTTCTGTGCTTGTAGTATTTATTATCCTTTATTTATATAGCGCTGTAAGTTTGAGACTTGGAGAATTTCTTTGAGATGGAGAAATCTATTCACTTCTATTTCTCCCATATTCAAATTTTTAGAGGATCTCATTCCTTCTGCTACTAAATTCCTCTTAAATTTCTTAATGACAGACCTTGTTGTTTTTAGTGTTCCTACTTGGTGGTAAAGCAATAAATAAAATGTAAAATACATACAAACCAGGAAGCAAAAAAGTAGTGTCAGAGAAATTGGAGAATTTCATTAGGCCCACATTCTGAAGCAAACACCTGATTTACACCTCCCAAACTAATGAATTGATTGAAGCACATTCATCCTGTCAATGTTGTGCTCCTCTTAATTTTGAAATATAGTTTTTGGCTTAAACTTATAAAATCCATAGTTTATAAAATGCTTAAACATGTATTAACGTGTGTAATATGATGAAAGTACTATAAAATGGTTATTCTGGATTAAAATATATTTAAAATGTATATGGGCTTTATTAAAATATATATCCTCTGTAATAAATGCAAATTAAAGGGGAAGCAAGATGAAATAGGAAGGGGGAATGAAGGTCCTATCCTCCCATAAGAATGTTGACCCAATAAATGATATTTTCTTGCAATCTCTCAGTTTCTAGCACTACAGTGGAACATTTAGAAATACCATTCAGGCATCCAACAGAAAGGGACAGACAAAGTTAATAAGGGTATCAAAACATAGAAAATATGAGTGTGAAGAATTTTCAGTTTCTCTGCAATGCTAGAAATTAGGGAATGCAAGAAAAATTCATTGGGGGGGGAATTCTTATTAGAATGGGAAGGCACTCATTTTGCCTGCCCTCTCCATGGAACAGATCTCAATTGATCCACATATAAAATGTACACTGACTGAAAAGAGACCGAGCCATGCATCTTTAGGTAGTTTACCAAAACGTTAGTTTTTCTTTGCTGAAACTCCACTCAGGTGTTGTGTAGAATCACAGAGAGTTTGAGGAGAGTCCATTTCCATTTGGCATGGAACAGAACAGCTCAGCTTATCTTATTTCCTTAGGCTCTGTCATCTGTAGATATGAAAACTATGTCAGACAGGCTTGGATCCAGTAAAGCACACAGCTCCTTCTCCTCAAATATACAAGGAGCTAGTAATAAACGATGTGATAACAGCAGCTGCCTTTCCCCTTCCTTTATCTGAAAATTGGATAGTTTGGGTGAAAATATACAGAGATTCAGGTGATATGGCCTGCTAACGCTGCGAATCTGACAGAGAACAAAATAGGTTTCAGGTTCACTGTGGCTGTATCTGTGACCTTTGCAGGACCTTTTGCTTAGCTCAGGAGGAAAAATAAATAAATTTCAAAAATCAGTCAAAAGGCAAAGAGAGCTCCCTGCCATGGCATGGACTATATTACATATCTGAACAAGAACAATAAAATTGGAGGGATTTATCTGGAGCAAATAACTTAATTTATGCATTATTGAGGCATTCTGACAGATGGGTTTTATAATTCCAAAATGGGGGATCAAACTGCCCTTTTTTTGCTTCTAGGAATCCTAGGGAGATCTTTAAATGCATCTTGAAATCGCCACTTCATCTTTTAGAGCAGTTTAACTTATGGCAACCCTAAGATAAACCTATCATGGGTTTTTCATTCAAATCCTGGGCTCTAGTGTGGTAGTCCAACTCTCTAACCATACTCCATCTCATATTATTTCCTGCCCTTTGTCAGAATTCAAATATTTTGTGGGGTATAGAAATGCCTCAGAGCCCCATATCCAAAGAATTCTTTTTGTGTACAGGATCACTTATGATCCAGCCAAACACCCAGAAACAGAGAACACAAGATGGAATGAAAGCAGAACTCAGACAGAACAAAAAGTACAGTGTGTATTGTGGGGTGTTTTCTAACCCCAGTGAATCTCAGCATCCCTCCATGAAGGAGCATTTCAATTTCTCCCAAACTGGGCAGACTTACTAACAAGAAGATCATGTAACTTCTGCATCTATCCACCATATTTTGAAAAAATAGAATGGTTACCTTGTTTGTGACAAAAGACAAGTAAATAATTTACCTTGGCCATTCAGGGCTTGGTGAAGTGTGATGGAAAGTATCTGGCTATGTCCCTGTAGCCATCCATCAACTGATGGCATCCTCCAATGAAATCCACTATTATCTTCCAGGGGTGTCAGTGGATTATATAATTGTTTTGCATCTGCCTACAGGGACATAGTCAGACCCTTTCCCAATCCCCCTTCACCAGTCACTGGATAAACTAGGGGAAGGATATCACAATGAAATGGTCCCAGAGCCCAATGTGGGAAAGGGCTTTGAAAGGACAAAGTGAATATCAACTACAACGACAACAACACCCTGGACTTACAATTGCATATGTCACTAACAGGATGCTGGCTTTTGAATGTCTCTTCCTTAGCAAAGTGATGTTTGCCACTGCAAAGGGAGGATAACTTTAGAACAATTCTGCCTTAAGCCAATAACATAAACATTGGTCACACAATAGTTTTCACACATCACCTCTCATAATAAAGTCATAATCTATAATTCACGGTGATAGTTATTCCAACATAGGTCTGAAGCAGAAAGGCTATTTCTCAAAGATGAAAGGCAATGTGACATTTGCCTTTTTGGGTTTGATGTGTAACAGCCCAAGGATTGTCTTCATGTGGCTCTCTGCTCTTCTGGGAGTCTTTTCTTTTTTCCTCCTCCAGCATCTGCTGTCCTTCAGGTGGTTCTTTCAGTGTGACTCATGAGTCTCTTTAATCAGAGAGGCAAGCAGTAACTAATGGCCCCTGTTTCACTGATTGCAGGGCTTCCGCTACAAAGCCTCTAGTGATTCTGCTAGTATTAATGAGACTTTCTGGACTGGAGGGCTGCAAAAGATCATTAAAAACCCATTTTTTGCAAACCCAACATTACTTTTCATACAGTTAACTTAAATGCATACTTGCTGCTCATTGTTAAACAATGCAAGAGTGATGATGTACTGCCACTCTTGTACAATGCCATGCTGATTCATGAGAACTTTTCCAGGAAATATTCTGTTGGGAAAGTCCTATCCATAGACTCCTAGAACCACCAGGGCCATCCAGTCCAGCCCCTTGCCATGCAGGAATACACAATCAAAGTACTCTCCATACATGACTATCCAACTTCTGCTTTAAACCCTTCAAAGAAGGAGACTCCACCACACTCTGAGGGAATATGTGCCACTGTCAAACAGCTCTTACTGTCAGGAATTTCTTCCTAATGCTTAGGGAAATCTGTTTTCCTGTAGCTAGAATCCATTGCTCTGTGTAATCGTCTCTGGAGCAGCAGAACACAAACTTGATCCATCTTCAATATTCTCTTCTTCAGGCTAAACATACTCAGCTCCTTAAGTTGCTCTTCATAGAAATATTTGTGTTGGAACAAAAATATTAAAAAAACCCCCAATAACAACCAAATTGCAACCTGTCAGCATAGGTATGAACAGAGGCACAGATTTCTTATCATGCTACATATATTTATATCTGTATTTTCATCATGGCTGCACATGTAACAGTAGAATTTTCCCACACCCCTACATCTCTGTAGCTATGTCTTCAAGCGCCACTTTCCAAAACCCACCTTGCTTTAAAGGTATTGTTTAGGGGGAGGTTTGTTATTAAAAGATTTCTCTTGCAATGACCAAAAACAAAACAAACCAACCAACCAAACAAACAAACAAAAAAAAAAAAACCCAGTGGGCTATGATAGCATGCGTTGAAACTATCATAACTCACTAATAGGATGCCAACTAAGGTTTTTCACCTTGTCATCTTATACAGTTCTTTGGAGTTTTATTACCAGGGTCACAATATTCATTTTTCTGTATCCCATCACACTAGGGAGTTTATCAGATGGGAGGAATTTCTCTCTATTTCAAATATAGCCAATTTGAATTCACGTAAATTCGCTACTTCAGCGAATTTACGTGAATTCTAATTGCGTTCGGAATGTATTCAGAATGATTTCCCATTGCCCAAAAATGACTTCCCATTGCCCAAAACTGCATGAGATGCTTTAATACGCAATAACGTGAAAGCCCATGATTGTGTTCGGAATGACTTCCCTTTTGCCCAAAATTGCGTGAGATACACTCATATGCAAAAGCGTGAAAGCCCATTATTGTGTTCGGATTGCCATTGGATTATACTTCCAATTTCTGTCATCTGATAAACTCCTTGAATTCCACTCCTCCCCTACTGTGTAATCATTGTTAAAGACTTGTGGCGTAATACTGTGCTCCAGCAGTGTGTCTGGAAAAGTCAAGTGAAACCCAGAAAAGTCCATGCTAAAATAAATATGTGTGCATTTACACTGTAGAAATAATGCAGTATGACACCACTTTAAGTGCTGTAAAGCAAGACAGAAATTGAAATCTGTTTTCAATACTCAATCCTAATATAGGAATTGCCTATGAGTTTAATCACAGTCCTCAGTGTCTTAAAATATTTAGCTAGTTTTTATGAGTTTCCATGCTTCTTTCTCCCTCTCCCCCTTTAAAAAGATATAGTCTGATAAAGAATACTAGAGCACTTGGAAGCTTGCACATTTTTGCTATCCATATAAAAGTATTTCCAATTTTGGGTTTTACATTTTGTTCTTTACTTTACTGTTTCACAAAAATAATAAAATCAGTTACTAAAAAAAACAAAAACTTAATGTGCATGATTTATTTATTTAATTTTTTCATTGCACTTATATCCCACCTTTCTCCAAAAATGGAATCCAAGACAGCTTTTATTATACCCTACTTATACCTTATTATTGGGGAAAGTAATTACAGATTAATGTTGTTTGTGAACTGCAACTGATCACTTCCAAACTCTTCCCTGGTTAGTGTTCTTCCAATGCAAAGTCAGAACCATTAGAAATGTGCTCCATTTTGATGACTGGCACCAACCTCAGCAAGGCTGTTTTCTGTACCTTTTTTTGCTCACCTTCTGAATTTCTTTTCTTTCTTTGGCTTTTAAACCTGATGAATATGCAATTTGAAATTTGCATACACTTAAAGGCTCTGACATATACAATGGCAGGTTCCTCTGTTCGGTCTCTTTGGAGAGAATGGTAGCAATCTCAAGCTTCATTGAAAGGCCATTTTCAATGACTTTGAGATATGCATATAATGAAATTATTTCAGATATGCAAATGAGAAGTAGCATTTCCTCTTCTAAGTGAAGTGTCAGTCTTAGACTGAACAATGACTGAAAGTGCCAGACTTACAATCCAGCCATCACCATGTTTATAAGAAGTTGTGATGGAGTACAGTGGGGCATTTTCCTAGTAATTGTGATTAGGATTGCAGTCTCAAGACCTATTATATCTCATGGCCTTTTCAGCACATGATGACTGTTTGACAAAGCCAGCCAGTGCTGACTCCCAGTATATGCCAAGTCACTTCTCTGCATCAATTATCACTGCTGAAAGCAGTCTTTGGTATTTCACTATAAGCCACAATGTGTTACTACAATACTCTCTGTTATCTTGTTCTTTTACAATTTCAAAGAATAGTTGACACCCTTGAACTTAGTTTGAATTGGATAACAGTTTGGGAAAGAATAAGATGAGATCAAACCAAGGCATTACAGAGGAGCTCGTGGGTACCTTTGATTGGGATCCAGTCTGTTCTTGAAGGGGCCCTGCCACCTTTGAAAGATTAGAGTCATGGCATTAGAATGATCCTTGCTTGCCTTAGATGTTCAGGTGTTGGTGATGGTAGTGGTTACAGAGATCACATTTATACAACTATTTAGTGCATAATTTTAAAGTCAGTTTAAACTAGCAACAGTTATCTATGCTTATACTACCGCAATAGTGTCCAGAAAGTTTATTTGGTTAAACTAGGCTTCTAAGGGGCTCACAAAGCGAAGACATTATTTAGAATAGCTGGCTGCAAAACCTAGAGCATCAAAATGGAGCACATTTCTAATGGTTCTGACACTGGAAATGTTTGACAGTCAGTGACCCAAATCCCATATTGCTTCAGCATAGCATAAATATCTGTTGTTGGAGTTACATCATGCAACCCCTGTACTGAATACTGATATAACACAGCTTATATGGATCAATGGTCAATGATCAATGTACTGAGGCAACATGCATCCATTCACTGTTCTGTATACTTTAATATACTATCACACATGCAACAGTCTCCAACACACCATTTTGCTTACACCACTGACAGCTGAATCTGACTGGTGCACATTGGCTATTTGCATAGGGCAAAATATGCCTTTTTTGTCACTAAGAGGATGCTAGCCCTTATGAGTGGCTTTTTCTACGGCCCTAAGCACTGAAGTCTCTGTGACCTGAAGTTTAACCAGGAAAAAAAACACCATTCAAAAGCTAAAGAAAAGTGGTGGCCCTTCTGCAGGGCTCAATAATGATTAATGTGAACTATTATTTTAAGTCATTGGCTTGTGTTATTGAAACAAGGATGGTTTTCTACCCCCGCCTCTTTAGACTGAGGAATTGAGGGTCCTTTGCCAATTCTCAACTAATCTGCTTCTGTCTGTGGTCCCTTTGTCACATTCTGGCTGCCTTATGATCCATCTTGTGACCATGGTAAAAAAAAAAAAAAGCACTCAGACAGAGTTAATATCAACACCCCACTTAATCATTCTTAAGTACTGGAATCCCAATATATTTATATGGGAAAATGAGCAGGCTCTCTATTATTCGGGGAGCTTGCAGCTAGAGAATCGATTCGAAGCTCTTTCCCTTATCAAGGAGGATGAAGAAGAGCAGCATGGACAGACTTCAGGGACAGAGCAAGGGAGCCTGAGAGTCCCACCCGAGGGAACAGTCGCTGCTAAGCCTCGGAGGAGGCGTGTGGTCGTAGTGGGGGACTCCTTGCTGAGGGGTACAGAAGCAGTGATTTGTAGGCCTGACAAGATGTCTCGAGAGGTGTGCTGTCTTCCAGGTGCAAAGATCCGGGATGTGACAGAGAGGCTGACAAGACTGGTCAAGCCTACTGACCAATACCCCTTCCTTTTGGTCCACGTGGGAACTAATGATACTGCAAGACACAGCATTCAGAACATCAAAAGGGATTACGAGGCGCTTGGTAGGAAGCTGAAAGGAATGGATGTACAGGTTGTCATCTCGTCTCTTCTGCCAGTTGAAGGGCATGGTCCAGGAAGGGAGAGGAAAATAGCAGAGGTGAACAACTGGCTTCGCAGATGGTGCCGCCGAGAAGGATTTGGATTCTTGGATCATGGGCTGCGGTTCCATGAGGAGGGACTTCTTGCAACAGACGGGTTGCATCTCACGCCAGTTGGAAGAAATGTTTTTGCCAACAGTCTCAAGAACCTGATCAGGAGAGCTTTAAACTGAGTTCCGAGGGGAAGGGAGACAATATTAAGGAACGCAAAAGGGATGGCGTAAATAGTCAAACTGACATAGAGGAAACAAGGCAAACAGTGCAGGGACCCAACAGTGGGAGGCAAAAAAACTTGCACAGGCAGCAAGTAAAAGGGAACCATGGTCTGCGATGTCTCTACACTAATGCACAGAGCATGGGAAATAAGCAAGATGAACTCGAACTCCTAGTACAACAAGGCAAATATGATATAATAGGCATCACTGAAACCTGGTGGGATGAATCTCATGATTGGAATGTGGAAATAGAGGGGTATAACCTTATTAAGAGAAATAGGCCAAACAGGAAAGGAGGAGGAATAGCACTATATGTCAGAGATATTTACACCAGTGAAGAGATCCTGGACATCAATCATGGAAGCCAGGTGGAGAGCATCTGGATAAGAATTAAAGGGGAGGGAAACAACAAGGGTGTTACGGTGGGAGTCTACTACAGACCCCCAAGTCAGACTGAGGAATTGGATGATATCTTTCTAGAACAGATGATCACACAGTCAGAAAAGAGAGATGTAGTAGTGATAGGCGACTTCAACTATCCTGATATTTGCTGGAAGTCTAACTCAGCAAAATCCTCAAGGTCTAGCAAATTCCTCACTTGCCTGGAAGACAATTTCATGGTCCAAAAGGTGGAAGAGGCAACAAGGGGGTCAGCTATTTTAGATCTGATCCTAACCAACAAGGAGGACTTGGTTAATGGGGTGCAAGTGGTGGGATCATTAGGTGGAAGTGACCATGTTCTCCTGGAGTTTGTAATACAGTGGAAAGGAGAAGCCAGGCAGAGTCAGACACGCATCCTAGACTTTAGGAGAGCGGATTTCAGTAAACTTAGAGAAGTATTGAGGGCGATTCCATGGTCAGAAATACTAAAAGATAAAGGAGTTCAGGACGGATGGGACTTTCTCAAAAGGGAGATACTGAAGGCACAATTTCAAACAGTTCCAGTGAGAAAGAAAAACGGGAGGTGTCTCAAGAAACCAGGATGGATGACTAAGGAACTTTCAACCGAGCTAAGTTTGAAACGGAACATGTATAAGAAATGGAAAAAGGGGGAAATCACGAAAAAGGAATTCAAAGAAATAGCAGGCATGTGTAGGGGTAAAGTCAGAAAAGCTAAAGCGCAGAATGAACTCAGGCTTGCTAGAGAGGTTAAGAACAATAAAAAGGGCTTTTTTGGATATGTCCGCAGCAAGAGGAAGAAGAAGGAAACGGTAGGGCCACTGCGTGGAGAAGATGGCAAAATGCTAACAGGGGACAGAGAAAAGGCAGAATTACTCAACACCTTCTTTGCCTCAGTCTTCTCAGAAAAGGCAAAGGGTGCTCAACCTGAGGATAATGGAGCAGAGAACAGAATTGGGGAATTTCAGCACAGAATAAGTAAAGAGATAGTAGAGGAACACCTTGTTAATCTAAATGAATTTAAGTCTCCGGGACCAGATGAACTCCATCCAAGGGTATTAAAAGAACTGGCAAAAGTAATATCAGAGCCATTGGCAATCATATTTGAAAACTCCTGGAGAACAGGAGAGATCCCAGCAGACTGGCGAAGGGCAAACGTTGTCCCCATCTTCAAAAAGGGGAAAAAAGAGGATCCCAACAATTATCGTCCAGTTAGTCTGACATCAGTTCTAGGAAAGATTCTGGAGCAGATCATTAAACAGAGAGTCTGTGAACATCTAGATGGTAATGCCATAATCACAAAAACTCAACACGGGTTTCAGAGAAACAAGTCATGCCAGACAAATCTAATCTCTTTCTTTGATAAAATTACCAGCTTGGTAGATGAAGGGAATGCTGTGGATATAGTATATCTTGATTTCAGTAAGGCCTTTGACAAGGTTCCCCATGACATTCTTGCAAACAAGCTTGTAAAATGTGGGCTAGACAAAGGAACTGTTAAATGGATCTGTAATTGGTTGAATGGCCGAACCCAAAGGGTGCTCAACAATGGCTCCTTTTCATCCTGGAGAGAAGTGACCAGTGGGGTCCCACAGGGCTCTGTCCTCGGCCCAGTGCTATTCAACATCTTTATCAATGACCTGGATGAAAGAATTGGGAGCATACTTATCAAATTTGCAGATGACACCAAATTAGGGGGAATAGCTAATACCCCAGAGGACAGGATCAAGATTCAAAATGACCTGAATAGACTAGAAAGCTGGGCCAAAGCTAACAAAATGAAATTCAATACAGAGAAATGTAAGGTATTGCACTTAGGGCGGAAAAATAAAATGCACAGATATAGGATGGGTGACACCTGGCTGAATGAAACTACGTGTGAAAGGGATCTAGGAGTCCAAGTAGACCACAAGTTGAACATGAGTCAACAGTGTGATGCGGCAGCTAAAAAGGCCAATGCTATTTTGGGCTGCATTAATAGAAGTATAGTGTCTAGATCAAGAGAAGTAATAGTGCCACTGTATTCTGCTTTGGTCAGGCCCCACCTAGAATATTGTGTCCAGTTCTGGGCGCCACAATTCAGAAAGGACATTGAGAAACTGGAGTGTGTCCAAAGGAGGGCGACAAAAATGGTGAAGGGTCTGGAAGCCATGCCCTATGGGGAACGACTTAGGGAGCTGGGGATGTTTAGCCTGGAGAAAAGAAGGTTAAGAGGTGATATGATAGCCCTGTTTAAATATTTGAAAGGATGTCATATTGAGGAGGGAGCAAGCTTGTTTTCTGCTGCTCCAGAGAACAGGACCCGGAACAATGGATGCAAGATACAGGAAAAGAGATTCCACCTGAACATTAGGAAGAACTTCCTGACAGTAAGGGCTGTTCGACAGTGGAACGCACTTCCTCGGAAGGTGATAGAGTCTCCTTCCTTGGAGGTCTTTAAACAGAGGCTGGATGGCCATCTGTCAGGGGTGCTTTGATTTGGATTTCCTGCATAGCAGGGGGTTGGACTGGATGGCCCTAGTGGTCTCTTCCAACTCTATGATTCTATGATTCTATGATTCTATGATTCTATAGGCACTCATAAATATACACATAGAAACTCCCCTTAGGAAGAAACAGAAATGTTGGCCTTTGGTTATATTACTTCATCACACTGTATGTAAGGCATCATGTATATATTTTTTTTACATTACAGCCTATGATAGGTCAGATGGTATCCTTTCATGTGGACTGATCTGTTACTCTGTATCTCTTATTTAGCAGGCTTCTCTACATTTAAGCATTACCACCTTAAACAATATAACTTACCCATTTATTGACTAATGAATACAATATCATCTGCTGAGGAACTCCAGTGAGCCCTTAGTATCTGCTGAAATTTGGTTTCAGGACCCCTCATGAATATCAAAATCCATGGATTCTCAAGTCCCATTAAGTACAGTGGTGTAGTAAAATGGTGTCCCTTATATATAATGGTATAATGAAGGTTTTCTGTTTTGAATTTCTGGACTGACTGTATATATGTCTATACAGGCATCTGTGAACACACAGGCCTTCAGGGATTAATGTGCATGGCCACTGTTATATCTTGCAGCATCCATTACTATATATGTATCAGAATGGGAAACCTATTTATTTAGCATAATCTAGTTGAGAGTAAAGATTTTTCTCTTTTACCAGAAGTATTCATTTCCACCAACATGCATAAATCAGCAGCTCATAAGAGTGCAGCTGTTATTAACAGCATTCTTCTGCATTGGAGGTAGACTGCAGTTGCCTGGCTTCTTTCTCCTCTCAGCTGGTTTAATATTTTTTCCTAGCCTATCAGATAAAATATATAGTCCAATCAAACCAAGAGACTGTTACTTTACTCCATTTATATAAATGGAGTGCTCACCTCCAATCAGATTCTTGGAGATAACATAAGCACAACAGGTCTGCTTAACTTCCAGGGATTACATCAAACAGCTGATTGCATCAACTGTAGGTCTCTACAATGGCACCTACTTTGATTTTTATTATCAATCCAAATGGTCAATGTTATCATATCTTTGTTCATACCTGTGTTGGCATTCTTTCCAGAACTAAGCTGTCTCTAGGCTCTCGGTAATATACATACATATTCTACAATACACACAATCTTCTGCTTCCTATTTTAGACTTTATATGTGTTCGGAACCCATTATTTACATTTTCCAGGGCATAAAATTTACAAACTTTAACCAAAGTCAGTGTGCAGTCTGCATCATTATTTAATTATCTCATTTTTCAATATCTGTGTGAATCCCAGTTGTGCAAAAAGGTTCAACATATGTAAAATTCCAAATACATGTATGCATACTCCAGGGTATATAACCTATACTCCCTAACATCTTAACTACAAACTCCCCTGAACTACAAACTCCCCTGGAAAAAAAAAAGCTTCATTTATATACTGCTTCATACCACCTAAGCAGTGTCTAAGCGGTCTACAACTGTAAGCTACTTGCCCCCAGTGACCTGGGTACTCATTTTAGTGACCTTGGAAGGATGCAAGCCTGAGTTGAGCTTGAGCCCTTTTGCTGGTCTTGAACTCCCAACCTTATGGTTTCGAGTGAGCGGCTGCAATACAGGCATTTAACCATTGCACCACCAGGGCAGTGAACAAGATGGTTGATGACTGAAAAGATCAAAAATTCTAAGATAGCCAAATGTTCCTCATTTCAGAAACATCCAGAATGTTTCAGATCAACTTTGCTAATACATATTTTATTTTGAATACAAACACTTAAGCTATCATAGGTACCACTTCTTTCATATTTTTCATCATGATTTTCCAGCCTTGTTGGCAATTCCAACTAGAGTAGATAACTTGAATGAATTATTCAATAGTGGGTTAACACTATGTAAATCACACTGATTTAATCGGTCTACACTACTTGGAACTAATAATACTATACAGGTCAGTGTATTTTACACTTCTCACTATGACAATTGCTACAAGATGTTGTGCATTTTGTGTTGTATTTAGGAAATAAGGGAGCAAATTGCCAAGCACATTCCTGCATTGTGTTTGTGTCCCATTGATCTTATGCTTCATTTTGCATCAGACCAGTTTACATAAGTTGCTGGATCTTCTGTGGTGTTTGTGATGCTTTATGAAGGACCATCTGCAATAACTATCAAACATAATGGTGATATTCTGGCCATAATCCAGCGAAAATGTTCTAGTGATATTGCTTATTGCTATTTGGGTATGTTCCAGTGGGCAAATCTGGCTGTTTTACTTTTTCCTCACATCACAATGTTGTGAATTTGTTACAGAATCATAGAATCATAGAATCATAGAGTTGGAAGAGACCACAAGGGCCATCTAGTCCAACCCCCTGCCATGCAGGAACTCCCAGTCACAGCATCCCCGACAAATGGCCATCCAGTTACATTCTTATCAGAATGACTACTTATATACTCAACAATTCCTGGACCCAAATACATCACCTAAAAACTGATGGAGGTGAAAAGTTAGTTCTCTGAATATACACTATTTAGTTTCATATGTAAGAATCCTTAAAAGGAACCACTGGTTTATATGTAAATTTATATTAGAGGAAACAGGTGAAGTCCCCATTTCTTTCTACATTGACAATCAGTAAACAGAATAAAACAGAAGTGATCTCTGAATTGAGATGTCATAAAGGATAATATGGTCATGTGACCAGTTTTGATATACTTTGGTGATATATGAACATTTTCACTTGATCTGCCTTTCTGATTGAGACATTAAATTGACATTGCTCTTCCTCATATGTACGATAGCTTCTATTTCTGCTTCATCGCAGTTAACCCTCTGGAGACACATCACCAGACAAACTGTTCACCAGACATCTGAGACTAGTCTCACTTGCACAAGGAAAAGTAACACAGAGAACTACATGGCTTGGGTCCTGACTTCTTGCGGAAGCATCTTCTCCCATATCATCCCCCCCTCCCCGCACTCTTCGTTCTGCTGGGAAGAATCTGCTTCAAACGAAGAGGACTAGACTTTCTGCAGTGACCCAGCATTCCTTCTCATCAGCTGCTCCTAGACTCTGGAATGACCTGCCGGACAAGATCCATCAGATTACCACCCTGGATACCTTCAAGAAGGCTATTAAGATGGATCTCTTCCAGCAGGCCTTTCCAAACTAATTGATCATCCATGTTACCTGCCTCCCCTCCCCCTCCATCCCTCCCTCCCTCCCTCCCTCCCTCCCTCCCTTCTTTTCTCTCATTATCCTTTACCTTTTCTTAATCCATCCAGACTCTGCTTAAATTTTTACTGCATTTTCATTTTCTATACATATATATATATATTGATGTTTTAATTATTCTTTGGTTTAATTCTTTTTTATTGTCCAACAATGTTTTTAAATGGGGGGGGGGAGGGCTGGGAATTTTGAATTTTAATGCAATTCTTTTTTATCTGTATCCTGTTTTTACTGTTGTATTCTGCTTGGATTCCTCAAGATTAAGCGGAATAGAAATTATTATTATTATTATTATTATTATTATTATTATTCTGAAGAATTTGGGATATAAAGGGAAATATACTTGTTAATTTACCTAAGTATCAGCAACAAGCAAGCTGCATATAAACAAGCAACATTCATCTGTACATGTCTACTACTTAAGGAATGTGGGACAATGACACAGACCCCACTCCCACGTCCTTGTCAGGTGATTTAAACCTAGCTGAGATAGGGGAGCCAGACATTCTACTCATGGGGCCACACAGCCTACAGATTCAAGGTGAGGAGTGACATCTTGGTATAGTTACAAATGATGACCCTCTATAAATGATGACCCTCTACAGCAGTGGTTTCCAAACTTTGGTTCTGCAGGAGGTTTGGCCTTCAGCTCCCAGAATTCCTGACTGTTGGCCAAAGTAGCTGGGGCTTCTGGGAGGTGAAGTCCAAAACACCTGGAGGACCAACATTTGGAAATTACTGCTCTACAGGCTGTGGCACATAGTAACCAAAGTCAGCCAAGTTAGTCTAGCATACAGTGGAAACTGGTGGACAGCAGCAACCAGCACCAGGGTGTTACCAGGTGTGGGGGTGTGGTGGGCTTTGGGGCAGAGCCACTAGGGCCCACTCCCAACTCTCTGCTCCATGTGGCTTTACTTCAGAGTGAAACCATGCGGGATGCCTGGCCCACTCCCTCCCTGTCCACATGGCTTTGCTTCTTGGGGCAGGGTTCATGGGGGTGGGGTGGGGGGACAGGCCCTCTCCCTCCTTGCCATACACCATGGCATGTGGCAGGGAGGTGAGGGCACTCACTTGGTGTTGCCCCCTTCTGTAGTGGTGTCACCCAGTGTGGTGTGCACCCCCTGCAACCCACTAATGGATCCAGTAGAAGTTGGGTGATGAATCTGATTTGGTTTTAGTCTAATGAACCATGTAAAGTGCTTACTCCTGTTCCAGAAGAGGATCAGAAACTTGGATAACCCTCCTTATGTATGGACAAAAAATAACCAGGGCACATTCATTTCCCCACTGGTCTTGGAGCCAATGGCCTCCACTGCTGGCACATAAAGAAGGGAAATCCACAAGTATCTATCTTCATCCTTGATGGTAAAGATTCATAGTAAAAGGCACCCAGTGGGTGATCTTGGGCAAGTCACACACTCTCAGTCTGAGAGAAAGGAAAAGGCAAACCTCTCTCTGAACAAATCTTGCCATGAAAACCCCATGGTAGTTTCACGTTAAAATCTCCATCAGTTGGAAACAACTTGAAGGCACAAATCAACAAAAATAATTAGAAAATGTAAACAATGAAGCATTTCAAATTAAAATGGATATTGGCACACACAGGATGGCATCCATTAATGATATACACCTGCTTAAGACACACTACTCATGCTGAATGGATTATTTGTTATATTACAGTGATGTTTTCTACTGACAGTGTTGTACACTATGATTGTGTTTTGTCATTGTGCATTGTGTGTAGGGGTTGTTCTTTGCAGTTGTTCTTTGCAGTTGTGCGCAGCACATTGGGATTTCACATTTTGCATTGAGATTTCACATTGTGCATTCTGATTGTGTTATTTCACGTTGCAGTCAAAAATCACAAAATATCACCCATCCATTGACATATGTTGTGCCATGTTGCTTTTTTGACAGAGGTTTTTTAAATAGTGGCATAATGTATCTTTGCATGCAGATATATGTGTTACACTCAGGGGGATGCTGGATTGTTCTAAACATCTCAGCACCAGATTTTCTGATACCACCTTAATATTCACAGTCTGCTTACCTTGCTTACCAAATCACATCTTGGAAAGGTTCATTTGTTTGGGATACAGATGACAGCCCTCCATTGGAGAACCAGGATCATTCCACTGAAATCAGGTAAATTCCCTGTGTGGTGTGTTATTGCACACAACTAAAGACGTATCTATTTTTTCACTCATTTTTTAAATTATTTTAACAAAAGCTAGTATTGTGAGATAGTCTTGTTTTTTCATTAATTGTTTTGCATGATTTTAAAAATTATTTTTAGCACTGGTTTTATATTACCAGGTTTGTATTTTAAATATTTTTTTAAAATAAGAGCTGGCTGTGACAGGCCTAGTGTCTTTTATAGGAGAGGTCATCCCCCCCCCCCCCATGGATTACAATTACAGGACAACAGTCTTGTAATTTTGAAGGATTTATTGTAGTCTGTCGCACATCCACAGAGGCTACACCACATCCTGCTGGGATGTACAATGTCTACTTTTAGTACTATGGAGTTCCACTCAAGAGTAAGTGACTTTACCGGATTGACAATAATAGAGGAGTCCAGTTCAGGTAAGTATCTTATGCCTTCAAGTGTCTGCCCCCTTTGACAGTCTCTCCCTCTTTTAAACTATGTCTTAGGCAAGCCAAGTGAAGTTGCTACCATGGTTCCTTCATTAGGCAAGACACTCTCCCAATCTTTCAGTCCTACACATGCTCCTTTCTCTTTTTCTCCTCCCCTGCAAGACATAACATTGCTGAATCTGTGTAGTTCTAGAAGCATTGTTCTTCTCCTTGCTCTGCAGTAGATCTTCCAGCCTGCATAGAGTGGGGCTTGCCTTTCTGGAGTTTTTCCATTTGTGTTTCTCATGCCAGTTGACAGTTGTGTCCTCTCCCTGGGGGTGACAGTGCTTCTCTGCTTTACTTTTCTGGTTCCATCTTTCCTCACCTTTGTTCCTTTAAATTCCCCACTCTACTTTTGCTGCTTGTTGAACTACTCTCTCAATCCCAGAAAGGCTCTCTCACACACTTTGCATCCAGGCCAGGAAGTGTATTGTGTCCATGGTCTTTTTGTCCCTGAGCACTGCCATTTCCTCCAGATTGCAGCTGGTCTCTTCTTCTTCTGCACCATTGGTGCACCATCCAAATAGCCTGTGGTGGAGCTCATGTAGTCGTCATGATGCAGCTACAGTGGCATACAATATTTTAAAATAAATAATTGATAGTACATGTTAATTACACATTATATATCATAGTGTAGCAATCTTGTGCCAGACCTTTTTGTGTTTAATGGTTCTTCTCAGTGTGACATGCCAATTTATACGACTTCTCTTTACACACCTAATATTAAACTACCACAAAATGGTAATGTGCATATGCTATGAATTTTTTCATGACTTGATCAGAAAAAATCAAGAGCAAATATACCACAGAAGGTACAATGTTGCTTTCAGTTGGAGCTAAAGCTTGTGGAATTACTTTCACTTGCATTGTAACATACTTGCACACATCCAGATGACATTCTCTTCTTCTCTGCAAAATCTCATCAGCACACTTTATGGATGGGCTCGATTGAGTTTTACACAGATGAATAGCATGCATTGAATGAGCCAGTCAATTTGCTGTCATTTCACTGTATAATGGTTTCTTCTGAGATTGTTCACATCACTCTGTATCATCTACCCTTGATTGTCACCACATTGTGAATGAACTTCAGAGCAAATAATAAGTCACAGTTTAGATCTTCAGAACATTCACTGCTGCAGCCAACCACTGCTCACTATGGATAACTGAAAAAAAGATTCTGTCTCTTAGGCTTGTCTTGGAACTTGAAGGGAGCCAAGTGATTGCATGCTATTGGATGGAAAGTCTATGTTGGATGTACTGCTGGTTCTCCTGGAAAAGGATACTCCCTCTCCCTTTCATAATACAGGGATTTAAACCGTCTATTATTTCATTTCCTCATGCAAGAGTGCGTAATTTCAGCATTTGTTCCCCTGCTTTGTGAGAATATGAGAGTTTCTGCAAACTTTTTAGGCATTATTTGTACTTCAGTAATTTTTGGTAGGAGAGGGGAGAATTTGATTTGCATAAAATGTTTCTTTTGGCAGAAAGTGTGATTGTGTAGCCAAAAGGAAATGTTTCTGTGACAGTGAAGGAAGAATTTGTAGCAAATTCACAAAACTATTGCTTTCTAAAACATATTTTTCTGCCAAAAGTGTTCTGAACAGATAGAAACTGCATATGTTTTTCACATAATGGTTCTGCACAGAAATCATTGTATTTTGGTGAACAGTCTAAATTTATTCAAATTATACTTTTTTTTTTTTTTGGCAAAGTCTGCAATCTGTTCAGAAAAATCATGTGGTTTCTTTTCTGCACAGAAAAAGAGTTTTCTGTGCAAAAAGCCCCCACAATTTATTGCAGAGAAATAAGTGAACTTTACACATAACGCACTCCACCTCAAAATATCCATCTAAACCCTGTTTTTAGCTCTGTTTGGAGCTGAACCATTTAATTAATCTAGACCTTTGAATGTGTCAAGCTGTTCATTTCTGGGCAGAAAATATTTTCAAGGGCTCTTTCACATTACACAGTTATAGTTCTATAATTCCATGTTAACTGCTTTGTCTCAATCCTGTGGAGTGCTGGGATTCACAGTCTGCAGTGTGGGAGTGGTATGTAGAAGCATGAGCCAGAGAGCTCTAGTGCCTCAAACTACAGACCCCAGGATTCCACAGGATATTGCCCATGGCAGTTAAAAGTGGAGTCATAGTACCAAAGCAGTGTGGTGTGAAAGAGTCTGATGTTATACTTAACTGCCATATAAGCGTAATACATGAGGTGTTGTAAATGAGGGGTCTCTCAGGAAAAAAAGGTGCTCAAACTCAGATTTTGAAGTGTTCAGCATTCTGATACAAAGTCCTGGGACTTGATGCTTAAATTTGTCAGTTTTTCTATCTCCTACATTTTTAAAATAAATCTTATCCTGTTTCCACTTTGTGTAGGATGAATTGTAAATTTTGGTAAATTCTGATCAAAACTGAACTCAAATAAAAACCTCACCTATCCCTACTGTGTGTCTTTAACACAGAGGTAAAAAGTGAAGTAATATCAACTGCATTTTTTTTTCCTACATGGAAATACGGGCAAGATTTACCTGAGGGCAGGGAATAGTCTAATTTATAAGATTGAATGTACAGCAATGTGTAAATTTACAGCACTATATAAATAAAGGTAATAATAATAATAATAATAATAATAATAATAATAATTGTTCAGAAGGGTTTCCATGGCTGAAAGGGGATGTAGCAGGGTGGCAGAGGATGCAGGAAAGGAGGAGCTGGAAGTGGAAGACAACTGGAGGGAATCAGGAGGGGATGGGAGACAGGACCCTGGAGAAGAGCAAGTGAGTCCAGGGATAAGAGGCTAGGGAAAAGCAAGCTTGAGGAGGAGTGGAGACAGGAGGAGGACATGAAGTGCTCGGGGAGAGGGAGAGAAGTGTGGAGGTGATTCCCGTGAGAGAAGGGTAGCTCGTGACTTTGCAATATGGATGTGGAAAACCCTAGAGTGGTGACCATGTCTGGATAAAGGTACGAGACCACCAAATGGAGGGAATGTTGGGGGAGATACCACATCTAGGAGGAACACTTTCCCATCCAGCAGGTGTAGGGCTTGCCACTCCTTTAGGGGACCTGGAAGGAGCCTTCCAGGGCTCTCAGTGGGAACATGGGCCTGGGCCTGGGCTAGTTAAAAAGGCTGACGTGGAACCATCCAGGAAGTGCCTCTCCACCTTCCTAGACCTTCAAGCTGAAGTACAAAGATGATGGGAGGAGTATTGAACACTCTCGCCTCTATTAGGGTGAAGTAACCCAAAGTGTTAGTTTTTAGTTAGTTACTGTTGAAGTTACTGAATGTGGATGGAATAAAGTGTCACATATAGTACATGACTTGAAGTTGGTTGTATTTATTTGGACCAAGATGGAATCAGGTCAGTGGACCAAACATCCCATGCCAGGCGGTATGGGAATGGCTTCAGGGGGTTCAAACCCTGGTCTTCAGAGTTATACTCCAACATTCAACCACTATACTGTGCTAGCTCTATAACTCCTGCCCCCCAAGACTCGATATACTGGCTTCTGTTCACTAGGACAGGTCTCAAATTTATAGATCATATGTCCTATCATAGTGCAAGATGATGGAAGTTCCTCAGTTTAAAGGACCATCATTTATATTTTACATCTATGTTTGTTCAGTTTATAGGTTCTTCAAAAATGCCAGGTCTGTCTTTCTGGTTTTGAAGGCAGTATTTTCCTACCAGATGATATCTCAATTTTGAATAGTACTTAATAAAATTGCTCTATTGGCATTTGCTTTGCACAGAGTGTTGTTAGAAGTGGCATAAGAATTGACAGTAGTGTTCAGAATAGTAGACTACATAAGCTGTTATATACAGTGCTTCTCCATGATGGGTCAGGAGTGATAAAATGAGGAAAACTCACTTCAGACAAGGTGTGTTGCCATGTTATTTCAAAATACTTGTTGATCATTACATGGGTCACCCTCCCCCCCGGCACAAGACAAAAATGTTATTATAGAACTATGGACAAATAGGATAATTTGGACAATTTCCAAAACTTGAAAATTAGTTCCTCTAGGGCATTCTCATGGCCTTCCATTACAATAACATTTAAGCATGATCAAATCGAGGCAACACTGGGCATGGAAAAATTAAATTGGACTAAAAGAAGAATGACTATTCTGTATACTAGTTCTGCTACTAGCTGCATTAATACCCTAAGAGTTTCACCTTGAATATAATTTACTGTCCCTGTATCAAATTGCCAGATTATTGTTCAAAGGTGAGGTTGCAGAGAATAGACTCTGAGCCTTATTCAGGTGTCAACAGTCAGGGGAAAACCCCAGTACTCACTCCTCTCACAGTAAGAAAACAATAACCTCCAAATGACTCAAGGAAAGTACTATCAAAAAACAAAGGTACAAAAAAATTGTGCAGTAATCAAGACTATTTATGAAACCTCAAGTTGACCAATTTTAGGTGTTTCAAAAGAGATATAAACCCCAATGTGGTATGCAATACACAATAAGAACAATAGATTCCAAAACAACTGAATATACTGATACATAAAGTGTAGATTTGATACAATGATGATACAAATGTCTCAAACACAAAGATGACAGTGTCTGTTTCCAGGATCTTGAAATGGACATTTTAATTGTACATTTTTCAGATTATTTATGTTCAGTCAATACTGTAGTATTCTTTTTTATTCATACGGACTGCATAGTAACTGATATTTACCCTGAACCAGGTGTCCATTTTAATAGGGATCCTGGATTTTCTGGGACTTTCATTGCCTGGAGAGCTTTTAAAAATATAGAAGGCTTTCCTCTTCTAATAGTCATTCTTTTCTGCCTCATCATGGAAATAAGGAGGTGAGACACAAAGTTTAAGCTGAATAAGGACACTTTATTTAACTATTTAACTATATTTAACATGTGTTCTGCAAAGGAGATGTTTCCTAATATGGTAGCCTCTAAGGCAAGGATCATTTCCAGACCTCCTCTTCAGCTGTTTCTGAACAAAGCACCTGAGCCCTAATAGCAATCTTAGAGTGGCATAAATGTTGCATAGGCCCAGGGCCATTGAGAATCAAAGTGAGGGGAGGGGAGCATGTTGTCTTCCTAACATATTTGATTTAATCCTTTTTTGAACACCTGAATAGGTCCATGGTCATCAGCACATCCTACATACAACTGCATCATCATCAACAACAAGAACAACAACAATAAAAGATTATGAAGGAATGTAGAACTTGGAAGAACTTCAAGATTTGCCACAGAATCCCTGTTTCTAAAGAAAAGAGAATCTGGAAGGGAGACATCACAAACAACCCAATTAGCAGGGTTAGTAGTTACAGTCTATTTTTGGATGATGGTGGTGGAATGTAAATCATAGGAATTGGAATTAATAGAGAAATGGAACAGAATGTATTGGAAAAGGTCATGGTAGTTTATCACCCTGATCAGACCACTGCAAAAATAGATCGTTGCAAAATATTATTGCAAACTCCACTTTAAAAAAAAAATTGGTTACCCCTACATAATTTTGCAGTAGCTCAGACTAAGTTATACATACATATTTTCTATTGTACTCCATATACTTATGAGCAAGATATACATGTGAACCTTGGAACAGAGGGACAGAGGGGATGAAGGAACCTGGGGTCCTTCAAGACTATGCTAGCATGGGCTGAACCCACCCTCAAGTGATCTGGCAAAATTGGACCACCAATGTCAATTTGCAGTCAAGCTTCTTCAGTCATTGTCCTGATTCACCCACAGAGGGTGGCTCGGAGGGAACCATCAACTGATAGTCCAAATCGAAGGAGGCAACAAGAATCAAGGTCAACACAGTCCAAGGGCTGAAGAAGCCAGGAAGTCCGAAGTATGAAGGAAACAGATGAGTTGCTTCCAGCAGTAGCCTTAGGTAGACTTAGATCTTAAATGGCCTGACACCAGCTGGTCCTAATCAGAACTTCCCTATTGCTGCTTGTCATGCAACCTGGCTGAGTGCCTTTGCTCTGTCCTCTGTCTCATCAAGCAGGGGAGTCTTGACTTTGTCCTACTGGCCGAGGCTGCACTTCAACAGGATGAGGTGGCTGAAGCTCTTCAGCATGGAGAGCTGGCTGAGGCTGCTCTGCAACAGGGAGAACTGCAGGCTCTTCCCTGTCTGGAAGACTTGCCTAGGTCCCTTCTTCAGCCTCCTCCTCATACTCTTCCTCTAGGTCCCAGTCCTGTAGCTCCTGGCCCATGACAGTCATCATCAATCAATCAGTTGATGACTAAATCATCAAGAACTAAGAAACACTTAGGAGATTATCATATGGGGGAAAAACCCAGGACTAAAAGGCATACCCCTGGCATAATCAGGTGATCGCACTGAAGATTTTCAGACACATCACACACATCCAGGACTTATCCCATGAAGATCCAGGAATGTTCCTTCAACTAAACCATTCCTGGGACTTCCTCATGAATGGTTTGTTGCTGGAGCATTCCTGGATATTCACAGGATAAGTTCTGGATGAGTGTGATGTGTCTGAAAACCTTCAGTGTGATTGCACGATTATCCCAGGGGTGTTCCTTTTCCTTCCAGTTTTTTCTCCCAATTTATAATCTCCTAAAACAGCAATTGTCACTGGACTAATAAAGGTTGCTTGCAATCTGTTTTATGCGCACTGACTTGGAAATAATTATGGAGGAAATGATTTGCCATGTCTCTGCAATAACCTGCAAGTATTTAAAATTAATAACAACTTGCCTGCCAATGTTGAGCCTTCCCTCACTTGAAAAAAACACTTCTAGGATGCCTAGACACACCAGTAAAGGGGAACCATGCTTCTGTTGGTGGGAAGGATGGAAGTCTGTTTGACATGCCTGAGTTCAGTAATCAGTAGTGCTTGGCAAGGTGAAACAAGGAATCTTAGATTTGGAACTCAGTTGCCTCACTGGCCCAAGTAATGGCTTAAGGCAAGCAGCTACAGTCAGATTTCCCCGTTTTCCAGGTAAAGGCCATTATTTCAACAACATACTGTCCTACTTCTGTCCCTTGACCAACCCTCCCCTCCTTCTACCAGTTAAACCAATTGTCTTAATCCATTTCAAACCGCCTTCAGGGCAGGACATGGAGTTGAGACATGGAGCACTGACCGACGACCTCCGCCTGAGCATCGACAGGGGCAGTGTGACCCTGCTGGTGAACTTGGATCTCTTGGTGGCTTTTGATACTGTAGATCATTCCATCTTCTTGAGTCGACTGAGGGAGTTAGGGATCGGGGGCACTGCACTCTGGTGGTTTCGGTCCTTTCTCTCCGGGTGATCTCAAAGGGTGAGGCTCGGGGACAGCTGCTCCTCCAAGATTGAGCTAAATTGTGGCGTCCCTCAAGGTGCCATTCTGTCCCTGATGCTATTCAATATCTACATGAAGCTGCTGGGTGAGATTTGGAGGCATGGAGCTCAGTGTCTTCAGTACACTGATGACACTCAGTTATATCTCTCCATGACCAGATTGTTGGCTCAGACTTCAGATAGCGTCTCTCCTCTCAATGACTGTCTTGCAGCAGTAATGGATTGGATGAGGGAAAACAGGTTGAAACTTAATCCAGACAAAACGGAGGTACTAGCTGTTACAGGACCAAAACCGGGTTCGGGAATACAATTCCCAGTCCTCGATGGAGTCACACTCTCCTCGAAGAACTCTGTTCGCAGTCTGGAGGTGCTTCTTGATTCGTCGCTTCACATGACGAGTCAGGTGAATGCAGTGGTCAGGAGTGCCTGTTATCAGCTTCGGCTGATATGCCAGCTGCACCCCTACCTGGACTTAAAGGACCTGGAAACAGTGATGCACGCTTTGGTAACCTCACGTTTGGATTTCTGCAACGAGCTCTACGTGGGGCTACCCTTGTGCCTAACTCGGAAACTTCAATTAGTCCAAAATATGGCAGCCAGGCTTGTCAGTGGAACATCCAGGAGAGAACACATTACACCTGTGCTTAAAGCTCTCCACTGGCTTCCGATTAGTTTCCAGGCACAGTACAAGGTGTTGGTTTTAACCTTTAAAGCCCTGCATGGCTTGGGTCCATCTTATCTCAGGGACTGCCTCTCCCCATATGAACTCCCCCCACCCCCGGCACACTCCGGTCCTCTGGGAGGAACCTATTGCAGCCCATGAAGACCAGGTTAGCACAGACCTCCCAGAGGGCCTTTTCAGCTTCTGATTTATAGTTTGAAATCTAATTTTAAACTCAAGCCAGTTTAATTCTGTTTTAAGGGGTGGGAGGTTGGGAATGGGATCATTGAATCATTTTAATTGTAATTGTTTTTTAACCTTGTTGTACCCTGCCTCGAGTGTTTTTACAGAGGGGTGGTAAGAAATAAACATCATCATCATTATTCTAACCACAAGGAAGTTCTACCTACAGGATGCAGGTCAGTTGATCTACTGTGGGACAGCTCATTGTATGTATGGATCATGCAGTATATCATGACAGAGGACATGCTTTCATGCCAAAGGTCCAAATTTTATATTTATCTCAAGCTAAAGGGATCAGATAAATGATTGCTTCCACCCCACTTTTTTGTTTATTTTTTGCACTTACACTCTGAGGAGCTGTTGCCAGTCAGGAAATGCTGAGCTAAATGTTCTGGTTGCAAATCTTCCTCTTTTAAAAAAATTTATTTAAAGTTGCCATATTTACATCACACTTAACATCTCACAACATGTAGATGATATTAACTAATTACAAGCATTAAACAATTTAATTACAAACACCACACTATTTGACAACACCTAACAAAACTCCACCCCTTGATACTTAGTGACTTCTGTTTGTTTCCAACATAGATTTCTTTTCATTCTTCATGAAATTCCCATTTTAATTTATCTGATTCAAAAAACTATTTTTTAAAAATTTTTTGAGTGAATCTTTTTGCTTTTTTATACCCATGCTTTATTACTTTCTATTTTTCTACTTCATACCTCCAGTTTGCTGTTTTTCATATTTTCACCACTTACTTATCACTTATATTTACATTCCTTTTTTCCCCTTTTCCATTTCATTTGGCTTATTTTCTTTTATATTCATCTATATGTTCCATCTGTGTATATATTCCGTCATTACTTTTTTTCCCTTTTACTTATTCCTCTTTTATTTGTCCTTGCCAATATTTAATTACTAATTCCCAATGTCTTCTTTTTCAGATCCATTTTGTTCTTTTAATTTCTTTGATAATCTATCATTTTCTCTCATATCTAATAGCTTCTCTACCCACTCTTCATAAAACATCCTTTTATGTTTCTGATGAAAGCTTAGAAAAGTTACTGTTTTGCACTGCAATGCTGAGAAACCTATAGCGACCATGCTGGCTGGAAGATTGTGGAGGCTGTATTCCAAAAAAGTAACATTTCTAGGTTTGGGTTCCTGGTTGGTTAGCAATTTTCTATCAATGCAAAACACAGAATTTAAATCTTTATTACTTGGGGTCTGTTATTCGTTGTTGTAGTAGTTGTTGTTGTTGTTGTTGTTGTTTTAAATAGCATCTTTTTTACTCTTAGGGAGAGGAAATGTAGTAATGTGGTATTTTATGAATGGTGTTGTTTTAAGAGCCTTCTGTTCAAAATGGTATTAAAGACCATTGCCTATCAAAAATATTGATTTAGGCTGCAATCCTGTACTCACTTTCCTGATAATTAAGTCTCATTGCACTCAGTGGGGCAAAACAGATGGGCAGGAAAAAGTGGCTTGAAGCTGCCTTTCCTGAAGCCACATTGAAACCCCACCAACCACACCACCAGCTCCCAAGGCAGCTGGAGTGTTCATATCATGACCACATGATATGGCTTCAAGCCAGGAAGAAGTGGAAATAAGCTGCTTCTTTTTGAAATGGCATAAGACACCTAGAAGGCACTTTCCTGATGGCTTCAAGGCATGTGTCATCTAAATGCCCCACCTTCAAGCCAGCCTGAAAGCACCTCTTTTTGCCTGTCTGTTTAGCCCCAGTAGGACTTGGTTCTAAATAGATATGTGTAGGATTGCACTGGTATAGATTAGTCTGCCACAGTACATAAATCCTGCATATATGTAGCTGGTGTGAGTCCCAGCCTTTAAGACAGCAATAGCATACCTCTCTGCTTTAAAAAAGAGGAAAAGCCATCTCTGTCTATTGCTTTCTAAAATGATTTTCCAGAACCAGCCATTTAATGAACTGCTGGTGAGCAAGATTTCAAAAGAAGAGAAATTGTTCGCACTGAAGAGGAATGATCTATCCATAGCAAGTGGGGATGACATTTATTTTAAAGCAGAATACTACAAACAAGCTTCATTTTGGATCCAACATACCCATCTGCTTTCATCAAAATGTGACAGGTGACAAGCTCGAGCCTCATCTATAAAAGAGGAAGGAAGCTAAATAGAAATGTTAGTAACTCCTTATGCTTGTGTATGTGTGTCTTCATCCAGCATTATCTATGATGCACTCCTATGGCAGTGTGCAGCTATCAATCTGTGCACTCTGACAGAATAAATGCATTTTGCATATCCCTCCTGTTTTGCCAGCTCTTGGCATTTTAATGAAAAGGCATGAAGGGAGAATGGGATGCTTCTCCTGTTTGAAACACAGCACAGTGTCAATTCTGAAATTGAAATGGACCCAGAAATGCATGGAGGCCAAACTCTTTTGCACTCTGCAAAGTGTCAATGAAGAGCAGCAGTGGACAAGGAATGGATGTCAGCAGGGAAGGGAAGAAAATGAAAAGCTTCATTTGGCATTAAAGTAAAAGAGACAGTCTTTTTCCTTTCCAGATGTTCTTCCAGAATGTAGATATTAGGAACTGAATATTTGCTTCCTCCACAGTCCCATTACACAGTTTACAGTTACCTGGGCTCACTTTATCAAGTGCTCTGCACTTATTAACTAAGATCTAATAAAGTGGTGGCATAGCAGAATGCTATGCCTGTACAGCAATGCCACAGGTGTGCTACAATATTTGCATACTGGATTGCACCACTGCAGAAACAACTTACATCATGCCAAAGAGCATTCCCATTGCACAGTGGCCAGTAGGCCTTGAAATCATAAAGGCATGAAGAACCATTATTTTGTCAAAGGTCTGCATGCACAACCATAATTAGGACAGAAAGCTTAAACCATGTAAACACCACTGATGTTTTTCACCAACAGAATCCTATCCTCCCTGCCCCCACCACCATGGAGTAATCCTAGTGCTTTTTCCTGTAAAGTTGAGGATTTCAGCCTTTTATTCTAATGTGACTTCATGTAGGCTCCAGCTTGTGGTGACCCTTTTGTTGAGTTTTCTTCTTATTTATCCTTATTTATTCAGATAAGGTTTGCCATTGCTTTCCCATAAGGTGAAGAGAGTGTGACTTGCCCAAAATCACCCAGTGAATTTCTATGACTAAGTGGAGATTTGAACACTTGCTTCCAGGAGTCTCAGTCCAGCACTGAAGCCAATGCACCACACTGGATTAATTCTTTCTGAAATTTCAACTTGCAGAAGCCCCAGCTAAGGTGGTTGATGTTAAGGAAGTAGGGAAATTTAGTTTGAAAGAGCTTGGTGGACCAAAGATGGAGAACCTCTGCTGAATGGTATATGCTCTGTGCAAATATTGCATGGTGAATTGAACTGCATGAATTAGCACAGGAAGAGAAAGAGCTGTTATGTAGACTAGGGATGAGAAACTGGACATATGAAATGTTCTCACACATATGGAATGTTTAAAACTCAAATTCCTTTCATAAGAAGAAAATTATGACTTTTACAATAAATCCATCAAACACATGGAAATGAAATTATCTCTATTTGTGCTGGCCAAATTTGACAGATGGAGCTATTCACAGCAAAGAAAGGATCATGGTGAACCTGTCTGTCATAGAATCATAAAATCATAGAGTTGAGACCCCAAGGGCCATCCAGTCCAACCCCCTGCCATGCAGAAACACACAATGAAGGTCTTGAAGAGCCCCCCCCCCCATAGAAGTGATGAGTATAATGCAGCACTGAATACACAGGAATTCAAAGCCAGACTTCTAAGAGTTAAGCACTCAAACCATGAGCCTGGATACTCCCATGTGCCAGGTTTTTTGGTCACATTTGTTGTTTTAACATATGCACACATGCACACACACACTCACACGCAACCTCACTTTTTCCATCTCAAATATGTAAGAACTTGGCACATTTTGTACATTCTTACTAAAAATGAACTAAAATTGAAATTTTTGCTCATCCCTAATGCAGTTATCCTTGATTCATAGTACAGTGGTCTTCCATATCCATGGCTTCCTTATCCACAGATTCAATGATCTGCAGCTTAAAAATATTTTAAAATATATATAAATTCCTGAAAGCTAACCTTGATTTTGCCATTTTATCTAAAGGACACCATTTTACTATGCCACTGTATTTAATGGGATTTGAGCATCCCAGATTTTGGTATTGGGGGGTAGGTGGGGAGGTGGTGGTCCTGGAACCAACCCCCCACAGAAACTAAGGGCTTATTATATGTAGGTGGAGTTAATGGATTTTCTGTTATTTTCCAGTGATTTGGAGGAAGAAGGGTAAGGCCTTCAATTTGCCCCCTCCAAATAGCTACACCCTCGCTATCAAGGGTTTGATGTACAAGCATGCCTATCAATCTGTCTGTGTTTATCAGAGCGAACGAGAGAGAGAGAGAGACACTTCAAGTTGCTTGTAGACCTATGGCAGCTCCATGAATGTCACAGGGTTTTCATAGGCAAAGAATATTCTGAGGTGGTTTGTCAGTTCCTTGCTCTAAAATATAGCTTATGGCAGAAGTATTTGTTGGCAGTCTCCCATCCAAGTACTAACCTGGGCTGACCCTGCTTAATTTCCAAGATCAGACAAGATCTGGTATCTTTTGGGTATTTGGGCCCTTCCAGTCACACTCTGTTCTTCATAAAGTAGCTGCTAAAAGCTAAGGTTTAAGAATGCATGGAAGCCTCATCCTATAATATCAGATATGTGTGGAACCTGGGAACTGTTGAAAAGGAAATTGCTTTTCTTATATACATGCACTCTTGTTCTCATCTTCAAACATTCTACAGCTGAATCCTGGAAATGGAAGTAAACCCTGCACCTTAGCTGTGACTCAAACCCAGTCCTGGAAGAAATCTAATTCTTTAGGGAAACATTTGTCTTACCAAAATTGAAACATGGCTCCACAATTTCAGTGGAATGGCAACAACAATAAGATGCCATCTGATAGCTATACTATCAGTCCCAGCAACGTTTCCCTGAAGGGGCTAGATGCCTCTGGGAAAATAAAAACTGACATTTAGATTGGAGTCTTGTTAAATGAACACTTCACTATCAAGTTTGGTGTATTGTTTTACATGTTGTATCTACCCCCAGGGAATGAATGGAGGCATCGTTCCTTGTAATATACACCAAGCTTTGGAAGTGGATTAGACAGAGTGCAAAACTGCAAAGGCCTGTCTTTCTTCAATTTTTAATTCTCTTATATAGTTTGCTAGGATTGGAAACTATTTAAATCTTATTCAAAATGTTTAAGCTGTAGCTGTTTGATGAAGCATTTGAGGGATTTGTACAAAAGATTTGCATGTGAATACAAAGGAAAAAGAGCTTGAGTCTCAAAATGGAAAACAGAAGGTAGTGGCATTTACTTACCATGTGTACATGCATGAGTGTACACACACGCACAGACACAAAAACCATTTCATAACTTAGAGCTTCTAAGTTGAGATTTATTCATGTCCCTGGCATAGACTTTTCCTTAAGGCATTTATTTAGGAACTTCTATAGGATGGCCAAAAGTTACAGAGGATGAGCTTGAAATCAGTTTCTTTTTAAGAGCCATGCAAAGATGCTATGTTAGATTGTCTGATATATTCCAATTTGATTTGGGGGGAGGGGGAGGAAATCTATAAGATAGTGATTTGAAGAGGAGGAGAAGGAGGAAGAGAAAAGGGTGGAAGAATGAGATTGAGAAAGAGCAGGGGGTAGACCCAGAGGGAAAGGCAGAAATAGAAAATAAGCAAGAAAAGATATTGTAAGAAGGAAGGAAGGAAGGAAGGAAGGAAGGAAGGAGAGGGGGGTGTTTCTAAATGTCCCTTCCTAAAGTGCAAATCCCAGGATTCCACAGGAGGCAGCCATAGCAGTAAAAGTGGAATAACAGCACTAAGTGTATAGTGTAGTATTGTCCAAAGAGAGAAATGGATAGGTACACTAACTTTTGCTCTTGGCCCTTCCACATCTGGCTTCAGATTTACCCACGAGCATTTGTTCCCTGACAAATGACCCTGATAATTGCATTGCTGGATAGAAAGGATTCCTCTCATCCCTATTTTAAATCCATGTAAGATAGGGGACATGACCCACAGTTTGAGGAATGTGCTCCTGAGAAATCATGAAATATAGTCTGTATTTGATCTATAAAGCTCTATATCAGTTTAAATATGTATAATCCTAAACCACATTGTGAATTGTTCAAAGCAAATTAATCACTGATAAGGACTGAAAGCCCAATCTCCACAATCATGAAAGTAACTGCAGTTGGTCACTATCAGTCACTGCAAGCCCAGCCTGTGAAGCACAACCTTGTGAAGTTCAAATGAGTTTCACTGGGAAGCGAAAGCCATTTATTTAAGGGAGCCCACTGAAAGAATAATGGGAAATGGAAAGCATGATTGTACTAAATAAAAATAAAAATAAAATAATGATGAGAACACAAATGGCTTCATGTAATATACTTTTGATGATCCATCTCATCCTAGGCTGTGGCAGTCATATCTAACATAATCTGTAGCTTTTCTTTGCTAACGAAGATTAAGGAAGGACTCATACTATGATTTCTACAAGCGCGTTGATGACTAAAAAGGCCGATCTGAGATAAACAAGTCCTGTTACAGAAAGCACAGCAGAAAGTCTCCTTGGGTGATGTTTCCAAGTTGTGGTTCTTTCTGCATTGTTGTTTCTCTTTGAGACTCATTCGGCTTGAGTTCTCGAAAGAGGCTGCAGCATTATGGATGGTGTGTCTCCATGCCTCCCGCTGTGAGGCCAGGGCAGACCATTGTTGATGATCAATTTGGCTGAGCTTGAGATCTTGTTTCAGGGAGTCCTTGTATCTCTTCTTTGGGGTGCCCCTCTTACGGTGACCCGTGGCAAGTTCACCATAGAGTACTATTTTTGGGAGGCGTGGTCCTCCATCCTAGAAACGTTTTCAATAGCATGGCCTCAATGCTGGTGATCCCTGCTTGCTCAAGGACAGCAACATTCATCACATAGTCAGGATTGTGCATAGACAGCGCTGATGAAAGCGTTCAAGGAGTCATAGATGTTGGCGATAGGTGACCCATGTTTCAGACGCATAGAGGAGAATGGACAGGATGACTTCCAGCCCAAAAAGGTTAAACAAGCTACCATCTGTACGGTACTGTATATAGATGCCATCTTCTTCTTCGAGATCTGCTGTAGCCCTTTGGAGCCTTTCTTCATGCTGAAGAAGATTGTAAATAGAGTTGGAGCAAGAACACAACCATTAGAAAGGGCTCTGAGAGAGCATTGCCATATCTGACTTGACCGTGCTGGCCCTCATGTAGAAAGATAATCATTATGAGGAATTTAGGGGGACATCCTAGTTGTTCCAGGTTCTGCCACAGACCTTTTCTACTCACAGTGTCAAAGGCTTTGGTAAGGTTGACAAATGTTACATAGAGTCCTTTGTTCTGCTCTCTATATTTCTCTTGCAGTTGTCTAAGAGCAAATACCATATCTGTAGTGCTCCTATTAGCTCTGAAGCTGCATTGGCTTTCAGGGAGAAGTTCTTCTGCAATAGCAGAAACTAATCTGTTCAGGAGTATCCTTGCAAGGATTTTTCCAGCAATGGAGAGCAGTGTTATAACTTGATAGTTTGAGCAATCAGATTTTGCTCCTTTTTTCTTATACAGTGTGATGATAACTGCATCTCAGAGATCTGATGGCAGTTCACCTTTTTCCCAGCAACTCACAAGGAGCTCATGGAATTTAGCATGTAGTACATGACCTCCGTGTTTCCAAGCTTCAGGTGGGATTCCATCAATCATATCCCAGCTGCCTTGCCCTTTTTCATCTGCTGTATGGCCTTAATAGTTTCTCCCAAAGTGGGAGCCACATCCACTCTTTTCCGCTAAATTGATCCATCACTTGTTCTGAATGTCTTGGAGTTTTTGTTGGAGTTTACTACATGCGAGACAGAAGGCTGCTTTTCTTACATGGCAAGATGGCTGAGCGAGGTGTGCCTGATGAGCAGTTCTCTTCTTTGCCAAAAGCTCCTGGATCTCTTGGTTGTTTTCATCAAACCAATCTTGTTTTTTCTTGGGGGAGAACCCGAGCGATTCTTCCTCAGACTGCAGGATACTGTTTTTGATATGTTGCCAGAGCACTGTAGAAGAAGAATCTATAGGATCGTCTTCAAGTTTTGATTGCAGATTTGCCTGGAAGTTATCTCTCATGGCAGCTTTTTGAAGATTGTTGACTTGGAGTCTCCTCTTTAAGATGCCACCCCTCTTAGGTTTGACCTTAAGATGAAGATTTAGTTTGAATCTTACAAGGCAATGATCTGTTTGACATTCTGCACTAGGCAGCACTCAAGTATGATGGACATCACAAATGTTTCTCTGGCACACTAGAACATAGTCAATGAGGTGCCAGTGTTTGGATCGGGGATGCATCCAGGCTGTCTCAAAGCCATCTTTCTACTGAAAGATAGTGTTTACAATAATCAGCTGCTGTTCTGCACAAATCTCTAGCAGGAGGCATCCGTTATCATTACAGTTTCCAACACCATGTTTGCCTAGAACATCTTTCCAGGCTTTGAAGTTCTTTCCTACTCTGGCATTGAAGTCACCAAGGATAATGATTTTATCTTCTGCAGAGACTTTTTTATGAGATGGTGTAGGTCTGAGTAGAATTTATCTTTCTCCACAGGGTCGGCTTGCATAGTTGGGGCCTATATACTGAAGAGAACAACATGTGGGAGGCGTAAGGAGATAATGCAATCAGAGTGACCTCTTGGCAGGGTTTCAGGTTTGGAGGCAATGGAGTTTTTAATCATAAGGCCTACTCCTGAAATATGTTTTTCAGTTTTTGGTTTGCCAGACCAGTAGAGTGTATAGCTGGCACCATGTTCTTTAAAGCTGCCTTCATCATGGAGACGAACTTCACTAAGAGCAGCAATATCAATATTAAGTCATAATAGTTCATAGGCTATTAGAGCAGAACGACACTCAGGACATCTACTATCTGCAGATTCTTGCATGGTTCCGATATTCCAGCATGCAAGCGTCAGTCTGTTTGCACCTCTGGAGGCTGGTGCGTGCCTTTGTATCTTTGTTTTGTTTGACCGCATCAGAACAATGTTGACTTCGGCTCGCCATCCGGGTAGATGGAGATGAGCTTTCATTAGGCCACCTTTTGTAGGCCCCTCTCCGTATGGAGCAAGCAGTACTCTCCTTTAAAAAGGCTGCTTGGTCATTCAGGATGCTGCCGAACAAGACTGTCATCTCCCAGTCAGTCTTGAGCGACCAAAGTCCTGAACCGCCTGTGTGCAGGGTTAGGTCTGCAGCTTCCAGTGCATCTTTAACCTGCCATTTAGTTCCTCACCTATCTATCACTACAGGACTTTTTTTTTTGGGGGGGGGGTCAGATGTATCCTTCGAGCCTGTGCAATGGATTTTTCTGGTGGAGTGTAGCATACACAGAACTGGCCTCACCCTTTAAACCAGAGGTTCGTCTGCCGGAGCCAAGCAAGCAAGGATGGTGGCAGTGAGATCCTCAAGTCGTAGGTTTGATTAGAGTTTCCTTCTTTTAGATGGTTTACCTTACAGGGTTAGATGAGCACCATCTGCCTGGGTTTAGGATTGGAGTTTTCCCTCTCCTAAGATGGTTGCCATAAGGCTAAACAGCACGTCCTGCCCTTTGACGCTCTTGGTCAGACCCTTCAGTTGTGACCTGTCTGGCATGGGAGGCCCTACTGGTGGCTGTTTATGCTCCCACCAGCATAATCCACAGCTTCATTAGGGTACACAAGCCTCTCCCCCATGTCAAGGGGGCGTCAATGGAGAGGATCTAGCATAAACTGGACCTTTTAGAAACAGCTATCAAGAGTGGCACAGTGTAAAATGCATTAAAGCACAGCAGCCAGTGCTGACAGAACTACAGTTTGGCTCTCCTGGAAAATTATTTTTTTTCCTTTTTCTTCTAGAAGGAAAAGGGTGCTCTGATATGCTCATCTTCAAGGCTTCATGGCATAGGAAGCCAGGAATGATGATGGTGTGGGTGGTGTGTTGGGAGGTGAAAGGTATCCCCCTGGACCTATAATTTGCCCAGTGTTGTTTTATCTATTTATTTGATTGATTTATACCCCACTATTCTCCCTGAACTAACACTCAACATGGCTCACAGGAATATTAAAAATACACAGCTATTAATAAAACACAATGATATAATATTAAGTCACAGTTAAACAAATTATCACATTAAAACAGAAAGGAATTAAAAGCAATTTGAAATGTATGTACGTCGCCAGTAACTGTTAGCTGGTAGTTTACCCATCTGTGAACCATGGATTCTGTTCTGGGTCTTACTTCGAACTTTAAAGGAGCTAACCAAGGTGATGAACATTATCCCCAAAGAGTTTCAGCACCCTGGATAGCTCCTGGAATAAAGCCAAGTGGATTAGCTCAATATCCAACATAAAAATACCACCTACTACTGATCAGCACATCAATAAAAAAAACACAGCCTCCCACATTGGAAGGCCCTTATACAATTTCTGAAAGCCCACCTGATTAAAAAGTTCTTTCTCTGATGATGAAGGGTCAACAGCAAGATGCCTTTCCTTGCCTCTTTTGAAAGGAAATTCCATAGGTTGGAAACAGAGTGTAAGAAATATTTAGGGAATATTTGGTGACAACAGCCCCTGAAAAGTGCTTTTACCCTCTTTTATCAGTGCTAGGATTAGGTACTTCCATGCTGTGGCAAAAAATGCATTCACCTTTAGAGGCCGAGGTTCCTATTGTTTCAATCCTGGCTAAATAGCTTCCACTTTGTGACATTTGGCTCAAAGCTCTGGCTTCCAAAGCAGCTGGAATCAGAATGAAAGGCAGACACATTTACAGCTTGAGTGAGGAAGCTGCAAGATGGAGCACAGTGCCATGTTGTGCTTGGCTTCTTTATATAGCTTGGGTTGGATATATTGAGCAGGACTTAACTGTTTACTTCCCTTGTTTGATTGTAGAGAGTCATCATTCCTCTTTCTCTTCTGCTAGGATCTGGATAGGACTGCAGTCTATCACTTTTATGGGAATCAGACAAATGCCATAATTAAGATAAACTGCAGGTGATAAAAGCATTTATGTGAAGGATGCAATAAAAATCCAAACCAGCATAAAATCCAACCATACAAATATCAACACAATAAAATACAAATAGCAGGAGCTAAAAGGCAGCCAGTCAATATGGGACTAAAAGCACAATCTGTTAGGAATTAAAATAAAAAGGCCCAGCACTGAAGGGGCAATACCAAAGGCACCAGGAAATCTTTCCTAGGGAAATTATTTTACAGCCACAAGGCATGTTCACCCTCTGAACTTTAGACTCATATCCTCTTTCTCAATGTCACTGTGAAGAGACATTTTGATCTTTCCCTGGTGATGAAGGGTCAACAGGAAGGGGCCTGACATCTATAGATGACCTTAATGCAGGAGTAGGGGACTATTGACTCTAGATGTTTAAAACTGGGCTTTCCCTATTCCCTTACCATTGACCATACTGGCTGGGACTTCTGGGATCTGAAATTTGAAACAAAGCATGGGTAGTCAGGCATGGGAGTCCCAAATCATGTAGAAATTTATAGGTCAAAACCAGCATTTTGAATTGGGATAAAAAAAATGAATGCAAACCAATATACAAGAAAAAAAGATGGACAAAATACATTCTTAATCATCAGTCCCAGTTATAAATTCTCTAAATCCTATCTTACATCTTCAGTCATGTTTTCTTCTGCTCTGTTAGTACATCAGGAGATATACTTTAATTAGTTTTATAACAACAACAACAACAACAACAACAACAACTTTATTTTTGTATCCTGCCTTTCTGCCTGGGCAATAAAGGTGGCTTACATGAAATAAAATAGGTTGAAATAAAACATTATCTGGATAAAAAAGAGACCCCCCACTTAAAAGAGAATTAAATACATGATGATTTAAAAGAGAAGAAAAACCATTAAAACAACAACACAATATTAAAACTAAAAGAGCGACTTTCTGGGGACAGTACTGGATGGAATGGGGAGAGCTCAAAGTGCGTTGGAATGCTCAATTTGGGGAAGGCCTGCTGGAAGAGATCCATATTGACAGCTTTTTAAAAGCTGTCTAAGCTTGTTATTTGACAGATCTCATCCGACAAGGCCTGGGAGTGGCAGCAGAAAATGCCCTCTGGGAGATTGTTGTTAGTCTGGTTTTCAAAGGCTGCAGTAGATTCCTCCCAGAGTATCTGAGGGTAAGGGGTGGATTTTATGGAAGGAGGCGATCTCTTAGATAGGTCGGGCCCAAACCATGTAGGTCTTTAAAGGTAACCACCAACACCTTATACTTTGCCTGTAAACCAATAGGCAGCCAGTGAAGAGATTTCAAAATCGGTGTAATATGATCAAACTTGGATTTACCAGTGATCAACCTGGCTGCCATATTTGGTACTAATTGTAGTTTCCGAACTAGGTATGAGGGTAGTCCCATGCAGAGTACGTTGCAGAAATTGAGTTATGAGGTTACCAGTGCATGTACTACAGTTTCTAGGTCCCTTAATTCTAGGAAAGGGTGCAGCTGGCATATCAGCCATAGCTGATAACAGGTGTTCCCGACTGTCACATTCACCTGATCTCTCATGTGAAGCGACGGGTCTAGGAGCACCCCAGACTGTGAGCACAGTCCCTAGAGCAAAGTGTGACCCCATCCAGGACTGGAGGTTGCAACCCAATACCTGGTTTGGTGGCCTCAACTGTGAGTACCTCCATTTTGTTTGGATTCAGCTTGAGTCAGTTTTTCCTCATCCAGTCCATTACTGCTTCAAGACACTGACTGAGGGGAGAGATGCCATCTGTCCTCATGGCTGCTGACCGAGACATGGAGAAGTATATTAGGGTGTCGTCAGCATACTGATAACACCCTGCCCCATGTCTACGGATGATTTCTCCCAGCGGCTTCATATAAATATTGAATAACATTGGGGACAGGATGGCAACTTGAGGGACGCCACAATTAAGCTCTGTTTTTGAAGAGCAACTGTCCTCGAGCATCACCCTCTGGAATCCACCCAAGAGAAAGGAAAGGAACCACTGCAAAGCAGTGCCTCTGATTCCTAACTCTCTCAGGCGTTCTAAGAGGATGTCATGATCAATTGTATCGAAAGCCGCTGAGAGGTCTAGAAGCACCAACTGGGTCACGCTACCCCTGTCAATGTTTTCTTATAAACAAGGAAAGCCTCAAAAAAGTTACATCATTGGACTACCATTTCTAGTATTTGCAATCAATAGGGCCACTTGTCATGTTAGTCAGGGATTCTGGAATTTGTAATGCACAAAATAACTTTTTAAAACTCTGATGCAAACAGACAAGAACTGTCAGACTCAAACCATCTATTTTTTTTTTCTAGTGCCCTCATTGTGACTCATCAGTGATCCCAAGAGCCAGGTTTACATGGCAGTTTAATTTCAAGGAAAGAGAACACATATGTTTTTTTTCCCCCAGCAGTGGAGTAATTAATATAGTTCCCCACTGTTAAGCCATAATTCCGTCCACTTTATATGGAGAGGAAGACAAAAAGCACTGATAATCCATTAGCAGACAGATGACAGATTTCTTTATGTTGTAGTTGTGGGCAGCCTTTCTTAAAATATGCTTCAGCAAGCTGTTGCAATGAGCAACAAACAGCTCATGAATATAAGAAGAGCTCTGCTAGAACAGGTAATTTAACCCAGCATTCTGTTTCTATCAGTGCTCAGCCAGATGCTTCCCAGAAACTCTACTACAGGTTGTGAAAACAAGGCAATAATCATGTTTCTTTCAAAGCTGTTATTAAAAAGTTATATCTGAATATGGATATCCCATTTATCTACTATGATTAATGATGGACACTTTTGAGGACTAGTTGTCTAACTAGTGACTTTCACCATTTTACACAATACCAGAGTCCATAAAGTTGGTTTTGCTGCTCACAAGTAAAACTTTTGTCCATTCTTAATCTTGAGAACTCTGTGTTATAATACTACAGGAAATGAAACTGTGGAAAGGTACCTGTTAAATACCATTTGATATTTAATATTAAATTAAATTAATTAAATTAAATATTAAATATTTGATATTTAATTCACTACAAAGACCCAGAAAAAGAATTCACTATGGCTAGCTTTGCCTAACATTTTAAAAGTAACATATTGTATTACTCTTTACATTTTGTTATATTTAGTACATGGGGGGGGGTCTATCTGAAAAGGTAACAGAATGGCCTCCATTTTGGAAGGGGAGGACTTGAACATTTCCTAAGGATATCTAATCCAAAGAAAATAATGAGAAAATGGTTCATTACACTGAGAAAAACAATGAATTATGAATGCTAACAAATCATCTTTTCTTTGGGAACTAGTAGTTGGCACTTTGAACATAAGAAGAAAAGCTCTGCCAGATCAGATCAAATACCAGTCTAGGCCAATTTCTGTTCATATGCTGTTCACATTCTGTTCACCATTTGTTTGGAGGGGGGTAGGGTCTGCCAACAGGAGATGAGTGCAACTATACCATGCCTAAAATTCTTCCTGGTAAACCTCCTGATAGGTAATCTTCCTGACAGCTACTGATACCATAACCTCCATGAATTTGCCAAATCCTCTCTTAAAGCCACTGAAGTTGGCAGTCACCACTATATCTTCTAGCAATGCATTATGCAGTTTAACTATGTGCTGTATGAAGAAGTCCTCCCCCCCCCCTTTTTTTTTTTTTTATTTCCTACCATTCAGCTTCAATGGATAAGCCCAGGTTCTAATTATACCCATCCACAGCTGGGGAGGGTTTTAGATGGGTATAATTCTGGAAAGCTCTCCAATTCTATAAACTGAAAAAGGAGTTGTTTCCTGCTAGAATTTGCCTCCATTCAGTTGTGTTGTTGTTTCCTTCTGAAGCCAAACTGTTTCCTTGTGAAGCCAAACTAGCATGATACACCACACACACACAAGAGCAGGTGCTGAAAAGGCATAATGTTTAGGTGGACTCTCTTTTCCCATAGATGCAAGCTACAGGAAAAGAGATTCCACCTAAACATTAGGAAGAACTTCCTGACAGTAAGAGCTGTCCACTGTCAGACAGTGAAACATACTCACTCAGAGAGTGGTGGAGTCTTCTTTAAGTAGAGACTGGATGTCCATCTGACAAGGATGTCATGATTGTGAGTTCCTGCATGGCAGGGGGTTGGAATGGATAACCCTTGGGATCTCTTCCAACTTTTTGATTCTATGATTTTATGATTCTATGATTCTGTCCAGACAGGAATGGGCAAATCTGTCAAATTCATTTTGTCCAACACTGGGACTTTTTGGATTTTGATAAGTTCAGACAGAATGAACTGAAACAGAATTGTCACTCATTATTATTTGCAGAAATACCAGGAAATTGTAGGGAACCTTCCCCCCTGCCCCAGGAATGGGGAATCTATAAGATGGGAGATATATCCCTTTTTGTTTTACTTGTGCACACAGTTTTGGCAATAAGGGGGGAAATGAAGGTACAAATTCCCATAAGAAGATATATAGGTTTGCCTGTGTCCATTTTGTCACATAAGATTTCTTTTTCTTAAAAACAACAACAGCAACAACAACAACAACCTTTATTCTTTAATATCATGAATCAAAATTCCTGTGCCTTGGGGCATTTCACAGAACTCAATCAAATCCTTTTAAAACATTTCAGGAAGCATATTGCATTAATTCTGTTTATTTTAATGGATGTAATGTACCATCTGGCTATTAATTTAAATGAACTTCCTGAAAATTGTTAAAACAAAGCATGTTTAAATTCCACCAGTTAAAATTTTGCTAGGGGGTGGGATATATACCTATAAAATTGTATGTGTAGATATACCTCATAATAACATCTTCATAATGTCTTGATGTAAGAAATAAGAAAAAAAATTAGCTCTCCAGCTCTCCAGAACTTTAACTCCCACCTTTCCTCACCATTGGCTATTTTGGTTGTGGGTTGATGGGCATTGAAGACAATAACTGGGGGAGGCAAACCTCTTGGTCAAAAACTGTAATATTCACAAATGGCAGAAACAGCAGAGTATTAGGGCCAAACTACATATTACATTTAATGTGTAACCGTGTAGAACTATTTTATCATTTGTGATCAATTAATAATAGGAATGTTTGCGGTCAATTCATATTAGAATGAAACCTCCTGGCAAGAGTTGCTCACCTCTTCAGTCCCCAGCCATTTCTGGAGCACTGTTTCATTCCACATAACTAAATAAGCAAAGTGATAGGCATGCTTGCAGGTAGATCTCAGCCTTCTGAGGATTTTGGTGCACCTAAAAGGTTTATGTGGCCAGGATTAGTTTTGAGCCATCTTTAAAAGAGAATATGGTGACCAACTAGGCAAGGCTAAAGTAGGAACTGAGGTGGGGTGAGAGCTTGTTCTGTGGGGGCTGGAAAACATTCAATAGTTGCCTACAAAGGAAGCCCTGTTCTTATATTAGATATATACAATATAGACTGTAATGTCCCACTGTCCCAAAGTATGCCCACCTCAGTTGAATATGCTTGTTTTGCTAGTATAATCAGGTTATACTGTTTGACAATCTGGCCCCATATAATGGATATGGTTCCCACCATGTGGCAGGTGGTTTGGGGCATCCTTGTTAGCACCATGGCCAGATATTAACAGCTGTCCAGTGGCATTGAAAAGTTATTTTATCTTTAGCAGGCTCTGCTAGATAGTTTCACTTTATCCTAGCAGTTGAAGGCTGGGAACAAACTAATGTTTGGGAAATAACAACAACAACAACTAGGGAAGGAAATTTTGCTGTTGTTGTGTGCCCTCATGTCCAATTTATGAAAAACCTAAGGCAAATCTATTACAGGGCTGCATTGGAAAGATTTGTTCAGTGGGGGTTTGCCAGTGACTTCCTCTGAGGCTGAGAGAATGTGACTTGTCCAGGGTCACCCAACATGTTTTCATGGCCAAGATGGGAGCTGTGGTACTGCAGTAGTTAAATGCTGGTACTGCATCTACAACATTATAAGTTTGGATCTAGAAGAGGGCTTCAGGGTCCACTCATCCTTTCGTAGGTCAGTAAAATGAGTACCCAACTTGTTGGGGACAATGAGCTTACACATTGTAAACTGCTTAGGGAGTGGTAGTTCACTGATAAGCTGTATAGTAATGTACTTGCTATTGCTATTGCTGGTTTCCAGACTCTTAGTTCAACACTCAAAAACCACTACACCACACTTGCTTTGCAGCAACTTGCTTATAGTGTTTTCATACCTGTTCAGATGGGAGTTGGGTCATTCCTATGCAGTTTAATTTCCTTTGTTTGGTTGGGCTCTTTATTCATCTTCTAACCTAGCCCAAGATTAGATGGTCCCCGGTCCAGGGGAATTATTCTCCAGACACTTGACCCTGAAACAATCTGCTTGGAATTTATTATTCAGAAGCCCAATTCTTCCACTTTCTGCAAGTGACTGCTGAAACCCTCCAACTAAAGTAGTGCAATATTTTCCTCTCCTATGGACTACCTGATGCATCCTTTCCTAAGAATAAAGCTGATCTTCTAGCAACATACTTCAGTTTGGGGTACCGGAAATACTCCCAATTCTACATCAAAAATCCAGTACTGAGTATTTTGATTGGAAATAGTTCCCCAGGATATTAGGTGAAGAAGAGTATTCTGCCTCCTGTTACCTGATTCTTTTACAAGGAAATACCAGAAAGTCAGCTTTGAATTTTCTGTACGTGAAACATGTGCTCTGTTATTGAGCATTAGCCTCTCAATTCTGCTGACACAACTTCATATCAATAAGACTGGATTTTAACTGATTGTTGTCTTGAGGGGCTTCTAGGGCTTTGAAGACCCCTCCAACCTGAGTTGGATTTTTTTCCTCTCCTCTAGAGGAATATGAAGCTCTTTTCTTCTTGGATGAAGTCAGACTAAGATTCGAGAGGTTTCTGACTGGAGGGGTGAACTTTTCAATCCTGCAATCTTGCATTGACATTTCAAATTCCCCCTTGTTCTGGCTACCTTTCTGGGAACAAAGGCACCATAAAACCTCAGATCTTTTCTACTCACCTTGATGTGCTGTTTTGTTTTGGTTTTTTGTGTTTTTTAAAAAGGAAATTGAAACGTCCTCTGCTGGGTTGTGCATATGTGTGCATTTGTGTGTGTGTTTTGTTCCTGCATTAATGCCTGTTGTGGGAATGGATAGAGAAGGATTAATAGTGGCTGTGATGAGCCAACACTTTGTTTAAATCCACTCTCCGATCTAATCTCCTATTGACTGGGAAACATCACACAGGGACGTCTTGGAGGAATTATCACAAATCCCTTTTAAACTCTTCAGTGGCTCCCCCCCTCTTCCCATTTATACCCTTGATGCTTTATTAGTAGCTGAGGACTTGGTCTGAATGCATCATGGGTAATCAATTAAGATGCAAACTTTTACCATTTGAGATGCGTTATCATGGTCCCACTGACACTTTCTTAAATGCAAACTAGATCTATCACATCTCCGATGAATTCAAAGAAGAAGATTAAAGAGGCAGAGATGCCTACTGTCTCAATACAGAATTTAATACAGATATGAGAGAGAGAGAGAGAGAGAGAGAGAGAGAGAGAGAAGTAAGAAGAGGGGAAAAACAAATTAAAAGAGGGATGAAACCATTTTTTATTATTATTATGTTTTGCAACCAAACTATTCTGAGGTTTGGGAGCCAGGGTGCTAGGGTTCAGAGGGCAAACTTATATGTCATATGGATGGTGAAGCAGAATTCTGTTTGGTACTCAATCCTTATTAACACTGTGTTTATTCACTTTGCCTAGACTAATATATGGATTCAAACACATTCTTCAAATGGCACATTTCTTTGCATTTTGCAATGCAGTTGTTGGCACAAAATATGGAAAAAAATCTCTCTCTCTCTCTCTCTCTTGGAAACTTGCACATAAAGTCATGTATTAGGGAATGCTATATACAAAAATAAATATAAATGCTGCTGCTGCTATCTCTGCTGTTGTTACATGCCTTCAGGTTGGATCTATCATAGGATTTTCTTTGCAAGATTTATTAAGAGGATATTCGCCATTGCCTTGCCCAATACCACTCAGTGATTTTCCTTGGTTGAGCAGGGATTTGAACCTTAGTCTCCTAGCATCCTATCCATACACTCAAATCATTAAATCTCACTGGTTCCTGTATAATTTGCCATGCAGGCTTTTTAAAATGACAGGCTAATGCAGAAATGGACTGCAACAGATTTAACAACTTAATGAAACTGAGATAGATTCACCTATCCCTAGTCATATGACCTTTCTAACTGGTCCTGATGTGATAAATGTTATAGAATCTTACAGCTGGAAAGGACTTCATGGGCTATCTGGCCCAATAGGGTCTGTGGTGCTACTATAGAATCCAAAGGTTGCAGAAGCAAGGACTTAATCTTTGTACTTGTAAGAAGACATAACTGCAACATCTTGTGTTATCAAAACAGTGACTGGAATAATTGGACTTTTATCAGATGGAGATGGAATTGTGACCATAGCAAATACTTCAGGTGTGATGGTGGAAGTGGGGAAATAAAAGTCTGATTCACAAAGTTGCTTGAGTGCCACAAATCACACAACAAAATGACCGGGCAATCCACAGCCTCTCCATCAGATTTCCACAGGTGCTACTCAGCATGCCCAGAAATGTCATATGAGATGTCCCATTCTGTTTACTTGTGTGGGAAGATGTATGCATGTAAAGGAATCATAGGTGGAGATGTCCTATGAGGAGTGCAGAAATTCTTGAATGTGCAGAAACTCAGTCTATGACTAACTATGGGGCTATAGAATTCTACATGAGATCGATACGTGAGGAATTGGAAATGGGTGGGGGATTCCAAAGCTCTTCATGGAGCAGATAGTGTCAAGTGAAATGGTGATGAACCAGGATGTCATCAAATCTTAATTGAAGAGCCTCCAACTTTGATCTCCCTGCCAGAATTCCTCTACATGTGAAAAGAACAGGAGAAGTGAAACCAAGAGGGGGGTCATTGTTGTTTCCAGTCAGTGAACTGAGGTATTAGGAAAGCCTTTCACACTAGCCTCAAGGGTTACAGCCTGGCTGAAGAAGAATCTTTCTATGGGCTGGCTGGAGAATGTTTATGCCTATGGGATAGAAGATTCATTCCCCTGTGGCTGTGTTCCATGGACTCAAGGTTCACAGGATGTTTCCCACTACTATTGCCATGTTCATTCAAACTCTTTTCAGCACCTCTTGAGAAAACAGAGCTTTATAAAATAAGTAAATGAAAGATCTCCTTCCCCAGCTTACCACCTCTTTTTCTGGTGGAAAAATACAGTAGCTCATTTGTGCACTTCTGTGTATGCATATACATACAAAGGTTGCTGTGTATGGCAATAGATTTAGAGGAGTAACCAATATCTGCACATATCTACTCGCATTATCTACTCTAACACTGATACCTACTCTCATTACATAATGGCCATTTCTCCAAAATTTATGCTTGACTAAGGATGTAAATCTTTGCTTATTGTTTTTCACTGATGGGCACTGTAGACCCTCAGATAATCAAACATTATGGAAAAGAATTCCATATATGGGATGAAATTTCTGAAAAGAATCAGCTTGTGATTTATAGACTATAGCAAAGCATTTTACTATATACATCATAAAAAGCTATGGGATAGAGGAGTTCCACCACATCTAATAGTCCTGATTAAAAATCTGTACTTTAGGACAAGAGGCTACTTTTAGAACAGAATATGGATGGTTCCAAATTGGCAAGGGGGTCAGGCAAGTCTGCATATTATCACCCTACTTGTTCAACTTGTATGCAGAAAAGATCAAACAAAAAAACAGGTTTAGACTCAGAAGAAGGAAGAATAAAGATAGAATAAGGAACATCAACAATCTAAGATATGCAGATGCTACATTATAACTATCAGAAAACATCATAAACTTGGAAAAATTATTAAGGAGGGTCAAAGAAGAAAGTGCAAAGGCAGGCTTAATGCTGAATATAAATAAAACAAAAATAATGACTACGGAAGAACTACATAAATTAAATTTACACAATGTGGAAATCAAAATAATTAACGAGTTCCCATATCTTGTATCAAACATTGACCAGAATGGAGACTCTAGTCAAGAAATCAGAAGAAGACTTGGACTGGGAAGAACAACTATGAAAAACAAAACAAAAACTAGACAAGATCCTAAAGAGTAATGATATACAATTGAGCACTAAAGTTAGAGCCAACCAAATGATTGTATTCTTCATCACCATATATAGATATGAAAGCTGGTGAAGAAAGCAGATGAAAAGAAAATCAACTCATTTGAAATGTGGAGAGGGGGAAGAGTGCTGAGGATACTGTGAACAGCCAATAAGACAAACAAATGTGTTTTAGAACAGATAAAGCCAGAAATCTCCATGGAAGCCAAGATGATCAAACTGGGACTATTGTACTTTGGTTACATCATGAGCAGTTATGATTTATTAGAAAAAACAATAGTGCTAGGAAAGGTAGAGGGTAGTAGAAAGAGAGGTAGACTGCATACCAGATTGACAACTCAATTGGCAAGGTTACACGGCTAAGCAGAATTGTTATGGACAGGGAGTCTTGGAGATGTCTTATCCACATGAGTGCCATGAGCTGGGGTCAGCTTGAGGGCAGTTAACAACAATAATATGGAAATAAGAGTTCCTATAACACAGGTCTTGCTCCAGACAATTTGGATAAAGAAGGAATCACTGGATATAGAAATTGCTAGTAGAAGGTACTCCAGAATATGTCACTTAGTTTTAGCCATCAGAAGAAAGGCCGGAGGGCAGGAAGGCAGGAAGGCAGGCAGGCAGGCAGGCAGGAAGGAAAGAGCAAGTAAGTATTTTCCCTCTCAAACAGATTCAAATGTGCACCCAGAAAATAGGTGAATCCTAGAGAATTTTCCTTTACACTCCCCTTTTCTTATTGTTAAAGTTGAAATGGTTAGGACTGAAGTGCTGGCGTGAGGGCGGTGTGGGGGCCTGGCATTTGGATGATACACACCCTGATGCTGGTCCAACACCAGCATCAAACTGCCTGCCCAACCGCACAGCAGGCAACATCACTGCATTCCTTTGGCATTGCGTTTATACAACACATGCCACGGGTGCCTTTTTGCTGGCTCTAAAAGTAGCTGCATTTTTCCATTTCTTTTAAAATTGGAAAAGCTCTAGCCAGATCAGGGCTGCAGGATGCAGTTGCTGATCCAGCTCTGAAGGGGTGTGTGGAGCTGCTCCTTTGGGGTGGCCTGTTTTGCCCACAAGTTTGTTTTAAAAAAATATTCAGAACAAATAAACAGAAATGGCAATTAAAATGCATAATGGAATTTTTCAGTTCAATGTGTGGTAGTTTAAGCTGTACAATGCATCTAAGACTGACATGATTCCATTCCTCTTAATCTATTACAGATGCAAATCTGTTTCACATATACCTCTCTGATAAAAAAACAAACAAAACTTTGAGTCAGTACAGTCAGCCCTCCTTATCCACTGATTTTGTATACACGGATTCAAGCATACATGGCTTGAAAATATTAAAATAAAAGTATACATTCCAAACAGCAAAGCTTGATTTTGCCATTTGATATAAGGGACACCATTTTGCTACGCCATTATATTAAATGTGACTTGAGCATCCACGGATTTTGTTATCCACAGGGTGTGTGTGTGTGTGTGTGTGTGTATCCTGGAAGCAAACCCCAGTGGATAACAGTGGCCCACTGTATTTGCAGAGTTCAATTTTAGTGGAATGGGGAGCTTTGGAGAAGTATTGTGCTTATCTTTTATTTGTTTATTTATTTGTCCATGTTGGGAAGAAACAATAGGGACTACAGAAGAAATGTAGGCAGTACTCTTTCCAATGCAACAGCAAGTTTAAGCCACAGATTTGGCTACTTCAGAACAAAGCAAGAAATTGTAGTGCGCTGTATGTCCCATTTTCCAAAAATTGATAGTGGGTTCATATGTTTTGTAAATGTGAACTTTATTCTGATTCTAACTATGCAATTTCAAAGGAAGATGGGCCCTCAGGTATTGAGACTCCATACTAGAGATGGAAAGAAAATTCACAATTATTAAGTTCCAGGTCAAAAAATAAGTTTCCTGACAGTCAGGAAACCCCATCAGGAAGAATGACAGTCCAGGAACCATTTTTTACAATTTTCTCCTTGTATTTGTCATTACAAGGTGTTACCAAGAAATTATTCTGTAAAGAAAACAATACAGTTATTTTGTCTCCTGTTTTCTGCAAGGAAAATGGGTTCCCTGGAGTGTTTGGTTGTGTGCATTAAAATATATATTTTCTTCTCCAGAATAATTCCTTCAAGAGGATGATAACACTTCAAGATATCTGGAACATTACCAAAGGCTAATAGGACACTGAAGAAGGAACAAGCCTTTGTGCATTTATGTCAGTTCAGGCCAAAAGGCTTCTCACAAGAGCTGTTGCTGGTTTTCAGCATAAGCTTATCATTTATCAGGTGATTCCAGTCAAGGTTATAAAGCATTCTGTTTGTTTTCTGTTAATAACTGCAAACAGAAAGGGTGATGGTGGAAAAAACTGTGCTTCTAGCATTTTTCATCTACCCATTACCATAATCTGCACTTTTATACCACCGTCCATCAAGTCATCTATGCAAGACTTCTAAAAATATTAATGAATATTCAGAGCAGTTCCATAAAATTAATTATATCCAAGAAGAAGAAGAAGAAGAAGAAGAAGAAGAAGAAGAAGAAGAAGAAGAGGAAGAAAGGTATAAGTCTTCAGACAGTAATACAGTATCTCACAAAGGAACTGTATAGTAAAGCCTACTGCAGGTTGCAGAACCCATAATGATGGTTTACTCTCAATGCCATCTATCTCATGATGAATGACAGCTTTGCTACAAAGCAGTTTCACTGCAAGAAACTATCCCTGCTTGCATATATTAGCTTCAAAGAAGGCACAGAAGGGAACTCAATGAAATACCTAAGTTCTAATGAATGGGAAAATCCTAATATGAACTGGGCCATTGCTCCCATTTCCATACATATTTGCAGTAAGTTAGAAATAATTAACATACAGAGGATCTCAGCGGGAAATTGTAATGCATATTGCATATGCAGCATATGTTGCAAATATCCAGATACGGAAAGCTGAACATGCATACCATCAAAAGTTCCATGCCTTTTGAGGCTGCCAAGACCTTATTCTCTTTTGGAAGACAAGTACTTGAAAATGATTTCTTCTTATAAGTAATGCATCTCTTGCTTGACATGATATATATATATATATATATATATATACTGCTTCAATGTCTAAAACACATGACCAGAAATAGAAGCTCTCTTGAATATGCTATTGACTGATGTCTTTCAAGGTTCATGGAGAAAACATTTCTGCTGACATATAACTGCTCTGAATATATCTTCTGTAAGAACTCAGCTTTCTTTCTGCATGTTTCACACACAGTGATATAGAAATTTCCCATTCTGCCTCATTTTTTAATCCATTTTCATAATCATCCTTTCTTTTGCTGTCATTTGACTCTGAAGATGTCTATTTTCTCTGCTGCTAACCTGATCGCATAAATTTTGCTCATCGCAGTCCTCTCTTAACTAGAGCCAAGCTGAACTTACTTGGTCCTTTTGAACAAGTATTTTCATTACTGCTGAAAAAGAAATACTTCACTTTTCTGGTAGGGTTCAGGGACAGCAAGGAATAGTTCTTCTTGCTAAAACATTTGTTTATTGATTTTATTTTGCCCCGAAATTTAGTTTCTCAGAGCTTGGAAAATGTACATTTTTGGATTTGGATTTCCAGCATCCCACAGTGAAAATCATTTCTGTGGGATTCTGAGGCTATAGACCAAAGAAATCAGAACTTTTCTGTGTGCTATAATTTCTCTCAGTCCTAGCAATTGGTGACAATCAAGGTGTACTCAGATTTGACTGACTAGGACAAGTCACAACATACCCAAATATACTCATGCACATCTTTATTAATAGCTGTTGGTTTGGTCATTTCTTAATTCAGAAGACATTTAAAGGGCATATCTGTGATGGACTGGTATAATAGTGTGTGGCAATGAACTTTGATTAAAAATTTGACTAATAAACCCCAAAGGGCTAGAAGTTAGAAAGGAAAAAAAACCTCCATAATTTTACTATATTTGGAATTGACTATAGAATGAGAAGACGAAAGATAATGCAGGATTTCCAAAAGCATTCAAATCTTTTTGGTTGCATGTGTGAAGAAACACTTTGACTGTAACTTTAATATGAAGTGTAACTTTGTTTACCACTGTCTATAGGTGTGGGTTTGTTTATTGTAAAAAATCTTTTTACAAAAAATATTCAGTTTCACCTGGGGCAAATTTTTCTCCCTCCTCTTTAAAGCAGCAATGCAGCCTTAGCAACAATTCTCTGAACCAGATGGCCTATACGCATAGGAAAGGAGAAGTGTGTGTTTCTGTATGTGTGTGCAGGTATGTGTACATCAACATACCTGCCTAACCCCATGTATCCATGCTCATTTTTTTAAAATAGCTCTAGCCATCAGCTGTCAGAAAAGAAGCCATAACATACAAACAATGGGCACTATACAGGCACTTTTTAAAAGTTCCCAATGAAGGTAATATGCACCAAAAGACACCTAAGGAATTGTATCTTCCAATAAGCCTTTTCTCTTTCTGAATGTCTTTTTGAGATTGTATTCCCCACTCCTTTCCTATTTTTGGTTTCCTTGCAGACTAAGTCTTGCCACATTCCCCTGCTTCAGTGATAAAGCCTCCATATGGAATGTCCAAAATTCAGTTATTTATTATTTAAAATATCATAGGCCACCTTTAATTGCTCAAAATCATTCCCCTGAGAGTGGGTAGGATGGGGGAAGCACCTCAATCCTTCTTTGTTTCCCTGGCCTTGTCAGACAGTTTCCAGAACACAAAACCCAGAATTCATCCACCTATATTCTTAGCTACATCTGAACAACAGAAATGGTACCCTGGAAATTGTTGTATGTCGAATTTCTGCCCGTGTTGCCTCTGCACTGTCTTGTTAGCCTGTGCCTTTGGCAGCACTGTGTCTCGCATTGGTGATTTTCTTGTCAGGTGGAACTGTCTGAGATTGATTATAAGGCTGGTCAGATCCCCCCGCACCTCCCAATTTCCCAGACCTCTAAAATGCCTGTCTGACTCTGGAAGCCCCATCGGCAGAGCAAACACTGCAGAGCATATTGGACAGCTCTGTCGATTGACAAGCTAGGCAGAAGGTGTAATTTGCAACACAGAGGGAAGCTGACAAGGATAACTAAGCAGTTTGAGCTTTCAACTTTTGCAGCGATGTTAAAAAGGCAAATTTGTTCTTGCTTTTGAAAAGATGCAACTCTGTGTTTGGGACAGACAGAAACAGAAATAACCAACCAAGTGGGGGGAAGGGAAGAATTAGAAGTAGGAAAAGGAAAGTCACAATCTCGATGTCAAGCCACAATGGTGTTGGTGGCTCAAGGAATTGGCATTATGATTACTATTAACTAAGGAAAGATGAGAATTTGTTTCAGATCAGGTATTGTTGAGAACTTTCAAAATTTCAAACATTTCTTCCAAAAATAACTTCAGGGCTGTTGGGTTTAAAAAAAGAAGATCAAAATCCAATTTTTAAAAATTGAATGTGGGGGAGGGAGTGCAATTAACTTCATCCACCCATACAGAGAGCACTGAATGGCTAGCTTTTAAAAGTGCATATCTCAGGAGATTATCAGACAAGAGATGTCCCATCCCTGTCCTGTCATATTTCCAGCGTGCTCCTGTGCTTGCCATGTGATAGCACAAAGGACTTTCAGATGGGAGTCACTTATTCTGTCTGGGAAGCGCGGTTGTGTGATAGGCCTTCAGATGAGGTTTTACAGATCCCGTCATTATCTCATAATCGTCATTAAAGCAACATTGGCCAGCATTCTGCATTAACGGAAGTTCATGTTAATGCAATGCCATTTTAATGACAGGTTAATGGTGGGATTTGCACTGTGATTTGAAAGCCTTTTGCACCATCACAGTCATGGATGGATTAAGGATGGGATAAGGTGTGAAAATCTTCAATGTCCCCATGTTGCTGAATTGAGGTTGCAATTTGCTACTTCCATTTTCTGAGAGGTTCCTCATCTTTAACTGCTGCTTGGAAACACACATGACAATTTCAATGCTGGGAATAGTTGTCCTCATGGAATTCTGCCAGTGCAGATGGGTGAGAATTTTGAGTGATTCAGTTGTTAAAAAGAACTTACTTAATTTTTTTTTAAATGTTCATTGCAAAGGACTTGCAATGTAAACATAAAATCAGTTGGAGAAGAAAGTAAAACTAAGAGCTTCTGATATGTTAAATTTTGATAGAGATTTTTGTCATGCTTTCCACACTGAACCCCCTGAACAATACAGCCACTAGTCTATATAGTGATCACCTTAAGGCTCAAGCACCCCATCCAGGAACTGGCTGGATAGGAAGGAATCATGAGGAGAAAAAAAGCCAGGGTGAATGATAGAAGCCTAAAGGTTTGAAACTGCAGTGCCAGTCTGGAGATAGGATCCTACCCATTATCGTTTCCGCTATTGCTTTTCTAATGTGGAAAATGATAAATCTGAAGAGGAGAGCATCTTCTGTCAATGGAAGCTAAATAAGACTCAAGCCAGCTAACAATATATTTAACAATGTGGATTAAAAACTATGTAAAATATCAATAAGAGAAATATAAATATAAACAAAAAAGGTTAAATTTCATTTTAATGCAATTCATTACAAGACTGTATACAAACCATAAAAACTGTACTGCACAGCACTAAAAGCCAATTTCCTATAAGTCCAATGCCATGAAAATGTTTTAATGTGCCAATACAAGCAGAAAAAGAATGGAGCCATCCCTGCCTCCCTAGAGAGGGAGGTCCAAAGTCTAGGAGCAGCCACTGAGAAGGCCCTGTCCCTCGTTCCCATCAAATGAGACTGAAAATGTGGTGAAACAGAAAGATGGACCTCTCCTTTACATGAGACAGAAACCTTGGAAACCAGGGGTTGGAATCATGTGAAGAGTGTCCATGTATACAGAAGAGTCTTCTATTCAAACATGTTGCATTTTATATGAGACAAGTGATGATGGATTCTGATATGCTCCCTCTTCACATATTCCATTAACTTGAAGAAAACAAATGAGTAGGGCTCAGATGATACGTAAATTAAGGCTATGGGTTGTTATATCATAGTCCAAACTTCACATATAGTGCAATGGAGCATTCTTATGCCTCAGGAATTCTGATGACCAATGGTGACAGAAAGGCTCATCTACCCAAATCAGGGGATGGTCTCTCCCTCAGTTTAGATTGTGAACCTTGGCTACTCTTGAAATGTAACATAAAGTTGATAATATCACAGAGCTGGAAGTGGCCTTGCTTAATGGAGGATCTCCAGCAGATGGCTGCTAGCCAATGCAAGAAGACCTCCAGTGAGAAAGAGTCTGCTGCTTCAAAAGCAAATTGATTTCTTTGTCTGACCTCTGTTAATGTCAAGAAGATTGGTCTGCTGAAATCCTTCTTCCTGTAACTTAAACCCATGAGATCTAATACTGTCTTCTGGGACAGCAGAGGACAAATTTTGCACTATTACAAGTGACAGCCCTTCTAGTGTTTGAAGTGTACTATCTTGTCCTCACCCCCCCCCCCCCCCCCGCAGCTCTGTCTTCTCCCTTCTTCAGCCTAAGCATAGCCGGTTCCTGTGTTTAAATGCTAAATAATGAGGATTAACAAGAAATTAGCTATTGATCGTTTGCAAATTGTCTTTCTTTTACAGCTTTTTTTTTTTTTTTTAAAAAAAAAGAGGCCTAAAATCTGTTTGAAGGTCTTTCCCTAGAAAATCATAGAATCATAGAGTTGGAAGAGACCACAAGGGCCATCCAGTCCAACCCCTTGCCATGCAGGAACACACAGTCAAAGCATCCCTGACAGATGGCCACCCAACCTCTGTTTAAAAATGTTTTTTAAATGTGTATAATTAGGTCGAATTAAAAATACAATTGGCAAAACAATCCAGAGTCCTAGTTCAGCATCCACACCATGACACCACACTGGTTCTTTTGCCTCTGCTATGATTGGTAAATAATCACAGCAATGGATGTGTGCATTTCCCACACATCCATGAATGAATTGTTTTGCGCATGTCTGGTATGTCAGCACAACTGCATATATCCACTAATCATATTCCCAAACTGCAAAGAATAGAGAGAGCACAATTAAATTTATTACTTCAATACATTGTTTTAATCAGCTGTTAACTAAATTGTGCCCCACAGCTGAAAAGAACACTGAAATCCACTGCAAAACCGATCCTGGCAATGAGAACAGATTGTGACCACTGCAATGCATTCTGGGTATCCTGAATTTCTTCTTCAATAGTGGTAAGGCAGTATGATTGACTTCCGCACTCTCTCAATGATACTTTATTCCCACTATCATGAATGAATTTATGGGAGTTCCCTGTGAATGAAATATTTATCTCTACTTCCATTGTGGATTTTGTGCAATATTGTGTGATAATACACAGTGAAATTGTGCAATGATACTCTTTTCCCCCAAGTGAGCCTCATGTACATGAGAGCTTCCCAGTTCTCTGCTATGCTATTATTATTATTAACCTTTATTTATATAGCGCTGTAAATTTACACAGCACTGTACATACAATCATTTAATTAGACAGTTCCCTGCCTTCATGCTCACAATCTAAAGAGGCACGACACAGAAGGAGAAGGGAATTTGCTTCTGTAAATTTATTCATGATTGCTGGATGTTTTGTACAATGATTGAATCTATAAGTTCAAATTGCAGATCAGACAGCAGTACATATGCCAATAAGAGATGTGTTTCTGTTTCTTGGGTAAAGACCAACTATCAAACCAAAGCAGAGTTATTTGTCTCTCTTTGGAAATGAAAAGGGTCTTATCTGAAGTGAATGGAAGCTAAGCAAGCTATCCTCAAAGCTATGAACACACTTCAGAATTTTAGAAGGTTGTTTTTACTCTCTCTCTCTCACTCTCACTCTCTCTCTCATTCTCTCACGAGGGCAACTGTTGGGTTTTTTTCTTTTCTTATTTCATCTACAAGAGAAATTCTATAAAGGATCCATAAAATAGGGGAGTAAGAGAGAAGAAGGGATGTAGTTTCAGTCTGCAAAACAATCTTGAAGCATGGGAGACAAAGAGGAAGAGGTGTAGGTTTATGACTGACAGTTCTAAATTCCAACTAAGGGTTGAGTTTGCCAGAGCTCTCTAGTCACAGTGCTTTTGGGTGGAATACTGACATAACCTATGGTCTTTCCTCCAAACAGAGGATTATGCCATGTTAACTCATATTGTGATTCTACTGTTGAATTCCAGTTGGGTCTATAATGAGACCTTTATGACTTATTTCTTATGTCATCAAACCATGTAGTTACCACAATTGTCTATGTGGTTGTCTCAGCACAGCACTGACAAATGGGTGAAGTGAGTTCATGCCTGACTGCTCACCTGCTGTATGTAGTGCAGCTCCAATATAAGCAAGAGAACTGGGAAGTTGGTATTTCTGTCAATTACATAGGACTTCTATTCCACTGAAGATACTAGATCATTGGGAGGGATATGTGGAGCTCAGCTCTTTTACAGTTGAGACCCGCTATCTCTTTGATATCGAATCTGTCTCCATTATTAGGGAACTTCTTCATTTATGACTTGTATTTTAATATTTGTACCTGGTGTTTGCCTTGAGAGTCAAAATGAGGACTCTTCTGAATTACTGACCCTCTGTCTACATATTTGTCCCTTTGTTTAAACAGGGGGAACTGATGTCTAGTGTCTTTTTGAGGGGAGCTCCCAGGATGTTTGAACAAGTGAGTTCAATAGCTCAAACATTCATGTGTGGTTTTGAGTCATTTTCAGCTTATGGCAACTCTAAAACAATCCAATCATGAAGTTTTACTGGCAAGATTTATTCAGAAGGGGTTTCTCTTTGTCTTCCCTTGCAGCTGGGAAAATGTTACTTAACCAAGGTCACCCAGTTGATTTCCATGGCTGCGCTGGTGATCGAACCCTGGTCTTCAGAGTGATAGCCCAATGCTCAAACCACTACACCATGCTGGCTCTCCTCTGTATATGTCCCCCTACCAAAAATTAAAAATATGAAATCTTATTGAGTTGATGTCTCTTAAATACACATTCATGTGTAGATATATCCTTGATTATTAATGAATATTTCTCCTGCTGACCTTGCAAGGGCATCCAGAACAGAGTCACACTAACTTCAGTTATGTTCCAGGCTAAAGTAATATAATTTAAAATGACAAAAGCAACTACAAATCTTTTCTTTTTAACACACAAAATTAATTTTGTATACTACATCTTCCTCTGAATAAATCTTGCCAATAAAACCTTATGATAGGGCCACCATAAGTTGGAGTCAACCTGAAGTCACATAACAACAAAGCTACTACATCCATCCAAACAGGAACTACAGCTGGGAATATGTAGTACACTACAGTGCCAACATTTAGCTAAAATGGCAAATTTCTTCCAAAAGTGACATAGATATGAAACATCAATTTTGCTAGGCCAAATGCATTTTTAAATCTAGAAAAATTGGTCTGTTAAGATCAGTCTTGAGAGATTTACAGGTCCCTACAGCAGAACCTGGGAAAATGGAATCAAGGTTTTGCCTCACATCTGACAGGAAATCAGTTTGTCCAAGGGACACTAAAGTAAAATGGGCTTTATTTCAACCATCAAAGCAAAATTTCTGAAGCAAAATGTCCCCTCACGCATTCCCTTGGTGCCAATGCATGAATAAGACCCTCATGGCCCACAAGAAGAGAATCAGGTTCTTCGAATGCAGAGCTCCATATGCGCATCATACTTTTGTTCAGTTGAACTTCCATATCATGGTGTCTTTCTTCATATTTTGAACCTTGTCTTTACAAACCATGAAGGCTTTCTCTGGTTATTTCCAGGAAAAAAAGAAAAAGAAAAGAAAAGTTGGGATTCTGGTGAATCAGAGGGGTGAATGGCAAAACTTGATGGAGGCTAATTGCACATCCATTTTCAAGGCAATCACAGTCATGCATCTCTGTGGAAAGAAATTTTAAGAAATTTCTGCATGATGATCCAAGTGGCTAGCACTTTTCAGCCTTTTATTGTTTTTTCCCTTGTGATATTGAACAGTGCAAGAAAGTAGATTCTGAGTCCCTAGGTTGTATGGAAACTGCTTCTGAGCACATAATGCCTGCTGTGTTTTCTCCTTGTAGTGTCCAGAAAGCTTTTGAAGTTTACTTTTGCTTTTAAGTGTTGCCAAGTCTGCCACAGTTAAGTAGGACACCAGCCAGGCCAATGCTAATGAGACAAATTGACATTTAGCAAAGGATTTGTTGTTGCTGTCAGCCTGCATCCATACAATGAAAGCAATGCATGAGTCATAATTACCCATAACTGCATTGTATCACATTTAGATCAATACTGAAGACATTAAAAGGCCAATAATGTTACGGCAAATGAGCCGAAGACTGAACTGAAATGCCATGGTAGGTCCGCTTTCTCAACTCCCTCCTTCAATAAGTGGTTGCTTATTTTAAGGCTAAATGCTTTGCATGTTACAAAGCAAATTGTCTCATCGATAGATGTTTAGCATCTCAGCAGGGTGGATTTTTGTATCATCCAACACTAGGATCTTGAGGCTATCAAGGCCAACTCCCCAAGAAGAGTAGAAGGTAGGAACATCAGTAGAGGTGAGGGGACCAAGGACTAGCAACTAGTTTCCATTTTCCCCACATTGAAATTGTTTCCCTTCTCAAATTTCTGAATGTTGCAAATTTATTGAAAAGTAAAGAATGTGCCTTTGAGATGCCTGTTAACTTATGTCAAGCCAACAAATTTCACGGATTTCTTAGGCAAGGAATACTCAGAGATGGAATCTTTAGGAATATTCATAGATGGTACCTCAGAGATGGTGCTGTACTATTACCTTCCAGTGATGTGAATACAGTAGGCACTGCCTTTGCCAGTATGAAGAGGATCATTTTGTGTGACTGTCAGCTGTACAGATAAGACATGTAAGGAAGAAAGAGGTGCCAATTCAAATTCAGTACCAATATGATAAAATCCACAGGGATTTAAAACCAGACTTTAGTACTGGTACTCCCCGGTTTGTTTTCACTTCTCCCACATTTGAAGTTCTTTCCATTCGCAATATGAAGAAATTTGTCTTTTCCCAAATTCCTACCAAAAAAGAACTGAAATAAAATTATTATCCACATCTATAGATAACAGGTAGTAGCTATCCAGGACCACCAGATTCACTGGCCCCAAAGGATGCCTCATTCACCTTTGTTCTCACTGAAGAGCAAGCTGAACAAAGTAAAATAAATGGAGTAGGAACATCTGAAACCTATTTCCCGCATTATAAGTACCTGGAAATAGTGACAGGTAGAATCTACTAATTTCTAGTCCATTCTCATAGTTCCCTTATTGATTTAGAATAAAACAAATCTTCTCAAAATACAGATTTAAAATAAATGCCGATTTTGATATGTATGAAGTGCTGAGAACTGTTTTGCAACATTCAGAGAAGAGTGAAATCTGGTGCATGTCTTCTGGCAGGGTGGATCCCAGCTTCATTTTACAAACTCACAAATTCTAAATTCCTTAAGATTTTTATTTGGCAGGGAAAAGCTTTACTCAGAAAGAATCAATTTGATGGTTGGGGAATTATGAGGCTTATAGTCCAAACAGCAACTTTTATAGGCTCTGAAGAAATATAAAATTTTAGTTTGGATCTCACTAGCTAGAGTAGCTGAAGAATGGATACCCCACAAGTTGAAGCTCTCCTGTGATGGCATACATCTCTAGTGTAATAGAAAAAATGGACCACTTGAAACATTGCGAAAGTTCACATACATACAACACCTGGAAGTCTTAGAATGAGTCCTTTGACCAACCATCGTATCCACCTTTAAATGGGGTCTTGTATAGCTGCTGGATTGAGAGGCACTCCTTTGCTTTTTGTGTACCTTCCCTATTTCAGTATTTCTTTGATGCTGATAAAAGCTGCCATTTTTATGGCCAATTGAATAACTTTCATCTACCCTCTGCCAGTTCCATTCACTCCAGTCCTCCTTTGATCTAAAGAATGGCTTCCTCTATTTTGCTTTTCACTATTGCTCATGCTTTTAAAATGTCCTGATAACAGAAAATTTTTTAGGGACCAGTGTTGTTGCTGTTTTTACCCCTGTTCTGATGCAGAATGCTTCTCATCCATTTTGGGTAGTGGATGGGTGGCAAGGAATCATATATTTGACCTGGCCAGTGCATCTTAATTAAAACCAGTCTCTCCCTTCACAAATAACGAGGTCAAAAGGATGCTTGCTTTTTATCAACAGACAAATGGGGCAATTGGTTAGAAAATGTTGCCATTGCAAGGTTTGTAATAGTACATTTCCAGTATTTATCTGACTTTGGGGACAACCTTGAGGTGGAGACTGAACCATTTGAGATAGGTGCTGAGCCTAATGCTTATCCATGCTCCCTAGAGCTTGCTTTCCACCCCCTTGGATTACAGCTCCCAAGATTCCCAGGAGTTTATCAGACGTTGGAAATTGGAAGTATAATCCAATGGCAATCCGAACGCAATCATGGGGTTTCACGTTATTACGAAATAAAGTATCTCACGCAATTTCAGGCAAAAGGGAAGTCATTCCGAACGCAATCATGGGTTTTACATTATTACGAATTAAAGCATTTCATGCAATTTCGGGCAACGGGGGGTCATTTTCGGGTAATGGGAAGTCATACTGAACGCATCCCGAATGCAATGGGAATTCACGTGAATTCGCTAAACTAGCGAATTCACGTGAATTCGAATTAGCTCCCTTCGCAATTGAGAGAAATTCCTCCCATCTGATAAACTCCCCAGCCAATATGGTCACTGGCCTTAGGAGGTGGGGAATCATGTGAGTTGTAGTTAAAGCTCTGGTCTTGGAAAAACCTGCATTATATATGAACAATATATGATGTCCTACTTGATCAGTGAAGCAGAGGCATAGTTTGGGAGTTAGTAGTTACAGGGCCAGGATGGTGTAGAGGACCAGTGTGGTGTAATGGCTTGGCTGGTGGACTAGGACACTGGGAGACCCAAGTTTGAATCTTGGCTCAGCCATGTAAACTTGCTGGGTGACCTTGGGCAAGTCACACTCTCTCAGCCTCACAGGAAAGTAATGTTAAACCCTTTCTGAGCAAACTTACCAGAAAACCCCCATGGAAATGAGTTGAAGGCACACTGCAACATTTGCAAATAATTCCATTGTTATTTGCCATTGAGTCTACTCCAATTTGTAGTAACCCTGGCATAGGTTTGGGGTTCTTCTTTTTTTGGGGGGGGGGGGGAGATTTATTCAGCTTATGTTTTCCATTGCTGAAGCTGAGAGAGTAAGATTTGCCTGAGGTCACGCAAAGGGTTTCCATGGCTGAAGAACGTTTTGAACCCTGGTCTTCCCAAGTCCTAGTCCGACACTCAAAGCACTACATCATGCTGGCTCAATAACACAAAAATAGTTATTTCTAATGGATCCCTTTCCCAAATAATTAAGGTTTACCTACATTACATTTTATTTGCAACCAAATGAGGGATAATAGCACTCTTTTTAATATATAATTGTAACTATGGTCCAAAATTCACTGCAGAAACAATGGCTAATGTTTCACAAAACTACAGTTCCCAGAATTCCCTAGCACTGAGCCAAGGCAGTTAAAGCAGTCTCAATTCTGCAGTGTGTTTTGGACCTAAAAGAGTTGAGCAGAATGCACTTTTATCAAATGGTAGAGAAATATCATATGCTTCATGAGATGTGCCTTGTGCTTCTGAATGAAAAACATTCTTATCTTTTTTGAGCAAGTGACCATAACTGTAGTAATTAATTTTGAGGAAGACGAACGCGTTACTTTTTAAAAAGTGGTTTCACCCAATGAACAGGCTGAAACAAAGGGGTAGGAAGAGAATGTGGAGGAGACATTTACTAGAAAAGTATAGTGCTAGGAGAACTGTGAGGGTCTCTACAAATGTTTGGGGAGTTTCTGTATAATGTCTCCGCACCATGCTGTGGAGGTCTTTGCTCTTACCATCATATTAATTTACACTTGCCAAGGAATTCAGGCACCAGTGTTTAGCAGAACTAGAGTCCTCCTATTGTCACAGAAATCATCCGTGTTGAATTATGAAGGGCATATATGTGCATCAAAGCCAAAAGGAACAGGGTAGAAATGAGTATAAAAATGAAGCCATTTCCAGTCCAGTAATGTTATATTCAGGGTTTTTTTTTCAGATCTTTTGAAGGAGGACCCCTTTTTCATCCTAAGAGAAATATCTATAAAAGGTATTGGAAAGACTAGATTATAAAGTATGCCCTTCAGAGATTTGTTCCCCCCCCCCCCCACCTTTCCTGAATTACCTGTTTTCTTTGCTTTTTTTCCTGAGGATTACAGCAAAGGCTAGCTAGCTTACCTTACTAAACTACAAAACTTAGGATTCCATAGGTAGCAGGCTTCTTCAATTTTGTAATATAGATACATTCTCTGGCTAACTAGAACCATCTAGAGAAGCACCCAACAATGTAATCTTTTGTTAGATACCCACATTGTACTTCAGCATATCCAGTGGTAGAGGCAACCATTATGAGAAAAGGATTATCTTCAATTCCCAGCTCTGAGGAGTTTTCAGGAATATCTTGTTGGCTACAGTTTGAAAGAAAATTTCAGGCAACATTAGTTTTGTCTGGAAAGGCAACTGTTATATTTGCACAATCATGGCTAGAATCATAGAGTTGGAAGAGACCACAAGGGCCATCCAGTCCAACCCCCTGCCATGCAGGAACTCTCAAATTAAAGCATCCCCTACAGATGGCCATCCAGCCTCTGCTTAAAGACCTCCAAGGAAGGAGACTCCACTATACTCCGAGGGAGTGTGTTCCACTGTCAAACAGCCCTTACTGTTAGGAAGTTCCTCCTAACAGCTGGAATCTTTTTTCCTGCAGTTTGCATCCATTGTTCTGAGTCCTGTTCTCTGGAGCAGCAGAAAACAAGCTTGCTCCCTCCTCAATGTGACATCCCTTCAAGTATTTAAACAGGGCTATCATATCAACTCTTAACCTTCTCTTCTCCAGGCTAAACATCCCAAGCTCCCTAAGTCTTTCCTCATAGGACATGGTTTCAAGACCCTTCACCATTTTAGTAGCCCTCCTTTGGACACGCTCCAGTTTTTCCACATCCTTTTAAAATTATGGTGCCCAGAACTGGACACAGTATTCCAGGTGAGGCCTGACAAAGCAGAATAGAGCGGCACTATTACTTCCCTTGATCTAGACACCATACTTTTATTGATGCAGCCTAAACTCGCATTGGCCTTTTTAGCTGCTGCATTGCACTGTCGACTCATGTTCAACTTGTGGTCTACCTGGACTCCTAGATCCTTTTCACATGTAGTGCAGCCAGGTGTCCCCTATCCTATATCTATGCATTTCGTTTTTCCACCCTAAGTGCAGTACTTTACGTTTCTCCATACTGAATTCATTTTGTTAACTTTGGCCCAGCTTTTCAGTCTTGATGTGAGCAAGTTATTATCTCATAGCTGCATTATGCTTATATTAAAAACCTGTGCTGTGAAGAGGAATACAATAATTATTGTAATTATATCTAAAGAGGAGGAGGAAGAGGAAGAAAGATGAACAGAATAATTCATATCAAAGATGAGAGTGGAAATGAGCTACATATTTTTCCCCAAAGCATCCCTATAGGTTCTGAAAGCTATCTCTCTCTTATTAGTAGAAAAGAATATATATTGGACTGCAACTCACACCATCCCTATCATGATCCAGCAAGAATGCTTAGACAGCTTAGATTTGAAACCTCTGGGCATTTGTCTTACTTTAATGGTCTGAGTTTTTTTTCCAGGTGTTTATTTTTTTCAGCTTAGATTTTCTACTTATTTCTTATTTGTTTATTTTACATTTATTTATTACAATTATGCCCATCTTACTCTCTATTCTGTGATTTCAAGTCAATATACAGTTAAAACTACCTAGACAATTTAAAGTAATTCCAGATAAAATGACAGAATTTAAATTGGATAAAAGCATATTAATCAGATCACCAAGTCAGAATAGCAGCAAAGGCCCAAGCTAAAACCATGTATTTTAACTGTTTCCTAAAAGGAAATAATATTCACTGTAAAGCTAGCCAACCGTGATCCCAGTTTTGGAGCATTATCATTATTAGAGTAATAGTCTCAAAACCCAAAGTAGCATCAGCAAGTTGTCATTCTTTTCCAGAATTCAAAAGTGTGAAACTCAAGGCTTTAATTAAAACCATTATTTCCCCCTGTTTACAACAGATAATGTCACTTGCTTCTATTGGTACAAGAAATATTTATGTGGAAATAAATGCATTCTTTTGTTGGCATCTCCAAACATTCTCCCTCCTCCCTTTTGGGGGCTTCTTCAGGGCAGTTTGAAAACTGAAACATATAGCAGGTTTTTAAAAATTCTTTTGTTGTTTGGAAGTTAAGCAGCTTGAAGTTTTCTGGCAAATTTTCAGATGAGTATGGGAAATGGAGTCTGTTGTGGAAATAGGGCCAAATGCAAATTTCATGAACACCCAAGGGGATGGGAGAAAAGAAAAGATGTTAATGCAATTACTGCTGATAAAATTGTGTATGTGGGAGAGAAATCAGCACATAATCTCAGAATCGTTCATTACAACAGTGTTAATTACACAACAAAGTTATCCTCTTCAAATGAAAGGGCTGAAAAAAGAAATAGTGGTGCTATTCTGTTTAATTCTGAAAATGTATATGGGGGTGGGAGGGATAAAAAACAACAAGCCTGATCTGATGCCAGCGGGACTTTGGAACAAAACCTCTATTGCCAGGTTAAATTAGCTGACAATTACACTAGTAAAGCAGAGGAAAAATATAGGGGAAAATATATGAAATTCATTCTGATGGCAGAAGGGAGAAACAGGGTTCCTGTAGGATGGGCTGACACCTTAACAAATAGAGGGTAGTTCTCTATTTAACAATATTTGAGGGATAATCCTCTATTTAAATGCTTGAAAATCTGGCCATTCCAAATCCAGTTTAAACATAAGGAACCATGAGAAGTGGGGGAGCAGAGGACTTGAATTTTCCCATCAGCCATGAACACTTGGAGAAGAGACTGAGCAAGCACATAGATCCCCACTATACTGGCTTTGTCACTATGGCAAAATGTATTATGTTACTACACAATAGTCCTAAAACAAGAATGGGAATCATGTGACCTTTCATATGTTGCTGGGCTTCACCTCCCAATATTCCTCACCCTTGGCTCATGATTCCCCCACAGATTGAAATCCAGTTGGTAGCCTTGACCAGATTGGTCCAAGTGAACCATACACAAGTGTTGACAAGCGATTTATTCAATGAGTCTCCTTTGGTGGATCTACTTGATTGGATTAAGACCACAATGATTTATTCTCATTCTGCATCTGGTCTTCTTTTACCCTCTCCTTTGGTGACATACTTCTTTTCTCATGATGCATAAATGGCAACCCTAACTGGCTAGTTACATTTTCATAGGTCTTCACAGAACATGCACTGAGGCTAAAGACTTAATGAACAACCAAGCTAATGAGTCTGCTTTGTTTGTCCCATTCTCTCATTTCTGTACTGAAGAATGAGAGGGGTTTGTTGGCTGATCATGCTATACAGCTGTGGACATCCTTCTCTTAATTAGAAACCAGAGGCAATTATTCTGAGGATATGCTTATTTCTGTCTTCTGTTAGTAACATATAGATTGCTTGATGGTGGATTTTTGGTCCAGTACAAATTAGGCTTTTAATTAGGCTGCTGCAACAAAAGACAGGTCTCCTTCCATTTGACCTGTTTACAAAGGCATAGAAATTAGAGCTGGCTCAAAACTTGTGCTTTTCTCCAGTAACAGTGAAACATAAGAAACACGGTGGTAGCACTGCCTTCATACACAGAAGGCTGTTGGTTGTTGCTCTAGACAAAATGTCCACATAACTTGCTATCACACAACTCAGAATTAAGATCTGATGCATACATGCAGAGGACTTATTAGAGGCACAGCTTTCTCGAAACTTACAGGGATCTGTAATGAGTACTTTACTAAATTCCATCCAGCTGTTCAGGTATCTCGGTACATAAGGTGGGCTCAAATAAGGCAGGTTTCCCTTGATTTAATCATATCGGTTCAGCCAGAGTTGACCCATTCTATATGGTGTAGTATGGGAGGAAGTTAATGATACACTAGGTGATGCCAACCCTAGTGATGCCACTGTGTGATGCCACTGTGTATTGTCTTACCATTCAACAATTGGTACCATAGGTGTGCTCTGGTTGGGACTAACAACTGGAATTCAGACCTCTGGCACCAGTCACTGGACATCTGATAACCAATCCCCAATTCTCACTGAAAGTAGAGTCATGGAGATATGAAATGACATTGATCAGAAGTCCATTAGATAACATGAAATCAATTGCTTGGGTAGCTCCTTTCCAGTATCCCCTCTCACTAGATGTCTCAAAGGGGTGCAGTGGCACAAGGAAGCTTTCATGTCAATGGGGTGGTGCATCCATTCCAGGCTTTAATCTAAACTTTAAAGGAGGCATCCAACGTGCTGAAGCTATTTGGAGGATGAGATTCAGCAGTTTAGATAGCAACTTTAAAATCTAGGCTAAAAATGAACACAACTTCACCATGTTGGTGAAATAGAAGTCACCACCTGTTCACTGGTTGGATGTTACCCTTTCCAACTGTGCAATCTCAGGATCTTCCCTAGCCTAAGCTTTAATTTTAATTTCTGTTTAGTTTTGATTTCTGCCACATTCAAATATTTAAAATCTAAAGCTCTATGTTGTTTATGAAAAAATGTGTGAATCTTAGTAAGTTCTTATGAAATCAAATGACATACTTGTCAATCTTTATGGGTTCAATAGGTGTAATTGCTTCCAGCATGTAGAAATTCATGTTCCATTTATCTGACATATAGCTACTAAAGGTGTGGATCCTGTCAGTGAAAAAGAAGTGACAGTAAAATACTTCAGGAAAAAGGTTGATTTGGATGGGAATGACTTGGAAAATAACCTCATTGGCTGTGCTCCTAACCTGAGCAATATTTGGAACTTCAAAAGCATATGATTTTGACTGACTTTGGAAATAAATAATTTTTAAAAAATTTTTTGGCTTGTTTGTTTGTCAGAAACGGTTACTCGCATAGTAGCTCCTTAGGAGTGGTAATGCCTGTCAGCATCAGAAAATATTAATGGGGGTTGGGGAACTGTATGGTATCAGCTACCATATTTGGACTCTTTACACTTACAAGTGACTTTTAATTGTATCACACAACTGCTAATTGTGTCTCATTGAGTCTACCCTTTAATTTCAAAAAACAAGACTATAGGTAATATAACTTCAGACAGCTCTTGAAATCTAAGAATCAAGATCACCAGGCATAATAAATAGCCTTTAGTTCTGCTTTTATGACATATAAACGGCTGTTTCCTAAAGACAGCTGGTGAAATGTCAGTTGGAATAGGAGCTGCCACTGGGTGAGATCCTGTACAACATGGGACATCAGCAGCAGAGGTGTCAAGACAACAAAAATAGATTCATAACCCTGTAGCATAGGGATGGAAAAATATTTTTAAAAAATTTAAATATGGCCAAAACCATGTTTCTCAAGTGTTATCAAAACATGGTGAGGAGAAACATGGACTAAGTAGAACCCGTGCAGTTGGAGATGTATTCTACACAAAAAGTGTACAATGTTTTGTGTGTCTGTGTATTTTGGCACAGAAAACATTTCTGCACAGGCATGATGATGATGATGATGATAATGATACTGCCTTTCCAAAGGATCAAGGCGGTTTACAAAAATGCTTAAACAATTACATATACAATTAATACATACGTGACTAAAAAGTTCATCCCCTTACCTTCACTAAAATACCAACATCAAAATGCAGTTAATTACATAAAAATATATTAAAATATATCCTCCTCTACAAGCCAAATGGACTGGGACTGGCCCTTGCCCCCTCCCCCCAAAGCAGCTCACTGGTGGTGGGCCTTTCACAGCAGGCACCCAGCCTTTATCCCCTTCCCAAGGGGAGCAGGTGTTCCTGGCTGGGTACCTGGGGCCTGGTCCTGGCAGGAAGCAGTCTGGAGCCAGCAGTCCACCAGGTGAGATGGAGCATGCAGGTAGCAAGCAGCAAGTCCACACAAAACTATCATGTGTGAATTTTGCACAGAACAAGTCCCAAATTGTCACTCCTCGTGGTGCAGTTTTTAAAGACTTTTCTTATAATGGGAAGAAAATTGCTAAAATTACTTGTCACTTCCTTTGAGAATGAAGTTAGCAAAGAATTCTGTCCCTACTAGAGCAATGGATGCTCTACCTGCCCTGTTCCTCTGTGACCTAAGGAGAAGTACTTCACATTTCATGATATATAGACAGAGAAATGTGACAATACATTGCCACAGATGTTAGGGTGGAATGGCATCTTTGCCTATCCATGCTGGGAAGAGGTCTGCTGTTAAAATCGAGCTTGAGGGCTCTAATCTCCCATGCACTAAATGTCATATCCAAGTTGGCTACTAGCCACACTGCCAGTCAAAGAGAGGAGAATAAGGCAAAATAACTCAGCATGTGACCTGGAAACTGAATATGGCCTCACCCTTCTAACATGTGGGCAGACTTTTGGCTGAAGCATTATTGTCTGATCACAGTGTGCATTCTAGCAGATAATTCAAGAGTCTGCTTCTAATGCAGTATCGGGAAATTAAATGGTGGTGGTGGTGGTGGGGGGTGTTGCTCCTCTTGAAGATGGATGATGGACAATTTTCATTCCCTTTTATAACCCTGCCTTTTCTGTGCATTAGTTGCTCCGAAACCACAGAGAATGTCAGTGTGAGGTGTTGGGATTAATCTTGAGCAGATTAATTCTTCAGAGAGGCTGGTTTACCCTTTGTTGTGTGTTTGTGTCCTCCTGTGAAATTATTAAGACTAATGTGCCCCTCAAGGACAGCACAGCCTCATCCCCTCCCTTGACATTAGTGCAATGTGCAAAAGAGATTAGGAGAAAATGGAAAATGGAATAACATCTCCTTCATAGCTGCCTAAGTGTTGGATGGTTCTGGCAAGCAGTATCATGAAAGCCTGGGAATATTGGCAAAGAGATGTAAATCTTTAAAAAAAGAAAGAAAAGAAAAGAGAATTAAAGAAAGAATGCCCCTTAGAAAATTTTAAGATACTGTTTGTTTTTGGTTTTTTTAAGCAAACCATTAATATTCTGAAACTGTCCACTCCATTGAATTTAGTGACAATGACTAGTAAAGTTTTCAGGGCCTGTTTTGCAACTGGTTTAGAATTTGCAAACTTTTTTGTTGAGTGTTGGAATTCCACACTACCACATGAGTTCCCTTCTGCCTCATTGTTTCAGCACATCTATGCTACAGTTGCTTCTTCTTCTCCTGCTGTACACATGCAGGCAATTGCATTATCACTCCATGCCCTCCTGTTCAGAGGTGTAGTTTAGTTTTACACATATTGCTCCATTTGTATATGCTGTTTGCAACACCTGCCCTAACAGCAAAAGGAGCTCTAGATAGTATAATCTTTCTTGCATGTCTCTGTACTCTTTCACACTATCAAGCTTTCTCATTTGCACAGTTATGGATTGTACTGCATGATCAGCAACAGTCAATGAACTAACCAACCACACTACAGAGTTTATCACGTGTATTATTAAACTGGCTTATTTCTATCCGGTTTAAAGGTTAATTCAGGCAGCACCCTGATCTTATCTCATGCTTTTTACTGCTGAAATTGCTGCCCAAATATAACCCAGGTCCATGCCTGCTTGCAGAGCTGCTCTGGTGGCCATTTTCTTAAATCAGAAAACTCCCAGATTCAAAAAGAGCTGAGAGGAGTGGCTCTGCAAGCCGGAATGGCCCCAGGATGTTTTTGGGCAGCAATTTTGGTGGTAGAAAGTCAGAGGAAAGGTGGTTTAATACTACATGCGATAAGCCTCTACATGACCACAACAGCCCAGTTCATTTATATATGGCCATATAAAGACTCTGTCTTCTTTCTCTCCCATCTTTTTCCAAGATGGTGAGTAAAAGCTATGTATAACTCTTCCTGTGGCTCAGAGTAGGGAACTGAAGGGACATCAGGGAAAAATTCCCTCTCCATATACCTCCTGTGGGCTGCCTCACCACAAAGCCTAAATACCTTAATTTTCTTCTGCAGCCAATCTCAAAATGGCAGGAGGAAGAGAGGAGCTTTCATTTCCTGTCACCATTTTGAGAGGTACTGGAAAAGTTTCTGTCTATACCATCTCAAATTGGCACCAGGAAGTGAAAGCATGTCATTTCCTGTCACCACTTTGATAAAGCTGAAGCACTTACTGTCTTCTGACTTAGTAAGCATTATTGTCTTTTCTACTAAGGCATGTAATGTATGGTATGATATGTAATGGACCAACTCAATCAAGGAAGCCACAGTCCTGAGTCATTGGGACCTGAGCAGGGCAGTTGATGATAAGGTGGCTTGGAGGTCTTTCATTCATGGGGCACCACAAGTCAAAGTCAACATAATGACCGTTAACAACAACAACCAACTGATTTCTAAGTTTTCAATATGTTCACAATCCCTATACACTCAATAGTGTAGGGAATACACAGGGATCATAAAAGTCTCCCAGTCCTGACTTACTAGATAACAGACACTGTGAGCAATGGGAGGCGGGGGGGGGGAGTCTGTTCTTCTGTCAATTGGGATGCAGCTGGCTGATGTTTCTATCCTTCTCCCACAAATGTTCTCTGGTGTGATGTGATATTATGGCAGGATTCCTGCTTTTTGTTGTTGCACTTGAGATTAGTAGTAGGTAGGAGTAGAAATTTCCATCTGCTTTGTCCTGATTGACAGGAGAACAGCTGCTACATAGAAATTCAGGATTGAGAAGTAGGTTTGGCCAGAAGATGTTACTTAGCCATGCAACTAATACAGTTAATTAACTAAGTAGCACATGTAGAATTCCAGCCTACATTTATTTGTTTATTTATCAATCAATAACAACAAAGTAAAAATGTTAAGAAAAAGTTTTAAAACCAGTTTTAAAAAACACTGCATTAAAATACTATAAGCTGATTAAAAATGATTTTAAAAGTCAGTGTTTTGTGTGTAAAGTAGTACAGCATGCCCGCACCATACAGAGGCTTGCCATATGCAGACTTGAGGTCACGTGGACAGCGAGCCCTAATATGGTGAATGGGGCGTGTGCCATGGCAGCATGCCCCATTCAAAAGATTGGGGCTTGATAATTCACAGAATTTGTCTTATGCAAGGAGGTCCAGTACAGATCTCCCACGTAAGGTGAGGGTGCACTGAACATTTATCTTACTATACTTTTTGATCTTCTACTATCTGATACTATACTTTTTGGTTATGATGAAAAAAAAGTGTAGGGGAGGAAAAATCTCGCTGTGGCTGGCAATTGTTTTGATGGGGCTTCTGAATGTGGCAAGACACATTTCCTCAATGAGGATGAGAAAATGTGCAAACGTTCTTTCCATCTCTAGTGGAAGCCCAGGAAGTAGCTTCTGCCCAAAGGAAAATACCCACACTGTGTTGAATTGCTAACTTTTTGCTGCAGTGCATTTAAATTCTGCATACAGAAACACTTACTCATATCTTCATTTATTTATAAAAGCATTTCTCTCCCACCATTACATTTTAGGAAAATGCCATGAGCAGCAAGCAGTCATAGTTAAAAATATCAAGAAACTTTAAAAACTGCAAACAGAAAGTAAACAAACAGGAGCAGCAGATATAAAACACCAACAGCAAGACAACAAGGCTTAATTAATTTTCAAGGCTGCCGAAACAAAACAAGCAGTATCTTTTGAAGAGCTTTGGAATTACATCAAAGAGGGGATGGATTGATCTACAATGCTGGGGAGTTCAACAAAGTGGGTCTTGTGATGGAGAAGGGCTCTTTCATTTACACCAAGTCCACATCAAATGGTGAAAGGACATGCAAAAGGACAGCCACTGAAGATGCCAGCCACAGATGCTGGCGAAACATCAGAAAGGAACTCTTCGAGAACATGGCCACATAGCCCAAAAGTCCTACAAAAAACTATGGATGCCAGCCGTGAAAGCCTTTGACTCCACGACAGCCATGGTTGATTCCAATCTAGAGTCATGGGATCGTATATCAAGTGACAGTTCTTTGAGAACCATTTAGATTTTAAAGATTGCAACCCCAAAGCAGAATTTTGAATGGAATTTGCACTGACCTCTGTTTCCATTCCTGGCTTTACACTTTAAAGTCCTTGATGATTTTGAATAGCCATCACTGGTGTGTCCTATCTAATTTTGAGAAACAACCTTAGTACCTCTCAATGTCTATTTCATTATATTAGGTCTACTGTTTTTGCAACAGCCACCTCAACAGCAACATCTACCTCAGCCATGCTCAGCTCATGATCTCCTCCTCCTCCATCTCAATATCTCATGTGTGAACACAGCAGCAGTAGTGACTCACACCTGTTTCTCCCTTTCATCTATGCCAGTCTCACAGGAAAAGGAAAGCCAGCTGGCCAGCTGCTGCTCCCAAGGTGATGGAGTAATAGCTGAGAAGCCTCTCACCTGTGCCATACCACAAGGCTAATGAAAATTAATAATTGTAAGCCGCTCTGATAGCCATTAAGGCTGAAGAGCGGGGTATAAATACCTTAAATAAATAAATAAATAAATAAGGCTGACATAGGTGTGAGGCTTGATGGTCGCTGCTTCCAGGTTGACCAGGTGGAAAGGAAGAAGCTTCTCCCTGGCTACCTTTTCCCTCTGCCACATGCTCTAACTTCTCATCACCATCATGGCCCTATCGGCTGCTGGTTCCCCTTGTGTTTCTTGCAAGCCAGTACTTTGACTGAAGGCCCCACCACCATCCCCTTTTCCCTCACTTCCCCCCACCACCCCCTGTCCCACCACCCCCAGGGAGGCTGCATCACCCACTTTGGGAATCGCTGCTTTAGACTAAAGCCTTCAATGCCAGTCTTCTCAGGGGCAGAACAGATGGGTAGGAAAAAGTGACTCAATCCTCCTTTTTCCAAAAGCAGATCAAAACCACATGGCCCGCATGGCCTAGTCCCAAGGCTGGCTGAATATGCATGGCCCGACCTCATGGCGCAGCATCAAGCAATGCTGCTGGGTAATTTATTTTGTTGTATCCCCACCATACGTTTGCACCATTTACACAAACGCACTGCCTGCAACCAAGTACTTCCGACATCCACCCAGATGCCATCCCATTGCATGGCCACCCCTTTGTTTGGCCACACATTTGTATGTGTAATCATCCACTGGATCAGGGCATCAAGGCATTGGTGAGCAAATGATACATTGGCAAAGCACAATCATACAGGCCTACATATGTGCCCCCTTCACCCCATGCCCCCCTCTACCATTGGACTGTCTGGTTTGAGTATGGTGTAATTATATCCACTGGAGTGGTTGCACTTTAATTTCTTTGCTTTGCCATAGCCCCATCCTCACATTGGAGAGTTTATATGCAAAGCAAAGATGTGCATTTTCTGCCTTGAGTTGGACTATCCTGGCTTCGTTTTGCTCCAGGTTTTAGCCCCAGAGCAATATCCAGTTTCCAGCCACTTTCAAGGTGTATATCATCTAAATGCCCCACCTTCAAAGCAGCTGGAAACCACTTTATTTTGGCCATCTGTTTCACCTGGTTTGCTTGCTGTGAGGTGCAATGGGTGGTTATGGGAGACATGTCCTTTCCACTGGTAGTAGAGAGAGAGACTCACATTGTGACTACATCAATGTCCTTTTGGTACATTTTAAAATTAAAAAATATCATGGGTTTTCATTTTAAATGTCTTATTTCAGCCCCCCTCCCCCCCTTTTTTTAAAATCAGTTTGGATTCTGCCTGTAGCTGTATATTTCAACTAGTGGGCTTACATGTCCTAATAGCACCAGATCCTGTTCATTCTTGGAAGCAAAATAGGTTCAGCCCTGGTTAATAGTTGGATGGGAAGCCTGCAATGCATACCAGTTGCTCTAGGGCTATATATTTCAGAGGAAAAAATGAAATTCATGGGGTCACCATAAGTTAACATCTGACCTGAAGGTTCATATATACACACATATTTCAACTCTTTATTTTATCTTCTATTTATGTAAACTGCCCTGGGAACGTAATTAAAACATCTGTAATAACTAACTAAGCAACTAAATAGTTAGCTATCTTTGATCTCATATATGAACTGGCAGCCAGTCAGTTTGGAACAAAATGAAGAGAAACTGTATACTCCAGTTCACTAGCACCAATATAGGTACAAAATAAAGTAACATTACTTAAACAGTTTGAACCTCTAAGAACAGGAGTGATAAACAAATGACCTGTGAGCTGTGCCCTACCATTTCTGTGGGCTTAATTTTCCCATTCCTGTGCATGCCAAATTTGCCAAGTTTATAGCATCCCTGTTATTTATTCAGTTTCCCATTGCTGCTGTGACAAATTTGGTGTCATGGCAGTGGGATTGGATGTAGCCAACTAGTAAGTGAAGGGGAGGGGCACTGTGATCCCTTGTTCCAGAAGTTGTACATCTCAGTCTTAGGGTTCATCTGCACTTTGTGTGCTATATCTCTATCCTCTAGAATCATGGGATTTGTAGAATCATAGATTCATAGACTCATATGAGATTATCACACTAGGGTCCGTTCCAGAACCATCCCACAATTATCCCATTATTGGCAATGAATATCTCATTATTGGCAATGGTATAATTGTGGGATGGTAATAGGATAATTGTGGGATGGTTCTGGAATTGACCCTAGTGTAATAATAATAATAATAGTAATAGTAATAAATAAACTTTATTTTTATACTCCGCCTTTCTGCTGCAGCAATCAAAACAGCTTACATGACTAAATATAGGAATAATACATACAAAGTAGGGAGAGTACAGAGTTGGAAAAGACCTCAAGGCCCATCCAGTCCAACCCCCTGCCATGCAGGAACATACAGCCTCTGTTTGAAAACCTCCAAAGAAGGAGACTCTACCACACTCTGGACTCTTTCTAACAGGAAGGAATTTCTCTCAACTCCGAATGGAGCCAATGCGGATTTATGTAAATTCGCTTGTTTAGCGAATTTACATGAACCCCTGCTCCGTTCGGAATTACTTCCCATTACCCGAAAATAACCCCCTCCTGCCTGAATTTGCATGTGAAGCTTTAATTCGCAATAAGGTAAAACCCATGATTGCATTCGAATTGGCTTCCCTCTTGCCCGAATTTGCATGTGAAGAGTTAATTTGCAATAACATAAAACCCATGCTTGCATTCGAATTGACCTTAAATTATACTTCCAATTTAGCCTTGTATGAAAGAGTCCTCTGAGACACGGGTGAATAGCTGTTACCACCAGGAAGTTCCTCCTTAGATTTAGGTGGAATTCCTTTCCCTGTTGTTTGCATCCATTGCTCCATGTCCTAGTCTCTGGAGCAACAGAAAACAAGCTTCCTTCATCCTTAACATGACATCCCTTCAAATATTCAAACAGGGCTATCATATCACTTCTTAACCTTCTCTTCTCCAGACCAAACATACCCAGTTCCCTAAGTCATTCATCACCATTTTGTCCCCCTTCTCTGGTAGTTTTACAAGGTCTTTAGCCTTCTCTTCCAAAGAGTGACCAAACTACAAATCCCATGATCCTGTAGGATGTAGCCATGGCTGTTAAAGTGGTGTTAGACTGCATTATTTCTACAGTGTAGATGCACCCTTTGGATTAAAAAAAAAACATTAAAGGATTCTTTCACTTATAGAGGCTTTCTGGGTGTTCTCCCCTATTGGTTCCTACTCTGAAGCATTATCGTTATTGGGCTCTGCACAAAATCCTATTATGTTGACTCTGCCAGTTCTGCTTATATTCCTCCATGAGTATATATATTCATGGAGTATACATCCTTGAGTACAGAATTAGAAGTATGGATTCAAGAGCAGCATAGCATCATATGGCTCAGAAAAATAAGATTACTTTGTCCAATTCCACTGGGAAAATTCTTATGAGGATGTGCCCTTAGATCTTACAGTGACATGAGCTTTCATCAACAACAATGGATTTTGTTAGATACATTAACTGGACTGTGAAAAGATTTTTTTTTTCATTCTCCCACTCCCTCCCTATGGGATTAAAGACATTCCAATTTCTATCAAGCTAAAAAATATTATCATGGTGCCCTCTTACTGTCTCTTGGATACATTCCTAACTGCAAATGCATTTCTAGCTCTTCTGATTTCACACTGCAGATTAATACAGCACTCCATGATGTTGCTGAGCCTGCAGTCAGATGGACTCAAATAACCACACTTAGAGAGATGGCAATTACTCTTGTTCTTCCAAGGTCTGCACACTTGGCTGTTGATGCTGAGAGGCTGTTACCCAGGAAGTGAGGCCTCTTAGCTTTTATCTTCTGAGTCAGGAAATGGATATAAAATGCTCTGAAACATAACAAAGTGACCATATACCAGATGTATGGAACTGGTTAAATGGGAAGCTGGGATAGGCCAAGACCATCTGAAAGAAAGTCTGCAGCTTTACAAGAAAGTTAGGAAACAGGTCTAGAAATGATGGTGAAATCTATTTTAAGATGTATTCTCTCTAAGCTGCTTTCCAGAGATAACTATTTTGATCCATGTACGTGCTAGACAAAATCGGAGCCATTTAAAAGGGAGCATGTTTTTGACTCTTCTGATAATAAAAAAAGATAATGTACATGACACCAAGTTTCTATGAACATGAAAGAGAAACATCCAGTTAAAACTAAGCATTGTAAGTCCTATTGATAAGTCTGTCAGTTTTCATTTACATTTCATGTCAGTTTTTTCCACAGTGCTGTTCATAAAATGGAGAGTGTGTGTGTACACACACACACACACACACACACACAAATGTGTGTTTTTTCTGTAGAATAATTCCAGCAACACTTCAGGAAGTCAAATACAGGGGGAAAAATGAACAAAAAAATCACTTTTCCCAATAGGGATTTTCAACTGTTGGAAAACCCATCTTTTAACCTTAGAATGAAAAATTGTGACCCCTCCCCCCAATCTTATTCAGAAGCACCACTGCCTATACTTTACAATTAAGACACAATATTCTCAGTCCAATTAAAGGCAGTCTTATTGGGGGTTTTCAATTTCTGACTTCAGGAATGAAATGACATCTTGGAATGATCCTGCTATTGAAAAGCAAAATAATCTTCACGCTAGTAAAAGCAAATAAACCTTAGCCCATTTTTGGAAGGGGTGGAGGAATAACAGGACCAAATCCTATGACTAGTCCTGACTAAAGTAGGGCCTGTGGGCAGAGTCGGGGTGTGGCATCCACATAACACATACCTTGACTCTGCCCCCAGGGCAGCGTGAAACTGCACTCCACTCCATATGGTGCGTGGCAGCACAAGAATCCTCTAGTGCTGCATCTGCATGACACAGTGCCAGAGGAGCACCTTAAAGTTGTGCCACCATGGCTATCACACTCTTTCCAGGGCACAAAAAGGAGCCACTTTTTGCAGCTCCTTTTCATGCCCTGGAAAAGCCAAAACATGTGGTTGCCATGGCCCTGATTTGGTGAAAATGGAGGCAGCTGCAGGCCGCCCCTTAAAGGTGGTCTGCACAGCCCCTGAATCAGTTCCATTTATGTGTTGACCTATCAATTAATTGAGTGAATGGTGCTACTTTAGTGGGGTCTAACTAATTGGAGTTCTGCCATGGGCCAAGAGCTGCAGGACTGGGACCTGGAGGAAGAGTCTGTTGAGAAGGCTGAGAAAGGGACACAGGCAAGTCTTCCAGACAGGGAACAGTCTGCACCTGTTGCTGTTAAAGAGCCCCAGCCAGCTCATCCTCTGGAATTGCAGCCTCAGCCAGCAGGACAAGGACAAGGGCAAGACTCACCTACTGATGAGAAAGAGAACACACCTGGGGTCTTAAGTCATCAATCAAGAAAGAGGAACAAAAGGATCCAACAAAAGATAGAGTTAAGACGCTCAACTAGGCTGAAGGCTAAGCAGCAAGCAATCAAGCTCTGATTAGAACCAGCTGGTATCAGGCTATTTCACAGCAGAATTTGCCTGAAGGGTTGTTGGAAGCAGCTTGTCTGTTTCCTGGTCAGCATTCTTGTTACATATTTCTAGACTCCTGCATTTCTACTTCAGACCTCCTGGCTTCTTCGACCTTTGGACTGTGCTGACCTTGATTCCTGTTGCGTCCCTTGAATTTGACTACTTGACCCATGCCTTTCTCTCAACAGGCTCCCACAGGCAAGGACATTTTCTATCTGCTTGTGATTAGTTGTCTCTTCCTGTGTTGTTAGTTGGAAGTTCCCTCCCAGCCAGCCTGTGTTGGTGTTTGGTGAACCAGGACAGTTTCAGCCTTTCTGCACTTGTCTAAAGAGGTGCCAAATTATGGAGAAACCTTTTGCAATGGCAGCCAGGGAGGAAACATGTAACAAAAAAAAGGGGGGGGGAGGAGACAATGTGCATTGCACTTGACATGGCCCTAATACCAGGAGAAAGACAGAATATAATTTAAACAAACTAAGAAACAATTTTCATGTTCCTGCTATTGATCCTTAGACTGGAGAATAGATTTCTAGTAGGAGGCAGAATAGAAACTATTTTCACAATCGTACTTAATTTTATTTGTATTACACCTTTCCTCCAAAGAGCAGCACACATGAGCCTCCTCTTCCTCAATTTAATCTCACAGCACTGCAGGGTAAAACCTAGTTGGAGAGAGGCTCGTTGGCCCAGAGAGCTTCCTGGATCAAGGAGGAGTAGAACTCTGAACACATAGTCCAACTATCACTACTGTCCAACTATCACCAGCTATCAATACTTTCTGTGCTATTATAGTCTGTTAGCAGCATTAGACTTAAGATTTCATTTAAAAGAATCCTGAACACTTTAAAAAAAACTTACAAGTGTTTTCATTCCTTTTCCTGCCATGAATATTTTTATGTTGATACCTCCTTTGTTCTGCTCTTGCTGCATAGCAAAGGTTTGTTTTGCTTCTTACCTTTGACTTCCAGGGCTGTTGGAGATGGCAAGGGTGCCAGCTGTGGCCGTCAGTGTGAACACAGTACATGTCCTCCCTCTGATGGCAAAGATCTCTCTGAATCTCTGTAGGCCTGGCAAGAGTCAGGCTATGTTTGTTTCCAGTCCATCTCTTCTCAGTAGGGTTTTCTGAGCAGAGTTGATAGCCTGAGGAACCGGGGAATTTATGAGAGTCTGGGTATTCTACACAGAGAGACAGATCTAGTCTCTTCTTTGAAGATGTTTGCTCCTGAAGGGTTTTTGTCCTTAGGATATTAAATAATTGTGCTTTAAGAAGACTTCCCTCTTATTTTCCTTCTATTTGATGTGCCTGTGTATTTGGAATAGTGAGACATGATATTGTTATAAATAATGCAAGGGTTAGAGATGTAAATCATGAGCTGGTTTGTCTTTCTGTACTGAATCAGAATACACTTTCATCACCATTGTCAGCATCATCACTGCTTCCATGGGTATGTTTGCCATGAGACAGTGAGATTTTGGGGGGGAAGAGTCAGTCTCAGAGACAATTTGCACACGTGCAAGTTCACATTTTGCCCATTTCTATAAATGTACAGCATTTCATACTATGATAACTGCTGCCTTGTTTCATGGACTGTTAAAAAGTAGAAGCACCTGGTTGGGTTGTTTTCATCTTTATGAGTAGCCAGTCTCGCCTCTCTTGCTTGCTTATATGCTATATGTGTGGTTAGCCTGATAAAGAGAGGAGACATGAAAGACATTTTTTGTACAAAATACACAAGGCACAATGGGGGGGGGGAGTGTATGGTATGTCATTCTGGAGGTGAGATCTTGAACTTTAGAATCCTCAGCAGGCAGCCATGCTGTGTTGAGACAGCTAAGTTTATTGCACAGGCCTGGAATGGTTCAAAAGGGAAACGGAAAGAGTGAGGGACACATTTTACCACACACCAGTACGCTGCCGCTGCCATGGGAATCTCTGTTCCATTTCCCATCCATACCCCATCTGTTCCAGAGGAGGTGATTTTTGAGAACTGTCTTCCACTGGGATGGATGGGGAACAGAAGAGAAGGGAATGGAATGAGTGAGGGACTTGTTCTGTCCCCATCCTGTCCCCTTTTGGACCATTACAGGAGCCCTGCGCGATAAGGTTAAGCCTATCATCAACCATAAATGACCATTAAATTAAATAAAGTGAGGAAAAGGATGAAATACCTTCCATTTATCAACAAAGAGTAAAAACAACAAAACTTGAAGCAGCGCTAATTCTAACCTACCAAATGGGAGCAGCTAAACATACATACATATATTGATTAAAACCACTTGCACAACATTGCCAGGCCCATATTACAAAAAAAGTGACTTACAAATATCTGAAAAATTTGAAACAATTTTACATAAATTACTGCAGGTACAGATGTTCAACACAAGGCAGTATCAACAAAAGAGGCATACAGATATGAAATGCTATTTTAACTCTTTCATGAGTTAAACAACAGCAACAACATGTTAGTACAGATGAAAATAAATCATACAAGCCAACTTCTGAAGAGCCCTGAATCTTGATGCAGGAAGCAATTATATGGATCTCTCTCACACACACACACACACACACACACTCACACACACACACACAGAACAAGATTTAAAAAGTTTTTTACAACTCCCAGAATCCCTCAGCCAGTGTGGAATCAAGCACATTTTGCTAATATTTCCATGAAACTCCTGTCCATTTGACATTTGAACAGTTTTTTCAGTACAAGCCTTTTAGGAAGGCTTTGGAAAATTATCTTTTTACTGTGGCCTTTTCTAAAGAGAATAGATGGTTGTGTGTTCCCAAGACATTTTCACACACATACCCATTTGCTTAATCTGCTTAACCTTTCAGCCTAAGTACACTGAAGGCATCAGATCCCATTTAATTGTGGAAGCTGGGCTTGGTTAATACCTAGAAGGGAGACCAATACGGAATGCCAGGTCTTTAGGCTCAATTGCAGAGGAAGTAAATGGCAAATCACCTCTAAGCATTTCTTGCCTAAGAAAATCCTAAGAAATTCATGGGATTGACAGGTGACTTGAAGTCACATGCACATGTACTTTCTATTTTAGAGATGGAGATAATCAAAAATATTTGAAAGATGGTTGAAAAGCATGTTTTTTAAAAAAAAAATGTGGAGAACCCTGATTGGAAGAATCCTGGACTGACATGAAGCTTAGCAGTTTGGAACATTTTCTGTGAAAAATTTACAAGTGGTGTTTTGTACAGAACAGCGTATTCTGCAGATGAAACAATATTTCTGTGCAACACAGAAAATGCTGTTTTGGGCACAAAACAATTAATGAGAATTTTTCACAGAAGTAGTCCTAGATTGTGAAAAGGCATGAAAAATTGCATGGCAGAGATGTTTTTGCTTTAGGAAGAAAATTATTAAAATTATTCATTGCTTCCTTGAAAAAGAAGACCATGAATAATGGCATCCCTATTACATTTATGAGAACTGCCTAGTGTACTTCTGTTTAATTTATTTTGCGTGTGAACCTTTCGGACTTGAAGGTTGAAGGCTGGTCCTCCATTCCCAGCTGAAGAATGCAATCTGATGGCAAGAGATCATAGTTCTACCCTCAAGCACTTACTGGCACCAGTTGGCTGCCATTGTATTCTGGAAATAGGTATTATGCGAGGAGGCACTAAATGACCCCCCCCCCAAAGTACTTACTCTTGTGTATTTCCTGATTATGCCACTATAAATTGCCAACATAAGCCACAAAGGTAACTGAGCCTTGGTGAACATTTGGCTATAAAAGACAGCTTATAGCACAAGGAAAGCAGGTAGTTAGAAGATTGTATAAAATTGTATTATGATAGGTGGACAGATGAGATAGATAAATGTGGACAGATAGGCAAATACAGGGAGAGGCAAAATGAGAGCATTCTGCCTCCAAAAAGGATTCTAGTTTCCAATTAAATTTTCCTCCAGTCCCCAAATTTCTGGCATTTCAGAGAGTGAGACACTGAAAATCATTCACACTTAGAATGCTTCCATTTGCTGTGTTCACATTTCCTAGGTAACCTTGCCTGCCCAAGTTACTGCAATGCTAGAACTTTAAAGACTGAAGGAACTCTGGAACACACTCCCTCAGAGTGTGGTGGAGTCTCCTTCCTTAGAGGTCTTTAAGCAGAGGCTGGATGGCCATCTGTCACGGGGGATGCTTTGATTGGGAGTTCCTGCATGGCAGGGGGTTGGACTGGATGGCCCTTGTGGTCTCTTCCAACTCTATGATTCTAATGTCATCAGGGCAGAATTCTTATTTGGGAGAGCAATGGCTTTCTCCCATAGTTAAACCCTTGCAGACAGATAAAAAGATAATATCTACTCAGGAGAATATCTGTATTTTACCACATTCCAGTGTGTCCTAAAAAAAAGTGCAAGACACATTTGTGGGTGTATTTCATTATATACACACACATACACACTCAGTCCAGTACTTTTAAAAAGAACTTTCATTTGCATTATGCTGAAGTTTTCTCATCTTGCATATAAAAGGAGAGAAATGAGTCAGTTCCAACCCTCCTAACTCTAGTGTCATTGGTCACAATGATTTATTGTGTGTGTGCTGCTTCACATCCTTATCCTGTCAGAAAGCAAAGAGTGTGTGCGGAGGATGTGTAGCCTCTCAGCAAACAAACTCAGGAGATGATGAGCTATTAATATCTCTTTGACCAGATGTATATTTTGTGGCAAAGGTCTGAAAAATTAATTTAAAAAACCTAGGTGATGGGGATGGGGAGAGAAGAATATTCTTTTGCAGAGTAGATTACAGGGATATTGAGTCAGAGGAAGATTACAAGGAGAGAAGGAGGAATTGTGAATGGCAGGAGTGGGATGGTGGGATATGTCAGTTTTGCAGCAAAATCACACCCTTGTGAAGCACCAGTTTTAATAACACCAGCTACTTTAATAACACCAGCTGTAGCAAAAAACATGTTGATACTTTGTCTCCAATCTCTCAACCAAGCTACTGGAAATTACTGAGATGTGAACCAACATAATCTCCATTTGATGCTCAAGGCATAAACTGGTGCTACAATGTAGTGGCATATGCCATGTATGCTAGTAGAACAGTAATTCTCTGGGGATACACTTGCCTCCAGCCATGGCCTTTCATGAGAAGATTTTTTGAAAGCAGAGCTTGGAAAAATCACTTTTTTGGACTACAGCTCCCAAAATTTCCCAGGCAGTGTGGCCAATGGGCATGCTATCTGGGGATTTTGGAATCCCAAAAGAAGAAAAAGAAAAGGAAAGAAAAAGAAAAAAAGTAATATTTCAAACTGTCTTTGAAAGATAAGGCCTTATGCCCAATTAAGTGATCATTGGTATACTGAGTTAGATCATTGGACCCTTTGTGTTAGAAATGTCCAAAGTGATTGGTAGCAGTTCTTCAGAGTTTCAGATCAGGATATATCTTGCTCTGCCTGAATGTGCTGGAGACTGAAGCTGGAACATTCAAAACATGTGTTCTGTTAATGAGCTATAGTCTTTTCATAAATCTGCAGGTATGAGAGACCATCTGTCTTCCAGAGGCAACATGAGAAGAAGAACCCCAGTGTTTACTGTTGTTTACTGACAAGATGGCTGGTTATAGTTAAAGGCTAGTGTTTCATACTAAAATGAAAAGCTGAGTTCATGCCCTTCAACTGCTCCAGTTAAGCTTTGGCAGTCCTGATTAATCTGTCATCATCACACTTTTAAAATGTTCCAGTTTGATCTCCTCTGTCTTCTTTCACTCTCTCCTCAGGTGACTTCAATTGCTACAAACTGAGTTCAAAGTGCAAAAGTAGTTTGCATTCAAGTAACTAAGTAAGGGGTAAGAGGAGATGAGGGGGCAGAATCTTCCTTTCCCCAGTAGACTCTGGTAAAAGCAAATGGCTACAGGCTGTCTTACCTTTATAACCTTTTCCTTCTTGACCATACTCTGATGTTGCCTAGCCAAATGTGTCCCAACCTGCATCTGTGAAATGCTGAAGAGTATGTGAGCTACTCTCTAAGCATCTCTTGCTAGTGAAAGACCAAGAACATCAACAAGTCTCTGTTACAACACCTATTTTCCTTTCCAGAATATGAAAGGGGGGAGGAGTTTTTGAGATGACAACTCCCAGAATCCCTTAGATATCCAACAGTCATGCAGTTAGTGGATTCTGGAAGTTGTGGTTCAAAAACCAATTCTGCCATAACCATCTAGCCTGCCTGCCTGCTTGCCTTCCTTCCTTCCTTCCTTCCTTCCTTCCTTCCCTTCCTCCTTCCCTCCCCCACCCTCTTTCTTTCACTAACAAAAGCTGTACTATTGTTCAGATCATACTGGGTATAATTAGATGTCAGTGAAATGAAGGAAAGCTTAAGCCTATAAGGGCGCTACCTGGAATGGAAAAGGTGATATTTGCATTATGACATCGCAATGGGTAACATTTAATATCACAATCTGCCAAGACCTTTACATATATGTCCCTGAGATATACTTAAACCACCTGCAGTTGTCTTTTCTCTCTTCTCTAAGTTGTAGCCAAGAATTTGACAGATAAAAGGTGAACCAGTAGAGAGCAGGAACAGATGTTGCTCATTCCCCTTTCTCAGGCCGGAAGGGAACTTAAAAGGTCTGTTCACTTTCAAGATCTATTGTTTCAGCATCTGGTACTGAAGGTGTTTTAATATACTGTTCAAAATATCCTACAGAGGAGACAAGGCTGCTTCCCCAAGTCCCTTGATAATTTCTGCCTTTACTGACTTACACATATGATCAGAATATTAGTTCCAGGACACCTTTCACATTGTGCTCAGCCAAATAAGTTCAAATTCTACTATTTTTGAAGGTAAAAATGTAAGTAGATTTATCCAAAGGCCCACCTAGCCCAAGGCTAGTCCTATCTTTAGGCAGAATGAAACCTCAAAAAGCAGGTTTCAAGTGCCTTTAGAGAACATCATTTTACAAGCCACTTGATTTGTTACTGCTGTGGACCCTTGTTATCCACTGGGATTTGGTTCTAGGAACCCCCATCCTACTGCTCATGGATACCAAAATACATGGATGGTATCCGTGGATACCAAAAACCTATTAAATAAAATGCATAGTAAAATGGTGTCCCTTATATAAAATGGTAAAAATCAAGGTTTGCTTTTTGAAATTTATATTTTCTTTGAATATTTTCAAGCCATGGATGTTAGAATCCATGGATAAAGACTCTATGGATATAGAGGGTTGACTATACTGTATTTTTACTGTTAGACTGGCCCCTGTGGGAGCATCGCTCTCAGATGCTCAAACAATTTAGGTGATTTGGGTTACTGTGCATATTGATTTGAGGGGGTACCATTTGCTGTGCCTCCTAAAGATGTCACAAACCAACATCGTCTATTTCAAATTTCCATACTCTCAGTGATGAAAAAGATGCTCTTAGGTGGCCTGCAAGCAGGACATGGGCACAACAGTATCCTCTCACTTGTTTTGAGAAGCATGTTGCCTCTGATACTGAATTCCTTTTCACATATGCTGGGGAACTTTCATGTTACAATCATAGCACTATAGTTCTTCTTTAACTGCCATGGAATCATCTTATGGAAGCCTATGCAGAAAGTATTTGGAATAGTTTATTTAGAACACTCTAGTATCTCACCAAACTACAAACCCAAGAATCCCATAGGATGGAGAAATGGCAGTCAAAGTGGAATCTTAGCGCTGTGAATTAAAGGGGTCCTGGAATAATGCTGCCAGCCTAAGATAATTTTTAGAATATTGTGTGGTAGGGGAAGAGAAAACCATTTCTTTCACCAGCAAAAGCTGTGCAGGAGTTAAGAGAGAAGTTTCCATTCTTGATGGGAACAACTTCCTAGGCTGTCCCTCTTATTATCATGGTGCCTGACAGCCATTTTGCCTCTGCTGCTGCACTGCCACCTATGCCAATGTCATCATGTCTACCAATAAGGTTCTGGTCAGTATACAGTTTTCATAACTAAGAATCACTAATAACCTTGTTGTCAATAAATTTGTCTAACCACTTTGTAGGACAAGGTAGACAAAATGTGGCCTGCAGACTGCATGTGACCCTTGAGAACCTAAAGTCCCCAAAAGCCCCTGGTGTATCCAGTCCTGATTTTTAAACTTGTGATGCCAACATTTATCCCATTTTTATCCCCAAGCTGGTCAAAACCACCTCAAACTGCTCACAAACATAGCAATTTACTTCTCCCACTCTTCAGAGTCTGCCATCAACCACACTTTTCCCCACCAAAAAATGCTGAAGAATGGTCCAAAGAGTAGAATGTGATGGTATTGCCTTCTTGGGGGGGGGGGGGGCAATGGTTTTTTTTTTTTTAAATTTATACCCCACTCTTCAGCCCTAAAGGCTATCAGGAGGATCACTATCCACAGCTACTCCTCAGTTGGTCACCTCATATATGCATTATAAATGTTGGGAGAAACCGCTCAGAGATTTGATGTATGGAATATCACTAGACAGGCTTGTTGCTACCATGAGACACAGAATTGGCTGCCCCTGGATGATGATCTGGGGTGTCAAAACAGAGCAAGAAATGACTTTTAGCTATAAGATGTAGGGACTAAAGGCTTAGTCACTTCCAGTCCCCTAAGAAATCAATCCATAAAGGAAAATTCTGCATAACGGGAAAAAAAGGGGGGACCCTACATACTGGTAAAATTTCTAAAAGGTGTTAGGGTGGTTAAGGTTACAATATCTACAGCTGCTTCTTTCAGGGAGAGCATGTTACTGAAGACTTCCATTTCCCTTTTGGGCTGAGATAAAGAGAAATAATGTCTCCACCTCCTCTGAAGGGGAGTGAGGATTAATTAATATTAGCAATGTGCTTTGAAGGTAAGATCTAAGTGTTATTATTAATAATTTACCTGCAATTTGCACTGTGGCTTAGAAGACAGGAGTAATTTGCCATGTAATGATGTGATATGTACCATGGGCCAAATTAAGCCCTTGAATGCATGTGCACTCCCCCCCCCCCGACATCAATGAAAGTCTCTGCAGAAGTGCTTGGGTGTGTGAGCATGTGTAAGGATCTGCAATTTGTCAGCATGTGTCTACTGCCTGGCAAATTGCATACAATTAGCAAACAGTTAAGAGATGAATGCCTGGCAGTCTGTCTGATAAACAAGCCCTTGTGAAGAAAATATCTGGTTTCTGAACTTGGGAAAAGGTTACCTTTTGGGATGATGACTTCCACAAGCCCCCAACCAGCATGCTCTCTGGAAGATTCTTGGTGGTGTCCTCCAAGAAATCCTCTGATTATATTGAACCATGAAGGGGATTTACATATCTAAGTCTAAAATAGTCTAAGATTAAGATCCAACAGTGTATTTCTGTATTCAGTGCCAGCAGAAGGACAGTGGGATGCACTTTCATGGAGTGTGGTGAAATCTCCTTCTTTGGATGGATGGATGGCCATCTGTTGAGGATGCTTTGATTGTGTGTGCCTGCATGGCAGGGTATTGGACTGTGTGGCCCTTGTGGTCCCTTCCAATTCTATGATTCTATGCACTGGATTTTTCTTTCTCTGTCTTACAAAATCCTGCCCAGAAGGGTGCTGTGGCTCCTCAGCAAGTTTTTAAAGTTCACGGGGTTTTAAAGGTTCCCTGGATTTGCTAGTTCTTGCAGAAGAAATAGAATCTAAAAGAAATACATGACTTGAGGTGGGCTTAAAGCTGGAGAAGGAAGGAAGAAATGTAAAAGATAAATATTGACTATTGATAGTACTCAAATAACATTTGATTGAAGTCAAGATGGTAACTTTGATATTTAAATGTTTTAGTTTTCACATCTATCTAAGGTTGTGTTTCCTGGTGAGTTAAAAAGGAATGACTGAAATTAATATCGCTAATTGCTGTTATTATTATTTTTTAAAACACACACACACACACATTGGATACTCTCTACTGTTGGTTATTCAATATAATATATTATTAAATACAGAAACTACTGCTGTCTGCTTCAGTGCTAGTTGCCAAATACCATCAAGTGCTGGCTGATACTATGAATAGGATCAAGAGTTCACTCATACTGCATGTTGTCAGCTATCAGATAACTGTCCAGTGTTGACTACTATTCCAAACATTTTAAATGCTGATCTGATCACCAAGGATAACAGAAATATTTGGAGAAGGTCCACTCTGAAAATGAAGATGAATTTGAGGAGGAGAACAGAACAGAAAATATTGTTCGGTAGTGTCATGTGGACTGTATTTCATATTGTCATTTGTATAGTTCATAACTATACTTTGAAAAATGTCTTACATCTTTTGATCCTATGGTTCATTATATTAACTTGGAACCAGTAAATCTTGATGATTGTACTGCTAAATTTGTATAGTTTCTTTCACATTACACAAATACAGAAATGTGACACCTCTTTTAATGCCATGGCTGCATACTGTGGAACCCTGAGATTTGTCATTTCAAGAGGCACTAGAGGTCTCTGGCAACAAGTTTTACAAACACAGATTAATTAGATGGGGCTTGGTAGTTTGGATTTTAGATGTGCAAAAGTTTTTGTAAATTCCAGGATTTTTTGGTGAGGATTTGTAACAGGATAAAATTGTAGATATGACAGGCCTCTTTCTCTTGACCCCACCTGTCTCAAAAACATCCAGGCCTAAATCCAAGTGCTGACTCTAGCTACAGTTGAATTAATTGCTGAATGGTAAATCAACACATGTAAATCCAATTAAATCAACAGATCAACTGTAGTCAACTGTAGCAATGGGATTTAAGCTTCAGATCCCACTTTAATGTACTGACCAAAGAGATTGTTCTGAATTATGGTAAATCTCCCTGTGCTTTGATCACAGAAGGGCCAATGTATGTGGAACCAGAAATCTTCAGATGTTTTGGGGTATTGTTTTAACATGTGTTAAACTTGGGTAGCAATATTTTTCAGAATGTTGCCTTTGACAATGTGGTAGTAAAAGCTGGTTGGTTGCTGGGTTGTTTGGCTTGCCCGCCCTCCCTCCCTCCCTCCCTCCCTCCTTTCTTTCTTTCTTTCTTTCTTTCTTCCAGATCTTTGGCTCATAGGAGCAGTCATGTTTTCTTCCTCTGATGAATGCTCATTGGATGACACTATCAGGAGTTGTCACATCATCTGTCTCTATACTACACAGTTATGACAGTTTTATGTCACTTTAACTGTCATAGTTCCATCCTATAGAAACTTGGCATTTGTTAGTTTGGTGCTTGAACTACAGCAGTAGAACTTTTTGTTGAAGAAGTCAAAATGGAGACTGAAAATGTCAATGCATTTCCAGTCGCTATTTTGGGTAATAAACTGCCTTGATCCACTGCAAGGAGAAAGGTGCAATATAAACTAAATAATAAATACACAAATACAGTCAGCCATCCATGTTTGTGGATTCTTCATTCACAAAGACAACTATTCACAGCTTGAAAATACTTAAAAAATATATAGATTCCTAAAAGCAAACCTTGATTTTGTCATTTTATATAGGGGACACATTTCATTGCACCATTGTATTTTAATGGAACTTGAGCATTCATGGATTTTATCAATGGGTGTGGGTGGGTGGGTCCTGGAACCAAAACCCAGGGTCCACTGTAAATAGAAATATATGTCGGGGGGGGGGGGAGGAGGAGACAGTATGGTGGTATGAGTTTTGGTAGGTGCATGTGTTCTCACTCACTTTGAGGTCATTTTGTACAGATTTGGGACAGAAATTATCCCAATTGGAAGAGGGGTTGGAGGATTATAGTACACTGGCCAGGCCATGGGCTACACCTTCCCTGCCCCTTCTATAGAGCTTAGCCCTTTTCATAGAGCTGGAAACCACACATGCTGAATAAAAGGATGAACACAACAGAATGAAGCAGCCTGCTTCAGTAGTGACTATGCAAGAATCCCCTGGATTGCACAGTCAATATATAAGCTATTTTGTGTACAGATAATGCATTAAAAAGTCAGGCACTGGTTTAAAAAAAATACATGAAGTGGGAGGAGGCAGAACTGGGATGCAATCTCTCATCCTCATTTGTCTACATTGATGAAGAGGGCTATTGTTTTTACAGAGCTTTCACCTACCCTTAAAAAAAACCAACAAGGAAATACAGGTTGTATTGGATTGTGTGGTAGAGATTCTGGAGATTAGCACACTCTCTTTAAACATGCCTTATCACTGACAGGATAAAGGTGCATTTACTTTTAAAATGAGTTTTAACGCATTTGCCCATGGCCAGGCAAATGCATCCCATATGCCAGCAGGGTTTATTCTGCGGCTTTTCAAGAACAGGAGCTTCCAGTTCTTGAAAAGGAGTGGGATAAGTCTGGCTGGCATCCAGGCTGTAAACGGGATGCATTTGCCTGGTTACAGGTGAATGAGATAAAACCTGTTTTGAAAATAAATTGGGGATAAGATGCATTAAAAAAGTGTGCTAATCTCCTTTGTATGTTCTGAAAAAAACCTTTTGCCTACGTACACAAGACATAAAAATATGACACAGGGAAATTTTAAAACTTTTTGACATTTTCAGGCATGTTGAAGTGCACTGAATATGATTAGCCTTCCAATTCCACACAGATGTTTCCTTCCTTTCACGTTGTCTGTTAAACAGCAGTTCTACTCAAAGGCTTCATTATGTCTCTGTCTTTGTGTTGGTGAAATATTCGTTGAGAAAGATGTTGCTCTTCAATTGGCATTCAGAGATTGCAACCAAAGGGATTTGAAGTCATTGCTCTTGTTTATGAAGAGATTCTGATTCTGATCTAGCTAGGGTTCCATGGTAATATGTTCAACTGGTCTGGTATTTAAAATGATGACATTACAAGAAGTCTCATTACAAGAAGTCCAAAATTCAACAGATTTCTCTGGAACAGTGTATCTATACACTCTAGCAGTCTACACCTACAAAATATGTACACCCAAGGTCACCTGCTCTATTGAAGTGAATAGGACTGAAGTGCTGTTTTCCAGCTCTGGAATAGAGCAGTCTGAAGTGCACATTTGCTTGGAGCAAGGCATGTGTGTATTAAATGTGTGGAATATATCTGTTTATCTTTCTCATGTTTTCCCCAACCCTGAGATGCAAGACAAGTTGTCATAACTCATACGGTGATATTTGAGAAATCCAACAAAGAGGTCAGACCAGGAAGTTTCTGCAATTCCAGAAGACAGTCTCTCCTCAGAACCTGAAGAATTAAGAGGAGGCATGGGCAATGCAGAGATCTCTTGACAATGACAGCCCACTTCTGTCTCAGTGGAGGGATACTGAGGAAAGACCTCTTTCCTTTGTACAACAACAGCAAGCTGAGCAGAGATAGAACAAATGCTTCTTGCACCAACTTAAATACCAGATGCCACATAATTAGCCACCTGGCTAGCAAGATCATACAGTTATAAATCTCCCTGCAGCAGAGAAAAAGCTTCATTGCAAACAACTGATTGCTTGAGCTTCAAGCAACTTAATTTTACAGAAACACTCCCAATTAGTTCTCTGTCATCTCACTTTTTCAGCCGCTTACAAAATGTCCCAGTTTCTCTGTACACCTCTCATTTTCTCCATTTGTCTTCAGCTTAATTCATTTGTTGCAAACTGAGTTTAAAGCACAAGTATTTTTCATTAAAGTAACTCTGCAAGAAGGAGAGGAGAGGGGGAAGGAGTCTTGCCCATTTAAGTAGGCTTAGGCAAAGGCAAACTTCTGCAGCCTCTTCTAGTTTGTATGTTCTTCCACATTAATAACTTTTGCTATTTTGATGTTGCTTGCTCACACATCTCCTGGTTTTCATTTCTGGAATGTTGGAGGGTATGTGATTGACAATCTCTTTCTTGAATTCTTGATCCCTTGGAATGGCTATAAAGTTATTTTGTTATTTCTTGTGCTTTGGTCTTCCTGATTTCTTGTTTCCTATGACTGACTTGAGACTGTTCAAGACCTTGTTACTATACCTCTCTGTGAATTTTAAGCCTTACCAGAGCCTGACGTCTCCATATTTTCCCCCCTGTATGGTTTTAAATATCTTTGCCTGATGAAGAAGCCAGCAACATGTATTCTGTGCATTTTGGTCTGTCCAATATATGATTCACTGTTGTGTGGAATTTGGATGTTCCTGTGTTTTGCTACATGGCCAATATGGCTACCCCGGATATGTTTCCAGTTAATGGCAAAACAATTATTTGAATACAAAAGGTCTTTGTTTCCTGGCAGAAGGAGAGAATAATAGAAGCATAGAATTTAGAGAGACCACAATGTTGGTGGGATTTTTTCCCTTTCAAATACGCCATTTTAGCTGCTTGTGTTTGAAAATATAAGTTTGTTTTGTTTATATTTTATTTCTCTGAAACACTCTGAAAGTCATGTGAATGTGTGAATGCTCAAAGCAAGGTGTGTATTTTATTGCAATAAGTCTTGGGAGGTGCAAAAATCTTTTGTCAAGACAGCCAAGTCCAATTAAGTCTCTTTCCATTCCTAGTCTACACTAGTTTTGTTTGGAATCAGGAGTTGCTCTATGTCCTATGAAAATGTTCTTCTCCATTAAAGACTCAAGGCAAATAGAAAAGAAAATGGCTGAGAGGACACACTGGTTGATTATGACTTGCGTAGTGACAATCTACACTCATATAGGAGTTACAATAACCAACCTTTCTGATGAACATCACATTTTTCCACCTACCTCTGTATCTGCAGTGTACTTGCTCGTTACCCCATTGTACAATGGGAAATGTGCAATGTCTCTTTCCACACCTCCAATGATTCAAATTGTACATTGAAGGCATTCAGAAGTAATCATACCTCATCCAAGAATATGTGAATTGTTGGCTGGAATCCTATTGGTTACTCCCAACTAGAGTAGAGCCATTGAATCAATTGCTGAATGCTGAGCCAACACATAGGTAAATTCCATTAATTTAATGGCTGTTCACTATACTTTACTCAATAAGATTTTGGTCTATGTGAAATGATTACACTTATAGAACACTACATTCACAATTATGAACAAACACATCCTTAAAGAACATTTTTAAAAAGTAAAACCACATGGGTAAGAGAACCAATAGGATTCTGGCCAGTGGCTTTAAAAGGTGGACAAATTAATTAAGACTATCATTGTCTACTAGTCATTATAGCTACCACAAGTGGTAGTGTGCCTTTGGTTACCAGTTGTTGGGACTAAGAGGGGCTATTTGATATTTCCATCAAAATGTCACAATGGGAGATGGGATAATGGGATTCATAGACCTTTGGTCTAATTCAGCAGGACTCTCTTACAGTCTTAATTAATGTATCTTGTTTGCCATGAAATTTTCTGGCAATATTTACAAGGGAAGCTGCATGCAGATTGATCCTTTTGCTGGGGACCTTAAAGAGAAACAAAACAAAACCAACTGACACCAACCACAATTTTTCACAACACACTTGATGTTGAAACATTTTTCAAATGTACGCATCTCCAGGGGATTATATGGAGTTGGACACATTTAGTTCTGCTCTTCTTGTTTTTCATACAAAGGTAGTTTTTCTTTCTTAATTAATGTAAAATATTATCTCTTGACACACTGAAATTGTCTGCTATTGTTAACATGATTGTATAGAAGAGCTGAAGCTAAGCTGTAATAACAGAACATTTAAATTAACAGTATAGTGACAGCAGTGAGGAAAAAATAAATATAATCAAGCTAAAACCAAGCATGCCCGAGGGACATTTTTTCTTCCAAATCTGTGCAACTGTCTGGGGAGGGAGGGTCAAAGAACATGCTGCTATAATTTTTTACTCATAAGCTTACACATGCTGAACATGGACTGCGACACAGCCTACAAGAAACAGGTAGGAAAGGTTTAAACTTTCTCCCAGCCATTTTTTTAAAACTAAAATTTCCTCCTTTTTCAGGGGCTAAAAATGAGGTGGAGGGAACTCAGTTGATGGCACTTATGAATAAATAAGAAAATAACTCTCAACTGCATACTAGATATTCCACATATCATGTTAAATACTACTATGTTTTGCAACTGGAGAATAAAGGAGAAGGATTGTGGATTCATTATGCAACTGAAGAATAAAGGAGAAGGGTTCAGCCAGTGTGGTTTAGCAATTTCAGCATTGGTCCACAACTCTGGAGATCAGGTTCTGAATCCCTGCTTAACCATGGAGACCTTAGGCAAGTCACCCTCTTTCATCCTCAGAGGGAGGCAAAGTCTTCTGATCAAATCTTGCCAAGACAACTCCATGACTTGGAAGGCACAATTATCAACAACAATTCATTGGGAATTTCTCTGATTCAGCTCCAATTAATTAAGATCATGATAATGAAAGATGTCTTATGTGTTTCTTACTCATTTTTATAAGATTTTCATATACGAGAAGAGAAGTGCAGGGGCATTTTTGGTGTTCTTCTTTCTCAGAAGTGACACATAGAGATATTCTTCTGGCCACATTTCAAAGCAAATATCAGCAGCATGGTGAATCCACTCTGGTTTTATTCTACACTTTAAAGGAGTTAACCAAGATTCAGGATCATATCCCCAAACAGGTTGAGCATTTTGGACAGCTCCTTTGAAGTTCAGATGAAAACCTAAATCAGATTGCCCTATGGACATGGAGGCTGCCATCAGTGCTGGGCCCAAGGGACAGTGATTGTTCAAAACCAAACTCTACCACATCAACCTTAAATCTCTCCTTTAATTGATAATAATTCAGCCACTGTATTTAAAACCCTTTCCCCTCTAATTCATTTAATACCCCATCCATGCTGATCTTTCTCTAACAAATTCCCATATATTATCCAGTTTCCCTTCCTTCCTATTTCCATGTAAAGTTCAGATTAAACTCAAGAGCAGATTCACCATCCTACTGAAATGGAAGCTACTAGATGTGAAAGAATGCATCCCAAGATGCAGCTCTGTGGTATGACTCTATCTGTTTTTCTACATTCCTTATTCTTTTGTGTACACAGTCTGATCCATTTGCCACTTGGTGAGTAGATAACAGAAAAGGGCAAAATGATTCTTGACCCTCCATATACCATATTCACTTATCCATGCTTCCAAATGTCACCTTTCTGAGGTTGGCCAAAATACAGCTTAGAAGTGAACCACTTCCAGGTGCAATCTTTTGCTGATATACAATTGAAGAGAAAAATGTGGAGGAGGTTCAGGACGGTTTGATGTATTTTTTTGGGGGGGGGGCATTTTGGGATATTTTCTTCTCTTTTTAGCACAGTTTTCAGGAAGAAACCCTGTGGAAATTATAGCCAAAATATAACATTTTATGGGGCAGAAAAATGAAGGGGATGCTTGTGGTTCATGGGTCACACTTTCCCCATCCCTGTATATATTGTACATGGCCACATAGTCATATGAAATACCAAGGACAGGTCATAGGTGAGGCATTTGGCTACTAGCCAGAATGCACTCTTGTAAAGCAACCCTTTTAAATACTGGCAGCTCAGAACAAGAGACCAAACAATGAAATGATGGAGTGACAGGAGCTATAATTGGAATTCATGGCAGAATGAACTGTTCAGTTGAGATTGATTAACTTCCCTCTTCTTCCTCCACCTTAAGTCCCATCTGGACTATGTACTTCAAATGAACCTGTTCCTGCTGATTTTGGGGTTACAGCCCTTTCAATACAAATGTCAGAGTAGCCTCATACACACTAGGTGTTCAGCCACTGTTGATTGTGTGCAGTGACTTCTGTCCTTCTTCTAACTGATCCATACTTGGCTCTATTCCAGTCTGAGTTTAAGTCTTGTTATGGTTCAGAAACAGCCTTGGTGGATGACCTACACAGGGAGATGATTGGCAATGCATCCCTCTTGGTTCTCCTGGATCTTTCAGCAGCATTTGATACCATCGAGCATGGTATCCTTCTGGTCATTTGGCTGACATGGGACTTAGGGACATTGTTTTTCGGTGCTTCTCGTCTTTCTTGGCTGAATGTTCCCAGAGGTTGATGGTGAGGGACTGTTGTTCAGCCTCTTGACCATTAGTATTGACCCCACCGAGGTCAATATTTTCTTCTATGCTTTTTAACAATTACATGAAGCTGCTAGGAGAGATTTATGGAACTTTGGTGTTTAGTGTCATCAGTATGCTGATGATATTAGCTCTATCTCTTCTTTACAACTGATGCCAAGGAAGCTGTTGAAGTACTAACTATATGCAATAGAGGACTGGAGGTGGGTGAAGACTGAACCTTATTCAGACAAGATGGAAGTGCTGCTAGTCAGTAGGAAAACAACCTGAGATTGGGATTGCAGCCTGTTCTGGGCAGGATTGATCTTCCTCTGAAAGATCATGTTCATAACTTGGGAGTGTGTTTGGATTCAGAACTGCTCCTGGAAACCCAGGTTGCTGTGATGGCCAGTAATGCTTTGCCCAGCTTTGGCTGGTGCACCCTTTCTTTAGGCAGGAAGATCCAGTCACAGTGGTTTATGCCTTAGTTGCTTCTAAGTTAGACTACTGTAATGCACTCTGTGTGGCTCTCCTTGAAAAGTGTTCAAAAGCTGCATCTAATGCAAACTGCAGCAGCCATATTGGGGCCAGATGTGCATTTTAGAGACCACATTACACCAGTCTCGCAAGAACTGCACTGGCTTCTGAGCTCAATTCAAGGTTCTTGTGTTGACCTACAAAGCCCTAAATGACTTGGCGGGGGGGGGGGGAGATATCTCAAATACCATCTCCTCCCATATGAGCTTGCTAGAAATATGAGATCTTCAGAGGATGCTCTGTTGTACATCCCAACTCAAGTTAAGTTGGTGGGTACATGAAACAGGGCTTTCTCTGTAGTAGTGCCTTGACTGTGGTATTCCTTACCAAAGGAGGTTAGACCGGCCCCATTTTTTTTAACCTTCCAGCAGGCAGCCAAAACAATGCACATGGCATTCGTGTTGCTGTTTTAACTATTTTAAAACTGGATTCTAGGGTTGTTCTTGCTTGTTTATCCACATTGCTACATACCTTGCATTTTTCCATACTTATGAACAGGGCAAGATGGTGAATTTTGCTGCCAGGATGGTGAATCAAGTCATGATTTTACAGCAACCTTTCCTGCAGATGATCTAGGTTGTGCAGGAACTCTCTTGACACCAAACCTCTGACAGGAATCAGTTATTGGATGATTCCTGTACAACCCAAATGAGATGTAGGAGGAGCAACCATAAAAATGTAAGTGGATTGACCATCCCCATCACAAAGGACCTGCAGGGGAGGAAAGAATTTTTTGTTTCCCAGTTGAAAAAAAAATGTTACTGAGCAGTTGTAAAACCTCATTGAGAAGAATAAGAAAGCAGTGAGACTTTTGGACAGAATCAAATATCCTGATGTGCTACAGAAAATTATTTTGCACAGAAATACATGTGGGGTTTCTACACAAATATCATGTTTTCTTCATGGAAAACTTGTTTCCTGTGCAGAAAAGTCTGTATATGAAAAGCTTTTTTGTTGTTGCTCAGAAAGCATGTATACATCTGCACTGAATAATCTTCCAGAATACTTTGGGATGTTTAAATACTGTGAGAGTATTTTGCAGCAATATTTATTTATCCCTCCAGTGAGGAGAAGACTATAGAACTTATTCATCAATTCCTACAATGAAAAAATAAGGAGGAATGTCTCTAGAATTCACTGGCTGACCCAGTGTGAGACTTCAGTGATCTTTGTGAAGGTGTAAAGATTTCCCTGCATGGTAAGCTGATCACATAGTTGTCTGTGCCACTTGGCTTTTGTTATACTTGTGAATTGTGTATAAATCCATACCACTTCAAGCATCATGTAAAACAGGGCTTCTGACCATTCTTTATTTACCAGCAGACTGTTTTTCCATGTTTATTTTGGCTGCTGCTTACCTGTATGTTAAACGCAAATCCTTTACAAACTCATGAACTCCCACACACAGCCTCTTACTAACTGAGCCAAAGGAGCAATTTTGCAGCCTTAACTAGATGTTATCATCATTTCTCTTTTAATGTGTTATTGCTAATTTGCCTCCTGAGTCCTTTAAGTTGCAATTTAATGAAGCACAGGGGCAGTTCCCCCCTCCCCAGTTCCCCCTCCCTTAACTCTGATAAAGTAAAAAAGATAAACAAAGGCAAGAAATAAATAAAAATATACACATAACTAGAGAAGGAAAGCCATAAAAAGACCACCTGCTGCCTTTCAGTCTAGCTAGCAGTGGCTCAGATATGGAAACCCTTTATATTGCTTGTTGCCACTAACGTGTTGTGGTAAATTTTTTCAGATGAGTATAATTGGGAGAAGACTATGCTAGATAGATACACACACAGAGAGAGAGAGAGAGAGAGAGAGAGAGAGAGAGTCAGGGAGGTTTTTGAGTACAGAGGAGAAGGTGACCTGGGAACTGTGTTTGAAGGGTTCTCCTTTAACTTTTCACTTTTTCTTATTCACTTTTTTCCTTAAGGGGCTTGTGGGAACTTTACCTCAGAGGAAATGAATCAGAGACTTGCCTCCGGAAGGAGCTAGTAGCCAGGAGCTATCTACTGGTAGATAACTATAGGCCCAGCTTGCTAACAGAGCTTGGGGACAAAGGCCAGCCAACAGGGGGTCTTTACACTGGTGTTTAGCAGAGGAAGGCCACAATCTTGTTTCAGTGCCTCCTTAAGATTTCTCAGTATGGAACCTGAGGGACCTGCTGCAGTCACCTGCAACACTTGTGGGGTGTTCATCTTCTTGCCTAGGGATGTGGGGAACTTCACCTGCACCAAATGTAAGTTAGTAACCCTCTTGGAAGAGAAAGTCCAGCAGCTGGAGGCCCAGGACACTTCAGCATCTTAGGGAGAAAGAGGTTTTCCTAGACAGAATGGGCTGGGTGGTCTTGAATGGGAAACACATAGAGGAAGTTGCTGGAGTAGAGGAAGTCACTTCACATACAACGGCATTAGATGGTTGGAGGAATGTCACACAGAATGAACTTGGGCTTGCTAGAGAGGTTAAGAACAATAAAAATGGCTTTTGGGGGGTATGTCCACAGCAAAAGGAAGAAGAAGGAAATGGTAGGGCCACTGCACAGAGAAGATGGCAAAATGCTAATAGGGGACAAAGAAAAGGCAGAAATGCTCAAAACTTTCTTTGCTTCAGTCTTCTCAGAAAAGGAAAAGGGTGCTCAACCTAAGGAAAATGGAGCAAAGGACAGAATGTGCAAATCCAATATAGAATAAGTAAAGAGATAATACAGGAATACCTGGTTAATCCAAATGAATATAAGTCTCTAGGACCAGATGAATTACTTCAAAGGGTATTAAAAGAACTGGCAAATGTAATATTGGAGCCATTGGCAATAATCTTTGAGAATGCCTGGAGAACAGGAGAAGTCCTAACAGATTGGAGGAGTGCAAATGTTGTCCCCATCTGTAAAAAAAAAAGGGGGGGGGGGTCCCAACAACAATTAGCGTCCGGTTAGTCTGACATCAATACCAGGAAAGATTCTAGAGCAGATAACTGAACAGAATCTGTGAACATTTAGAAGGCAATACCATAATCACAAAAAGTCAACATGGGTTTCGGAGAAACAAGTCATGCCAAGCAAATCTAATCAATCTCTCTCTCTCTGTCTCTGTCTCTCTCTCTCTCTCTTGGTAAAATTACTAGCTTTGTAGATGAAGGGAATGCTGTGGATATAGCATATCTTGATTTCAGTAAGGCCTATGACAAGGTTCCCTATGGCATTCTTGCAAACAAGATTGTAAAATATGGGCTAGACAAGGTAACTGTTACATGGATTTGTAATTGGTTAACCAGCTGAACCCAAAGGGTGCTCAACAATGGTTCCTTCTCATCCTGGAGAGAAGTGACAAGTGGGGTGCCACAGGGTTCTGTCCTGGGCCCAGTGCTATTCAAAATCTTTATCAATGACTTGGATTATAGAATTGGGGGCATACTTATCAAATTTGCAGATGAAACCAAAATAAGAGGAGCAGCTAATATCCCAGAGGACAGGTTCAAAATTCAAAATGACCTGAATAGACTAGACAGCTGGGCCAAAGCTAACAAAATTAAATTCAACATGGAGAACTGTAAGGTATTGCACTTAGGGCAGAAAAATAAAATGCATAGATATAGGATGAGATTACATGTGAAAGGGATCTAGGAGTCCAAGTAGACCGCAAGTTAAACATGAGTCAACAATGTGATGCAGCAGCTAAAAAGGCCAATGCAATTTTAGGCTGCATCAATAGACGTAGAGTGTCTAGATCAAGGGAAGTAATAGTGCCACTTTATTCTGCTTTGGTCAGGCCCCACCTGGAATACTGTGTCCAGTTCTGGGCACCACAGTTCAAAAAGGATATTGATAAACTGGAAAGTGTCCAAAGGAAGTTAAATAAAATGGTGAAGGGTCTGGAAACCATGCCATATGAGGAACGAGTTAGGGATGTTTAGCCTGGAGAAGAGAAGGTTAAAAGTTGATATGATAGTGCTGTTTAAATACTTAAAGGGATGTCATAGAGGAGGGAGCAAGCTTGTTTTCTGCTACTCCAAAGAATAGGATCTGGAACAATGGATGCAAGCTACAGGAAAAGAGATCCCAGCTCAACATTAGGAGGAACTTACTGACAGTGAGGGCTGTTTGACAGTGGAACACACTCCCTCAGAGGGTGGTGGAGTGTTGGACTGGATGGCTCTTGTGGTCTCTCCGAACTCTATGATTTTTTGAGATCATACTTTTTAGGAAACCTGGCTCCTGTCTTTGAGGAGGGGGACTTCTCAAAAGTGCCCTAGATAGATCCCCAGCACCAGCTGATCTCCTAGTATAAGTGGTTCATAATTTTAAACAAGGACAATGAGTAGAGCACAGTGGGGGAAAACTCAACTTTTATGCAACAAGACATAATATAGGAAACATCTTTGTTGTTATATGGTTGTAAAACACACAGTGAAGAAAGTTTTCTTCTCAGCAGCTATTGTGTCTGTGAAATTTATGCTCAGCAGAGCTATTCAGGGTGCTGAGAGGTCTAACTCAAGTACTGTACCCCCTGAACATGAACTTAAAACCTTCAGTAGTTCACTGTGATGCTTTTAATAACTGTTTCAGTGATGGATTTTTGCATAAGAGCCAATTTAGATGCCATTTTTGGACCGGAAGTCAATAATGGCATGTCCAGAGACTCTGTCAGTGGGATGACAGTGGATCAACTGGTGAGTATTGCTGATGTGGATAAGTTGCTGGTGCAAGTAAGGAAGACAACTTGCTTTCTCTATCCCTATTCCTCTTGGCTAGTTGTTCAGAGTGGAGATGTAATTAGATTTCAAATACAATATATATTATTAATGCATCTTTCAAGGAGGAGAATTTTCCATCTCGTTTAAAAGAAGCAGTGGTTAGACCACTTCTGAAAAAGCCTTCCCTGGATCCTCTGGACCTTAATAATTATAAGCTAGTTTCTAATCTTTTTGGGGGGTAAGGTGATCTAGAGCAGGGGTTCCCAACTTTTTTGACTTGCAGAGCCCTTTTTAGAATCTTTTTTTTTTATGACACAGGCCCTAAGTGGTCTACCCTAAGTCTTACAATTGAATGGTGTTTTGGAGTACCCTATGTCTTACAAGTTAATGGGTTTTAGGAGGAGTATTACATTTTTGTGGAGTGACTGCGGAGGACCTGGGAAGTGCACGCAGAGCTCTAAGGGTTCCTCAGAGCACAGGTTGTGAACCACTCATCTAGAAGGCAGTTACCTTCCAGCTCCAGGTAGTTTTGGATGATATACCCTCCCTTCACACATTTCAAACCAGCTTCAGAGCAGGATATGTAGCTGAGACTGTCTTAAGGCACTGTGTTGCAGTGGTTCTTAGGCAGGTTCCAATTGTTGGGGCTTATGGATAGTTGCTCAAAAGCAAAACTGTTATATGGTCTCCCACAAGGTGCCATTCTATCCCCAAAGCTTTTAAACATCTACATGAAACAGTTGTTATTTTTGCTCAACATTTAGGAATTTAAACTTTGTATACTGGCTTTGATTATTTATCCATCTAGACTACAATTATGGCATCAGCTCTCTGAAGTGTTTGTCAGAGTGATGCCTTTCCCATCCTTTACTTGATCTTTCTAAGTAAAGATAGAAGGAGCTGAAGCCAGGACCTTCCATATGCAAAACATGGGCTGTGCTGTTAAGTTGTGAGCCCCACATGTAGTAACTCCCATCTTGCTTCCCCACTACAGGGATTTGTTCAAAGCATCTCCTTCCAACAAATATTTCTATAACAATAACAACAACCCCCAAACACTATGTGGCAAGGCAAAGGATGGGTGGCCCATTGAAGAGGGTTGCTCTGGAAAGAAAGGGCCAATGAAGAAAAAAGCAGAGAAACAGAGATGGGAACTACAAGATCCAGCAGCCCCTGGGAAATAAGAGAGTCAATGCCTAAGAGGGAGGGCCTAAGGAGGGAGGGGCCCGTGGATAAAAGGGAAAAGGGTGAGGCGTTCGGGGAGAGGGAGAGACGCGGAAGAAAGGTCGGTGAGGCGGACACTGAAAGGGAAAGAGAAGAAAACGCAAGAAAGTTTGCAGCTCTCGCTGAGAGAGAGGCCCTGGCAGAAGGGGAGGTAATTGACTCTGACAGGCTCAGCCCAGAGGAAGGGCTTCTGGCCGAGCTGTACTCGCCTCTGACAAACCTAGAGCCAAAGGAGGCTGGGCTAGGACTGAGCTATTGGTCTCAAGGGGCTGTATATTGGAACCTTCAAGGTCGGGGCTGGTCTGTTGAAGACAAAGCTGGGAAAAAGGAATTGTAAAGAGAAGAGAAATAAAAGGCTGAGAGCCAAAAGGGAGAGTGTGAAGAAACATCTCTCCCCTCTCTTGGGAATTGTTTTGTGAATATATTTTTGAGTTGATTAAAAGTTATAAAGCATCCATCTAGAGTGGTCTACACTTTCTTCTGTCCTAATGGATACCTCCAAGAATCATGGAGTGGGGGGAGTCCCTTGTGGCCCTGCAACACACGAATTAAAAAAAGCCATACCTCAGAACAGATGACCATCTTTTCAACAGGATATGTCTGATTGTGGCAGGATACTCTTTCTAATCGAGAACAAAAAAATGTGAATACTCTTTTCCTCCTAAACACCAGACCAATTGTTTTGGCATGGAACAATTTTCTCTCTGTGTATATTGTCTTGGTGGAAGGGGAGATGCAAAAGTAGGCAACACACACACACACACAAAGCCAAAATACATTTCTAAATATAACTGCAAGAAATTTGTCTCGATAATAAAAGAAGCACAACGAGACACACCAGGAGCAGCAAATAAAATTGCATGATCTAGGGTCTCTAATTAAAATATGCCCACAAACATAAGATGATGCTAATGCATGGTGGTCTCCTGGGCAGTTAATATTGTTATACTAATTCTTAGTTATGTAGGTTTCCCAAGGGCTTTATTTTAATGCCATCTTTCACCAGCATTCATCTTATTTCCCTTCTAATATCTGGTAGATAGTACAATTCTCTTTGTGTGTACTTGCTGAACATACATATAGCATACTTTCTAGGCTTACTGAGTTTAGTGGGACCTCTTTCTGTCAGGTAAATGTGCATTTGATTGCAACTAGTGTGTTCTATAAGATGGTAGAAAAAGTGCTTCTGTCTGTCTACCTGCAATACTGTGACTTTTTACCACTGAGCAATACCACTGAGTTCCTTCCTTCAGTTCTAAAAATGAATAGGTAGCATGCCTCTTAGCACCTCCAGAGTACCTTTTATGTGGTGCTTTCAGATGTGTATTTAGGAGGGAATAAAAGATTCTTGGTAGTGTAATTTGCTTCCATTTTTATTTTTTTATTTTTTATTTAGGGGTTTATAGTTGGGCCAAGTGTACAGCAAATGTAGCTCCTTCCTTAGGGTTTCTCCACTCAACTGGCCAACCCAGTACTCTTAAGGATTGCACTAGCACACTATGGCTAGAATCCTGTAGGTGGCAAATATGTACAGAACTTGGGATTACAGGTATTCATGACTTACTTTGGACAGTGTGAAATGTATCTATCTATTCATCACTCTCTGAGCACTACACCAACACACCCCTGGCAGCTGTTAAGCCCCATAGGGTGTTCAATCCCATTTTCCTTCCTCTGGCTACCTAGTTAACCCTACTTCCTCAGACATTAAATGGCCTTGCAGTGTCTCATGGTCCTTGACAACTCCTGGTGTAGAGGAAATGAAATTGCATGTATTCTGCTCCATATGTATGATACAGGATCTCATTATTTAGTTATTTATGTATCTATTTTTTTATTTAATTGGCATTTTCATACCTGACCCTTCACCCAAAAAGGCTCCCAGGTCAGTTTACAAATTGGAGATTATCGCATGGGAAAACAGGCACAGGTTACATGTGGTTTGTATCTGACAGATCTTAATGCACTGCCCTGTGCCTGGGCAGTAGGCAGCCCATATGCAACCTGGGCTTCTTTGGCACTTTCTCAAGAATGGATTTTCCCATTCCAATGGAGACAATTTGATAGCTCCCTGTGCTCAGGTTCATAATCAAAATAAGACATAGCACATCAGGGAAAAGAAATGGATGTAGGGGAGAAGATTAAGTCCAGCAGATGCTGGATGCTCTATTCTCCTTTTAGAGGGCAGAGAAAATGTAATGGGAATGGAGAGAGAACAGCTCACCAGTCACTGGGCAAATCCTGATGGAGTTGAGCCCATTTAGTCCTGTCTCTTTCTGAGGCTAAAGCAGTGGTAGTTCAAACACGGACAGAAAGGTTATCATCAATATCTAGTCCAAGACATGATGAAACTGTTCCTGGTTACTCTTCTCTTTCTCAAAGGACAGAGCAATTGCAGTTGGAATGGAGGGAGAGGTCATCACCACCTACTGCTAATATGACACTTTATTTCTTTAACTAATATTACTTTAAATATCATCACCAGATATGTTTTCTGGATGATATGTATGTATGTATGTATAGGCCTTCAAGTTGTCTGTCAACTTATGGTGACCCCATAAATTACATATGGACAAGAAATACTCAGAGTTGGTTATCCCAATTCTCTACTGTGAAATATAGCCTATAGCACCTGGTATGTGGTATACAGATAACCAAAATAATGGCTTGAATACTGTTGTTGTACTAGGACAGCATATTTATGCGAGTATATGAGGTGGTAGCAGAAGGAAAATGCCTACAGATACAACAGCTATGAAGGCAGTCAGGCATTAGGCAAATAGATTGTTTGGAGCCAGAAGACTTCCTTTGCTTTTTCTTGCCACTGCTGTGTGACCCTAAAAAAAGCATAAATGCCAGCATAGGGCATCAGCAGGACTCCAGCCATAATATACATATATATATATATATATATACACACACACACACACAATAAACAATAGCTAGAGACAGCACATAGTAAAACCAAGATAAAAGTGAGCTGCAAAATACAACACTACAGCATATACAACCAAAGTAAAACCAGCAGTGCTGCTGTGATCTAAAAGCAAAATAAAAAAAGCCTGTTCAAGCAGAGAACACATTCCATATCCCTCCACATAAAAATAATTGCCCCCTTCCTTTCTAGTAGATCTTCACAAAACATGTTGTTTCTTCGCATCTCTCCCTCTCCTCACTTTAAAAAAACAAACTCTCCATCCTCTTCCTTCCATCTAGGTCATAATTTATGCTTCAGAGTCATAATCTGTTTTCTGCACTAGGTATGCGGAAAAAATCATTAAGTTGGTGAAATTTTCAGTCAGCTTTGGCACAGCCAGACAGCCTGTTGAGGACTCTCCAACCCCCAGAGAGTTCTTGCTTCCAATATGAGAGGGATGCTCAAGTGCCTTTCTCCCTCTATATTTCCCATAATGGGTGAACCAGAATCATTTGTCTTTCTGTAGCTAAGCAAATATGCACACAGTGAGTGAAAAAGGACAAAGATACAAACAACCCATCCAAGGCTATAAATTTTTAATAGTCTATGCAACAGTGAATTTTCAGCAATGGGTAAAAGCCAGGCTTGAACATGCACATAATCTCCCCAGTACAGCTACAAATGAAAAAAATCTCTGTGCTATGGCTAGATGTAAACAAATAAATAAATAGAATTTCTCATTTACCACATGAAGATGAATTAATTAGATTTTTGCATCCCTATTGTGTAAAAAAACAGAATCTATGACTATGAAGACAATTTTCCCCCTCCAAACATGTCCAGGGGACTTTCTCCTCATCATTTCACCATCATTCCTCAACCCTCACTCAGAACTTGATTTTCAAAAAAAATAAATAAAAATAAAATAGATTAAAGCTCTCTATAATATCTCAGCCACTGTGGTGAGAGGATTCTTGGAGCTGTGGACCAAAAAGTATTACCCCTAAGCTCTGCCTCACTAAACACTTAGATTTCAGGACTAGAGTACCTCAAAGCACATGCTCCACGTAAGAATATTCTTGAAGGCTTTCTGGTTCATTCTCATTTCCAGAAAAAGCTACCTCCATTTCATTAGCTCAGTCCAAAAATAAATAATTTCTTCTTGTTACAGCTGTACTAGATGAAAAATGGATGTGGATTGCTTGGAAGATATTTCCTTTTGAGTGGAGGCTCAAAATGCTGGGCGGTGAATCCCCTCTGGGCTTTAATCTGAATGCTAAAGTTCAGACTAAAGTTCACCCCCAGGTCAGATAAACTTCTTCCCCAAGATGGTCAGTACTTTGAATAGCTCCTTTAAAGTTTGGCTCAAAACCTGGATTGTAGTCATCATCCCATTGATATTGAAGCCATCAGCTATTAATGTTTGCATGTAATCTCCCTTGTTCTTGGCAGACTGAGGTAGGAATGTTAAAAATATTTCCATTTCTCTCATCTTTGACATGGAACACTACCTTACTACATTGAGAAACTTGCACAGAATGGTCATCTGCCACAAGATTTTTTTCATAATTCTGACTTTTTGGGGAAAAACACATGTGTGCAAAACACTTGCTTTTTATTGCCAAAACACAATATTTTTGCACAAAACAAAGTGTTCTGTGCAAACTACACAATTTTCTGCCCCCCCCCTTTTTTTTTTTTTTTTTTTTTTGCAAAAGCCTTTTTTGGAAGCAAATTTTCTTTTTTTCTTTTCTTTTCATTATTTTTTGCAAAAATTTCTGAATATGAAAAAAAATAGAAAATGTACAAAATGTATAACTTCACGGGGGGAACAAACATTTAAAATTCTCCATTCTTATATGAACTAAGCAAAGATTTCTAATCATGGCTTGTTGTGGCTATCACCATGGCACGCGATGGATGCCATGAATTGAAGAAATAATTAATTTTTATGTTTGTAGTATTTTATTTTAAACTTCAAGAATGGAAAGGGATGCTTCTGGATCTTCTGCTGCGTGTGTCAGAATAACCAGGCTAGTTTTAGGTAATATGAACCTTGATATAGGTGGGTATGTGTGTGTTTATGTTAACTGCCTTGAAGCTGAACTAAATTTATGGTGCCCCAGGAAGCTTGTCTAAGAGATCCCATCTTCAACAACGCTGCCCAGATCTTGCAGATTCAGGGCAATGGCTTCCTTTGTGTCTATCCATCTGTAATGTAGTCTTCCTCTTTTCCTACTGCCTACTTCCTCACCTAGCATTAATGTATTTTCTAGTGAGTCATAATTTCTCATTTTATGGTCAAAGTATGACATGACAGTGTCAATTTAGTCATTTTGGTTTCTATAGAGAATTGAGGCTTGATGTGTTCTAGGCACTATTTATTTGTCCTTTTAGCAGACCATAGTGTCCATAGAACTTTTCTCCAACATCTCATCTCAAATGAGTTGATTTTCTTCCTATCAGCTTTCTTTACTATCCAGTTGTCACATCCATACATAATGATAGGAAATACAGTGGCATGAACAATCCTAACTTTAGTATTCAGTGAAATATCTTTGCACTTCAATTTCTTGACTAATTCTTTTGTGGCTGCTCTTCCGAGTCCTAGTCTTCTTCTGATTTTTTGACTGCAGTTTCCCTTTTGATTAATGAATTGGAGAAATACAGATAGCTAATTACTCCTTCACTTCAGGCAGCAAAATAGCTTCAGCTGTCCCTGGGGGGAATTGTAGAATATGACTGGGCATTACAAACAAGGGTCAAAAGAGACTGTTTTGGGACATGCCAGTGCTCACAGACATGACATGACAGAAAATAAGAACAAAGGAGCAGTGGAGGCTGGTGACTTTTTTTTTTTTTTTGTCAGTGGGGCATTGAATCTTCTCCAGGTTTTAGTATGACATTTAAAGGAGCTGACATTTAAAGGAATTCATTCATTGTCACACCAACATGGAAGCAGCCACCAGCCAGTGTGCTGGAGAGTTTTTTTCTCTCTAATAACAACTTTATTTAATAATAATAACATTTATTTATAATACCCTTTTCACCAAAGTGCAGAAAATCAGACATATATAATAAAAAAATGAATGATAAAACACAAAAATATAAAATGCTAAAATGCTAAAATAATATACTAAAAACAAAAATAAAAATAAAATTCTGTGTCTTCCTGGCTGAGGAATTTCCCCCCTAAGGGTACTTATCTGGTACTACTTGGTGATCTTTAAAACATTAAGTTAAGGTGGTTTTAGTGTATCTGGCATTTTAGTATGTTGTACTTCAAAACAGAACTTCAAGGATGTTTTGTTGTAAACCAATTCTGCTGAGGTTCTTACTTTGCTGTTTTAATTGTTCTTTTAATTGTGTTCATGTGAATGTGTTCTTGACCAAAACTAATTGCTAGTGACAGCTAGTGTCCAAGTAAGGGATGACTTAATTCAGTAGATCTACTTTACCTGGGATTAACAATTGGATTTAGGTCTTTGTTTATAAGGTTTCTTAAATATTGCTGTTTTAATTACATTGTAAACTGAGATGAATATTCTGTAGGGTATATAAGTAATACAATTGTATATATAAATAAAAACAAAAAGAAAGAAATAGACTAATTTCAATAAAGGGAGCTACCCTGGTGTAGAGGTTTGAATGTTGGACTACGATTATGGGACCTAGAGTTCAAATCTCTGCTTGGCCATGGAAACTGACTGAATGGCTATGGGGAAGTTACACTTTCTAAGATTAAGTCAAATGTGGTGGAAAATCTCCACTAAATAAATTTTCTCAAGAAAACACTATGATAGGGTTGTCATAAACTTGTGTCAATTTGAAGGCACATAACAACTTTCAATAAAAAAAACCCAAAATAAATAATACGAAATACCCCAAAAGAGAAATTGGATTACTGTTAGCACACTACAGCTCAGCCAACAAAGGAATGAGGGGATGGCACTGCTGATGCAGCAGTAACTAACTGGCAGGAGGGTCAAATATGGCTCACATTTATTAGAGAAATAACAAAGCATACAGAGCATGTGAACCTAATTTAATAATCATATGGTATCACTTTCCCACAGAGGATTCTGGGAAAGCTAATGCCACACTTCCATCCCCAGCAAGGACACATTATATTAGACATTTACAAACAGCAGTCACTGTTTCCTCTTGGCAGATTCTTGGCCATGAACACTTGGAAACATATGAAAGGTTCAGCCCTAAAATTACTTGGGAGTGGGCAACAGAATGTACAAGCCCTGCCTTTCCTGCCCCCATTTGTCAGGTGATGGTTGCTGCCACCACCTCCAGGGGCTCCAGCTGCCTGGCTGGCTGGGCTTCCACCCCTCTCTTTACCATCCAGTCTTGGTCAGGAGCTTCCTTCTTCCTGCTTTCCTGAGTCAAGGTCTTCCTTTCATCCTGCTTCCTCACCCTTCTCAGTCAATGCCAATAACTCATGCCAAAGGTGGACCAATGAAGCTCTACATTTATGACCAGTCCAAGGGCATGGCTCAGTACCTCAGCCCCATCAGACTGGGAAAGAAGGAAGAATACCTCTTAAAGACATTCTAATTGAGCTGTCCTTAACTCAGTTTTCTTTACAAGCATTCCAAGAGTGCAGCCAGGTTGTTTGAGCAGCACTGTCCGAACGCTCACAATACTCCTAGCAGTTATATACTCTACACATATAATATTATCCCCTAGATGCTCAGATGGCTTGCTTATATTGCATTATCCTCACTCCAGCTTTTACTTCTGGTTTTATTATGTGTTGCTGCCAATTTTATCTTGTTTTTATCTGACTTATTTTATGATTGTTTTTATCACCTCTTGTATTTTATGATTTTAATGTGTACACCACCCAGAGAATGTTGGTTATTGGGCAGTTTAAAAACTGTGTGATAAATAAATAGTTGACACATTACCTCATAATCCTTACAACATTAATGTGTGTTGCTTAGTAATTACCTATTACATTCAACAGCTCCTCAGCTACCTCTTGGCTTCTATTCAGACTGTGACCTTAGGATAACTTTCCCCAGGACCCTTTAGTTTATACAGATTTTGTTCCCCATCATCAGGAAAATAACGTTAGTCAATCTCATCCTCCCTTCTCCCTTGCCTTAGGCCTGTATAATTTGTAACATGTTTCTGCAGTTCCCATGCTGTGGCCAATAAGGCAATTGGCATATGTAAATACGGTTGCAGCCTTTAAAAAAATTGAAAGCATAAACAAACCATTTTGCTGAGCAGTAACAATTCCAGAATGTGTTCATGATAAATCTGCAATTTGCAATATAGCTTTCAAATCCATCATAAATATTCTTCTAACAATCTGTTTTCGATTAGCTAACAGACGATGCAACTGCCACCTTCTCCAGTTTAATGGAAATAATTCCCTTAATATGGGACATTGAGCAGAAAATGACTTGGATCAAACTGTACTTCCTTCCATCTTTCTCCTTAGATACCCATTTGTTGCCCTACCAAATTACCATTAGCATTATTTTTGCTTTCAACACATAGTTCTGTCACTGTAACTTAGAAACATCACATTTATCAAGTTATTCCCCTATGCTGAATTCCTATACTTGTCTGCAAAATGTAAACTTGTTGTTTTGAACTACAGCTCACCCAATCCTGGCTCATGATTCTGCAGCATAGGAGCAAGAATGGAGCATGTGGGACAGGAGAAGCCATGATACCAAATTGTAGTTTGCAATGAAATAGTAAGCTTGTTGTGCCAGGACTATAGCACTTATGGTTGAAAATTCCTTTATAACCCCTGCTTATGTGTTCAGATTCATAAAGAAAACTAGCATGTTGGCAGGTTTTGGGATATAATCCTATGTACCCAGATTCATATAGATAACTAGCATGTGGGGGAGTTTTGGGCTGCCCTGCTAAGAGAAAAAGGCCCTCTGCAGCCTGCGGGTACCATATCTCCTACTCTTGCTGTATATGCTGACCCAAGGGTGGGGGTGGGGGACTCCATTGAAGTTACTGGGATCTATTTTTTTAATAAGATAAAGAATTGCAGTAGCCTTTGTAGAATCAGCATCTTGGCTGGCATGCTGTTTGTGAGTGGTGGTAGTGTAAATCCAACTTTCTTTGTTCTTGTGGAGGTCAGAATTCTTTGCCAATTGTAGAATGACCAAACTCCCACCAAATCCACATTTTAAGCAGTACAGCTCCCCATCCAACATGGTCATTTCTGTGTTGGTGATGCATGGACAAATAAGTGAAGATGTGTCCAACTAGTGTCTGATAGCTGGAAATGCTGCAATAAAATAATCAGTGATGACCTTCAGAGGACCCCAGAAGATCCCTATGGGATGCTCTGTTGCTGTATTTCTAACCATGCTGTACATATCTCCAGGACTTTATCACACCCAGGACTTTCTCACACATGGCTCATAAACCACCATACAAATTGGGTATTAATGCCTTTGGCTATACTTATCGCATAATGGCACCTTCCTCTTGTTACTGCCTTTTCCTTGAAGCATGTTTTTTTAAAACCACATTTGTGTAACTCCACAATTGCATTAAACACACACACACCAGAAATGCAAGGCATGCTGGGTAGGTTATAGGGCAGTGAAGCAGGGCAGAGGGGGATTGTGAAAGAGAGCATGAAGGGCGAGCAACAGTCTGGTTGTGCTAATAGAGGGAAATGTGGTGGGGATTGTTCTCCAACCAGTATGTATGCACTTCCCTTCATTAACAGGATGTGGGAGATAAACTCCCCCATTCTCCAAAGATATGGAAATAGCCATAGAGGGGGCTGCATTGCTTTAAAGTTTGGTTTGAGAGGAGCAGTGGGAGACATAGCTATGGAAACACAGCTATGTGTCAGATGTGTGTCTCCCAGTGCAGCATCTCCTCTGTAAAGTGGAGAAGAAAGAATAAAGTCAAGAATACCACCTCTATTCAGTTGTCACTGGCTCCATCATTGTCACTAATGGGGGTATAAATTAGAGATATAGCCATGTTAGTCTGGAATATAAATATGAAAAGGGATCTTGTAGCACCTTTGTGACTAAGGAGCTTATCCCATGAACAAATACGCCATTTTACCTCTTCTGGCTTGAATTCAGGATCCAGGATGCCCCCAGTTGCAGTGGCAGGTGCCCACAAAGGTCAGAAAACAGTATTGGAGGAAAAAGGCCACAACTTTATTAAGCAACAAACATCAGGATGACATAGGGCCGTGGAAACACACTTACGCAATTACACAATTGCACAATCAAGCAGTTAAGATAATAAGACCCTAGTCACCGAGACTTAAAATTTATGTGGCCCTGCAATGGCCACACCGCATGCCTTGATTTCTCCTGGGTGCGAGAAACTCCAGATCCAGAGCTACAGAGCCCTGGAAACTATGCCCACCAGATCCAGGACCTATGCTGCCACACATACAAATTTGGGACAGCAGCAGCCTAGGCTAGGGAGGAAGGGTGGGAGAGCTGAGCTGAAAATGGTGCCAATTAGGGTGCGTCAAAGCCTTAAATAGGACTAGCAACCAATGAAGAGTCCCAAACAGATGAAGGCACCGCCCCCTGGGCCCACTCACCCAATCGGCTGTACCCGGCTGACCGGGCCAGCCAATAGACATGCACTTCAGCCCACAGGCACCCTGGGACCTGTAGTCCCATTGTCGTCCCGTTGCCATGGCAGAAGGCCATTGGGATGGGGCAAGGCTCCCCAGAACCTGGAAGTGGTAAGTGCTGGCCCGCCACAGCAACCATGCCGGCCTGGGTAGGTTGGATGGCACAATATGTTATCGTACCTAAATCACCACCTGTCTAGCTAGGATGCCACCATCCAGATGCATCCTGGGTCAAACCCTCACTCAGCCAGCACTTTTTCAAAGTCGGGGAGCTTCTGACTTCAAAAATTGGCCAGCTGAGTGAGGCTTTGACCCAGGGTGCATCCAAGCAGTGGCATCTCGACTAAATAGGTGGCAATTTAGATATAGAATCATAGAATCATAGAATCATAGAGTTGGAAGAGACCACAAGGGCCATCCAGTCCAACCCCCTGCCATGCAGGAACTCCAAATCAAAGCATCCCTGACAGATGGCCATCCAGCCTCTGCTTAAAGACCCCTAAGGAAGGAGACTCCACCACACTCCGAGGGAGTGTGTTCCACTGTCAAATAGCCCTTACTGTCAGGAAGTTCCTCCTAATGTTGAGGTGGAATCTCTTTTCCTGCAGTTTGCATCCATTGTTCCGCGTTCTAGTCTCTGCAGCAGCAGAAAACAAGCTTGCTCCCTCCTCAATATGACATCCCTTCAAATATTTAAACAGGGCTATCATATCACCTCTTAATCTTCTCTTCTCCAGGCTAAACATCCCCAGTTCCCTGGGGATATCCTTTTATTCAGGTGGGCTTTTTGCTGACTACTGGCTCTTAACAAACAAGTTTTCTAATTTTGTTATTGATATGCTTTTGAAATTACTTTTAAATCAAATATAGTTTAATTTTATAATATATTATTAAAATAATTTAGTGAATGAATATTATATCTTTTTGACTTTTAATTTGCACTTTTTAAAATATCTTCTGACCACCTTGAGTCCCACATTTGGAAGAAAAACAGGCCGATGAATAAATCCAATAAATATATAAATAAATACCTGCATACGTATATAAATAAAATGTGTTTATTTTCAAGTATTTTGTATTTCATAGAAGTAAAAGAATATTTTTTTAAGATGCACTTGTATTTTTTTTATAAATAAATTCAAAAAATACATCATATGAGCATCCACAGGAAAGTTTATCTAGTTCTTTCCGTATCATCTAGCTGCCCTTACTACCTTGTAAATAACACAGCCTACTGTCTCTTATCTGGGGAGACTCCATCCCATAAGTAGTAACTGAAGCTACAGCATCAAGCTCATATCATCTACCATACCCAGCCCAGGAGGATTTTTTTTCCTCTCTAACTCTGGTCATTAATAATTCATTTGGTGTGTGGTGTAATGACTTTTGATCATTACCAATTCATTTGGGACTAATGTGTGTACCACATTGACTGCAGCAGGAGACAGTAATGCAAAACAAGCCAAATAACTAGTCTGGCTCTTCACTCACTACTTCCCACCACCCCTTGTGCTCTGCTTCCTTCATTTTTATAGATCACTAATTTGCTGTTGGTTGACTCCCCCTTCCCCATTCCACTCCCTAGAGCTGGACTGTAATGTTAATAACTGCGGCTGGAATTCACATTAGTAATTATGAATACACAACTTAGAGCAACACATTCGTGATTGTATTCATGATCCTTATACATTCAATAGATCTGGGGATACGTAGGGATCATGAAAGTCCCACAGTGTGGACTTACCTGGCAGCACCCAGTGCAAACAACAGGATTCTGTTCTCCTGTTGATTGAGTTGCAGGAGACTGACATTTCCACCTCTTCCTGCAAGTAAACTCTGGTGTGAGGGGGAATTATGGCAGAGATCCTGCTTCTGATTGTCACAAGTGCAAATGCTTGTGGGAGTGGGCTGGAAGCATCAATCTGCTGTGCCCCGATTAACAGAAGAAGAGACCCTGTCACTCACAGTAATCACTGCCTGCTAAGTCTGGATTGGGAAAGGTTGACTTGGGAGATGCTACTTAGAAGAGCTGGTCTAGAATCATGGCCTCTGTTGTTGCTAAGAGTGGTGACAATGGCAGTGGGAATCTGTCCCTCAGTTTAGCTTAGTGAAACTATCTAAAGATTGAAACTTCTCACCCCCAAATTGTTTTGACAGTGTGCATAGCTCATGTAAAGTTTGGACTTAAAACCTGGAATGGATTTACTGCTCCACTGGCATAGAAGCCAACAGTGATCACTGGTTGATGCTACTGTTATGTTTGCAAATGGTGGGTTCCCTTTTTGCAAGGCTAGATGGTCTCCCAAACTGGCCCTTCAGTTGAGCTATTTGATGTGGCTTCATTTTTATTTTCACTCAAATCTATGTTCTTCTTAACAAAATGGATAGAATTATTTCTTGTTAGACATGTTAGACATGTTAGACATGTAACATAACATAAAAGTTCCAACAACCCAGAATTCTATTGCTGTACAGATGATGAGTTTTTCATCAAACTGTGTTGTGAAGGTTATAGGTCCTCTTCCCTGCACAGAAGGGGTGAAGCAACTGCCCTTGGCTCATTCCAGAAAAAGAACTATTACTTATTTCATCTCTTGCAACTGGATCCCAGTTCCAAAAATCATATGTCCAAAAATCAGATTCTTGATAACAATATTAAGGTTGTGAAATAGTCCACCCTACTTTCCTCCTTGTAAGTTTTTATACTGCAGTGGAAAATATGGAGGGGTTTGTGCTCCCCTCTCCTTTTTCTAGGGCCAATATGGGCAACATTTCATGAAATCATGAATCACAAAGTCAAAAAGGTCACTTCCCCATTTCAGAACTGGCTATTTCATGACTTTTAAAAGGTGCAAAGCAGGCATCTCCTAGAGGAATGACTCTACATTTGGGGGGCACTTTTGCCACAGAGGGGACTCCAGAAGTCACATTAATGTAATTTATTGCTTGACAATTCCTGCATGTTCCCTTCTCTTCTCACATTGGGTTGGAAATCACTGTGGCTGCAGCAAGGAAAACTCTCTGTGAGGTCTCTGTTACACTTTATGCCCTCAGACTATGAACATTGCAACAGCAATGTCCCAGGAACCAGGACCTCTGGGAAACTGGTGTGTTTGAATGCTTAGTACTAGTTTCCTTGGAAAACTTGTTGTCCTATGGCTCCTTATTATCAGAATGCCAAGCTCAATTCTTCACCCGTCATATAAAATTTTACTGCCTGTCCCTCTGCTCTTTGATGAACGGGGTCTAGCTATATTGATTCATCAGTAAGTATTAATTTCATTACTAGATTACAGGTTTTAGGGGGGTGAATTGTCATGTGATGATGAATACTTCAAATCAAGCCCCACTGAACGTTCTGGAGGGGGTCATTTTTTCCAGACCCAAATCAAACCAGGAATAACCCAGTGGCTTCCCATATTGGTCTTCTAAACAGAATTTGAAGCATATGGTTCCTTTTCTTCCAACTGTGCAAAGACATAACTGATTGTGACAAATGGTTATGGAAGAGGCTTCTGCTTCTCAGGCTTAAGTTCATAAGCTGCATGTGCTCCCTAATAACAAAGATGCTTGTACAGAAGATAAAGAGGGGAGATATTTGCACACATAAATAACGATGAATTGCTCTCTATATTGTGATGGCATAAATAAATCCCTCTGGAGCAGCTGAAGTATTTTCAGAAAAACTCGTAACAATACATCCTGAGCAAAGAGCTTTCCAGAGACTGAAGCCACTCAGGGTCCATGATATATATGGTCTGAGAGGCTGCAGTAGTGTGACTGTAACTCAAGCCTTTGGTCAGAAATAAATCTGACTCTGAGCAGCATGACATGGGAAAATGGGAGGCCAAGAGGAGTGAAGACATTTTGCAGGAGATCCTTGTTGTTTCTGTCTTAGTTTGTCTTAATTATCTTCTTGAATGTTACAGATTTTCATGGGTTTTTTTAAAATAAAAATCCTTGCTTCTTAACAACCAGATTACTTCTGCATGAACGCCCTTTGCTTATTGTATCAAAAGGTTTGCACACATCCATTCTCACAGTATAAATCAGGGGGGTTTCATGGCATTACTGAATTCAGCCAGAAATAAAACATTTGTTGAAGTTGTGTTGGTCAAATACCTAATCCAGAGATTGCAGCATAGTATAGTAATTTGAGTTTAGGATTCTGGAGGACTAGCATTCAAATTTCTGCTGAAACATAGAAACCACTGGGTGACCTTAGACAAGTCTCCCTCTTTCAGCCTCAAATCAAGGCAATAGCAAACTACCTCTGAACAAATCAGGCCAAAAAAACTCTGTGATAGGTTTGCCTTGAGATTGCCATAAATCAGAACTGACTAGAAAGCTCACAATGGGGCTTTACAGACCGCCCGAAAAGACTGCCACCTCTTTTTACTGAACACCATCGCTGCAGCAATTGTACGAAGCAGTGAAGCTGCACAATAATAATAATAATAATAATAATAATAATAATAATAATGGAATGTGGAAACCCGGCTCCTTTTTGCGTTGCAGTTGTGATGCAAAAAGATGGAAAAGGCACCACAGGGCACCTTTGCAACATCGCAGCTGCACAGCACTGTATGGAAGCTGCATGAACTGTATAAACTGCGCTGTGCAGTGACGATGCCCCCCTCACATGCTAGGGTTTGCGGGGTGTGTGTAAGCTCCGCCCTGAGGCAACCCTAGCACTTGATGAGGGCACCCTATAGCACCCATCTGTTTCAGGCCAACAAGAAGAAAATACCCAGTTGACCTGGAATGTATGAATGTGGGAATTCTATGTACTTGAAAAGTCTTGAACTTGGAAAACTTCATCCTTTCCTGATGTCTCCACTCCTCATGAGGATGTTTTGAGGATCTACTCTCCCCAGATTTTTTTTCTTTGAATGTTGTTATGCTGTTTCCAATCTGTAGCATTTCGCCAAGGCTTCTGCTATCACTCTCACATGTGTGCAAAGATGCATTTGGCTACACAAGCACTACAAGTACCAGCACTCCAATACTTTTGCTTGCTATTACTTTATAGGACATAAAGACATTCCAATGCGCATTCTCTGTAGATCTAAAACTCTCTTTTGATCTTCACCTAGAGCTATATAACCAGATATATGTAAGACTGGTTGCTGCTCTATGGTAAAGTGCTGCAAATATATTATTATTGCTAAAATGAGTGAAGTGCTTGTCCTGTTGGTTCCCTACCCTCTCTTTAGCAAGCTGTCACACTGCTGCACTGCTTGCAACATATACAATTCCAGTTCTCTTTGGTTCAGTTGAGACCTGATTTTAACAGCTTGGTTCAAGCTCAATAATTTGCAAATGGTCTCACTGCAGTGAGTAATAAGGCATGACTGAGTAACAATGACAGAAAACCAGTCCTTCACAACACAGGGTCTAGAGTATAAATGCAGTCATGGTACATAATGCACCCAAACATTGCTTTATGGGCTTTTTAACTCTCACATCTTGCAGAATGGTAATATCTATACTATGTTGATGCAAAGGATTGCCTAAAAGAGTAACTTGCTAACTTTATGTCATGTTCATGATCAATACTAGGTTAAAAAAGCAAAATATGCATGTAGCTTGGCACTAGGATATTATCTGTATAATCAATTTGCAAGTGCTGACTGGCTAGGGTTTTTTTTAACAGGGCATTGATCCTTTTTAGGATAGGTATGACCACAACTCCTCCTGGCCCTGGAGGAGGGACTGGTCTCTGTCGCAGATCCATCGCCCCTGGGCAAGGAGTCAAGGAGGATGAGACTGCTCCATACATGATTGCTATTTCAGGTGGGATTGCTTTATTAATTCTCTGAACGCATCAGGAATATGTATGCCATCCCACCTGCCTCAAAACCCCTGTCCCTTACCTTGGTGCCTGGCAGCTCCATCTGACATGTCACAGTTGGCATCAGAGGTGTGTGCTGCTTGCTGGTTTCTATCCAGAGTGTCATACTCTCTTCCACATTGTGGCCAGCCTTTTCTTCAATCTTGTAAGTTTTCTTTGTTGGTAATAGAAGTGCCTCTCTTTCTCAAGTTGGTCAAAGAAGGACACAAGACATATTTAAGAAGCTTATAAGTGGAACTCTCCATTCCCCACCCACCCCCAATGACTTGGTGGGCTAATCACTAATCACCTTCTCTTCTGAAGTGTGCTGGTGCCTAACCAAACTACAAACCCCAGGTTTCTGTAAGTTGGAGCCATGGCAAATTGATGTCAAACTGCATTTTTTTCGACAGTGTATTGGCACTCTTTTGTCAGTGAATCCACTCTGGATTTTAAAGATACTATCCAACATGCTGAACCTGTTTTGGAGACAGAGTTCAGCATCTTTCATGACTATGTTAAAGTTCCTTTAAAGTTCCGATCACTGACATGGAAGCCATCAGTCCCCATTGTTGCTACAACAGTATAATTTCTCTGTCTATCTCATGGGCGAATAACCTGGACCAGGGGTGGCAAATCATTTTCTGTGATGAGCTGCATTTTCTGAGGGGAGGTCAGTTGGTTTCCTTTTATCTTTCTGACACCCCAACTCTCTCTTTCTATCCTTACCAAACATGTTGCTGGAAGAGAGACAGACTGTATGTTTGCATTCAGTGTGGGTTCATTGACTGTGTGTGTGGGACCTTATATCAAATGCTTTGGGGAATCATCTCCCTCTGCTTGGGGTCCAAAGAATATTCAAAAATATTTGGGAAATGGCTGAAAAATGATTTTCTTGAGAATGAGGAAACCCTAATAGGGAAGCTCCTAGACAGGTGTGAATCTTCTCCATTTAGGACTTTTTCTGTGTACAAATACATGTGAGGATGAGGAGGTTTGCTCAGGAAGCATTTTCTGTGCAGAAAACACCATTTTATGTGCAGAAATGTTATATTTGGGTGCACACAAAAATGTAGCTTTCAGCTCTGGAAACAGGCGTTTCTGTTGCACCACCATATGCCAAAGCATCCTTAACCTTTTGTTTCCCACTAAAAGGATACAGGTAATAAATGTCCCAGGAAATTGGCCACTACCTATTCAGTTTAGATGAACTAATGCTTTCAAAGGGGAAGAATGATTCCTTCCACCCTGCTAGTATTATATGAAGCCTTCCCTTCTCTTAAGTTATATTTCTTGTCCATCTGAGCTGCAATTCTAGTATTTGTATCTCTTCAATTTTATCCTCCCTGAGCCACTGTTCATGCAACCATATATCTGTGTCACTTTGCACTTTCTCAAAGTATGCAGTGATTCTACTCAGGAGGATGCATGGATCCAATTGCTCATACTGAATTTTTCATCACTTTGCAAACATGCACTTTGTGCAGTGTTATTTTGGAAAATGAATGGGGTTCTGCAGTCATACATCATTTCCAATCCATCCAGATGCAATTTGAAGAAAATTATGCTTTACAAACCCTAACTAATGATTAAAAAGCATTTTTATGGAGGCTGCAAGGAAGAGGAAGTTTTAGTGCTGTACCCTTTCTATCTCAAGATACTTTGGCTTTGAATACTCCTTGGAGAAACAAGGGAAATAACTATGCTGTCCATCATAAAAAATATTCTGCAGCTTGGTCAAGATTGGCCTTCTTTGTCCAATGGAGGAGTAAAAAAAATATGTCTCATTTTGCAGTGCATTGGCTCTCTGGTGGGGGATTTCCTGGTAGAAAGCTGCCCCTGCCTCACAGAGCATATAGGTGAAAGAGAGAGATGCAGGCTGATGTCACACTGCAGAATTAATGCAGTTTGAAAGTACGTTAACTGCCATGGCTACATCCTATAGGATCAAGGGATTAGTAGCTTGTTTTGGCACCAGAGCCCTCTGACAGAGCAGGTTAAATATCTCACAAAACTACAAATCTAGATTTTTAAAACCTGGATAATAAAGCTATATGATTATATGGAGACTGATAAATTGGCTTATTTGATAAAGAAGAAAATCTTAGATGATTTTTAAAAAGGATAACCTTTGATATTATATATGCAATTAGTCTGGGGGACACATTTTGTGATGGGACTGGAATACTTGATTGATAGCGTGTATATATTTGAAATATATTTGAAATAAGAGTGATCAGGAGATAAAATCTTAAATAAATGGTGTAAATAAATTAATAATAGGTAAATCAATATGAGCGAAGTAATAAAATATATTTTCTCAGCTTAACCAATATACAACCTGATATAATAATGAAAAGAAGACATGAAAGACAAGGAAGTTTAATTTGTTTTTTCAGAGTTGTTTGCTTATTTGTGTTCCTTTTTGGGGTAGGGTGGGGTGGTGTTAGTGAATAATTTGTGGTTTTTGTGTTATGTTGTATGTATTTTGTTTTGTTTATCAATTATCAATGTTTATATTCATTTTGTTTTAATCAATAAAATAATTTTAATTAAAAAACTACAAATCCCAGAATTCCATAGCACTAATTCATGGTTTTGTGCAGCCCAAATCCAGAATGCAGTGGGGTTTGTTCCTGTGAAACGTGACGGTGTTATATGAGAGTGGGCAACTGTACAAATTCTCATCAGCTCTATGGCATATACAAGATTTGTATGACTGTATTAGCTACTGATTTCTATTAGTGAGTGATTGATTCCTTTTCCCACCTCAAATTATTTTGAATTAATGATTTCCTGCCAACAGCATGCAAAAACTTGGTTTATTGCTGAGCTAATTTAAATGAGGCCTGATTTCAAGTTTGACTTATTATTAAGCAGAAATTGGAAGATGCTGTGGAACATGGAATGGACAGAGTTGTACAGACCACATAAGATACTCCACACCCCACAGATTACCCTGTTGACTTCAGTTATGCTGGAGGGTGTAGATCTGTTGCTAGTCCTGAAATGAAACAAAACTGGTCAGCTTTTTTACACAAAATCATGGGAGGTACCATCTTGCCCTTGGCCTCAGGGTATAAAATCTATGAGTCTGCCCAAATACTGAAGATTTCTCTGTTAAAATTGGCAGTTTGGTTTCCTGAAGGCAATGGAAAGCCAGTGCAGTTAGGATGGGCACATCTGTCTATTTCACTTTCTCCCTTTTGTGAACTTTTCTAAATACTGTTACAAAGCAAACTGAAACAAAATTCTCATTCCTGTTGTGTAGACACTAATTCTTTAATGTGGGATACTTTTCTAGAGCCATACTCTTCAAGAGGAGAGCCATGGCCTAACATATAATGGCCTAAGCATGGTAAATTTATCTTGGACATGCAATAGCACATTGTAGCATTAAGCCAAGCTGAAAGTACTGTATTCACATTCCCCCTCCCTCAGCTTAACTGTTATATACTGTTGTTGTTGTTTGGTTTTGCTTTTAAATAAATGCAAAAAAATGTTTGGAAGAAACTGTTAATTCTTTCAGAAGGCGTTTGTAGACTGTATTACAGTAGAGAATATTTTAGATAAAATAAAAAGGAAACCTACAATGCCTTGCTAAGCATTCAGACTTCATGATAGTTGAATGGATGTTCTTTGAGACAAATAGTAATATAATGTATTTCTCCAACCCTCTCCACCCAAATAGCCACAAAGGCCCAATTTATCCCCATTACTAATGAGCTTTGTGTGCATTTTTTAAAAAAATGGTCAAAATCAAGGTACATTTAGGAAATAATTTACTAGTAAGAAGACAACGTAGCCTTTAAATTATGTCCAATCATAATAGAATTTTAGCTATCATTTTATTTAAAAAATAAGGATGAGGAAGGGGTCAATACTGAAGGGAAAAGAGGACAGAGCTCCATTACCATTGTCTCTTCCTTCAGTATGTGAGCCCTGGTGGTGTAGTCCTTAAATGCCTGTACTGCAGCCACTCACTCACAAACCGCAACAGTGGGGACACTATTGGGTGAGACTGAGAAAATTATTTTCTGGTATTACATATTTAATATGGAATTAACATATTTAATATAATCAAACAAATTGTTACCAATGTTCACCAGACTAAAAAGAAATAAAGGAGTTTATCACACAGGGCTCCAGCACGGTTGAAGGATGGTCCAAAAGGGGCAGGGATGGGGATCGAATGAGTGGAGGACTTATTTTACTGCACACAGAAGTCCCTCACTCACTCATTCCATTCCATTCCCTGCCCTTCCATTCCCAGTCCATCCCAGAGAGGAGGTGATTTTTGAGAACTGTTTTGAACAGTTCTCAAAAATTGCCTCCTCTGGAATGGATTGGGAATGGAAGGGGAGGGAATGGACCAAGTGAGGAACTTCTGTGTGCAGTAAAATGCATCCCCCACTTGTTCCACACTCATTCTTAGCCCCTTCCATTCCATTCTCATCCTGTTCCTTCTCGCCTCTGTGCGATAAACTTAATATTGTTTCAGTATCATTCAGTGCTTTTAGTGCTATATCTTTCTACCACTGGCTTGGTCTTTTGCCATCACTGCCCTGGACTTAACTTGCTCACTATGGACTCATATGCATCATCCAGAATACTCTGGGCTGCTCCTAGAATATTCTGGACCCACAACTGCCCCAGATTCCCCCCATTACCTCCACACTCTGGAGTAATGCCAGGGGGCTGTCTACACAAGCATCATACCATTCTGCCACCCTCTCTGGTGCATCATCCTCTGCCACCATCTCTGGTGCAATTCACTCCCTCTGAGTTCAGAAGCAAGTTGTTCTGCGTTGATCATACGGCTGGGCCCCTTGTGACCTCAGAGGGAGCAACGTTCACCGCCACCAACAATACTAGGCAGCACAGTGGGATGCATGTGTAGCTGCTGCCCCATGTTGCTATGGAATGATTTGGATTTTTTAGGAAAATCTGGAGCAAACATTGAGTTTTTTATAAAGTGATTTAGACAGGGATAAAATGACTTCAATGTGAAACTACCTTCCGTTTTGAAGACAGTCTGAACTAAAATCAGGGCTTCCACCCTTTGTTGTGTAGACAAGTTGTGTTGAGGGTGGTGGGCTTGTTTTTGACATGCCCAATGACAACTTGTATAAATGTGTTTGATTTTTGCTAAGAGACGTAGATAACAACCTGTCAGACCTGGCATCATAGCATGAAGGACAATGTTAGGTGGCTCTGTATAGCCAACCAGGTTGGCTACACACATGAAGATCAGAATCCCACTGAACACAGTTCTTCCTGTGGTCTTGAACATGTGGGCTGAGATGGGAGTGGAAGTATTCTATACAGTTCCAACCCCTGATATGGTATATATTATTTTTGCCCCCTGCCCAACATATGTGTATAAACTGTGAGTGTCCATATAAGTGAGGCCTGTGAACAGACAGCTATACATGTATAAAGCTTCTGGACATCTGAAGCTACATGTGATTTTGTGTAATACTGAAGAGAGGAAATGCCTAGCTATGCAGATTTAATAAATCCCAGGAAATGGTATAAGCATTCTTGCCCTCTATTGCTTTAAGTAAGAGCAAAGTATGCAGAAAGTTCGGGGGGGGGGTATATTTGTTGTTGCTGTTGCATGCCTTCAAGTCATTTTCAACTTATAGTGATGCTAAGGAAAACCTATCTTTGATGTTTCTTGGCAAGTTTCTTCAGAGGGGGTTTGCCATTGCTATCCTCAGGCTGAGAGAGAGTGACTTGCTGAAGCACACCTAGTGGGTGTCCATGGCCAAGCCGGGATCTGAACTCTGGTCTCCCAGTGACCTAGTCCAATTTCCAAACCATTACACATTGTAAGCATATATATGCAGACAACAAAATGGAATTTTTTCTTTGGATCTTAGTGGAGATTTACAAAGGTTAATGCTTTTGTTTTTTGTAATATAGTTTATTTTCTCTACCGTCTTAGATTGCTACTGATCCCTACTGGAGCTCCCAGAAAAAGTGAAATGTGGAACAAGTAAAGCTGCATTGATTCTGGTGCATAATTTATGGGAGAAAAAACCCCATCTCTATAAAAGTTCCAGTCCATGAATTCTAACTCAATGAAATATTCAAAATATTATAAATACATTTCCAGGTATAAGATGGCCACGGCACTGAAATAGTTCCTTGGACGTCATGTCAGAGAGTTCCCAGTTGTGCTGGAGCAACTCTCTACCAAGTGACTAACATACTGTAAGGCATTCCTTGCACCTTCTGTTGGATAACTAGAATGACTGAGCTCTGACAGCTTGTTTGCACATTTGTATAATATGTTGGGAAGAGGTGGAGCTGCTATCTTGAAATGCATTTGTTACATAATGTACTATTGTTCTCTTCATGAATGAGAGTATCTACATAGTGGTTTTTTTTTTTTTAAAGAATATTGCATTGCATGACATTCACTTTAACCAGATATGCAACCTAACAATGGGTTAGATACTTATGGGGCATGGAAATACTGGGGCTGAGAAAAATATTCTTTCCCTAGTATTATGCCCTTTGCTGGTATGAGGTGTGATTATGTCCTAGTGGAAAGGTTGAACCCCTCTTGACATTGTTTGCTGTTGTTGTTGTGTGCCTTAAAGTCATCTCCAACTTATGGAAAACTTTTTCTTGAGAAGATTTGCTCAGAGGTTTGCCATTGCCTTCCCCTTAGATTCGCTGCTCAGAGGAGGTTTGCCATTGCCCTTAGATTCGCTGCACACATAATGACGCTTTTGCACCACGGGAGGGCGCCAATCGCACCCTTTCCGCAGCGCAAAAAAGGCACTAAAGGAAGCAGGGTGCAGCGGGCACCCAGAGCAGTTTGCCACTTCCCCGCAGCCTCCAAAAGCAGCAGGATGAGGCCTCTGGGGCTGCCCGTGCGGCAGCCTCGGCGTCATCCCGCCGCTAAAAGGGGCGAGTACAGACCGCCCCTTTTGGGCGGTCTAGAAAGCCCCTGTATGTATGATATAATGTTTAATGTCATGTACTAGAAGGCTGCATCAGCGAAGTATATATAAGGTTGAATCTAATGTAAACAAATATGGGTTATAGTTGTGCATTATGGTTGTGGAGTAGTGGTGAGTCAGTGCAGTTGGTGTTTGTGAGCATCAGTGGGAGATCTAGTATAGCTCTGTGTTGCTGTGAGGAGGAAGTCAGAGTGTTTGCTTCCATCCTGGAACTCTGTTCTGCATCTGTAAATAGTCAACTCCTTATCCTTTGTAAATAAATCCTTAACCTGGAACTGTCCATTTTTGTTTCCTGATTTCTAAGAGTATCTCAAAGTCTGGCAGAGATACTGAAAATCACATTCAAACCTCAAACATGATAACATTCACATGTGTGGTTTTTGTTTCATTTTTTGCTTGATTGTTTGCTTGTTTTTCTTCACAGAAAGCAGCATTTCTGTGCAGGAAACCACACATGCAAATTTTGTGTAGAATAAGTCCTGGATATTTTCATCAGTCCAGGCTTCACTTCCTCATGATTGCCTGACACTTGAGAAACACCTTATGTGACCATTTTCCAAATATTTTTGAATAATCTTTTAATCTCTAGTAGCCAGTTGTTTTTTATTCATAGAATCATAGAATCATAGAGTTGGAAGAGACCACAAGGGCCATCCAGTCCAACCCCCTGCCATGCAGGAACTCCCAGTCAAAGCATGCCCGACATATGGCCATCCAGCCTCTGCTTAAAGGCTTCCAAGGATGGAGACTCCACTACACTCCGAGGGAGTGTGTTCCACTGTCGAACAGCCCTTAGGAAGTTCCTCCTAATGTTGAGGTGGAATCTCTTTTCCTGCAGCTTGCATCCATTGTTCCGCGTTCTAGTCTCTGCAGCAGCAGAAAACAAGCTTGCTCCCTCTTCAATATGACATCCCTTTAAATATTTGAACAGGGCTATCATATCACCTCTTAACCTTCTCTTCTCCAGGCTAAACATCCCCAGTTCCCTAAGGCGTTCCTCATATGGCATGGTTTCCAGACCCTTCACCATCTTAGTTGCCCTCCTTTGGACATGCTCCAGTTTCTCCACATCCTTTTTGAATTGTGGTGCCCAGAACTGGACACAGTATTCCAGGTGGGGCCTGACAAAAGCAGAATAGAGCGGCACTATTACTTCCCTTGATCTAGACACTATACTTCTATTGATGCAGCCTAAAATAGCATTGGCCTTTTTAGCTGCCGCATCGCACTGTTGACTCATGTTCAACTTGTGGTCTACTTGGACTCCTAGATCCCTTTCACACGTAGTTTCATTCAGCCAGATGTCCCCCATCCTATATCTGTGCATTTCATTTTTGTGTCCTAAATGCAGTACCTTACATTTCTCCGCATTGAATTTCATTTTGTTAGCGTTGGCCCAGCTTTCTAGTCTATTCAGGTCATTCTGAATGTCAATCCTGTCTTCTGGAGTATTGGCTACTCCTCCTAATTTGGTGTCATCTGCAAATTTGATAAGTATGCCCCCAATTCTGTCATCCAAGTCATTAATAAAGACATTGAATATCACTGGGCCCAGTACAGAAACCTGTGGGACCCCACTGGTCACTTCTCTCCAGGATGAAAAGGAGCCATTGTTGTGCAACCTTTGAGTTCGGCCAGTCAACCAATTACAAATCCATGTAACAGTTACCTTGTCTAGCCCACATTTTACAAGCTTGTTTGCAAGAATGTCATGGGGAACCTAGTCAAAGGCCTTACTGAAATCAATATATACTATATCCACAGCATTCCCCTCATCTACCAAACTGGTAATTTTATCAAAAAAAGAGATCAGATTTGTCTGGCAAGACTTGTTTCTCTGAAACCCATGTTGGCTTTTTGTGATTATGGCATTCCCTTCTAAATGTTCACAAACTCTATGTTTAATTATCTGCTCTAGAATCTTTCCTGAAATTGATGACAGACTAACTGGACGATAATTGTTGGGATCCTCTTGTTTTCCCTTTTTGAAGATGGGGACAACGTTTGCCCTCCCCAGTCTGCTGGGACTTCTCCTGTTCTCCAGGAGTTCTCAAAGATTATTGCCAATGGTTCCAATATTACATTTGCCAGTTCTTTTAATACCCTTGGATGTAGTTCATCTGGTCCTGGAGACTTATATTCATTTAGGTTAACCAAGTATTCCTGTACTATCTCTTTACTTATTCTGTGCTGAAATTCCCCTATTCTGTCTTCTTCCCCATTGTCCTTAGGTTGAGCACCCTTTGCCTTTTCTGAGAAGACTGAAGCAAAGAAGGTGTTGAGTAATTCTGCCTTTTCTCTGTCCCCTGTGAGCATTTTGCCATCTTCTGCATGCAGTGGCCCTACTGTTTCCTTCTTCTTCCTTTTGCTTCGGACATACCCAAAAAAGCCCTTTTTGTTCTTCTTAACCTCTATAGCCAGCCTGAGTTCATTCTGCGCTTTAGCTTTCCTGACTTTACCCCTACATGTGCTGGCTATTTGTTTGAATTCCTCTTTAGTGATTTCCCCATTTTTCCATTTCTCATACATGTTCTGCTTAAAACTTAGCTCAGTTGAAAGTTCCTTAGTCATCCATCCTGGCTTCTTGAGATATCTTCCATTTTTCTTCCTCACTGGAACTGCTTGAAATTGCGCCTTCAGTATCTCCTTTTTGAGAAACTCCCATCCGTCTTGAACTCCCTTCTCTTTTAGTTTTCCTGACCATGGGATCACCCCCAGTATTTCTCTAAGTTTATTGAAGTCAGCTCTCCTAAAGTCTAGAGTGCGTGGCTGACTATGCCTGGTTTCCCCTTTCCGCTGTATAACAAACTCCAGGAGGACATGGTCACTTCCACCTAAGGATCCCACCACTTGCACCCCATCAACTAGGTCTTCCCTGTTGGTTAAGATAAGATTGAAAATAGCTGATCCCCTTGTTGCCTCTTCCATCTTTTGGACAATGAAATTGTCTTCCAGGCAAGTGAGGAATTTGCTAGATCTTGAGGATTTGGCTGAGTTTGACTTCCAGCAAATATCAGGATAGTTGAATTCACCCATCACTACTACATCTCTCCTTTCTGAGTGTATGGTCATCTGTTCTAGAAAGGCATCATCCAATTCCTCCGTCTGACTTGGAGGTCTGTAGTAGACTCCCACAGTAACATCCCTGTTGTTTCCCTCTCCTTTAATTTTTATCCAGATGCTCTCCACTTGGCCTCCAGTACTGATGTCCTGGATCTCTTCACTGGTGAAAATATCCCTGACGTACAATGCTATTCCTCCTCCTTTCCTGTTCAGCCTGTTCCTCTTAAAAAGGTTATATCCCTCTATTTCTACATTCCAATCGTGAGACTCATCCCACAGGTTTCAGTGATGCCTATTATATCATATTTGCTTTGTTGTGCTAGGAGGTCCAGTTCATCCTGTTTATTTCCCATACTCTGTGCATTAGTGTAGAGACATCTAAGAACATGTGTTCCCTTTACTTGCTGCCTGTGCAAATTTTTTTGCTTCCCACTGTTGGGTCCTTGCACTGTTTGCTTTGTTCCCTCTGTGATTTTGACTATTTTCTCTAGCCCTTTTGCCTTCCAGAATAATGTCTTCCTCCCCCATATAACTCAGTTTAAAGCCCTCCTGATCAGATTTTTGAGACTATTGGCAAAAACGTTTTTGCCAACTGGCGTGAGATGCAGCCCAACCTTTGCCAGAAGTCCCTCCTCATGGAACCACAGCCCATGATCCAAGAATCCAAACTGTTCTTGGTGGCACCATCTACGGAGCCAGTTATTCACCTCTGCTATTTTCTTCTCCCTTCCTGGACCATGCCCTTCTACTGGGAGAAGAGATGAGATGACAACCTGTGCATCCATCTCTTTCAGCTTCCTACCCAGATCCTCATTATCCCTTATGATATTCTCAAGGCTGTGCCTTGCAGTATCATTGGTTCCCACATGAACCAAAAGAAGGGGATAACAGTCGGTAGGCTTGACAAGTCTTGTCAGCCTCTCCGTCACATGATGGATCTTTGCCCCAGGGAGACAACACACCTCCCGAGACATCTTGTCAGGCCCACAAACCACTGCTTTGGTACCCCTCAGCAAGGAGTCCACCACCACCACCACCACACGCCTCCTCCGAGGTTTAGCCGTGGCTGTTCCCTTTGGTGCTATTCTCAGCTGCCCTGCTCTGTCCCTGATGCCTGTCCCTGATGCTTTTCCTCATCATCTCTGATAACAGAGAGAGATTCAAAGCGATTCTGTAGCTGCAAGCTCACAGAACGAACCGTGGTTTCCCTACTTCTGTGTGTAAAATTCCTCCAACCATCTACTTCTTTTGTGTGTGAAGTGACCTCTTCTTCCCCAGCAATTTTCTCTGTGTGTTTCCTGTCTGAGACTGTCTGGTCCTTTCTGTTCAGGAGAACCTCCTGCTCTCTGTGATGCTGAAGTGTAGACACCTGGGCCTCCAACTGCTGAACTCTCTCTTCTAAGAGGGCTACCAACTTGCACTTGGTGCAGGTGAAGTTCCCCACATCCCTAGGCAAGAAGACAAACATCCCACTGGTGTTGCAGGTGACTGCAGCAGGTCCCTCAGTGTCCATAGTGAGAAGACTTAAGGAGGCACTGAAACAAGACTGTGAGCTTCTCCTGTTAAACACCAGCATAAAGAATCCCTGTGTGGCTGGCCTTTGTTCCCAAGCTCCGTTAGTTCCCAAGCTCTATTCTCTGTTGTTCCCAAGCTCTGTTCTCTCTCCTAGGTTTTTAAAAGTGGTACAATTCTGCAACATTTGCTTCCTGGAGATTTATTTCTGAGCATGTCCTTTCTATAGTGTTCTTGTGCAGTGAGAGAATAGGAGAAAATGCTTCTGACTTAATTAAAGAGTATTCAGTTGTGCATTTTGAGAGAAGAGGTATTTCCCCCCTCGTCTGAGCTACTTTGAAAAGTCTTCACTCATAACATTGGGGGGATGGAAATTAACCATAAGTCACATTTCTTTTCATAGGCCAGATCTATCCCCCTAGCCATTATTCTGGTCATTTCCCCCCTGGGAATTAACACACAGAAAGAGAAGAGAGTGTGCAACTATTGGGCTGAGACCATTGTAGTGTGTGCACCAGTCAGAATACTCCAGGAGCATCCTGGAGTACTCTGGCTCCAAAACTACCCCAGTGTCCTTGCCATTACCTGGAACTCCTATTATGACACCAGATGGCTGTTTGCATGCATGTCCCACTCTGGGTGAACTAAGGTCCTCCTTTTCCTGGACATGTCATACAGCAACTTTATGTCTGGGAGGAACTGCAAAAGGTCCTCTATTTTGAGCCATAAGCTGTCCTTGTGTAATATATTAACAGATATATTACTGCTCTGGCTGCTGCAAAGGGTTGCATAGAAGGCTGTCACCGACCACATGATTATTTTGTTTTGTTTTTGATGATGGAGGTGTGGAAATGGAAGGGAGGTTCTGAGTTGTTGAAGCAGATTAGTGGTACCAAGGGGAACAGGGTGTATGTGAAAGTGTGCTTTTGGGGTTGAGGAAGAAGCAGGAGGATTGAGAGAGCAAATGGGAAAACTACAAATGAAAAGTGCATTGCAATCCAACGAGGCATTTTAATGAAAATAAGTTTATCAGAAAAATATGGTTGAGTACCTAATAAAATGCAATATATGTAATATAGTTGTAAATAAACCATATGAAATGATTTTGTATTTATATTCGTGCTTTTTAGATTTTATTTGGTAATGCCTCACTTTTTAATTAAATGTCCTACATTTTGCAATGTCTTGTCATCCTTTGTAGCTATGACATTATTATCCTAGTTCCACTGTTCCATCTGCTGCCACCACCATTGGTGAGAGTCACTCATTCTGAGGTCAGAACAAGGCACCTAACCTGAATTGCAATTCTCGTCAGCAATGGTGGTGGCTGGTGGCACAGTGGGATGCTACAGCTACTAGGTGTCACAAAGAAGGGCTCTGGATGTTCTGGAAAGAGCTAGAGTAAAAGCTGAATTCTTGTAACGTGTTGCAAGGGGGTATATGCCAGGTTCAGTGGTGAACGGGCCAGATGTCATCTGGACTGTTCACACCAGAACCAGGGTTTGGGCTGTGCATTCTTTGGACTCTCTGCTGAAGGGGGGGGGGGGCAACATTTTTTATGAAATGTGCACACAGGGCTTAAGGGGACTACCAAAGGAACAACAAACACTTTCAATCCATAGTGGCAGAATTCAACTATATAACTGTGTTTGTCTGTAAAATCGGTATATAGTGAGATCTTGCAGCAGCTTTTAGACTTTGTTCCCAACACACTGCAGAAATAATCCGGTTTGAGACTGCTTTAACTGCCCTGGCTCAGTGCTAGGGAATGCAGGGAACTGTAGTTTATTGTGGCACCTGACAGAGAGGCTAAATGTCTCACAAAACTATAGTTCCCAGAATTCCCTAGCATTGCACTAGGTCAGTTAAAACGTTTTCAGTGTAGATTATTTCTGCAGTATGTTTTGGACCCAATTGAAAGAAACCAACTTCTTTCTTTCAGTTAGTTCCACTCGTGCTAAAAGATCTCTTTAAATGCTGTCAATCCAGACCATACTCAAACCATTTTCACCTTTAATGAACAGGGCCTAGGAATTGGAAAGAAAAAGAAAGACAGAGTCCTTTCCAGTGCAATGACACACAAAGAAAGGATCTCTGGCTGGTGATCATCCAATCTCTTTTTCAAAAACTGCCAATAAAGGAGAGTCCACAATCTTCTGAGGCAGTCTATTTCACTGTCAAATAGCAATCACTATCCAGGGGGCTATACTTTGGTGGGGCACTAGAGTGTTTTGGCTCGGAATTTTAAATGTCCATCCTTAAATGCCCCAACAGTGTCCCAGGATTCTATAGGATGGAACCAAGGCAGTTATTCAAACATTCAAATATGCAAAATTAAACATTCAAAGAAAAAAAGAAAGAAATTACAACCAACCATCCACAATGTTTGTAAAGGCTTTAAAGCACATTGCCATAAACATGAAAAACTACTGAATGGTGACAGCAAAGTCATTGAATCTTAGGACAAATGAATTTTGTGACTCCCTTTCCCCAGTTCTATGCCTTCCTATATTTACATGCAATACAGTTCAGTATGTATCTTCTCAGAATTCAGTGGCACTTACAATCAGGTCAGCATGTCTAGAATTGCACCTGAGCTTTTGCCAAAGAAGTGTTCATAACTCACTGTTTATGGGAGCCTTATACCAGTGAGCAGTACCACAAATGACAGCCTTAAAATGCAGAGCCCATATTGTCGTTTGTGCATGGCTATATAAGAGAAATAAAAATATATATTGTGTGTTAATAAAATGCAACTGAGCAATTGGCACTAAGCTACTCAGCAAAATGTGGAATGTAAAAATCATCCACCATCATATGGTAAATGTTCTCCTGTATCTTGAGTCCAACAATACCTACAAGACTTTGTTCTGCTGTCATTAATGCAATAAGAGCAAGTGACATAATATGACCCCCTTTATTATTATGAGAGGTTTGCACAAATAGACTGGTGTGTGTGATAAAAGAAATCTCAGAACCAGTGCTGCTGCTGAGAAGGGGAGCCAAGGAAGAAAATAACTGGTAATAAGGGGTATCTGAGATTTAAAAACACACAGGGCTGTATCTTCCAGAGGGAAGTATTAAACCACCTGCCCCCAATAAGAATTTTCTTCAGAATGAATCCTGTGTTCATTTCTTAAATTTCTAGTATTCCAGGGAGCAAAACACTGAACATTGTTTACACTTGGATCTCTTACATTTACTGTGCTCATAATCCCATGGTAGTTTTCATATCCCCCTTTTTGAATAAATAAACTATATTTCTAAATGATCACCTGAAGTTTCAAGTTACTACAGTGCTAGAAATTTAGCTACACCCCTAAAAATCCAAACCTAAATGTAAACCAGCACCAGTCAAAACAAGGCGGTAATCCTGTACATTTTTACATGAAATGAAAATTTCACTGAACTCAATAAGACTTGCTTTTGAGTAGACATGCCTAGGATTGCAACTTAATCCTCTTCTTGTTAACTTTTTTAAAGTAAAAAAATAATAATGGAGGGAGACACAAACAGAGAAGAAACATACAAGCTTAAAGAGAGCAAAGTTTTAAAAAGGAGTATATCTAAGAGATGAAAATGATGTGAACTTATCGGAAGGGGATATTGGGGAAAATGAAGCTATTAAAATATGAAGTAGCAAGAATTTGAGGCAGCAGCAGTGGGGGTCATTAGTAATGACTTATAGCAATCTTTCTTGCCAGCTCAGCCCCTGAGCCTTTTTCTGCAACTCTGCATGGGATCAAATTGAGAATATCAAATGCCTATGTCTCACTGCCAATGGAGGGATCATAAAATTATACTTATGACTAAATAATAAACTACATTTCCTCCCATGTGGCCTGAGGGAATTGCTGAATGGGGTAAATTGCTGATTATGTAAGGGAAGATGGGTTATGAGGCAAGCATCCAGATTTCTAAAGGCATTGAGTTTCACTTCCAGGGTCTCTGAGGTACTAAACAAAGAAAAGAAGGGAAGAAAAGACCATCTTGAAGGAATCTGACTATGGTTGCACTAATATCCATGCTGTCCTCAAAGAATAATGGTCTCTGTGGCTGAAATATTACTGGCACAACAGCCCAGCCCTTCAATTTGAGTGATACAATGAAATGTGGTATCTATCCTAAAGGGAAAACATTAGGGGAGAATGAATGAATTAAACTTATAAAAACAGAGAGAGAAAGATGGATGGATGGATAGAATGTTTTCTCCATTTCTTATAATAGTTGATTTGGGGGTCATCCTATGAAGCTGAATGACAGAAGGTCCAGGAGAAGAGAAAGTATTTCTTCAAACTGGAAATAATAATTTTACAGAATTCACTGCCACAAAATGAGATGGCTATTAGCTTGCATGGCTATAAAGGAGGATATAAGCAATTTTGTAGAAGAGAAGCATATCAATGACTCCAATATTGATGGCTATGTACATCCACTGAGTTTGAAAGGAGCATTTTATTGAATATCAGTTTCTGAGAAGCTAAAATGAGAGTTTGCTATTGGCTTGCTAATGTACTTTTTATAGGTATGTGTTGGGCCACTGTGCAGAAAAAGTTCTAGCATTAGATGGACTTTACGTTTAATTCGGCAGAGATGTTGTTCCATCCATCTCAAACCCATAATTTATATTAAAGAGGGAATACTGTTTCTATAATCCCTACTGATCAGAGCATCCTCATAAGAAGGAGCAATATAACAGATCCCAGAAGACTAGAGGGATGTCCTAGGGTGTAATCCTCATGACTGTTAACCAAGATGATTGGGAAAAGAAGGATCAAATGCTTGTCATGCTGTGGATATTTATAGAATTGTATTTCCTTGTAATCATGCTTCTGTTGTTCAGTTCCTGTGAGATTGTATGAGGCCAAATATAAGCAGTCTTTGACCAATCTCAAGGAAAATGTGGCCTTGCTGGGCTACCTGTCCTGCCCCCAGTCTGCCTCCCCTTTTTATGGTTTAACAGTCCAGTTATATGGAGATAATTTTTAGCCAACTCTAGAAATTTCTGCTGTCAATAGATTCCCCACTCAGCCATTGAAACGCCCTGGGGGATATTAATCAAGTCACACTCTCTCAGCCTCAGAATGTGGCAAAAGCAAACCCACTTTGATGAAATCATGCCATAAAAACTCTTTGATAAGTTCACCTTAGGGTTGTCCTAAGTCACATTTTTTTTTGTTTGTTTTGCAATTTCTAGTCTAGTAATTGTTAGGGAAAAGTATATTTTAAATGTTTGTTTCCACCTTGGAAAACTGAGAGAAAGAGTAATTCTGAGCAAAACGTAATATTCTGTCTAGTAGTGTTGGAGATTTGATCAAGTTTTTGCAGTTATTAATCTGTGTTGCTTTTAAACTTGTTGTTAGTCACATTGAGATCATTTTTGGGATAAAGGTGAGAAATGAATGAATAAATTAAAACAACAGTAGATCCATTAAACCCATATGTACTTATCTATGCATTGACTCAGGAGCTTATCACATAATACTGTTATACCACAATTGGATTTTGTAAGTCCCGTCTTTGCCTAGAGTTTATCACATGACTCATCATGACTCTCCCAGTGCTGTACCATATTGTTGGGTCATTTGGAAACTGATCAGTTTCTCAAAACAATCCATTAATAATCCCATATCCCACTATGGTTTAGTAACTGCTTCAGGAGTGAATTACTCATTCTGCTTTGTTGCAATATTGGGAGCAGAGTAGGTGCAGAGGGGGTGTTGTTTGGAACTACTACTACTACTACTACTAATAATAATAATAATTATTATTATTATTATTATTATTTATTTATTTATTTATATCCCGCACCTCTGACCAGGCAATTGGGGCAGGATACAACAAAGTTAAAAACAATCACAGTATAAAAACAGTATCAATGACCCAATTCATAAGCCCCCACCCCTTAAATTAAAATTAAACCAGCATAGATTACAATATGATCAGAAAAAACAAGATCAGCACAATATAATATCATAAAACAAAAAGTTATTTGGGCAGCATGGAACATTGGCAACATGGGCTATATGCTGGGAACTAGCTGGGAGGTCCTAGGATTAAATTTAGGAGCCGCGGACACGAAGGAGTTTCCGGAAAGCCTGCCAGAAGAAATGCTTCTTAACAGCTTTTTAAAGCAGTCAAGAGACGTAATAAGATGGATCTCATCTGGCAGGCCATTCCAAAGCTTGGGAGCGGTAGCTGGAAAAGTCCTCTGGGAGGTCTGCAACAGCCTGGTCTTCATGGGATGTAGCAAATTCCTCCCAGAGGACCGAAGCGTGCAGGGGGGATCATACAGGAGGAGGCGGTCCCTGAAATAAGATGGACCCAAGCCATGTAGGGCTTTAAAGGTTAAAACCAACACCAAACCAGGTTATTTCTCCAGTGTGGATGCAGGCTGAGTGGCATTTGCTGATGTTGAACAGGGGTCAGACTACATGTCCTCTAGGATCCTATATATTCCTTCATAACAGAAGGAGGTTGGACTAGATGGTCTTTGAGGATCCCCCCAACTCTACCATTTCTGGTTTGGGGATTCAAACAAAGTTTATTTGTGTTCTTTCAACCCCTGCTGAGCCTCCTTTTGACACGGTAATTGAGTTTGACATGCAAATTAAATTAGCACCAACACATGTAATTAGTGTAATTATTTGACTTGCCTTTCATTGTCCTTCGAGAAATCTGTCAAGAATACTTCTCTAGCTGCTGACAGGGAGAGACAAAATAACCTTTTGAAAGTGGGACTTTTGAAACAAATATTTTTTAAAAAAAATTCTCATGAAGTTCTCAGTGGGCGAGAAGAAAAACAATGGTTTGTTAAATCACAAATCTATCCAGGAAAAGCCTGCCGGAAGAGATCCGTCTTGACAGCCTTTTTAAAGCTGTCTAAAGATGTTAATTGACAGATCTCATCCGGCAGGCCATTCCACAATTTTTGAAAAGACTTTTCTCTGCATAAGGGCATTTTTCTGCTGGCTTCAAGGCATGTGTCATCTAAGTGCCACACCTTCAAGCCAACCTGAAAGTACTACTTTTTGCCTGTCTGTTTAGCCTCTTAGTTACTATGGAAAATATAGAAAAATAATGGAAATGGCATGGTATGTGTTCATCTTCCTAATCTTGACCAGGTGTGATAAGCACCTCAGTAGTCAACAATTTAATTCAACGGGTTTACCCTAATTGGGATTAACAAATAGAAGTAAGGAATATTGCATTGAATAACATATTATTATATGTACATAGAGAGGTCTTGTAGCACCTTTGAGACTAGATGAAAGAAAGAAATTGGCAGCATGAGCTTTCTAGACTTCAGTCTCTTTTCTTGGACGCAAGTTACAAGTCCTTTGTGTATGGAAATGAAGTTGCAGGTCCAGTTTTAAGATTATCATTATTGAAAAAGATTATCATTATTATTCTGCTTTGGTCAGGCCCCACCTGGAATACTGTGTCCAGTTCTGGGCACCACAATTCAAAAAGGAACTGGAGAGGGTCCAAAGGAGGGCAACTAAGATGGTGAAGGGACTGGAAACCATGCCCTATGAGGAACGCCTTAGGGAACTGGGGATGTTTAGCCTGGAGAAGAGAAGGTTAAGAGGTGATATGATAGCCCTGTTTAAATATTTGAAGGGATGTCATATTGAGGAGGGAGCAAGCTTGTTTTCTGCTGCTGCAGAGACTAGGACACAGAACAATGGATGCAAGCTGCAGGAAAAAAGATTCCACCTCAACATTAGGAGGAACTTCCTGACAGTAAGGGCTGTTCGACAGTGGAACACACTCCCTCGGAGCGTAGTGGAGTCTCCTTCCTTGGAGGTCTTTAAGCAGAGGCTGGATGGCCATCTGTCAGGGATGCTTTGATTTGGAGTTCCTGCATGGCAGGGGGTTGGACTAGATGGCCCTTGTGGTCTCTTCCAACTCTATGATTCTATGATTCTATGAAAAAAAGACATAGGAAACTGGTCTGTGTGCATGGAGATGAACTGACAGGTCCAGTTTTGCAACGGGACTAGCCTGTGGTGGGGGAATAGATGAATGTTGGGCATCCCCATGAGGATGGGATCAGATAATGTTGCTGTGTGTGCAGTTTCCTATGTCTTTGTGCACTAATGACCATCATTAAAACTGAACCTGCAACTTCATTTCCATACACAAAGGATTTGTAATTTGAATTGACATCCTCACATACCAATGGCATATATATGTCCGCTTCCAATCCACCAAACACATTTGAGGAAGTACGAAAGCTCATGCCAATTTCTTTCTTTCAGTTAGTTTCAAAGGTGTTACAAGATCACTTTATGTACTGATTCTACAGACTAACACAGCTATATCTTTCAATATTATTATATTGTCATTTAATACATACACAGAGGAATGCAATCAAAAAATTAAATGTGAAAGGAACTGTCCTGATTTTATAGGCTTTATTTTAACCTAAATTAGAGGGGGAAGGAAGCTGTAAAAAGGAGGAGGGAAGAGTACATTTATCTAGGATTAGGCTCTATTGAACTCAGTAGGACTTACTTTTCAGTCCACATCTGCAGGATTGTACTATTAACTTAGTCTCTTGCGAAACTGGCTCAGTGCAGTTAGCAAATGTTTAGAAAGAGCATGCCTATTATGTGTAAGAACTGTGATAATGATGATAATTCTTGGTAACAAGAGACTTGCGTCACATGTTTAGCTTCCAGACATTCCCCAAGCACAATAAAAAGGGAAGATAATATTATTTTTAAGTATCACATTTCCAGCATGCAGGACTATGAAAACAGTCATTTGATAGGGCCCATTTTCTGTAAACTAGTTTCATAAACCACAGTGCTATATACAAAGTTGCTCTGGATTTCATAAGTCCTTCATTCTCTCTCTTTCCCCTTTGCTGCATGTGTAAAGTTATCCAGTTAGTGTTCCAAGTATAATTCAAGTAGATTTTTGACAAAATTATTTGGGACCTTCAACTATTATCCTGGAGATGAACTGTAGGAACCTAAACCCTTCACCTAATTAAATGTGATACACAACACTTTCTCCTCTGATTAATGTGTGCAAGTGTGACACGAGTGTGTGTGTGTGTGTGTGTGTGTGTGCATGCATGAGAGAGAGAGCAGGAGAGGGAGGGATGTTTACAGCAAATTGTTGCCGAATTTTGGTGTAAATGAGAAAAGTAAAGATGAAGGATGTCTCTTGCAGCCAAGGCTATAGCCTTATGCCATTTCAATTTAAGAAAGGTTCACCAGAGGAAGAATGGCAGCAATCTCAGCCAATCAGATACCCACTTATGAGGCCTGTTGTTACTGAAGTCACTTGAATCACAGGGCTTGTCAGTGCTCCAGTGACCTCACTTGTCTCACACCTGCAATTGAGGTGTCTGGTTGTGGTCCTACTGCCATCTTCATTGTGAGGATAATTGTTTGTCAAGATGGCATGTGTCTGCCATTTTAGCTGCAGGCACACCAGTTTTCTTTCCATTCTCTCTCACATTTCTGCCACAGTAAGGGGCCCACTAGGCTGCCATAGGGCTTTGGAGTCCAGAGTTTGACCCAGTGTTCCCTCCTAATGGTGCAATTACCTCCACATCAAGGAGAGAAGAGTTATTTCTTTCCATCAAAAAGTATGTGGCTTATAACATGGTGAGAGTTCAAATAATTCTTAAGCACCAATCACAAACTAAATTACTGCAATCAAACATGGCCCTTGCATTCAGCTATTAGCCACAGTGCCCTATGCTTGAACAAACACTTAAAAAAAAATCTCGAGAGTCCTCAGGATGTGATCCAAACCTCTATGCTATTTCTAACTCTGTGCAGGAGACCTTCAACAGCTAGCCATCTATCTGTTCTGTTGGCATGGCATGTGTTCTGGATTAATGCATTTGACGAGGGAGATGGATCAGCTGTTAGAAAATTGATGCTTTATTGGGCATCTAACCTCTCTAGGGAGCAGATGCTGATTGGCTAAGGGAACTGTGTAATGTGTTTTCTCATTTGCCCTTCCTCAAGGTCATGACTGGCTCACAGCAGCCATAAAGATCCCTGGACCTTGGTAATTTAGTGCAACCCCTCTTCTCCAGACATGACACTGTTTGCTCTTCCTGTTGAAAGTTCTCTTGACTCCTGCCGAACTCTACAGAGGGAAAGTGAGTGAAGGGACCTCATTATTTTAAATGGGCCTTGACAGAACCTAACAAAGAGCATAAAACAGAGCAATTTTCACAGGCAATCGCACAGAGGCAGTTAAAGCAAGCCTGAGAACTCAATTACATCCCATTACTGTCGAAGCTGTCTGTTTCTTTCCGGCACATGCTTAGTCTCTCAGGCTCTTGACTTGTGCATCATATCAGCCAAACAGGTAAAGGTTGCCACTATTCCTACCTGTTTGATTAAGAGTGCCTCTTAGATCTCTGGTGGAAATCCAGATGGAGAAAGGATACATTCTGTGTATGTATGCATGTATGTGTATATATAAAATTAAACATTACATTAATACTTAGCAAAAACAATAGAAAAGGCAAAGCAATGTGATCTTCCAGCTGCTTATGGACTGTCCATGGAGATGCTCAGCTAGAATGTTGCCACTGTCTGTAGACAGGACTGTTTGAAGTAATAAAATGGGTGTAAGACTAGGAGGATTTTTTTTAAAAAATGCCATTGTTTAACAGCTAGCCATTTAGCATAGCACCAGATAATAGAAATGGGAGGGTTGTAAGGCACAGAGATGTGTGTATTCACATCATTTACCATTAAGTGTGCCAGGATGAGTATGTGATGGTGGTTCCTGTAACTGTAATCATTAACATATCTTGGATCACGTAGGAGTATCATGCAGTTCCATCACAGAGAACTACATCAAATCTCTTCCCTCAAAAACAACTTTTGTTTTTGAGGGAACAAATATTTTTTTAAAGAATATTCTTCCAATCCATAATCCAAGCTATTGACTGGTCAGTGTGAATTTACCACTCTGGGAGTGGTCCATTCCCTCTAGGAATACCTTGGCAGAGTGAAAGACATTTCCTTTCTCTCCCTGTGGCTTCCCAAGAAGAAGCCTAATTCCCAGTTAGGCATTTTTCCTTCCTCCACCTGCAAGCTGCTTTGACAAGTTAATTAAAAGCTTGTTACTAACCATATGCTAATTACAATTTAAAAAGAACAAACTATGGCCAGTGTCCAGTGTTATTCTACTTCTGTGAGTACTGAAGAGCCAGCAGGGCCTAATTCTGGACTACGTGCAAGGTGCAGGCAGAGCCCAGCAAAATGTTCACTTGCACTTTGTCTTTTTCATGCAAACAAACATAGATGCATGAACATAAACAAGAATGCATGTGAGACCATTTGGATTTCTGCAAACAGATGATGTACATTATATTGTCCAGTAACACAATATGGTCCACTAATGAATGCATGATGTATTGATTGTACAACTAAACTCTAATATTTTTTTTATTTTTTTCAGAAAATTTCAATTTTTTTAATTGAAAAGTTGGTAAGGGGACTTCCCCCCCATGGATTCAAAATTTCCTTAAAAATTTATATCTCTGTCAACTCCTAATGTTGGAGTCAATTTTTCACCTCCTTTCTGCTAGGTTTTGTAGTAAACATACTGAATAGGAAACCGGAGTTCAGTTAAACTTGATCTGGTCTCACTCATGCACTTGATCATTTGCCAAATTTCTGATTAAATTCCAAGGTATTTAAAGGAAGCTCATGAACAAAAGCTCTATTAAATGACATTATTAATAAGCCATGGGTGGTAAATACCTACCACTGTGACATGTAGACAAAGGCTAGTTATTTCTTTCATATCCAACTTTTCATCTGAAAAGGAATCTAGGCATAGGAATCTAGTATCTTATAATTGTATCAAAATATCTTTCAGTTATAGCTTGATTGGAGATGCAGACATACTATTTGTCACAACTTTCATCCTAGAATCTCTGCTTTCTCATTCCAATTGTGTGTAGCTGATAGTGATTTCTAATTGGTGAGGGAAAACATCTTTACATAGGCAAAAAGGTACTCTTTTTTTTCTAAAATTGGAACTGCATTGGCATATTTTACCTCAACACCCACCTAAAGTTTTCCTGATGCAAAAGCATGAAGGCTCATTTAGAAATTCAGTGGCCTTTGCCTAGCAAAGGGGCTTGTGACCTCACAAAGGATGAAGACATACTGGATTGCAAAGGAAGTATCATTTTATACAAATGGATGTTAAATTTTCTGGACTTTGAGAATCTCCCAGTAGTCACATGGCCAGAAAGAGGAGATTCCAGCCTGCAAGAAATATCCCTCCATATCATCTGAACACAAACAGCAAAATGCAAGCCTATGACTAACATCTTCATCCTCCCTCCTCACCGGTATGGTTTTTAACACCTTGCCTGATGAAGAAGCCAATGTAGCTTCGAAAGCTTGTAACATGTATATTGTTCATTTTGGTTGGCCCATAAAGGTATCACTGTTTGGTGGGGTTTTTGATGTTTTTGAATTTGCTGTATGGCCAACACAACTACCCCTGGATCTTTTCTCACTTTACAAAGTTTGCAATAAAACTTGGATACAGAAAACCACACATTCCTGGGCCAAATTCAGTTTAACAAGACCAGTATATTGAACATTACCCATAGAGTTGCTTATGCACTTCTTATAAGCTTTCAGTACACTACTGTCTAAGAGGAAAAGATGCATCTGGTATTCTAATTCCTAGTTTAGTTTGCCATTCAACAGTGCTGAGTTTGGCACAGGGACCAAGAGGTGTGTAGAGCTGGTCTAATTATTCCTGATTATTCCATTTGGAGGTCAGCTGTCATCTCAATCAATCTTTTGGCTTCCATTGGAATGGGTTGAAAGCCTGTTTCAATTTGTGGCCAGCTGCTCACTGCATTTGGCTCAAGTTTCATGTGGGAGAAGCAGAGTTATGGAGCATTATGGCCACACCCCTCATTTGAACACATGGTGGGGGAGGTAACATGGGTGGCAAGAAGCCATTACCATCTGGAGAGTTAGGAGAAAATAGTTGAAATCAAATAAAACCCATGAGTGCATATAATTATTAAAAATGGGATCAATGTTCTGAAGTTTATTAAGGGACTTTCCAGAAGATTATAGTCTAATAAATGTTGCATTAGTTTGTTTGCTGGGATCCAGAGTTTTCCTTTGAAGGAAGCTTTACATTTTATAGGGATAGTGTTTTTCTAACTACCAAGGTACAAAATGCAAGATAATATATTTTTTCTATAAGTAAAAAATAAAATTATAGAAAATAATTCTCTAAAAATGATTTTTTCCCCAGAGTGGTCATTACAATTTTGAATGTCTTTTTGAAATAGTTTTGGGAAAGAATCACACAGCTTAATGGCTAGGCAGAGCAATTCCTTGATGAATATTGTTGGGGATGTCATCCTCACATGCAAGGATGAAGAATTTCTGTAATTTTTCTCTTTTTTCCACAATAGACGCCTAATATCCACACTTTGTATAGTGTTAATACACATGGCATTTTGGATGTACTTACAGTGAATGTCCAGTGTTTTCTGAGCATAAAACACACATTTCCCAGATAAGGAAAAACAGCAACAACCCTTATCTGTTCTTCTAGCTTCATCAGAAGCTTGATGTGGAGAAATTAGGTGGTACAACTTCTCATGGCATGGAGAAGCTGCTTATATTTTCCTTAGCAAGAAAAGTTGGTTGTAGGGCCTACATAACTTGTTGTTTGTTGTTGTGTGCCCAAAGGTCACCCAGTGGGTTTCAGGGCTGAGTGGGGTATTAGATCCTTGTCTCCAGAGTCGTCATCCAACACTCAAACTACTACACCATACTGAGTCCCTTGTGTGCTTAGCTAATGAGAATCCAAATACTAAGCTCCAATTATATGCATTTTCTGAATGTATATCCTGCTTTTCTTCCAGCAAATGACACTTATTTTCATTCGGCATAAGCTTTACTTGAATTTGCAGTATCCATAATATGCATAGAAAGTAAGCAAAGAAACCATGGATATTTCTGGGTAGTTGTCCACCCTGTGAAATGTTGTTTCAAATCAATGTTGCTTCTTTATTGTAATTTGACTGACAGCATCACAGGGTATATTTGACATTTGAAAACAGCCACTGAGTTTATTTCCCCTTCATTAGAAGTCTTTTAAAATCTAATCTTATTAAATCATGGAGCTAATACATCTAAGGTGAAACTTTCCTGCCCTAGCTAATCCCTGGTATATGAGTGAATCACAGGTTCAACTAGCTTGTCAGATCAATGTATTTGCACATAAGGAAGAGGCAGTTGCCCCTGGAAAGATGCTTAGCTATTCTTCTGAGCAAGCCATGCACTGGATTCATTTACAGTAAGGAAGTGGAACAAAACAAAACAATGATTGGAGAGAGCCCTGCTGCCAGCCATTGTTCATCTCCCATTTTTCAAAACCTGAGATCTGGCAGCTAGCTGAGGAAATTATCTCAAGGACAGATACTGAGAAGAAGGATGTTTCTACAGCTGGTAGTTTTGATCAGTTTAGAAGCCTAGTGGTTACTACTTATTGACATACCATACAAACTCAGATGAGTGTGTACATACATGACTTTTGATTATTGTGCCCAGTTCTGGCCAATTCAAGAAGGATGTTGACAATCTGGAATGTGTCCAGAGGAGGGTAAGCAAAAAGGTGAAAGGTCTGGAAATCATACCCTTAGGCAGCTGAGAGAAGAAAGGTAAAGACATACATACCATATATACTTGTCAATAAGTCTAAAAATTTATTCCCAAAATCCCAGATCAACTTATTTATGAGTCACTATGGAAATGTGATAGCAACTCTTTCAGATTTCCCATGCAGTGTTGAGAGGAGTTTATTTCTCTCTGAAGCCAAGCAGAAAGAGTCCTGGAGGACTGATTGATATTGCTGTTTGTTTAAGAGTACAATTCCCATGAGTCTGGCTGAAACAATGAAGCAAGAAGCATCAATGAGAGTCTCTCTTTCCATACACACACAGAAGGAGCCTCCAAGTTTTACTCTCAGGTCATACAAAACCCACAGTTTTGCCCCCAAAACCTGACCTCGACTTTTACATGAGATCGACTTATAGTTGAGTATATATGATAATAGCCATGTTCAAATATTTGAAGGGATAATAATAATAATAATAATAATAATAATAATAATAATACCAGCAGCAAGCCAAGCCACCAGCAGTCTTCTTTTCTCCCCAACTCCACCTGGGCAAGAAGGCAGCAGAGGCCAGGCAGCAGCAAGAGGGTGTGGCAGGAGTGGTGAACTATAAAGCCACTCCTCTTCCACCCCTCAGGAAGACCAGCAGCAAGCCAAGCCACCAGCAGTCTTCTTTTCTCCCCAACTCCACCTGGGCAAGAAGGCAGCAGAGGCCAGGCAGCAGCAAGAGGGTGTGGCAGGAGTGGTGAAATATAAAGCCACTCCTCTTCCACCCCTCAGGAAGACCAGCAGCAAGCCAAGCCACCAGCAGTCTTCTTTTCCCCAACTCCATCTGGGCAAGAAGGCAGCAGAGGCCAGGCAGCGGGGAGAGGCGGCGGGGAAGGAGAAAGCAACACCTGGGCCTGCCAAGGCCACCCCTCCATTCAGCAAAACAACGCGGCATTGGCCGCAAGAGGAGGAGCTAAGACATTTCCATATATTGCTTTCCCCGTCATCATTGCATGGCTAGGTTAGCCATAAAGGAGAACATTCTACCTCAGGGCTTTTTGTTTTTAGGCATAATGCTTATAATGGGAGAGCTGACTAGACAGGAAAATGTTAATATCTGTCCATTGTCTGTTAGACATGGACCTCCTATTCTGGGTCAGAAACTTCTGACGGATAAATTATTTCCAGCACCAGATGATGGAGCCGGGAATAGCCTGGGAGCAGGAATTGAGGTTGTGTGGGGGCAGGGAAGGTATGGTGGCAACAGAGTGAACAAATGTTACAAAAGAAGAAGGGATCGATGTCTGATATCTATCCCTTCTTCAGTTCACCCTGTTTCCCAAGATAACATGGAGAGCGCACCAACCATTCCACAATCCCTTAATCTGCTCCTTTGCAATGTCAGGTCGGCCAAAGGTAAGACTCATATCATCCACGATCTTCTCATGGATGAACAGGCCGACCTGGCATGCTTCACCGAGACTTGGCTGGGAGATGCCAGAGCTGCTACATGGGCGCAGGCCCTCCCAGCCGGCTACACGGTTAGTGAGCAGATAAGGGAAAGTGGGCGGGGGGGGGGCGGTGTGGCAATAGTTCACAAAACTAACCTAACTTTGATCAGGAAACCTGTCCGGAAAACGATCCACATCGAGTGTGTGTACCTTGGCCTGAAGACCAGGGATAGTTTGGGGATTCTGTTAGTATACCGGCCACCCCGTAGTCTAACAGATTCCCTGAGTGAGCTGACTCAGCTGGTCTCTGAGTTGTTGTTGGAGTCTCCCAGAGTTCTTGTATTGGGTGACTTCAACATTCCTCTTGAGACCAGCTCTTCTGATCTATCTGGAGCAGCTCGGGAGTTCATGGAATCCATGACAGGCATGAACCTATCCCAATTGGTCAATGGGCCTACCCATTGTGCGGGTCACACACTCGATGGAATCTTTAGTATGGAACAGGAATATCCATGGGCGGAGGTAACCAAAACCTCCGCACTGTCATGGACGGATCATTTCCTGATCAAGTTGGAACTAAAAGCCACTTCTGTCCCCCCTGGGGGCGGTGGACCCATTAGAATGGTCCGCCCTCGAAGACTAATGGAACCAATTAGTTTCCAGAAGGCCTTAGAGGGTTTAATGGTTGGCAACGCCGGTGACTCCGTCGAAGCTTTGGTGAATACCTGGAACACCGATCTTCCCAAGGCTCTCGACGCAATCGCCCCCAAGCGTCCTCTCCAACCCGCTCCAAATCGCAAACCCTGGTTCTCGGAGGAACTCAGGGAGATGAGGCGGGTTGGACGACGATTAGAGCGCAAGTGGCAGAAGACTCGACTCTTCTCCGACAGAACTCGCCATAGGCAGCATCTTCGCGCCTATCGGGAGGCTTTGCGTGCAGCGCGGAGATCCTTCTGCTCTGCACGCATCGCGTCTGCAGAGTCCCGCTCAGCAGAGCTGTTTAGGGTTGTGGGGGAGCTGACGCGGGTGCCCCCTGCGCCAAATCCCCTACTGGACCCAACAACAGCCTGCTGTGATGAGTTTAACACCTTCTTTGCAGACAAAATCTCTCGGATAAGGGCCGACTTGAATGTCAATCTTTTGTCAGAGCCCATAGGTGAGGTGTTCGATAACTCCGTTGCTGTTTCTTTACTGGATGAATTTCAACCTGCAAGTACCGAGGACGTGGACAAGCTCCTTGGAAGTTTGAGAAAGATGACTTGCCCTCTCGATCCTTGTCCATCTTGGCTGGTCGCCCAGGGAGGGGACGCAGTGAGAACATTCCTTCGGGATGTGATCAATGCGTCCCTCAGGGAGGGTTCTTTACCATCTTGTCTAAAGGAGGCGGCCGTTAGACCCCTCCTGAAGAAACCCTCCCTTAATCCCTTGGATAAAAACAACTACAGGCCAGTCTCCTTGCTCCCATTTTTGAGCAAGGTCATCGAGAGAGCAGTTGCCTCCCAACTCCAAGCTGTCTTGGATGAAACTGATTATCTGAATCCATTTCAAACGGGCTTCAGGACAGGACATGGAGTTGAGACTGCCATGGTCGCTCTGGCCGACGACCTTCGCTTGAGCATTGACAGGGGTAGTGTGACCCTGCTCGTGCTCTTGGATCTCTCAGCGGCCTTTGACACGGTAGATCATTCCATCCTTTTGGGTCGACAGAGAGTTGGGGATCGGAGGCACTGCGCTCCGGTTGTTCCGGTCCTTTCTCTCCGGGAGATCCCAAAGGGTGAGGCTCGGGGACAGTTGCTCTTCTAAGATAGAGCTTAATTGTGGCGTCCCTCAAGGCGCCATCCTGTCCCCGATGCTGTTTAACATCTACATGAAGCCTCTGGGTGAGATCATTCGGAGGCATGGAGCTCAGTGTCTTCAGTACGCTGATGACACTCAGATTTACCTCTCCATGACAAGATCGTCGGCTCAGACTTCAGATGGCATCTCTCCTCTCAATGACTGTCTTACGGCAGTAATGGATTGGATGAGGGAAAACAGGTTGAAGCTCAATCCGGACAAAACGGAGGTACTAACTGTCACAGGACCGAAGCCAGGATTGGGAATACACCTTCCGGTCCTAGATGGGGTCACACTCTCCTCGAAGGACCCTGTTCGCAGTCTGGGGGTACTCCTTGATTCGTCGCTTCACATGACTAGTCAGGTGAATGCGGTGGTCAGGAGTGCCTGTTATCAGCTTCGGCTGATCCGCCAGCTGCGCCCTTTCCTGGAACCAAAGGACCTGGAGTCAGTGGTACATGCTTTGGTAACCTCACGATTGGACTTCTGTAATGCGCTCTACATGGGGCTACCCTTGTGCCTAACTCGGAAACTTCAATTAGTTCAGAATATGGCAGCCAGGCTTGTCACGGGAACATCAAGGAGAGAGCACATAACACCAGTGCTCAAATCTCTCCACTGGCTGTCGATTAGTTTCCGAGCGCAGTACAAGGTGTTGGTTTTAACCTTTAAAGCCCTACATGGCTTGGGTCCATCTTATCTGAGGGACCGCCTCCTCCCATACGAACCCCTCCGCACACTCCGGTCTTCTGGGAGGAACTTATTGCAGCCTATGAAGACTAGACTGACGCAGACCTCCCAGAGGGCCTTCTCAGCTGTCGCTCCCAGGCTATGGAATGGCCTGCCAGACGAGATGCGTCTTATTACATCTTCTGATTGCTTTAAAAAAGCCTTGAAGACGCATCTCTTCCGGCAGGCCTTCCCAGAAAGTTCTTAACCTCCCGGCTCTGTTTGGGTTAAGCTCTCCCATTAGCATTTTAACATCTTGACCCTGATCTCTATGCAATGGGTTGCCGTTTTAAATTGAAATTTTTATTATGTCATTTTAATTGATGTTAGTTTAATTTAATTTTAAGGGGCGGGTGGTTGGGTATGGGTCATGTATATTTTATCTTGCATTTTTTAATTGATGTAACCCACTCCGATTGGATACAGAGGAGCGGGCTATAAATAAAACTTTATTATTATTATTATTATTATTAATATTTATTTATATTTCCCGCTTCCAACTACGGATCGAGGTGGGATCACAACAATAAAAGCAATACATAAATACAGTCAATAAAATACCTTACATTATTCAACAAAATTACGTTAAACAATTAAACACTTATCCAGGTACATACTAACAAATCAGAGGTGGTAGTTCTTCTGGTCTCTTATAAGAGGTCAGAATAATAAGCTTGCCGGAAGAGATCTGTCTTAAGTGCCTTCTTGAAGACATCTAAGGTGGTGATAAGACAGATCTCTTCTGGTAAGTCATTCCAGAGTCTAGGGGCCGCAGCAGTGAATGTTCTGTAGGATGCCATATTGAGGACAGAGCAAGCTTGTTTTCTGCTACTCAGAGACTAGGACCCAGAGCAATGGATTCAAGTTACAGGAAAAGAGATTTCACCGAAACATTAAGAGGAACTTCCTGACATTGAAAGCTGTTTGACAGTGGAACACAATCCCTCGGAGAGTGGTGGAGTAACCTCCTCTGGAGGTTACAGAGACTGAATGGTCATCTGTCAGGAGTGCTTTGATTGTATATTTCTGCATGGCAGGGAGTTGGACTGGATGGCCTTTGTGGTCTCTTCCAACTCTATGATTCTATGGGGCAATACAGACAGGCGCAATGAGATGCCCCAACCCCATGCTAGGGTTGCCTCAATGTGGCCCATCTGCACCACAGGCAAACCCTAGCATGTATGGACAGCACCATTTTGAATGGCGCTGTTCATACGCATGTGCTGTGATGAGGTCAGAGCACGCACCTGACGTCATTGTGCCACAGGAGGGCTCCTATGGCACCCTTTCTGCAGCACTGAAAGGAGCTCCGAGATGGAGCTTCTTTCAGGAAGCACTTTTTCCCATGGCAACCAGATTGCTGCGGGAACAAAGCAAGGGAAAAAGGGGCTAGGAGGCCCCTTTATCCCTTGCCTCCACTGGTCGGGGTGTACTTGGGGCATAAAGCTCCAAGGACAGCCCTTTCCAGGCCACGGAGAAGAAGTGTTTTGCCCCTTTTCCACAGCCAGGTTAAGAGGCAGATTGGGGCCTCTGGGGCAGCCGGTGAGGCTGCCCTGGCCCCAATCTGCCACTCAAAGGGGTGGCTACAGACTGACCCTTTTGGGCGGTCTGTAAAACCCCTACGAGTTTTTATAATATAGCTTTTCCTATCACATCTTGCAACTACCTGACAAGAAGGTTAATATGCAGGGGGCTTCATATGCAGGGGGCTTCTTTGCAAAGAGCTGCTGTTTCTTGAAAGGCTACTGCTATTTGCATGCTTGCTTGCTCTCTCTGCTTGACGTCTATATTTATAAATACATTGGGGTTACAGAACTGCCATTTGAATCTACCACACTCTCTACAGAAGAAAGCCCCGGTGGCACAGTAGTTAAATGGCAGTACTGCAGCCACACACTCACAGCCACAAAGTTGTGAATTCGATTCCCGTCATGGACTCCAGTGTCAACTCAGCCTGGCACCCTTCCGGGTCACTAAAATGACCTACACATTCTAAACCACTTAGAGACTGCTTAGTTCAGTTTCAAGCAGTACAGAAATGCAGCTGTGACTGCTACAGAAGCATGGGTTCTCTATAAGCTTGTTGAATCCTGCTTAACATGAAAATACTTAAGTAACTAGAAACTGGTGGGAATTGGTGGCTTCTATATCAGTGGGGTGATGAACGTCCTTGGATTTTTAGTTTAAACTTTAAACTATCCAATGTACTCAGACTTACACACCAATTACTTCAACATCTTTCAAGTTTCAACTAAACCCTTGAATGTTTTCATGACACATTGATATGGAAGCCACCAGCTTCTGTTACTAGAATTCCAATGAACCAATATATTTTAAGTTTACAAAGCAACAATGAAGTATTAATCTTTAGACTATGGTTTGCATGTCCCTGAAACATACCCATATGATTCAATATAATTTAGATACACAGTATTTTTCATTCTTTACATTCTGCCAGCACATACTTAAAATGGCCAGATCAGCATGTCAAATAGCTCAGATAGATTGGTTGGGGTGAAATCTCCAAATTAAATAGGAAAGTAATGAGGGAGGTGATTGGCAGCTGCTTGCAGAGTGTCCGTGTACTTGTGTCCATTGAGTTTCCAGTGCAATGGGGGGGGGGTGGGGAGAAAGGTGCAGTGTGGCTCTTTTATGACAGGTCCTTACTCAAAGCAAGAGTGGGCAGAGTAGATTGCATGTCAGCTGTTGGCCTATTGTGGGATCTGGCAGTGTGGTCAGCATATTCTTCCCATGAAGTGGGAAATCTATATACTTTCGGCCTCAGGCCTTGACAAATAAAAATATCCCATGACAGATCCAGGTTCAGAATTGGCCATATGGTTGAGCATTATGAAAAATTAAGAGTACAAGGCATAGAAATGTGTGCACCCTTAGCCTCTGGCTTACACCACATCTACTTGAAAGGGCTGCACTGTTTCCCAGGAAAATAGAAAGTAGCCCTGCTTATTTCCAAACTTTCTGTATATATGAGGGAATAGGACACTTTTTGGGGAATTATGGATACCCACCCTAGTGACTTCATGGGTCTAGTGATGTCAGACATCATTGCCACATCTCTAACTTTCCCAAGTTCCAGTTTTGCCATCTGCAGTGGTGGCTCAGACAAAGCTATTCCAAGATGAGAATTTGTCACATAACCAATTATTACTGTGTTCCTTTCATTTTATGAGAAAAAACTGATGGCTGAGGCTAGAGTGACTTTTCCCTCCATGGTAGCCATTTTTCATTCAGCCATGTAGCCAGATGCCGAGAGGAGATGAGGAGAACAGCTGATGATTGTGGCTGGGGAACTGTTCAGCTCCTGACCTGCCTGCTTGTATCTCCTAGTGGCAGGAAGCCAAGAGCTTTTCATGGAACATGGGCAGCAGTTCCAGTACTGTGATTACCCAGGCTGATTCAAAGAGCTAAGGGCAACCTGTACAAAGCAAGAGAGAGAGAGACGACAACTATGTATTTCAATTAGAATGAGACAATGAGACAAATCTGGGAAGGATTACATTATCTGAATAGGCAGGGAAGTTTGACACAATGCCCAAAGCTATACAAGTGGAGAAGGGAAAAGGTTGCTTTCCCTTCCCAGCAATACTTCTTTCACCCACTCACCCCAGCTACACATCTCTTTTTTCATTCCTCTTATGGAACAAAGGCTGGTCAGTTTTATATTAAACACACACACATAAATGCAGAGAGAAAAGAGAGAGAGAGAGAGAGATGCAACACAAATTTGAACAAAAATTGTATTTTAATAATTTATGTGTATAAATGCAAAACTTAAAGATTGTAATTTAAATAGAAATACAACATAACTTCCCTTTATGACACAGAAAGACGCAAAGTGACCACTGTACCTTCCCAGTCTGCTGTCTAGGTAATGTTAATGAGAAACTTCAAATCTCTGCTATTCCTTCTTACGGTTCTTTTTTATTTTTAAACTGGACTTGGATTGGGTGACCTTTCATAGAAAGAGGATATCTTAAAGATGAGGACTGTTCTCTAACTAAGGTCCCCAGATCTCAGGGTGTGGAGTCTCTGTTCCAGTCCTCAGGGAAGGGGAGGGAATCTATGGGTGAGAACTGCCTTGAAAAGTGTGTGTTTATGTATTTTCTTCATTTATTAGGCTTTATGTTTTTATTTGAATGCTGTACTCTGGGCAACTGTGGTGGTTGATGCTTAATGATAACATCATGCTTAACCCCTGTGACATCACAAGAGATCATCTCTTGGTAACAAATTATGGTCTTAAAATCTCAGGGTCTGGGATAGTTTTGACCTGGAAACCCTATCTTTCTGATGGCTCCTCAAAAAAAAAAGAAAAAGAAAAAGAAAAAGGAAAAGGAAAAAAAGGAAAAAAAAGACAGTCTTTAAAGACAGGAGGCCACCATATTTTCTCTGACCTTCTGCTGATTATAGCAAGTACATTTGTTTACCACTTCCGCTTACTATGATTTAGCTTTTTATTTTACCTCCCACCTTCTCCTCTTGTCTTGGTCTCTGCATCTACTAATTTTTTCCTGTTTTGCTCAAGTGCTTTTTTCACCTCTTAACAGGGATTATTTGAGACTTGTAAAAGAGATTTAAAAGACTATCTTTGTGTTTATTCTACTAATTTATTAAAGTATCTTATGCCTGATATGAGGAAGAGTTATTTCTTTAAGATTTTCTTTCTAGTTTTCAATTTAATTTACCAAATCTACTGAAATATGTGACTGTGAATGTATTGGAGGAATATTTAGAAAGAGCTCACTTTGCTGGAATGAGCAAAATGTTCTTCTGAAAGAAGTACTTAGGGTTGATGAAATATTTTGGTGACTATTTGGTGAATTCGCCAAATATTCAACATGAACAAGAACATTCTCCTGGTCCTTGTCTTCATCTCTCTCCTGCTCTTCTGTTGATGGACTAAATGACAACCAAGAGCACAGAATTTCTCCATCAACGCATCTATAGTGTCCAGATTCAAACAAAAATCCACCAAACAGTGAAACCTTTATTGGCCAACTTTATTGGCCAGCTTTCGAAGGTCCACTGGCTTCTTCATCATGCAAGATGTTATAAACCAAACAGGAGAAAAATTAGAGATGTTAGTAAGATGACTGCATTTTGTAGTTTCTGTCCTTAGTTAAGATGGTATGAGGAGGGTAAATTTTGGCGGCTGGCTCCTACTCCTTCTGGCCATGTGGGAACTGGGAGTTTTTCAGAGTCCAGGAAATTTAAAGTTTAAAGTATGGATGGTTTCTACTGGGGTGCATTCTTCTTCCACTGGACGAGGCTGCCATGCTCTGGTCAGTTACCTCCAGGTCTATACTCTCAATGAATAAGGCAATCTCTGTCTCAGTACCCAGGATCGAGAACTGGGTACAAAGGTCTCCTATCATACTGAAGAGGGATCTTCAGCAGCATCCTACTCCAGTGGGATGAGGGTCTGTAAGTTTCCTTTATTTTGTCCGGGACCACTCTTTCTCATGATCAGGCTGCTTTTCTAGAACTAACAAAATATATTAGATATCAAAGTCCTCATCCTCATTAGAGGAGAAAATATAAAAGGCTAGATCCTTAGGGTCTTTATCATAGGGTTCTTACAGCATAGATCCATGCCTCCAATGTATGGTCCTTACCTTTTCTTTTCTTTTCTTTTCTTTTTTCTAAAGGCATGGTGTGTAACACAGTTTTATTTGTCCAAATGGTAGCTGACTTCATACCTAATGCACCTGGCCTTTGGGCAGTGCACAGACACAGTAACCTATCCTGGGCCCAGCATGTAGCCAGATGGTCCTATACCCTCCAATTGTCCCAGTTTAACAAGGAGAATCTCAATTCATCTTCTATCATTGTATGTTTTTAACTGTGTTTAAGGCAATCTCACGTTCTCTCTCCTCTTCCCAATTTCTCCTTTTCCTTGACTTATTACAACTGCTGAAAACTGAGTTCAAAGTGTATTTTGTAGACAATTAACTTAGGCAGAGGAGAGGAAGGATGAAATCTTATTCTTCCCTGTAGGCTCAGGCAAAAGCAAATTGTTGCAGCCTCTCCTAGATGGCTTGTTCTTCCTCAATAATAACTTTTTCCCACCTTGATATACTGTGATGTTACCTGGCCACACATATTCTAGTTTTCATCTGTGAAATGTTGGAAGGTATGGGAGCCAGGGAAAAGATTTAGATTGACTGGACCTAAAAAGGCAGATGAAAAAGCCCCCTAGCCTGGAATGAGAGTGGGACAATATATCTTAATCAGCCAAGAGGTTCAAAGACTGCTAGGCTTTACCAGACCATGGTTTTGGCAAGGCCTAATCAAGGAAGGGATGCAAGGACTCCCTAACATGTTACATCATTCAGGGTCTATTAGAACAGAAAGAGGACTGTTAGGCCTAAATAACAGTAATACAACCTCAGGGCTAAATTAGATATGACACTGAATGCATGCTTGCATTTATTCTATTTTTCCCCCAAATAGCATCTATGGACTTTATCACATATGGGGGGAACTGGGGGTTTAAACGAGCATTATCCAGTAATATTTGTGCAATCACTGTGAAGATTTTCACATAGGAAATCCCATGAATAATTTGTTGCTGATTATTCCCAAAATAAGTCATCTTTAATTGTGATGGTGTGTGACAATCTTTACTGTGATCGCATGACAATCACTGGATAATGCCCATTTAAACCCCAAATTTTCCCTGTGTGATAAAGTCCTATACGAAGGGGGAGATGGCAATCAAGGTTGTACCAACAGAGACTTTTTTTCTCCTAATAAAAACCTTCCTGATGAAGGTGCTGTTAACATGAAAGATAGCACATTACCTTCTAGTGCTACCAATAGGAGTTTTTCCTTGGGCTAATAGTTTCAGTGAGCTATTTCAATTAGGACTACACACTATTTCATATCTCATATGGTTGTTATTTTGAAGAAAGAAAGTTAGATGTATTAAATATAGCCTTGTATTTAAATGTATGTATAGTTGTTAGTCCCTGCTAGAAGGGATAGGTTGAATCAGTGGGAATGGCTTAAGTCAACACTTCACCTGTAACTTGTTGGTTGGCCCCAGCAAGAGTGGACCTGTTAAATCAATTGCTGGATGTGAGTCAAAACAAAAGTAGAGCTAACTGATTCAATGGCACACCTCTAGCTGGGATTAACAGTACAATTTAGGCTATTTATCTAAATTCCATTGGTTCAGTGGGTTTATGTTAGTTGAGACTAACAATCAGATTAGTCCCAACTAACTATATTTATAATTATAAAATTCGTATGACGAAAGTATAGCCTGTAAGTCACATGTGGCTCCCAGAGCCTACAGCTTTGGCCCTGATGCCCTCCACCAATTTCCAACCCCCTCCCCCCAATCTTCTATTGAAACATTTTTTTTTCCTGCTGCAATATTTGGGTAATTTCTCCCTTCAAGTGGTGCCATATGCCCCCTCTCATGAATTCAAAAATGTGAAAGAAACCTCCCCATCCATCCAAACTGTTCTAGAATCCCTTGTAGCTCTCAAATAATTTAATTTTCCCCAGTGTTTTCATTACAAAATGGTGATAGAAAGTGATGCATATCACTTCTGGTCACTATTTTGAAGGAGATAATTAAGAAAAATGGTATTTGTAGCACACTGGGAAAATGGTACACAGGGGGATCAAGAGCAGAAAATTGGCTCCTGGGCACCACACAGTTGCCTACCTCTGTTACAGTAAAATCTTACATGTCTGTTTGTCCTGCTTACCTCTGCTGAGGACAGCACAGCAGGGGGATATATAAAGGAATAGTTCAGAATCCAGTCTTATGGTCACACAATGTCAGTCAGTCACAGCAAAGGGCAGAGGCAAGAGCATTGTCACAAGGCAAGTCCAGAGGTCAGATAACCAGAGTCATGAATCAAAGAGCAAGGAACACAGGAACAACAAGGCTGCAAGAGTGGTTGTCTGCTGCAAAGAATATCTGCAGCTGGAGGTCTAGCCTGGAAGAACACCTCAAAGACTCCTTGACCTGTCTTCTATCCACAAGTCCTAGCACCTGCAGCCTAGAGTCCCTAGAGTCTGTTTCCCCCTCTGCAGCCAGGCAGCCCCAGATCTGCTGTCTCAGCCTCCTCCGTGTCTTCAGAGTCCTCTGACTATGCTTCTGATCCATGGCACTGTTCAAAGTTCACTCCATTGACTTCAGTGAGACTTAGCCCTAGGAAAATGGGTATAGAGTTGAATAATATCATATCTAGCCTGGCCATTATAGAAAAGAATGTGGGGATATGAATTACAAAACTTTAGGGAATGCACGCACAAAAGCAATATTTTTAGAGGTCTAAATTTCCCACCTAAAAGCAATTATAGGGACAATGCTTAGGCAATAATTTTCCAAGGGCACATAACTAGGCAATAGGGACAGTTTGGGGCACATGTTGAAGAGCTTAATCAATACACTTTCAAAATTCTATATATTTTCTTGTACTCAAAGGGATTCTTTATTCAGAGCATGTTGGCAGGTCTTTGGGCTGCCTTAACATTTTGGATTGCTGCCAAACCCTACTGAAGGGCCCATACATCTTAAGGAAAGCTTTACCTTTCAAATTTACAGTCTGAATCTTTCACTTCCTTTTTTACTTTCTGCTTAATAGGAATCTCTTACTTGCTTGTCCCACCTCAACCAGTACAAATTAATGTAGTCCTGTGACAGTACAGGAATTCCCAAGGCTGAAATGATTTTTTTTTCTATTTTAATTTGCATTTCTCTGCCCCTAAATTGCAACTATTATGACAGATTGCAGAATACACTTTGTTTTAACTAGGTCCCTGCAAGCTACCAGCCAGTATCATATGCAAAAGACACTCAACATTAAAGAATGGGGAATTTGGGAATTTGTATGAATTGCCAGAAGCAAAATGACTTAGCAGTTCTTCAACATTTTGTTTTGGAGTGAACTGGAGACATTTTGTCGCTCTCTTTGTTAAATTATTAGGAGTTACAAATCTTTCCTAAGACATATAAAATCCATATAGGTAAAGCACACAGAAAGTTATTGCTAAATCAGTTTAAATGGTTTAAAATCAGTTTAAAACTTATCCATTAAAAAGGCAATAAACAAAAAAAAGTAACGCTACACTAAAAGCCATTTGTTTTTAAACAATTTCTAAAGGCTTGCCAGGTTTTGGTTTTTTTTTTTTTTTAAAAAAGACTTTGCCTACCCAGAGAAGGACTACCAGTCTTGCCTCCCATGGAAGGAAGCTCAGGAGCAGTCACAGACAAGGTTCTCTTCCTCATTTCCATCAGATGTCTTTGTGAGGGTGGCAGAACTGGAAGAAGGGCATTTTCTGAAGATCTCAAAGTATAGGAGGTTTTTATAAGAGAATACAGTCTTTCAGACATGAAAGTCTTTATAGCCACCACTTTGAATTTGTGTCCAGAAATAGACCAATAGCCAGTGGAGTTGTCATAAAAAAGGGAGTGGTTTGCTCCCAGTAACCAATCCCATTCCATAGTCTAGCCAACAGCTAGTTTGAACCAGCTGAACTTTCTGAGTACTATTCCACACAGAGGATGTGAGTTCTGCATTAATAGATCTCAATCTACCTCAATAGTATGCAGACCTGGAAACAGTTCTTTCTAGGAAAGTCCTTTTTGGGATTAAACCTACCAGATTCCCCTAGACAATAGTCTCCTTCCTTGGAGGTCTTTAAGCAGGGGCTGGATGGCCATCTGTCGGGGATGCTTTGATTTGGAGTTCCTGCATGGCAGGGGGTTGGACTGGATGGCCCTTGTGGTCTCTTCCAACTCTATGATTCTATGATTCTATGTAAAATTTCCAAGCTCATATCTTACCTTAGTGAATGTTCAAATTCCTCCTCATGCTTTGTTCTCAATCTGACATAAATTAGTTTGGCTTTCAATTTTATCTTTACAAATTGCCTAATCAAAGAATGTAAGAATAATAAAACCATAGTGTTTTCAAATGAGATGCTGCTTTGGAGGTCACACAGTTCGTGCAGGGATCTTGTAACAATAGTATTCCTGGTAGTTGGTTAGCTTTTCAGCCTCTACTTAAGTACAGTACCTACAGCAAAGTGGAGACCTCTGTCTCCTGAGGCCTTCTGATCCATTGTTTAAGCTCTTTAGTATTATCACTTTAGTCTTCACCTCACTCAGAACAACTTTATTTCAAGGCTTAATCCTTGGAGTGCCTCTCTATCATTCCTGCATGATAAACTGCCTTATTTGAAGAAATTTTATTTGGAAATTATAGTGTTATAAACATTAGAAAACTGCATACTGAGCATGCACAATCCATTACCTTCCTTGATAACTTAAGACTGCAGCCCAAGTGTGATTAATGTTCCCAGGTGTGGCTATTTGTTAGTACTTCTGGAGAAATTATAAATGGGAAAAAATCAATATCATCTCATTCACTGAAGATTTTCACAGTTCAAGAATTCTATATCACAGGCACAGCTATCATGTGACAGTGGAGAAAAATTACAGGGAAAATAACGTTATAATTATTATTATTATTATTATTTCTATGTCCCACCTTTCCATCAGATCAAGACGGGATTACAGCAATGAAATACACACAATACAACCGATAGAATAATAAAAATAAAAAACTAATACATTAACATGTGCACACAATACAATATCAATAAATAGTTCACAGTATCACCTATGCATAACATCAATTTAACTCATGCAATACAATATCAATGGGCAAATCCACAATATAAACATAGTCAATTACAGTTACAATACAATTACAATAAGCATAGGTCTATCAATTACAAATCCTCAAGTCCTCCACAGGGCGGGAAAGGTGTTCCGGCACCGGCGCTGTTGGGGGGAAGTCCAGCAGGCCGGCATTTTATGGAGCGCCACTCCCACCGGTGCGCCTCCCCTCCCAAAGTCCTCCGCAGGCAGCAAAAGGTGTTCTGGCGCTGGCGCTAAATAGCCCAGATGTTCTGGCCTCTCCTCCTCCTCTCTCAGGACGCTGCATCTCTGTGAGGGCAAGGGTGGCTGGGGAGCTAAATAGCCCAGGTGTTCTGGCCTCTCCTCCTCCTTTCTCAGGATGCTGCTTCTTATACTTCCATAATGAAGAGGTTTTGCATTTTTCCAAAGGCTCTCTCTAATATTTCCTTTTCTGTGTTCTCCCCCCCCCCCCGCCCATCACCATTGTTAAGGTCTGCATTGGCTGGACAGCTCTGGGAGCAGCCTGGAGTATGCTGCCACTGGAATTACCTTGAATTTACCATATTACTTGGCCGCTCTGGAGTAATGTCACATCACCCCCATTTTAAAATCTTTACACTGGCTGCCAGTCTGCTTCCGGGCACAATACAAAGTCTTGGTCATTACCTTTAAAGTCCTATATGGCTCGGGCCCAGGTTACCTGAGGGAACGCCTCTCCCTACATAATCCATCCCGCACCCTAAGAACTAACGATAAGAAATTGCTAAATTACAAGCACACGAGATTAACATCCACATCTCGTTCAGCATTCTCAGCTGTGGCTCCAAAGTTATGGAATGACCTGCCGGAAGAGTTCCATCTGATACCTACATTGGAGGCATTCAAAAAAGCACTAAAGATGGACCTCTTCTGGCGAGCATACCTACCTGACCTTATCTAATTCCCCCACTGAACTAGAATTACCCCCCAGGATATGTTGTTGATGTAATTTATTGATTTTAATCTGTTATATTGTTATATTGAATTTTATTGTATTGTATTTATTTAGCTGTGTTGTAATCCCGCCTCGATCCACAGGGAGAAGTGGGAGATATAAATTATTATTATTATTATTATTATTATTATTATTATTATTTGGGGTGGCTATTCACACATATGTCCCACTGTGCTGCCCACCACCAGTGCAAATTGCTCCATATTATGCCAAAAATGAAGTGACAAGTGTTGATCACATGATTGGGCACTTTGTTCTGACATCAGAGGGAACGACTCAGAGGGAACAAGAGAAGATCTGAAGCAAAAGGTGAATTGTTATAATCCATTTCAGGAGTAGTACATTTGGCTCTCCTTATCCACAGATTTTTTTTATCCATGGATTTGACCATACATGGCTTGAAAATATTTCTAAAAAGTATAAATTCTAAATAGCAAGCCTTGATTTTCCATTTTATATATACGGCACCATTTTGTTCTGCCATTATATTTAATGAGACTTGAGCATACATGGATTTTGTTATCCACGGAGGGTCCTGGAACCATACCCCAGCAGATAACAAGGGCCTACTATATAATGTAGTTTGGGTGCTGAACTAGCTGTACATTGTCAGAATAGTTTGCACCAAAATTGTGGGTGAGTGGACCCTGAGTCATTTGGACTGATCACCATGAGGATGGGGGTAGTATATGTTATTTGGTCTGTGCAAACATTATTGTTGTTGTTGTTGTTATTTATATAGAGCTGTAAATTTACACAATGCTGTACATACAATTGTAAATTAGACGGATCCCTGCCCTCAGGCTTACAGTCTAAAAGAGCCAACACAAAAGGAAGAGGGGAATTTGGTGGGAAGGGGATGAGTTCCAGTGGTTCTTCTCTCCCTCTAGGGCCAGGACCAAGGCAGATGGACTGGAGGGAGGGCACGGCTTCTTAATACATAGTTAGAAGGAGGCATCCTGGGGCAGATGGCACAATCCTGGGAATGCTTCCCTAAACAATATAGTCTTTAACTTAATTTTGAATCTGGTTAGAGAAGTGATGAGGTGCACATGTGGGGGAAGAAGGTTCCAGGAGAGAGGGGCAACAAGTGAGAAGGGACGAATCCGGGACAGGGCAGTGGAAATCCTCGGCTGGGACAGGAGACCTTGACTACCAGAACATAGGGTACAAGAAGGAGTGTGAAGAGAAAGAAGTTCAGACAAGTAAGGAGAGGCCAGTCCATGGAGGGCTTTGAAAGTCACTAACAAAAGCTTGTACTGGATGCAGAAGGGGAAGGGGAGCTAGTGAAAGGAGGATAAAAGAGGAGAAACATGGTCAAAGTGTCGAGCGGATGTGATTATACATGCAGGCATGGCCTAAATCTTTATTTTGTCACCAGAACATAACAATAAATTTAGAATACTGCAAATTTGTTGCTCAATCGTTATTATCTCTGTTGCTCTCTCTGTCTCTTTTGTCTTTATTGATAAATGATCCACTTCTGTTTTTAAGTCTCTAATTTCTTCTGTTATATTATCTATTTTCTTTGATACCTCTTCTACTTCCTTATGCATATCTACACGTAGCTTTTCTCTAGTCTCTTTTAATTCTTCTCTTATTTCCTTCTTAAAGGTTTTTTTAAATTCTCTTAATTCTTGCAAAATCATAACATTAATGTCTGTCTGCATATTTGTAAATTCTGAGGATTCCCCTCTTATATTAGAGAAGCTTTGAAATTGCCCTTGTGACTGCAACTTTGATCTTGTACCAGAAGCCATTTTTAAGTAGAAGACACAAAATAAAACAAAACAAAGTTCTCTCTCTCTCTCTCTTTATCCCTTTCCCCCCCCTTTTTTGTTTGCTTTTTGCTTATTCAACACATATCAACCATTATCTTTTACAAACATAGCCCGTATGTCAAAGAATAAGAAGAAGAGTCCTCTCCAAATATAAATAAAACCGATCCGTATATATAGAATTAAACTATATAAATCCTATTGTCTTACCGGAGTTTTATCCGTGCTTTCACGGGGATATAGAGAGATTACTATTGCAAGCTGACGCCCTGAACAGGGCTACCACCAAAAAGCAGTGGTTGCTCTACGGTTTCTAGCCCCTCACAAATCCTTTAGCATCACATAGATGTAAAAGACCCGTATCAAAGTCAAAAAACCCTGACGAGCCCCATTGAAATTTCTCCCCTTTGCAGAGAAATTAACCCCTAAGATATCTAGGTTGGAGACCAACCTAGATTCTAAAGGAGTCTGCACTTGGTGGAATGGTAAGCAAGGTTACCGGGAACCCTACACTACCCAATGCTTGCTATTGTAATCCCTCAAAAAAAAGAAAAAAGGCTGATGCTGACCCGGAGTACACTTTAAAATTTAGATGATTTTATCTGGGGGCCGGCTCAGGCCACGCCCACAAAGCTCTCCCTCGCTGCTCAGCCGCCGGGGAAACAGATGGTCCTGGGCTGGCTTTATAGCCCTGCCCAAAGGTCTCCTCCACGCTGCTTTGCTGCTGGGTGTGGTTGGTCCGGGGGTTGACTCAGGCCACGCCCACAAAGCTCTCCCTCCTATGGGTGCATAGGGAATATATAAGAAGACCCCTGCTTAAAATAATCTAGAATTCTGTTTAGTTCAGTGGTAAAAATATGTTTTGCATACAGAAGACACCAAATTTACTTCCTTTTATCTCCAGGTAGAACTGAGAATGATTCCTGTCTTGCTCTTAAAAAGATAAGAGCAGCCATGCTGGATCAGATCAGAGCCCTACCTAGTCCAACATTTTCTTTATGCAATGCAATGGCCAATCTTTTGGCTGTGGGAAAGTCACTGTCAATCAAACCAGGGGCTGGGAATATTTGGTCCTTCAGAAATTCTGAATGATAATATCTATAATCCCCACTATTGACTATTGTGGTTGGGGCTCCTGGGAGAGGATGATCAAAATTTCTGAAGGAGCAAAGGTTCTCCATCATTGGTGTAGACTACTAAACTGGATAAACCTTACACCACATCTGGGTACCTATCAACAGTGGGCAATCACATGCTTCCTGGAAAGTTGAAAGTGGACAAAGTTGTTATGCCCATGAAAGATCCAGCATGCTCCTCGATTAATCAATGTCACTTGAGGCCCATCAGGACTCAGTGGCCCATGGTGCCTATTACTAGGCCTGAAGCCTTCACCAGTCATCACCATTCCATATCAGCCTCCTTGTGTCCTAAGATCTTGACCAGAGGTTTTTTGTTTTTTTTTAACTGTGTATTCACGGGCACTGATTCTGCAAAACTTAAGACCTTAAGACTTTTTGTTTTGTTGGCATTTATATTGTCATGTTCCCTAATCACATTTTGAGTAGATCATATTGGGCTGATCTAGACTGGCAAAAAGGGGTGTGTTCATGCCTGCATGAAAGTGTAGCTTTTAGAGGACCCACACTGAAAGTTTGGCATGGACACACTTCTTTTGCATTTTAGAGGGGAAAAAGCAGCTTTAAAAAGGAGCTGCTTTTCCCAGCTTCTTTTTAAAAAGGGTGTAACAGCGCAGCTGTGTCTAAATGCTGCAGTGCAACTGTGCAGTTTTTTAAAGCTCCCAAACCCTAGCTCCAGCCCTAATCCGAACCCTAGACATGTGCAGTAGGGATTCTGGGATGTTGTAACTGTTATGCAACTGCGCATAAAATGTCAATTCATTCATAAAATAAAGAAGTTTATTCATAAACTTAAATTGTAACGGATTTAATATCTTTTTAAGGGGGGAGGGATGCAGTTTGTTTTATTGATGTAATAGTATTTTAATGTGTAAGCCGCCTCGATTGATCTCAAAGGGGTGGGGTAATAATAATAATAATAATGGGGTTCATTCATGGTGCACTGATGTAACTGCACACTTTAAAAAGGGAAGTGAAACCACAATGGTAATTTGACAGATCTTCATAACTGCACAGTTCATGTGTGATGTACCAGTGCAACTGCACAGTTTGCAGCCGGAAACAACAACAAAAAAATATTAAAGGTTCAGTGTGGCCAAAAGCCCCATTCATTGCCACCCGTGCAGCTATTCCGCCTATGTTTCTAGCATCCTGACAGCTTCCAATGTAGTTGCTGAGCAACAGAAAAGACTTCAGATAAGTCATCCCCACACCTCCTCAGTGTAGCTGCCCTATGCCTTTTTATTACACACCTGGGACTTGCAGTGCAGCTGCTAAGTATTAAGGAAAAGGCAACTTCATGTCGCCCTTTCCTGCCAATCTAGAAAGCCCCATAATGACTAACTAAAGCTTTTTTTGTTGTTGTAAATTTTTGTCTTACTGCTTTCCCCTGAAAGAAGGGGCTCCCCATTAGTTATAAGCCAATGTCCCTTCACTTTAAGTCTCTCTAAATTAAATATCTGAATGAGATAGTATTTTGATTCTTGGCATACATCTAAACATACACATGTTCCAAAATATCAGCATGTGACTGCCCTCCTCTGCCCATCAAGATAAGTTAGTGTTGCTAGATGTAAAAATAAAAGAGTTTTGTGACACCTTAAAGAGCAACAAATTTATTGTGGCATAAGATTTTGTGGACTGAATCCCACTCTATTGGATGGACAATAAATCTGTTAAGTCTATAAGGTGCTCTGATACTCTTTATTCTATTTATTGCAAGAGACTTAACACGGTTGCCCTCCTGCATTGATTTTGAATGTGTTTTTGAGTTTAATCTATTCTGTATGTGCTGTCAGATAGACCAAGCATTTGAGGCAGTCTTCCCCATTCTAGTATTTTCCTAAATGGGTTGGATAACAACATCCAAACCCATTAATACTCTGGGATGCTGGCCAGCACAGATGTTTTATGGTGCCCAATGAATACATTTAAATAGTGTGACTACAAAGCATTTTGGTGTAGCTGGTAATTCTACAAGATGGAGGTAAGATTTCCTGCTCACCATTACCCACAGCCTTCAGTGCAAAACCCATATAATAGGCACTGGAACGTTTTAAAGTTGTAATTCAACAAATCTGGAGGGCATGATGTTCAGGATTTTCTCTTTCTTTTAAAGAATGTTGCACATGTTCAAGCAAGAGCTCCCATAAAGGTGCATGTCCCTGTTAAAATCATGATGTACTGAGGTAAAAAGAGCACACTGACACACTGATGCTGCAGCTTATTGCCCCAGGGATTCAAAATTTCAAAATCTAGATTGTATTGTGTCACAATCCAGACTGTGATCCTGGAATAAGGCAAAGAGTGGCATACATAGAATTCTTGGTGATAGTATATGCTTTTTCAAGACCCTGGGAGTGCCCACTGTTCTTATTATATTCTTTTTTTATCCAACGTAATAAGGTGCTAGGGTTTTGCAGGGCAAAGGGAAAGAGTGATGGGGTGATAGAAAGGGTGGACATGCCTTGCAGGTGCTGGAATTGTACAGTTACAAAGGCTCAGGCCAAACTTTGGGATAATTTAGCATTCAAGTCATCCCTCATTATCCCTGACCCCAAAGTTACAATAGCTAGGGATTGTTGCCTCCAGCAGTAAGATAAACACCCTGAGGCAGCTGAAGTATAATGCTAAAGTGTAAAGTGCAAATCTTCAGGAGAACTCAGGAAGGAAGAAGTCCTTCAGCCCAATAGTTTTCTAGTCCATTGACTACTACCCAGAGGGAATACTCTAGGATAATATCTAGTCTAAGATAACATGTCTGCATAATATTTGTGTATGTTTGGGGTCCAAATCTAGAAGAAAGACAAAATATCAAACATGCAATTGTATGTGTTTAAATTGAGATAATATAGTGAGGAAGACTCAATAGGTGAGTTGCTGGTGGAAAGCTGCAGGAATCCTATCCTCCTTTGTTCCTTCTTCCACCTTCTCAGTAAGAAGGCAATAAAAAGCCTGGATTGGTTTCTGTTTGATCTGGTTGGCAACCCAGATCCTTAATGCCTTCTGTCTTCTTTCAGGTGTCTGTGATCAATAAAATATTAGAATGTGCAGGCATAATTTTCATATCCTAAGTATAATGTATTCCAAAGTAGTAAAATCGGCCTTTTTGTTGTAAGGTGAATCAGATGGCTTATCAATGTGTAAAACAGTCTTTGTTCAGCTCCTCCTATTCTAAATCTGTGGAAATATATTTGTGGTGAAAGGTGGTGAAATGAGAAGAAAGGGATTGTTAGGGAACATGTCTGCATAATATCTTCATATATTTTGGGTCCAGATGTAGAAGAAAGACACTGAGGAAGGAAGAAGTCCTTCAGCCCAATAGCTGTCTAGCCCATTGACTACTACCCAGAGGGAATAGTCGAGGATAATATCTAGTCAAGGATAACATGATATTTGTGTATGTTTTGGGTCCAAATCTAGAAGAAAGACACAGAATCAAACAAACATGCAATTGTTTGTGTTTAAATTGAGATTATACAGTGGGGAAGACTCAATAGGTGAGCTATTGGTGGGCAGCTGAAGGAATCCTGGTCCTCCTTGTTATGGGTCTTGGAGGAATAGACCAGATTGTCCTTCAAACACAGGAAGACTTAAAACATAGCATGGTATTCTAATAACCTTTCATGTAGAATGGTGATACACAGCTCTCAGGGCTCATATATTCCTGGACCTTTTACTAGGTCTTCACAGTGGAAGGCTAGTTTAGAATACGTTCATCCACAAACAGCCATCATTATAACTGGGCTTGCTACTTCATTTCCATATACAAAAGATTTTGAATTAGAATTGACATTTTCACATACCAAAGGCGTATATATGTCTGTCCTTGGCTTCCACGCCAACAAATGTATGGAGTCGACTAGGGGAGTTGGGGATTGGAGGCACCGAGCTCCGGTAGTTCCGGTCCTTTCTCTTCAGGAGATCTCAAAGGGTGAGGCTTGGGGACAGTTGCTCTTCTAAAATCGAGCTTAATCATGGCGTCCCCCAGGGCGCCATCCTGTCCACAATGCTATTTAATATCTACATGAAGCCACTGGGTGAGATCATTCGGAGGCATGGAGCTCAGTGTCTTCAGTATGCTGATGACACTCAGATATATCTCTCCATGACCAGATTGTCAGCTCAGACTTCAGATGACGTCTCTCCTCTTAATGACTGTCTTGCAGCGGTAATGGATTGGATGAGGAAAAATAGGTTGAAATTTAATCCAGACATAATGGAGGTACTAGCAGTTACAGGCCCGAAGCCAGGTTTGGGAATACAATCCCCAGTCCTCTCCTCAAAGGACTCTGTTTGCAGTCTGGGGGTGCTTCTTGATTCGTCACTTCGCATGATGAGTCAGGTGAATGCGGTGGTCAGGAGTGCCTGTTATCAGCTTCGGCTGATATGCCAGCTGAGCCCCTACCTGGACTTAAAGGACCTGGAAACAGTGCTGCACGCTTTGGTAACCTCACGTTTGGATTTCTGCAATGCGCTCTACATGGGGCTACCCTTGTGCCTAACTCGGAAACTTCAATTAGTCCAAAATATGGCAGCCAGGCTTGTCAGCGGAACATCTAGGAGAGAGCATATTACACCTGTGCTTAAAGCTCTCCACTGGCTGCCGATCAGTTTCTGGGCGCAGTACAAGGTGTTGGTTTTAACCTTTAATGTCCTACATGGCTTGGGTCCATCTTATCTTAGGGACTGCCTCTCCCTGTATGAACCCCCTCACACACTTTGGTCCTCTGGGAAGAACTTACTGCAACCCATGAAGACTAGGCTGGCGCAGATCTCCCAGAGGGCCTTTTCAGCTTCTGCTCCCAGGCTATGGAATGGCCTGCTGGACAAGATCTGTCTTATCACAACGTTAGACTGTTTCAAAACAGCTTTAAAGATGCATCTCTTCTGGCAGGCCTTCCCAAAAACCATATAATCTTCCTGGCTCCTAAAAATCTTCTAGCCACTTCCCTGACCCCCTATACCCTGAAGTTAGCCTATGCTGTGGCCAGCACCATGGGTTTTAATATGTGTAATATGTCTGTTTTATTTGCACTTGATATTAATTAGATTTTAATTTATTATAGTTTAATTCTGTTTTAATGGGCAGGAGGTTGGGGATGGGATTGTTGAATTATTTTAACTGCAACTGTTTTTAATTTCTGCTGTACCTAGCCTCAATTGTTTTGACAGAGGGGTGGGTAAGAAATAAAATCTATTATTATTATTATTTGAGGAAGTAGACTGAAGTCTGCATAAGCTCATGCTGCCAACTTCATTCTTTCAGTTAGTCTCAAAGGTGCTACAAGATTTCTCTGCATACTTTATAAACAATAGTCTTTATTTGGCAAGTGGTCAGAACACACTTTTGTCTTCTCTTGATAAAAAGAAGGGCAGCTTGAGGCTTCATTGTTAGTGGAATGGTGAATTTGCCCCAAATTTTAATACAGATACACCTCAATGAACAAAGCATATAATAAAGAATCTGATTTTTAAAATCTTTTTATGGAAACTTAACCCAGCCATCTCTTTTCTTGTCTTCTATGTAGCTGGAAGTTGTTTGTTTGTTTGTTTGTTTATGCAACATTGGCATTGGGAGAATGGTAAAGGGAGGCTAGGGAAAGACAGAGATTTAGTATTGGATTGCATGAACATATCTGCAATGAATAATGCAATAAAGCTAGACCTGGGAAAGAATGAGATTTTATTCTGGATGATCCTACTGTATGTGGCTACATACAGCAAGCAAGGTAAACAGTTGCCTACCGAATCACTTAGTGAGCATGTGTGAAGCACAAAACAGAAAGATTGATAGGTTTCTGGCACCAAAACGGTAATCATACAAAAAGTGGAGGCCGTTGGAAGACAGAAATCATCCCAGGAAGGAAATCATAATGTATTTTGGAAGATGCTTTCAGGTGGTTTGCACAAGAATCAACATTTTTTGTTTACTTCTCCAAGGCTTACCTGGCCCAGTTATTTCATTTCACACATGCATAATGTTAGTTTTGATGAGAAGTCTGCTGAAAAATGTTTAGCCTTCCATTTTCTGTGTGGTGTTGGAGATTATCCTTATTCTTTTAATGTTATTTCTGACTCTGGCACCAAAGCTTCTATTACTGAAGTAAAGCCCAGAAACATGTCTGCTTTGTTAACTAAGGTATACCTGTATACATTTTACTAGCACTATTCAAGGTTCTGAACCTGTTGAGGTTTCAGCACTTTGGACAGTATCTTTACAGCATGTATCAATAACTGAAGGAGGTATCAAAGTGCTGAAGCAGGTTCACCATGTTACATAGTTTCTTTAAATTTCCGAGTAAAATCCAGAGGAGATTTAACACCATACTGACAAAGGACCCATGAGCCACTACTGTTTGAAAGTATCCTCTGTTTGAAAGATAAGAAGGAAGTACAAGGGCTTCAAACTGTTCATCCACTTTGATCACCTAGACAATCAATTTCCCCTCTGTGGCTAGCTGTACTTTTCACTTACAATATTCTTTCTTAATTTACATGTATAGATATAAATCATCACATGAAGAACTAGGATACACATGTGTCCTTTTTCTCCTCTATTGGTGATGCATTTCCTCTTTTCTTTTGGCAAAAAACAAAAAAAATAGTGATGTAATTCTTCACTAAGCTTCTTCTTGATGCTAGGATTGAGTAATTTCAGCTATTTCCTACTGTGAGAAGGCCTTGAAAACCACTCAGTTTTCAAAGGCTATCACAATTGGAATTTGTTCTGTGCAAAAAATGGACATGGTTCTTTTGCACAGAAAACAGCATTTTCTGTATGGGAAAGAATATTTCTATGCAGAAATATAAATTCTTGCACATTAAATGATGTTTTCTATACAAAGCATCCATGTGCAAATTTTATATAGAATAATTCCCCAATTATAGCATTTTATGCACAGAAAAACATCATATATATCTGCACTGAAGTATTATTTTACATTAAGAAAATGATGTTGCTTGTGCAAAATAAACATGTTGTTTTCTGTGCAAAACAACTATGAGTGCAAAAGTTCTAAACTGCAAAGGTTCTCATCACTCCAGGATTTTTCTCATCAGGGTTTCTCAATACTTAAAAAACATGTTTGTTTTTTAACATTTTTGAACATTTTAAAATATTCTTTCCATCCTCCCTGGCAGTGCATGAGTAACCACTTGTTATTGTTGTTAAGTGTCTTCAAGCTGGTCCTGATTTATGGCACCCAAAGAATGGCAGATCTGTAAAATATCTTGTTATTAACAGACCTGCTCAGGTCTTTCAAAATGAGGGCCAAAGTTTCCTTTATTGACTCAATCTGTATGTAATACAGTCTTATTTTTTTCCTTATATCTTCAATGTTCCCAGCATTATTGTTTTTCAGTGTGTATCATGTTTTGTCATGATATGTCCAGTTAAAGTCTCATTTAATAATAGAATGCTGTAAGAACTGAGAGTCACTAGAGTCACAGTTACAAAAGGGGTAGAATTGTATGGCCCTCCAGATATTTGTTAGAGTGTAAGTTCCTGTATTCCTCACCATTACTATGTCAGGTAGAGCTGCTGGGAGACATAGTCCAACAGTTCTAGAGGTCTGCACAATTCCCACCCTATGTTAGGGCCTGGAAAACAGACTGAGCAGAGGATGAGCACTAGGGATGCAATTCTTTGGTACATTTTCTTCTTGAAGAGATCAATAAGGAATTTCAGCAAAGGTGGTCTTTGGAAACAACACAGTTTTTGAAGGCTGTTTGTGATTTGAGACCTCCTCTGTGCAAACTCTATACATGGTTACTTTCTGCAGAAAACAACATTTTCCGTACAGGTTAACACATTTTATCCATAGAAAATGCTATTTTTGCTCAAAAAAGGCTGCTTCTTGCATAAAACAACTTTATGTGATTTTTTTTTAAAGAAAAGGTCCTGAACTGCGGAGATTCTTGTCAGTCCAGGATTCTTCTCATTAGGGTTTCTTGCCACTTAAAAACACAATTTGGGGGCATTTTTGAAAACAATATTTGAATATTCTTTCCATTCCTACTCCGCTCACCTGGACACAGTCTTGCCCACTACAGTGAGATCTGTTGCATTTCTCTTTAATTTATAATTATTGCTTTTAAATGTGCATCTACACATAAAAATCATCATATGCAAATATAATTAACATCTACTACCACCTCCACCACCCATTAGTGGTCACTCTACAGGGAAGGAGGGGGTGTCATTTTGATTTCCCAGAATGTCTTAAAGCTGTTGCTACCTTGGGACTCTTGTCGGAAATGGCTGTTACATAAAGCTACCCAATGCATCTTAGAGCAACATATGGGCGGGGGGGGGGGACCTGTTTGAAAGAAACTCTCAAGGTAAATGTCAACTATAGCCCTTGTCTGGGTTCTTGGGTGCTGGCACCTACCCAAGAATGCCAGGTGCTGATGCTGACCCTGAAATGTATTGTTCTTCTGTGTATAACAGCATGATTATTTTTCCCTAGCTGTCATAAATGTACAGCATGCTGTGTTGAAGTTCTTCCTTCTTTGGTTGAAGCATCCACATAAGAACCTATAACAAACCTAGGAAAGACTTCGTGATTTTTAAATAAATAAATAAATGGATAAATGTTTGAAAATCAGGTCATGCTATTTAAAAGGTGGTCTATCAGAACAGAAAATGGAATTTCTTTAATTAGCTTTAAAAATTCAAGCTGACAGCATCCCTCTAAGCCGATTACATCTTGTTCTGTCCTTGTTGGCTAATGAGAATAATTGGTCTCTGTCCTTTACTTAAAAAAAAAGCATTATAACTTTCCATGTTGATATGACTAGGTTATTAGGTTGTGTTCATGTATTAATAATCCTTCCCAGTGTCAGACAATATCCTGAATTCCAGTTTAAACATGGTGTCTCAACCATCCTAACATACTATTTGGAACAAAAGTTCTCAATTGTATTTAAAATAGCATGAAATGTAAGTCTTGCTGGATAAGGTGAAAGGCTTGTTACTGTCCAAGCCAAGGCTTATGGAAATCCTATTAGTAGTACATCAGGACAATAGTTCTCTCCCATCATTCCCTATCTGATGGAAGCATACAAGCACAATGACAAGGTGTGGGTGTGAAATTTGTTTGAGTAAAATTTGTGAGTTTCTTCATATCTTCTACAGAAAGACCTTGAATGTGGTTGAAACTGACATTCGGTTGTCCATCCAGGACAGTACTTTGAGCACTTAATCTCTGTGTATATTCAACCATATTAGTGATAGATTTGGGCTGCCACCTCTTTTTCTTTCTGAAAAGCTCCTCCTCTACAAAGCTCACATACAAGCAGGTACAAATATGACTCTCCATTCAGCAAACCGATGTGTCTACTAAATCTGGGTATTGTAAAATGGTAAAGAATTTTCATTCATTTCATTTTTGAAGAATTTACCAAGATTTACAAATGTCTTCATACAATGGATATTAGATGGACACACACTGAACTTGTCAGGAACTGCTGCACATTTTATTGCAAAGGTTTTCTTTTGCACCATAGAGCTCTGAAAGACTGAATGACAAACACTCTATATCTTTCCCTGCAGCAACAGGAAAGAGACAATCAGTAGAAAACCACTGTCATTACCAAATTCTATGGTAGAAGTGGCAATGGGAACTCCAAAATACGGATGAAAAAGCTGGATGCCACCCCTGGACCATCCCTGATTTAAAACATGGTGGGTGCAAATGATACTGCCCTTGGATGCATTTGATTCCTGGATTAATTGACTAACAGTTGATCTCATTCCATAATGGTTTTTAAGTTATCGTCTATATTTTGCTTTTCTGCTTGGATGTTTGCATTAATAAAAGGTAAGAGTTTACCTTTCTTGTGCAAACAACTTAATAATTTGCTAAATCTTGAGGTCAAACTTGCAACACGTCAATTTGTCTCTACCTATTTTATTTCACAAACAATGTTGGTTAAATCTTGACCCTAGATGGCCATCCTGCACCTGATTTTCAGCGTAAGCCCCAATGAACATACCTTTTGCAGTGGGTCAGATAGCCAAGCATATTGATTAAAGACAAAGTAAAATGGGCTTTAAAGTGGGATTTAAACATTTTAAGCGCTATTGAGAGAAACAGGCCTCAAATGTACAAAACAAGATTGCTCAGTTAATCATGTAGCTTGCTACTAACTGAGGTCTGATCATACATAAGCTTTCTGTGGGTGAATACTGCTGACGAAGTTACCATGAGATAGATGTGGAATACTTTACTTGCTTCTAAAATGTGTGCTAAATCCAGCAACACAAATTACTGCGGTCAGCTTGTAGCATTTTGTGGTTGCCATTGCTCTACTCATAGTTACTGACTTGTTCTACTGCTATGGAGAGAAAACCTAAATGTATTATCATACTATTTTCTCAATATTCCTGTTTCATTTTTTAGGGAAGTGGATGGGAAACACAATCTCACAGTCTAGAAAGATAATTTTTACTTGTGAAAACTAGTCAGATGAAAAGACTTCAGGCATCAGGGTAGTAGCTAGCCCCATCTTGATGCCAACATACTTGCTGGTGACATGCCCCTGGAGGCACCCAGAATACCCAATGTTAATCTGAAAAGAATACAGTATGTGCATTAGGCTGGCCAGCCTAAACCTGTGTGGAGGAGCTCAAGATACATTCAGGTAAATCAGTTTGGAGAGGCATTCTGATTCACTACTGAACTTGGATTTCTGTAGATGTCTTAAGATTAGTGCTGCACTGAATTTTCACTTAGGATGGTTTTGGGTAAGAATCCTAGGCATTTGTATTACTATTTTTGGTATTATTGCAGCCACTATATTTCCCCTTTCTCCTATTCCTTAGGTGCCAGTCATATACACAAATGATCCCAGCCAACCAGGGATCATATTATGGATATAATGAAGACATGGCACCATGTAGCAAATGAAGTTTGCTTAAGCAATACAATTAACAAAGACAAACAAAGCCAGTTTTGTTGCCCTCATTCTGAATGGATGACTTTCTCCAGATACAGGAACAGTGTGATTACGTAACTGTAGTTCCACACTCCACTAGTGTCATTGTTGCAGCATAGTGCAAAGAAAACTGTTAATGACTCTGATGCTCTTTTTCCAGTCCCTAAAGATAATAAGCCATTAACAAGAGATGAGATATGCACTTCTTAAGTCAGAATATGGTTAACACCTGGTTATCTTTCACTGTGAATGTACTTACAGTACACAGTGATATGACTTTGATACCACTTTAACTCTCATGACTGCTTCTGACAGAAACCTGGGATTTGTCATTAGTTGAGATACATAGAATTCTCTATTAGAGAGCTTTCGTTGCACCTTTCTGAATTACAGAGCCAAGAATTTCTAGATGAAAAAAAAAAAGAACTTCACCAAACCTCAGATCCCAGGATTGCACAGTGTATAGAAAGACATGGCCTTTACAATGGAACCATGCTGCTATTTTTTGTAGTCTAAAAAACTCATAGTATCACCTGTAACCAGATTCTTAGAAGGAACAAGGTTCTTTCTCAAGCGAAACCAAGCATGTCTACTCTATAAGGTGGAATTATTTTCTCTCTAAATGCAGGTCATTAAAAAATAATAATAAAACCATGGCTTTTCCTCAAAGAATTATTAGAATGGATCTCTGGTGAGAAAATTTTGGCGAATTCTTTGCTGGAAATAAAACTACAAATCCTGGAGTTCTTATGGGAGAGGATTTACAGTCAGCGGCATCCCTGCCATTGGTATCACTTGGTGCAGTAACTCATGGTGTCACTCCCCCCCCATCCCATTGACTCCCTCCATACAGAATCTTACCAATGCTTTTTTGCACTCATAAATCATAATTCCCATAAACCACTGAGTGTAATGCTAATAGTTGTGCCATAAATAACTAGCAAAATTAAAATTATACTTTAAAATTAGAATATTAGAATATTATATGCACAACCTTAATTTACATATGCATAGTGAAGATTTGGTTAAAATGTGATGTTTTAATTTTTTTTTAAAAAAAAGAACAAAACTTTTTTTAAAAAATTCAAAAACATTTAATTTTTTTTTAAATTTAAAATTTTGAAATTTGAATTTTAAAAAATTCAGGGGCCTTTCCTTTCTCCTTCCTTTGAGCTTCACACATTCCCACAATCTTTTTTTAATTAATCTTTATTCAAATTTCTTAAAATATACAGACATCTTACAATAAACTAAACTTCCCCCACCCTGTCTTCCTTTCCTTTGAAGCTCTTATAAGTACTTCTTATAAATGCCTCGGCTTTTGAGACAGTATCGCTTCAATTGTTCTTTCAATGTACTTATCCATATCACTTAATCTATATTCTGTTGCTTTATTCCCTAATACTTTTTTTCTTTCCTCTTAATTTTATAATTTAAACTGGGGGGGGGGGGGGAGAATACATGAGCAAAATAAATACAATAAAAAACAAACAAAGCCTACATTAACAAGTCAACTGGGTTCCATTAATCTCTAATAGAGTAGCCTTTTGTCTCTCCAGTTTGTCTTGTAAAAAAACATTAATTAGATCCCAATCAGAATTATCCTTAACCTTATCTTCTAATATGTCTATTAATTCCATTATTTCTATAACATCATATAATTTAAACATCCATTCTTATATGCCTGGGGTCACCTCAGCTTTCCATTTCTGTGCATATAACATCCCAGCTGTAGTTGTCAACTGAAATAGAACTTTACCATATTTTATATCAGTCTCATCCTCGAATAAACTTTGTAACATATATTCTGGTTTTACTGCTAGCTCTCTTTTTAACATTTCTTTTATCATTTGAGTAATCTGAGTCCAAAATCGTTTAGCCTTCTTGCATGACCACCAACATTCCCACCATGTTTTAAAGCATTTTAAAGGGAAGCAGATGAATGCCACAACCCATTTCTGCCCAAAAGTAGGTGTTTGAGGTGCAGTGGGGTCATCCCCCTTAGGGTGTCACCTGGTGCAGTCCACACACCCCGCACCCCGATAGTGTTTACATTTGAAGTAATCTGAGTCTGAAGTGAAGTTATATCTGTTAGCTCCAATGGCAATAACTGGCAGCAATTTCCTTTTGCAAACAATTTATAAACCTGAAACACTGAAAATTTCTCCTGTTATATCCGTAGCATGTATGACACTGAAGGAGAGTGAGGTTAATCACCTAGGTGATATAGGCAGCTCATTCTGATTTCACTGAGGGGAAATGAGTTCAGTGGATCGACAGTTTAAATTATAGATGGGTGGGGGATAGAAGACAGAAAACTCACAAATCTTAGGAATGCAATTAGCAAATGTTGTCATGAATATGGAGAGCATTTTTCCTGGCAGGAAAACTCAGAGAAAATTCAAAGTCAAAAAAGTGGAGAGGTGAGAACTGTGGGAATAAATGATAGCTTAGCTTGGAAGACAGAACCTTTGACTTTAGCTATGTTTTATGATTGAGAAGGGCTATCTTTACACTCTGGAAGATGGTTGAGAACTGAATATACAGTGCAGGCATATCCATATTTCTGTCACAGAAATTAGGGACAGTGGCTTGGAGAAAGGCAATTTGTCAACATAAAGGAGGGGTAAAGGAGAGAGCAGATGGGGCTCAGTCTTCACTTTCTCTTGTTTTCTAATGGAATTGCCAATGACTTATGATCTAGTGGTATATCAAGACTTTAGATGGGGAAAATTATTGAGAAGCTTTCCTCTGTGACAGAAGGGAGGATTGGCATTTAATGGCACATGAAACCCACTCCATCTGGCTTGAACAAAGCTATTATTTTCTCTAAAGAGTTGTACAGGCCCAAGAAGCATTGTCTTTCTACTCTTTCTTTCTTCCCTCCTTCCAGTTCTCATAGGAGCCATGCATCTTCCTTTCAGGCACCAGGTGTGATGCGAGCTCAGTGGGAAACAGTGTAAGTCAAGCATCCTTATGAAGATATGATTCACTGCCTGAGGATGTTTTTCATCAACACTTTGGAGATGGCTCCCAAAGGTTACTGTCAGTTTCCCTTATACCTTGCCTGTCACCTTGCAATCAGGTTGCTCAGAGTCATGTCAGAGGCTGTGTGCAGAGAAGAGAACAAATAGATTGCCATATCTAATATCAAATATGTGTAACACGGACCAGCTGTGGTGCTTCTTCTGATGTCTGGCATGCTAAAAATCAAGATTCTCAAGAGTGTAAGGTTTATACAGGCATCTAGTTTACTCACATGAGAGCTTAAAAGAAGAACATGAATGTTCATGGTTTCTAAGCCCCAAATGTCCAAAACCACCCAATCCCTGTTCTTGTGTGAAACAGCTGGTTAGAAATATTTTCACTACTTTTGCAGGCACATTTGGAGAGGACACTTTTCTCTTTGCACGGGTAGATGAAGACTCTTTTTTTATTCAGGTAGTCCTTTGATTTTTAATTATGGAGCAGTAATGGGTGTGTGAAGTTGTGTGTTGTACATATTTTTATCTTTGAATGCAAATTATGTTTTAAAAATGATTTAACCATTTTCAATTATGTTTTTAAATAATATTGTTATTTAGTTCGTTTAAAACCTTTGTCAGTTAATCTTTTAGCTTAATCTTTTAAATATTATTAGAAGCTGCCTTGATCCCATTTTGGGAGACAAGAGGGATACAAATTCACTAGACAGACAGATATGCAAGGGATATTCAAAGGTAAAGATCTTGTATCGCCCTGATAGAGTGTGATGCTCTTTCAGGCATAGTTCCACTCTGTTACCTTCTTCCAATACAGTGGTCCCCCGGGTTACGAAAGTAATCCGTTCCAGCACCCCTTTCGTAACCCGAAAACATTCGTAACCCGGGGGACCACTGTAAGTATAGGAAAGGACTTGGCGTGATTTAAATTTCGCGCAGCTTTCCTTTCGCAACCCGGTTTTTTTTTCGGAAACCGGGGCCGTTTTCCGGCCCTGGCTCTTTTGGATCCCGGGGTTTTCGTACCCTGGGGGATTTGTAACCCGGGGGACCACTGTATATGCCACCTACCTCTCTGTCACCTGGACACAATGCACAGTTAATTAGTGATCAGAGGAGGGTGAAAGGTGGCAAAGCTGTGTTTGGCCACATTCTTACATCTGGATGCATGGAGATGATCTCCTCTAACTAGCCAGCCAGCCAGTCAGAAAACAGGAACACAGCAGGATTCTGCCTGGCCACAATTATACTCCTCAGGTCATTAAATTTCTATGGAGGCACCCAGACAGCTGGGAGGGAGGTGATCAAGCAGGGCATTGCTGTGGATGGAGGTTCTCAATATCTTTGGAATGTGTATAGCCAATTATGTTACCAACAGAATTCCAGCCAAATATTTTCTTGGCAAGAAATGTCCTTGACTTGTCAAGGCACACCTCTGAAAAAAAATCACTAACTGCTGCAAGATTTTTCACCTTCTCCAGGACTCAAAAATCCAATGCCTTTTAAAAAAAAACACCCATAGCAATAGCAAAACATGTTTTTGGGCTAAGATATATATTATGCGCAAAGCAGATATTTTGTTATGTGTATTTTTGAATGTTATTAATAAACAAGCCAATAAAGAAATTTCAACTAATGTTTTCAAACTGGCTATATCATACTTAGATGCATATATTGATTATTTTTCTTGACCTTTCGAATAGGATATAAAAACCAACAGTGTGGAAATACAACTACTTATCTATAAAACAATTGTCTTGTCTACTTTGCCAGACTCTGTTTAAATAAATCAGCTTGGCTAAAGGCTGGAAAGTCTACACAGAGAGATTTTTTGCCATTTTGGTTGGCCTATTTTGTATTACAACAATGTGGACTTTAGATTTTATCTGATGTCTTGTGTATCTGTTCTTTGAAAGAAATGTTTTCTGCCATTCATTATTAATGTACATTTTTGCAGCCATTAATACAGATACAATTAATTATGCATCCTTTGAACCCAAATCCCATTTACACAGCAAAAAAGATGTTATTAATGGGTCCAATGGCAAAACATAGGCTGCTATATTTCTTAGTCTCCCGTGAAACAAAAAGTCATTTTTTATCAATAAGCCTAAACAAAATTTATGATAAATATATGTACCTGCTGCTTCACATATACAACAATTTTCTGGAACTGTTAGGTAGGTCTTATTCAATCTTCCTTCTTAATGGAGTCAGATACCATCAAGTACACAATGTAATTGAAGATATATCTTTCCAAACGTCTTTCCAACTGTATAAATATATATCTTTCTGAAAGTCAGTTTCCCACTTAGGCATTTGCAGTGTGGAAATAGCACCACTTTAACTGTCATGGCTCAATGCTATAGAATGGTGGGATTTGTAGTTTTGTTAGATAGTTAGCCTTCTCTGTCAGAGACTTTTTGTGTACTCACCAAACTACAAATCCCAGAATTCGATTGCATTAAGCCATGGCTGTTAAAGTGTTGTCAAACTGCATTATTTTTGCAGTGCAGATGCAGCCTTAGTCTGATAGTTATTGATGTTTCTTCCAGTTTTAAAAGAATGTATACAAGTTATCCAGTTATCCTATTTGGTCACTCCTAAAGAGCAACTTTTCAAAAAATGTATAATGCCATTCAGGAACAGATTTTCTGAACCATTGAGCAGACATATGTTGTGCCTGCAAATATTGCAAGAGAGAAACTTGTCTGTCTTAAATTTGATGTCAAATCTAAGAATAAGCTTCCATCAGATCTAGTAACATTGTTATTCCTGGTTTTTCTCAGACTTTACTATTAGCTAATTGTCTTTAATGTACTTCTACTTCATAATCATTTTTATTCAGTGTTTAAATAAAATAAATAAATAAATAAAACTTCTATTTATATCCCATTCTTCTACCATAAGGCAATTATTATGTTCTGTGACCAGCACTATAAAAACCATTCAAGATTAATTAAAATAATTGGAGAAGGCTAGGAAAAAAACAGCTTAGACTACCGACTTGTACACAGGCTTGTCAAATAGTATGAGTAGCTTCACAAAATGTAGTGATATCAAAAATAATTGAGGCATTTTCATGAGAGAGGAGGGCAGAGTTGTAATTCAAAAATATAACTTTTTTCCTAAGCTTCAATCATGCGACATAGGGGCTGTGCAGACCGCCTCTGAAGGGGCAGCCTGCAGCCGCCTCCATCTTCCCCAGATCGGGGCCATGGAAACTACATGTTGCAGCGATAATCTGGCCTTTCCAGGGCACAAAAAGGAGCTGCAAAAAGCAGGTCCTTTTTGTACCCTGGAAAGGGCATGATAGCTGTGATTCCACAGCTTTAAGGCACTCCTTTGATGCTGTATCATGTGAACGCAGTGCTGAAGGAGTGGTGCGCAGCATCACACCACCTTGGGGGCAGAGTTGGGGCATGCATCATGTGGATGCCACACCCCGACTCCACCCCCAGGCTGGTCTTAATGGCTGGTGTGCACAGCCATATAGTTGGAAATATATTTTGTCAATTGAGGACATACCAAAAGGAGCATGAATATAGAACATGATAACACTATACTCATGGTGTGTAGACAGACTGAGTAATTACAGAGTTGGTCTGTTGTTCTTGTTTTAGCTCATTTGACTAATAATGAAGAAAAGCAGTTGGGAAGAAACTAGTAATGGAATAATAGACAGCTATTAATTAATGTAACTGAACAATGGGATACTGATGAATTCATAATTGCAAACAATAGGGGTTCAACAGGATAATAAATAGACCAGGTCTCACATCACTAGAAATGTCATGATAGTACTTTTGACAAACTGACTGCTTTACTCTCAATGATTATTGTTAGCCATAGGCTAATGTATTCTTTCTTGTAGCTTTTGCTTTAGCATCAACAAAGCATCCAGTACATCTTTGAAACCACTTTGTGACTTGTCTTTCTTCATTCCTAATGGTGGCAGGCCAAATACTTAACAGCAACAATAGGAGACCTGGAAGTTGTTTGATTTGAGGGAATTTACACTATTGCTTTTAGAAAAAGCTTTCATATAATGGCAGTAGTCTATATGGATAATGTATTTTATTGTGAAAAAACAACACATGTTTGAGAATGGTTTTACTCAAATCATCTCATTTTCATTTTGAAATTTGTGTCCTTCTCTTTATAATTCCCTCTTCATGCATCCTTAGCAATTTCTGGCACAATATAGATTTCTGATCTCTAAATGGTTAAATAAGACTCGTCCTGTGTGAAGAGAAAAATATAATTTTCATGCATAAAGGCATTTTTGTAGGAAAGCCAATAAGTCCTTTTAGTCCAAAATACATCTATTGTGAATGCCACTAGCACTCTTAAGAAAAGGAAAGACAACCATTTTCAAACTGAATATATGTTATGATCAATGTGACACTTTCATTTGGTTTACAAATAGGACATTTAAATATGGATGTCAATATTTACCAGTCTATTATTTAACAAAAGTATATCCGACCTTTCAAGAAGAAGTCTCACAAAACAAACACAAACAAACACTAAGTTTTAAATTAACCCAGTTAAAAATTCACTCTAAAGCAGAACAGAGTAACAATGCTTGTAATGTCTCTCTGAAATAAAGTAATGGGGGGGGGGATACATTCATATATAAGCAGTCCCACAAAAGAGGTCCTGCTCCAAGTGCCTGCCAGCTCATCTTCCAGTAGTGTCTCTGAATGCAGGGCCCTTCAAGGGAAATCTTGAGAACAAAGTAGATGCACATAGGTGATACGAGATCAAATAACATAATTTATGAACTCCTTGACAGTCTATTTTCAGACCTGATTACAGTCGGCCCTTGTTATCTGCTGGGGTTTGGTTCCAGGACCCTCCATGGATAACAAAATCTGTGTATGCTCAAGTCCCATTAAATATAATGGCACAACAAAATGGTATCCTGTATATAAAATGGAAAATTAAGATTTGCTATTTGGAATTTATACATTTTGGGAATATTTTCAAGCTGTGTATGCTCAAATCCATGGATAAAAAATCCATGGATAAGCAGGGTCAACTGTAATTAGATTTAATGACAATAAGTTCAGTTTACAGGTTTGCAGCATAAAACAATTCAGAATGTTTTGTATATACTTTTTCTAATGTCTTGAAACCCCTTAAACTTTCTGGTATCAAAAAACTTTGGATACCAAGGGATGAATGGTCTAGGATTATATATACCTATGTGAAACTGGAGTGATGATGCACTTTTTAACATGTGCAGTGCAATCTCAGTAGGATCATGTATCCTAGTTTACATAGGACAGTCCTATATCTGAAGGTATCCTCTTTTACAAGCTATCTGATTTACAAGCTATCTGATTCAAGTCCTTAAGGAACTATCAAAGAAAGAAGAGCCCTAGTTGCCAATGAACCAATAACACCTGGAAAGCAGACACAAAGGTTAGCCATCCACATTATTCCTCAATATAGTAAGTTCTACTTAAATAATAGTATTCTTTTCAAAATGTGTATTTATACACATACACATGCAAATGTAATGTAAAACTGTACCTCCTTTTGATCCCTTCTTCATAATATGTAAGAGGCTGTGCAGACCACCCCACAGGGTGGCATGCAACCACCTTCAGCTGGGCCAGATAGGGGCTGCAGCAACCACATGCTGCAGCCCCTGTCTGGCCTTTCCAGTGGATCGTTTTTGTGCCCTAGAAAAGGTGTGATAGTCGCAGTGTCACAGCTTTAAGGTGCTCCTTTGGCGCTGTGTCATGTGGACGCAGCACCAGAGGAGCACCATGACATTGCACACCATGTGGAGTGGCACACAACAACACACCGCCCTGGGGCCAGAGTTAGGGCATGTGTCAGGTGGACATCACACCCCGATTCCACCCTCAGGCAGGCCTTTACGGCCAATGTGCATAGCACCTAAATTGCTATTCTACTCCATGCCCCAAGAAGCTTACTCTGAAGAAAGTGGACATAAAATCATGACAACCTGTAGTTTTGCTAGTACCAGGAGCACCTTTTCTCTCTTGCTATGCTTTCTTGCAATGGACTTGTGAGTTCCTTCCAGTTGCTCCTGTATTTGATACATCACTGAAATTTCTGTTTCTAAAAAGAGTATCTTCACCTGCTTCTCTGTCCCAGCATATCTTTGAGTTCCTTAAAATTCTTGCACAGGTCACAGTGTTCTAATTTAATTAGTATGCTGGGTATTCTCCCATATTTAAATATACTACATACAAAACAGCACAGTAATCCACTTTGCATGCACCACCACAATGCACACTCCTTGAGTTTTCTTTTAATATCTGATCTCAGAGATGGTACTGTGATGTATAGCTCAGAAATCACAGCAAACACTAAGCATTAATTTTGTTCTAATGAACATAAAGTGTCACACTGGATGGACAAATAAATGAATGATGCTTTGGTGGATTAGCTTTGTGGGAGATTTTGGCAGCTGATCTTGAGATCATAATAGTGCACTGGGACTTCCCAAGGCTCTGTACCCAGATGCTGAATTCAGCCTCCTTCTCCCACTTTTTCACCTTCTGTGGATCATATAGCAACAAAAGGAGCACAGCAAAATAGGAGGGTCAGAAATCAAAAAGACTCTCAAGTGCCCTACTATCTAATGAATCCTTCCTTAAAGATCACATCTCTACTGGTAACCATAGAAATACGTGGCCGATAGGCCCCAGGTCCACCAACATCTGCAATCAAAGGGAATTGATAACAGGAGATAAGTCATCTTGATCCTTGTTCCACAGCTCTGAAGGCAAGAGAAGAAATCCATGCTCTGCTGCAGTCTGTCTCTTTTGCTACATCTCATCTTGTTTCTAGAAATAATGTAAAAAAGAAGTGGTGACAAGTAAATTGGGCCTGGATCAATGCTGAAACTTTTCAAATCCTTTTGGATTGAGATGCTTTACATATATAAGCCTACCAGTCTTCTTGCCAATTCTAGACATTTTTGCATTCTGTTCCACATGTTTGCGATGATCACAATGCATCATTTCCTCTGCATCTTTTACATCTTCTTCTCTCAGCACCAATTTATTTTGGCAGACCTATCCAAAGATAACATGCCTTGTAGACTTTAAAAAAACCACTCTGTTTTATTTTAAAATGTTTAGTAGTCTGGGATGTAATTGCTATGGAATTACTTTTTAATGTCTATCAAATTCTATGCAAACCATGTCCAACTAATTTCTTCAGTATTTATAAATCCAGTTCTCCCTGCCCTGCTTTTTCTACTGCATTGAAGCAGTTTTCAGAATAGGACCCCTTCTTTTCATCGGGGTACTACCTACACGTTTAAGGCCTGGAAAATGAGAGCTCAGTGACTAGAGCACATGATCAGCCAGCAGTCTCCTGAACTTTGGTGCTTCTTCCTCCTCCTTTTATTTTAAAGCAGCAGCAGCAGCAGCAGCAACACATTTTTTGCAGTTTTGATGGTGGTGTGCCCTTGGAGAGGTCATGGGTCCATGGATCATTTGCTCCCTTCTTTTCTCCTGACATATCTCAAATAAGGGTCAGAAACTGCACCAGATGTAATTGATTTCCCATCCATGGTGTTGTTCAGATGGAAGTGAAGAAAAAGGTTCTGAGGAAAGACAGGTAAAAGTGCTTCCAACTAATATTTCACCCTGACTATTTCACCATGGATGTTAACCAGTGGCCCAAGATTAGTAGTGGCTCCTCATCAATGGATTCTCTATACCTCTGATAGTCTGGCTTAGTGTGTGCATATGGCACTCCTTATTTGTTTTTAGTTTGGTTTATTTAAATTGCTTAAACTGGTGTTTTAATAGTATAACTAATTTGATTGGTAAGTTAATGTGTGCAATTTAGTGTTACTTTGCATCCCAAATCTGAGAAAAAGTTGGGATGTAAATCAAATAGGTCAAGAAAACAAGCAAGCAAGCAGGCAGGCAGTGTTTTAAGAATGAGGAAGTAACTGACAAAGCTGCAATGTGCCCCCAAAGTTGGTGATTGGAAAGTCCCTCATAAAACACATTGAGAGATTAATCACTTAACCCCACACTCTCCCAAGCCTGTTTGTTCCCCTAAAAAAGACAGTATTTTATTATCTGCCTTTCAAAAGTCTGAAGCCTGACTGAAGCTTCAGCTGGGATTCATTTTCATTTCTGTTAGCTTTGTGGCGAAGAAGGAAAGCTTGCTTCACCCAAGGAACCGTTCGTTCCATACAACTCACAGCAGCCTAATTTTGGTCACACCTCTGACTTTAGTCAGTAGCAAAATTTGTATACAAAGGGATCTTGCAGCACCTTTGAGAATAACTGAAAGATAGAAGTTGGTAGCCTGAGTTTTCATAGACTTAAGGCTATTTCCTCATATGCATTTGTTACCACAGTAGATAAAAAGGAATTGCACTTACAGAAGAGCTGCCTACTGATGTTTTCCATCATTGCCTCCAGTCCAAGGCAAGTCTGGGACAAGTTTTTAGTTGTACAGAAGTTATTGATTCTTATGTTCCATTTAGGTCATTGGTACAACTAGTCACTTGCCAATAGCTTAAGGCAATGGGATTTAAGCTTGACTAAATTTCCTGATTCAATCGAGGAATGTATGGCACTGAGTTTGCAAGAGACGAGCAGAGCAGTTGATGACCAGGGATCTTGGACCTCTCTAATCCATAGGATCACTATAAATTGAAGTTGATTTCACAGCAAATAACAATAACAATCAAAATAACAAAATTCCTTGGTATTGAGGCCACTACATTTTTTCTGCTCAGAAATTATTAGGATTGCGTGTCTAAACACAATGTTACAAAATATGTAATAAACTATGTCTTATTGAGAGTTTTCACCTTTTTTGATAGAGACTAGGCAGAAAAAATGTTAAAATAATTCATAACAAAGCCCACTGGGCAGACAGCAGCAAATTTAAGGCAAGTCACCACTAAGATTATTCAAGATCAGATACTATTCAAAGTTTGGTGATCAGTGAGCTTGGCTTTAAAAATCTAGCATTTGTACTGCAGTTATCAGATAACTTCTTTACAGTTGGATAGTGGGAACTTTAAGGTTGATTTTTATGTGCATTTTACTCTTTGCAGGTTTCTTAATGAGCTAGCCCCACCTCTCATGCCAAGATTTATAATTGTATTTTAATTAAGAAGTCATCAAAAAGCACTTGACAGGTGATTTTCTGCCTCAGTACAAACATTTTCTTGATTAAATTTTAGATACAGTCAACATCCGGTAAATCAGAAATCCTCTGTGTTCTCCTACCCAAATATACATGACAGATTTATTATCTGTCAATAATGGCTATTTAATGTATGTTACAATGCATATTAACAATGAACTATGGGATTTGCAGGGATTTAGTTTACACAAAATAAAGCAAACAAGATAAAAGTTGCATCCAGTACATAAATTGTCGTTTTCATAGCTCCCAATTGGTATCCAAAATGGATTAGATGCCCAATAGACTTGACATTGAACAAGCCCACTTGACACCTTCATTGAGACATAGGCCTGCAATAAGGCCTTTATGGTGGCAAGAAGCTAAGAGTAAATCCAAATGTGAAAGCATTTAAAATGACTGAATTAAAGATGGAATATCCTTTTTAAAGGTGCACAGCTGTGTTGAAAGTCCCCAGTACTGACTCTAACTCTGTTTGCTGCTGCTTATTTGTTTTATTTAAGCTATATCCTGCCTGTTTCCCAAATGTGACCCAAGGTGGCTCACACAAGAGTTAAAATTTAAAAACAGAAATGAGAAGAGTGTAAAAATACGTTAAATAAGTGACTATATAAACTCATTGGTACTTTATAGCAATAAGCAATTATTTAAAACCGTTACAAGAGCAATAAAAAAATGCAGCACACCTAGGCTGTTAAAGAACTTTCTGCCTAGCCACTTAGTCACCAAATGCTTGTTGAAATATAAAGATTGTTATCTGCTTTTGGAAGTAAAGCAGGGAGGGTGGATAATATAGACTGCATCTGCACTACCAATATAATCTGGTTTGATCCCACTTTATCTGCCATGGCTCAATGCTATGGAATTCTGGGAATTGTAGTTTGTTGAGGCACAAGACCAGACCTTCCAGGTCCTCCATCACAACCATTTCAGTGGCTCTAGATTGCAAGGCAGTGAGTAATGACGTGTCCAGCCCTTTCCCATTCATGGGAACACTGTGAAAGAGAGCTGCAATAAGATCACAAATAAGATCCACTTTGGAGAGCACATTTGGCTTTTGAAATGAGCCAAGAGCCATCAACATGTTGTGGAATAATTGTGGGGTTGTACATCAGGTTTATGACATTCTAATTACTGAACAAGATTTCAGTCCCTTATTTTGTTTTTTTTCTTAAATCTATATTTGTATATATTCAGACATTTTTGAGTATTCAGTGAATCCTATGCCACAATTTTAAGAATGCTTTCCATATATATTTTCCCTGTAACGTCTTGGCTTTGTTTACTGTGTCTGAGATGCAACAATCAAGCATGCCTGAGGCCCTGACAGGGACATTTGACAAATAAAGAGAGGAGACAGTATACTGCCTGAATAAATCTTGAGTTTAATTAGAAATTATTAATGTTAGAGAGTATCCTGAGTCATAGGAAGAGGAAATCTCTAAAATGACTGTATATTCAACTCAAAGTAGGGCAGCTTTGAAGTGTAGTTCTGTATAACCAAATTACTGCAAGAGAGATCTGAAGTTGGAATCATATATACACTTTACTTAGAAGTAAGTCTCAATGAACTTTCTCAAATGGGAAGGAAATGGGAAACAAACAAATTGATTTTTCCTTAGGAAAAACAAACCTGCCATCACAGTATTAGGGTAAAAAGAAAAAGAAAACAGCTCATCGTACATCTGAACTAAGAAGGAAAAACAGAAAAATGCAGGCCTATGACTGACATCTTCAATTTATTTCCTTTTTGTATGGTTTTCAACACCTTGCCCAATGAAGAACCCACTAGAGCCCTGAAAGCTTGCAACATGTATATTTGCTCCACTAAAGATATTACTGTTCAGTGGATTTTTTAAAAATGTTACTGCATTTTCTATATGGCCAACACAGCTACCCCTAGATATTATTTTAAAGTTCATAGTTAGAGAAGCATAAAATAAAATCTTGTTTCAGTATAATACAGACCATGCCACAGCTTCCTTTTTAATAAACCACCCCCATGTATATACATCAGACATTCACACCACCAATAAAGATTATTTATTTATTTATTTATTTATTTATTTAAAAAACACACACACAAATATTGTTTTGGAATGTTGACAAACCGTGATAAGAAGACAAGACTCCTGGAATGATGAGAATCTTTGCAGTTTGGGATTTATTCTGCACAAAATTTCCATGTAGTGTACAGGAAACAGCATTTTATTTGCAGAAATATTAGCCCATTTTAGATTGGCAAAAAGAGGTGTGATGAAGGCTGCATGAAAGCTCAGCCTTTAGATGAGAAAAAGGGAAAGTGTGCCATGAAAACGCTATTTTAGCGCTTTAAGGGAGAAGCGCCTTTAAAAAAGTGCTTGATTTCCCCACTCCTTTTTTAAAAAGAGTGCAATAGCGCTAGTGCATCTAAAGACTAAGGTGTAGTTGCTCAGTTAAATGGGGCTCTTTCTCTTTAAGGCGCCCATTTAAAGGCAGCGCTCCAGGTGCGGACCATAATGGATCGTGGGTTGGGAGCATGCGTGGTGTGGAGTTCACTCCTAATTAAATCACTCAATGCCCTGAAGGTGTAAAAGCTGGGGTTTAACCGCGTATCAATCAATCAATTTATTCGGTCATTGACCAGAAAAGGTTTAACCACGTAGTTTTTTAAAGCTCCCAAACCCTAGCTCCAGCCCTAATCCGAACCCTAGACATGCGCAGTAGGGACTCTGGGATGCCATTACTGTTATTCTCCTGTGGATAACATGTCAATTCATTCACAAAATAAGGGGGTTCATTCATGATGCACCAGTGCAACGGCACAGTTTAAAAAGGCAGAGGAACCGCAGTGATAAACCGCTGAACCTTTAAATTTTTTTTCCTTGCCAGCTGCGAATTGTGCAATTGTGCAGTTCCCAGCAGGCAATGATAATCTCACTGTATTGTGTACCTGGGCAATTGCGCTATTGCGCAATTCGCAGCCGGCAAGGGAAAAAAAAATTTAAAGCATGGCTAAAAGCCGCGTTCCTTGCCGCCCATGTAGCTGCTCCACCTGTGTTTGTAGCATTTTGACAGCTTCCCATGTAGCTGCTGAGCCACAGAAAAGACCTCAGATAAATCGTTCCCAAACCCCTCAGTCTAGCAGCCCTGTACCTTTTAAATGCACACCTGGGGCTTGCAGTCTAGCTGCTAAGCATTAAGGTAAAGGCAACTTCATGTCACATTTTCCTGCCAATCTAAAAAGCCCCATTATTTTCTGTGCAGAAAAAGCTGTTTCCTGTATAAAAATGCTATAATTAGTGGATTATCATGTGCAAAATTTGATCATGGTTGAGTTGCACAGAAAACAGCTTTTTCTCCAGAGAAAATAATATTTCTGTCCGGAAAGAAAATGCAGCCTGTTGAGCAGAAAATGCCATGTTCTGTACAAATCAACCCCACATTAATTTTGCACAGAATAAGACCTGAATTACAAATACACTTTGAAAGTGGCTCCTCCCCCCCCCCAGGCTTTCTCATAGAGGGAAGAAAATTGCTAAAATTACTCATTGCTTTTGAGGAAAAAAATAGTAAAGAATTACATCCCTAACAAGGATAGGAAGTAGCAAAGGGTTAATACCTACACAAAGAATGCAAAATAAAACATTCAGATCCTCCACCCATCAAACCACAATATTGTAAATCATCAATTTGCAAAATTTCAAGTTCATATTATCTATTGCTCAATAATGCCATTTATTTAAGAAATTATCAAATTGTCATAGCTTCAATAGAGAAAAAAAAGCTGAAAACTGGCCCACCACACAGCTTTTCCCCTGTAGGTTTGGATGAAGAAAGTTGTTTGCTGTGAGCTATCAGAAATACCTTGCCTAAGAGCCCTTTTCATGGTGAGTTGTTGGGTTTTGTTTTTGTCTTTCACGTGTAGGCTTGGTGTTGTGTGGCAGGTGACCATACTGAGCTGACCACAAAGGGGTTCACAACTTCAGCAGTGATTTAGGCTCTCTGACCAATTGAATCAAGTCAGCCACATCAGTCTCAGCCTAAAACAGTGCTACCAGATTAAGAGGACAGTAACACTCTTTTCCTGATCCATAGCCTTATTTGTCTTCCACATATAAGACCCTGACTAACTCATCCATTTCTTTATTGAAGAAATTTATACCTCTTTGTGAATTATGGACTAGATAATAAATCCAAATTCACATGTCCAATAGAGATCTGAAGCATAGGAGGCCTACCTTTAAAGGATGGGCATGAGGAGTTAAAGAGAAGCACAGTCTACTCTTCGTGTAATCAGGATTTTGTGACTAAATACTGAAACAATGCCTTTTCAGTTCCTTTCTCTTAAGGCTCCGAACCTCCTAAGAGCAAGCTGGTTAATCAGACTAAACCAAAGTTTAAAAGCTATTGAGTGGCTCTGTTTTTTCTGCCTAAGTTCTTTTTGAATTAAGAAAAGCTTGAAACCTTACCTTTCTGTGAAAAAACAAACACACCTGGTACCCATGTTGTTACTGAGCTTGACCTAACTAGGCAATGTATGGAACAAAGAGCTATCTGTCTCATAAGCAGCAAATGAAAGTTGAAGGAGAGAGAGAGAGAGAGAGTGGCAAAGAAAAGACTGACTGAGGAAGACAATATTTAAAAAATCACTCATTAATTTTTTTAAAAAAATAACTTGTTTTGCACTCATTTGGATTTACTTACATTTATCTAACCCTCTACATGATGGTCATTCAATTAAATGTAGTGTACATGTGTATGTGTGTGCTCGCGCGTGCGCATGCATGCACGTTTGCATGCATTGGTGTATTTTTATGTGTGCATCATGCCCTTCAATTGTCTCAATTTCTTAAGGACAATCCTGATTAATAATATGTCACCCCGTTTTTCCAGCTGCATTTAAAATGTCCCTTTTTCTCTCTTCTCCTTGTTTAATACATGTAAGTTGAGTTTAAAGTGCAAAAGGAGTTTGCACTAAGTTAATCCAGCAGGAAGAAAAGGAAAAAGGAAGGCAGAATTTTGCCCTTCACAGGAGGATCAGTCAAAAGCAAAATGCTGCAGCCCCTCTTAGCCTAAGGGTTCTTCCTCAATAACAATTTTTGCCATCTTGACCATACTCTGATATTGTCTGGCCACTGTGTCCTGGCTTTCTTCTGTGAAATGTTGGCAAGTATGATGCATATGATGAAATACGTTGTAGTATAATAGAGTAAAAGCATTTATTTGCTTGTCTTTGCATTGATTCATTTGCTGCAATTCCTCTAGAAATATTGTATTAAAAACATTGATTTGGAATATATAAAAAGTAAATTGAAACAAGAAATTGGCTACTTTTACATTCCTTCAGAAATACTTCATGCACTAGATAAATGTCATAGCAATTGAAGGAGGTGAATACTTCCCAACAATTGCAGTATTTTGAAAGGAGATGACATGCTGGGATTCCACACTGTAAGATGCTTAAAGCAATACATCATACTTAAAAAGACTGCATCCTTGAAATGGAAGGCCCTGTAATGTATGGCCTTCCTACATAACTAACCAAAGCATGCTTGGAGTACATAAAATGTCTGTGCAGCATTACTGCATGTTCAGTCTCAATGCCATCTGTTAAAAATCATGGAGATATATAATAGATTACAGTAAGAGATAACCTTCATAAGGAAAAGTTATATGTGCTGTTTCCCCCCTCTTTACAAAAGCTCTGCCTCAGGATGTAGGCCCAAAACAGATGAGCAAAAAAGGCTGCCATCAGGCTGCATTTGGGGTATGGTGTTTATACCATATGCACCCTGAATGCAGCCAGAAGCCACCTAAAGGAAAAGAGCAAGCTTGAGAAGGAGTGGAAACAAACTGCTTCTTTTCAGTGACTAGTTAGAAATCATGGCAATGGGCCAGATTGGGGTCATGTGAAAGAGGTTTATGTGGGGAACAGTGTTGGGGAGGCTCCAGTCCACCCTTTTTGGTTGGTCTGTTTTGCCCTGTATTCCTGTATATAACCTCCAAATATACATTAAAGCAATAGCAATCTTGTACCGGGTGTCACCCGGTGCAGGGGGTGGAGGCTCTGGGAGATGGGACTTCCAAGGGTGGGACTTCCAGGGGTGGGGAGCTCATGGGAGTGGCCATGCGGTCTTGACATATGGCCACAGGGCTGTAGGGGCAACCATGCGGGCTGAAAGAGTGCCTGCACAGCCGTAAGGGTAGTCGCACAGATAGAAACGACACTTGCATGAGCCAAAAGAGCACCTGTGCAGCCGGAGATAGAACCAAAACTTCCAAATCTTTCATTTGATAATGTCACCCAAGTAAAAAAATGAAATCATTGTCTTTAATCACATCACAGAGAACAAACAATAGATGGCTGCTACAATGCTAAGTGAGATTCAGCAAAGCAATCACAATACCAGGGAGTGTAGCCTTTGGTGAAAGTGCTGAATTTTCTCCTAGGGTTTGAGTAGAGGTTAACAAAGCAGATGTGTTCCTGGGTATTCTTTCTTTAACTGAAAATTTGATATAACAGGCAGAAATAACGCAGAAAGAATATGCATAGGTTCTTACACCGAGGAGGAGGAGGAGGAGGAGGAGGAGGAGGAGGAGGCTAAACAGATAGGCAAAAAAAGGTGCTTTCAAGCTGACTTGAAGGTGTGGCATTTAGAAGACACATGTTTTGAGGCCAGCAGAAAAGTGCCCATATGCAGAAAAAAAGCCATTTCAAAAAGCTTTTTCCCACTTCTCCCTGGCTTCAAGCCATGTCATGTGGTCATGACATGAGCACTCCAGCTGCCTTGGGAGCCGGTGGTGCGGTTAGTGGGATTTCAATTTGGCTTCAGAAAAGGCAGCTTCAAGCCACCTTTTTCCTGCCCATCTGTTTCGCCCCAGACAGACAGACCATCTGTTTCGCCCCAGGCAGACAGACGTGATTACATAAGGATTTTCTACAGCAGGATGCCATTATTTCCCAACTCAGCTTTTATGATGAAGACACACTCCTGAATCCAAAAGTCTGTGTTTCTCCAATCCTTATCCCAGTGTCAATGTGGCTTAAATAAACCCTTCCAGTTATATGAAGGACAAGGAGAAAAATGTGGCTGAGTAAACATAAGATAACATTGCAAAGAAGAACTTCACTATCTATGTTAACTGAAGGCTGTGTTAACTGAAGTATGCCTAAACAAAGAAAAGAAAGCAAGCTTTCAGAGCAATGATATTAATGGTGTGAACAAGAGATGAGAAACAAATTAATATTTATTGTCCAATAACAGCCACAACAAAGGATTGTGCTAAATGATCCCTTAACACCACCTTCTTTCTGCTCTTGAACAGTTCTTTCAAGAGTCTTGAGGATATGTTTCATCTGCATTCAGACTCCAACAGATTTCTATCCTGAGTTGATTAAAGTGCAGTTGATCTTTCAGTTCTTCTCTTTTCCAACCATTGTTCTTCTCTTTTCCAACCGTTTAGAAAAAATATTTTTAAAAGTATATTAAAACGTAGTATAATGTGAAATGCATATAAAATCTGTACCACTAGTTCCGTGCATTTAAAAAGAAAACGGCATATAGAATAATGTAAAAATAAGATGGGACAGAGATATGAAATAACACATCCAAAACCCAAATGGACTCAAATTGTTTGAGCTATTCATCCTTAGAAATGCTCCTACCCATGGGGTACCTGAATTTATTCTTCCCATAGTGTGATGCTAAGAATTTTCAGTGTGTCAGAAGGTCGTTGAGCGTGATCTAGTTGTTTGAATATTGGATTATGACCCTGGAGACCACGGTTTGAATCCCTGCTCAGATTTGGAAACTCACGTGGTGACCTTGATCAAGTCATACTCTCTCGGCCTCAGAGGAAGGCAAAGGCCAATGCCCACTGAACAAATCTTACAAATAAAACCTTGGGATAGCTGTATCTTAGGGTCACCATAAGAAGAAAACAATGTGAAGGCACACAACAACTGCAAGATATCGACATATGACATCAATGTAAAATGATAGGAGAGTATTGCCATCATTTTTGTGCATCATTTCCTAAGTCTTTATTATGTTTAGGAAAGAGCAAATCTCCATGCCAGAGTGAACCTATTTCTGAGTTTTAGCCTTCAAGTGGCTCAATGCATAGTTGTTGCATTCTGAACATATACTTTTTTCAGATTATTTTTTCAGACTTGTCATGGGAATAACATTAATTAATAACATTAATTCTCAGATAATCAGAAGGATTTGACTCAGCACAATTGATAGCTCATCTTAACCCATTCTTAAAGGATTATCACAATATAAAGACTAAGTAAAATTGGACTAAGTAATATATATTATATATATATATATGTATATGTATATATATATATATATATATATATATGGACTAAATAAAATGTTTGAATTGGATTCTGTTATGTCAATCCATTGCCTCTCTTTGAGCAAGAACTGAGCAGAACTGTTTCCTTAATGGAACATTACACTGTATGCAGGAAATAAGTGTCTCTTCAATGGGGCTTTCTTACAGGATTTTTTAAAATAGGATTGAAGTTATGGAAACTTCACCAAATGTTATCTAGGATATTCTTTGACTCACAGAAAAATTCCCATTCATCTTAAAAGCTACCATTTCTAGTCATAGTTACATTCAAAATGTAACTAGTGACAAAAAGAAATATACAATTGCTATTATAATAGTCATTCTGTCAAGCTTTTACTAAATCTGCAGAGTGCTTTAAAATTCTCAAGCTGTCTAGGCTCACAGCAGCATTTGCAGCACAATGGATAACAAAAACACCATTCGCATCAAGACTTATTTTTTTCTTTGATTTAATCAATCCAGAAATATTCTAATATACATTGGTAACTCATATGGGGGAAAGTGGGGGGGGGGGAGCTGCAGCACAGTGTATGCATGGCTCAAAATGGGTGTCACTTTTTGAAATTCACCATGTTAAATTGGAAGATATCTGAATGGACAGTGAGGCAGTACAAACCCATGAGACAATAATGGAACTGAACAGGAGAAATGCATTAATTGCTATATAAATTCTCTCCTGATCAGCTATGGTCCACAAAGAGAGAACACCTATATTTTCAGATAATGTGCATGATCCTATTAGATCTTTATTTATTTAGCACCATCAGTGTACATGGTACTTTACAAAGTAAAACAACAACAACAAAACCCAAGGCAGCCCTCCCAAAGACATACAATCTAATACAAATACACACACACAGGAGAAAGGAGTAATATAAATGTAAACCTATGCAATACAATTGAAAAACCAATTATCCAGAAAGAAACATAAAAATCAATGCAATATAGTATAAAACTAACTGAAAAGTACAAACAGTGTAATCAAAATGTCCACAATTATAAAACAATGTCAAACTAAAATTCTTTGCAGAGGAAGCTAATAGAAATAGTCTGATTTTAGTAATATTATAAAGAAAAAACTTCCTAAGTAGGTTTAGATATAGTGGTCTCTTTAATTTTTTTTCTACTTTCTCTTTCTTCTACTTTCTCAGATGTTTGGATACTTTATGATTAAAACACACACACACACACACACCCCAAAAAATTCTGTCATATCCCCAGGGAAGGGCAAATCTGTCAAATTCACTGTCTCCCACATTTGATTTTTGTCAACATTGGTAAATTCTGACCCACATTGTACTTAAATGAAACCATCCCCTCTCTCTTCCCTCAAAATAAGCAGGGCTTTCCAGGTTATTAACAAGCCATAATCTCATTGCTGATGAGAATCACTGCTAATATTGAGTTTATGGGATGAAGAACAAAGCCCAGAACAAACTAACTGTCATTTCACAAAGCAGAGGTATGCAGAAATTGCTTCTTATAAGCAAAGGAATTAGAGGAGACCATTTCATCAAATCCTTCAGAAAGTCGATTTTTTTCAGATAAGCCAAAAAGGTTTTTTGAAAGTGAGGTCTCACCTTTACCAATGACAGCAACACTAGTAATTTTTTTTAAAGATGTGGGGGTGGGAATGCTGTTGCAATTGACAAAAGTAGCAACTATGTTGCCAATCTGCCCCTATGTTTCACCTTCCATACTGGATTAGAACTCATATTGCTCTGATGCATTGTGCGCGTTTCTGTAAAATGGTTTTCACTTTTGGAGGACAATGAGAAAAATCTCAGCTGTTTCTTCCAAATAATGTCTTCTGAGAAAGCTTGATTCTGCTCTGTCACAGAGCAGCTGATCTAGAAAGCAAATATTTAGAGGCGAAGGGAACTGAAAACCTCTCTAGAGTCAGAAATATTTTTAAAACCCCATAATGTTGCAAATGTTGAATAAGGCTGAAATCTTGCTCATGTACTTGCAGAACTGCCTTTTTCTTGGAGAACAGGTGAGGTTCCACAGGACTGGAGATGACCAAACAATACACCTCTCTTTAAACAAAGATGATCCAGGAAACTATAGGTCATTTAGCCTGACCTCAATAATATTAGAATGGATTGTACAGGAGTCTGTCTACAAATGTATTGATGATAATGCAATGATCAGTAGGAGCCAACATGGGTTTATCAAGAACAAATTCTTCCAAAGAAATCTTATATCCTTTGGTTTATTATGTTTCTAGTAGACAGTGAGAATGTAGTGGATGTTGTTTCTCTGCATTTCAGCAAAGCATTTGATAAAGTCCTCTATAATATTTTGATTAGCAAACTGATTAAATATGGTATAGATAGAACACCATCAGATGAATCCATAATTGGTTGGAAAACAGGTCAAAAAGTCACCACCAACATCTGTTTTTCAAACAAGCAGGAAATTTTGAGTGGAATGTCTCAGGGCCATTACCTTTCAATTTTTTTTAAATCAGTTCCTTAGATGATGGGGTAGAGGGAATTCTCATCAAGTTTGCAGATTAACCAATACAGTGGGTGGGGTGGCTAATGCACTGGAAGATAGGAACCAAATTCAATAGCAATAGCAAGTATATTTCTATACTGCCTATCAGTGCACTTAAACACTCCCTAAGCAGATTACAATGTGCAAGCTAAATGGCCCTAACAAGCTGGGTACTCATTTTAATGACCTCAGAAGGATGCAAGACTGAGTTGATCCTGAGTGCTTGACTAAGACTGAACTCACAACCTTATGGTTTGTGAGTAAGTGGCTGCAGTATAGGCATTTAACCACTGCACCACCAGGGCTCCTTCAAAAATATCTCAATAGATTAGAAAATTGGGCAGAAATTAAAGAATGAAGTAAAGATGGAGGCAAAAGGTTTGGAGAAAAGCAACAAGGATGATAAGTGGTGTAGGTTACAAAGGGCCAAAACAGATGGCCATGAGGGGGTGGCTTGATGTTGCCCCTTTTATTGCCGAATCAGGGCTGTGGCAACCACAAAGAAGGAAGCTGGTAGCATGAAGACTTGAGTCTACTTCCTCAAATGCACATTTGGAGTGGAGAGTCCAGAGACCAACCTATAAAAGCCTATAAAAGTGTGTGAGAATGTCAACTGAAATTCAAATCCTTGTCAGTATGGAGATGAGGTGGCAAGTTCAGTTTTAACTATGGTCATTGGGGAACAAAGGCAGGAGGAAGGAAGTTGCCCTGAGAACCAGGCCCTCTGCCACTGTGTGTTTGAGAAGGACCTCTGAAAATTGGGCTGATGCACCTTCTGTAACTAGAGCCCCTCCACCTATGAAAGACAGATGCAAGCCTCAATGCCAAATCATTGAGTATATTGAGACTCTTAGTTAATGCATAGGGTATCCTCCTTATTCAGAATAATCTCTCCTTTGAGATAGGGTAGGAACCTACAGAGCAATCCTCTGCCAATTAACATAGAGATATTATTCAAAGGAGAATCACAGCCACAAGACTATTTGTATTGTTTACTGTCAGGTAGCATCATTTCTTCACATGTAGAATTTATATAAAGCATCTCTGGCATTAAACAGTGTAAAGATGGTCTTTAATAATTACTATGGTTGGGGTAAGAGGTTAATTTTGTTTTCTCTCACATTTGGCTTTGTTTAACTTCAAGTTCTTTCCATCCCAAATACATATAAATTTTACAATTTTGGTAAACTCTTCAAATGGAAACAGTGTGAGAGTGAGAGGTTCTCACAGCCATCTGAATGAATGTAACTACACTGAATTTCAGGTGAAGATCTATTTAGGAATAGTTGGAATATGGTTTAAAAAGTTTCTCAGCTGTTAAGAAACCCCATTGAGGAGAATCCTGGACTGGCAATTATCTTGTGAGTTTGGGACTTTGCCTAAAGATTGAGTTTCATTTTCTTTTTTGCACTGTAAATAAATATTTTTTTTCTGCAAAGAGAGTGTTTACTGTGCAATAAAATACTGTATGCACCATACAGTATGCGGCTTCCAGCTTATGTTGAAGGTGCATGCCAGAAGATGCAATGATGCACATGCTGCACCGCTGTGTGCACAAGTCCCATTGTTTTCAATGGGAGCATTGGGGCGTGGGTGGGTCTGGAGTGGATACCCACGTAAGGGAAGGGCTGACTGTAAAATGAAATAAAATTAAAGTGCAAATTTTGCACAGAATAAGTCCTGAACTGTAAATACTCTCTAGAAACTGCATAGTTTTTTAAGACTTTCTTTGAGTAGAAAAAAATGCTAATGAAATTAGTGAAGAATTACATCTCTGAATTGAACATAATGTTCAGTGTAATGAATGAATACAAGTCAGCTGTCCAGTCATAGAAAAACTATATGTGTACACATGTAGCAGACTGTACTTGTGTTAAATTAAAGCACCTATGAAAACTCCCACATTTGCACCATCCAGATTCAATAGCCACAGCTGTTCCCAGAATAAAGATTTTGCTGTTGTACTTGTCTGCTGCCATATAAATGTTAAAAATGAGGAGCCTCTCAGCACTGAGGGGTGACAGCTGCAATTCCATATTAACACTACTGTGAATATTTATATTGTGGAAAATGTGAACAGAGAGGATATACTGGCCCCCCAATAAAAGATTTTTAGGAGCAGGTATTGAAGATAATAGGTAAATTTACATCCAAACATATTTATAATAATAGTAGCCTATTATCATTATCTGTTTTTGCAGACACCAATGAATATTTGCATCATGAGTGTTTTTTACAGTCAGACTCCCATATCCATGAATCCTGCCTCCATGAATTGAACTATTCACAGCTTGAACATATCTCCCTTGCCCCCCAATTTAAAAAAAAATCCAAAAAGCAAATCTTGGTTTTGCCATTTTTCATAAGAGACACCACTTTACTATGCCATTCTATATAATGAGACTTGAGCATTCATGGATTTTGCTATCCATAGGGAGTCCTGAAACCAAACCCCAGCAGATACCAGGGGCCCACTGTATCTATTTTATTATCAGTTTCAGGAACAGTTATAGGTAAGTCACAATCCCTCAGCCCTAGGGGAAAGCAGAGTAACATGCCAAGGAAGGAAATTTTCTTGGAGGAAGAGACTGTAAGAATTGAGAAGATCTAAATGAAAAATTAACAGCCAAGTGTAAAGTTCTTAGAGGGGAAACTAGGACAGACATGTTTCTCGCAATATGACAGCCACTTACTGCTTTTGTAAACAATCTATCTGACATCCTGAGATCATTTGAGTTTCAGTATAAAATACCTGAAACATTTCTTGTAGGATGTCTCATACTTTACATTTTGGAAAATGGTAATTCCCAATTATTCATTGGAAAACAAGGACAGAAAAACATACTTGAACTGCTAGAAGACTGAATGCATCTTTGAGAGTATTCCTTCTTTTGGTAGATAGTGGTGTATTCATGTTAATCATTTGTATTGCCATTATATTTTGGTATTAGAAGTAAGCTAATACTTTTTTCTTAAAAAATATTGCTATGAGTACACAAGGATTCAACCCCAGATGTTTAAGAATTAGGAACTCAAAGGGCTGGGCTGGCTGGGCTGGGCTGGATTTTGGTTTCTCTCACATTCCAGTTCAAGTTCATTTTATCCTGAATATGGAGATGTTGGCATTTATTTCCAAGTCCTTATCAAAACCAAAGTGAAATTTAATTATTACCCATCCCTAGCCCCTGCTTCTGTGTGCTAAGGAGAGTTTGCCTTACTCTTTCATCTTCTGTTTCCTCTGCCTGTGAATTTTGTTCTCTGTAGTACAGAAAGCAAACAGGAGAGCAGCATCACTGCAGAAAGGCAAAGGTCAAAAAGCTGGCAGCAGTAACTTCTTTACCGATATGATAAACCTGCAATGTTTGCTGCCAGGGGAAATCACAGAGAAAAAACAGGCCATTTAGATACTATGGCAGATCAAATAAAGACACATGAAAGTGGATCAACAGTTCCACTAAGCCTCACAATGAAGCCTGTGACTACAATATGAAGGATAATAATACTCATGTTTCAAGGTATAAATGATTACCTGTCACGGATCCAGAGAAATCACTTCCTATCTTTAGAGCATGCAAGATGCATTGTGGTTTCTTCTGAAGACATAGTTGTGCTTCCTTAATTCTATTACATTTAAATTAACACAGATGAAGAGAAGCAGGATGGATAGCCATTCCTGTGCTACAGGCAACATGAAATGTAAACCTCTCTCTGCCAGTTTTGGATTATACTGCCAATAACTCTATCATCATTTCCTTTCAGAAAACACTGAGTAAAGCACTATATCACTCACTTTATTTCCAGTGTCCAGAGGTAAGTACCTTTATTAATGAGTGAAATGCAATTGTGTCTCTTCACTGACACAACAACATCTGATACTGCAGCAGATACTACCTCTCCCCGCAAGCCTTCACCCATGCATCTTTAAAATCTTCTCAGGAGCTTTTCTCAAGTCTCTTGGTGATATTTCAGGAGCAGAATTTGGGAAGGGGCAATAGCAGTAGGGATATGGGAGGAGCTGAGAGGAGGAGAGGATGTGAAAGGTGTGTATGAATAGAAATTCACTTATTTCAACATTGCATAAAGTCTTATAAAGCCGAAGACAGCACCATTTGTGCTTAAAAGGAAGGTCTCAGGAGGCATGATGAACGGTGTGCAGGAGTGCAAACAGTCTTCATGAAAAGAGAAAGAACAGCTGTCTTCAGAAAACAGCTGTCAAGGGAAAGGCCCTCTCAATCAAGGACCCTAGAACTGTTTTTTAAGATGGAGAGGCTCAACATTGGTAGACAGGCTGTTATTAATGTTGCCTACTTCTGGTACTTGTACAAGGAGGGTGAATTACTTTCCCCATCCATTATCACTGAAACTACCTTAGATATGAAGACTCTTGTGAGGCACAATGGGGCTTTACAGAACGCTCCAAAAGGGCAGTCTGTAGCCTCCTCTTTTTACTGCATACCATCGCCGCAGCAACTAGACTGGTACGCAGTAAAAAAGGAGTGCCAAAATGCAGCTCCTTTTTGTGTCGCAGTTGCAATGCAAAAAGAGCTGTCATCACTTTTGTGACATCACAATTGCGCAGCGCCGTACAGACGCTGTGCAGCTGTGACATCAAAACTCCGTGCACCATGTAAATAGTGCTCCACAGTGATGATGCCTGTGTCACGTGTTAAGGTTGCGGGGCATTTGTAAGCTCCACCTCGAGGCAACCCTAGCACATAATAATAATAGTAATAGTAATAATAATAATAATATCTCCCGCCTCTCCCTACAGATCGAGGCGGGCTTACAACATGATAAAATACAATACAATAAAATCACAATTAAAACAGTATCACATTTAAAACAACATATTATATCATGGGGCCTATAACGTCAGGGGAAGTACCATACGGGAGAGTTAGATGAGATCAGGTGGATATGCCCACTGGAAGAGATCCGTCTTCAGCGCTTTTTTAAACGCCTTTAATGTAGGTATCAGACGGATCTCCTCCGGCAGGTCGTTCCACAACTTAGGAGCCAGTGCTGAGAAGGTAAGGCGAGATGTAGATGTTAATCTCGTATGTTGGTGATTTAACAACTTTTTATCGGTAGTTCTTAGGATGGGGGGCGGATTATGTAGGGAGAGGCATTCTCTCAAGTAACCTGGGCTCGAGCCATATAGGGCTTTAAAGGTAATAACCAACACTTTGTATTGCGCCCGGAAGCAGATTGGCAGCCAGTGCAAAGATTTTAGAATGGGGGTGATGTGTTCCATCCTTGAAGCCCCCGTCAATAGTCTGGCTGCTGCGTTTTGAATCAGCTGAAGCTTCCGAACTTGGTACAAAGGTAGCCCCATGTAGAGCACATTGCAGAAATCTAAACGAGAGGTTATCAGTGCGTGTACTACTGTGTCTAGGTCCTCCCTGCCCAGGTAGGGACGCAGCTGGCGTATGAGCCGAAGCTGATTCCAGGCGCTCCTGGCAGTCGCCTCCACCTGAGATGTCAATTGTAGAGACGGGTCCAGGAGCGCCCCCAAACTATGAACCTTGTCCTTTAGGGGAAGTGTGACCCCGTCTAGGACAGGTTGATGAATCTCCATCCCCGGGCCTGGAGAGCCTGTTGCAAGTACCTCCGTTTTCTCTGGATTCAGTCTGAGTTTGATCAGCCCTGGTGGCGCAGTGGTTAAATGCCTGTACTGCAGCCACCACTCACTCAAAACCATAAGGTGGCGAGTTCAAGACCAGTAAAAGGCTGAAGCTCGACTCAGGCTTGCATCCTTCTGAGGTCGCTAAAATGAGTACCCAGATTGTTGGGGGGCAAATAGCTTACAGTTGTAAACCGCTTAGACACTCCTTAAGGGTATGAAGCAGTATATAAATGAAGCTGTTTGGTTTTTTGTTTGAGTTTATTTTTCCTCATCCAGCCCATTACCAAGTCAAGGCAGGCATTCAGAGGAGAGATGCCATCCTTAGTCACTGCATCAGTCGGAGACATAGAGAAATAGATTTAAGTGTCATCAGCGTACTGATAACACCGCGCCCCATGTCTCCGGATGACCTCTTCCAGAGGTTTCGTGTAAATGTTAAATAGCATGGGAGAAAGAATGGCACCTTGAGGGACGCCAGATGTCAGCTCTCTTTTACAGGAGCAACTGTCTCCCAGCTTCACCATCTGGAACCTACCCAAGAGGTAGGACCGGAACCACTGGAGCGCAGTGCCTCGGATACCTAACCCCCTCAGGCGTTCCAGAAGGATACCATGGTCATGGTATTGAAAGCTGCTGAGATGTCCAAGATCACTAACAGGGTCACAATTCCCCTGTCCATGCCCAAACGGAGGTCATCGACTAAGGCGACCATGGCCATCTCAACTCCGTAGCGCATCCTGAACCCAGTTTGAAATGGGTCTAGATAATCAGCTTCCTCCAAGACTGCCCAAGAATGGTAATAAGGAGACCGGTCTATAGTTGTCTCTTAGCAGGGGATCTAGGGAGAGTTTCTTCAATAGAGGCTTAACCACAGCCTGCTTGAGTTGAGATGGAAATTTCCCCTCCCCGAGAGACGTATTGATGACCCGTTGAAGTAGTGTCACCACTACATCTCCTCCCTGCACTGTCATCCAAGAAGGGCAGGGATTGAGAGGGCATGTTGTCCTCCTAACAGATCCAAGCAGCTTGTCCGCTTCCTCAGTACTCACAAACTCAAACCGATCCAGTCTAATTAAGTCCACAGAGTCCCTGAACACCTCTCTCATAGTTTCTGTTTCAATGTTGGCGTCCAGATCAGCCCTTATCCAAGAGATTTTATCGGCGAAAAAGTCGTTAAAGGCATCACAGCAGGCATTAGTTGGTTCTAGTAATAAATTCAGGGTGGGAGAAGGATGTGGTAGTTCTCTAACTACCCTGAAGAGCTCTGCTGGACGAGACTCTGCCGATGCAATACGAGCAGCATAGAATGAGTTCTTTGCTGCATCGATTGCCACTCCGTAGGAACTAAGAAGGTCTCCAAGGAGTGTCTTGTCAGATAAGCGTTGGTGTTTCTGCCAACGGCGCTCTAGTCGTCTCACAGCTTGCTTCATTTTTCTTAGATCTTGAGTGTACCAGGCCTTCTTATTAGGGGCAAGCTGGAGAGGACACTCGGGTGCAATACTGTTTATAGCCCTGGCAAGGCCATTATTCCATGTATCAACCAGGGTTTCGACAGAGTTGCCGTCATTCCCAACCATATAACCCTCTAGGGCTTCTTGGAACCTTTTGGGTTCCACTAGCCTTCGAGGGCGGATCATCTTAATAGGTCCTCCACACCCGAGGGGGGAATAGGTAGAAGCCTTTAACTCTAGTTTGACTAGGAAATGGTCCGTCCATGACAGGGCAGAGGTGGTTATAACCTCTGCCCACGGATTTTCCTGCTCCGGGCAAAAGACTACGTCAAGTGTATTACCTGCAAAATGCGTCGGCCCTGAGACTAGGTGAGACAGGCCCATGGATGTCATGAAATCCATGAACTCCAGAGCTGCACCTTTCAGATCTGATGAGTTGGACTCAAAGGGGATGTTGAGGTCCCCCAGGACAAGAAGCCTGGGAGACTCCAACACCAGCTCCGAGACCAATTGTGTCAGCTCGGCCAGGGAGTCTGTTAGGTTACGGGGTGGACGATAAACCAACAGAATCCCTAAACTGTCTCTGGCCTTCAGGGTCAGGTAAATACACTCGAAAGTCGTCTCACGGACAGGTCTCCTGGTCAAAACGATAGTACTCTTATGAGCTAAGGCAACACCTCCCACTCGCCCACTTCCCCTCACCTGCTCTTGAACAGTGTACCTGACTGGGAGGGCCTTAGCCCAAACTACACTGCTATCTTTACCCAGCCAGGTTTCCGTAATGCAGGCCAGGTCGGCATCTTCATCTTCCAGAAGATCGTATATTACATGAGTCTTATTCTTTACCGACCTGGCATTCAAAAGGAGCAAGGTAAGGGTTTGTGGTATGGTTGGGGTGACCCTAGGTTCTTGAGAGCTAACAGAGTGCCTGAAGACGGGATAGATATCAAGCATCGATCTCGTCTTCCCTTTTTTCTACTTGCTACTCTGTTAAGGCCGTATCTCCCATTGCCCCGCACCACACTTATTACTTCTCCATTGATATGAGTTGTATTAGTATGCTCCTGAGTGTTCACAGTATCATCCCCCTGTGTATGTAAAATAATTGCCATTCTTATATTCGGTGGTATGTACGGCAATAAGGGGGTCTCTAAGGTGCTAGCCCGATTTAGTGACTACCCCCAGTATCTCACCCCAATGCCTGTGAGCGCTCAAGCTTGTCTTGGGGCCCGACAGACTGGCTTTAAAGGGGACACCGCTCTCAACCGTGCCCTGCCCCAAAGGTCCTCTGCCGCCGCTGTGGCCAGATGTTCCGGCGCTAGTGCTAGGCCTTTGCTCCACGGCGCAGTGGTGGTGGCAGCGCAGGTGTCGGGAGCTCTCCGGGGCCCGGCAGGCTGGCTTTAAAGGGGACGCCGCTCCCACCGGCACCCCGCCCCGAAAGTCCTCCGCCGCCACTGTGGCCTGGTGTTCCGGCGCTGGCACTGGGCCTTTGCTCCGCAGGCGCAGGTGGCAGCGCAGGCGTTGGTCTCCCTCCGGGGCCCGGCAGGCCGGCTTTGAAGGGGATGCCGCTCCCACCGGCGCCCCGTCCTGAAAGTCCTCTGCCGCCGCTGCGGCCTGGTATTCCGGCGCTGGTGCTGGGCCTTTGCTCTGCAGGCGCAGGTGGTGGGTGGCAGCGCAGGCATTGGTCTCCCTCCAGGGCCTGGTGGGCTGGCTTTAAAGGGGACGCAGCTCCCACCGGCGCTCCGCCTCGAAAGTCCTCCGCCACCACTGCGGCACATGACGGGGATGCCTCAAAGGGCCAGTCTGTACCGGCCCAATGTTTACTTAAGAAGTGTCATTCATGTGTTCCATGTGTTCAAGTAAATGTGCACAGGATAGATTGCAGGCAGCTTTTATTATTCCCAGGATAATACTTGTCTGGTCTCTTAGCCACAATGCAGAATTAAAGGAGTTTGTTACCACTTTAACCATTTGACTTATCCTTCAGAATCCTGGGATTTTTAGCTTGGTGAGGTATTCAGCCTGGTTTCTCTGTGTGCAGAAAAATCTCAACTAAATTGGTCTTGGCAGTCCAATTTTGCAAGGACATTTCAGGGGGGCTCAGCTCCAAACCCTAGTCTTGGCAGGCCACCACTCATTAGGAAGAGTGAGGCAGCTGCTTCAAGCAGTAAATGCTCAGGGGAAGGGAATGTACAAAGCTGTATACATCATACAATCTGCTTCCCACCAGCTGAGCTAGCCTGCTGCCTTTAAGCAGAGTAGTGAGACACTGGACATGGAAACTGAGGTGATGGGGGGAGTTCATTTTGTTTTACATCTCATGCTACAAAATGTCTTGGGCCAGCCCTGCTGCAAATAATTAATAATAATAATAATAATAATTTACACCCCACCCGTTTGAGATAATTTATAACAAGGAATTCATCTGTTTAGAGGTGTAGGGACAGTGGGACAGGGAAAATGAGGATTTGTTGTTGTTTTGTGCCTCCAAGGCATTTTTGACTAAAGTAGCCCAAATGGTCCGGCCTTTCTTCCTCCTCTCCCAGGACAGTTCTGCCTCTATCCATTAGAACATTTTAGCTGAGCATTTGTTTGGGGGACTGAGAAGGAGACAATTAAGTTGCAATCTTATATATGTCTATTCAGAAGTAGGTCTTATTGAACTCACAGAAATTTGCATTTCAGGTAATAATGTACAGGATTATAGCCTCATTCAGATGGTGATTGTTCTTATTTATAGTAATAGAGTTATAATTGAGCCAATGTAGAGTAATAATTTGGCTGTTGTACTAGCACTCTGCAGACCAAGGTTCAAAAACCCATTTGGCCATGGAAACCTATTGGTTGGCCTTGGGCAAGTCACAGTTTCTCAGCCACACTCTCTGAGAAAGGCAAAGGCAAACCCCCTCTGAACAAATCTTGCCAAGAAAATCCCATGATGGGTTTGCCTCAGGGCCACCATAAATTGGAAATGGCTTGATAGTACACAGCCACAATTTTCAGGGATATAGCTACAGAGGGATAAAATGTGGGTGTTTCCCCCAAATAAAAATCTGCCCCCTCCCACTGATATCCTGTTTAATCCACCAAATTTCTAGTATTGCTGCAACTGAAAAATGAAAAAAGGTAAACATTTAGAAATACAGTTTAGCCACCCAGAGAAAAGGGGAAGGCAAAGTAAATAAGGGAATGTGAACATGGAAAATGTGAATGAATCTGAAATTCAGAGACTGAAGAATAATTTCATCAATGGGGCATTCTTATCTGGAAATCAATGCCCTCATTTTGCCCTTGCTCATAGCTACCCCGCTGCTATCTGTCATTACTTCAAAGCTGCTCATTAGTAACGAATGTTTCCAATTCTGTAAGCTGAATCTAAGAGGCAGTGGTTTTTCTAAGTCACCTAGTAAGTCATTGAATGTGCAAAGGTTTCTGCCCTCACTCCTCACTTCTTTAACAGTAAGTCACTGTAGTCACTGTAGTCACTGTAAGACACACCCCATGGCCTATCAGATGCTGAACAATATTTTGGGAATGTCTTTCAGTAATTTCAGTCCTGGAAGCTTCGACAAAGGGCATTGTTTTGCCTATGAAAGGAACAGTTTCAAAGGAAAAGCAGGAGATGAGCGAGCATATCGACATGGTCTCTGTTCAAGCAGCATTGTCATAAATCCAGTGCAATATAATGCTCCAAATAGCTAAGATTCAATTTTGTTGTGTGGTTGGGGATTTAAGCTGTGAATGCTGATTGGGAGAATAAATGGCCGCTTCAAAAGAAGAAGCAACAACAACAAAAAATCCACATGAAAATGTGTGCTTGGAAAGTTAAAGTTGATTGAATATAATGAGACACTAAATCTATCTGTAGCTGAGCAGTGCTAAGATGATCCTCTGGAGCCCTGAATTACCATCCTAGTGGCATTCACCTATGGGTGGCTTTAGATGTCATTCTATTCATTTATCTTAAAAGTATCTGTGAAAGCTGACATTTATTGGTGTAACAGCAAATATGAAACTTGAGGAGATTTGCTTCCCTAAAATCTTTAAGTAAAAGTGCATTGTTTTAAATTTGCTGTTTGCAGCCTTGAGTTCCTATATTGGGACAAAGGTGAGATTTAAGATGATGATGATGATGATGATGATGATGATGATGATGATTTAGAAATACTTTAGGAAGAAATTCCCCAGGAAGAGCAAAAACTGGAAGACTTTTATTTACTGCCTGTTTGTAAGGGCTTGCTAAAATTTGAAAAGGCCTTCAGAAACTCATAACCTCCAACTGTCTCAGTTTGGCAGGAACTGTCCAGATTCATCTTCATTTATCCCACGTTTTTAGCTGCTTTTAAAATATCTGTCCTTTTCTCACCTTCCTGCTTTGCTCTCATCTTACCTCTACTGCTGTAAACTGAGCTGAAAGTGCAAAATTAGTTTGCACACAACAAAACTCAGTGGGGAGAGTGGAAACTTGCCTTTCCCTGAGATATCAGGCAAAAGCAAAATTCAGCATACTGTCTTAACTGGTGTGTCCTTCTTTATTACAATGGGTCCTTGTTATCTGCTGGGGTTTGGTTCAAATAGCCCCCACGGATACCAAAATCTGTGGATGCTAAAATCCCATTAAATATAATGGCATAGGAGAATGGTGTCCCTTATATCAAACCCGGCTTGAAGAAATAACACTGCCGGGCAGCCAAGGCTTCTCTCGAACATGAGAGCTTTAATCACTTGTTGCAAACTATATAAAAGAATGCACAGACAGCTGTCTTGGATACTCACAGCTATAAAAATAAATAGAGTGCTTCACCAACCACTGACCGTACCTTCAACACTATGGCTTCCTGGCTCACTACACTCATTATCATGGGGGTGACCTACACTCATCTATTCTCCCCACCTACAGGCTACTTTCCAAGGCCAAACTGGTCTTGCTACCTCATTTCCATACCCAATGGCTATGTCTTTCTCCACAAATGACCATTGTTAAAACTGGACTTGCTATTCCATGCACAAAGGATTTTGAATTTGACTTGATATTCTCAAGTACTTACGGCATATATATGTCTGTCCCTGACTTCCACTCCACCAAAAGCATCTGAGCAAGTAGACAAATCTACGAAAGCTCTTGCTGCCAAATTTTTTCTTTCAGTTAGTCTCAAAGATACTCCAAGATCTCTTTACATACTGATTCTACAGACTAAAATGGCTGTATTTTTGAATTCTATCGCAGATGGGAAATGTCATCTTTAGGGTAAAGGCAATTGACTTAACACTTCTGTAATTTCTTTTCTAAATGGGTCCTTACCTGAGTCATTATCACTTTTGTTCTGACCCAGTACTGGATACTGTGCCTTGGGAACTCAGGAGGACATTCTTTGTTTCAAGAAGTCTACTTTTGAGAAATTCTGATGACATCCTCATCTTCCCCTTCATGAGATGCATTAAAAAGGGTTCCAAACTCAGAGCAATTCATTCAAGGTTGGTCTACTGGAATCAAGGACTAATGTTTGCCTCCTTCTAGAGGCTCCTTGTTGAAAATCACTGCCTAAACTAGCTAAAATTGCTCTTCTAGACTCCCAGAATCTGGGATTTTCACCAGAGTATCTTATTAGTTTATTTCTCTTTCTCAAAGCCCTGGTCTATCATAAGAGTAACGTGGTTTGCTTGTTCTCCTTGCACTATTCAAGCCAGAAGGACCCCTTAGCTTCTTACAAGCCCAACAGAGCCAAGGAAGGTTAATCCTTCAGTCTCTTAAATCTTAAATCTAAATGCCACTCTATTCTGCTTTGGTCAGGCCCCACCTGGAATATTGTGTCCAGTTCTGGGCACCACAATTCAAAAAAGATGTGGAGAAACTGGAGCGAATCCAAAGGAGGGCAACTAAAATGGTGAAGGGTCTAGAAACCATGCCCTATGAGGAACGACTTAGGGAGCTGGGGATGTTTAGCCTGGAGAAGAGAAGGTTAAGAGGTGATATGATAGCCCTGTTCAAATATTTGAAGGGATGTCATATTGAAGAGGGAGCAAGCTTGTTTTCTGCTGCTGCAGAGACTAGAACGCGGAACAATGGATGCAAACTGCAGGAAAAAAGATTCCACCTCAACATTAGGAAGAACTTCCTGACAGGAAGTGGAACACACTCCTTCAGAGTGTGGTGGAGTCTCCTTCCTTGGAGGTCTTTAAGCAGGGGCTGGATGGCCATCTGTCGGGGATGCTTTGATTTGGAGTTCCTGCATGGCAGGGGGTTGGACTGGATGGCCCTTGTGGTCTCTTCCAACTCTATGATTCTATGATTCTATGATTCTATCTTTCAGGGAGTATTTTCCCTGCACTTTGCAGCTCCCCCAAACTGCCCCCTTTTTCACTGGTGTGTGTTGAGGAAAGTACTTAGCTTTTGAAACTCTTTCTCTCATCTCTCCCTTCCCTTAGCAACCCTACAGTTACAAACTGCTTTTAATACCAAACCCTCACAGCCTTTCTGTATTTTTGCTATTTGTGAAGCTCTACCGCAATATTTGCTGTTCCCCAGTGCAACTATTGAGTACATCTTGATTGCTGTATGTTCAATAAAATTCCATTCTTAGAGAGTTCCCTGTGAATGCAGGTTTTGAGTCCAATTTTTTGACACATTATTTTGCCAAAATAATTGAGCAGGTAATGAAATAATGGATCACAACTTAATCTGGAACAGGTTGGTGTCACCCAAAGGGTAAGAAAGTGTGTCTGTATTTATGCATGCATATGTGGGTTGGAGAGGTCTTATCTGACTCTAGGTGCCCACACTAGAGTCAAGAATGTTCATGTAATGAAATTTTTAGATTCTTGCTAGGCAATAATAATAATATGGGCTAGGCAATAATAATAATATGGTCCATTGCCTCCAATTAATGTTTCCTTTCCATGATGTGGGAGCAATAGTATGTCTGTTAAGATCGTCTGTCTTTCTTTCTACCCATATTTTATGATCGGATTGCACCAATCCTAACTGACCCTAACTGTAGACATAGCATATATTGATTTCAGTAAGGCCTTTGACAAGGTCTCCTATTATATACTTGCAAACAAGCTAATAAAATATGGATTAGACAACGCAACTGTTAGGAAGATTAATAATTGGTTGACTGGCTGAATCCAAAGGGTGATCAGCAGTGGTTCCTCTTCATCTTGGAGAGAAGTGACCAGTGGAATGCCACAGGGTTCTGTCCTGGGCCCAGTGCTATTCAACATCTTTATTAATGACTTGGATGATAGAATTGGGGGCATACTTATCAAATTTGCAGATGACACTAAATTAGGAGGAGAAGGTAATACCCCAGAGGAAAGGATGAAAATGCAAAATGACCTTAATAGATTAAAAAGCTGGGCCAAAAAACTAAGAAAATGATCTTCAACAGGGAGAAATGTAAGGTACTGCACTTAGGTAGAAAAAATGAAATGCATAGATATAAAATGGGGGATACTTGGCTTAACAAGACTACATGTGAAAGGGATCTAGGGGTCCTGGTAGACCACAAGATGAACATGGGCCAACATGGTGATGCAGCAGCTAAAAAGGTAAATGCAATTCTAAGCTGAATCAATAGAAGTATAGTATCTAAATTAAGGGAAGTAATAGTTCCACTATATTCTGCTTTGGTCAGCCCTCACCTGGAATAATGTGTCCAGTACTGGACACCACAATTCAAAAAGGATGTTGACAAGGTGGAGTGTGTCCAGAAGAAGGCAACCAAAATAGTGGAGGATTTGGAAACCATGCCCTATAAGGAGAGACTTGGGGAGCTGGGAATTATTATTGTTGTTGTTGTTGTTGTTGTTGTTGTTGTTATTTTCTAATATCCCACCTTTCTCCCAATATAGAGACTCAAAGTGGTGAAGAAGGAGAAGAAATGGTTAACAGATGATATGATAGCCCTGTTTAAGTATTTGAAGGGGTGGCATATTAAGGATGGAACTTCCTGACAGTAAGAGCTGTTCAACAGTGGGATACATTCCCTCAGAGAGTGGTTGGAGTCTCCTTCTTTAGAGGTTTTGAAAAAGAGGCCGGATGGTAATCTGTCAGGGTTTTTTTGATTGTGAGTTCCTGCATGGCAGAGTGTTGGACTGGATGGCCCTTGTGGTCTCTTCCAACTCTATGATTCTATGACTCTATGACCCAAGCTAAAATGTGTTTAGAATTAAACAATACATATCCATTGCTTTTTGGAACTCTTCAAAAAAGAACCTTCTCACTAAAGTTGCCTAAAAGGATCTCCCTTTTAATCTGGTTTGGTCTGTTTTCTAAATTATTAGATAGCTTTATATGGTAAACTACGGGCCAGAAGTTAGTGCCAAAGGGCGCATTTTGCATCCAGAAGGTCCCACACTTAATTCTTAGCACCTTCAGGTTGGGCCAAGAAAAACTTTTGAATGAAACTATGGAGAGCTGCTGCTAGTCTGTATTGAAAATACTCAGTTAGATGGGCCAGCTTCCTGTGTTGCTGGGTTCACAAAAATTTGGAACTCATTAACTTTTGCATAAATGAAATAAGCAAAGATTAATACCTCTATTTTTCAACTGAAGGAAACCAAAGGCTTGGAGTTCACATCCTTGGTGTTCTCACTGCATGATGAACAAGGGTAAAAGATTATAGCACTGTTATAGGGTGATATAGTGTTATAGATAGAGGGAAGAGGCTCATGAACACTCCGCTGGTATTTGAAAAGGATAGCTAACCCGGGAAATATACAACATGAAATTTGTGATTATAAAGTGAAGGTAGGCAAATGCAGGGAAATGGGGAGAAGTTTTAAAGCAGATCACATCAGTTTTAGCTCCTTTACCATCAGTTTTAATGTAATATCATTATTATTTATTATTATATCAATATAGATTAATTTTTGCCTGATGTTTGATTATTATTTTTCTGATTTAGGAGGGGTTGGAAGCAAATAAACACCCAGCATCCATGTTTTTGTGTGTTTTTTTCAGTGGTCTAAACAATTTGGACATATTTTTTCTCCACCCAAATTAAAATTAGAAGCACTGGAAGTACCCTGGGGAAAGTTATTGGGGGCATCAATATGGGGATTAGGGCTGTACTTGGCCAACCCGTGCTGTAAAACAATTACAATAACTAATTATTAGGCGTACTGCATGTTTACAGGCAATGATTTTTAAATAATGTTATTCTAATCAGACTAGAAGGTTTTGTTTCTGAAAACAAATGGGATATTGCTTTGTCATAATGTGGTTTCATTTTAATATCAGTAGGTTTGAAAGTAATTACAAAAGGGGGGAGAATAGCGAAAGTGTGTATGTCCTAAATGGTTAATGATCCATTGCAAGCAATCTGTCCAAAGAAGGAGAGATTTCTTTCTCACTCAAGCAGCTGAGTTATAATCTCGTTCTGCTTGGATAATATTGCCGGACCCTCCCTGCTTTCATGGTATGATTGCAAGCAACTATATTTTATGAAACTGTCTATTATTATTGTTTCTCATATCTTCAAGCCATGAGGAAGGAGAGAGGGGTCAACCTATCACTTCCTCCATTAGCAACATCTCTCTTAATGTTTAGCAGCAGAAAGAAGGAAGCTCCAAAAGCACCACATTCAGTAATGAGATATTCCTTGTAGCTAAGGTGGACTGTCCTCTAACAAATGGTGGAAGCTGGAATCTTTCTCAAATCTAGAAATATTATGGGATAGCAACCTTATTATGCCTGTATTCAGTAGCTCTAGGCTGCTTGTCTCTTCAAGAGTTTAAGCATAACATACACTCACATCCCACCAAAGGAGGGTGACTAAAATAGTGACAGGTCTGGAAACCATACCTTATGAGGAGCGGCTTAGAGAGATGAGTATGTTTAGTGTGGGGAACAGAAGGTTAAGGCGACATGATAACCATGTTTAAAATATTTGAAAGGATGCCATACTGAAGATGGAGCAAGTTTGTTTTCTGCAGCTCCAAAGAACAGCACTCAGAGCAATGGATTAAACCTATAGGAAAAAAAGATTCCACCTCAATACTAGGAAGAACTTCCTGACAGTAAGAGCTGTTCAACACTGGAACGCACTCCCTTGCAGAATGGTGGAGTCTCCTTCTTTGGAGGTTTTTAAACAGAAGCTGGATAGCTATCTGTTGGGAGTGCTTTAATTGTGTCTTCCTGCATGACATGGGGTTGGACTGGATGGCTCTTGTGATCTCTTCCAATTGTATGATTCTATGTCATTTTGGATCTGCTGATTTTAGCCATACATTCCTTTTTCTACTGTCCATGTATTTCTCCCTCACTTCTCCATGTTTGAAGAATGCATATTACAGAGCTCTCAAGAGATTATGAAACCTTTAATATTTGTAAGTAAACCTGATTCATTTTTCGTTTACCCAAGATTAAGACTGCTTTCTTTTCTTTGCTGCTCATGATGTGGGACTGATTATTCTCATTCTGCTTGCAAATACTGATTACTCTTCATACAAGATATACTACTGTTTCTCACATTGCCTAACAAAAAAGAGCTACCCAGTAATTCTAAAACAAATGTCTTTAAAACATTCTGCATGGCTAGATACAATCTACTCTTCAGTTACAAACTTGGAATATGAAGAAAGACAATTTAGACCACATCAGAGCAGTTTTGAACTCTTTTAATGAATATCATAACTAAACCCAATGGGTCAGTGCAAAATCTTTGTGAAGACTCTAAGGGAGAGTAGCCAAAAAAGCATCAGAGAGTCTTTTATCAACGTAAAAGTTAAAACATTTTATTATGGCCTACTTTATGGACTACAAGTGCATGAAGTGCTACCTCAGGTCAATATACGCTAGTTTGGGTGCATGTGTGTTGTATGTGTGTTGGGGGGGGGGTTTGAATTTAAGCAGTTGAGTCAGAGGGAATAGGAATACAAATAGTATGTAAATAGTAATCAGAATCAGAATCAGCAAAAGCAGGTTCACACCCTGGTGGGGGGAAAATCATGTCAGCCCACACAGCTGTTTGCCACCTGCTGATCTATGTGCCCCACAAAATGATACTTTATTAAAAGAAGTTTAACAAAACAAAACCTGTTAATAATTTAATACATTTTAAGCAAATACTGTATCTCAATCTCCCCCACAGTCCACTCTCAAATCTACTAACTCTTACCCACTCATTAATCCTTAAACCTAATTTTCACTGATTCCCCCAAAACACTACTGCACCAGTTTCTCCCAACTACCAAACTAACTATAAATCAAAACTTATAGAACTCAAAGCAAGACAAATGCTTAAAATTGTTCTTTATCAGCAACAAACCCTTGACTGAGTCTACATTTAAACCAGTCTTTTCATTTGTCCATTGTGTTGAAATTAAGGTGGAAATCCCTTTTAATATCAGCTTTGTGTCTTCAAGTAGTGCATTTCCTAACACATTTGCTGTCCTTTTCATCTCCGAGAAACAGATGCACTCGAACTCTGGGTGTGAAAATCTTGTCTGCTGCTGTTTCTAGGAAAAAAAGAACTCTTGAAGGATCCATCCTATTCCCCTATTTGCAGCAAGGAGAAGCTGCCAAATAGATGAATTTCTTGAAGGGGAAACAGCAAATGTGGTGATACACAATGTACTTTTTAGTGATACTCAAAATGGAGAACATTTTGGAATTCTTCCTGGACAGAAGGCTAACATGTAGGACATGTTCTGGTAAAGGTCACCCTGCTGAAGGATTGACCTGGAATATCAAATTTTGGAATATCAAATTTTGTATATCATTTTTCTTTGACATGTACTGATTTTATGATTGCTGTCACTCACAATCAGTAAATAATGATGCTCCAAAGAAAGAAAGAAAGAAAGAAAGAAAGAAAGAAACCAATGTATCATAGTTGGTTTTTCTCCATCTGCTATTTGGCTTGATCATGGTCAAACAGCTGTTGGGTAGCAACACAGACTTTGCTACACAGACTTGGAGGATTGATGAGTCCAGCTCTTTTGTTTTGGAATCTGTATTTGGGTTTTTGCTTTGTTTTGTTTTCTTAATGAATAGCTTTGGCCTTGAGGTCAAAGTATTCCCTTTCTGCATTTCATTCAGCATTAGATAAATTTGTTTTATTTTCTGTCTTTCACATTTTTCAAGCACAGTTCTGTTGCAATGATTTATTACTTCTTTTACAAAAATAAAAAACAGAAGGAAAAAAAATACCTAGGGATGGAGATTTGTATTCATTATCAGGTGTTAATAACTAGGGATGTTATTTTTCACTAAGCTTCTTCTTGAAGAAAGCAAGTCATTTTGACAATTTTCCCACTGCAATATAGGATTTGAAAACTATATGCAGTTTTTGAAGGCTATTCATAACTTGACATTATTCTGCATAAAATTTGTATGTGGCTATTTCACACAGAAGACATGGTTTTATGCTCAAAACCAGCATTTTCTGCACATAAAAGAATGTTTCAATGTACAAGTGTTATTTTCTGCACAGAAAATGCTATTTTCTGTGTAAAACAACTATATGTAAATGTATAGCATTTTCTGTACAGGAAACAGCATTTTTATGCAAAAATTAACATTTCTATATAGAAATATTATTTCTGCACAAAACAACCATATACACCTTTTTCTTGTTAGATAAAAAGACCTTCTCTGGGCCTAAAATTGTCTGGGGGACAAAAAACATGGAGGAATTGGCCCCATCCCCTTGAAGCAATGGTTCCCAAACTTTGGTCTTCCAGAAGTTTTGGACTTTAGCTCCCAGAATTCCTGACAGTTGGTCAAACAGGCTGTGGCTTCTGGTAAATGAAGTCAAAAACACCATGAGGACCAAAATTTGGTAACCACTGCCTTAAAGCATTTGGAAGCATTATGGAGTGAAACTGTATTTTTTCAAAGGAACAATTTTTTACTTATTTTTAAAGAAAATTTGGACTTGTGTGTGTGTGTGTGTGTGTGTGTAGGGGGTAATCTCAGGGCCACAAGAATAATCCCAGAAGGCCTGTGTGCATTTCCCCAAGCCTACTTACCAAGCCTCCTAACAGACTTCCTATTACGAGGGGTTATCCAAACGTCTGAATGATCACTTTTTTAAAAAATTGACAGAAAATTTGTTTTGATTTGTAGTTGTTAACTTATCTCCATGTAGTCTCTATCCAGTTGTATACATTTTTCCCAGTGTATCTTGACCCTCCAAATACCTGATATTGTAGAAGTCTGCAGATTGTGCCTTACGAGGGAGTATCGTAAAGTAATAATTATCACCCGGAAGGTATTATGGCATATTGATGAAATTTTGTCAGTGTCATCATTGGTCCCTAAGTGCACGTTGCTGAGAAAATCAGCTCATTTCAATCCTTTATTTTTGAGACTGGCTCTGCCAGAAGTGACTAAAGTGTAAAATCCTCATCAGGCGCAATCGGCACAATTCTACAATATCAGGTATTTGGAGGGCCAAGGTACACTGGGAAAAAATGTATAAATCTAGATACTGACTACATAGAGATAAATTAACAACTACAAATCAAAACAAACTTTCTGTCAATTTTTCAAAAAAGTGATCATTAAAACTTTTGGATACCTCCTCGTATGTTAAAGTCAGACCCTTTCTGATGTATTCAATCTCTCTGAGAAGCCAGCCAGCAGGACCTGATGTTTAAGAAGAGCACATAATTTCATGCACATACCCAATAAGCTTTGTTGTAATTCTGACTTCTTTTGGATTCCAAGCATCCGTGGCTTGTAGTAAAAACAACTTATGTTTAGGATTAAAAAAAAATCTTCCTGTGTTAAGTGAACAGAAAGACTAGCAAAGCAATCATGTATTTGACAGCTATGCTCATTATTACTGTCTATCCAACTGCATTGGTCTCTGCTTGGGTAAACAGAGAAAGAGATTTTTTCATGAAATCTGGTTTTCTTTCAGTTTGTTTCTTGATTATTTTCACTTTTTTGGCAAGAAACTGTAGAAATCATGATATTTTGTGACGTAAAAACCTCTAAACTGAAGGAGCACCTATCAAAATGTATTCTGGTGGCCCACCTTCAATGGAACTGCCACTCTACCCATCCCCAATCCCAATCTGCATCATGAGTTTCAAAGCTCCCTGTCATTGTATATGACCACTATGCCTCTTATGTAGTGCCATTTCAGTCCAGATTGAAAAATTAAAAATAGTGACTTCTCACATTCACTTCTGCCATTAGGTAAACTGAAACCTTGGTCTGGGACTGAAAAGCATTTTGCTAATTTAGTTCTCACCTGGAATTTGTTTGTTGTGAGACTTCTTTGTCAGATTATCTGCAATTTACCTCAGAAATCCACATGTTTGAGAGATCTGGGATGTTTTAAAGAAAAATGAAATATGCACAAAAAGAGGTGTTTGGTTTTTTTTGGGGGGGGGGGGAATACAAGCAGTGAAAAATGTATATAATTGAAACGTTTATACAAACACATGAACCAAAGGATGAAATTAGTCAATAGTTACAACACCTACAGAAATGTGCACTTTAAGGACAAGGCACATAAATATATGTGTGGGAAAATAAACTGAGATGTAAAGTGTGGCACAGGAGTACAGGTGGCTTTGGAGAATTGCAAGCAAATCTAGGTGAGACTAATTCACTTTCCAATCATTGTAATAGACATGGAGGTGGAGCACAGCAAAGGCCATGGAAAACTGGGACTAGGGTTTGCCCATAATTTTGTTTTATTTTATTTTGATCAGAATGTAACTAACTCTGAAAAAAATCTTTACACTCAAGATGGGCAGAATTCAAGACTGAAAAAATGTATATGGAGATGAAACTGATTCATGCAGGGATTGGATGGAAGAGCCAGGGATTCTGGCATGGACTGTCCATATTCAGTCATCTGGGTGCTAAATTAGGCCCAGCACTTTTATTCCTAAGAAGATCTTCATTTTTAGCAGCTATTTGGCAGACAGGCAAAATATGATGATGCCTTCCATTGTAGGAATAACAGTAGCTATTGAGTTTGGCCAGTGCAAATGAGCAAGATTTTAATTTTATTTTGGTTTCAGTAAGAAAGTATCGAAACTAACACATTTCTTCATGTTCATGATAGAAAGAATTTGAGATATAAAAACATGAATGTGAGGCAGAAACCAATAGAGTCTTCAATTTCTCATTGCAACCATAGCAGCTGCTCAAGTATGCCAAGGGGTGATGTTGGGCCTGCATTCTGTTTCCCCAAAGGAAAAATGCTAAAGCCAGGGTTCTCAGAATGGCGTGGGACAAACAAATGCAGGAAAGCTCATAAGCACCATGCTTTCCTTTGAAGTATTTGATAGCTGACTTTTAAAGCACAAACTAGTAAAACTCTCCTTGCCACTTGGGATGACAAGATGAAGAATGAAGCTGCCATAAGACAAGGTATCTCACCCAGGGGTAATTTGACAATCTATGTGTTGTTGCTGTTGTTGTTTTTTAGTATGAATGTAAATCTTCACATGTTTTATCCTTACATGAAAGAATGAACAGTTTCCATAGTATTTTCCCTGCTGTGGGAGAATAAGAAGATCTCTAGGCAATATTTTCCCAATTTTCACAGTTTGAGAAGTCTTTTGGAGACTTACTCTGCATAGGAATATGTGGTTTTTCTTGTACAAAAGGAAATAGTGTTTTCTGATCAACACACAATGGCTGAAATCCTACAATAAGGTTATACAGTGTACAGTGGTACCCTGGGTTACAAATACCCCGGGGTACGAAAGAGCCGGGGCCGCAAAAACGGCCCAAGCTTACGAAAAAAACTCTGGGGTACGAAAGAAAAAAAGCCGCGGTCCCTTTAAATTTGCTGGGCGGTCCGGCAAATAAAGCGGTCCCCCGGGTTACGAAAATTTCCGGGTTACGAAAAGTAATCTGGAACGGATTACTTTCGTAACCCGGGGGACCACTGTTAATCTATGCTCATGTAGTTGCACGGTGGTTTCACTGCCCTTCTATTCAACACAGATAATGTGAAACTGATTGTACTATCTGCTAGTACACCTTTTCATTTACCCACTGTGCCAGGTGGAGTGCAGAAAATCACATAGGCACCTTTCCTCATCTCTTCCATTAATAATATAACAAGGATTATATTAATATAATATAATATAATATAATATAATATAATTTATTGCCTTCCTATGTCACCCCAAATCAGCTGACTGAAGTGTCTACCAGTCTTGCAAATCATAAGGCTAGGTCTACTAAGATAAGATCCATAGGTGTGATAGAGACGGCCCACAGCATTTGCACGCTCCCCAGCCCTAACATGTATTATTATTATTATTATTATTATTATTATTATTATTATTATTTTATAGCCCGCCCCTCTGAACAGGCAATCAGGGCAGGGTACAACAAGATTAAAACAACAACAGTTAAAATAGAGCAATCCCATCCCCATCTCCCACCCCTTAAAATAAAATTAAATCAGCAATAATACAGAATACAAAACAATATCAAATATCAATATCAAAACCTAAAAATTCTTGAGCTATATGGGTGGGCTGAAATCATGGAGGAAAGAGGCTGGAAGGACTCTAAATCTTGGATTTGGAGCTGGGAGATGTTAAACACTGTCTGGGAAGACCTGTCAGAAGAGATGTGTTTTAAGGTTTTTAATAATAATAACAATAGTAATAATAATAGATTTTATTTATATCCCGCCTTTCTGATCAACAATCGAGTCGGGGTACAACAAGTTAAAAGAAAGTTACATTAAAATGTCCATCCTAATTCCCACCCCCCACCCCTTGAAAAAGGATTAAACTAAGAAAGATTAAAACCAAAATAAAATGACCAACATAGAATAAAGCCATCGATGGAAACACAGCTGCGCTGGGCAGGGCATGTTTATAGGATGGAGGATCAGTGCCTCCCCAAAATAGTACTCTACAGTGAACTCGCCACGGGTCACGAAGTGATACAAGGACTTCCTGAAACAACATCTCAAGCTTGGCCAAACTGATCATCAACAATGGTCTGCCCTGGCCTCACATTGGGAGGCATGGAGACGCACTATCCACAATGCTGCAGCCTCTTTCAAGAACTCACACTGAACGAGTCTCGAAGAGAAACAGCAATGCAGAAAGGACCACAACTTGGAAACATCACTCAAGGAGACTTTCTGCTGTGCTTTCTGTAACTGGACTTGTTTATCTCGGATTGGCCTTTTTAGCCATCAACACGCTTGTACAAAGTGTGGGATGAGTCCTTCCTGAATCTTCGTTAGTGAAGAAAAGCCAGAAAGAGAGAGATCTGTTTTCAGCAAGCAGGTTGTTATCAGTGAAAGGAATGATGCTTTACAACCAGCACACTCTTGTTTCTTGCATCGTCATAAACAATAATGGTAGAGAGATCAAAATGGAAGTAGTCAACACTTAGAGGACTGGGCAATGCAGCCCATTTATCTGAAAAGCTGCTAGTAAAATTTTGTTGGTGTCAGAAAAAGTAAATAGGAAGGCAAGATAGCATGGAAAAAAGGCTAATGTAGATACCATCCAAAATGCATTTTGTACAAAAAAGTATGTTTCCGTAATGAACCTGCACTTAAAGGAATCTGATGAGAAATGTGCAGTGTCTCCCAGCACAAGGGGTTAGTTGAGCTATCTTTACAGAAAACAATCCTCAGATGACACATCAAACACCTCTGATTGATTGAGAAGGAGAAGGTTTTCAAAGGTTATTTCACAGATCAACAAACAGCCCTTAAATCAATGTAGAAAAGATGCCACTGGACCTGTGCTTTCCTATATATATATTTCCATTCATGGTAGATTCATATTGCATTTGTTATCAATGGCAGCTGTTGGCTTCTGTGTCAACAAGGTGGTGAATCTACTTTAGGTTTTGGTTCAGACTTTATAGGAGCCATCAAATTGGTTGAACCAAATAGTTTCCTCTCTTTGGTTAGCTCCTTTCAAACTCAGATTAAAAGCTGGGGCAGCTTCACTTCCCTGCTGATATGGAAACCCCAGCAGCTACAGGATACAACCTGTAACCTCTATGCTGAGAATAGCTGCAATTACTACATTTTGCAGGAGTAGATGGTTGAGACATGTGGTTCTACGTTGTAGAAACAACCCAGTTTGACACCACTTTAAGTGCTGTAGCTCCATCCTATGGAATCCTGGGATTTGTAGTTTTATGAAGTCTTTAGCTTTCTGTGTAGTTTGCTAATGCCCCACAAAACTACAAACAAGATAGAGCCATGGCAGTTAAAGTGATGTTAAACTGCATTATTTCTACACTGTAGATGCGCCCAAGGAAGCCAAAATGTGCCAGTATTTGTTACCATCTCAATGAGAAAAAGGACATCTTTCAGTCAAGAATTCAAATGAGAGGCATAGTTGAACACAAGCGACATCATCTAAAACACATAGGTGAGGAATGAGAGGGCTTCAAGATGTTGTTGCATCAGCCCTCACTATTAAGTGGACTGCATCTCTACCTGGAGGGCCACCCATTTCCACTGATGCTCTGATGTTTCTGGCTGTCAACCTCCTCCAAGCAATCTTGCTGTGAAGAAGTGTTACTACCTACCAATTTAACTATATATTTATTATTAAAACATGATCTTCATCCCCTTTGGGATGGGGGATATATTATTTTCATGGCAGCAGTAAACAACAAAAACTCAACAGTCACAACAAAAAGTCTTCAGATCAAACTATCTCCCTAAATGCCTAATATCTATAATTGCAGCAAAGGAATACACTCTTCCCTGATGCCTCTGGCCATTAGCTCATATTCCAGTCTGGAGATGTGTATAATTTCACAGCACTAAAGTGGAATGTGGTAATAGGAAGCAAGCAGGGTTGGAAGAATATGTATACACATATATATGTTTTAGTACTCTGCGTTTCCATAAAATATTCCCAAGTTGTTAAGGACAATAAAGTTTACATTTTAAAAAAAAATCCAGAAAACAAACAACATAAAAACATCTGAATAGCAAATGAAACCGTGTAAAAGTATGAAATAGCAGCCAGTTCAGAAATTACAAAATTAAAATATGTGTATTAATATAAGTTAAAGCAGAAAGCTACAGAGAGGACAAACTACCTGTTCAGGCTGAGAGACCATCTAAAACAATGGGGGTTGTGTATTGGTAAAAGGTGACAAAAACAGGAAACAACATTTGTTTTGAAGTTTCAGAGTTTCAACAAAGTTATGGTATAGTTACAATAAAGACAAAGAATCTCTCTCAACAACATTTTAGATATGAATATAAATGCAGGTGGGTCTCAGTTTATGTCAGGGTTGCATTCCTGTACTCACAACGTAAATTGAATCTGACATAAATAATCAGACTTTTCTTTTTTCAGGTTATATTATCAGGTTATAAGGTTATTTTTTAGGTTAAATAAGCTTGATGATTAAGACTCCAGTTGTTCACCTCCCCACCTATGAAAGCATAGAAAACCCTTCCAGCCATCCCCAATCTCAAAGATTCCAGTTTTTTCATTCTCCTCAGGCCCCTCTTCTGAGCAGGCAACAAAAACCTTTTCCTTCTTGCAACATTCAATTCCACCAACTTTGACACCACTTTAACTGCCATGGCTCAATGCTATAGAATTCTGAGAAATGTTGTTTGTTGGGGCACTGGAGCAGAGCTCGGGTGCCTCATCAAACTAAAGTTTGAAGAATTCCATAGCATTCAGCCATGACAGTTAGTGATGTCAAATTGGATTGTTTCTGCAGTGTGGATGCAGCCTTAGAAAACCAATCCAATCACTTTTTCTTACCATTCAAACCTTCACAACAAAACTCCAAACTGCCTGTCTCCCTCACCTCCCTCTCCTTGTTCTCTGACCTCTCCCTCCTTGCTCTCCTACTTCACACAACTGTACAGGCATGCTGGAAGAGTTATACGTTATGAATGAATGGCTCCATTTTGTGACTGGTGCCAGCTCCTTTTCTCAAGATATTTTCAGAGTCAATGTTTGTCCTAAACATGGGGAATTTCTTTGTCCTTAACAAGGGGAACATATTTATTGAATTTACTGCTACAAGGAAATCATTGTGACAAAGAGTTTAGCATTTCCAAAAAGAGATTAGATATTGATTGCCTCAGAGGAAGGTAGACTCTCAGTCTTTGGAGATCTTTAGGCAGAGTATGAATGTGCATCTTTCATAACTTGGGGCAAAAAAGATGGTCCTGAAGAGGTGGCTTCAAGCTGCCCAAGAGAAAGCTGGATTGGAATAATGGCAACTGTACACCGCAGCCCCAATCTGATTTTTTGCCAGCTCAAAAAGAGGTGGCAAAATGCCTCTCCTCTAAGCGGTTTACAAAGGGGCACACTTTCTGCTGCCACCATAGCTTTGCAACTTTCCTGTGGTATGTGGCATATAAATGCTGCATAACCAAAGCGCCACAACACTGCCCATCATCTGGGCAGGAGGACGGCATGACACTGGGTTGTGGCAGCATCAGACCATGCAGATTCGCCATGTTCCCTATGCCGTCCCCAAGCTGGCGCTTACTGCTGGTCTGTTTTGCCCCTTAGTTGTACATTCCCTCAAAGGAGAGGATTGGATTTGATGGCCCTTGAGGTCTCTTCCAATGCTATGATTTTATGATCACATTGTCTTAAAATTAGTCTGGTAGTCTCTGGCTTTTCTTCGCTAACGAAGATTCAGGAAGGACTCATCCCACGCTTACTGCAAGCACGTTGATGACTAAAAAGGCCGATCCGAAATAAACAAGTCCAGTTACAGAAAGCACAGCAGAAAGTTCCCTTGGGTGATGTTACCAAGTTGTGGTTCTTTCTGAATTGTTGTTTCTCTTCAAGATTTGTTCAGCGTGAGTTCTCGAAAGAGGCTGCAGCATTTTGGATAGTGCGTCTCCATGCCTCCCGATGTGAGGCCAGGGCAGACCATTGTTGGTGATCAATTTGGCCAAGCTTGAGATGTTGTTTCAGGGAGTCCTTGTATCTCTTCTTTGGGGTGCCCCTCTTACGCTGACCTGTGGTGAGTTCACTGTAGAGTACTATTTTGGGGAGGCAGTGGTCCTCCATCCTAGAAACTTGACCTGCCCAGCGCAGCTGTGTTTTCAGTAGCAAGGCCTCAATGCTGGTGATCTCTGCTTGCTCCAGGACAGCAACATTCGTCACATAGTCAGTCCAGTGTATGTTTAGGATTGTGCGTAGACAGCGCTGATGAAAGCATTCAAGGAGTCGTAGATGTTGGCGATAGGTGACCCATGTTTCAGACCCATAGAGGAGAATGGACAATACAATGGCTCTGTAGGATGGAGGCTTTGTCTGTGATTAGTGTTTGAACATCCGTATATATAAGGAGCTTTGAAGCTGGTACGTAGGTCCAAACACTGCTTTAAGAGCTTCTTAGAATCCTCTGGAATCACCCAGGTCTGCACAACATTGTGTCTTTTCTGCTAAGTTGATCCACCACTTGTTCTGAATGTCTCTGAGGTTTTGTTGGAGTTTACTGCATGAGAGATGGAAGGCTGCTTTTCTTACATGGCAAGATGGTTGAGCGAGGTGTGCCTGATGAGCAGTTCTCTTCTTTGCCAACAGCTCCTGGATCTCTTGGTTGTTTTCATCAAACCAATCTTGTAGTCTGGTAGTATGGCAAAGTAAATGATCTGTTTGTTTCATTCCAAGTCTGTCATTCTATGTAGATGGTATAGATGCATTTAATGTGGAATGGTGGTTTCATTTACATGAGAGCTTTAGTTGGATTGATCCCACAGATCTATTGTAGTAACCAGACAGATCTCAGTCTTAAGTCAGTGAGTCAATCACTGGCAGCCATCCAGTTCCAAAGGACCACTAAAGATGAAGTTAGCCAGCAAAGGATATCATATTACCTAAAGTTTTGGACTCTGAAAGTCCTTCACAATAATGTTAAATAAAAAAGGTGGTGGCTTTTTTGTTGTTAATTGATATGGCAATGATTAGCTCAGAAAATAATCTGATATCCATTTAAGAGATTCCACACACATTTCAGAAGCAATACATGCCAGTATCAAGAGAATTATAAGGTAGAGTTATCCAAATGTGCATCTGGGCAGGCAAAAACCTAGACAGAAAGGTTGTGCAGGCTGACAAAATAACCCAGTTTCTTTGGCTGCCAGGGGAAGAAACATCCCTGTAACGGTACATCTTCAAGAAGTAAAAGTGCTGCACAATGGCCAGCAGGCTGCCAAAATACACTAAAGTAGAATAGATGAAAAGATGTTTTCATCTCCTTCTTCTCAAACCAAAAGTGTTAAAAAAGAAAACAAAACAAACATAAACCCAAAAAATCTTCTTCTCAGACGCATAACCCAATAAATACACACATCTGACATGTGTGTGTGTGTGTGTGTGTGTGAATAAATTATGTTCAAAACAAATAGGTGGGAGTGGTATATAAAAATGGACATTGTAACTTAAGCAATCCTGAGGAAAGCTAGGAGGAAAGCATGGTATAAGTTAAATAAATAAATGCACTTTGCCAAACCAAGAGGGATGTTATAACAAGAGGGACATGTGGAAAGGTATGCTGAGGCAACTATTTGCTAAGTGTCAAAAGTGTAACCTATAAAAGTGATTGCTACTACTGAGAAGTTAGAACACTGGGGTATTTCTTAAAATGGAATCTTGTATTCAACTTCATTTTGGCTACTGTGTGGTTTTTAAAGAATTTTAAAGAATTTTAAACAGCAAGAAGGAGAATAATTACTAAAATTGCTCATTGCTTCTTTCATGAAGAAACTCAGTGAAAAAATTATTTCCCTACTTGGTTGTGTCTTCTTAGTTTTGCTACTACATCACTGTAGTTCTGTATCTTCCACAGTGTCCTAGGGGCCTAACATCATTCTAAAGGACTGTGCAGGTGAAATGGTCTTTGTCACCAATAAACACATGAACAAGTAAATGAATAAAAGAATTGGTAAAATTGGCAAATATTTTTTTTTGCTTTTTGTTTGTTTGTTTTAATAAAGCTGTCAGAATTCCTCAATATGTCACTATGCTGGACAGGAGATTCTGAGAGTGACAGTCTGGAAAAGTAATTTCTCCAAACTATTTCTGTAAAGTGGCTTATTTGGATGGAAGATGTGACCAAACGAGAAATCTGAGACTTTCTCCAGAGCATCCAGAGTATTCTGTGAAATTTCAGTTCAGTTCAAATTGCAGAAACCTGCTGCAAACAAGTATAATTTTGAGATAGCTTAGTATGTGTGATAAGAACTGGCTAGTTCTATTACCATGCAAATCTTGCCAGGCACTTGAAGGATATTCAGATATTCCTTAATCCATTTCAGCTGCTTTCTGTTATGCACCACAAAAATAAACAAACATCACCCGCATCACCACCCAGAGACAATCTTTTAAATCTATATTTTATTTTTTAAAAAAGCATTGAATAGTTTCCATTCAGAATAATTGCATGTTTGAAATTCAGAGGATCAATGGCATAATCATACAGTGCTTTTAAAATGGGGGAGGGGGACTGTTCAGCCTTCTAGACTCTGGAGTTTATCATGCAGGGGCTCAGGGACCGCTCTCAGAGTGGAACAGAAGGGGCCTGGAACAAGCGAGGGATGAGTGGGAGCTGCAGTTTATCGCGCACACAAGTCCCTCATTCCTTCCGTTCCATTTTCCATATGTTCCCAGTCTTTTCCAGAGGAGGAGATTTTTGAGAACTGTTTTGAATAGAACTATTCAAAACAGTTCTCAAAAATCTCCTCCTCTCTGGAATGGACTGGGAATGGAAGGGCAGGGAACTGAATGAGTGAGGGACTTGTGTGTGCAATACAATGCTTCCCCCACTTGTTCTGTTCCATTCCTGGCCCCACCCGTTCTGTTCTGAGAGCGGTCCCTGGAGCCTGTGAAATAACTCCATAGCTGAACTGCAAGTTTCAGTAGCCCTAGGAAGAATAACCAATGGCGATGGATTCTGGGAATTAAAGTCCAACACTGTCTGAAGGGCCACACAAGTCCCACTTCTTTTCTAAAGCCTTACATCTATTTCAGACATTGGTAGATTTACAATAACAAAGCATAGATACATGGGGTCACAACACTCTTGTATTTCATGTTCACTAAGTTTTCCAACATTTTTTCAGAATGAGGATGTTGTGTCAAGCCACTGGAAATGAGAAAAAACATGAAAAACTCTTTTGGGGTTCATTTTAAAGACATGTATTTTTCCATATTAAATTGCCAAAATTAATATTTTTACATCTTTTCAAAATGCTCCAAAATTCAAAAAAGCCTTCTGTGTCTATGAGTATCTCTGTTGTATTTAAGTTTTGGTTTTAGGGGTGATTTATTTAATTAGGGTCCAAAGATTATATGTACAGCATTGTGTAAATTTACAGCGCTATATAAATAAAGGATAATAATAATAATAATAATAATAATAATAATAACCGACAATGCAGACATAATCCAGTTCGAGACCACTTTAACTGCCCCAGCTCAGTGCTACGGAATCCTGGGAACTGTAGTTTATTGTGGCACCAGAGCTCTCTAACAAGGCTAAACGTCTCACAAAACTACAGTTCCCAGAATTTCCTAGCATTGAGCCAAGGCACTCAAGGCAGTGTCAAACTGGATTATTTCTACATTGTGGATTGGACCCTAATTAAATAAATCACCCCTAAAACCAAATTCTAAATACAACAAATATACTCATAAACACAGACAGGCTTTCTTAAATTTTGGAACATTTTGGAAAGATGTAAAAATATTAAATTTGGCAATTAAATATGGAAAAATACATGTCTTTCAGAATGAACCCAAAAAAAGTTTTAAGAAGGTTTGCATGGATCTCTGAAATCTAAGATCTGCAAGTAAAATCTAAATGAAATTCTTTGTTAACTTCTAACTTGGTGAGCATTTTCCACAGCTCAGATTTAATAAAGACAAAAGAGACTTGTCAGAGGGGGGAAAAGAAAACCTGGTTGGCTTAAAATATGTATTACTTTGCACCTTTAACAGCAATTTGATTCAAGATGTCTGGAGAAGCTTTTCACAGCACAGAGATAAACATAATTATGCAAACCAACCAACTCACATGAATGTTCACAACATTTTCTGCTACTAAATATATTTAGCACTTTTATGTGCAAAATGCTTTAGAGTCTTTACTGTTTGCTGTACAACAACATTGCAAAGCAATGCTGTGCTTCGGCTAAAATATATGTTTCCATGCTCCCCTTTAATGAAATGTCACACAACATTCAAGTCATGGAAAACATTTTTGTTAAAAGAATTTACTGGCTATTTTAGTGCTGGTAAGATAAAAGTGGATCACGACACTGCTTTGCGTTGGTTGGTTGTGGGTGGGTGTTTTTTTTTAAAGCTTCTAAAGTTTTCTGATTTGAAACTCTGTCTCATCTCCAATGTTCTTTGTATGTCTTTGGATCAAGAATGACTCATCCCTATTCCTGCAAATCTTCCACTTCAAGCAGCTAAATCTCCTTGAAAAACTCACAAGGGTGCTATATTTAAAGAAAATATGTTGTAATTAAGCAAAGTTATTAATCACCATTGTGATTCACTATAATGAGGGTAATTTGAGTATCCATCCCCCTCCCAAAAAAGCATTAAGACTGATGTATGCGTCATCAGAGTCCAACTAATACTCAAATCCAATCTTATGCTTTCTGTAAAGGATTACCAAAATTTTAAAAGAACGTGTTGGATTGCCTGGAAATGAATTCTATTAATTTCAGATCATTTCAAGCGGTCCCATGTTTTGCCATAATTCATGATCATACAAAGGACTAGATTGTTTGGAGAAAAATCTGTCCTAAGGAGTTTATTCAAGGCCTGTGACCAAAGTGTAGAGGGGATTCTTTTTGTCAGCATTAATTTTTTGGCTACTTTTCAAAGAAAAATAAAGTGAAAAATGCTTCATCTATTTATGACACTGTCATTAATTGGTTTTCTCTGTGATCAGTGTGCCTTCATGGGAGAAAGGGTAATTCTGACTGTATCTAGGATTATTATAAAGAAAGAAAATTGAAATGACCAGAATCATTGTGTCTTTATGTATAAATCTATACCATTAAATGTTTTGCATCATTTGGAATACTGTCTATAGTTCTGGCCATTCCACTCTCAAAAGGATATCATAGAGCTGGAAGGATGCAGAAAAGAAGAGTCCAAAGGAAGAAAGGATTGGAAGGACACCAGATAACACAAGTGGGAATTGTGCAGTTCTCCAACTGTGGTTGACATCTGGGCCTCAGCTCTCTAGACATAAGAGCCCATGGTAAGGAATGCTGAGGATGCAGTAAATATCTGGTTGTTTTTGATGTGCCTTTAACGTATCAAACTATCATCAGTATGGTAACGTATATAGATGCCGTCTTTTTCTTCAAGATCTGCTGTAGCCCTTTGGAGCATCATGCTGAAGAAGATTGTAAATAGAGTTGGAGCGAGAACACAACCTTGTTTCACACCATTAATTATTAGAAAGGGCTCTGAGAGAGCATCGCCATATCTGACTTGTCCTTGCTGGCCCTCATGTAGCAAGATAATCATTTTGAGGAATTTGGGGGGACATCCTAGTCGTTCCAGGATCTGCCACAGTCCTTTTCTACTCACAGTGTCAAAGGCTTTGGTAAGGTCGACAAATGTTACATAGAGTCCTTTGTTTTGCTCTCTACATTTCCCTTGCAGTTGTCTAAGAGCAAATACCATATCTGTAGTGCTCCTATTAGCTCTGAAGCTTGTTTAACTTAAGCCGTCTGAAGGCTCGCACAAAGACTCTAAACTATCTAGTCCGTGAGCTGCTTTTCGCTGACGATGCTGCCCTTATTGCCCATACAGAAGAAGCTCTGCAGCGCCTAACATCCTCCTTTGCAACGGCTGCAGAGCTGTTTGGGCTGGAAGTCAGCCTGAAGAAAACGGAAGTTCTCTACCAGCCTGCACCACAGGAAGAGCACTATCACCCCCACACCACCATAGGCAAATCTGTACTTAAGTCCGTCCAGCAATTCACCTACCTAGGAAGTACCATCTCCTCAGATGCCAAGAATGATAAAGAGATCGATCACAGATTAGCAAAGGCATATAGTGCATTCGGAAGCCTTCACAAAAGAGTCTGGAGTAACAAACACCTGAGGCGAAGCACCAAAATCAGTGTGTACAGAGCCATTGTACTGTCCATTCTCCTCTATGGGTCTGAATCATGGGTCACCTATCGCCAACATCTACGACTCCTTGAACGCTTTCATCAGCGCTGTCTACGCACAATCCTAAACATACACTGGACTGACTATGTGACAAATGTTGCTGTCCTGGAGCAAGCAGGGATCACCAGCATTGAGGCCATGCTATTGAAAACGCAGCTGCGCTGGGCAGGGCATGTTTCTAGGATGGAGGACCACCGCCTCCCCAAAATAGTACTCTATGGTGAACTCGCCACGGGTCAGCGAAAGAGGGGCGCCCCAAAGAAGAGATACAAGGACTCCCTGAAACAAAATCTCAAGCTTGGCCAAATTGATCACCAACAATGGTCTGCCCTGGCCTCACATCGGGAGGCATGGAGACGCACTATCCACAATGCTGCAGCCTCTTTCGAGAACTCACGCCGAATAAGTCTCGAAGAGAAACGACAATGCAGAAAGAACCACAACTTGGAAACACCACCCAAGGAGACTTTCTGCTGTGCTTTTTGTAACTGGACTTGTTTATCTCGGATCGGCCTTTAAAGTCATCAACGCGCTTGTAGTAAGCGTGGGATAAGTCCTTCCTGAATCTTCGTTAGCGAAGAAAAGCCAGAGAGAGTAATGTATCACTTCTCTATGTTTTTACTTGTATTGTTTTAAATATCGCAAAGCCTCCATTGCTTCAAGGGTCAAGAGACAGCCATGCATTTAAAAAAACGCCAACAAAGCTCCATCCAGTCAGGCAGCTGGGAAAACAGGTTCCCTCATTGGCTCAGCCACAAAGGGGCCTCCTAGGAGTATTGCTCTTTCTCCCAAAAAGAAGCAAGGAGGGTGACTCAGTTACACCAGTTGCATCTCTTTCAGTTTGTTTGTTTGTTTTTTGTCTCTCTCCCTCTGCAGTTTCTTCTGAGCTCAAACTTCTCAGAGTTTCATGCTCTAGTTTTGCCTCCTCCTCATGCACTACATGCAGCAATTGCTCCAGCTCGCTGCATCTCCCAATCTGCTTCTGAGCACAATTTAATGCTGGTTATGACCCACAAAAGTCTATGCAGCTTAGGTCCAGGCTATCTAGCAGGCTATATCTTCCATATGAGTTTCCACAGTCCTTGAGAGCCCTCAAACAAGGCTGTTCTTCAATCCCACTATCTTCCTGGACATGATTAGTGGGAATATCTAATAGGGTCTTCTCGGTGGTGTCCCTAGGCTACATAGCCTCTGGAGGTCCCTCCTAGGAAGGCTAAAATAGGCTCCATCCTAAAGGACTGGAAGTTTTTAAAGGAGGGAGTTTAAAGATTGTGTTGTATTGTTTCAATTATATTGGTTTTTGTAATGTGTTACACATTTCATTGAATGCTTTTATATAGATGTTTTGTATTATTTAAACTATGGTCCAAAACACGCTGCAGAAATAATTCAGTTTGATACTGCTTTAACTACCCTGGCTCAATGCTAGGGAATTCTGGTAACTCTAGTTTTGTGAGCCTTCTCTGAGTGCTCTGGTGTCACAATAAACTACAATTCCCAAGATTCCCAAGCACTGAGCCAGAGCATTTAAAGCACTTTCAAAGTGGATTATTTCTGCACTGTGTTTTGGACCTATGTCGTATTTGTTTCAGTTTATAATGTGCCATGAGTCCTCGCTCATCTTCATTGATCTTTATTATCAATAAAGATAATGACAGTTACAATCCAAACATGTCTATGAGTTAGACTGCACTTTAAGTTTTGTACTTATTTGTACCGCTCTGTTGCATCAAATATCACCCCCTCAAAAAAAAACAAAAAACCTGCCACTATTTTCATTTCCCAGTAAAGTAAAACATAGTTTTACTTTATATTTTGCCTAATGTTTACTCTTAATAATATTTTTTTTCTTATTGTTTGGTGAGGTGGAATATCCCAGTACTTTTGCTGGAGGTGTGTTCAATTAATTTTCTGCTATGCTCAGCTTTCACACGCACTCATTTGTAAATCTTCTTTATATTAAATGTTTATTTAATTAAGAACAGTGTTAATCATGAGTCAGTTAAAGCTTTTAAAACTAAAAACATTGTGTGCTATTCAGTGTTCTCCCTAAAGCTACCAATTAATTGTTGCTGGTGTGTGTCTTCAACTTGTTTCCAAATTATGTTGACCTAAGTAAAACCATAACAGGTTTTTCTTGGCATTACTTGTTCAGAGGGAGTTTGCCTTTGAGAGAATGTAACTTGGCCAAGGTTACCCAGTAGGTTTCCATGGCTGAGCAGGTATTTGAACCCAGGTCTCCAGAGTTGTAGTCCAAAGCTCAAACCACTACACCATGCTGGCATGCAAACCATTAAAGACTTTTCTGCATAGCTATTTAGTTGTCAAATGCTTGTTCAAATAAAAAAGTATTTAACTTGCTAAGGGAAATCAGGGAGGCTGCCAGCCTAAATATTGTGGGAGAGAGTTCCATCCCTTGACCAATGTTTAGAGATAATGGGAGCTGTGATCCAAATCATAGACATAAGATTTTAAATATATATATTTTATTGAATTTTTGGTGACATACTAAAAAGACACATCCACCACTTTAACACACCTCATATCTATTAGAATAAGACATGTAACTATTCATAGAATCATAGAATCATAGAGTTGGATCAGTATATTAATTCTGAATCAAGACCTTTTAGTTCCATTATTATTTATGTTATACTAGATATTATCATGTCTTCATTCAAAATAGACCATCTTCCATGCCAACATTCCATGGACATGAGGTTTTGGATGTCCATGGAAGGCTATGATAGAAAAAGTTCCATTTAAATCTTTAGTTCTTACTCGAGTGTTGAGTCTCTGAGTATTTAATATCAAGTCAGCTTCTTCTCCCATCTCACTTTGCTTTTCAAATCTTTACCTACTGAAGAGAACCAGAAATCCTGAAAGCTTGCCCACAATTTTGGACATATTTGGTTGGTCCTAATAAAAGTATTTTCTCATCATGGATGTTCTTCTTAGGGACTTCTCAGCATAGCTTACTCTGTTTCAGACATTCAAAATGGTTTCCATGTAATTCTGATACATTTCAAATGCAATTTAAAAAGATCATTTAGTACATTATCTGTGATAAATTAGACCTTCAGATCACTAATGACTTTGTATGAACAATTCAGCTTTGGTAAAGATGTTGATTAGAAGGTGGTTGTATAATTAAGTTTTTAACCAGGTTCTCTTTATTTTAAACCTCAACTTTGAAAGTCCCAATTATCACATTAATTAACAAGAAACTGCTTCAATGACACTCATCAGCAGGAGTAGATAAAGAGGGGGGAAATTTAACATTTTCTTCTCTTTCAAATAGTCTGAAGTAGTCTATTTCCATCTGTGGTGGAAAGGAGGGTGGAATCAGCTTTTTATTTTTGGCCAAGATGGAAGAAAGTTGAAGGAGTCTTAGAAATCCAGAGTTTTAAATTAAAGGCATATTTGAAGAATTCCTGCATTGCATTTTTTTGGTCATTCTATAGCTCAAGAATGGCTTGTCCTAGAAATTTCATGTGTGACTTATTCAAGGGATCTTTTTGAATAGGGCTGCAGCTTTTTTCTTTTCTTTTCTTTTCTTATTTTTGGTAGTTAGCTGCTATGTTACAGAAAGAAACATAATTGAGCATTGGTTGAGATTTGGAATACTTTTTAATGTTACCACATTTGCATAGTCTATAAATGTTGAATTGGCTTTTTTTTTTTTTTTTTTTTTTGGTAAATTGTTGAAGGGTCACCAATGTATTATTATTTTTCCCCTGACAGGTTCCATTTACTTTTTCATTGTTAATGTCTGTGAAGCAGACATTCAACAAAGTATTGGGAATCTGTATCTGAAAATGTATGTAAAAACCTTCTATGTCCTGAATGTATGATTGGTGCATGGCTGTGGGGAAACAGAATGGAATCTAGGGACCCTAGTTATGAGTGGACTTCTCAGTTTATCAGTTTATACAGGAATAAGGAAATCTGTGACACTTAAATCATATTCTTATTCCCAAGCATTAGTTTTAAATATTTATGTTTATCTCAGGCCTTCATTTCTGTTTAACAGTCTGCTCAGAATGTGTGTTCTAGAAACTCTAGGCTTCCCATTCAATCAAGCATTTCCTCTTCCTTGGCTTGACTTTGTCCTTTTTCACTTACTGCTCCATGCTCCTGGAATTGCCTCTCAGCATCTGCAAACTGCTCTTTCTTGCATTCAATTAAAAACTTCATTTCCCTCTGAAAGCATTTGGAATTCTTGTTTAATTTAATTAGGACTAATAAAAGGATTTTGACCCCTCTGAAATGAGATCTTGTTTTTGTCTTGAGAACATTTATACATTTAATGGGTTGCTTTTTGTGCATTTAGTAAATTGTACAATATTTTAACTAAGTGTGAAAAGTAGATATATTTTGCATATATTTTATTGGGCCAGACTATAGAAAAATCCCAATATTATCTAGCCTATTACAGCCTATTAGCTTTGGTCTTTTTTTTTTTTTTTTAGTTTCCAAAGATCACTAAATTAGATTTATAACATTCTGCAAAAAAATAAAAACAAAGACTAAACAACACCCCACTCAATCCCACCACCACCATATCAGCATGTTGGCCTTAAATCAGAGCTGAAGTCTTTTGAGGGGGTTGAAAAATATTCACGGTGTAATCTCACCACACCAAGATTTAGCATGCAGACCATTATTTACTTCATTCTTGCATAGAATAACAAAAGTTACAAAAGTTTCTTCCTGCTGGTATGCTTTTTTTTTCATTTTTAATTATCTTTTCACACTTCAAGAGTTTGTGAAAAAATTATTTGGGAAAAGAGTTTCTTTGTACACTATAGAGTGTTTTCTGCCCAGCACTCATATTTTTCTTGGTGGTGTTGCAGAGAAAAATTACAAGTGTGCTTTCCATTCCAACTCAGATATACTAATTTGAGTAAGACCTCAGGAGCAGCAAGTTGCTTTTAGATTTTTAACCTGGTGATTATGCAGCTTTACAAGACAATCATAAATACATGTATTGAGAAGTAGCAAATCTTATTGGGTTCAATGCACCTTTCAACCAGGAATCCATTTATACTGCATTGTCATAGCACTACAATTCCACTGTAATTGCCATGGCTGCATCCTATGGAACACTGGAATTTGCAGTTTGGTTAGTCACTAGAGTTCTGTGAATACCACCGCTGCCGCCCCCGCCCCCGCAACACACACTAAAACCTGGGTACATTCCGGTGTAACTACTATCTCTTCAATTCATTTTTGGAAGCTTCTGGGAGCACAATGTATTTGAAAAACAAGACAAATCTCTTTTCATGCTTACAAGGAAAAAAAGAGTACATGATTTGATGCCTTACTACAGTGAATGCAGGAGTTGTGGAGTAGCTTGGGTTCCTAAAATTACAATTCCTTTTACATTGTAGAAAAGATCATGCCAGCTGAGAGTTTTGAAAGGCACTCTTGGTCCTGTATTAGAATCTGGCTTTAGAAAATCCAAAGCTGTTTGTCTCCTTACTGAGTATCACAGGGAAATCAGCAAAGGGTAAGTTCCTTTACCATTTTGAGAATCAGATGAAATTACAAATTGAGATGAACCATTTATTTATTTATTTATTTATTTGTATCCTGCTCATTCCCACTGAGTCAGAACTGGGACTCAGAGTGGCTTCATAGTATGAAAAGCAGTACAATTAAAAACATAGAGAAAAATACATTAAAAAGAATTAAATTATTACAGTATTAAACCAGTTAGTTATTAAAAGAATAAAGCATATGTTAAAGAAATAAAACTATACACACACACACACACACAATATCAAATTTTTAAAATGGTAGAGAGAATCCCAACTTGTCCTTATAACAATTCCTTAAAAGCCTATGTGAAAAGATAGGTCTGAACCTGCCTTCAGAAGGCCATCAAGGAGCTGGAGCTATTCTGATCTTCCTGGGATCAGTTTTCAGATCAATTCTGCCAGCTTCAGACATACAGCATATAAGATATATAGCATCAACACTGCAGGATTAATGCAGTTTGATGCTATTTTAACTGATGTGGCTCAGTGATAATGGCATTTTAGGATTTGTAGTTATGTGAGATATTTAGCCTTCTCTGTCAGAAAGCTCTGGTGTAACAACAAACTACAAACCCCAGAATTCCATAGGATGGAGCCATAACAGTTAAAACTGTGTCAAACTCATTAATTTTACAGTGTGGCAGCAGCCTGGGTCTGTCTTTCATCTCCATCTGTGAGGCAGGGACATCTTTCTACCAGCAAACCCTCCACCAGAGAGTGAACATACTACAAAATGAGGCATCTTTTTTACTTCTCCACTGGCCAAAGAAGGCCAGTTTTGAACAAGTTGATTCTACAGTGTGGCAGCAGCCTTATATAACACATAACAAATTGTTTACATTTATCATGAAAACTGTTGCTGATTCTATTGCCTCAATCATATAGTTTCAACACCTGCAGTAAAAATACAAGAAAAATCAGTTCCTTCTGCACCATACCCAAAGCACTGTAATTGGAATTAAAATAAAAGATTCCCTTTAATAGTTACTCCCTGACTAGAAATTAGAACTGTGGGCCCATTCCCACTCACCAGAAAATCCATTTCCTGAACTGATTCCTGAAACCGGTTCTGGAAGAACGTAGTTTCTACTATATTTGCTCCAGTTTCAGGACTTGGTTCAGGAATCAGCTAGTGGCGGGGAGCAGCTTGATGGCTCAGCCCATCTCTGGCTTCTCCTGGTCCCAAAATCCCCAGCCCAGCCTCCAAAATCGCTTGCCCAACCTCTCCTGGCCCCCAAATCCCTGACCGGGCCTCCTTACTGGCTTCTTTGGCCACTGACTGGGTTCCCTGAATCATTTTTAAAAATTCCCATGGCCAGGGAGACCAGAAAGATGTTTCAGAGAAGCTGGGGGAAAGCCAAGAAGGAGATCACAAGGCTTCCGGCTTGTCTACAACCTCCTTCTGGATGACTCGGTTGTGGGAAATTTTTTAAAAGGTGCAGGAAACCCAGTCAGCAGCCAAAGAAGTCAGTAAGGAGGCTCAGCTGGCGATTTGGGAGCCAGGAGAGGCCAGAGACAGGCCAGGCTATGCCAGCTGTCCCCCCCCCCCCCCGCCGGGCCGGGCTGCCAGTGAGAACCAAGGCAGATTTGAATCTGATTTGAATCCACTTGGTTCCCACTTGGACTTAATCTATTTATTTTTAAATAAATTGATTCAGCTCCAAAAACACCCCATTTTACCTAGTGACGTGGGTTAAATGGGAAAAAGGGGGCAAAAAACATGGCCCCCTTTCAGAATAGATTTCTGAAATCAGATTCAGTGGGAACCATGCCCGTTTAACCCATATCCTGATCCCAATTTAAATGTAGTGGGGACAAGGCTTGTGAGTCACAAATGGCACAGGTATGATAGACATTGTTCACTGGGGTAATTTAAGAACTGCAGCCCCCAAAGAAATCTTTCCAAGCAAGTGAACTTAGTGGGACTTACCTCTGAGTAGATGTGAGTAGGAGATAGGGCTGGGTGACATATTGATTTTCTCCAGATTGTTTCCAATCAGTGTAGCATAAAAGCATTACATTGTAGTACTAGTAAACATTTATCCAATCTGCCAACATTAAAATGACTGTAATTGAAGAAGCCATCATTTTGCAAAGTGACTGCATGGCCCACATCCTGATGCCCGGCATTTGTGCTGGTCCTGTTTGTGCTTTCACACCAGAATAACAGTTCTCAGAATTGAGTACAATGTATGATCTATGATGTTGCAGTGAGTGCAGCACTCAGAACCTTCCTAAATTATTTATTTGATGGTTCCTTAAACCTAAGGATCAGGCCATTAGAATCACTCTGTTGCAGTTGTGGAAACTAATAGTCCATTATAAGGTTCTTTTGTCAGTTTGAGTGGAACTGAGAAGAGTTTTATGGGTCAAGCTTCAGATGGTTTGAGCTACTTCTGCTGGCTTATTTAAACAATACATTTTTGTTGTCTACATAGATGTTGTATGGATGACAAGTGCCCATATGATCACAGAAATGCTGGCAATGGCCATAGGTCTCTAATAACCTGATTTTAGATATCTGATTACCTGCTTTATGTAGTGCATTTGCTTTGTCCCCATACCCATATACCAGGGTATGAACAAGAACTGCTTATTTAAAGCAAAAAAATCAAGTCTGACCCTGTGATCTTTGAGTAAAAGTGTATTTGGTGGCATTGTTGATGAAACTGCTAATCAAGAGCATATTTTAAAAGGAATATTATGTGAGCAGAAACATTCTATGTATCATTTTTTGAGGAAAAGATCCAGCTGCCCCCACCCATTGCACATCATGTGATTTTTAACAAATAGGAGAAAATTATTTGCCTGTGGATCAAAAAATATATAAAGAAAGGTTATTTTCATTACAATGAAAAATGTGTGATTAATAAAATACTAGCAGATTATCAATGCCCCCCCCACCAGACTTTTTGTTTCCAGCAAAATAAAGAGGAAGTGTACCAAGGAATGCATTAGAATTTTGAAAAAGCAACTTTAAACTTTTGTATTCCATGAAAGTAACAGAAGAAGTTGTGTTTTTAATTACTAAAACACAAACACACACCTAAAAGTTGTAAGCCAACAGCCTGTGATACAAAATACTCTTCATCTCTCTAACTTATTACTTAGGGGCTGAACAGACCACCCCAAGGGGCAGCTTGCAGCTGCCCCTTTCAGCAGCAGAAGGGGCCATGGCAACTACATGGCATGGCCCTGATCTGGCCTTTCCATGGCACAAAAAGGAGCCACAAAAAGTGGCTCTTTTTTGTGCCACAGAAAAGGTGCCATGGACACTAGCGCCACAGCTTTTTGGAGCTCCTTTGGTGCTGCATCAATTTTTTTAGGAGACTGTTATCTGTTCCTCCATGTGTATATCATCTAACCCTATATGCGGAAGTAGGTTTGAATACCCTTGAAACAACAGCATGGTTGATGGTTTACAAATTTTGGTTGATAATCCATTTCAGGACCAACAGTTCTAGTCCCTTCCGGTTTTTACTGACAGACAATCATTATACTAGATGGGTTAAAATATATGAACACAAAGCAAATTCTATGGGCCTACATCTTGATTCTCTCCTTCTACTAAATGAAAAGGAAAGTTTTGAAGCTATTAGAGATTGTTTTGTAGGATGAGAGTATCAATTGGCTTATCCAACCCCCTCTAGAGTGTGTTCTCCAGCAATGCTTGGTGTCTCCCCCCCCCCCCCTCACAGGATAGGATACCAGATTATTTTCAATCTCTTTCGTTGCGAGTGTCAAGGAAGGCTTTTTTATTTGCTAGATTGAATGTTCATCCTTCAAATGTTACAAAGGGTAGATATTCTAAGATCCCTTTCTTGAATCGTCGGTGTCTCTGTGGAAAAGCCTCCAATACCCTCCATCATATTAACTTGTCCGTTGTCTAAAACTCAGAGAGAAAAGTTGCAGAGAAGGTTATTGGAAATGAATATCTGTATGATTGAGATATCAGTGGAATGTTTATTAGAAGATTGTAACCCAAAAAATACTAGATTAATGCCTCTTAACTCCCCGGCTCCAAAATTAGTAACTTACCAGACTCTGTCTTCCCCCACCCCCAACCCAACACCATGTCCCCTGAACTTTAGCCCATGCTGCTCTTGGAATAGATGTTTTCAGGATGATGCACTGTATTGTAATGTTTTTATTCTGTTGTTGGTTTTAATTCTATTGTTTAGTTTAATTCAAATTTAAGGGGTGGGTGGTTGGGTAGTGGGTTATTGGATTGTTTTAGTTTATGAATGTTATCCTTGTTGTACCCCGCTCCAATTGTGTGAACAGAGGAGCGGGTTATAAATTATTTATTTATTTATTTATTTTCCGGGTGGAGGCAACAAGAGTATGGTTGAAACTGAATGAATTTTAAATTCAGTTTTAATTAATTTTTAAGCCTGATCTTGCTGACTTGTCAGCTTTTATCATATGTATTCCATGTGTACTGTGATATGTTTTTGATATGTGAACTATGCCTAATAAAAGTTGGCATAATGGTATAATGGTAAATGGTGCTGCATCATCTGGATGCAGTGCCAGAGGAGTGCTGTGACACCACCCACCATGCGGTGGGGCACATGGCATCATGATGGTGTGGGGCGGAGTTGGGGCATGCATTGTGTGGACATCACATCCCCACTCCGCCCGCATGCTGGCCTTTATTGCCCATCTGTTGAGGCTCTTATTCAACACCCACAATAGAGCACAACAAAATTGAAATCATAATGTAACATGACTCTCTTCCACCTTTTAATGAGTTATACCTCTATAGCTACAAAGTTAACTAAAATATTACCATTACAGCACATATGAAATGCCATTCTCTCTCCTTAAATTACAGTAGTAACCTATGTTATGGGGGGGGGGGGGGGAATTAATTACTAATTATTTGTAAGTAGTCATTTCTAAACTCTGAGCTAAACATATATAATCGTTTGAAATTTTGCTGTACTGTGATGTAGGTTTGATTTGTCCTTAATGTGGTTTTTCAAAAACAGAAATGGTTTCTAGAGCCAGATACACTTACGGTTAAGCTTCAATTATATAGCATGGTTGAATGAAAAAAGCAACAACACACAGCATCTAGTACCCTCTCTGCTAACTGACAGTAAGTGCTTTTTGAAGTTGCTAATTGGTAATTATGAATTGACACTCATGTTTTAGTCCATTTGATATCAGTTGATATTAAATATAAGGAATGGTAGAAAATTTGTCTGATGAGTGGCATCTTCTTCAGTTTTATTTTTTAAAAGGGCATTATGTCCATACTCTGACTCAATAATATTTGTATTCAGTGCTCTTTTCAATATATGAATTTCAAAGAGACTGAGCCCATAGTTTGGCATTGTAGGGATTTATGTGACATTTCACTCCACTGTGAAAAGTACCATATGGATACTTTATGTCTCTCTCTCACACACACAAGTTGAGTATCTCTTACCCAGAAATCCAGCATTCAAAATCCAAAATACTCCTTGTGGTCTCTTCCAACTCTATGATTCTATGATTCCAAAAACCAAAATTGCCACCATGGGTAATACCTTTGATTTATGATGGCTCACTGTACACAGACTTTGTTTCATGCACAAAACTACTTTAAAATATTGTGCATAAAATTACTTTCAGGGCATGTGTATAGGGTGTATATGAAACATAAATGGATCAGCTCTGGGCCCACAACAAACTCCAACTCCCAGAATTCCATAGCCTTGAGCCAGGGCAGTTAAAGCAGTGCCAAACCGAGTTATTTATCCAATGTGGATGCAGCCTATAGGGAATACAGGCCCATGTCTTCCACTGTTGCCCACCTTACCTTAGTTATTGCAGTAAGAAATTAGTTACAAATAACAAGTTATGTGCAGAGCTGGGGAAAGTGAGTTTTCAGGGGCTCAGAGTTCCCCCAAACTAACTTTTCCATGCTTAGGTTATTTCTAATAACCTAATTTACTTCCAAGTTCTGATTTTGATACACTAGGCATAAATAAACAAAATAATCCACAAAGCATTTGATAAGGGGAAAAACAGGAGATGGATAGAAGTAAACAGGATGAGGCACAGAAGTAGAGAAAATGGCAAGACTCTAATCCTATCTATTTATAGCTACTGGAGGTTGCTGCAGTCATAAATAGTTCAGTTTTTGCTGTGTGACAGTTAGATTTTTAGATAGCCAGGCAGACACAAGTGATAACCAGCAGGTGTGCATGGCAAGCATCCCAGAGCACAGCTAAATGATTTGTGATTTTTATGAAACCATAATCCCCTTTCAAATCTCATCATCAAAGCAACAAGGAAACATGGGCATGCGTGGGCACACACGTGCGCACAGACACACACTTTTTCTGAAGACTACTGAATTTTGCTTCCTTCCCTTAACTCATTTGGAATGGATAGTGAGCTGACTGGTTACAATAAGCACATGTGATGCTTGATACTCTGAAAGATGTCACCACCTGACAGCATTCAAAGTCTATTGTCAGAGCACATTAACTAAAGTGTGCCATCTCTGTGGAAAGAGGCAGAAACACAGGCAAGATGCTCCAAAATCTCAAGCAAAATAGCTCCCCTCCCTCTCTTTTTTCCATCCTTCTGCCTCCTGATGACTTCCATCTATGAGGCCTGAAGGCATAACAATGTCAACAGCCATTAGTAACCAATGGAAATGTATACCAAATTGCAAACTCTATCTTGCTGTGGCCCATCCAAGATGATAGGAAGCAGGGATGCAAAGGGACAGGGAAGAAGAAAATTCTGTACAGGTAGCAAAGGAAAAGGTTTTCCCCCATTGTGTCCTTTTCTTCCTCTCCAGGAAGAAATAACATGTAATCTAGGGACACTTTAAAGACTAAAAAGTTTTTAATTTTAATGATTACTAATAATGTTTTAACATGGTTTCAATAATTAATTAAATCAAATTAAAGATTATTTGAAAACAATTCACAAGAAAAAAAATCCTATTGAATCCTTCAGCTGCCTGAAGCTTCCTATGTATCTCACTATATATAGTGGCCCTTGGTATGCATTGTAGTTTCCACTTTCCATGTATACCAAAATCTATGGATGCTAAGGTCCCATTATATACAGTGGCATAGTAGTTGGTGCCTGTTATATAAAATGGAAAAATCAAGGTTTGATTTTTGGATTTTTAAAGATATAGTTTCAAAAAGTGGATGGTTGAATCCATGGGTGCAGAATCCATGGATATGGAGGGCCAACTCCAATTAGTAAATTGGAAAGTGATTATACTGTCCTTCTAGTCAAGCATTAGAGTACCCAAATTTCAGGGCATGAATATTTTGCTCTGGGCTTCTGGGCAAGGGAAGGAATCTCAAGAAAGAGCACTGTTTTGAAAATATTTTTTTAAATTAAAAAAAAAAAAAGATCTGCTGGCCGTTGCTAACTCAGGCTGCTTTTGAATTGCTGCTGTAGACTTGCTAGCCTAGGGTCTGTCTGTCTGGTCACTTCCTTCCTCCTCCCAGCCAGAACTCTTAGAGTTTCTCAAACTGCGGTCAGCAGCAAAACTCAGCAGGGTTGACTGGTCAGCATGAAGAAATACTAAGCTGTCTGAGGAAACATATTCAGAGGTAACCATGTTGGCCATGCAGCACAATGCAACATCATCGAAAATCCACAAAAGAGTGATACCTTTATTGGACAAACAATGTTTTTTGTGCATTTTGGTTGTTCAATAAGGCATCGCTCTTTTGTGGAATTTGGATTTTGCTATACTGAGCTGCCATCATATTGTTGTCTCAGAAATCACAGAATATGTTACTACAGCAGTTACTACTTCACGGCTTTTCCTATCTCACTGCTAATGCTAATCTGGTACAAATGTCTGCCTTCAGCTTTGCTTAAACACATGAATCATTTCCTTCTTAGTATTGGGGTTTTCATTTCTGTCTCTTTTTCATCTTCTTTCTTCTCCCAGTCATTGGAATACTTGAACAAATGTATTTTCTTTTGTCCTCTTTCTTTTATTCTCCTTTCTCATCCCTCTCCCACAACTTCTGCATACACTCATATCCTCTCTGGTTCCTTGGTCCCTTTCTTTCTCCCACCATAACCACTGGCTGCATTTGTCTTCCCCTTCCTTCTTTCTCTTTTTCTTTTTCTCCCACTCCCCAGTTCTTTTGACCATATTTATCATCATGTTCCTTCCCTATCTTTCCGTTTTTTCTTTCTCACCTTCTTTCTCTTTCCATTTCTTTTAGCTATATTCATATTCTCCCTTCTCCTTCCTGTTCTCCTTTTATCTTCTTTCAACATTTTCTCCTATTCACTCCTCAGGTTTTCAACATTTTAAAATTGCAACCCCCCTGATACACAAGGCTTGCTTATGAGTAAACATGCATGGATAGGATTGGGATACTATCTGTTATTCTCTGTTTCACAGGGGCTTTAAAGACTGTCCAAAAAGGGCGGTCTGTGGACACCCCTTTTGAGTGCCGAATTCGGGCTAGGGCAGCCTCACCAGCAACCCCAGAGGCCCAAATCTGCCACTTTTCAAGGCCGCGGAAAAGGGGCAAAATGCCCCTTCTCCGTGGCCTGGAAAGGGCTGTCCTGGCCCCTTTTTCTCTGCCTTGGTTTCCGTGGCAATCTGGTTGCTGCAGAAATGAAGTACTTGCTGGAAAGGAGCTCCAAAATTTCTGTGCTGCAGAAAGGGCACCCTAGGCACCCTCCAGTGGCATGATGATGTCAAGCATGCGCCAGTCCATCAACAGTGACATCACTGTTTTAAAATGGCGATTTTGAAATGGTGCTGCCCATACGTGCTAGAGCTGGAGAGCATGCAGATGCTGCTCAGTCCCCAGCCCTACTTACAGTGCAAGGACAGCCCTTTTGGGCCATCTGTATCGGGCCACAGTCTACCTAATACTACTGCCATTTTGGACCATTCATGTTTAAATTCTATCCCAGACTTAGGAATTGGTAGGGTATTTGTCAGATAACATGGAATGTTTTCTAAATTATGCTGTTGTGATCCTATCTATAGCAATTTCATTCAGATGTTTTGTCAGTTTGTTCAGAATAGTTCCCAGCATGCCTATCACCATTAGAGCCAGCTTTGCTTTCTTTTGCAGAGGCATTTAATCTCAATGTGTAGTTCTCAATATTTTATAATCTTTCCCCTCTGTTTTTCTTCTACTCTGCTCTCCATAGGGATTGTTTCATCTATAATCCAAACTTTCTTTTTCTCAACCACAGTTATGTCTGTCATATTATCTAATTACAATAAGATCCCAAATCCACAAAACAGTGATACCTTTATTTGACCAACCAACATGCATAAAATACACGTGGAAAGCTTTCGGAGCTCCTTTGTGGAGCTGTGGTTTGTGCATTTTGGTTTGTTCAATAAAGGTATCACTGTTTTGTGGATTTGGAATCTTTTTGTATTTTTAAAAATAATTATTATTATTATTATTATTATTTTGTATAGCTAACACAGCTGTTATGCCCAGGTTTTGTAGGGCTGTTCTTTGTTTCCTGAGAGTGTATAAATGTAAATTCCTTCTTTCAAAAGACCTACCCCAAAGTCAAGTTGAAACAGACACTTTGAGACGCCATATCTGGATTTAAACTACTTTTACTAAGGCACATAAGACAAGCAAATAATCTAAATACTATGCATATAAGGCAAGGAAGTAACTATCAAGAGAGATCTCTTTCATACACACACATAAACACACAGACAGACAGAACCTCACACACACGGTCCCTTTGCCGAACGAGTGGCCAGTTCGTCCTCAAAGGGTTGGATGAAACCTGCAGGAATCACCAAAGAGAGGCTGGAAATCCTCCTGTTTTATACTTTCTTCTTCTCATCTCTTGAGCAAGACATGTTATTGCTCCATGTTCCATGTTATTGGAACACAGAGAATGCTGTTCTAATGCTGACATGAGTTAGTCAGGAAGATGTTCATGTTGTCAGTTGTGAGAACTCAGCTGATGTCACAGCAAGTGCCATGTCCTTGCAGCTCAGGGTACATAGCGTTTGTGCAAATTCATCTTTTGTAAAAACTCTCTTCCCTAACCAAGTCAAAACTTCTTGATTCTTAGTCTCCAAATCCTTCCTTCAGCAATGTAACACGTGCAGCCATTTCCTTTGGTTCAGGACCATATTTTCAACTGAAACACACTCATCCGGAACCCACTCGTTCATTACACAGCTACCCCTGGATATACCATCTAATTGTTTATCAGTTTGAAATTTACAGTCCCATTAGATTTTGAAGTCACTATTTTCAACAATTTTTTCAGGCTTATGTTCCCACTAGTTATTTGCAGATATTAAATCATTTTTGCATAGATTGCAATGAACCATAACAGCCAGTTTCTAATGGTGCTTCTTATATTAGTTCTGTGTGATCTTGCTGTATGAACTAATAGACTGTTCAACAGTTTTAATCTCTTTCTTTTCATAGATGACATTTACTATTCTTATTTACTGTTCCAGACATAATGATCATAATGTCATAATTATGATAATGAATGTGATAGTATTCCCATCATCATGATTATCACTAGCATCATTATATCATGGTCAAAATATTTTGAGATTATAAGTAACATATGTATATTGTGTATTTTCAAGTAATTTCTGATGTATGGCAAATCTATCAGGGGGGGTTCTTAGAAAATTTGTTCAGAGGGGGTTTGCCTTTGCTTTCTGCTGAGGCCAAGAGAGTGTGACTTGCCTAATGTCACCCAGTGGGTTTTCTTGGCCATGCGGGGATCCAAACCCTGACCTCCCAATGTCTTGGTCAACACTTAAACCAGAACACCATGCTGGCTGTCTTTAGCAGCATATGTATGATGATGATCATGATGGTGTGTCTGCGAAGGATGTTTCTGCAATCTGGCTGTAAAAGGAAATGGAGGAACTGTGGTCATCCTTTTAAAAATGTGGCAAATGATGAGACATTTGTTGGCAGAAAGAATTTAAGGTTTTAAAAAGTGAGCAGGGAAAAGCACAACCAGTTTGTCTGTCCATACACAGAGACATGTTTTTTCATATGACCCACAGAATAACCAGAACTTTGCAAAGATGATTGAGAGAGAGAGAGAGAGATTAGACACCACCTTTCAGAATGTACCAGCCAACACAGATACCATGCTGGCTGAGGGACACTGGGAGTTGCAGACAATCCAAGAAAGAAACTTTTTGAAGCTCTGGGAACAGCACAGTTGAAGATGAAGACCATGTGAGTTTTAAGAAGCACATTCTGATATCTTTATCGTCCTGGTAATGGTGTCCCAGGCACTTAGCCACACTTGATTGATGTCACCTTTCCATCCATGTTAACTTGCACATGGGTGTCTGCCATTTCCTTTGCTTGACAAGCTGTGGTTGGAGTGCCCGAAGAGCAGATGGAAGCTGTCAAAAACACCCAAAGGCAACTTCTGTCAGGTATGACAGGAAACAGCAAGGCAATGAAATATTCTACAAGAGAAGAGGCTCTCTTTTTTCAAATTCTTCTTCAATCAGCTCAGCTCAGATCATCCAATTACAAGCAGTATTTTTATTTGGGGGCACACAGCCAGAACACTTTCATAAGGTCTCTGAAATGCTCTCTGAAGGCAGGAGACTAGAGCCAAGTTAACTAAGTAGGAGCTTAACACTCGGTCTAAATAAGCCGGTTTACTTCATGTGAACTGGAACCTAAATTGGGAGGCAGCCGGTCGCTACTACAAGGATTTTGCAGCCGAAGCCACCAGGCGAGTACAGCCTGGCTACATGCTGGGCTGCAGGTGGACTCCAGTGGCCATTTTTCCAAGCCAGAAAGCTCCCAACGCTCTACCTATTTCCCTTGGAAGGAAACTTGCCATTTGTGCTAGTGACAAATTCCTTGCTATGATGAATAACATCCTCCAGAAAGTGCTGGTGGGATTTAAACTGGGACATTACACTAAGGCAGGGATGAACAAAATAAGCCAGTGGAGTGCATGCATCGTCTGAGGCTCCCAACATCCCCCAAACCCTTTAATTGTTTTGAGTTTGTTTGTTCTCCATTTAGTAGTCTGTAGTTCTCTAAAGTGTATTTTGCAGAATCTCTCACTATGAAATATAACTAAACTTTAGTATTTGTAAGCTAATTTGCATCATATGTGTTCACTAAAGAAGACAACATCTCCTTTTCCCCTCTTCTAAACCCTGTGTGGTGGGATGGTGAAATTGAACTGGTTATTATCCATTTTCTCTTTATGAATATTTATTACTCTGCTTGAGAGATGCACTACTATCTTTCACATTCTGCTGTGTTTTTAGGTGCAGATACTCATCATGTTAATCCTCACAGGAATAAACTCCAAAGGAGGAGGGAAATGCACAGAGTTATTTATTTCAACATACCAGTTCTAGACTTTTACATTTGAACTGGAGCAAGTTAATTGACAAGCAAATGAGTTATAGATCTAAACTACACTGCAGAAATAATGCCATTTGACACTGCTTTATCTGCCATGGCTCAATGCTATGGAATTCTGGAATTTGTAGTTTGTTGTAGCACCAGAGCTCTCTGACAGAGAAGACTAAATATCTCATCAAACTACAAGTCCGAGAACTCTATAGCAGTTAAAGGTATGTCAAACTACATTATTTCTACAGTGCAGATTATATTTTAGTAGTCCATTCGATCAAGTCATATTTCATTTGTATGCCGTCTTTCTCCCAGAAAAGACCCAAAGTGACTCTCAAAAGTACCTCTTAGTACCTTGAGATGGTTAACAGGTATAGCTCATGACAATATATTGTGATTGGGAAAATTCATTCCCATTCCCAGGTACTATAAGGGGTACATCTAAGCTCTGAAGAAATAGGGAAGCCTAAGAGAAATGTCAAATGCTGCCACCTTTCCTGTTAATCAAAAAATACTAGTGTTCTTCACTAGCAAGCCTTGGCAACATTGGCACCAATGTAAGCCTCCCATAATATCAGCAACAAGTGATACTATGGAAATGCTTAACTTATGACAAGGGTCACTAATGGGTTGGATGTCAGCCACTAAAGTGACATTTAATCAAAATGAAATGGAGACAATGTCGATAAGTAGTTCAACCTTTTTTGAGTGATAGACTGTTGGCCTTGGTTGTATGTGTACTGGAGAAAATTTCCTACCTCCCTGAAGGGTTAGGTTTACATTCATTACAACACTATTAGATTTTGGAGATTATCACATGGGAGGCATAGTGTTCTTCTCCCATCCTTAAATCCTTAATCTCATGATCAAGGGTTGAAGATTATCACACCACCGCATGCTTCTCCCATCCTTCTCCTGTGTGTAAAGTGTAATGGAACTGTCCCCACATGCTTCTCCCATTGGTAAAGTGTAATGGAGCTGTCATTTGGAATTAACGGCAGTTCCTGTTAATACCAAATGACAACTCCCTTGCACTTTACTGATGGGAGAAGTGCATAGGGACAGCTCCATTACACTTTACACATGGGAGAAGGACTGGAGAAGCATGTGGGAGTGTGATAATCTTCAGCTCCCAATAGTGCAATTAGCAGAGTTTAAGGACAGGGGAAGGATGCTGTGCCTTCCATGTGATAATCTCCTTTGGCTACTGCCACACTGCAGGAAGAAGCAGCTTGATATTGTTTTAACTTTTAATGCCTCAATGCTGTGGAATCCTGGGATTTTTAGTTTGGTGGGGCACTAGAGGTCTCTGACAGGGAAAGTTAAATATCTTACAGAACTACAAATCCCAAAATTCCATAGCATTGAGTCATATCAGTATCCCACTCGTTTATTTCTACAGTTTGGCAGCAGCCTTGGTCTTGCCTTTAGTAGTTGACATAATCATAGTGACATGAAACACATTTCTTTGCCATTGGAACATGTATACATATACCCATACCCCCCCCCCCCCCCGACAGTATTTTAATATGCTGCATGAAGAAAAATAGAGCTAGGGAAGAAGGCTTGTAGATAATGTACTCAAGTGATGTCTATACTTCTAATTGCCTTGAAAATCCATTGCAACACCCAGTGCTTGTAAACATACTTTGTTGGAATACAGCTCCTAGAATCCCCCCGCTAGTGTGCTATTCTGGGAGTTATAGTCCCAAAATAAATATTTCCCCAAGTGCTGGCAATACACCAAGACAAGGATATTGAACATCCTGGTCTCTCAAGCAAATGTTCCCCTCACAGATGGGAAGGCTTTTTGGAGAGTGCCCATCAGGCCTTGTCTGACATCCTCGGGGAGGAAGCAAATTAAATGGAATGTAGTTTTAAAAGAAAAACTAGCAGAGCCCTCCTGCTGGAGTTGAATAAAGTTGAGACAGCTCTGTCAGCCACATTTCTCCACTATGCTGGGAAGCTGTCAGTAAGCTCTTTAAAATTGGGGGAACTTGCAGAGGCAAAACAATTGCATGTGTCATGAGTAATCTGCATGCACAAATTACAGTGTATATTGAGAGCTGGAAGATTCATTATTATTTATATAAATATATCTTTTAGATTTCATTAAGATATGGGCCAAGCTTTTGGAGTTATCACACTCCAGCTTGTTTGCAGTTGTGTTAATCTTCATTTGCAAATGCTGATTAGCATGGCAAAACCCTTGCTATTTCCTGCAAAATGCCTTCCTTTTCTTTTTGCTTCTTGTCAGGGAGACTCTGGGAGTGAGAATTTTCAAAGCTGGGAGCTATGGCTGAAGAAAACTTGAAAACAGACCTGTTTAAATTAGGGAAAGGGCAAAAGGAAAAGGAAAGACAATAGAAACATGCTAGATGCATTCCAGTATCCTGGTTGAATGAGATGCAATCTGGATGTCTCAGAAATGTGCAGTATGGATGTAAGAATATTAGGGGAAGAAGTTGTTCAAGATGACCAACCTACTATGATCCTTTTTAGTTCTCTCTTTCTTGACTCTAAATTACCTCTTTCCAATTTGGGTCCCTACACATATTTCAGGCTAAAGATCCCATCATACTTCACCATAAGGTCAACCTGCTGGATGAATTGGCATCATAGGCCCCAATATCTGGAGGTGCCCAAGCTGGGGCAGGCTATCAAAAGATGTTTGTGAGTTGGAAAGATATACAATTAAAACTTGGATTTTTTTTCCCTCCTCAACAAGAAGGGTTCCTTTGTCAACTACTATGAGATGTTTTACTTTTTACTTTTTTAAAACTTTCTGTACAAAATTTGGTGTTTTTTTGCAAAAAAAAAACAGTATTTTGCTGAAATGATTTGCAGAAAAACAAATGATTTTTTTTTTTTTTTGCAATGTAAATTCTGAAATGTGAAATATCATCCCTCCCAAAAGGTGATATTCCCACCCAGTGGAGAAAAACACTGACCCCCCCCCCCCCCATTGCCCAAAATTGCATGAGATGCTTTAATTCGCAATAATGTGAAACCCCATGATTGCGTTTGGATTGCCATTAGATTATACTTCCAGTTTTCGATGTCTGATAAGGTCCTGACAGATTTGCTCACTCTTCTTATTGCAATATTTACTGTCAACTGTCACAGAGCTTCCTCTCACATTCCATTTCCCTTCAGATGTCATTACCAAGTGTTTGTTTTGTTGTTAGATGCCCTCAAGTCAGCCCCAACTCATGGTGACCCTGTGGATGAGACATCTTACTATTCTCCATTACTTTGCTCAAACCCATGCCTGTGACCCTCCTGCTTGAGTCCATCCACCTGGCATGCGGTCTCACCCTCTTTCTTCTACTCTCTACCTTTCCTATCATTATTGTTTCTTCCCCCCCCCCCCCATAGGATCTGTGCTTTCTTATTAAGTATGAAAGCCTCAAAGGAGCTTCAGTTGGCTTTTATAGTCCTGTAAAAAATAAAATTGGGGGGGGGGGGAGTGATTTACCTTTCATATGTTGCTTTAGCTTGTGATTAAACCTTTCTGCCACATCCTTGGTTAGGTCTGATCTTTATATATAGAGGCCACTGGGCTCAGAGATAAAATTATTTTGCCATATCACCAGCATATTTTCTCTCAAGTATTACCATTTATCAGAGTCAATAAAAAGTCAACTCTCACTGACCTAGATGCCTCTCTATGAGGCCATAGAATTTCAGCTGGACCAAGAGCTTTGCCCCTTTTTGCTTTATTTAATGGTTCTTCAACTCTTCTTCAAGTGATTCCCTTTACTACCCTCAGTTTCAGAAAAAAAAATTCTTCCAATTCAAATGTCATTTTCAACATTCAATAGCTGATGGAATTATCATATCCATAGTTTTTATCTCCCCATTATCTTGTGCAAACACTTGTTAATTCTTCCTGCTCTCACAGGCTTAATCTGTAAACTGTCAGGTGTTTTTTTTTTTTTTTTTTTTTACCTAAATGCACACACACATAAGAGGTTTTTGCTGCAGCTGCTCATTGGCTCAGATTGTTTCTGAGAGATTCCATACTACAGAGAAAAAAAAGACTCTTCCACCACCATTTGAGAGACTGAAAAGTACCATCCTACATTTTCTTCATTGCCGTATAGTAGAAGGAAGCAAAGATTCTATCAAACCCTGCCTCATAAATTAGGCCCAGTTTTTCATTTGCTTTCTTGCTCCCTCACACCTTTTAGCATTCCCAGCAAAACAAAAATTTCTCTGTGCTAGCATTTGATAAGTGGGTTAGCCGTTTGGCCTCTAATTGTGGTGATACACAGTTGGTACACTGGGGGATTTAGGAATATAAAGAGGGCAAAAGAATTTGCATTGTCAGCAATCTAATTTTCTAAAATAATCACCCTGGCTTGACCTTACTCTGACTGAGATGTTACCTGAAGGAGGGGTAATGAAGGGAAATGAAACTGCTTTGCCAAGTTCCCCAGGGTAAGACTGAGAAGAGTTTGCACTTTTTTTTTTTGTCTCTCCAAGAAAATATTAACAGCAGGGTCCTCTCTCCTGCCCCTCCTCAGCTCCCCTTATAAGTAATAGGTAAGAAGTTATAACTAGCAATCTAAAATTAAATTTAGTAAATATGCTGAGAGGTAATCCACAGAGAAATCTTATCTCTGCTGAATAAACAAACACATCATCTTTGTCTGCCTGATGTCAATTACGGCTTCACATCTATTCAATTTGCTCTTGTACATACAATATTATCTTCCATAAGCAACAGTAAACTGCAGCACATATTTCAGTAAACAACATTCTCAATCAACAGAAATGGCTTTAGCAAGTACTTCATGGCATAATAATGCCAGTATTTAATATCATTTTGGGACACCGGATGAGTGCAGCAAAGATCACACCCTGTTCAGCAGTATACTCTGAAAGTATACTCTGAAAGCCTAATAGAGATGATTTCCCCTTTGATTATTTTTATATGCAATGATTTGTTAAACACGAAAAAAAAATAGTAAGGAGACAAGCCATGCTTGCTCATTTATAAAAAATGCCAGAACTTGTTTCTTCATGTGAGACACCAACCTGCTCCTCAATGGCAGCTAATGGTTTCCATGTCAGTGAGGCAGTGACTTCTCTCTGGATCTTTGTTTGAATGTTAAACAGGATATTCTAGATTGTTTTGTTGTTGCTATTATGTGCCTTCAAGTCATTTCCAACTAATGACAAACCTATCATGGGGTTTTCCTGGCAGGATTTGTTCACAGCAGGTTTGCAAGTGCTTTCCCCTGAGGCTGAGAGCATGTGACTAGCCCAAGGCCACTCAGTGAGTTTCATGGCTGAGCTGGGAATTGAACCCTGTTTCCCAGAGTCACAGTCCAGTTGCTTCTGTTGTTAATTGCTCTTGAGGTGACCTCAACTCATAGTCACCCTTTGAATGAGACATCTCCAAGTCCTCCTGTCTTCAATAGTTCTCCTCATGCTCTACAGAGTCAGGGCCATGTCCTTCTTAATTAAGTCTATCCATCTGGTATGTGGCTCCTGAGTGCAATAGGTTAACATCAGTGTCACTGTATTACAAGTAGGAAGTCTGAGACCTAATCTAATAAACTTTTGTTCTAAGCCTGGGGACTATTGGGTTGTTTCTAGGCAAGAACCTATTAAGAAATTGGGAATGCCAAGGCCATAAAGTAAACTCCAAAATGCATACACCTTACGCGGCTTTCAGCATACACTGAAAGCTGCCCTGGAAGAAGTCTCCACTTGTCCCAGAAGGGATAATGCTGTGCACGCCCGTGCACATGTGCTCCGCACCGCCGTGCGCCACCACATGCATGAGCCCCACTCATTCTAATGGGTCTCAAACATACGTGGAATTTCCCTTATGGGGGGTCAGGAACAGATCCCCCACATAAGGGAAGGGATTACTGTATATGTTTATCAAAAGTAAAGGCAAAGGTAGTTCCTTGACATGAATGTCTAGTTGTAACTGACTGTAGAGGGTAGTGCTCATCTCCGTTACTAAGCCAGCATTGTCCAAGGACTGCTCTGGTGGTCATGTGGCCAGAATGACTGCATCAAATGCTGTTATCTTCCCACCGAAGTAGTACCTATTTATCTACTTGCATTTACATGCTTTCAAACTGCTAGCTTGGCAGAAGCTGGGACAAGTGTCAGGAGTTCACCCCATCATGTGGCACTCTGGCCTTGAACGGCCAACCTTCCAGTCTTCCAATTTTCAGAACTGGTGTGTAAATCAAAGCATACAGTTGTGTGAAACCTTTAGAGTTCACCAGCTATCTTCATCAGGAAATGTGTTGCAAAAGGTAGGAATAGAAGATGGAGAAAAAGGAAACACAGAAAGTACAAACATCCTTGATTTCCCGGCTCCATACCCACTGTTGACTCCTTCTCCTAGTTCCTCTTCCCCCCCTTCGAAATTGTTTCACACAGCTTTTGGCAGTTACTTTTATATGGTTTATTTGCACTATGTTTTTAATTCTTAGCTATTTAATTCTGTTTTAAGGGGTGGGTGAGGGGAATGGGATTGTTGTATTTTAACTTGTGCTGCTTTTAACTATGTTGTACCCCGCCCCGATTGCCAGTTCAGAGGGGCGGGCTATAAATAAATTATTATATTATTATTATTATTATTATTATTATTGGTTTTAAAGCGTGTATGTTTTTCCTGGATGAAATGTGGCACTCTGGTTATTATGGTAATGATATTTCAAGACCAATATGTGGAAGTTCCTGAATTCTGGCACCTACAGTATGTACTTCTGTAGCCACTCTAGATAGCCATCCACATCATTGGAAATATGTGAATGAGGGAATCATGTGTGATTGGCATACCACAAGACATTCTGGTATCAATTACACGAGCCTCCAGGGTGATATGGCACTGATTCGGGAATTTTCCACATGATTTCCTCAGTCAAACATTATCAGAGTGTTATTAGATGTAGCTGCAAAACAACAAGAGTGTATTATCTGAGTCACAGTCTGTGATTTTTCAAACTTCCAGGGAAAGCTGCACTGATTACTTTTTCCCCACAGGAGGTCTACAGAAATGAGCTTTACTGCATTCCTTTATTCAAACGGGAAGTCTCCCCTCAATTGATTGAAGACCTGAAGTACGTATCTAAATCATGGTTGGGGCAACTGTGTGGGGTCGCCCTTCCAAAATGCTCTACTCTCATTCAGGACTTATACTGCACAAAATTCACACTTTTTTGCATGTGGAAAACAGCGTTTATTTATTTATTTATTTATTTGCACAGAAAATAGTGTTGATCAGCAGAAATATGTTCTGCATAGACAAGGCTGTTTCCTCTGAAAAGCAACTGTATGCAAATTTTGTGCAGAAAAAGTCCCAAACTGCTAAAAAAAAAATCTCATCAGTCAATCATTGTTGAATATTTCAGATATTATTTCTATCCTTAACCCTAGGCTAGGCAAGTAAGGCAAGCAGGCTAATATGGATATTTAAAGGCCTATGATTATGGAAGAAATAGCTGAATCTACTTAGACAAACATCAATCAGAATGGAGATTGCAGTCAAGAAGACAAAAGGACACTAGGGAGATTATTTCATGGGAAAACAGGTGTGGGTTACATGCACTTTGTATCCATCTCTGACATATCTTATTGCATTGCTCCAGGCCCAGGCAGTAGGTAGCCTGTATGCAACCTGGGCTTCTCCAGAAGACTTTCAAGAATGAGAAAATCCCATTCTTGAAAAGCTACTGGAGAAGCCCAGGACAGTGTGATAAGATACAACAGAGAAGGATAAAAACCACATGTACCCCGTGCCTGTTTTCCTGTGTGATTATCTCCTAGGACTGAGAAGGGCAGTTATGAAAGAATTAGATAAGATCCTAAAGAGTATCTAAATGAGGACTAAAGTTAGAATAGTTCGTGCCATCATATTCCCCATCACCATGTATGGCTGTGAAGTTGGATAGTGAAGAAAGTGGATAGGAAGATTATCAACTCATTTGAAATGTAGTGCTGGAGTAGAATGCTGGGGATACCATGAGCAGGCAAAAGGATAAACAAAAAAGTCCTTGAAGAGATCAAGCCTGACATCTCTTTGGAAGCCAAGATGATCAAATTGAGCCTGTTGTACTTTGGACACATCATGAGATGGCATGACTCATTAGAAAAGACAATAATGCTAGAAAAGGTAGAGGGAAGTAGGACGAGACCAAGACCATATGCCAGATGGATCAGAGAGGTCACAGGCATGGATTTACAGGGACTGGGCATAGTAGTGGAAGATAGGGAGTCCAGAAGATGTCACATCCACAGGGACACCATGAGTTGCGGTTGACTCGAAGGCAGCTAACAATAAATCACTAAATTTTCCTGAAAGCAAGAATAATAACTACTCAAGATTCTGGTATAGTCATATCATCAGTGTCTAATAATATCTATGCCAGCAAAAACATAATTCTTATAGGATGCTATTGATTGCCTTTCAGACCATCCATCATTCATTTAATATTGAAGTTGAAAAGCAAAGGTGCCAAAGGCAACCTTGTCTTACATCTTTTCTTGACAACTCCTGAAAGCCGTTTTTCAAACTTAATATGTGCATATATTTTGTTGCATGCTATGTCCTAAAACCACTAACACTTTCTGGATTTCATTACTAAGTCCCCAAGAGAAAAGTGATGCTATGTGATTCCCAAGCAAGGCACATGTTGTGATAATCAGTTGACAGGTTTGGACAGATCCCTGTAGGACATTCCTTGAGGACAAGACAAGTCATTTGGAGAAACAGTAATGGGAGATATCTCACTCTTTTCTGAAATGGATCCCATTATATCACTCCAAGTCTTCTATAATATTATAGTGAAATGGTGGGATGCTAGCATTTCGGTAAAATATTTCCTGTGTAGAAAATAGCATTTGAAGCACAGGAGTTTTATTTTCTGTGTGGGAAACTTTTTGCAGGAGGTGCAATTCCCCCCCCCCCCCAAGTGCTTTTTACACACAGGAGAAGTTCCAAATTGCAACTATCCTTGCCCATGTAAGATTTTCATTATCTGTGTTCCCTGACACTTGGGAAACCTGTTTTTAAATAATTTCTGAATATTCTTCCCATTCCTAGTGGACAGTGACAAGGTGGAGAAACAGTAAGCACAGATGACAGCATCATGGGAGGTTCCATCAAAACCTGGAGATATTTTTTAATAAAATAAAATAAAATAAAACTGAAAGAAGAGCTTGGAAAAATTACTTTTTTTGGTCTATAACTCAGAATCTTGCAATCAGCATAACTCTTGGCTTCACACAACCTTGATATTGTTGTGTAAGCTTTTGTCATCAGGAAGAACAGCTGGAAAAGCTTCCTTTTTTAGCTACCTCTCACAGAATCTTCCAACCACCATGGAAGATTATGGAGGTTGTAACCCAAACAGCAATTTTTCCAAGGCTTGTCTGTCTGAAGTGAAAATATTGCTTGTGGGATGCGGTTGGAAACACTGCATATTTTTAAAAGACAATTGTTTATATTGCTATTTTGTATTCGTGCTACTCTTTGAATTGCAGAGGTCAAAAAAACTTTCCTGTGAAATTAAGTACGCTTGTTATAAAAAATTTACTAAACTATATTAACTTTAGGTAGTACCAAGGACATGAGTATTCACACTCTATTTTGAACTACTGACTTTTGAAACTCTTTTAGGAAAGTTCATACACTGGGGGAAAAAGGTTTCAGTGCTGCCCAACATGGCCTCACCCATAACACCTAAGAAGCCATGCCCACAGACACTGTGAATCATATTGCAGATGTGATATGTTGTTGTTGTTGTTGTTGTTGTTCTTGTTGTTATTATTATTATTAGGCTTTATTTATTTAGCGCTGTAAATTTACACAGCGCTATACATACAGTCAATTGAAATAGACGTTTCCCTGCCCTCAGTCTTACAATCTAAAAAGACAAGAGACAGAAGGAGAAGGGAAAGGTGGTGGGGAAAAGGACTAAGTCCAGTGGATCTTCTCTCCCTCTGAGGCCATGGCAAATGGACTGGAGGGAGGGCCCTGCTGCTTGCACTGGCTAGGCCTGATGGCGTGAGGCCTACCTTAACACTCCCCTATATGTGCATTCTGCAGTACTTGTGGAGAACTACTTCTCAAATTTTCTCAATATAAGGACTGTAGAACTAGTACTTAGATGGGAGACTGCCAATAAATACCAGGTGCTGTGGGCTACATTTCAGAGGAAGGAACTGGAAAAACCACCTCTGAGTATTCCTTGCCCAAGACAACCCTATGAGAAATGTATGGGTTCTTCATAGGTTGACAGGCAGCTTGAATACACATAGGACACACAGGGGGCTTTTCTACCATGGGTAACAATCGCTGCATGTGTTCTGGGAGAGACAAATCTGCACAAACCTGCAACCCACATCATATCTTTGAAATATCTAGTCTACATGTGTGATTGGATCCCCCTTGATGTCCCAGTGTGTTGTACAAGTGGTTCCTCACAGACCTTCGGGAAACAGTACTCTTTAGGGAAAAACAAAACCAATGACCCTTTAGGCTCATGGGAACTGTGTCATAGGCCAGGGCAGGCAATTCAATGTTTTTCAGTTATTCATTTTCCAGTTACTGTTTAAATATATCCCCAGCCAGCAAGAGTACAGCTTTGGAAAATTGTAGCCCAAATGCCTTAAGGCCTAGGTTTTCAAATGGTGGGGTGCGGACCCCTGAGATTTGTGTGAGACAGTTTCTTAAAGAGGGCACCCACCTCTAATTAGCTCATCTTCCAAAGAGGGGTAGTGTTTACAATGCTTTTTCAGTGTCTCCTTCAGCATCCGACTGCATGGCAAAGAGTGAAGAAAGGAAGTCAGTCTCAGGGTTTGGTTGGAAGGCTAGGGCTTGTATGTGCATGGTTGGAGCAAAGGTCACTGCCTCTCCATTCCTCCTGACTCACAGGCTGTGGGGAGGGCTGTATGTAGGAGAGTGAAAAATAGAGGTGGCTTAAAATCCAGTTTCCCCAACAAAATCAACAAAGAAATCTCAGAGCTGGAGGAGGGTTGAGGGGCAGCCTCCCTCACAGGCAATGCAGATCTGTGCTGGGGAATTATGAGAAAAAAGGAATTTAAGCTACCTCTATTTTTCACCCTTTTCCTCCCACTGCACAGAAGAGCCATGCAAGAGACTCTAGGGGTTGGATGCCTGAGAAAGGATTTCAAAAGTTGGATGCAGGCAAAATCCAGGGATCCAGGGAAGCACCTGATTTTGCAAACTGGCCAGCTGAGAGCGGCTTCTAGCCTGGTTTTAGGTGGGATGCAGTTGGGTGGTGGTACTGGTGGCATTTTCCCTGTGATAATATCCAACTATATTCCATAACAGAATTGAAAATGGAATGAGTAAGTCAGGTTTTTTAAGCATGTGATAAGCTCCTGTTTCTCAGTCTGGCTGCTGTCAGTGACAGGTAAATTTACATTTTAGATACTAACTTGAGCACCTGCTTTTTCTGTATCCATAGGGAGGAGAACTAGAATCACTTCCGCATGGATAAAGAGGGTACTGTACTATGTTGGGGGGGGGGGGGTGACATGCACATGTAGATGTAAAGGGGGGCTCAGCATTGAATGTTTGATAACCACTGTCTTAAGATCTTTAGGTTGCTTTCTCCTGGCATAGACTATTACAACTGAAAACAAAGTGTGTTGAAAATAAAGGCTGGGAAAGGGGGATCATTCTCTAGTATATCATCATCATCATCATCATCATCATCATCATCATCTCCTTCTCTCTCTCTCTCTCTCTCTCTCTCTCTCTCTCTCTCTCATAATTAAAAAATAAGAATAACAATGATAATATGGATCCTAATGGCTAAAATTCTTCTCAGGGTTGTTCACTACTTATATTTTAAACAATGATGGCTTCAAAAACTTTGCTTTTCTTTCAAATCAATATTTATTCATTAGATAGGCTGGCATAAAACAACTGTCTACTGCTGAGCATCCTTTCTACAAATTAGCTCACTCTTTTGCTATTAGATTTAGACTTCAAGCCTGCTCTTCAGGACATAACAAAAGGAATATCAAATCACAATGCATACTGTACTCAACAACATTAAGAGATGATAAATTGCTGCATCATTAATTTTAAAAGCTATCCTCTTTGCTTGAAAAAAAAATAATTCCACTGACTGTGTTTTGTCCTAATAATTACTGCCCTGTTTTTCCTCCTCTCCTAGGGTTTTGATTGATGTGTATGTGGTTTCAGCTTAATTTTTTTTCTTGCTCGTTCTAACTTGGATCTCCCTTCACTCAAGCTTTCATAAATTCCATTTTACTGAAACAGCTCTTGCTAAAATATCTAATGATTTATTGGTGACTATGGCTCAGGGACTTCCATCTCAGTCTCATTCTTCTTGATCTTTCTGCAGGAACTGACAAGGTCAACCATTCTCTTGTTCTTTGTTCTTTTCTACAATGTATGTGGGTTAGAGATGTAATTCTTTCTTGATTTTTGTCCACTCTTTTCAGTAGCCCCTTTTATGTTTCTGTTAATGGTCATCTCATTTCCCAGTTGAAGTTACACAGGGTATAATCTTAAACTCTTAAGTTTTTCACCTAGTCCAACATAATTAGAAGGAAAATGATCATATTTCTTCTCCTCAAATCCCAATTATGATTCTCACTTAGTGGTGTGCTTTAGATTTGATTGAACCCCAAACCCAGAATTCAATTAGGCCTCTTCAGATAGTTTCATGAGATGTCTGAACTAAAACAATACTTTTCTGAAACAGACAAAATCTAATTTTTCAACAATCTTGAAGATTCACTAGCATATAGCATTTTTGTCCAACATCTCATATTATGCATCATTGTGGGCAGGGAGATTTCTTTGCTGCCCTTCAGTAGAGAAGAGGCCAACATAAATGTGTTATGAAGAGTGCCAGAGTGGATCTGGGAGGTTTTATGAGTTCCTACCACCACCTTCTCTCCCTCTTTCCCTGGACATCGTTGACCCCCATCACGACTGCCGCCCATAATGTAGTTTAAATTTGCTGGTTGCTACACAGCCAGTAGAAATGGTTCCCCCACATATACACATATGCCGAATATACACTGTTGACTGAGGACTGTTACACTTGGCTTACAGTGGTGTCTTAAATAGGTGGCCACTTGGCAGATAGTGTGAGTAGATAAGTAGGAATTTTGTGTACACTTGCAGCATCATTTTGGTGAAGGGGAGCACTCTAGTACTGCCTCTTTAGGTCATGTGACCAGGGGAAAGGGAAGGAGACTTGGGGTGGCCTTAGGACTGAGCCTTCATTTTAAGCCATATGACTTAGGAGAGAAGGCAAAGGCAAACCTCCTCCTTACCAAGAAAGTCCCATGATAAGTTTGCCTTAGGGTCACCATAGGACAGAAATGACTTGAAGGCACACAACAACAACAATCTAGGGTTGGTCTTCCAGTTGTAGGCTGGCCAGGGATCAACCCGCCTAGGGAACTGTCTAATTAAAATAATAATTGTAAGCCATTCTGATAGCCTTTAGGGCTGAAGAGAGGTGTATAAATTTTGATGATGATGATGATGATGATGATGATGAGCTGTTCTCAGGACTCAAGTGTTTCACTCAGGGAAATCTGGAGAGGAAATATGGGTGAGACCATCTGCCTCGGCTGTCCCCACACAAGGTTTCTCCCCCCTTTTGCATCCCTCAGAGGTTAAAGGTTAAATAGTTTAATAGTTAAGATAAGGTGTCCCATTTCAACCCAATCTCTATTATCTGGTCTCTTTATCTTCCTAGTTGGTCAACAAGGAGGAATATAGTGAAACAGACAGTGTGTGTTCAAAAATGTCTCCTTAGACTTTCAATATAAAGTAAAAATCCAGGGTAGAGATGAGGGAAAAGAGAAGAGGAGTGAAATTTTGCCACTGGCAACTCTAGTTTTCATCACAGTGAATAGTTTCACCATGGCTCTCCAACTCCACTGCTTTGAGGCAGAGATGCTGAAGCAATACATCTCAGGATTTACTTTTGTGTTCCATGTTCTTTGCTAGTTCAATCTCCCAAGAGGAAGAGCATTAAAAATGTTTTGACAGGGCCTCTGAGACCTGGAACTGTATGGCCCTGGGTACTTTCTTGGAAATTGCTGGATGTACAAGACGTTCTGTCAATGTTCCTGTATGTTCCATATTAAGGATGCTAATCTTTGCTTATTTCACTGTTGCATGCAAGAATGAGAAACTAAGAAGTTTTCTTCTTATTGGACTAGACTTTTACACACACATACACTTCATTTGATTTGTTTTTGGTGATTTTTTTAATGGCTTTCATGCAAAAATGTATTTAAAGTGAATTTACCAAAACAACAACAACAACAACAACAACAACAACAAAATTTCAGAAAAAAAGTACCCAGATGCAAAACTCCCACACATTCTCAAAGTCACTGACAATTTCTTTGAAAGGGTACTGACCTAACCCCTGAACCTACCCTTGTAAAACTCTGCAAATTTCTTAATTGCCATGCTATTACTCATACCAGCCTCACAACATTTGCTTACAAAACTGGAGATAAGCTACCCACCTTAAAAATCCTGCATATTGCAAAGATTGCTCTTGCATAAAACTTCTTCTCCTTGATCTTTTGAAATTTATCCAGTTTGATCCCCTTTGAAGGGATAGTTTGTTGTGCATTGAATGTTGTGCATCATGTTCTTAGTGAGCATGCAAAAAATCATATTCCTTGTGGATTTCATGGGATTATGCGATGGGGGTGGGATTTGTTTCTACCAAACTAAGGAGATTATTGCATGCCTCTTTTCACCTAATCCATGCAAGGGCTGTGCATGGGCTTAATGGATCTTATTGCATGCCTCTGTGCCCATCTGCATCACTTATCCAATCTGGGCTCCTGGCATACTTTTTGAAGAGCATGAAAGTATTGTTCTTCGAAAAGTATGCCAGGAATCTGGATTGGGTATGTGATGCATCCAAATTGGGCATGGAGGCATGCAATAATATCTGTTTTCACCCATTCAAGCCTGTGCTCAGCCCTTGCCCGGATTGGGCAAAAAGAGACATGCAATAATTTCCTAATTCATTCTGATTGACTGGGTGTCAGGCTCACTAGAGTAGAAATGAGTGAAATGGAGTCTTCACTCAGGTCAGCCTGAGCAGCATAAAACTGTTCTTTCTTTTCTGCTATTTTCATTCAGTCTATGAGCTTCTTCCTACCCACCCAGCTCCAGTAAGTATATAAGTTTTGGGTATTTGGCAAGTTGATGTGGTCATTGTGTGGTCTAGAATCACTGTTTTTGTCACAACCTAAAAACAGTTTGTTGTATAAAATCAGATCCAGTTGGGATAGGTGGCCCTGACTGCCTGTCAGACACAGTTCAGAGTCTTCGTAAGGGACCTTGAGACTGTAGGACTAACGTCAAGCACAACTCAGTAGACTCAAGTCTGTCTCATTCCCCTGTGATAGGAATCTGCACAGGAGTTGTTCTGGATATGGGTTCCGAACCCATACATCCATATTTTCTTATATTTGCTTCCATCAACTTTTTCACCCTACTGTCATGCCCTGCTTCCAGAACATGGACATGGACTCTGACTCAGAGACTGAAGCAATAGACCTGCTGGGACCTGCTGAACCAGAGAAAGAGGAGGTTCCAGAGCCACATGCCTCTGATACAGACCAGAATGCAGTACCGGCTCTGGCAGAGAGTCCTGCCCATTAAGATACAGAAGACAACTTACCCCTACTGAGCAGAGACAACAAAGGGAGGGCTGTAGGAGGTCTCAGATGACTGATGGGAAACAATAATTAATTAAGCAGCAACTTATCAGTGAACTAGCACTCTCTAAGCCAGTGGTCCCCAACTGTGCAGTTTAAGAGATTTTGGACTTCAGCTCCCAGAATCCTCAGCCACGTTGGCCAATAGTCTGGGATTCTGAGAGCTGAAGTCCAAAATGCCTTGAAGAGGACAGTTTGGGGATCACTGCTCTAAGCGATGCACAGTGTGTAAGCTAATTGCCCCCCAACAAGCTCAGTACTCATTTAAGCAACCTACGGAAGGATGCAAGGCTGAGTGGACCCTGGAACCCTGCCTGGGATTGAACTCACAACCTTGTGGCTGACTGCCTACCAGACACATTTAGAGAGTCTCCTTATGGGACCTTGAGGCTGTAGGACTAATGTCAAGCACAGTCTGTCTCATTACCTTGTAATAAAGGATCCACATGGCAGCTGTTCTGGATATGTGTTCAGAACTCATACTTCCATATTTTCTTTTATTTTGAAACCTTGTGGCTGTGAGTGGCTGCAGTACTGGCATTTAACCACTTTGCCACCAGGGCTCCTAGCTTTTCTGATTCCACCAGCAAAGTGGCCACAAAATGGCTGTTCAGGAGGGCTATTCAAAAACTGCAGTGGAATTCTACCTGCAGAATTCTACAAAGCCATGCAGGGTCTCAATCTACTCTATAATTCATGGAAAATGGAAGTATGTTTGTGTACTCTTCATCATATTCTGCTTCTAGTCAAGATGTTGTAACAGCTGTTAGCTTATTCAGGTCTTTCCATGAGGTATGAAATGGGTATCTCAGCCAGCTGAATTTGGATTTGTAGGGTTCAAATCCCTAGTTGGCCATGAATTCCCACTGGGTGACCTTGGACAAGGCTCAAAGGCTGGTAATGAATGCCCCCTCCCCAAGAAACTTACCAAAAAAAACCTGATAGGTTTGCATTAGGGTCACCATACATTGGAAATGACTTAAAGGCTCACAACACATACATACAAACAAGTCTATAGTGAACATCTACTGTTTTGTAGCATTCTGGCAGAACCATTTGACTATAAAAAACTGTTTCATACTTTGGGGGGTGTCACTACAAGGGACTAGTGCCCATTTTAAAAATAAAATTTTAAAAAGAAATTCTTAATCTCACACCTCAAGAGTTGATGAAAGTGCAGATTCTGATTGTGGCCCATCATTAGTACAGGACCTGAACATCCAGTGAGACTGCTTTGAAATTTGGACACACTGAAATCCTTCCCCAACCTTCCTATGATTCTGAGTCTGCCCTTTTGAGATGCATATTGCCTTTCTAATCTGAGTATGTGATGGCATTTCTCCCTTTTATACTCTGTGATCCTGCTGAAAAGCCATCATTTACACTAGGTGATTGCAAAGATTACCTGATGGTGATGGGAATATTTCCAGTACTTTAATGAGCATCAGTTCAAGCTATTTCATGTGTGTGTGTTTGTGTTTTGTTTTCACCTTTGTTCCCATTAATGCTTCAGATCTACCTTGATGTCTGTTACAAAGTAAAAAGGTGATGGGTTATGGGGAAGAGGAGGAGAGAGAATGTTAACACTCTGTTAAAAGACATTTCTGTTGCAAACACGCCATGGCATTCAAATGAGATATTCAGACAAAAATGCTTAATGGAAAACATTGCTGCATATTTCTTTTCTTTTAAAAAATATGCAATCAGACTTAAACATGAGCAATCAACAAATGCCATATTCCTAGTATATAGACAAAAAGATACCAAAATAAAAACTAGCCCTGATGGAAATCCATAATTAATTTAGGAAACCACCAAATTAATTACTTGTTATAATGATGCCATTATAATTACCTTTTATAATGGTGCCCTCATGGAAATCCATAATTAATTTAGGAAACCACCAAATTAATTACCTTTTATAATGGTGCCAAAATAAAGTAACACTGAGAAACAGGAACTATTTCTTCTCACATAGATCTTAGGCTGTGAGTTTAGGAAGTAAATCCATTAAAACTCCATGAAAATGATTTTTTTTTCCTGGAACATGGTGCTAAGAAGTTTCCCTGGAACTTCTCTGGGCTGGTGCTCAGAGAAGTTTGACAGTTGAAGACACTGCTGCCTTGGAGTGTGGAGGGGTCTCCTTCTTTGGAGATTTTAATACCGAGTCTGGATGGCCATCTGCTACCGGTGCTTTGATTGTGAGTTCCTGTGTGGTAGAAGATTGGACTGGATGACTCTTGGAATCCCTTCCAGCTTTATGATTATATGATTTCTTAAAATTCAATTATTCTGCATGATAAAACCATGATAGTATGTAGGGAAGCAGAAAAATGGAGTTAAATAGTTTGTTTGTGTATATTTGATGAGGGTCAGGTGGCATCATGGGATTAATAATGGCGAACAGATGAATCAGTGTCATTATGACACATGCATTTAAATTATTGTGAGACTACAGATACTTCAAGAATGCATAATGATTGCTGCTTCAGCATAAAAACATTGAAACCATTCTGGATGAGGAGGTAGCAGATTGGTTTTGATTGAACTAATTGCTAACTTCAGTAAGTCTGCTACTATTTGGGGGTAATATTTGGTAATGGTAGAGAAGAATGATAGCCATGTTGGAACAAAACTGGTGCAGTGTAGTTCTTAGGATGCTGGGTTATAAATGAGGCTAGTCACTCTCCATCAACCACATTTCTCTCACAGGGGTACTTCTGAGGATAGCATTAGAGGGCAAAAACCATTAAAGCCACCATGACCAACTAGAAGGAGAGAGTGGATATAAATTTTAAAATATCCTGTTTATAATTATGATTGATTTCCAGTTCTGCTCTTGTAATGCCATGCCCTTTGTCTCTTTCATATTACACAGTTACAACACTTTCATACCACATCAACTGCAATGGTTCCATCGAGATATTTACAATTGTCCACTAGAGAGCTCTTGTACTTCACCAAATAACAAATCCCAGGATTCCAAAGGATGAAACCACTGTAGTTCAAGAAGTATGAAAGTGCTATAATTGTGCAGTGTGAAAGAGGCCTTTGTGTTTACTAGGGATGGGTGAACTTTGATTTCATTTTATCTAAATTCATGAACTTCAAATGTAAAAAAAAAGCAGGAGAAACTAGCCGGTTTGCCTCTCCTTAGTGCTGCATTGCCAGACATCAAAAAGCACCAGCTGAGTGGAATCAATGCTATTATCAGTGAGTCCCTCTCTCCCTGCTGAAGCATTTGCCTGCTTCCTCTGACTTCAGTTACGTCTAGGAGATAGCAAAGAACCAAAAAGCACCCACTTGCAACCAAGAGAGGTCTTCTCCACATGGGCCAATAGTCTGAGTAAATGTCAGGCTATTCTGTTTCTATCTTTTACCCCTTGTAATATCTGGTTCCTGCTCTCACATACATTCATGCTTTAAATATACTGGGGTTTATACACCCTTTTTCCCTGCTTAAAGTGTGGTTAATTGTGTCATGGGTGAGGTTTCTTTTGTAATAACAAATGAAACTGGTTCTTTTAGGATACGGCTGCAATAAACACACCAGTGGGTGAAAAGAATTACAGATTTGTTAGACAGCAGCCAACACATACAGATGTTACCCAAAGCAAGAAGAAGCAGAAGAACCCATATCTCCAATATGCTGTTGTGAGACCACAGAAACAACACTGGAGATACCCCAAGCTGATGATATACAGCACCTTGCATGCTGTTCTGGTCTACACTGAGCAATTTTATAGTGTTTTTTATAGACAGAAACCTGAACTCTTGCATCCCCTGCCAATAACAGTTGTCATCTGGTCTTCTGGACATATACTTTTGATTAATGACATGTATGTCTAATGTGTTTGTTGTTGTGTGCCTTCAAGTCATTACTGACTTAGGGCAACCCTAAGGCAACCTATCATGAGGGGGGGGGGGGGGGGTTGGCAAGATTTGTTCAGAGGAGGTTTCTAATTGCCTTCCCCTTGAGGCTGAGGAAGCATGACTTGACTAAGATTCCCCAATGGGTTTCCATGTCTGAGCTGGGATTCAAACCCTGCTATCCACAGTCGTAGTCTAACACTCAATCCACTACACCATAGTGTCTAATGTATACATCTAACCAAACTAATAATGCTTATTCTTATATGTGATTGAGTATATTTATTCAGTAACTGAAGTTTCCAAAGGCTTCATTCTTTGTCTAGGAAACAAAATATTCAAATATCAAAAATATCACAGCTAAGCCTGCTAGAGATTAGCTTTCATTTGTAGAGTAAGAAAAAATGTGCCCCAGTCTATGCTTCTTTGAGTACTGAAACTGACTCAAAAAGAAACAGGACAGGTTGCTTGCAATTAATGAGAAGTTTACTAATGGCTTGAAGCTGGGAGCCTGTATCCTAACTAGCTAATGAATATATCAGGAAAAAGATGAAATCTTTAATCTCACCAACTTTTGGAGAAAGATGTGTGGGAGGGTGGAGTTGACCCAAAAGGGATAGAAGAATAGCAATTGCAATAGCAGCTTCATTTATAAACTGCTTCATACCGCACTGAGCAGTCCCTAAATAAAAGGATAAGCATAACAGGCCAAGATGATAGCGTAAAGGGAAAATTAGCACATGATAGCCTAACTGTATAATACTCTTCCCATTTCCGCTACATTTTCCACATTCTTATCCTCTACATGCACTCAGACCCTCTCCTCTGTTCCTCCCTTAGACTACTTTTCTGGTCTCACACATTTATTTATAAAGAAAGTTTTCAAGAAAGTTCTGTTAGACTTTGGCTGTTGCCACACTACAGCATTGATGTAGTTTGACACTTCTTTAACTGCCATGGCTCCATTCTATAGAATCCTGGGATTTGTAGTTTGCTTTGGCACCAGAGCACTCTGACAGAGAATGCTAAATATCTCATAAGATTGAAAATCTCAAAATTCTAGAGCATTAAGCCATGCCAGTTAAAGCAGTATCAAACTGGATTATTTCTGCAATGTAGATGCACTTTAGCATCTCTCCTTCACTTCACTTCACTTCCTCCCTCTTCTTTTTTTCTTGGTTCATCTGTCTGACTGTCCAAAAGCCTTTGGATTTAGGGGGAAATTAATTAGTTTTAAGAATGAACTCTTCTGGTATCACTCCTAAGAATGATCTTTCATCACAATAAAGCAGTATCTATCCTAAATGCCACTGAAAAACTTGCCATTTTAGACTGTAATTCCCAGAATTCTCCAGCCAGAATGGCTGTTGATTGGAATTTTTAAAAAGGAACTTTTCCAAGCTCTGCCTTTGGTAGAGACTGGGGGAGAGTTGCATGGGTAACTACCATTTCATTCACTGCCCCAGAATCATAAATGGAGAGACTATAGCATATCAACAGGATAGGAACAGAACTTGCTGACAGCCCAGGGCTGTTGGCCAATTTGGCTGTTAGGTGTTCAGCATTTAGAGTTGGCATGGGATGAGCAAACGATGGTAAATGCCAGAAGGAGACAATGGCAGAGGATTTCAATGCTTCTTTTGCTATCTGTCTATGCAGCCAGATGAAGAAATGGCAATTTGTGAGACACACACAAAGGCTTAAACTGTGGTACATGACTTGAAGCCATCCCAATTTTATGTTATTACCAGTCCTGCTAAGTGGCCTTTATTGCCACTGAATGGTGCCAGGCTTACATTTAATTTGCTCTAAGAGATGTTCTGATTAAACGGATTTCCTGATTGAATTACAAGTGATTTGTTCTGAAATATATCACTGTGTAGTGCACATATAGTTTCATTAATTGTTCTCCGATCTGACTTTTGAGAACTCAACGTTCTTACAGCCAGTTCTCAGTTCAATGCTTGCACACTATGCAAGGGCACAACAAGCTTGTATAATGGTAATATAGCAACTCCACCCTAAGTTGTTGTTTTTTGTTTTGTATTGTATTTTGACATGGTTTCTGGTTTGGAGAATACACTGATGTCATGCCAAGGATTCACCTTAATATGTTTTCTTGCTCATGGTTTGAACATTTTCTAGGATACAGTGAAGGCCAAAACATCTTCAGTATCTTACCATCAACACTATGTAAAGTTTTTATTATAAATGTGTATGAGTAGTAGAAGCTGGTAGCTCCCTTAAGTGAGCTTAAATCAATCTAACATTTATGGAAACCTGAACCCACTTTGCGGATAGGGTTCAGCACTTTGGACAGCTCCTGTAAAGTTCAGGCTAAAGCCCAGAGCAGTTTTAGCATTGATACAAAAGCCACCAATTATCACTACAAGTGAGTTCACATTTTTTTTGCCTCCAGCCAACTGCTACTGACCATCTTCATCCAGTTTGAGGCAAGAGAGGGACTCCATCAGCCTTGAGGATTGGCCAAGTTAAAATAAATAATAATAGAGGGGGAATGAACTGATTTATAAGACATGAAATGCAGCACAAACATCCATGGAGGCACACCCAGTACCTTTATGAATTTCAATGTTATCTACTAAAGCAATGATAAATTACTGTGCTCTTTATCATGCTTAGGAGCCATGCACCAGAAATAAATTATCTGGAGCAATAAACCACTAGCCACAGCACTGATGCTATGGGTTTACTTCTCTACTGAGTGATGTTCCTAGTAAAAGCCATATTCACCAAGTCAGAAAACAGCCGTGCATTAAATAAAACTCTTTACTACAATCATTAACATTTTATAGGAAGTATTTTGCATTATTTGTTTCCTAGTAGCGGTCATGACATTCCTAAAAAGGAAATTGTTGCTTCTGGGAACTATTGTCCTTCCCAGAAGGTTGGGTGCACATACCATCAGGTAGATGAAAGTGACAGTCTCAGACAGTGTTATCCTTTTATGCAGCACTTTATTTAAGATAATCTAAAGCATTTACCAAAATAGCATATTCTGAAAATTAGTTTTTTTTTTCTCCCTGATGAAGAATGTTATCATATTCAAATAGAGACATCAGCTCTCCTATTAGGACAAAATCTAAAACATCTATTATTATATTATTATTTTATCGGATGAGGATACTATCAGGCTCTCCACTATGGCTGCAGCTGCATTGCAGAAAAAATGCAATTTTATATCATTTCAACTGCCATGGCTCAATGCTATGGAATTCTGGGATTTTCGATTCATTGTGGCACCAGAGCTCTCAAAAGCTGAATGTCTCACAAAACTACAAATCCCTTAATTCCATAGTATTGAGTCATGGAAGTTAAAGTAATGTCAAATTGCTTTATTTGTGCAATGTGTATGCAGCCTATAATCCCTCTCTCCCCCAGTCTCTTACACACACACAACTTTAATTACTACACCCACTGATGCAGTTACCTATTTTTATCTGTTAAATGCTGGAAGGGCATATTATATGCACCAGTAGCCAACCCCCATCTAAAACGCACACTGCCTGATTGTCTTGGGGGTTTGCGTGAAAGCATACACAGGCCTGTGAGAGGAAATGAGTGGGCTGGCCTTTGTGCATGCAGAGTTATTAAACTCTGCATGGCTTTTCCCCTATTTAAACAGTATTTTCATCACTGTTTAATGAATGAGTTTAGCAGAGAGCATTGTGCAGATGATGTTTTTATATGCTGTGTGTCTGCTTCAATCTTATTTATTTTGCTTATCTTGTCTTCTCTGCTGTGGTCATTATTCACAGCTGGGTAGTTTTCCACTGTTGGTTAAACCCAAGTCAGTCAGTGCATTGCTCCTATTCCTCTTAGCTATTCTTCTTTCCTTCTAGCACCCTTGGCTGCTTCTGTAGCACAGAGGACAGAACTGGGCTATGCCTGGATAAACTAGAACCAGGGTAAATGATCAGAAGAACTGGAGGGATTTCTTCATGAAGATGAGGTCAAGAAGCAGACATTTCTGTGAACATTAAAAGAGGTCAAATGGGGTTTTGAAATAATAAGTGTGGAAAAATAAAAATCCATGCTCACCTGAGGACCTATAGTCCTGATCTTTCCGAACCATTTGCAGAGAAAGGCCATCCCTTTCACTCCACAAACTAACAACTAAAAAGAGAGAGTAAATCTTAATTGCAACACCAGAAAAAGTAACCCAGATAGCTATTACAAAAGGATTTAAGGAATTACACACACAGCAAAAAATGTTAACAGGCTATTTATAAGCTTTGCATCTTTCACCTGATGTAATTATAGCACTCTTCCTAAAGGTGCAGATAAAGTCATAATGAGAACAAAACATAGTATAAAAATAATCCAGTTTCAGACCTCTTTAACTGCCCTAGTTTAGTGCTAGGGAATTCTGGGAATTGTATTTTATTGTGGCACCAGAGCTCTCTGACCGAGAAGGCTCAATGTCTCACAAAACTACAGTTCCCAGAATTCCCTAGCATTGAGCCTGGGCAGTTAAAGTAGTCTCAAGCTGGATTATTTCAGCAGTGTGATTTGGACAATGGTGTAGTGACTTGAGTATTGGACTACAGTTTTGGAGACCAAGGTTTGAAACCTTGCTCAGCAATGGAAACCAACTGAGTGACCTTGGGCAAATCATACTCTTTCACCCTCTGAGGAAATAAAAAGCAAATCCTCTCTAAACAAATGTGGCCAAGAAAACCCCATTATAGGTCTCTGTAAGGCTTGTCGTTACGTGGAAATGTCTTGAAGGAACCCAATGGCAACAATGGTAAAGATGGCCCTGTGGACTGAGAGCTGCAGTATGTATATCCTGACTCATAACACAGTTTCTATTTTTTTTTTTCCAGTTTCGTCAGCTGGGCCCTCTATAAAGGATGCACTTTAAATTGGTATACTCGCCTCAAAAGACCTTGTGGATAGTACTCTGGTTATAATCCAAATTCCACTGAAGCGTATAGCTTTTGTTGCATCAGTGACCCCTGCTTAGGGCTTCTGGGCAAAGTCTATGACTTTTATATTGATACAGTGTGGGTAGGAAACAGGAACAACATTACACATTTGGTCCTTGTCTTGTCCCTATAACAGTTGTTCAAGGCCTCTGTCTTGTGTGATCCTGACAGAGAACCTGCAAGGCATTTGAATGTTATCCACTTGACCAAAAACCAAACAATAGATTTTAAGCCTTAGGACTGTTAGTAATTGTAAAATATTGCACGGAACATTTTCTTTTACCTTCTGTTTTATGAGGAAGGTGGTCACACAGCTCAGTATTTCATTAGGCCAAGCACCATATATTTTTTTTGTACATAATAGAATCACTCATAGTGTCTTAGATTTGACAGAGAGAAAAGATACACAATGCAACAAAGGCTTCAGAGATGTGTTCCTATAAGCTGTTGGAAAAGGCAAGAGAACCACTGAAGCTATGAAGAACTTTTTCAGTTCAGTCAAATGTTTATGCTGGTACTTTGTACTCTGGATACTCTTTGGAGAACTAAGGCCAGAAATTCTTCACCAGAAACTAACATTCTCAAATGATAATAATTTAACAAAGCTTTTATGTCTGGATGGCTGTTCATTGCCAAGAATGTAATTAGTGGACACTGTAAGCAAAAATGAAGAGCCTATGTTTAGGAATGGAAAGTCATTTTATTGGACTTTGGCAATCTCAACACAAAAGAAGCATTTTCACACAAATCTCAATACAAAAGAATCATTTGAAGAGAAAATGTACAACTTACTTCAAGCGTTACCACGTTTGCAAAGTTTCCAGAATAATTCCAATAAATAAAATGGGCACAAAGCATTATAGATATTTTAAAAAGTGCCAGGATGTGCATGGTTGGGGGAGGGGGGGAGAAGTACATAGAAACATGCTTAGTCATTCAGTGAAAGTTGTAAAAATTAGGTGAGTTGTGCAAGTAAATACATAACTGAAGAAAATGCATGAAAAATAAAAAAAATTGCGGTGCTAGAAGAACAAACACAATATTGCAACCCTGTACAAAGTAAATACAGGAAGAAAAGTCAAGAAGGATTCAGAAAAGTTCCACAACATGAGGACTGAAAAGGTTTTCGTTTCCTTACTAGATGCCTTCCAGATGTTTCTGGACTGCATTTCCCATCAGCCCCAACCTGTATGGCCAAGGGTCAGAACCAATGGGTTCTGAATTGCCTCAGAATCTGGAGTTCCAGAGTTCCCCAACTCAGCATTATACCAGCTCTGTACAGCTACTACAGGACATGGACTCCACATTTCTTTCTTGGTTTGCCTTCCTGAACTTGGCATATAAAATATTATCTTAATGTTGCTTCAGAAATTTGATTCAGAAATTGGGGTTGGAACAAGTCACTGATGTTAAAAAAAAAAAGAAGAAGTTAAGAAACAATTATCAATGGAGATAGAGGACTAAGAAGAATCATAGAATCACAGAGTTAGAAAAGACCTTAAGGGCTATCGAGTCCAACCTGTTTTACCATGCAGGAACTCACAAACAAAGCACTTCAACAAATGATCATCCAGCCTCTGTTTAAAAAGCTCCAAAGAAGAAGAGTCCATCATGCTCCAGGGCAATATATTCCACTGTCAAACAGCTCTTATTGTCAGGAATAAGTTCATTAGATTCTTCCTAAATTGAGGTGGGATCTCATTTCCTGTAGTTTGAATTTATTGCTTTGAGTCCTACAAGGGAAATGGTATTGCACCATTAAATCTGTGACATGGGTTCCTGATGTGACATTTGGGATCCTGGAATTCCCAAGCTTCCTGGACACATGAGCCCTCCTAGTGTGACACAGTAAAACTGGCATTTTTCCCTTATAGAAGAAAAAGAAAAAGAAAAGGCACCCTTTTCCATCCATGGTTTAGAAACAAGAAGGCCAAGTAGGTTTCCAGAGAGAAGTCTATGAGCCATATTGTCTCTGGACTGTTTAGAGGCATGGCAAAGAGTCCAGCTTGATGTCTGACTGTTTTACATGCAGTAAAATAACCATCTATGCCCACTACTGGACCATCTGTGGCTGCATCTGCACTGCAGTGCTATGGAATTGCAGTGGAGGTTTTTCATCCCCAAGAAAGACAGGAAGCAGATTGGCAATGCAAAAAAATGCCACAACTTTATTAACAGCAAAGCAAGGTAGGATTGGCCCATAAGCACCAGGTCTGGATCTGCACATCACCAACACCGAGGTTGGACTGATGTGACGTTGCGTGTACGCCAAGCAATGGATGACTTGAGGCAATGCCACACCCTGCACAATTACGCAATTGCGCAGCTACCAGAGGAAGGCCTCTCATCACCGGGATATACTCCATGTGACCCACAGATGGCCACATCGCACCTGATGTTTCCCAGGTCCAAAAGACTCCTGATCCAGTGCTACCAGGCACTGGAATCCAGCCCACCAGATCTGCCCTGTGCTGCCGCCCACAAACAGAAAAGTTGTGACAAGCAACACCAATCCCAGGGAGGGAGGATGGGGAGCCGAGCAAATTGCAAAGGCCTGGGGAACGGCCGCGCCACTCCTTTTATAGGCCTCCAGGGCTTGGGAGCCTGGAGAAGCCCCTCCTCCCCCTGGCGGGGCAGCCAAAGATGGGAGGAGGCGGGAAAAGGCGCCCAACCCACAGCGCCTGCCCGAACTGCCCAGGAGCCGAGCGAGCGCACGCAGGGGTGCACGCTCCAGCGACTTCCTGCTGGCAGGAAGCCCACAGGTCCGCAGGCTTCCTGATGGCGGGAAAAGGCCCCGACGGCCATCTTGGGGCTTAGAGCCCCACAGCAACTGCACCTGCCCACTGTAGTTTTGTGAGAAATTCAGCCTTTTCTGTCAGAGAGCTCTGGTGCCAAATCAAACTACAATTCCATAGCATTGAACCATGGCAATTAAAGTGGCATCAAACTGGATTGTTTCTGTAGTACGGATGCAGCCTTTTAAAAAAAACAAACTCATATACTTGTGAAAGTTCCTTACATGTGTGTGACCACTGCAGCCTCGTCATAAAATTCTCAGGCATCTCAGACTGTAATTAAGCTGATGAGTGCACAGAAGGGAATTAGACAGGCAGCAGTAACATGCCATGTCTAGCTTCACTTCTCTGGAGCTATTTTCCTTAAGTCAATTCCTTCAATTGTCATGGAATGTGTGGTGGCCTCGCAACTCCAGGGATTTCTGGTAGACACTGATCATCTTGATCTGGCACAGTTCGGCTTTAGGCCGGGACATGGAACGGAAACTGCCTTGGTCGCCTCAGTAGATGATCTACGTCAGGAGCTCGACAGGGGGAGTATGTCCCTGTTGGTGCTGTTGGACCTCTCAGTGTCTTTCGATACCGTTAACCACGGTATCCTTCTGGGACGCCTCGAAGATATGGGGCTTGGAGGTACTGCTCTGCAGTGGCTCCAATCCTTTCTGGAGGGTCGGTCTCAGAAGGTGTTATTGGGTGACACCTGTTCAACCCCACAGACGTTGTCTTGTGTCTTGTAGAATCCCTCAGTGTTTAGTACTGTCCCCGATGTTATTTAACATCTACATGAAACCACTGGGGGAGATCATCTGGAGTTTCGGAGTAAGGTGTTATTTGTATGCAGATGACATCCAGATCTATCACTCCTTTCCACCTATTACTAAGGAGGATGTCCAGACCTTGAACCGGTGCTTGGTCGCTGACTGTGTCAGACTGGATGAGGGCTAACAAACTGAAACTTAATCCAGACAAGACAGATGCCCTCCTAGTCAGTCGAAAGACTGAACAGGGCATAGGGTTGCAGCTTGTGCTTGACGGGGTCACACTCCCCCTGAAGGTGCAGGTTCGCAGCTTGGGAGTGATCCTGGACTCATCGCTGAGCCTGGAACCCCAGGTTTTGGCTTTGGCCAGGGGAGCTTTTGCACAGTTAAGACTCATGCGCCAGCTGTGCCCGTACCTTGGGAAGTCTGATCTGGTGACGGTGGTCCACACTCTCGTCACATCTTGAATACATCACTGCAATGCACTCTACGTGGGGCTGCCTTTGAAGACGGTTCGGAAACTTCAACTCGTCCAATGGACAGCAGCCAGACTAATAACTGGAGCTTCATACAGGGAGCATACTACCCCCCTGTTATGTCAGCTCCACTGGCTACCAGTCCATTTCCGAGCTCAATTCAAAGTGCTGGTTTTGACCTTTAAAGCTCTATACGGTTCTGGCCCAGCTTACTTGTCCGAACGCATCTGCCCCACGTCCCATCTCGTAACTTTAAGATCTTCCGGGGAGGCCCTGCTCTCGCTCCCACCAGCCTCGCAATTGCGGCTGGCGGGGACAAGAAACAGTGCCTTCTCGGCAGTGGCCCCCCACCTATGGAATGCACTTCTGAGTGAGATACGCTCAACCCCATCCCTCTTGGCCTTTAGGAAGAAAGTAAAATCATGGTTGTGGGACCAGGCTTTTGCACATTAATGTAATGCAGCATTTCACTGGGACTGGCTAACGTTGATGGTCATAAGAACACAGATTACCGCTTTGGGATATGGAAGGATCATATATTGAGATTTTAAACTGATTGTTAATTATTGTTGATTGTGCTTGTTTTTACTTTGCTGTATTTATGTTTTAAATTGTATATTACTGGCATCTAATGATTGCCTTGTAAGCCTGTCTGAGTCCCCCCTCGGGGGTTGAGAAGAGCAGGTTAGAAATACTGTAAATAAATAAATAATAAATAATTATTTTTTATTTTATTTTCCATCTTTGACAGAAGAAAAGTCTGACTCTTGTGCATCCTGCACATTTGGTTTAAAATAAGTACCCTGTGCTCACTTCTAACCCTCAGTCTGATTGCTAGATCTCAGTCTCTTGTATGGTGGCTTTTATTTAGGCCCTCTCCTTGTTTATGATTTATGAAGCTTTCAGTCTATTGCATTTAACGGGTTGGTATAGAAAGAAGAAAGCTTTTAGCTGGAAGGCAAAATGGTTCATGCTGTTTTTAATGTAATTTAAAGGCAAGTTTCAAGTTAAGAAAGCTAGAAAATGAAAGAAGGAAAGACTGACAGCCTGAGTGAGGCTGCAGGCCCCCCAAATTTTCCCCCAAAGAGAACATTAACAGTGACGACATGGATGAATTCCCCCTCCAGTCAGTGTGGAAGACTTGCCTCTCACAAAACATTGGGAATTGCATTTGTACCTCTGCAGAGCTCTCTAACAGGGTCTCAAGGGGTGAGACTACCTCGTGTAGTGCCTTTCTTCTGTTATTATAGCAGTTGAACACATTTAGACAGTTACTTAATCAAACAGAGCTGGTCAGGCTTGGCCAGGCTTTGCAGATAAGACCTAAGGGATTCACAAATCCTATTGTCAGTTTGATTGAAGATCTGTTCACAGGATTGGTTACATCTCAGGTTAATAAGACCCCTAAACTCATTTCAGTCTCTAAAATTGGGTGCTTTCATCCACCCAACACACACAGAACACCTTATAAGCTTTTCCAACTGCCAGTATATTTGCCTAGTAGCTTACCTAGGATGACAATGGATAAAAATGGATACATCAGCTGGGGGTTGGTGAGGCCACAGATGGAGCCCAGAGCCTCCTTAGATTGCATTTGGGTCAACCCAATTGCTACATAGGCTATACATCAAAATAGGAAATTATGCAGCTCATGGGCCATATGAAGCCAGCCAAGGCCTCCAGAGTGGAACCTCAAGACTGCCCATCATAATAAATTGTTTCCCAAATAATAGAACCACATCCCACAGGCCTCCAGGGTGTGTGAATCTTCCTTTTCTGGTGGGCCTATCCACCCAACCTATTATAACGGATTATTGATCTCAACTGGGAACTAGAACAAAAACTGCTGGAATAGTAGTTATATGTGCATTTGACTATGTCTAGGGGTTGATCTGTATTGTTTTATTAACTGTATTATATAATGATTTTAGGTTATGGTTTTTAATTGTTGTTTAAATTGGATACTGTTTTAATAATCTGTTGGAATCCCGCCTCGATCCGATATCAAGCACAAGCATCTTGATGCCCTAACCAGGCTTAAATCCCTGCACATTTGAGGTCAAAAGAAATAATAATGGAAGGAACTGGGGTTTCTGAAGCTCTGCTTATGCATGTTTACTCTTCTCAGTTTTTGAACATTTGTACCCACCTCAGTTCTTTGCCCCCTTGATTTCTCAATTGACTCCACCCCTTTCCCCAAAACTATTTTCCACTCTGGGCCCCCTTCCCAAGATATAGTTCCCTGGAAACAACAACAACAACAACAACAACAACAACAATAAAATAAATTTTATTTCTATTTTCCATTACACCATTACAGCTGCCAGGCAATGATTTAACACAGGAACAGATTCCTTGGAATTAGGTGGAAAGGAGTATTAGAGCCTGAGTATCATCATCATATTGGTGACACCTCATTCTTTTTACAAAATATAGGGGTGGTACAGACCGCCCAAAAGGGGAGGTTTGCAGCCCCCCTTTTAAGCAGCGAGACGGGGCCAGGGCTGCTGCACCAGTAGCCCCAGAGGCCCCATCCTGCCCTGCTTTCCTTGGCGGCCCCTTTCTCCTCTGGGTCCTTGGCACAGTTGTGTAAAGGCCATGCCAAGGACCCGGTGCCAAAAAAGAGCTTGATTTCCCTTGCAGCCCCTTTCTCCTCTGGGTCCTTGGCACAGCTGTGTAAAGGCCATGCCAAGGACCCAGTGCCAAAAAAGAGCTTGATTTCCAAGCTCCTTTTGGCGCTGCGGAAAGGGCGCACTTGGCGCCCTCCCATGGTACGCTTATGTCAGGCACGTGCAGTGTTTAAACACAGTGTGCGCCATGACACTATCATGGTGCGTCCATATGGACACCACCATTTTAAAATGGCAGCGTCCATACGGTTTAGGGTTAGGGAGGGTGCGAACGCTGTGCCCTCCCTAACCCTAAAGGTGCCCCTAATCACGCCTCTAGATAGAAATAAAATTTATTCATTAAAAACATAAATTAACATGACAAATGTAGATCAATAGCACAAAAACATTGACAAATGTTTACATTGGCTTTTAAATGTTCACAGATTCTCTGCTCCAAACAGAACTATAGGGCAATAGAATATGACTTCTTTCCTCATTAATTTGATTTACATAAGAAATAAATGGGAATCATGTTACCTCAAAGATATTATTATCTTTCTGTTCTTTTTCTCATCTTACTTGCCATGTTATTCTTTCTGATAGTGCTAAATTCCAAAACTTTTTATAACATCAGTCTAAGTTGGGTACTATAAGGTTCTTCCAATTGTTGGCAATAACCTGTCTGGCTCTTAATAACAGAAGGAAAGCAAATCTTTATGTATTATTTCCTTATTCACACCTATAAATAAATTTAGTAGTGCCAGTCCTGGAATGACAGTGATGTCACATTCCATCATCTGGTTATTTTCTGCCTGTATATCCTAGGAGAACCTTTGTATCACTGGACAATCCCACCATGAATGAAGATAGGACCCTACCAAACTACAGTTTCTCCAGCATAATGGAGAGTTATTATTAGATGAATATGCCACTTTTACTAGAATAAGATACCATTGAAATAGCATTTTAAGCATACTTTCTCTATTGTGGGCTGATATCAATTTCACTGGGCATGATGACCAAATTTTCTGCCATTCTCTATCATTCTAAACTATAACCTAGGTCTTGCTCCCATATCAATTTTAACCTCAAGGTACTATTCAATGATATGTAAAAACTGTCTATATATAATTTATGTTATACTCTTGATTTTAGTATTATATTTCACTACTACATTTTCAAAGCAAGTAAGTTTTCTAGTTGTTTGTCTTAAAACTTCTATGAGGCTCAAAAATGTGTGACTTGGTGTATTTATCACCATAAATTAGGTTGATTTGGTATTTTTCTTTAATTTCTTGTGACACCTCATTACTGCACTCTGAACAACCTCTCCCAACAGTTTCATGTGGATGTTAAATATCATAGGGGGCAAGACTGAACCTTGAGGGACCGCACTGATCAATGGCCAAGCAGTTGGGCAGGATTCCCTCAGCACCATCCTCTGAGAGCACCACTCAAAGAAAGAACAGAACTGCTGCAGAACAGTATCCTAGAGAGACAACTCAAAAGGATACGATGGTAAATGGTATTGAAACACTCCCCATTCAGTTCCCCATTTATGTCATCTATCAAAGCAATCAAAGCTGTCTCTGTCCCAGTACCAGATCCGAAACCAAAATAAAATGGATCTAGATAATTTGTTTCATCCAATAATCCCTGGAGTTGAAAAACCACCATATGTTCTAGTACCTTGCCCCAAAATGGAAGGTTGAAGACTGATCAATAATTATCTAATCTAGTAGAATGCAGGGAACATTTTTCCAGAAGAGGCCTTACCACAGTATCCTTCAGATGTGTTGGGCCCCTGCCTTGTTGTAAATCACTTCTCGTAAGCACTTAGCAAGTCCTCCTCTAGCCTATTTAATTGGTCAGGAAGGACAAAGGTACGTATGTGGTGGCTCTCACCTCTCCAAAGATCCTGTCCATATCGTCAGAAATTCCTTATTCTAATATTTTCTCAGTTACTTCAGTTAGTTTCAACTGCAACTTTACCAAACTACTTCGATTTGCAAAGACATTTAAAATTAGCTCATTTCTTGGAGGTGAAGGGGAAGAACAGGATCAGCTTTACTGACAGACATATGGAGAAGATCATCTTGGGTAGTCTTTCAGGGAGTAGGAGTGGCAGTATCCTGACAGTTATGTCTCAACTCTACCACTCTTTCCTTGTGCCACTCAGTTTGTCTCGGAGTCGCTAAACTTGCCTGTTGTCTCATGTTGAGGAAGAGCCCTTTCATGTTTCTATGTCTGTGGTAAGACTGAACTACCAGCTCAGTTAGTTGCTGTATGCGGAATAGGCAGAAGCCACCATCACGTATTTTAGCTCAAGCAGCAAAGTGTCTTGGACCAGCTCTGTCTGAAAAGTTGTCTCCCATTCAAATACAGCTGCTAATCTTTTATGCATGTCATTTTAATAATTTACCTCTCAACGGATGTGCCTAGGCCAGTTGATATGTTTTGATGAAATGTGCCTGGTTGTCAGGTTTCAAGCTTGGAGATCCTCTCTCCCAGAACCAATAATCTGAAATGCAACGAAGTGTAATAATTCAATTGGTCAAAAATACAGCATCTAGGTTTTTGACAGGTTGTATGGGATATATCTAGCTAGATCTATAATAGCTTTACTGGGAAATGTAACATTTTCTGTAGAACCTAACACAGCCATTCAGCAGTGTGTATGTGTGTGTGTTGGGGGGGGGGGGAGTAATGCTGCCATTATGAAATTGTTTGTAAGAAAGAAACTTCTTATTTTCAATTGCAGAAATAGGACTAGTGTATGAAGTAAAGGTAAAGATATAACTGTAAATTTTCTGTATCTTAAAAGAACATCTCTCCTTTCAAAGTTTTCTAGTAAAGGATTAAGATTAAAATGCCTGCTTATCCACAATTCATTTTAATTAGTTCTTGAAGGTGACCAAAATATTTAAATAAAATTTTATCATTAAGTTTAAATAGATGTCTTCATGAAAGTGAAGCTTAATCTCCAAAAATTAAGGCATCTTGAATGAGCCACTGAAGAAGGTAGAAATAGTTTGACATTGTCATCATCATCCTCCATTCAGCTCACACAATCAGCCTTGGCTCAACCAACACAAGGTCACCAAACTACAACAGAATAACAGACACTATTGCACACACAAGCAAGCCTCCACTAAACTCAAACAAACAAAACAACTGACCTTCACTGTTGACCCAACAAACTCTCTCAAAAGACTCTCCAAAGCTGGAGATGTTTAACCCAACTGACTCAAACTCAACTTCTTCTGCCTCTTCTGTCACGGCCACACAGAGCATCCGTATTAGCCAAACTCCAGGGACCTGGGGCTACACCCAATAGAGTGCTAATGAACACACAATCACACCTCCACTAAGCTCAAGCAACCAAAACAGCCTAACCCTCCAACTGACCCTCACACTTGACCGAACAGACTCTTCCAAAAGACTCTCCAAGACTGTGGATGTTTGACCCAACTGACCCAAGCTCACCTTTTGTTGTCTGTTCCACCACACCCATGCAAAACACCCCTGTTAGCCAAGCCTATTTGCCAAAAAGGAAGGATATGCAGAAAAAAGGAGATGAATAGAGAGAACGGGAGAGCAAGAGAGGGATTTTGGTTAGGTGAATAAGAAATAGGCTACTCAAAAGTTCTTGAAGCAGTATTTTTCTCTTCCAAGCTCAAAACAAGAATGGGGGGGGGGCAGGGAGAATGAGACTACAGAATGCTTCATTCTAATGCAGGCATTTAACTTAGTTTCAAACCAGCATGGTGTAACGGTTTGAGTGTTGGATGAGGACTGCAGGAGACAAGGGTTTAAGCCCCCTCTCAGCCATTGAAACCCACTGGATGAGCTTAGTCAAATCACACTTTCTCAGTTTAAGAGGAAGGCAATGTCAAACTCTTCTGAATAGTTTTTTGTGGTTTTTTTGGGCTATGTTGCCGTGTTCTGGAAGAGTTTTATTCCTGAAGTTTCACCAGCATCTGTGGCTGGCATCTTCAGATAATGCTGGCATGAAAGTGGGTGATGTATATATATTGTGAGATCCTTGGCTGAATGGGAGTTATTTATATGTTAATCTGTATGTTGGTCTGTTGTTAAATGGCAAGGCCTCAGGGTGTCCATTTAATTAGTTATCTGCTAGGAAAAACCCCTGACCATGGGTGGTTTTCATTTGCATTTGCTGGGTCTTGACTGTGGTGTTTTTCAGGACTGGCAGCCAAAGTTTGTTTACTTTCAGGGTTTTTTTTCCCTGTTGAAGTTGTCTATGTGTTTCTGGATTTCAATGTTCATTTTGACTTGAACATGGTTGCATGGTCCAGAATCTCAGTGTTTTCAGTTAGCATTTTATGCCCAGGGTGGTTTATAATGTGTTTCTGCTACTGTTGATTTTTCTGGCTGACCCAGTCTGCAGTGTCTCTTGTGTTCCTTGATTCATGTTTGAACACTGCATTTGGTGGTCCCTGTTTAAGACTTCTCCTCTGAATAAATTTTGCCAGGAAAACCCCATGCTAGGAAAGCATAAGTTGGAGCTGACTTGAAAGCACATAACAGTAACAACACTTAACTGAAATTTAAACGACAAGTTAACATAAATATATTCATTAAATTCTCCCAATGTAAATGAATTAGATTATTCAGCTTATTAATGAGTAACTAAACTCATTAATCCCTTTTTATGAACTTTTCTACCTTGGATTTGCAACACATTTAGGGGCTCAATAGATGGGCAGCTCCGTGTTGCCCCTTTTATCCCCAAAGCATTGCCACAGCAACCAAATGTCACAGCAACAATACTATCCCTCCCTGGAGCAAAAAGAAGCTGCCAAAAGCAGCTTCCTAGAAGGAGTGTGATTGGCACGCACGTGCGCACCAATTGCATCACTTCCTGCCAGTGCTGTTTGAGCACTATGTGATGCATGCACCATCATGGCACCACCCTTGTAGACAGGGGCAAGCAATGATGGCAGCATCCTTGTGAACTAGGGCTGCTGGGCATCTAGCCCTAGTTTTCTATCAGGACGCTGCTAATCAGCCATCTGTACCAGGCCTTAGTTGCCACTTTCCAGTACTGCCACCAGCAGATTTCCTGGAGCCCCGTTCTCACCTAAATAAAATGCTTATCACATGGAATATTGGACTGTCACCTGGATTGGAATCAAGCCATGTAGGTATGCCTATAATCTAATTCTACTGTTTCTTACATCTGAGAGAGAGCTCATATCTTCTTCATATACCAGTGTCAGTTTTATGCCAGGTATAGCAGAGTACAGGTTTGTAGTGAATCATACACAGTAACAGTTTTTAATGCAAAGAGATTGTTTTATTTTTATGTTAATTGTATTAATAATAGCACAGTGAACCTGCCATGTTGATAGGCTATTCATCCATGGATTGTGGCTCCCATAGATCCCCCTCCCTATATTTGCCAATGGTGGTGCACATCAGTGCACACATCACCACCCATAGACTAATAATAATACCCATAGACTAATAATCACCAGTCATAGACTAACTTGAGGTACCATATTTTTTGCCATCTGCAAGGTCTCCCAGAACCAAATCTTCATGAATGAGAAGGCCCATCATAGTTGTATTGAATGATCATAGTCTCATATGGATCGTTTTGAAGCCCTCTTCTGACCGGAAATAGGATGGGACAACAGTTGGAAGGAGATGAAATGGCCACTCCGTTGGCTGTTATCCATCAGTAAAGTTGCATTACTTGGATACCAGCTAATAGTAATAATGAAAAAGCAGCCACAGGAATAACACAATTAGTTTAACTAAAACATAAGCAAACATTTCCATTTTGCATGTTCAGTGATTATCCAGAGACTGCACTGTAACTTGAAGAAGTGCTTTGTTGATTGTAGAAGCATTACCATCAGTCTGGATAGATTTTTTTCCTTCAGCAACCTCAGGATGTAAGAAAATCCTATCATTTCTGTTGTATCATTACATCCTGTTCACTAGGGAAAAACTGACACCAACATGGGAGAAGATAGTGAAATCAAGGGTAGGAGGGGAAAATAAAGATTCTAGTCTGCAAAAATATTTCTCTGCCCACCTTTCTGGTCCCCAGCATACAAATCCAACTGAAAGTAATGCTTTCCGTGAAAACTGTGTGGGAGAACATTGAACACAGCACTACTCCTGACTAATTTTCACTTTATATTGCTGACACTTATTCCACTTGCTCATCTTTATTTCTTCCTCTTTTTAAATTTCTATGCACTCCGATTTTAAGATCCTCTTGAAGTGTCAGTAAATAATCTTAACAGTACTGCTGAACAATCACTGTTTGCCTGCAAAACATAATGAAGAAACACATCAAAGCTAGTATGATGGGACAGGACAACAAAAAGGCAAAACCCTAAAGGCAGAGAGCTGTTGTTATTGTTTGGAAAGCGGGTCACAGTAAAGTTTGGTCATTAATATTTTCTCCACTCCCCTATTCAAACTTAGTAGAATAGTTGCCTAGAAAGTTTCCTACTGACCTTCTTATTTCAAAGCTGTGTCATTAGACAATATGTTCTGTTCAGCATAAGCTCTTTTTCAAACAACAGCTTATTATTTAGGAATGCTAGAGATTACAGACTAAATCCAGCTGCTAATTCTAACTAGAATTGTTCTGTGTCTTCAAGTCATTCTGACATATTATGACCCTAAGGCAGTCCTATCATGAGATTTTCTGGGGATGAGAGTATGTGGCTCACTCATGGTCACCCCGTAATTCTACATAGGCATAGAGGTCTTAGGTCTGCTTTGTACATAGCATAGAGGGTCTAAAATGGGTTGTACAGAAAATATGAAGAGAGGCAGGAGGCAGAGCTTGGAAAAAATGTTATAAAGAAACACTTTTAGTATTCCCAGACTTAGCAGTTGCTAGTTTGCACATCAATCTAGGAATTTAGACATAGCATCTATAAATGTCATTTCCTGTTTGTTGTCTTAGCTACATCTTCTTTCTTTGTGCATCACCTAGTCTGAAGATAGCCTGAATTTCTTTGTCCTCCAGTATATAGGCTACGTTCACACTGCAGAAATAATCCTGTTTGACACCACTTTAACTGCCATGACTCAATGCTATGGAATTCTGGGATTTGTAGTTTGACATGCCAGCAGAGCACAGCAAAGCTCTGTGTTTGTGCCATAACAAAATACACTTCCCAGAATGCCATAGCATTGAGCTATGGAACTGGCAGTTAAAGTGGACAGGCTGGTTTATGTCTACAGTGACAATGCAGACCTGGTCTATTTGCAGCCTTATATGTTTGAAGGGCATTCTGCAGAGCTTCTCACCACAAGATGTTAGGAAACCATTAGCATTTGTAAATAAATCTACTTCATATGTTCTTACAAAGAAAATACAACCTATTTTATTTTTCTACTGGATGCTATGTTTGTGGAGTGGTGGTGGTGGTGTGGGACTGGTATTTGCTCCACTGCTGCTTGCAAATAACAACAACAACAACAACAACAACAACAATAAATACCCCGCTCTTCAGCCAAGGCTATCAAAGTGGCTTACAATTTGTTAATTAAGACATTTCCCTGCCCTCAGGCTTACAATCTAAAATAGACATGAAACAAAAGGAAAAGGGAGAGGTGGTGGAGAAGGGGGAAAGTCCAGCAGATCTTCTCCCCCTCAGAGCCCTGGACCATGGCAGATGGATTGGAGGGAGGGCTCTTCTTCTTATAAATAATAAATAATAAATTACTCCAAGTGATACATTACTGTCTCTCACATTCTCCAACATGAAAGCAGTTCATTCTGTTATTTGTTGCAGTGTTTGAGAAGTAGCACATTACTGTTATACGCTGTAAGGAAGAAAACAAGAATTTTATCACCTTCTTGCTTACCCATTATTTACTTATGGCATCTGCCTACATTGAGATTCCTCCAATCTAACTGAAATACAACAGAAATAACATCTATACAAAATATGGGCATGTGATTCCAATACTGTCAATTTTATTTCCTCCTATATGATGTTTTTTAACATCCTTTGCCAGATGAAGAAGCCAGTGGAGCTTTGAAAGCTTGCATTATGTGTTTCATGCATTTTGGTTGGCCAGTAAAGGTTTCACCCTTATATGGATTTTGTATTTTTTAAAAAAAATTGCTGCATGGCCAACATGGCTACCCCTGAATATGTCTTATTACATCAAAGACTCTCAACCTTTGATTCCCCAGCTTTTTTGTAGTTCTACTCCCACAGGCCTCCGTCAATATGGCCAGTATTGATGGGTTGTGGTAGATGTAGTCCAAAACATGTGGAGGACAAACATTAAACACCATAATATTACATAAATAAATAAAATTCATTATTTATTTAGATTATGTTAGTTGTGAAATGTGGCTTTGTTAGCCATATTGCCAAAAGTAACTAGTTTCCATTAAATTCTAATTTGTTATTTCTAAATTTTGGCAAGAAATTATACAGGAAAAATGGCACATTGTTGGTGTCTACACATCACCAGATTTCCTGATTAACTTTCTCACTAAAGTATATAATACTGCAATTCCCTGCTCTGCTCAGCTGTCATGGAAACTGAAGAGAAAGTAAGGAAGATACTCTATATTCCCTAATAAGCACAATTTGAAACTACTAGTACTTGTCAGACAACCATAGATTTACATTTTTTTTTTAAAAAAAAGACAATGTATATTTTATTTTCCAGATGGAAATATGATTATTTTTTTCAAGCCAGAGGACAGTTGCATTTTTTGAAACAGAAGTCACTTTGCCTTGTTTTCTCTACCTGAAACACCCCCTGAGGGCATGGAGGACACAAAGTGACATAAACACACCCCACGTGGCACCTCCTGCAGCAAATTTAGAAACACCATCAAAAGTGGGCACTTGTAATCCTGTCTCAGTCACCTTCAAAAGTTTTGTCAATGATATATTCTTTGCAGTTAACTTCCATACTTTCCTGCTCAGGTCCAGACAATTTTGAATGTCTTTTCTAGTATGTCAATGAGCAGTTTCATCCAAGCAATCTATCTGGAGGTTATATTTTTTAAAAAATCATAAATTACAGTTTACTAATGAAAATCAGTAAGGAAACTAACAATATGCTGAAAAGATGACCGAACACCTCATTCTTCTGATACATTCCTGGTGCTAGTGAAATCAGACAATCTCTCCAAGGTATTAGGTTGGGTTAAGTGTCCTGCTCTGGTGCTTCACCAGCAAGGATGATGTAGCAGAGTGGTCAGGTCGTCAAGTACAGTGAAGCAATCAATCCAAACAAGAGCCCCAAAGTGAAATCCAAAAGTGAATTCTACAAAGGAGCAAGGTCTAAGGTTCTCAGATAACACGAATTAGGAACATGAACCGGGAAGGTTGCATCTACCAGGAAAGGTTGTTTGTGAGCAACTAGTTGCTTTAGGAAAGCCATGGAATTTATGGCCAGTTATCAGCACACAGTTGTTCCCTGATTAATGGGTGTCTGGCATTTAAATGCATCGACCTATGCTGGGGCTCTGTCTGTCTCCAGTGGTCTCTTAACAATAGGTACTAGGAGATCTGTTTCTTGATTTTCTGAAATTGCTATGCTTTCTTTGCTTTCTGTCTCATTAGCATGGCCTCCCATCTGACCGTCTTGCTGTCTGGCCCCTCTGTGCCTCTTCTTGTCCCTCTGTCTCACTATCTCAATCTGAGTCCTGAGGGTATGGCACAACACTAGGTTAGGTGTTATTGTTGTTTTATGCCTTCAAGTCATTTCCAACTTATGACAACCCTATGGTGAACCTGAGAGCCAGCATGGTGTAGTGGTTTGAGCACTGGGCTATGACTCTGGAGACCAGTGTTTGAATATCCATGGTCATGGAAACCACTGGGTGACTTTGAACAAGTCACATTCTCTCAGCCGCAGAGGAAGGCAAAGGCAGAGCCCGTCTGAAAAATCTTGCCAAGAAAATGTCATGATAGGTTCTTCTTAGGGTTGCCATAAGTCAGAAACTGTTTGAAGTCACACAACAAAGTGAACCTGTCCAGATATTCGCTTGTCTGTGTGGGCTGGATTCCATATTGATGTGATGTAAGGCTAGGGATGGTAACAGTTTTTGGTGGGTAGGGCTGGTTAGGTCTGGCAAGCCTCATGTGTGCACCATGTATTTCTACTGCTGTGTATGTCTAGCCATGTGATCAGCAGTGAGGATTAGATTGGGTCACTCCTTCTTCTTCCTCCTTTCCCTGCCTGATTGTTGCATTTGCTTGTACTGTTTCTGCCCTTCATCCATCCCTCCTGATCAGTCACTCATTTGCTCACACAATGATCTCATTTCCTCTCCTTCAGTCCCACCATAAGATTGCAGATCTCCACATGAGTAAACAAGTGAATAATCATGGGATCAGAGGAGAAGAAGAGTAAAAACAGCAAAAATAAATGCAGCACTCAGATGAGGGTGAAGGAAGTGGGAGAAGGTAGCCCAGTCCAAGCTGAACTATCCTGCATGACTTACTGAATTGGGATGTAAGTGTTTTCAGTTAACTCTCCTACCAGGAAAACTAATGTACAGTTTGTCATTCCATGGAGCTCCACACCTCTTTCTCTGAAGGTCACACAGAATGTCATATTTTGCTAATCCCATGCCAAAGACTTCTTTCTCCTTCTGCCTCATTCTCCCTCTTTCTTGTGGCAATCATTTTCTGCTGTGTGATCTTGTGTATTCACTCTAGGCTCGGATTCATTATGAGCAGTAGAAAAATCCCAGAGGAAAGTTTTGACAGATGAATTCTGAGATACACAAATAAGCCTTGAAAATCTTTTTTCCCCTTTTATGTTCTCTGTTCATATTTATGACAACTGTTTTGATTTATATCATGTTAGCATCTTCCATCTTCGTTATTTGAAAGCTCATATAGAACAATACATAGAGAACTGGGTTGAGTTCAGCCCAGGCTCGGCACAGTGAATCACAAGTGTGTCCCCCTCCCACCTCAGAATATGACAGGTATGGCTGAGTCAAAATTACTCATTATTTTTCAGGACTGTAAGATGTTTTCACATTAATTAAAAAAATATTCACCTCACTCTCAAAGTTATGTGACTGCCATTGCATCATCATGGTGCCAAATCTGATGGAATGCATCATGCCATGACATCAGTCTTCAAGGCCCGATATGCCTGCTTCCCCCAACCTCTTTGGTGCTTCCCATTCTGATTCAATGTTTGCCCTACTCACTGCTCAAGTTCTGAGTAAATGCAATAGGTATCTTTGGAATTAGACTGAGTTCTGCTTCATAAATGAGAAATGAGCATACAAACCTCTGCAAAAGAACAAAGAGTTCTCAATCAGGTCTGGCCCTACTGTTAGACTGGATGAAGGAACAACCTCAAACACCAGATTTAAGATGTCCTGGAAGGACAGAAAATTGTTTGTTATTAAATGTATTCTTTTGTATTTTTACTGCTGGGAGGGGGATTTTCTGCCACATCTGCCAAAATAATATGTCCAGCTTTGGATTTGATGCATCCATGTGGTGGGACATCATTTGCTGCTCTGTCTCAGACAGCAAAATGTGAAGGAACTGGTAAAGGAATGCCATATTGAGAGCATTGGAGACAAGGAGATTCTTCTTTTCAAAACCCTACTACCTAGAACCTTTATTTATATTTTTATTTTAAAAATGCAATTCTGAAATACTTTAATGTTGTCCCAGATGTGCATCATCTTTTTCTCTTTCAATTGTCAAAAATGTTAGAAGATTTTTGCATTCTCTCTTCCCCTCCTTAGATAGATAGGTTTTCCTGCATGTAAATTTTGCTGTCTCACCTCCTTCAAACATCCCATTTGCTCTTACTGAATCACAGGGCAATAACATTGCAAACTGAGAAACAAACCATGTGATTCAGGTCACTCCCACATTTGGAAACACAAAGACTTTCTCCTGCCCTGTTGGGTACCCCATCTTCCGCCTCTCTCAAATTCCTTTCTTCTTTACCTGAACTATTCATTAGCTAGGTTAGGATATAGCCTCTATGTATATATAGATTCAAGCCATTAGTAAACTTTTGTTTAAACTGCAAACTACTTGTGTTGTTTGTTTGTTTTTAGTCAGTCACAGTTCTTAAAAAAGCATAGTTAGACAGGGACACATTTCTGCTACTCTGCTGATTTAAAGTTAGCCTCTAACAGGCTTGGCTTTGATATTTCTGATATTTAAATATTTTTTGTTTCCTTAGCAAAGGCTGAAGCTTTATGAAACTTGAATTGCCCTACAGTAAAAAAAAAAAAAAGGCACAAAGTTTCTCTTGGGAAATGTCTTTCTGTGGGATCATTCCATAATTCACATGGGCACAGACATTGATTCTGCAGACTAGTGAGCTGCAATGAACCTGAGGCATATAGTAATCCCTCAGTCTTTGTAGAGGCTCCCTGTTGAATCTCACAATGTGTAAGGTAGACAGTATTATTACCAGACTGCCCTCTCAAGTCCAATTGATTTCCTAACTATGCCTTACTGACATGGATGAAGAGACATAGCATTAGCCCTGTAGCAGAACAGAAGTCAGGGAGGTAGGAAACAGCAAGGTATGTGTGGTGTGTGTGTGTATGTGCACGCGCTCGTGTGTAGGGGAGTGTCTTTGTATTGGAAACAGGTGGAAGAAACCAAGGGAAGAAAATTGTCTTGGATGGATTTAAATTTTTATCAGCAGACTAAACCATCTAGCTTCTGTTTCATAAACAGTAATCTAACCCTCTCCTGCAAGAAATGAACAACCTCCTGGAAAGATAAATAAAAAATAATAATTTTTTTTTTGAAGGATCACTACACAGGCATATTGCTGGCAATTGAAAGTCAGTCGCTGGTGGCAAACATCCACTTCAGGATGCTAATTTTTAAACTAATGAAGTCTTGGTGAACATAAAAAAGGCATTAAGCATTTATTAAAGCACAAGGGGAGGGAAGAGCAACTAAATGCAAGATGTTGCTGTGTCTTTATTATTACTCTCACAGCGATTACTGTACAAGTTGGGAGGCTATACCAAGGCCAATTAGAGCCCAATTTGCATGATAGCCATTGGGCCCAGGGTTGCCACATAAAGGACCTTGCAATGGGGACTTCCTGCCTGTACTCAGCCAGTCCAGTGTTACAGCCACTATATACAGGATAAAACATTGGGAACAGAACTACTAATGGCTTGTTTTAAAAGGCTAGTCAGTGACATGCATCTTTTTTTTTTTTTTAATTCTGTGGCTGCTTGCCAAATAGTTTAGGGAAGATTCCCTCCCCCTTATTTGGATTTACCTTGTTTTAATTGGATGCAGGACACCTTGGGCCCTGTTCAGGGAGAAAAGAGAGATAATAATTAACTAAATAAATAACAACTCTCGTGATCCCCAAGCTAGTATCTGGACAGTCTGGACAATGCAGTCCAAACATGTAACTTTTCTAAGTTGTGGTTTGCTGTTAATCAGGGTTCTGTGTAAGGATGGAAAGATTATCAAACAATGTTTGGAAAATAATCAGAAAGCATATTTTTCAAGTGTTAAGAAACCTTGATGAGAAAAATCCTGGACTGACAAGATTCTTTGCAGTTCAGGACTTATTCTTATACATAGTTGTCTTGCACAGAACACAACATTTTATGTGCAGAATATAGTAATTTTTTTTTGAACTGGAATTAATATTTCCGTATTGAACTATTCTGTTCCATGCAAGAAATGCTGGCAAAACAACTGTTTCTGAATCTGCTTCAGAACAGGTCCCAGCTTGCAAATAGCCTTTGAAAACTGTGTGGTTTTTGAGGACTTGCTTGCAGTGGGAAGAAAATGACTGAAATTACTCATTGCAACTTTCAAGAATAAACTTTATGAAAAATTACATCCCTAGTTCCATAGGGTGTTGGCTCAAGGCCAATCTTTATGATACCCTAAATTAGTTCTCCCCTCACTACAAATGTCTACCCTGGGCTATACATAGCTGTTATTAATATTATTTTTACCCTATGTTCTGAAGCATGTGCATTATAACAGTAACTGTCTCCCTTCCCCATAAACGTGATCATTTTGAACTGGAACACTTAATACAACCTACCAAACTAATCTTATATCTTTTTTTAAAAAAATCAGGACATCTCATTTAGTAGATAATGCAGATAGTGTGAATGTTATTTATCTAGATGCCAGCAAAGAATTTGATAAGGTCCCTCATCATATTTTGATTAACAAGGTAATTAACTATGGATAGATGGAAACACCATCAAATGGACCCATAATTCATTGGACAACCATGCTCAAAGAGTCATCTTCAATGGCTTCACTTCATACATGGCTCAACAGTACGCCATGCAAAAAGAAACTTGGGGATTATTGTTTATCATAAATTGAATGAGCCCCATTCTCTCTGGAAGTCTTCAAAAAGACACTGGACAGCTATTTGCTCAGGATATTGTTGCTAGATATCCTACATTGAGTATTGGGTTGAACTTGATGGCCCAAGATGCCACTTCCAACACTATGGTTCTACGATTCTCTCTTTTGTCTCTTTTTCCTGACCATGGTAAGAAAAACAACAAGAATCTGTATTACAGCCTTTACTCATTATAAAATGTCATCTGCTATAGGGTTGAATATAGATATAAATAATAATAAAAAACAAGGTGTTCACTGGGAGTGTCTTGGAGTGGTAGTCCAAGCAAATATATTTCTCAAACTCAGCTTCTAATGTTAAGAACTGGTGTCCAAGTTTTCATGTTTTCTTTTGCCTCCAAACCCCTTCTGTTTTAGTGGTGTATATTGTTAATTTATAAGCTTGAGTGCAAACCCTGTCTTCATTTTACTGGTCTGTAAGCTACACTGAGATCTATTTCAGCAGTACAGTGGCCAAGAAAGAATAAAATTCACCACATATACTCAGTATTCAAGAGTTCAGAATGTAGTTAAACAAACTTTTGAGAGAAGTAGAATAATGTAGTCTCATGGTCATCTCCTGTCATCCCTCTCCTCATGTAGAGAGCAAAAGTTGGAACAGAAGAAACACAGTGACTGTTTTCTAAGGGGCTCTACAGACCACCGCGAAGGGGCCACCTGCAGCCGCCCCTTTTTACACCAGATCAGGACTGCAGCAGCCTCATGCTGCAGCCCAAATCCAGCCTCCCTAGGTCACAAAAAGAGCCACAAAAAGTGGCTCCTTTTTGTGCCCTCAAAAGGACACCATAGCTACGGCAGCGCAGCTATATGGTGCCCCATCAGTGCTGCATCATCTGAATGCAGCACCAGAGGCACACCATGATGTCGCACACCATCTGGAGCAGTGCACGGCATCAGGGCATCCTGGGGGGTGGAGTCAGGTGTGCATCGTCAGTACGCTGCACCCCTACTCTGACCTTGGCTGGCCTTTCAGGCCATAATGTAAAGGCCCTAAGTGTTCTTTTCAGCCAAGGCAGGATTTCCTTCTAAATGCCCAACATTTATCAATGGTTTCCATCTATTTCTTGCTGTGAAAAAATGAAGATGAGAAGTCACACAAAATACAGGTGAAGCATGTTTATGATCTGTTTAAGAATTTTTCTATTATATGGCTCCTTAGTTTGTTGGGCAGGAAACAGATATAAGTTTTGTTACTTGAATTTAATAGTTTGCTCTTGTCACAGCTATAAAAATTGGGAGCAAAGGGAAAGTCAGCTGGAAGATTTGCCATATTTGCTACATTATAGCAACATTCAGAATATGCTCAAATTGCATTGGCTGAAGACTCTTTTCTATTAATTACAGTTTGAACTGAAAAATATTTTTTCATTAATGTGGCTTAACATTTAAATGAACTAGAACAAACTCCATATTTGGGAGCTACATGAAATTATCTAAACATTGCAACAGAAGAACTGGTGATCAAGCTTTATCAAGTTTTGTTAGATAGTTTTAATGTTAACAAAGACAGCGAAAGTAAGGAGCGGTACAGACCTCCCAAAAAGGGTGGTCTGGCACCACCTTTTTTGTGGTGCAACTGCGCCGCAGCAGCTAGATGCTTGCTGTGCAGTTGAGCCACAAAAAAGGAGCGGGTAAACCATGCTCCTTTTTTTTTTTTTTTTTTGCACAGTTGCGGTGCAACACAAAAAAGGAGCCATTACGCGCCTTTGCACTGCTGCAACTGTGCAGCTCTGTCCAGAAGCTGCACAGTTGTGCCGGTGCCATTACATATGCCATGTAAACAGTGTTATGTAATGGTGCCAGCACCATTACATGTTAGAGTTTGGGAGCGTGTAAATGGTGTGCACTCCCGAACCCTAATGGCGCCGCAATGGTGCCTCTTCGTGCCCATCTGTTTCAGGCCTAAGGTCCAAAACACACTACAGAAATAATCCAGTTTGAGACCACTTTAACTGCCCTAACTCAATGCTAAGAAATTTTGGGAACTAGTTTTGTAAGACATTTAGCCTTCTCTGTCAGAGAGCTCTGGTGCCAAAATAAACTATAATTCCCATGATTCCCTAGCACTGAGCCAGAGCAGTTAAAGTGGCCGCCATCTGGATTATTTCTGCAGTGTTTTATATCAGAAAAACGACAATACATATTTTATTCTTTCTAGCAGAGAATATTAAAGTAAATTCTTCTGGAAGTGAGTGGACAAATAATTCTGTAAGATGGAGGTGGGCAGATTATGGGATCTAATTTGCAAGAGCTGCTTGCTAGAGAAGATGAGAGCCATGTACAAATTACTAGCTGCCTGGGACAGGGAAGAAGATGTTGGTGAAAGAACTGGAGCCACTGCTTATTGCAAGGTTAAACAGAGTGAGGCCAATAACACTGGAGGGAGCACAGTCTCCAAAAGTATTAAACATTTGTAATAGCTTTGAGGTCTAAACCAGACAAGTAGCTCTGTAAGTCAGAAATGGGCAAATGGAAATCCTTGTCTCACCTCTCCTCTTAAACCTCTCCTCTTATTTTCTCCTCCCATTCAAAATGCCAGGCCATTATGAAAAATATCAGTTCCCCAAATGGAAAACTGGTGATACCTTTAAAACCCCACATAGAAGCATAGCTAGGTAGCAACATCCCTCCTTCAAAACCCCATATACAAACACATTCATGCAGCAGTACTCAGTCCTCAGAAAGACCCATTTTGCACATACAGCTGACCCAGAAAACACGCATGCACCCTTACCTGTCCCCATCTGGTTGACTAGACCCAGTGGGATCATTCAGCCAGTGCACACCAGTTAGTCAGAACTTGTCATTAAAATTGTTAAAAGACATAGAGGCTAAGGAGGTTAAAAGGAAACCAAGTGAAGTGGAAGAGGAAAAAAGGCTGGTGTGGATGAGAGAGTAAGGAGGAAAGAACATTTGGATATGCTAAAACAAAAACAAAAAAAAAACCCCACATTCACCTGTCCCAGCCTTCTTCAATGTCTTCTCTCACCACCTTTCTGTTTCTGAGCCTCTGAGGCAGCACGAGGCAGCATTCCACAGCCCAATATAAGTCCCCATAGTCTCTCACCACAGACTCCCCCTCTCCCCACTCTTCCCCCTACAAAGACAACATGATCTTGTTCCTTCTTCCTCCACATTTTTTGGGGAAAAAATAGGAAACCTAAAGTCACTGGGTAATAGAAGCCAGCCAGCATTTCTGTAGATAGTGGCATAACAGCACTCATGCTGCTGTTGTCAGCTGCCACTATAAACAGACAGATATTGTGAGTGTGCATGATCCTTGACTCTGCCTCTCTTCATTATGGGCATATCTGCATGGGCCTAATAAAACAGTCTCACCTCATTTTCACAATGAGCTGTCCAAATGATGTATGGGGTTATTGGGGAGGAATCTAGGCCTTTTCATTGCCTCAGGGCATTAATCTGGAGAAAAAGGTGGGAAATTATCCTGTTTTTGAGAAGAAATTCTGTTTATTTGTGCCTGTGTGTAGAGTGCCATCCATAGCAACTTTGGTGTGAGCTGGGAGGAGGAGTTCAGAAATGCATACATTCACATAGATGGGGAGCTGGAGGGGGAAAAGCCCTGGAGGACATACTATCCGTACATGCTGTGATTTCTCAGGCCAGAGTGTGTTCAAAAGGACATCTAAAATCATAGAATCATGGACCCGATGCAGACAGCCCAGTGGGGCATGAGTAGGGTTAGGGAGGGTGCAGCATCCACACCCTCCCTAACCCTACCGCGTATGGACGGTGCCATCTTTTTTGCATGCCGTCCATACACACGTGCCATTATGATGTCATGGTGCGCACTGTGTTTAGACAACGTGGCGCGAGCCTGATGTCATGTCAGTGCCACCAAATAGAGCTCCAAAATGGAGGTCCTTTTTTGTTGCTGGTCCTTGGCACGGCCTTTACAGGGCTGTGCCAAGGACCCCTCGGAACCTGCTGCACCCCGCTTTCAGGCTACGGAGAAACAGAAGTTTGTCGCTTCTCCATGGCCTGAAGAAGTGCTAGGATGGGGCCTCTGGGGCTGCTGGTGAGGCAGCCCTGGTCCCATCCTGGTGCTTCACTAGGCAGCTACAGACCACCCCTTTTGGGTGGTCTGTACAGCCCCATAGAGCTGGAAGACACCACAAGGTCCATCCAGTCCAATCTCCTGCCATGCAGGGACACACAATCAAAGCACCCCTGATAGATGGTCATCCAGCATCTGTTTAAAGACCTCCAAAAAAGGAGACTCTACCACTCTCCAAGGGAGTGTGTTCCACTGTTGAACAGTAAGATAAGTTCCTCCTAATATTGAGGTGGAACAGGTGGATGTGTTTTGTTTTGTTTTTTAGCATACCCAAACAAATCCCCTTGAGAAAGGCAGAATCCTGTAGCTTGCATCCATTGTTCAGGTTCTGTTCTCTGGATCAGCAGAAAACAAACTTGCTCCATCCTCAATATGACATCCCTTAAAATTTCTTAAATGTTTAAGAAATGTACAAAACTTGAGGAGTCTTTCAAAATGGGTAATTTCTGTGACTAGACATTGATACAGAACCAGAATTGCTGAGGGTATTAAGAGGAAAAAAAGTCTTGGTTCACAGACATAAATCCTTGCATGTCCTTTTAAAAAAGAACTATTTGGTTTGCAGCTCAGTACAATTTATTAGTCTTTATAGTGTTTTCTTGAGAGGATTGGTAAAATGGTAAGCAAAGAAGAATTTGGGTATACATTTAAGAAGGCAGACTGACTTTGACAAAGGAATGTATGTACGGTCCATCCAGTTTGCTCACTTAAAGCTCTTTAGAGATGTACATACATTGAAAAATTTCTGTAGTATCTAACTAAATGTTTGCACAAGGGGGAAATTATCATAAAACTTTTGCAAATCCTTATTCTGTGATGAAAATAAATTTTCGGGTACTTATTTGTAACAGCACTTCAGCACCATGGTAACATCCCTATGTGGAAGGACGACTGGGCAGAAAGTTCAGGACTCAGGTTTTACAGAAATATTATACAAAAGTTATGATTTATTTAGGGGTTTTTAAACATAAATAGAATTCTCAGATGTAAAATATGTGAGGGCTTCCTCTCCTCTGGGCTCAGAAATCATGCATAAACGAAGCTCATACTGACATTACTATACAGATAGAGAAGGAAGTTATGGTTCTAGATAAAAATGTAAGTTTGTTCATGAAAAAATATATATTTTTATAAATCTCTTTAATACCACTCTGACATTTCAGGACTAGATTAAGATGATATATAATGCACCTGTGGCCAAGATCATGATTAGCAGCATGAGCAGGATTTTAGATTAAATTAGGAGAATGGTAGTGGTTACATTTTCCCTTTAAATAGTGGCATCTCTTTTAGCAGTCCTCCCAATATATCAGGAGGAAATCTGCTTATAATGTGCTTTTGTGCCCACGTTGCTATGCTAAGCAGTACCTGACTCCTGAGCTGTTTAGAGTTTTGAGCTTTGGGCCAGCATGGTACAATGGTTTGAGTGCTGGGTTACAACCAGGGTTCAAATCCATGTCCAGCCATGGAAACCCACTGTCTGAGCTTGGGTAAATCACATTCTCTTATCCTCAGAGGAAGGCAAAGGCAACCCTCTTAATAAATCTTGCCAAGAAAACCCCACGATAGATCCACCTTAGTAGAAAATGACTTGAAGGCATACAACAACAGCACTATTTCTATGACCTGACATGCATGTTCTGCTTATTCAGAACTTAAAGCTCTCACAGCTGAGGTCAATTCATGACCAAAGTCCTTTGCATTTCATAAAAAGCCCAGTTTCAAAAATGGTTGGCTAGCTGCATTGCATGCAGCAGATGTTCCAGTAAGTGACAGCCATGTCTCTTTGTACTGTCTTCCTCTGGTGAGCACAAAAGAGCCCCTTAGCTGTGTGTGTCAAATCAAACCAGGTTCACAAAAGCCTTGGGACTGAGAAAGGACTTGCTTAATTTGGAAGCTTCAGAGGATACATCAGCTTGGGGGTTCAGAGGCTTCATTGTGACTCTTGGATGGGATATCACCCTAGGAAGTAAAGATCCTTGGGGGTGTTCTGGGAGCTTTTTAAACACATGTCTTGTCCTTTCAGTTGTTTGTCAGTCAGGCAGCTGCCTACAGGGAAATGCTTCAGACAACAAACAATCTGGAGACAAGTACAAAGGGGCAAGGAAGCTTTGCAGGAAGGTTATATACACATATACATATTTAGATGCAGATTTTACTAGTTTTCAATTCCCATTTTTTTTCAAAGAAGTTGAGCAGAGGCACACGAGCCTTTGAAGGCACAAGAATCTGTGTGGGACACAGAATAAGATATGAGAGGAGGATCATATCAGACACAGAGGAAGAGAGTTCTGAGAAACAATGGCCAGGTACAGACAGCCCAAAAAGGCCATCCCCTGCGCATGAATAGGGCTGGGGAGCATGCAGCAACTGCACGCTCCCTAGCCCTAGCGCGTATGGATGGCACCATCTTTACAGCGCGCCGTCTATACGCAGACGCTGCAATGATGTCATGAAATGCACTGCATTTAGATGGCACGGCGCACACCTGATGACATTGTGCCACAGGAAAACACCTATGGTGCCCTTTCAGTGGTGCAAGGAGCTCCACAACGGAGCTCCTTCTTGGCGCTTGTGTCCTTGGCACTGCCTTCACACGGCTGTGCCAAGGAGGCCGAGGGAAAAGGGGCTGCAGTGGCAGCCCCTTTCTCACCTCGGGAATGCCAGCCATGGCGCGGTACAGTGGGCTTCCAGGGCACCTGCTGCACCCCACTTTATGCCACGGAGAATCGGCAATTTGCCACTTCTCTGTGGCCTGGGGAAGCAGTGGATTGGGGCTACAAGGGCTGCCAGTGAGGCAGCCCTGGCTCCAGTCCAGCGCTTCTCTGGGCACCTACAGACCACCCCTTTTGGGCAGTCTGTAAAGCCCCAATATGAAGAAATACCTCATCACACTGTATCCAGAGTTTAAAGTGTAGCTGTCAGAGATGAAGAGGATGTTCCATTTTATTCTGTACATGAAAACTGACTGGACTAACCTTTGAATCTTTTGTCAACACTAACTATGGGGCAGTGTGCAAAGGATCTTGTAACACTTTGAAACAAACTGAGACAAAGAAGTTGTAACAGATGGGGCCTCATCTACATGGGCCAAAAGGTTCATCCTCCACCTGGTTCTGGTGCAAGCAGTCTGGATGATGTTCAGCATATTCTACACCAGAACCAGGGTATAACACACTTAACATGGTTTAAAATAAGTTACCTGTTGCTTCCTGTTGCTTCAGATCTTCTAGGAAGATGCAGAGCCTTCCTTTACCACAGTGCAGTGGCTGTCTGCTCAGGCATCCTGCTGAGCCATTCAGCATATCCATCACTGATGTGGGTCACTCATCCTGAAGTCAGAATGGGGAATCACTGGGTGCCTTGCTCTGACTTCAGAAGCAAGTGACCCATGGCAGTGGTAGACGTGCTGGGCAGCTTAGCAAAATACAGATAGCCACTGTGGTGTGGGAATTGAGGCTAAGAAAATGGGGACAGGTCAGGGCATCTGTGGGGCCAGGATACTCCAGGCAGCCACTGGAATATTCTGGCCAATGCAGACAAGGTCTACAGAAAAGACTGTACTACACTGTTATATTGCTGCTATTACACTTTTACTACTCTGACTGACTCCTGTGGAATTCTGGGTTTTGCAGTTTAGGGAGTGGCATTTAGAATTCTCATCCAGAGAGCTCTTAGGCCTCACTGAACTGCAAACTTCAAAAGGCCACAGGAGGCAGCCAGAACAGTAAAAGTGGAATAGCAGCACTATAAGAGCATAGTGCAGTATTCTCCTTTGTCTACTTCCTCAGAAAACTGTTGTCCATTATACCTCAAATCTGCTTATGGGACACAAGGCAGATTGTGACCATTAAGGCCAACCTGGGGTAGAGTTGGGGCATTGCACCTATGGTGCTCCTCTAGTGCTGCGTCCACATGACATAGTGCCAAATTGACACCTTCAACCCAAGATGCCAAGGCTATCAAGCCCTGGAAAAGCCAGATTGTGGCCACATTGTGTGGTTGCCAAGGCCCTGGTTCAGCGACCTGAAAGTGGCTGCAGGCCATCTCTTAGTATCTTATAAAATGGCCAGCTTACAGCTCACTCTCCTTCAACATTCCTATTTGTTGCTCTCTGTCAGCACTTTCCACCTGATGTAGCTGCATCACTATGCCGAATGAAATGGCCTATCATGAAAAGAAGCTAGAGAAGCTTGACATGTCTAGACTTTATGTCTTCCTTTTGCAGAAGAAGAGCATCATGAAAAACATGTTCAGATTGCTCTTGTCACCATGGGAGCTTCTAGTCCTCCTTTACAAACAGACCTGGACAGCTTAAAGCAAAGAATAATGATTACTAGCCTATTTTACAATGCAACCATGACAAGCATTTGACTCTGATTAAAAATGCAGAAGTTGGCCATAGTCCTGCATCTAATACTTGTTTTGATTTGTTTCCAACTGAGGAAAGGCTCCTCCATCCACCACCAGATTTTTCAAGCATTAGGAGGCACTCAGTTCACAATGTATTGTCCTAGTATTTGTCATCAGAATCCACTTGAGGAAGGGAGAGTGAGAGTTTTAGGAAGCAAAATGGAGAGGCAATCTGCTTTGTTCCACAACTTCTTTCCTCTCTCCCTATTAAATTGGACCTAGCAAATCCTGAACCTCAGCATTATTACTCTGTATAAATACATTAGAAGGAAATGAGAAGTGAGAGACAAGGAGTACAGTTGAACTCTGAATGGACAGGCATAGGTGAGAAAGGAAGTAATTATGCTTTAAATCTCAATAATAATCAAAGAGAACTAACTCATGGGGAAATCTGGTGACTTATGGGGTGCTATAATCAGACGAATACACTAAATGGATAGCACATGCCCCCTGCTCTCTGAATTAGCTGCTTCATTAGCAACAGCTCTGCTCAGCCAGAGAAGTTAATTAAAGTCTGCAGCCAGGCATGTACAGAAGGGAAGCAGCAGTGTTGTGGCACTAGGAGAATACTGTTCCTCCATGTAAGGTTGGCAAATTAGATTTTATCCTTCCTTTCACTTCTACATCTGGCCTGAGAGATGCTGAAATAAGCTCCCTTCAAGCAGACATAGTTCACTGAAATAAATTTGTAAAAAGCAATAAACAAACAAACAAACAAACACGACTATAACATCATTGACTCGATGAGAGCTGGAAAAGTTACTTTCAATGAATTCGTAGTTACACTTTAGTCCAAAGACCCTTCCAAATAATTTGTTCCCACTATAGTTACAAATTTTAAAAAGCAACATTTTACTTTCCCATGTTTCAAAAATAATTAAAATAATTAATATTAATTATTTTTCAAAAAGTTATTATTACAAGACATTAGCCTCTAGTACAAAGCATGTCGTTTTTACTGACAACATAGAACAACACAGTAGCATTAGGTACAGTATGAGGAAGCATGTGAACAATATGGTATTCCTTCATCACCATTTAGTGAGGACACATAAAAAAAACTACTTGAAAAGTTACTTTATTCGTGTTTGTTTGTTTGTTTGTCTGATTAAATATTTGTTTATCATCCCTCAGCCCACTAAGGCTCCTGAAACAATGCACAACAGGTTTTTTTTAAAGTTTTTTAAAAGCAAATAAAAAAAAAAAACATTTGAAATTTTGCAGGAATAATGCAGTTTAACACCACTTTAACTGTCATGGCTCAATGCTATGGAATTCTGAGATTTGCAGTTTTGTGAGATATTTAGTTTTCTTTGTCAGAGAGCTCTGGTACTGTACTGCAACAAAATACAAATTCCAGGATTCCATAGGACAGAGCCATGGCAGTTAATTTTACAATGTAGATGCAACCTTAGATGCTGAATGTGACTGTGAACCTCTCTGAACTTCTCTACTCTAGTCCTTCCCATTTGGTTGGCCATTGGCCAAATTAGGATCCATTCTGCATGAAGTCTTCCTATTAGTCAAGTCAAGAGACATGGAGCTGAGCTGTTACTTTCTTCCCTTAAAAGGGCAGCACTGCATTTCATGTTCGCACTGCAAAATTACATCTGACATGTAATTTAAAAACCCAAGATGCCTTGATATAAAGCCTTACTCCAGTAAATGGGATCAAACAGCGGGGCATTTCCATTTGACAGAATGGATATTTCTAGTTTTAATATTACATTAACTTTTCCTCCCTTTGCCTCTCATGGATTTTTCATTCATAGGCAGCAGTGCTTGGCTGATAACTGGAGCTGTAAGTCTAGTGGAAGGTTTTGCAGGAGTACATGGCTGTTTCAAGGCTTCCCTTGCTGAGGATGAAAAAATTCTTAATACAGCCTGATACACACACTCCCTTTCTTTATCATCTTCCTGTGTCTCTGCCCTGCCAGGAACTTTGCTAGTAAGCACATAGTATCTGCTTTTCCCTGCATCACATCTTTCTTTATAGGTGTAGCACTTGACCTGTAATCAGTCTAGTCAAGTTGTCAGAATTTATCTTTAAGAAATTCCAGCGACTTCATTGTTGAAGGGTGAGGTAACTTTAAGTGGATAATAACTGTGAAGAGACCCTGGTCTAGCACAGACAGCATCAAAATGCTCTGTATAGTGATCACACATTTGCTTCAGTCCTCTTCCTTTTAACAGCCAGGTCCAATACTGTTAAAGTTGCAACTGTGTAAGCCAGGAACTTGAGCTGCATTCAAGAATTCTTCCTGAACAGAATCTGTTCTTCCATCTTCCCACTAAATTTCTAAAGTTCTAAAATTACCATTCTGGAAATCAATTCCCAAGGTGTATTTACACTACACAGTTTTAGTATTTTGATACCACTTTAACTTCCATGGCTCCACCCTATGAAATCCTAGGGTTTGTAATATCCTAAGCTATTTTACAATTCACTTTTAGTGAGCATTAACAATGTAATTCAGAAGAATGCAGTAGAGCATGCTAGGTAAGTCACCACATGACAAATCCCAGGATTTCATAGGATGGAGCCATGGCAGTTTAAATGTAATCAAACTGTTGTGATTGGCCAATGTGGTTACACTCCCTTGGAATCCCCTTTTCTAAGGTGTGGGCAGAGTGTGACCCTCAAGACACATGGGGGAGGGGGGAGCAAGGCTATTTTTTTGTGGCCACCCATGTCATTTTGGGTCCAGGAGAGGATTTTGTAAAACAGAAAGTGAAAACTAAATGGTGTCTACTTAATTCCTGTTGTTAAAAGTGTCCTTTCCTTATAGGGTTGCCAGAGTGAAAACTCAAGACTAGTCCTCAACCTTTAATGATTAGATATTTGAGTGGATTTCAGCCTGTGTTTCTTCTTATCTGGTTCCACAACAAGCAATACTGGCTGAAATTCCCTCTTCTACATAATCATTAATGTCACAGGATCTCTTTCCAGTTTTCATTCTGGCAACTCTATTTCTTGGACCTAAAATACCCCATGGGTGAAAACCTGGAGAAATTGATCCCCATCCAGAGGGCATTGGCCATTAAAATAGATTTTAAAATCATTTGGAGGAGGTGCATTGGGGAATGTGGCCCTCCAAGGTCTTCTGTGGGACTAATATGGCCCCCTAGACTCCCATAGTTGCTCACCCCTGCCCTAACCAGTATGATCAGTGGCCATGGTAGCTGGATAATTATTGGAGTCAAAATCCCAGGCTTTTCTCTGTTCAGCTCTGCTTGGCCAAACTACCACTACTTGCAACTGAATTACCCCAGAGGTTAGTTGCCCAACTGGAATTGTAACCCCAGAACCCCTCCCAAGATTAACATTAGCAAACAAATAGTGAAATGTGCCAGGCAGCTAAAGGTAATCACATTTCAGGTGAAACTTCTGAGCTTTAGACTTTGCTGTATCTTCTTTGAAACTGGGATACTAAAGAATGTCATGTATATTCTCACCAATCTAATTTGTACCTCCTAGACTAATATCCACTTAATACACAGTTACCGTTTTGTTGCTTCTATGTATTCTGCAGTGCAATTCCTGACTTTATAATTACAGGTAAAGGTATATTAGGGAAAGATATGAAACCCTCCCAAAGCAAATAATTAATGTGTGTGTGTTTTTGTGTGTGTGACCATGTGTGTGCATATACACATGCATACACACACATACATATATGGGAAAGATACCTTCAGAAACTAATATGATATGAAAATTTCATACAAAAATAAATCTGAATAGTCATAGGATTTTATGTTACTTCATTTATTATCTGTAGAATGTTGCAGAAACAGGAAACAGCACACATATGGTGGAATGTATTTGAAAATGACATGGAGCCGATATAACTCAGGGTGGACAAATTCAGAGAGCTTTGGGGCAACTGACTAAGTAACAGTTTATTTTTATTTATTTTTTTGCTTTGTTCTTTTTGGTTGCTTAAAATATTTTTATTAAATAATTACTCCAATTCTACTTGCAGTTAGTTAGTTAGTTAGTTAGTTTATTGGATATATATCCCACCTTTCTCCTGGGATGTGATCCAAGGTAGCTTTGTTTCTCTCAGTCCTTTTCTCAAGCCTCCTCCACTATAGCCCTAATAGCAAGCTATATACGATTCTCAGTGTTTGGAACCATGCAGTGATAATGCAGAGATTATCCCAAACAGTTATACATGAAGTCTACCTCTGAATACAATTGGACCACTATGGGGCTTTCTAGATTGGCAGGAAAGGGAGACATGAAGTTGGCTTTTCCTTAAGACTATTTTCTTAACCATGAAATTGCGCACCTGCGCAGTTGAAGCTGCGCTTCTGCGCAACTGAAGCTGCACTCGTGCGCAGTTGAAGCGGCGCACCTGCGCAGCTGCGCGGGTGTGTGTTTAACTGTCGCCCAGTGGTCAGGCGGCGGGACTATATAGTCTGGATTTTTACCATCAATCAGAAGAGAATTGTGCATTCTGCGGGGAAATGGACGTTATTGGGCCAGGACTGCCAGCGGAAGCAATACTTCCAGTTTGTTTGTTTCTTTTTGGAACTTTGCTCCGGAGTGCACATATTGATAACATGATAACGTAATTTTGTATTAACATATTTTATAACCATTTTGTTATCAGTTAATGCCTATTGTACCACTGTGCCCCAGTGAAGAGAAGGGGATTGTAAGGATAGATTAAGGATAGGTATACAATTAGATCTGTGAGGAAGGCAGAGGGAATGTCCCCTGAGGTGAGTGGGACCCTTATCCCAGTTGTGTGGGGCAGGAGGAAGTATGACGGTAGGAGCAAGGACTTGCGTTACAGGGGAAGGCGAGATCGATGCTTAATATCTATCTCCCCTTCCGGTCCTACTCCTAACCAAAGGGACCTGAGGGTCACTCCAACCGTACCACAAACCCTGTCTCTGTTCCTGTGCAACGCCAGGTCTGTCAAGAACAAAACCCACATGTTGTATGACCTAATCAGCGATAACAACTGTGACCTGGCGTGCATAACCGAGACCTGGCTTGGGCCTGAAGGGGATGCTGTGTGGGCTCAGGCCCTCCCTTCCGGGTACTCGGTGAAGGACCAGAACAGGTTAGGTGGGCGGGGGGGGTGTTGCCTTGGTGCATAAAAACACCCTGTCTCTAACCAGGAACCATGTCCGTCAGACCACCTATATCGAGTGTATTTACCTGACCCTGAAGGCTAGAGACAGTCTAGGGATTCTGTTGGTCTACCGGCCACCCCGTGCGCTAACAGACTCCCTTAACGAGCTGACACAGTTGGTCTCGGAGCTGGTGCTGGAGTCTCCCAGGCTTCTTGTCCTGGGAGACTTCAACATCCCCCTCTCGGCCAACAATGTTCCATCTGGTGCGGCTCGGGAATTCATGGATACCATGACAGCCATGGGCCTGTCTCAGCTTGTCACAGGTCCAACGCATTTTGCGGGGAATACGCTCGATTTGGTTTTCTGTACGGACATGGAAGCTCCGTGGGTGGAAATTACCAATATTTCCGCCCTGTCATGGACGGATCATTTCCTGGTGGAGGCACGCATCAAGGCTTCAACCCAGATCCCCTCCGGGGGTGGCGGACCTATTCGAATGGTCCACCCTCGAAGGCTGATGGAACCCAAGAGGTTCCAAGAAGCCCTAGAGGGGCATATGGTTGGAAGTGACGGCGACACTGTTGATGCCCTAGTTAACACCTGGGACACTGATCTCTCCAGGGCTATACACAGTATCGCTCCCAAGCGCCCTCTCAGGCCTGCTTCCAAAAGGAAGCCCTGGTACACGGAAGATCTCCGGGCAAGGAAGCGGGTCCTGCGACGGCTAGAGCGCACCTGGCAGAGACACCAGCGCTTATCCGACAAGGCTCTCCTAGACCTTCATTTGGAGGACTATGGAGAGGCGATACAAGCAGCTAAGAATTCGTTCTTTGCTGCTCGTGTCGCGTCCGCGGAGTCGCGTCCAGCAGAGTTGTTCAGGGTAGTGAGGGAGCTAACTCAGCTCCCTCCTGCCCCGAACCAGATCCTTGAACCTACTAAGGCCTGCTGTGACCAATTTAACAACTTCTTCGTGGATAAAATCTCTCGGATAAGCGAAGGTCTTGACACCAGTATTAGAGCAGAACCCAGAATAGAGGTATCCAGAGCTTCCGTGGACTCGGTTATACTGGATCAGTTTGAGTCGGTGAGTACCGAGGATGTGGACAAGATCCTTCGAAGTCTTAGGAAGACGACCTGCTCCCTCGATCCCTGTCCCTCATGGCTAGTAGCACAGGGGGGACCGGTTGTAACTTCACTGTTACACCGGATTATTAATTCATCTCTGAGGGAAGGGCAGTTTCCTAACAACCTCAAATTGGCCACTATAAAACCTATATTTAAAAAGCCCTCCCTCGACCCCCTGATCCACAGCAATTATCGGCCAGTTTCGCTGCTGCCATTTTTAGGGAAGGCGATCGAGAGGGCGGTTGCTTTCCAACTTCAATCGATCTTGGAGGAAACGGATTTTCTAGATCCATTTCAAACCGGTTTTCGGGCGGGCTACGGGGTTGAGACTGCCATGGTCGCCCTGGTCGATGATCTCCGTCTGGGCATTGACAGGGGTAGCGTGTCCCTGTTGGTGCTTTTGGACATCTCAGCGGCTTTCGATACCATTGACCATGGTATCCTTCTGGAACGCCTGGCAGAGGTGGGAATTGGGGGCACTGCGCTCCAGTGGTTCCGGTCTTACCTCTCTGGGAGGTTCCAGATGGTGCAGCTGGGGGACGTGTGCTCCGATAAGAGGGCCCTTACATCCGGGGTCCCTCAAGGAGCCATTCTGTCCCCCATGCTATTTAACATTTACATGAAACCGCTGGGAGAGATCATCCGGAGACATGGGGCGCGGTGTTATCAGTACGCTGATGACACCCAAATAGTCTTCTCTATGTCTCCGACTGATGCAGTGACCAGGGATGGCGTCGCTCCTCTTGTGGCCTGTCTGGAATCGGTAATGGACTGGATGAGGGAAAACAGACTCAGCCTGAATCCAGAGAAAACGGAAGTGCTCGTGATAGGTTCCCCCGGTCCAGGTTTGGAGGTGGTTCCACCTGTCCTAAATGGGGTCACGCTCCCTGTGAAGGACACCGTACGCAGCTTGGGGGTGCTCCTTGACTCGTCGCTCCATCTTACTCCTCAGGTGGATGCGACGGTCAGGAGCACCTGCTACCAGCTTCGGCTGATACGCCAGCTGCGTCCCTACCTGGACCGGAGGGACCTTGAAACAGTAGTACATGCTCTGGTAACCTCTCGGTTGGACTTCTGCAATGCGCTCTACATGGGGCAGCCTTTGTATCACACTCGGAAGCTACAATTGGTTCAGAATATGGCAGCTCGGGTGGTCACTGGCGCTCCCAGGACCGCCCACATAACACCAATTCTGAAAGATCTACATTGGCTGCCTATTCGCTTCCGGGCTCAGTACAAAGTGCTGGTCATCACCTATAAAGCCCTATATGGCTTGGGCCCAGAGTACCTAAAGGACCGTCTCTCCTCATATAATCCGCCCTGCACACTTAGATCTACAGGGCAACAACGTCTAAGAGTTCCAGAGGCTAGATTGTCAACAACGGCGAAGAGGGCTTTTTCTGCCTCGGCCCCTAGCCTCTGGAACTCGCTGCCCACGGAGCTCCGCTCAGTTACCTCCCTTAACGCGTTTAAAAAAGGATTGAAAACCTTCCTCTTTGAACTTGCGTACCCCTGACTTACTCCCCTCTCCTATTCCACACCGCGAGTTGTATTGTTGTTATTGTGACTGTGCTCCCCTGGCTGATAATGCATTATTGTGATTTTAGATGTTTTTAATTTTTATATGTATTTTAATTTGTTTTAACTGTTCACTGCCCTGATCTTGGGAAGGGCGGTATAAAAATAAACCTATTATTATTATTATTATTATTATTATTATTATTATTATTATTATCATCATTATTATTATTAATGCTTAGCAGCTACACTGCAAGCCCCAGGTGTGTAATAAAAAGGCATAGGGCAGCTACACTGAGGAGGTGTGGGGAGGACTTATCTGAAGTCTTTTCTGTTGCTCAGCAACTACATTGGAAGCTGTCAGGATGCTAGAAACACAGGCGGAGCAGCTGCACGGGTAGAAATGAACGGAGCTTTTGGCCGAACTGAACCTTTAATTTTTTTTGTTGTTGCCGGCTGCGAACTGTGCAGTTGCACTGCTACATCATAAAGACAATTGTATTGCCAGCTGCGAACTGCGCAGTTGTGCAGGTACATCACACATGAACTGTGCAGTTATGAAGATCTGTCAAATTACCATTGTGGTTTCGCTTCCCCTTTTTAAAGTGCGCAGTTGCATCGGTACACCATGAATGAACCCCATTATTATTATTATTATTATTATTATTTATACCCCACCCCTTTGAGATCAATTGAGGTGGCTTACACATTAAAATACTATTACATCAATAAACAAACTGCATCCCTCCCCCTCTTAAAAAGATATTAAATCCGTTACAATTTAAGTTTATGAATAAACTTCTTTATTTTATGAATGAATTGACATTTTATGCACAGTTGCACAACAGTTACAGCATCCCAGAGTCCCTACTGCACATGTCTAGGGTTTGCATTAGAGCTGGAGCTAGGGTTTGGGAGCTTTAAAAAACTGCACAGTTGCACTGCAGCATTTAGATGCAGCTACGCTGTTACACCCTTTTTAAAAAGAAGATGGGAAAAGCAGGTCCTTTTTAAAGCTGCTTTTTCCCCACTAAAATGCAAAAGAAGTGTGTTCATGCCAAACTTTCCATGTGGGTCATCTAAAAGCTACACTTGCATGCAGGCATAAACACACCCCTTTTTGCCAGTCTAGATCAGCCCTATATCTATGGATTCTACATCCATGGAATCAACCATCTGCAGCTTGAAAATATTTTTTAAAAAACTCAAAATGTAAACCTTGATTTTGCTGTTTTATGTATGGGACACCATTTTAGTACCCCATTGTATGTAATGGGTCTTTGGCATCCAAGGGTTTTGGTATCCATGGGAGCCGGGTCCTAGAACCAACCCCTAATGGATACCAAGTGCCCACTGTAAATACAATTAGGATCATAGAATAAAATTTCTCATTTCACCTCTGCTTTTGGAGATAATCTGGTTTTGAAGAGCAGGGAAATCTGTGAAAATTCTAGGAAAATCAGTATCCAAAGTGTAAGCCACTGATTTGACTGGAACAAGTTTTTAAGCAGAAATATTTTAAAAATTATTATTAATATTATTATTAGTAGTAGAAGTAGTAGTAAATGAAGCATTTTAGTGAATACTTCTTTGAAATATTGCCCACTGTCATAACTTTAACAACAAAATTAGGGAGTCATTTTTTCTGGATTATTCAGATCTGAGCTTTATGGATTTTGTTGTTTTGGATATTTTTTTTCTTATATGTCAGGCTGGACTCCCTTGGGAGATGTAAAGGTGGAATTCACAAACATTAAGGTTATAAAGAAAGCTAGAAGTAGAAAAGAAGGCTGGAGGAAGCAGAAAGAAAGAATGACCATAATTGACAGACATATGGCTGTCTCTGACTAAAGTTAAGATTCAGTTGCAGTTCTCTAATTTCAGGGTCTCAATAAATCCCTGAAAAAGGTAAAGCTTGGAGAGTATAATATTCTATGTTTGATGCCTGAACCAGTGCATTCAAGTTATAAGAAAGGAGATTCCTCCTATACCTTAGGAAGAATATCTTTCCCTGTAAGAGATGCTTGAGAGCTGAATAGACTGCCTCAGAAGGTGATGGACACTTCTTCTTTGGAAATGTTTAAACAAAAATTGGATGACCATCTTTTGGGAGAGCTTTAATGATATATTCATGCATGGTAAAGGGATTGAGCTAGATAGCTCTTCAGGTCCCCTATAGCCCTATGATTCTTTTTCTTTTGTGCTACATAAATGTCTCCTCACTCTCTCAAAGGAGATTATTTTGTCATTGCTGTTCTGCACATCTCCACTTAGACTTTGAGGTTTGAATTTTTGCAGTGGATTGCATTATTACTTCTTGGTGATAAATTATAAATCCCCCCTTCCTAGAAAACCTGGAGACAAAAAAAGGGGTTTGGAAGCTGTACTTTCTTCCTCCCCCCCCCCCCCCATTAATGGCACATGACTAATGTCACATTTTCACTTGCATTATGGTTCCTTAATCAATCAGGGAGCTGTCCAATAGGTTCAGAGGTGCAGGGTGTGAAAAGAGAGTATGGAAAAGTAAAAAAGGTATCTGACAACCAATTTGTGGATAGCACAATGGGATAGATGGCAGCTTCACCAATGGCTACTGCCAAAGTAAGAAGTCCTATAGCTGTTCTTCTGCTTCCCCTTTCCTAGAATGCCATCAGGGTCCTGATCCAGAGCACATGGGGAGTATGGTTTCCTCCTTTTTGTCAAGTTGAGAGACAGGCGTTCTCATGATGCAATATAGTCAGTGAAGCTTTGGATCTGGACTTATATGTGATGTACCACCAGATCTGATCCTAGAGTCCTGGTGGTGATCTCAGAGTCTATAGCTGGAGTGTGACCAATTAGAGCCGTGTGTGTGTGTGTGTTCATCTGTCCATTGACCTTTTCTTGTATAATTACAATAGAATTTCCCCTGAAATGCTATAGGATCCACGAGGCCATGAATAGAGTCTTCTTATTCTTCTCAGGTGTCCTCTAGATCTGAGCTATGGTGAAACATGACACATTTTCCATATTACCTGCCTGATAACATCCAAATACAAATATGTGGTCTGGTCTAACAAGGCAGGCCTTACACTTTTCTGTATTTCATGGAGGCATTCACTTCATACTCCATTAAGAAAAAGTCATTCTGCTGTGTAGTAACCTGTTCCACTTAAATCACTGACATGTGCCTTGAATGTTGACTGGAGGCCTTGGAAATTGTAGGGCTCTTTAATAAATTTATAGGCATAAAATGGCCACCCTAGGGGCAGACATCAAACATGGAATATTTTACTCTTCAGACTTCTTATATATATATATATATATATATATATTTCAGGGATTTGTTGAGAGCCTGAAATTGGAGAGCTACAACTGAATCTTAACTTTAGTCAGAGGCAGCCATCTGCATGTCAAAATTATTTTCATTCATTCTGTCCCCCTTTTCTCTCCAGCTTTCTTCTCTACTTGTACCTATCTTAGTATCCTCTTTTTCCTCATTTCTATCTCTCAGTGGAATTCATCTAACATCTGAGAACCATAAAGAAGGAAATCAAAACCAACAAGATGTATCAGGCCCGGATCTGGAGGGATAAGAGAGGAAAATTTAGTCCAGTGTTAATTATTTAAAATTCCAACATTCTCTTTAAAATTCTCTTTCATGTGACCTTGAAGAATCAGGACTCTGCCAGGTGAACACCACAAACAGTCCCTTTCCCTAGGCATGGGAAAAAAAATGTTCATGTTTTAATATTAGCTGACCTAATACACACAGGAACACAACTTTTTGTACTTCCTCAAAATTTTGCAATGAAGTTATCTGGGTTTTTTTTAGATGTACACATATTTGAATGCATACATACATAAATGGAAATATATATTAGGGAAACTTGTTTGCAAGAATTCAGACATTATAAGAAAATGCACAGAACCACTTATATAAATTTTCTTTGGAATTTATGGGGAACATTCCCAAATCAATACAGAAATGCTGGAGAACATTTCTGTGGTTAAAACAAGCAAAATTGTAATAGAAAATGGACAGACTCATCCATCTGTACTCCCATTTTAATACCCTTCCTTTAAAAGAAACTTTCTCAACCCTAGCTAACCTGTCATCTGTATTTGAAATGGGAGCCTCCAGGAGCAGTAATTGCCACTAGAACAAGACATGGATTGAGTATGTGACCCTTTGGGTTTGGTTTGGTTTTTTTTTTAAAAAAAAATGAAAAACCAGGGAGAGCACCTTGGGGAATCTTCTAAATCTGCTTACCCATACTTGAAAATATTTTCAAACATTTCTCTACCCACCCACCCCATCCTTCTTTCTGTCCTTCTAACTCACAAATGTCTGTTCCTTTTTTTAAAAAAAATCTTGAAATTCATTCTCTGGAAACTACCTCCTCTCTGAAGAAAAATAGATGTAATTAAAGGAAGTTACATTTGTTAAGATGTTGTCATTTGCAAATGCTAAGCATTTTAAAGCAGGGAATGGCTGGTTAAGGACATCATACATCTTACTTGCCCACTTAATAAACAAACACATTTGTTCTTATCAGGTGAAAAAACCTGAACGTGTCAACGCAGCTCTGCAACTTTAATCCTCAAATTAAATTTAGTGTGTATTCATCAATAGCTTCAAGGTAAAGCGCAAAGAAGCAAGCACTTCAGAATAACTCTTCAGAAGAGTAAATCAGCATATTGGCAGCAAGCCATGGAGGGGCTCTGAAGAGTACAGCTGGCTTTAGAATCAGAAATGATGTATATGAATTTCAGGAACTGGATACTCATGAAAAGGTGAACTCAAATGCCATTATAAACTGGATTCTATCAAAGTTTGGGGAACAGGTCAAAATGGTTTTGTGGCCAGGCAGTTTTCCCCAAAAGTACTTCACCATTTCACAAGCACACTTACCCCTTATGAAGGAGTAAGGTGAGATAGGAATCATGTGTCCTAGGAACTGTTGGGCTGCATGTTGCAGCACCTCCTAACTGTTGTGAGCCCTCACACGGACCACCCACAACCTATTCTCCGCTGTGGCAGCCCTATGGGAATTTTAATCCCACCGCTGCCACCAAAATTCTGTGAAGGATTCCTGCCAACCTTCACCCTAGCACTGCTCTTAAAGATGGCACAGCACCTCTGTGTCACTAATATTTGGGTAGTGTGGTTTGATATTCACACAGAGGCCAAGTAGTTATTTAAGCTCTAACAAAAGTTTATTTGTAAAATATAGAAAATAAACTATAAATTAGACTTAAAGTTGTTATATTGACTTACTATCTAGTTACAAGAAGTTCTTTCAAAATCCTACTATTACTTCAGCCACACAGGCAATATTAACTCAGGTACATGGAGCAAAATCCCATTTTCAACAAGTGGCTTGCTCTGAGCCTCTCCCTACTAGACTCCCCAAGCCTACACAGTCCCTCTTTGGACTTCCAAGAACCTTTCGTGGTCTCCAAACTAAACTAAACTAAACTAAACTAAACTGTTCCCTCAGGAACTCTAAGAGCACTCCCTCCCTTCAATGTAACTCTTTCCCTCAACCCCCCCCCCTTCACTCTCTGCAAGGACCTTTTATAGCCCTGCCCAGCCAGCTTCCCATTGGCTGCTTCGTGATTGGCTGAAAGATTGGCCTTTTCACTACAATAACCAGCATACCAAATGGGGAAGTATGATAAGTGTTGCAGTCTGACAACAACTGGAGGTCCAGTGGATACCCATCTCTGGAATTATGGAACTAACTGTTGCTGAGCTGAATTTCCAATCATGGAGCTTAAATATCCATTTTCCCAATAATCTGTGTCTCAGAGATGAAGCCTATGATACTTCTATTGTGTCCACCTGGGTTTCTCTGCTCCTCTCCCTCACTTTACAAGGATGGGAGTGGTTTAGAAGGGGCAATTGTTTTAGGGTAAGCTGATGTATTTTAATATTTTATTAAAACTGCAAGCTGCTCAGAGAAAATTTGTTACTGGGTAGGATAGAAATGTGATAAGTGGGAGGAGGGACAACAAACAAGTGGTAGGCATCTTTCCCAGGTATGCTAAATAAAGAACTCTTATTTTAAAAACACACACACCCCAAATCAAGAAATTCCAAGAAAGACCATTATCACACGGGAGGAATTTCCCTCAATTTTGAAAGAAATGAAAGTGGGGCCAGTTCGGAATTGAGTGAATTCGCTAATTCAGCAAATTTACGTGATTGTTTATTGACACCGCATCACGTTCGAAACTACCTGAAATTGCCTCTCAGTGCCCAAAATTGCATATGATAGTTTCTCATGCAATAACGTGAAACCCCATGATTGCATTTGGAAGGATTTCCCATTGCCTAAAAATGTGTGTGATCGGCTTTCATGCAATAATGCAAAACCCCATGATTGCGTTCAGATTGCCATTGGATTATACTTCCAGTTCCTGTCGTGTGATAAACTCCTAAGAAAGCAGAGAATAAATAAGCCAGTTGCAGGTGGCCCTTGATATCTGTGGGGGATCTGTTCTGGACCCCCACACGAATACCAAAATCCACACATGCTCAAATCCTCATTGTCCCTAATGGTGGTACAGCCACTTGTCTGTGCCACTGTTGGTAACAGTGGAACTTCAATGGAAACACGTGCACATGGCCACACCGCCATTAAGGACAGCCTGCATTGTCCCAGTGGTGGCGTATGCAGGTGGTCACGCCAGGTTAGGTACAGTGGGACTCATTTTCCCTAATAGTAGCACAGCGTGTGCATGCATCACCACTGGGGTGGCAAGTACACAGATATGAAGGGCAGACTGTATAAATTGAGCTGGGTGGGACCTCATCAGTTAGTCCTTTGCTTTTCATAGCTAACAATGTAACCCATTTGTATCTGTGATTCTTCAGATTTCAGCTGTTAATTCCTGTTTGACTCCTGTTTTTACACCTCACATAAATACTTTCCAGAACTATCACAGAATGTGTTGATGTCCATAGGATGGTTTATTGTTTTGTTGTTGTTGTGTGCCTTCACATCATTTATGATGCAAACTATCATGGGGTTTTCTTGGCAAGATTTGTTCAGAGGAGGTTTGCCATTGCTTTCCCCTGAAGGTGAGAGAGTGTGACTTGTTGAAGGTCATCCAGTGGGTTTCATGTCCTAATGTTACATTGGGAACTTTTCCACTTGTGATAGCCAGTGATGTGGAATGGACAAGCAAAAACAGAGCAAGGATGTTAGGAGAGGAAGCAGACCTAAACTTGAAGCAAGTGTGTTTTGGTGGCTGCTTGTAGTTGTTTTAATGTGTAGATCTGCCCTCTGACTAACCAGTTGCTGGATCTTAAGTAAAGGGGACAGTGTACTGGTTTTACTTCCATTCTCACTTCCTAAGTAACCCTTCACACTGGTCATGCTGCTTAGAATTTGCTGGATATGTATATATCTATCAGATCTATAACCACAGGCCATTTCTCCTTCCAGCTTTTTTTAATGGACCAAAATCTGTCCCCCTTTTTATCTCTCATATACCAGGGACATGATGGCTCAGTGGTTAAGATGATAACTCTGATGATCGCAAGGTTGGCAGATCAGCAGTTTGAGACCCAAGCGCCACATGATGGAGTCAGTTCCTGTCATTAGTCCCAGTTTCTGTCAACCTAGCAGTTTGAAAGCATGTAAAAGTGCAAGTAGATAAATAGGTACAACTACTGTGGGAAGATAACAGCATTCCATGCTGTTGTGCTAGCCATATGATCATAGAATCATCTTTGACAATCCTGGCTCCCTTGGCTAAGTAACAGAGATGAGCACCACCACCTACAGTCGGACACAACTTGATAATTATGTCAAAGGGTAAACCTTTACCTTTTTGCACACATATACACACATGAGAGGGAGAGCCAGCAAGTTCCAGTGGTCTGAGTGTTAGACGACAGCCCTGCAGACTGCAGTTTGATTGCCTGCTGAGGCATGGAATTCCACTGGGTGTCCTTGGGTGTGTCACATACCCTCAGTCCCAGAAAACATGATAGATTTACTTTAGAGTTGCCATAAGTCAGAAAGGACTGGAAGGCACACATCTACTTACCTTCCCACCCACCCGTCTGTCTGTCTATCTATCTATCTATCTATCTATCTATCGTGACAGCAGACTGTCACTTTTAGGAGCACAATGACTTGCAAGACCTACTATATTAAACAAGACATCAACTGCAGTCCTGGAATCTTAATTAAGTGATGAATGCAGGCATGCAGAATTTCATCAGCAATATGCAGCAAAGCAACCACAGATCTGTGTACATGCATCTGGAGTGTTGTATTGTAACTAGGAAGCTAGAGCAACCAACACCCAGGCATTTCAACTGAGGACATCACAAACTCTCTGATTTCTCTCTGCTTAACACAGAGGCACCATCCCCTTCAGACATTTTAGACAAAAAGGGGAAATTTTGGATTCATAGACTAACATCACATGGGCTTTAATAAGGAGCTTTAATAATCCCCTTTACCTCTATCCGGCTTAAGTCTTAATTTGGGCTGCATCCTGATCTTATCAGAAGGTTTTTGCCACTGAATCTTCCACCTGAGTACATCCCGAGTGAATCCCTGCTTCCAGGAGCACTCCTTGTGGCTCTTTTCAGACCTGGGAGTTTTCCAGCTTAAGAAAATCGCCACTGGAGTGCTCCTGGAAGCTGGGATGAACTCAGGATGTATTCAGGCAACAGATTTGGCAGCAAGAAACCTTCTGATAAGATCAGGATGCAGCCCAAATTAAGATTTAAGTTGGATATAGGTAAAATGGATTATTAAGCCATGCGATAAGCTCATTAAAGGATAATGCTAAGAGTGGTGATAATAAAACACTGCTACCTATTCCTCAGCTCAGTTTCATCTTTGAAAATGGAAGAAGGCAGAAGCTGTAATAATTTGCTCTTGATATGTATTTTTAAGTTCTGTTTGTTAACCACTTCAGTAAATATATATACATAGCACCGGTGATTAAATACATCCTTTTTGGACCCATGATAAATTTGGAAGAAGTGCTGTTTGTTTACTTCTTGGAGAGTGAGAATGAGATTAATAAAAAGAGAGAGAAAGTATATTTTTATGCATATTTTCCATGGCATGAAAATCATTTGCACACATTACCCCTACTGATTAAAGCATAATTGTGCCATAGTTTTCAAATTCATGTATATTTCAATGCACAGTTTTTCAACCAGATGTATTTCAACCAAGTGTATTTTATCCATGTAGGGGCAATATGAAGATTCTGAGAGACAAAGTGCTTCCATTTTGAAGCCTGTCAGCATTCTGGGGATTGACAGAAGTTTGCATACAAAGGTCCAAAGCTGATTCCTCACACACATATCAAATATTTACCATGCCACAGAATTTCCTCCTTAACTTTGACACTGGTTTTTGCATCTTTTTACTCTGCATCTTGTTCCATTCCTGAATTGATTAAGTACAGACCCTGTGAATTCAGCCTAGCCATCATCCCCTGGAAAGCAGCCAAGTAAATTTCTACCTGTCAGCCCAAGCATGAAACAGAAGGTGAAGGAAAAGAACAGGTCATGCAACCAAAGTTATTTTAAAGAATAAAGCCATGGAAAATGCATAGCTACAGTGACTGGGTAGTATGCTTGTCACGGCTGAATTCAAAGAGAACTTAGTTGCTTCAGTTCTCAGATATCACTTGCCGGCACCCTCTGAGATGCAGCATCAGATGTTCTTGAAGAAATCCAAATGGCTGTTTAAGTTTTGTTGATAACTTGTAATCTCAGATCATGTTTCACTGAGAGATTGCTAATCAAACCTGAGCACAGTTTTGCAAAAGGAGTGCCAATACATTGTTCCAAATGTAAACAATCTGGAGGCTGGGGAGGGGGATACATTGTGCTGTGTTGGAACAGAGTAAAAAGAAATTGGATGTTTTTAAAAGCCTTTGGGCTGTGGTGTTCAACTATACAAATGGGGGCCAGGGGGAGAGAATGCACATAGAAAGAAAGAAAAAACAATGAATCCAGCATAAGGAATGATTTATTTCATACATTCATTTAATGCGTAGGGATGGGAGGAACTTGGAAAATGTGCTAATTTTGTGATGCAGCAACCCACAAACTTTTTTATTCACTTGCCTACAAGAATGGGGCTATAACTCAAATTCCCCAAAACCCCAATGGGGAAAACATCATATTTTCACATCTTTGGTTACATGCCTTGACAGTTCCTGTTGTTGTTGTTGTTGGCTGCTTTCAAGTCAATCTCAACTCATGTTGAACCTGTGAATGAGATGTCTCCAAGCTCCCCTATTGTCTACCTCTCTGCTCAAGTCCTGTAGGCCCAGGCCTGACTGACTGAGTCTATCCATCTGGCATGTGGTCTTCATCTCTTTCTACTTCTCTCCACCTTCACCAGCATTACTGTCTTTTCTAATGGATAGTGCCTTCTCACTGTGTGGTCAAAATATGACAGCCTCGATTTAGTCATCTTGGCTTCTAGGGAGAGTTCTGGGTTGATTTCTTTTAGAACCCATATTATTATTATTATTATTATTATTATTAGGCTTTATTTATTTAGCGTTGTAAATTTACACATTTGTTTGTCTTTGTAGCTTCCCATGGTATCCTCAGCACTCTTCTCTAGTACCACATCTCAAATGAATTATTTTTCATCCTGTCTGCTTTCTTCACTGTCCAACTCTCACAGCCATACATAGTAACAGGGGAAACAATGGCTTGAATGATTCTAACTTTAGTGTTCTACTGTATATCTTTACATTTTAGGATTTTGTCTAGTTCTTTCATAGTTTCCCTTCCCATTCCTAATCTTCTGATTACTTGACTGCAGCCTTTGTTCTGATCATTGTTTGAGTCAAGGTATGGGAAATCTTTATTTGGATTTCCTTGTTATCAGGGTTGAATTTATGTAAATCCTCTGTGGTCATTATTTTTCTTTTCTTTAATGTTACGTCTGTCTTTGTGCTCTCTTCTTTGACTTTCTTTAATGATTGTTCCTTTAGTGACAGTTCTTACTGTGATGAAATTATTTGTCTTTAGGGAGACTTTCTTATAATTTGAATTCTCTGGTTTGTGCCCTAGTTTCTAAGGCAGCAGAAAACAAGCTTCCTCTATCTTCCACATAACATTACTTAAGATATTGGAAGGTGACTATCAATGGAAAGATGCATGCAAAATGTGAACAATTTGAGAAGAATATGCATATTTTCTTTAAAAATGTACAAATATCTATAAAAAATTGTCAAATCCAATGTAGTGCAATGTAGCAGGAGTAATATCCTGTTACCTTCTGGTAGACATCTGGTTGGATCTTAGATGAGTAAGATGCTTGACTAGACAGGCCTTTGTTCTGACCCAGCTATGTTCTTCTTATGTCCATATTATACAACAAACATTCAACCATGACCGCTTTACATTATCACTAGGTCATGTCCTTGAGACAATTCTAACACTATTATTGTCATCAATAGCCTTTTGCTGTCCCAGAGTCCTGGTTATGCTGTTCAAGGGAATTGTACCCCTCTGTTGGCAGCGAGGTACAACAATTATGAAGGAGCTTGAGTATTTAAATGAGTGGCAGAGACAAATATCCCTATATGTACAATTTTTACAGACTGCTTAGAAACCAAGGAACATCTGGGAGAAGTGTCAGAGTCTTCCTAAACCACTGGAACAAGGGGCTCCATATTTTATGTGTGGCAAAAAATGACAAACTTAACTTCATTTATTAAATGTCTGACAATAACTTGGCATGTAATGCATATTTATGGGAAGAAGCTGCCAGTTACTGTAGCTCATACTTTGAACCCGCTAGCTCATTTTCTTGCTCAGTTGTATGTTTGCTAACTCAACACCTCACCTGATGTAGATGCACAATATGCTCAGTGAGGTACAACATCCTCAAGGACCTCCCATACTGCAGCTGTGTATTAATATTTTGCTTGGGTTTAGGAATCATTATATATTGCTTTGCTGGCTGCCTGATGAAAAGAGACAAACACATTTCTTCCAATGCCAGTACATCAACCTTTAATAGGAGCAGGAACAACACACTAAGTAATAGGGAGGCACTGACTGCCCCACCCCCACCCCCCAATTCAAAGGGAACTGCATCACCAAAAGGAGGACAAAAACTGGATAAAATTTGCATATGCTAATTCACATGCATAAATACCTATTGAGTATGAACATTTAAGCAAAAAATGCACTACATTTCATCATGGTAGAGATGATTGTGAACAGGAGACCTGTGTGCCTGTTCAACCTTCTAACTAAGTGGTCCTCCAGGTGTTTGGGAGTATAATATGGACATAAGAAGAACATAGCTGGGTCAGAACAAAGGCCTGTCTAGTCAAGCATTTCCAGAAGCCCCAGCCAGCTTGGCCAACAGTTAAGAATTCTAGGAGTTGAAGTTCAAAACATTTGGGGGACCAAAGCTTGGGGACCATTGTTCTAACTGTTGTTAGACCTTGTTTTTCCTTCTTATGGCTCTATATCTTCAGACACTGGACTGGATAGCTCCTCAAGGAAAGAAGGGGTGGCAATCTCATAACCAATGTGTAGCACATGAGACATCTTTAAAACAGTCATAAAGGAAGCCAGGAGCATTTCGTGCAGAAAGGTACTACGTAAGATGAAGTAACCATGAGCAAGGACTTGTCTTTAGATTTATTTTTTTAATCATTGAAGACAATGATAACCAGAATGGATGCAAACAGCATTACTTAAGTAAGGGCCGGAATAGACCACCCAAAAAGGGTGGATTGGGACTGCCTTGGAGCTGGTCATTCCAGAGCCATGGCAAATACATGTCACTTCTGCCCTGATGTTGGCCCAAATCCTAAGATGGCTTCCACATGGTGTGACAACCTGTGGCATCTAAATGCCATGCCCTTGGAGTAGCTTGAAGGCAGCTCCATGTAATCATGCTAGGTGGCTTTCAGGCATCTTGGGGGCAGGTGGCATCTAAACACCACACCTCCCAGCTGCACAGAAGCTAACTTTTCAGGCTGGGCTGTTCCAGCTCTTAGTCCCATGGAATATGTCTGAGTACATATGCATAGGATTGTATTGGTAATGCACCACAGATTGTGAAAAGATTTAAATCTTAAATACACACATATTAACCATTAGAGATTACATAATAAAAAGTCAGGGAGGGAGGGAGGGAGGAAGGGCTAAGGATAAAGATAAATGGCTGTATGGCTTCATTCATTTGTTTAGTTTATGCCTTTGCACCACAAAACAAGGCAGCTAAAAATAAGAAAGTTGTGAATTTTTTTAAAAAAAATCTTGATAACTAGTAAATGCAAATAAATGTAAAGATACAGTTAAAACAATACAAACTTCAAACTAAACAAATAAGTAATCTGCTTCTGTAATTGAACTGAATTCTTTTCATTTCTTTCAGTTTGGACTGGGGGAAAAACTGTACAGTTAACCCTCCATATTGATGAATTCTACATCCATGGATTCAACAATACATGGACTGAATTTAAAAAAAAATCCAAAAAGAAAATGTTGATTCTCCCATTTTATATAAGGAACAGCATTTTACTATCCCATTGCATATAATGGGATTGGAGTATTCACATTTTGGTAACCATGGAGATCCTGGAGCCAGTCCCCAGTGGATACCATGGGCCCACTCTATTTTAATTTCAAAGTTTTCATATTCTTTTACCTAGAAAAACTGATCTTACAAATGAAATGTCATTGCATCAGTCCCCCCCCCACTCTTTTTTAAAATCTCACACACATTTATATATACACACAAACATATATCCTGGGAAAATATTCTTCTCTAGAAACAGATGTCTCTTCCCTTCTACTCTTCCATTCCATTCTGGTTTATGAGAGAAATAGAAACATTTGTCAAAGAGAGACACTGTACTAAAATTTAAGATGTCTCAGTGTACAAAATAATATTTTTTGAAGCTAGAGATGACATCCCTTGAATTGTTTCTTTTTATTGAAACAAGTAAACAAAACAAATATGAAAACTATAATACAGCGTCCCCACATATTATGTATTGTAATTAGATTTTCGGGAAACAAAACAAAACCCACAACCTATAGCCATTCCAAACTGTAATGTGAGAAGAATCGGCTCCATCCCAAAAAAGAAAGGCAGAAGAAAACAGCAACAAAGGTGGCAGTGTTTGTTGCTAGTGCTACTGCTTCCATTAGCACATTGTCACAAAAAAAAAAACATTTGAAATGGGGGGGGGGATTCTTTTTTGCCACTAATTTGTGTTTTCATGATTCATTCTCCTTGGCACAAAGAGCAGCATTAGAGGAGACCCATGCAGCGCTCAGCTGATTAATGGAGCTGACTCCCTTTGGAGAGATTTGGGGATGGCTTGCAAATGCAGCACATTAATTAGTGAGGCTCAAGAGGCCTGGTACTACAGGGGTCTGTGGCTCTGAACAGTGTGTGCATTGCACTGACTCTCTAGAAATGTTTGCCTAGAGCTTAGAATACATCTTCTCACAAAAGTGCTGAGGTATTTCCCTTCCCACCCCTGGCTTTCCCCAGCACTCCTGGAAAAAGTACTTTTTACTGAATTTTCTTCAAGTATTCACCACCATTTTTACAAGTGGGCATCATTCTACTCTGGGTTCCTAGGTCATGGTCCTATATGGCTCAGGTCCAGGCTATTTGGCAGACCTTATCTTCCAGTATGAAGCAGCCTAGGCTCTGAGATCTTCAGGAGGAGCCCTTCTCTCAGTCCCACCACCATTAAAAGCATGGTTGACGGGGACATGGGAGAAGGCCTTCTTGGTGGCTGCCCCTAGACTCGGGAACTCCCCAAGGAGACCAAAATGGGCCCTCTTTGCTGTCATTCCATCGGCAGGCTAAGACCTTTTTGTTTACATCAACTTTTAAAACAAAAAGCTTTTAAAGAATGTCCTGGGGATGGGGTACTGTTTTTATGCTTTTTAAGTGCTTTTAACTTTTTTAATTGTATTTTTTAAAACAAGTGATTTGTTTTAATACTGTAATAGTTTAAATCCATTTTAATTGTCATTTTTCTAAGTTTTTAATTGTATTTTTGTACGTTTTTAATTGTAAATTTTTAGACTGTATGCTGCTTTGTGTCCCAGTTTTGGGGGAAAAGTGAAATTAAAATAAAATAAATGGGATCTGGTTCCTGTTTTCCTGGCTTCAGGGTGAGGAGGAGGAATCTCCAGGTGTGAACATTCCTTTGAGGAGTGTGTTTAGATATTTTCTCCATTTGTTAGTCGTAAAAAAATAAAAATAAAAATGAATGCCATACTCTATCCGATGCTTAGTGACATCACCAAGGACTGTCTCTTGACACATTATCTTTTCAATATCATCAGGACTTGTCCTCAGGTCTAAAATGTTGGCCATTAACTCTCAGGGTAATCCTAACTCCAACCCAGAATGGTGCAAGGCTGGAGGAACTGCAAAGGATGTAAAATGCTGGCATGACTGCTGATACAGTAGCAGCAAAAACAAATGAACAAACAAATAAAATAAAATATTAGGAAAAAAAGAGAAAAAATAGTGCTACTGCCACTGCCAATGGTGTGCCCCACATCTGTGAACCATATTGGACCACCACCCTGAGAAATCTTCACCTTTCCAGTTTCTCTGGCCTGAAACTGGGTGAGAATTTTGAAAGGCTGTTTGCACACAACCATCAGTGTTTTCCACTCTGAAAAATGGCATGGATGGGATAAAGACATTGCCCTAAGCTCGAACATCTAGAAGCAAAAGCCATAATAACAAAACCTTAGCATCCATTTTATGACATTCCACAAAGAAAGTTTCCTTTGCGGGAGCAAGAGGTACTCTGTCCCTCAACACATTGTCATTTCTTCTAATGGAAAGAAATAAACAGTTGCTTAACTTAGCTGGTTTCATCCTATTAGCAGAAGATTCAACTTAAAATCTGCACTGATTAAATCACTAGAGGATAGTAATTTGTAATGAAATGATCTTTTTTAAAAAATAAAATAAAATTAGAACCAACCATCTGATAAGATGCAATTGAGCAACTGCCCTTGGCAGCAGAATTACACAACTCCCCCTGTCCTATGAGCCCCACAGCCACCCCACTTTTCTGGAGGGACTATTCTCTTGTATGCAATTTTCCAGAGTTGATGAGTTCCTAAATGTTAAGCTCCGAGGAGGTCCTCAGATCAAGACATGTGTGGTAGAGTACTCTGGGAGATTTCCCAGAACAGTTGACCCTAGTTCCTGGTTCTAAGGAAGGAGCCCTCAGAACCAAACATAGATGTGCTAGCTGGGTCTTTGGACTTTGTTCTGAACAGTACTCTCCTAACCTTTTCCTCACTTTGCTAGGTGAGATGGAGATGGAGATGGATAGTTGTGGTAACCACAACAACAAAAATGGAAACTTTGATGCAATGAAGGTAGTGTGAAGATGGGTAAATGTGGCAGTGACACTTCAGTCACTACTTTTGGCAAAAACCAGAGATTGTATCAGCCCAGCTTGAAATTAATATGCTACCCTTCTGTCCAGTTGGAAACTCATGGGTATCCCTTGCCAGCATGCTCTTAGTCAATTCTAATGTTTTCTAACAAAAAACAAACCAGAAATGGCTGCAAACCTGCTTATAGTTTTGGGGAAAAAAACAAAACTTTTTTTTAATGTTAAACCATGGTGCTGGAGTTCTTGCAACCTGTCAAAAAATGAATCACCTCTCATGGAGGCTTGTAAGAAAAATACAGTTTGGATGGTCTCAATGTGGTCTCAATCTTTGAGATGCTCACTTTGCCCACTCTCATAAGACAGCCCCATTTTCATAGGCCAAACATTACAATAGTGCCCTTCTTGGATCAAGTACAGCTGATCAAAGCTTGCAAAATCCTTAATGCCACAGGCCAGGCTTATTTTTGTATATCTATGATTGCATGTAATTGTTGTTGTTAACTGTCCTTGAGCTGACCTCAGCTCATGGAGAACCTGTAGATGAGATCCTCTGTCCTCAGCTGCTCTGCTTAGGTCCTGCAGGTTCAGGTTTATGGCCTCTCTGATCGAGTCTAACCATCCGGCATGTGGTCTTCCTCTCTTTCTACTATTCTCTACCTTTCCAAGCATCATTGCCTTTTCTAATGAATCATGCCTTCTCATAATGCGGCCAAAGTACAACAGCCTCAATTTAGTCATCCTGGTTTCCAGGGAGAGTTCAGGCTTGATCTGTTCTCAAGCCCATCCGTGGTATCCTCTGCACTCTTCTCCAGCACCACATCTCAAATTAGTTGATTTGCTTTCTATCAGCTTTCTTCGTTGTCCAGCTCTCACATCTCTACATGGTGACAGGGAAGACAAGCCATCCTCACTTTAGTGTCAGAGTTATATCTTGGAACTTTAGGATTTGGTCTACTTCTGTCATAGTTGCCTTCCCAGTCCTAGTCTTTTTCTGAATTCTTGGCTGTAATCTTCATTCTGATCAATAATGGACCAAAGGTATGGGAAACTATTTCATTTTTTTCATTGTTTAGAATGAATTATTGTATATCTTCCATTGTCATTAGTTCTGTTTTCTTAATGTTCAGCCTTAAGCCTACCTTGGGGCTTTCCTCCTTAACCATTTTCAGTAATTGCTCCAGGTTCTTGTTTGTTTCTGCTAGTAGTATTATGTTGTCAACATATCTTAGGTTGTTAATGTTCCTCCCCTCAATCTTCAGTCCTCTTGGCTCTGGGTCTAAGCCTGCATATAATATTTTCAGCATATAATATTTGCATATAATATATTTGCATATAATGCATATAATATTTTCAGCATACAGGTTAAATAAATAGGGTGATAATATGCAGCCTTGTCTGACCCTTTACTGATTGGGAACCATTCTGTTTCTCTCTGGGACTTTTCACTCCATATATCGTTGGACTCTTTGTTGCAGAATTTTGAGCATGACTTTGCCTGCATGGGAAAATAGTGCAATGGTCCTGTAATTACTGCAATCTTTTGTGTCTCTTTTTTGTGGATGGGAATGTATATTGATAGTTTCCAGTCTGTGGGCCACTGCTTTGTTTTCCATATTTGTTACCAGATTTTGGTCAGAACTATATTTAAATCTGTCTCTGTGGATTGTAGTACTTCTATTGCTATGTCATCTGTTTGTGCTAATTTATTCCTCCTAATGGCTTTGATTGCAGGTTTCAATTCAGCCTCCAAAATTTGGGGTTCATCTTCATAAATTTCTTCTTCCTGAGTTGATTCAACCTTTCACATTTTTATATAGCTCTTCTGTGTATTTTCTTCATCATTTTTTAATTTTTTTAAAAAATGATTGTGTATTAAGTTTTTCTAATCATAGACCATCCTCATTTTTGGCTTAAATTAGTATAATTATATAATAAATATAATAATCACCTAAAAGATTACTAAATAAATAAATAAATAAATTGCCTAATAGCTTCCTAAAGAGTCTCCTCATTTTTCCACATAAATATCTTACATTCCAAGACTTAAGAATGCTAAAGTGGAGTGTTAATATCAATTCTGCCTTTTTGCATTTCACCACCATCATAAGGTGGACACTCAGGTGGCCAGAAGGTGACACTGGGACCCTAGATAAAATCCAGATTATCTGACAAATGAGAAAGGACTCTCAGTCCCTCAGTCTAGAGAAATAGGTGTGGGGAACCACACCTGTTTAATCAGGTCTGTCAAAATCTCAGTTCCATTTATTGCTGATGTAAGACGCATTTTCCCCCATTTAATAGATGGGAATAAGCACTGTTTTATTTTTAGATGTAGACTCATTTTTAATACAAGATGCTGTTTATCTTCCAAAAGGAAGTTGCACCTCTGTGACACTATGGGATTGGGCGGAGGGTATAAATTTGAATAAATAACATGATCAGAGTACATTAAATATTACGTTTGACACAAATGTAATCTAAATTTGTTCTTCTTGAGTGGGTAACACAGCAGGGAAATAATAGATGTGGGTTATTATGAATTTATCTACTGTAGATATTTACCATAATAAAAAGTAGTTGTTTTGCTTGTTTTTCTCACTGAGTAACTAAACTAATGAAGTGTGTAAGTAGAGGCCATGGCTTAAAATGGGCAGCTATCTGGGGCTGTAATCCTAAATAGGAATTCAGGCATAGGCATTTTCAGATAATTCTTTAATTCTCTGTCATGTCTGAGTGATGGTAAACTTGGAAATATTACAAGTTTGGAGGGGAAGGAAGAACTACAGCAACTGAAATTTTAAACACCTTCTAGATGAAAATACATTTGAACAGACTTTTCTAAACTCCATTCCCTCCAACTGTCCCTCATTATTCCCAGTTTTTTCTACATCAGCTGTCTTTTTCTGTTGCTTTTAAAATGTCCTGGTTTCTCTCCCCTTCTCTTATTTCCCCCTTAATTTCCTGCTTACTTCAGTCCCTGCAAACTGAGTTTAAAGGGCAAAAGTATTTAAAATGTAGTGACCTTTGAAGGAGGGAGAAGAAAGAAGGGCAGAATCTTGCCCTTCTCAATTGACTCAGGCAAATGCAAACTGTCTCAGCCTCTCCTCTCCTAGGGCCCCATTCATACTCGCCCATTTGCCCTGGTTAGATCTGGATCAGATCATGCATGCCATTACCGAATCTCTCCGGAAAGAAGTTCATACTACCCTTTGCCCTGATCGATGCTTCCCAGTGCATTTTACCCCACTGAAGTTCATACATGCAAAAGTAACAATTCAAGATGGAGCCTCCTAGTTGTCAATCAAATGATGTCATGGTGATGTCTGATGCAGCCATTGGCTGCTTGAGTGCTCCATCTGGCGCTTCGCTTTTAATACTTTTTTACATTTGACAGATTATGCGCATGGAACATAGGGCTGGGAGCAGTGCGGATTGTGGGGATCCTTCCACCCCTCCATTTTTCTCAGCACCAGGAGTGCTTCATCGGGCACTTCTGAATTTTTTTTTATTATTTTTACAATTTGACAGCTTATGCGCATTCTACATGGAGCTCTTTAAACAGGAAGGGGAACCCCCAATCCATATATGGATAGTTGGCTTCCATATATGAATTAGGGTTCCCTCTCCCTTCGTTTAAATGCTCAATATGAATGCTCAATATTAAACAAAGGGAGAGGGAACCTCAATCCATATATGGAAGCCAACTATCCATATATGGATTGGGGGTTCCCTTGCCCTTTTAATGAACCCCATGTAGAATGCACATAAACTGTCAAATTGTAAAAATAATCAAAAAAAAAATTAGAAGTGCCCGATGAAGCACTCTCGCTGAAAAAAAAAATTAAACAGCACTGGATTAAAGCTGGTGGTTACAGGGAGAGGAGTCATGTTCTCCCCCGACCTTGGCCCCTCCCCTGATCTTGACCCGATCATGATCAGAGCCAAGTTCACATTCAATTGAACCGGTTTTTCCAAAAAGAAATGGTAAATACTCCGCTTTTAGAAAAACTGGGTTTAGGGGGATTTGCGCCGCATCAGGTGTGCAAGATCCCGGATTCCCTAGTGAAAAAACCAGCACCAGTAAAACTTCCCAATTTTATCTGGGTTACAAATCTTACTTTGAATGGCCCCTAAGATTTGTTTTCCCTTATTAATAATTTACCACACAAAGCAGAATCTTTACCACACATTGATGTTGCTTGGCACATATGTTCCAGTTTTCATCTTTTTTCAGGCTATTAAACTCTTGACCTATTCAGCAGTCTGAGATGCAGGGCCTCTCCTATCATTAGGCAGGGTGAGTTGTCATGTCACGTTAATGCTTTGGAGTGTAGTGGAAAAGCCTCAAACATTTATTTTTATTTGCTATTTTGCAGCCAGGGATAAGAAAGGTGGTAATGGGTGTTTGTTTGTTTGTTTGTTTTCCATTATGTGCTACAATAATTTGGCTGACTTTGGGTAATACGCACTTGGACTGTGATTGAGAAAGGGTTATCATTTGTCACTTTGCCTCAAGCAGCAAAACATTGTGGACCAGCCCAACTGTGGTGAGCTTTGAGATAAATGAGTAGGCAGAACAACAAGAGAAAGTCAGAATCAAAAGTGCAACCACAAATAGAGAAACAGGCAAAATAATATTTTTACTGAAAGAAGTGCACCCACCACACACAATTTATTTATTTTACTGGGAATGACCACTTGTCCTATCTAGGGACTACTGTGCATGCTGTGTACCTTCAAGTCATTTTCAACTTATGGTGACCCTAAGGCAAATCTATCACAGGATTTTCTTAGCAAGATTTGTTCAGAGCAGATTTACCATTGCCTTCCCCTGAGGCTGAGAGAGTGTGGGGGAGCAATTTACCTGGGCCTCTTAGCTGTTTTACTAACAACAAGAACAAAACCAGGAGTGATGTCCAAGCACGAGGAAAAAGACTCTACCTAAACCTAATTTATACTTGGCTATGGGGACTTTTTGAGTTTATATTTTGTTTAAAAAATGCAAAAGAAATAAAAGGAGTAACACAGGTATCTGAGTTCAGGATTGATATGTAGTAGTAGAGACTTAGATTCACTTGTTAGATTTGTCTCCATGACTGATATCACATAAGCAACTGGCCCAGGTGGCTAGGGATGAAGAAAGTGGTAGCCCAAGACACTGAAAGGGCACCGGGTTGGAGAAATTTGGCACAAACAGTGCACTGGCTCAGCAGAATGGTGTTCTTTTGGCATGTGGCCCAAACTAGCTAAATGTATATGTGTTTAGCAAATTAAATATGAAAAATGAATAATATAGTCAGGCCAGCAACCCTTGTGTTATTGACTTAGGAATTAAATTAAGCTCATTTCATGCTGTCCTGAAAATTCAGTATGCTATACTGAGAAGCACATGTAACCACACTGCAGAATATGAGTCTAGAAAAACCTGCTCAGAAAAGCTTTCCTCTTGACCGAGGAAGAGAGATTTGTACCTCACATCACACTGTCAACAATCTGAGGGCACTGTAGAGCTGATAGCATAATTTTAAAATATTTAAATGATGTTACTTTAGCTTTAGCTTTCAATTAAAGCAGATATTACAAAAATATTATAGGATTCTGGTGACATCTGAAGAGGAAGAAAACACTAATGTGGCTTTCCTTGTTCTAGAAACTAATATCCCCTCACTTGGGCTAAAACAGAAAAATGTTTGCATGTCTTTAGAATGGTGTGCCTTAGTTTAAGGGGCTTTCCATCCAGAGGGGAAAGAAGTTGACACAATGAAGGTTGCAAATCATGTTACTCCCTTACACATAAGTATTAGGGGATTTCTAATAGCAACGAGTAAAGACAGGATTGTTCATATGAAAGGAGTCTGTATATGACCAGTTTGGCACCTGTCCTGGAAAGATGGTGAAAATGTAATCTGGGAATGTTTTTCAGTTTTTTAGTTTGATGGAAAATTACCTCAGCACATGTGCGGTGATGAACTCAAGGTCCCCATTATGTTGAGATTTTGGTCTGTCAGAGTGTTGGACTGAAATGAATTTCTTTCAATAAAGTTGGATCCCTGATTCACCATCATGATTATCTAATTTCTCCTCAATTGGCCTGGAGAAGCAATTCTGCTTTACCTCATAGAATGAATTCAAATCAATTTTGAATTGTGGTGCCCAGAACTGGACACAGTATTCCAGGTGAGCCCTGACCAAAGCAGAATAGAGCGGCACTATTACTTCCCTTTATCTACATGCTGTACTTCTATTGATGCTGCCTAGAGCTGTACAGTATCATGCTGGCCCATAATATCTCATTCTTTGGTTAAGTGAGGAACAGGACCTGCCCTCCCATAAGACAGAGTGAAGCAATCAGCTCAGGTGGCAGATGCTGGAGGGAATCAAGAAGAAGTGCAAGTGGTCCCTGCCTATCTCCCAAGTCATTTCCCTCTCTTGGCAGATAAAGTTGTGTGTACCACACTGTCCTGCACTACTTAAACTTGCTTGTTGTCTTCAGGTATGATAGAGGTCCCCATCTCATTGTCCATGTTGAGGCATGGAACTGAGGGTGCCATCTTGTCCTTTGCATAATGCAACAGAGTAACTTGGGTCAGCCCTAATGTATAGCATGCAACACAGAAGATACACTACTCATTTTTTAATTTTGGGGGTGGGGGTGGGGGAATAACAGATTACCATATACACTCAAGTATAAGTCAACCTCATATATAAGTTGAGGTCAGGTTTTGGGGCCAAAATTATGTACTCTGCCATGACCTGTGCATAGAGGGTAAAACTTAGAAGACAGATGGTGTCTGGGCTGATTTTTGAACCTTGCTCCATAGGAAGCTGTTTGTCCGCATAAGCTACATAGGCTACAGCCTGATACAGGAGAACATCTGCACAATGACCCTTATATTCTAACTTTCACATCCCATCACCATTTCCTGTGTCTCCTGGGGTGTAATGGGAACTGCATTCTAAAACATCTGGAGGATACCAGGTAGGAAAGGCTTGTTTTCACAAAGTATTGGATTAATACCAGTCCCTGATACAAATAAATAACTAAAAAAACACTATGAAACTGTCAGAGGTTCCCATTATTATTATTATTATTATTATTATTATTATGCTTTATTTATATAGCGCTGTAGATTTGCACAGCACTGTACATATAATCAGTAAAATAGCTTTTAAAAATACCTACCTGCCTATAGCTTACATTCTATGGAATAATACATATAAAATAATACATAATAATACATGATAGAATTCAATAAAATAAAGCAGGCAACAAATTAAAAACAACAGATAACAATCACGCAATGCCTGGGAATGCTTCCCTGAACAGGATAGTCTGCAACTCAGTTTTGAAACTGGTTAAAGAAGTGGTGACCTGTGCCCCTCATGGGGGAAAGAGGTTCCAGGAGTGAGGGGCAGCAAGTGAAAAGCGACAAATCCAGGATGGAGCAGTGACAATCCTAGGCTGAGACAGCAAACCATGACTAACAGAATGGAGGACAGGAGTGGAAAGGTGAGGAGAAAGGAGGTCTGATAAATAAGGAAGGGCCAGCCCATGCAGGGCTTTAAAAGTCAACAACAGAAGCTTATACTGAATATGGACAGGGAGGGGAAGCCAGTGAAGGCATGACAATAAAGGTGAGATATGGTCAAAGCAATGAATGGATGTGATAATGCGTGCAGCTGAATGCTGGACACAAGTTAATGGACAGAGGTGAAAAAGAGGAAGCCCTGCCAGAAGAAGATTACAGTAATCTATTCGCAAGACCACTAGATCATGGACCAGAGTCTTGGCAGTAGAGGCCAACAGAAACAGTTGGATTTATTCTGGGGGATAAATGACAGAGAAGAATAAAAAATAAAACCAAGACTGTGGGCTTCCTGGACCAGTTGAATAGGAATGTCATCAACAGAAACAGAAAAAGAGTATTGACCAGTAGACTTAGGTGGAAAAACAAGAAGCACCATTTTGGACATATTGAGCTTCAAATGCTGATGCCACATCCACTGAGAGACAGCTGTAAGACAAGACAAAACTTGCTGTTCAAGACCCGAAGAAAGGTCAGGAGTGGAAAGATACAGCTGAGTGTCATCATCATACAGGTGACAAGAAAAGCCAAAAGAACTAATGAGCTTTTCTAGGGACAATGTGTAAAGAGAAAACAATAGGGGGCCCAACGCAGAGCCCTGGGGAACTCCATCATATGACGGAACAGAAAGCAAACCCTGACCACCCATGACCACAGCAAAAGATCTATCTGACAATAAGATTTAAACCAATCAAGAACAGAATCCAAGAACCTGAGGTCAGGTATCTCCAAGAATATACTTTAGCTGTGTTGTTGAGTATTCTGTGTTCAGTACTTCATCAGACACAAGATTGCATGTAATGAAGTGGACTGTAGTTCATGAAAACCTCTACTAGAAACTAATTTTCACCACTTTGTCCCTAAGGTGCTACAGAATTTCTTTATCTTCATATGCTAAAACAGCTACCACAATTCCCCCAAAATAAGACATTGCACTAGATCTTATTTTCAGGGGATGTCTTATTTTTCCATGAAGAAGAATTCACATTAAAAAAAAAAGAGGCATGCTTCCAAACAAAAACTTTGCTAGGTCTTAGTTTCAGGGGAGGGCTTACATTTAGCAATTCAGCAAAACCTGTACTAGGTCTTTTTTTTTCAGAGGATGTCTTATTTTAGGGGAAACAGGGTATCTCTCTGAATACTTATTTAGGTTTTTTGCACATATGCTCTCTGCCATCCCCTTTTCTTAATATTAACCTTGGGATATTTTTTATGTTTTAAAAAAACCCTGCACTTAAAAAAACCAGTTATACTGAGAATACGGCAGGCTACTTCCATCATTCTGCAAGTATCCAGCTGAATCTTGAATCTTGAATCTAATTAGGCAACCCTAAGCCATCTAAAATCAATGAGATTAAGTGTGCCTAACTCTGTCCAGGATCAGATGATGTGTATCCATTTATTTTCTCTGATCGTGCAGGAATAGTGAGTGCAATCTGCAGGAAAAAAAATTGTGTGTTGAAGTATTAATTATTCACTGTCCATTAACATCCCATCAATGATGCAGGAGAGCTGTTTTTATTTTATTTGTACATTCTTTTGATCATATCAGGCTCAAGGAACACCTTAGTTAATAAACTTTCATCAATACTCTGAGGGATTCTAGGAAAATATAGGTTGGTTCATGGGCAAAGGAGAAAAGAGTCATGAAAGGTTCTGTTCCTGTAAAATGAAAAGCCCCACAATTAAATTTCTAAACTTAGAATCATAGAATCATAGAATCACAGAGTTGAAAGAGACCACAAGGGCCATCCAGTCCAACCCCCTACCATGAAGGAACTCTCCATCAAAGCATCCCCGACAGATGGCCATCCAGCCTCTGCTTAAAGACCTCTAAGGAAAGAGACTCCACCACACTCCAAGAGTGTGTGTTCCACTGTAGAACACCCCTTACTGTCAGGAAGTTCCTCCTAAAGTTGAGGTGGAATCTCTTTTCCTCCAGTTTGCATCCATTGTTCCGAGTCCTGTTCTCTAGAGCAGCAGAAAACAAGCCTGCTCCCTCCTCAATGTGACATCCTTTCAAGTATTTAAACAGGGCTATCATATCACCTCTTAACCTTCTCTTCTTCAGGCTAAACATCCCCAGTTCCTTAAGTCGTTCCTCATAGGGCATGGTTTCCAGACCCTTCACCATTTTAGTCGCCCTCCTTTGGACACTCTCCAGTTTCTCCACATCCTTTTTGAATTGTGGTGCCCAGAACTGGACACAGTATTCCAGGTGGGGCCTGACCAAAGCAGAATAGAGTGGTACTATTACTTCCCTTGATCTAGACACTATACTTCTATTGATGCAGCCTAAAATTGCATTAGCCTTTTTAGCTGCTGCATTGCACTGTTGACTCATGTTCAACTTGTCAACTTCTATAATTTTTGCAGACTCCCTTTCTGTCAATGAAGCTTGCATATTTTTAATACCTCCAGAATCATAAGGCAGTAAAAACAAACAATAGGGATAACTACCCTAGACTTCAATAAAGAACAAATGAAAAGATACAAAAATAAATAAATGTTAACCAAGCAAATGGTATTTGTCTTTAATCAACAGAATGGCCAAGGAGGCTTCGGGCCAAAACAAGAGGAAAGCATGACACACATTCAGTTCATTTGAAGAGTACAATTAATTTTGAAATGATAGATCTTCAGTGACAGGTGGTGAGGCAGATCATTAGATGAAATTGCCAGCAGCAATTGTATTGCAACTGAGGGGGAAGGGAAAATCCCATCCCCATCCATAAGCACCTTTCAGCAGGAGGAATGTCAAGCATTTTTTTTAATTGCCTGGTCATCTTGTAGTGCACACTGACTTCAGTAGGAGTGGCTATTTGGGCAGGTAGGGGGAGATTTATTTCCATTTTCTATCCCCTCCCCCCCCCCCAATTTCTCCATATTCTAAATGGAAAAATTGAGAATTTAAAAATCTGAATGTGGGATAGGATTGCCATTCATCCTGGAAAACCTGGAAAATTCCAAATTAAAGGAACTAAAAATGTTCTGGGCAGCAAGGCCATTTGAAGCATTAAATATTTGATTTCTCCTCATCACAGGCCAATGGGTAGGTTAAAATTTGACAGTGGCAATGAAGCAGGAAACTGGGCAAGAAGATTGGCACTGGCAGGAGTCCCATCTCACCCTGTAGGCTCTGGTTGCTACTGTGCAAAACAAACAAACAGCTTCATTTATATACCACTTCATACCATCTAAGGAGTGTCTAAGCGGTTTACAACTGTAAGCTACTTGCCCCCAACAATCTGGGTACTCACTTTAGTGACCTCAGAAGGATGCAAGACTGAGTCCAGCTTGAGCCCTTTTGCTGGTCTTGAACTCGCAACCTTATGGTTTTGGGTGAGTGGCTGCAGTACAGGCATTTAACCACTGTGCCACCAGGGTTCCTGAAGCAAGCATAGCAGGTATAGCATTGCCACCTTGGAAGCTTTCGGCTCTTCACACCAGATAAGGGAAAAGAAGGAAAAAAGAGCTCTGAAGCAGAAGCGCAATGGTAGAAAAAAGTATAATAATTAATGTGTTGAATTTGCATAATCAGAATGCAAATTAATAATAGGCATAATGACATCACTAGGATGTGTGGACTGCACCAGGTGATACCCTAACAGCTACTTTTTGGCATAAACAAGCTATGGCATTCACCTGCTTCCTTTTAAAATACTTCCTTTTAAAATAATTTAAGAGATGGTGAAAGTGGGGGGAAGCTGAGGGGGAGGAGAAAGGAGAGGCCTCAGAATTTTTTAAAAATTAAAATTTCAAATTTCTAAAATATCAGAAATATCTTCATTATGTTTATGTAAATACATTTAGGTTGTGTGCATGATATTGTAATGTGAAGGTATAATTTTAATTTTGCTAGTTGTTTATGTCACAACTATTAGCATTACATGCAGTGGCACACGGGAGTTACAATTTATGAATAACATTAATGCAAAAAAGCATTACTAACAATTCTGTATAGTGTGAAATGGGAGATCAATGGAGGGGGGTGACACCAACCCCAGTGACACCACTGCATAACAATAATAATTTGCATAATATGCAAACTAGATGCTCAGATATGAGGGACTGGAGTATGACAACCCTAATTCAGAGAAACCAGAAACGAGAGATTTAGACTGCATCAACACAGCAGAATTAATGCAGGTTTGACAGTGGCTCAATGCTATGGAATTCTGAGATTCATAGCTCTGTGAGATATTTCCCCTTATCTGTCAGAGAGCTCTGGTTCCATAACAAACTACCAATCCTAGGATTCCACAGGATGGAGCAATGACACTAAGATCTAGGATTTTGGATCTGGAATTGTCTTGTTAGTTCAAACCAGAGTGCACTCATTTAATTAATGGAATTTACATAATTGCTGATTTGCCAAGTCGCCATTAATCCAGCGGGGCTAATCTTAAGATTTATATAGTCTTTTCATGAATTTATATAGTCTTTAATGATTTTTAGTTGTGTTAACTTTATATATTGCTTAATTGTCTTCTAAATAACCTTTATATTTATATTTTTATCAAGGTTTCTGAGTAGTTTTAAATCTGTATAGCTTTTTGCTATTGTTTTCATTAAAAATTATATACAGTTCTCTGTTATTTTACTTTGTATAAAGCATATGTACAAAATTTACATAGCTTTTAATCTGTGCCTTGGTGGCACAGTGGTTAAATGCCTGTACTGCAGCCACTCATTCACAAACCATAAGATTGCGAGTTCAATACCAGCAAAAGGGCTCAAGCTCGACTCAGGCTTGCATCTTTCTGAGGTCACTAAACTGAGTACTCAGATTGTTGGGGAAAATTAGCTTACATTTCTAAACCGCTTAGGGAGTGCTTAAATGCACTGCTAAGCAGTATAGAAATGTACTTGCTGCTACTTGCTACTTTTTACCATTTTGTGTCTCTGAACCTTCTTTCTATTTTTAATATACAAATTAGGTAACTTCCTAAAAAACTAAATACCTTTACCTATTTGCATTGACCAAAGGCAATAGGCATGCTATTCCTAGTATAGAAAATACCTTCTGTCAAATAAACATTAATGATGAGGAGCTTATTGGGTTTTTTAAAAATAGCATAAACCATATTGGTTACACAAGGATTTGAATGCAGAATTAATCACTGGAGAATTAAGAGTTAAGCATTCAAAGCATGGGAGGGATGAGAATTTTGTTGCCATTCATTTTGGATAAAAAATTATCAATGCTCACACATTTCTCCATATTTATTGTGTGGGGGGGGGGGCCTTGCAATAAAAAGAAATTAAAACATGATACCAATGAGAAGTGATAGACTTTGACTATCCAGGCTCACAGTTCTTAAAAAGTCCAGGTTGATTTTCTGTGCATTTGCCTGTGCTAGTGTTGACTAGACAAACTAAATACCTTAAAGGCACAAGATCCTGTCTAATTGTGAAAGCTAAGTAGGGTCAAATCTGGTTAGTAATTGGATGAGAGATCCACCAACAAAATACCAGATGCCTTCAGAAAAGGGAATTGGCAAAACCACCTCTGAGCATTCCTTGCCTAAGAAAACACTATCAAATAGGTAAGTCAGCAGGTGACTTGAAGGCATAGACACACACGTGTTGAATAAGGTTTCTCTCCCCACCCTAAGAGGCTCATCATAGTGATAGAACCCCTATCCAGGCTGACACCACCATACCAACCCATCAGCTCCTATCACTCACCTTGACTTCTCACCCTAAAAATCAATCCCTAGAGGTGGCACTCAGGCCTCAAGAGGATCATTACCTTGGGACAAGCACCTGTGTTGATCAGTAGGTCCAATTTTGAGAAGTTGCAGCAGCCTGCTCTATTTTCAGGTATAATGAGATGATAGAATTCTATGGTTTAGACCAGTGGTCCCCAAACTGTGCTCTTTAAGGGATTTTGGACGTCAGGTCCCAGAATCCCAGGCTATTGGCCAACATGGCTCAGTTTTATGGGAGCTGAAATCCAAAATCTCTTAAAGGCACAGTTTGGGGACCACTGCAACAAAGAGGGGAAGAGTCAGTCTTTATGTAGAAAGATATCCTTTCAAATAGAACACATTCTCCCCTCAGTCTTATGTGGTGCAGTCCATTCCACCCCTGCAAAATTTCGTCCATCCCATGCCATGGACCAATCCTGACTGAAAGATTTTTATCAGTTCTGACAGCTGCTACTGTCCATTCATGAAGTATCTCACATCCAACCTTCTCCAAAGTCCAATACTACCACCACTGGTTGTTGGTAGCTTCCGTGCCAACAAGATGGAAAATCTGCTCTAGAGTTAGATCTGAACTATAAAGGAGGTAGAGTTTGGCACCTTGGATAGCTCTTTAAAGTTCAGACTGAAGACTGGAATAGATTCACCACCTCACAAAAAAGGAAGCCACCAGCCATGGACATACAACTACTTGGGGGCAAACTGTAAGTTATTTTACATATGGAGCTATAAAGAGATCCAGTTTGAGAGCAAAAGGAATGGTAGTTCTATTATTTCTTCCACTCTCTGGCCCCATTCTTGACCATCTTTGGAAATGCAAGGTATCTGATGCAGAGGAGTTGGATTGCAAGGAATTTATGTCTCCAAAGGATGCTTCCTCCTTGAGTTTGATAAGTGAACTGCCATGACTTTTACACTTTTTGAATCCTATGATTTCTCATATTTCTAATTTTAGATTAAGTTTTCAAAATCTGATATTTTCTCACTCTTAAATTTGTTGCATACTGAACATTGGAATTTTTGTTAGTTTTCATGAACATTTTTACATTTCTTGATTCACATTTCACAAAATGCATACATTCTTGACTGTTCTTCTTTACTCGTATACGCATTTCTGTGGACATATACATATGTGTGCCTGGATAATTTCATTGCAAAATCTGGAGAAGTGGAGCATTTTGAACAATGCCTGAGTTTTAGTGCATAAAGGGATTCAAAGGTGTGAGATTAAATAAATCTACATTAAAATGCAAGCAGACCAAATTTCTTCCACATCCCTATTCATGACAGTACATTATCTCAGTAATCTTTGCACGAGAAGAGCACTCTCTGGTCAAAAGCACTGTATATTGGTTTCTTCATTTTTTTAAAATATACAATTCTCCTTCAGGGAAATATCTTTCTAAATTTGGATATGACAAAGTTTTAAAAACCAAAGGTTAGAAATCTAGCCTATGTAACCCTAGTAAGGAGGGGGGCATGGTTTACCTGCTTTAGAGAGAAATTTCCATGTTTAAAGCATGGACTCATTTTCTTATGCACCAGCTCCCTCTAGCACCACATTTAGATCAATCTTTCACTGAGGGAAAGCAGTATTTCCTTTTGAAGACAGAGAATGTTCTAGTGCATTGTGTGTGTGGGGGGGGGGGTGGTAATCTATAAAAGTTAACACAATCCATAGGGGAAACTTTTAGAAATGCCATATAGATTGAATTTATCTTTCTGGTTACTCAACAGCTAGTCAAAAACTTACATATAATGCAACTTTTCTCACAGATAGGCTGTATGAGTTTCACAAACCAGGTGGCTGCCATTTCAAAAGCCACTTAGAAAAGCCTTTGTTCAGCAATAGCTGCCTAGAGGGAGCCATTTTGTGAAGAGCAGCAGCTCACATGGTGGATCAGCTCTCACCATGTTATTTTCTCTCCATTCTACTGCAAGGCTTCAATATATTGACACTTATGTGGAGAGAGAGGCAGAAACTTTTTCAGTCTTTTTCTGAAATAGCTTTTATTTGCCACAGTAAGATCAACAAGTAAACAAAGCTTCACCATAAAACCTAGGATGCATCTACACTGTAGAAATAATGCAGTTTTGCACCACTTTAACAGCCATGGCTCCATCCTCCAGAATCCTGGGATTTGTAGTTTTATGAGACACCAGCACTCTGGAAGAGAAAGCTAATGACCTTGTAAAACCACAAACCCCAGGATTTCACAGGATGGAGCTACAGCCCTTAAAGTGGTGTCAAACAGCATTATTTCTACAATGTAGATGCATCCCCAGACATGAACAGAATTTTCTTGGAGACACAACAATTGCCAGAATGCCCGGAAGTATATACAGTGTGAATAAGTGAATTTACACTGTACATACTTCTTAGCTCATGTTCGTAGGATTTAGGTTGCATGGGAATCTAGTGTCTAGTGTCTAGATCAAGGGAAGTAATAGTGCCACTCTATTCTGCATTGGTCAGGCCCCACCTGGAATACTGTGTCCAGTTCTGGGCACCACAATTCAAAAAGGATGTGGAGAAACTGGAGCGTGTCCAAAGGAGGGCGACTAAAATGGTGAAGGGTCTGGAAACCTTGCCTATGAAGAACGCCTTAGGGAGCTGGGGATGTTTAGCCTGGAGAAGAGAAGATTAAGAGGTGATATGATAGCCCTGTTTAAATACTTGAAGGGATGTCACATTGAGGAGAGAGCAAGCTTATTTTCTGCTGCTCCAGAGAGCAGGACTCGGAACAATGGATGCAAACTGCAGGAAAAAAGATTCCACCTCAACATTAGGAAGAACTTCCTGACAGTAAGGGCTGTTCGACAGTGGAACACACTCCCTCGGAGTGTGGTGGAGTCTCCTTCCTTAGAGGTCTTTAAGCAGAGGCTGGATGGCCATCTGTCGGGTATGCTTTGATTGGGAGTTCCTGCATGGCAGGGGTTTGGACTGGATGGCCCTTGTGGTCTCTTCCTACTCCACACTGGGAGAAAGGTGGAATATTAGATGATTGATTGATAGATATCTGGATGGATAGTTATACCTAGATGAGGTGTCCAATAACTCCGTTGTTGCCACTTTACTGGATGACTTTCAATCTGTGAGTACTGAGGATGTGGACAAGCTCCTTGGAAGTATGAGGAAGGCGACTTGCCCTCTCGATTCTTGTCCATCTAGGATGGTTGTCCAAGGGGGGCAAGCACTGAGGGCATGCCTTTGGGATGCAATCAATGCATCTGTCAGGGAGGGTTCTCTACCATCTTGTCTGAAGGCGGCGGCTGTCAGGCCCCTCCCTGGACAGGGACAACTACAGACCAGTATCCCTGCTCCCATTTTTGAGCAAGGTGATTGAGAGAGCAGTCTCTCCAGGTTGTCTTGGATGAAACCGATTATCTTGATCCATTTCAAACTGGCTTCAGGACAGGACATGGAGTTGAGTCTGCCATGGTCACTCTGGCCGATGACCTCCGCCTGAGTATAGACAGGGGTAGTGTGACCCTGCTGGTGCTCTTGGATCTCTCAGCAGTCTTTGATACTGTAGACCATTCCATCCTTTTGAGTCGGCTGAGGGAGGTGGGGATCAGAGGCACCGCACTCCAGTGGTTCTGGTCCTTTCTCTCTGGTAGATCCCAAAGGGTGAGGTTCGGGGACAGTTGCTCCTCAAAGATTAAGCTTAATTGTGGTGTCCCTCAGGACGCCATCCTGTCCTCGATGCTGTTTAACATCTATATGAAGCCACTGGGTGAGATCATTCGGAGGCATGGAGCTCAGTGTCTTCAGTATGCTGATGGCACTCAGATATATCTCTCCATGACAAGATCATCGGCCCAGACTTCAGATGGCATCTCTCCTCTCAATGACTGTCTTGTGGCAGTAATGGATTGGATGAGGGAAAACAGATTGAAACTAAATCCAGACAAAACAGAGGTACTAGCAGTTACAGGACCAAACCGGGTTTGGGAATACAACTCCCGGTCCTAGACGGAGTCACACTCTCCTCGAAGGACTCTGTTTGCAGTCTGGGGGTACTCCTAGACTCGTCTCTCCACATGACTAGTCAGGTGAACATGACGGTCAGGAATGCCGGTTATCAGCTTCGGCTGATACGCCAGCTGCGCCCTTTCCTGGACTCAAAGGACCTGAAACAAAAAACAAACAAACAGCTTCATTTATATACCGCTTCATACCCTTAAGGAGTGTCTAAGCGGTTTACAACTGTAAGCTATTTGCCCCCCAACAATCTGGGTATTCATTTTAGCGACCTCGGAAGGATGCAAGCCTGAGTCAAGCTTCAGCCCTTTGCTGGTCTTGAACTCGCCACCTTATGGTTTTGAGTGAGTGGCTGCAGTACAGGCACTTATCCACTGCGCCACCAGGACTGTTTTACCTGGAATCTGTTTCTGGGTTAAGCACAAGGGTAGCCCCATGTAGAGCGCTTTGATAACCTCACGACTGGATTTCTGATTAATGCGCTCTACATGGAGCTACCCTTGTGCTTAACCCAGAAACTTCAGCTAGTACAAAACATGGCAGCCAGGCTTATCTCGGGAACATCAAGGAGAGAGCACATAACACTGGTGCTCAAGTCTCTCCAATGGCTGCCGATTAGTTTCTGGGCACAGTACAAGGTCTTGGTTTGAAGCTTTAAAGTCTTACATGGCTTGGGTCCATCTTATCTCAGGGACTGCCTCTTCCCATACGACACCCCCCCCCCCCCACACACACACACTTCGGTCCTCTGGGAGGAATCTGCTACAGCCTATGAAAACTAGGTTGGCGCAGACCTCCCAGAGGACCTTCTCTGCTGCCGCTCCCAGGCTATGGAATGACCTGCCGGATGAGATGTGTCTTATTACATCCCTTGATTGCTTTTAAAAAGCCATAAAGACGTATATCTTCCAGCAGGCCTTCCCAGAGACCCCTTAACCCCCGCTCTGTTGCTGGATCACATCCCCTCCCTCCAGCTTTTAACATCTTGACTCTTGATGTCCATGCAATGATTGTTATTTTACATTGCTATATTTTTAAATGTGTTTGCTTTTAATTCTGATGCTAGTTTAATTTAATTTTAAGAGGTGGGTGGTTGGGTTTGGGTCATTGAAACTGCTTTACTTTGTGCTTTTTAATTATTGTAACCCACTCCGATTGGTCTAACAGAAGAGCGGGCTATAAATAAAATTTTATCATTATATAATAATTCAGTAATTTCTTATTCTCCATACTCTCTTTCTTTGGGTGTCTCTGGACCATAGCCAACAGTCGGAGGAGAAACCCTGTGCATGCAAGCTTTGTCAATGGTCCCCATGGGTGGAACTGGGAGAAGCTATGAAGTATAGTGGATCAAGAGGACCCTCATATTGCCCCTGTCTCTCTCTTCCAAATCCTCATATTAATGGTTAAGGTCTGTGTTTGGCTGAATGCAGCTTCAGTTGTCTTCACTGTCAGGAACTGCACACAATTACCATTTCCAACTCTGCAGAAAACTGTGATGACCTTCATCTAAAAGGTGTTGTTGCCTCTCTCCAGACCTTACCCCCATGGAAGAAATAGGAAGAAATACTTTGGATCATAAAACAGTTTTGATTAGGACTAAAATAACACCTACTAAGACCTAAGCCAACCCAAGATAGTTTTTTGTGGGGCTTTCAGGCTATGTGGCCATGTTCTAAACTAGTTCCTTTCTGATGTTTTGCCAGCATCTATGGCTGGCATCTTCATTCTCTGAAGATGCCAGCCACAGATACTGGCAAAACGTCAGAAAGGAACTCTTCTAGAACATGGCCACATAGTCTGAAAGCCCCACAAAAAAACTATGGATGCTAGCCATGAAAGCCTTCAACTCCACAACCCAAGATATTTTCCTGCCTAGGACAAAGCAGCAGTTAACACCATCTCCCCCATAAACACACATACAAGTCATGATGCTGAGCAGCCAAAGCCAGACAGGTTACTCAGGCATCTGAGGGAGAAAATCTCTACAAGGACTTCTTCACTCATCTGTCAGAAAATAATGCAATACTAGGAAATTAAATTACCAATAAAGCACAGCCCTTTCATGACACCCAAAATCTGTTGTATTGAAGTGGTCATCTAACTTTGCTTCATGTTAGCATCTGCACTGGCTAAAAAAATCTTGTACTATTTTTTCCCTTCAGATATCACTTTCTATTACTGACTTCTAATATGTTTGGAACTACATAAATCTTGGGGAATCATTCATTCATTTTTGAACACTTTTGTGATAGCAGCAAAAGTACTCAAGGTGAAATACAAACCATCTAAAATCCTCAAAGCAGAGTTGTCAAGCTCCTGTACTTTTAATGGTTCGTAGAAGAGGAAATGTCAGCAGGTGTTGCATGTTGTCCCTTATGGCTGGAAAGGAGATTCCAGTTTGTCTGATTAGCCCTGATTGACTGAAGAGTATGAATATTGATGAAAATGTGAGTGTGTTTCTTCATACCTTCAAGACCAAGAAACATGGCATGTATGTTAAAGTGCCCCTGGAAGTGTGTATCTCATAGTTAGTGTGTTTTTAAAATGAATTAAATTAAATTAAATTTACCCCACTGCTATTTTGGGGGACCAAATTGCCTCCACTGCTATTTTGGGGGAGAACTGTAAAGAACAGGGAAAAGCTATATGGACACCAGAATAGTGATGGGTGTAGAGAGAAACCAGTGAGAAATAAAAGGCAGAGGAACAGAGGAAGAGCATTGGGAAAATGAGAGAACATGGGGTAGGGGAGAGACTAATGGGTACCTAGATGAAGCTGACACCCGTTAAACAAACACCCGGGGAAAGGAAAAGAAAAATCAAGGAAAAATAACTGTGGGGAGAAGAGAAACAAAACAGCAGTTGGGGCAGATGATATGGAAGACTACACAATTTCTTAACCCAGACAGAACTGGCATAGGTTAAATGAGTGCTAGGGTGGAGGGACAGAAAGACCAGTGAGATACAAAAAGAGGAGGAAAGAAGAGAAGAAAAATCTCTAGAGTTGGGGGGGGGGGACCTGCTGCTGCTGCTACTTATACATTATTTATAGAGTTATAAGGACTGGGTGAATATGAAGAATGGTTGTATGAATCATCTTGCAAATATTTTTGCAAAGTTAAATATCAGGAGATGGTTCTCAGGGGCAATAAATCCTCATTCTTGGGTTTGTGCAATATGAACCACAATATATATTCTTGATTCCATTGGGGTCACATTTATTTCATTATATATTGGGAAGCCTTAGGGCAGGCTTAATGTGCTGGTGAAAATTTGAGCTTAGGCTTCACCATTTTATCTTCCTGAAGTGTGTGACAGTACTCTGTACTATACAGTGAGCAAATGGACTTTGAATGTGTTTTGTAAAGTGGTGGAACAGGTGGTTCCCCCCCCCCCCCCACATCTATTTACAACATCTGTAAAACATTTGCCATTTCAATAGCTGCTCCCAAGATGAACTGCTACAGTAATTGCCTTCAATGGCTTGAATTTTTACTGATTTCCAAATTTCTCTCATATTCTCAGTTCCTCTTTCCACAAGTGCTACTGCAGCTGCTGTGTCTAAGGGAATCAAATATCATTTTGGTTTTGCATAGAAAGGAACAAAAGGAAAACGGGACACCAGAGTAACTTTTCTGTCAAAGCAAAATACTTCTTCTCATATTTGAAAAAGTGGATATTCAGAGCAAGCCTCCATCAGTAGAATTCAATGGTTGTTGTGATTAGGAATAGACAACTGCATTTCTAACAGTTAGTCAAACTGTTAGTGGGCTGAAATCTACTGTAGTCTGATCCATATCTGAGGTCAGATGTAATCAGACTATAGGTAGGTCATATATTGTAGAATAACAAGTTGCCAAAAATTTAGTCTACTGTTTTCTGTTGGTCTACTACCAGATATACATGTGAGTAGTCATGGGAAAGAACTGTATATATTAAACAGATATTTTCCATACTTGGGCTCAATCAAAGTGAGGACTGTGGTCAAGAAATCAGAAGAAGACTTGCACTTGGAAGAGCAGCTGTGAAGGAACTAGACAAGATCCTGAAGTGTAAAAGTTTAACACTGAATATTAAAGTTAAGTTTGTACATGCCATCATATTCCCCATTTCTCTGTATAACTATGAAGCCTAGGCCATGAAGAAAGCTGATAGGAAGATCAGCTCATTTGAAATTTGGTGCCAGAGGAGAGTTCTATGGATACTATGGACTGCTAAAAAGACCAATAATGGATCTTAGAGATAATCAGCCCTGAACTCTCTAGAAGTAAAGATGCCTAAACTGAGGCAAAGATGACTAAACTGAGGCTGTTATAATTTGGACATATCATGAGAAGAAAGGACTCACTAGAAAAGATAATAATACTTGGTAAAGTTGTAGGCAAAAGGAAAAAAGGAAGGCCTATACCAGATGAATAGATCCAATCAGAGGAACCATGGCCAAGAATCTGCAAGAGTTAAGCAGGATGGTTAAAGATTGGGTGAGCTGGAGGTCTCTTGTTACACCATGGGTTGAAGGCAGTTAACAACAACAGAAAAACAAAACATCTCCAAAATACCCTATCTTCTACCACTCTGCTCATTTCCTGCAGGCTCAGTCCTGTTGCCTCCCTGATTGAGTCTAACTATCTGTCATGTAATCTTTCTCTTTTTCTATTGTGTTCCACCTTCCCTATCATCATTTTCTTTTCTAGTGAATCATGCCATCTCATGATGTGGCCAAAGTACAACAGTCTCAATTTGATCACTCTGGCTTCCAGAGAGAGTTCAGGCTTGAACTGTACTTAGACCCATTTGTTTGACGTTTTCATTGCCCATGGTATCCTTAGCACTCTCCTCCAGTACCAAATCACAAGTGAGTTGATTTTCTTTTTGTTTTCTTTATTGTCAAGTGTCACATCTGTACATCGTGCTTGGAAACACCATGGCTTGGATGATCCTAACTTTAGTGTTCAGTGTCATATCTTTGCACTTTAGGATATAAATATTTATGTGCCTTTAAATCAACTCTGAGGATCTTCTTGGCAAGATTTATTCAGAGGACGTTTGTCATGTGATTTGCCTAAGTGTGACCAATGGGTTTTCATAGTTGAATGGAGATTTAGATCCTGGTTTCCAGGAGTCCTAGTCCAGTGTTCAAACCACTACATCACACTGGCTCATGTGCAAAATATATGTTGCCCAAAAACTTATGTCTTTTGGGAAGGGAGGGAAATCAGTTTCTTTCTCTTTGCAAAATGAAGCACATGGGTAGGAAGCATTAAATAATAGGTTGGTTAATGGCACAAAAGACACAGAAATTTAGTGATTTTACTTCTGCTAGTGGACTCCAGAGGCCTAAAACTTCATTGGCACAAAAATTAACTCTTGCAAAACTTTGTGAAAACTTCTTCTTGGTCCCCAAATAACACTTTAAGACAGAAAACAGCATGTTGTATGAAATAATACTTTTTTCAAACACTTTTTTGTTGCTAAAACATCCTAAATTTCAAAACGATTTTGTGACAACTTGTTATTTTTACAGAGTAGTGTCTCAATGTTTTGAGATATCATTCTCATCAAGGATGAGATAATTTCTGAGTATTGTTAATTCATGCAACAAAGTGATAGTTATCACGTTTCCCCATTTTGAACATTTGATAGAAAATTGTGTACATTTTATAGAAATGTGCAAAATCCAGACTTGAGTATATGAAAAATATCTCCAAGACTGGAAAAACAAATCTCATCATCATGTGAAAAGAATTTTTTGTGGAAACTGAGAGTGAGAATGAACAAAGTCAGGTTTTACATCCTGAGTACTAAACAGCCCATGGCAAGTGAAAATCTTCAACCATCATGCTAGGGAATGCTGGGGAATGTCATTTGGCCTGCCTTTACAAGCAAACTGAGCTACATTTCACTTCCATGACTAATACACAGATTGTAACACAATTAGCCTTTAGAATTTGAAAGGAAATTCCCAGTTCAAAAAAGACATACAAAATGAACATTTCATGTCAGATTGTACAAAGAAAATCATAGGTTGGAGAAGGTGTGTAAGAAATCTGGGGGAGAAGGATGAAAAAAGATTTAAATGCAGCCTTTCTGTGTGATTTGAGACAAAACTTGTAGAAAACAGTATGGAATGGATTTGCAACTGAATATGTGAAAAATGGATACAGGTTAAAAACAGAGTGAACCTCTGTTCCACCCATAATTATAAGACAAGAGACAGAAACTCCACAACCAGGAGAGGATTCTGCCATCACGGAGGTCATGAGCCTTAAGAACAGATGACACAGCAAGAGATGTTTCTGTGGCTGGCTACTCCCTGTGGCTTTAAAAGTTTTCTCTTCCTTCTTTTGACTGAAGACGCCACCTCACACAGCTAACCAGGAAGCTTTCTATCTCAGACTAAGTCAATTTCTGAAGAATGGAGCATAGCCTCTTTGAGATCTAACAGTGTCTCTATTAGGGATGATACTAACTTTAACTCATTTAAACCCACAGTTGGCCCCAGTGCTTGAGCTTCAAAATGATACTTCTTAAATTACAGTTCCCAGAACAATACAGTAAGTGGAGACACTGGATAAGCTGGCTGGGGGATTCTTAAAACTGTAGACCCAAATCTCTGGCCAGATTTTGGCTGGAGTAACAATCTCCTATTCTGTTGTTCTTGTCCTTATATATATGAACTGTCTTTCTGTTAACTGCCTTCAAGCTGACCTGAACTCATGGTGACCCTATGAATTAGACACTTCGAAAGACACCTATTCTCAACAACTGTGTTCAGGTCAGACCCATGTCCTCCTTAACTAAGTCCATTTATCTGGTATGTGATCTTGGTCTCTTCCTACTGCCTTCTGTCTTTCCAAGCATTATACACTTTTCTAATTAATCAATGCCTTCTCATGATGTCTCCAAAATACAACAGACTTAATTTAGTCATCATGTCTTCTAGGGAGTATTCAGGATTAATTTGTCCTATGACCCATTTGTTTGCATTTTTAGCCACCCATAGTATCTGCAGAGCTCAAATGAGTTAATTTTCTTTCTATCAGCTTTCCTGATTGTCCAGCTTTTACATCTATAAATGGCGATGGGAATATAATGGTATGGATAATCCTAACTTTAGTGTTCTGTTGTATATCTTTGTAATTCAGGATCTTATCTAGTTCTTTTGTAGCTGCCCTTGCCAGTCCTAGTATTCTGCATTCTTGACTGCAATCTCCTTTCTGATCAGTTATTGATCCAATGTACAGGAAATCTTTTAACTATTTCAATTTCCTGATTGTCTACATGGAATATATGTAACTCCTCTATGGTCATTATTTTGGTTGTCTGAAAGATTCAACAGTAAGTCTACCTTAGTTTTCCCTAATAATTGTATACAGAATTCACTGTAAACTTTTCCCAGCTCTACTTTGAGCTGTCCGTGGTATTATCCTTGTCAAATTATTTTCTCACATTGCTCTTCTCTCTGTGGACTCTGCCTGCAACAGGACATGACTGGTATTATGGGCAATTGTCTACCCTTTGAATTTCAGAGCTTTGAATCACACGCTCCCCCAAAAAAACTGAAAATGTGGGACAATTGCACTATTTTGCCAGTGGCAAAAATCAGTAGACTTGTTGGGATATTTTTCCAAGAAAGAAAACTGTAAATGGAAAATGATGGAATTTGATGAATTGTTCACTACTGTGGAATTGACAACGGCATGGGTCCAAAACACTGCAGAAATAAGCCAGCCAAATCTGTGAAATTGAAGGCTTTCATGGTAGGCATCCATAGTGTTTTGTGGGGGTTTTTTTTGGGGGGGGGGGCTATATTGCCATGTTCTAGATGAGTTTATTTCTAATGTTTCGCCAGCATCTGTGGCTGGCATCTTCAGAGAATGCTGGGATGGAAAAGAGTTGGAGATGTGTGTGTGTGTGTATGTTTGTGCGCTCACACACACACACACACACACATACACATACACACATACTGTGTGACCCTGGGTAGGGAGGAGTGACTTCCATGTCAATCTGTGTATTGTTCTGTTGTTGAATGGCAAGGCCTCAGGGTGGGAGGATATGCAAAGAGGATTAGTGCCTGCTAATTGGTGATCATTATCTGCCAGGGAAGCTCCAGACCCTGGGTGGTTTCTCATTTGCATTTGCCTGTCCTGATTTTGGTGTTTTTCAGAACTGGTAGCCAAACTTTGTTCACTTTAAGGGTTTCTTCTTTCCGGTTAAAATTATCCAGATGTTTATGGATTTCAGTGGCTTCTCTGTGCATTCTAACATGATAGATGTTGGCATGACCCAGAATTTCAGTGTTATCAAACAGTATTTTATGCCCAGGATGGTTTATAACGTGTTCTGCTACTGCTGATTTTTCCGGCTGGCTTAGTCTGCAGTGTTTCTCATGTTCATTGATTCATGTTTGTATGCTGCGTTTGGTGGTCCTTATGTAGACTTGTCCACAGCTGCACAGTATGCGGTAAACTCCTGCAGCTGTGAGAGGGTCTCTCTTGTCCTTTGCTGAGTGCCCCATTTGCTGGATTTTCTTGGTTGGTTTGTAAACCACTTGGAGGTTGTGTTTCTTCACCTTTAGGGAATTCTGGGAACAGAAGTTCTGTGAGACATTTATTCTTCTCTATATCTGGGGTGCCATAATAAACTAAAATTCCCAGGATTCCCTAGCACATAGTTAGGGCAGTTAAAGCAGTTCCAAACTACATTATTTCTGCAGTGTTTTTGATCTTAGACAGACTACATTATAGTTCTACTTCTGCATAGATTCTGCATCAAAAAGTGAATCCAGGTGATGAAAATTATACACTCTACTCAACAAGGTCCAGGAAAATTTGGCAAATAATACAAAAATGCTATGGTCAAGATCCTACATTGTGCCTTCTGCTAAATACCAATATTGTGCAACTGACTGTGTGTCTGCCAATCTGTTTGCATATTGCTTCATTGTGCAATGTACAATTCACAGGGGCTCTTGTGAAAAGCCTTTTGGCCATTGTGAGAGACAGTAGTTGGTGTTCCATATCTAGAGCTGTATGCAAAAATCTAGAATTACTGTCTCCACTACAATGTAACCCTTTTCATGGTGAGAATAATGGTAAGTCTTGAATCTGGTCAATGTAGATGGTTGGGCATTTCACTGGGTTCTTACACACACGCACGCACACACACACATATATATATACCAACATAAGCAACGTTCTTCATGAGCAGGTTGGAAAGAGTTTGAGATTTATTTATTTATTTAAAGATGAATGTGAAACAAAGAGAAACTGTCAGGTTCATCATTCCCCCCTGAGCAAGATGGAAAATGACTTGATTTGGAGGGGAAAAGAATAAGTTAGAAAACAAAAATGACATCCATCCATCCTTATATAAGAGGCAGAGTGGAAAATATAAATATGATTCAAGTATGTGGTGTGCACGCATCTATGATCCATCATATCTCTTGAAATTACATTGCTTTCAACCTACTGTCTAGACACAACTTGAACAAGTTGCTCTGTGGGGGGTGGGAGGAACCATAGGTCTCAGAGTCTCTCAGTATCACTGCTAGCCATCCTGGCTGGGAGACTGTGAGAGTTGCAATCCAACAGAACTAACTTTTCCAAGTGCTGTGTCTGTTTCTAGCAGAGCAAATCGTTTGCTCTCAGGATTATTTAAATTCACCTTCACAAGCCTGCTACTGAAAGATATATACATGACATATAGTCATTGAAATTGTAAGTGGAACCTTCTGAATGCAAATAGCATATTATGAAGCTTGTGGAGACAAGCCATAAACAAGTGTAGTTTGGCAAGTTAACCTTTTGCGGTTTCCCTCCACCATCCACCCACCTCTTTTTAAAAGGAGGAAAAATCCTAAACGCTTTTAAACTGGTCTCCAGGCTGCACTAAGATGTGGTTTCTGATCAATTAGAGGAAGGAGAGAGGGAGGCCTTGCTTCATGCCAGCCAAATTGCAATGAAGATTTAAGCATCTCTCTGTCTAGAGAAATATTAAGCAGCTGCATCCAAGGCTTGTGCTTGTAATAAATGAGAGAACATGAGAATAACATTCCCTCTGCATCAATTCTTTCCATAACGGCAGACATTTGAATGCTGAACTGAAGAATCTTACTCATGCATTGAGGACAAATGGATCCAAAAGCCCCAGAACTGTTGCTGCTTTATGTGTTGAATCTCACACCTGTATATAGGGAGCACCGTCAAAATGGCTTTTTTTTTCTTTTTGCTTCACCATCTTGCTTGATAGTTGTGAAGTTGGACTGTTCCACTCAATCACTGCTTCAGGATGTGAAAGCACCGGTGAAATATGCCTGCTGTGTGGGGGAAGGAGTAAGGATGAATCAGAATTCCTGGGTTTCACAGCTCTGAGACAAAATGATATAGAGAAGATGACAGACAGGGTATCACAAATGGGAGTAGTCATTTGAAAACCCAAATAAAATACATCTGTTGTGTTCAAAATGGAATGTTGTGCCCCACAGTCCTCTCAATATTTATTACTGTATTTTTTCCCCATTGTGAACATTGCTTAGTGCTTAGAGTCACTACTTGGCTCTTACGGGGCTAAGTAATGTTGGCACTACTTCATGGGCACTATTTCATGCCTGGAAAAGTTACTTTCTTGACTGCAGCTCCCAGAACCTCCCAGCCAGTAATTCTGAGTGTTTTCTGGCCAGTTGTCATGCTGGCAGCAGGATTCTGCGACTGGAGATAACAGTTCCAAAAGTATCCCCACCACCACCTATGTTACTTCTTTAGCCTTTTATATCGCATGGATATATTTAAGTTAATAAAACAGTACACATGTATAAAAAAGATGGCATGACACATAAATAAAAACAGATTATTCTGAATGGCAACAGAAGATCCATGCACTCTTAGCCCTTTACCAGAAGCCTGGATCATCCTTGGGGCACCATCTGGAAATTTAGGATGCACAGTTGGGAAATTCCAAGCTGGCAGTACACCTAATACATAAAACAAGCCTATTTCCCTTATTTTCCTCACTAGCTTCCTTTAGTGTTACCATTCCTACTCCTGCAAGAATGTCAAAAGTAATTTAGTTTTGTTCAGTACAGAAAATGAATGAGGAAGAACAAGGGGAAAATGAGTAGATATAACTGTTTTCTGTCACCACTAGAGACAGTTCTATCACTACTGGGACAAAGAATATGTGCTTATCAGAGGTTTGTAGTCCTTTAAAAAAAAGTCAACCAGGGTTTGTTTCTGTATATCTTGTTTACACAGATCTGTTGCTCAGGTGTAAAAACAATGTAAACTATGAAGCAGTTTAGAGCCACATCCTTAAATTCACTCAGCAGTGGGTAGCATCATTGAGCACAGTGAGATCTGCTTCAATGTAAACTTGAATTATTCTTTAGGTTATGCAGCTCAAATGACAAAATGTACCACTTTATACAGTTTTAAGAAAAGTAAAATCTCCCACATCACATTGAGGGAAGTGTAGCATTTCAACTTCATCATTCCTCAACAGGGTTTTGTAGTTCATCACAGATCACGCGATGATCTACCTGCATTAATGGTACGTATTATTGTAAATAAATACTTATTATTTTAAATGTATACAGTGCCTATTTAAGGCTGCAATCCTATGCAGTCCACACACCCCCCACCCCTTTTTTTAAGCAATCAATCTCTTTTAGAGGAGAAAAGTAAAGTTTTCTAAGATTGTGGAACAGCTCCTAGGTAAATCCTAGGAAGGAGGAATTGATGGCAAGGCACTCTGCAGGCACAGCCATCTCCCCACTGCCTCACTGCTCCTGCGTTTGAATGTTCACTGCTGGTGTCTATAAGATGTGCCACTCACTTCAGCAAGATCTGTCACTCCCTGAGAGATGTGTTTCTGTGTTAAAGACTCTTCATGCTGTTTTCAAAGAGACAAGGAATGGGCAATGTTTAGGAAGAGGTTTGTTATTTGGTTAATTTAAGGAGGGGAGGAAGAGGAGAGAGAATTGTATATTTTAGGTTGAGATGAGTATGGTCTAGAGCCCATTGCCTTTCAATGACTGCACCGTCTGGTTGCAGGGGAGAGGGGGAGGGAGAGGCATCTTTTGTTCTAGGAAATTATTTTCCTTTTCACAGTTTCCCACAACACTCAGAACAGCTGGAGATAAAGAAAGAGCTTGAAGGGAGAGTGATATACTGCCAGAGCTGCTGGTGAGATGCTTGAAGCCTTAGACAAAAGTGTCTTGAAATGGAACTTTCTGAGCCATTTCATCTTAAGACCTCCGCCTCCATTTTTTTGTGACTTTTGTTATATTTGGTACCATTTTTTCTTCAAAGATCATCACTATTTTTCCCATCAAGAGCAAAAGGGAGGGGGGATTTCTCTCTCTGGTTAAAAGCTTTCACTTGCTGACACCAAAAACAAAAACCCACTAGTGAGGCTGTTTAGAAGAGACAGGATGAGCTTTGTTCTGCTCCTTCTCTGGCAGGTGAAGCAAAAACAAAAACAAAAAAAATCTCAACACTTACAGATATTGAAAGTATTTCACACATTCACATACAGGGAAGTGGTGACAGAGGAAAAAAGAAAGAGGAGCAGAGAACAACTTGGGAAAGTTATGTTATTGGACAACAACTCCCATTATGCCCCAGCCAGCAGGAGATTTTGACTGAACATTAGAAGGAACCCGTTGACAATAACGAGCAGTTTGACAATGAAACCTATTGCCTAGAGAGGTGGTGAGGTCTCCTCTGGAGGTCTTTAAAATAGAGACTGGGCAGTTACCTGCTGGGAATACTATAACTAGAGATTGTGCATTGAGCACAGAGTTGAGCTTGATGGACCATGAAGCCCCTTCCAGCAATATGACTGTATGATTCTATTCTATGATTCTTTGCAGAAAACAATATTTCTTTGCAGAAAGCAGGTTACCTGAACAGAAAACATCTGTATGTGGTCAGAAACATGATTTTCTATTCAGGAATTTTTTTTTTCCTGTGCAAAAATTTTGTTCTCTGCAGAGAAAATGCAGGAAACTTGTTTTGATTTTCAGTACAAAATGATACAAGTGCATTTGTGTGTGTACAGAATAAGTCCTGAACTGTGACATTTTCACCCCATCCAGGATTCTCCTCTTCATTGTTTCCTGACACTTAAGAAATCCCCTTTTCAACATTTGTTGGAGAATTTTTTTGTGGAGGGAATATTCTTTTTATTACTACCTTTTCTCTCCCTCTTGATCTGGCTTATCTTAGCTGCCAAAGGAAGTTGTTGGGGAAAAATGTACCCTTTTAACACCTTGAATGCATAACCCCTTTAAGGTTGTCTGTAACAGATTAAAAGCAGCAGTTTATTTAAATAGATGCAGTGCCAACCAGAGCATGGCACGCTCTTAAAGTCTACTAGCAAACAAGCAGCTAAACTAAGCTTATATAGTATTTTTAGGGCCCATTCACACTGAAAAATGACCTGGTTTCCAAAACAGTGTAAATTGGGGGAGTTCACACTTGTGCTGGTTTTTCCTGGGGGTAGTTCACATTTGCACTGAGTTTTCCTGACCCGAATTTGGGGGGGCCAGGTACAAATCCCTCTTAACCCAGGGCTTTTTAAAATGGGAAAATTGGAGGTTCTTTTTAAAGAACCAGGTTTTTTGTGGGAGCCACCAATGGAAACATGCAAATCGATCCCATTCGGAGTTCCTCTTCCTCCCTCCCTGCCTCCTCCAATCACATCCTGCTCCTCTTCCTCCCTCCCTGCCTTCTCCGATTGCAGCCTTCTCATTTTCCTCCTCTTTCTCCCTCCCTGCCTTCTCTGATCACATCCTTCTTCTTTTCCTCCCACCCTGTCTCCTCCAATCGGGGATCAGCCTTCCTCTGCTTGCACTCTTGCTCCTCTTCCTCCTCCTCATCTGCCGTGACTGCCAGGATCAAATCTCTCCATGGCATTTTCATGTGAGTGTGAATGAGAATTCAGGATAAAATGCCATGGAGAGATTCGATCATGGCAAATCAAATGCCACGGCAAGATTTGATCATGGCAAATCCATTAAATAACATGGGTTATTTCTTTAGTGTGAATGGGCCCTTACAAAACCATTAAGTGGCAGCTGTTTGAGAAACAGTCATGCAACATCACCAATAGCTATCAGCAATAACAGTGATAGCAATCACTATTTCCAAAATATGCAGATCCTACTTATTCTTTGTATTTCACACTGGTGTTCTGGCTGGTATCCTTATTAGCAGAATGCTTCAAAATGTTTGAATGTAGGAGTCAGGCTGTCATGTATGTGGTTTAACTTAACTTGAAATTCCTAAGAGCTTACACCATTTTTATGTCCTAGCAGACTTATTCTTCAGCATGGCTCTATCTTACTTAGGTCTTGTAGTCACTTTTGGCCTTTCCCTTTCAAAGGACAGAGGTGAGCTTGCCAGACTCTAAAGTGATTGTTTGCAGAAAGTTTCAGAAATTAAGTCATGGGCCAAATAAAATAAGGCTGAGGGCCCCTGTTGCCTATCACAGTTTAATTAAAAGCTGCTCTTGGTCACAGGTTTTCTCACTGTCTCCTGTCTGTTCATTTTTAACTGGAGCTGCAGGAACTGAACCTGAGCAATTATCTCTCTGCTTTACTCTGCATAACGTGCAAAAGCATGTAGCACCTTTGAAACTGAAAAAAAAAGAAGTTTGCAGCATAAGCTTTCATAGAATGGGTCTACATCATCAAATGCAGTTTATGGCCATAAGGAGTCCTGATGGCGCAGTGGGTACATGCCGGTGCTGCAGTTGCAAGGTTGTGGGTTCAATCCCAGGGCTCCAAGGTTAATTCAACCTTTCCATAGGTCAGTAAAATGAATATCCAGCTTGTTGGGGGCAATTGGCTTACAGATTGTAAACTGCTTAGAAAGTGCAGAATTCACTGATCAGTGGTATAGAAATGTAAATGCTATTGCTATTGCTATGACCAGGTCTGCATGCAAAAAAAGAAAAGTTCCCATCCTGTTCCTGCAGTGACCTCTTTAGATGCACGGGGCCAAGTGAAACACAGCTCCAATCTGCACTCTAGGGCAATTCTGTGGAGTAAAAAGACTCTTTGTTTATGTCAAATTAAGCAGAAAACTCCAGAGAATACCATGAGGGTGTGAACTGTGTGCCAGTACAGGGACAGGGGGTGAGCAAAGAGGTCAGAAGAAGGTGTCCTGGGTTAAGTGATCCACTGACCACTTTGCACCTGGAAATTCCAGTGTCCACCACAACACTGTCACATTCACAGTTTCTGTGGTACATATTGGGTTTTAATAGACCAGGGCTAGGATAGGAGGGAGGAGTGTGAGGGGCTGCCACATTTGGGCCATTGTAGGTGCCAGTTGTATGGACAGTTCATCCTCCCCATGGATCCAGAAGCCCCAGTGGTAAGTCAAATTTCTCCATCAGTGCAGAAACAGCCTATGAAACTTTAGGCTACGAACTTCCTTCTCTCTCTCAAAAGATGCTACAAGATCCCTTTGCATATTGACACTAGCACGGCTATGTCTCTGAGCAACATTTAACTTAGTGAAGAGACTTGGATTGGCAACCTTCAGAAAAGATGCATTGAAGACCACAAGGTGCTGTCTGTGACTTTAGGTAAGCCATTCCATTTGGTACAAACCATCTAGTCCTCTCCAGCACTTGTGATGGCAAAGAAACAGCCTGTTTTACTGCTGCCCCTCAACCTCTTTTGTTCCCTTCCCTCCATAGTTTAGTTGGGAAACAGTGAAGAATGAGGCTTAATGGTTAAGCATTCCATATGCTCTGATTAGATATAACCTCATTATCACCCTCCCTGTTACCACAAAACTGTTCAGATAATGAAATTTCTCTCTGGAACAAATGAGTTTCCATTCCTTTCTTTTCCTTTATTAAGAGAAAGCAGGGGTCTTCTCCTCTATTTGGATATATTTGGTTAGGCTTCTGCATTCCTTCATGAAAGGAACAAAAAAACAGAGTAGTGGAAAATGACAAAAATGACATGAAGGGGGAGAGAATAAAACCCACAAAAACAAAACCAAAAAAAGTATGAAAAAGCAAAGCAATTGCTATATTTCAAAGCCTACTGAAAATTAAACGAAGCAGCAGCAGAAGCCAAATGGAAATAATAATTCTTCCATTTCCCTGCCTGTTCTGACACATTTAATAGGCTTGGCAGAGATTCAAGGAAAACAGGGGCCAAACTGTGGCATGCAGAAAAGAACCGAAAGGCTGGTCAATTACTGGGGATCCAGTTTTCTGTCCAGCTTCAAGTTAGGAATCTCTAAACTTACTTAATGATACTTTCCACTTGGAGAGAGGAGGGGTAAAGGTTAAGGGGTATTAGGCATTTTGCAAACAAATGCAGCAAAGTCCTATTAAAAGTCTTTTATTTCTTTTGAGTTAACAGACTGGCTCTAGAGCCCCGGGCATCATGCAAAATTAAAAACACAAGGATAAGTAACCTTGAGACAGCAAAATTACAGTGACTCTTTGGGCCAGGGTCTAACACAACATAACATCCTCATAAGAACAGAACAGTGTTGTTCCTTAGGCTCCTAGTAACATTTTTTAAAAATAGCTAACCTCTGCCCAAGAACACTATTACTGGCTATTAGGAAAGATAAAAGTTTCCACTACTATTTGAGGTTGATGATTTCCACAGTGGGGAGGTAACAGCCCAGAGACAGAAAAGTATGGCCTTGTGGGAAAGTGGGAAAGTTGACAAGTGTAAGCCATGTATAGATGTTTGTTTCCTTTAAAAAAAAATTAAATGGAAATATCTCACTGTTTTCATCTTCTGGTCTGTATTATTATTATTATTATTATTATTATTATTATTATTAACCTTATCCTTTATTTATATAGCACTGTAAGTTTACACAGTGCTGTACATAGAATCTTGTATTTAGACATATTTAGAATCTTGTATTTAAGCTGTAAAGCAGCTTAATAAGCAGTGCAAAAAGATAAATTTGAAAATATATTTGAACCACTAAAAAAACTTAAAACAGTAAGAATGTCATTGACAATACTAACTGATTGCTTTATTGATCACATGTATATGGTTTGACTTTCCTGAATGTATAATAAGCCCAGACTTTGATCCAATGAACAGAGGGTCAGAGGGTTGAAGTAGATGGCTCTTGCATTCTCTCCCAAGTCTATGATTCTGTGGGTCTATGATTCTATAGTTTTGTAATTCAGACACAGATTGTAGATTATTCTGTTTCTCTCCAGCTTTGTGCATACGTTGAAATTCCTTGCTATAAACCAAGAATATAGACTCTTTTTTTTTAAAAGCCCAAACAACCAACTACAATCCAGGAAGAGTCTCAAGAGCTCAGTGGAGCCAAAGGTAAAAATCCTTGTCTTACTGTGTATATATATTAATTGAATGGTGATAACTGCTTACAGGCTGTACTTCTTTTCTAATACAAAAAGATCCATTATCTTTCTAATAATACCAATGTTTCACGAATATAGGATGATCCTTGTGGTTACATAAAAGAGCAGCCTTGCTACTGAGAACCATCCAGTATGATGTTGCATATTGTAGTTGCTGCTATTACTACAGTTACTACCTACACTTATGCCAGCTATACAGTAAACAAATATTGTACGTGTAAAAACATACAACTCGTGTTGTTTGGATTTGGAAACAATTGTTAGAATACACCAACTACACATTTAGAAGAATTCACAGTTTTAACCACATCTTGGGTTAATGGAGAACTTTCATAGAAACTTATAAAGATGGGTTCATAACATGACAGTTAATTATGATTTATGAGGAGGAAGTTTTCCATTAATTAGAGGAAAAGAAAGCAGCAGCAACCAAATAACAGCTGATACAATCTGAGTCCTTCCCTATAATGTATTTCCACATTATGTGATGCTCAGCATGGATACGAAATGAGTCCACATTAGGGTTTAGTCCAGATTTAAAGAGCTATCCAAGGCTGTGTTCACACTGGAGAAATAAACCAGTTTAAGTGCCATGGCTCAATGCTCTGCTCTGTTCTGGGCCCAAAACAAACAGAATTTCACAGCATTGAGCCATGACACTTAAACCGGTTTATTTCTCTAGTGTGAACGCAGCCCAAGAGTGCTGATCTTTCAAATAGGTTCAGCAACTTGGAAAGCTCCTTTAAAGGAGCTATGGAATGAACTGTTCCTGTTGTTGTTCTTTGGCATCAAGTCAGCTTTATCAACAGTCCTATTCAGGTCTTGCAAACTTAGGGCCATGGCTTTCTTTACTGAGTCAATTCACCTGTAATGTCTTCTTCCTGTAATGTTAGTGCTGTACCTTATCCTCAAATGGGTTCAGCACCTTGAAAACATGCTTTATGGGAAATCCACAACAGATTTGCTGTCCCACTGTCATGGAAGCCTCTCTACTCTTTTGCTGCTTTGGGCTTGGACTTTCACCTTGCACCTAAATGTGATACATGGCAGATATGCTGTCACAGGCTTATTATACAAGCAGGGAGGCAGCGCAGAAAGTGCTTGCTGTGACTTATAAGTGCACCATTTAGAAAGCACTAAAAAAAATGATAATGTATTTTTATTCACATGCAAATTTAATCAATTCAAACTCATATGATAAATTGACTAAGCTTCTTCTAATTGCATGCCAGGGGTAACATGGTATCAAAATTATTACAGCAACCAATGCTTAATATGCACATTCACAACTCAACAATTATATCAAAATGATTTCTGCACATGTGTTAACCATCCTTCTGGTTTTGCTGAGAAGCATTGTGGAAGTAGCTGACTTGGAACTAGCAATGACCTTTCCAGCTTCAGCAGAAATTATATTGTTTTGCTGGAAGAAAGAAAAAATAATACTCCTTCTCCCCTGGCTCCATTAATTGAAAAGTTCCATAGAATTTGAGACTTGAGAAATGACAGGTTGATACCAAACTAACATATCATTAGTTAGTTGCTGACCAACTAACATATTATTTCCAGTGCTGGAAAGGCTGCTCAATTGAAAATCATTTTGCACAGTAATGGTCATTATTTCTGATGTCCTGCCATCAGCACTTTCAGGATAATGTAGGACCTTACCCATTGTTTTCCTTTGTTATAATAAAGTGTACTGTTAAAAATGAAATAAAATGAAGGCAGTCCTACAGTTAAGAAAAAGTTGAAATAATTACTTGCAGGAATGAAAATACCAAACTCTTAACAACTCAGCGCTATTGTTCTCAGAGGATGCTGTTCACATAATTAGTTGCTACAGAGAGAACAAGGATCACACAATGACACACTGAATAACGTGTATATACAATGTGCCTTCCACATTTGCTGGGGTTATGGGGGCAGGACCCCCATGAAAGTGGGAAAACTCCATTTAAACAACAACAACAACAACAACAACACTATTTTTTTTAAAGCTGAGAGAACCCCTGTCTTGGAATCTCTAGATCTTCCAGTGCAACTCTATGGTCAACATCTGCCAGAGGTTGACCATAAAATCATACTGGAAGACCTACAAATGTCTAGATATTTTCTCTAGGAATCTCTAGAGTATGGCATGATTCTATGGTCAACTGTCAAAAGAGTCATGTTGGTGGACCTAGAGAGTCCTAGAGATAACTTATTAATCAAATCCACAAATCAAATCTGCAAAAGTTAAAGCCACAAAGGTGGAGGGTTTACTGTACATTTTAACATAAAAGGAACAGAAACATTTATATGTCAGTGTGATTTTTCCTCCTCCTCATTCATTCATTCTTGATCTGGACCTGGTTGAAGCATCCTCAAAAATTCAAAGTACAACACAAAGTCTACATATGTACTTGGATAGAATGAAAGCATATATATATATATATATATATATATATATATATTTGTGTGAAAGGATATACACATTTAGTTTACATGAGCTGGGGTGGGAATAGTGTGACCTGCAAGCTGTATGCTGCATACCAGTTCCCCCAGTTCATTTATAGGAGGTATGGAGTATAATTTATTCACAATTTTGCCAACTTCTCATACTACTTTAGGCTCAGCAAAAGGTTTTATTCCTTGCAGGAAATCACCTGGAAGTTAATTTTCTGTTGTAAAAAAGGTCTCCCCTGTATCTGACCCATAAATTAACTTCCTGTTGTAAAAAAAAGGCCACCTTTGTGTCTAAAATGGCCCCCCAAAAGTCAAAGACATGGTGAGAATACCCCCTCCCAAATGCCCTCAAGGATGTTTGGGTGCATAAAGGAGAAATGATTAAATGTGTCTCCAAGGTTTTCTGGGAGGACAATAGTGCCCTCCAGCCCCTTACAGTTGTCCACACCAATGTAAGCTCTAAGTATAGCCCCCTAAATGCTTTCAGGGAATATAATTTTTCATTTCGTTACAGAACAGCAATAAGAACATAAGGAGAACCTTTCTGGATAAGATCAAAGGCCTATCCAACTTCCATCTTTGGGGCCAATATATGGTGGGACTTACCACATTCATGAGCCATATCCTTTGCCTACTTAGCATCTTTGTGTGCCAGATGGTCTTCCTGCTTGTCACCATTCTGAGCTGGATCTAGTGCATACCTACAACCCTCATAAGCCAGATTCTTCACCTACCTACTATCTTTTGGAGCCAGATCTTGTCCATACTTTCAATCTCAAGAGCTGGATCATAGGCAATAACATCACTGCAGGGGTATGGGGTGTGTGAGCCACACCAGGTGACACCCAGAAGGGGGAGGGTGACACCTGATTGCGCCCCCTGCCCCCTGATGGGTGTTAGGCCTACATGAGGGCCACACAGTGCTGCTGTGGGAGCTGCTTGGACCCATGTGGGTATTCCTCGGGGCCACTCCAGGCTGCACAGATGCTCTCTGGGCCCACTCAGATGACCCATGTGGCCCATGCCCCAGATGTCCCCCTACAGAAGCCCCCCACCCCGGCACCAGGTGTCACCCAGTGCAGGAACACCACTGATCCTAGGTGTACTTTCCTCCTTCCTAAGCTCAAGTATTTATCAATCTCCTTGTAACTGATGCTGTGAATCTTTACCAGCCTTTTAGGATAGCATGTCCTTTTTCACTGGTGGTTATCACTGTAGGTAGAAGGGAAAGGTGCAACTATTTTTGTCCAAGCAACTATGCACCTACAGGGTACAGTAGAGATAAAAACAGAGTTCCTATGTATGTTCCCTTTGGCTTATCTGATCCCCTGCTTCCTTTCTTCTAAACTCATGTGTCATGATCTGATTTCCCTTTTGCTCACCCATCTTCTCTTTGACACTCTTTTTTTAGCCATTCAGTCATATTTGTTTATTTATTTAATTTATACCTTGCCTTTCTCCCAACTTACAAAAAGTTAAAACAAAGCACTGCTGTAAGAAAAACTAGTAATGCAAAAGTTAAAAAGCAACTAAATAATAGTTCTATTTTAGAACACTAGTTAAAAAGAGTTTCAACAAGTATATAAAACATAAAAAAGACATGGTCCACTCTAATGAAAGTTTCACTTGCTGCGCTATCTGATGCAACAAGTTTAAAAAAAAAAAAAGACCCAACAGTGGAAAGAAATCAGCAAAGAGGGTGGCTGAATTTCCTGTGTAAAGGAGTTCCACAACTTGGGAGCAGCCTCTGAGAAGGTTCTCTCCTGTTTCCTCACCAAATGTTCCTGTGATGGTAGTGGCAGTCCCTCACAGATCTTAGCACTTGAGCAGGCTTATTAGAGAGATATAGTATAAAGGAGACAAAGGGGGGACATCCATGGGTACCAGCAAGCAGTGGGAAAGGCTGGCAGAAAGCTCTCTCTTTTCTCTGTTCCTTCTCTCCATGTGAAGGAAGACTCCATTTTACTCTCCTTATGGGAATGAGGCATGTAATTTTCTTTATAAACATTTTCCTTCAGATACGATGAAGTCTGATATTGCTTCTAAGCAGCCAACATCCATCCAGAGCCAACAATCATAACCTCAAAAGCTTGACTGGGCTATCCCACTGCCTTTTATTAAGCAATAGGGTACCAGTTTCTCACAGTACCACCACCACTGTGGTAGAATGAGGGTACCACAGAGACTATGCCATCCATCCATGCTTTAACAAGCCAAGCTCAGAAAAAGTATCTGTGCCAGCTACAGAAAGCAATTTGCTTGCAGAGTTTGTTCCCATTTGCTTTGTGTCCCTCTCCTTTTGCTGATAGGAACTGACAAGTTCTGGTTCTGTGTCTAAAATTAGTAGATTGGTTTGATTTTGTTTTTCCTCCTATTTACAGAGTGGGGAACCTGTATCTTCAAATTAAGACCATTCTTAAAATCTCTGTGCTCAAATGAGGACTGGCATGATTTAATTAAGACCGACACAAAAGAAGAAAAGTACACCAGAGGAAGGTTGTAATGGGAAAAGAGAAAGAGGAGGTTGTGTCTTTGCTTTTAATTTGATGCATGTTCAAGTGAGCCTGTAGCAAACTAATTATCCATTACTAGATTGCTGAGCATCACTGTGTGCCACTATTGTCACGCAGCCTTGAAAATGCAGTTACTGGATAGTGAGGGTAAATCAAAGGAAGTCCCAGGTCTTGTACATGAAAAAGCAAGTATTTTGTAGGTTTAATGAGAAAACAGAGCAACTATTCAAAATGTTCTCTTAAACAAGTCATAGAAGAATTTCTAGCTGGCTAATTTTATGCAGCATTCCAAAGAAATGTGTGCTCAGGCAAAACTCTTTGCAAATCTGAGGGCTCTTTAAGTGTTATCAAAAAGTGACATGGCCCTCTGCTCCTCCATGCAGTGTCTTTGGTGTGAATTACTCTTGAGACAAAATCCTGTGCATTTTTATCTACCACTTTTCTTCCTATTTGATATACAAAAATCATTTTGGACATATGGAAGCAGGAACAGAACACTGGAAAGAACCTTCACCCAAGCTCAAAATCATGCCCCCCCCCCAAAAAAAAATTGCTTTTCATCCACAGCTTGGAAAAATTAGTTTTCAGACAGCTACTCACAGACTCCCCTGAGAGTGGTGGGAGGGTTATTATGGCTAGTGCCATCTTTAAAAAAAAAAATCTTCCAAAGCTCTAGATATAACAACAATACCGAGATTTTGCATATTTTTCTCTGTGTGCAGTTAAAGGAACAGGTTGGTGAGAATAAATTGAAAGTAGTGTCTCTCGATCCTCATCTACAGATATGTAGCAGCACATACATATTTATATGTCCAAAGAATGTATCTTTTGATCTTGAACCATGGATAAACATGCACAATGACAAACATTTGAATTATATTTATTTCTTTATTTAGTGGATTTATCTCCTTCCTGTCTCCCAAAATGGGAACTTACAATAGAGGGGATTAGCAATGAAAGCAAGAGTTAGATGTGAGAAGTTAACTGAATATATGTTTAATCACAAGAATTAATTTAGTATCCTTTTTATCCCGAATTCAGTACTTGGACAAACAATTACTTTAGTGAAAGGAAGTGTCTTGGGGAATATCAAGGAGGATAAAGCAATATGCAGGTAATATAAGAAGGCCAACGAAGAAGAAATAGAAGGCAGCTTATACCCAAAGGGAAGAGAATATGAGACATGTCAGCTTGCTGTGCTACCATTAGGCAGCTTTTGATAGTTATTTAATTTAATCTAATTGTAGTTTTTAATGACAGGCAGAGGGACATGTGTGATTCTGTGCATTTGGTGGCAAAATAATATAGGTTTAGAAACCTCGTAGTAGACTTAGGGAATGCAGTGGCATAATCTGCTTAGCCTCAATCACTGGAGTGTCACTAACATTGGGCAGAGTGAGGTACTTGTCTCAGATGGCAGTTATTGGGCGGTGGCAGCAAGGTCTTGGAAGATAGTGCTTTGTGTCCCACAACCTCTTCTCTCCTCAAAAACTGACTGGCTGCCTTCAGGACTGCCATTCCACTCAACATTTCTGTACAGAACAAGAGAAGGACACCATTTTGTTCTTTGTTTCTCACTGCAAAATATGTTGGGCCAGTGCCAAGCCGACAGGTTTGTACTGAAATATCTCATCTGTTTCCAGGCTTGTTTATTGAGAAATAAACTCATGACAAACACAAATTCCATGGTAGAGATAATTAGGAAAGGAAATAAAAAGAAGACTACCAGTATCCTGAAAACTTATAAACTGGAAATCTGTAGTGAAATTCTCATGGAATTGAAATTCAGCATTTTTGTGGTTGTTTAGCATAATTTATTTCTATTAATTTTGTCAATTGGGATGAAACAGCCATGCCCACCAACTTCTCCCTCTTTAGATTAAGGGTCTGTACCTTGTCAGCTAATCTGTCTCCTGTCTGGGATTCTATTATCATCTTCGGAATACCTGCATGCCCATTTGTGATGGTGGTTAAAACCAGATAGGCAGAGTTAACAACAGCCTTCTTAAGTATTAGAATCTCATGACATTTATATGGGACTCTTTGGTAATCTTTCAGAGAGACATTGTGGTGTAGTGGTTGGAATGCTGGACTATGACTCTGGAGATCAAGGTTTGAATCCTCACTCAGCCACAGAAACCCTTGGCCTTGGGCAAGTTGCATATTCTCAGCCTTAGACAACAGCAAAGGAAACCAGTTCTGAATATATATATTGCCAAGAAAACCTCATGATAGGTTCACCTTAGGGTTTTTATGAGTCAGAAATGACAACAATGGTAGCAAACTATAGTTTGTTCTTTGCCAAAAATTTTCAAAACTATCTTTTCAGGCTGGCATGGAGCCCCTGAAAGATGGCCTAGAGAATGTGACACACAAGTGGGAAAAATCCTGAGCCCTACTCTTAAATAACTTGGTTTGGGATTCCCAAATGAAATCTAGAGCCTACACCGAATGAAGCATCACAAACAAAAGTACAATGAGAAAGACACAGAAGGGATTTGAGGAAGAGACAACTTCTCTTCTCTGAATGCATGGCTGTTTTGTGAAAGGACTCAGTACTTAATACGGACAGACCTAGAAAGGAGGAAAGAGAAATTGCTGTTTGCAGAGGTGATGCTGAAAGTCAAGGTGCTATAATTGGAAAAGAAGCAATTGTTACAATATATCTACATGTTCTGTCTCTCTTGGAATTGATTGGGATAGAAGGCTGCACAAACCTCCATGCTGAGTTGTTAAATGAGCATTCCTCACAATACCAAGGAGAAAGAGGACAGTGGCAACTTACTATCAGTCAGGGATATAGCCAGGTGATGGTGGGGTGGAGATGAATAAGGTCATTGCCCCAATAAAAATTATTTCACCCACTCCATGAAATTTTCCTTTAGTCCTGAATTTCTAGCATTGCAAGTAATGGCAGTGGAGAGCCTGCATGCTGTAGTAGTTTGACTGTTGGACTATGACACTGGGAGGCCAGGGTTCAAATCCCTGTTCAGCCATGAAAACTTGCTGGATGACCTTGGACAAGTCACATTATCTCAGCCTCAGAGGGAATCCAGGGCAAACCCTCCCTGAAGAAAACTTTATGAGAGGTTTGGCTTAGGGTCACCACATGTCATAAATGGCTTGAAGGTGAAGAAGAACTAGAAATAGAAGAATTTTAAACCTTCAACTGAACATTTAGAAATACAGTTTAGGCATCCAAATTTAAAAAGGAAGGGAAAGTAACCAAAGGAATGGCAAAACTGCAAATATACGAATTACAAGTGTAAACAATTTTCAACGTCACACTCTCTACTGTGGTAGAAATTGGTGTTGTAATTTGCCTCTTACCACACAAAATTCTAGCACTGTAGGAAGTCTTGCCTTCAGCTTGCATTATGCCTTCATCTGTAAAAGAGGATGGTGTCCCATCACCATTCGTGAAGAAGATTCAATTTCAAATAGCTTACAGTTGTAAACCGCTTAGACACTCCTTAAGGGTATGAAGCAGTATATAAATGAAGCTGTTTTTTGTTTTCTGGGGCCCCTGGCCTTTGTTTCTGGAATGAGAGGGGAGCCTTCATCATGATCACCATCATCTTAAGCAGTGCTGCTCATCTTATAAGTGATTTAAACTCATGCTATATCTGCTTCTGGTTGCTATGCAATGACCCTGCTCAGAAGCTATGGTTAAACCTCCTCCCTTCCCACTCTAGCCTCTAAGGACCTTATCATATCAGGAAATAAACTGCAATAACAGCTGGTTAAAAGCATCTTTTGATGGGACTTAATCAATGACATTGCCTCCTTTCTGCTGTTATCTTGGTGGAAGAGTAAAACAAAAATCCTCCAAACAGTGACACTTTTATTGACCAGATGAAATCCACAATACACTTGTTGCAAGCTTTCAAAGCTCCATTGGCTTCTTCATCAGGCAAAATGTTACATACCAAACAGGAGAAAAAATAGAGATGTTAGTTAGATGCCTGCATTTTGTCATTTTTATCCTTAATTAAGATGGTATGGGGAGGGTATCTTTAGCAAGCGGGCCCCTCCTCCTCTGGCCATGTGCAATTGGGCAAAGTCTAAGAAATTTAAAGTCCATTCGCATATCAACAAAGCTCCCCTTTTGCAATCCAATTTGTCTCCATTCCTGTGAGCCCACAGGCCTCTCTGTAGGCAGAGGATTGTCCTCTGGATTCCTCAAGAAGTCTCCATGCTTCTGCATCAGGAACATTTTGGTAGGTGTTGAGGTAAAACATGCCAATCCAGTCCAAATTAGAGAAGGAAAAAATGTTTTACCTTGGTTGAAGATCCCAGTCCTCTGGTTCTCTCATTAGGGTTCCCCTGTTGCAACTATAATATGATATCTCACAATCCAGAAAACATGCAGGGGAATGCTGTGTTGGCCATTTAGTAAATTAGAAAAAAAAATCTGTTTTACCTCAACACCTCCCTATACCCCTTTCTGCAGCTCCTTTTTGCAACCTCCAAAGGCCTGATTGGGGCCATGGTATGAGGTTGCTGCGGCCCCGATCCGGCCAGGAAAGGGGCAGCTGCATGCTGCTACTTAGGGCTGTTAATAATAATAATAATAATAATAATGATGATGATGATGTTTTATTTATAGCCCGCTCCTCTGCATCCAATCGGAGCAGGTTACATCAATTAAAAAATGCAAGATAAAATATACATGACCCATACCCAACCACCCGCCCCTTAAAATTAAATTAAACTAACATCAATTAAAACAACATAATAAAATTTTCAATTTAAAACGGCAACCCATTGCATAGAGATCAAGGTCAAGATGTTAAAATGCTAATGGGAGAGCTTAACCCAAACAGAGCCGGGAGGTTAAGAACTTTCTGGGAAGGCCTGCCAGAAGAGATGCGTCTTCAAGGCTTTTTTAAAGCAATCAGAAGATGTAATAAGACGTACCACCCCTTTTTCCCAAGTTAGGAACACAAGAGAGTAATTGCTGACAGAGTAATTAGTTTCATAACACAAACACTAGGTAGTGCAGGGTGGACAGTAGTAAATGCTGCATGTGATAAGGTATTTGCATAAACAAAGGTGCAAACACTCTCTCTATGGCTTTTCTTTGCTAATGAAGATTCAGGAAGGACTCATCCCACGCTTTCTACAAGCGCGTTGGTGACTAAAAAGGCCGATCCAAGATAAACAAGTCCGGTTGCAGAAAGCACAGCAGAAAGTGTCCTTAAGTGATGTTTCCAAGTTGTGGTTCTTTCTGCGTTGTTGTTTCTCTTCAAGACTTGTTCAGCGTGAGTTCTCGAAAGAGGCTGCAGCATTGTGGATAGTGCATCTCCATGCCTCCTGACGTGAGGCCAGGGCAGACCATTGTCGGTGATCAGTTTGGCCGAGCTTGAGATGTTGTTTCAGGGAGTCTTTGTATCTCTTCTTTGGAGCTCCCCTCTTAAGCTGAACCATGGCAAGTTCACCATAGAGTACTATTTTGGGGAGGCGGTGGTCCTCCATCCTAGAAAAGTGCCCTGCCCAGCATAGCTGTGTTCTCAATAGCATGGCCTCAATGCTGGTGATCCCTGCTTGCTCCAGGACAGCAACATTCGTCACAGAGTCAGTCCAGTGTATATTTAGGATTGTGCGTAGACAACACTGATGAAAGCATTCGAGGAGTCATAGATGTTGGTGATAGATAACCCACACTAGAAAGATTACAAAGGTGTGATAAAGAAGAGAGTAGTCCTGATTGCATGGTGCTTTTGAAAAGAATGTGACTTTAGTGGCAGAACAGTCTCGTGTGATTAAGTCAAAAGAAATATCCAAATCTGTGATTCTCCAAAAGTTGTTCATCCCCAACTATTAGCCACAGCCAGCATAAGTGACTACAGGAGCTGAAAGAAGTTATAGTTCAATTATGCCCGAAGCGTTTTCTTGGGTCCCATATTGGGTAAAAGGGAAGATATTAAATAAGTATACACACATAGTCATTCATCGATTCGTTCCGGAGAGCCAAAAATGTCTGTTCATGCTCTATGTCTTTATGACTAAGTCTGCAATTGCCATTAGCAGCTTGCACCTAACAACTGGAGGGTGTTGCGTACTTTAAAGAATTATGAAAGTATTTGTATGTACTTCAGTAATGAGGGTAATAGTAGCTGCACCTTAAAAAATTGGTTTATACCAAGGGAAGTACTCACAGAACTGGTAGGATCTATGTTCTGCTTACAATTCATTATGGGGGTGACATCTAAAAAATTGCTACATGCAGCCATAACCACCACTGCCCCGCTGTGTGGAACTTTCTCTTGTGTATTGCCAAATGAGATCTGCATGCCTTAATATAGTTTGCGAAAACAGCTTTGTGTGCTACTTATTATATTAAAGCAGTTCCATTAAAGGAAAGTAAATATCATCTACTGAAATGTATTCATCAAGTAATCATCACTGTTGCTTACAGGCATATTTTCCCCTGCCTTCATAAGATTTTAAAAAACATGGAAAGGAAGAAGTATTGAAGATTCATCTCATTAGCTGTTTTTCTGACCTCCTGATACAGATATTAGAAGCAAGCTATTGTATCCAGTCTTGTTCTGTTTTCCTTGCTTGTCTTCCCCTTGGATTATTTCATGTTTGCTAAGGAATAAGTTACACAGATGTGCTGCTTCTGTTGTTAAAATAAAGCTAATAGAAAAAGTCTTCTAAGGAAAGAATAATATTGTAAAATTCAAAATTAAATTAAACTCAGTGTTTTGTCAGAAATAACAACTTAAGGAAAGGGGGAAAAGGTTCAGATTACCAAAATGCTTCCTCATATGTGACACATTGGAAACATTTGGGCTAGCATCCTTTTCAGTATGTACAATGTCTTAAGTCTGCTGTACACCATCACAATTAACTTTTATGAACCTTGCCCATACAACAGCCAAAGTTCCCCCCTCCAAAAACAACCCCCCCCCAAACAAAACAAAACAAAACAAAACCCTCTCTTTTCACCAACATTAGCCACACCCCAACATGGACATTTCCATGTTTCCAGAGAGCAGGGTATGAGCTGAGATGCATCCAGTTCTCCTCCTTTAGCTGTACACTGCTGAAAAGGAGGGGTAATTATAAAGATATAGCTATGGAGATGTAGTGACATTTCCTAACACAGGAAGATCTCAGCCTACTTTTTTTTCAACTCCTAGAATCCTCCAGCCAATCTAGGTGAAGTGTAAAAATCTTTTCGATGCTTACAGGAAAGCATAATCCTACCTGTATATTCAGATTTTCTTCTGAGTCTTTGTGTGGGTGGTTAACATGGGAAAGAACCTTTTTAAAAGTGATATAATAAGTGCAAAGTTATTTTCCATGAAAGGCCATTCATCTTCTTCCATGCCCTCCAAGTGTCCTGATTTGACAAGAAGAGTTCCAATAAATCCTATGCTGTCCCACTTTTTCACCTGCTTTTAAAATGCTCCAGTTTCTCTCTCCTTCCACATTCCTCCTTTATCCTCAGCTTATTCCATTGGTGCAAAGTGAATTCAAAGCACAAAAGTAGTTCAAAATCAATAAACTCTGTAAGGAGGAGAGGAGAGGACCTTCCAAGTAGGTGCAGGCAAAAACAACCTGCTATAGCTTCCTCTAGCCTCTCTGTTCCAGGCAGTTAAAGTGGAAACAAATAACTGTGTATGCAAAATGATCTTGTAGCACTGTTTAGAGTAATTGGGAGAAAGAAAGAAGTTGGTAGCATAAGCTTTCATAGACTTTAAGTCTACTTCCTCATATGGCATCTCACAGTTTGACACAGATACTGATTTTAAACAGGAACAGGAGTTTTCTGCAACTTATATTTCACACAAATTCTGAAAGCCATGGTGGAAAGAATCCCACACGTTTTGGCATCTAATGCCAGAGGCAAGAACTGAAGAAGTTGCTGAATTTTCAAGATGCTCTCTTTTTCCATATTGTGATGGCTAGTCTTGACCAGAACTGGCAATGGTGACTTTTAAAAAAAATATTCTTACTGTGCATTATGAAATGCTAAACCAAAAGACAAAATATAATAATTTAATAAATTTAAATAAAGTGCTGTGTTATTGAATTGGAATTTGAAGCATAATTTCAGATTGGGCATTGGCTTGTGTTATGCCTTACCAGAGGTGTACAGTATCTGTCACAAGGTATACCTAAACAACAGGTCATGAAAAAAGAGTTGTATGTGTCACATTCCATTACCAAAAGGGTGGTATGAGAATATTTGCACTAAGCCAAATGAGAAACATGACTTCCTAGAGGCTTTGGTGGTAATTGGACCCATACTGCAAAGGCTTGGGTAGTATTTTACACTTTTGCCAAGAGTGAAAGAAGTGGATGATCTCCTGGGGTTTTTAAGCCACTGGAGAACAAGAAGAGTGATTCTTTTGAATTATTGATCAAACCTTTTGAGATTTAGATCATACAGAGGGATTGACAAGAATCATTAATTTACACATGAAAGTTCCAATAGAGGTCTCATGCCAGTATCTGACTGTGAATGCTGCCAGTCAGGGTCATGAAATTCTCAAGTTCAAAGATATATCCATTTGTAGAATAATAACAGAATAGTGCATAATTATATTAAGTCTAAATTCTCCCTACAGAGCTATAGAAAGATGCTAATGCTCGGACTTTGGAAACTCTTTGAAGGAAGTCTCACCGTGTGCTAATCCCTGAAACTAGTCATCATCATCATTATCCTCATCGATCATTATCATTCTATTTCTGAACTTGAGACAAAACCTCACACCATTATGTATCAAATTGCCAGCACCCACACACCATGGGAAGCTCCTGGCTGAACCAAGGAAATGCTGACATTTGCAAAAGTTTCAAAAAAGGGAAGATAGGGTGAAAACATGTATAGTGGAGATACATTTCAACATTTTGTTACAGGGCTCTGTTGTAACGATAGTGATCTCATTTTGATGTGTTATTATCTTTTTATAGCCCACACAGCACCATCCATGCACAAGTGGTGACTATCAGCCAGTTTTGACAAACCCTCAAATTTTCAGAAGTATGACTAGAACTTTAAAACAAAAACAAATAAACAAACAACTTCATTTATATACCGCTTCATACCACCTAAGAAGTGTCTAAGCAGTTTACAACTGTAAGCTAATTTGCCCCCAACAATCTGGGTACTCATTTTAGCGACCTCAGAAGGATGCAAGCCTGAGTCGAGCCTGAGCCTTTTTGCTGGTCTTGAACTTGCCATCTTATGGTTTTGAGTGAGTGGCTGCAGTACAGGCATATAACCACTGCGCCACCAGGGCTCCTTTAGTGAGAACAGGAATCCAAAGGAGTGGAGCAAAACATAGCCCAGTGAGGACTAACTATTTTCAATGGCCATACTAACTAACCGTTGGAGAAAAGAGTGGAATGGAGCAGCAGCAATCCTGTATGACAGCACTTCACAGAGCAATATTTTGCTAAAGAACTTTATCTAAACTACCCTGTTATATAGTGCTGCCAGGTTTTCAAAATAGCTATTAGGGACAGTCAAAATGGATGACAAGCAGAGTTGACCAATCAAGAAATTCTTCTTAACAGTTTGTGTACTGTCTAAATACCAGGTGGAAGTATTGATTTCAGTTAACATAGCTGATCTTGGAAGTTAAGCAGAGTCAGCCCTGGTTAGTATTAGGAGTATTAGTTAGTATTATTAGTATTAGTTAGTATTAGGAGACCAGCAAGGAATACTGGAGCTGTAGGCTGTATTCCAGATGAAAGTCATGGCAAACCATCTCTATACATTCTTCCTCTTTAAAAATCTTACGAAATTCATGAGATTGCCATAAGTCAACAGGCGAGTTGAAGGCAAATACACACTCAGCTCTGTATTTCTGTCAGCATTAAAAAATTACATGATGTATACATTTCTCTCTTTATGAATGACACACACTACAAAATATGGAATTTTTGGCATCTTATTCAATATATAGGAAAGAAAAAAATCTCCAACTCTCAGTTAGGGGGCATCCCTTATAATAAGGGATAATCTTCCAGTTCTATAAGAGATAACCATTCCAGGGCTTAAATAAGGGACATCTCTTACAATAAGGGACACCTTGCAACCTACCATTATAGCAGGTTTGCACCATTTAAACTGCTATGAATCCCATCCTATGGCATCCTGGGATTTTTAGTTTGGTAGAGTAAATAAAATTCTGTTGGAGAAATTGAATCCTCTTTTCTGGACTTTTCTGGAGAGTTTCTAGTGGAGAATTCTAGTACATCACCCAAATGCTATTGTATATGATGAAGCCATGACAATTAATGTCCTATGGGATGGGTATAACTTTTAAGTGTAGGTACATTTCACCAAATTTGTGTCTCTACAATTTCTTTGATATCCTAACTCACATAGATGATAAACCATATAATACACAATCTGGCAATCTAATATTTTAATCTGCTTCCCATTGATAACTATAATATATGGAGCTTTATGTAGTAGGGTTAAGACAATTCATAAATGTAAATTAATCAAATCTTTACTTCCTTTCTCTGACAATGATGACACAATTGTGATGAAACGGTGATCTTTGTGTTGTGTCCTTACAAAACCTAGCATTTTTTAGTCATCACTTAATTTCTCAAGGCTTTCCATTCAGTCCCCCAACCACATGCCCCTAGGCTTTGGCATTCCGGGAAAATTGTGCATGGTGTGCATAATGTCAGGAAGGAGAACAATTAAAAGGGACCATGTTATATCCTTCATGTTAGAGGAATAAGGCTAGAGCTGCTGAATTAACTTCTCTCTGTACCCAACATTTACTGGGCTGCTATTCTTAGAATATTAATTATATTAATACATTTCTGAGGTTATAAATTCCTTAAGGTTTCACAGAGCAAAAGGAAAATAAATCCTAGTGCCCCACCACCACCACCATTTTACCATCAGATGGAATTAAGGTTATTTGCTAAAATGTTTGGTCATCTCTCAGTCTAACTTTTCTGTGTATCGGCTCCTATACTATAGCAAGTAGCAATAGCAACTACATTTCTATACTGCTTATCAGCACTTAAACACCCCATAAGCAGTTTACAACATGTAAACTAATTTACTTCAATAAGCTGGGTACTTATTTTAGTGGCCTATGGAAGGATGCAAGGCTGAGTCAACCCGGAGCCCCTGGCTGGTATGGAACTCACAATATTGTGGTTTGCAAGTGAGTGGCTGCAGTACAGGCGTTTGGCCACTATGCCATCAGGGCTCTTAGAGTGAAGATAAATAGGAATCAGATTGATTAATCTAGTGTGAGCATGTTGCATCAATTTATTTTAAATTACTTAAAGGACAGGAAAAAATTATGATCAGGAGGATTTCTCCACATATGGGAATTTTCATCAGAGTCAAAGTTTATAGTTTGAAATAATTTGGATAAAAAAACTCACTGCCTTAGTTGTTGCATGGTAAGTCAACCTGTAGGTAAATTCCATTGATTCAATGTGTCTGCTTTGATTTGGACTAATACACAGAAGAGAAAATACCAAAGGTACCAAAAACAAAAGCAAGCAGGATTGTATGAGTAAAATAATGCATTCAAAATTTATAGCTGTCCAAGAGACAGCTGTCCAGCCCCTCTCCTGCCCCTCCTCTCATATGTGTTCCTTTCTCCTCTTAGCACTGTTGGTTATAGAAGGAAAGACATTTGGCTTCCCTACAAGAAGAAATAAACAAAAATTCTGGAGCTGTTCTTATCTTGTTTAGGATGAGAATGTTCCTATCTTATCCAAAGAATACCTTATCCTAGTTAGAATGTTTCTTAAACCTTGCCTGTATGAAGGAGGAGTGTTCTCTGGATGCAGCTGATCATTTGCTGGGCATATCAGACATTAAGAGGTTAAGAAGTGATATGATAGCCCTGTTTAAATATTTGAAGGGATGTCATATTGAGGAGGGAGCAAGGTTGTTTTCTGCTGCTCCAGAGAACAGAACCCAGAACAATGGATGCAAGCTCGAGGAAAAGAGATTCCACCTCAACATTAGGAGGAACTTCCTGACAGTAAGGGCTGTTTGACAGTGGAACACACTCCCTTAGAGAGTGGTAGAGTCTCCTTCCTTAGAGGTCTTTAAGCAGAGGCTGGATGACCATCTGTTGGGGATGCTTTGATGCATGGCAGGGGGTTGGACTGGATGGCCCTTGTGGTCTCTTCCGACTCTATGATTCTATGATGCTATTATTGGCTTCCCAATGGAACTAGCATCTGAACATAGCCAGTGTTGTTTAGTAGTGTGTTTTGCCCTATCTAGCTCCCTCACCATACAGTATAACATTCAGAACTGCATGAGCTCCACCTACTTGTATCCACTGCCTTTGTGTCCCTCATTTTGGCCAGTAACCTTTCTGCTTTGCACAGGCCTTCTAGTTGCTGAAGACAGCAGGAGCTGCTTGCATGAGCTTAAAATTTAGTGCCTTGAGAGACACCAGGGAAGATTTATGTGGACCCCAGGTAGCAAACATGTCTACCCAGCAATCTGAATTGCATTGGGAGTAATAATCATTCTCCAGCATATATTAAAATGCTGCACAATGAATCCATGTCTATAACGGTGAAAGTTTCAGAAGCCTTATATCATTTCTTTTCTTTTCTTAGCTGTCAGTAAAGCTCCAGGATAAAAAATAAAGTTGCAGTAACAGAAGTTGGACCTGCCACGTAGGTGTGTGTGTGTGGGGGGGGGGGAGTGGTGGTGTTGAAAATCCTCCAATAGAGGGAAGCTGGCATGCAAGTTCTTCACAACCTGTCATCTATTTCTTTTTTCTTTTTTCTTTTTTAAAAACCCTCTTATTTTCTTCTTGATTACAATGAAAAATATTATCTGCATTGATTAATCTTGTCTCAAGGTTGTTTACAGTGAACCCTTGGTATCCACTGGGGTTTGGTTCCAGGACACTCTTTGGATAACTAAATCTGTAGATGTTCAAGCCCCAGTATACACAATGGCATAATATAATGGAATCTTTTATATAAAATGGCCAAATCAAGGTTTACTTTTTGAAATTTATATATTTTTGGAATATTTTGAATCTGTGCATGATGGAATCCATGGATCTGTGGGTATGGAGGGCCAGCTATATTTCAGCCAGAAATGAATAGGATCCATTAACTCCTGGTTCCTCAGCTTCCCTTTACTGAATTAAATACATTTATGTATATAAGAGATACGTATGAATTTAAACAAGTGTGGCAACTATGCTGAGTCTGGGAGCCAGTTTTCTATGTCTAGATCTTTCCAGGGACTGTAGAGACTACTTCTAGTCTACTTCTAGTTTTGAAAAAAAAATGCAGGGGGCGGTAGAGGTTAAACATAATAGAAGGGTTTAACAACTTATTTAAAAGGTGCTTTGTCACTACAAAAGCTAGATCTCTGGGCAGTGCTGAAAGTCTCCACAAACCAAGTTCCACCTGTCAGCTTCAGCTGATGTCAAAAACTTGCTGGACAAGCAGTGTCCTCCTTAAACTAACTCTCCCCCCCCCCCCCGCCCTTTTAATTGGACATGCTTAAACCTGCCTGTGCACACCTGCATAAGGAGCCCTGGTGGCACAGTGGTTAAATTCCAGTACTGTAGCTACAACATTGTGGGTTTGATCCCAGGGTTCCAAGGTTGACTCCATCTTTTCGTAGGTTGGTAAAATGAATACCCAGCTTATTGGGTGCAATTGTCTTACACATTGTAAACCACTTAGAGAGTGCTGAGTTCACTATCAAATGGTATAGAGATGTAAATGCTATTGATATTGCTGTAGGAAAGAAAAGCTGAGCTGGATAAATTGATTTAGTTGTGGTTAGTGTATTGTGTTGGGACGTATGAGAGTTGGATTGAAGTCCTCACTGAACTATGAAACTCACTGCAGAATTAATGCAGTTTAACACCACTTTAATTGTCATGGCTCCATTCTATGGAATCCTAGGATTTGGAAATTGTTTTGACATCAGAGCTCGCTGACAGAGGAGGCTAAATATTGCACAAAACTATAAATCCCAGAATTTCATAGCATTCTCTCTCTCTCTGGCTTTTCTTCGCTAACGAAGATTCAGGAAGGACTTATCCCACGCTTACTACAAGCGCGTTGATGACTAAAAAGGCCGAGTGGAGATAAGCAAGTCCAGTTACAGAAAGCACAGCAGAAAGTCTCCTTGGGTGATGTTTCCAAGTTGTGGTTCTTTCTGCGTTGTCGTTTCTCTTCGAGACTCGTTCGGCGTGCATTCTCAAAAGAGGCTGCAGCATTGTGGATAGTGCATCTCCATGCCTCCCGATGTGAGGCCAGGGCAGACCATTGTTGGTGATCAATTTGGCCAAGCTTGAGATGTTATCTCTTCTTTGGGGGCCCCCTCTTTCGCTGATCCGTGGCGAGTTTACCGTAGAGTACTATTTTGGGGAGGCGGCGGTCCTCCATCCTGGAAACATGGCCTGCCCAGCGCAGCTGTGTTTTCAGTAGCATGGCCTCAATGCTGGTGATCCCTGCTTGCTCCAGGACAGTAACGTTCGTCACATAGTCAGTCCAGTGTATGTTTAGGATTGTGCGTAGACAGCGCTGATGAAAGCGTTCAAGGAGTCGTAGATGTTGGCGATAGGTGACCCATGATTCAGACCCATAGAGGAGGATGGACAGTACAATGGCTCTGTACACACTGATTTTGGTGCTTCGCCTCAGGTGTTTGTTACCCCAGACTCTTTTGTGAAGCCTTCTGAATGCACTATATGCCTTTGCTAATCTGTGATCGATCTCTTTGTCAATCTTGGCATCTGAGGAGATGATACTTCCCAGGTAGGTGAACTCCAGTACGGACTTAAGTACAGATTTTCCGATGGTGACATGGGGGTGATAGTGCTCTTCCTGTGGTGCAGGCTGGTAGAGGACTTCCGTTTTCTTCAAGCTGACTTCCAGCCCAAACAGCTCTGCAGCTGTTGCAAAGGAGGATGTTAGGTGCTGCAGAGCTGCTTCTGTATGGGCAACAAGGGCAGCATCGTCGGCGAAAAGCAGCTCATGTACTAGATAGTTTAGAGTCTTTGTGCGAGCCTTCAGACGGCTTAAGTTAAACAAGCTACCATCAGTACGGTAACGTATATAGATGCCGTCTTTTTCTTCGAGATCTGCTGTAGCCCTTTGGAGCATCATGCTGAAGAAGATTGTAAATAGAGTTGGAGCGAGAACACAGCCTTGTTTCACACCATTAGTTATTAGAAAGGGCTCTGAGAGAGCATCACCATATCTGACTTGTCCTTGCTGGCCCTCATGTAGCAAGATGATCATTTTGAGGAATTTGGGGGGACATCCTAGTCGTTCCAGGATTTGCCACAGTCCTTTTCTACTCACAGTGTCAAAGGCTTTGGTAAGGTCGATAAATGTTGCATAGAGTCCTTTGTTTTGCTCTCTACATTTCTCTTGCAGTTGTCTAAGAGCAAATACCATATCTGTAGTGCTCCTACTAGCTCTGAAGCCGCACTGACTTTCAGGGAGAAGTTCGTCTGCAATAGCAGGAACTAATCTGTTCAGGAGCATCCTTGCAAGGATTTTTCCAGCAATGGAGAGCAGTGTTATACCTTGATAGTTTGAGCAATCAGATTTTGTTCCTTTTTTCTTATACAGGGTGATGATAACTGCATCTCGGAGATCTGATGGCAGTTCACCTTTTTCCCAGCAACTCACAAGGAGCTCATGGAATTTGGCATGGAGTACATGACCTCCGTGTTTCCAAGCTTCAGGTGGGATTCCATCAATCCCGGCTGCCTTGCAGTTTTTCATCTGCTGTATGGCCTTAATGGTTTCTTCCAAAGTGGGAGCCACGTCCAGTTCATATTTCATCGGTTGTTGTATCATATGTTGAATAGCTGAGCCTTGGACTTCTCGGTTGGCACTAAAGAGATTTTGGAAATGTTCAGCCCATCGATTCAGGATGGAGGCTTTGTCTGTGATTAGTGTTTGACCATCCATACTATATAAGGAGCTTTGGACCTGGTAAGTAGGTCCAAACTTCTTTAAGAGCTTCGTAGAATCCTCTGGAATCTCCCAGATCTGCACAACGTTGTGTCTTTTCTGCTAAATTGATCCACCACTTGTTCTGAATGTCTCTGAGTTTACTGCATGCGAGACGGAAGGCTGCTTTTGTTACATGGCAAGATGGCTGAGTGAGATGTGCTTGATGAGCAGTTCTCTTCTTTGCTAACAGCTCCTAGATCTCTTGATTATTTTCATCAAACCAATCTTGGTTTTTCTTGCGAGAGAACCAGAGGGATTCTTCCGCAAACTGCAGGATACTGTTTTTGATATGCTGCCAAAGCACTGTAGGAGAAGAATCTAGAGGATGGTCTTCAAGTTTTGATTGAAGATTTGCCTGGAAGTTATCTCTCATGGCAGCTTGTTGAAGATTGTTGACTTGGATTCTCCTCTTTAAGATGCCACCCCTCTTAGGTTTGAGCTTAAGATGAAGATTTAGTTTGCATCTTACAAGGCGATGATCTGTTTGACATTCTGCACTGGGCATCACTCGAGTATGACGGACATCACGAATGTCTCTCTGGCGCACCAGAACATAGTCAATGAGGTGCCAGTGTTTGAATCGGGGGTGCATCCAGGTTGTCTTCAAACTATCTTTCTGCTGAAAGAGAGTGTTTGTAATAGTTAGTTGCTGTTCTGCACAAAATTCTAGCAGGAGGCGTCCGTTATCATTACAGTTTCCAACTCCATGCTTGCCTAGAACACCTTTCCATGCTTCGAAGTTCTTACCTACTCTGGCATTGAAGTCACCAAGGATAATGATTTTATCTTCTGCAGGGACTTTTTGTATGAGGTGGCGTAGGTCTGAGTAGAATTTGTTTTTCTCCACAGGGTCAGCTTGCATAGTTGGGCATATATACTAAAGACCACAACATGTGCTAGGTGTAAGGAGATAATGCGATCAGAGTGACCTGTTGGCAGGGTTTCGAGTTTGGAAGCAATGGAGTTTTTAATCATAAAGCCTACTCCTGAAAGATGTTTTTCAGTTTTTGGTTTGCCAGACCAGTAGAGTGTATAGCCGGCACCGTGTTCTTTAAGGCTGCCTTCCTCATGGAGACGAACTTCACTAAGAGCAGCGATGTCTATATTAAGTCGTGATAGTTCATGGGCTATTAGAGCAGAACGATGCTCAGGACGTCCACTATCTGCAGAATCTTGCATGGTTCTGATGTTCCAGCATGCAAGTGTCAGTCTGTTTGCACCTTTGGAGGCCGGTGCGTGCCTTTCTACCTTTGTTTTTGTTTGATCACATCAGAAGATGCCCGTTGACCGCGGCTCACCAACTGGGTGGATGGAGATGAGCTTTCTTTAGGCCACGTTTTCTAGGCCCCTCTCCATATGGAGCAAGAAGTGCTCTCCTTAAAAGGCTGCTTAGTCATTCAGGATGCTGCCCAACAAGACTGTCATCTCCCAGTCAGTCTCGAGCGACCAATGTCCTGAACCACCTGCATGCAAGGTTGGGTCTGCGGCTTCCAGTGCTTCTTTCACCTTCCGTTTCGTCCCTCACCTATCGCTACAGGACTTTGGGGGGGGGTCGGATTGGATGTATCCTTCGAGCCTGTGCAATGTATTTTTCTGGTGAAGCGCAGCGTGCACAGAACTGGCCTCACCCTTTAAACCAGAGGTTCGTCTGCTGGGCCAAGCAAGCAAGGATGGTGGCAGCGAGATCCTCAGGTCGTAGGTTTGATTAGAGTTTCCTTCTCTTCGATGGTTAACCTTCCAGGGTTAGACGAGCACCATCTGCCCGGGTTTGGGATTGGAGTTTTCCTTCTCCTAGGATGGTTGCCATAAGGCTAAAGAGCCCATCCTGCCCTTTGACGCTCTTAGTCTGACCCTTAGGTTGTGACCTGTCTGGCATGGGAGGCCCTACCAGTGGCTATTTGTGCCACCGCCAGCATAGCTCACAGCTTCATTAGGGTACACAAGCCTCTCCCCCACGACAAGGGGGCATCAATGGAGAGGATAGCATTAAGCCATGGCAGTTAAAGCGATGTCAAACTGCATTAATTCTGCAGTGTAGATGCATCCTGAGTGATCTCTCTCTCTCTCTCTGAGCTTGCATGTGTCTGATGTACCACATAGCATTGTTATGAAGATAAATTGAAGAGAAGAAGAGCTATATAGACCATTTTGAGCTCACTGGAGGAAAAATAAGAGATGAATGTAAATAATTTTGAAAAGGATTAAGCCATGAATTTCCATAACTGGATGATGGACCTACTAATTCAGTCTTGGCCATTGCTACAACACTTTTTATGATGTATATACCAGCCTGCATGCAGGTAAATCTGTTCCTATGCTGAATTTCATATCTGATGATATACAAGCATTTCTCACACCGATGTGTAAATTTTGAAGGACTCTTAAATCACTAGAATGCAGAGGGACCAAGATGGATCAAAAAACCGGACATACACAATTTATAGTGCTCCATGTCAGACAGAGTACTGGATTCATTCCAGAGAGAGTTGTTTTCTTTGCATGACTCAAGCTATTACCAATGCATAGAATATTTGTTCAAATTTAGAAATTAGTTTTTTTTTAATGATTTAACTATCCTACTTCAATGAGTCTCTTAAGAAAAGGCTCCCCAGTACTTAATGAATGCATGGTATGATTACAACTTTTCTCATGGATTCTATATCAAACGAGTAATGATTAAACAATAGAATCCTATAAAACAGAGGAGCTTAAATGAGGATTTCCCATATGTTTTATTTATCTCACATGCTAATAAAGTATATCAAGCCCATTTTAACTGTAGAGCGTCAGTCTCTCTGAATGGATGGGTCACAGACCACTTGGAATCAAGCAATACATGTCAACAGGCTCAAAAGTCTCATCTTGGGGAATGGTACCTCAGAATTTGGATAGGAAGAGAACCTATCCATGTTTTGACATGTACAAAAGAAATTCTGCATCTTTGTATTACTGCTTCAAAGGACTCCAGGACTTTGGACACAACACTAAACAGAATTAATCAATTTTTTACATATTCCTGTCTGTTGGTGAGTTTTGAGACTGCAATGGATGTGCTTGACAATGCAATGCCTGTTTCTTGTTAGCCTGAGCTCTTCTATATGGTTTAGTTCCTAACTCACTTCTAACAGTTGTTATTTGATTCTAGCATTAGCTATGCTCTTCTCATTTTGCCTACTCATTTGGTTTTCTGGTTCCTATCTCGGTATGACCTGTCAGGCTTCCTTGTTTTCTAGGCAATGTCCATCACTTCTATTCTTCAATATGGCTGATTTAGTATTTTGCCAGCTGACACACCCCATATTGTCAGAACTGAGTCTCCTTTTTAGCTGAAGTGATATAGATCTCTGTGTGACTGGAGTGGAAAACAGCTTTGTAGGATTTGGTTGCCCAAGTTAACTTTTATCTATGAAAATCATATAATTTGCTTCAGTGTATTCTCTTCCTGACTGGGAAAGTGTCATGTGTATTCCTTACCCTTTCCATCATCTGCAATAAGTCAAGATAAAAGAGAAGTTCAAGAAATGTTCTTGCAAACTGGTATGCATTTTAATAAACACACACACACCCTGTAGGTCTCATCTTTGATGCAATCACTGCTTGAGCTTCTGGTTTGCAGCTCTCTTTTTCTGGAGCAATGAAATCTGCTAATTACATTATTAGCACAGAGGAAGAGGAGAAAATTTGTGGGGGAGGGGGACCAAGAATACACAACTGAACGCTTGCGTAAAAATCACATTAAAAGACTAGAAAAGGAAGATCATTAAAGAAAAGTAAAACACTAAGTAAAGCTATGAGCTTCTGAATAATGGATAAACAAAACTTCATTGGTGTTAATTAATTTCATTTCAAAATTAATTCATCCCAATGTAAAACTAGCAGGCAGTAAATATGGTTGTTGCTCAACAGGTCCACCAAAAAGAGAAAGGATAAGAAAGGTACATCAGTGAAAAGTAGTGTGTGAACAACAACGGGGTGGTCTTTTGTATTCTCAACTTTTAAAAAAATAGAATTAATTAATTTATTAATTAGAATTAGAGAGAAGCATCTGGCCCTCTTTTTTAAAAAAAAGCCAAAATTTATTCCATTGTTTTTTCCCTTTGTGTATGACAGACAGAAGGGGAGGGATTGTATGGTAGGATGGTCAGCATACGTCCTGTGGACTGCATGATCCCTCTAACCACTTTTTTGCTGTTTTATGCAACCCACAAATAATGCTACTGCCAAAATTTGACAGGATTGCAAAGTGGATGGGGACATTCCTCCTTTCCTTCCCTTTTTGAAAGTAAAAGGACACACTCTTCCATCTGCCTGCAGAGCTCTGTGATGCAGGAAGGTCCTGTGAAAAGGGGAAGAGATGCTCTGCATCCTTTGTGTTTGTGGTAAAGGAAAGTCCTCTGGGACATTCTTGTATCACAGATAATTGCCATAGCTGGTAGGCAAATCTTGTTACCAAATGAGGTGGCAGCAGAAATCTCATATCAACAGTCCTAGTAGACCACAAGGTGAACATGAGTCAACAATGTGATTCTACAGCTTTAAAAAATGGCGTTCTAATCTGCATCAATAAAAGTACAGTGTCTAGATCAAGGGAAGTAATAATGCCTCTTTATTCTGTTTTGGTCAGACCTCACCTGAAATACTGCATCCATTTCTGGGCAGCACAATTAAAAAAGGATGTTGACAAACTGGAGTGTGTCCAATGGAGGGAGACCAAAATGGTGAAAGGTCTGGAAATCATACCGTATGATGAGAAATTTAGGGAGATGGGTATGTTTAGCCTGGAGAAGAGAAAGTTGATATGATAGTGCTTTTAAATATTTGAAAGGATGTCATATTGAGGTTGGAGTAATCTTGTTTTCTGCTGCTCCTGAGACTAGGACATGGAGTAATGGATGCAAACTGCAAGAAAAGAGATTCCACCTCAACATTAGGGAGAATGTCCTGACGTTTGACAGTGAAACACACTCGCTCCGAATGTGGTGGAGTCTCCTTCTTTGGAGATTTTTAAACAAAGGATGGACGGCTATTTGTTGGGGTGATGCATTGATTCTGTATTCCTGCATGGCAGGCGATTGTACGTGATGGCCCTTGTCTCTTCCAACTCTATGATTCTATATGACTTTCAGTAGTGGATGTGGCAGACAGAAGTGAGTCGGGAGTAAGGGTTTACTCTTGCCCTGGACAAACAGCAAAATATGGGCATGTGTTCAGAAGTATTGGCATAGTCTCTTCTAAATTAATTTGGGTTTTAGTCATTAGATTTGAGACAAAAATCTAAATTTTCCATCTCCTGGTATTATTTATTTCAAAGCATTAAAAGGTCTCTCTGGAAGATATTCTGCAAAAATAGACTTCTAAAGTAGGCTGGAAAATCAGAGATAAATCAGTACCAGGTGCCTCCCTCCCCAATTAGGTAGTGTATGGAACAATGTGAAATTATCTGCCCTGCTGTGGAATTAGATTGAACTTCAGCACCACTAGTTAAGGCTAAAGGGTAATGATGCAAACCGCTAGCAGTTGATTCAGCTCCTCTGAGCCATGTGATGTTTATCTCTTTTGTAAAACATGCAAGGGAAAAAATGAAATTAAGCACTGAGTGTGGTTTATATGTTTAAAAAAAAACACAACAACATGTTGACCCAGTTCAATTTCTTAACAAATGGAGAGGAGAAATGCACACTGATTGCATATGCTGTATGTATCAGCTTCTAGAAACACTGACCAAGCAGAGGCTGAAGCCCATTAACTATAAACAATTATGGAGCTATTATGCCATTGTAACTATTTTGGCAAAATCCTATTAGATCCTGGAACTTGCAGTTGGGGGGGGGGGGGATTTAGAATTCTCAGCCAGACATCTGTAATGCTTCTCGAAATTGCAAACCTGGTACATAGGATGCAGCCACAGAAATTAAAGTGGAATCCTAGTATTATAACCATGTAGTGCAAATGGTCTCTAGTTATTTTCATTCTGCTAGATGTTGTCACTTTGTTAAGGGCAGTGCATTGGGTTTACTCTTTTTGTTTGTTTGTTTTGTTTGTTTGTTTTTGAGGGGTGGGGGAGAACAGTTCCTCCAGGCACTAATTCTTTTTAGGACCTTGCAAGATGAAGATTTTAAAATCAAGCAGTTAAACAGAGTGATTCCAATTAAGAATGAAATAGAAGGACAAGCTGATTTTGCAGCAAAAACAATTATTTCTTTACATAAAAGACAGAAAAAGTTAGCAACAGGAATGGATAAAACAGTCTGTATTCAATGAAAGCTATTTCTCAAAGTAAAATGGCATGAGGCACTAACTCCTAACCAATTGAAGAGAGACTAGTGGGGTGTAGCTATGATTAAGGGACTACAAATGAAATATAGATTATGTCACTCTCCAATGTGAAGAAGAGTCTAGGATGGGCAGAGAGCAGAACAGCAGAAGGCAGGTCTCAGAAAAAGACTCTCTCTGTGTGTTTCTGTATTTAACCTGTTCTTAACTTGGAACTGTCTCCCAAAAGTGAAAGGAATGCCACTGGGTGAAACAAAACATGACCAAAATGTTGTTCTATAGAGTGTTCAGAATATAAAAGTGCTTGCAAAGTGTAGAGACATCCTTCAGGCACTGATAATGACTTTTAGGTGGAATGGGCAGTAGAAAACAATCGCCTACATAAACAAGACATCACCTCTTAACTTTCTCTTCTCCAGGCTAAACATATCCAACTCCCTAAGGTGTTCCTCTGGAAACTGTGCCCTAGGAGGAACGCCCTAGGGAGCTGGGTATGTTTAGCCTAGAGAAGAGAAGGTTAAGAGGTGATATGATAGCCCTGTTTAAATATTTGAAGGGATGTCATATTGAGGAGTGAGCAAGCTTGTTTTCAGCTGCTCCAGAGACTACAACACGGAACAATGGATGCAAACTGCGGGAAAAGAGATTTCAGTTCAACATTAGAGGAAACATCCTGACAGTAAGGGCTGTTCAACAGTGGAACACACTCCCTTGGAGAGTGGTGGAGTCACTTTCCTTAGAGGTCTTTAAGCAGAGGCTGGATGGCCATCTGTCAGGGATGCTTTGATTGGCAGTTCCTGCATGGCAGGGGGTTGGACTGGATGGCTTGTAGTCTCTTCCAACTCTATGATTCTATGAGTCTATAAGACAAAGCCAATTAAGTATAGACATTTGCCCTCTTTCAAAGCCGGATAGGGTTGCCCAATATCTCTGGAGGCTAAACAATACCTCACAATTGGGGGGGGGGGAGGTGTACCAGTCTTAGCCAGTTTGGCAAATTACAATTAGGAGGAGGTAAAAAAGACAGTTACTCACTGATTTCTTTCATGAATAGAATCAAAATTTCCTTTTCAGCGGAGGGGAGGGGGACTTGGAGACAATTCCCAGTTTGCATTTTTGAAATGAGGCTTGACTGTTTTCCAAATGATAGGGGTCCAGGTCATCAGGCCTACCATGTCCAATAAGGATGCTTCAAACTCTGGCAGCAGACATCTTTCCTGCCTTATGAATCAAATGTAATATTCATATTTATTGAGCATAACATAGTACAACTTTTCCTCACATGACACACAGCTACTTCCTTTGGAATGACAGTTATCAGACAAACACATAGTAAGCAGTGGGGCAGGGATGAGAGTAAGTAGCTTGCCAAATTATATTTTAAAAAGTGGTGGGACTGTGCATTAATTAGAAGATTCAGTGTAAATGCTGAAAGGAGCTTGATTCAGCTCAGACTGATTCAGGAGCTGACCAGTTCAACTCAATTTTGAATCTGAACTTGAATTCAGAAATCCAAAGATGAATTAGATAACTTGTTTGATTGTACTTATTGATCTTTGAAAGGTTGCAAATAATTACATAGTAACTGTTTTAGGAAAAGTAATCAATTGGATTGTTTAAATGAATTAATTAATTTTTGAAGGGTTTTATATAATCACTTGCAATTAGTTGTATAGAAACAAGTAGTGAGTGTCTACATATAATCAAAGGATTTAAGATGACGGGAAAAGGGAACCCAACGCAAAAACCCCAGCAAATACCACCAAGGCATCCAACAATAGAAAATGTGGACTCAAATAGAGCCATATTGGAAGAAAAAAGAAAACTTAGGACTGAGTTAAATTATACGAGAGTGGAAATCAAACAAGAAATGAGAGATTTTAAAAAAGAAATATGACAAGAGATAAGAACGGACTTGAAAGAGATAAACCAATCAGTAGAAATATTATCAACAGAAATTGTAAAGGCCAAACAAAGAATAAATAAACTGGAAAATCAGTCAGAAAAGGTTGAGGAAGAATTAAAGGAGTTAAGAGGCAAAAAAGAAGAAGAAATGGTTGAGAGAGCAATATGGGAATTGAAATTTAGGGCAAATGTGTAAAAATCAGAGGGCTCCCAGAAGAAAAAGATGAAAGACGAAGATCTGATGTGTAAAATTGTACCGATATTGGCAGAATGCTTAGATAAAGATCATATAACAATGGAATACAAAATTGACAGATTGTTTCAAGTTAATTCACCAATTGCCACACAAAGAGACCTACTGAGAGACGTGATCGTTTACTTTCTCCATCGACATGTAAGAGATAGTCTACTTCAAAGACATAATGAAGCTCCTTTGGAATTTCAAGGGACGACATTGAAGATATTTAAAGACATACCACAAAGACTTTTATGTAAGAGAAGGGACTATCAATTCTTAACATCTCAATTGAAACAAGATGGTATACCCTATAGATGGGAAATACCTGAAGGATTATCATTTTGGTATAAAAGGAAGAAGATTAAAGTAACAAAGTTGGAAGAAGCTAAACAATTCATGTATCAGTATAGACAAAAGACAAAAGAATCTCAAAAACAACAGAAGGACTCAGAAAAAGAAAAAGAATATAAATCTAAATCAGGGGAAAAGGAAAAAAAATACCACTACAAGTGACTACTAGAAGAATGAAGAAAGGAGAAGAGAATTTAAAGGATGGAAACACCACTGATGAAGAAAATACTCAAAGAGAGGAAATAGAAGCTACTCTGGAAGAACAAGAAAGTGCAGTAGGAGGAGAAGATCAGGAAGAAGAAATGGGAGAAGAGGAAGAAAAATCACAAGAAAAAGAAGGAGAAGAAGGAGAAGTGGAAGAACTATAAAGCAAAGAATAGAAGATGGATCAACTTAAATTATTGACGTGGAATGTAGAAGGATTGAACACACCGCAAAAGAGAAAGAAAATTTCCCATACTTTACAAAAACAGAAACTGGATATTGTTTGATTAGAAGAAACAAGAATAAGGAGAAGGGATATTAAACATTTAAGAAATCCTCGGCTTGGCTTGGAATTTGTCTCCGCAGCAGAAAATAAAAAAAGTGTAGTGATTTATGTTAATTCCAAATATGAAGCTAAATAAATTAAAAGCGATACAAAAGGAAACTATGTAATGGCTGAAGTACTAATTGAAGGGGAGAAATATCTATGTGTAGGAACATATGGACCATTAGAAAATAAAAGGCCGTTTTATAAAAACATGATAGAAAATTTGAAAGAAGTCAACTATGGAAATCTGATATTGATGGGTGACTGGAATGGAGTATTAGACCCTCTACAGGATAGAATATAGGAAATAAAAGTTTTAAAAAACCAAGGGAAATTACCTAAGGAATTTTTTGAACTAATGGATATCTTGGAAGTACAAGATGTATGGCACTTTAAATATGGTAATTTGAGGGATTATATTTTTTTTTCTCTAACAGACACAAATCATGGTCCAGAATTGATTTCTTTCTGATATCCTCACATCTATGTCTTAGAATTAAGAAAATTGATATTCTCCCCAAGACATGGTCAGATCACAATCCGGTACTGATGAAGATGAATCTGTTAAAAACAAAGGAATATCGTTGGAGATTAAACCTAAACCTATTGACAAATCCAGCATTAATAAAAGAAATATCAGAGGAAATAACTTTCTTCTTTAAAGAAAACATGGATAATGAGGTACCAATAGAAATAGTCTGGGATAGTTTTAAGGCAGTAAAGTAAGGGTACCTGATCAAGAACTGTTCAGAGCTTAAAAAGGAGAATAAAGCAAGCAAACTAAAATGTGAGATCTTAAAGAGAGAAAATTTCCTTAAGATCCATCCACAAGATGAAAAGACAACTAATGAAATAAGACTTTTACAGATCTAACTATCACAAATAACAATGGAAGAGATTGAAAATAAAATAAGATATACGTAACAAAAATATTTTGAGAATGCAAATAAACCTGGGAGAATGCTGGCCTATCTAGTTAGGAAAGAGAGGGCAAAAAGGACGATTGCGAAAATCAAGATGGGAGATCAACTTGTCACTGAGATAAACAAAATTAAACAAGTATTCCAGCGCTTTTATTCAAATCTTTATAGAGGTTCATCAGTGGATAGAAGGGAAGTTAAGTCCTATCTGCAAAACTGTAAAATCTCGAAATTGTCCAATGAACAAAAGGAGAGAATAAATAGACTGATAATGACAGAAGAATTACTTTTGGCAATTAAAAGAGGGAAACCTGGGAATAATCCAGGTCCTGCTGCCTTCCCCTTGGAGTTTTACAAGACATTCACATCTCAGCTGTTGAAACCATTGCTCAAGACAATGAATGGCATCACAGATAGCAATATACCCCCCACATGGAGATCCTCTAACATAACTGTTATACCTAAAGAAAATAAAGTTCCGACTGACCCAGTAAATTATAGACCCATATCACTATTAAATGCTGACTATAAACTGTTTGCATCCATCTTGGCTGAAAGAGTAAAAGAAATTCTTAGAGACTACATACACGAAGATCAAAATGGATTCCTACCTAAAAGACTAATTAAAGAAAATGTAAGGACAATATTGAATTTGTTCGAATATCATGAGAAAAATATCGATAAGCAACTACTGTTGATATTTTTAGATGCTGAAAAGGTGTTTGACAAGGTGAACTGGATGTTTATGAAAAAAGTCCTAGAAAAAATGGATGTAGGCCATAATTTTCATGTATAGATAGATAAAATATACAATAAACAAGAAGTGGAAATAATAATTAATGGAAACTGGACTGATATCTTTACAATACAATCAGGAGTTTGCCAAGGATGCCCCTTGTCACCTCTTCTATTTTTAACTACGCTTGAAGTATTATTGAATCAGATAAGAGATGAAAGAAATATAAGAGGGGTGAAAGTAAAAGGATGGGAATATAAAATAAGTGCTTTTGCAGATGACCTGGCTATATCCTTGGGAGAACCTTTAGAGGATATTGACTTATTTATAAAGAAACTGGAAGAATATGGGGAAGTCTCTGGTTTCAACATTAATAAGAATAACAATGAATATACAAGGAAAGGACGAACAATAGATAAGCACCAAAACAGGTAAAAGGGTTAAATATTTGGGAATTGAAGTAACAACTAAGAATACTGATCTTTTTAAAAAACAATTATGAGAAAACCTGGAAGGAAATCAAAAAGGAATTGAATAGATGGCAAAAACTGAAAGATTTCGTGGATGGGAAGGATCTCTGTAGTGAAAATGATGGTTTTACCAAAAATGATGTATTTATGCCAGAATCTGCCAATTATAACAAACAAGATACCTTTTAAAACATGGAATAAGGATTTGACTAAATTTATTTGGAATGGTAATAAACCAAGAATTAAAATGAAATTATTATATGATTCAATAGAAAGAGGTGGACTATCATTACCCAGCATTAAGTTGTACTACCAAGCATCAGTATTGAGTTGGGTTCTGGACTGGATAAGACTCAGAAAACATCCGATATTGAATTTAGAAAGTTTCAGGACTGGTCTATGGTTTACATGGATATCTATTATATGATAAGGTTAAAGTTAATCAAGACTTTCATAATCATTATATAATGTTTGGCATAAAACAAAGGCAACTTGGATTACAAAGATACCATTATGGACATCAATTAATGAAGCACTATACAAAAACGAAAAAATGACCTGTAAAAACTGGCCAACATATGAAGATATCACACTGTTGGAAAATGGACAAAGGAGATTAAAAACAGAAACAGAACTCATCAACGAAGAGTATAGATGTAACTAGTTTTTGTACCGATGTTTAAAAGAAAGATTTCTTATAGATCAGAAAACTAAAGGAATTGGTAAATGCGATATAGAATTCAAGAAAATAATAAAAGAGGAGGGAAATCATGAAATGTCCTGTTTATATAAACCGCTGTTACAATATGATTTGGAACAAGAAAGGATTAAAAAATGTATGGTGGACTGGGCTAGAGACATGGGACAAATCATCTCACTAGAACAGTGAGAAAAAAACTGGAAAAAAAGGAAATAAATATACACCTAATTTTGGGCTGAGGGAAAATTTGGTTAAAATGCAATATAGATGGCATCTGACCCCATATACTATGGTGAAAATAGATAAAAAATGTAATAACAAATGTTGGAAATGTTCAATAGAAATAGGTACGTATTATCACTCTTGGTGGACATGTCAAAAAGCATAAGAATTTTGGACAGAAATTCATTCTAAAATATGTGAAATATTAAAGATAAATCTAACGAAAGGCCCCAAATTTTATCTATTAAGTATGGTTGAACAGAAGGAAATAGAAAAGAACAATGGGAAACTTTTATTTTATATGGGATGTGCAGCGAGGATTTTATATGCAAGCAAGTGGAAAACTGTGGAAATACCCACTGTAGAGCAATGGCTCTTAAAACTATATGAATACATGGAAATGGACGAACTCACTCTGAGATTAAAAGAGAAACCAAAAGAAGACTTCCTTTGAATTTGGAAACCCCTGATTAATTATATGAGTGAGAAAAAGGGGAAAGTCTCAGTAATAATATTTGAATGATAAATAATATGAGACAAACAACCTTGAAAGAAAGTATTTGTGTTAAAATAAATACTGTATGTTTTTTGCTGTTCTGATTAATTGGGTAAATGTTTGATCTAGAAACCGTTGTATAGAGATAAGACAGAGGGTTTTAGTTATTTAAAGTATTGAAAACAATTTAAGATCATATAAATCATTAAGAGAAGAAACAACTAAAGACAGAGAGCAACAAAGATTTGAAAGAAGTAAAATTTGTTAACTGGAGAGATAGATAAAGGAAGTACTAAATTGCTATGGAAATTGTGTATATATAGCATGGAATAGAAGAAGACCTCATCAAGACGATTTGTGATGTATGGAATTTTCTTTTATTATTTAAAACTAATAAAAATTATTTGAAGAGAAATCCAAATCTCTGTGCATTCCATTGGAAATGGAAAAATATTTTCATGCAAAAACTCCATGTATTTTTGCACAGAATAATTTCCCAAAACACTTCAGGATGTGCAAATACCAGGGGAAAAACTGCACAAAATTCTCACCACTCTATTTCTTCTTCCCAGGTTTCTCAAATGTTGACAAACCCTGATTAGTAGTCATAGACTGTTGAGAATCTTTGAAGTTCAAGCCTTATTCTGAGAAAAATTGTTGTCTTGCACAATTTTTTTTCCTCCAAAAAAACTAATATTTCTGCACAGAAATTATTTTCTGTGCATAAAATGTTTTCTCCTTCATGCTTTCTACCTTCATGCTTTCCTTCCCTCTGCTGCTGCCAGGCCCTTGTTGCTTCCCCGGGGCTTCCAGGGCCTGCAGTGCAGCTGCCAGGCCCCCACCGCTTCCCTGGGGGTTTGGGGGGGGTTGCGGCACTGCTGCTGCTGCCACTTCCCCAGGCGGTGCTGCTGCACTGTTGCCACCACTTTCTCCATGCTTGCCAGCACAGGAGCAGCACAGGAAGCCCCACCTGCACCAGGCAAGTGATGGCGGTACAGCAGCAGCACCACGGCAGGCCCCTGAACCCCCAGGGAAGCAGTGGGGGGCTAGCAGCAGCCCCACAAGCCCCGAGGAAGCAGCAGGGGCCCAGCAGCGGCAATGCAAGCCCACCAAGCCCCAGGAAAGCAGTGGGGGCCTGGCAGTGATGGAGGGAAGGAAAGTATGCAGGTAGGAAGGAAGAGGAAGGCTGGGAGAGGGAGCCAAGAGGAGGAGAAGGAGGATGGGGGATTTTTATTTATTTATTTATTTGCGAGTAGTTGTTTTGCCATTAGTTGCTTTGCCAATCTATCAATTTTAAAATTAGTTTTATTTATTTATTTATTTATAAAAAGGACCCCAAAAGGTGGCACAGGTGTGTGTGAGAGAGATCTCTGGGGATGGACACAGATGGCCCTTGTGGTCTCTTCCAACTCTATGATTCTATGATTTCTTTAAAAATAATATAAACAATCCATTGAGAATTACTATGGCTTGAAGCCTATTGGTTAGGCCCCACCAGAATAGACCAATTGAATCAACTGTGGAGTTTGAGTCAACATGTAGGCAAATCCTGTTGATTCAATGGCTCTAACAATAAGATTTAGGCCTATGTTGTAAAGGCCCAGGCAACATTCTGTGCTTTGGTAGAAAGATGCAAAACCGGATTGAGAAATTTGTAACAATTCTCCAGTAGTGCCAAAAATAAAAATCTTGCTGTGCCACAGCAAGGGGATATTTATTTAGTGAGCAAGTTAGTTTTCATTTTCTCATTTATAGCATGAGGACATGCCATGTCAAAATAGTCATCCCTATCTTATTACAGTGGGCACTTATTATCCACTGGGGTTTGGTTCCAGGACCCTCCGTGGATAACAAAATTCATGTATGCTCAAGTCCTATTAAATATAATGGCACAACAAAATGGTGTCCAATATATAGAATAGAAATTCAAGGTTTGCTATTTGGAATTTATACTTTTTGGGAATATTTTCAAGCTGTGTATGCTCAAATCCATGGATAAAAAATTCGTGGAAAAGGAGGACCAACTGTATATTTCAAAGAAACACATGTTGAAAATAGAATTGGAGCACTTCTATAAGGAGAATTTCTTGTTACAGATCTTGATTGTTTACTATTACGTATACATCAACACTAACACATTTGGATCTATGAAAAATACAATAAGCATGTCTTTGGCATTTTGAACAGACAGTAATTTAATCAAGATAGGTTTAGCAAAAGGAGAACAGGCAACTTGTTGCTTTCACTGAGTCCTTAATAGATTCCTTTGTTAGAACTAAGTTATTAACAAAGCTGAAATTGAACCAGCCATTCAATTTCAATCTTGTTACATGAAACCAGACAAAAGAGAAAGGGAAGTTTTAATTAGATCATAGGATGATGGGTTAATAAAAACTAATCTAGAATGCTGTTGGGTGAAAACTACAGTTCAAAAAAATCAGATCAGTCACCCCCTGAAGTATTATCAGATATTTCTGGTGAAAAATCTTTGAAAGAGAAAATTATTAACATTGTTAGCAATTAGTCTTAGTAGGATCAAATAAGAGACACAGCTGTGTTAAGTTTTGAATGTCAGTATGCAACGGGATCTTGTAGCACCTTTTAGACCATCAAACAGCCTCAATAGACCAGCAATAAAGGCTGGAATTGGGGTGGAGTGGGGGTGTGGCGCTTTTTGCAGCTCCTTTTTGCACCGCAGAAAGGCTAGATCAGGGCCACAGCATGTAGTTAATGCAGCACTGATCCAGCATGAAAGGGGTATGCTGTTCAACCTCTCAGTAAAAGAAGCATAAGCTTTCGTAAACTTGGTCTACTTCCTCAGATACAAGGAGTGTACTAGTGTGCAGGAAATACTTTTATAAACAGATTGCATTTCTATAGCTGTGCATGCAGTCTGATTATAAAAGTCTTTCCTGGGCAGCAATTCACTCCAGGCATTCAAGAAAATAGACAAAGGTCTGGTACAGACCAGCACAGTATACCAGCTTCCTTGTGGTTTGGAGCCATGGCATACCAACAATGCATGCCCCAATGCTGCCCCGAAGCCAGCTCCTATGCCCACGGGCTGACAACTTTTCAGCGCTCTAGCGGCGTGGTGTTTAGACGGTGCACATTGCAGGAGTGCCAAAAAGGCACCACTGCAGCAAAAGTGTCACCTTTTTTCCACCGCAAAAAGGAGCACTCTTTTTGCCCTGGAAAAAGGCTGGAGTAGGGCTGTGGATGATGACTAGCTGTAGCCACTCAAAACAAGAGGAAGTGGCTGGACCAAGCAAAGCAAAAAGATGCCATGCTGGGGTAGACCATAATGCATTTCTTCTTCTGGGCTCTGTCTTTATAAGGAAAGCAAATGGTGGCCTGGCTTTGAAGCAGGCTGATGGGCTACTCCTCCAAAAGTGAGCAGCATGGCAGTTTAGTTTTATTAACACTTGCCTAGCAAGTTCATGATTGTGCTCATGTCTGGTTGAGCCTACTCAACAAGTCAAACCAAGTCAGTAGAGATTGCTAAGATAAAGGAAAAGTTGACTGCTTTATTATCTAGTCAATCCAAACTGTTAGGACACACAGAAGACAACTTGCTGGGTCATGAAAGGGGATAATTCTGAAGGGAGCAATTTCCTTTTTGATTCATCTCATCTATCAGAAGTTTAGTCTTGCAGGAGATTTATGAAGCAAAATAGCTTTTGTGTTTCAGATATCTTTTCTGAAATCTGAACAAAGACACCCTTGGATGTTTGTTGTTGTTTTTTAAGTTTTGTATATGCCTTCATCTATTTCTTTATTGGCATCTGTATTGCACCAATAATTAATTTTAAAAATTCTTTGGGTTACCAATGAACATTTTCCTGTATTTTATTTTTTAAAATTGAAGCCAACTGAATGGTAACCTTGAAATGTGATTTTCCACTAATTTTTGAACTGAGCACATCTAAAGGAAAAAAGAAGGCATTACATGTCAATTGTCTGTTGTTTTTCCTCAGCATTTTTTTCCAATGCAAAGGCAGTGTTAGAAATGGAAGTTATGATTTTCAGTGGAGGAACATCAGGGCACAATTTCTGACTAGACTTGGGGAGGGAAAGCTGTTTCAGTCAAATACTCCTACATAGCTGGATTTGCACCACCTGCCCTTTTTGCCTGTATTGTTCTCCTCTGCCTTCTCCTGGGAGCACACAAGTTTCATGTTAGAAAGTCCAAGGGAGAGCACCAGATGAACAGCCAGTTCTTCTGATATCTTATGGCATTTGTGATCCTGGCATTCTTCCTCTTCCACCAGCCCAGAAATGAACTCCCCAGAGTGAGTCATGCAAGAAAGGCTGACTGTTTAAGCTGGGATAATGTTATGTCTTTATGCTGGCCTAAATGCCATTATGCAAATGGTTGCCCTTTCTTGTGGTATTCTATTCAGGACTGGTCATGCCTTGATATACCAAAAAATAAATCATTGTATACTAGTGGGATGAACTAAGATTTTGGTGGTAGTATTTAAAGTTATAGCCGTGTTAATCTGGGAAATCAGTATGCAAAGGAATCTTGTAGCACTTTTGAGACTAACTGAAAGAAAGAGGTTGGTAGCATGATCTTTCATAGACTAGAGCCAGCTTCCTCAGGTGCATGCTTTAAAACCAACTTCTTTCATTTGGTCTCAAAGGTGCTGCAAGATCCCTTTGCATACTAAGTTTTTGGTGTATATGACAATCTTGGACATTGAAGGGACATAATCACTGTGTTTTGCAGCAGTTTTGAAACATATAATGGGTTTGGGGGAGTGAGAAAACCTCTGGAAAAAAAATAAAAATCATTTCTGGGGCTTTAGGTGGCTTCAGGAGCTACATGTAAGAGCCAATAGACCACCTGTGAGCCTTGGGTGGCACCTTTCCCACCCTCAGTCTAGATAGTTTTGTACATGTGGGTTGGGATTCATTATCTCCCTTATGAATGCATAATATAAAGGTACATATTCATGCCTGGTTCATATTCATAATCACTACATAGTCAATAGTGGAGGGCATATATAGAGATTATAAACATGCCCCAATCCTGATTTACTGTGCAGTAGATATGGGTCTGTTCTCTATTGATCAAGACATAGCATACTGATGTTTCCAGCCCACTTCTGTGAGCAATCTCCAGTATGAAGAGGAATTGTAACAACAAGTCTGCTGTCTCACCAAAGATCACTCATGGGAAGGAAATATCAGTCTCCTATATCCTGATCAACAGAACTTACTACTGTCACTTGCAGAACCTTCTGTGTTATCCAGAATGAGAGGAGATCATGCCAGGAGATACTACTTAGCTATGAAGTTAGGATATTTATATAACTAGATAGATCTAGAATTGTGTCTGTGGTGCCTAGACCTGTATGTGGAATTTTACCATGTGATACAGCTGACTGCACTATCAATTGTGCAGTGATGTGACCTATTAGTTCCACCATAGCTATGCTGGAAAATTTTCATAGAGCACCCAGTCAACAGGCTCTTGGCCTACATGTTTGCCATTGTTTGCCCTTGTTTGTAGTGTGTCCTTTGCAAAGGAGGAGTCTTGGCAACGTATCAGGCTAATACAAGGAGGCACCCTTAGAGGTTTGGCTTCTATAAATTTGGGGTGTGCTACAATGTCTCCTTCTTGTTTTTCTTTTGCTTCACCTGAAGGAAAACCTCTAAAATTTAGTGGATAAATCATATAGAGTCCGTCCAGTTGTGATTTGGAATGCATTTTTCCAAAGCAATGAGAAAGGTCAAGATATTTTTTTAATGGTATTTATTTGCAAGGACTCTTTCCTCTTGGCAAATATGGCAATTTGGCAGATAACAAACATAAAGGGATCTAATGAAATGACCTGTAGAAAAACATATATTTTTAATTATTTTGATATGTACTTCCTAGGAACCTTTTCTCAGCTTCCCCTGAAGAAAATGAGCAAAGTTGACATAGAGGTTTATCACACTAGAGGGCAAACAGGATTTAAACAGGAATTAAACAGGAATTAAACAGGAAATGCCCTATGTTTAAGATAGGGCATTTCCTGTTGCCTTATGTTTAACATACGGCATTTCCTGTTTAATTCCTGTTTAATTCCTGTTTAAATCCTGTTTGCCCTCTAGTGTGATAAACCTCATAGTGGATTTGTAAAAGAAGTTACTCAAACAGGAGGAGAAAGCATGTCAAAAGTCTGCCAGATTCATTAAACTAGTCTTCCAAGATGTGCAATTATTTTAGATTAATATATACCTTTCTTATTCCAATTTCAGCTCTTTGCGAGTTCTTTCCCCATGATAAATCTTCATAGTCCAAGGCTGCTAGTTTTCCTAGCCCATTCTCCAGAGACTCTGTTTCCTAGTAACTGACATCCCAGTGCTGGAAGTATCTGTACATTTTTCACTCTCTCTAGTTGGAGGGAAAGCATCAGTTTTCTTCAGTAAATAGAGTCTGACAGGGAAAGTGACCCATACTTCAAACAGACAAACCGGGGAAACATACATAAACGTTTCAGTAGAGCCTGAACAGAGAGGGGAAAGAGGGATGGCAAAATGGGGAATATGGGCATTGGAATGATTTTTAACATACCTGAGCCTACTATAATGCAAACACAATTAAATATAAAAAATCAATGTTCATGTAGGGTCTGGGGACTTGAATCAGTCATCGTGAATTCCTATTATTTTTATTTCTCATTGGCCTTAGTCATGTCAGTTCAAATATTAGAGATCAAAATATTAACTATGTTGACTTATACTTCCTTTCATCCCCAGATAGCTTGAGAGTTCAGGATGATGTGAATTATAGTCCACCACCACCACCACCAACAACAACAACTTATTTTCTGTAAGAATCTCAATATTTTTAGAATGGAAGAGGGAGGAGGAGGTGAAAGGGAAAGGGAAAAGGAAGAATTCTGTTATAAAGATAAACACTTGGAGTATATGATACACACCGTGAAGATTGCTTCTCCTCTGCTTTAAAACTATCTTTTGTTTTCTTACAGTGATTGCCTCAGTGATGGGGGGGAGGGGGGCTCTGTTTTTGAAATGCATGTAAAGACACACTCCCCCCCCCCTAAAAACAAGCCTGTAGACTAGGTTAAGCTATAATTATATAATTGATTCATACTAAATTGTTGTTGTTGTTGTGTGCCTTCACTCATTTCCAAAATGTGGAGACTCTTGCAATTTTCTTCAGAGGAGGCTTACCATTGCTATCTTGCGGCTGACAGAGTGTGACTTGCCCAAAGTCACTCAGTGGGTTTCCATGGTCAAGCTAGGATTTGAACCCTGATCTCCCAGACTCATAGTTCAATGCTGAAACCACTACTCCATTCTGCTACGTACATGAGGTTTATGTTGAAATTTAGATTTGACCCTTATAATTCCATTTTCTGAATCTTTAGAAGGGGCTGTCTACTCACAAGTAAATCCCATTAAGCACACATTGTCTAGCAGTGGTTAGAGAGGATGATGGGAAGACAGTGGAAGCCCATGGGTTTTTTCCAATTATTTTTCTTTTTCACTTATGAATACATATAAATATATTCATAGGTTTTCCCTACTTGGTGGACTTCTGTTCTTCTGGGTAGATCCTATCTGCCTCTCCTCTTTCCCTACATGTATGTTGGGGGTCCCACCTGCTTTTCAATGTATTACACACAGGTAAAACTCTTTCCACCACACCATTACAAAATCTGCAAGGTTTGTTGGACTACAGCTCCCATCAATGTAGTTCAATGCTATGATTTGGTATAGCTGATCCCACCTGGTTGGTCAACTATAATAGTAAAATCAAATGCAAACAGTAAAAGTAAAACAGTAAAAGCAAATGCAAAACTTGGCTGATGGGGGGGAGAGGAAGAGGGAAAGGGTAGCCTGATCTAATTCTTCACCACTGATCTCATGGCTGAATATGTGCTAAAGCAGAAGAACATGATGAAACACACAAGACCTGTTGGACCCAAGCACTCCTATCCACCAAAAACTTCTCCTATCCCTGGCCTCACACTGACAACACTATAGAGCACAGTCTACATGCACACACATGAATATTGAGATTTTCCACTCAAATCCAGAGTAAATCTCCACTTTTTCTCTCTAGATAAAAGCCCAGTGACACTGGAAATGAACCATACCATACATCATCTGGACTGTTCTTTGTGAGAATGATGTGATTGTTTTATTTGGCCCATATAGTCATGCCCTGAATGGCTAACAAATGTCACATCTCATAAATCTTGAACTGAGGGATCAAGGGGGGAAAATCCTGCTGTTTTGTAAACAGCAACAATTTTTATCACATTGCTACTAGTGAGGGAGGAAACAAACTAGGGGATGCTACAGCAGTTTGGTTTGCCTGACCTTATTGGGAAGGGCAAAATTCCACCCAGTCCTCTCCACTGCCCTGTCTTTTTCAGTGCTCATACTGCTTTTTTATATTCAGTTTTCCTAATCTTGTAGCCCTGTTCTTTTTCCTAGGGATGAGTATGCAAGGGGTTTGTGAACTTAATTTCATCTACTCCTCAGTAAAATGCAACATTCTCTGCAATTTTGGGAGAAGTCAACATGTACCAAACAAATCAACTTTCAGGAGTTTTGATGCGAATGAACTTGATGGTATTTCCATTGTATAGACAGATTCTCATGCTTGCTTATGGGAGTTATGTTTCATGCTTTTTATTACAATGAAATCCCAGTTATCTAAGTAGATAACTACCTAGAGATAACTGCCAAAGTACTGGACAAAAAATAATAGAGTTATCAATCCAATATGTTAGATGTAGGATATCAACTATTCAACAAGCTAGTGTAGCTGTTCCTTTCATAGATGAACTGGATTAGAATTCAATTAATAAAATTCAGCAACAGCAGATACATCATGCATAGGTCCAGTTGCTGTGGAATGCCCATCCCTTCACTTCTCATCTGTTAATGTACATGAGCTCTCTCTCTCTCTCTCTCTCTCTCTCTCTCTCTCTCTCTCTTTAATTTTCAGTTGAGTTGAACCACTAGATGAAGGCCACTACAAGTACAGGGGCTTCTTCAACGTTACATAGAACCTTACTGCATTACCAAAATAAGATGAAAGGCAGCACGATAGAAGCAGCTTTCAGCTTACTTTCCTGTATGATGTCATAGCCCTTCTGTTCTCCCTCCAGAGGGAGATGGTCATAAAAGTGTGCCTTTTGCCAAACAGATTTTTCTAGTGTGATAAAAGGCAAGCTTTTATGACAGTCTACTTCAAGAATAGCATGGAATACAATGAAAGTGCTTCAAGAGCACACAGAGACTCAGAGAGGTAAGCAAAAATCCATTTCCCTGTTGCTCTGACTTAGCTTGTTTTTGTAATGCAATAAGGCTCATGGTTATAGCACTGCCATAGTTTCATCCTACGGAATCCTGGGGTTATAGTTTAGTGAGCGATTAAGGCTGTCTGGCTAAGAATTCTCAATATTCTTCCCAAACTAGATCTCAAGGATTCATCAGGAAGACAGACAAAAGAAGAAGCTATTTGCTTGTGCAGCAGTTTCTTTGTGCAGCATTTTACTATCTCACTGCTTAGTCACAATACAGGTGTGAGACATAAACAATCAGAAGAAAATATCTCTATCTTTTTTTTCTCTTGGCTCTCAACTAGCTGTATCTGTTCCAGGAGGCAGTTTGAACTATTTCCATCAAGCTAACAATAGTAATAGCAAGTACATTTCTATACTGCTTACTGGTGTACTAAGCAGTTTACAAATTGTAGGCTAATTGCCCCCAACAAGATGGATACTCATTTTAGCTGCTTCATTGTTAGCACTAAAACTTGATATTCCTCCTTCCCCATTCCTTTTAACTTGTGTGCAGTTTCTTATTTTTAGACTGTTAGTTTGAGGAATAAATTCTTTAAATAAATAAATGTAACTTCATGTGTATTAGCAGATGATAATATTTACTTCTGTGCATGACAAGCTTCATCTGCAGATTTCTGCACACCAAAGTTAAAGCCTCTTGAGCTGAGATTACATTGATAAGAATGGACTAGAATATTGCTTTCATCATTTACTTGTTTTGTTTGTGTTGTGTGTTGTGTGCACCAATTGCCCCATGTTTGGTCTGCTCCCTGCAGCTGCCCTGGAGTCCTTCCATACTACACAAATTACAGCAGTAGGATTCCCTTTTAACTGTCATGTCTACATCCTACGTAATCCTGGGGTTTGTAGTTTGGTGAGACATTAGCGATCTCTTCACAGGAAATGAGACAGAACACCACAGATTGCCTACTCTTGTTTTAAACAGTTAACCACATGGTCTAAAACAAAAGGGAGGTCAGGAAGAAGGGACAAAATCAAAAAATAGTAACAAATGACCAAATGTATTGATCATACTGTACTCTTGTTGCAAGAAGAAGAAAAAAGTAAGCACTAAGCACTCTCTTTTTTTTATCCATTAATGTCTCCATTAGACCTCTGGAAGAAGTGCCTGCTAATGAAATGTGCAGCTGTTATTAAATTGGGAGGTATTATGAACACCAGGAAGAAAGAAAAAGAAGTAATAAAAGGGGGTTTAGAAAGCTTAGAAACAGAAGCAGGAAATAATCAAATGAGATACACTTTGGCAAGAGGGAAGGAAAATAATCCCAATTTGGATGCAACCCTCAAAAAAGAGCAGTTCCAGAATTTAATATAACTGTAATATATGATTGAAAACTAGGAGCCCCTTCACACAATGTGTCAAAATAACTTTGTTTCTTTTCCCATTTCTAGTGTGAATGCCCCCTTCCCTTTAATGCAATAATAATAATAATAATAATAATAATAATAATTAATAACAATAGGTGAATGACCATCCTTGACCATTGGCCATTCTGGATGAGGTTCTTGGGGAACGATGTCCATAACCTCAAGAGGACTGAAAGTTGAGAACCAGCAAAGTAGATGGATCTTTTTGAAGCACAGGAAGAAAATATTATTCCCTACAGCAGCCGCAACAACAACAACAATGATATCTCAGCTTTATCCTAATTGGGGACTCAATGTAGCTTATAACAGTTTAAAACAAAGTTAAGAATTCACAACATACAAATGTTAAAAATGTAATTGAATGCTTGAAGACTCAAAGCATGCTTTTTAAAAAAAGAAAAATTGTTAAAAACAAAGCAGCAAATAGAAAATGTTTTTTTAACAGTTAACTATATTGTATCACATGCTTTCAGAACCGTGAATGAGTTGTCAATACAGTGTTAGAAGAGGCCTTTATGATTTTCTTTATCATTCAGAAAGAGAATTGGATCAAGGCTCATTTATTGGTAAAGAAGTCAGAATGCCTTTCTAAGAGCTACATGGCATATGTTTGCATTCTTTAAAAAGGAAGAAAGTGTATGTTGTAACTTACACTTGTACAGATTTAATCAATTGGTTAATTAAAACAGATCTAAGAGCACAATCCTATACATGTCTGCAAAATGTAAGCCACACAGAGTTCAATGGAGCTTATTCAAGTATGTGCACATCAAGTTACTGGGTTTCTAGAGATGGGATGATATGGGAGAGGGAGTGTTCAAAAGCACTGAGCCATTACTCAACTAGACCACACTCAATTTCAAGGTCAATTCTGATCTTTAAATGATTGGCCTCTGAAAATCTGAGCTGATGTTGACATTAGGATGAGAATCACATGGCTTATAAATTGCATGTAGCACTATGGGTCTTGTTTGCATCTTAAAGGCCTCTTCCAAACCTCCCTCTAGGTATTCCACCCACTGAAAATAATGGCAAAAAAATGCCCTTGAAGTTTCAGATGGAACATCCAGGAATATTGAAGTGTTGTGCAACAGATTTTTGTGTATTCCTATTTATAATGTCTCATTTATGTGCATTTATCTTTTGATGCAGAGACTGGCCTGTTTGCCCAATGTACATTACTGAAGGGCATTTCTGACAGATGTAATACTGATAATACTAACACCCTAGCTGGGAGCACTAGGGTGATCTTAGCCAGTTTATCATATCTCCTTTCTGATTCCCAGCATTCATGCAATTTATTCCAAAACTCCTGCCAACATTCATATGGTCATCCAATCACCATGGCCTTAGGCAACATCTTACCACCTGCCTTTGTCCCTCAACAACCATAGTTAAAATGGAACCTGTCACCACATCACCATACCCACAAGTTTTGCATTTCTGTTTCCCTTTGTATTTCTATGGCTATTCATATAGTCTGATTATAGAAGTCCTTCCCAGGCAATACGTCACCTCATGCATATGAGGAAGTAGACCAAGCCTACAAAAGCTTATGCTACAACTTCTTTCACACAAATAGTCTCAAAAGTACTACAAGATTCCTTTGCATATTAATATTTCAGAATAACAGAGCTATATCTCTGAATTCCCCCCAAAGTGATCAGTATAACTGATAACTATCAATATGTTCAGTGACCAATTTTCCTTACTGTCTACTGTCCCCAAACTCAATGATATACCAGAAAATACTGAATAACACTTCATACATCTGAAAACATGGGCTATTGCCTACCAAATAATATAGTGAATTCATTAAAGAAACACAAAACTCATTGTTGCTCTAGCTTGCCTTCCAGCTTACTTCAGCTAGCTTCCAAAAAGAAAAAGCTAAATCCTGATTATATGAAAGAAGATCCTGAAATACATAAATAACTGCAAAATCAGAAGTGAAAATCCACACAAGAGTGATACCTTTATTGGCCAGCCAAAATCCACAAAATATACCATGCAAGCTTTCGTAACTCCATTGGCTCATCAGGCAAAAGATGTTTAAAATTGTATGGGGGCAGACAAGTGAGGGTGTTGAAGTCATAGACCTACATTTTGTATCAGAAGTTATTTATTGGTTTGGGGGGGATCTCAGGCAGGCAGGGGCCACTCTCTTCTTGTTCACATGGGACCCAAGACAAAAGACAATAAAATTTAAATCCCTTTATCAGAAGTAAAGTAACAAGAAAGAGAATCAGTGAAATTTATACTTACATACATCTGAGGAAGTAAACCAAGACTATGAAAGCTTATGCTACAACTTCTTTCACTCAGCCTCAAAAGTGCTACAAGACCCCTTTTCATACTGATATTATTTGTCTCTAAATTCTATACAAAGCTTGTAAGATTCCTTGGGGTGGGTGGGGACTAGAACTCCTGGAATCCACAAGCCAGCATGTACTGTACACTGGTCATGCTGTCTCGGGGAGTTTGGGAATTCTAGCACTAGATTCCATTTGATCTTGGGTCAGAGCTGGTTAGTTCTTGGATGGGAGACCACCAATGAAAAGGTGCTAAAGGCTGAATTTCAAATGATGGAACTGGCAAAACTATGAGTATGCCTTGCCTAAGAAAACCCTATTAAGTTCATGAGTTACCATAAGTTGACAGGGGACTTGAAGGCAGATATACACACAAAGTATTGTAATAATAATAAGTAAACTTACCTGTCTCTGGACCTATGATAGGACTATTCCTTTTGTGTGTTTTTCTCTTGATACACAGTTGGCATAATTTTCCAATTCTAGTTTTAGAGTTTTAAAATTAAGAGTGAGGATTATGATCTTATGAACACCTCCATATAAGAGGATGATGAGCAAGTGGTCTGCAAAAGCTCTTGTGGAATCGTGTCTAGGATTTTTACTTCTTTATTCCTTAATCAACTTTAAAAAAAACACCAACAAACAGAAAGAGAAATAATTAAATGAGACTTAAGGAACAATGTAGGAAAGGTAACCCCATGGGGTTTTTTAAAAACTGAATATCAGTTTTCATTTCTGCCAGATAATGCCTTAGAAATAAGAGAGGTGGAGGGGGGGAAGAGATATTGCAAAGGGGAATGTGAAATTGAAAGAGACTTTGAAATATGAATGGTGGAACAAGTCAGGATGACAGAACAATGGAAGAGAGTACTATAGGAAAGAACAATGGCTTGAAGGGAAAAAAAGAGGAGAGGGGGAAAAAGAATGGAGTGCCAATCTATGAAGATGAAAAGACGCAGATCTATACAACTTGACTAAAGGAGCGACATAGCTATGTCTATATAACTATATGAAGATATAAATGCCAGTGAATGGGAGGGTTGCCTGGTATTAGTTAACTGAATCAAAAAATGGAACTGAATAAAAGAATGAATGATGCACCTGAGAATAGGGGCAAATTGTGAGTCTCCAGTGTGCCAGAGGCTGGGAGAGATCTCTTCATAGGAGTTAGCTTGGAATAATACTGCAGGATCAATTATTGTTAAGATCTGAAACTGGAGGGAATAGATGAAGGAATGTATGGTGTAATGGACTCAGAATATTGGTTTCCCAATTCAAATAGAACAATGGAAAAAATGTGGACAAAGAGTTTGAAATTTGTCTTGAATTATAATTTATAAGGCAGAATTTTAATTATATGGTGTAGATATGTTATTTAATACCAGATAGATTGTTGAAAATGTATAAGAATAGTTCAAATAAATGTTGAACTGTAAACAGAAGATAGGGTCTTTTTTCATATGTGGTAGACTTGCAATAAAGCATAGAAATGTTCATTTATAGTTTGAGGATATTTTTAAAGTTAAGATACAGTTGGAACCAGTGACTGCTTTACTTCTAATTGTGATCAACCAAATTGAGAAGAAATATGAAGCATCATTACATTATATGATTACAGCAATGGGAATAACACATACTCAGAAATAGAAAGTTATCAATATTCCAACAGAAAAAGACTGACTGACGAAGACAATTGAACTAGTGGAAATGGATAAATTGACAGTGCTGATCAAAGAGAAATATTGGGACAGATTTAAAGAAGACTGGGAATTGTTTATTATCTATATACAGTCTAATTGGGGGTATAAGATAGTTCTATGCTTTGTAAAATAAACAGTTTGTACATTGTAGTGACATAAATATGTTATATATAATGAAATATAGTAATAGTGGTATATATCCATCAGTACACAATTGTTTTTGTTTAGTAGTACAGGTTAGCTGTTTTTTGTTCTTGTTATTGGTATAAGTATGTTTTAGTTAAATGTATAAAAAATTGTGTTTAAGAATCTGAAGGGGTACTGGGGTGGTAGGACATCTGTTCTATGCACAGTAAAAGGGGCATAGCTTGGTTGTAGCGTACATGCTTCTTAAGTTATATCCCGTCTCTCTCCTGGTAGTGCTGGAGATTGCTTCTGGAAACCCTGGACCCCTGCTGTGCTTCACTGTAGGAGATGCTAAATTGGATGGAATAAGAATCTATCTTAGTGTGCATTCTTAGGTCCTATATTTTTCTGTGATGCAGAAAACCATGATGATCCAAGCATAAGATTATAACAAAATGCTGGATGAAACCAAAGGCCCATCTATATGAGCATTATCTTTACACACTGGCCAAGCAATTCCACAAACAAGGCAGGAAGGCAAGAGCATCTTCCCACTCACATTCCCCAGCAACTCATATGTAGGGATATGGTGCCTCTGATACTTAAATCCATCTTGTCTAGTGATTATTAATAATGTTATCTTACATGACTTTGGCCAATTCCTTTCCAAAGCAATCCAAATTGATTAATGTGCTGAGCTAGACCTAGCTGCAGTTCCAGACCTCACTAACACTTGGTTTGATACCAAAAGCTGATACTCATCAGTGCTATAAGTGAAGATTTATTGACATTAAAATAGCACATCAGACCATGTACAGCAGAGGAAGTAGCATGGTGCTTTAGCTGATGGTTCAAGCAACCCCACTCAGCAAGTGGGCCCTTAAGCAACCAATTCTGCTAAGACCATTCCATGGCTGACACTTCAGTTTCCCTATGGTAGGCCAGTGAATTCTCCCAAGGAAAAGTCAATGACTTCCAAAATTTGTATTGAGGTGGACAGGATTCAGCCTGCAATCAGCAGGCAGCCCATGGCCCCCACTTTGTGGCATCTGAGGACCATTAAAGTCTCCAACCTTCCCCCACAATTTTGGTTCCATTTTCAGGTTGCAGTGGGCCCTTGTTATCCACCTGGGTTTGGTTCCAGGCTCTGTGGATAACAAAATCCGTGCATGCTCAAGTCCCATTAAATATAATGGCACAACAAAATAGAAAATCAAGGTTTGTTATTTGGAATTTATACTTTTTGGGAATATTTTCAAGTTGTGTATGCTCAAATCCATGGATAAAAAAAATCTGTGGATAAGGAGGGTGTACTGTATTATTGTTTTGCATCTTCAAGCCATGCCAAAAAAATTTCCTTCAATTGTGTAAAAACACGTAAAATTATCTAAAGCCTCCACAGACCATCCCATTACCCCTATTACTACCTCTAGTTTCTTCTGTAGTCACTCAAAAAGTGGTGTCAGGGCCTTTGTTGTTAATTACCATCAAGAAAATTCAACTTCTGGCACTCCTATGAATGTGAGAGCCCTCCAAGTCACTCTGTCATCAACAGCCCTGCTCAGCTTTTGAAAATTCGGGAACATGGCTTCCTTGAGTGAGTCTATTAATCTGCAACACAGTCTTCCTCTTTTCCTACTGACTTCCACCTTACAAAGCATTATTATCTTTTCTAGTAGGCCATGTCTTATCATGATATGTCCAAACTATGACAGTCTCAGTTTAGTCAACTTGACTTCCAGGGAGAACACAAGCCTGATTTGTTTTAGGACCCATTTATGTGTCTTTTTGTCAGTTTAGGGTAGAATCATAGAATCATAAGAGTTGGAAGAGACCACAAGGGCCATCCAGTCCAACCCCCTGCCATGCAGGAACTCCTAATCAAAGCATGCCCGACAGATGGCCATCCAGCCTTTGCTTAAAGACCTCCAAAGACGGAGATTCCACCACATTCCGAGGGAGTGTGTTCCACTGTCGAACAGCCCTTACTGTCAGGAAGTTCTTCCTAATGTTGAGGTGGAATCTCTTTTCCTGCAGTTTGCATCCATTGTTCCACGTTCTAGTCTCTGGAGCAGCAGAAAACAAGCTTGCTCCCTCCTCAATATGACATCCCTTCAAACATTTAAACAGGGCTATCATACCACCTCTTAACCTTCTTTTCTCCATACTAAACATCCCCAGTTCCCTAAGGCGCTCCTCATAGGGCATGGTTTCCAGACCCTTCACCATTTTAGTCACCCTCCTTTGGACCCGCTCCAGTTTCTCCACATCTTTTTTGAATTGTGGTGCCCACAACTGGACACAGTATTCCAGGTGGGGCCTGACCAAAGCAGAATAGAGTGGCACTATTACTTCCCTTGATCTAGACGCTATACTTCTATTGATGCAGCCTAAAATAGCATTGGTCTTTTTAGCTGCTGCATCACACTGTTGGCTCAGGGTATCCACAGAACTCTTCTTTAGCACCACATCTCAAATGAGTTGGGTTTTTTTATCATCCTTCTTCACTATCCAGCTTTTACAACCACACATAGAAATATAAAATACAATGGTATAGACAATCCTGACTTCAGTATTCAATAATATATCTTAACACTTGAGGTTCTTGTCTAGTTCCTTCATAGCTGCCCTTCCAAACCCTCATCTTCTTTTAATTTCTTACCTGCAATCTCCATTTTGAACTAAAGTATAGAATATCTGACTATCTCAATGTCTTCATTGTCTACTTTAACATTATGTAATTATATTTGTGATCATTATTTTTATTTGCTCTATTTTCATCTGTAAATCTGACTTTGCACTTTCTTCCTTGACTTTACTAAATACAAATCAATTTCTTTTATGCCACTGGATACTATTAACAGTTGGCCATGATACCAACAAGAGTTTTAGATCCCCTCTGTCTGATTGTAGAGACCACACTCACTACATTAGCTATTGACATTGTGGGTTATGGATTCCATAGTGTAACTTTTAAGAACAAGTACAGTATACTTTTTTTATCTACATAGAATTAGCTTCCATTTTGCCTTAGTGGATGGCTCCAGGTTCTTTGATAACTTTGCTTGAAAATGTGAACCAAAGAGGGGGCTGAATTTCTCTATCTTCACCATACCATGTATATTTTTATCCACTTGTATCATGCCTCCTCCCTCACTGCACACTGGGTCAGCCAGAAAAATCAGCAGTAGCAGAACACATCATAAACCATCCTGGGCATAAAATGCATTTTGAAAACACTGAAATTCTGGACCATGCCAGTGCCAACAACTATCAGGTCAGAATGCACACAGAAGCCATTGAAATCCACAAACACCTACACAACTTCAACAGGAAAGAAGAAACCGTTAAAGTGAACAAAGGGGCTGTACATATTAGAAGAATCCACACAGCCGCAACAACGATCCACCCCAAAAAGGAGCTGCAAAATGCAGCTCCTTCCAGTGACGCTGCCAAGGCACCATTAAGGCTGTGTGGCGCATCTATGATGCAAGTGCACTGCTATGACATGTGGATGCTAAACTACTCTTGCATCATCATGGTGGGCCCCATGTGGATGGGAGGCTGCCATGATGGCAGCATCCAAACAGACTAGGGTCCAGGGGGGTGTGGTCGCTGCATGCTCCCGAACCCTAGAATCTGCACCGAGATGCCACAAAGCATACGTTTGTACCGGGCCAAAGTTTGGCACAATTAAGACTCAGCAAATGCAAATGAGAAACCACCCAGGGTCAGGGGTTTCCCAGCAGACAATGATCACTTATTAAACAGACATACTGTATATTTGTATATGTATATGTATATTTACATACATACCTTGTGACCCTGGATAAGGAAGAGTGAGTTGCATTTTAAGCTGTGTATTGTTGTGTTTTTGATGGCAAGGCCTCAGGGTTGGAGGATATGCAAAGAGTGAACCTTTAATTTTTTTTTCCTTGCCGGCTGCGAACTGTGCGATTCCTCAATGCCCTGCAGGTGTAAAAGCTGGGGTTTAACCACGAAGTTTTTTAAAGCTCCCAAACCCTAGCTCCACCCCTAATCCGAACCCTAGACATGCACAGTAGGGACTCTGGGATGCCGTTACTGTTATTCTACTGTGGATAACATGTCAATTCATTCACAAAATAAAGGGGTTCATTCATGATGCACCAGTGCAACGGCACAGTTTAAAAAGGCAGAGGAAACGCAATGATTATTTGACGGATCCTCATAAGTATACATTTGTCCTGCGCCACTGCGCAGGTTTGCTAACTGCGCAAACGCAGTTACACCATACAGTCAAATTATCATTGCCAGCTGCGAACTGCGCAATTGCGCAGGACAAATGTATACTTATGAGGATCCGTCAAATTATCATTGCGTTTCCTCCGCCTTTTTAAACTGTGCCGTTGCACTGGTGCATCATGAATGAACCCCTTTATTTTGTGGATGAATTGACATGTTATCCACAGTAGAGTAACAGTAACCGCATCCCAGAGTCCCTACTATGCATGTCTAGGGTTAGGATTAGGAGTGGAGCTAGGATTTGGGAGCTTTAAAAAACTTCGCGGATAAACCCCAGCTTTTACACCTGCAGGGCATTGAGCGTTTTAATTAGAAGTGAAGTCCACACCACGCATGCTCCCAACCCACGATCCATTATGATCCGCACCTGTATCGCTGCCTTTAAATGGGTTCTTTAAAGAGACAGAGCCCCATTTTCCGTGCAACTACACCTTAGCCTTTATATGCAATAGCAATGTTGCACCCTTTTTAAAAAGGGGGAAATCAAGCTATTTTTTAAAGGCGCTTCTTCTCCCTTAAAACTCCAAAATAGTGTTTTCATGGCACACTTTCCCTTTTTCTCATCTAAAGGCTGGGCTTTCATGCAGCCATCAACACACCTCTTTTTGCCAATCTAAAATGGGCCCTTGCTGTTTTTCTGGGCTTAACTGGCCCAGAACAAGGCCCTTTGAATTATTGTGTATGTAAGCAAATCTTATCTTCACATTAATCTTGCCCTTCTAGACTCCTTTTACTTTAATTTTACTGTATAAAGTGTTTGATTAAGAGGGGAAGGGAAAATGCTCCAGGGAAGCAGCAGGAGACCGAGAAGGTTCTGTGGGATCTGTTGGTTCAGGCTTAAGGGGTCAAGCTCAAAATGAAGATGGAGACACTTTGAGATGTTATGTCAAGTAAAGGTTTGTTTGCAGAAAGTAAGCCAAACCCTTGCTTCCAAACTCTTAGTACAGAGTTAGCAAACTGACAATTATTTTTTTAAAAAATGCTGAGAGTGTTTTAATTCACAAGGGTACTAGTGCACCGTCAAGTCATTTCCAACTTGTGGGGATGCTAAGGAGAACCTACCGTGGCAACTTTCTTCCGAGGAAGTTTGCCATTGCCTTCCCCTGAGGCTGAGAAAGTGTGACTTGCCCAAGGTCATCTAGTCAGTTTACATGGCCAAACCAGGATTCAAACCCTGGTTTGCAGAGTCATAGTCTAATGCTCAAAACATTACACCACACTGGCTCTCTCAAAGTCAAAATAGCAGGTCAACATGGACTCTGTATAACAGTGGTGGGAATCATGGATCCCTCAAGGTGGTGTTGGGCTGTAAAACCCAGCATTCTTCATCACTGGTTATGCTGGCTGGGGCAGACTGGAGCTGCATTCTAGTCACATCTGGGGAGAAGAGCACATGATTTCCTTTACAGGCATTCAGCTGAACACAAATCCAGTAACCTACTTATTGTCCGAATACAATTAATACACAAAGTTTTTCAAATTACACTAAACTAACATTTTAAATTAGGCCCCAAGAATATTCCTTTATAATTACATCTCTTTAAAAAAACAAGTGGTGAATGAACAAGGTTCAGCTTTATTTTAAGGATGATAACTAGCAGCAGCCCCCACCTACTCAAAAATCATGCAAAATAAACAAACTGACTTGTAAAGAAGTTTTTGAAGCAAGTAGATCAGCTGTCTAACAAGACTTGTTACAGCCTTCTCATGTTACCTCTCTCTTCTCACCTCCTACTGAGAAATGGAAGGTTTAGCTGAGAATGGCTCTTTTTTATCATTTTCCCTGCTGAGTATTTACTCTTTAAATCATCCGATTCAGCCATTTTGTATTTAATTAGAATAATACTCTGCCTTGATAAAGCACCTTTCATCTGGCGATCACAGGAATTGCTACAGACATGAATTAAATCACTGGGATCTCTACAACGATAAGTGTATCTCGGAGGAGACAAGAGGGCATTGCATTATTTATTAGAAAGAGAGAAGGGGGGAAAGAAGAGGGGCAAATTCTGAAGTGAAATTCCTTGTTCAAGTTCATTCAGGTGTTCAACATTTGGGTCCAGATAATAGGCCTCAGCTCGTAAAAATTCATACAGTTCTCCAGACCAGGTCAAATTAGATCTAGGATAAACTGTTGATATCTTGTTTTTATGTTCTCCTTTGTAAACCTTGGTTAAATCAAAATATTTGGCAGAATCAGTGTGGTATAATGGATGGAGTGTTGGACCAGGACTCTAAGAGATAGCAAACTGACTGTTTAAATTGCTGCTTTGCCAAGGAAGACTGCTTGGGCAAGTCACATTCTCTCAGATGAAGGCACAGGCGAACCTCCTCTGAATGATTTTGCTGCCAGAAAAACCACATCATAGATCAGCCTTAGGAAACAACTTCAAAGCATACCCTCCCCCCCCCCCCACACACACACACATCTTGTTTTGGACACCAGGTGAAAACTGAGGTTTAGCAAGCCCAAATAGAAGTGCTAAATCTGGCTACGTAAATAAAGAAGGGAAGTGGGACAGGAGGAGGAAGCATAATAGTACATGGTTTGTTCACAATCTGGCAAACCTGGTTTTGCAGGATGAAAAATGTGCAAAATATTGTCATCTTCTCTTTTTCCTGATAAATGTAGCAAAATAATTTTTAGAGCACTTACAATGTTCCACTCTGTATTTGCTATAACTATGAAAATATCAATCAATAGTTACTAGAGGTATATCAAGATAACAGTTGCCTTTAATATTTTTCCATACATATCTATATCTGTTTATGTACATGTGCTCTGACTTTACTTGGGTGGTTTCTGATTTATTTTCACTCTTCTGAAAACTAGGCTATAAAACTCAAATATGCAGTGCACCATTCCTTTTTTAACATACATACAGAGTGTGAGAGCGAGGCAGATTTCTAGTTCTTTCTATTGCTATCCCATACTACTCATGTTGATAAATTGTCATCTTCTACATTCTGTGCATAAACTTGGACTGTCACAAAATCAACTCATCTCACTCGAAACAGATTGATCACTGCAGTGTTAATTCAGGTATTAGTTTTCTATTCCATCAAAACATCACATTATAAGAAATATCTTGTCACAATTTGGCACGGCTTTATAGACCTGGGAATTAGTTTCTTTTCACTACATTGCTCCATGTTTAAACAGCAATTTATGCAGCCTACTGAATAAATCAAACAGCACAGATCTATGGTAGAATAACTCACAAGCAAAGGTAAAAAAATAATGGAAGGTAAAAAAAATTGAACGAGTAAAGGTGATAATGTGATGGATGCATTAATTCTCCTTCAGTGGTGTTAGTTTTGTGTTCTGCAAGAAATTATGTCTGAAAACATGATAGAAATCAATCCCTTACTCATTCCTGATGCTCATAATGGTTTCAATATTTGTAAACTTTTGAACAGAATAGTGTCCTCCTTAAAATAAGATATGTGCCTCTGATACCAGACTTGCTAATGCCATCTACGTCACTGAAAAATAATAATTACACAGGTCATCATCATCATTGTCTTCATCATCATCATCATCATCATCATCATCATCATCAGAAGTTTGGGAGTCAAGGTGGTTTATAAATGGCTCTCAATGGGACTAAAAATATACACATCTGAAAAGTGTACAGAGAAAAATGGTTATGGTACAGATGTGCCTTCAGCACTTGCTGTGGAGGATGTAATAGGAAACCTGCTGAAGAAAGCACTACAGAAGAACATGGTTCTTACCAGTTGCTCTCTGCCTGTTTGATCCTCTGAAGAGGACCTATTGTCTGATGGCAACCCAGATGATGCCAGCCAATCTAGAGATAAGTCGTTACTCCTTCTTCCGGTTCCTCTGGAGAGCAACTGCACATATCTCTAGCCTGGAAAATGTGAGGTTTGATGTTTTATGCTTTAAGACTCATTAAAATTGGTGGTGGGTTGAATAAAATTGATAATATTGGGGCTATTTCAGCTCCATCAAAACACATCCATGATTCCCTATGGAAATGGTTCTCCCCCCAATCTCTATTTACATTTTGAGTCCAGGAACACACACCCAATATGAATTGAGACCTGTCTGTACTAGAACAGAGATGAAGAACATTTTTTTGTTCCTGGGGTCAAATTTCAATTTGAGAAAGGTCTCATGACTCTCAGTACTGTGTAGAGGAAAGGACACATGGTACAACTAAAATGCAGCAGATAGGCCCAACTATAACTATTTCTAGTTGTGACATTTTTGTCAGCAAGCATACCAACACAGCTCAGTTCTATTAATGCCTATAGAAGTTGTAGCTAGAACAACAAGGATAATGCCAGCTAACATGAAAATTTAGCAGCAGTACCAATATGGGAGTCCAGAATTCTTGGGGGGGGGGTGCATTATTAACATAAGTCATCACCAACATTGATTTAGGCACTCAAATATGATGACTACCAGAATCAGCAATAGCAGTGCCTTGACATGGAGGTGTGTGGGCTTTTTTATATATGCTAGTTATGGAGTTGGCTGTAAATGTGTGACATTTATAACCCTAATTGACTCACACCAGAATGCAGAAGTAATCGAATGGACTGTTTAAAAAAGAAGTTACCTTGTTATTATCAGCAGAATATAAATGTACCGTGTCAAGGTTCTTGCTGCTAAAATGGAAAACCAGCCAAGGAAAGAAGTGATATTATGAACAAAATGGACATAATGACTAGGAGTTTCTGTTAATAAAAAGCACAAATATCCATCTGAATTCTTAATATTTCTGTCTTTGCCCTACTATGTTTTCGTTTACCTGAGTCCTACTAAATCAAGGTTGGGAAAGAGGGTTGTTCAGCTGACAATATAAAGTGATCAAAATTCTAAAGGACTTTATTTTGGAAGAGCAGGGTTTGTTGTAGTTTTCAAACCCTAGAGGGCAACAGAGAGGGACTGGTATATATTCTCCCTTTTTTGCACTTGTGTGTGGTATACACACAATATAATATAATTGTTGCCTGGGTTAATATTTTGCAAAAAATATTTTTGGCCATTACTTGGATGTAAGGTGTTACATCTAGTCTCTTGAAAAATTATGGGAGGGGAGGAAATGCCTCCATCCCAGAAATTTAGGATGGTGATTTAACCACCCAATTGACTTTATTTCCATGCAATCCCTCATCAGTTATATATTCACCACCGATGAAAAAAATCACCAGTATATTCACCACCAATAAGGCTTGTAAGGAACAGTAGTTTGGGTGGTAGTAGAGCAGGCCTGCTTCACCCTCAGTAAGATTTTCAAGGGCTCATGCGGCAATCATAAAAAGCAGTCTGCTTCCCCTATCCCAAAGACTCTGTTTGAACCTGAGGATCAGAGGCAGGGAGGCGGGTGGAAAGCAGCAACACCATGACACAGGCAGCCCCTAATGTGGAAGTCAGGAAGTCTGAAACTGCATCTGCACTGCAAAAGTAATGCAGTTTGGCACCACTTTAACTGTCATGGCTTAATGCTATGCAATACTGGAATTTGTAGTTTTTTGAGATATTTAGCCTTCTCTGTATAACCATAATAGACTCACATCCAAATCCCAGGATTGCATAGTGTTGGGCCATGACAGTTAAAGTGTGATCATCCTGCACTATTTCTGCAATGCAGCCTCAGTATCATGCTTAGCCAGCATCTGCTTTTAGTAACGGAATACATAATACTCTCCAGCTTTGCAAGGGTAGTCCCAGGTGACCTCTGTTATAGCTTTTTTTTCAGGTGCTTTTAATGTGTCCCAGTTTCTCTCTCCTCCTCTCACTTCCTCCTTTTATGCTCAGCTCACCTCAGTAGCTGCAACTTGATTTCACAGTGTAGAAGCAGTTTGTATTCAGCTAACTTAACAGGAAGGAAGTGGAAGGATCTTCCCTTTCCCAGTAGAGTCATACAAAAGCAAACTGCTACAGCATCTCATAGTTTGCATAGTCTTCCTCATTAATAACTTCTGCCAACTTGACCCTCTCTGGTCCCGCTTCGCCACACATGTCCTGGTTTTTATCTGTGAAATAAGCCTTCCAGAGTGTTAAGATCTTTTGGGGGAAGGCTTTCCCTTAGTCCCACCACCATTACAGATCCTTTACCTTCTGAGGCTAGGAGAATAGGCTGGCCCCTTGCTTGCTCTCCTTTTATGTGTAGGCAAAGACCTTTTTGTTCAAACAGGCTTTTAATTAGTAATTCTTTGCAGGGTGTCTTTCAATATGCAAATGTGTGTGGGTGTATATATGTGAACTCTGTTTTTAAATTTATTATGCTTTTGAATAATTTTCTACTTTTTGAAAAATGTAATGATTTTTCTGTGATACATTTAAAACTGTGTTTAATTTATATTGTCAGGTTTTTAGCTGATCATTTTTTTAGCCTTGGGTTCCACTCTGGGGGAAAGGCAGCATATGGATGTAAGAAGTAATTGAATAAATAAATGGCCTTTTAAACTGTTTTAAACTTTTAATTATTTATTGTAACAGTTTTATTGTTGCATTTGTTTTGAGTGATGTTATCAGATACCCTGAGTACTATTTTTAATGTGAAAACATGAGATAAAAGACAAAAAAAACCTTCACTGTTTATAAGTGTGATTCAATCCTTCTTTCAAGTTAAATATGTAATTATTGTCCTAATATTCACTAATTTGTAAAAAAAAAATAGATCAGTGCTCTCTTCCTCCTTTCTTCCTTTCTTTTCCTAGTGTATTTTTATTTTATTTATATTAGAAGCCTACAATGGGGTTTTTGTCATTTACAACAAGTACAGCACCTTATTTTCCATATATTTTCTAATGACAGCAGTAGTGGTCATAGTAATAGTACAATATTAATGTTTAGTCTTTTATTTTCAGTTGAACATTTTTTTTCATTACTGTTGGAGCATATCATGCAATTACAGAAGAAAATCCCCTGATTTCAACAAGATTGACACCCTGAGAAGGTGCACCCTTGTTCATACAAGTCTCCTGGCATGTTGGGTGCTTATGTTTCAGTTGTGTGCATGGAAACTATAAGAAATGCCCTTTTAGATAACAGCTGAAAAGATAGCTGATGAAGAAACTAAGCTTCTCACATACATTCCCTTTCTGTTCCTGCCTGAGAGCAGCCAGATTTTTGATCTGATATTTCACACAGATTTTCTTTTCTTGTACGATTTGCTTGGAGGTCAGTCTTGCTGCCTGTGCCATTAATTTACTGTCTATTCGGCTCTTTGCTATCCAAGGTGACAGGGGTCTTAGCATTTCCCAATACAAACATCAATCTGTATTCCAAGAACCAGCTCCAAATCGATCCAAAGAGATGAAATAACCATTAGGCTGATATCAACCCAGTTTATGAATTCACTAAATGATGTGAATAAAGATATAGATTTTATTGTCAGTCTGTGCAAACAGAGGGTCCTCCCCAAGATATTGAATTTGATGTTTACTCATGGAATCCGAAGAAGCAGGAGGAATAAGTGGGGGGGGGGGGGAGCTTGTGTTCATATAATTGATATGAAGGGAGGACTTGGTGATCAACAAAGGACTTGTGACAAACAAATCTTCACAAATGCTTACACCTATTCTCTGTCTGGTTTCTCTCCTGTCTTCATGGAGCCAATGAAGTCCTTCCAGGTGTCCTGCTTTGCCCCATGTCTTCTGTTCTCATTCATACTGCCCTGGCTGCCTCTTAGGCAGGAAGTGAATGAGCCCTTGCTGAAATGCATGAGGTTTGTAGCTGACCAAGAAGGGCTGCTAGTAGGGCAGCTCTACTATTAATCAGAGAAAGGTCTGGAAAGCTGCTTTTAAAAAGTAATTAAATAATGCCATTACGGTGTTTGAAGTCATTAGTAGCTTTTTCAGTGTGATGTTTGAAATGTAGTTCACTGATCCAGTGGCAGCTGATAGTTCCAAAGTCAGCTGTGCAGTGAACTCAATCCAAACTTTAAAATAGCTACCACCCAAGGTGCTGAACCTACTTTGGGAACCTTGGATAGCTCCTTTGGCATTTAGAGTGGATTCATCTCCCCAGTGGCATTGGTGCCACCAGCCCCCTCTAGCTGTATTGCTCATTACTGTCCCATTACTTTTCATTACATTTCTTTACGAGCAAAAATTTCTGTTGGCCTGAATTCTCTTTAGTTGTCTCCATGGTTTAGAAACAATACCTACAGGAACTCCAGCATGAGCATGCAGCATCTTGAGTTCATTCATTAATATCCATTTCAATTCAATATACCTCAAGGTAAAGGGTAGCCATTAAGAAAAAAGGGGAGAAGAAGAAGAAGAAATAACAGCCTAGTTATCTCTGGATTAATCTACCCCATTGTGGTCTAGATGTGTGATTGATATATCCATGCCTTAGTAATTTCCAGGTTCAATTACTGCAAAATGGTTTACTGAACTAAACTAAATTTCAATTACAGCAAAATGCACATTATGTGTTGTAGCATAACTGTGTGGACTAAAACTCCCAGAATTTCTCTGTTCACTATGGATTCTGAGAACCTTAGTCAGAAGAAGTCACTTTTCCAGACCCTCAATGTGAATTTACCCAATGGTTTCTGAAACCATTCATTCAAAGAATATGACTGCATTATCAGTTCATTTCCAGGCTCCCTCCCTTTAAATCTCTGGATATTACCTTTAAAACTCTACATAGTTCGCAACCTGGATCACCTATGGACTGCCCTCAGCAATTCATTTCTTCTGTTTGCTTCATTCAACATCTAAGGTTCTATTCTGCGTTCCGATGCTAGATGATTAATGGTGAGGAAGTGAAAGGGGCAAGATGTTTGTAGTGGTGGCCCCATCATCATGGAAAACCTCCCAAGATAAACCCATCTGGCCCCTTTGTGGAGTATCTTCCAATGTTTGGCTAAGAGCTGGCTTTTGGAGTACTTCTTTTAGGTTATCCAAATGCTGTTTTTTTTTCTGTCATTCTTCTTGCTGTTCATGGGTTATATCCTTTTTTACTGACTCTTCGACAGCTTTAATGTATATTATTTCTTCCACTGCTTCACTGTCTGTCCCTATGCTGTTTAGTCACTGTTTTTCTCATGATGATTATAGTTCCAATTGTTTTAATTGTTGTGTGGCTATCCATATTCACTTTGATTCCTTTTGAATAAGAGATGGCAGCAGTGGAGAAGAAAGAGTGGAAGGAGGAGATGATGATGGTGGTGGTTTTGGTGGTGGTGATATGGAATTTCCTCTCAAAGTAGGTGACATTTTGACCTGGGTAGCAAAAGCATTCTATTTATATTTGAGTTTTCAATGTATGCAGATTTTTGTACAGCTTCTATTTATTTTAGATTTTTTTTCTTTTATGGTGTTTAGCATAGTTTCTTTTCTTGGCATGGAAACTACTTTGGAGCCCCTTGTAATTGCCCAAATGTGCAGAACTCAGAAAAGTGCCCCCCTCCCATTTCTTTGGGGTACAACCCCTGGAATATCTCAGCCAGAATGGCTAGTGGCCATGCTGATCATGACATTCTGGGAATTGTAGTCCAAAAAGGAAGTTCCATAAGCTCTGCAAATGGGGCATTATAATGCATAAGAAAACAAATGTATAATCAGGGGTATTCTGATTTCAATCATTTAAAGTTTTAATTGTGTAACCCAGCAGGGCAGAGGGTTGGATTAAGTAGCCCTCATTATCCCTTCCAACTCTATGATGGTTCTACAAGACCAAGAACCAAATTCCCCTCTCTTTCACTCTCTGGCCCTCTCTTTTGATCATTATATCTTTTTAATAACAACAGCAACATCAGTTCTGTGTTCAAAGCAATGGAGTATTTCCACCATCAAAGTGGGAATTTCCCAGGGAACAGATGATAGAATCTAGTTGCTACTGGCAGAAGAGGAGAAGAGCCCTTTGTGTGCCAAATGGCAACATCACTTTTCTCAGAAAGCTAATTGGGCTGTCCAGGGGATTAAGAGCACATAGCTATACTTGAGGCAGGGATGGCAACTTGTTTGGGCCCTGAGGCTCTTGTTCAGCATGTTAGAGATGTATCATATGCTGGAGGGCTTGGTGTAATTTGCATCTTTTATTGGCAGATAATTGTCAGCTTTTGCATCAAATGCATTACAAGGACTATGTAAGAATCAGACCGCAAAGGATGAACATTGTATTCTGACTATGGGAGAAATTGGGAGGCCCTCAAACAAAGCAATACTTTGTTTCTCCTTTAATATTGATAAAAGGATGCAGGAAGGGAGAAGATTGCTGCCTTTCCTGACTCTAAGCTCAGTGCTGCATTTACAAAATTAGGACATCATGCTCAGCAGTGAAAATAATATGGTGGAAGCAGGGATATCAGTAGGGGTCAGCAGGCTGCACTGTGTGATGCCCTAAGCAATGTGTGACCCCACTGCTCCCCAGATGTCTTCCTTTTGGCAGAAATGGGCTGTGGCATTTGCCCATGTCCCTTTAAAATCCTGGAGTTCAGCAGAAAAAAAGGTGTAAGTGGGATAAGGTTCAGTGGGTGAAGGAAGAAGAGGCCCCAGGGTTTGTTTGTTTTTTTAAAAAAAATCACACTTACCAAATTTTTCTACTTTAATCACATGAAACTATGTAAATGTAAATATATTTTGGGCATGATACTCTAATTTGAAGGTAAAATGTATTTTTGCTAGTTGTTTCTGTCACATTTATTGCCATACATTCAGTGATACCGTGTTTCCCTGAAAATAAGACAGTGTATTATATTAAGTTTTGCTCCCAAAGATGTGCTAGGTCTTATTTTAGGGGATGTCTTATTTTTCCATGAAGAATAATTCACATTTATTGTTGAACCAAAAAAAAAAAAAAAAAGAAGAAGAAGAAAAGAACATTTATTATACACTGCATATATATTTATATACAAAAACTTTGCTAGATCTTACTTTCAAAGGAGGCCTTATATTTAGCAATTCAGCAAAACCACTACTAGGTCTTATTTTCAACAGATGTCTTATTTTCGGGAAAACAGGGTATATGGGAATTAGAATTTGCAAGTCTCTCTGGCTTTTCTTCGCTAACAAAGATTCAGGAAGGACTCATCCCATGCTATCTACAAGTGTATGGATGACTAAAAAGGCTGATCTGAGATAAACAAGTCCAATTACAGAGAGCACAGTAAAAAGTCTCCTTGGGCGATGTTTCCAAGTTGTGGTTCTTTCTGCGTTGTTGTTTCTCTTCGATACTTGTTCGGCATGAGTTCTTGAAAGAGGCTGCAGCATTGTGGATAGTACATCTCCATGCTTCCAAATGTGAGGCCAGGGCAGACCATGGTTGATAATTAATTTGGCCGAGCTTGAGATGTTGTTTCAGGGACTCCTTGTATCTATTCTTTGGGGTGCCCCTCTTTCACTGATCCATGGTGAGTTCACTGTAAAATATTATTTTTGGGATGCGGTAGTCCTCCATCCTAGAAATGTGCCCTGCCCAGCACAGCTGCGTTCTCAATAGCATGGTCTCAGTGCTGGTGATCCCTGCTACCTCCAGGACATCAACATTCGTCACATAGTCAGTTCAGTGTATATTTAGGATTGTGCATATACAGCGCTGATGAAAGTGTACGAGGAGTTGTAGATGTTGGTGATAGATGACTCATGTTTCAGACCAATGGAGGAGAACGGACAGTACAATGGTTCTGTACACACTGATTTTTGTACTTCTCAGGTATTTGTTACTCCAGACTCTTTTGTGAAGATACTCTTGATTTTTTTTTTAAAGTGCTGCCAGCTGGTAGCCTGTGGTGCAAAACATCTTATCCAGCCCAGCACCACACAAAGATTCATGAAGAAAGACAAGGCAATAGAATTAGGCACATCATGAGCAAGCACTTGGTGAAAATATACCCCATAGTAGAAAAATAATTAAAAAGATACAGATATGAAAAAAAGAAGAAGAGGTGACATGATCTCTGCAAAGTTACAAAGTCTTGTAATTTAGCTATCCTTTTGATCCTGGGAAAAAAATCATTAAAATTAATTACAAGTAAGTTGGATTTGCAACTAGTTACATTACTCTGTATGTTTGTTCCATAAGCTGATTACCCATGCAGAAAGCGTGTGTTTTGCAATGGCCCTCCACCCAATAATTTTAGAACCAAAAATAGCAATCATTGAACTACGTTAGATTCCCCACCACCACCACCACATCCTAAAGAAATCTATGCTCTAAAGAAACAGATTTCTTCCTAATTCCACAATCAATAATATGACTTCTCTCTGTGAGGTACTTCCTTTTCTCATGTGAAAGATGACTTATTGTTATTACACACAGATGTTTGGGAAGAAAGACATAGGGACATCTGCTTGGAAAAGATTGAATTTTCAACAGGCATCAAATATACGAGGCAAGGCAGCTGGTACTGGAGTGAATCAGAGCTCCCTGTCACTCTAGGCTTGGCAAACAAAAAGGCACTCTCTCTCCCCCAACCCCACATAACCACTAAGGTTTCTTTTAAGAACTCTTTTCATCCACCTTCTCATTCTTCCTTCCACATGGATAAGATTCAGCATCATGTGGTCATATGTGAAGTATGCAAGAGAGAGAGAGAGAGAGAAAAGAAAACACTGCTTTGTGCTGCCCAGTTTATTTTTGGTGTCTTTAAATATTCTATCTTCAACCAAGCATGAAACCATGGAAACTGCATACCAAATAGCAGAAGGTGGAAACTATGTTAGCTTGCAAAAGGTTGCATAGGACATAATTGCTACGTCTCTTTCATAGAACACTTATGTTTCCCCTCTTTTTCCAACATCTATCTGCCATGGAGTAAAGGGTATGTGAGATGGTAGTTTAGCCATCTGTGTTGTCTTCAACTTCTGGGATCATGGTGAAGAGCATCTTCCAAGTTATTCATTTATTATTGAACCCCAAGTTCCTGTCACCTACCTTACCAACTTTTAAAAATACTTTTATGGGTCCCATCATAGGGACCCTAAGGTGGCTCCAAACATGAACTAGTGTGTGTTTTCAGGTTGTGTAGCTGTGTTGAACTTCAGATAGAAGTTAAACAATAATGTGAAATAGTTTCTTTATTAGAGGGCTTCTTTTCAACAAGCACAGCTCCTGGAAGACCAAGTGGCTGAGCTGCCCAGAGTGATTTTGCCTTGCTTTGGATGGTGTGCCTGCCATGCTCTTTCTGGGGAAGGCATATCTGGCCACAGTGGTGAATGCCTTCATCACCTCCTATTTAGACTATGGTCCTGCACTCTGCTTAGGACTGGCCTTGAAGAGTGTTCAGCAGCTAATGTAAAATGTGCCAGCTAGATGCCAGATGTGCATCTTAGAGACCATATAACACCAGTCTTATGAGAATTGGCTTCCAGTTTGGTCCAAAATAAATTCAAGGTGCTGGTTTTGACCTAAAAAGACCTAAATAGCTTGGGACCAGGTTGTCTCTTCCTGTATGACTCTGCCCAAACTCTGAAATCCTAAATGGAGGCCCTGTTGTGTGTCCCAATACCTCACAAGACCAACACCATTCTCTCTAGCAGCACCCCAACTGTGGAACTCCTTGCAAAGAAAAGTTAGGCAGGCTACATCTGTTTTGAGCTTTTGGCAGCCAGGTAAAACAGTTCTGCATAGAAATTACTCTGGCTAATGTAACTGTTTGTACCTACATTATTTTTAGGATTATTTTTAGTTTGTTTTACAAGGCTTTATCTATGCATTGCTATGCATGTATTGCCTCCACTGTGCATTGGTTCAATACCTTCGCAGGCTAAGAGGCAATACAGTGAGCCCTTCACAAACAGATAGCCAGAATCACAAAAAGTCAACATGGGTTTAAAAAAAAAAAGGTCATGCCAGATTTACCAGCTTGGGAATGCTGTAGAAATAGCATATCTTGATTTCAGTAAGGCTTTTGACAAGGTTCCCCATGACATTCTTGGAAACAAGCTTATCAAATGTGGGCTAGGCAAGGCAACTGTTACATGGATTTGTAATTGGTTGTCTGGCCAAACCCAAACGGTGCTCAGTAATGCTTCTGTTTCATCCTGGAGAGAAGTACAAGATCTCCCAGTCCAGAAAAGAGTGCCAAAACACTCTTGTTGTCAAGAGGTTACTTCTAATAGTTTTTCGTGGGGCTTTTGGGCTATGTGGCTATGTTCTATAATAATAATAATAATAATAATAATAATAATAATAATTTTTATTTCTAGCCCGCCCCTGGCAGATGTTGGAAAGGAGGGAAAGAGGGCCATTCTTCCTCCTTAAGTCCAGGAGCCCAGGCATGGGAGGAGCCCAGGTAGAAGGAGGACAAACAAACACTCTCTCAGCCGGTCTTCACTGGCAGATGTTGGAAAGGAGGGAAAGAGTTCCTTTCTGAGTTCCTTTCTGAAAACCCCACTCCTTTTTAGCATCGCAGTTGTGACGCACTAAAGGCAAAAGGCACCATAGGGTGCCTTTAGTCTGTCACAACTGTGTAGCTCTGTACAGAAGCTGTGCAGTTGCAACGGTGTTGTTACATACACCATATAAACAGCACTACATAATGACACCAGCGTCATTACATGCTAGGACTGGGGAGCGTGCGAATGCTGCAGGCTCCCCAGCACTAATCACACCCTGGGGACGGCCCTTTTGGGCCAAAAACAAAAACAAACAGCTTCATCTATATACCGCTTCATACCCTTAAGGAGGTGTCTAAGCAGTTTACAATTGTAAGCTATTTGCCCCCCAACAATCTGGGTGCTCATTTTAGCGACCTTGGAAGGATGCAAGCCTGAATCGAGCTTCAGCCCTTTGCTGGTCTTGAACTCACCACCTTATGGTTTTGAGTGAGTGGCTGCAGTACAGGCATTTAACCACTGCGCCACCAGGGCTGCCATCTGTACCGGGCCATTGTCTGCTAGTTAGTGATCATTGTCTGCTGGGAATCCCCTGACCCAGGCTGTTTCTCATTTGCATTGGTTGAGGCTTAATCTTGCTGTTCTTCAGGACTGGTAGCCCAGCTTTGTTTATCCTCAGGGTTTCCTCTTTCCTGTTGAAATTGTCCAGGTGTTTATGGATTTAAGTGGCTTCCCTGTGAATTCTGACATGATAGTTGTTGGCATGGTCCAGAATTTCAGTGTTTTCAAAGAACATTTTATGCCCAGCATGGTTTATAGCATGTTCTGCTACTGCTGATTTTTTTGGCTGACCCAGTCAGCAGTGTCTCTCATGTTCCTTGATTCTTGTTTGCACGCTGCGTTTGGTGGTCCCTATGTAGGTCTGTCCGCAGCTGCATGGAATGCGGTAGACTCCAGCGGCCATGAGAGGGTCTCTCTTGTCCTTGGCTGAGTGAAGCATTTGCTGGAATTTATTCATCAGTTTGTAAGCCATTTGAAAGTTGTGTTTCCTCACCAGTTTCCCTATTCTGTCTGTGACTCCTTTGATGTATCGTAAAAATATCTTCCCTTTTGGGTGGTTGTTTGTCTTCCCGGAGGAGGGGTTTTTCTGTCTGCGGTTTCAGTTACATGCATTCAGTCATTGTTCAAAAACATTACTAGTATAGGATTCAGTACTGTATGTGGTGTCAGCATTCACTGGAGGTCTTGGAATGTGGATAAGTGGAGGATTATTGTACTTCAAAATTAGAAATAAAAAAAATGCCAGTATTTTACTACTTTTATGCATGTCTACGGTACAACAAATTTGGGGAAAATTGTGTTATGGTCTTTACATAGCCAGTCTAAACAAGAATATTGTCCAGTTGGAAAAGGTGAAGAAGGCTAAAACCAAAAGTATCAAGGGACTGCAACAGCTACCCACTGAATAAATTTTACAATATCAGCAGCTATTAGTGTAGCTTAGGGGGAAAGAAAGAAAAGGAAGACATGATAGAAATGAAGAAGAAACATTTCTCCCTCCCTTATGATACTAGAGTATGGTGCCATCAAGTCTCTGAAAGCTCATGCTGCCAGCTTCTTTCTTTCATTCAGTTTCAAAGAGTCTAAGATCCCATTTCAATATGCAATATTGCAATATTGATTTTCCAAACTAGCAAAGATATGCCTTTAAATGGTGGAAGAGTTGGAATAGATGAAACAAAAGTACTTCTTCCCTTAGCACTTTGTTGAATTGTTCAGTTCAAGATTAGTGATGGCCACACATTTGCGTGGCATTGAAGGAGGTTGAATAAATTCATAGAGGTTAGGGCCTTCAGTGGTCTACTATGAATTACATCCCATATTAGCAGTGGTGCTGGTAGCTTCGATGCTGGAGGGGCAATGAATATGCTCCATGTTTTACTCTAGAATTTATAAGAGCAATCCAAGGTGCTAACTATGACTCTAATTTGTAGTTTTGTGAGATGTTCAGTCACCTCTGTCAGAGCACTCTAGTGCCACAACAAACTACAAATTCCAGGATTCTACAGGATGGAGCCATGATGAATTGGTGTCAAACTGCAATAATTCTTCAATATATCAGCCACTTAGTTTAGTTATTTTCTACTGATGCCCTAATAGAATTTTTTAATATAACTGTGTTAATTTTATTTTGATTTGCCACCTAGAACCCCCTTTTTAAATTTTAATTTTAAATTGCAGTCATCCTTAATTTTGCCATTAGTACCTATGAATTAGCCTATTTACATTTTATCTGTAACCAGTTTTTTGTCCTCTTTTTTGAGAAGGCATGAATCACCCGAGTCTGACTGGGAATCAACATTTGACAACATTTAAATATTTATCAGCTATATTTATCAACATTTAAAGATTATAGGAAACTTTCCAAGTAAATCAGTTTTAACAATCAAACAAGATTGATCAATCTTCTTGTGTGGAAAGGCAGTAATAACGTCATCAGGACACATTGTCTCTATGACTTCCATAAAACATTTTGCAACAATAAACTAGTTAGTCTTTCAGGTTCCCTGGTAGTGCTGCCTTTTCACTGGAAGAATATTAACTATTCAGAAGTGCTGTTGGAAATCTAGAAGAGCAAAAGACAAATTGTTCCAAGTGACTGTTTCACAGATGCAATATGCAGCCACTTATTATGTAATTGTTCAGTCACACACACACACAAACAAAAGACAGGAGTTCTTTTTCAAATTGTAGATTCCCCCCCCCCCCCCAACATGGCACTATTTTAGAGGACATGCATTGGGAATTAGCATTGTGAAGTCCTTGCAAAAACGTGTTGGGATTCTAATTATTTTTTAAAGTAAAAACATCATCAAAGACCATGCTTCACAGGAAATGTGGCATTTGGGGATTATCTTTTTAGAAAAAATATACTAAACCTGGAAGAAGTGGAAGGGGAATTGTTTTTCTTTAACTGTGGAGGCCAAAATAGATGGCAGATCCCAAAACTGTGATGTAAACTTAGGGACTGAACAGACCACTCCTAAGGTCTTTCTACACAAGATCGGGGTCACAGCAACTGCATGCTGCAGCCCTGATCTGGTCTTTCTGTGGAACATAAAGGAGCTGAACAAGGTGGCTCCTTTTTGCACTGCAGAAAGGGCGCCATAGCCACCAGCACGGTGACTTTTCAGCTCTCTTTTGGTGCCACACTCTCTGGACACAACATCAGAGGAGAGCTGTGATGCTGCCCACCAAGTGGAGGGGCACAAATCATCACGCCAGCATGGGGGCAGAGTTGGGGCATGAGTCTTGCAGACATCACACTCCCACTCCACCCCCATGCCAGCCTTTGATGCCAGTCTGTACAGCCCCTAAGAGAAAGAAGAAGCATTTAGAAATGAAAATGAAGAGGAAAATACTATGTTCCCATTGACAGCCTGATGCCTTTATCACATCTGAACAGGAGAATCCCTGTTAATATTTCTGAGAATCTCACAGCTTTTTTCCTCAGTGGTAGGGCAAATGTGGAAACCAACTTCAACAATTCTGATTTCAGTCTCTGGAAACAATAGAACCTAACTTCTTAGAAGAATATTCTATTACCCTCCCTCTCAAACAGATGGTGTCGTCAATGGAACCTAGGGACTTTATTATATGGCAAAAAAAGACAGGAGCATAGTGCTATACCCCCGGCTTTCTTCACCATGTGATAAAGTTCCAGGAATGGAAAGAATAGTCACTGTTATTAATTTCCTGATCAAGGAATTGGTTTCCTGGTGTTTAAGAAACCTAGATCCAAACCACACTGCCAAAATAATCAGAGACAGATGAAGATGCCAGCCACAGATGCTGGCAAAATGTTAGAAATAAACTCTTTCAGAACACAGCCACATACCCCCCCCCCAAAAAAAAAACCCACAAAAATATAGCTCAAGACTGGGAAAGAAATAGGCTCAGCAGTTAGTAGAGTTAGCGAAATTGTGGAATGGATATATCAGCAGGTATTCTTCCCTTCAATTTCCAACAAATGGAACTTTTAATCATGAAAAACTTAAAAATTTAAAGGAATACCTTGAGGAGAAAAAACCCTATTTGAGATGAAGAGTTCTGCCACTGGAGAAAAAAAGTTGTTCATTGGATTATTTTCCTTGATAACTCCCTGAATGGTATTTGATTCTGCTTGAACTGCATTTCATGTTTGATAATGGACTGCTTCGACTCTCTTCTATTCCTATGGACTCTTTGTGTATGACTCTAAACTGTCTTCATTTCTATATTATTTAGTTCCTTGGAAAAGAGATTCATTCACCTGGGTGGTAACATCCTGAAACAGGATAGCCTCATGGCTGCATGTGACTACATCCATGGGCTTCTAGTCTAAACTTAATGGGCTATTCAAGGTGTTACTTTCTTTCTCCAAATGGGTTCAGCTCCTGTAATGTTCAGATGGAAGAACTATCACTCCTATGTATGTGAAAGGCACCAGGCACCGCTGTTTAGAAATGCAAATCTATTTGTAAACAAGACAAGAGGGGAGTGTGTCACTTACTTAAATAATAAATAGCATTTATTTAAAACATTGTTGTTCTTGCTTCTCCTCTATCAAATGGCAGCAGTTACACTGATAGTAGTAAAGGCAGGGGTTGCTTAGGGATTTCCTAAGGGGCTGCAGAGTTGGACAAAAGTAGGGGAAAACAGCCTGCAGAATGCATGTAGTCCTCACTCCTGAAATAAAAAATTGTCCTCTGTAAAATAGGATACATGGCTACCCTAAGTTGGGCTCATTATCAACACACAGTAAACACATCGCCCAAAGGGAGGACAACAGAGGACAGAGATTTGCATAATGCATAATGTTGTGGTAGTGGATGAAACATGCAAATAAACTCATTACAGTGGAAAGAGGTGGCAGTTATAGAATTAATTTCAGAAATTTTCTTAGTCAATTCAAAATAGGAAAAATAAAACCAACTCATGGGATAATTAGGGGTCAGGATCTGCTAGGCATGCATGCAGCTCCTCCATGTGTTGAACCACTGAACTGCACATGGAAGCTTGTTATTGAACTAGATAACAAATTTATTATGAGTCAGTGTGCTGCAGTGGCAAAAAAAAAAAAAAACCAAAAAAAAAAAAAAACCTCAGATGAAATTCTAAGTAGTATCAATGGGACTATAGTGTTCAGAACAAGGGAAATAATACTATCACTGTATTCTGCTTTGGTCAGTCTCATCTGGAACACTTTGTCTAGTTCTGGACACCAGTTTAAGAAAGACATTGACAAGCTGGAAGAAGTCCAGAGGAAGGTGATCAAGATGGCAAAAATTCTAGAAACCAAGCACTATGAGAAATGGCTGGCGTAGCAACATATATTCACATTGAAGAACTGAATATTGAGAGGTGATATGTTATCCATTTATTTTTCGTAAATACCCGAAGAAATATCATGTAGAAGATGGAATTGGTTTGTTTTCTACTCTTCTACTCTTCAGCCAGCATAACAACACCTGTGCTCCCTCTGAGGCTCCTCTGAGGAACAGTGGGATGCTGGAGGACAGAGAGGTGGAGCTGGTGAGAGCAGCCTACTTGACCTGGCTTACCAGCAGCCTTTGAACCTTGCAGCCAGCACAACAACACCTGTGCCCCTTCCCAGGCTCCCCTGAGGAACTCTGGGATACCAAAAGGACAGAGATTGACCTTATGTTTATTGCAACTGTACTGTAACTGTTTATATTGTGGATTGAATCATTGATATTGTATTGTATGAGTCTAAATTGATGTTATGGAATAGGTAATATTATGAACTATTTTATTGATATTGTATTGTGTGTACATGTTAATGTATTCGGTGCTTATTTTATTATTCTATTGATTGCACTGTGTGTATTTCATTTGTTGTAATCCCTTTAAATTATTCTGTACACCGCTTTGATCTAATTGGAAAGGTGGTATAAAAATAAAATTTATTATTATTGTTATTATTCTAGAGAGGTAGTTCCCAACTTTGGGTCCTCCAGATAATTTGGACTTCAGCTCTTATAATTCTTGACTGTTGTCCAAATTGGCTTAGGCTTCTGGGAGCTGAAGTTTAAGTCAATGGAGGGGCAAAGGTTGGTAACCACTCTTCCAGAGGACAGGACAAGAACCAAGGAATTTAAATTACAAGAAAAGAAATTCCAGCCAAACATTAGGAAGAACTTAACTGATAGTGAGAGCTTTTTGTCAGTGGAATAGACTACCTGTCACCTCAGATTCTTGTGAATTTGCTTACCAATCACAAAAGGAAAAGATGCAGGTATGTTGTTCTTGATAATGATGTTGTTGTTGTGGTCTGCCTTCAAGTCATTTCTGCCTTATGACTACCCTAAGGGAAATTTATCAGAGTTTTCCTGGCTAGATTTGTTCAGAGGGGGTTTGCTCTGAAGCTTGTGAGATTGTGACCTTTCCCAGTTCACCAGGTGGATTTCAGTGCCTGAGCGGGGATTCAAGTCCTGGTCTCCATAGTTGTAGTTCAATGCTCAAATTACTGTACCACACTGGCTCACGTGTATAGTATAGCTCAACGAAGAAAGAAGAAGAAATTCTGTATTTCTCTGCAAACTACAAGAACTATTTTGTTACAGTTGGCCATGTCTTCTTTCTTTCCATGGATGCATTTATGTTCTCAACTGCTAGCATAACTATTGATTTTATTTTTATATTATTATTATTATTATTATTATTATTATTATTAGTCTATCAGGAGAAAAGCTTGAGGCATACCCATGCTTGTACTCTCTATGTGTGCATCATGCTCTTTGGATGTGGTTTAAATTCAACAGCAAATCTGCAAGACTGTGATACTAATTTGAATTTAGATCAGGAGCCTTCTACAGAATTTTTCAGGTGCTTCACATTTCTGCTTTTGCCATTCCAGGCAAGCAGCTAAAAGAGGAGGTTTACTGAGCCCTCACTGGCATGTGGCAGTATTTGGCTTAAGGGGGAACATATGTTCTGCAGTAATGATCAGGAATTGCCCCAAGCACATACCCTGAACAACAATCCTTCTTATGACAAGCCCTGAGCCATATAGTCATGACGGGCCATCATAGTACAGAGGGCAACTGGGACTGCTGCCAGAAGGGCTAACCGTGTGTTGCCTGTTTCATGTAATCCCTGGTTTTTGACCACACTGGATATAAGATTCTGGGAGCTCTAATCTAAAAATATAGCCATTCGAAGTTTGTCCTTCCATGTGAGTGAGGCATTGAAGGGAATCTCGGTTTTACTCTGAGCTTTATAGGAACTATCCAAAGGCTGCATAAAATCCTCCAAATTGGTTTAACATCTCAGACAACTGCTTTCAACTGTGGGTTAAAACTGAGAGCAGATTTATTTTCTCACTGACAAGGGAGCCACCAGCAACTGTTATCTGTAGTTTTGGCTAGTAAAATAGCCTCTTAATTTTTTTTCTTCATCTTTTAGCTCACTGTAAAGAATGAAATATCAAATAATAGGTCACCAGCTTCCTAGCCCTGCAATCAAACTTTTGTTTAAAATTCAAAATTCACAATAAACTTTCTGTTGGTTGAGGCTACTCAAAAGATATATTTATTCTTTCTTTCACCTTGCCTCTGAGGATATTATTTATTTACAATAAAAACACAAAATCTTTGCAACATATTAAACAGAATGATTTACATATAGTTAATGCAGACAGCTGAAATCCAGAAGCAAAATTGTGCAGTTATTAGGAACATTATTCTTGCATTTAGTGTGCCGAGATGTACTAGCCTTAATTCATGGAATCCCTGGGTCCGTTTTACATTGGCAAAAAGAGGTGTGTTGAAGGCTGCTTGAAAACCCAGCCTTTAGATGAGAAAAAGGGAAAGTGTGCCATGAAAACACTATTTTGGAGTTTTAAGGGAGAAGAAGTGCTTTAAAAAGGAGCTGGCCCATTTTACATTGGCAAAAAGAGGTGTGTTGAAGGCTGCATGAAAGCCCAGCCTTTAGATGAGAAAAATGGAAAGTGTGCCATGAAAACACTATTTTGGAGTTTTAAGGGAGAAGAAGTGCCTTTAAAAAGTAGTTTGATTTCCCCACTACTTTTTTAAAAAGGGTGCAGCATTGCTGGCCCGTTTTACACGGGCAAAAAAAGGCGCTTTTAGGGCTAAAAAGCCCGCATTTAGGGTTAGGGAGGGCGTAGCCTTTACACCCTCCCTAAGCCTAAAACGCATGGACGCCGCCATTTAAAGATGGCGGCATCTACACGGTGGCGCCGTACAAGCGTCATCACGTGTGCAGCATTTTGATGCGCTGCGCACGTTTTGACGCTCTGGCGGCGCGGGAGGGCGCCAATTGCGCCCTTCCCGCGCCGCAAAAAAAGAGCTCAATCCCGGAGCTCTTTTTTGCGGCGGGTCGTTGCGGCGGGATGAGGCCTCTGGGGCTGCCCGTGTGGCAGCCTAGGCCTCATCTCGCCGCTAGAAGGGGCGAGTTTGGACCGCCCCTTTTAGCCAATGTAAAAAGCACCCCTATTGCATCTAAAGGCTAAGGTGTAGTTGAACGGTTAAATGGGGCTCTGTATCTTTAAAGCGCCCATTTAAAGGCAGCGATACAAGTGCGGAGGGAGGGAAGGTGCCAAGACAAGAAGAGACCTTCAGAGCCCGGCCAGAGTGCGCCTGCACCTTCCTTCACCTCCTCCCTTTGGTTGAGAGAGTGTGACTTCTAGGGAGACAGCAGGGCACTGGAGGCGCTCAGCCAGACCAGGGCAAGCTGGCAAGAGGAGGAGGAGAAGGGGAGGGACCTGGAGCACCTCCGCTGCCCTGCCTCCCTGCAAGTCACACTCTCTCAGCCAAAGGGGGAAGGAGAAGGCAGGCCCAGGCACACTCTGGCCAGGCTCCAGGGCTCTCTCCTGGCTGCCTTCCTCCTCCCTTTGGCTGAGAGAGTGTGACTTGCAGGGAAGCAGGGCAGCAGAGGTGCTCCAGGTCCCTCTCCTCCTCCTCCTGTTTCCAGCTTGCCCTGGCCCAGCATCAGGAGGACCTGGAGCACCACCGCTGCCCTTCCTCCCTGCAAGTCACACTCTCTCAGCCAAAGGGAGGAGGAAGGCAGCGGGGAAGGAGGGAGGGAGGGAAGGAGCCAGGAAGAGACCCCCAGAGCCTGGCCAGAGCACGCCTGGCCCTCCTGCTTCCTCTTCAAAAAGAAGGCTGGAAAAGTAGGACGTGTCCTGGCAAAGGAGGACGTGCCTGGTCAACTTGGAAAAGGGGGGCCTCTGCTCAAGAATGGAGAACATATGGGAATCCCTCCTGGACAGAGGGCTGAAACCTCAAGACAACTCAATATAATGCTCTGACAGAACACAGACTACAACTCCCATGAGCCTTTGCTACCATTTCCCAAGATGCCTTAATTTGCAACAGAAAGCCGACCAGTATGTTCACATGTGATGAATTCTTTCGTATTGACTCTGCATTTTCTTTTTGTGTAGATGCTCTCTTGTTTTGTGTGTGATGAGCTTGTGCGTAATCATGTGCATTTCCGAACTGACCTCACTTTCTCCCTCTTTCGGAATGGTCCTGTACTCCCCCATGTGATAAGCTCCGACTGTATGGTGTACCTGCGCAATTGCGCAATTCGCAGCCAGCAAGGGAAAAAAATGTTTAAAGCGCGGCTAAAAGCCACGTTCCTTGCCGCCCATGTAGCTGCTCCACCTGTGTTTGTAGCATTTTGACAGCTTCCCATGTAGTTGCTGAGCCACAGAAAAAACCTCAGTCTAGCTGCCCTGTACTTTTTAAATGCACACCTGGGGCTTGCTGTCTAGCTGCTAAGCATTAAGGAAAGTGCAACTTCATGTCACACTTTCTTGCCAATGTAAAAAGCCCCCCTGGATCATTTTATTGTAGGATGCAGGAGCCAAGGAGACTGGTTAGCAGCTTTCATCATGATTTCATGATTTCACTGTCAGTGTTTATTCTGAATCAGATATTAATATGAAGAACCCAGTAATCAAAAACTCTGCTTCTTGTAGTGTGTAGATTTCTAAGATATTGATTGGCTCATGGACAAAATAGTAATACTCCTTTACCCAAAGTTAACAGTCTTTTTCTATTTTCTTCCTTTGCAAGATTTTCCCCAAGTTGCAACTCCTTGAGATTGGGAAAAACTGTCAGTTTCACTTTTTCTTGAATTGACATTTCTTAAACTTCAAGTCCTTTTTATCTTGAATATGAAGAAATTTGCAGAGTTGGATTAATTCCTCTCCCCAAGACAAAAGAAAACAAAACCCACCCTGGAATAAAATTCTCACTCATTTGCTTTGTCCCTAGCCAATAGGTGAAACTCTGAAAGCAAAGAGAGGGCCAATACAGATGGCCCCAAAGCAGTGAGGCGGCGGTGATACTAGGATTCCAGACCACACAGCAACTACACGGTCCAGAAGCCTAGTATGTAACAGCGATGTCATCATGGCGGTGTCCCATTAACATGGGCGTCACCATGATGACATCGCTGCTGTGCAGTGTCCACACATCGCTGTGCATCACTGACATCACAAGTGCACCAATGGTGCACTCATGATGTAAGACGGGTGCTGCAAAAAGAACCCAAAAGAACTGGGTTCTTTTTACTATTGAGGGATGCTGTGCGGTTTGGCTGCTGCACCATCCTTCCACAGCAGAAACGGCTGGCTCCAGATTGCTCTTTTTGGGCAGTTTGTCGAGCCCCAGAGTATTACATTGTCACTGTATACTATATAGGAAGAGCTTTTGGGGAATGGGGAATGGGGGGGGGGGCACAATTTAGCAAGAATATGGTTGAATAAATAGGGAGTATGACTTTTACAAGTTAACCTCTCAAAACATTGGGCCTGGTTTCAGTGTACATGTTAGTTGGATCCCCCATCTCCAAATTCAGTTTGTAATTCACTCTGTCCCACAGCACTCATCCCTAGTATGCCAGAGTATTTACAGTTAAATATGAGTGGTTGATTGTTTGGGGGGGGGGGAACAAAGCCATCTCCAGCTATGAGAGACTCCTCTGCAACTTGCCTTTGATTGTCCCCTTCCTACTGTGAGTTTGTTTCTCTTCTCTTTTTGACCCTATACAGTATAGCAGGGCTTGAGGCTGGCTGCTGTTCATCTTCATTTCTACCAATCTGATTCCTTTGCTTGAGAGATCTACTCTCTCATATTTTCCATTGCCTACTTCAACTGATCATTATAGCAGCCAGATGCCAAATAAATACTGACCACTGGTGAGTTGTATTTTAATGTTCCATGATGCTTCAACATTGCTCCAAGGCACTGTGGGAAGTTAAAACAGAAGCTCACAGATGTGGCTTTTTAAAAGAGGGGTTCCCCATACAATATAGTGTTTTATAGGAGACACAAACATGATACACAAACAAGATGGGACAAGCTAATTCTGCATTGTCTTGAAATGATTTTTTTCCTGTGCTGGAAATGAAATCCTTTTCTTAGCCACAATAATATAAATCTATCAGTCACAAACATTCTTAATGGGGGATCAGAACTTGGGAAAATTCAGTTTTTTAGATTATTCTCAGTTTTAATCCAATAAGATAACCCCTTTTTTCCCAAACTCTGAAAAAATATACCTTTAAATATACCTTTTGAAAAAACACATAGTGGTATATCAGTTTAACGCCAGCAAAATGAAGCCTTGAAGAAGATGCATGCTTATGATAACAGATCTGGTATTTTATGTGCACATCTGCATTATAACGCCACAGATGGTAGCACTATATAGTTTGGCTGCAATAATGCTACAGTAGCTGTACAATGTATGTGTTACTTACTGCAGCATCCGATTTCTATGTAAATCAAGTTTTAAAGTAGAACTGGGTATTCTCACAGCTAGAGCATGGAATAGGGTGGGGAATGAAAAAGAAATAAACCATAGAAGGTGAATAATAGCCTGAAGAGAAGCTGAATATTCCAAATTTGAATGTGATACACTTCTCAGTTAATATCTTGTTGGATCTGTTCTTACTTCCAGATCACAAAGTTTACAGTTTTTGCTGGGTGGGATCTATCTATGCATTCAAGCTATCTTTCAGTGGCAGGTGGAACTGTTTGGTGCCTTTATGCTCAAATGGTTCATTGCAGATTATGACTAGTTGTGGCTGGTGGTTGCCATGTCAATAGGGCAAATAATCTGTTCCAGGTTTTAATTTAAAATGTAAAGGAGCTATCCAAGGTATCAAGGCCTATCCACCAAAAAAAAAAATTCAGCACTTAACATAGCTCTCTTAAAGTGGAGGTTAACATCTGGAGTGGATTTATGACCTCACTGACACGGCTGTAAGAAGCTGCCATTGGGCATGGCCACAGACCATTTGACCTATCTGCCCCTATAGTTAGATTTTCTCTGTGATCATTGGTTACTTTTGATGCAAAAATCATTGGGATTTTTTTTCTTTTTGCATTTTTCTGTATCTCAGCAATATTCTCTTTCCAGCCTTGTTCTGTACTAGACTGTGGGACTTTTGCACATTTTTGGATAAATTTTTCAACATATGCTTATTTTTTCAAATTAATGGCATCTTGTTCATTTTGGTCATTCGTCAATCTGTGCTTGGTGCCCTAGTTATTACAACCTATACATTTCTTTTTCAATCATGCACATTTTTGAAACATGCTCATGGTTTTGTCCATTTTTCATCCCTGAAATGGATCATAAGCTCCTAAATATAAGGATTTCAGAGGCAAGGTAACAGTTCATTTGTATGCATTTCAGACAGTACACAATGGAGATTTCCATTGGGGAATGTGAATCCACACACCCCTCCTAATTGATAGCTCTACTCATTTGAGGATCAGGATATACAAGGCATTAGCTTGCATGTTTCCAGACCAACTATAATCTAATGAAATGTGGCAGTTTCCTGGTTTGCAAATTTCTTGTATTGCCAAGGGTTTTGACCAGCTTTCCTTTGAGGAATCTTTTAATTCTGTGATTTTTTTCAATTCTGTAAAGTTATTCTACCCCAACCAAAGGCCACACTCAGCACTTGATACCCACAAACCGAATTCCCCCTGTGTCTCTTTGTCTCTTAGATCATCTGTTTTAACCTCAACGTGAGTGGTATCCTACTTTAACCAGTTTCCCCTCCCATGTCCACAAGTCTGGACTGGTGATTCTCCCTTGGTCCAACTGATGTGGTTTCCTTTAGGAATGAAGCTCACATGTGACTTTTTAAAAAGGATTTTAAAGTATGATTTGATAAGAAACAGAAAAGAAAAAAGGGGGGAGGAGAGAAGGATGCATCAGATATGAACAAGGGCTGGGTAGAAACATTAATATAAAATGACCATATTTCCAGAAATACACTTTCTTGAAATTGACATCTATGAAATATATGCTCATGGAGAGCTAGAGCAATAAGATCTTCTGACCATTGAACAACAGGTGATGAATATTTATCTTTCTAGTTTTGGAGCGTAAGCCTTTTTTGCAACAATAACTGTTGTGGCCTTTTAGGAAAAAAAATGTATACTTAATGTATTTGTTGCCTTACACTGATGTTATTGTACACTGTCCCTGAGACTTTTAGATATAGGGAAGGTCATAAATATTTTCATAGATAGATAGCTAGATAGATAGATGCTGGCAAAATAATGTAGATAATGCTTCCTTTTGGAATTATTGTTTTTGTTATTGGATTTGCTACCCTGAATATTTATTTATTTATTTATCAGATTTCAAGATACTGCATTTTAGCCACTACAGGGGAATCTAAAGAGAAAGCCAGTGCACTGGGACCTTGCTACTTGAGGCTTCTGCCTTCAACAAAAGTAAAACAATTTTTTTCTAATGCTTGGACTGCATTGGTATGCTTTACCTCAACACCACCTAAAGTTTTCCTGAAGCAAAACATGAAGGCTTTTTGAGAAATTCAATGTTCTCTACTTACAAATGGGCCTGTGGTTTCACAAAGGAACAAGACATGATGGATTCCAAAGGAAGCATCTTTTTTGAGTTGCAAATGGACAATAAGTCTCCTGGGCTTGGAGAATCTTCCAATGACCACATGACCAAAAGAGGAGGTGTTAGCCTGCAAATAGCCCTCCCTGCCATCTTCTGAACTGAAACCAAAAACAGCAAAATTCAGGCCTATGATTAACATCTTCATTTTTTCTCCTGGTTATTTTGATAACTTACCTGATGAAGAAGCCGGTGTGACTTCAAAAGCTTGCAGCATGTAACTGTGCATTTTGGTTGGCCCAATAAAGGCATCACTGTTGGATGTTACACACTTTACTATATGGCCAACATGGCTACAACTGGATGTTTTTGTAGCATATGAATTAGGCATGTTTAGCGATTACCCCTTTATGGTTGAATGTACTGCAGCAATTTTGTGTTACATAAATTTCAAAATGTACTTGTCCTGTGACATAAGTTGCATCCACACTGCAGAAAAAAAGTGGTTTGACACCAATTTAACTGCCATGGCTCAATGCTATGGAATTCTGATGACTCCATTTTTGTTGGAGCATTTTAAAGCTGTCAGACAGAGAAAATTAAATGTCTCATAAAACTGCAATTCCCAGAACTCCATAGCATTGTGTCATAGCAGTTAAAGCGGTGTTAAACTGGATTATTTCTGTTGTGCATATAGAGTATAAGTGATAGCCACCATTATTGGATCATACCTGCATTTTATTTGCAAAAAGAATTGTGACTGATGGCAATACATATAGCAGCCACAATAGGGGCTGATCCAGACTAGGAGGGTGGAGGCAACCAAGAATTCTGATACCAGTTAAAAGGTCCCCTGGGCTGATATTTACTACTTTTTAAAATCAGCTACTCGTCATGTAGATATTATCACAACTGTTTTAGCTCTTAGAATTCCAAAGCTTGGAAGCAATGTAAATAGCTACATTGGGAGTAATGCTATTGGTGTCTCTTCAAATAAATTTCCAACTTATGATGATCCTAAAGTGAACCTATAATGGGGTTTTTGTGGCAAGATTTGTTCAGAAAAGGGTTGTCATTGCCTTCCCCTGAGGCTGAGAGCATGTGACTTGCCCAAGGTCACCCAGTTGTTTCATGACCCAGTGGGGAATCGAACCTTGGTCTCCAGAGTCACAGTCCAACACTCAAACCACTATGAGGATGCAATAAAGGTACATTGATACAGTAAGTAATTTTTCTATTTACTTTCAAAAGTTACTTTTTATGGAGGCCTTTTGATATATTGTTTTTTCAAGCTATATTCAGTTCTCTTGGCAATCTTAAACTTTCTCCCTTTTAAAAACCAAGAGATGCTGGACTTCCGGTTGGCAATGGCGCCCGACGAGAAGCACTAGATCTGACAGGTCTGGTGTAGATCGGGAAAACGCGAGATTGGATCACACTGCACGCAACAGTGTGGTCCGGAATCGCCCCTAAGGTATTGGGGGATCTGAGGGGGCCCGACGGAGACCCAGAAAATCCTTTTCCTCAAAGAATCGCCGCGTCGGACGATACGGACGACAGCGAGACGGCGAGGAGAAGGTGGGGGTCGCAGGGCAATCCACGCTCGCATTTTCCTCCGAATAGGACAGGGAAGCCGCCAACTTTTAACTGGACGGAGGACATTTAAAGGCAACCAAATTACTTTCCCAATTTACAGAAGTTACTTAAGGTATCTCTTTATGAAAATCATCGAGGTGGAATCGCAGTTATATGGGAAAGAGTTAGAGGATGGCTCAATACACTACTCTAACGGCCAGTAGAATTGAACATGAAGCTTTTTTCTTTATTGTTTCCTTAATTAATCAGAAAGAATTCAGTACTCCGAATGGACTTGAATTACTATTGTTAGACTGTCTTTATACGTAATAATTATACTCAAACTTGGAGGGTTCCGGGAACTTTTATTTGAGAGACTAAAGAAAAGAAATATAAAAGAACAAAGATATTTTCTTTTACTTTTTGAATTCTTTAATATTTGTTGACGATCTAGCGGACAATTATAAATTAGGAGTGAATGAATAAAATATAAGAGTAAAATAACAAAAGGACTTGCTCTCCTACAACTAAAACCAGGGAACAGTTGTTGATATAGACTGACCTTCAAAGGAGATAACTCCTGTTTACTTCAACCATACTCCTGGTAATCTAGACTAAACAAAGTTAAGAAAGGAGGGGTCAGCAGCGAAGGAGAATCTCTAAACAAAGGATTGAGGACTGATCCAACGAGGACGGGAGGAGGGGGCGACGAGGACGGGAGGAGGGGGCGACGAGGACGGGAGGAGGGGACGACGAGGACAGGAGGAGGGGGCGACGACGACGAGGAGATTATGTGAAAAATTTTACTTCAATGGTTTGAGTATTCGAAATTAAAATATAAAGTAAAGGAGCTCATCCCCCAAAAGCAAGGTAAAGTGGTTTCGGCCTCAGCGGAAGTGACATAGGGCTCGAAGCAAAGGACTGTGGGATGTGTGGTTCTTGTAAAACGACAGGCCCGGAAGTGATGTAAAATCATAGAGTTAAAAACGGAAGAGAGGCATTGCAGATTGACAATAGGAAGTACGAGGACCTCTGGGTAGTGTAGTTTTGACAGACTTGCGCTATTTTTTCGGGACCTATGCTCTCTCTACTATTTTATAAAGAGGAACTTAAAGTTTTGTAACTTAAAAGAGTTTTCTAAAAACCAACACTACACAGCAGAGTTGAACCGGAAGGGGAATTTAAGAAGTGGAACAACGAGACATTAAGAAGAAGGAGACCAGAAAGATAAAAGAACAATAAACCAAAGGACACTCGAAGGCCAAGACTAAGCCGACAACAGAAGTGGTAAAGGGGCGAATGAGGGCTATCTGAGAGAGGGGAAAATTAGAAATAATTTAAAAATAATTCTAGGACATTTAGAACTTTATGAAATAACTAACTCGGACTATATGGAATGAATTAAATGAATATATGGATTGAATTAATTGAATTAGTCAAATACGTAATTAAATAATTAACTGGGAAATATCATATTAGATTAATTAAGGGATTTTAAAGGGTTCTCTGAAATTATTCATTGACTGATAGTAGATATAGAATCATACGATTTTTAATTTGATAGAATTTACTGAATCTATTCTATTGAATTTATTCATGATTCTGGATTGATTGATTGATGATACGTGACTGATTAATTGTAAAATAAGAAAATATTGTTAATGTTATGAAATAATTGAAACAAAGGTTAAGAGTGACTATAAAGAAAAGCGATTTTAAGATGATGCCTAAAGGGAATCCAGCACAGAAGCCCCAACAACTATCACAAAGACGTCCATCAATAGAGAAACCGGACTCGAACATAGCTATACTGGAAGAAATAAGGAAATTAAGAAATGACTTGAATGATACGAGAACTGAGATGAAACAAGAAATGAGAGAATTTAAAAAAGAAATTCGACAAGAGATAAGAACCGACCTAAAGGAGATAAATCAATCAGTGGAGAAATTATCAACAGAAATCGTTAAGGTTAAACAAAGGATAACTAAACTGGAAATACAATCGGAAAAAACTGAGGAAGAACTAAAAGAGATGAGAGACAGGAAAGAAGAAGAATTGGACGAAAGAGCTGTTTCGTCCAATTTCGAGAAAAATGTGTGAAAATAAGAGGCCTTCCAGAAGAAAAGGACGAGGACTTGATGAGTGTGATGGTGCCATTATTGGCAGAATGCTTAGATATGGACAATACATCGATGGAATATGAAATTGACCGATTATTTCGAATAAATTCTCCTGTGGCTGCACAACGAAATTTGCCAAGAGACGTAATAGTATATTTTTTACATCGGCGGATAAGAGACAACTTGCTTCAAAGACATAACGAAGTTCCTATAGAATACCAAGGGATAATGTTGAAGATTTTCAAGGATGTCCCAGCCAGATTATTACGTAAAAGAAGAGAGTATCAATTTTTAACTCTACAACTAAAACAAGAAGACATACCCTACAGATGGGAAATACCAGAGGGGCTATCATTCTGGTATAAGAGAAAGAAAATAAGAATAATTAATCTAGAGGAAGCAAAAAAATTTGGGGAGAGACTGAAAAACAAAACTAAAGAAGACCCAAAACGAGACGAAGATACAAGAAAAGAGAAAGAAAATAAAGAAGAACTAAAACAAAAAGTTGGAAAAAAGACCAGAATACAACCGTTACAAGTGTCAACTAGAAGAATGAAAAAAGGGGAAGAAAGCCTGAAAGAGAAACCTGAGACAGAAGAGGGAGTTATACAATCAGAGGTAATGGCGGATATAATCGATGAACAATTGGAGGGAGCAATAGGAGGAAAGGAACAGGAAGAGGACTCACAGGAGGAGGAGAAAATAACGACAGATCAAGAGGATGAGGAAGGAGAGATAGAAGAAATATTAGGATAGAGATAATAAGGATTTATTAATTTAAAACATAAGAGATGGAACAAATCAAATTATTAACTTGGAACGTTCAAGGGATGAACACACCCCAGAAGAGGAAAAAAATCTTTCATACGTTACAGAAACTAAAGTTAGATATAATTTGCCTAGAAGAAACGAGAATAAGGAAAAAAGACATTAAACATCTAAGAAACTCCCGACTAGGTTTAGAATTTGTCTCCGCTTCACAAAGTAAAAAAAAAGGGGTGGTGATTTATGTAAATGCAAAATATGAAGCTAAAGAAATTATGAATGACCCAAAAGGGAATTTTGTAGTGATAGAAGTTCTGATCGAAAATGAAAAATACTTATGTACGGGAGTGTATGGCCCTTTAGAAAACAAAGGACATTTCTATAAAAATCTATTGGAGAAATTAAAAGAAGTAAACCATACAAATTTGATCTTGATGGGAGACTGGAATGGAGTTTTAAATCCTTCATTAGATAGAACTTCTGGAGAAAAACTTAAAAAGAAAAATAAGGGAAAATTACCTAAAGAATTCTTTGAATTCACAGACATTATGGATTTACAAGAAGCTTGGAGATTCAAATATGGAAACGCGAAAGATTATACCTTTTTTTCAAATAGACATAAATCATGGTCTAGAATAGATTTCTTTCTCCTATCGCTACATCTCTGTCCGAAAATCAAAAGTATAGACATTCTCCCCAAAACTTGGTCAGACCATAATTCGGTTTTGATGAGATTAGATATACGAAAGAAGAAAGATTTTAAATGGAGACTAAATACTAACATATTGGCTAACGTTAAAGTGACCAAAGACATTGCAAAAGAGATTTGCTATTATTTTAAAGAAAACATGGATAATGAAGTTTCAATGGAAATAGTCTGGGACTGTTTTAAAGCGGTGATAAGAGGTTTGCTGATGAAGAAATCTTCGGAGATTAAAAAAAAGATGGGAGATAATATAGATAGAATCAAAATCGAGATTATGAAAAGAGAGAATGACCTTAAGAAAAACCCTCAAGATGAAAACAAAGTACAAGAAATTCGTCTTTTACAAACCCAACTATCTCAATTGATAATGTCAGAAATAGAAAATAAGATAAAATACACAAAACAAAAATATTTCGAATATGCAAACAAACCGGGAAGAATGCTTGCATATCTCGTAAGAAAGGAAAGGACTAAAAGAACAGTAACGAAAATTAAACTAGGTGACCAACATATCTCAGATATGGAAGGAATTAAAAAAGTCTTTCGAGACTATTACTCGAAACTCTACAAAGGCATAATGGTTAATGAAGACAGAGTAAATTCATATTTACAAAATAACAAAATTATGAGATTTACAGAAAATCAAAAAGAGAAAATAAACAGACAGATAACAAAAGAAGAGATACTCACAGCAATAAAAAGAGGGAAGAATGGAAAGTCTCCTGGACCAGATGGTTTACCCTACGAATTCTACAAAACATTTCTTATACAAATATTGGAGCCGCTACAAAAAACTATGAACAACATCTTAGAGGGTGACATACCCCCTTCCTGGAGATCATCGAACATAACGGTCATTCCCAAGGAAAATAAAGACTTGACTGATGTAAGAAATTATAGACCCATATCACTGCTTAACGTTGACTACAAATTATTTACCTCAATAATAGCGGAAAGACTTAAAGAAATCCTTAAGGACTACATACACGACGATCAGAAAGGTTTTCTACCTAAAAGATTAATTAAAGACAATATAAGGACAATACTAAACTTGGTAAAATATCATGAAAAGAATATAGATAAACAATTATTATTGATATTTCTTGACGCGGAGAAGGCATTCGACAAAGTGGATTGGACTTTTATGAAAAGGACATTAGAAGTGATGGATGTAGGTCCAAATTTTATGTCTTGGATAAATAAAATATATAATACTCAAGAGGCACAAGTAATAGTAAACGGTCTCCGATCAGACACCTTTATAATTCACTCAGGTGTTCGGCAAGGTTGTCCTTTATCTCCCTTACTATTCTTGGTAACTTGTGAGGTCTTATTAGAAAGAATCAGAAAAGAAAAAAATTTAAGAGGAGTCAAAATTAAAGGATGGGAATATAAGGTGAACGCCTATGCAGACGACCTGGTGATATCAATGAGTGAACCACTAGAAGATATAGACACACTAATGAAAATATTGTCAGAGTACGGAGAAGTAGCTGGATACACAGTGAACAGAAATAAAACTCAATTATTATCGATGAACTTACAAGAGAAAGAAGATCAACAGATAGCCAAAAAAACAGAATTCCAATTAAATAAGAAAGTCAAATATCTGGGTATAGAAGTAACCACAAAAAACACCAATTTGTTTAAAAACAACTATGAAAAAATTTGGACTGAAATTAGAAAGGATATGAACAAATGGCAAAAGCTAAACTTATCATGGATGGGAAGAATCTCAGTGGTGAAAATGATGATATTACCTAAAATGATGTTTTTATTTCAAAATCTTCCCATTATTACAAATGAGATACCTTTTAAGAAATGGAATAAAGACGTAACTAAATTTATCTGGAATAAGAAGAAACCAAGGATCAAGATGAAATTATTAAACGACACAACTGAGAGAGGAGGACTTTCACTACCCAATTTTAAATTATATTATCAGGCTTCGGTTCTAACCTGGATCAACGATTGGATAAGATTAAAAAAGTCAAAAATTTTGAATCTGGAAAGTGCAGGACTAATATATGGTTGGCACGGCTATCTTCTTTATGATAAAGTCAAAACCAATAAGGAATTTAATAATCACTTTATAAGAAAATCCCTACTAAACGTTTGGACCAAATATAAAAATAACTGGACAAGAAAAATGCCATTATGGGTATCGATTAATGAAGCATTCTTTAAAAATGAAAAAATGAAATGTATGAAATGGCCAACATATGAAGATATCACAAAGATAGAGAACGGGCAAAGAAGATTGAAAACCGAAATGGAATTAATTGAAGAAGACTACAAATGTAACTGGTTTCTTTACCGACGTTTAAAAGAAAGATTTTTAATAGACCAGAAAACGCGAGGAATAGATAAAGGTTGTGCAGAATTTGATATGATAATAAAAGAAGAAGGAAATAAAGAAACTGCCAGGCTATATAAACTTTTATTAAGATATGACTTAGAATCTGAAACAGTAAAAAAATGCATGATAGAATGGGCCAGAGATATGGGACAAACCATCCCGTTAGAACAGTGGGAAAAAAACTGGAAAAGAAGATTCAAATATACTTCCAATTATGGTTTAAAGGAAAATATGATTAAAATGCAATATAGATGGCATCTAACCCCTTATATAATGGCGAAAATGGATAAAAAATGCATTAATACATGCTGGAAATGTCATAACCCAGAGGTCCTCGTACTTCCTATTGTCAATCTGCAATGCCTCTCTTCCGTTTTTAACTCTATGATTTTACATCACTTCCGGGCCTGTCGTTTTACAAGAACCACACATCCCACAGTCCTTTGCTTCGAGCCCTATGTCACTTCCGCTGAGGCCGAAACCACTTTACCTTGCTTTTGGGGGATGAGCTCCTTTACTTTATATTTTAATTTCGAATACTCAAACCATTGAAGTAAAATTTTTCACATAATCTCCTCGTCGTCGTCGCCCCCTCCTCCTGTCCTCGTCGTCCCCTCCTCCCGTCCTCGTCGCCCCCTCCTCCCGTCCTCGTCGCCCCCTCCTCCCGTCCTCGTTGGATCAGTCCTCAATCCTTTGTTTAGAGATTCTCCTTCGCTGCTGACCCCTCCTTTCTTAACTTTGTTTAGTCTAGATTACCAGGAGTATGGTTGAAGTAAACAGGAGTTATCTCCTTTGAAGGTCAGTCTATATCAACAACTGTTCCCTGGTTTTAGTTGTAGGAGAGCAAGTCCTTTTGTTATTTTACTCTTATATTTTATTCATTCACTCCTAATTTATAATTGTCCGCTAGATCGTCAACAAATATTAAAGAATTCAAAAAGTAAAAGAAAATATCTTTGTTCTTTTATATTTCTTTTCTTTAGTCTCTCAAATAAAAGTTCCCGGAACCCTCCAAGTTTGAGTATAATTATTACGTATAAAGACAGTCTAACAATAGTAATTCAAGTCCATTCGGAGTACTGAATTCTTTCTGATTAATTAAGGAAACAATAAAGAAAAAAGCTTCATGTTCAATTCTACTGGCCGTTAGAGTAGCGTATTGAGCCGTCCTCTAACTCTTTCCCATATAACTGCGATTCCACCTCGATGATTTTCATAAAGAGATACCTTAAGTAACTTCTGTAAATTGGGAAAGTAATTTGGTTGCCTTTAAATGTCCTCCGTCCAGTTAAAAGTTGGCGGCTTCCCTGTCCTATTCGGAGGAAAATGCGAGCGTGGATTGCCCTGCGACCCCCACCTTCTCCTCGCCGTCTCGCTGTCGTCCGTATCGTCCGACGCGGCGATTCTTTGAGGAAAAGGATTTTCTGGGTCTCCGTCGGGCCCCCTCAGATCCCCCAATACCTTAGGGGCGATTCCGGACCACACTGTTGCGTGCAGTGTGATCCAATCTCGCGTTTTCCCGATCTACACCAGACCTGTCAGATCTAGTGCTTCTCGTCGGGCGCCATTGCCAACCGGAAGTCCAGCATCTCTTGGTTTTTAAAAGGGAGAAAGTTTAAGATTGCCAAGAGAACTGAATATAGCTTGAAAAAACAATATATCAAAAGGCCTCCATAAAAAGTAACTTTTGAAAGTAAATAGAAAAATTACTTACTGTATCAATGTACCTTTATTGCATCCTCATAGTGGTTTGAGTGTTGGACTGTGACTCTGGAGACCAAGGTTCGATTCCCCACTGGGTCATGAAACAACTGGGTGACCTTGGGCAAGTCACATGCTCTCAGCCTCAGGGGAAGGCAATGACAACCCTTTTCTGAACAAATCTTGCCACAAAAACCCCATTATAGGTTCACTGTTGGTGGATGTGTAAAAAAGCAAAGGAATTCTGGACAGAACTACATAGTAAGATTTGTGAGATTTTAAAAATTAACATACCGAAAGACCCTAAACTATATTTATTGAATATGATTGAACAAAGAGAAGTTGAAAAGAAGTATGGCAAACTGTTATTCTATATGGCGAGTGCAGCCAGAATTTTGTATGCTAGCAGATGGAAGGGTGATGAAACTCCTACGTTAGAACAATGGATGAGCAAGACATTTGAATTCATGGAAATGGATGAGCTTACGATAAGACTAAAAGATAAACCAAGAGAACAATTTCTCAAGACCTGGGAACCTTTTATAAATTATATTCGAGAAAATAAAGATGCATCTTTGGTATTAATATATGAATAATAGAGTTAAAACGGTAAAGGAAACAAATTTATGATAAACATAAAACATTATTTCCCACTTCTGTAAATAATGTTTAATTAAACAATGAAGGGTCAAGGAGACCGTCAGACAGAAATTAGAAAATGTCGGACTGATTTAGTTTAAAGGTTTAAAAACAATTTAATTTCGGTTAAATCATAAAGAGAGGAAATATTTTATACAAAAAGTAACAGAGAAGAAAATATATATTTTTTAATAATTGGGAAGTTTAATAAAGGAAGTAAAGAGTAAATGTGGAAACAGGTATACAAAATGATGGGATTATTAAAAATTTGTATGTATATATACATGTATTTTTTTTCTTATTTCTTTTTTTTTTATACTTTGCAAAAATCAATAAAAATTATTTAAAAAAAAAAAAACCAAGAGATGCTAATGGAAAGGTAGCAAGCACTGTGACAAGTAGCTCAACAAGTTGCTTTTTCACCATTTTGATAAGCAATGACATTAGATTACATTTCAAATACTGTAGAGGTTGAGACTCCCATATCCAGAATTTCATAATCGAAAATACTTCAAAATCCAAAACTGTCTACATACGAGAGGGTATCCAAAAGTTTTAATGATCACCTTTTTAAAAAATTGACAGAAAGTTTGTTTTGATTTGTAGTTCTTATCTCTATGTAGTCACTATCTAGATTTACATTTTCCCCAGCGTATCTTGACCCTCCGAATACCTGATATTGTAGAAGTCTGCAGATTGCACCTTACGAGGGGGTATCGTAAAGTAATATGTATCACCCGGAAGTTATTATGGCATATTGATGAAATTTTCTCAGTGTCATCATTGGTCCCTAAGTGCACGTTGCTGAGAAAATCAACTCATTACTGTATGTCCTTTATTTTTGTGACTGGCTTTGCCAGAAGTGACTAAAGTGTAAAATTCTTGTCGGGTGCAATCTGCAGACTTCTACAATATCAGGTATTCGAAGGGTCAAGATACGCTGGGAAAAATGTGTAAATCTAGATAGTGACTACATAGAGATAAGTTAAGAACTACAAACCAAACTTTCTGTCAATTTTTTTAAAAGGTGATCATTAAAACTTTTGGATACCCCTCGTACATGGCTGAGAAAGTGACAGCTTTACTTTCCAATGATTCAGTGAACACAAACTTTGTTTAATGCACCAATTTATTTTTAAAATATGTATAAAATTACTTTCAAGCCATGTGTATAAGATGTAGATGAAACATAAATGAATTTTGTGTCTAGACTTCAGTTCCAACTCCAAGATATGTCAGTATGCATATGCAGATACAGGTATCCCAAAATCAAAATAAATCTGAAATCCCAAACACTTCTGGTCCCAAGCATTTTGGAAAAGGGAGACTTAAACTGTAATAAGTAACAAGAAGAAATTGCTTTTAAAGCATGACTTTCTCATCTGTGTCAAATTGTGACATCAGTATCTTGAGTTCATTGCATCACTTGGTTTGCTCTGTCTTGTGCTAACAAGCTCTCTTGGTGAGTTTCACAGTATCTTTTTGTTTTAGTGGACATTAGCTGACGTGATTGATTACGTCAGCTCACAAACCCCAAATGAGGTTAAATCAGCCAACAGGTCTGCTGTCTTTTTATTTAAGCAGTGTCAGGGCACAAGGCATGGTCAAAACAGATTGGTAAAGTGAAATGATGTTCACTCAGGCAGGCTAGTGCTATTAGCTTTAATGTGAATCTGATCATTTAACATGTCAGTAAGAAATGTTCTGTTTAAATCTTGTTGGTCTGGGTATTTGTGAACCAAATTGGCCAGGGGAAAACAAATCCACCAACATTTCAAAATCCTGTCTCAGTGTATGAAATGGAAGTGTAGTGGAAAACGATTAATAGAAGGGATTTATCTTTGTGCTGTTCTGCAGGTTGTGTCTAACTTTGTCCAAGAACACAACACCTTAAGCCTTCCGAGAGATCTAGCCTCCCGAGGCAGAGCATGATGGAGGAAGGAAAGGACAGCTTTAATTAAAGTAAAGTTCATACATGTGAAACCTTTATTGCCAGATCAAAATGGAACAAGACAATAAGAGTGAGACAAAAATACAATGGACAGTGTTAGAAAAGAAATCTCTCTAAGGCACAGTAACAGCAAATGGTGTGCCAGATGTGCCTTTTCCAAGTTGCATAGAATTTAGCCCAGGGTGCTCATGATTCTCCTGCTATCTCTGTACCCTCAACAATCCAAGCAGATGTGAAAAGACTCTAGATGGATTATAAACCATTAGAAAGAGGAAAATGCTGACCCATTTTGTTGTGATACCCACTGGTTTTTCAGCATCATCTTTGATCTCCTTGAGAGCAGCAGAAATGATTACTGATATCCATTAGGGGTCTGTACAGAGTGAAGGCTTTTCAAAGAAAAGGTTGGATTCTGCACTTGCTTGTAGCATATGGAATCACCACATTATTATGTTTAAATTCCCCCCCCCAACTGTGATTTCATTTATGGCTTTATTGCAGGTAAATTCACTGCAAAGCTCATGCTGAAAAAGACAGATTGTTTCAAGTTGAAATGTATGCCAGACTTAAACTATAAGCTGAGATATATAAAATAAACTCTTAACTTGTAAACAGGCCAGAAAAAGTGCAATCTTACGGTTTCCTAAAGCGTGTTCAAGTGCTTTTCTTTGATCTAGAGTCATATTCATCCCTCCTTCATCCAATTTCTCTTAACTGACCATAACAGTCAATGGAAAATTAATACAATTAAAGCCAAATGGAACAGAACATAAATAATATGCAAGAGTCAAGGGAGGGAGGGGACTAGACCTATTCATAGATTCTACCACTAAACATAGGAAGGTTGGCAGGTCCAATGAGGAAGCTCCCAGAAGACAGTATCTGCAAGACCAGAGTAGGCAAACAAATTCAAACCTTTGAGGTGAGAGTAGGCTGCAACTCCCCATATGCCTCATTATGAGCTATGCTGGCTTGTAGTCCAAGCACATCTGGAGGCTGTACTTTGTCCATTGATGGACAAAATTATATCTTAGTGTGATATGAATGACTCTAGGGCCAAATCCTGTTATTGGGTTACATGCATGTAAAAGTGGCTTCTGCATACATATGTCTTCTTTCGGATAGCGTGCAGGAGGGCTGTTCTTTTGCCAATGAGCTACAACACACACACACACACAAAACAAGATGTTAAAGAATGAGGGAATAGGAAGGGAAATCAGTCATTTACAGACTTCATAAATTCTTGTTCTTAGTTCAGATGGAGAGATGAAAAATTATTTATAGATCAGGGATGGAATGTATATAGGCCTCCAGATGCTGTTGGACTTAAAGTCTTAGTAGCTCTAGCTAGCATGACAAGTGTTCAGTAAGGCTTGGAAGTGCAGTCCTACAACATCTGGGAGGCTGTATGAATCCCTCACCTGTATAAGGTAATACTGTCTCCTTGGCTGATTTTCATGGGCCTGCTATGATGAGGAATTGGAAAGCCCATGTGCATGCAAATGAATGGGTGTTTATGCATTCTATGATCATGTTTATATGAATGTTGTGGAGAAAAGCATGATGGTCATGCCCAGTTGACATTCTGACCACATTCACTGCTGACCTGTGACCCTGGAGATTTTCCAGCTGGTGATTCAGTCCTTATGTCAACAAAAAGTTTACAATTCTTGCTATGAAGAATCTATTCAAGAGTATCTGAGGTTCATGGAAGTATGGTGTTAGGTTTACAACAGTTCCCCTAAAGTAAAGGTGGGAATCTTGTGGCCCCACAAATGTTGCTGGACTCCAGCTGTCATCAGCCCCATGCAGTACAACCAATAATCCAAGGTGAATTATCCCCAGCGTTTTCCCAACTCAATCTGCCATACCACATTTTCACTTTTTGTTGTGTCATTCCACCTCTTTATTTACTGGCCTTCTTCAAATCATCTGGAGGTTCCTAACTAAACAGCTGAAAAGACAGGAAAAAATGGGTCATCTGGTAATTCTTTCTTGACAATAATCCTTGCTGTTCAGACCTAAACATGACAAGGGCACAGAAGCCAAGCCCATTTTCTTTGGATGTTTCTGATTAAGATTTCCTTTTGTCTCTCCCTTTCATCCCCTTTCTTTGAGAGTCATAATTTTCCCCTTTCAAAAAGATAGTTAAAGAAAAGGAAAAAACTAATATCACCTTCTCCAGAGAGGACAAGCTTCATCCTGAGTTAGTCTCAGTCCAGCCATTTACAAAGCAAAGACACTATTAAATGCAGAGCAAAAAGGGGACCCTGTAATAATGAGTTTTTAATTACCTCACTCCTTACCTTATTGCTTTCCAGCAGCCCCCCAATGAAAACCAACAGTGGCAGTTTCTATTGGAAATGTTAATTACTTTTGTGGATAATTAGACTTGCAGGGTTTCAGAAGCATCTGACCTCACTTAATAATGGCAGAAGAAGGTGACGAGGGGAATAAAGATGTGTTTTATAAATGCAGAGAGAAGCAAAACCAGAAAAAAACTTCCAAATTAAAAGAGCACCTAAGTACAGCAATATATGAAACCATAAACCCTACTTAGGGTAATGGTTGTATGGGGGGAATGGTTGTATGTGAGGAAATTGGAAATATAAAAAACAAAACAAACAGTTTCATTTATATACTGCTTCATACCACCTAAGCAGTATCTAAGTGGTTTACAACTGTAAGCTACTTGCCCCCAACAATCTGGGTACTCATTTTTGCGACCTCGGAAGGATACAAGCCTGAGTCGAGCTTGAGCCCTTTTGCTGATATTGAACTCGCAACCTTATGGTTTTGAGTGAGTGGCTGCAGTACAGGCATTTAACCACTGCACCACCAGGCAGTGGTTAAATATGTGTGTGTGTGTGTGTGTATATATATATATATACATACACACACACACACACAGGGGCTTTCTAGATTGGCAGGAAAGTGTGACATGAAGTTGCCTTTTCCTTAATGTTTAGCAGCTGCACCACAGCCTTTAGATGGAGCTGCGCTGTTCTGCAGTTTTTAAAAAAGAAGCTGGGAAAACCAGCACCTTTTTAAAGGCACTTCTTCTCCCCTAAAATGCAAAAAAAAAGCATCTTCATGGCACACTTTCCCTTTTTCTCATCTAAAGGCTAGAGTTTCATGCAACCATGAACACATTTCTTTTTGCCAATCTAGAAAGCCCCACTTATATGTTATATAATGTGTTATATAATGAAATGGTGGCCTCCCTGGTTACAGTGCATAAGGCAATGGGAAATTAGTTACTATCTGGGAAGGCCTGCTGGAAGAGATGCGTCTTGGTCACTTTATTAAAGCTTTCCAAGGCTGCTCCCTCAGGTTGATCTCCAGGTAGCAGACCCAGCACCTGCTACCAGCAGAACCATCCTGCTTTTGATCTACTTCACTAAGATTAAGCTATCTACTCCTCACCCAGTCTCATTGAATTCCTCCAAAATTCATCTGATTTCTATTAAACTGTCATATTTTCCATTGCTTTTTCTACTTGGGGGGGGGGGGGTACTCTTTTTTCTGCCTGTTTTTTTCTAAATCTAATGATTTGTTCTCATTCTTATATATTACATAGATTTGGCAATGCACGTTTCCAATAGTCTCAGACTTGACTCCATTCTTATTTCTTCTTATTTTTTCCTTTTTTTCTTTTTTTCCCCCTTTGATGACTTATTTTTCATCCAGTTTGTTATAAATGAATTTATTTTCTTTCTATCGGTTTTCTTCACTGTCCACCTCTCACATCTGTACATATTGATGGGAAATATGATGGCTTGACACTAGTTTGGATGATCCTAACTTTGGTGTTCTTTTTTATCTTTGCACTTCAGGATTTTGTCTAATTCATTCATAGCTGCCCTTCCCAGTCTGACTGCAAGCTTTGTTCTGATCAGCATTTGAGCCAAAATATGTGAAATTCTTAATTATTTCAATTTCCTTATTGTCTAGATCAAATTTATCTAAGTCCTGTGGTCATTATTTTTGTTTTCTTTATGTTCAGGAGCAAGCCTGCCTTCACACTTTCCTCTCTGACTTTTTTTTAGTAATTGTTTCAGGTCTTTGATGTTTTCTGCTCGTAGTATGATTTCATCTGCATATCTTAGATAGTTGATGTTCCTTCCTCCGATTCATAGGGTCATTCTTAAGATCACCATAAACTGATTCTATGGTGATGGTTAACAATAATAACATGTGACATGGCAAGGATGGTCTATGAAAATGGGAGGATTTTTCTCCACTTTTTGTGGAATTACTTAAGTAATTAAGTGGAACAAATGACCAAAAAAAGAGCATCATTCCACCTCCTTTAACGTATTGGCTTAAACCATGCAGTATAGTGTATCCCTTCCCATTAAGCACCTACCTCAGTGAACACAAGCTATTTCACAGAGATGAAAGCCTTAATAACCATGCCTAAAGGGAAGTTATTATTGCAAAGAAATCTCAGGCATATAAGTTGTGGCAAATGTGTGGAGGATATCAGGTCTGGGAATTCACACTGTCAGGCTATGATTCAGGCTGGTAGGCAGCAGAGGAAAATACATTAGGGTGTCGTGGTTCATAATCTTATTGTTTAACACGCATGCAATATTAGCTGCATCTACTAGAGCAAGAAGAAATAAAGCATGAATCAGATCTAATTTTGTTTGTTATTGTAGTGCTCAGAGACACCCCAATGATATAGAGTCTCATAATATTCTATTTGGGGAGGAGAGATGGACTGCAGGTATAGAGATATCTGAAGAGCTGTATCTCAAATGTGTTCTTATTTTGAAATCCATTTGTATGCCCTACAGACTCAAAGCATTTCCTCTATTGTTATGTGTTTCAGTTTGAATGTAAGATAGGGATGCTTGAGAAATTTGATCTTTGGGATTTCTGATGCAAAGCAGACCTGAACAGTATCTCCAGGACTAAGGTGCTGAATGGAAGATAACTTCTCTTCTGATCCTACAAATTTTGCATTGCAATTCTTAGCTCATTTTAAAAACGTACAGAAATGCATATTAAAAATATATATTTTAGGCTATAAACTATAATGAGTTGAGAAATGTATCCATTTAGATAACATGCATTTATAAATGTGTATTTCATGAGAAGATACATTCAAAATATAGTTTTAGATATGCATTTCTGCATGATTGTTCATGCTAGTTTTTGAATCAAATGTATAGATAAGTGTGGAAGAGATTGAAATGTATTTAAAAGTGAATATATGTGGGGGGGGGGGATAAACTAAGCCACCCAATTTTACTATAAGCATCTTTTAAATTCTTGAGGTAGAAGAGGCTGGACACTGTTTTACCTATGAGTATTTTTTCACTTTAAGAAAATGGAAATTTGAACTGAACAGATATTATTTTATTCAATTTGCATTCATCCTCCAATAATGAATTTCTGTTCATATCCATTGTTCTATGAGAAGAAGGACTTACCTGCCTCTGGGCTCATTTACATGGGTTATTTATTCCTGGTTCTCCGGGGCTTCTGCATTCCGTTTACATAACTATAAATCACAGACTGCCTTCATAACATCCGCACCAAATTCTGCCTTTTCTCCCCTTAAGTTGAATTAAAAAGCTCATCTTTTGCAACAATGAGAGGCAGCTGCCTTTTCACAGAGATCTTGCAAGGCACCCAGCAGCACCATTGCAGCCATTCTGTGGTCAAAATAAGGCACCCAGGCTTGATAACATGACTGGGCACCTTGTTGTGACCTCAGTGGAGGCACCGAGTGATGAATAGGGATTGCATGGGAAAGCAGCAGCCTGTTGTCACTGCAAAGAGAAAACATGTAATGGGGAGAAGTCAGGGCCAGAATACTCTGAGGGCAGCCCAGAGTATTTTGTCCAATGAATATGATATTAGCAGATGATGACAACAGCCCCATGTGATGAGCTGCATGCCTTCACCTTGCTAGTAAAAACCTTCTGGACTGACTTCATCCAACTTGGCCATTGGCTCCTCCTAGCCATGAATGAATATAAAAGAGCTTCCTGTCTCAGTGGAATTATGCTTATGCAACAAGAGCCATCTGACCTCTGGCCTGTCTTGTTTTTATTATTTTCCTCTGGTTTGATCTCTGAACGTGATTGGGCTTCACTCTGAACTCTTGTCTCACTCCAGATTGATGCTCACAGCGCTATTCATCCTGACACACTGCTGTATCCACAATGGAACAGATATGGGTGATTGTTTTTCTTACCAGAATGTGCTATGCTAAAGCATCATCATTTCAGAGTGATTGGGGAAGTGGTACAGGGGCATAGAGAATGGTAGGTACCAAAATATTGCAGCTCATTGTGCCATTAGGGGTGATTCTGATGATATCTGGGATATTTGAAGAGGGGGCAAATAGTAGCTGTTCTTCTGTCACTGACACCAGAGATGGCAGCAAGAATTTTAAAAAATGAAATAAAATGAGTGATGGTATATCAAAGAATAATGCAAGTTCAAAATGAAAAATTAGGCAATGGAGGAGACAGAATGAATGCAATTCCAACAAAGGATGCCAATTGTTTTTAAGCACACACAAACAAATGCAGTTCCCTAGTAGAAAAATGAAAATGCTTAAATACCCATTTTTTTCAGAACAATATTATGTCAAGGCAAAAATTCATATCACCACAATGGCATTTTAACTACTGTATATACTCATATATAAGTCTAGAAATTTTAATGTGGAGTCGAAGGCTTTCATGGCTAGCATCCATAGTGTTTTGTGGAGCTTTGGGGCTATGTGGCCGTGTCCTAGAAGAGTTCCTTTCTGATGTTTCGCCAACATCTGTGGCTGGCATCTTCAGAGAAATCTTATTGTATCTGTGTAATTTCTTACGGCTAAAACTAGATCTGACTCAGCCAAGTTCAAATCCTGGCTCAGCCATGGAAACCCACTGGGTGACCTTGAGCAAGTCAACTTAGGGTTGTCATAAGTCAGAAATGACTTGAAGGCACACAACAACAACAACAACACAAAGACTGGATCTAATTGTCAATAAGAACTGTGGGTAGCTTTTTGACAATACATCTCACACATAGCGCTTACCTGATATGCCCACGGTTTAAAAGTGCTTCATCTAAAAAGTGTTCATAATAATAACAATCAAAAACTGAGATATATCCTGCTCTTACACCTGGTTTGAAAGCTAGAGAACAGTAAGTTTGATTTTACACTCTAGTCTGGTCTGAAGTGAAACACACCTACAGCTGAAAAACCAAGGTTCACACATGAGGTTTAACTATCTGCTCCCAGGAAGAGAAGATAGTTGAATACTATGGCAAGAGTTAGGTCAACCTGATCTTGTCCATTGACAGGAGAAGGTAAAACCACAGAAAGTTTACTTCTGCCCTCTGTATTGGAAAGAACATTCACCTCCAGCTGTTCTAGGACTTTCAGTACTGAAGAGAAACACACTCTGGTCATCTCCACCTGTGAACAAACGAAGGAGTATGGTGTGTGCATGTGTGTTACAGTCTATTACAAAGTGGCTCCAGAATTATCCAGTCAAAAGGTGGGATATATTTCTTGTAAACCAGAGTGGACAACTTGTGGCCCTCCAAATGTTGAACTACATCAGATCCACCCAGCATAGCCTATGTTGAGATATTATGGAAGTACAACATCTGGTGAAGCACAAGTTGCCCATGCTTGTCTCTAATTACAAGTTTTCAACAGCTCTGTTCAGACATCATATTGATGAGGAAGGAAGGCAGGCAGGCAGGCAACAATTGCATCTACTGTTTCTGCTTTCAGCTCCCATATGGGTCATTTCTAATTTTGAAGAGATCCTGTGCCATATAAAAATGAAGTGTAGAGATGAAAAAGGAAATGGATGTAACAAGTAACTGTGAATACTTTGTAGGAGTTCTGTTCCCTATATTTTAATTTATGTTTGTATTAATATTAATAAAAAGGTTTTTTTTAAAAAAATAATATTCACCTAGGAATACAGTGGGCTCTTCTTATCCATGGGGGTTCGTTCTGCCCCCCCCCCCCCACACACACACAGAGATGAAAAAAACCCATGGGACCTCAAGTCCTGAGGTTTTCAATAACAATGTGCATGCATGTGGCCATTGGTGGCAATAGGGCTTGCCGTCTGCAGATGCTTAAATCTGTGAGTTGCAAGCCTGCAATTGGGGAGGGAGGACTGTACTTAGAAATGTTTCCCTTGCTCCTTGGGAATATTTGTGAAGTTTTCTTTCTGAGTGGGTGTCTGAAAACAATTTCTGGAAGGACTAGCAGTCAAAAGGTAATAAGTGATAGATCTTCTGAGATTAATTGTTAGATCATCATCATGATGATGAAAAACTAAAACTTCATATGGACTGTTTCACAGGCTTTTTCATAAACAAGGAACTGTGTCCTGTTATTTTCTCTTGAGGTTTTAGGACCTAGTCCTAATCCAATAACATAGCCACTATGACCTTGTTCTAGAGAAGGTCATAGCCATTCAAAGTTCTTTTAGATGTACAATAACTTCTAAATATGATAAGCGACAGAAGTGGAAAACAAAGGAAAAAATGAGGCACATTCTTTCTTTCTTTTAAAAGAAAACAAAACTCAGACAGGTTTCTGAAGCACCTCTTGTATTAACCAGCACATTTAATCTGCATTTCAAACGATGCCCTTAACAGTTTTCACCTGCAGGGATAACAGATATTGTTCAAAGTGTATTTTGTTGAATTAAATTTTATTCAAGGGAAGGAAGTGATCAAGAAACAAAACAAAAATCAGGCACAGTACAAGAAATGGAAACTACTTTCACACACTTCCATAACCATGGATGGAAAAGAACAAGATTTTGGGAAAGTATTGCAAAAGCCTTAAACTGAAATGCAATTTGAATTGCTGCAATTTCCAGCTCAGAAAGGTAATCAAACCTTATATTTTAAGTTTTCATTTTGCAGATTTGCATGAAAGGAAGCTGCTTAGTACAGAGTAGACTGCGCTAGAAATAAAGAATTGAGTTACAGAAATAAGGTAAACTAAGGCCATACTTTATAATTTAGCATATTGTACATGTGTTTGTATGTGTTGGGGGGTGTATTTTCTAACCTGCAATCTTAAGAAGAGGTTAAACTCACTCACATGCTACTTCTGTCTCTTAAGGGTAGTATGCCCAACCCTGATTCCCAATTGCATGCTCAGAGTTCAGTACCAGCTAGCCCATCTTGTATGGAGAGAAAATCCTTGGACACATGCCTCCTCAATACCCTATGGATGAGCTCTGTTGGTTCCCCAACCCAGCCTCTCTTGTCACCTGGGATGCTAGCCTTTTAAAAATGATCTTAAGCAACAATAACCTTGTATGGTCACAAAAAGATTATTTCTGCATTTTTCGGAAACTTGAGTGATCCTCTATTTAAATATCAACACATCCTCTTATCCATCTAACTTGCACAAAATAGCTTCTGATCGGTGGGGCAGGTCTCACTGCAGATATGACCACATCTTTGAACTTTGTCGGGGGCCCCATAGTAAGGCAGCTTGCCCAAAATCAGGCCACCATCCCTTTCAGCATGGGGCCCTGCCCAAGGTGACTTGTTCCCCTCCTCCTTCAGAGTCTAAGAATCTTAAATCAGCTTGAGATATGCCGGAGGTTCTTATGAAAAAGATTCAAAAAGAAATAGATGCCGGCTGCATTGAAAGGCCTTTTGATTCTCCGCCTTTCCCAAACATTCAGGTGTCTCCCTTAAGAGTTGTCCCCAAGAAGGCTATGGGGGAATTCCGACTTAGCTATGCTTCGTTCGACCATGTGGTCCAGCTAGTGCAGGCATGTGGCCGTGGAGCCCAAATGGCCAAATGTGACATTCAGTCTGCTTTCTGCCTTTTGCCTGTTCACTCTGATGATTTCCACCTGTAAGGGCTTAAGGTACAAGGCCGATGGTATTTCGATAAGGCTATACCGATGGGCTGTTCAATTAGCTGCGCAGCCTTTGAGGCCTTCAGTACTTTCCTGGAGTGGGAGGTAAAGCGCAGGGCTTGCTCCCCGCTTGTGACTCATTAACTGGATGATTTCCTTTTCACCGGACGGTCCGGCTCAGACCACTGCCAGATGCTCCTAAATACCTTTTCTGCTTTGGCATCTGAGATCGGGGTCCCTTCAGCAGCTGATAACACTTAAGGGGCCAGCTATGTCCCTCACATTTTTGGGTGTCCAATTGGACTCGGTTGAAGGAGTTTCTCGTCTCCCTCCTGACAAATTGAGTGCTCTTAAAAAAAAAAAAAAACTTATTTCAGAATTTCTTGCATCCCAAAACGTTACTATGAGACAGGTGCAATCCCTCCTGGGTCACCTGAACTTTGCGTGCTGTGTGGTTTCTCCTGGTCGCCCCTTTTGTGCCAGGCTGGCCAGAGCTACTGCAGGTATTTCCAGGCCTCATTACCATGTGAGCATTACCAAGGGTATTACAGAGGATCTGAAGATTGTGATTTGGGCTGTTTTTTCAAGGACACTGGTGTGCTCAAAAATGGCCAAAGAGTTGGGCTTAAGAGGATGTTGTTAATAATTTATTTATTTATTTTGGAATTATTTCCCACTGTGACGGCTGTCATTATTTGGAAACATGAGTTCTCCACCAAACGTGTTCTGTTCTGCTGCGATAATCAAGCCATAGTTGCTGTTGTTAATAGCCTGTCTTTCAAATCAGAAAGAGTTGTGCTGGTGCTGTGGCTCGTACTCACTTGTTTAATTTTAACATTTCTATCACAGCTTGGTTTGTTCTTGGTTTGCAAAATAATTTAGCTGATGCTCTTTCTCGATTCCAGGAAGACAGGTTTCAATGGCTGGCTCCAAAGGCAGACCCCCTTCCCATGCCATTTCCAGAGTTCCTCAGGAAGATTGGACTTCCAATGTGACCCAGGGCATTTTGTCTTCGGTGGCCCTCGGCACTTTGGCCTATGGATTCGACAACTGTTTTATGCTTCATGGCGTGGTTAAAGTATAGTGGGGTTTCCCCGCGCTCTATTTCTGTTCACCTTGCAGGTATTTTGCTCTTTGCAAAAGCCTCCAGCCTGGTTGATCCATGTGCTTGTTTCCAAGTGCGTTGCACTCTGGAGGGTTGGAGATGCATGCATATGGACAAAAACGATGCCATTTGCCATTTGGGGCCCTGAGGGTAGGGGAGCTGGTCCTGTCTTCGAAGACCTATTGCTCAAAAAGATACTTGTGCATCACTGATGTTTTGTTCAATGCTGATGCTGTATGTTTGACAGTTCTCAGGTCAAAATGTGATAAACTGGGCTGAGCCTCATCGATCATATTGGGGCACCTAAAAGACTCGCACCTCTGTCCTGTTCGGGTTCTAAAAAGGTTTATTAGGCACCAGCCTGCATGTCAAGGATCCCTATTTTGTCATGCTGATGGCTCACCTGTCACACGCTTTCAATTTGTTGCTGTGTTAAAGCTGGCCCTTCAGGCGATGGGTCTTCTTTTGGTTGAATTTGGGGGCCATTCATTCCGCATTGGAGCGGCCACATCTACAGCCTGTGCTGGACTCTCTAATGATGTCGTCAAGTAAATTGGTTGATGGAAGTCTAGGGTGTTTACGGGCTATGTGCACCCTGATTTGGACTCTTGCTCAAGCGGATGCTATTAATATTATTTGTGGAGGGTTCTTTTTCGGTTCTTAGGGTTGGCGGCAGGCGCTCTTTCAGACCTGCCTGTGTGGCGGCAGCATAGGCCTGGATCTGGGGTAGGGGTTTCCAGGGCCCACTGGCACTGGATCGGGAGTCCTCATGACCCGGGTAAGGAGCGGTTCGCTGTGGCCATTGCGGGGGCCACAGTCGATTAATACCCGGTGACTAGGATGTCTCGCAATTCGATGTGAAGCAGCGCAGTTGCCTAACTGCGCAACAGGGCGGAGCTTGGCACCTACGTCATCCCGATGTTTGCCCCTGCTACCAAGGGTACATCAACCAACCAGGGTGTTGCTGATGGCCAGATCCAGACCTTATGCTTTGGGCCAACCCTATGGTTTTGTGTTGTTCTGCATGTGTGGAACAGTTAATAAAGTTGTGGCCTTTTTTCCTCCAACGAGGTTTCTGTATTTATTGGGGGGGGGGCCCTGACCTGCGCGGCAACTGACAAATAGCCCCTAGCAACACCAGTATCATTGCTATGGAATGAAAACTAGTATTTTTTCATTCCCTCTACTCCCCACCTGCAATCATGGGATAATATTACTGATCTACCTTAAAGAAAAGTAATATAGTGTGCTGTAGTGTAGTACACTGTAGTGTAGTGTTCGACCAGGATTCCAGGAGATCAGGGTTTCAGTCCACACTCAACCATGAAACTCCATTCAGTTACTTTGTGGAAGTCACACTCTCTCAGATGAAAGGCGGCAATTGCAAACTACCTCTGTATAAATCGTTCCAGGAAAACACCATGAGATCATCTCCTAAGGGTAACCATAAGTCAAAACTGACTTGGAGATACTGTGCTGTTTAAAATTTTAAGGTTTGCATTTTAACATTTGATTTTAACTCGTAACTATTTTAAATTTTAAAATGGTTTAATTTTTAATATATACATTTTTATGATGTATGGTTTTTAAATTGCATTGTTTTACATCTGCTGTACAATAAAAATATAGAGATTTTACAAAAGAACACAATTTCTTTTCTTAATTTGTACTTCCTATTAATACATTTCTTTGTGTGATAGCTTCATGTAGGTATATTCTACTTCTGATTAGTATATCTTTGTTAACTTCAGTATTGGTATTGCTATCTTTTTCTGATACCTATTAATATCTATTTTGTTACTTTTCTTTTTCTTCCATTTTTTTAACAATATTTAATGGTTTTTTTCCCATTCCTTAATGGTCTCTCCTTCTGATTTCCCATTTATCAAAATTGCTAATCAGTCCATTTCTGACATATCCTGCAGTTTAAGTATCCTTCGTAGCTCCTTATTCCATTTTTCTTTCAAAGAACTTGTAGAACTTAGATGTTAATTTCTGATCTTCTTTTAGTAGTATGTTTGTTTGTTTGTTTCATTTTCAAAAATTTCTTGAATTTGGTCAATTTTGTTCTGATATTTGTTTGTAAAGAAACCAGTGTTTCCTTATTTCTATTTCTTCTATGTCTTCTATTGGTTTGATTTTATATGTATTTTGAGTGTTTTTGTTAACATGTCTTCATATCTTAACCATGATGTTAATTGGGACTTAAAGCTTCATAAGGCAGCACCCAACTAGGGATTCCCCTGTAAAAGGAATGCTTTATTTTAATCCAGTTAAGATTGCTTTGCAAATGAATGAAAATGCTGTTTTATGAACAGGGAACAATCTTTTCTGTGCAGAAAATAATATTTAATCTACAGAAAAAGCTTCACAGCATTTTCTGAGCATAATAACCATGTGCAACTTTTCCACATAGAACTTGGAAGTAGTACAATCTTAACTCCTAGGAGCCTTATGTCCTGGATATATGAGAAACCAGGTTTATACATTTGGAGGAGGAGGAGGAGGAGAGAAGAAGAAGAAGAAGAAGAAGAAGAAGAAGAAGAAGAGGAACAACTGGGATTGGGAGACTCACTCCAATAGAGGAACTAATATGCATGTTGGCATACAACTTCTAAGAATAACCTATAGGGAATAACCTATAAATTTTGCCAAGAAATATATGATTATCTGAAAAATATATGATTATCTGGAAAATGTCTTTGGGGGATGCAAATAAACAATACCCCCCCTCCCTGGCATGTTTTAAGGCATGTTTTGAATTCACAGGTCACCAGCTAATGGTGCCCTTTGCTCCTGTAATGTACATGGAATTTTCAGATGCTTCTCTTATTTTAAATTAATCTAGAATATCAATACCAACAGTGCAAAATAGGGGTTAGTGCCCTGTCTTGGGGAGATCTGGGGCTTATTTCTGAATGAGTCTATTCAAAGACAGTCTTGTAGGCATTTTTAAAGAACTGTTCCTAATTACAAGCTGAAGTGGGATGCTTAATAATATCTTTCCCAGCCAGACTCCTTGACCTGAAGACACTAGCGAAGAGAAAAATTCAGCTGGGAATTAATTTTTGTGTGGATCAGAGCTTTAATGTGAACTAGTCAGACAGACATTTATAAACCTAGAAGAATTTTTAAAGACCCTGATTTTTCAGAAGTTGTGTCTTGGAGCTCTCTTGACCCAGCAACCTCTAATTTTCACAGCTAACCCTATTCCTGCCAACTAAGCAGGCTGAGTTATTCTCTAGTTAATCAGTTTTCGTACTTGGTTTTAAAACCAGAAGATGATACTCTAGACCTCTGCAGCAATACAACAAAGTGAACTATTCAGTTCATTATATTAGCTTGCAACATGTGATGAACTACATATATGCCTATTTCTAGAGATCTGAGTCAGAATGAGAAACCTGAGATTCATTTGCAGGGCTCAGTAAGTTGTACATTATTGAACAGTTTCACATATGTGTGTTTACTATGATGAAGTGGGCTACAATGGTCCTCCAGATGTTTTTTAGCCTACAAGTCTCATTAGCCCTTGCTATCATTGCAAGTGAGGTGGGACCATGCCTCACACTTTGTACATATTTGCTCCAGCAAGGTATAAAATTAAACCAAAAGGCACTCAATGCCATCCCATGCATGCAAACCCCACCTGTTTCCTGCTATCCCCTCCTCATTAATGTTTAGTAATGGGGGAAGCAGGAGGCAGCCCCACAGTATCAACAATGTTTCTATACCTGAACTTGTGGTGATGCCATCATCTTCTGGACCTCCCATAGCAGGAAACAAGTGGATTCAGTGTTCAGGGGCTATTTGCATGAGGTAGGTACTGAATACCTCCCTGAAATAACAACCATAAAAAGATATAAGCAGACATCAGTTGGACTTACATCTGTGCATGTCACCAACAGGATGCCAGTCCAGGCTTTGGTGCCAGATCTAGGAGTCATTGTACACACTTTGAGATGACTTATGGTATTCAACAGTCCAGTTCTTCAAAGAAAATTAGAACTCATTATTTACTACTTTATTTATGTACTTTATTTATATGCTGCCTTTCTCCCAGGGCAGGACCCAAGGCAGCTTCCATAAAGACAAATTAAAAACATTTACAAAAAGTTTAAAACCAATTTTAAAACACCACAATAAAACACTGTAAAACTGATTAAAAATCATACAAAAGTTAAAAACAGATAAAATATACATCTATATATATTTAAAAAACTTGCCTGCTTAAGCTTTAAAAGTTTGCTTAAATAAGAATGTTTTTTTTTCCTTCCCAGTGAAAGGAAAGCAGGAAAAGGGTCAGCCTAGGCTCCCACAGAACGGATGAGAGCAGCCACTGAGAAGGCTTTTTCTCATGTCCTCACCAAGTGTGATGGTGGTGGGACTGAGAGAAAGGTTTCCCTTGATGATCCTAAAACTCTGGCAGGTTCATATGGGGAGTCTGGATCTAAGCTGTGTAGGGCTTTATAGGTCATGACCAACACATGGCAGAAAGATTGAATTCATCACAGGCTGGTTATAATAAGACTGGAGAAGGAAGCAAAAAACAATATCCCAAGTTTTTGCACATTCTGATCAGCTTGGTCTGAAGCCAGCTAGCAGGAAAATCAGTTGTGCACATAGCAAATTAACAGTCAAGCACCATCAGCTTGGGAAATGGATAAAGAACATCTAGATAACACACTGGAGATGATATGATTACAAATCCATGAAGCCTGCAGGAGGAATATTCAAACTCCCTTTTCAAATCCCCAGACAGTGGATTTATGTGAAAATCTGCCATTCATTTTAGTATTCTCAACTGGTCACTTTAAATTCAGGCACGGATATTTGTGTGCTGTTTGGGGTTTTTTTTTTTTTTTTGAAGGGGGGGGTTGCAGCTACACTACATCGTGGGATTTGTGTCTCTGTATCAAAAGTCACTCTTGCCTATGCATATGATTCTTATAAAAGTATGAATGGCTTGGTGAATATGGGGTATGGTAAAAAGCACTGAGACTTTGGCTGTGGTCAGGCATATTCTGTAACAAGAATCAATTATGGAAATTAAACAAGAAGAAAATTGCTATATTTATACTGTGATCCAGTAGAAGTAACACCTAAACATAATCCTCAACAGGTCCAGATGCTAGAGAATTACTTTTTGAACTGCAGCTCCCAAAACTGGCTACTGGTTGTGGTGGCTGGAGGAATCTAGAAATTTTAGGTATCTTTTCCAATGACCAAATCAATGAGTGTACATTAAACTCAGAACTCAGAAAAGTGGTATGGTTTTGTTGTTGTTTTGGTGGGTGAGGGTTGAGAACAAATTCTGGAATCCCCAGACTAGCATGCTGGCAGTTATAATCCAAAAAGTAACTTTTCCAAGTTCTATATATTTTTCTGTCATTGGAATTATGAACCGGTGTTTCTGAGCATAGCTGAAATTCACTTCACCATTGCACCAGTGGATAAATCCTTACTAAAAGGTATGCATACATACATGCATCAGACAGCAAGGTATGTTTGTACCTGTGAATTTTGATGTGTCTCAGGACATCTTGCAAACTTTGTCCCAGCTGATAAGCAATGCAAGAACAAAAGCTTCTTGCATCCCCACTCCCTGAGACGTGACAAAACCATCTTTCCATCCATTCAGGATAAATAGTCTTACATGAACACAGTCTCAATTGCAAACCAACCTAGAATGTGATAAGACTGCTAACTCAAAGTGAGATAAACATGCTAACCAGAAAACACATTCGTTTTGTTGCTAGACAAAGCCTTTCTGTGCAAGATAATGAAAAGTGCTTATGTTACAAAAGAAAGCAAGTAAGCACCATTGCTTTATAGTTACAAGTAAAGATATAGGCTGCCAGAGAAAAGAAAGTCTCTAGTCAGAGCAGTGTTCTGTAGTATAATAACCTGTATTGCTCTCTTTCAGTTTTCCTCCTTCTAATCTCCTAGTTATATCGGGTTCTTTACCATTTCAGATTTCTCTGAGTGTTTACAAGACCTAGTGCTGGTGATAAAAAACTCATTTGCGTTGATATAAAATAAATTGCTTTGGATTTTTGGCCCTCAAAGACAAACACTTCTAACAAATCTTTGTGAGCTGGGTGAGAGTTCTTTATCCCCAAAGTTGCAAAGGAGTATATGTGTGAGAGTATCCTGCCTTTCTGCATGCAGGAATACATGATTAAAATACTCAAGGATCCATCCTCTGTTTAAAGATCCCCAGAGATTGAGGATCCACAACCTACCAAGGCAATCTAAAAAGATTCTTCTTTTTCTTGTAATTTGAATCCATTGGTTTATGTTTTATTGTCTGGTGCAGAAGAAAACAAGCTGGCTCCATCTTCTACATGACATCCCTTCACATATTTAAAGATAGCTATCAAGTTACCTCTCAGCTTTCTCCTCTCCAAGCTCTTTAAGTCGTTCTTCATAAGGCTTGGTTTCAAGAATTATGATCATCTTGGGCCAATACACTAGGGAAAAAAGTCCAAATGCACTGTCTCTTTTACCCTGGACAAATCCTGGAGCCACTCCACTATGTGTTTCTCTTCAGGAACATCACATAGATGTTTACATGTGTCCTTGTTTCTGGATGTTGGTTTAGTCCACTGCTGCTGCCTTTCCTCCATCAGCGTCTAGCACCACTGCCTTCCCTGCTGCCTTTCCTTGCAGCTCCCTGGCAGAGCCAGGACAGATCGGTGCCTGGCAGGTGCCAACATTTACCTCAGTGTCTGGGCCACTGGTGCACAGTTGCTCACCACTGTGTTCTAGGTGTCTTGTTTCTGACCTTAAGTTAGGTCTACCCAGAAGGATGACTATTCTGATATACCTACTGTTGAATCATTAGCTTCAATAGGCCTTGCCTAAAAAGAAGAGGAGCCCTCCCTCCAGCCCATCTGCCTTGATCCAGGCCTCCGAGGGAGAGAAGATCTGCTGGAGTTTCTCCCTTCCCCACCACCTCTCCCCTCTCCTTTCTCCTTTTGTGTCATGTTGTTTTAGATTGTAAGCCTGAGGGCAGAGAAATGTCTAATTCACAAATTGTAAGCCGCTCTGATAGCCTTGGCTGAAGAGCGGGGTATAAATTATTCTTATAGCAAGCAACTGCATGCCAGCAGGAATAGCATCGTTTCTGTTACCAGTTTGGGCTGGGAACTAGTCTGGATACATAAATGGTGGTGCCTGCCAGGCCACAATCTGTCCTGCTTCCCCACCCTATCCCAAATCCAGGGAGGATCCATTGTACACACTACAGAAAACATATATTTACTGCAAACTCTGGAGAAAAATGTGAGTTTTGTTAAATCTAGGTTAAGGCAGTATCCCCCAAGTTTGGTGCAGATAAACCCTTATTGCATTACATCACGTGGCTTTATTGGACCAGATTTGGGGATAAAGCTGCATGTTCTGTGGTTTTAGCAATCTAGATTCTGGGGAACAGAAGCCCTTGGTTGCCCTTCTCTGGACACGTTCCAGCTTGTCAATATCCTTCTTCCCACATGTCAATTCAAGTCCAGGGGAAGTCATCATGATGTCATTTCTCAGTTAGGGCCTTTCACATCAAGAAATATGAGTAGCCAGGGAGGCTGCAGAGTGATGGAGAGTTGCGTAAAAGGAAGGAATGGCAAATGCAGTGATAGTGGCTACCTTGTATCAAAATTACCAAAATAAATTACAAATATATTCTAAACCACCCTGAGCATGAGACATTGAAAAAGAAGCCTCTTTCACTAGTAACTTTGCCTTGAGGAGAGATTTTAGTAGAGTAGTAATATCAACTATGATGTGCAATGTCACAAGAATCCAATGTGGTATTTTCAATATTCAAGGTGGCAGAACCAGTTTGTTTGTTTATAATTGGTGCTATTTTGTATTCTGGACATGTGCCATGCAGCTGTTCCTCTTGCTCAGATGAATCCAGAATTACGACACTCTTTCCATCCATTTCAACTACGGCTCCTTTATCCAGCATGCCTCAGATAAACCAGGAGTTTGAGAAGTGGTTGCAATCAGGCTAGAGCTATCAGCAACATACATCAGCTAGGTTTTCTTCCTCCCTAGATACAGTACCTTTGAGGATTATTTGTGGAAGCTCTACAGAGATTGGTTCTGTGATAGTGTAATGATTTCAAGGTTTACGTTAATCAGTTTCCAAAGGGGAAAGTTAGCCTGATGCAGCAAAAACAATGAAGGGAACTGTGGCACCATGAAAACTAATACATTTATTACAGGATGGACTTTCTGCCTGTTTTCTGCCATTTAATTTGCTATTCCATGCCTTACTATTTCCATCCCTTAGAGGGTTGTCACAAATGGTGGCAATGGCTGTGATCCCACTATATTCTGGCAGAGAGTAAGTCTCTACCAGCATGTGTGCAAAGGAGACAGAGGGTGTTTCCTTTGCCTGCCTAAATATTTAAAACCCTTGGGGAAAGTATTTGGCTGCTCTACTCTAACAGACATATTTAGTAGAGGTATCTGAGAAGGCTTTCTTGGTGGTTACTCAAAGGATGAGGATTATTTTATTTTTATTTTTCTGTAGGAGTCCAGGCTGGACATCTCTCTGCTCTCCTTCCAATGACAGACAAAGACCTTTCATTTTAGACTGGCTTTTGGCAATTAACTGGTTCTTGGAGATGTGTGTTTTCACACAGTGGGTTCTTACTGTATTTTGATTCTTAAAGCCATATTTTAGATGCTTTGAATTTAAATTAGTGCTGTTTGAATAAAATTGTTTTAAAACTTTATTAATATAATCTTTTCTCAGCTTCTTCAACGTCGTCTTCTTCTTGAGTGCCTTCAATCCAACTTCAACTAATCGTGACTCTGTCATAGGGTTTTCTTGGCAAGATGTAGGCTGCTGCCACACTGCAGAAATCAAGCAGTTTGATACCCCATTAACTGCCATGACTGACTCCTATTGTGAGATTTTTAGCCCTCCCTGTCAGAATGCTCTATTGCCCTACCAAACTCCAGATCCCAGAATTCCACAGCATTGAGCCATAGAAGTTAAAGTAATGTCAAACTTCTTTACTTCTGCAGTGTGGCAGGAGCAGTATTCACAACTTGCTATTGCCTTCCTTTAAGGCTGGATTGTGTTGCTCAAGATCATCTATGGGGTTTCCATGGATGAGTAAGAGTTCAAACTCTGATCTCCAAGAGTCCTAACCCAACACTCAAAATACTACACCAACTGGCCCTGTTTCAACTATATGCCATAAACTACCTTGGGTAGTACATTGGGTCCTACATTGTGAGAAAAGTGAGTTACAAAATAATTGAATAAATAAATATGCCTCCATATATCACCAACAGATTGTTGGCCAAAGTCTCTACTTTCTATGAAACAGTCTTCTATCTGAAAGGTTGCCTATTCAAGTCAACTTTAAAGATTATGGTTGTAAGAAGGGAGAGGTTGTGATTGCAACTAATCATGAGAGAGCATCTGGCTAGCAGACTGAACAAACACTCATCTCACCTGAACACAGTTTTTTCCACCCTGCTGAAGTGGCAGTGTGTGGCTTTCATGTCAGTGAATCCCCACCAGGTTTTGGTTAAAATTTTCAAGCAGATATCCAAGGAGCTGAATATTATTCCCAAACTAGACTCAGCATCCCAGATATGTATATATGTATGTGCCTTTAAGTCACCTATTGGCTTATGGAAATCCCATGAATTTAATAGGGACAGTTTCTTTTTGCCTGTCTCTGAAATACAAATCTTCAGCATTGGTCTCCAGTGGTGGTCCATCATCAAAGTCTTGTCCAGGCCTGATCTTACTAAAAGGTGTGCATTCATAAATGCATAGAAGAAGGAAACGGTTGGGCCACTGCATGCAGAAGATGGGAAAGTGCTCACAGGGGACAGAGAAAAGGCAGAATTACTCAACACCTTCTTTGCTTCAGTATTCTCAGAAAAGGCAAAGGGTGCTTAACCTAAGGATAATGGAGCAGAAGACAGAATAGGAGAATTTCAGCACAGAATAAGTAAAGAGATAGTACAGGAATACCTGGTTAACCTAAATGAATATAAGTCTCCAGGACCAGATGAACTACATCCAAGGATATTAAAAGTACTGGCAAATGTAATATCAGAACATTGGAAATAATCTTTGAGAACTCCTGGAGAACAGGAGAAGTCCCAGCAGACTGGAGGAGGGCAAACGTTGTCCCCATCTTCAAAAAGGGGGAAAAAGAGGATCCCAACAATTATCGTCCAGTTAGTCTGACATCAATACCAGGAAAGATTCTGGAACAGATCATTAAACAGAGAGTCTGTGAACATTTAGAAGCCAATGCCATAATCACAAAAAGTCAACATGGGTTTCATAGAAACAAGTCAAGCCAAACAAACCTGATCTCTTTTTTTGATAAAATTACCAGTTTGGTAGATGAAGGGAATGTTGTGGATATAGTATACCTTGATTTCAGTAAGGCTTTTGACAAGGTTCCCCATGACATTCTTGCAAACAAGCTTGCAAAATGTGGGATAGACAAGTTAACTGTTACATGGATTTGTAATTGGTTGAGTGGCCGAACTCAAAGGTTGCTCAACAATGGCTCCTTTTCATCCTGGAGAGAAGTGACAAGTGGGGTGCCACAGGGTTCTGTCCTGGGCCCAGTGCTATTCAACATCTTTATTAATGATTTGGATGACAGAATTGGGGTCATGCTTATCAAATTTACAGATGACACTAAACTAGGAGGAGTAGCTAATACCCCAGAGGATAGGATCAAAATTCAAAATGACCTGAATAGACTAGAAAACTGGGCCAATGCTAACAAAATGAAATTCAACGCAGAGAAATGTAAGGTTCTGCACTTAAGGCAGAAAAATGAAATATACAGATATAAATGGGGGACACCTGGCTGAATGAAACTACGTGTGAAAGGGATCTAGGAGTCCAAGTAGACCATAAGCTGAACATGAGTCAACAGTGCAATGCGGCAGCTAAAAAGGCCAATGTAATTTTAGGCTGCATCAATAGAAGTATAGTGTCTAGATCAAGGGAAGTAATAGTGCCACTCTATTCTGCTTTGGTCAGGCCCCACCTAGAATACTGTGTCCAGTTCTGGGCACCACAATTCAAAAAAGATGTTGAGAAACTGGAGCATGTCCAAAGGAGGGCAACTAAGATGGTGAAGGGTCTGGAAACCATGCCCTATGAGGAGTGCCTTAGGGAAGTGGGGATGTTTAGCCTGGAGAAGAGAAGGTTAAGAGGAGATATGATAGCCCTGTTTAAATATTTGAAAGGCTGTCATATTGAGGAGGGAGCAAGCTTGTTTTCTGCTGCTCCAGAGATAAGGGCGCAGAACAATGGATATAAATTGCAGGAAAAGAGATTCCACCTCAACATTAGGAGGAACTTCCTGACAGTAAGGGCTGTTCGACAGTGGAACACACTCCCTCGGAGAGTGGTAGATTCTCCTTTTTGGAGGTCTTTAAGCAGAGGCTGGATGGCCCTCTGTCAGGGATGATTTGATTGGGAGTTCCTGCATGGCAGGGGGTTGGACTGGATAGCCCTTGTGGTCTCTTCCAACTCTATGATTCTATGATTCTATGAAATGCATCAGACAGCAAGATGTGTTTGTACCTGTGAATTTTAATGTGTCTCAGGACATCTTGCAAACTTTGTCCCAGCTGCTTAGCTTTCAAGATCAGGTGGGAACTGGTGCCTTCAGGGTATTTAGACCGCCTCAGCATCTCAACACTCATATCAGACTAAAACTTAGAATAGATTTACCCACTCCAGTACCATGGAAGACACAGTCACCACTGTGTGGAGATATCTATTGTAGTATCATAAATCTAAACATGTCTTAAAATCTAAATGCATCTACATTTGCACAGCATGTTTTATACAGATGTGTGTCCTTTTTGGCCTCTTTCTTTGTAATACATTTTATCATTTCTGATAATGTGAGTGCCTGTCATAATCCCAGATTGGGTATCGTGAGGTTTTCTTCTTCTTCTTTTCTCCACCCCCTTATAGAAAGAGGTGGGCCATGTTCACCATTGCAAACCATCATACTGTACTTCTATGGAGAAAGAAACTGTTTTATTCTCTGTGACTGTCAGACTTCATTTCAGCCTGCTTTTGTTATTCCCTCCAGATGCATGGTGGGAAATTCTCTCTGAAAAGAAAGTCTGAAGTGGAAAAGCAAGCCCATCAGTGTGCAGTAAAGGAAGGTGATGAAATGGTGCTCATTATGTGTTCAGGGGCTATCAGATTTCCTTCATAGACTTGGTTACACACACCATCCCTCACTGCACTGTGAAAGCAGGCACCATCTCTGACTTCGGCAGAATGCTCCGACTGCAAGAGATTTTGTGCTTGTTTTATTCCACACATGGCTGCAATTTAAACACAGTCACAATCTACAGCATTTCCACCCCTTCTGGAATCATGAATGTTTAAAGCCTTTCCTTGCTACAACTGGGAAACTGAGCAGCCCTCTGGGCAAAAATCTTCACATATGCATTAAAAAAAAAAAAAACCCACCCAGCTCATTCTAGCAACTTCTCTTCCTTCCTTTTTGATTGTTTTTTTAAAGGTGTTTCTAACAAACAGAAAACTTGAGTGTTGTTCCAAAGCTACTGGCTAGTCCAGGTCTGAACAATCACATAAAATTGGTTGGAAATATGTTAGGAATTTTGATGGCAATTATCTCATTTTTCATTGTAAGCTCTGACCCCAAGGCAAGAGGTGGGAGCACCTGTCAGTTTTATATTCTTTCCAATTTGAATGGTTTGAATGTACATTTCTTTGCATTCCAATATGAAGTTTGTGGATTTGGGGATTTTTTTTTTAAATGAATTGAAGTTCTCCCTTGTTTGTACTAGTCAAATTTAATAGCTATAGCTATTCCAAGCATGGAGATGACCAAATTGAACCTTCTTGACTTACAAATATTAAAGACTTGTATTCTCTAGAAATGGGGGGGGGGGCCTCTTAATTCAGCACTAACATGGGGGTGTTTATACCACTATGACTCCATTTTCACTTATGTGGTTCTATCCTATGGAATCGTGGGATTTGTAGTTTGGTGGGATATCAGAGCTTTCTGGCACACAGTTCTAAATTTATTTGCTGTCAAGTCAACTTTAATTTATGATGACCCTATAAATGAGGGTGCATCTTCACTCTAGAAATAATGACATTTGACACCACTTTAACTGCCATGGCCCCATCCTACAGAATCCAGAGGATTGTTGTTTTCTGAGCCATCAGCACTCTTTGGCAGAGAAGGCTAAAGACCTTATAAAAATACAAATCCCAGGAACTATAGCACTTAACTGCCATGGCACTTAACATGGTGTCAAACTGTATTATTTCTACAGTGTAGATACACCCTGAGAGATCTCCAGAGGCTAGGCTCATCAGATCCCCTGCTTAGATCTCACAAACTGAGTCTGCAACTCCCTTGATCAAGTCAACCCTCTTGTAGCGCAGTCTCCTTCTTTTCCTATTGCCTTCCACTTTATGCAGCATTGTTACCTCATGGCATGTCCAAAGTACGACAATCTCACTTTAGTGATCTTCATTTCTAATGAAGGTTCAGGCTTAATTTGCTCTGGGATCCATCCATGTTTCTTTTTAGCAATCCATGGTAATCCATACAACCCTCCTCCAGCAGCACATTTCAAATGAGGTGATGTTCTTCCTGTCAGCTTTTTTCACTATCCAGCTTTCACATCCAGATATAGAACCTGCAATTACTATGGTCAGAACAATTCTGACTTAGGAGCTGTTCAGACTGGCTAAAAGGGCCAGCATTGGGGTGCAGTGGGGGCATGGTGACCACGTGCTACATGTCCTTACTCTACCCCCAAGCTGCTGGGAAGCTGCTGGGCCAACCAGATGGTGGGTGGATCCATGCCATTTCCCTCAGCGCAGCATTTAAGAGCTGTCATGGCAAGGGCAGCTTTTTGCCATTTTGAAAAGGAGCAGCATTTTGCTAGCCTTTTTTGGGCTGACAAATTACCAGATCGGGGCTGCAGTGTGTGGTTGCTGCAGCCCTGATCCAGCACTGAAAGGGGTGATGGGATGCACTCCTTTGGGGCTGTCTGTACAGCCCCTTAATTATTTCATAAAATGTCTAAATATCCACCCTTATTCTAAATTCCCTTACCTGAACTGCAAATCCCTTATCCCTGGCGAAATGTCAGAAAGGAACTCTTCTAGAACATGGCCACATAGCCCAAAAGCACTACAAAAAAACTATGGATGCCGGCCATGAAACCCTTCAACTCCACATTTTGTGTTATTGTTATGGTGTGCTTTCAAGTTGTTTCCAGATTATGGTGATCCTAAACTGAAACGATCACAGGTTTTTCTTGGCATGATTTGTTCAAGGAGGGTTTGCCATTGTCTTCTTCTGAGACTGAGAGTGTGACTTGCCAGTGGGTTTCAATGGACAATTGGGGATTTGAACACTTATCTCCTGGAGTTAACCACTACACCATGCTGGGTCTTTAGAATCCTTTACTTACGGTAGATGAATAAATCTACATTCATTCTTTTCTTTAAAAAAAAATCCCAGGTATTTTTGCATCCTGAATATAAAGAAATTTGTGAAGTTTGGCAAATTCTTACCAAAAGTAAGGATTTATCACCTCTCTACCCTAAATTTTTAAGAAGACCCTGGAAAATAAAGTGCCTTTTTCAGAGCTTTCAGGCATTGAATAAAAAGGAAGGAAAGTGCCGAAGCCTTTTTTCTGTTGGTAAAACATTTATTTATTTATTTATTTATTTATTTATTTATTGCTAGCTAGCTTGTTTGTTTGTTTGCCCTGGGTCTTATAATTCTTTCATACTCAAATTAGGTTCTGCCCAAGTCATCACTAAATTGACATCTATGTGCTACCCCACTATAAAGGCCTTTGCCAAGGGACATGCAGAAGGAAATGCTGAACCAAGCATCAACTTACCACCACCACCACCTTTAGTGCAGGCTATTCCATGAGGGGATAACATTTCTCCCTTTTAGCACCATGAGAGCTCATTTCATGAGTTCTAAGCTTTAGTTAATGGGAGGAATGAGAAGCAAGAAATGCTGATGGCAGGGATATGGAGGTTAATTGTTGACCCTCCCTCAAAATAAATATTCAGAGTACAAAATTAGACATTTCTTTCTGTACAGATGCTTTAACCATCATGTTGGCTTTCATAAAAAGTCCTTAATGTGGCAAAAAGTGATCCCCTGAAGAAAAAAAGAAGAAAAGAAGCAGGAATCTGAGCAATTCACACATTCAGTCCTATCACATGACACTTGAAGGAACAGAAATGGAATGGCACGGAACGGCATGGCACAGAACAGAACAGGGGGGGATGGGTGTTACCATATGGAAGAACACTGCAGATGCCACTGGGAGCCCCCAAGCTATTTCTGGCAGCTGATTTTGAAGGATGATTTTGAATTGTTCTTCAAAATTGGCTGCCATGGAACAGTTGGGGAATGGCTTGGGGACTTCCAGTGGCATCAGCAGCATTCTCCTGTGTGGTAACACCCATTTTCCCCCTGTTCCATGCCATTCCATTCCCGTTCCTGCAAGTGCCATGCGATAAGCTTAATTATGATAACAAAAATCTGGTTTCAAATGTTCATGAATAAAGCAGTTGTCATAGCCTAAGAGTATATTATATCAGAATGCAGTTATTTCTGGTTGGGTTCTTCTCTCCACTACCAATGGGTTAAAGTACTCTTTATCAAATGAGCAAAATAAACCAAATTATGAAAATGAGCAAAATAAGCCAAATTATGTTTATGATTATAGCAGACCATCCTAAGGAAATTTTCTCAAACATTTTATTAATCACAGTACATATTACTTCTACATAAGCATATGAATGATTGGGGTATTGTCTCCTTCTTCTGTAATTGCACTATAAATACTGTAGTTTTAAATCTTCTGGGTGCTATCTTAACCACATGGTCAGGTTTTGCTCAGACTAGGAATGGCACCCAGCACCTGTTTACACAATTAGCTGGCCTCAATTCTTTAGTCTTTAGTCATTGTCAAAGCTGAAATATGGGGCAAAATGTGCAGTTACTATTTCATCCAATTGTTTTGTGGAAAGTAAATATGCTGCTATATTTCAGTATGTTTAGCTAATATCCTTCCTGAATCTTCGTTAGCAAAGAAAAGCCAGAGAGAGTAGTATTACACCCATTATTAATGTTTTTATTGAATTATATTTGTAAAATCTAACCCAGCCTCTACAAACTTTTTAGATAAAAGTTGTAGTTTTGAAGGAAGCACTAGCTTTTAGGCATAGCAGAAACCTGTTCTGCAGAGCGCCTTCCAACATTTCACCAGGATAAGCATTGGAGCCATGAGAATGAAGGGTGTAGGTGGGTTAAAGAAAATACTTTTGCAAAGAAGGTAGAAACTGTTAGAGTTTATTAGTTACAATTACAATTCTTAGTATTTAGGTTTCCATGCAGCCTGTTTTCCTGATTTGTTTTTGCATTACTTATTTTTCCTGACTTCTTACCACACTTGTGGCAGCAGAATTACGCATTTTTGTGTACTTACAGAAAAAGTCAAGTTTCATTGTATCAGGAACACCTAGGGCTCTGGTGCTGAACATCTAATAAGTATGTATAATTTTGTTCCATAAAAAACAACAGACCCCTTAGAACCTTAAATATTCACCATTATACTGCAGCCTTTACCCTGTATTGTTGCATCCCCCTACTTCATTCCAGAGGCTTAATTGCTTTCTATGCAGTCTTTGCAAGGACTCTGCCAGCTAGAGTTTCCTGCAATATTGTAAAATTGTTCCAGGAAACTGGAAATGGATAGTGAGAGTTCATGGGTCATATCTAAACCTGTAACTCTATAGTCAATCCAATAACATGAGAAACCTTTATTGAGCCAACCAAAATGCACATTATACATATTGCAAGCTTTTGGAACACCACTGGCTTCTTCATCAGGCAAGGTATTGGCATCAGATTAATGGGCTTCTTCAAAGGTGATGGACATGTGACTTTGGACTATATCCCATCATCCCTGACTTTTGGTTACACTGAATTGAATTGGAGTGTCTAGCAACATTCCAGCCCTATACTATACTAGGTTGAAATCTAAACCACAGTTATTTACATGTTTTTATAGGTTTGTGTTAAGGTCCATTGCTTTTAATCTGATGTACTTTCAAGTAGCTAAGCTTAAAATTAAAGTGTAACACCACTTTTCTTTGAATGCTTGTATAAATCTAATGATAAATAGAGTCATTATTACAAACTAACTGCAGTACCCAATATTGTTCAAGAGAATAATTAACGATCATTCAATTTTGACTGCTCTGGATTATGAATATCTCTTTCAGTGCTCAAACATTTCTTACTTTCCACATCAGTCTCAGCTGCCCTTGAAAGAGAATTAAATTTGCTGAAAATCCATCTAGTTCTTTATATATGACATAAGAAACAAAGAAATGTATGTCTAAGTCCTGTTGCTAATTCTGAGTAGAATAGAACCATTTAATCAGTTGGATTTACTTATGTATTGATTCAGCATTCATGAATTGGCTGAATGGGTCTACTCTAGTTGCGACTAACAGGATTCCAATTTTATTCATAGGTTTTGAAGAGGGAGGGAGGGAAGGAGGGAATTCTGAATCTAATTTATCAAAAACTTCCAAATGCTGTACAACATGACTCTGTGTGAATCAATAATAATTGGATTTCCCTCAGGCTTCCTGGGTCAATTTTGTATGCAACACATACTCTGTATTTTAAGTAAGGCCACCCCAAAAGTACCCTCCAAATTTAACAAAAACCCATTCAGCCATTTTGGCATGTTGCAGTAACAAAGAGAGAAACAGAGAGACACTAAATTTTGTTTATAAAGACTGACCAGTCTTAGAAAACCTGATCAGACACAAGAAAAGATAATCTCTTGGTTATACTATGTACAATCAAGTGTTTTGCATAGTACAATGCAAAACACTAGACAGATATGGGTAACTTTATTACTGGGTGCCAGGCCATGGAATTCCATGTAGCTATTCATCTTAACATGCAGTTAAACATGCAAGAACTATGACTGAATGATTAAGAATATTAATTAGCACCAGATGAATAATTAAGAACCCAAATAATTTATTTAAATATACTGTGAAGAAATATATTAAGTTTGATAAATATATTTAATTATCAACTCAGCTGCTTATGGATGCTCATTTCTTTGGATTAAAATTTCTATTTCTATTTTTAAGCAACAAAAAAGACAACTTATTAGTTTGAGAGATACCATATTTGTGCACCAACTCATAATAGTAAATTCAAAGCAGTGAATTGCATTGGTAACCTTTGAGGTGGTTATGCATGTTGTTGTCAGATGATGCGAACCATAGAACTAGGACAAGTGTCTTTTCAGACTAGAGATCTACACCACAGCAAAGCTTACATCATTACTGTTTTTTACACACAACTTCCAGAATCCTCCATCTAGCACAGCCATTTGCAGTCTAAAAGTAACTTTCCCAAGCTCTTGTGCTTGAAAGGTGAAACAATGACTGGAATCTTGATGACAATAGATGAAGGAGTGATTAAGGATTACAGCTCTTTTCAGACCTTAAGGGAGGTGGTACCAGTACCTCTTTCCACAAGTCCCCCATCATGCTGCCCAAGATCTGAAAATACTGCTGAGTGCAACTGTCCCCTACCCCCACCCTGACCTACACCCACTGATCAGCCATAAGGATGCGCTTGACTCATTTCCTCTGCTGCTAAACATCAAGGGAGGGAGGAACAGTCTTAGGCTAAGAGTTATAGTTGTTCCTCCTTCCCTCTGTGTTCACTCCTACAGTCAATCAATAGACAAGGAGATGGAGCTACACTTGGTAGCCTCCTGAGTGGTGTTGTTTCCAGAGAAAGCAGCCAGGCATAGAGAGCAGTATGAACAGTGGCAGAGACAATGGGCTGATACAGACGGCCTGACAAGGGTGGTCTGCAGATGCCCATTTTAACTGTGGAGGGATGCTGCAGCCACCAAATCTGGTTCTTCTGGGTTCTTTTTGTGGTGCTCAGTTGACGTTGCAAGTGCGCCATTGGTGAACTCGTGATGTAGCAGACATACAGTGACATGCGGGCGCTATGCGTCCATTACGTCAAGATGGAAGCACCCTTGTAGATGGGACACCTCCATCACGATGCCACTGTTAACAGACTAGGGTTCCGGATTGTGTGGTTGGTGTGCGGTCTGGAACTCTAGTATCGCTGCCAGGGCATCCTTTCATGGCCATCTGTATCAGCCCAGTGTGATATGGGATCTCAGCCACTGTCTAAATTCTTCTGCTGATTGCTGCATCCCTCCTGCATTCTGACTGGCCAATATGCTTTCCACCATTTACTGCGTGGTCAGAGGGACACCACATCATAAGAGAGCTACCAGAGCACCCTGATCAGGACCATATAACCAACAGGTTTGGGAATGATCAGAATGAGACAAGGCCAGTAATGTAAAAGGAGTTTTACGGATAATAAGTGCAAAAGGAGCTTTATGGGTAATAAGTGCAGCCAAAAAACTCGTCTACTAGACTATTATGGTCACCCCCACATCCATGGGAAGAATGCCTTCCAGAAGCCATAATGCTTCCCACTTCTTGTGATGTATACTTCTTGATTCTGGGATGAAGCTGAAGGTGTGGCTGCAAGGGGTTGTTTGTATAAGGTGGCCAAAGCTAGATACAGAAAACCTTTATACAGAAGCACCTCACAACAAGTTTCCTGCCTCCCATCCCTCATATCCAACAGATGGGAGAATAGAAATCCATTAGCCCTGGGTTTTAGGGCACGGATCCTCTCCTTCTGGTCTCATAGAGAGGGGCAAGAAGCAAGAATGGTGTAGGTGTGCATGCATGCAAATGTGCAAACACGAGCACACACACAAACACTAACACTTTGCTAGACTCATTTGTGTTTTTTATTTGAACATTATTGTCATTGTCATCATTGGGAGCCACCTCTTGCAACAACACCCTTGTAACATCACCATGGCCAGATCCCTGTGAGACCATGCCCCAAGTCTCAGCCTCAGCCCAAGAGGGTTGTCCTGACATGGCAGCCTTATGTACCAGAGTGAGGAGGCCTAGCTCCAGATCATTTTATGTTCAAAGTCACTTCTTAATGGCCATTTCAGGATGTGCAGTAACATTCTGTGAATTATGGAGGAACACATGAAAATCCTTCCTAGTGACAACTGCCACATCAACTATAACAACCTTCCATGTTATGTCAACATCTATCCTATACATTTTCATTCTGATTACAGTCAGCAAATTTGCATTTGATTACTAGAACTTGCCTGACTTATCTTCCACAAACTTTAGCCAATTTCCCTCTTTACTGCCTCATTGACATCCAGTACAACCTTAGTTATATTCTGTTAATTCCTTACTTAGTCTGCAACCCGCCATCCTAGTAGGAGAACTAGACAAAACTAGCCAATACTAAAAGCTTCTTACTTGCATTTAACACTGAGGCATTGGTGGGGAGGAGTTCACAAGAAACAATTGCACTGCGAGGAATTTTCACTGTGTGATCAATGATTACCATTTTTGGGGTCACCAAAAATTAAGAGGAATAAAGAATAAAGAGAAGTATAAATAGACTGCGTAGGCAGATCTACATGCACTCATCTCTGTTGGTTTCAACATTAGTTCCCAGAAACATACAGAGTACAGAAGTTAAGAAATAAAAAGGGAAGGGAAATAAGAAACTTAACTCCTTTAAAACTGGGTCAGTTGGAGATGAAACATTCTTCGGGACAGAGTTCCAAAAATTATGGCTGTCTTCAGTGCTTCAAGATTTATTTATTTATTTATTTATTTATTTATTTTACTTATCCTCTGCCTTTCCCCCAGAATGGGATTCAATCAGAATACAAAGAATATTGTGTATTCTGAGTAGAGGTGGAAAACTCTGTTATTTCATATTCTCCCATGGCTTATTTTAAAAACAGTCTTCAAGTTCTTTCCATCACATTTGTGGAGAGATTTACACATTGATTCTAATCAAAAGTGAACCAAAGAAAATTATCAACCAATGCAACTTTCCACATCTCTTACAAATTGGCTTCAAATTCTTAAAGAGATCAGCTTTCATAACCAGCAAAGTTTTGGACAGTCAAATCCGTCAGTTTCACATTTTTCCTAGATTAAGTTAAATTAAAAAACCAAAAAACTTCAATGTCTTTCCACCAAATTTATGAAGAAACCTGTGACTTTTTGAAAGATCTTATTTTTTAAAAAAAGAAACAAAATCTAACCCTTCTTAATTTGGACATATGACTCAGTAGGGATAGTCTATCAATATTAGGAAAGTCAGATTTTTCTTGGTTTGTTTTTTTGATAAGACCCCCCCCAAAAAAAAAATCACAGGTTTCTCCATGAATTTGGTGGAAAGATCTTGGGGTTGGTTTTGTTTGTTTTGTTTTGTTTTTTAAAGTAAGGTGGGGTATACTTGCTGTGTCATCCGAAACCATACAAAAAACCTTTTAAAACCTTTATGCACATGTTTGAATGACTTTCAGTTATGAAACAATGAAAATTCAAGCAGAACTAGATGTGCCAGCATTAAACTTTGTACAAATCCTGAGCTGAAACATGGAATAAGTTTTGTAATACCATGTTTGATGGTTTTGTAATACACCTATATACAGTCTGGTCACTCTACTCCATCACTTTGCACAAGTACACCCAACCCACAAATTATGAGCCAGATGGACATGCCCTAAAAGAAGAGCAAGCAGCCTGAAAAAAGAGCAAGCACATGTGGCCCTTGGACTAATTTCAGACAGCCATTAGCCAGTTTCAACACCCTCCTAAAAATGACCACTGGCAAAAGCAATTCATCATTTTCCAAGAAGCCCACTGGTGGAATGGGAAGAAGAGGGGGGAGAGAAGGTAATGGCTCTACACAACTGAAATTGGAGTAGCTAAAAGAGAGGGGCAGGTGTAGGAAGAGGGAGGAAAGGAACAACTTTTTTCACCTTTGGGCTCTGGGCCCATCCATTCTGGCTTTCACCCTCCACATTGCCAGTCTATGGCCTCCAACAAGCTAGCCCTGTGGGCATGTGGCTGTGAATGGAAAGGGGGGGGGCATAGTTGTCCATGCTATATGCTCAAATAGAGATTTGATCTTTGATACAAGAATTGATATTTATAGCCAAAGAATACAGAGATCTTACTTTTCCACCAGCTGCTATCTGGGCTGACCTAGCCTTGGAGAAGAAGAATGTAGCAAAGTGCCCTTAAATATTAAATTTGATTTTAGTTTTTATAGCTTTGCTGTAAAGCCTTGGACTGATGTTCACTTTGCAGTTATAATTACAGTACATTAAGCACATAGTTCTTTTTTGCCTCAGCCTTTGCTATCTTGGCTCAAGTGTCCTTTCCATAATAATCTCATTAAAAGTGATATCATGTACAGGTAAGCAAGAGATGGTAACGGGTCTTTTGTACTTTCATCTATCTAGAGGGCTTTTTAGTTGACATATAAACCTAAGAACTAATTACAGCCATTCCTAAGATAATCAAGATTCTATATATCCAAAGAGTATAACAGGTACAAGTGTGAGATGAATAATCCTAGTGACAAATCTTGTGTTGATTTATTAGAGGAAAGTGAGCAATTCACTCTCTTTCATCTTCAGCCTCCTTACAATATGGTCATTTCCACATTGCAGAAACGAATAAACAAAAGTATAAGGGCAAAAAAGAGACAATGATTGATACTACATTAGTATAATCAAACTGATTTCCAATGTGGAGTCGAAGGCTTTCATGGCCGGCATCCATAGTTTTTTGTGGAGTTTTCAGGCTATGTGGCCATGTTCTAGAAACTGATTTCCATTGAGATGAATTTGGACTAATTCTAATATAGACGAAGTACACTGCAGCATAGGAAAGAAGACTGTAAGCAGAAGACATATTCAGTCTGCTGTCCAGGTGGTCTCTGCTGTCCTCCTTTATCTTTACATTGTACTCTGATTGGAGCATGACTTCATCTCTAGGATCATATGTTAGAAGAAAAGACTGTCCTATGAATTCAAATTGGGATGCATGGCTACAAAACTGATAAATACACACACCAGCATAACTAGAGCAGAACTTTGAAGGGGCGTGCTGCACATAATGGCTGGAATTCTGCATTGCCCATATCATTACATTCACGTAACTAAATAACTAAAAGTCAAGTATGTATAGCTAAGTAATGTCTCCAAGACCAACTTCCCATTTCACCCTATAGTATGTAACTCAAGATTATGTATCAGTAATTGGAATTCTGAATTCTAGCCACAGACAGTATTTTCAGGGGCAGCTGGCAGCTTCTATATCAAGGGTGTGGTAAATTGACAGTGGGTTTATTCCAGACCTCAAAGGAGCTATATAAGAGACTCGAATATAGGTTTGGCAGCTTGGATAGGTCTTTTAAAGTCTGGATTAAAAACCAAAGTAGATTCAAGGCACCCCTGGCATGGATTATCCCAGCTGCTCCTGTGTAACCTGTTACTTTGGGAACTGGAAGACAAGGATAGAACATTGAAAGCAGTGAAATGACTGGTTGTGTTGTTAATTTTTTTAAATGCATTGTCTATGTTTTCTTATTAGAGGAGGTAGCAAAAATGCTTTGAGCAAAATTTAAGGGCTTACTCCCTAAAATTTCTGCCCCCCCCCCATTCTTACAATTTTTTTTTAAATGAAGCATTTAAAAATAACTAGGAGTAATGAGCATTATAAGTAGTATAGTCTCACCTCCATATCCATGGATTTATCCCCAGATTCAACCATCCAAGGTTTCAAAAGATTCCAAAAAGATATAAATTCCAAAAAGCAAGCCTTGCTTTTGCTATTTTATATAAGGGACACAATTTTACTATGCCAGTGTATGTAATGGGACTTGAGCAGCCATGGATTTTGCTATCCACAGGGGGTTAACCGCATGCTGTGGTCCCAGTCTGGCTTTTTGCCAGCCCAAAAATAGGCAGCAAAATGCCACTCCCTTTTGAGCCAGCAAAAATCCAGCTTTTCCATTGCAGAGACAGCTTTGGGGCACTCCTGCAGTGTACGGTATATAAATGTCATGCTGCCAGAGTGCTGCAAAACTGTCCACCATATGGTTGGGCAGACAGTGGGACACCAGCTTGGGGGGGGTTATGTTTTTTTGTTTTGTTTTGTTTTTGTTTTTACTATGAGTTAAATGTGTCCGTTGAATTGTTTTAAAACTTGTCTTTTTCTAACTTGTGTGTTTTAAACAGACCTGTGGTTTAATTCTCTTTCAGCCTTTTTAAACCTTTGTATCTATACATTTTAATTGTACTTTGTTTTAGATAGTTTAGATAATCTAAGCACCATGTTCTGATTCTGCCGCCAAGTCAAAGCACAGGGGCAGTCTGTTTCGCCCCTTAGCTGGTCTTACCACAATGTAGATTTTGGCAGGGTTTCCTGCTTAAAGTGAATTTCCATGTTCTGTGGACAACACAAAAAATGCTGACGGTGATGATGATGATGATGATGGAAACTATTCAAGTATAAAATGTAAAAATCGCTTCTTTTTTCTTTTTCACGATTCTCTTTCACCCAAGCAAAATACGTGGTGATAAATTTTGGCTCAGAATTAATTAATTCCCCACTTTTCCCCGAGAAAAAGTTTCAAGGTAGCTCACAACTATCTAAAACAAAGTGCAATTAAAAATCTATAGATACAAAGGTTTAAAAAGGTTGAAAGAGAATTAAACCACAGGCCTGTTTAAAACACACAAGTTATAAAGATACAAATTTTAAAACAGTTCAACGAACACATTTAACTCATAGTCAAAACGAAACAAAGCAAACAGACAAACATTAAAATATGCATCTAGTGCAGCAAATTAAAAACCAAATGCCCACCTGAATTTTTAAAAAAAGTATTTTCCTGCTGGTGGAAAGAGACCTGGGAGGGACCCCATCAAAAGTCCCATGGAAGGAAATTGCATAACTTAGGAGCAGCCATCAAGAAGGCTGTCCCCTGTGTCCTGACCTAACATGCCTGTGATGGTAGCAAGACTGAGATGTAGCCCTTTTCACAGATGTTAAAGCTTAGGTATGCTCATACAGGGAGATATGGTCTTTCAGACAATCTGTACCCAAGCCATTTTGTGTTTTAAATGCCATTGCCATCACATGCTCTCAGCCTCAGAAGCAGGCAATGGAAAACCTCTACTAAACAAATCTTGCCAAGAAACCCCATGATAGGGTTTTAGGATCACCATAAGTCAGAAATGACTTGAAGGCACACAACAACAGCAGCAACAAACAAGCAGTCTACAGGTTACTGACACAGGTACATGAATGGGTTCAAAGTAATTAAGACTAACAGTTCTTAATGGCTATATCACAAGCTCCTTATCTAAGCATTCCTCCTCTCAATGTTCCAAAGGATGTCTCTGCCCTCATGCCATGCCTTCTCTATTATACAAGTCTGTCTGCCTCTTTCTTCCTACATACTGTTGCTTCTCTTCATACAATTTTGAGTTCTTACGGCTCAGGTCGATGCCTTCCTGTGATCTAATGATGTGACATGTCACAGCAGCAAGGCTACCAATGTGATGACTACCATCTCATTCCTAAGTGAATCCTAAAGTACTGAACAAGCCAAAAGGAGAACAAAAAATTACAGAAGAGAAAACAATCTGTGTTTGGCGACTCAGGTTATTTATGCCAGTGGCATAGTGAGAAACCCAACATTGTCAGAATGCATCCTGCTCAGAGAAGGAAGTTGTGTGGTGCTGTATTGATCCATTTAAATGGTTTTTAACTGCCTAAGGATACCATTAAGAAGAATTCTGGACCTTCCCCTGACTTTTTAAGCTTACAATATTTTTAAAAAGGATCTCTGACCCTCATACAGATGGAGTTAGAAGCAAAGCAAATGTGGTTGCAGCTCAGAGAAGCAAACTGGAAAAGCTCAAGATTAAAGTGCTTGAGAAACTGGGTCTTTCTGAATTCAAGTATGAATTGACTTGATTTAATTAATGTGCAGATTTAATCTGAATTAATTTCATAGATGTGGTTATCCTTTGGATTTTTTCTCTTGTTCAAATGTGATATTTTCAAGTCAAAGATGTACTGGTGTAGATTTTGGAATAAATTTAAAAATGATTATTTTGATTTAAAATACATGAGAAAATGCAGTACAAATGTGCATTTAAATACATATGGTCCTTGGTAACTATAGAGGGAAGAACTGAGAGTGTCTGGAAGTCCACTTCTTGTCTTCTTTTCTTTTATTCAATTTTTTCCTTTCCCCCATTTTAATTTTATTCCACTTCTTGTTTCCTAAAACTGGTATTTTTTATGTTCAACAATATGGGTTTAGAAGTGCCACAAACTAGTAAAAGGTGAGTCATTCCTAGTAGGGACTTCCAGACAAGCCAAATCATCCAAGAAGGAGAAAAAGGGAGGGGGGGAGGTCTTAGAAATCTGAAGTGGCCAAGGGCTTCAAAAACAATCTTCAGAGCCCCATGTGGCCCCCGGGCTATTCTCTTCTCACTGCTGTTCTAAGAAGACTTGGTTTCTTTTTTTAAAAAACAAACAAACACAGTGTTTAATATTAGTAGAACCAGGGGAACACATGAATATTGGGGGTGTAATAAAATATTCAATGCCACTTCTTATAAAACCTTGCTTGAAAAATGAACTCAAATTGCCTTTCATTAGAAGTGCTGCCACATGGGCTATAAATGGGCTGAAAGATCATTAATGAATGGTAATGATAAATGGCATTGTCCCAAGTTTGGGAGAAGGTAGCGGCTTGGGGTGCCAGAGCAATTGATGTTAGATTTCATTTAATTTATTGCCTTCACTAATTGATCTGGAAAAGAAAATAAACAGCAGGTTAATGAAATCTGCAGAGGTTACTAAACTTGGAGAGTTTTCAAATACAAGTACAAACACACATACATATGCACAGCGATGCAATGTAGAAGGACTGAGAGGGGTAGAAATGAATCAACCTAGGATCACATCTTGACAAAATTAAAAATGTGTAAAAATAGTGTAAAAACAGCTATTTAATAATTACTGAGAGTGTCATTTAACAAAGGACATATTTACATGGATTGATCTTCTTCTCCTTTTTGAATAGCCCTCTTGTTTAATCAGACTTCAAAGTTGTGGGCAAGCATATGGAAGGACAAGTAATATCAGAAACAAGTGCACATCCCCATCAGAAGACACAGCTAGCCAGTTAAACTGAAAACTACAGTCACCCCTCCTTTTTCATGGGGGATCCATTCTGGACCCTCTTGTGAAAATGGAGTTTCACCATATTCAAGCTCCATTGGCTTGAATATAGGCTCATGGAGGCACACAAGTGTGTGCCGCAGGGGCATGTCCCATTCATGACCCTTGTGCATAAGTGAGGGAATCAAGTCCGAAGAATGCAAGAATGGAGGGAGGACTATAAAATGCAGATAGGAGCAGATAAACATTGCAATATATATAGACATAGACTTCCACATGCACAGCTTTTCTGACAATCTGTGTGGAAAGTAGATTATGCCTACAGATTTATTTTGTTGGTTTGGAGTAAATAACCATGTTTCTTCATGTTTCAAGACTAAAAGAATATCTACACTACACAGAGTAGTTTAATGCCGCTTTAATACTTATGGATCCATCCTATAGGGCATTGAGACTTTGTACCATGGGGATGTATTTAAAATTATCTGCTACCATGTTCCAATTCTTTATTGAGAAGAGTACACTAAAGCAGTGGTTATCAGTCACTGGACGTCCAGATATTCTGGACTTCACCTCTCAGAATGCCTTACTATTGACAGTGAAAGGCTCTAGTGAACTCCTTGAATGATCCCTGTAGCAGGGAATTCTAAGTATCCTACTAAACTTCAGATCCCAAGGTACTGTAGGATGGAACCACAGCAGTTAGAATGATATCAAACTGCTATAACAGAGTAGATACACTCTAAGGTAACACTATCATCCATTTGTACAGTGTCACAATCGTGCAACAAGCCCTAGAAGCAGACCTCCAAATAAACAAATAAGGATTGAGGGACTGACCTGATTCAGTAAACTTGCTCTTGCTAAAAACAACACAAACACATACATATCTGTGTGTGTTCCTTCAAGCTGCCTGCTAACGTGGCAATTCCATGAATTTCATGTGGTTTCCATAAGCAAGAAGCTCAGAAGTGGTTTTGCCAGTTCATTCCTCTGAAATATACCATACAGCACCTGGTATTGGTTGGAAGTCTCCCATTCACATACTAATCAGAACTGACCCCACTAAACTTCCAAAATCAGATGGAACCTGGTGCCTTTAGAATATTTAGGCTGCTCACATATCTATGTCCATATGTGCATATATGTGTGTGTGTGTGATTGATGGCTTTTATAGGGCTTATTTCCAAGGCAATTCACACAGATATTATTATTTGGTGGCATCAGTCTGGACTTCACAGAGTGAGATCATACTACATTTGCTGGCAGTTCCATCAAATATGACAGTTGTATGACTGGTGCCAGAAATAAAGACATGAAACAATATATTTGCTTTGTGCAAATAAGAAAAAAGATCAGAAGAGGAGGAACTAAATAGGAATGCTTAATTTCTTTCTAACAGCTAGCTTCTCACAATGGCAGCAAGGACCATCCTGTGTGTAATCATCAGATCCCTGCCCATGTCTTAAACAACACCCTTGCAGGTGCAAAGATTGGTCTTTCATTGTAATCTCTTTCTTGAACCCAACAGCTCTGGGAGGATGATTCTGACTAACCACAAAGGCCTTCTGTATCTTTTCCACAGTTCCATAGTCCTCAGTGGCAAGTCTCCAGAATGGCCATTAGCCATTCCTAGGTGAACATCAAAACAGACAAATCTGTTCTTTCCTTCCAAATTTTGCCAAATTTACCTAGTCTTAAAAAGAACAGCAACACTGGTAAAATTAAGCCAAATCTTTTTATATGCTTGGTCAGGGCAACAAGGACATGCATCCAGCTAAACTTGCAAATAAGGCTACTTGGCCATGGAAGAACAACAAGCTAATATACACAGAAGATATACAGTTTCCCTCCCACATAAAGGGCAGAAGGAAAGCTGACACATGGAAAGAGGCATATAAAATTCCAGTTTAACAATCTAAGCCCCATCCCCTTACATCAGTGTGTATAGTCACAGCGATGCTGATATTGATGCTATCCCTGCCCACGTCCTGTTTCTGGCCCAACAGCAAAATTGTTCCCAGGCAAATTTGAGCTACCAAGGTGTGGGACCATACATGTTTTGATGAGTTACAAAATGTGGCTTGGAGGTTTGGATTGGTTTGGTATTGTAGCACAGAGAGGTATACAACTTTACAGCAGTGGTAGCTGGTGAGTTTCATGTCCATGAGGAGGGGAAATTTACTCCCAAGATTTAGTTTGAACTTTAATGGAACTTTAAAAAAAATCTTTAAAATATTTATATTCTGCCTTATATTGTGAGATTTCTGGCTGTTTTTTGAGAAATAAATTTAAAACATTAAAACAATGTAAAATAATTTCACTATTCTACAAACATATTAAAACAGCTGAAATGTTTAAAAACAATTGAAAATTAGAGGTATGGAGTTGGATGAACTCGTTAAACACTAAAGGTTTTACTAAAAAGCCAAGTCTTAAAGGTCCAGTTTATGAACCCTAGTTTGTCAGAAAGGAGACTACAGTCAAGAAATCAGAAGAAGACTAGGAGGACTTGGAAGAACAGCTATGAAGGAACTAGACAAAATGCTGAAGTATGAAAATATATCACTGAATACTAAAGTAGTACATGCTACATTATTCCTCATTTCTATGTATGGCTGCAAAAGCAGGACAATGAAGAAAGCTTAAAGGAAGAAAATTATCTCATTTGAAATGTGCCACTGGAGAAGAATTCTACAGATACTGTGGACTGCTAAAAAGACAAGCATATGGGTCCTAGAACGAATCAATCATGAATTGTCCCTGGAATACAAGATAGCCAAACTGAGATTGCCATACTTTGGAAATATCATGAGAAGATGTGATTCCCTTGAAAATACTTGGTAAGGAAGAAGGCAGTAGAAAAGGAGGATAACTATATTAAAGGTGGATAGATTCAATCAAGGAAGTCACAGCCCCAAATCTGCAAGACCTGAGCAGGGCAGTTGAGGATATGGTGACCTGGCAGTTTCTCATTCATAGAGTTGCCACAGGCTGAAGTTGGTGGTTAACAAAAGCTGCTGTGATGTAATTGAGTGTTGGACTACAACTGTGGAGATCAAGGGTTCAAATTTCTGCTGAGACATGAAAACCACTGGGTGACCTTGGACAAGTCACACTTTCTCAGCATCAGGGTAATAATAATAATAATAATAATAATAATAATATTTATTTCTTACCCGCCCCTCTGTAAAACAATCGAGGCGGGGTACAACAAGGTTAAAAACAGATTGCAGATTAAAATAATTCAAGAATTCCATCCCAACCTCCCCCCCTTAAAATAGGATTAAATTAGTTAAGTTTAAAATTAAATTACTAACAATAAAAGTATAATAAAACATGATACACAAAACCGCAATGCTGGCCACAGCATGGGTAGCAATAAAATACAGAGGGGGGGGGATAAGGAGTTGAGAATTGGCTGAAAGATTTTAGGAGCCAGGTAGATTATACAGTTTCAGGGAAGGCCTGCCGGAAGAGATGCGTCTTTAAGGCTGTTTTAAAACAGTCTAGTGATGTAATGAGACGCATCTCGTCCGGCAGGCCATTCCATAGCCTGGGAGCAGAAGCAGAAAAGGCCCTCTGGGAGGTTTGCGCTAACCTAGTCTTCATGGGCTGCAACAGATTTCTCCCAGAGGACCGAAGCGTGCGGGGGGGTTCATATGGGGAGAGGCGGTCCCTGAGATAAGATGGACCCAAGCCATGTAGGGCTTTAAAGGTTACAACCAGCACCTTGTACTGCGCCCGGAAACTAATTGGGTATGGCAATGGCAAATCCCCTCTGAGGAAATTTGTCATGAAAACCTTATGATAGGGTTGCCTTAGGGTCAGCATAAATTGGATGCATCTTGAAAACACACAACAACAAACAACAGCAACATTAACAAAGTTCAGCACATTGGACAGTACCTTTAAAGTACCTGTACAGTAGAAATAATACAATTTAACACAACTTTTAACTGCCATGGCTCCATCCTACAATATCCTGACATTTGTAATTTTGTGAATCACCAGCACACTTTAATAGAAAAGGCTAAAGACCTTGAAAAGCTACATATCCCAGATTCCGTAGGTTAGAGTTACAGCACTTAAAGTTCCCCATGCTGTTTAACATTTACATGAAGCCACTGGGAGAGATCATCTGGAGACACGGGGCGCAGTTTTATCAGTACACTGATGACACTCAAATATGTTTCTCTATGCCTCCTACTGTTGCAGTGACTAAGGATGGCATCTCTCCTCTAAATGCCCATCTTGAGTTAGTAATGGGCTGGACAAGGGGGGAAAAACTCAAGTTAAATCCAGAGAAAACGGAGGTACTCATGATAGGTTCCCCAGATCTAGGGCAGGAGCTTTGTCATCCTATCCTGGTCACACTTCCCCTAAAGGATGAAGTTTACAGTTTGGGACTACTCCTGGATGTGTCTCTGTAGTTGTCATCTCAAGTATATGCGACAGTCAGGAATGCTTGGTACCACCTTCGGTTGATATACCAACTGCGTCCCTACCTGGACTGAAAGGACCTTGAAGCAGTTTTACATGCTCAAGTAATCTCTCGTCTTGATTTCTGTAATGTGCCCTACATGGGGCTACCCTTGTACCAATTTCGGAAGCTTCAATTAGTTCAAAATATGGCAGCCAGACTGGTCACTGATTCATCAAGGTTTGACCATATAACACCAATTTTAAAAGATCTTCACTGGCTGCTGATCACTTTCTGCGTGCAATACAACGTGTTGGTTATTACCTTTAAAGCCCTACATGGCTTGGGCCCGAGTTACTTGCGGGAACGCCTCTCCCTACATAATCTGCCCCACACTCTTAGAACATCGGGGAAGAATTTGTTGGAATTATATACAACCAGACTAACTTCCACTTCCCAGAAAGCCTTTACAGCAGCTGCTCCAAAACTCTGGAACAGTCTCCCAGAAGAGATCTGTCCCACCACCTCTTTGGAGGCCTTTAAGAGGGCAGTTAAGACAGATCTCTTCCAGCGAGCTTACCCATCTGATCTCTTATAAGACACATTCTTCAACCTGTTTGACGTAGATTGAAATATTTCTCTCCTCTTTTGCTTTGATAGTATTGTTTTAATTGTTATCTATTTTTATATTTTATTATACTACATTGCTGTTTTTATTGTTGTGATTTGTACTTACATATTGTATATCGCTATTGGGTTGTAATCCCACCTCGATCCACCCAGGAGAGGCAGGAAAATATAAATTAAATTATTATTGGTAGTAGTAGTAATAGTAGTATTATCATGTATCAAACTGCATTATATCTACAGTTAGCTCTGCAAAGGACTTCAATTTTTTTTAACAGATCTGTCCAAAGCACTGACTTTGCAACTGATGCAAATGTTTAAGATAAACCTTGGATGTGATGGGAAAGTAACAATCTGTTGCTTTTAAGAGGATGTGGGTGGTCGAGATTTGAGGGGCTTGAAGAGCAGGAGCTGAGCATGTAGTCATTTAATCTAACATTCTGAGAAATATTTTCCCCAGTTTACAATGTATTGTTTAATTAAATTCTCATTCCATTCATCTGGTGTTTTCTTAGCCTCTCTGGATTGCAAGAAACCATTCCTCAAAACTGCTTCTGGAGCAATAGGCTAGCTCAGGACAGAGAATGGCCTTGCTTTGGATCCTGGCCCCATGGCATGGGCAAAGCCATTACTTCCATGTTGCTCTTTGAAAAGCTTCCAAAATCCTGAAATGGACAAGTATACAGATATCACACATCCAGAATCATGGTGGTGACCTAAATCAAATGGTTTTCTTGGCATCCCAGTGTCTATTTTCCTCCTCAACTGGGCTGACCATTAAGTGAATCAAAGTTTTTAACGCTCTGCTGCAGACGCTGGAGGTGCTACCTTTTGGATTATCACACCCAGAATCCTCAGCCAGCATGCTGAAGCCTCTGGTGATTAAGGAAGCACACACACACTCATCTTAATGTCATCCTGATGCAATTTCATCATATTTATATTTCACAGATAGGATCTGGGCTTTTCCACCTAACCAAAGGAGGCAAGGTTTCTTGGCTGGCAGATGCTGCTGAGATCCAAGTTTTGTAATGAATACAAAGCCTGGAAGCTTTGGCTGGCTTGTGGATTGTTCTGGCATTCCTGGGGCAAGCCTGTGATCATAATTGAAATGCATTTGGAGGCCTGAGTACAGAGCTTACTGGGCAAAAGGCCACATTATAAAGTGAAACAGCTTCACACCTGTTTCTTCCCAGCTGGTATCTGCTGCTTGAGAAGAGGCCAACACACAACTGAAATAAAAAAAGAAAAAGAAAAACAAAAAGAGAGGGAGACAGAAAAAACAGAAAACAAATCCCTTTCAAATAAAACTTTGAGCCCAGGACTTTTTTCTTCTTTGCCTTCTGTCTGCCTCCTTTCTCTTTCCCTTCTTCCTTTCCCACTCCTCTCTTCTCTTTGTAACAGCTTCTTCTTACTGCCTCTCCCAATGGTTCCAGACAGCTGTATTTGAATGCCTGCAGGAGGTAATAAGAATTTGTGGGAAAGGCATTTGAGAGCCTGGTAGGGAACATATTGGTAAGAATAAGCTTAAGAAAATTGAGGCACACCAAATTGTCTCCAAACAAAACAATAAGTCTAAGAGACTGCCTATCAAGTTTACTGCCTCACACAGATGTTTTCTAAGGTTGACTCCAGATGGGTGAAAAACAAATCTCAGGAAGATTAGAGATGGCTACTGTGTGGAAAGGGTAAATCAGACCTTAAAGCGCCTGTGCCAACAACATCCAGCTGCCAGCAGAGGACTTTAAGAGGAGGGACGCCAGTGGGAGCAGCGCCCTCTTTGGAAGCTGACCTGCTGGACCCTCCTGAGGCCAGTGCCTGCACCACCTATATCCAGCTGCCCGCGGAGGACTTTAAAGGGAGAGACGCCAGTGGGAGCGGCGCCCTCTTTTTAAAAAAGCCTGTGGTCAAGATAGGATTAAAGGCCACTACCCATATCCCCCCCAGCGGTGGAGGACCTATTAAGGTGGTCCGCCCTCGAAGGCTGATGGAACCCAAAAGGTTCCAAGAAGCCCTAGAGGATTTTATGGTTGGGGATGACAACGATTCTGTTGACACCCTGGTTAATACCAACTTCATCAGGGCTATAAACAGTATCGCTCCCAAGCGTCCTCTCCAACTTGCTTCAAATAAACAACAATGGTATACACAAGATCTTCGGAGGATGAAGCGAGAGACGAGACGACTAGAGCATCGCTGGGACTAACACCAACGCTTATCTGACAAGGCGCTCCTAGAGAACTTATTAAAGTCCTATGGAGCTGCAATCGATGCAGCAAAGAACTTGTTTTATGCTGCACGTATTGCATCGGCAGAGTCCCGTCCAGCAGAGCTATTCAGGGTGGTTAAAGAACTAATCCGGCCTCCCCCCACCCTGAATTCATTATTAGAACCAACAAATGCCTGCTGTGACGCTTTGCTGCTAAGACCTCTCAGATAAGGGCCGATCTAGATGCCGGCATTAATACAGAAACTATGAGAGAGGCATCCAGCAACTCCGTGGATTTGGTTAAACTGGTTCATTTTGAGTTTTTAAGTACTGAGGAAATGGACAAGCTCCTTGGTAGTGTTAGGAAGATGACGTGCCTTCTCGATCCCTGCCCATCTTGCAGGAGGGGTCCTTGGGCAGTGATGACATTACTTCAGCTTGTTGTCAACGCATCCCTCAGGAAGGGCAAATTTCCAACTGATCTGAAACAAGCCATGGTTAAACCACTTTTGAAAAAGCCCTCCCTGCATCCTTTGATTAGAAACAAATATAAACTGGTCTCACTGTTACCATTTTTGGGCAAGGTGATCGAGAGAGCAGTTGCCTTCCAACTCCAAGCGGTCTTGGAAGAAGCCGATTATCTAGACCCATTTCAAACCGGGTTCAGAAAGGGGTACAGAGTTGAGACAGCCATGGTCACCTTGGTCGATGATCTCCGTCTGGGCATCGATAGGGGAAGTGTGATCCTATTGGTGCTCTTGGACATCTCAGCGGCATTCAATACCGTAGACCATGGTATCCTTATGGAACACCTGAGGTGGATAAGAATTGGTGGCACTGTGCTCCAGTGGTTCTGTTCCTACCTCTCAGGTAGATTCCAGGTGGTGAAGCTGGGAGACAGTTGCTCTTGTAAAAGAGAGCTGACATCTGGCGTCCCTCAGGGCGCCATTCTGTCTCCCATGCTATTTAACATTTACATGAAGCCGATGGGAGAGATCATCCAGAGACATGGGGCACAGTATTATCAATACGCTGATGACACTCAAATCTACTTCTCTATGACTCCAACTGCTGTAGTGACCAAGGATGGCATCTCTTCTCTGAATGCCTGCCTGGAATCAGTAATGGGCTGGATGAGGGAAAACAAACTTTAGCTGAATCCAGAGAAAACGGAGGTACTTGTGATAGGCTCTCCGAGCCCAGGGATGGAATTTGTCATCCTGTCCTGGACAGGGTCACACTTCCCCTAAAGGACAAAGTTCGCAGTCTGGGCGTACTCCTGGACTCGTCCCTTCAGCTGACTTCACAGGTGGAGGCAATGGCCAGGAGTGTGTGGTATCAGCTTTGGCTGATATGCCAACTGCATGCCTACCTGGGCAAAGAGGACCTCTGGAGAACAGGAGAGATCCCAGCAGACTGGCAAAGGGCAAACGTTGTCCCCATCTTCAAAAAGGGGAAAAAAGAGGATCCCAACAATTATCGTCCAGTTAGTCTGACATCAGTTCTAGGAAAGATTCTGGAGCAGATCATTAAACAGAGAGTCTGTGAACATCTAGATGGCAATGCCATAATCACAAAAACTCAACATGGGTTTCAGAGAAACAAGTCATGCCAGACAAATCTAATCTCTTTCTTTGATAAAATTACCAGCTTGGTAGATGAAGGGAATGCTGTGGATATAGTATATCTTGATTTCAGTAAGGCCTTTGACAAGGTTTCCCATGACATTCTTGCAAACAAGCTTGTAAAATGTGGGCTAGACAAAGGAACTGTTAAATGGATCTGTAATTGGTTGACTGGCCGAACCCAAAGGGTGCTCAACAATGGCTCCTTTTCATCCTGGAGAGAAGTGACCAGTGGGGTCCCACAGGGCTCTGTCCTCGGCCCAGTGCTATTCAACATCTTTATCAATGACCTGGATGACAGAATTGGGAGCATACTTATCAAATTTGCAGATGACACCAAATTAGGGGGAATAGCTAATACCCCAGAGGACAGGATCAAGATTCAAAATGACCTGAATAGACTAGAAAGCTGGGCCAAAGCTAACAAAATGAAATTCAATACAGAGAAATGTAAGGTATTGCACTTAGGGCGGAAAAATAAAATGCACAGATATAGGATGGGTGACACCTGGCTGAATGAAACTATGTGTGAAAGGGATCTAGGAGTCCAAGTAGACCACAAGTTGAACATGAGTGAACAGTGTGATGCGGCAGCTAAAAAGGCCAATGCTATTTTGGGCTGCATTAATAGAAGTATAGTGTCTAGATCAAGAGAAGTAATAGTGCCACTGTATTCTGCTTTGGTCAGGCCCCACCTAGAATATTGTGTCCAGTTCTGGGCGCCACAATTCAGAAAGGACATTGAGAAACTGGAGTGTGTCCAAAGGAGGGCAACAAAAATGGTGAAGGGTCTGGAAACCATGCCCTATGAGGAACGACTTAGGGAGCTGGGGATGTTTAGCCTGGAGAAAAGAAGGTTAAGAGGTGATATGATAGCCCTGTTTAAATATTTGAAAGGATGTCATATTGAGGAGGGAGCAAGCTTGTTTTCTGCTGCTCCAGAGAACAGGACCCGGAACAATGGATGCAAGCTGCAGGAAAAGAGATTCCACCTGAACATTAGGAAGAACTTCCTGACAGTAAGGGCTGTTCGACAGTGGAACGCACTTCCTCGGAAGGTGATAGAGTCTCCTTCCTTGGAGGTCTTTAAACAGAGGCTGGATGGCCATCTGTCAGGGGTGCTTTGATTTGGATTTCCTGCATAGCAGGGGGTTGGACTGGATGGCCCTAGTGGTCTCTTCCAACTCTACGATTCTATGATTCTATGATTCTATGACCTTGAAACATTGATACATGCGCTGGTAACCTCTCGTTTAGATTTCTGTAATGCGCTTTACATGGGGCTACCTTTGTACCAAGTCCAAAAGCTTCAATTGATTCAGAATGCGGCAGCCAGATTACTTACTGGGGCATCAAGAACAGATCATATTACCCCGATATTAAAATCTCTACACTGGCTACTGATTAGCTTCTGGGCGCAATACAAAGTGTTAGTCGTTACCTTTAAAGCCCTATATGGCTTGGGCCCGAATTACTTGAAGGAATGCCTCTCCCTACACAATCCGCTCCACACTCTTAGAACATCAGGCAAGAATTTGCGAGATGTCACTAAGACAAGATTGACATCAACCTCCCAGAGGGCATTCTCTGTTATTGCTCCAAAACTTTGGAATGACTTGCCGGAGGAGATCCGTCTTATTACCACCTTAGATGCTTTTAAGAAAGCACTTAAGACGGATCTCTTCTGGCAGGCCTATCCCCCCGACTTATTCTAATGTATGAGAAATTAAAAACAATTTGATTCAAACGGAATACAGGAGAATTGACTAGCCTAAGGACTGAATTGTAGTTGGTTTTAATTGATTGTTGAAGTCTTAGGATGTTTTTAGATTGCATTGTTTGTATTTTGTATTTTAATATTTTGGAATCCCACCTCGATCTGAAGGGAGAGGCGGGAAATTGTTATTATTATTATTATTATTATTATTATTATTATTATTAAAGATTCCTGTTCTGAGACTTTATCACATGCGGCTTTTAAATTGCCATTGAAGTTGGAAAATAGTGCCTTTGTTGATACTTGTCACATCATCCTGTCTCCATCTCATCACTACCTTGCCCTCAAAACCTTGTTGAAGCGCAAGTAGTCACTGATGGGAAAACCCAACAATAAGCTCCAAAAGGTGCTGTTGTGCCATTAGTCCTCAAGTGTGATAAGTTCCTCCTGTAGCATTTCCAGTATTGGACAGTCATTTGGTACAGGTGTCTCCTCCTCTCCACCCTTCTCCTTGCTATTTTTAAACTTTCTTTTCTATTTTTTTAAAGCATGCCTCCTCGTGTTATTTTTTTAAAAAAAATATGAAGCCCCATAGGACAAAAGGGCAAGGTTAGGAAGGAGTGTGGAGGACAGCATGGGGGCCCAGTCTCACTACTGAGGAGACACATGAGACGGAATGTTCACAAACCAGTAAATTGTTGTTGTCATGTGTCTTCAAGTCATTTTCTCAATTTATGGAAAATCTATGGCAAATACAATATGGGGTTTTCTTGACAAGTTTCTTCAGAGGGGGTTTGGCTGAGGCTGAGAAAGTGTGACCTATCCAAGGTCACACAGCAGGTTTACAAGGCCAAGCTGGGATTCAAACCCTGATCTCAAGTCATAGTCTAACACTCAAACCACTACACCATACTGGCTCTCCAAATACATCAGCAGTCCCATTTTCAGATCGTTGTGCTAAATGTTCAAAGATCTGTGACATACATAAGGGCACAGTGAAGTCTTGCAACAGTTGTATGTATATCTTGTTCCTGTTACTAGAATGGGGCTCATGTGATAAAGTCCTTGGGCTATAACTTCTTTTAAAGTTTGAGCTGTAGTTGGGAAAGCACCCAAAAGTAACTTTTCCCTACCTCTAGAGTAAAATGGTAGGAAATAAAAATGTTGCAGGGTCTCTCTCTCTCTCTCTCTCTCTCTCTCTCTCTCTCTCTCTCTCTCTGTGGATGCACACAATCATTCTTGTTTCCTGTCCCAAGTGTTGGCTGTGCATTTACATAAGTAAACAAACTTTTTTCTGCTCTTGCATCAACAAGGATATTTCTTGATCCTTACTTGAAGCACTGTTGTGGAGCTGATCTCACAACATCTGTCACTGATTACAAATAAATCAGTTCTCAACCCTCAGGGAGAAATATATGTACAATTGCAGTGGTAAAGCTTACAAGTAAACCCCAGAATCCACTAAGGAGATGAGCTCCCCAACTGTGGAAAAGGCAGAAATGAAGAACATTTCATCTTTTTTTCTTTTTTCTTTTTTTTTAAGGCAGGATTTGATGGTGAAAGCACATGAAAGCATCTAAACATTCCCTCTGCAGAAGTAGTAGTAGTAGTAGTAGTAGTAGTAGTACTTATCAAAACAGGCTTTTCTGTGTGAAAATTAATGTTCACTCACACTCTCCCCTCATCCTTCATTTGTAATGCATGGTGAGCTTTCACCACAGATTTATAAACACCCAATAAACAGCTATTCCAGCTTAGAGAGAATGATTACTTACTACTGACAATCTCAGTTCAGTATTTTCTAGAGGGTTTACAGGAAAACTGCCAGCAGAGAAAAAAAGATCTGTTTGACAAAACTGTTCCCATCTGTGAAGCATCCTACAAAATGTTTTCCCTCTTGTGCCTAAAAACTGTGTGTTGCATTCCAATATTTTCTTTTGATGATGGAGTAGTTCTGAAACACCTGTGAATGCACCTATTTTATTTTTCAGCCACTGTTCAGTAAAATGAATCACGCAGTCTCAAATGTCCAATATGTTCAACACATGGTCTTGGGTTCTTCTGTTTTTCTCTTGTTGACATAGCCTTCTGAAAGCAAATAGAACAGTTACTGTTTGGCAAGTCTTCCTATGAATTTCATTTGTCTGAAATTGTGCAAGAGCAAAGGCTCTAGCTAACATCAGTCTAAGGGAAAAGAAGTCTGTTAAAGAGCTTACTTACAACCACATGGAATCAGCAGTGATCTGGGAAAAGCAATTAAAATACTTGTGAATCGTCAGACCATTTGATCAGCAAGTCATTGTACATATACTATTAAACAATGGGATGTTTTCAGCATGTTTTTTGAGAAATGCTGGGGGAAAAACTGCAGTTCCCAATGGATACTGAGACAGTTGTAAACAAAGCATCTGGTAGTAGATATATTTGGTGGCTGCACACAAAACACATGGTGGTGGATTGATGCTAAAGGCATTACAGAGACTAGGGCCCACTTCACATTTAATTGCACACTGTCAAAGGGACTTGGGGTCATCATATCAAGAACTATTTATGGTGTAAAAATACACATGCAATCAGGATGGCTTTCAAAGTCTATTTCCACCAGAAATCTTCAAGGCACAATGCTCAAGACCATGGTGGATTATTGAGTACATCAGCTTGTATCTTGCCAGTGTCAGTTTTGCATTTTTTTAAAAAAATATTCAAGTCATTTATTTCCATTTTCTGTATCTATCTAGAGATTTTTAATATATATATACATTTTTTTTCCTCCTCTCTCTGAGGAAGTTAGTGAAAACTGCAGTCAAACCACTATGCTATGCTGTATATACAGACCCTTTAAAATCCAAACCAGCACTACACATCACCTCTAAAGTCTGCAAAGGCCTGGTGGCACAAAAATATTTTAACCTGCCATTGTAATTAAAGCAAGGACAGGGTCTTTCTTCTATTCATTCAGTGTGGTGTATATAGAGTGGGTGGCTGAGCAGGCACTGTGAAACCCTCTTTTGCTGTCCACACTAGGATGGAAGATATTAAATAGTATTTGGTGTGCAATAACAAACATTTCCTGCACTACTTTCTATGTAGCAAACTTGTTTGAGGCACAAAAATGTTGATTTCAGTGCCAAAAAATATTGGTTTTGTGTGTAGGATACATTATCTGAGCAGAAAATGCCAAAATAAATAAATAAATAAATAAAGTCCCAGAAATGTGTTTTTTTCCTGCACAGAATGATTCCCAAAATGCTACCCATCTTTGAAAACTGCAGTTTTCACTAACTTCCTCAGAAGAGAGGAGGAAAAAAATGTAAAAAAATTTGTTCTTGTCTGTAAGAACTAAATTTGCCACAAGTTACATGTCTAGCATTTGCTGGTAGATCTGCTTCACTCTGCTTCTCGGGCTACCTCATTGCCTCTTTCCCCAATGAGAAAGCCCCAGAAAATGCAAAGCCTGAGATATCTCTGTGATAGTTCTTGCTACCATTACACACAACTACAGAAATGCACTATGCCACCATAGAGAGATGGAAGGTGACAGAAAGTTCTGTTTGTTTTCTAGGGAGAGCCGCCTGTTACTTTCCAAGTCCTCTTGGGCTCACAGAACAATTTTCTTGGTTCTTTAGAGCCTAGCCACCTAAAATTGCCTCTGTTAATATAATTTTGGCTCATTCTTCTCTAAGGAAGTACATGTGCATGCCTTTCTCCCCTTTTAATAGTCACACCAGTCCTGTGAGGTTCATTGAGTTTTGTGGTTAAGTTTTGAATCTGGGCCTATCTTCTTCTTGTCTAACATTAAACCTTTGAATGGTTCCTGAGTGCATTCCTTCAAACAGAGTTTGGAAAGGCTACTTTCTGGACAACAGATCCCAAAATCCCTGCTCTGCCTGTCATCCAAAAAAGTAATTTTTCCATGCTCAGCTTTCAGCTGAGACCAAGTTTGCTGCCCATTTGCAGAGAAAGAGAGGAATTAAAGAGGCAGGCACAAAGGCTTGGTTGAACTAGGACCACAACTTATTAAATCCAATGAGAATGATCAGCAGAGAGGAATTGATGTGCAGTGGCAATCTCCCCCAAGATAAAGGCCTAAAACCTGTGAGATTAGGGTAAGTACTCCCAGCCTAAAATGCACCTGCACTGTAGAAATAATCCAGTTTGATACTATTTTAACTACCATGACTCGGTGCTATGGAATTTTGGGAACTGTAGTTTTGTGAGACATTTAGCCTTCTCTGTCAGAAAGCTCTGGTGCCACAACAAACTACAGTTCCCAGAGTTCCATAGCAGGTAAGGTGGGGTCGAACTGGATTATTTCTGCAGTGCAAATTCAACCCTAGGGAGATGAGTAAAGCAGCATTTCCGCTCCACTTCCCCAGCTGCACCATTACATGTGGAGGATGGTCTTCCCACCCAGTGATGGTTGATCATAAACATCCAACCATATCCTGTACATATCCTGTACATAGCCATAGAGTGGCTGGGTAATCTCTGAAAAGGAGCCTGCAGGAGCACACCAACATGTCCCTAATCTCCACCACCTACACATCCCTGCCAATTGTGACCAATTTAACCAATTTATAAACAGACCAACCCCCAACAGCTGATTAACTTAGTGTACAGTTGACAAAAAGAAAAGATATGCATAGCACAAATGAGCCAGACAATACTACTCAGCCTCTTAGGACAAACAGCTAATCTTGTACAGAATCAGGGGATGGATGGGGAACTGTTGCAGAGAAAGGGGTCTCAACTGGAAGATAATCAGACTTAAATAGCCTTGCCATATTCTCTTCAGATACGGAGCGTGTCAACATATAGGCCCGATACAGATGGGCACTTTGTGGCATAGTGGCGGCAATACTAGGGTTAGGGACCATGCACCAACCACACGGTCCCTAACCCTAGTAGGGAAGGGTGCCAGCATCATGACAGCATCCTATACACACGAGGGTCACCATGACACCGGCACCGCTGCTGAGCACCCAAATGAGGAGCACAGGAAGTGGCGTTGTAATGGTGCCACTTCCTGTAGCGCCGCCTCAAAAAAAGGAGCTGCTCTAGGCAGCACCTTTTCTTTTCTATTATTATTATTATTATTATTATTATTATTTTGGTGGCACTCCAAGCTTCATTCCTGTGGCAGTGTACTCTATCATGTACACTGCCATGGGAGTGGCCGCGGGGGTGTACAGGGGCATAAAGCCCTAAGGACACCCCTTTCCCAGACCATGGGGAAGTGGCATTTTGCCGCTTCTCCATGATCTGGGAAAACTAGGAAGGCCTGGGGCAGCTCCCTTTCGGAGCTCCTTCTGGGGAGATCTCCCCAAGGAGCTCCGAAAGGGGCTCCCTAAAGCCTCCCTGGAGCTCTGTTTCGAAGCTCCTTCTGGGGAGATCACCCCCTTTCCAGCCCAAAGAGAAGTGGCAATATGGGGCCATAGGGGCTGCCAGTGAGGTTGCCCTGGCCCCAATCCAGCACAGAAAAGAAGGAGCACTCAGAAGCGCTCCTTCCTTGCTGCGCAGCAGTGCCATGCAATTTGGTTGCTGCAGCAATGTTGCACAGCAAAGAGGGGCGGGTGCAGGCCACCCCTGATGGGGCAGTCTGTAAAGCCCCATAAAGTCCTTCCATATTTCCCTCCACTATGCAAATAGTGTGCCCAAATCAAAGTGTAGTACCAGCCAGGAAACAGAATTCAGTTTGTTGTGGCTTCCCACTGGGGAAATTCAGCCGAGTCTCTTCTTATCAACAAAACCATTCCAAGGTCATTTAATTTAATCACACTATTCTATCACAAAGACTGCTTTTTATTCAAAATAACTACAGTATAATGATATAGACACTGTAATGATACAATAAGTGGAAACCAGAAAGTAATGATCAAAAGACAGGCATGGAATACACTGCTGTTTCGCCAGACTGGACTCTATTAGTATTTACATTCCTAGAACACTATAATAATACCTAATAAGCACATAATAATGCCTAATGACTAATAACAACAATAATTTGATTCCCTCCTGCAAAATGAGAGCTAGTCAGTGGTTTCTTAGTTAAATACCAAGAACTAGAGGATAAACTGTCGCTTGCAAATTATGACGAGCGTGGCTCATTAGCTCAGAGCCACCCTATCATGTACCTACTCCATCTGTACACTTCGCCCTTCCACCCTCTCCTCCATTAGAAACTACATGAGTCGGGGACAAGTTATTATGTACAAGTATCTGTTTTCTTTAACAGAACTGCCATAATGCTTCTGAGTAAGCAGGAAGAATGACTGTCTCTGTGCATTGTGGCCATCAACCACAAAGGACATGACACGGAATGAAATGCAATTTATCTTGATTTCTCTAAATGAGCTTCTTGCATAACTGCTTCCTCAGAAGCCAGTACGATGAAGAGCAATCCCATCATGTAAGTCATAAATAATCATTTTCATCATGATCTCTATTCCATGCACTCTTAAGAGTCAAGCTCTGCAGTACACTGACTGTTTCTTACAAGGGAGATTATTCAGAAGCCATGTCTGTTCTTCCTACAGCTTGACAATTGGCCCAGGTACTGCATTGGTGAATGTGATGGCTGCTTTATGGACTTTATCACAAAGAAGGCAGAAAAACAGAATTTCAGCAAGATAAAAGGGCATCGGTTGGTGCTTTTTACATGAAGTCATGTCCATCTTGCTGCTACCTTGCATTTCATTCTTTACTGTTGTGAACCTTTTTGTTTTTGTTTTAATTTTTTATTAAACACATAGACATATACAAAATATATACAAACAAACAAAAAAATATAAATATGTACAGCAACCCCCCCACTGAAAAGAAAAACAAAAAACAACAATCCACATAAACATAAAACAGACTATTATTCAAAGTAGCTTAAACTTCCAAATCCTCACCATCCTTTTTTTTAAAAGAAAAATTATAGATTTTCTTGTACATATAATTATGTCAAAATCAAGATCTCCATGGTTGCACCAATATCATTTGTTGCTTTTATCTTAATTTCCTTCCAGTTGTTGTTGTTGTTGTTATTATTATTATTATTATTATTATTATCCTTTTTTGCATTAAATAAAAAAATGCAAAATAAAACTTCAATAACCTCTCAAGTTCCACTATTTTATCCCCGATAATTAAGTGAAAGAAAAGAGATATCAAGATATCAAAATTCTTACTAATCATAACCCATTCCAAGTTATGATTCAATATAATTTTATCAAAGACAAATATTATAAACATCCTACAACTAGATTCCTTCCAGACCAAAAGCCTCATGTTAATGACATGCAGTTAAAACTTTTTTAGAATTTCCCAATAACTCTAATCCAATAGTCTTTAACCATTTTCCATTCTTCTTTGATTTCTTCTTTAAGTTTCTCTTTGATCAGTGCCAATAAAATACCCATATTCATTGCTTCTCTTAAATTTATAATCCACTCATCAACTGAAGGGATGTTACTCGTTTTCCAATTTTTCGCGAAGAGGATTCTTGCTGTAGTTAGCATATATAGTAAAATTCAGTTAAATTGTTTTTCTTTAATCTCATATGTCATATTCAACAAGAAAAACTGTGGTGTGAAAGGAATATCAATCTGACAATTCTCGTCATTTCTCTACTAATGTTAATCCAGAACTCTTTGGTTAGCTTACATTTCCACCAAACGTGAAAAAAATCTGCCTGTGGTGTTGAACATTTCCAATATTTTAAGTTCCAGTCCCATATATAGCATTTAATTTTGGGGTGAAAGATACCATTGGTGCATCATCTTAATAAAATTTTCTTTATAGTTTTGGCAGAGCGTAAACCTATGAGAATTCCTACAAGCTAGTTCCCAATGTTTTAACTGTATGATTTCTCCAATATCTTGCGACCACTAGACCATAGTATGCTTTACTGTATCTTGTTCCATATCTCTTTCTTTTAGAACCATATAATATTTTATGTTTCACTGTTTTTCTTCTACAATAATTTTATCTAGTCCATTATCTCCTTCTTTAACACCCATCATATTCATATCTTGCTTAAATCTTTCTGTTAATTGCATATACAAAAACCAGTTATTGTTTATACTTTCATTTTCAAGTTGTTCCCTCAATTTCATTGTACATTGGTTTCCTTTTTCATTAACTAATATATCCTCGTATCTAATCCATGGTTCTCTATCTCTAGCTCTGCTGAAAAAAGCCTCTTGCGTAGAGACCCATAATGGAATGGATCTATAAAATTTCACTTTAAATTTGAGCCATATTTTAAGCAAAGCTCTTCTACAAATGTGGTGATCAAAATCTTTATTATTTCTTAATTTGTCGTACCACATGAATGCATACCAGCCAAATCTTAATCTATCACTTTCAAGATTTAATAGCCTCTCGTTTTTCAGATAAATCCATTCCTCAATCCATTTTAAAGCACACACTTGGAAGTAAAGTTTGAGATTTGGTAGCATACATCCTCCTCTATCTTTTATGTCAGTTAGATTTTTCCTACGGATTCGAGCTTTTTTGCCTCCCCATAGGAAATCAGATAGTTCTTTCTGCCAGTTGTTAAAGCACTTATCACCTACAATTATTGGGATATTTTGAAATAAGTATAACAACCTAGGTAAAACATTCATCTTTATCACATTCTTTCTTCCTGAAAAGGAAAGATGTAATTTTGTTCGTCTTAACAAATCCTCTCTAATGTCTTTCCAAGGTGTTGTGCACCTTTTCGTTAACAGGCAAAACTCATCAATGGACTCTGAGTCTCACTGCTATTCTATTTGTTTGATTTTGTTTCTTTTCTTTGATTATTGCTTTTGTTTGCGATATTGCCATGTTTCAAGCCATCACATGGTGTGAGTAGGCATGACTATACTCGCTCCACCCCCTGAAAAATGATGACAGCTGCCAACATCTTCCAGAAGCTGGCTGCTATGTACATATTCACACAGTGATTAGCAACCATGGTCCTGGAAGGCAGAGTTTGCCAGTGCAGAAAACAGATCACATAGCAGGCTAGTGTGATAAAGTCCTATGTATTGGAAGACAGCATATTGTCAGCTCACATCCTTTGCTTGAAAGGTTGAACATTTTCAAATTTCATATATAGTATGTAGATTATTTCTGTTCCACAGAGTGTTACTTTCTGACTGCGTGTAGTTTTCATTATGCTATATCTTATTCTTCTTTTAAAAATGTTCATAGCTAACATATATTCCATATATAGTTGTCACCCTCCAGATCTTGATGGGACTTAGTTCCAATTAGCCCAGCTCAGCAGACCTAATGATGATAGGGGCTACAGTCCAAAAAAGCTGGATAAACACAGATTTCTATAGTGTATTCTTATCTCATTCGTTCCCCCCCCCCCCCCCATGGTGCATAAGCATCAAGATCCTTGCAAAAGGGAAATTTCTGGTATGTTTGTCCTCATTGCATTGCCTTGTACTACTAAAAAGGCCAGGGTTGTGGGATAGAAGCTTCAATTGGAAGTGAAATTAGCCAAAATTGGGTATAGGCACATTGTATAAGCAATGCTTCCCACACATTAACTCCTGCTCTTCTTTCCAGGCCTTTCGTAGTGGTCATAAGTGAAGGGAAAGTCTGGTTGTTTAACCATCTTTCTCTGAATGCTGCACTGGATGAAAAGGTTACACAATTCCTATTGGAAATCTACTGGGTATTCACAAAAAATGGAATCGTGTTTCAGTGTGCAACTTATTCTGGTTTCTTCCCTGCGGTTCCTGGAGGATATCATCCAGAAATGTTTACAGAGGTGTAACGATGCTTAGTGTCAAAACCACAGTAAATGAATGACTCCTGAAGATTGCACAAAGGAACAATGAAGCATAATAGGAACATAGTGGGGATACTGGTCATAGTTTCATCATAGAACAACAGTTTCCCTAATCTTCCTACTTTTTTAAAGTTCTTGTGAATCTAATGTTTCTCCTTTTCTTTTTCTTTTCATTTATTGTATTACTAACTGAAGTGTACCACCCTGCACTGCCTAGGGCTGTACATAATAGTGCAAAATGGAGTCTATTTTTCACACTCCCAATCTGTTGCCACAGGAGTCTTAATTGCAGGACTCGGGAGCCCTCTTCTACTTTCCTATCCCCTTTTAACCTCATCAATATCAGTAACAATGCCTTGACCTCTCCTGTTTTCTTGTCTTTTTTCATGCCTCTGGAAACTTACCACCAGTGTCTCAGAGAACTCTCTCTGTTTCTCAATCCTTAAAAAAAATCCTGATGAATTATGGCAACCTCCTCTTTCTTGTTTTTAGTTTGAAGTTTTAAACTTGAAACTGGGAACTGCATTCTGGATAACTACCAAAACCCACACTGCCAAATCTTGAGGCATCTGCTATGATTTCCTAATGAGTTATGCCTGCCCCATTTCTTTGCTTCTAGCAAGGTGATCATCAGGAATATATTTACTTGAAACACAGTAACTTGGACAAAAACGAGAACCAAAAAAAAAAAAAAAAACCTCTTGCAAATGTTGAGGTGTCTAATGTGCTGTTATATTGAATTACAGCTACCACACATGCAGACATTCTCTTTTATTATTATAAATATATTATAGATGTGCTTGGTTTAGGCTTTCCTTCCCCACAGTTGACTTCATAGGATTATAGCAGTGAAAGAAATCAGAAGCTCATTTAATCTAGCTCTTTGTTGGGAGGCTAAATGATTGTCATCTAGTTACCTGCTGATCAACCTAGTCCATTTAGATCAGAGTAGCAAAAACAGAGAGAGGTGTTAAGAACAAATCTCATGAATTATGAGACTGAAACAAACCACTGCTGTGTTTTCATGAATCATGTGTTATGTCCATTCTTCTTATTACATTATTTTCTGCACTTACTCATACCTTTGATTCTGCTGCTCTGCTGTTAACAAGACACTGAGAGGGAAAAGGGACTGAAGTAAGGCATTCAAAACCCAACAAACATCCCATTGGTCTTCTTGGCATTTATTAATCAGATCTCACACCACCAGTGACCCCATAAGTGATGTACAATAGATACAAACCATTTGAAGCAGTGAATACATGACTAAAATCAATTTAAAGACAAATTAAAAATCCCTCTTTAAAAATAGTTCTAAAATGGCAGTTTAAAAAAAAGTTAAAACTAGCCAGAGTAGCTAGTCATTATTTTAAGGATTGAAGACCAATAAAAATAATACAATTTTAACTGCCAGATGGAAATTCACAATGAATAGAGCCAGCCTGATCTCGTTTGGGAGGGAATTCAAATCAGGGTGCAGCTACAAAGCGTCTTCAAAAACCTAGCCTCTGAAAGTGATGAGAAAAGCAATAGGATCAGCATAGGGGATCTCTAATTTGGGGGAAATTCAGGCAACCTTGGGCCCAAGCCATTTGGAGCTTTGTAGACCCAAGTCAGCATCCTGAAATGAACACAGAAACAAACCAAAAGCCAGTGCACTTCCTGAAAGACTGGTGTTATATGGTTCCTAAAAAGCACACACGCACACACACACGCACACACATGTGAAATAACTGTCTTTCCACTACATCTTGCTCTAGCTGGAGCTTCTGGGCATTTTTAAAGGCTGACCACCTCATGTTATTCTAGTAGTCTAATCAGCAGGTAATTAAAGCATGAAGCACCATAACCAGATCTTAGGAAAAGGTGTAGCTGATACACCAACCAAACTGAGGAAAAGCACTCATGGTCACAGCTGCTACTTGACTTAACAGGAGAAATACTGGGTTCAGGATCACACCTAAACTATTAGCCTGATCTTTCAGAGGGAGGGCAACCCCATCCACAAGAGGTTGCAATCCCACCACATATTAGCATTCTTGCTGCAACTCAGAGGAAGAGAAGAACTGGCTAAGCCACGAGCTGAAAAATGAGAACAGGTTCCTGTTGCCAAGCCAGAGACTATGGAACCAGAGCATGCATCCATGGATTTCTTCTCTGAACCATGTCTTGTTTCATCATCCCTCTTCCTTCTAAGTGACAAAATTCACTATTTTGGAGTACATCCCATCCCTAAATGTGCACTTTTGGTGCACATTTTTAAACATCATGTATTGCTTAAACAATTTACCCCAACCCATTGACTAATGAAGTGGTTCTCCAGATCTTGAGGAAATTCAACTCTCAGAATTCCTAGTCATCAGCCATGCTTGCTAGGACTAATGTGAGGTAAAGTAAAAAACAAACCAAATGACCCTAGAGTGAGAAGTACTAGACTAAAACATTCTTTAGCACTGTTTTGCAGACAGCAACCTGTCAATGTAAGGATTATGGAAAGCAAACTGCTGTCAGGAAATGTGAATTGACCTCAGAGTCAATTGGATAGTGCCTTCTGCCTGAAAAGCCAAGGGCCTTTTAGAATGCCAAGCCTGCCCAATGCCTCAGGGAGCACACTGGGCAACATGCCACTGAGTGGAGAAGTACCCATCAGCAGAACAGGCATTTGCCCTTTTACAGCAAGGATGGGCAAATGTGAAGGAGGTGGGGGTCATTTTTCCTCTTTGTGCCCTGGTGGGGTTCCACGAGCTGTATGCGGGCTACACATCAATATATGCGTTAAAAGCTGTATGATCTTTGAGGAAAGGGGTTCAGCACAAGAAGTGTGAATAGGTGACCCAAGACCCATATATTTTCTGTCTGCCTCCAGGACTGATCCATGTAAGCTGTTTGTTTGGCATTATTGGTGGTGCTGCAATCACTAGCTTGCCTTGCTTTCTGAATATTGGCTTTGGGTGGATCAAAACAGATGTAAACCAGTACAACCAGTAGTGTCCATGGCAGCTTTTCCTGCTGAATCCAAAAATGAGGGGTGGGTGGGTCCAACATCAACCTGGACACAGTCATTAAAGAATGAGACAGTTCAGGGGTAGGCAACTTTAGCAAGCACACACTTTTCCCTCAAGCACCCAACAGGGGCTGCACTAGGCCCCCATTTATGCATTAAATGTTTAAAGAAATAGGAAGGAAATCAGTACCAGAAGGGATTGTATGACCACTTTTGGTTTGGGCTCCTAGCCAATATCATATTACACTGTCATAGTGCTATTATAGCTGCCTCCTGTGGAATTCTGGGGTTTGTAGTCTAGTGAAGCCTAAGAGCCTTCTGGTTGAGAATTATAAATGCCCCTTTCTAAACTGCAAATCCCAGGATTCCACAGGAGGTAGCCCTAGCAGTTAAAGTGAAATAATAGTGTTATAACAGTGTAGTGTGATATTGTCTTAAATTGACATTATCCTGCACAATAGGTCTCACATATAAAATCACTTATTTTAATACTACCAGAAATATCCAGAAGATGCTTCTGAAGAAAAAGAAAATAAACACTAAAGAACATGGTGTGGAACCCTGGGTGCTGTAGGTCAAAAAAAGGGCCTTTGAAGGACATCAAGTGGCTAATGATCTACATTTTGCCCATCCCTACATACTGCTTGCTGTGGGTTCCCATGTCACTGGAGTGGTGAATTCACTCTGGAATTTTGTCTGAACTTTAAAAATGCTGTCCAAGGTGCTGAGCCTGTTTAGTGGAGAGAATTACATCCCTTGGAAAGTATCTTTAAAATTCAGAATAAAATCCAGAGCAGATTTTCTACTTCAGTGACATGGGAGGTCCCAAGTGGCATTGTCCATAGATAAACACCAGGATTTGCTAACCTAGTACCTGTGGCTTAAATAGAAAGAGGGTTAACACCTCCCCTGGACTTTCTGCCAGCAGTAGTAAAGAACCAATCCTATTAGAAAGGAAGGTTAGGAAAGACAAGTTTTGGGACCTAGTGTAACCCCTGATGAGTGTTTGGGCAAAAATGGGCCATCCACAGCATCTTTATTGAGATGAGTTTTGATAAGGTGAATATCAAAACATACACATCTAAGAAATAGGTGTCAACTCTTGGCTCCATCTCCACCTGGCTTGTTAAAGTTGTTCTTTTTACACCATGTATACCCTATGTAAGTATTGTTCAAATTGATGAATTATTAAAGAACATGGCAATCTTGCTTTAGATGCTCCTAGGTTCTTTTCTTTTTTTTTTAATGGTTTCTGCCACTCCTGTCTTGACTATTAAGTTTCTGCCACTCCTGTCTTGACTCTTCCACCAACATTTTGAACTTCTGTCATGTTCACCAAATAATGTGGCTAAAGAATAGCGTCACACTTTTGTGGCCTTGGGATAGGGCTACAAAACTGGGAGGGTGTGCTTCAGTGTTATTTCCATCTCTCTGGGAAGATGGATTCTACTTTATTTGACAACTCCATCACACTATAATGGCTGTGGTCTGTTCTCAGCTACAACAAAGCAGACAATGATGAGATAACAGCTGTTCCCAGCTGCAGCATACTTACAGGGAAAGATAGTGAAAACATGCCACAACATATATCAGTGTGTGAATAGGAGACCAAGTGATGAGTATATGAACACATCAATACAGCTGTCAATATTTACTGTAAAGACACTGGCTCAGCCTTTTAGTGTCTCCTTATTTATGACCACTAACTGAGTTTTATGCAATATTAGGATTGCTCAGTTAAACACACAGTTCTGTGAAAATGAGACATGCAAATATGATAACATACCATAAATCTGTTCTTTATAGGCCCAATGTGTATTTTCTAATGGAAATGTTTCTTTTAAAAAAAATAACCTAATAGAGCTTTCCCCCCCCCCTCATATAGCCTTAGACAACTCAATGTTGTGTTGTTTTCTGATGATACATATTTTTATATATTTTATTCTCTATCTCTCTAGTTCAGAAATATAAGGAAGGTATGCAAAAGGATCTAGAACAGACCAGATTTACAACAGGTGAATGAAAGAGCTTGCCACTTCAAGAGGATCATTTATATAAAGCACCTAAGAATTTTTGGGGCAAGTTCCTTTGAAATTTGTGTCATATCTATGTAGCATGAAGGTGGGGGTGAAATGGAGAAGGTTCACCAATGGCATATGATTTTTGCCAGTTTTCTTCCTAACTGGAACCTATGGGCATATAGATAAAGTGAGATGTAGCTCATTCTAGTGCATACCAGTACCATGGAAATCTTCCTACAGATCAAGAGCTAGTGTTAAGCTGAATGTCATACTCAGCAAAAGCCCTATAACTAGGCTAGAGTGGATTAAAACTTTACATCAGGGATGGTTGACCCTCCTGATGTTCTGAATGATAACTCAAACAGCTGTTTACCATTGGCCAGGCAGGTGAGAACTGGAGTCCAAAAGACTCCCGACAGTTTCTTCATGTAGCCCTGCATAGAGAGTGTTGTGTGGAGCCCTATGTCCACAGAAGGAGCCCTGTTAGATAGTATTAGAAGAGCTGCATGTTAATATGTAGCTATGTGCTCCATTGGGGGTCAGATGTGTGACTCCTCACCATTGAGAGGTGAAGGCAGTTCCTCTGAAGCTTCAAATGTTTCAGAGATGCCATCTGAATCTGAGAAGCACCTTATCTAGAGCCAGAAATGTGGGGTCTTACTGTTTGTTGGTGTTCTTTCTCTAGGAAAGTGAAGTGGGGACATGACTTTGAAGAATCTAATCTCTGTCTTCAGTTTTTTTGAGTTCTCCTCTGACCAAGAATGGTAGGGGGTCTGATCTCCACAAGAACTATAGAAGTTATGTTGATCCCATATGAATGAACAAAGAATTAACCACATGGTTACAACCGTCTTGATAGGGATAGGATGAACATCAAAAATATTACCAAAAATGGTCAAAGAAAGGTTTTTTTTTTAATATTAAAAAACTAACAGGAGTAATCGTGAACTGATAAGAATATTTGTTCCTTGTGACTTATTCTACATCAAATTCGTATATGGATTATTTTCATTAAAAATCTACACATTAATAATAATAATAATAATAATAATAATAATTTTCTGTGCAGAAAATATTTTAATAATAACAATAAAAATAGCAATAACAACAATAATAACTTCCTTTATAGTATTATTTTCTGTTCAGAAAATGCTTTTTTCTGCACAAAGGAATCACATGTGAATTTTACACAATGTAAATCTGAAACTACAAATAGTCTTACAAAGTGTGCAATTTTTCAAGACTTTCTTGTAGCGAGAAGAAAATTGTTTAAATTGTTCATTGAATCCTTTGAGAAGAAAATTAGAAAAATGTTGCATCCCTAGGATCAATGGTGGTGATGCCATTCATCCTTCCCCATGTGCATTGGACAACATCCCATGCAATAAGTTAGGTATTTGCCTTGTCTATCTGTCTGCCAGACAACTTCTGCCTCCAGCTCCTTGAGCCTGGTGTGACTATTAGAGTACGCCACCCAGAAAGCCAATGGTTTTGAAATTGCATGAAATGCTGAGCAAAAAACAGTACACCCCCCCCCCCCCCACCGCCAATGGCCATCGTAGTGTTTTTGCCCTTATGCTGCACCACAAGGTAAAAGTCATGAAATGCCACCAGGACAACAGGGATCCAAAGTCAGAATACAAATTCTAACTTTACCCTGTTTAACCTTGAAATCTAAGTTAGTCAAAGGCTAAGATAATATACTGTAATTCTAAGAGTTACAGCAACAGAATGCAAGATTATAAAAGTGGGTCATATCACATCTTGCTGCATGAGCTCTCCTTCTCAGCTAAATACCCAATTCTCAATTAGCCAAATGCTGAATTCTTATTCTGTCTAAATCTCCCCACTCCACCCCAGCATTATGTTAAAAAAAACCCACATCTTTCCTGAGTTTTAAATGTGTAGCTTATTTCATCAGATGTCCCTTTGTTTTCTTCTGCTATATGAGAGGGTGTACCTGATCTAGCTTTTCAGCATCATTCGTTATTTTTATGTCCCTCTTTCTGTCTCCTCTCTAATCTAAACAGCCCCAATCTTTTCAGTCTCACCTCTTCCAGGACTCCTTCAATGCCTCTAATCATTTTCATTGCCTGTCTCTGACATTCCATTTCTTTGTTCTCTTTACTTTTGGCAGGGAGAGGGGAAGAAGGCCAGGTTGCCTGGGTCTGAAAAACCACATTCCCAGCAAAGGTGATTCGATAAATCATATAACATGTTCTATTTGCCATATTACTTTTTCTTCTTTTCTCTAACATTTGGTTTTATTCTCTTTGGCTTTTGGAATGGAAATTTTCATTATGACGTCCGCAATGACCAACAGTATAGATCTCTTCACCACTACATATACATATCACACATGCACAGAGAGAAAGAGAATGTGGGGAAATGCAGACAATACACATTTTTTTAGGTTAGCCCAGACTAGGGGAAGTCTGGAAGAATTCCAGAAGGGCCTGAGAAAGTTAACTAATTGGGCAGCACAATGGCAGCTTTAATTTACTGTTGGCTTATGAAATGCAATGTGCATCCAAAGGCATTTGAATTATTCATCCACATTACAACCCAGTCCTATTCCTACAGCAATCCACCTCCTTATCTCCCTTTCCGTTATCCTCAGGTCTCATAGCATTAGTGGATAGAAAACTAACCCTTTGCTATCGCTTAGCAACAACTCAGTGCTAAGCCCTAGGCTGCTGTTTTCCTTTATTTATAACTGGCCAAGAAGATGATGGCAGAACATTGTTCATCCGCATAAGCCTTTTTGAAGACCTCACCAAATACATTTTGAGGTGTGGATGGGCTTGGAAGCCTCACAGGAAGAAATTTTGAGGTCCAAACTGTGTTTAAATCTACAGTGACAACTGCCACCACCAAAATGTATTAAAAGTTAGGATGCTATTAGTATTATTAGTAACATAGCAGCAATATTGGTCTAAACTCAAATATATTTTCTGGCAGAGTGGTGACAATACCAATGGCTCCATCAGTCCATTGCCTGATTCCTTCAGTTTAAGTTGCATATCATAGTAAAAGCAACAATTGGACTGCCTTGTAGTGAGGGACTGATTTTGTATGAGCCTGGAAGCAATCAATAACCTATGGATTTTCACCCACATAGATTTATAGTTAGTTCCAGCATCTTCAGTTGATGTGATCTCATGCACATGGCTTACTATTTGTTCTTTCATGTTTGCCTCAGTGGACAGCTTCTGACTATGCTGGTGATCTAAAGGAGGTTATATTTTTATTTTATGTTTATTTTTTGCTGCTTCTAGTGCCATCAATGCCATCATGTTGTCATTTCACTCCATCAGATCAGTTGATTGATTGTGGTGGGATGATTTTTGAGGGGATGCACTGGTAAAGAAATCTCTGGAGAAGGCCTGCACTTGTTAACCACCCAGCTGGATGTAAAGCACCAACCAGGTCTTCCTAATTTTTGAAATTCCTCCTGTATTTGGTGACTGTTTACAGCTGCAAGAAGAAATGGAGGTTTACAAGCATCTGGTTAGCAATAATATATGGATGTTGGACTGTGCTCAGCTGGGTGAGTAACAAGTTGTGCGGCATAAAGACAGTGATGCATTGCCAGATGAATACAGGAGCAGGGGGAGATTCCAATAGCAGGCAGATCAGAAAGCTGCTCATCTAAATTCATGAAAGAAACTTTGTTGCTAGAAATGGTATTTTGCTCACCTCCAAAAAAGCAACCCTCTCTCTGTAAAACTTGAGAATGATATACTACACAGCATTTTGCACAAAGCTGATACCTTTTAAGTAAGTCTGTGCAACACCCCTGAAGAGCAGGCAGGCTTGAAAGATTGGGTGATTTTATTCACATTTTTGCTGGAACAGTGCATAACTTTTTTAAAAAGTGGCTCCCCCCCCCCCTTTCCCCGCCTTCTTCTTTTTCGTTAAGACTTCAGCAGAAGAACACAGGGTCAGGAGGCCAAAAGCTAGTCCAATTAAAAAACCAACAGAATGGAGAGTTTATAGTCACAGTGTAAAAAGTGATGCACCAAAGTGAAGTGATACATCTATCAGGCAGTCTCCAAGGTGGAAGGGGTTGGAGAGGAAGGAGAGATTATAGCAGGCAAGAGAATAGAATTTCAGCATGTGATGCAAGCATCATTATGAGCCCAAGTGTGATAGAAGTCAGTGACTGAGCAAACCCAGAGCATAGCAGGCACATCTGCGTAGTCATAGCTTCCTAGATACTCTGGGGAGGGAAGGAGACTCTTGACCTCAGAAATAATGCAAGGCTGAATAACCATTCACATCAGGAAATTAATTTGGCTTTGAAAGTTTTTATCAGAATCCACACATATCTTTATATTCAAAACAGAAAGAACTTGATTTTTTTATATGTGTAAAAAATCAAATACAAGTCAAAGAAAAACTGATACATTTCCCATCCTGTATATATTACTTTAGATTTATGAAAATGGAGAAGAATTTGTCTACTTTTGCCACCTCTGTTGGGATGTGTCTGCAGGATTCAAATGGTAATGTACTTCTCCAAGTTTGGCCCATAACATTTTGCAATTGAGAAGCAAATGGCATCCATATGCACACAAAAGTTGCATTATATCTATGATCAGGCAGATTATGTTTTACCTGTAGCAGAAAATCCTCATAAGCAGCTCTCCCCATTTCTGGTACTAAATGTACAATGATGACAAGTAACAAATTGTTGTCCCTTTCTTGGCATCCCCAATGCACTTCCTAAAGCAGCTTCCTGTCTTAGTCCAGCTAAGGATCAAAATAAGCAAATTAAAAAAAAAGGCAATGGGGATTCCTTCTGATAACCCATTTTTCCTCCTTTAACTCAGGTATACATGCCTTTCAAAGTATACACCCACTTACCTTCCAAGCTTAAACTGTAAAACAAAGTCCCTCCCTCTCTCCCTCTCTGTCTCTGGCTTTTCTTCACTAACGAAGATTCAGGAAGGACTCATCCCATGCTTTCTACAAGCGCGTTGATGACTAAAAAGGCTGATCTGAGATAAACAAGTCCGGTTACAGAAAGCACAGCAGAAAGTCTCCTTGGGTGATGTTTCCAAGTTGTAACTCTTTCTGCGTTGTCATATCTTTTCAAGACAGTCCTCGAAAGAGGCTGCAGCATTGTGGATAGTGCGTCTCCATGCCTCCCGATGTGAGGTCAGGGCAGACCATTGTTGGTGATCAATTTGGCCAAGCTTGAGATGTTGTTTCAGGGAGTCCTTGTATCTCTTCTTTGGCACACCCCTCTTACACTGACTCATGGCGAGTTCACCGTAGAGTACTATCTTTGGGAGGCAGTGGTCCTTCATCCTAGAAACGTCCAGTGCAGCTGCGTTCTCAATAGCATGGCCTCAATACTGGTGATCCCTGCTTGCTCAAGGACAGCAACATTCATCACATAGTCAGTCCAGTGTATATTTAGGATTCTACGTATACAGCGCTGATGAACGCGTAGGTGTTGGTGATAGGTAATCCATGTTTCAGACCCATAAAGGAGAACAGACAGTACAATGGATCTGTACACACTGATTTCTGTGTGTCATCTCAGGTGTTTGTTAATCCACACTCTTTTGTGAAGCTTTCCGAATGCACTCTATGCCTTTGCTAATCTGTGATCGATCTCTTTATCAGTCTTGGCATCTGAAGAGATGATGCTTCCCAGGTAGGTGAACTGCTGAATGGACTATGGTGATGTGGGGATGATAGTGCTCTTCCTGTAGTGCAGGCTGGTAGAGAACTTCCATTTTCTTCAGTCTGACTTCCAACCCAAACAGCTCTGCAGCTGTTGCAAAGCAGGATGTTAGGTGCTGCAGAGCTGCTTCTGTATGGGCAACAAGGGCAGCATCATCAACTAAGAGCAGCTCATGGACTAAATAGTTTAGAGTCTTTGTGCAGGCCCTCAGATGGCTTAAGTTAAACAAGCTACCATCAGTACGGTAACTTATATAGAAGCCATCTTCTTCTTTGAGATCTGCCATAGCCTTTTGGAGCATCATGCTGAAGAAGATTGGAATCAAACCTACGGCCTGAGGATATCACTGCAAAACAAAGTACAATAAATGCAAACTATGCCTGCAAGGACAATCACATGCAAGGACAATCACATGCTAAGACCAATACCAGATTTTTCCTCTGCCAAAACAAACAAACAAACAAAAAAACTCATTTGAGTCTCAGATTCCATCATTTGCTCTGACCAATGGTCAGTTCTACAGACAGCTCCACAGGAACTGCTCCAGGACTTGGAGCTTTTTTTGTTTTGTTTTGTTTTGTTTTGTTTTGTTTTGCTTTGCTTTGTTTTGTTTTGTTTTTTTGAGAACCACAGAAATCAGACCTGCAACTGATGTAGTGACAAATTATGACAGTAGCCCAAAACCATCTTTCTCAAAACAATAAACCTTTGGATGCTACATCAGGCTGTTCCTGTGGGTACTGGATTTTTCTAGGGAGTGAAGCATGGAAGAAATAGTTGAAAAGTGTTCTGCAGGGTCCCCATGTTTACTAAAAAAAAAAAAAGTCTGAAGTCCACTCCTTGGACTCAAGAAGCAGTGGTACACCCTGAGGGTTGTGTGAATTAAATATCTGAAACAGTGACCCCATTTCAGAAGAACTGATTCTGACTTCTCCTCAAAGTCACTGTTAGTGGTGGTATGGTATCCAATAGCTCCTAGTCCTTGATTGAAACACTGCCTTACTCTAACCAATGGTAGGATTGTCTCCACAGTTTCTACCAAACAACTGTGGCAGCCATCAAATGTATTAATAGTAAAGATCTGAAAAGATTTCATCCTCACCATCATCATCCAAAAAAGTTATTGTGTGTGTTTGGGGGGGGGGGGTCCATAAAATATGGCAGATTCATAAGCAGGGGCGGAGAAGGGAGAGAACCAAGGTCCATTAGCCATTGGAGTTCACTTTAGAACTCTGTATTTGCTCCAAGCATCTAGAAAATTGTACCTTGCAGCTAAGGCCCATTCTGTTTCTGGAAGAGTCACCTAAACCATGCATACAGCTAAGCATTTGATATACTGCAGCAGGTGCACTGTAAGGTCTCCAACAGCGTAAAGATTTATAACTATATTTAACTTTGACTTCAGTAGCCTGATCACAGTACACTGTGAGACTATTTATGGCATGAGAAGTTAAACATTTTTAAAAGGAGAAGTCAGAGCAGGAAATAAAGGGAAGCATTCACTAGTGGCTGGAGAATATGATGTATTTTCAGAATGAAAGGCTCAATGCAAACAATGTCATGAGTACTAGTTTCTGCCAGAACTGTGCAACACTGCATAATTTAGAATTCATTATTTTATATATTATAGCAGGCTGTTAGCCACACCTCAGCAGAGCGAGAGGAGTTCCTTATAGCCAGGTGGATACTTCACTGGTGAAGACTCTGTTCTTCCTCCCAGCACCAGCCATTTTATATATTTTATTAAATGTATTAAAATACTTTTATTCCTCCATTTATCATTGGATCTCAGAGCAGCACGCAATGAAACTGGTTAATCAATTTGAATCAGTAAAAATAATTTTAGCAAATTAAAAGCATATGAAACAGTTTGACATGTTCAAACAAGACAGCTTAAAGACAGTTAAAATGGTTGAAGACATTTGAAACCACAGGTTTTGATTAAATTCAAAGGAGAGTCATAAAGTATTGATTGCCCTCAAACTGTTCCCACACTTGAAATAGCTTGGATAGCCTTAGCAACCCCACTGCCCCACTGAAAATGTTGGGATCCAAGGCCAGTTCAGTTAATGATCCAGAACTTGTTTCTAGATGAGCATGAAAACCTGGCTTGTATTATAAATGACTGGATGAAAATGGGAGGAATAACCTCTCCCAGATCTCCCAGATCTGCCCATTTGGGTTGTCTGTCCAGGAGCAAACAATACCCAGGGTTTCAAGAGATGAAGTTCTATTGGTCTAGGGCCTGGAGCAATGGAACTACAGGAAAAGAGATTCCACCTCAACAGTTGGAAGAACATCTAGACAGTAAGAACTGCTGGACACTATAACACACTGCCTCGGAGTGTGGTAGAGTCTCTTTCTTTGGATATTTTTAAACAGATGGCCATCTGTCAGGTTGCTTTGATTGTGTTTTTCTGCATGGCAGGGGGTTGGACTCAATGGCCCTTGAGGTCTCTTTCCACTCCATGATTCTCTGCTACTAGTGTGATTCTATTTACCACACAGGGTGCCCCATCCCACAGTGTACCACCAACCTCACTGCTAGACAGTTTCCCTTCTGCGCTGTCTGGATATACTTAGGAGCAAGCCTCTGTGCATAGGACAACACTCTTCAAATGCAATAGTTGCTTTGAACAGTAAAACAAAATGTCCAGGCAGTGTACTTCAAAGGACAGCCCTAGGATTTTTCCTGTCATGCCAACATACAACAGAAGAGCTCATGTGTTTTTTTCCAGGAACGGCTAAGAGTTTTATTTCATTCCTTTTTAAAAAGAAATTTAATAAAATTCACCAATTTCTTTGAAAATTCAATAGAAAAAACATATTATTCTTCAGATATTCAAGAGAAACTGAAAGTTACCCATCCCCTCGCCCCCCCCCCCCCCCGTGTGCTTTGACTGCTCAGTTACACAAAGTCTGGTTTTCAATGTACTCTATCATGTTTATATTTCTAAATTTTGGTGATTTCCATCACCTCCTTGAAAGGTTCATCCCTTTAGTGACAGCCTAGCAAGCAAGCACAACATAGGTCCCTGAAAACTGGGAATATTGGTTTTGACTAGTGAAGATGGTTGAGAATTTTGTTTTTCTTATAGTTGATAAGAATTTAACACATTTTTTTTTATCAGTTGATACCTGAGCTTTGAAAGAGGAAAGGGAGAAAAGTTAAACTGATAAATTCATCACCCTTACTAATTTCCTATAAAAATTTCCAACAATGCTTGCTCACCAATGACAGCTTGTGTTCCATGTCAATGAGATGATGAATCCACTTCTGTTTTGGTCCAAATTGCAAAGGAGCCATTCAGAGTGATAAACCTATTTCCCAAAATGTATTCAGCACCCTGGATGGTTCCTTCAAAGTTTAAACTAAAACCTGGACTGGATTTACTGCCTCAATGATATGGAAGCCACCAGCTGCCACTGTTGTTCACTTATCTTTGCAGCTGAATAACTCAGATATTGAAGCTAGAAGCTTCTTTAACCTCTGCTCCAGGTCACAAAAAGAGCTCACACCTACAATGCACAATGACATGTGTGTTTGCCCAGATAAAGAGGACTTCTCCAAATTTTCCATCTGTTTTGCTAAGAATCAGGTTAGAATTCTGATCAAGCCATATTGCCCCAAGTTAGAAAAGTTGTGTGTGTCAGCCTTAACACCAAAGCAAGCAAATATGGATGTAGTCATCTTAATTGGAGATGTTGGAAAGTTTTCCTTTGTAAACATGATAACAACTGGACCCTCTGCACCCCAACACTTGTGTCAACATTTGACTAACACTGTGAACTGTGATTCAGCACTAATGGATGCAAAACCATAATATTCTCAAGGCAGGAAAGGAGCACAAGCCTTCCTGTGAATGTTGCTTTCCTACAGTAGAAAACTCTGCAAAAAATACAAAAACAAAAACCATGCACACAGACACGAGCAATACTGCTTAGAATAGCACCAAGTAAACATTCAGGACAATACATAATTCCAAACCTGCTCATGGGATGTGTTGATTAAGCTCATTTGCATATTAATTCAGGAGAGAAAACATCAGCTCCTTTCTTGGGATAAACATGCACAGCTGAAATACCATGGCAATGAACAGCTCTGTTTAGTTTGGATTACCCCCCCCCCACACACACACACACACACTCCTAGGAACAAAAAGGAACAAAAATCTTGCCCTCACAAGTAGAAACAATTTTTACTCAGACACCTTGCAAGCAGTTGGAGAAGTGCAATGGCTGAAGTTAAGAGGGATGGAGATTATTTTCATTTTTTAAATTGGCAACAATGTTCCCCTTTTCTTCCCCTTTTCATCTATTTTTTTAAAAAAATTGAGAAAATAGAGGGGAAAAAACAACAACATATAGTTTTCCCCTTTTCATCTATTGAATTTCAGTCAATACTCATTTTTTTTCCATCCCTTGTCCTTCCCCACCACTATTATCTGTACAAAACATTGGCATTTGCTTGATGTTATGGTGAAAATTAATGAATCTCATGATTCCAATATTGGTTTAAGACCAAAAGTAGGCTTTTTTTCCCCCAATCAAAGATGAATGTAGCTTGGTGAGGAAAAAAGCAAGTTGCTAATATAGCAGGTGATGACAGAACATCCCAGTGAAAAATCATTGAAAACAGCATTATTTGCTAAATGTAATTCCTTGTCACAACTCAAAGAGACCCATCAAATAAATTATGAATCAGTAAGGGTCTCTACAGACTGCCCTGCAGCCGCCCCTTTTTGCACCAGATCAGGGTCGTGGCAACCACACATCGTGGCCCTGATCCAACCTTTCAAGGGGGCAAAAAGGAGCTGCAAAAAGCATCTTGAAAGAGTGCCATAGCCACGACAGCATAGCTATACAGCGCTCCTTTAGCACTGCATCATATGGATGCAGTGCCAGGGGAGGGTCATGACACCACGCACCATATGGAGCAGTACATGGCATCACAGCACTCTGGGGGTGGTGTCAGGGCATGTGTCATCTGGACACAATGCCACAGTTCTGCCCCCAGACCGGCCTTTCAGGCCAGTTTGTACAGGGCCTTAGTCAACTTCACATACTTATTGATTCAACAGATCCACTCTAGTTGGGTATAACACCTAGTTGGGTATTACAAGTTGGATGTTGGTGGATTTCAGTCTAAAGATTTTACTTGAAGTGTTAGGTTCACCTAGGTTCATCATAATTTGGAGATGACTTGAAGGCACAACAATAACACACACATATATGAGTTTCATTAGTTTTAGTGTAACTATGGATATATAAGAAGGTGCCATCTCAGTTTAAAAATACACATAATGAATCAAGGGAAATAATGGTCTTGAAGTGGGGGAGGACATTGCTATGTGGTAAGGTATATGTTTTGTCTTCATAAGATCCCAGGTTCAGTAACCAACATCTCCATTTGAAAGGATATAATGGAATAAGACAAAGAAAATTTTCTGTCTGCCTGAGACCACAGAGAGCCACTGCTAGCTAAAAACTGGGCTGAAGTGACCAGTAACAATAACAGTGGTCTAGATGGACCAATAATCTGAATCAGCATAAGACAGATTCATATAATCACATTGTGAGAATTAAAGAAACTGGTAGTACTCCTTCCCATAAAGCCATGTATGATCCTACCTGCGACTATACAAATAATATTTCAGAAGTTAAAACAGATGGAACAAGTTTATGTTCCTTTGGTAGGGAGTTCCACAATTAGGGTGCTGCTAGAGAAAAAGGCTGTCATGAGTACACACCAACCTAGTCATGTAAGATGTTGGGATTCACAAAAGGGCAGTTGTTGGGGATCACAAATTTTGGACACACTTGTATGGGAGAGCATTTGATAAGTTCCCACCAACATTTTGATTAGCAAACTGACTAAATATAGAATAGATGGAAACACCATGGATCCATAGTTCATTGGAAAATCATGTTCAAAGAGTTGTTATTAGTGGCTACAAATTGGAAAGAGGTCTTAAGTGAAGTTCTTTCCTGGGGCAGAAACTCTTCAATATTTTAATCAATGATTTAGATGATAGGGTGAAAGGAATCCTTATCAAATTTGCAGATGGTACAAAACTGGGAGAGTGGTAACACACTGGAAGATGAAAACAGAATTTAAAAGGATCTTGATAAACTAGAAAAATGGGCTAAAATTAATAAAATGAAATTCAATACAGAGAAATGCAAAATTCTACATTTCGGCCACAAAAACCAAAAGCACAAGTATAGAATGGGGGATACATGGCTCAGTGAAAAGACTTGGAATTATTGTTGATTTTATATTGAATGTACAAGAAGCCCTGGTGGTGTAGTGGTTAAATGTTTGTATTGCAGCCACTCATTCACAAACCACAAGGTTGTGAGTTCAATACCAGCCAGGGGCTCAGGGTTGACTCAGGCCGGCATCCTTCCAAAGTAACTAAAATGAGTACCCAGCTTGTTAGGGGCAATTAGCTTACACATTGCAAACCACTTAGGAAGTACTTGAGTTCACTGATAAGCGGTATAGAAATAGAATCACGGAATCATAGACTTGGAAGAGACCACAAGGGCCATCCAGAACAACCCCATTCTGCCATGCAGGAAATCACTATCAAAGCATTCCTGACAGATGGCCATCCAGCCTCTGTTTAAAGACTTCCAAGGAAGGAGACTGCTAATGCTACAATGTGACCCATCAGTATGGTGCTGTAGCAAAGAGGAGAAATGCTATTTTGGCCCGCATTAATAGAAGCATAATTTCCAAGTTGAGGGGAGTAATAGTCCAACTATATTCTGCACTGGTCAGATCTCTTCTGGAGTACTGTATTCAGTTCTGGGCATCTCAATTTAAGAAGGATATAGACAAGTTGGAGTGAATTCCAAGAAAGGCAACAAGAATGATAAGATGTACGGAAAACAAAATGTATGAGAAAAGGTTGAAGGAGGTGGGCATGTCCAGCTTGGTGAAAAGAAAACTGAGTGGATGACATGACTGAACTCCTTAAATACCCTAAGGGCTGCCACAAAGGGGAGGGTGTAAGGCTTGCTTTATGATACCTCAGATGGTATAACTAGGCCAAATACTTTGAAATTACAGGAGGGTAGATTTCAGTCAACCATTAGAAGAAACTTCTTAACAGCAAGAGTAGTTCAACAATGGAATCTATTGCCTATACAGGTCCTGGGGTCTTCTTCTCAGAATGTTTTCAAAGTAAAGTCTGGGCAGCTACCTGGTAGGGATACTGTAACTTCAGATCTTGCATTGAACACCGGGTTGGACCTGATTGCCCATAAGGCCCCTTCCACCTCCATTATTCTAGTATGCAGTTTAAAATATTTAAACTTGAACATGACTGAATTTTCTGTGTCTACTTTGGGAAAGGATGTATAGCTGTCTGTTGACTTATGGCATCCCCTTTTCTAGGGTTTTCTTAGGTAAGGAATAACTCTAGGTGATCTGAAATATAGCCTGAAGCACCTTGTATTCATTTTTGGTCCTCCATCCAAGTACTAGTCAGGTACAAATGCTAATTAGCTTCCAAGATCAGGAGGAATCTGGTTCCTTCAGGGGGCATAACATGGGTTAATAGCAAGTAGTGGAGTGGAAATTTTATCCTAGTAGTTAGTTAGTTAGTTAGTTAGTTTATTATTGTTTCCTTTAAAAAGTTGGGGGATGATTACTTTCCCCACAACACTTTCTCTGCAAGTAAAACAAAAATCAGCACATTGCCCGAACATAGGTTGGCATTTGGCACAATGCAAAATGCTCCCTTGGAGACCAAATATAAATTCACAGATGCACACAGGGGAAGAAGATAAGGGAGAATGAAAATTATAAGGTAACGTTTATGATTTATGGGGAATTCTTCATTTTACTGCTAATCATAATGGACTCATGCTGCTTATAACCTTATTGTAATCAAAAGGGGTCTATTCATTTCTCACACAGTTATGTGCACATAACTCTTATTAGTGGCAGTGCAAGCTATGTTCTTGCTGTGAGGGGCAGAAAGGTCCCATACAATTAAATCATTTACCGTAGCTGCATTGTAAATGATTAGAGTGCCTTATAGCATTATAATTATAGATAACAATATACAGTTTAATTTAAAATAAGATTTGCAACAGTGGCCCTTTGGCATCATACCAAGGGATTATATTGCCAAAGGGTTATCTTTCAGACCTGAGTGCAAGCTAGTCTTGGGTCTATTATTTGTTCCAGCATAAGCAACTTCCAGCAGAATGCCCTGGAACACATCCTATGTGCATTGTGGAAGGGTGCAAGCCTGTGGAAGAAAGCTATTAAATGAGCATTCTTCATCTCCGCTGTTTATTTATCTGATCTACTAGCCATTGCATAGCCCCATTTCACTTTGTTCTTTCCAGTGAATCCTCTCTATGCTTCTGTGCATTGGGTCAAGTAACTTTTGCATCACCTAAAAAAAAGCCAATATGATCATAGGCTACATCAATTGGAGTGTAGTATCTAGACTGAAGAAGTCATAGTACAACTCTATTCTGCTTGGAATATTGTGTCCACTTCTTGGCACCACAGATCAAGAGGGATATTGATAAGGTGAAGTGTGTCCAGAGGAGGGCAAGCAAAATGATCTGGAAACCTTACCTTACGAGGAACAGCTTAGGGAGCTGTGTATGTTCAGCCTTGAAAGGAAAAGGTTAAGAGGTGATATGATAGCCCTGTTTAAATATTTGAAGTGATGTCATATTGAGGATGGAGCAAGCTTGCTGCTCCAGAGACTAGGACACAGAGCAATGGATTCAAACTATAGGAAAAGAGATTCCACCTAAATATTAGGAAGAACTAGTTGACAATAAGAGATGTTCAACAGTAGAATGTGCTGCCTTGGAGAGTGGTGGATTCTCCACCTTTATAAATAGAGACTAGATGGCTATCTGTCAGAAGTGCTTTGATTGTGTGCTCATACATGGCAGAGAGTTGGACTGGATGGCCCTTGTTGTCTCTTCCAACTCTATGATTCTGATTCTTGGGAATACAAATTTCCAAGTCAATTCCTATGCAACAATTTCCAAGTTTTGCTATTCTCCCTTGCTTCAATATTTCTGTACCTCAGTCTTCCATTCTTTCCTCTAGATTCTTGCAACTCCACCCTCCTTTCCACTTGCTTCTTGGCTTCCAGAATGGTCCACTTGGCTGCAATCCTGCTTGTTCCTGACCTTGGCCCTGGTTCTTCTTTTGACTGCATCCCTGGCTTGTGATTCTGTTTTCCCATTGACTCCCATCTGTTCCTGCTGCTGCTTCTTTCATAGCTCATTAGAATTCTCTGGTTGGCCAACCTTGCTGGACCACTGAAGCTCTGATTCTACATATGAACATAGGCAATTGCTTTGTTCTGAATCAGACCATTTGCCCATAATGCCCAATGCTATCTACTCTGACTGGCAAAGGCTTCCTAAGAGCAGAGGCAGATGTGTTTCCCATACTTTAATCCTTTTAACCAGACATGCTAAAGATTAGACTTTAGGAATGTATGGCATGGACTATTTTGTTGTTGGTTTTTTGCTTTCAGATCAGCTGAGATTCATAGGGTTTTCTTGGCAAGATTTAAGCAGAGGAGGCTTGCCAATGCCTTTCTCTGATGCTGAGAGAGTGTGACTTGCCCAGTAAATTTCCATAGGTGAGTGAAGATTCAATCCCTAGTCTCAGAGAGTACTAGTCCAATATTCAAACTACTACACTGCAGTAGCTCTTTCCATTGACTATACTGAAAAACTGGGGTTTAACACTTTGTCTCAGCTTATAGAGTATCATATAGTATTTGATTGCCATATATTTTTCTCCAGTTCTTGGATGGTATTTGATATACATTAATAGCAACATCGTCTTGATAAGATCATTTATCCAACTCTGTCCCTAGGACCATGACTCTGAATCTGAAATGGTCCTCAGTCAAAAATCATGGCTGATTTTTTAAGAGACCAGAAGGAATCCCCAGAGCACCATCTTTTGTTGGGAGTCTTTATTTCATTGCTACATGCTGGATCAAGAAGTTGTAGCATTCCAGAAATTCTGTATCTGAATCTTTTTCTGCCACCTGCTGATTGGAATCTCCTTTGCAATGTAAAGTAATGTCTGTTGTGGGACCTGCTTCAACACTCTCAGATCCCCTTGTTGAGAGCCATACATGTTTCCTATGTGTTGGATGCATCCCTCATCTAACTATGAGAAAAGGACAAAAACCCCTGACTTCTCTTAGCAACTATGGACTTGGGGACAACATGAAAAACAATGAACTAATTGCTGTCTTTGGTAGATTCTCTCTGTTTTGTTTTAAACTTGAACAAATACCCTGTTTTCCCAAAAATAAGACATGCTCACAAAATAAGACCTAGTAGAAGTTTTGCTGAATTGCTAAATATATGGCCTCCCTCGAAAGTAAGACCTAGTAAAGTTTTTGTATATAAATATATATGCAATATATAATAATTGGGGGGGGGGGGGTTGTCAACAATAAATGTGAATTCTTCTTCATGGAAAAATAAGACATCCCCTGAAAATAAGACCTAGCACACCTTTGGGAGCAAAAAATAATAAAAGAACTGTCTTATTTTCGGGGAAACACGGTACCATTGCTATGCTGACTTCCAAAGTGGAGTGCCTGGCTTCCTGGGTGGGAAGGGTTTGACCTAGAGCATGAAAAACCCATAGAAATTGAGCACAACCCTACATTAATTGATTACTTGATCTATTGTAAGTAAGACTAAGATGGGATGATTGACTTTATTGGTGCAACATCCAGTGTTAAGGGTTATTCAAACTCATAGTGCAGAGTTCATTGCTTATTTATTATTAAAATAATACTACTATGGAACATTACTGTTGTTCAATTCAAAGTTCTACCTTGTAATCTAGTCTTATGAACAGGAGATGGATGATCAATGAATCCTGATATGCTACACATGGTGGCAGTAATGACACATTCAAAAATGTCACCATTAGGTTCATCTTGTTAGGAACTGTGCTTATGTGAGGCTCTATCTTTACTAGCAGAGTTATGGATTGCTAGTGACCCATAGAAAAGGATTACAATGCAAGATGGGGCTGCTGTTATTGAATCTGCACAATCACCAAACAAAGCACTTTATGTCCCTCATTAATTGTGACCAAATGACCTTTATAGGGAGTGCTAAGAAGACAGCTCATTGCAAAAATAGGTGTTAGTTAAATGTCCTTGGATATTTCATTACTTTGGACAGCAGTTTCTTTAGCAGGGAAATAGAACACATAGCATTTTATGATACACTGACATAGAAATTTCCTTTGCTCTCACCACTAGGTGGTGATGTAATGCACTGGCATCTCTGCAGCTTCATGTTACCCAATGTAGGAGGTCAGTGGTGGGTGGACTGCCCGGCCATCCTCCCTTGCCCCAATGCTTTGCTTGCCTTCCCCCTTGGTGCCTACTGCTCGGGGGCAATGCTATGGCCTCTGATGGCTGTTTGGGATCCAGCATGGCTGTCCAGGCTGGTTCTGGAAAGTGGTGCTGCAGCTCTGGATGGCCATTTGGAGTCTCATGAAGCTGCTGGGCAAGTGAAAAAGGAACCCAATACCCTTTTCTTGCTTGCCCAGCTGATGCACCAGCCCCATCAGGTGTACAGATCCCCTCTAGGGTGTTACCCAGTGCGGTCTATGCCCCCTCCCCCTCAGTGATATAACTGAGATAATGTGAGAGACTGAGGTAGTTATACTGGTCTTATAGTTACATCTGTCTGTCATGCCAATGGGTAGGGGAGCAATGTGGGCTGATCAACGTCATCGCATAGCATTTAGAAAATGCATGGGATCATAGAGTTGGGGAAAACTATGCAAGCCATGGGGTCTAACCCACTGCTGCACAAAATCAACTGCTAAACCACATCCATGAGATGGCTACTTAATCTCTTTTTTAAAAAAACCTTCAAAAATAGAGTCCACCACTTCCATTCCACTATCAAGCAAGCCTTCTCACCAGGAGGTTTTTCCTAATATTTAGATGGAATCTCTTTTCTTATAATTTGAATCCACTGGTTCATGCTCAAATCTCTCAATTTTTTAAAAATTGTTCCATCTTCTACATAATATCCTCTAAGATATGTTAAGATTCATATCATATCATATCATATCATATATGATATAATAGCATATGATATAATAGCAGTATCAATCCTCTCTTCCCCAAGCTAAGCATACCCAACTACCCTACTTGCTCTGCACAAGACTTGCTTTCAAAAACCTTTATGAACTTGGCATTACAGCTTGTCAATATGACATTATTGACATTACAGCTTGTCAATATGATTCTTGAACTGTGATGGCCAGGAAGGTACATAGTATTTCCAGAGAAATCTGACCAAAGCAGAATTAAATGGACTAATAGAGGTAAGACTAACAGAGGTAGTTGCTGAAAATGTCATATATTGATCTGTATCTACAGATGAAATACTCACACACAAACAAATATTGGAGTGGGAGTCTCAATTAACCCATTGATGTCTATAAACTTTACCAATTTTCCTGCCCACATCTAGTTGTGCCATGTGCTGGTGACATGCTTCAGTTTACAAGTCCTTTCTTAGATAAGGAGACAATTCACACCCATTATAGACTCTCCAGTCTTTTGTTGTTTTTGTTAAAGATCTTTCTTATATGGAGGCATTGAGGCCTAGAATTTCTTCATTCCTTCTCCCAACATTAGTTTGGAAAAATGTTGGAGTATGCAGAAATGGAAAAGCTGACCTGTTAATTGAGAAATAAATCCACAGAGAAATTTAATGAGGATTGGTCAACAATCTTAGAGTACAAATTAAAAAGCTCAGCTGAAAAGGAAATGGGGAGGGGGAGCTACTCCAATTTTAAACGGAATTTAAGATATAATGATCAGAAAGGAAGTAGAGGGTCTAAATGGAATAATAGTGTCTGTGTAAAGTTAAGAGTCAATAAACACAGTTGTTAATACAAGGTATGACTAGATACTAAAAAAGAAAAAAAGAAAGCATGACAACATTTCTTGGAATTATAGTTTGTAATATTTGTAACATTAGGATTCCTGGCTTTTAAAGTACCTAATGTATATGTGTTGAGTGTCTGAGAGGCTGTTATTGTTTTGGATGTTTTGCGATATTATGTGATTGATTTGTTGTTTGGATGTTGCATTCATTTAAAAAACATGCAAAACCTTATAATTAAAATGTAATTAAACTATCATTAGCGTTAAAAACATTTTAAAGCAGAAAAAAATGTTAATTTTTTAAAAAGCTAATCTTGAATGCTTACTTGTGTGTATGTATAAGGACCTACACCTGCTGTAACTCCAGGATATATAGTCCTATACCTGATTGTCCCCAACTGAATGAAAAGGACTTGTGTGCTGTTTTATCACTAAGCAACTGGTTCAATGGATCCACTCTAATTGGGACTCAGAAGTGGATTTAGGCCATATTTTCATGAACGTGCTTTAGATACCATTAAGGCTCAGAGTGGTTAAAGGATTAAGCCCCTGCTTTTGTTCCCAAAGTTGTGATCTGTAGCAGCTTCTACATGGAAGACTCCCCAGTGTGGGGACTGAATGTAAAGAAAATTGGCATCTGTGTCATTGTCAGAATCAGCACAGCTACAACCATCTCAAGGGTTCATATTCCTTTTGACTGTTCTTTAAACCACTGTAATAAAAAGTATAGTTTCTAGCTGAGATGGACTGATATCAGCAGGTAATCACATTAATTTCCTTCAAGCTAACAGACAAGATATTAGCAAAAGCCAGGGGGGCTGGGGAGTGGGGATATTTCTCTGTATTTTCAGGTCACTTCTCTCTTAATCCCTGGGCTTTCTAATGGAGGTCATGTTGTACTGGCTATTGAGAAAAGCATGACACTCCTAATGCTCTGATCCAACAATTCTGTTTATTCATAGTTAATCAGGGATGTGGCAAACACATAACAACTTTCCAAACAATGAAAAAGTGAGCTATACAAGACATATGTACAGCTGTCAGCAAGCTTCTTACAGGACATCATGTTAATATAAATATATGTTTAGCTATTACAACATCTAGCAGAAATTATTCCAGAAAGTATTCAGATCTGGTGATACATTATTATTATTATTATTATTATTATTATTACTATTTATATTCTGTTTAATCTTGTGGAATCCAAGCAGATTACATCAGTTAAAATAACATACAGCTAAAAATACCTTAAAATACCAGAAGCCCTAACCCTCCCCATAATAATAAAACATGATTCAACCCTTAAAAGAGAATTAAACCAAGAGGAAAATTAAAATATCTATATACAAATAGATAATATACAATAAAAGTTCCAAGGTAAAAGATGAAGTATATATTAAAAAATAAGATGGAGGGGAGGCATGCCGGAGTTATTTTACTCTGGAAAGGCCTTCTGGAAGAGATCTGGTAATGTGTCAGATCTCATCCGGCAGGTCATTCCAGAGCCTGGGAGCAGCTGATAAAAAAGATCTTTGAGTCACTGCTGAACGTCTGGTTTTCTTAGATTGTAGCAGATTATTCCCAGAGGAGTGAAGTGTGTGGGGTGGATTATAAGGGAGGAGACGCTCCCACAAGAAGACAGGACCCAAGCCATGTAGGGTTTTAAAGGTTAAAACCAATACTTTGTATCTTGCCTGGAAACTAATGGGCAGCCAGTGAAGAGACTTTAAAAGTGGTGTAATATGGGCAGTTGTAGATGTGCCCACAACCAGCCTGACTACCATATTTTGTACCAATTGAAGTTTCTGAACTTGGCATGAAGGTAGCCCCATGTAGAGCTCATTGCAGAAGTTGAGCCGAGAGGTTACCATAGCATGTACTGCTGTTTCAAGGTCTCCCTGCTCCAGGTAGGGGCTCAGTTGGCATATCAGCTGAAGTTGATAGCAAGTGCTCTTGACTGTCACATCCACCTGAGCAGTCAGATGAAGAGACAAGTCAAGGAGCACCCCCAAATTGTGAACAGAATCATTCAGGGGAAGTGTGACCCCATCCAGAACTGGCTGGCATAACTCCATTCCTGGCTTAGGGGTCCCTATTACAAATACCTCCGTCTTACCTGGATTCGACTAGACTGGCCTGCTCCCTGCTTTCCTTTCATCAGCAGGCAAAGACATTTTTGTTTCAGCAAGCTTTTAATGGTAAAGCAGGAAAGCTTTTTATTGAGGTGTTTGTTTTATTCATTTTAGTTTTTGTATGGCTTTTAAATGATTTCATAGTGTTTAATGGTAGAATTTTTAATTATTTTTTTAAAAAAAATATTGTAAACTATTTTAAGTTGCTATTTCTGGAAGCTGCCAGGGGTCAATGATATTGAAAGCTGCTGAGAGGTCCAGCAAAACAAACTCCCCTTGTGTGGATTCCATTTTGCTTTCAAATTGGGTCAGGATGATATTGTAGGCTCAAGGAAACTTTGACCCTTTGGTTGTTATGGATGTCTTCTCACAGAAGAAATAGTTCTACTCTTTGGAGATCTCCTTTAAATTTCAGACTAAAACTCAGAATGGATTCACTGCCCCATTAACATGGAAGCAAACCACTGCTGCAATCTAGAAATGTAACTGATGGTGAAGGATAAAGGATTCCCTTTATCTATGCTATTAGAATAGTGTGTCTTAATTATTTACATTATATTTTATTTATATTTTATTTACACAACTCAACATTGGCTCTTGCCCAATGTGTGACATGCCAAAAGGCCTAATAGCCCAACTCTACACTGGGAGTTTTAGCTAGCAGTTTTATGAAATAGCCCAGGGAGCCTTCATGGAGGTTGTCCCATAGGTTTGGAAAGTATTCTTCTTGTCACAGGGGTAATTCCATAAACAGGTGTCAAAGGAGTAAAGATTCCAGTGATAAGCTATGTCCCCATCACACATACATGTATATAGATTCCTTAACCTACTTTTGTATGTGTACTGTGTGCTAACTAAAACTGGTATAGTAACACTTATGTGGCTTATCAGATCCAATCAAATGTGTTTTGTATTCATATTTTATACTCTATCTCAGATCCTGTGACTGAAGAGAAAGAAAATAAGACTCAAGAAGAAAGAAAGAAAATAGGCACAAGAAGAGACAGGCACAGATTTCATTGGCATTTATGAGATAATAACAGGGCATGATGTGCTTCCAAAATTATAACATTTTAAATATTATTTCTGCTTCTTCACACATATACACACACTGATGCACACAAATTGTATCATGTCTCCCTTTCTTCCTTACTTACATACAGGTGACCGAGACACAGCACAGGTACCGACTTTCTCAAAGAAAAAAAAATCTATATATTCATAGATATTTGCACTGTGCCAGAACTTGTGCTGAATACCAAACACTTGATCTAACCATGTATTTCAAGAGTCACTTTGGTCAAAATGTCTGAATAATATTACTTAATGCAGCATTAAGGTACAGTAGTCCTCAGCACACTTGACAGCTCTGTCAAATTATGGTTTTTTCCACACCAGTGAGTTGCTGCAAAATAATGTCTCTTTAATGTACCTCTCACTTAGGGAAACCATAGACTCATAGGGCATATCCACACAACAGACTGAAACTGGTTTAATAATCAGTCTCTTGTTCAAAAAACTTTGGCCATGTTAATTCTGCCAGAAGGAGCAAGAATCTCTAAGAAAAAAATTTACCACCTTCATCAAACTATAATTCCTAGGATCCTTTGAGAGAAGCCATCCAATTTAAAACAGTACTGATACAAAAGAGAAATGTAATGGTGCTTGTGATGTGTAGTTGGCCTAAAATAAATATACCAGTACCAGTACTCTGATTCAACTGGTGCAATGGAGAAATGCACATAAATGCAATTCCAGGACGCATAAATGTTTGAGGTTTTGAATCCTGCATCATGAATCTGATTAGATTATTGGTGCAACCAGTATGAATAATCTTCTTTTGTTTTCTAAAGAGGGTCACAGACATTTCAAATTTCACATGCTTCCTTGATCCCAAAGATGGTGCGTATGTCAAGATAAGTCCTGCTGATGTTCACGTCCATGCTATCCAGCAACTTATCTCAGATTGTGATTGTCCCAGGCCCTGAGAATTCAAGGCCCAAACCTGAGACTTAGTGATGACCCCTTGTGATATTTTAGGGCCACAGGTCCTCGTGATGTTACAAAAGTGATATTACAAAAGCCAATCCTGGCAATGTCATAAAATATGTTATCTTAAGCATCAACCACAGTTGAACAGAGTATGCCACTCAAATAAAAAACAATGAGTCCAACAAAGGAAAAAAAATACATCTACCCATATTTCAAGGTAGTCCTGTTACCAGGAGATTCCTCACTCTCACTCTGATGTTACCAAAAAAGCTGGGGGTCCTAAGAGGGCACCCACGGATTAATGTGTTTTAGGGGAGTTTTAATAGCTCAAATAAGAATTATATTTTGTCTGGGGCAACATTCAGCCTGGGATCTAGTAGAAGTCGAACAGAGTTTCTGTCCTGCTTCAGACTAGACCAAACTGCTATTTTCTAGGTAGTGGTGTATATACTCAAAATCATATACCGGGCAATAATCTCAGAATGAATGGATTACTTCATTGCTAAATGGTTTTTCCAAGAGAGAAGAATGGTCGAGAGACTGAGGAAATGTTTGCACAATTGGCATGAATATCTCATACAAAGGAATCTTTTGCTGCTGGAGAAGAGTCTTTTGTCTGTGCTTGCACAACCATCTTCTATAGCTGGGATCCCATCATCAGCCTGCACAGACAAAGGGATTATGCTGATGTCTGGTGATCTCATTGTGGTGGGTGTTCTTGCTTCCTCCCTTGCTAGATCCAACCAGATTTCTAAATATGGTATGGCCAGGTTTCTGCAGTGGGAGTGCTCTCAGGTTGCCCACCTCGGTGTTCCTTTTAAATAGTAAATTGATATCAAATATGAGGGGTGACTGGGGAGGGGGCTGGCCTTGAAGAATGAAGAGTGTCTAGGCCCTGACAACCTTTTCTGACCACTTTCCAATCCTGTACATGTACATGTAAAAGTAAATTCTATTATGAGGATTTTTTCCTCCATTCAAGTATTAGTCTCTGGGGCTTGAACCAAGAAAACCAGGGCATGGGCTGGCACATAAATGAGTGACCTATCCAGGATAAAATGTCAAAAGCATTTAAGCAGGATTAAGATGAAAATAGTCATAGACTGAAGTATGTTGTCTATATTTAGGGGGTTTTTTTTTTTTTTTGAGGGGGAGTGCATTTCTGGGGGGTTCACCATTTGACCACTTATGCAACTTCCCTCCCACCACATACAAACACACAAGAAAATGGATCATCAAAAAAGAGATGACAAACGGAAACAGCATTTGTATGAGCTAATTTAGTGTATGGTTCAGGGTTGGCAACAATGTAAGGCCCAGGGATCACACTCATCCCATTTCACACCACCAATTCCTGACCCTCTAAAGGCTATATTTCTCCAAAAGATTGCATGAGTAACTAGAAAGTGGCTTCTAGTTTCGTGGAACAGTTTCTTTGGACCAGAAAAATGGTCTCCTCCTCCAAAATTGTCCAATACATCAAAACCTTCAAGACAATTTACACAGTGTAGCATAAATGTCTGCCAGCAGAGCTACATTAGGCAACACCTGGACTGAAAATAAGCATAGTCTAATATATGTGAATCGATAGGCAATGTGTATGACTGACAACCCAATGTACAAAGGCAATAAACATTCACAGATGCTGGCGAAACTTCAGAAAGGAACTCTTCTAGAACATGGCCACAAAGCCCGAAATCTCCACAAAAAAGTATTCACATGTTACTCTGTGGGCTTTAATGCAACCCTGCTTGTGCAGTGGTCCCACATACACAACTCTGCTTGGATACACCCATTGTTCATTGTCCAAAAACATCACTCTTCATGCATAGTGCAACTGATGCCTGCTAAAAGAATGCTAGCGAAGAAGGCCATGCTCCAGAGATAGTGGAATTGACAAAATATCAAAAGAAATGAATCAGCCCAAGAGGATGTTGGTCAGTGTGTTCAAAATGAATCCCAAGTAAGGAGGAAAAGCAGTATGGAATCAGATCTTTCAAACAGAAGTTCCATTACCAGTCACTAGACCAAATTCTTATGTTGTCTGCATAGAAACATGGTTCACAGATTCATTTTTTAAATTATGTTCCATTTCATCTAAGAACAACAAACCACTCACAATTCATTTACATGATTGTTGTTGTTGTTGTTGTTGTTGTTGTTTTGGAGGGCAGGTCCAGTTATGGGTAGATAGGTAAGTAGACAGGTAGACAGATGAGTTTCTGACTTTCCTTTTCTACATTCTTGACCCTTTCATGGATAGCAGTTTTGCATAGCGGTCTGGAGACATTCAGCTCCCTCTGGTGGCTTTTTTGCCTTAGGAAAAGCACATCCCTCCATCTGATCTGGCTCCTCTTTTTTAAACATAGGGGGTGGATTAAATGAATTAGCATCTGCTTATTTATTAAATTCTGTTTTAATTAATCAGAGATTGAGCAGTAAATGAAACACTAAATGGAAAGTAGGGGGAACGAGGAAGGGATGTCAAAGTGAGTTATAGCCCACACAGCTAATCAACCTCATTGTTTGGAAGGGTGGTTATGCTGCTAATTTTTATGATTTTTATGCTTCTGATTGGGTCAAGCTACAGAGAACATTAAAAGTCGCTTCACACTTGAAATGTGCATTTTTCCAAAGGCAAGTAGTATCATCAGAAGAGACTAAGCATGATGTTGTTTGCAGCAGGTGAGAAGAGGGAAGGAAGGAGATTCAACCCTTTATTTTCTTGCTATGAACTTAAGGAAGCAAGGAAATCTCTTTTGGCCTGATATTTGCTTTGGGGAAGGAAAATCTTCCAATGGCTCCTATGCAAACACAGGCTTCAGAGGATGACATTTATTAAGAACTAGCTGAACACGGCCACATGTCACTATGCCTTAGTCTGGTTAAATGAAAAAGAAAGAAAAGTATCTAAAATACTTAATTTCACAATGCTTGTGGGTATACAATATTTTTTGTTCTTCCATTGTCTGTGTAGCTATAGAGAATAGCTCATTCACTCAGCCAATCGTGATTCTTATAATTGGTTTGAATATTAGAAAATACTTTTTCAACCAATTCTTTTGACGTCACTAAATTACAGAAGTTATGAGGCAATTAAATTCATTCTGAGGTCAGATCAACCGGCACCTTTCCATTCCCAATTTACAGCAATTGATGTGAGAATATTTCAGCTGATCAATCGTTTGCAGCTGAACACGTATATTTGTAGTTAATTTTAATGTCTTTACGTGTTGCCACAAAATAGAGTATTTCAGGCAAGCCTTTATTTTGTCCACTGGTGTCGACCAAGGAATTAAAGGTAATGTTTGCCTGAAATCTTGTGCAAGCAATATTAATGCATTCTCAAATAGTCTGATGTTTCCATGCAGCTATTGCAATGATTGATCAAGAGCTATGCGCAATTTTTTGTGTGCCATTGAGCATTCATCCCATACAATAAGTTTGCATTTCTGCAATGATGGATGCTTTGGAAATGTTGCACATAGGAATTTCAATGAATTTCATGTTGAATGGCAATTTCAAAGCAGAATGATCAGTTCTTCCACCTGGTAGCAATGTCACAGCTATTTCGGACAATGCAAGCGCAAAGGCTATGTCATTTTGGGATCGAATTGCTGCCAGAATCAATCTAATTAGGCACATTTTACCAGTTCCTCCTGGCGCATCTAAGAAGAACTGAATTACTGATAGTCTGCATTATTTGATCGTAAATTACTTTTTGCTCAAGCGTTAGCTTAGGAATATTTGATTGCAAATACAACAAAAGATCATCTGTGTTGTAATTTTGTAATTTTGTTCACAACACAATTTTGTTTGCAACACAATTCTACATCAAATGAAGCAGCAGCAGATCAATTCAGTGGTGACATTCCCAATTGATTGATAACTTTGTTCACAATTTCTAAGCACAAATCTTCAATCATTATCAACACTTCAATGTAGATTTCTGCTGTGAAATCCAGGTTACTCACTGGTAAATGACACAGCTCAATTCCAACACAATGGCACACAAAATAATTAAATCAAAATGAAAATAAATCGAAATCTATGAAAATTCAATTTAACAATGCAATTGGAAACACTGAAATGGAATCGTAAAATCGGTAATTTGGAAATTGTAAATGGATTGTAAATCAGAAACATTGAAATGGAATCGTAAAATATTTAGCATAGTGTGTGTTGCTTTTACGTCCAACAGATGGCACTGTTTTGCAAAAAAGCATATTTTTACCTGTCACAGGTGTGACACCTATATAATAGTAGGTATATAAAAACATAAAAAACACATGTGTATGAAAATGCAACATTGTGTCAAAATTTCAAAGCAATTGGTCAAAAACCTTTGGAGAGTTAAGATTTTGAACAAACAAACATTTACATTTTTATTTATATAGATTGCAGTAAAGCAGGGAAGGGTTGAAGCCACATTCCATACCTGCTCTAAAGTCCTTACTGTTGCAATTTGCATTTAAAGATGCAAAGACACACATAAGCCCTAGTTTGGCCTTGAAAGGTATGCTTTCCTCTGATAAAGAACCACTCTCCTGCTCCCCCCCCCCCACACATTACTTCTAATCGCAAGCACCTCAATTTGCCTTCTGCTGAATAAGTAATCAGTATACTTGTTCTTCTCGCAAAGCAAGTGACTTTAGCATCACAGAAGAGATGGAAGATTTATTACTGAAGATGAAGGGAGAAGCAGCAAGCACCAATGAAATTCAAAAGGATGTTTTTACAACTCAGTGTTCCTAATCACAAAAGATTTCAAATGATTTTTAAATCAGATATCCCTATCTACAATCTTACATATATCCTTCTTGATCATCTGTAGCCCATCAGTTGTAGTTGCTAGTCTCCAGCCACATGTTCCCTCCCTCTTTCTTTTCAATCTGATTCTAGTGGTAACCAGGGTCATGAATAGGGAAGGAAAATGAACTCACAATCACAAGTGTGTGTGTGTGCAATTGATTTTCAGACATATTGGGGCTTATGCAACATTAAACCGGCTAGAAAGTCAACAAAAGATGTTAATGCATCTTAACAGCAACATTGTTCTACCTTCCATCCAGGTTAATATTGGGTTAACCTAAACGTCATCTGATAATAAATCTGCTTTTGTGGGTTTATTTCACTTTAAATCCCATTTTTACATGGAATTCCTCCTGTGTAATAATTTCCTAAGGTTCTGAGAGACCAGGGTCTGATTCTCTGCTCAAACATGGAAACCAATTGTATGATCTCGGTCGAGCCACATACTCTCAGCCTTAGCAAAGGCAATGGCAAACTTCTTTTGAATCATTCTTGCAGAGAAAACTCTATAATAGGGTTGCCATAAGTCACAACTGATGTCAAGGCACTAATTGACTCCAGCATTATTATTTTTTTCAATTTCCCATCATCACAAGGAACCTGAGATCATCAGATTCTTTTTATTTGTTTTAAAATTATGCACAAGCAAATATATAAGTCTAAAACTATGTATATTTTAAAACTGCATGCACATAGGCTTTAGGCAGTGGGGAAAGCGCATGAAAATGTGTCCATTAAGAAAAAAATTGTTGCTGCATTAAGAAATGTTCATACTAGAATAAATACACAATTTTGTGGCAGTGGGGAGAGAAAAAGAAAAAAAATCTTGCTTGTCAGTTTGAAACAAGAATTCTGACTAGGTTATCAAACATACCAAGAAAATAAAACACAAAGATTTCCACAAACCTAGCAATGAAGAACAATCAAATCAACTTTGGTTTGTGGTAACCAAATGAATGAAAAACCTCCAAGTTTCCCTATCATCAACCACCCTGTTTAAGACTCAGAGTCATAGCTTCCTTGATTGAATCTACTGTATATACTCATGTATAAATCTAGAAATTTAGGTCAAAAAATTCACCCAAAAAACCTGAGTCGACTTATCCACGGGTCATTGTAAGTACTGCATCTTAACTCTTATTTAAAAGAAGGAACCATACCTGGTTAAAAGCAAGAGTATAATCTGTCCTGGAACCACTGACCCCCTTTACTCTCTCATCCATCCAGTCTTAAGAATAAGCACAAAGAGTTATGTCTGATGGACTTTTGGAAGTTTTTTGACATTGTTTTGCTTTGCTTCATCCTTTAGATCCTTTCCTATATGCTCCTAAATTTTACCCTTGACTTATCCACGGGTCATAGCAAAATACATAATTTTGCCCCCAAAATTGGCCCTCAACTTATACATGAGGTCAACTTATAGTTGAGTATATACGGTAATCATCTGGAATGTGATCTTTCTCTTTTCCTGCTTCCTTCTACCTTACAGCATTTATGGTCTTTTCTATAGCATTATTGTCTTTTCATTATATAGCCAAAGTATGACCACTGCAGTTTAGTCCTTATTGGAAAAAATCTCACATTTAGTAAGATTCTAAATATGGCTGGCTAGGTCAGTGCAACTTGATGGCATTGCAAAAATTCTTTGACCAGTTTGAGAGATTTTGCCATGAGATGAAGCCTCTTTCACCCAACACAGTTTGTAGCACTTTGATGTCACTTTAACTGCCATTGCTTTATCCTATGAGAATCAGGGATTTGTAATTTGGTGAGGTACATAGACTTGTCTGCCAGGCAGCTCTAGTGCCTCACTAAACTACAAATGCCAGGATTCTGTAGGATGCAGCCATGGCAGTTTAAGTGATGTTAAAGTGTTAACTGTGCAATATGAAAACAAAATTTTATTCATGGTTTCCACAGTTTGCACAAAACAGCTGTCCTTTGAAAACTAAACCCAAATAATAGGTTGATTGATCACAAAGACAGGTGCAAGCCAGGCAATCTTAACTGCCTTTATTAGTCCAAAGCAACTATTTTTGTATTTTTCCATTTTCTGCCTTTTACAAAATATGCAAAATTTAGTTGTGAAAAAGTGCAAACTCTTCCTAAGAGCAATTATGGAGTGGGGAGAGGACTTGGCCTTTCCCTGTGATTTTTATTTTCTATTTTTCTCATTTACTAACCATACTCAGTTTTATGTCCCTACCTTTGCTCTTGAAAAATAAAAAGCAGGGAATAATGCAGGGCAGATGTTCCTTTAATAGCAACGAAAGGACAGGATGCACCATGCTGATCATATTTACAGCATCACCCTGGGATTTCACCTTGACTGTCCAGCTTTCAGCTATGGTGCAAATAGCTGGAGGGGGGTGGTAAACAGGTGCAAAGTATTACATTTGCCATCTCTATGGTCTCCCATCAATAGGTTCCCTGCTTCTCACCATTTGCAGCACCTGCTCAGTATTTAACTGAGTGCTGAAAATGTATCAGTCTTGCAAATGCAAGCAAAAAGGATTGAAAAGAGAAAGAGAAATGCAGAAGCCATTATTTATGGAGAGTTCCTTAGGGTCAAGGGAATGGGAATGAGAATGAGAGTGGGATGAAGGAGGGTGAACTCCTCAAAAAGACACCCTCATTTCTTAAATAACATATTTGGTCCTATCTACTCAGCCATATTCTCTGTCACACATTCCTCATTTCAGCTTGGCCAACCACAGTACTTGACAGATTGAGATTGCTTCACTGAAGACTCTATCATATACTGTGTGTTATTAATTCTGGCCTGATGCACTCTCTCAGGGCTTTGCATCACAAACTTGCTGCATTCTCTTTCATGTGGGCATTTGAAGAAGGTTCTCCCTGTTATACTCTGTGCAAAATGCAGAAGGCAGCCTGAAGGGGAAGACAGTTGGAGGTGTAAACAAAACCATGGCGCTTTTGTTTTGTTTTGTTTTGTTTTGTTTTGTCAGGTTGCAGGAGAAAATATTGTTTTAGCTTAAATGGCACATGAGCTGTGATGGGATGCTCATCTGACGGAGCATGCTGCTGTGTACAGTGAGAACTAATTTCAGTCATGACATCCCTTAAACAAACTGGGCAGAAAGAGGTGTGCCCCTGCTTGGAATTTACTTAGCTGTCAAGAAAGGCAATTACCCAAACTCTAAGCCATGTGTTCAATTGTGAAAGAGCCTATATACAGCTGCTGCTGTTGTAAGGCACACTGAGCAGTCTTTAAGCTGTAGTCCTGTTGAAAATAGCTCCAGATGACATAGGATGCTTGGTGCACAATGAAACCAAGGATTGCCTATGGTTCAGTGTTCTCAATAGGAACACCATCACAGCATTCACTGGTGCCAGATTTTCCCTGTTCTAAAGGAGAAACAGTATCCTCAAGATGCTGGACTGCATTATCTCAACAGAATCTGTGATGGGAGAAGGAGTTTCTGTCTTCAACCCTTACAGATATTTATATGTACATTGTAAAAAGGAGGGAGGGAGGGTGGAAAAAAGAGATGTGGCAGCACCTTTAAGATTATTTTTTTAACTTGCATGAGCTTCCATGGATATAAACCCACTTCTTTGGATGCAGTGCTGAGCGTACTGTGTTACCACTGAATGTGAAAGAATTGCAAATAAATAGGGGAGAAAGAGGGTATTTTATTTATATATAAGCATATAAGTGGCTTTAAAGTGTCTTGTAGAAAATAATTGTTCCTTTACATATTATTTTCTGTCCCAAATCTGCTAGCACGACAAAAAGTGATGATGGAGGAGGAGGAAGTGGTTCTTCAAATAACTGAATCAAGAAGAACACTTGATCAGCTAAAAAGCATGCAGGATGAATTCTCTTTAATTTATGCACCACTAGTTGCCAATGACCATGACCATGTTATTCAGGACAAACATGGTTGTTAGGGAAGATCTCACACTGTCAGTTATGCTGAGTTTCTTCCCATCCTTGTTTCATACAGTATTGCAGGACTCTGTGTTTTCTTCCTTCTCTGTAATTTTTGATGAGACTCAACCATCTTAACAAAAGTAGAATTTTCATACTTTCCAAGACTTGCTATGAGAAAATGTTCACCTCACTTCAAACATGTACACATTGGGAAGGCTTACAGGGCCTTTTGGTGTGACAAAGTACATACCAATCAATGCACTTATTTCAAAATGAGAACTCAGAGCTCATCAGAGATTTGCACAAATTTACACTACAGGAAGAAAGCACATAGTGTTGTAACCAGATATGAAACAATGATAAGAAGAAAGTGGACTGCAAGCTTCACCAATGTGTGAAAGCTTGACATGAGGTGATTTTTTTTAATGTATCTTGGATAGTATGAAAATTCTACTTTTGTTGAAACTGTCAAGTCCAACAATGGGGGAAAGCAGACTGGCAGCAAGAGACGGCTTGGGAGTGGCATAGGAGTGTGGCAACCACATGCCACTTGTCCCAACTCTGCCCTGTAGCCAGAGTCATGCCACCCACCCAACTAGACGGCAGGTGGCATGGGAACGCTCCTGCAGCACAGCAGTTAGAAGCTGCATGCTGCAGAAGCAGAGAAGAGCCACAATGGTGGCAAAAGGGGGTCATTTTACCACTTCTTTTTGCACCAGAAAAATGTTGGATCTGGGCTGCAACATATGGTTGATGTGGCCCCAATCTGGTGCTCAAAGGGGCAGCATTAAGCTGTGCCTTTAAAGCCATCTGTTTTGCCCCAAATAAACAAACAAATAGGTTCATTTATATACTGCTTCATATACTGAACTAGCAGTGTCTAAGCAGTTTACAACTGTAAGCTAATTGCCCCAACAAACTGGGCACTCATTTTAGTGACCTCGGAAGGATGCAAACTTGAGTCAAGCTTGATTCCTGGCTAGTATTAAACTCACAACCTTTTGGTTTTGAGGAAGTGGTTGGGCGCAGTACAGGCATTTAACCACTGTGCCACCAGGTCTCCTACCCCATGAATTATGGGGTCACCATAAGTTGATAGGCCTCTTGAGGATACACAGACAGAGACACGATTTGTGACATGGTGCAAGTCTACTAGATGCTTCTTACTCAGCCTGGAGTTTCAGTTTGTTTTTACAAGAGTCAGCCCTGGTTAGTATTGGGCTATATTGTATTACTAAAAAAAGTTTGAAAGTTCCTTCATATTTGCATGTTGAAAAAACTTGGATGGAAAAAATTGGATGGAAGACAAATCAAAACTGAAACATATCCCCATAAACACACATCCTTATATTCTATTATTAAGCAACTGAAACTATTCACAGCACATCCTCCCAGTTCTCTTCAGATACTTGCCATCTGTGCTTACCTTCGCCCTCTGGAATGAGCATTCCACTCTCGGGAGATTTCCTGAGCAGCAATGAACTGTGGGACCTCTGCCCCCTTTCTTATTTTAGCAACATCTAGGTGGCCTCTGGAGAGCAACCAGCATGAAGCTGCATAATAGGGCCCCATGGGAAACCAAGAGGGAGAAAATGCATCACAGCACATAATAAGTGACCTACCTGAAGCAGAGGAAGGAGCATTAAAAGCATTCTCTCTAGAGAGAAATAACCAAATTGAACCAATTTTTTAAAAATCCTCTTGGAATTTTCTAGTTACAAATAACTGAGAGGACAGATGTGGCTAACAGGTTGCATGTTGCCTATGCCTGATCTGAATAAACAAGCCATTTAAATGTGGGCTTATCCAAATTCTCAGAGATGATTTCACTTTGCCCAAGTATTTTCAATGGTCCACGGCATTAAGCATAGCATATGGTTCAACTATCAATTGTATGTTCTATTTATTTAAATTGTGAAGATGTTGTCAGTCTCCATGTTGGAATTGAATCAGCAAGTCTTGGAGTTGCTACATACAGATGAGTTTGCTATGTGTCTCACAGAGGATATTCACTAGTATATTTACCAGAAATTTCAGCATCTTTCTCTTTCCAACAAATCCCTTTTGGAATCTGACATAGTTGCACATTAACATATATAGCAGAAGCAGAACAAGCACTGGTTATTGAAGAGTGACCCTCATAAAGATAGTTCCAAGAGGAAGCTTTTGGAAATAGGGTGTACATTAGATGGCAGGGATGGAGCAAAATCAAATTAATTAGCCTTCTATTCAGCCAACTCCTTGCAAAACATGTGCACTGAGAGAAAGATCCTAACATCCTAACCATCAAAGTATACATTAAACTCTTACCTATTAAGAAATGCTGTTAAAGACCATCACTAATATTGTATAATCCATTACCTAGACTTGAGCCATGCAATTGTTTTCTCTTTTTCTCTCCTTCCTTCACTCACTCTTTCTCTTCCCCACAATAATAATTATTGTTATTATTTTATTGTAAAGTAATAGCTTTGAAAGGCCATTCACCTTGATAGATTACAAGACTCCCTTAAATGTCAATTGGTAATAATTATGCCATAAAAAGAACAATAAATGTTATTGGTTTAAACCCACAGTGCCATTCTATTAATATTTCTAATTTATAGGCTCATTGGGACATTTACAAAGACAGTGGAGGTAGTAAATCCCAAAGGAAGGTGAATGAGCTGCCTGGTAGATTGTCCTCAGCTGCTAAACTGGGGAAAGGTCAGTAAACCTCACCGTGCATAGAGCATAGTGTCTGATAGGACACAGCATTATGGTTTTCCAAATGTGTTTTGCCTTTTTGAGTTGACTACAGTTGAAAAGACAATAATACTTGGTAAGGCAGAAGGCACAGGAAAAGTGGAAGAGTGCATTATAGATGAACAAACTCAATTAAGGAAGCCATAGCCTGAACTGTTGATGACAGGGTGATTTGGAAGTGTCTCCTTCATATTGCTACTATACGTTAAAGTTGATTTGACAGCAGTTAACAGCAACAAAGCATAAAATTTCACAACTGAAACTTCTAATGTCTTAGGGGCTATACAGACAGGCAGCTAAACGCCATCCCTGTTTGCCCTGGATCATTGCCGCAGTAACCACACACCACGGCAACAATCCGCTCCTTCTTGGGAGCAAAAAGGAGCTGCTCTAAGGGGCACCATAGTGTTGCTCGCGCACCATGATATGCTGTAAAGTGTCGTTTGGGTGCTGTGCTGCCTGTGCACCATAATGGTGCACCCCATATGGATGGGCACACACCATAATGGCACATGTGCAGCAGAACTAGGGCTCAGAGCATGTGAATGCACTGTCCTAGTTCAGCCCTTGTTCACCTGCAGGCCAGCACAAAGTGCCAGTATGTACAGGCCCTTATTCACAAAAAGCAGCCGGTAGAGCTGGTGTTGTTCCCTCTTTCTTTTTGCAAAACAGCCTTTTGATTGTGGGAGATAAGTCATGGAAATTTTCACATTCCATATTTTGACCCTCACAGAGGCGGGTCTCTTTATACTTAGAGCCATTGAAGCTACAGCATTTAGACAACAACTCCACTTTTAACAGTTAATTATAAAAACCTCCCAGTTGATCAAAATTGTATTTCCCAATCACATGGATAATACAATTTTGGTTTTTAAAAAAGTACATTTTTGTATAAAAATGATAGGTGGCAACACCTTTTTAGAGTTGGGAATGCCTCTCATGTAATGAGGCCTACTGCAAGGTATTTTCATCAATTCAGTATCAAACTAGCTATAAATTGGGAAATATATATTTGCTAAAGTTAGCTTGTTTCCCCAATAGTATTTCCTCAGAGATACATGGCTGCATAATCAGATTTACAAATTTAAACCTCTTTTTTTCCTTTCCAGTGGTGAACCACAAATCAAGCATGCTAAATACAAGGTATATGCATGAGGAAAATCACATGCAATGATAAACATGTTTCACCACTTTTTTCTGCAAAAAAGTGATAAACTTATTATCTGGTTTCTGATGCTCAGAACAAAGAAATTATGCCACCTCCAGAACTATTTTCTCATTTGCATATTTATGAAAATCATCAACAACAACTCAAACTCATCTAATAATCAGTACTAATAACTTGGCAGCTGAACTGCTAACATTGCATCTTCCTACCATCTTTGACCACAAGGCAAGAAGATTTTGACTTATGTCACCTCATGACTCAAAGTTCCTGAAGTGAGTGGCTTGGTGGGATGTGAGTGTGATCTGGCTGCGACATTGAGTGGCTTGATGGAGAAGCTGAAGCCTAAAGCAAAAAGCAGTATTTTCTTGACTGGGCTGAGGCAAAAGAATTGACTCAAGAATGTATATACTCAGGCTAATCAATCCAGAGCCTTTACATACCACAGACATCACTGTTATATATTTTTGGATTATTGACTACATATGGCAAGTCAGTAAAATTTTTCTAGTGTCTTTGTAATTAAAAAATTTAAAAAAAAAACCAAACTTGCCCCCACCTTGTGGGCTTAAGTTGTGGGAAACAGTTGACAAGAAAAATAAATAAACAGCTCTCTCAGAAAGTGAAGTTGAGCCTTCAGCAAAGTGAAATAATGGGGGCGGACTTGTGCTGTTTGATTTGCGGGAAAATTGTTGAATTATAACTGTGTCCTTATTTCTCATAGATGGCCAGTTGGAGAGTATCACACTATCAATAACAGATGAAATGAACCTAGTTTCGTTTAAGCACTTGTTAACATGAAACATTTGTATGTTACATCCAACATCTGGTTATACATGGGATGGAATTTAGAGCTAAATGTAAATAGCTTATCAATATTGTTCACCCGCTTTATGGGCAAAGAAACAGGGTGGCTGAGAAATTTGACTGAGTGTCTCCAGGGAAAAGTTATTTTGGGAATGTAGCCCCCCAGCATCCACCAATCAGTGGCTGCATCTGCATCTGCAGAATTAATGCAGTTTGACACTGCTTGAACTGCCATGGCTCTTTATGCAATTCTGAGATTTGTAGTTTTCTCAGATATTTTGCCACCTCTGTCAGGGAGGTCTGGAATCTACTGATCCCAAGATTCTACAGGATGTAGCCATGACAGTTAAAGCAGTGTCAAACTGCATTAATTCTGCAGTGTGGCAGCAGCCAACATGATCACTTGCCATGCTGGCTTGGGCCTTCTACAATTTGTAAACAAAAAAAATAAACAAAGATCTTCTCTTCCAAGATCTGCACATATTCCCTATTTTTCTCTGGGGTGAAGATTGCAGTTAGCAGTACCAATATCACAGCTTCTTTTTCTATTCCCAAGTTTGTTGTTTCAGTTTTTACTATTGCAGAAAGTAGCGTAAACACCTACTGTGAGGGCAGTGTGGTACATACAGTACTTGATTATTCAGCCTTTATTTTATTCTGTGGGATAGGATGTGGGGGAACAGGAGCTCCTTCACAAGAGATGGAGACTATTTGGTGAAAATGCTGTGCAATTGACTTTTTCTACAGTGATAAAAATACAAACATCTTTGAGACTATGCAGCTCAGAAAATGTGAAAATGTGACCTGATTCACTGTGAAATGTGGCATGACTCACTGTGGTTTCCATTTTGAAAATCTGCTGTTGAAAAACAACCTTGTGTTCATGGTTTGTTTTTTGTAATTTCTTGGACAAAGAATTAGAGCCCACTTGAACCATTTGGCCCACAAGGACTTTAGAAGAAAAACTGGCCTCAGCTCTGTTTGAACAAAGCAATGGTATTTCACCATAAAGACAAAAACTGCAGCCCTCAGTTGGCAATTTAAAAAAAACTGAGGATATTGCTATTGTCTGGTTGTTGAACACAGTATGAAAAATAAAAAGGGTCTGTGGAGATGCAGAACTTGGCTGACTCTCCCATAGCCTGACAGCCTTGAGAATTGGCAGGTCTTGTTTTCCTAACACTAGATCCTCAACATTTTATTCAATTTATACACTATTAAGTTCAGAGTTTGGGAAAGTGACTACTTCAGACTTTTGCTTCCAGAAACATGATAGCGATTGTGATGGCTAGCGAATTCTGAGAGCCGTAGTCCCAAAAATAAAATTTCCAAGCTCCGATGAAGCTAAGCATTTTTCTGTTTTCAGTGCTACAGAAGAGCAACAGTGGAACTCTGGGGAGGAAAGGATTCTCTCTCTCTCTTCCCCCCCCCCCCTTTAACATAATATAGATCATCCAGACACTAGCTAATTGTAATAGACAGCTCTTCTTTTATGAATCCTTTAGGGCAGGCTATGCAACTATCCACAATATTTCTGAGACAGCAAAAGAAAAATAAAAGAGATCATTCTATCCCTGGAGGCCTTACAGTCATTCTTAAATAACCTTAGAAACCTATCCAAAACTGCTCGAGTTCCTTTTTTACAATACAGTCAACCATCCACATTTGCAGCTTTGACTTTTGTGGGATTTGATTATTCGTGGATTTGATTAATATGTTCTCTCTAGGAGACTCTAGGTCCTCCAGCATGACTTTTTGGCCAAAACCTGCATTGGAGGACCTAGAGGTTGCTAGAGATAATATTTCTTTAGACATTTGTAGGTTCTCCAGCACAATTTTATGGTCACCTTCCAGTAGATGTTGATCACAGGTTTGTGCTAGAGGACCTAGAAATTCCTAGAGAGGTATTATCTTGAGTTAAAAAAAATATATATAGTGTTTTTATTTATATTTTTCCCATTTTCACAGGGGTCCTGCATCCCTAATTCCAGTGAAAGTGGAGGGTCCACTGTATTCACAAGTTTATAGAATCATAGAATTGAGGAAGAGGATCATAGAATAGAGGAAGAGACACAAGGACTATCCATTCCAACCTCCAACAAGCAGTTATACTATTGCTGTAAGAGGTATAAGCCATAATCATTATTAAATTGTCCTTCTGGATGGATGTCACATATCTTCAGCATCCTTGTATGCATTCATTCCACTGCCAATCTTCTCAAGTTAAATGGGATGTTCTGGAAGATTTCGATCACAACTTGGAACCACTGGCCAATATCAGCTACTAAATATACAGTACTTAACCAAGTAGTGTCTGCAGGCCCACCCAACCAGTCTGGCCCTACCAAGCAGCAGCCACTGTGAGTAACAGAGATCAGTTCTCCTGTTGATTGGAATGCAATAGACTGACATTTCCACCCCACTCCAACCAGCAATTTCCAGTCTGATGATCAAAAGCAGAATCCCTGTTTCAATTTCCTCTTGTACCAGAGACTGCTGGTGGAAGAGTGGGTGGAAACATTAATTTGCTGCATCCCAATGAATAGAAGAATAGACTTCTATCTCTCACAGCAGCTGCTGCCTGATAAAGCAAGACTAGGGGTCACTAAATATTCCCTAAACTGTTGCCATAATTGTGCATACTAATCAATTGTGGATTTCTAACTCTAGGTTACACATTCATAACTGTGACTATGAATTCCAGCCTTTTTTTTTAACTTCCTTTATAAACATAGAATCAAGTGAACTGATACTAAATATGTAACATTTCCAATTTCCTGTATCTGAAGATGGGTCACTTTGTCTCAGTAAGGACTGAAACAAAAGGAAGCACTATAGACATGAAAGGAAACACCGACACATCAGTATTAGGGCTTAGGTTATATGGTCATTCTCCTTGGCCTTTTGCAACAGGTCAAGTATCATAAAAGGGTGAAAGCAAATAGCTGCTACAAAAGAGAGTAAATCCAGGTTATAGGTCATGTATGTGCATTGGGGGGTGGGGAGAGAATCTTCCTCATCTCTCCACATGTCAATATTCTCTTGTCAATGAAAATATAGCCACTCTGAATGACAACTTTACAGTGCTTCAGTTGAGAACTACCAGCCTGCAACTGCAAGCATCTTTTACTTCTAAGGTTGCCAGATATTAAAACCCTGTCCTGAGTCACTAGTTTCCATGAGTCAGGTCTGGATGAGAGGCAAAAGTTCCAGCTATGCAGTTTTCACTGGGTCAGCTCTGAATGTACAAATCCTCAGCCAAAAGGCCACATGTCTGTGTTCTTTCTTTCTTTCTTTCTTTCTTTCTCTTTCCCTTTCTTTCTTCTTTCTTTCTTATTTTACTTTACTTAAACACAAGGTTCTGTACTTTTTTAGCTGGACTTGCAGCTTGCTGCTCTTTGCAAATTTTAATTTATTTATTTTATTTTATTTCAATCTTGATTTTGTGCAATTTGTATGCTATTTTTCTTTTACTATTGCAATAAATATCAGTTTTCTTATGTAAATGAGAAGGAATAATCCCCTCATGGTCTTGGGACAGCCTCTTTTGGTACGATTTGTGTTTTACTTTCCAGACAGGAAAATACTGTATGTTCTGTGGGTGTCTGGATTTCTGTTTGAATAAGTTGTGACCAATTGTAATTGTGGCTTAATACATAATACTTAATGCATAATCCTGACATGGCAACCCTGGAAGATGATGTGTGGTCAGAACTCAACCACACAAATAATCTTAAAAGTAACATTCCTGAGTTCTGATACATCACCTCATTATCACATTGACAGGATCTTAATACAATGCTTTTGAATGGCATTGCTTCACACAACCTACTGCAAGTCTTCAGAGGTGAAATATGCAATTAATATATTGCAAGTGTCCTTCAAGAATACTGTAAAATTACAGATATCAGATCTGGTATTCTGGTTTACTGCATGAACAAGCTTTCAGACCAGAACATTGGGAAATTGACTTGTATGGTGGTCTGTGTCATTCCTAATAATTTTTAAATAACAGCTATCAGCTGTTGTTTGATTTGCTAGTGTTTGCTTTGGTTGTTTTAATTAAATTATATATTTTTATTTGAAATAGACCTCATGGGCTAAAAGGCATGTTAAAACAACAACAATATTAACATTTATCAGAGGATAACAGAGTTTGGGGGGGGGGGGAGATTCTATAAATACAGTGTATGGAGGTGGCCTTTGAGTAAATATGTGTAGGCCTTGATTTTTAATGTGATACAAGTTGAAATGCTAGCTCACCCATAAAGGTACAAGTGAAGTTGTCTGTGAAGAACTGATAACCAAATTAGAGCTGATACCTTTTGGCCCATGAGGTTTATAAACCCCTTCATTCAGTAGTGCTTCCTTTGTGAGAAATATATCCAATTCATTGTTTAATGAAGAGGGCTGTGACTTACTGGTAGAGTAGCTGCTTTGAATACAGAAGGCCCTGGGTTCAGTCCCTCACTGAAGCTAGAAAAATCTCCTGCACAAAACCCTGGAGAGCTACTACCCATCAGTATAGGCCATGAGCAGGTGAAGTGTAGCCTGTGGGCTGAATTTGGCCCCAGGATTATTTTGGGTCCACCTAAGAAAAATGTTATTTGATCCAATATGCCCTCTAGGCTGGAGGTGATCAATTTCTCAACATTGTCTTCTCCTCAGACTATTTAAGGTTCAAAAAAGGCCCTTTTCTAGTAGAAGGTTGACTTACAGGTCATGTCCTGTTGGAAGAAAAGTCAATCCTTGGTCCTAAATCACCCCAGAGATCACTATAAACATGGAGAAATTGCTTCCAAAAATGTCTATCAAAGCTTTGGGAACAACAACAACAAAATTAAATTATTGGGTAGATAGCCCTCCAAGGTTCCCTGGGGAGCCAATGCAAACCTCTAACTTTGACAGTTGTCCACCTCACTGTTGACAATACTGTGCTAGATGAGCCAATGTTCTGACTCAATACAGGTTAAGAATCCTTTATATGGAAATCCAAAATCCAAAGTACTCCAAAAACCAGATATGTCCACATGGATGAATGGGAAAATTATATCTTTGCTTTCTGATAGTTCAGCGTACCCAAACATTGTTTCAAATTTTTTTAAAAAATCTTTTATGTAAAATTGTATGTGTATAAGGTGTGTATGAAACATAAATGAATTTCATATTTATACTTAGGATCGATCTCTAACATATCTCTTGATACATATGCAAGTATTCCAAAATCTGAAAAATATAAAATCCAAAACACTTTTGGCCCCAAGCAATTTGGATAGGAGATACTCAATCTGTATATGACAAATTCCTAAATTGTTATGCATAGACATGTACAAGACTGCACTGTCAACCTGCAATTCTGCACACACCTACCTGTGAATGAGGTCTACTAAACACAATAGGAATTAACACTGAGTAAACATGCCAAGGGATTATATTCATTAGATTACAATACAACACTGTCTGACTGTAATATATTGATGTTCCACCATCCTTTCTTTCCCTGAGCAGCTACTTCTCCAGTCCTTGGAAAAAAACAAATGTCTTTCATCTTATCAGGTGCATTTTATTGCCACCTGGTTACACAGTAATTTCAGCCTCAGCTTTACAAAGGATCATATGATTGCATATGAGCTCAACAATTGTCAGGTTAATTGGACAAACAAAGAACGGTTTGTCAGTATGATTGCAGACGAAAGGCAGCAAAAAATGGGCAGTCAAACAAGCCAAGAAAAAGGGAATGAAGAAAGTAGCATTTAAAGGTGAGGGAAAAGCTTAGGAGAGTTTAATTTAATTTTATGTTTTGCTAAAGGTGATTTGGTTTGGTTTGCCTTTTACAATACATCCATATTTAAGTTAAAAGGAACATCAGTGGAAAGAAGAAAAGGTTGACCTTCAAAGTCCTTGCCAGTGGAATGAAGTTGAAATGGGGGGGGGGTCTAACCTTTGGAATATTTCTTAACCAGATTAAGGAAAAAAACACCCAAACAGACAGAAACCTAATTCTAGATTTTCATTTTCATTTTATTTTTTGGTTTGTTTGTTTCCATTGCCATTTGGTGAAAAGCTGTTTGTAAGGCAAACACTTGAGGTCTTTTACAGGGTTCTGAAATTTACAGATTTAAGAAAAGCTGCAAGGAACTGCAGAAAAAGATAATCATGATGGGTCCAAGAAACTTCTTTCTTTCTGCTCAAGAATTCCCAATGCCTTCTAGAACAAACATGAAAAATATTATTTGAGTGGGTTGTTTGCTCAATCCCATCTTTCCTATTGTCCAACAAAAACATTCTGGGACTTATAGGCAAGTCTAATCAAAATCTAAGAAAGAAAAGTAACAATCTGGATGTTCACATACTGTATGTTATCAAGTAACTGTTTAATTATACTTTTTAGTAAGATCATGTAACTGCTGAAAATACTTATCCTCTTGGAACTATGGAGACACTGGATGTATGAAAATCTTTAAATTTTAAACTTGGGGTGACATTGTTCTGGGATGGGTGAGATCACAATGCTATTTTTATTTAGGTAGTCCTATAGTTGTTTATGAGGCAACATCATTGTAAACCTGGTAGTAATATCTCATGCAAAGTGAAAGTGAACTTTATTCTTCCTCCTTTCCTTGAAGGCATCTACAAGAAAACTAGCAACTCTTTGACTTTTCCTGCATAAACTGAATGGCAGAAAGAGTGAGAGTATGTTTTGCTTACTGTGATTTGATGCTGAGTTTGCTGTCCTCATGATGGAATAAAGATGAACAACTCAAAGGAATGTAGCAAGCAGGAGAAGCCAGTATTGTCTTTTTCTATTGAAGAGATCTTAAAAAAACCATCCACTGAAGTTTGCCTACACGACACAATGATCTGCGGTAACCAAGCTGAAACTGCTGAAATCCTGAGATTGGAACCAGTTATGGGAATGTGTAAGGGTAAGTAAGCACTTTCTAGTTTATGAAACTTTTATGAGCCTATGTCCCTTGATTCTAGGTTTTGATATTTTAAAAGGCTCACATCCTCATATCTTACCTGCTTAAAACAGATATCTGATGAATATTTCAATATAATTCACAATATCTGAGCAATCAACTTTATTTTATTTATAACATATAACATATATCCTTCACATGCCAATATAGAGGTAAATCTCACTGAGTTCAGTTTCACAATTGCAGCCTAAAAGAATTCACTTTTGTCAGAGGTAAAAGTCCGGTTCTTCTCTAATACCAGTACTGAGTTTGGTGATACTACATTTTTTTTAATGAAAAGAAGTGTACCATTAACAAAATCCCACAAAAACAGGTGCACTTTTTTATAATATAGAAGTGCTTATAATATAGTATAGTATACTATAGTAGTAACCCCCTTTCCGTCATCATCATCATCATCATCATTATTATTACCATCACATCTTTTCCCCAAAACTGGGAATGAAGGCACCTAACTAGAATTAAAATGAACACAGATAAAAGTACAAAGACATAAATAAGAGCTCACCAAAAAAAGTTATTATTAAAATGCAGTTAGACTATCTATTGAATTAAAGCCAATTAAAATATGTCCATAAAAGACAAACAATATAAGTCAGTAAAACAGCTCACTATTTAAAGTCCTTGAAGTCCATCCTTAAAAGCCTGTTGGAATAAAATAGTTTTCAGTTGTTGATGGAAGTGCGGCAAGGAGAGAGCCAGCCTAGCCTCCAAAGGAATGGAGTTTCAAACCCTGAGAGGAAGCCCTGCCTCATGATCCCATCAGATATGCTTGTGAAAGTTGTGGGGCCGAGGGAAGAGCTTCCCCTGAAGATTTTAGCTTATGTAGGTAGAGATGGTTGTACTATTAATCCATATATATATATATATATATATATATATATAATAGGACATGAAAGAGAAATCAGGGTTTGAAAAAAATAATTTTTTGAATTACAGTTCCAAGAATCCTTCAACTGGGATGGCCTATGACCATGCTAGCTAAGGGATTCTGACAGCTGTACGAGTTCAAGCAAATGATTCTTCCAAGCTCTGGTAGAAATAATTGTCTTTGAAACACATGCCCTCCTGGAAATCTTCATATTCTCTATCCTGACAGAAAAGAATAAAGAATTCTCCCTGTTGTATGAGACCAGTTTGCACTTCAGTAGGTCTTTGTTCAGAAAAACACATCATTTTGCTGCAAAGAAAATGTGTTTTCGGCATTAAAATCCTGTTTCCTGCCCTGGAAAGAATATTTTGTGTACAAAATATTTCCTGCCCACGCATTACAGTTCCTGCTTTTGAGCAACTCCTTTTGTGTTCAGACTGAAACCCAGAATGATTTTGTTATGCCAATGATATGATAGCCAACAGCTGTCATTTTTGCTCAGGAAACATATCTGAATCTTTTAAAAATTCAAAATCTATGTCTTTTTCCTAGGCTCCAGTTCATTCAAACATCCAAGATTCCATTAAATAAGGGCCTGATTGCAATTTGGTTTGAATCAGTTCAAATGACTCTGGTTCCCATTTTAATCAAATCGCTGAAGCAATTCAGTGAGGAGGGGCCATGAACCAGACCCATTTAACATGTGTTTGTTTGTTTTTTGTTTGTTTGTGGTTTTTTTTTTTGGACACTAATTTTTTCCATGTCTTTTTCGATAAATCAATTCTGTGCAAGTGTGAACCAGATGCGGATCAGAATTGATTCAAATTTGCCCTTCGGCCAGCTGGAGTGGGTCCATTTTGAACTGATTCATGCATGAATGTGAACCACAAGTGGATTATTTTAGGGTGGGAATGCAATTGGAGCAAATGTAGTAGGAACCATGCTCCGCTGTCGAATCGATCCATCGATTTGGGTAGCACACCAATTTGTCTGTAAGTGGGAATGAGGCCAAGTATACAGACCCTGATAATTTGAGATCTGTCCACCCCAATCATGCAGCAGATATCAGCAAAGAGCTTTAGAAGCCTCTTTTAGAGATGTTTAAGCAGAAACTGGATTGCTATCTGTCAAGAGTGCCTCAGTTATATATTTCTGCATGACACAGAGATTGGACTCGATGGCCCTGGTGGTCTCCTCCTATTCCATGATTCTAGAATTCTAGGATTCCAGGAAACAGGTATAGATCATTGAAAGTATTGTGATAGGTCTTTGATATGGATGGAAAAGACCCCTGTCACAAACTCTGTAGAGCCCCTTCTAGTCAGTGTTAACAGCTAGATATTGAATACACAGGCTCTGTCTGTTATGTTAGCAGATGTAAGGGTTTTCTAACTAAACAAGCCATAAATCTCTCCTTTTGTAAAGAAATCAAACATGAGATCAGGAAATTCCATCAGATAAGTAAAGCCTGAGCTGCTGATAAATAGAGTGAGGACTCCTCAGGCCACAAGATGAAGGTCTTCTGCATCTGTCATGTGTAAAAAGAACACTATTACTGTTTAGGTTGGCATCAGACACATTTTAAATGGGAATCATATTTTGCACTGAAGCCCATCATTAAAACATAATCCTAATCAATATTTCCAGACTTTCACTTATAAAATATTTAAAGCAACAATGCTTTTTTAAAAAACGTTCTGGCATCTGTATTTTGTTAACATTATTTTCCCCCAACTTCTGAAATTCTGAAGCAAACTGGGGAGGTGACAGGTAATTGTAAAATAGGCCATAGAAACTAACACACTATGAATCTTTTAAATAACAGTTTGCTCAAATCCTCATTCTTCTCTGCCCTTTTGCTTTGTTCATGGCTTATTTAGTGGCTACATTTGTATGCCACCTTTCTGCTCAAATACTCAAGATGGTTTGCAGTTTTGAAATACTGAAAAGCTTTTCTTATGAGAAGCCCTGGTGGTGCAGTGGTTAAGTGCCTGTACTGCAGCCACTCACTCAAAACTATAAGGTTGTGAGTTCAAGACCAGCAAAAGGGCTCAAGCTCAACTCAGGCTTGCATCCTTCCAAGGCCACTAAAATGAGTACCCAGATTGTTAGGGACAAGTAGCTTCCAGTTGTAAACTGCTTAGACACCCCTTAGGTGGCATGAAACAGTATATAAATGAAGCTGTTTTGTTTTGAGTGGGTGTGCTGGGCTGCTGCACTAACAACCAAGATGAAGAGGATGCTGAGCTGACCCAATGACTGGAGGCTCATTTCAAGTTTTTTTTTTTTAATTAAAGTCTGTATGCTTGGAGTTGTTGTTTTTAACATACATCTGGGGCTGAATTAATATGTGGGGCTTCACATTGTTTTAGAGGGAAACTGGGAGTAGTGTAGCCCATAACACTTGAAATTCATTTTTACAGCTCTGTAGAGGGGATTTTTCACACAGACATTTCAAGTGTTATGGGCTACACTACTCCCACCTTTCCTTGAGCATATGTTAAAATGTCAGCCAGTGTAGTGTAATGGTTTGAATGTTGAACTAGGACACTGAGAGACCAGGGTTTGAATCCCTCTTTAGCCATGAAAATCCAATGAATGAACTTGGGCCAGTCACATCTTCTCAGCTCCAGAGGAAGGCAAAGGGCACCCCACCCCATCCTCGAAAAAATTCTGCCAAGACAACCCCCTGAAAACCCCTAAGGCTTGTTCACCTTAAGGGCACAATAAGTTGGAAAGGACTTGAATGCACAGAACAAATGTCAATGTGGTGTTTTTCTTTAAGATAAGATTCAGCAGAACATGGTTGACTTGGAGGCAACATTGCTAAGTATGATACCAGCCACAAATACTGTAAAAGCAAGAAATAGCAACTAAATCTCTACTTTGAACAAAATGTTTCCGGAAGCATTTTCAACTATTCTATCTACATTTTCCCCCTGCATCTTGCTGCAGATGCTGAAGCCAAGGCAATTTAAAACTAACCTCAAAGCCATTTCTCAACCGATTAGTAACATTTCTCTCAGCCTGTGCCAGGCAAAAATGTCACAATTTCTGGAAGTCAAATGCTACATTTACCAAGGAAATGTCACCCTGGCTCCAAAGCCCTTTTTCCCTCCACCTCTTTGCTTGCTTCTAACATTTTGTGTTTTTCCTGGCCCACTTTTCCTTTTGCCTGGAAGAAAAGATAACATTTTCTCTGCAAAAGACTGAAGAAGAACCCTAAGCTACCAAAAAGCCAGAACTTTTGGAGAATGGCAGATTGACTTTAACTTTACCATTTCTTTATTGGCATTTTGGTTTGTATTTATTGTTTTGTCCATAACTGAAAGCAGTCCCAGGAATATTATTTGAAACTGATCTTTTAAATTTTTTTAGAGGGTTGTACACCACCATGAGAGGATTATAGTTGTTACAAATTAAGTCCCTTCGCTACAAAAATAGTATAATCATTCCAATTAACCATACTTTCTAAATCTCCTCGACCTCAGGAAGAGATATCATAATAGTAAAAATTTGTTTGAATTTCTACACCTAAAGGCACAGAACTGCTCTTCTAGAAGGTAGTGCTGGGTCACTTCTGTTTGATCCATTGGCCATTGGCCTGTGAGTTACTCAAGGTTCAGTTCTGTGCCTCATGCTATTTAACATATACATGAAACTACTGTGAGAAGTTGCCTGGAGTTTTGGGGTCCAGTGCCATCAGTATGCAAATGACACCCAACTCTGTTATTTCTGTTCACCACAAGCCAAGGAAGCTGTATTGGTCCTAAACCATTACCTGTCATAAGTAATGTACTGGATGAAGGAAAACAAGTTGAAACTGAATCCAAACAAGATGGAGGTGCTCCTAATAGGTCAAAAAGGAAGGTCGGGGAATATGGATTCTGCCTTTGATGGATAGGATTATCCCTAAAAATGCAGGTTTGCAATTTTAGTATGCGTCTAGATTCAACTTTGAGCCAAAAAAGACCAGGTCTCAATAGTGGCTGAGAGAGCATTTATGTAGTTAAAGCTTATACACCAGCTGCACCAGTTCCTTGAAATATCAGATCTGGCCATGGCGACACATGCCTTAGTTACATTCCAGTCAGATTAATGAGCTCTACATGAGGCTGCCTTTCAAGAGTGTTCGAAAATGTCAGATGGTCCAAAGAGCTGCAACCAGATTCCTAACAGGGGTTGGATACATGGATCACACAACTCTCTTGTTGCAACAGCTCCAATAGTTGCCATTCCATCTCTGGGCAAAATTCAAAATCCTGGTTATGACCCTTAAAGCCCTATTTGGCTCAAGTCCAGGTTATTTAAACAACTATCTTCTGCCCTATGAACCAGTCCATGGTTTGCTATCTGGTGAGGAAGCCCTTCCCTCTGTCCCAACACCCTCACAGGTACATCTGGAAGGAACACAGGAAAGGGACTTCTCTGTGGCTGCCCCAGGTTCAGAAACTCACTTCCCTGAGAAGTTTCATTAACATCCTCCCACTTTCTTTTTGTAAACAAATGAAGACTTTTCTATTCTGACAGTTATTTGATGGGTGACTATATAAGACCCATCTTTCACAACATGCTGGTTATTGCTAATTGGTGTGTCGGTGTATGTGGGTAAGTGTGTGGGTGTTTAATGATGCACTTTTCAATCTGATTTGATTTTTTTAAATTATTATTATTTAATCTTGTTTTACCTTTTGAATTTTGTGGATTTTTAATGATGTATTTTTTTAGTTGTTAGCTACTTTGAGTCCTGATCTGGGGAAAAGGCAAGATAGAAATCAATATAATGATAATCATAAACATAATCCCAGCAAGCACTGGCTTTTTGCATAACGGGGGCAGGGAAAAGACAAGAGGAGTTCTGTTCTGTTCAAAACTGATAGTTCAACTGAAAACACTACATTTAACATCCAGTTGCCAAATTTAGGCCTGATCCATACATTTACCAGGCAGGTAACAAAATTTATGCAGTCAAGGAGCACATAGGCATCCTCCCTTCCACCCATCATTCAGGGAAGCAAAGATCCAACAAAGGCAGAGTGGGAAGCACCTTTACATATCTCTACAATGAACCCATATAATCCTAACAATGAGCCACCAGGGCAGAAGAAGGGTTGTGCAGAAGCATACATGGAAGAACAAATAGCTCTGGATGCCTATCAGGTTTGTTTCTCTTCTCTTACATTTCCCAAGACTTCAGACACACAGATTTCATTTTATAAGGCTGTCAGGTAATGTTACTGCCAAGACTGTAGAGCTCCTGATAATAGACCTAGGTTATAGGGCTGTTTTATAAATTAATAACATTGTCGACCATTTCCTTTCTAACATCTTTTGTGGTTTTATTGGCCCTTTCTAAATTGATCTAAGAACATGGCATTACAGCCTAAGGATTTCATCCCCTGCCTTCATTATTCTTAGACTAAGAATCAAGGCTATACCTTTTATCTATTGTTTTTATCAAGAGTTTGATCTTATATCAGTAGAAAGCAGAGGCCAGGTAATGACAAAATTGCAGGAAATGTAACTGAGACAGAAGTGTTAAAAGACAACCATTCTTGATTGATGTGTAGAGCTTTGTGGGCACAAGTAATAACAGATAGTAACAGGTAGCTTGAAAGTAGAGAAACCTATAAATGTAGCAACATAAAGAACACTCTGCTGGATTGTACTAAAGCTGTGACTAATCTAGTGTTCTGTTCTCCTACTGGCCAGTAAATGGGTACATGAGGACTACAAACAGGGACATGAGTGCAGTAGCACCCTCCCATTCCCATTCCCCAGCAACTGATATTCAGAGGTATATGCCCTTTGATACTAAAGTCAGTATATAGTATAGCCATCACGACCAGCAGCCATTGGTAGCCTTATCCTCCATCAATTTGCCTAAACCAACAACTAGTGGAAGTTGTTGGCTATCACAATGTCTTGTGGTAGTGAATTCTATACAGAAGCAAGTATCTTCCATAGTTAGAAACAGTGTGGTGAACTGGTTTGAATGTTGGACTATGACTCTGGAGATCAGGGTTCAAATCTCTGCTCAGCTATGGAAGCCCACTGGGTGATCTTGGATAAGCCACACTCTCTCAGCCTCAAAGGAAGGCAAGAGAAAGCCCCTCGGGAAAAAAATCTTGCCAAGAAAAGACTGTGATAGATATAGGTCAGAAATGACTTGAAGGCAAATAGCACCACAGTTTTCTACAGTTCAAAAATGTAAGTATCTTAAAATGCAAGAACCATTATGTTGGATCAGTTAGAAGGTATATCTAGTTCAATGTTCTGTACTCACAATTATAAACAGATGCCTCTGGAAAGCCAAGAAGCGGAACAGGAATCTGGAAGACTTGGGAAGGAAGTGAACTGTGCCTGATAACCACACTCATTCACCACCAGCATTTCCACAGACAACATTTCCAGTAATACTGGCCACATATTTGACAGTAGTCTGAAATATGCATCACATCATTTCTAGCAAATATGATTTCCCAACAGAACTTGGTTCAATCTCTTTTTGGCCTCTGAAGATACTTTCTTCCAACAAGCACTGGCAGTTCAGCAGGGACCTTCTTAACACATGTAAGCAATTAGTAATCTTTTTATGAAAATCAGGGATCAGGAGGAAAAAGAACATGTCTGCAATCTTTGTTGTGACCCTCTTTGGAGACTATATTTCAAAGCTTCTCCAGTCTTCTGCCTGAGGTCTTTTGCTTGTCCTTCTTTCCAGCTGTCTTCTCCAATAATTAAGCAATCATGATTGGCATCTGGATGGAGGGAGCTTTTCTTTGAAACTTTTGGACTAAGAGAAAGAAAATGGAGCCTTTAAACATCCCAACGTCCTGCTGCTCCATTTCTGCAATGCCTTAACAGATAGCAGCAGGATGCTAAATGCTGTGCTTTAGTAGCAGAAGGCTCTACCCTGAGCAATTTGTATGTACCCAATTAGAACCATTCTCTCCCACTATGCTAGTCCCTTTTAATAAAGGGTGAGAAGCTCCTCTAATAAAAATTAGCCACAGCACCATACTCCCACCTCACAGTCTCTCTGCAAGTGCTTTTAAATTGGTAAGCAGTCTCTTTAGCTTGGATAAGGAACCCCAGAAAAGACACATCTCCTTATGTATACAAGCAAATTTGGTTTGCTTCATTGAAGCATGACATACCAACCTATCTCTCTGTGTGTATTTAATGGACAGAGAAGGCCTACACATTCATGGGAGGGCCAACAATTTAAAAATTCTCACCATATCACCTAAGTCTGATACACAGCCAGAGGGAAAGAGGGTCCTTCCAGAAATCTCGATTTGTAATGGCTAAGCTGTCTGATCTAGAGCTGCAATCACCCTCAAAACACATACTTAGGAAGGGAATAATCCCCATTACAATCACTGATAGTCCATGAAGGCTAACAGGATCAATATAATTTGGTGCCTAGAGGAGATATAATCACCATGCACTGAAATAGCAATGGTAGCTCAAAAGCTCTATCAGAAGCAATCCCATATGTCCTCTGTTTTTCATCCATGGAACAACATCTGCATCCACACACTTCCAGCTCATTGCTCTTTTCTTTCCTTTCTCCCCATTAGCTCCAGTCACAGGGAAATACTCTAAACTTAGGCACAACAGGGGAACATTGCAGTTTATAGCCGGCAGATTCACATCGTACTTAGTAAGGTTTACCATCCTAATGGTGGCAAGATACTACTGTAGGGAGCAGAATTTCAATGGGATTCACACCATCTCATGGAGGGATCTCCTCCCCCTCAGGCAGAATATCATTTTCCGACTTCTAAAGGTCATTCAGAGCAGAACATGGAAACAAAAAGCAAGAGTTAGTTGCTCATGATCTGAGCAGGAATGTGGCACCCCACCCCAAAGTGAGGTATAGGCCTCAGACCACAAGCTATGATTCATTACAAGCAATTTGTCACAAGTAAAAAGTAAATAATTACTAATAATTGATTCCTTTTGGCAATTTTTGTAGTTGTTAATGAGGTCAAGTTGAATTATGGTGATCCTATCAATGAGAGACCTCCAAGTCACCTTGTCATTAATAACTCAACTCAGGTCCAGCAAACTTGACCATGGGCCATGGCTTCCTTGACTGAGTCTCTCCAGCTTGAATGTGGTCTTCTGCTTTTGCAACTGCCTTCCACCTTACCAAGCATTATTGTCTTTTCTAGTGAGTTATTTCTTCTGATGATATATCCAAAGTATGGTACTTGCAGTGTAGTCATCTTGGCTTTTGGGGAAAGGTCAGTCCTGATTTGCTCAAGGACCCATTTATTTGTCTTTTTGGCTGTCCAGAGTATCCATAGAAGTCTCCTCCAACAGATGAATTGATTATCTGTCCAGCCTTCTTTACCATCCAGCTTTCACAACTATACACAGAAACTGAAAATACTGTAGCACACACAATCCTAACATTGATATTCAAGTATATATCTTTATACTTGAGAATCTTGTCTAGCAAAAAGCAGTAATGCATAAAATCCCAATATGGGAGCCCTAGTTTTACAAGGTGTGATCTTCTGCTGGTGACTTTTTAAAAAGCATGCATGGAAAACCAGATGAACTGGTCTTGAACAGAGATACTTTAACTTTTAAAGCAAATTTTATTGTCATAGGGGTCTAACCTAACTGCATGAAGTGAAGGAGGAATATTTAATGGTTCAAGCTGGCTTGCACTGTGCCTCATGTTGTTGCCTTGTGTTCTGTGCCTGTGGAGCCAACAGTGATATGAATGGGAGAAGACTGTGTTTTATACCACATGCCAGTGGCTTGTACAATTCAGATTTTTTTAGGAACTAAGAATAACTATTTGGTTAGGCTTGCAAAAAGGAAAAATAAATAGCTACTTTAAAATTGCAACTACCGTAGCAACTAACTGCTTGGTTTAGCTTGGAACTACAGTCAGCCCTTCCCATCTGTTGTGATTCTGTTCTGTCCCACTCCCCACAGAGATGACAAAAGAGATGGTCATATTAAATATTATTCATTGTGGCAACATGCACACAGATGCATCAGCACATCTGTATGCACAGGTGGTAGCCCAAGCACACAGATGTGCTAACACATCTGTGTGCATGTCACCACATTGAATGATGTGGGGCATGAAGATCCACAGGTGATCAAATTCAAGGATCGCCAGTCTACTAATACAAAGGGTCCACTGTATAACACTAACTTTAAAAAATAAAAAAGCTCTCCTCATGAGCATCTTTGAATTGCTCCCATATGATATTTTGAAGGATGTACTTTTCTGGGGTTGGTTTTCCTGCTGTTTTTGCTCCTTAGAGGACCTCTGAGGATGACCAAAGACCAGAGGCAAATGAACCATTTCGGGCAGGAGGTAATACTCTAGCATGTTTTTTTCTCCATATTTCTTAACAATCTAGAGATGGTCTTCAAGGCAATCCTATTGAAACAATGTGATGAAGTTGTTTTTTGTGAAATGAAAACAGTGGAACTCTTGCAAGAGGTCTGAGGATTGCACGATCAAAACAGAACTGCACTTAGATCACAGTGGTCCAAAACACACTGCAGAAATAATTGAGTTTGAGACTGTTTTAACTGTGCTGGCTCAGTTCTAGGGGAACCTGTGAAATGTAGTTTATTGTGGCACCAAAGCTCTCTGACTGCAAAGGCTAAATGTCTCACAAAACTACAGTTCCCAGAATTCCCTAGCACTAATCCACAGCAGTTAAAGCAATCTCAAACTATGTGTTTTGGGCCATAGATTTAGATCACTTGTTTATATTCTGATTGACTTCCTTGCAGGCTTTGGGTGGTTGTGGTTTTGTTTTTGTTTTTAATAGATTATGAGCATCTCAAAGTTTTGCATATGGAAATTTAAAGGGAAAAAAACACAGTCTTATTTCCTAAGGGACCTGGAAGCTAAATTTGTAAATCCAGCATCACATATAACATTTTCTAGCCTTTTATTTTCCTCCCACAATCTTTATTAGACTGTAATTTTGAATACTATTGTTTGCTATGGGACCTCTTAAACTGAAGTCCCAAAGGCATGTACAAATATTCAGAGCAGCAGTCAAAGAAAAAATTCACCTTCCATGAGTGAACACTAACATAAACATGTCACTTTTTTACTTCCTGCCCACTCCAGTGCCCCTCATCTCTCCCTTTCTCTCAGTTTTTCAGAAACATAAACAGAATTACTGATTAAGTTTAATCAAAAATGCATCATCTCACTTTCCTACTGGTGAGTTCTTGATTAGCTCCCTGTAAGTATATCAGCAGCAATTTCATTTTTGGAACTAAAATCAAAGCCTGTCCACATAGTCTCTGTTGGCCCACAGCTGACCGCGGGTTATTTTATTCTTTTAATCTGACGAGTTCCAGTTTGAATTTAAAACAAAACAAAACAAAAAAAAACCTTCTGTTCTCTGCAGGCATCCCAAACTGCACACGTTGTTGCTGTCCCCATCCAACCTCTGCAAATCAGAAAATCTGTTTGCCAGACCAAATAGTAAGAAGCAGAAAGATTAAGGCTCCATAACACCAACAATGTTGTTTGGAGTCCTCAGGGAGACATCCCAGAGCATGCATGGCAAGCTTTTCGTTCTCAGAGGCCAACTTGTTCTTCAGGCAATTAATATGAGATCAGAATGCACTAACCCACATATGGTCAGACTCTGTAATAAAGCTGACATCGACTTAGGTGTACAGGTTTCACAAGAAGAGAGTAAACACCCTTGATATGTATATAGATATCTCCTGCCTTTCCATTATTAAACTCAGAACAGCTACTAAACCCCTTGACTAGCTTGCAGATTGAATCCCATATTTATTTGCTTTATTTTTATTCTTCCTTTCCCCTAACATTGGCACAGCTCACAACATAAACTACAACAAAATACAGGTTAAAAACAATGAATATTTGTCAGATAAGAGTGGACTAGGGTGAAGAGGTTTCCCCTCTACTTCACCTCCCAGGTGCCATCTCCACTGTAGATGCAGCTTGACTGGTCATTGATTTAAGGAAAGGACAGGATGAAGCACCATCGAGCATCTAATACCAATGCAGTGCCATCTCTTGGTCATGATCAATACATTCAGGAAGTCACTTCCACCACTTTCCTTCTATAACTGAGCACAAATGGCATCTCCCTGCAAGTCAGAGGTCTGGGTTACCCTTTTTATGTTCAAGGCAACTGCGTATGGGAACATTTGCTATATTAGTAGAAATTAAAAACTGAGAGCAGGCTCTTTCCTCTTGTGTTGAAAGCTCTTGGAGCTCCATATTTGGAGCATGCCAATGGCAGCAGTATTAGGACCATCCTATTCATTGCTATGTATTAGAAATTTACCCTTCACTAGTGATGTAAATCTTTAACTGTTTTGTCCTTGCTAGTGAAATGGTACATAATGGTGTTTTTACACAAAAATCTACCAATTTATCTGTTTCTGAAAAGGGTTGTGTGCACAATACACAAAAAGCATAGTTTTTGCACAAAAGCCAAGTGTTTCTGGAAACTGTGGCATTTTAGTGTAAAATTGTTGGGTTTTGCACAGATAATACCATTTTTCACAATAAACAGTTTGTAGAAAACATATTCATTTGCACAAAAATAGTCTTTTTGTGTTTAGAAAGACCCCTAGTGCACAAAGAAATACCCCACATGTATTTCTGTGCAGAATAATTTTCCAAAACATTCAACATGCACAAATTCTGGGCAAAAACTAATTAAGCATTGAATTCTTACAAATCTGGGTTTTAATATATGTATATTAAACCACATTAGTCTAGTGGGAACTGTACATAAATTCTCCATGACAGAAAAAAAACAGTATTTAATTAATCTGGTCAGTGCAAACAGAGGGGAATTTTGTTGCATTTTTGCCAGTATCCTCCATCATTGCTACATTTCCATAGCTGCACCTCCCAATGCTACCACCACCCACCACCCCAAGCTCACATTGTAAAACTCACATTGTGCTGTCCCACCTCCCACACACAACATGGCCATTTCTAAGTTGTCAGAGAGGGGGGGTGAACAGAGATGCATCCAGCTTTTCCCTTGTGGCAGGAAATGCTGTGACAGGCATCTGCAAAGGCCTTCAGGTCTGTTTGCAAGGTTTCTGCATATGACAGCTCTGTAGCATGTTCAGCTACAAGAAAATAGCTGGACATGTCTCCAGTCATCTCCCCACTTAATGACAACAAGGAGGGCTGTATTGTTGACAACGTGAGTTTCGGGCAGAAATGTGGTTGTTGCAGTCAGAACAACCACAAAAGTAAATTGTGATGGCACATGTCCAACTTAATGCCATCATGATAGGCTCACCTTAGAGTGGCCATAAATCAGAAGAAACTTAGAATCATAGAATCATAGAATCATAGAAATTTAGAGTTGGAAGAGACCACAAGGGCCATCCAGTCCAACCCCCTGCCGTGCAGGAACTCCCAATCAAAGCATGCCCGACAGATGGCCATCCAGCCTCTGCTTAAAAACCTCCAAGGAAGGAGACTCCATCACCCTCCGAGGGAGTGTGTTCCACTTGTAGGCACACAACAACAACAACAACAACAACAACAAATTCACTAACAGGATGTACCAGTACTCACAAATCTCTGAGCTCTGGTGTCTGTAGATACATGCCAGCAGCACATAAATATATGGATCCCTGGTATTAGGATCGGGAGCTCCTGCTGATGTCATCTTTCACACTCTTAGATTAAGGATCCTCTTGATTATATATATTTGCTAACTGAGTATGATGTCATGATTTGTATCCATAAGGGAAACCACCTGACATAGGTAGACATAGGCAGACAAATAGACAGCCAGGTAGAGAGGTAGGTAGAGAGAAAATATGTTCAGTAGGATCTCATATTTCAGAACTTCTGCTTTTAATATACATTCAAAGAAATTTTGTTCATTTCTGATCACAACACTCACAGTGTCAGCAGGGCTTTATGTGACTGGCATTTGTCCTTGAGGCTACTGGCAGAGATACACCTAATGGATTGTACTTTGATATGCTAGCTAAAGGTCTAAGGGTTCAAGATGGAACTTTCATTTATTCAATCAGTCAATCTGGTCCATTCTCAGATATGCTTGTGATGACAATATATATCACAAATGATGTCCATTCAACTGCCTAGCTGCTTTGAAAATATAGTAGAAAGATTGCTTTCACTGAATATTTATTGAGCACTGGACTAGAGTACATCCTCTACTAAGGCAGGTTTCAAAAACTGGGCCTTTTTAGTTTAATAACAAGAAGATGACTGACAAAAAACATAATAGATATGTATACTAATTGTAGGCAATGTGGACAAAGCCAATGTCTCCCCTCTCCTCGCCACTTCTTAATGTTAGAACTTGGAAAAATCCAATAAACAAAGCAAATTGCATGTTAATATATGGAATTTGTAGGCACAAGGTGTGGTGATTGCCAATAGCTTAGATGGGTTTATAAGTTTAGACTAGTTTAGAAGTTTAGACTAGTTCAGAAGCTATTGAGTAAAATGGTTTTATGCAATCCCAGAGGCCATCAGAAATATTTGCAAACCATTCCTCATTCCTACAACCAACTATCAATCAATGAACATACACCAATGAAGTAATTTTTCAGATGAGTGATGGATTCATTGTGTTCCTATTTACATACAAAGTAGACCTTCAGCCTGCCACTCCTAGGAAACCAGCATGATCCCTTGCGAAACTCTGGGCAAACCCTTTAAGAAATGCATCTTTCTCTTGTTTACACAGATGAAAAAAAAGGAAAGCGTAGGATCAGGACAACATTCACAGCGGAACAACTCCAGGAACTAGAGCGAATCTTCCAAGCAACACACTATCCCGATGTCAATGTTCGCAATCAGTTGGCAGCAAAAATCAATCTTCCAGAAGCCAGGATCCAGGTAAGTTTTGTTTCTTTCTAATGTTGGATTGCTCCCACCAAAACATTAGCTGTTGTGTTATTGCTGCTCATAGGCTATCAAAGAAAACAGAAAATTACAGTTGGCCCTATGTTTCCATGAATTCTCTATCCATGGATTCAACCATCCATGGCTTGAAAATATTCAAAAGAATATATAAATTCCAAAAAGCAAACCTTGATTTTGCTGTTTTATATAAGGGACACCATTATACTATGATATTGTATTAGTGGGACTTGAGTATCAATGAATTTTTGTACCCACAAGGGGTCTTGGAACCAAACCCCAGTAGATGCCAAGTACCCACTGAACTGCATATATTATAATACAGTGTCTTATTTATTTATTTATTTATTTATTTATTTATTTATTTTGCTTTCCCTGGAGAATACTTGTGGGTGTAAGTATATGAAAGATTCTGACAACAGAATCCAAGGAAAGACTTTGTTGATTCTGATGCAATTATCTCAGCAATCTAGATACACAACAGTTACATCCTAGCAATCTCTGTTTTTGTTATTATCTTAGTTGTATCAAAAAGTACATTTACTCCGACAAAAATTGACTTTCCAGTAAACAATTGCTAATTTCATGAATTTGCAATTCAGCTCATTTTTTATTATTATTTTTTGGAGTGAGGAGCTTTCATTTAGTTGTAAAACTGTATACTTGATAAAAGTAATCCTTTTGGAGGGAGTGCACCAAACAACTCCACTTCTTAAGTAGAGATGGGCACGCTCAAACTGGCTGCCATCAGATTGAGTCAGAGAACTGGCAAATGGGCGGAACAATCTTCATTTTCCCAGAGGCAGTTCTTTGAAGCAGCCCCCATCAAAACAACAGAAAAACATATTTCTGTGGCAAGTGAACCATAAATTCTTAAATGCACCTCAGATTTATTTATTTTTTAAAGAAATAACCTCTTAGCCCTGCTTCAGTGGTTAAGTCAAATAATGACCTTTTTCAGAGGCTGGATAAGTTGCTATTTTGAACTGCAGTGCCCAAAACCCTCCAGCCAATATAGCTATTGGCTGGAGTTTTGTCATCCACAACAGTATTTTTCTCCTCCCCTGAGTTCAGACCATTTCAGAGATAGCATTTTTCTTTCACGTGCATATATTAGTTTGCTTATCCAGGTTAAGTACCCCTTATCCAGAATTCAGAAATCTGAAATACTCCCAAAATTGTCCACATGGGTGGTTGCAATAGGAGCACCTTTGCTTTCTGTTGGTACAGTGTATACAGACTTTGTTTGGTGCTCGCAATGGTTCAAAATATAAATTACCTTCAGGCTATGTGTATGAGTTGCATATTAAACATGTTTATATTTGGGTGCAACACCAAGATATCTCATTATATATATGCAAATATTCAAAAATAAGGGAGATTCAGCCTGTAAATCCATCTGAGTTCAGTTTCACAATTGCAGCCTGAAAGTATTCAAATGTTCAGAATGGTCAGAGACTCAACCTGTGTTCATCAAACCTTCCTGTCTGGCAATACCCATAATTTTAATCCAGTTTGGTTTTTTGTTTTTTTAATACCAGAAGCAGTTTTTACTTTTTAAATTTAATTTAATTCATATCTTACTTTTTCCCTACATGAGACCCAAGGCAGCTAACAACAGGGTTAAAACAAGATAGAGCTTTAAAAAAATGGTGATAAAGAAGAAAAAAATATTTTAAAGTGTAGCAATAAAGAAACAATTTGCTTTTGTATTCTGTTCTTTGGATTTCACTTAATATTGTTTATTTATTTTTAAAATAAAATTAGCATGATCATTCCTTCCTACCCACATCTTCTTTCTTTCTTTCTTTCTTTTTCTTTTCTTTTCTTTTCCCTAAACATAGATCTGGTTCCAGAACCAGAGGGCAAAGTGGAGGAAACATGAACGGTTTGGCAATTTTGGTGGGCTGCAGCATCTAACTGAGGTTGATTACATTCCTGCTCCAAAGGCAGATATAACAGTAAGTATAACAGTGGATATAGGGAGATCTTTCACTTATACAGTTGTGGCACTATGATTCCACTTCAGTTGCCTTGGCTGTATCCCATGAGGTCCTCAGCATTAGAGTTCTTTGGTCAAGAATTGTAAATGGCGGTTTGAGTGTTGGACAATGACTCTCAAGACCAGAGTTTAATTCCCAGGTCAGTCATGAAACCCACTGGGTGACCTTCGGCAAGTCGCATGCTCTCAGCCTCAGGGGAAGACAATGGCAAACTTTCTCTGAACATATCTTGCCAAGAAAAACCTACCACAAGAGTCACCATAAACCAGAAATGACTTGAAGGCACACAACAACAATAACAACAACAACAATAACCCTTGCAAATCCCCATAGGCTGCAGCCATGGTAGATAAAATGGAATCATAGTGCTATAACTATATTGTGTGAAAGGTCCTCTGGTTAAGTAGAGATGTTTTATATAAGCCACACTAATAAAGAACCAGTAACCTTTTTAAAGAGGTGCCCTGTAGAATCAATTTTTGAAAAATTCCAGGATTTTTTTTAGTAATCTGTCTACTCTAGGCTATGCATATACATGCATAGAAATAGAGAGTGCATCTATACTGTAGAAATAATGCAGTTTGACACCACTTTCACTGCTATGACTCCATCCTACAGAATCCTGGTATTTGTAGTTCTGTGGGGCACTAACAATCTTAGGCAGAGAAGTATGAAAACCCTGTACAGCAGGCCCTTCCCTTATGCAGGGGATCCATTTTGGATCCCCTGCATAAGGGGGAATCCACGTATGCTCACACACCATTACAAACAATGGGGCATGTGCTTGTGGTGCAGGGCAGCATACGTGCCATTCCTTTAATTGTTGTGTGGCTTCAGCTTGAAGCTGCATATAGTTCACCCACATATGGCACAGGCGCACTGTACAACTACAAATCCCAGGACTCCAGCACTTAAAGTGGTATCTAACTGCATTGTTCCTACAGTGTGGATGCACCCCTGGTTTAGTGTCAGATGAACATCTTGCTGTGCTTTGGGTTTTGTTTGTTTTTTTTAAAGCAAATCTTAAAGAAAAATTTCACTGACGTTGTTGCATCCTGGAATAAAGCTTGGCGGTCACTAGTTACAAATAAGTAATTTGTCAGATTGGCTTTTTGGGACACTGCACTGAGAAAGCGAAGGATATAAATATTTTAATAAAAACGAGAAATCAAATAGTTACTTCTACATTGTGATTGAAATGATAACTAAAATCTTTTTGGATTTGGAACCTATAACAATGGACCTTATCAAACGTTGGAAATTGGAAGTATAATCCAATGGCAATCTGAACGCAATCATGAGGTTTCACGTTATTGCGAATTAAAGTATCTCACACAATTTCGGGCAAATTCCGAACGCAATCATGGGTTTTATGTTATTGCAAATTAAAGCATCTCATGCAATTTCGGGCAATGGGGGGTCATTTTTGGGTAATGGGAAGTCATTCTGAATGCATTCTGAATGCAATGGGAATTCATGTGAATTCACATTGGCTCCATTCACAATAAAGAGAAATTCCTCCCTTCTGATAAGGTCCAATGACTAAGCATTTTTTGAAAGCATCTTTTCAATTTTTTATCCTTGACTCCAACATGCATTCTGGCCAATTATATTAAGAGTATTGTAAGCTTGACCCCATTTGGTCTGATCCTGGATAACAGGGGTTCCCAGCAGGTTTCAGTAATGCACGTACACTTCATTCTTTCTCCCACCATCCTCCATTCTCTAGATATATTTATCTTTTCTTCCCAAAATTCTGCATAGTTTAGTATCAAATGTATACCACTTGAAACCAGGGAAAATACCAGCCAGAATCTGAAAATGTGGTTGGAAATCTTTTTCATTCCAGTCCTCACTGGAAGCTAGTTTTACATTTTCTAGTTTTAAAAGATAGTTTTACATTTTCTGCACAATCAGAAACTGAAAGAGTCATTTGGATGGCAAAGACATTTTCTGTCCCCATCTCCAGATATTTTGCGATCACTGAAACAAAGGGAATTCTTTTGTGCCTTACTGATTGCCTGTCACTATATTTTAAGGACTCCATTTAGTAGTAGTCTCTGAAACTTGGTTGCTTTTTTATTGCTGGAGGGTTGAGGAAACTGATAAGGCAAGTCCTGAGTTACTCAAAAATTAAATGCAACAAAAGATCTGCAGTCACATTGATTCCCTCTCTTTCTTTCTGTCTCTCTCACCATACGACAGGGCCCTTGTCTAATGTCCAGCAATCTTTCTGGCATGGATCTCCAAACATGGCACTACTCACTTATGCAAAGGTATTCTACATCTGCCTGGTTACCTAACATGTGGCCCTGTAGCCCTCTGAACATGGACCCTGTGGTGTTCTCCAGACATTATCAGCTCCTTGACTATCTCCCTCCATACAATCTATCAGCTCAGCCACTGAAGCCAGCCAGGAGATATATCAATGCCAATTTTACCTAGAAGATGACTCTGCCATGTTTTTCTGTAAAGAGTCATGTTTCTTCATTGAGGCTATGCAACCCAAAAAGTATCAGACTTACTACCTCAGTGAAATCTGCTGGATTCTGATCACTCCTCCTCCCCAACTGACTATGAAACTGCTCAATGAAACTTGTTAGACATCTATGAGTTGGACAGTATCTCTTGGTCTAATTTACCTCATTAGCTTGTTATTAGGATGAAAAAGGGGGAACCACACTCATCAGCTGGACCTCAAGGATGAAACACATTTAATGTAGAGGGGATCCATTTTAAAAAGGGCTAAGGAACTTATAGCTGCCAGACCAAGCCTGCAGAAAAGGACAAGATGGCTGTCATTCCCATTCCATAAACAAAAGCTGACAGGAGTGGTAGTTGAATCTTCAGCACTGATGTATGAGAGTCCTCCACTGCAAGCTAGCTTTAGAGACACAAGAAAGGCCAGGTAGTACTCAGTTCTGGATTCTGATTACTTATTTCCACCTCTCAGCATCTGTTGTCTGAGGTGACAGCCTTACCCTGACTTATTGTAGGACCAGCCTGTCAAGCTGACCTGTCTGCATACCGGTGTATCCTGGCTCTTGAGTTGCACCAGTTCTCCCCTGTTGCAAAGGCTCTCCATTCTAATGCTGGGCAGCTGATTGCATACATATCCCACTCAACTACTTTGCATGTCCATGACCTCTACAGATCACTTTGCTCTGAAGTCAGAGTAGACTGATTGGCTGCCATCAGTTACTCATTCTGAGGTCAGAACAAGGCACCCAGCCATGTGGTTGAGGCTGGGCACATTGTTCTCAGAGCAAAATGGCCTTCAGTGGTGGTGGGCATGCCAAGTAGCTGAGTGGGATGTGTATGCAATTAACTTCCCAGCATTAGAATGGAGGGGCTTTGCAAAAGGGAAGAACTGCACCAGGTGGCACAGCAGGATGCATTTCAAAGTCACTCAGCATTGAAATGGAAGACTCCAGATCTTCCCAGAAGGTCCAAAGGAAATAGTACATTATTAAGATTCTGGCTCTGATAACCACAAGGTCACCAGATCGGCAGTTCGAGGCCCAAGCACCACAGGACAGAGTGAGCACCCTAGTCGCAGCTTCTGCGAACCTAGCTGTTCAAAAGCATGTAAACATGCAAGAAGATCAATAGGAACCACTTCGGTGGGATGGTAACAGCTTTCCATGTGCCTTGCCGTTTAGTCATGATGGCTATATGCTCATGGAGTCATCTTTGACAATGCTGGCTCCCTCAGCTTAGTAACGGAGATAAGCACTGCTCCTAACAGTTGGACATTACTAGATAATAATGTGGAAGGGGAAATCTTTACCCTTTTTTAAGGTGTTATACCCCAGTTCCGGTGCCAAACAGACTGGGCATTGGCTAGTCTGTTTGCACCAGAACCAGGTTCGGGGCTATACATTATTCAGTCTTTTCATCAAGAGGATAGCGGGACGCAATCTAGTTGGCCCACAGGGTTTGAGAACATCAGCACCAACACCTCCTGTTCTGAAAGACTCCCTGTACTCTGTAACACAATTGTACATTGTTGAAGAGCTCAAGCATCATATGACACTAAAATGGAAAGCTGGCATTGTCAGAAAGATGGTCTGAGGTGATGCCCTTTCACTGCTCAGCATGGTGGTGGCATGAGGGACCACATGTTCTCAGCAAGGTCCCTTTCACATTACACAACTATAATGCTATGGTTCCACTTTAACTGCCATAAAAACTTCCTATGAGATCCTGGGATTAGCAGTTTGGTAAGGTATAGAGCTCTCTAGCTGAAAATTCTAAATACCCCTCCCTAAACTTACAAAACCCAGAATTACATAGGAACCATGCAAGTTAAAGTGGAATCATAGTACTGTAAGTGTGGTATGCAGAAAAGACCTGCCTTTCAGTTGATCAAAATGGCTAGTCTGGACTATATTGTGTGCTTACTCTGCATATGTTGTGCCACCTGTGCTTCACAGCACAAAATGTACACTTAAGGGAAGGGATGGAAACACCAAATGTAGCCTATGAATACTCTTATTTAAATGGATTGGGAGTCTTTTGCTTTATTATATTTTGAACCTCAAAGAGCAGCTTGTGGATGAATGTTATAGACAATGGGATTGTGGTGGGTGGACATATGCTGGATCAAATATTGGCCTGCTACTTTGAAATATGTTTCTTTAAAATATTAAAGCATTGATTAGATGGAAGCCATTCTTTTGCTAGGCTTTTAATGCTAAGGGAAAGAGGTGGTAAGCCACATGGGAAAGAAAAGCCTAACTGGAAGCAAAACGTAAGAAATGAATTCATCCAGTGCTTAGCATTCATATGTCAAGAATATCTGTATTTTTACAGAAACACAGGAAACTGACTTTACTGAGTGTGAATACAGGCCTGTTTAGATTAGTGTTGATCTTATTGGCAGGGGGCAGTAGCTTGTGGCTCTCCAGAGGATATTGGGTTCTGTTCCCCGTGAACTTCAGATGGTGATCTGAATGATCTAGAATGATGGGAGGTAAACTCCATCTGGAAGGTTTTACATAATATGGTTGCACACAGACAATCACAAGCATCATGGCAAGGCTGCACTGGTGAAAGTCTTAGATTTAATGCTGGTAAAACCCTGGTTCAAATCCCCAATGAAGTCTTAGGGCAGTTATGACCTATCAAGCAAGCTTACTTCACAGGGCAGGGGTGAGAATAAAATGGAGGTAAGGAAGCATGGACACTCCCTTGAACTCACTGGAGGAAGTTTAATACTGAAACATTCTTTGCTTAATTAATACCGAAACATCCGTTGCCTTCTGCATAATATATTCTCCTTATTTATAACCTCCCTGCCCTACTTTCTTAACTGGACTACACATATATTATCAGATATATAGTTCTCTAGGTCTCCCCCTCAAACAAATAAAACAAAGGTTTTCCAAACTCTTAAAAAGTTCAAGATTTTAATCATGTTGTCTATATACTTCTCCATTATCAGATGCAATATACTTCATATAAAAAAGGAGAAGATAGTTTACCATTGTGTCCATGTCCTGTTTGTGGTCTTCCATTAGTAATGACTGGACATTGTGTGAATAGAATGCTGGACCAGTAGGCTCACTTCTTCTCATGTTTTTATGAGTACAATTATGAAAATCTATGAAAATATACCAGTGAAATGTGCTGAGGATGGAGCTGAAATCAAAATGTGAGATACAAGTAAATGGATTGCACTAGAACCATATTTATTGAAGTTACTATCTTGGTAGATATTATGAATTTGCCCTGCCATTTTACGTGGGTAGAGAAGGCTTTTACAGTCATATTTTTCTGAGGACTGACCTGGATGATACAAGTTGTCTTTAAGGGCAATCTGTAATTTACCCATGGCTTCAGCAGCCCAGAACAGCAAGCCTTTTGAAGCACCATCAGAACAAAGCCATCAGAACAAAGCCTCACAAGTTTGCTGTCCAGCTGTTGCCACCCTCTGACTGTTTTCTTACATATACCTACCAATGTAACCCAAGAGACCTAATACATTTCCCTCATCACTCTACATATCCTTTGCCAAAAGCAGTCAGTGGAAGATAGCTCCCACTGTCAAAAACAAGGTCAAACCAAATACCAATCAACCAGCATGACAGGTACTGGCTTCTTTATCCATTGGGTAGTGAAGCTGTTCCATGTTTTTGTCCAGATCTTAAGGATGCTGTCTACGGTGCTGAAACTATTTAGTGAGCTCCATTAAGGTTAGATGAAAACCTGGAGGGAATTCATTTCCCCACTGACATAGAAGCTGCCACTTCCACTCAGTCTGATATTGCCGCCTTGAGTCCCTGGTGATGTTGTTGTTGTTGTTGTTGCAAACAGAAAACCAAATTTAGCTCCAGCAGAGACCAGGAAGAATAGGTGGATGGTAGAAGTGGGAAAAACCTGAAGCCTGTGCACAGCAGATTTGATATTACTAAACTCCATCTTCTAGGTCTACCTTCAGTATAATGCTCATCTGTTCCCTAGCATCATCTACGCCCTGCCTATGAACCCACAAAAGTGCTCCTTCAGATTTGGTTGAGGCTGTGCCATTTTTATTTGCAAGATGTAAGCCTTTTGATTGCAGAAACTTGAAGTTTATCCATTTATCTATCTGTACTCCTAAGCTGTTCAAAAATAAGATTTAAAAACTCTCACACTGATGCCCTCTTGAACCCTTTTCAAACAGAAGGAGGTAGAATTTTCGGTAACTTTCTTAAAGAATTACTTCTTTTTTCTTGACGGGGGCAAGCAAGAACTGAAGAAGCACACAGGACCTTTTCATTTATACAATCAGATACAATCCCCATGTTGAATCTTCAGGGGATTTTAGATTAAACACTTTAAAAGGAAACTCAAATAGATTTTTTATCAGCTCCAATAAAAAATTTCCACATCTAAAAAGTTGCAAAGAATTTATGGCTCTGATACTTGTTTTCATAAAAATTTCAAGGAGAAAATGCCCCCCATGGAATAGGAACAACTGCAATGAAATGCTGCCTAGGAGCCTTGGGGCATGGTCTTCAGCAACAGCATTTTAAGCGGTTTGTGTAGCAAGCTTTCCAACTACCCAGTGATTTATTAAAAGAATCAAAGCCAGCTGATTGGATGAAGCCCTTCTGTTCAGAATCTTCAGTGACGGCGCCTCAACACTGTTTCGCCAAGCCTTCTATCATCTCATCTCATCATTGTTTCCAGTGCCTCAGCCATGTCATCAATGTCAAGCTTATGCCTTCATTAAATTCAGGCATTGCAACTTGCAGACCCCTCAGCCTCAAGCTTTGTTGTTCTTCAAAGGGTTTTCAAAACTTTTACTAACTGAAATGGCCTGGCTGTTTTAATGGCTCCTGGTGCAATAAGAAAAGGCAGCTTTAACAATCCTTTTTCTCCAGAAAATGCATTCCTATCTTTCAAATGTTACTTTAAGCTTTATTTATGCCGGATGCAGAAAACATCTCATTTAAGACTTTGAGCTATTCTTTTATTGACAGTCTTGAGGGTCCACTTTGGGCCAACAGTAGCTCTGTTGACCTCTTACCAATCCTTCATTTTTGGCTTCTGTTAACAAGTCAATTGTGACTAATCCGTTTTGTGCATGTATGTTTTTTTATTGCTGACTGCCTTTGAGTCAACCTGAACTCATGGCAGCCCTGTGGAGCAGGCTTGGAGACAACTCCAAGCCTGCTCTGCTCAGGTCCTACAGATTCAGGCTGTAGCATCTTTGCTTTAGTCTAGCCATATGGCATGCGGTCCATGATCTCCCCAAAAGTAACCTCTCCGCGTTCTGGGTGGTTTTGTTTTTATTCGCTTTTTAAAATCTGTTCCTTCTGCATGGAACACTGTACCTTGTCTTATGAGCCAGCAAAGGAGCATTGTGTGATTTAATGCAACAAACCCACAGCTTGCAAGCCCAGGTGATTGCTAGATATATGACAGATTGGCTCCAGGATGTTCACAATGCCAGAGTCATTCTTGAGAGGACATAGGGAAAATGTCATTTCCCCTTCCTCATTGTCTGGCATTGACTTGCCTTAGGGAAGGTCAGGAACACTGGGATACCCATCCCAGTGTTCTGTTACACATCTTCACTGTTCACTAAAAGGGTTTCTTTGTGCCTCAGCTACATACCTAAGTATTTATAAAGTTATATAATGTAGACCATGAATTCTAGCATGGTCTTCCAATCTATGTTTCTGATAAAGCACATGATTCTCAAACATGGGTTATCTGATGTAGGAATGCAATTCTTCACTGAATTTTTTTTTCTTGAAGGAAGCAATGCATAATTTCAGAAATTTTCTTAACACTGTGAGAAAGTCTTCAAAAACTACACAGTTTTCTGTTCATGACCTATTCTTCACAAAAATCTGCACACTGTTTTATGCAGAAAAAAATTCTGCAAAAGAATTAATGTTTTTCCATTTAAAATGATGCTTTCTACACAGAAATGCTGTTTTCTATATGAATCAAATGTGGAAATTTTATATAGACTAAATCCCCAATTACAGCATTTTCTGTAAAGAAAACATTTTCTGTGCAAGTATTACTATTTATGCAGTTAAACATTATTTTCTATGCAAAAAAAAAATGGTTTCTCTATAAAAAATGATATTTTCTGCACAAAATAACCACATGCAAATTTTGCACAGAATAAGTCCCAAAATGTGAACATTTTCACCATTCCAGGATTCCTCTCATTGGGGTTTCTCAATACTTGAAAAACATGTTTTCTACCATTTTGAATATTTCTTTCCATACCCACACTGATGCTGTGAAACTACAGTTCCCAGCATCCCTAGTCCCATTAGTCATGCTGGCTGTGGTTTCTGGGAATTAAAGTCCAACAACCAACTTGAAGAACCAAGTTTGGAAACCATTACTTTGTTCCCATTTGGAAAAAGTAAAAGATGATGAATCTATTCTAGCCACTAGTGGCTCTGCAGGATCTTGTGCAGTGACACTTTGTCCTGTCTTCTGTCCATTTGTCCCATTATCTACTGTCAGTGTGTCCCATCACCTTCTTCAGTGGAGAGAAGGGATGGGAAAGAGGAGTGTTTTTTATCTTACTCCCACTCCACAATGCCTTAACAAGACAAAAAGTAGGCTGGGTTGACCCAGAGATTAGAAAAAAAAATTAGGAATATGCGTGCTTCAATTCCTTCCAATGGTGGTAATGCTGTATGGTGGATTCTGAGAACTGTTGTCCAAAAATAACCTTTCCAAGTTCAGGCGAGGTTAAGTATACTCATCACAGAGATTTGATGATAGACTGTAACATTCTGTTGCAGAATCCAATGTCTCTAAATCAAATCAAAGTAATATTGTTGTTGCTACGTGCACAGTTTTGTCATGGCTACAGAATATCTGCTACTGGAACCTGAGCAGGGAGATGGGATAAAGGCTCAGAAAATGAAACAAATTAAAACAGCTTAATTAAAACAATAAACACAACCAGATCAAAGCAATCAATGGCAGTTCAAATCTGATTGAATTTTGTCATCATCAACCTGGTTTGCAGCTCTTCTCCAGCTGATAGGTCCAGAGGGAGAAATTTCCCTGATCAAGTTTCATGTTTAGTTCAATTAGTTTAGGAATCACAAGACAAAAACAAAAAACCTCGCTGAGTTGATAAGAATAGGTTGCCCATCTCTCCTATCTTAAAGAGGAAACTTTTCTGTTTAAAGGGCTCTCAGTTCTCAGCTCTCTCTTTGGAGGCCTCCTCTATTTGAAGGGCTGTCCTGTAAAGGTGTGATTGTTTGACAATTCAGTTCCTGAAGAAAGCAATAAGTCATTTTAGTACTGCTTTTTCTGCTGCAAGAAAGTCTTAGAAAACTGCACAATTTTTAAAGACTATTCACAATTCATGACTTATTCTGCACAAAAGTTGCATGTATTTTTTTTATTTATTTTTTTTGTGCAGAAGACATCATTCTCAGCACAAAAAGTGACTTTTTCAGCACATAAAATAGTATTTACATAGGACCTTATCACACTAGAAACGGAATTTTAGAAGTAGGCAGAAAAAAAAACACAAATGTGGAATGATTTTCAGATGTGTTTCTTCCACACAGAAATAATACGTAAATAAAGCGAATGGAAAGTGGACAAAAACAACACCTTTCCCAAAAGTAAAAAGGTGTCATTTTTGTCCACTTTCTCTTTGTTTTATTTTCATGTTATTTCTGTTTGGGGGGAACATCGTCTGAAAAACCTCCCACATTTGCAGGTTTTTCTCTACTTTTAAATCCCGTTTCTTAGTGGGATTCATCTAGTGTGATAAGGTAGATAGAGAAATTAATATTTCTGTAAAAAATACTGTTTCCTGTGCAAAAAAAGGTATTAATTTTGCATAGAATATGTCCAGAACCAGTAGAATAACTGGGTGTGTGTGAGGGGTGTGCCCCACACTTGGTGACCCCCCCCCCAGAAAGGGGACACCCAGTCCCCTCCCATCCCTGCCCCCGCCCCTGCCCCTCCTTGATGGAGAGAACCAGAGAAGAGGTCCAGGCTGATCATGTGCATACCCCCTGCATGTCCTTGCCATGGCAAGGTGGGGCAGGAGGCATGTGCATACTTGGCAAGGCTCTTTGCTGCAGCCCAGTTGTCCTCTGAGGAGAACCAAACCATGGCAAGAAGAGGTCAGGGGTACACATGCTTGGCAAGACTAAGTCCCCCCCCCTTACATCCTTCCAGAAGCCCCACCCTTTCTGCTTTTGAAGCCCCACCCCTGCCCTGCCCAGATGTGACACCCTGCCCAGGTGACACCAGAGGCAGGGACACCATTGTCCAGAACTGCAAAAATTCTCATCAATCCAGTATTCTCCCTGTTGAGGTTTCCTGACACTCAAGAAACAAAGTTGTTGTTATTATTATTATTATTATTATTTACTACTATTACATATTCTTTCCATCCCTGCTGCCCAGTCAAATCCCGGGTTAGAAATAAAGAACTATAAGAAGGAAGAACCAGTAGAGGTCTTGAGGTTCCCCATCCATTGGGCACATCTGGGTTGCAGAATGGGTAGCAGACACACACAGCAGCTCTGATCACAGTCTTCTCCACTATGGTCAAATGCATAGTTTTTCTGCAGAACAATATGGCTGTGAGGCAAATCTGTATAAATCTATATAAGGCTGCTTTTAGTTTCATGAGATATATCATGTCACATTGAAGATGGGCCAATCTTGTTTTCTGCAGCTACAGAGACTACAACACGGAGCAAGGGATTCAAACTACAGGAAAACTGATCCCATCAAATCATTAGAAAGAATTTCCGGATGGTAACAGTGGAATACATTGCCTTAGAGAGTGGTGGTGTCTCCTTCTTTGGAGGTTTTAAAACAAATGCTGGATGGCAGTCTGTTATGAGTGCTTTGATTGTGTTTTCCTGCATGGCAGGGGGTTGGACTGGATGGCCCTTTGGTCTCATCCAATTCTATGATTCTGTCATTGCCTCTCATCATATCTCAGAACTTCCATGAGGTGTCAGATCTCATGTGAACTCATGTAAATCGCATTTGATTTGTAAAGGCTTATTGCTGCATAGATACCAAATGCAGTGTACCCCATTGAATTTACTTGCATTTGATTCTAAACAAATATGTTTTAGATTGGTCTTCATATTGTCCCCTAGACCCCAACGTAAGAACTTCCCAAGAAAATCAGGCCTGGCCTAGATTTAAGTGGATGAGCCCTCCCTTCATCATCTTCATCATCAGAGGGTAAGAGAGGCCTGCCAGCCCCATCAGGCCTGGCCTAGATTTAAGTGGATGAGCCCTCCCTTCGTCATCTTCATCATCAGAGGGTGAGAGAGGCCTGCCAGCTCTATCAGGCCTGGCCTGAACTAAGAAGAAGAGCCCTCCCTCCAGTCCATCTGCCTTGGTCCAGGCCTCAGAGGGAGAGAAGAACTTTTGGACCTGATCCCCTTCCCCAACACCATTCCCTTCTCCTTTTGTGTCATGTCTTCTTAGATTGTAAGCCTGAGGGCAGGGAACCGTCTAATTAAAAATAATAATTGTAAGCCGCTCTGATAGCCCTTAAGGCTGAAGGGTGGGGTAAAAATACTCAAATAAATAATAAAATAATAAAATAAAAATCTGGTAAGGTGGAATTTTTACTGGGGTCACAACAAAAGTACAACAGTAAATGCCTCCAAAGACTGGCATGATAATCAGGTAAATCTAAACTATAATATTGATAGATTATAATATAATATGAAAATTAATTAAAGAAATGCAGTCGTCCCTCCACATAGGTGGTTTTGATTTTTGCAGATTTGATTATTCACTGATTTTATTAATATCTTCTCTCTAGAAATATCTAGGTCCTCCAGCAAAACTATATGGTCAACTTTAATGAAAAGGTGCACTGAAGGACCTAGAGATTCCTAAAAGAACACTCCATGAGGCATTTGTAGCTCCTCCAGCACAACTTTATAGTAAACGTCTGGCAGATGTTGACCACAGAGTTACACTGGAAGACCTAGAGATTTCTACAAAGGTGTACTCTCAGGTAAAAACATAGTATTTTTGTTATTTATTTATTTTCTACTTTCACAAGGGTTCTGTGCCCCTAACCCCAGCAAATGTGGAGGGGCGAGTGTAGGTGGAAACCAATAATAAGGGAATCATGATGGAGTTCATTTCCTGCATTGTGAATTATATTTATTTATTATTATTTTATTTATATCATACAATTAATAAATTAAAAATATACAAAAGTGAGCACTAAAAAAGATTTAAACAATTACATTATTAAAACACATCATTCATTAAAATAATAAAGTTTAGTTTTTTAAATAAAAAAAAGATAAATGCACTTAAACAAACAAGACAACACCCCCAGCCTTTTCTTTAAAGACTTTCTGTTCTAAAAGCCTGTCTAAATGAAAGCATCTTAGCCTGTCAACAGAAGGACTCTCTGGGAAGGGAGTTCCAGAATCCAGAGGTGGTTACTGAGATGTTCCCCTCTCACATCCACACCGACCATGCTTGTAATAGTGTTGGAACTGAAAGAAGGGCTTCTCCTTCTCCGGGTCGGCTCATACAGGGATATATGGTCTGCCAAATAGACCAGACCCGAGCTATATAGGGTTTTATAAGTCATAACCAGCACGTTGAATTGGGCCTGGAAACAAACTGGTGGTAAGTGAAACTGTTTCAACAGGAGCATTATGTGGTCTCTGTAACCTGCCCCAGTTAACAATCTGGCTGCAGCTCTTTGGACTGAGGTTTCCAACCTGTTGTGAATGTGTTATGTTGGTTTTTCCATGAGAGCAAGTACCTTCTTTTGACCAATGCTGTTGGCAATAATTGCAGCTCAAATCAATTTTGACCATGTTGCTTCTTTCCAAGTCTTTGCATCATCAGGTAAAAATACACCAGCATGGGTATTGGGTTCTATAGGTTCCTACAGAGTGTGTTGAAGTCCCTGTAGCAGAGTTAAAAGACGAGCACCTTGCCAGAAGGCATACTCTTTCCTTTCACATACACAGAGTTAATCCTGTAGAAGCAAGCTCAGCTGAGATTAATCCAGGTAAGATATGACATGTGCTGTGTGTTCACTTGACCCAAAACTGTAGACAAAGTGTTTGCCTGAGGAAAGACTAGAACTTTGTTGCTTCTTTTGCTGAAGTTAAGTCAGGAGAAGCACCTTGAAGAAAAGTGGAAGAATGTTATTTTGTTACATTGGTATTCCGCATATGGCATTGAGCAAGGCTGAACATCCATGTGTCCATTGATAAGGACAGGAAAGCAGGGAGGTGCACATCAGATGCAAATGGGTCAGCGTGTGGAAAAAATGAAAAAGAACTTGAACTGGAAGCAGGAACTGAGCCTGCTGCCAGTTTGACATCATTTTAAATGACATGGCTCCATCCTGTTCCACACTTCAGAATTAATGCAGTTTGATACTGCTTTAACTATCATGGCTCCATCTGATGAAATCCTGGGATCTGTAGTTTGTTGTGGTACCAGAATTCTCTGACAGAGAAGGCTAAACATCTCACAAACCTACAGATCCTAAAATTCAAAAGCATTGAGCCATGGCAGATAAAGCTGTGTCAAACTGGATTAATTCTGCAGTGCCCAAGAGTAGGCTCAGAAAAGCAGAGGCAAAGCAAAAAAGGAGAGTCTAAAGAACTACGGCTTAGACCATAACCTACAGTTTTGTCAATAGGGTCGAGAGCGCTATAGGGGATACATTACTTTTTGGCCACAATTCCAAGAATCCTTGAGTCAGCATGATCAGTTAGCATGCTGGCTGAGGGATTCTGGAAGACACTAACTGGCTGTACAGACCAGCGACAAACGCCAGCATCAGGGGGGAGTGGGGGCACAGTGACCACATGCAGCACCCCCAACTCTGCCCCCATGCTGGCATAATGCTGTGCACCCCACTACATGGTGGGAGGCATCATGGTGCTCTCTTGGTGAAATGTACACGTGCTGCCAAAGGAGCGCCAAAAAGTCACAGCACCAGCAGCTATGGCACCCTTTCCACAGCACAAAAAGGCCAGATTGGGGCCACAGCATGCAGTTGCCGCGGCCCCAATCCAGCTAGGAAAGGAGTGGCAACCCACTGCCCCTTATGGGCTGTCTGTAAAGCCCCAAAGTAACCTTTCTACACTCTGATATAGATCATACACTGGCTGAGCCTCCTAGAATGGTGGGGGAATAGGTTAGGTTACCCACATAAAAAACAGTAATATGCTATCACTTATCTTATGACTCCTCTTTCCATAAAATATTCTAAAGAGATTTAATAAAAATGGTAAGCTTTCTGAGGCTTGCACAATATATCTTGCTCAACAAGGATTTTAACCTGGACTTTGGGCACTGATATTTAGCCATGTGGTCTTTACACCACAGTAGTTCAAGGAATGCCTGAAAATTTTGTATTCAAAATCATCCTTCATTTTGAACAGCATTGGTAAAGCCCAGTGGCCCCAAAACTGCATAAGAGAGCTAAATTCAGAACTTGGAAAAGTTTGGGGTTTTTTACAACTTCCAGAATCTCCTAACCAGCATCATCAGTAGCCATCATGGAGTGCAATTCAAAGAGTAACTTCCCCAAGCTCTGAGTAAACTGCTTGTGTCAAAACCTCCATCCTATGAAAAGATCTGGAGCATAATCCACTAGGAAATGAATTGAAAATGTACAACGATGAAAACATTCATTTTAGAAAATATATATGGCACTATATAAATAAACATTAACAACAACAACAACAGAGAGATTTGTGTGCTATAACTTGACATTCTGTACACCTGACATAAACCACTATAATCCCCATCTTCTTGAAAAAGACTTTTCTAATATGCCAGAAAATTTTGTGTATGTAATAACTTGGAAATGCTGCCCAAAGAATACCATTGCACCTGGTTTTCATTTCAGTCACAGACCTTTCCCATTATTATACAGTCTCTGCTTTTTATAAATGTCCTAAAATTATGTCAGATTATTTATTTATTTATTTATTTGCTTATTTATTTATGACAAATTCTATTGTTATGTCTATTCAAGGAAAGGAAGAAATACTCAAAGAACAGTTCCATATCTCATACATTACTACGACCGTACTATGCTGTACAATTAAGACTATAAAAAATCACAGTAGCCCCTCCCCAAAAGTCAACAAGTTATATCAATGCAAAGAAGCATGTAAAACATCAACAATAATCCCAGCTAAAGCTCTATTATCATGGTTAAAAGTGTGGCTCTAAAGTTTTTGAAATCACACCATGCTAAAAAGCTTTAGCATTGCCTAATCACTGGATGCAAGGAATATACAAACATTCATCATTCAAATATAATACAAAAAAGGAGTGAGAAAAAGAGAGGATGGGGGGAGGAAAGGAAAGGAAAGGAAAGGAAAGGAAAGGAAAAACTCATGCCTTCAGTCATTACATATTCTCTGTCTGGGCAGAGTTCCAAGATGTGGTGGAAAGAGTTGTCCATTGCCACAGAAAGAAATCTGGATAATTTTAGCAATTATTGCAGTCTTTAAAAAATAACCCAAGGCCAGATGGAAGCAGAGAAAGGGAGAGAATAGTGGAGAGGAAAGAAAGAAATATTCAGGGTAGGATTCAAAGGGGTCTTGGGGAATGCAGAGCTCAGCCACAATACAGGGGTTGGAGGACACTGCTATTTCTTTGTTACATAAATTGTTTAAATGGTCTGTGTTTCTTTAATTATAATATAATAGTGCAACCATAACTCAAAGATGTGCTAGGTTACAGTGGGTGAGAATTAGGCATAAACCTTATCTTCCAGCAAATCCATTTTGCTGGCAGACTGCTTTTTCCGCTGGCTGAAGGCAGAACTGCTCTGCTGGCTCAGATTTTCCCAGCAGAGGAACCAAAATGAGGGAATCAGGGAATAGATGGGAGAAGGGAAGAAACAGATCCAAACCTCCTCCAGCCTTAAACGTGACCACAATACCAAAACAAAGTTAAGCCAGGGTGACAATAATCCTAAATAAATTTCAAGATCCCTAGGCTGTACAGCTCCAGCTGGCTGATAATGCAGTCACATTGCACAGTTGTAACAATTAGATACTGCTTTAACTGCCACGATAGCTTCGCATGGAACCCTAGGATTTATAGCTTGGGGATGTATGTAGATTTATCCACCACAGCATTCCTGAACTACAGAATTAGAACTATCTAGTAAAGATTTCCCAGCTCAGCCATGGAAATCCACTGGGTGACCTAGGGCAAGTCACTCTCTCAGCCTCAGAAGGAGGCAATGGCAACCCCTCTGAACAAATCTTACTAAGAAAACCCTATTATAGGGTTGCCTTAGGGTCATCATAAATCAGAAACAACTTGAAGGCACACAACAAAAACAAGCAGATATTTCTAAGTACTGTAGGGTGGAACTATGGGAATAAATGGCTGGAACTGGGCGACCTTGAAACAGTAGTACATGCGCTGGTAACATCCCAGCTTGACTTCTACAACGCAGTCTACATGAGGCTACCCTTATGCCAAGTTCTGAAACTTCAATTGGTACAGAACATGGCAGCCAGACTAGTCGTGGACACTCTGCAATCAGCCCACAGTTCTAAAATCGTTACACTGGCTGCCCATCAGTTTCCAGGCAAGGTATAAAGTGTTGGTTATTACCTTTAAAGCCCTATATGGCATGGGTCCTGATTACTTAAGGAAACGCCTCCTCCCATACAATCCACCCCACACTCTTAGGTCCTCTGCTGCTCCTAGGCTCTGTAACGACCTACTGGACGAGATCCGTCAGATTACCACCCTTGAAGCCTTTAAAAAGGCCATTAAGATGGATCTCTTCCAGCAGGCATTTCCAGATTAGCCTTATTCAGTCTTCCCCTCCCTCTTTCCAATGACTTCCTGATGATTTTCTCCACTTCTCTCCCAGAGGACAACATATCCTCTCCTCCCATATTTGCTGTTGCACTTAGATTTATTTCTATTTAAATTTTGTATTAGGTATTTTAATTTCTTCTTACTGTTTAATCATTTTCTAGACTTAATGTTTAAATTTTATATGTTTTGGGGGAGGAGGGAGGGGAAGGGGCTTTTAAACTGACTGTGGTTTTATTGCATTTTGTTTTAATATTTGCTGTAATCCATTTTGATTCCCCACCCGGAAAAGACGGACTAGAAATAAATCTTATTCTTATTCTTATTGTTACTATTATTAAATATTCATACCTCTCTAGTGTCACTTCTTCTGGCCCACAGCAAGCTTGGAGTGTTATCAATGTACTCCAGAATGCTAAGCAGGTTAGTTCTATGTATAGAGATGGAAGCACCAGGTGTGGAATTCTGGGTTAAGCACATTTACATATAGCTATGATTTGTTGTGAGAGTGAGAAGGAAAGGTTCTGTTGGAATCATATGATGAGAATAAGGATAAAAGCTAGGATTAGAATTTGGAGGTAAAGAGCTGGGAAGGGCTGAGGAAGGTGAGATGAATTCTGAGTTAGGAGGGTGAGAAGATTGTGGTTGCTTCCACACTACACAATCAATGCAGTTTTGACACCGCTTTACCTGTCATGGTGTCATCTTATGCATTCCTGGGATTATTAGTCTGTTGTGGCACCAGATCTCTCTGATAGAGAAATCTAAATATCTCACAGAACTACCTAGATCTCCACAGCAGTGGGCTATCACAATTAAAACAGTGTCAAACTACATTAATGTTGTGGTTAAAATATATATATATATATATATATATATAGGCTAATAACATATGAAGAAAAACTGCAATTACAAGTGTTTATTCACTGGAGAGGAAAGAAATAATGCATTATATAACATCAATTTATCATAACACCTACAGCCTAGTCACCATCATATGTGTTATAGAGAAATACAGCCTAATAGTCAAAAAGGAAAGAGAAAGAGAGATTGAGAGAGAGAATGGAAATGGATGCAGCAAGAATCTTGATGACAATAATTCTCTTGGGTTGAGTGTAAGAGTTTGGGTTTGTCACTTCTGGTGGGCAATGGTAAATCTGTGGCAAGCTTTTATGGCAGATCATCACAGGTGGGATTAGTACACACCATAGAGATCACCCATGATCTGGTTGGGGGTTGTGAATACATTGTACTGCAAACTACTCAGAGAGATTTGGTGTCACAGTATTTGGCTGTAGCAAAGGAAGTGAAGCAAGGCAGAGCCACCAACAGCTGTTCTGAGAAGCTCTCCATGAACATTCACATGGCAGCAGCCTTTCCTTCAAGTTGTAAAAGAAAGAAAGAAGGAATTCTGTCATTGTTTCTTTATTTGTGTGCTTGCTTGCATTATAATATGTTTGAGATGCATTTGTACAATAAAACACCCAATGGACATATAAAATCAGTATATAAGGGTCAGTAAATAGAAAAAGGATCACATTCAAAGTTAAATCATAGCAGCATTTTGTTCTCAAAGAGAACAAAGGCAATTAACAGTACTATTCTGCAAAAGCCTGAAATAACAAAATGTCTTTGACTATTGGCAGAGGTCATATATCTATTGAAAGGGAGTTGTTATTCTCTGTCTGTCTGTCTGTCTGTCTAGCCATCTCTCCATTTGTGTCACCTCTTTCCAAGCCCTAGGACTCAAGGCAGCATACAAAAATTTGAACAGTTACAGATAAAATTTCACATCTCTAAAATCATGCAAAATGTACAATCTAAACTATCAATAGAACTAAAATCAATTTAAAAGCAGGCCCACTAAAAAGCAACAAATCCAAATAATACTGTGCATTATTAAATGCCCTTTCTCAATAAGTAATCTGTCCCCTGGAGCCTAAATACTCATAGAATCATAGAGTTGGAAGAGACCACAAGGGTCATCCAGTCCAAACCCCTGCCATGCAGGAACTCCCAATCAAAGCATCCCTGACAGATGGCCATCCAGCCTGTGATTAAAGACCTCCAAGGAAGACAACTCCACTACACTCCGAGGGAGTGTGTTCCACTGTCAAACAGCCCTAACTGTCAGGAAGTTCCTCCTAATGTTGAGGTGGAATCTCTTTTCCTGGAGCTTGCATCCATTGTTCCAGGTCCTGTTCTCTGGAGCAGCAGAAAACAAGCTTGCTCCCTCCTCAATGTGACATCCCTTCAGATATTTAAACTGGGCTATCATATCACCTCTTAACCTTCTCTTCTCCAGGCTAAACATTCCCAGCTCCCTAAGTCGCTCCTCATAGGGCATGGTTTCCAGACCCTTCACCATTTTAGTTGCCCTCCTTTGGACACGCTCCAGTTTCTCAACATCCTTTTTAAATTGTGGTGCCCAGAACTGGACACAGTATTCCAGGTGAGGCCTGACCAAAGCAGAACAGAGTGGCACTATTACTTCCCTTGATCTAGACACTATACTTCTATTGATGCAGCCTACTTCACAAATAGGTCTCCTGCAAAACTGAATTTATCTCTGATTCAGCAGACTCTGTCGTACATTATTTCAAGAATACTCTTTAACATTCTTGTTAAACAGCCCCAGGGCAAACACCCTATGCTTGATTTACAATGCAATGAAGATCTCAGTTTATCAGAATGTCCAGCACCAGGATGGATGTATCCATTGTTAACAGTAATTGGTGCGAGACTGATAGAAAAGACAAGCTTTTACATATGGCACGGTCACCAACTTTGTAAACACTGTGTTCAGTGGAGGAAAAGAGGCCAAACACAAATGTACAGTAATAAATTTATTTATTTTGAATAAATAGGTCAAAGTCTCTGTTGCTGAGAGATTTACACCATTACATACCGTATGTTCTAACATTCTGGATTTTCTTCTGTTGAGTTGATGCACTTATAGCTATGCTTCTGACCTAAAGACACTTCATCTCAGACTCTTTATTTCAAACTGTTCTGTTTCTATGTCATCCCTTTGGCCTGGAATTAATGATGGAATAGATTGGTTTCAGTATTCATAATTTGTTCATCAAGTTATCCAGTGACTTAAGTCCAGATGGGATTTCAAAATAGTTTTGAATTCAAACTTTCAGTAGTACATGCTGGTTCTGGGGTTGTCTCATTATCAGGAGAACCATCTTTCTTTTTCCTCCATACCATATATTGGTGTTTTTTGTTTTGCTTTGTTTTGTTTTTTGTTAACTGTTATCAGGCCAAATTTGCCCTATGGTGACCCTATGAATGGGAGAACTCCAAGTTACTCTGTCATCAATAGCCCTGCTCAGTTCTTGCAAACTTGGGACTGTGGCTTCCTTGCTTGAGTCTATCAATCTGCAATGTGGTCTTCCTCTTCTCCTAATGCCTTCTACCTTATCAAGCATTATTGTCTTTTCCAGTGAGTCATGTCTTTTCATATGGCCAAAGTATGACAATGTTCAACAAGGATAAATGTAAGGTTCTATATTTAGGCAGAAAAAAGAAATGCACAAATATAGGATCTAATGGCAAAATGTACAGTTGTCAAGCAACTCTTGGCTTGACAATACAATGCATGTGAAAAAGATCTAGGGAATTTATTAGATCATAAACTAAACATGACACAGCAGTATGGTGTTGCAGCCAAAATAGCCAATACAATTCTAGTCTGCATCAATAGGAGTATAATGTCCAGGTCAAGGGAAGTAAGTACCACTCCATTCAGACTTGGTGAGACCACACCTGGAATTCTTGTGTCCAAATCTAGGTAACACCATTCAAGAAGAACATTGGCAAGCTGAAGCATATCCAGGAGAGGCAACCAAAATGGTAAGAGTTCTAGAAGCTAAGCAATATGAAGGATAGCTGAGGGGGCTAGGTTTGTTTACTTTGGAGAAGAAAATATTGAGAAGTCACATCATAGCTTATTTAAATATTTGAAAGGATGTAATGTAGTGGATGGAATGAGCATGTTTTCTGCTGCCCCAGAGACAAGAATACAAACCAATATACCAGGTTACAAGAAAAGAGATTCCCCTAAACATTAGGAAGAACCTGGTGGAATAACTGCTTTGGAAGGTAGTGGACTTCTCTTCTTTGGTAGTCTTTAAACAGAGATGTAAGATACCCATCTCTTAGGAGTGCTTTAGCTGTGGATTCTTGTACTGGCAATGGCTGGACTAAATGGACCTTGAGGTCCATCCCAACTGTATCCCTCTGGCTTACAATCTAAAAAGACATGACACAAAAGGAGAAGGGAAAGGTGGTGGGGAAGGGGATGAGGTCCAGCAGTTCTTCTCTCCCTCTGAAGCCCGGACCAAGGCAGATGGACTGGAGGGAGAGCTCCATCCACCAGTCATGCTGTGCTTCCTTTGTGTCTGTGCTTTGTTTCTCAAAGAGAAAAGATGCAAGTTTTGTGTAGGGAAAAGATGCTTGCTTGCTTGCTTGCTTGCTTGCTTGCTTGCTTGCTTGATTTTTTGCAGATTTAACCTGGATGAGGGAAAAAAATGGAACTCTTGTTTCACTCTTGCTTGGAAAGGAAGAATCTCACTGGGTTTGAAAACTTCTCTTCCAGGTGCCTGATGGAATTGAGGCATCGTGAATTGTCTAGATCAGGAATTTACTGAGTCTACTTTACTTCCCTAGCTTGGATGTGAGAACTCAGAAAGTCTGATGTTTCAGCATTTTGTTAAACTCAAGCCTGAATGCTGCCTGTTTTGTTTGGGATCTTGTACTGGAGCTTTCCCAGGTCCTGCAGAATTTGAATTCTCCTTGCTATCTAGAAATAATTCCGTGGGGTTGAATATTTATTGCCTGCTGCTAACTGCCTGCTGTGAAATAATGCCAGCCAAGCCTTATTTGGTGACCTGTAGGCTTTCAGTCTAGTGGGCACAGGACAGGAAAGACTTGAGAGAATACAGGCATCAAGTTGACTGTTCTCCCTCCTGTGTATATGATCAGGATTAAGGAGTGAACCAAACTGTCTTCATCCATTAGTTCCTTTTCAGTGCATAAGACACTGGGCTGACACCAAGGAGGAAGTATAATCTTGCAGCAAAGGTTGCTTTTCCCATGGTGAAACTACATGATCCTGTTTCTCAGAACCGACAGCAGGATTTCAGTCTTTTTATATGCTGAAAAGCAGCCTATATTTTGTAAAGTGCTGCCACCAGCAGGCATCCTGGAATGTATATTTCACCATCTCCATTCCCACAGATAAAAGAATGTCTCATTCAAAGCAGTTTTTAAAATGTTACACAATGTGTGATCTATGAAATAATGAAATGCACAGGTTAGATATTGGGAGATAATGGTACTTGGTAGGACAAATTGCAATTTATCTGGGACTGTACACAGTAATTAATATTTTGTTATTTACTATTTGTGTAAGTACAAGTAGAATAAATGAGGCATCCCATGGTTTTTCTTGTTTGAGGAGTTTACAATCTGGAGCAATGTCATTAGAATATAGTTTATCATATGTGAGGGCTGCCATCGCCCAAACATCACCAAACTGCGACATAAGTGCCATGGTGGGATCTCGCCTTGTGCTATTAATGTGTTCCGCTTTCATTTTCGTCATGGACTTGTTATTGTAATCATCAGGAAAATGGCCCTTTTTTATTAACAGATTAAATTGTTAATAAAAGGGGGCCATTTTCCTGATGATTACACTTTTCAGTCCCATCACCTCCTCAATCATGGTTGGTGGGTAGATGAGACAGGGCATTCTCAATGGCTGCCCCATGCTCTGGAACTAGCTCTTTAGAGAGGATACAATGGTTCCTTCATTGCTGATCTTCCATTGTCAGGTGAAGTCTTCTTTTTTCATTTTATTTTTATTCTAACAGGATTTTAGAACTGAAGGTTTTTGAGGGAAAGGACTTTGAGAGGTTGGTGTATTGTTTTAATTTGTATTGTTTTAGATAGCTTTTTTTACAAAGTGTTTGTTTCAAAGTGTTTTAACATTGTTAATATTTTAATTCTGTACAGTTGGCCCTCCTTATCCACAAATTTTTTTATCCATGGATTCTAACATCCATGGTTTGAAAATATTTGAAAAAAGTATAAATTCCAAATAGCAAACCTTGATTTTCCATTTTCTATAAGGGACACCATTTTGCTCTGCTATTATATTTAATAGGACTTGAGCATCCACAGATTTTGTTATCCACAGGGGATCCTGGAATCAAATTATATGTATTAATATTAACTTTTGGTATGATTTTATTGTATTGCAATCATCTTAATTAGTAATCATCTTGTTTTGTAATCATCTTAATTATTGAGCCACCTTGCGTCCCAACCTGGTAGGAAGATGGAGTATCAAGTTAACAACATCAAGCTTAAACATACTTTTATATGTAAACATACACAGCTAGCCCCCAGACATCACTGTGCACCCAGATATGTCAAAGACCTCTGTCTATTTAGCACAAAGATATGAAAATGGGCTTGTTAACACATCTAGCTGAATGTACTTAGCATTCTAAAATTGGAAACTTCATCTTTGCAGGGAGCTCTGTAAAAGCATCTAACCAAATGCCCTTACAGATCCCTATATAGATGTTCATAGTCAGTGCACAAGGAATGTGAGTATCCAGGGGTAAGGGGAAGGATGGGGGGGTGTCACACATGTGCCATGCCTACTTTATCCCTGCATGTATTACAAGCAAATGCCTTAATAGTCTAAATGTGCATACTACAAGGGCACTTTCAATGTGTCAAGATGAACGTTTTGGAATGTGCTCTTGGATTCTGAGTACATCTTATCAAACAACTGTGCAATGACCGCTGCATGACCCCACCCCTCCAATCTAGATAATAAAATCATTTCACAGTAATTGTAATCCTAACCAATTTAAGTAATTTACTGCTCTCAGGTAGTTAAATGATTACTCTTATCAGTATACAGAGTCTCAATATATTTTGAATACAAGGGTCATAAACTATCAATGAGATCAAGAAGATGTGGTAGTGAAATTGTGCAATTACTAATGTTTTCATTAAAAAGCATGAAACAGCAACTTAGAGGCTACACTGTAAATGCCTAGCCTGCAAATGAAATGTTCCCAGAGAAGCATATTCACAAAGAAATGTTTACGTGTCTACTCTCCAGGGAACCAATGTGGTAGAATAGTTTGAGTCTTTAGTTGTGCAATTAGTAGTTGCAAAACTTCACGGAATCCTCACTCAGCCATGGAAATCTGCTAGGTGCCCAGTGCCCACACTCATTCAGCCTAAGGCCTCATGCACAGAAATAATGCAGTTTGGCACCACTAACTCCCATGGCTCAATGAAATGGAATTCTAGGATTTGTAGTTTTGTGAGATAGCCTTCTCTGTCAGTAAGAACAAACTACAAACCCCAGATTCCATAGCATGGAGCCATGGCAGTTAAAGCAGTGTCAAACTGCATTGTTTCTGCAGGGCAAATGAGGTCTCAAGATGAAGACAATGAAACATCCCATCTGAAAAAAATCTTGCAAAGAAAACCTTATGAGAGTGTCACCAAAAGCTAGAGTCAACTTGAACGCACAGAATAATATGACTGTGTGAAGTCCACGAGGGCTTTTTTGTAGCCTCCAGGCTTGCCAAGACTCCTCAAAAGCCACCACTCATTTGCCCCAAAATTAGATCTTTTCCTATCCTAAAAGATTCCCACATTGTTTCCATAGGCCTCTCTATTTCCCTCCCACAAGCCCCCAAGAAAAAGCACTGGGGAAAAACCTCAGAAGTTGTGACCTAGGGCCCATTCACCCTACTAAATGATTCCACTTTAACATTCATGATTCAGTCATATGGAATCCTGGGATTCAGAATTTAGGGAGGGCCATTTAGCACTCTCAGCCAGAGATATCTAGTGCCTCATCAGACTACAAACCCCTGGATTCCACTGGAGGCAGCCATGGCAGATTATCAGTAAGCAGTCTGACATTGGGCCATAATGGGTAAATTGGCACCTATATCCACCACTCTTGCCTACCTTGCACTACAGTAGTGCTTTTCCCACTACGTATTAATGACTTGCAAGTCAAATCTGTCCTTTGGGCAGCTGCCCCTTCATGATCATGATGGGTGGGGATTAATCCTTCAAAACTGAATAGAATTAGGATTGGAGAGAACTATGGTTCAGTTCACATTTTGACATCACCTTCCCAAATTGAAATTTCCTGAAGTAGTGAGAGAACTAGAATCCAGCTATCCTTCAGTATTTACATTTCTAAAAATGTATCATTTCTTCATTATGAAAAGGGGTGAGGAAACCTTGCCCTCTATTCAGTTGAATTGTTATCTTAATCTTGTGATTAATAATAGAGCTTTGGGGCAAAAGTTCAGTTTGCAAATTAAGCAATACAAGAGAATTAAGCAGTGCTATGGCTCTCACCTCCCTACATAGATCCTTCCTCTGTTTGTGAAGAATACACATAAACAGTCCAATGATTGCCTAAATGATTTTACTGTTCAGCTTGTTTTAGTGAGGGTGTTAGTTGCCCTGAGTGCTATTTTTAACAGAAAGGTGAGCTACAAATATAATTGATAGAAAGATAGAATCATAGAATAGAATCACAGAATTGGATAGGGAGAGTGAGTTTTGGAACCAGGAAGAGCAAGCATGGTGTAGTGTTTTGAGTAATGGACTAGATCTATGCTCATTTTTGTCTCAGACAAAAGAGTTGGGAGGTTATTTATTTATATTCAAGCAAAAAGAGATTAAAATAAAGGCAGACAATTTCAAAGTTAATATATTGTTACCTTACAAGATCTAAAGTGTTAACACAAGTTACAGCACTTGGTAGCAAAGAGCTGCAAGTTGAGACAGAGAGGGTTTGGATTTGAAACAGGATTTGAAGCTGGCACTGACAAGAGTATCCAGCCAACAGAGACAGAGTTTTGGATTTGAGGACAACAAAGTAATTGCCTATATGCTATTGCTGTCAAACTGTCAAACTCAAATTGGAGCCAGGCCATGCATACCAACCTAAAGAACCCACACTTCGACACAACCACAAGTCCACATGTAAAAGGGTCAAGCTAAGGTCCAGTAACCAAATTCAGAAAGGAAACAATTGGGGGAACAAGGGCATGCTGGATGGTAGGATTCCAAACGGCTGGAATTTTGGGAACTACCCTGAGTAAAGGGATCTGTCATATCAGCTGAACACATGACATGTTCTGCTATGGAAATCCATGGGTGGCATCCTGTTGGGCAATTATAATGTAAGATAGGCTTATGACCTTGTAACTGTTTGGTATTTACATTTGAGGCACCACTGTTACAACTGCAAATGCCTCCCAAACCCACCTTAAAATCCAGGCAGCACATTGAAGGGTAGTGTTCTGCAACACAGGTGACTGGGGCATCAAAGATGAGTGGCAGTGTAATGAGAGAGTGGCATCACTAGGGTTGGTGTCACCCAGTGCGGTAATTCATGATGTCACACCCCCCCCCATTGGCCTCCTCCCATTTCACACCATACAGAATCCTTAGTAAAGTTTTTTTGCACTAATGTTACTCGTAAATTGTAATTTGCATATACCACTGAATGTAACGCTACTAGTTGTGATATAAACAACTAGCAAAATTAAAGTTAAAATATCATATGCATAACCTAAATGTATTTACATATACGTGGTGAAGATTTGGTTAAAATATGATGTTTTTAAAGAAAATTTTTAAAGAATATTTTAAAAAATAATTTAAGCTCTGAAATTTGAAATTTTAATTTTAAAAAATTCTGGGGCCTCTCCTTTCTCCTCCCAATGAGTTTCACCCCACTTTCATCATTTCTCAAATCATTTTAAAGGGAAGCAGATGGATGCCACAGCCTATTTCTGCCAAAAGGTAGGTGGTTGAGGAGCAGTGATGTCACCACCACCCCACCTTAGGGTGTCACCTAGTGCAGTCTGCATGCTCCACAAGCTCTAATGATGACACTGCAATGAGCAGAAGCAGAACCCCTGCAGGGTATTATCACAAGTCCTTGCTTCATCACCACTTTCTGGTTGGAGGGACCTGGACATATTCTTTTTCAGCACACTTCTGATCAGCACTGCAGAATGCCATACCTCCAGGTAGCTGCATGGATTTTAAGGTGGGTTTCAGGTTTCAGATTAGAAGAAAGAATCATAGTCAGGGCATCATGGTAGCATGTCTGATGCAGGATCTCAACCCCACTTTGGCAAATCCTACTCTTTCAGCCAGACAAGAATGTAAAGGCAAACCTCTTTTAATAAGTCTTTCCAAGAAAAGTCTAGGATAGGGTTGACATAAGTTGGAGTTTACTTGAAGGCCCATGACAACAACATAAGTAAATAAATAGTCTCCCACACCCCACCCTGGTAATGAAAGTATAACTACATAACTTTTCAACTGCAGCCCTTTTGAAGCATTAACAGTAACTTTTAGCATTATTCTTGTGTATATAGGGGTATAGCTTCATAAAATGATGTAGGAGGAATATCACATGGTTCAAGTACTGGCTCAGGCTGTGCCTTGAGCTTCTGCCTTCTGTTTTATTTTGAGCATTGAACTGAAAGTGTAGCAGCTAGGAGGTGAGTGTGTTTGCATTACAGGTCAGGAAATTATGGTGCCACAATAAGCTACAGTTTCCAGAATTCACTAGCACCAAGCCAGGACACTAAAAGGGGTTTCAAACTGGATTATTTCTGCAATGTGTTTTGGACCCTAGTCACCCTTTTGTCTTCATAAAAACAAAGTAACCATGTTGTTTTCATCCTTGGACTTTATCTCACACAGATTTTTAACTGCTTTTAAAGTTCAACAATAACCTCTTTGGCAGTATTTGTCACACAACATTATTAATAATAATAATATATTTTTTGTATCCTGCCTCTCCCCGTATTGGATCGAGGTAGGTAACAGCAAGTGGGGAACAGTTAAAAAATAAAAACAAAATAAAAACAAAAACAATTCATAATAAGATTGGAAAACATCCAATAGGAGCAGTGAGACAGATGGACTGTTAAAAATCTGAGGAGGTCAGTTAGGGAAGGCCTGCTGGAAGAGATCTGTCTTAATTGCTTTCTTGAAGGCCTCCAATGATGTCATATGGCGGATCTCCTCAGGCAGGTCATTCCGTATTTTTGGAGCAGCAGCTGAAAAGGTCCTCTGGGAGGTTGCCATCAGCCTGGTTTTCTTTGGCTGCAGTAGGTTCCTCCCAAAGGACCTGAGTGTGCAGGAAGGACTGTATGGGAGGAGGCGTTCCCTCAAGTATGCTGGACCCAAGCCATGTAGGGCTTTATAGGTAATGACCAACACCTTATACTGTGCCTGCAAGCTAATAGGCAGCCAATGTAGAGATTCCAAAAATAGGTGTAATAGAATCAAATTTAGAACTCCCTGTAACTACTCTGGTTGCCGTGTTTTGAACCAATTGCAGCTTCTGAACATGGCATGAGGGTTGCCGCATGTAGAGCGCATTGCAGAAATTGAGATAAGAGATTACCAGTGAATGTGCAACCATTTCTAGGTTCTCCCGTTCCAGGAAGGGTCACAGCTGGCATATCAGCCGAAGCTGATAGCAGGCACTCCTGGCTGTCACATCAACCTGAGATGAGAGGCGAAGCGACGAGTCCAAGAGTACCCCCAGGCTACGAACACAGTCCTTTAGGGGAAGTGAGACTCCATCCAGGACTGGAGGACTTATCTCTGCACCCTGAATAGGATTGCCTATAGTGAGTACCTCTGTTTCATTTGGATTCAGTTTAAGTCTATTTTCCCTCATCCAATCCATTACTGACCTCAGACAGTCATTCAGAGGGGAGATGCCATCCTTGGTCATTGAAGCAGTCTGAGACATGGAGAAACAAATTTAGGTGTCATCAATGTACTGATAACACCCTGCTCCATGTCTCCAGATGATGTCACCCAGGGGCTTCATGTATATGTTGAATAGCATTGGCGACAGTATCACGCCTTGAGGGATGATTTGAGTTCCCTCTTGGCCGAACAACTGTTGCCAAGCAACACCATTTTGAGCCTGCCCAAGAGATAGGACCGAAACCACTGCAGGGCAGTGCCCCGATTCCCAAATCTCGCAGGCGCTCCAGAAGGATATCATGGTCTATGGTATCGAAGACCGCTGAGAGGTCCAAGAGCACCAACAGGGCCACATTTCCCCAGTTGATGCACAGACGGAGATCATCAACCAAGGCGACCATGGCAGTCTCCACTCCGTACCCTGACCTGAAGCCAGTTTGAAATGGATCAAGATAATAATTAATAATAATAATAATAATAATAATAATAATAATAGATTATTTCTAGCCCGCCCAATCACGAAGAATCCGGGCGGGTTACAACAATAAAATACACTGAAGTTACAATAAAATCAAACCCTAAACCTCCCCCGCCCTCCCCATTCCCAATACTAAAATCAAATTAAATTGTAATAGTATAAAAACATTACAAGCATTAAAAACATTAGAAACTTTACACAGAGACAAAGAAGCAAGCAGGAAAGGGGTTGAAGTTGGTTGGAGTTGGTTGGCAATGGCCCTCTCTCTCGATCACCTTGCCCAAAAACAGAAGGAGAGATACTGGCCGATAGTTTGCTTTTTCCAGGAGATCAAGGGAAGGCTTTGTCTTTGTCTCCATCTCGTCTTTTCCTTGCCACCCAAGTGTGATTAGAGCACATCTTGTCATATACAGGAAAACCTGTCAATAAGCCTCCAAACATGCAGCTGACCCATTAGATCTCAGATGTGATAAGTACTTCAGTGGCCATTCTGGTATTGGTCAGTCATGTGGTGTTAGTGTCTCCTCCTCTCCCCTGTTCCCCTTCTCCCTCACTATTCCAGAGTGGGCTTACTTTCCTTTTTAAACTTTGTTATCTTTCAGTTTTTTACTATTAAAATAAATTGTAGTAACGTATGTCTGGAACTGCATTTAAAGTAATAAATAAAATTTTAAAAACCCTGAAAGGTAGGTAAGGCATAGGGCAGCGGGGCAGGATTAGGGAGGAGTGTAGAAGAGAGAGAAAGGCCCCATTTGCACTATTGCAGAGAGGGAATGCTTTAAAACCAGTATGTATCCAGTCCCCCTTACCAGCATGATTGTAGTGAAAATGAGGTTTGTGTAATAAACACCAGGAGCCCTGATGGTGCAGTGATTAAATATTTGTACTGCAGCCACTCACTCACAAGCCACAAGGTTGTGATTTCAATCTCAGCCAGAGGCTCAGGGTTGACTCAGCCTGACATCCTTCCAAGGTTACTAAAATGAGTACCCAGCTTGTTGGGGACTATCTTAGAGACTGCTCAGTGAGATATGAAGTATATAAATGAAGCTGCTATTGCTAAACTCCTTAGTATGCACCTACATACCCTAAAGGGACCAAATCCTGTCTGATCTTGGAAGCCAGGCCTGGATAGTTCTTGGAAGGGAGAGCAACATGAACCTTACACACTTACCAGTGATTTATTCAATTTGCAATCTCCTTTCTGCAACTGAGTTTGGCAGCAGATCTCTTGTCTACCAAATCAGGAATAGGTTTTGAACATTTTTATGTTTCCCCCCCCCCCATCCCCCCATCATTTAGCCTGATGAAAAAATCTGGGGAACTTAAAAGCCTGCACACTTTTATATCATTTTGGTTGATCCTAAAAGCTCTTACTTATGACTGTAAATTTTGGTGTCTAGAGCTGTAGCTGTGTCTTCATTGCCCAAAAAGGAGATAAATGGATGGGTGGACAGAAAGCTCTTCCTTCTTTTCTGTTAGTGAAATACGTTAGGTAAAAAGTCACAATTTTTCACAAACACTCACACACACCCCAAGAAGAGAAGTGATACAGTACATAGCTCATAAATGTAGTAGTTATTGGTTTCAAGCATAGGATGTTTATAGCATCTTCCTTCTAACAATGAATGTCTCTCACTGGTAATATATATGATCTACCAAAACACATTTTAATTGAAACCAAAGCTTTTTGATATTTGATCCAGTGTCATATTGTATTTACATTTTGTATCTGATTTTTAAGTGGCTAAGAATGACTTCCTTAGATATATTGGCCCCTGCAAGTGAGATAAGAATGTTTTATTTTTTTAAAAAAAAAATTAAACCAATACTTTTTTGTCTACATTCCAAGAATATTACAGGTTCCAATATTCCAGGGTCCGAACCATTGTGGGATTTGCAATTCATATTGTATGGTTTTAGGGAAATTAATTCCAAGACTGAACTTATGAACTTCTCTGTTCACCTCCCACTGAACACTGCTAAATAGTTTTACAACTATTATTGCTTTATAACCCCTGACTGTAAATTCTTCCATTACATTTTATGACTTGAGGATAAAAATGTGTGCCCAACATTTGTTTTTTAAAAAATAAAGTGTTGTGTGCATTTAAACACGAAATGATTGGAAGAGTAGATAAAGAAAATGCAAACCATTCCCAGTCAGAGGTCCTGGGGCACATTGTGAATATGTGGGTGGAAGTGGAACAGCTGATGGAAAGTATTTTGCCTTTTTACAATTGAGAACATCAAGCCTTGAAAACTCTGAGACAAATAGAAGCCAAAGAAGTATACCTTTTAGCATTCCAATGGGAAATTGCATCCTTATATCAACTTCAAAATTCAGCATTGTCGAGGAATGTGTCGTAGCTGATTAACATCCATACCTTCCAATGTCTAGTTTTTGAATTTAAAAAAAAAATCCTTGCAAATCCATGTTCAAATATGAATTTATTGTACACATTATGGCCATAATCCTCTTGGGTAGTTATGCCAATGTAATTTATGGTTATACAAGCAATTATACTATTTTTATACTCATGTAAGGATGTAAACAACACCTCCTAACACAAGCTATTTCCTCAATAACCTCCCTTGTACAATGGTTCATAGGAACAGAACCTCTACACACCCCAATTGGAATGGCCTATAGGATGTTTGGAAACCTACCAACCATAATGTGTGTGTCATGCACATACACACAACATCTCTGCACTGCCTTCATCTGCCTAAGAATGTGACTGAAGCTGTATCCTAAACTAAATATAAGACACTGTTTCCAAAAATATTTATTCTAGGTATGTTTTTTCCTTGATATGACCAGACTATTGTGTGCCTCCAAATCATTTATTTATTTATTTATTTATGGCAACCCTAAGTGAAATTATCACAGGATTTTCTTGGCAAGTTTCTTCAGGGGAGGTTTGCCATTGCCATCCTCTGAGGGTGACAGACTGTGACTTACCCAAGGTCACCCAAGGGGTTTTTATGCTTATGTAGGAATTGAACCCTGATTTCCATAGTCATAGTCCAACACTCAAATCACTGGCTCCAGAACTGAGCCCTTACTTATGCTTATTAACTACAACTGTTTCTCCCCCCCCCACCACCACCACCACCACCCTTTTTCTGGAAACTCTGCACAGACTAGCAGCCAAGATCTCCTAGACTGGCAGTGATCCTGGACCATTGCTTTGAATAGCCAAGTTTTAAATAACATCCCTTCAAATATTTAAATATATCTATCACATCTCTTCAGATATTTAAATATGGCTTCTCTGCTCCATGCCAAACATATCCAGCACCCTTAGTCATTCCTCACAGATCTCCAGACCTGTTACCATCTTTGTCATCTTCCTCTGCACATATTCCAGCTTTTCAATATCTTAATGCAGTGATTCTAAACTTTGATTCTCCTGATGTTTTGGACTTCACCTCCCAGAATCCCAGACCATTGCTCAAGATGGCTGAGGCTTCCAGGAGCTGAAGTCCAAAATACTTGAAGAACCAGAGTTTGGGAATTGCTGTCCTAATGCAATTTGCAAAGGATGAATTTAGCAACCCTAGATTTACAGTTTGTTGACCCAAACACCACCAAGAAATATAGCCAGAATCCTGTTGTGCAGTTAGGCATACATGACCTACAGTTATGTATTCATAACTGCTACATTTTCATGATCCCAATGTAGCCCCTCCTTAGGGACCATGAATGCCCCCCTTCTTCTCACTAAGAAGCCACTGGGATCAATGTGGGATCCTATCCTCTGTCAATTGAGAAATGCCTGTCTTGGATGAGCAATCTCTGAAGTCAAGGGGATTTGCAACAGGGATCTTTTTCTAGCTGGAAATTGCTAAATTGCTTCTCATTTGTTGATCCTAGTGATTGCTTACCAGTCAGCAAGATTGGGAGGGTGGGCCTGGCCAGAAACCACTATGTAGCACCGTAGTTACAGTGCTACATTATTTTCCTTATTCTTCCTCTAAGAAGCTTGGGATGGAATTTGTGTGGGTTTTTTTCCATTCTATCTTATATGCAAGATATGGGGAAAGATAGGCAGACTGAGAGATGGTGATGGGCCCAGAATATGGAGATTTCCTGGCTGAGCCAAGATTTGGTTCCCAGGCTCCCTGGCCAAAGTTCAATACTTTGTCCACATCACACCTATTAGTAATACAGTGGGCCCTTTGTATCCACTGGAACTTGGTTCCACGAACCTCTGTGGATACCAAAATTCTTGGATGCTCAAGTCTCATTACATACAATGGCAAAGGAAAATGGTGTCCCTTACATAAAATGGTAAAATCAAGGTTTGCTGTTTGGCTTTTGGGGGGGGGGGGTATATGTGCAAGGGACCTTGGATGGTGGAATCTACTGGTGCAGAATCCATGGATACAAAGGACTAACTGTATATATTTTTTCATTATTCTCAATGTAAGCTGTGCACAACTTGCTTATTTGACTGTTGCAAATTGGCTGATGTCATCAGCTCTTCCACAATATATGCCAGCAATAACAACATTTATATGCTGGCTTCCTTCCAGTGAGCTCAAGCTGGCATACAGTTTCTTCCTTTTAGCCTCACAATAACCTTGTGAGGTAGGCATGACTGAAAAAGAGTGTGATTGGCCTAAGCATACACACCCCACAATAATTTGTGAGCAGAAATTATCAGAGAAAGATTTTCACAACCTGAAAGCTTGGAGGGGACAATGTTTCAGGTCAAAACTGCATAAATTTTAAATATTATTATTATTATTATTATTAGGGATGTTCTGAAATTTCTCTATAGCATTGAGCTTACATGCAGTAAACAGGGTTCCCAGATACACTGTATTTATATGGAACAGCCGAGTGGTAACCCAAAGTATCTGGGCTCACTTAGTCTTGAACAAATAGGATTTATGAGTTTTACAAAAGACCTGAGACCAGTGGAGCTAAAAATTGCTAGAAGAGGTTTACTATTATGGATTACCCACTTTTGGGGGCTATCCTTGGGCACCTAGCTATGACAACTATCGTACACTTCAAAATTTACTAGTACTGGAGTCCAGCAATGCCCAGAAATTTTCACCATCAGCTACGATGGCCAGGGCTGCTAGGAATTGCAGTCCAGCAAGATCTAGAGGGCCACACAATTCCCACTCCTATACCTCTGCCGAAGATGCATTACCATCTGCTTATCCATTGCTATGGATCTAACAAGTGTTAAAGGGATTAATTCAAGATATGACAACCTTTTTTCTTTCTTACATAGTCCACAGGGTACACACATGAACACACACAAACACACACAAACAAACACTGAGGGGCAGAGATTGCAGGAAATGATGTGTATTTTATATATAATAACTTTTGGGTCACAAAATATTAGATGGTAAGGTTTTGCACAAAGAGCCTATGATGAAAAGGATTAAACATGGCAGAAGCAATTACAAAACTCTCTCTTCAAAAATTTGAAATGTAAAAAGGAAGATTGAAACTGATATGTGTCATGCTTAAAGAGTAAGTGTCATTATCGTTCTGGTAGAACACAACTTCAAACTATTAACAACACCATTTCTCATTTGCTTGACTGCTGGCATACACCAGTCTTAAGATCTTTAGAAAACTGATGTCTCAGTTACTCTGCCATGGGGGAAATGGCATTGTCATTAAAGTACTGTTAATTAATTAATCCCTTCTGTTTGGTGTGAAGAGTCATTTTTTCCTAGCTTTGCATTGGTATCACTCTCTATTTAATTTTCATGGGAACTGCAATCTCCCAGAGCTCCTTTTAGTGGGGAAAAAGAAAAGAAAAATTCTTGACCTTCAAGTAGAATTATAATTCAGGGTGAACAATTTCTCCATTAAAGCATTGCATCTAATATATTATAAAGCAATACACCTAGCAATACACCTAGTATCTCAGTGGAAAGTACACAAACATGTATGAATTGACACATGTTCATGCCCAGACTTCAAATATTTTTTTTAAATGGCTAGTATTTACTGCAGCTTTCCCCAACTTGAACCTCTTCCAGTCTGTATGATAACAACTCCTATCATTCCTAGGAAGTGATGGGGTAACTCTGGTTAGTGATTATGGCAGTTGTAGTCAAACAAATCCCGAGCATGCCAGGTTGAGAAAGGCTGGTTTAATGTATTTGGATATTCCAAAAACTTTGGAGTGGAGAGGCAGGAGGCTATGAACAGCCAATCAGATGGAGATTTCCTTCTCAAATCTCAGGTGGCATATTGTCAATTCAGTTGTGCCCTACAATGAAATGACAATTGAAAGGCTCTGCATGCAACTGTGACACCAACTGTCAATCAAGAACTTCATGGACAGCATCAAAGAATTCCCTACAGAATCTAAAACAGCACAGAATTATTTCCAGTGGTAGAAGTAGAGAAGGATGAACCTGTCAATTTCAGTCTCTGCCAGTTTCATATTTTTTCAGTCTGAAGTTTGTTTTGTCCCATTGCCACATCAGTTTGCAAGTGGCTTTTTCCCTTGTTGCCCACATGAAAATCCATATCCGTTTGTCTTGTCATAACCATTTTATGCAACTCCCTCTAGTATACACATTTTTGCAAGCAATGTTCCCTAGCACAATGACTTCTGTATATTTGACTACTGTATGAATTTTGTGAACATTTCCCCTCATAGAGGCATTTTGTATACATTTTTAATTCGTATTTTCCATCATCTTGCAAAATTTGGAAGAACTGCATTAAAGTTGGCAAATTGGTTCAGAAAGAATCTTCGAGTGGATTTTCATTAAATTACAAACCAAGTAAAGTCCCTCATCCCCATCCTATATAACAGACAAATTGTCCTTATTCCGGCAATAGGACTGTATATTCCACCTGTCTAGAAATACTTTTCTAGTTTGCCATGATAGAATGGAAAGCCCTGCCCCTTTAGATTCCAACTGGGAGCAATGTATAATTATGTATAAGAATCCACTGGAAAGGATCTCTTTGATAACATGGGACATGTTTCTAGAAATAAACACACTATGGTACCTACCAGATAGACCAGGATCTCCTGGGGCACCTTCACACCAATAATCATAGCATTATGATTCCCTTTCACTGCCATGACCACATCCTATGGAATCCTGGGGTTTGTACTTTGAGGTAGACATTGGAGTTGGTTGAGAATTCTAAACACCAGTCCCTAAACTTCAGATCCCAGGGTTCTGCAGGATGTTGTCATGGCAGTTAATGTGGAAATGTAGCACTATAACTGTGTAGTGTGGAAGGGTTCCTGGCTCCAAACTGCTACCCATGGCCAGCACAGCAATTGTGGCTACATTGTGGTTTCAAGAAAAGTATGCACTGCCTTTATTTTATTTTATTCATTCTGCACTCACATCTGTCCCTGTAAATCCATGGACCTCCACATGGGTTTGAATTACAGTTTAAGTACCCTGCGTGAAAACACCATTGTGCATCTTTAAACCAACTCCAGCTGTTATAGTTTCCACTCAGAAATCCCCAGAACTGCAGTTTTGTGTCATTCCTGAGAACTATCTGAAAGAAACCAGCAGCTAGCTTCCATTCACAAGAACTATATGTCCTAGAGTGCCCTCAGGAGGATGGTATTTCATTTAATCAATTTCCATGTGTCTGGAAAGAGGAAAGGGGAAAGTGCAACTGGACGTCCACAAGGTGTGGGATGTTTAGCAGTTGCAGTTTGTTATCTGCCTGGGAGCTAGACTCATCCTCAATAGTGAATGGAGGGAATAGGAAAGAGACAAAATTAATCTCAGATCACATATCCTCCAACCATCCCAATTTGGCAGTGATAGTTTTGATGTGTCCTCTGTCATCCCACTTTTTCAGCTAGTTTAAAAAAATATCCTAGTTTCTCTCTCCTAATCCCACTTTAACTTTTTGTTCTCAACATGCTTCAGTTGCTGCAAACTGAGCTCAAAGCGCACAGGCAGTTAGCACTCAATTAACTTAACAGGAGAAAGAGAAGAGCGAATGGAATCTTATCCTTCCCTGTAGCTTCAGGCAAAAGCAAACCGTTGCAGCCTCTCTTAACTTGTGTGTTCTTTCTCATTAATAACCTTTGCCATTTTGGCCACACTCTGATGTTGCTTGGCCACATGTGCCCCAGTTTTCATCTATGTGATGTTGGAGAGTATAAAATTATCTCTTAAACCATGGCTAATGAATTCAGATACTGTACAGCTGATGGAAGTGTAACAGATTCATTTATCAGGTTATATTAGAGGTTCCTACAAATGCTCCTAACGTAGTAACTTACAGAAACTCTGCAACAGGTTTTTTTTTCTAGACTAAAAGATTAGCAGAGGGAGGTTTTTATAAACATGCACACATTTAAAAGTATAAGGATTGTCTGTGAGGCCATTCAAGCTAGGTATAGGGCCCCAGAACCACACCCCAAGCCTCTGTTACCTATAGTGGTGATGGGAGGGGATCCTAACAACTGTTTCTCAGGATTAAGGAATATTGGATTTGTTTGTTTTTTATTCAGAGAACACTTAGATAGGACAATTGAGTTTATAGTAAAAACAGGAGTAATTACTCAGGATTCTTTAGTAAGGAGAAAGGAAAACTTGTGTTTATTGTTGTAGGAAATCCATTCAAAGATGAAGGCAATCAACAACAACAACAACAACAACAACAACAAGAATCAAGCTATACTTGGTTGAGTTAACATAGTGTAGTGATTTGAGCATTGGACTTGGACTCTGGAGATCAGGGTTTGATCCTTGTTCAGCTATGGAAACCCAATGGGTGGCCTTGGGCAAGTCACACACTCTCAGTCCCAAAAAATCTCATTACAGGTTTGCCTTAAAGGTAAAGGTTTCCCCTTTAACAAGGTTGTCATGTTTGACTGTAGGGGTTGGTGCTCATCTCCATTACTAAGCTGAGGGAGCCAGTGTTGTCAAAGACATGTGGCCAGCATGACTAAATGCTGAGGTACATGGGACACTGTTACCTTCCCAACAAAGTGGTACCTATCTACCTACTTGCACTTTTACATGCTTTCAAACTGCTAGGTTGGGAGAAGCTGGGACTAGTGACAGGAGCTCACTCCATCATGCGGCTCTTGGGTCTCAAACTGCCAACCTGCTGACCTTGCAATCATCACAGCCAGCATCTAAATCACTAGCCACTGTGTCCTTTAGGTTTGCCTTAGGATCAAAGTCAAAAACAAATTGAAGGCACACAACAAAAACACCTAGTTACAAGAGCCCCTACAGCCAACTTTCCTATGTGGGGGTAAGCTAGAAAACACTACTGGGATTGAATCCCTCTCATGGTTGATCCGTTCTCAGACAAATGGAACAAAAAGAGACTAGTTATCAACACTGAGGGAGGAAGTGACACAACAGATATGAGGAGGAGAAAGAAAAGGAGGAGGTTCTAGTCCATGTGCTTGGGTGAGATCTAATTTAATTTACACTTGAGCCATTGCATTCTGGGAGCCAGTGCTGGGAGGCTACTTAAGGCTACTCAAGGCTAGCAGAAGCTTCATTTCCTTTAAGGAGGAGAAAGAAAAGGAGGAGGTTCCGGTCCATGTGCTTGGGTGAGAGCGAATTTTGATTTTTTTTATCTAGTCAAGGAGGTGTTTAGAGAATAGAAGAGGAGCCGGCCTGAAGCATCAAAGGAAGTGAATCAGAGACTTGCCTTTGGAAGGAGCTTTTAGCCAGGAGCTCTCTACATAACTATAGGCCCCGTGACTTGAACTCAGTGACAGAGCTTGGGAATAAAGGCCAAGTCTAGCAAGGGAAGCCCACAGTCTTGTTTCAGTGCCTCCTTAAGACTTCTCAGTATGGACACTGAAGGCCCTGCAGCAGTCACCTGCAACACCTGTGGGATGTTTGTCTTCTTGCCTACAGAGGTGGGGAACTACACCTGCCACAAGTGCAAGTTGGTAGCCCTCTTGGAAGAGAAAGTACAGCAGCTAGAGGAGCAGATATCTGCACTCCAGCATCATAGAGAGCAGGAGAATCTCCTGAACAGAACAGGCCAGAATGTCTTGGGTGGGAAACACACAGAGGAAGCTGCTGGGGTGGAGGAGGTCACTGCACATAAAACAGAGGTAGATGCTTGGAGGAAGGTCACACACAGAAGTAAGGAAACCAGGGAACGTTCTGTGAGCTGCTTGCAGCTGCAGAATCGCTTTGAATCTCTCTCTGTTGTCAGAGATGATGAGGAAAAGCAGCAGGGACAGACATCAGGGACAGAGCAGGAGAGCCTGAGAGTATCACGAAAAGGAACAGCCACTGCTAAGCCTCGGAGGAGGCGCGTGGTCGTGGTGGGGGACTCCTTGCTGAGGGGTACAGAAGCAGTGGTTTGTGGGCCTGACAAGATGTCTCGGGAGGTGTGTTGTCTCCCTGGGGCAAAGATCCATCATGTGACGGAGAGGCTGACAAGACTTGTCAAGCCTACTGACCGTTATCCCCTTCTTTTGGTTCATGTGGGAACCAATGATACTGCAAGGCACAGCCTTCAGAATATCAAAAGGGATTATGAGGCTCTGGGAAGGAAGCTGAAAGAGATGGATGCACAGGTTGTCATCTCATCTCTACTCCCGGTAGAAGGGCATGGTCCAGGAAGGGAGAGGAAAATAGCAGAGGTGAATAACTGGCTCCGTAGATGGTGCCGCCAAGAACAGTTTGGATTCTTGGATCATGGGCTGCGGTTCCATGAGGAGGGACTTCTGGCAAGGGATGGACTGCATCTCACGCCAGTTGGCAAAAACGTTTTTGCCAACAGTCTGAAGAATCTGATCAGGAGGGCTTTAAACTGAGTTATGTGGGGGAGGGAGACATTACACTGGAAGGCAAAAGGGATGGAGAGAATAGTCCAAGTGGCATAGAGGGAAAAAGGCAAACAGTGCAAGGACCCAACAGTAGGAGGCAAAAAAATGTGCAAAAGCAGCAAGTAAAGAGGACACATGGTCTTAAATGCATCTCCACTAATGCACAGAGTATGGGAAATAAGCAGGATGAACTTGAACTCCTAGCACAAAAAGGGAAATATGATATAATAGGCATCACTGAAACCTGGTGGGATGAGTCTCATGATTGGAATGTAGAAATAGAGGGGTATAACCTTTTTAAGAGAAACAGGCCAAGCAGGAAAGGAGGAGGAATAGCATTATATGTCAGGGATATTTACACCAGTGAAGAGATGCAGGAAGTCAATACTGGAAGCCAGGTGGAGAGCATCTGGATAAAAATTAAAGGAGAGGGAAATAACAGGGATGTTACTGTGGGAGTCTACTACAGACCCCCGACTCAGGCAGAGGAATTGGATGATGCCTTTCTAGAACAGATAATCACATACTCAGAAAAGAGAGATGTAGTAGTGATGGGTGACTTCAACTATCCTGATATTTGCTGGAAGTCAAACTCAGCCAAATCCTCAAAGTCTAGCAAATTCCTCACTTGCCTGGAAGACAATTTCATTGTCCAAAAGGTGGAAGAGGCAACAAGGGGATCAGCCATTTTAGATCTGATCTTAACCAACAGGGAAGACCTAGTTGATGGGGTGCAAGTGGTTGGATCCTTAGGTGGAAGTGACCATGTTCTCCTGGAGTTTGTAATACAGTGGAAGGGAGAAGCTAGGCATAGTCAGACACGCACTCTAGACTTTAGGAGAGCTAATTTCACTAAACTTAGAGAAATACTGGGAGTGATCCCATGGTCAGGAATACTAAAAGAAAAGGGAGTTGAAGACGGATGGGAGTTTCTCAAAAGGGAGATATTGAAGGCACAATTTCAAACAGTTCCAATGAGGAAGAAAAATGGAAGATGTCTCAAGAAGCCAGGATGGATGACTAAGGAACTTTCAAATGAGCTAAGTTTTAAACGGAACATGTATAAGAAATGGAAAAATGGAGAAATCACGAAAGAGGAATTCAAACAAATAGCCAGCACATGTAGGGGTAAAGTCAGAAAAGCTAAAGCGCAGAATGAACTCAGGCTTGCTAGAGAGGTTAAGAACAATAAAAAGGGCTTTTTTGGATATGTCCGCAGCAAAAGGAAGAAGAAGGAAACAGTGGGGCCACTGCGTGCAGAAGATGGCAAAATGCTAACAGGGGACAGAGAAAAGGCAGAATTACTCAACACCTTCTTTGCTTCAGTCTTCTCAGAAAAGGCAAAGGGTGCTCAACCTAAGGATAATGGAGACAGAATAGAGGAAATTCAGCACAGAATAAGTAAAGAGGTAGTACAGGAATACCTGGTTAACCTAAATGAATATAAATCTCCAGGACCAGATGAACTACATCCTAGAGTATTAAAAGAACTGGCAAATGTAATATCAGAGCCATTGGCAATAATATTTGAGAACTCCTGGAGAACAGGAGAAGTCCTAGCAGACTGGAGGAGGGCAAACGTTGTCCCCATCTTCAAAAAGGGAAAAAAAGAGGATCCCAACAATTATCGTCCAGTTAGTCTGACATCAATTCCAGGAAAGGTTCTAGAGCAGATCATAAGCAGAGAGTCTGTGAACACTTAGAGGCCAATGCCATAATCACAAAAAGCCAACATGGGTTTCAGAGAAACAAGTCATGCCAAACGAACCTGATCTCTTTTTTTGATAAAATTACCAGCTTGGTAGATGAAGGGAATGCTGTGGATATAGTATACCTCAATTTCAGTAAGGCCTTTGACAAGGTTCCCCATGACATTCTTGCAAACAAGCTTGCAAAATGTGGGATAGACAAGTTAACTGTTACATGGATTTGTAATTGGTTGACTGGCCGAACTCAAAGGGTGCTCAACAATGGCTCCTTTTCATCCTGGAGAGAAGTGACCAGTGGGGTCCCACAGGGCTCTGTCCTGGGCCCAGTGCTATTCAACATCTTTATTAATGATTTGGATGACAGAATTGGGGGCATACTTATCAAATTTGCAGATGACACTAAACTGGGAGGAGTAGCTAATACCCCAGAGGACAGGATCAAAATTCAAAATGACCTGAATAGACTAGAAAGCTGGGCCAGTGCTAACAAAATGAAATTCAATGCGGAGAAATGTAAGGTTCTGCACTTAGGGCGGAAAAATGAAATGCAGAGATATAGGATGGGGGACACCTGGCTGAATGAGACCACATGTGAAAGGGATCTAGGAGTCCAAGTAGACCATAAGCTGAACATGAGTCAACAGTGTGATGCGGCAGCTAAAAAAGCCAATGCAATTTTAGGCTGCATCAATAGAAGTATAGTTTCTAGATCAAGGGAAGTTATAGTGCCACTCTATTCTGCTTTGGTCAGGCCCCACCTGGAATACTGTGTCCAGTTCTGGGCACCACAATTCAAAAAAGATGTGGAGAAACTGGAGCATGTCCAAAGGAGGGCAACTAAGATGGTGAAGGGTCTGGAAACCTTGCCCTATGAAGAACGCCTTAGGGAGCTGGGGATGTTTAGCCTGGAGAAGAGAAGGTTAAGAGGTGATATGATAGCCCTGTTTAAATATTTGAAGGGATGTCATATTGAGGAGGGAGCAAGCTTGTTTTCTGCTGCTGCAGAGACTAGAACGCGAAACAATGGATGCAAACTGCAGGAAAAGAGATTCCACCTCAACATTAGGAGGAACTTCCTGACAGTAAGGGCTGTTCGACAGTGGAACACACTCCCTCGGAGTGTAGTGGAGTCTCCTTCCTTAGGGGTCTTTAAGCAGAGGCTGGATGGCCATCTGTCAGGGATGCTTTGACTTGGAGTTCCTGCATGGCAGGGGGTTGGACTGGATGGCCCTTGTGGTCTCTTCCAACTCTATGATTCTATGATTCTATGATTCCATGAAAGCAAAAGATTGAAGTAAATAGATGTAAGAAAAACTGAGCCGGGGAACTCCAGAGACTACTTAATTCCTTATTGCCCTTCTTCCTTCCCAATGATAACTTTGTACAAATATTGATGCATTTTTGTTTCCAATGTAAACTGATATATGCCTGTAGAGTTCCTCCGTGCAAAGCAAGGAATGTGATGATAGCAAGAAAGTGTTACTGCTATGGGATGTGTCCCCTGAAGATGTGATTGCAACAAATTAACAATCTGTTAACTACTCTGAGAGCCTTTGTGGCTGAAGGGTGAGGTATAAATACTCTAAATAAATAAATAAATAAAGTTCTGGTGTTCTTTCCTTTCCTGATATTACAGATTAGTATCCACTTGATTTAGCTCTCCTAAATACCTTGAAGGCACCAGATCCTGTCTGATCTTGGAAGCTAAACATGGCTAGTCCTAGTTACTACTTAGATGGAAGACCACCAAGGAATACAAGGAGATGTAGGGTAAATTTCAGAGGAAGGTACCCCACCTCTGAATATTCCTTCCCTTAAAAATCCCTATGAAATTAATGGGGTCACATTAAGTTGACAGGTGACTTGGAGCCACAAATGAACACACACATCCACTTAATTCATCATGCTTTAATTCAACACAACTCTCACAATAGCAATCCCAGCAAGTTTGCAGATTGCTACAGGAGCTTGAAAACATCTCTGCCAGCTTCCAATGTTTGGCTGTTGGAAGTAAGGACTGGTGAGTCTCCTCCAGCCTTCTTTCTCCCCTTTGCTCCTGTTGTGATAGCATTTTGTGTTTGCTGGGAACTTATCTTAAGTGCCCAGACACTTGTCTTTTGCCAAGCAGTTGCTACAGTGTGTATTGATTCTGAATGTGTGCCATCACTTCTCCATTTTGTTCCTTTCTCACACTAGTGGAGGATTAAAATATTTAGGATGCTTTTGCCCTTCCTTCCTTCCTTCCCTCCTTCCTTCCTTTCCCCCACAATTGTCAAATTTCTCTTCCTTGGTTGGCTTGACCCATAAAATTGCAGTCGTGTGCAGAGTTGATAGATGCTGAAGACAACAATGATGTCCTCCTTTTCTAAAGGCAGGTCTTTCACCTGCCACCTACCAGGGCATATCTTCCAGCATTACAAAACTAATTGCAGACACAATGAGGGGGGTGGGGAAGAATAGAACCTCAGCCTACATCAGATGCACAGATGGTGGTGAGAAGTAGGATATTCTTGGCAATCATCTCCTCCAGCCAATTTAAAAATTATTTTGGAGAAATTCTGGAATGCATGTACTATCACCAGCAGTGCTGTTAAAATTTCTATTGCATAAACATCCTGAGATGAATTGGGAACTGGGAGAAAGATATATGCAAATATTTCATTACCTTTTATTTTATCACATTTTTGGTGATACTCTCTGCATATGCCAATACTTAAAGTTGTATTAAATGCATTCCCCCCCCCCCCCGGCTAACTGTCTAAGATATCACAATACATTTTAAGGAAGAGAGTTCACCATGAAGTGGTTTCTCCCCATCTCCCTATCCTGTTAGATGGATTTGCAGATGTAAGTCAAGTCTACTGAGGTTAACTGCTGAGGTTGGTATTCCCTTCCTCCCTCCACAGTGACCAAAACCCCCATCTGAACCTATCATGGACTCTCTGAAGGCCTCTCCGCAAAGTCATTCCATGTCTTGTAGGGAGTGGGGGCATCATTCCCTACAAGATTCTAGGAAGGAATAGTGGAGCAGGTTTTATTTTTATTATGTGCCAGAAATGAATGGAAACCTGCTATTTCCCTTCCAATCTGACTCCCACAGTGAATGAACATCTTAAAGGCACCATCACATATTAGAAAGCTGGGCCAAAATTAACAAAATGAATTTCTTCAGAGAGAAATGTAAGGTACCACAACAGGCAGAAAAATGAAATGCACAGATATAGGATGGGTGATATGTGGCTTGAGAATAGTATGTGTGAAAGAGATCTACTGGCCCTTTAAGGTGCCCCCATTACGTGCTAGGGTTGCCTTGGGGCAGGGCTTCCACATACCCTGCAATCCTAGCACATGACGGGGGTGTCAAGATGGCGGCACCCTGTTTACATTGGTGCTGCCATCTTATCTTTACGTAAGCGCCATGCAGCATCTACATGGTGCAGCATGGTAATTACGTTATGAGGAAAAACAGGTGCTCAGAGGGCATCTATTCAGGGCAGTATGTACTGCCCCTAGGAGTCTTAGTAGACCAAACTAAAAGAAAAGAGATTTCATCTCTCTGCTGCTGAAGTAGATTAAGTCTACGAAAGCGTATGTTACAAAATTTTCTCTCCTGTAGTCTCAGTGATGCCACAAAATCCTTTTGCATATTGGTTAGTCCCAACTAGAGCAGAAAGGTATCATTCAAATGAAATCAGTAAAATAAAACTAGAACATAATAGTGAGTTAACAACTACAAAAATCCCATTGATTCAATGGCTCTGCTCTAGTCTAGACTAGCAGCAGAGTTTAGTCCATCATTACAACTACATGCAACACTTATAATTATGCTATTAAAAGAGTTTGAGAAAGTTACATTTTTGGACTACAACTCCCAGAATCCATCAGCCAATATGGTCTTTGAGATAGTTATGATTAGGGAATCTCTTATTTCCACAGATCCTGTATTCCACCATTCTCAGTGTATCAGATAAATGTAATTCTGCCCCTGCAGCAACCCAAAAAATAATCACATTTTGTATCAGGATGGAAATTGTGGGACCTTCTAAAGGTTTTTGATCAACATCTCCCCATGACCCTACCCAGCAATGGTGAAAAATGGTGCGATGTATGGATCGACAATATCTGGAGGACCATGCTGTACCCACCCCTACTTTATTATGCACTTTATTTTTTAAATAGATCCTCCAATGATATGTCTTACTGAGAAAGGATCTAGGGGAATCTTAGTAGAGCACAAGCTAGGTATGCGTCAACAATGTGATGCAGGGACAAAAAAAGCCAGTGCAGTTCTGGGCTGTATCTACAGGAGTATAGTGTCTGGACATGGGGAAGTACCAATGTCACTCTATTCTGTTTTGGTCAGACCTCACCTGTAATACTGTGCCCAGTTCTGGGCACCAAAATTCAAGAAAGATATTGACATGCTGGAATTTGTCTAGAGAAGGGCTACCAAGATTATGTAGACCAAGCCTTATGAGGATTAATTTAGGTATCTGGGTATGTTTAGTTTAAAGAAAAGAAGACTAAGAGGTGACATGATCACTATTTTCAAATATCTGAAGGGATGTCATGTAGAAGATCATAGAATCATAGAATCATAGAATCATAGAGTTGGAAGAGACCACAAGGGCCATCTAGTCCAACCCCCTGCCATGCAGGACCTCCAAATCAAAGCATCCCTGACAGATGACCATCCAGCCTCTGTTTAAAGGCCTCCAAGGAAGGAGACTCCACTACGCTCCGAGGGAGTGTGTTCCATTGTCGAACAGCCCTTACTGTCAGGAAGTTCCTCCTAATGTTGAGGTGGAATCTCTTTTCCTGCAATTTATATCCATTATTCCGCGTCCTAGTCTCTGCAGCAGCAGAAAACAAGGACGCGGAATAATGGATATAAATAAATCAAAGCATCCCTGACAGATGACCATCCAGCCTCTGTTTAAAGGCCTCCAAGATGGGGCCAGCTGACTTTCAGCTGCTCCAGAGACAAGGACACAAACTAACAGATATAAGTTACAAGAAAAGAGATTTCACCTAAACATTAGGAACAGAGTGACCAGATGTCCTTCTTTACCAGGACATGTCCTACAATTCAACCTTTTGTCCAGGAAGAATTTCAATATGGCCCCCATTGCCAGCATTACTAAGAAGCATGAATTTATATTTCTATTAGTGTTTTTAGCTTTTATTTGGCAATACCCTACATTTTCCTTGAAAATCTTACATTTTGTGGTGCTGTGTCCTCCTTTATGGTTGGGACATCTGGTCACTCTGATTAGGGGGAACAATTGTAGCATAAAAGCTGTTTTATAGTTGAATGGATGAGATTGAAGGGTGTCTCCTTTGAAGGGAAGTCTCCTTTGAAGATCTTTAAACACAGAGGTTAAACAGATAACTTTCAGGAGTGCTTTAGTTGTGCATTTCTGCATGACAGTGGTTGGACTAGGTTCCCCTGTCGTCCCTTCTGTTAGTTTCTCTGATTCTCACTAAAATGGGGAAAAGGAGAGGGGGTCCCCCTACCATTTTGGTTAAGAAAACTTTCTTTGGTAAGTTATCTGTGCTCCATCTCTTGAAGGGCAATCTATTACTTACTCTCTCTTTACCTTTTCACCTCTGCCTGCCCTGCTTATAATGTGGAGTTTATGATGTAATTATATCAGACACAGCTGAAATAGCCCCCCTTATCACTGAGCTGATTACACTTAACAAGGCATAAACTCCTTCCCTCACTCTCTGCCAGGAGTCCAATTTTAAGCTCTAATTGTTTTATAGGCCCTTTGCACTCAGAGGAAGGAGGTGGGAGAAGAAAGAATAGAAAAATTGTTTCCATTTACATATGTTGTGCAAGGTGCATTTGTCAACTGCCATGCAGAGCAAACTCCCCCCCCCCCCCATCAACATGGCTAGGAATCATACTGCATAGGGACAGTGGATCATTAAGTTGGGGGTATATCATTCTTGAGGTGGGGGGGATAAAGTGGTTGCCTGTACATGAGTGGCTTTAGGGTAGTTAGGAAGCAGAGGGCAGATTTTGAGTTCTACATCAGGTCTCTCCCACTTCAGTTTGTGTATTTCACTTGTACATACCACTCCAGGCAGGCCTACCCAGATGCTTTCTAAGGGCCAGTAGAGACAAGTGCTTTGTGGTGCTCTGGGGGCAAAATTAGGCCTAGATAGGGCTGGGAGTCCAGACGTGCCCAGTCCTACTATCGCCGCAGGTGCGTGGGCCTATCCACATGGCAGGTGCCACAGCTGCACAGGTGTGGGGCAGGGTACATATGCATCTCAGCCCTTACAATGCCGCAAAAAAGGAGCCGCTTTTAGCTGCCCATCTGTACTTCCGCCTAAGTCAACAATTTAAAAATATGTACTGAATATTAAAGTATTTGAGGGGGTGTGATATTGAGGATGGAGCAAGCTTGTTTTCTGCTGCTCCAGAGAATAGGACATGGAACAATAAGAGCAAGATACAAGAAAAGAGATTCCACCTAAACATTAGAAGGAACTTCCTGACAGTAAGAGCTGTTTGACAGTGGAACGAACTCCCTTGGATAGCGGTGGAGTCTCCTTCTTCGGAGGTTTTTAAAGAGAGGCTGGATGGCCATCTGTCAGGGGTGCTTTGATTGTGTGTTCCTGCATGGCAGGGGGTTGGACTGGATGGGCCTTGTGGTCTCTTCCAACTCTATGATTCCATTATTTTAAATATGTATTGGTCCTGTTTGCTCTTTTAACTGGTATTATGTTTAATTTGTTGTTGTTTCCCACCTTGATTTATAGGGAGAGATGGATAAGAAATAAATATTGGCCAGAATTCATTTGGGCAGTTACAAACGTTTTAACCACTATAGTTATGTAGCTACACTGTAGTTCCCACTCATTTCCGTGTGTGGTCTCCTGCACACAACAGGTAGAAGCAGGGTCCCTGTTGCAATTCCCTCTTTCTCCAGATATCAACCATGTAAGCTGGGAAGTGGAATCATCAATCTGCTGCTCCCCAGTCAACAATAGGAACAAGTCCCCATCAATTGCAGTGCCAGAAAGTGGGAGCTCGGGCACTTTCATGGTCCCTATGTACAGTTGGCTCTTTGTATCCACGGATTCTTTATCCATGGATTCAAGTATCCATGGCTTGAAACTATTTGAAAAAGTATAAATTCCAAATAGCAAACCTTGATTTTTCCATTTTATATAAGGGATACCATTTTACAATGCCTAAGCATCCACAGATTTTGATATCCATGGATGGTCCTGGAATCAAACCCAGTGGATAACAAGGAACCACTGTATCCCCTAAAGTAGAAAATACATGGAGATCAGCAATACCAAATAATCATGATTGTGTAACTCTATGTTATGCATTTATAAGTACCCAAATGAATTCTGTCTGTTGTTGTTGTTGTTTTCATCATCATCATCCAACTGGAAAGAGGACAATGGCCCTGAATCCTCCAGATAGATTGTACTACTAGCCATGTACGAGTGCTCAACTATTTCTTCCTTACAAGAAAAGCCAAATGTATCTCACTATGGAAGAGAACAAATCATGGTAGTTTTTTCCCCACTATGGGAGAGAATAAATATTTCTCCAGTGTATTTTCTCTGTATTCAAACATCCAGAAAAGTGTGGATGAATTATTCTGTGGAGAAAAACACACGGATCAAGATGCTGCATCTGCCTAGCTACATCTCCCAAGGACAATCCCCAAAAAATCCACCTTGTAAGCAGTGCAGCCAGTGGGACTATAAAACAACTCTGGGCCTTAGTCCAAACATCAAATGATCTATCCAAGATACTGAAACCTTTCCTGAAATTAGGTTCAGCACCATAAATGTTTCCTTTAAAATTTAGAGTTGCCCCTGATGGGAACATCTTTCCAACCTTTCAAACAGGACACCTTCCCAGCTCTAGCTTGAGAACTAGGAATTGTGCTGGAGTCCTTTGTAGGCAGACATATACTCTTTAAAACTCTAAGGTTTCAAGCAGCAGACTTTCCTAGCCCAAACTGAAGACACTAAGAACTGAGCTGAAGTCCTTTCCTTTTAATCCTGTACTCTGATTTACAACCTCTCACTGTAGTCTTGCCAATGATACTAGTTTGAAAGCTTTAGTTAGTATACATTGTAGTATCAGCAGTGCCAAAATCAGTTTAGGAGCCAACATAAACAGCATCCCTAGCATATTGATTTTTCTCAGGCTACCTTGTTGCCATGTTGGCTAGGCTCATCAATATGGAATCTTACAAAAATGTCCACCATGCCAAACAAACAGGACTGGAAAGAGATCCAAGAATCAATGGTACTCAATCCAGCTCTTTTTTTAAGCCTTAGTTATATGAAAGGCAACACTCAAAACAAACTTTGCCAAGAAAATCCCATAATGGGTTCATCTTAGGGCCACCATAAGTCAAAAATGAATGGCCTAAAGGCCCTAAAGGTACCAAATCCCATTTGATCTTGGAAATTAAGCAGGGTTAGCTCTGGTTTCTACTTGGATGGGAGATCACCAACAAATACCGGACATTGTAGGCCATATCTCAGAGGAAGAAACTGGAAAAACCAACTCTGAGTATTTCTTACCTAAGAAAACCCTATGAAATTCATGGGGTCTCCACATGTTGGCAGGCAACTTGAAAGCACATAAACATACAGGTCATAAATGACATGAAGGCACACAAGAATAACAAAAAGTACTGCCTTATATGGCAGTGCTACTCAGCATTGGACAACCATAATTTACATTATTCATTATCTTCTATAGCAAAGATGTGTCCAGTGGGAAGACTGGCATTAAGCGATATAACTTGAACTGTCTTGATTTGGCAGGGACAGTCCCAAATAATCATCTGTTGTTCCATTTTCCACTTATATATATTTTTAAAAAACCCAGCTTCTCTCTCCTACTACTACTTTTCCCCTTTTGTCCTTATCTTACTTCAGTGCAAACTGAGTCGAAAGTGTAAAAGTAGTTAATACCCAGTTAACTCAGTGAGGGGGAGAAAAGGGGCAGAATCCAACCTTCCCATTAAGCAGAGGCAAAAGCAAACTGCTGCAGCTTCTCCTAGCTTATGTGTTCTTCCTCATTAATAACTTTTTCCACCATGTCAACACTGATGTTTCTTAGCCACACATGTCCTTGTTTTCACCTATAAGACATTGGTGCATTTGTACCACCAGTGTGTGTGTGAATTTGTGTGTACCCAGATGTTGCCTAAAAATGCCACCTGCTATCTGTATTCCTAAATACTGTATCAAACCATTTATTATCTTCTCATAGAACTTGGAAATGTTGCTTCTGTGGATTAAAACTCCAAAAATTCTACACTGTAGAAATAAAGCAGTTTGACACCACTTTAACTTCAATTACTCAATGCTATGGAATTCTGGACTCTTGGCATATTTACAGTGGTGTAGTGGGGTGAATGTTCGACTGTGACTCTGGAGTTCAGGGTTTGATTCCCTGCTCAGCCATGTAATCCAATGGATGACCTTGGGCATGTCACATGCTCTCACCCACAGAGGACAACAGTAGCAAACCTCTGAACAAATCTTGCCAAGAAAACCTCATGATAGGTTCACCTTAGGGTTGCCATTAGTTGGAAACAACTTGAAGGCATACAACAATAACAGCGACATATTTAATCTTCCCTACCAGAGGGCTGTGATGTTCCCATGAAACTACAAATCCCAGAATTCCATAGCATTGAGCCACAGAAGTTAAAGTGGTGTTAAACTGCTTTATTTCTGCAGTTTAACTAGTATATCCCAACAGCCAGGAACATTGATGCTATATGATAGATAGCTGTGAGGGCTTGAATGCTACTGAAGCCACTTATATCTAGCCAATGATCTTGCTGGCTTGGGATTTGGGGAATTGTTGTCTAAAACCAGCAATTTTTGCAGGCTCTGAGGGAAAATCCTGACTGGATTTTCTGCCATTTTCATTTTTAAAGCAACCAGGAGGGTCTGTTTTTTGACTGGACATGCTGCTTTTTTCCTGCCTTATTTCCCCAATTTAAAATTCCTTTCCCCGAAGCTGCTGTTACTTCTAAAATGGAAGAAACACTAGTTGTTTTATTTTTTATTGCAGGGCTAATAACAACTCCCACTGTGATTTTGCTCAGGAAAATGCTCTAGGTAAAAGGGTCTGGTGTCAATGTGCCAATCAAGTAAAGTTTTAAAAAATGAAAATGTCAGTTGATCTGATTACAGATTTCTTGCATTGCATGCAGTCTGCCTCTTATAAACTTACTGGAACAGCTAAAGTCTGCTTCCCCCTGCAATTCAGGCCAATTTCCTCCAATAAATGTAGTCACCGTACAATATATGTAATGGTCCTAGGTTATAGAGGCACATTGTTTGCTCCAGTTAGTTGTAGCAAGCTCTGACAAGAAAGGGTTGCACAATGCTCACACTGACATGAGAATCTGATTTCCATTGAATTCTAGCCATTCTGGAGAAAGAGGGTTCAGGAGACAATGAACCTGGAAAAGAAGGAAGAACATTTGCTGGAAGACAGCAAAGGGAACACTGTACTGGATTTATTGTTGTATTGTTTTGCTTTCAAGTTGTTTCGGACTTACAGTGACCCTAAAGAGAACCTATCACAGGGTTTTCATGGCACGTTTCTTCAGAGATAGGTTGCTATTACCATCCTCTGAGGTTGAGAGAGTATGAGTTCCCCAAGATCACTCAGTGAGTTTTTATGGCTGAGGTGGGATTCGAACTGTGCTCTCAAGAGTCATAGTCCAGTGCTCAAACCACTATACCATGATGGCTTTCTTTATGCAAAGCCATTGGGAAATGGCCACAGCCTAGTAAATAGAGAATTGCCATGTATGCCATACCATAGAGAAGTCATTGTCTCTGTTTATATGGCTTTTGCAGCCCCGCCTGCAATGTCAGGAATAATATGTTCTGTTCTGGGCATGTCAGTAAATAACAGGTTTGAACAACAAGTAATATAAACTGATAAGTTTAAACTGATTTAAAGGAAAAGGTTAAAAGGCTAAGTATATATGAGCTGGGAAAGCAATAAGGAATATTGAATAGAGTATGCAAAGATGACTGTAGGTGAAGGAGGACACCTCTTGATAGGTATCAGAAGATGAAAGAGCATGTCTTCTTAAGGAAATAGTGAGCTAAGATGAAAGAAAATGAACTACTGAAATTAGAGCAAATAAAGGCACACACCTCTGACAAAGCAGCTCCTTTATACAAAGCCTTTCTATGCCCACCCAGCCTGCTTTTCTCCTCTGTCCAGCTGGATGTTTTTGGCACCACCACCACTGGGAAGATGGTGAAGAAGGGCTAGAGAAATACAGATTTTTGGTATGCGGTTGTAGCAGTGAGTGTGACATAGACAATGCAATAAGGCTTGAACTGGGAAAGAGGATAATTTTGCTGAATCTATCTGCCCACAACAGGCATGGCAAACAGTAAATCCTTCAGAATTCCTTGATGAATATGTGTGAACAGCAAAACAAAGAAAAAAAATGGGAAAACAGATCCATCTGTCCCATCAGCTACCTCCAGCTGGATGCATTTTGAAAGTAGCCTTCAAGTGGACTCTAGAAGATTCAAAATGTTTCTGTATACTTATGCAAAACTTAGCTGACCTGGTTATTTCATTTCACATATAAATTGTTAATTTTGGATAAAAAGCTTGCTGAAACAAGCAATCTTTGTTGAAATATCAGAACCTATCCATTATTTTTTCCTGTTATTTCTGCCTCTGGTACCAATTTTTCTGCTAAAGAAGTAATGCCCAGGAACACATCTGCCTTGCCAACTGAGGTATATCTACATGACACAATAATTTTAATGTTGTTGTTTGATCTTGGTATAGCCTACCAGGGCAAGCAATCGAGTCAAGGTACTATTAACACTGGTAGAGTATAAAATCTGCCATCATATTTACATGGAGGTCCAAGACAAAGATAGCTGTCACCTTACGATGGCATGATGATGTTTTCCTGACATACCCTCTAGCCAATTTCAGTAGTTGTTTGGACTGGGGCAGAGCCAGGTGGCAACAATTGCACAGCTGGGGAGGCAGGGGGATTGCACAGCAATGCCTTCTTCACAACATCCCCACAAAAAGTAGTTATGTTAATGTAGCTTCCAACTACAATAGCATATGTCACCAAGAGGATTCAAGCCTAGGTCTTCAATGACATTGGACCATTAGATACATTGTTATGTGGGTACATTTATTGTAAGGAATTTTCTTCAATTTATTGAAATAATGCAAAAAATAAATGTCAAAGAGAGCTTGGAAATATTAGTGATAATTCTTACTTAACAGGTTAATATTAGCATCACAACAAATTTTCATTCATTGACCTTAAGTGTTTTTATGAAAACTATAAAATCAATTGATTACATTAAATATAACTGATGTTGCTTTTAAATTTTTAAAAAATTACTTTAAAATGGCCAGAAAAGGTTAATTCCTCCCCCTCTTCAGAAATTTATGGCCAAAAGTAACAAAATAAAGTAACACAAAACACTATTACTAAGATAATTGATGTTATGCAATTTAATGATTAAAATAACTTTTGAAATTGCTGTTTAAAATTTAATGAATTAGGGCCCATCAATTCATTTTAAATCTAATTTTTAGTGACCTCTGCTTTTGTGCAGCCTTAGGATTTTAACACCTGGGAGTGTTGTAAGCAAAGATTGGGGAAAGTTTTAGCAAACCCAGGAAGAAGAGGCAGAACTTCAGAGGCAACTGAGTTGTGTTTAGTGAGATGAAGCAGGGAGGGAGCACATGAGAAATGAGAGCATTTGCACAGGGCTTTCTAGCTGCAGCCTGGCTCTCGCTAAAGCTATTAGCCTCTCATGCTTTCACAATGCAATATGCAAGCTTCGCACATACAAGTAATGAAACTGTAGGCAATTATCTCTCCCTACGGCACTGTTAGGAAGAGCCTGTTCAGCTTCTGGAATGTTTACCTCCAACCAAACTGTGCATTAAGTACCTTCTGCTCTGCCTTCTTTTTCCACTCCAGTACTAAACAAGATTATGTGGAAGTAGGTATCAAGTGAATTTACTTCTACATAATCTGTTTAGGTCAGGGCAGATTTGTTAAAATGTTTGCTTGTTGTTATGTATATCTACCATGGATTTATAGATGGCTTCTGCTATGGCTATATATATGGCATGTAGCCCTCCTGAATCAAACCAATAAACCCATCCAATGCACATGCAGTCGGCCCTCCATATCCATGGATTCCTTATCCGCTGATTCAACAATCCATGGCTTGAAAATATTCAAAAAAATATATAAATTCCAAAAAAAAAAAAAACACCCTTGATTTTGCTATTTTGTATAAAGGGCACCATTTTACTGTGTCATGGACTTCAGCATCCATGGATTATGATGTCCATGGGAGGTCCTGGAACCAAACCCTAGAGGATACCAAGAGCTCACTGTATCTTAGATACAACCTTACTTTAGATATAACCTTACATAGAACCAAAGATAACCTCTATTTATAACAAAAGGATTTACTAAGAGCAGCCCAAACGAACAGAGAATGAGAATCAAAAAAGATCCAAGCAGAATGAAGTAGTCACCTTTATCCACCAGTAAAGACTCATTGCTTTGAAGATTATAGCATAAGAGTCAGGACAGAATATAAATGTGTTAAGTTCCATTTATCTATTAAAATATCCATTTTGCACCTCCTAAAACTGGCAAGAGAACAAGGCATATCCTGACTTGGAAATATGTTTCAGAAGCTTGCTATGCATTGCAGCAAAGATGCACCCATGCATACATTTGAAGCCTGCACACAACTCAAAAAGTGTGCATTTGAAAAAAGAAGATAGGTATGCTTTAGTCAATGGGAAAATTCTGGTAAAAAAGGTTTATATTTGTAGTAATGTTCACTAACAGTATATTTAGAAATCTAGAAAAAATAGCACACAGATTTCCATTCATAGAAAGGGAGAGTCCTTCAAGATAATATGGAACTGGGATTAGGATTAAAATGGTAGTGGAATTCTGAGGTAATTTAAGGAAGTTGACACTGGACTCTTTCATACAAGGCTAAATTGGAAGTATAATTTAAGGTCAATTCGAATGCAATCATGGATTTTACGTTATTGCGAATTAACTCTTCGCATGCAAATTCGGGCAAGAGGGAAGCCAATTCGAATGCAATCATGGGTTTTACTTTATTGCGAATTAAAGCTTCGCATGCAAATTCGGGCAGGAGGGGGTTATTTTCGGGTATTGGGAAGTAATTCCGAACGGAGCAGGGGTTCATGTAAATTCGCTAAACAAGCGAATTTACATAAATCCGCATTGGCTCCATTCGGAGTTGGGAGAAATTCCTCCCCGTTTGAAAGAGTCCACTGAGAGGTTTCATTTGTAAACACAGAACTTTCCAATGAAGGGACATGGCATTCAGTTGCATTTTCAGTCAAAAAATGGGGAGAAAGCTAAATTTTTGTTTGTCTCATATACATGTGTAAGTTTTCTTATACACATACTTTTTGGCTGTTGTGCGATAGATTTATTCAGTACATGGTTACAGAAGTGGCATTCCATGAGCATAACCATGGGGGGAGAGGTTTAAATCTTATTTTTAGTACAAATAGAGTAGAACACTTGAATCAATTAGACGTACATACATGTTGGCTCACCAGTCAATGATCAATTGAAGTATCTATTCTAGTTGGAACAACTAACAGGATTCAAGCCCTGTAGTTGCACAGTCTTGGATGGTACCTAACTGCCATTTCCTTCTATGTGGCAAATAGACCATAGAAACAACTACTTGTTGCACAGTCAGGCAATATGCAGGTACTCTAACAGATGCACAATGGGTGGCCCAATGTCTGTATTCAACGGAAGAGTGGTGTACTGCAACCACCATATAATTATGTGAGTATAAATTTACACTACACAAGAATGATGTAGGAGATCAGTCAGAGTAGCCTAGATCTAATGCACTGCTTCAGACCCTAGGGCAGGGATGGGCTAATGCTGATGGGAACTACAGTGCAGGGGCATCTGAAGGATCAGCTAGTCCCTGTTTTTTCACAGTATCAAGAACTTCCATCATCTGGGCTGGAGTCAGCCAAGGTGCAGGTCAGGTCGAAATGAGCCAATTTCCTTTGCTCATTCCCACCTGGCCTGCACCTTGGCTGATTCCAGTCCAAAAGCTACAAGTTCTTAATACTGCTGTGACTGCAAATAAAAATGCCCAGGAATTTTTTAAAATGCCCATAATGGGGATGTCTTGTTAGGAATTAATTTCTGGTCACCTTTCATTTTTGGATAATATGGATTATTTTTGTGCAGTTATTCCGATTCATGTTCCTGTAGTGCTCTCTTGTTAATCCAAATTGTAAATTACTGATGAATTATTTTAACTTAATATTTATTTTGTGACTGTATTACAAGTGATCTTATTATGAATGAAAATTGTTAGTGAATTATTTGGAAAAAGTATTCTTTTATACCTTCTTTCTTCATGTCACTGCAAGCCACTTTAAGCATGGTTTCACCATGAAAAAAGTGTCATAAAAGAAACTGATTGATGTGATGATAATGATGATGATATCTTAGTTCGCATAACAGCCATATCTAAGTGGGAATTGCAGTCCAAAAATGATTCCCCCCCCCCAGTTCTGTTTATAACACCCCTGCAAGGTAACTCAGATTGAGACAGAGAGAGTGACTTTCCCAAGAGTACCCTGTGAATCTTATGGCTCAGGGAGGGCTTGAACCATGTTATCTCAAGTCCCAGTCCAACACTTTGTACATTTAACTTGGGGGAAATAAGATTGAGAAGTGATATCCATCTTTAATTTTTAATTTGGAGCCTCTTTTGTGCTACTTCAGACACAAGATGAACCAGTGAATTCAAATTAGAAGAAAGGAGATTCCACTTAAACATTAGCAAGAATGTCCTGGTGATAAAAGCTGTTTGAAAGAGTTATAGACTGCCTCAGAGACAGATGAACTTTCCTTTGTTAAACAGAGATTGCATGGCTATCTTTTAAGAGTCCTTTAGTTATGTATAGCTGCATACCAGGGTTGGACTAGATAGCCCTTGAGGTACCTTCCAACTCTGTAGTTCTGTGAGTTTTAAAATATGTTCTTTTCCCCCATCACTGTATTCTTTTAAAATCAGTTATGCTTCCTGGGCTGCATAAACAACACAGACTGTGAAAAAACTAATGGAGGCTTTATCTTCACTATGTTCTGTTCCTTCCTTTCTCTGCTCTCCTGCCTCTTCCGTAGACTGAAGCCAACCTACATTCAGGCATGTTGTATTTGTCCAGTTTGCCAGAAGACCTTGGGGACCTGGAGTTGCTGAAATTTTGTTTATATTCACATTAGTAGAGGTGCATCTGGCAGCTGAGATTTGCAGCTTACATAGCCTCGGAGGAAAGAACATCCCATTTTAGGCTGATGACTAAATAGCTTTAAAATTGTCTGAGAAGAGAATTTGAATGGAACCCCACTGACCCTCTCCTCCACCTGCTCCTCAAGCTTTCTAAAACCCAGTCATTAACAAGCACAAGCAATGGGAAATATTTCCAGGCGATCTATCCATATGCAAAGCTCTTTGGATTAGGAAGCCGCGTGTCCAGAGATGCCAAAATGTCTGCACAGTTTCTGGCAGTCAGAAAACAGGCTTACAAAAATGTGCTGGATGCTTCCAACCACAGTAGTGAAGTCTGTTTTTTAAAAAAGACAAGAGTTCATTGACTTCAGAGTGTGAAAATCAAGGGCTTTCAGAGTACCAAGGTCAGAATGTGTTAAGCTGTTTTGACCATACCATATTGGAAGTCCAGTTTCCTGTACTCCTTGAAGAATTATGCAGGCAGCATATAAAGGTCCAAATTATTCTGAATAAGAATCAGCCAGTAAGATTCACTCTGTCCTGAGAACAGCTGTTGCTATTGAACTGGACAAGTAAGAAATAACGTTGCTCACATAGCCTGAAAAACCCACAAAAAACTATTGATGCCGGCTGTGAAAGCCTTCGACTTCACATTGCTCAGATTGTTTCTGAAGAATTTATCAAAATGTACTCATACAGTCAGCCTGCCATATCCATGGATTCTTTATCCACAGATTCAAGCATCCACAGCTTGAAAATATTTTTTAAAAACATATAAATCATACAAAGCAAACCTTAATTTTGGCATTTTATGTAAGGGACACCATTTCATTATGCCATTGTATTTTTTAAACATTATTTTTCATATTAAATATTAAAAAACACTTCTACATCATTATGCCATTGTATTTAAGGGGACTTGAGCATTCACAGATTCTGGTATCGATGGGGGTTCCTTGAACAAAACCCGAGCAGATACCAAGGACCTACTTTACGCTTGTTCCTTCTTTTCATATTCAAGGTGGGGAGGAAGAGTTTTTAAAAAACTGGAATACAGTAAAAAAAATTAAATTAATAGCTTTTGCCACTCAAAGAGATTTAGATATGTGGGGAGGGCAGCTTACCTCTACTATGTCTGGGTGAGATACATGGTATATCTTTGGAGCTTAGAAAAATTACTTTGTGGACTGGTACTCCAAGAATTCTTCTAATTGCAGGACTGTTGGAGTTGGAGTCCACAAAAGTAACTTTTTTTTTAATCTATATTTTACCAAATCAGAATGACCTGTTTGGATTTATTCTAATTGCCAGATCTCAGATACAGGTTTTCTCCAGCTCCTCTATCTAGGTTTGCTTAACTCATTTTATGTTAGTCAAATATAGGCCTTTTCCTTCTGATCAAGACAGGTCATGCCTTCTTACAGAGATGTTGATTGAACCCTGCACAAGTGTCCTATCTTTTTGACCCCTGTCTTGCATATAATTGTTAGTGTATCTCACACAGAATGCATTTTTTTAATCCCAAGGTTATGTTTTGGGGACTGCAGATCACTGACTCTCTAGATGTTTTCAACTACAAAAGCAATAATACCTAACCATTCACCATGCTGGCTGGAAGGTCTTGGATTGTGGTCCAAAACATCTGGAGGGCTGAAGGTTTCCCATCCTGCTGAAATGATATCTGGCCTTAATGCCCAGATTTTGAAGCTTTAGCAGATGATATCTCTCTATTACAAAGCCAAGCATTTCTAAATAGAATTGTATCAAAGTTACACATGGGAAACCCTTAAAACAACAAATATCACATTAATTGCTTTCACAGATGGTGGGGAAGCAATCGGCCTTGTAAATACCAGCAATGATAGAGATATAACATTCAAAAGGAGCCAGTGAACTAATGAAATGAGATTCATCTTGGAAGCAATTTGAAAAACAGTCTGTGTGAAAAAGAAACCCAAGATGTAGTCATCACTGAAAAGGGCCTTTGAGAATGGCAGAGGAAAGCAAATTAAAAATGACTATGCCAGGGCTATATCAGACAGGGTAACGGCCAAAGAACTTGGATCCAAGTCATATCTACATCAGGAAGGGGAGCCATGAATGACAACTGTTACTGGACATTTTTTCAACTGACTGTCCATTGGTGTTGAAAGGATTCCATTTCACTTCGTAATACTGAAGTCCGGCTCCCTACCATATTGGAAGCTCATTCTGCTAATCTTGAAATAACACTTGGAATTTCATAAACTGTGGGGTACAGAAGAACCCTGCTTGGCACTTCCTAATTGTTCAGTTGTATAATATTGAGAAGCCAAATCATCAACACTATTATAGAGAGAAATTATAGAGAAAGGCAAGCAGGCAGCTGGGCCATTGTGTCTGAATAGCAAGGAAGGCTGTATCTGCCCAGTTCTAACACTACAATGGAGCTTTTGTAGGATTTTGAGAGTGACAAAGAAAAGAGAGAGAGAAAGATGTCACTTGCATGAAACCATATTACAGTGATGCTGCATTAGGTCAGATATGGCAACTTGAGATGCACACATTGAATCTCCAAAATAAGTTTTGACTGAATCATGGAGGTTCTAGCATAGAAGTGAGTAATTAGGGGTGTGCCAAGCCAAGCTATCTGGCACATCCCCAGCCTCCCTCCTCTGCCAGCCACTAGCTGTGGCTTCTAGTGGGATAGAGTGCTGCCTCTTCTGAATCTGGTGGGGATGCTGCATGGGCAGGAAAAGGGAAGTGATGGCAATAACCATAGCAATAGTATTAACATTGCTATACCTCTTTATAGTGAACTCAGCACTTTCTAAACCTGTGATGGTGAACCTTTTAGAGACCAAGTGCCTAAGCTGAAAGGTGTTTCCGCACTAGGTGTCACCCAGTGGTGGGGGGTGGGACTTCAGGGGACAGGACTTCCAAGGGTGGGACTTCCAGTGATGGGACTTCCACAGTTAAAGGTATGGGAGGGCAGAGAATAAAAGGAACAGGCACATGCCTACTCCTCCTCTTCTCCCACCCTCCCATCTCTTCATATGCCATCAGAGATTACTTTGTGTGCCAGAGCAAGCATGTATGCCATAGGTTCACCAATCTGGCTCTAAGCAGTTTACAATGTGTAAGCCAATTGCCCCCAACAAGCCGAGTACTCATTTTACTGATCTATGAAAGGAAGGAAGGCTGAGTCAACCTGGAGCCCTCCGGGATCAAATTCACAATGTTGTGGCTACAGTACTGGCATTTAGCCACTGCAGCACCAGGGCTCCCTCCCCATGGCAGCAGGTAGAGTTGCCATATGCCAATTTTGGCCAGGACATTCACGGGTTTGGGCCTCCCGTTCAGTTCCGTGCCACCTCGTCCTCCAGCCCACATCCTCCTCCTCCTTCAGGCCTCCTCCTCTGGCCTGCAGCAGGAAGCGTGGCCAGATATCCTGCCCCTTACTGGCCTCCCAATAAATCAGGAAGGCTTCCAACCAGCAGGACTTCCAGCTGCTGGGGCTTGTAATTGCCCATAGGTTCCTCCTGCGACTACAAGCCCCAGCGGCCTTTGCGGCCAAAAGTCATGCCCCTTCCTCTGGCCAGAAGCCTACCTGATTGGTTGGGAGGCTGGGAAGGGGTGGGACATCCAACCACCCCATCCTGGTTTTGTGAAAGAGAGTTATGGCAACCCTAGCAGCAGGGGCAGCTATGGACTCCATTCCTTCTGAGGAAGAGAGGAGTACATGGCCACCACTGCTGCTGCCTCTAGGGGCAACTCCTTTTCTTTGTATGGCCAGCAGCCCTGTCAGACATTGAAAGGGCTGCCAGGCAGCAGCAGCACCTCACCCCTGACAATGGCCACAGCACGTGGGCAGCCAGCAAATAGGGGAGGCTAGGGGGGTACCAAGCAGTTTGGCTGGGATGAGGAGAGGGAGAATAGATAATGTCTCTGCCTGGCTACTGCCACCTTTTCTACCAGCAGCCTCTCCCCTCCTTCTCTCTCCCCATGTTGACCTCCCTGGTGTGACTATCTGCTTGAGGTGACGATATGAGTTACTGCACTGGGGTGTCACTAACCCTGAATGTTCCCTAGAAGCCAAAATGACTAAACTGAGGCTATTGTACTTTGGGGACATTATGAGATGATATGACTCATTGGAAAAGATTATAGTTCTGGGAAAAGGAGAAGGCAGTAGGAAAAGAGAAAGACCATATTACTGATTGATTCAGTCAAAAAGGCCATGGTGCTGAGTTTGCAGAGCTGTTGAAGATCAAAGCTTTTGGAAATCATTCATTCATTCATACACTGAAGCCACCCTCATGGCAAACAATGTCAATTAACTTTTTAAATTAAAAATGCGCTGCTCATTAATTATTATTTCATTTCAGTTTTATTTCATTTACAGTGTGTTACAGTCTACTAAAAAGATGAAAGAAATGGTCCTAATTGGACAAAAAAATCACCCAAGATTAGCTCCTCAATCTAATATCCGATATAATAGGCAAACATTGCTTCCCCCCCCCCCCCCAGAGTGGAAGTGATGTTACCAGTCCTTATATAATTTCATTAAATAATTGGGAGTGGAAGAGGAGAAAACTGCCATTTATAGCTTTCTTCCCAAGCATTTCAGCAAAAATTTTACTTCACATAGCACACAAGTTAAAAATGAGAGCCTGATTTCATAGAGGAATACAGTTTGGGAAAATTGAAGAAAGAATTTAAATCCAACCATTCTAAAGACATTTGTGATTGCTGGACCACTTTCTGAAGAACAGAGTGGCTACTTAAGAAGATGTAAGTGAGCCATTCCTCTGCTATAGGAAAATAACAGATCAAAAGATAAAGTAGATTTTTTTAAAGATGTTTCTTCTGTCTCATTCTTGAACATTGAGGCTGAGTGCATCTTGGGGGAAAACGCAGACACTTTCTTTAACCAAACTACTGTGCATCGCTAGCTTTTACTGCACTAGAAGAAAAGAAACAAGGCCAGCCAACTTTTCACATTTTTAATAGAACCTTATCTTTCTGTTGACTATTGAAACATCACTTGAATGAGCAGGAAAGTAATGGCTCTTCCACTTTATGTGTCAGTGATGGAACCAGAACTCAAGCCTGCATTTCATGCAAGGTCTCTCTCTTCTTGCCAAAATATTGTTCATGAACAGAAGAGAGTTCAGAGAAGAGCTGTAAAAATGATTAAAGGGACAGAAAGTATTGATTGATGAGGGAAAAAATTAAGAGTATGCTTAGCTCGGCTGAACAGCAACTAAAGGGAGATTAGCAGATCACCTTCTCAAAGTGGTTGAAGGGTAAAGATGAGAGAAAAAGAGGAGCAGTGAATACTGGGGGTTGTACCAAGCTGTGAAAATGAAGACTAATGAGATTAAACTTAGCAGAAGGGAAATTTAGATGGGATATCACAGAGGGCTGGCTAGTTTTTGACTGTAACACTGATTAGGTGGTAGAGCAATTTCCCAAGAAGAAGGAGAAGCAGTGCTTAGGATGAGTTATTAAGATGAACAGTTAAAAGTAGACAGGACAATCCAGGATCATAAAACACCTACCATTTCAGGACTTGATATTTGTCTCTATGGATGTGTTCTTAGACATTGGACAAAATCCACTAGAATGTTTTATGCATGACCTCATCATTCCAGTAGAGATTGGACCAAAGAACTTGCTAGTTCCTTTTCAATGTCATCATAATTAGTAACACAGTTGGATGACACCCATTTAGGAGTAGAGATGCTAAAGGCACTGCTCTGGCACCATGAAGTCCCACTATTTGCAAGTACTAGGCACTTCTGATCATACCACTATCCTCCAGCCAAGTTCATAAAGTCAACAGAAGCAGAGGATCTTCATTTCCTGTTTCATTCATGTCCAGATACCTCATCTTAATTTCTCACTGATCAAAAAAGTATCAGTGTTGCACTCCTGCATTTCCACTTTTACATTAAAATACTCTGACAGGTGTTAAATCGAGTATCAATAGGCATGCTCATTATGAGCATCCCATAATCAGAAATTCAGGTGGAATTCCTCAGATGCAATGTGTGGTACTGGAGATACCCTATCACCAAAAATTGCAATAGATGTGTGGCTTAAAGTAATGGCAGCTGGTGACTTCCTTTGTCAATACAGCACTGAATCCATTCCAGATCTTAATCCAATTGTTCAAAAAGATGTTCAGGATGCTGGAATTTATATCCAAAATGGGTTCAGCACCTAGGATATATCCTTCATAGTTCAGAAAAAAACCTCAGAGTGAATTCACTACCCCACTAATATGGAAACTATCAGCATCACTGGTTGTAGAACAAAAAGGATCAGCCATTTTCTGGCATTTATTTATAGCAGGTAAAGGAAAGAATCTAATCTGAGTGTCAGGGTTCTGTACAGAGAGAAACTGTAGAGTGGCATATTGAACATATATGCATTAATCCAGCATTTTCTTAAGGAAAAAATATTGACCTCTACCAACTTCTTTGTAAGGAAAGTTACATGGCTATTAACTAGGATATAGTTATCAACATTCTAAAACATTTGTCAGCATTTTTCAGCTGTGCCACCAAGAAAAGAATAGGAGAACAATAGGTAAAAGAGAGACATCCTCTCATATTGGAAAACCAGCTGGAACTATCCATTCCATATGGAGTGCTTTTGTGCTTAACATTGCCCTTATATTTCAATACATAGGGGGCGGGGGGAAGACCCTGGACAAAAGAGCAAGGATGCGCAGGTGTGATATTCATATCTCTCTCATCTGGCATTTGAACACATTGTACACTAACGAAACAGAACACTTACTCTTCACAAGTATATATTCATCATGTCCTTCTTTTCCAACTCACCTTCCATTCCAGTAAATTTTGCTTCCTGTCAAACAGCATACAAAACTGGAAAGACATTTTCATGATCATGTGAACTATTCTAGGGTTTTCAGACAGTATGATGACAGGTACCAATGGAAATGACTGAGCAGAAGAGAGAAGATAACAGTTTTGTCATTTGGCTCCCCAAAAAGTGTACTAAGGCAGATCTTTTCTCTTTCATTTACCACAGCATTCCCATTTTCACCCAGAAAAGCCATAAGAAATCAATATTTCAGGTGTGCTGCTGGTTATGAGGCAAACTTCTGATGTTTGAGAGGGTGCAACAGGGTGCTAAAATGTATCTGTTTCAGTTGTCTGGGCCACCATGTTCAGTTCTATAGAATCAAAATCATAATCAAAAGCCCAAAAGTGACATTTCCATCTGGTTGGAAGAAAATATTCCCCTCTTGGTAATTTACTGGGACTTTTGCAGAGCTTTCATTACCTTCAAAGGAAGTTTGAACAAAGTTTCCTAAGGACAAAGCAATTTATATACCCAGGAAAGATTTCTGCTGATGTTTGCAGTGGCAGTTCCTATATGACTCAGGTTTGGCCTGTCATAAGGTCACAGATTAGCCTTAAACAGATAAAGAGGCCATGAGAGAACTATGGTGAGAGGTTTGTACCAAGTATACTCATATTATTTCCTTTTGGAATAAGCCACTACTCTTGTTCTCTTTAACAGGCATGGTGTGATTGGAAAAAGATTTTAACAATTTTTCTCCATCTGAGGTTCACTTGGAATAGTCAATAACCTCATTACTGCAACAAACCCTCTGACTAAAAACCCTGGGGCCTGAAGACTCATGTTGTGACACAGCATTATAAGCTTGGCCAGGGAGAAAGGATGGGTGGCTTTTAAGAAATTAAAAGGACTCCTGATTAGATCAGGCACAGCCAGTGGCTCCTTTGCTTCAGAGCAGTGAATTTCTGCTGGGTTTTACAGGAGCTGTTCATTTTGGTGGGAACTGTCCTAGGTGCTGAAGAGTGGTCCCAAAATTGGTTCAGTACTTGGATTGTTCATATCAAACCAGGAGTAGCTCCTGTAAATGAACTCACCACCTCAAAGCAATAGAGTCACTAGCTATGCCTGGCTTAGATCTTGATGGTTCATGGAAACAGCTTTACCATCAACAGAGTGAAATGGCTGCCTCAAGCAGAAGATCATAGGTGTTCTGAAAATGGAGAAGATTTTAAGTATGTCAGCCCTCTGTATCTATGGATTCTGCACGCATGGATTCTACCATCTAAGGCTTGAAAATATGAATATATATTCAAAACGCAAACCTTGATTTCCACACTTTATGTGTTACAATTTTACTGTGCCATTGTACACAATGGGACGTGCATCCACAGATTTTGCTGTCCATGGGGAGGGGGGGGGGGGTCCTGGAACTAAATCTTAGTTGATACCAAGGCCCCAGTGTACTTTAAAAAATATCGCTACATTAATTTTATCAGAGCTTTTTGGACAACAACTCACAACATTCCTCAGTCAATATGGCTACTAGTTATGCTGGCTGGAAAATGTTGGGAGACATCATTCAAAAAATAAATTTTTAAAGCTCTGGGAACTATTTTACCTACATGGATGAGGAGAGGCACATATGGGATTACCTGCCTTTTGTGACAAAATAATTGAGCTGGCCTTGGCAGCAATGAACCTCAATTTACCAGTGGTTGCATTGGATGCTTTTGTTTTGTTTAAGCAAGCAAAATGTCTTAGGATACCCTTCATGGTTCAAGAAGCTGAGAAAGGCTGGTTCATTTGTTTGGATTTGGTATCCTCGTTCTACAAAAGAAGTATTTTATAAAGCAAGAGCATTTGGGGAAAGGGCCACTTGACCAAATATGCTGCGTGCTATGATATGTTCATCTCATATGATATGTTCTGTGTGATAAAAAAAGTTTTGAACATACAGTGCTTACCCAGGTTTGGTTTCTCTTGAAAGGAGGTCAGAGGAAACTTATTGATACTTCCCGATGTTTGTGTTAGTTTACAAATGCACAAGTTGAGCAGAGGTAAGATTCACAGCTTGCACACTCCAGCACTGAAACAAAATCTACTGGTTCCACATCAGAACATGAAGAAGGCAGCCAGAGGCACCCCAAAACACTCACAAAGCCACAACTGTCAATTCTCAAAGCAGCTCCTGCATACACACACACACAGCCCTCCTGTAGTGCATCTGCTGAAGTGCCTTTACAGTTCAGATGAAAGTGACAAGGGTTTCTCCTAAGAACTATGTATACCAGAGGCAAGCAGGAGAAAGTTGAAGGTTGTCATAAAGAAAAAAGATAGCTCAAATAATGTGTGTGAAGTGCTTTGAAGAAATCCACTAAGTAGTAAGTACTTGTATCTCTCATCCCTGAAGCCAGCAAGAAAGAGATGCTTTCTCTGGGATTAGAATCAGAAAATGTATTTTGAGAATCCTTAAAAAGCAGGATCCTCTTTGCAGGCAGTAGCCCATGTGTCAAAAGTCTCTGAAGTTCTTGTGGGGGAGGGCCATATTATTGCATGTGTTGTGTGCATGTTTCCACTTTAACCCTTTTGTTTTTCCAATTTAATGTCCACTACATCCTTTGGTTCCTTTATTCAAGTGGCAATATTCTCTCCTTATGCCAGCTTTTTTCCTTGATAATTTGATACTCAAAATCAGGACTTGTTGAGAACAGAAACTTTGGAGGGACAACTTTGGAGAATTCTTCAGTTGTGAGAAAAGGAAAATCAGGTGTTTTTAAAAGAACAAACTGTAGGCACTTATCCAAGATTAACGAGAGATCTGAAACCTAGAGCTGAATCAGGAGGGCATAGCCAAAGAACAGCTTGAGAGCGGTAATAAATGGTGGCTTCCGTGTCAGTGGTGCAGTGAATCTGCTCCAGATTTTAGTTTAAATTTCAAAGGAGCTATCCAAGGTGCTGGACCAGTTTGAGAATATGGTTCAGAGTCTTGGATATGCTTGTTCAGACTAAAATCCAGAGCTGTTTCATCGCCATGCAGATGTGTATCTACTCATGTAAAGGTCTAGAATTTATTTTGTCAATTTTTTTTTTGTCAAAAACTGGGTAGACTTAAAAACTGTACAGTGACTCCATGTTTACATATCCCATTAAAAGGCTAAGGAGACCTGCTTCCAATCAGAGAAAATAATGGTGGTCAGAATGGATTGACTGTAAGTAAGAGGGCAGAGAACTGCCAAAATCAACATTTTGTAAGCTGCTCTGTAAGCCTTAAATAATATAAATAATATCTAATTTAGTTTCGTGCATCCTCCCGTATTCTTGAGGTTTGAAACTGAGAGTTTGGCTGAACAATGAAGCTTCACACCTTCTAACATAACAGAGAGATGGCACTGGGCCATGAGGAAGGATTTTAATATTCTTGATTTTTCCAACCACTGTGTGCAGGTGACAGAATAGAAAGTTCTGTCTTTCTATTCTAATATACAGTGGGCCCTTCTCTTACTCTGGGGATCCATTTCTGGACCCACCTGCTTAAGTGAAATCCCAGATATGCTCAAGCCCCATTGACAACAATGGGATTTTTGCATGCAGTGCAGTGTGGCACACACACCATTGCATCTTGTGAAAGCCACATATGGCACACCTGCATATGATGCAGGCACACTGTAATATGTAATACAGGTGTGCACATGGCTATATCACTTGCTGGCAGGAAACCATTATGGAATTCTATCCAGTCAAGTCACATGTTAGTCAGGGCCAACATCATGGATGTCCTCCCCCATGCATACACTTGTTAGAGGTAGTGATGTCATTTCAAGTAAGACAAGCACAATTTAGCATGATTTAAGCATATGCATAACTTCAGGAATTTATACTACCTAAAGTATGGAAATGATAACTGTACATGTATTTTCAGTCAAGTCTGTAGTCTGACTACTGACTTGACTGAAGTGTAAATTCCAGGAAGCCTTGGATGGTTCCATGCCAGTTGGTTCATGGCAACATCACCAGCTTCTAACTGCTTTTTGCAGTTGTGTAAGATGAAAACCCTGTCACGACTGCACCAAATGGGAAATCTGGTGACCTTCCAGATATTTTAAGCTTCATCTTGGGAGCCATTCCACAGCTTAACAGATTTGAAAGAGTGGACAGTGCCCACTGAAATCTAACTCTGATTCCATCTTGTCCAAAATGGAATTGAAGAATTCTACTATCCCACCCCCCCCCACCCCCCAACACACACACACACATAGACACACTCACGTTATCCTTTTTCCTGCTATGTTACTTTTCTAAGTGCAGGACACCAACTCAAATATACATTTAATGATAAATCCTCCCTTTACAATTTTGTTTGTTTAGCTGTAGAGTTATGTAAAATTTCCCTTGATGTTCTTTGATTACATTTCTTTACAAGGTTCTTTGATTCTTTTTAGACACTGCCCTCCCTATGAAAGCTCCCAACATAGGGATTTGAAGAAGTTCCCTTCCATCTCTGTTTGTGGATTTAAGATAAATATCAATACATATGCAGCTATGTCCCCTAATGTCCTTAGAACCATCAAAGAAGAAGTGTGGCTTCCAGAAACTCAAAATTGATTTCACATTTTGTATCTTTCCTCTTTTTGCTTTCCTATCACCTCTCCTCATAGCACACATACTTGGATTTGCTCTTTAAAGGCTTGTAGTCTCCTTACCAAGACTAGAGTTCAAAAGTGGCTGTGGGAAAAGCAGAGATAAAGTACTTGTGAGCACATAATCCATGCAAGGGAAAGTTCAATGTAATATCACCTTAAAGGAGGCAATTGGTTCTGCTGAGTAATATTAGTACGATGCTAAAATATTTTAAAATACTACTGCTACTATTTCACTTTTTTTTCAAGGTAAGCAGTATGCAGAATTCAGCACTATGCACAGCTGGAAAAGGAGAAGTGAAGAGACATAATTTATCATCTCCTTTTCTATCAAAATGGCTGAATATTAACATTATCTAATGGGATTTTATTAGTTTTAGGCAAGACAAAGAAAGCATTTCTTCACACTGTAGTTCCAAAGCATACTTTTTTTTTACCTTGCCAGTTCATTGCATGGGTTTTGTAGTCTTCATAAAGGGATCCAAGAATCCAAGTTATCATAGGTAGCATATGTGACTATTTCTGACTAATGCATAACTATTACAGCCAGTATAAATCTAATCAGAACCTGGAAAACCCGATTTTTAAATGTTGGCACTTGGAAATTGTCCTAAATATTAGATGCAAAAACTGGAAACATTTTTTTTTTTTAAAAAAAACCTGCAATTCCTAAAGACTCATATTAGGCATGTTTGCATACCTCCAACATTTCATGGAACTCTTGTGGACAAGCAGCATCAATGTATGGTCAAACTGACAAAAGTTATAAATGAGGAAGAACATACTATGGCAGTTTGCTTTTGCCTGAGTCTACTGGGAACGGCAAAATTTTACTGTTCCTCTCTCCTCCTTTGGTGAGTTGAATGCAAACTATGTTTGCACATTGAACTCAGTTTGCACCAACAGAAGTAATTTGAGGACAAAGGTGAAAAGTGGGAGAGGACAAAGGTGAAAAGTGGGACATTTAAAAGTTGAAAAAGAGGGGTGATGGAGGATTAATCAGGACTTTCCCTGCCAGACTGGAAAAATTGTAATGTACACATTTGTACTGGTTTTCTGGGAGTTGTAGTCCAATAGAGTAACATTTCCAAGCTTTGAATCTAATGCTTATAAAATTATATTTCTCCTAAATAAAGCTACAAAGCATGGTACAGGGATGTTTCAGGCCTAGCACCCCACCACCACCATCACCAGCTCTTCCTCTCCCGTCTTCCTCCTTTTTTTAATTCTTCTTATCCTGCTAGCTCTGACAGGGAGAGTTTTAGAAGAACTTGGAAGTGTACTGGCCAGACCTTCCTAGGAAATCCTATCTCATTCACTGAATACCATCACACGAAAGCAAAGAAAAATGCTAATACAAAGCACTTTACTGTACCAGTAAGTGTTCACACACATAGCTTTTTCAAATGCACTTTAAAGCCATTAAAAGTGTTTGATTTCACACATAAAGAACCCCAAGATGCACGAAACCTCTTGTACTCTTACACATAAATATTTTACAAACCCTTTCTGAGAAGTGAAATGTCTATTTTGCATCTCAGCAATTGCCTAGTGCTGGATTTTGTCACAGAGGTTTGGATTACAGCCAGTTCAAAAGCACAGGAGCACTGGGACACTAGCTTTTACCAGGCTGGTTAGAAACACACATTCTTCTAACAGTCCTTGTCTACCAGGTGTATGAATGCTTCAAGTTGCCTTATGATGACCCCATGAATTTCAAAGGGATTTCTTAGGCAAGGAATACTCAGCAGTGATTTTACCAGTTCCTTCATCTGAAATATAGCCTACACACCTAGTATTTGTCGGTGATCTCCCATCCAAGTACTAACTAGGGCTGATCCTGCTTAGTTTCCAAGATCAGATGGAATTTGGTGCCTTTAGAATATTTAATCCCTTGTTTACCAGGTCCGGTCTAATAATTCTGGTGAGGAGGATGCTAATGTCCTTAGCAAAACATTGCCCCAGTTTTATCACAATTTTGCTCCAAGAAGGTTTGGAGGACAGATTTTGTGTACATATCAAAGAACTAACATTCTATTAGCATACAGTCCTAAAACATAATGCAGTTAATATAGCCCTAAAACATAATGGAAATGAAAAACCAAAACAGGGCTAGGAAATTAATCAATTAAAATATATTTAAAAATGAATTAAAATAAGTTAAAACACTGCAAGCAAAATATTAATACAGAACAGTCATAAAATCATAGAGCTGGAATAGGCCCCAGAGGCCATGGTGTCCAACCCCCAGCTCAATGCAGGAACTCCATCTAGAGCAGTGATTCTCAACCTTCCTAATGCCACTACATTTTAATATACAGTCGTCCCCCGGGTTACGAAAGTAATCCGTTCCGGGATTACTTTCGTACCCCGGAAGCTTTCGTTTCCCGGGGGACCGCTTTCGCTAATGGACCGCGCGGCCGATTTAAAGGGGCCGCACGGTTTTTTTTCTTCGTATCCCGGGGGATCTTTCGTATCCCGAGGGATAGGAACCCGGTCCGCCGCCTTTCGGATCCCGGGGTTTTCGCAACCCGGGGGATTCGTAAGGCGGGGGACCACTGTAGTTCCTGATGTTGTGGTGACCCCCAACCATAAATTGCAGTGTCTAATTTCCTAAAACCATCATAAATATGTATTTTCCGATGGTCTTAGGCAACCCCTGTGAAAGGGTCATCCGACCCTCAAAGGGGTCGTGACCCACAGGTTGAGAATTGCTGATCCAGAGCATCCCCAGCAAATAGCTGTCCACCCTCTTTTTAAAGACTTCCAGAGAAAGGGACCACACCACCTCTCTATTCAATTGGTTCTATTGCTAAGGATAATAATAATAATAATAATAATAATATTTATTTCTATTCTGCCCCTCTGAACAAGCAATCGGGGTGGAGTACAGCAGAGGTTAAAACAATATCAAGTTAAAATACCCCTTCCTTACCCTTACCCCCCTCCCTTAAAAAAGAATTAAATCGCAATAGAGTTAAAAAACATAATACAGTAGATTAAAATAGCAATGCACAATAGTAGGGAGCGGACCCAGCTTAGATTGTATGGAGAAAAATGTAGGAAAAGATTTAAAAAGCCCTTAAAACCTAGGTATGGAGCTGGGGATATTCACATTCTCTGGGAAGGCTTGCCGGAAGAGATGCGTCTTTAGGGCTCTTTTAAAGCCTTCTAAAGATGTAATGAGACGCATCTCGTCCGGCAGGTCATTCCACAACTTGGGGGCGACAGCCGAAAAAGCCCTCTGGGAGGTCTGTACCAGCTTGGTCTTCATGGGTTGAATCAGGTTCCTCCCAGAGGACCGGAGTGTGCGGGGGGGTTCATATGGGAGGAGGCGGTCCCTTAGATAAGATGGGCCCAAGCCATGACGGGCTTTAAAGGTTAAAACCAACACCTTGTACTGTGCCTGGAAACTGATCGGCAGCCAGTGGAGGGCTTTTAGCACGGGAGTGATATGCTCTCTCCTGGATGTTCCAGCCAGAAGCCTGGCTGCCATATTTTGGACCATTTGTAGTTTCCAGGTTAGGCACAAGGGTAGCCCCATGTAGAGTGCATTGCAGTAGTCCAAACGTGAGGTTACCAGCACATGTATCACAGTTTCCAGATCCCTCCTCTCCAGGAAAGGGCGCAGCTGGCGTATCAGCCGAAGCTGGTAACAAGCGCTCCTGACCGTCGCATTCACCTGACTTGTCATGTGAAGCGACGGATCAAGGAGTACCCCCAGACTGCGAACAGAGTCCTTCGAGGAGAGTGTGACTCCATCGAGGACTGGAAGTTGTATTCCCAAACCTGGTTTCGGGCCTGTGACTGTGAGCACCTCCGTTTTGTCTGGATTAAGCTTCAATCGGTTTTTCCTCATCCGATCCATTACCGCCGCAAGGCAGTCATTGAGAGGGGAGACGCCATCTGAGGTCTGAGCAGACGATCTGGTCACGGGGAAATAGATCTGAGGAATATTAGAACAGTGGAGTGAAAGGCATTGAATGGTCTGAGAAAAACAATGCTCTTCACCTGGCACCAGGACTAACCATAGAGCTGGCAGAGTGAGGCAACTGCCTCAGACAGTAGCTCATGCTGAGGGAGAATGGTAGATTCTTCAGTCTAAACTCCTAAACTCTGTGGGCAATCCCATCTGTTGAAAGACAGAGCTGTGTATGACATAAAACCTCTCCTGGACCCCTTGAATTATCCTGCTCAGTGGTCACTCAGATTTGGGGCTTGCCATTTCCAGCTAATCTTGCTGTCCTGTTGTGGACTGTCAGAGGCTTTTAAATCAGAAAAAAAATTACTGTTGCTGATGTTGTTAATTGCTATCAAATCAGCTTCAACTTATGGCTACCCAATGAATGAGAGACCTCCAAGACACCCTGTCATCAACTGCCCTGCTCAGGTCTTGCAAACTTGTGGTTTCCTTGATTTAATCCATTGACCTGTAATGAAGTCTTCCTCTTTTCCCTACTGCCTCTCACTTTACCAAGCATTTTAATATTCTCCAATAAATCATGTCATCTCATGGAATAGCCAAATTACAATAACCTTAATTTGGCCATTGTGGTTTCTAATTCAGATCCATTTATTTGTCCTTTTGGCAGTCCACAGTATCCATAGAACGGTCTTCCAGCATCACATTTCAGATGAGTTGATTCTCTTCCTGTCAACTTTCTTCACTGTCCTGCCTTCACAACCACACATAGAAATTGGAAATATGATGGCATGGGCAATCCAATAAACCACATTGGTAACTGAAGGACTGTATAAATTTTTGTGCATGTTGTGCCTTCAAGTTGCTTGTCAGTTTATGGAAACCCCATGAATTTCATATGCTTTTCTTTGGCATGGAATATCAGAGGTGATTTTGAAATATAGCCTACATATAGCATTCTTTGGCAGTCTCCAGTCAAAGTACTAATGAGGGCTCACTATGCCTAGCTTCCAATATTAGACAGGATCTGCTGCCTTTAAAATATTTAGCTTAGTCTTAAAAGTCTTAGACAGGATCTGGTGCCTTTAAAATATTTAGCTTAATCTTAAAAGTCTGTTGGGTTTTTTTTAATCCCTGTGTATTCAACCGGTCTTATGAACTTCATGTCTATCATAGAATCATAGAAATTTAGAGTTGGAAGAGACCACAAGGGCCATCCAGTCCAACCCCCTGCCATGCAGGAACTCCCAATCAAAGCATACCCGACAGATGGCCATCCAGCCTCTGCTTAAAAACCTCCAAGGAAGGAGACTCCACCACCCTCCGAGGGAGTGTGTTCCACTGTCGAACAGCTCTTACTGTCAGGAAGTTCCTCCTAATGTTGAGGTGGAATCTCTTTTCCTGCAGTTTGCATCCATTGTTCCGAGTTCTGTTCTCTGGAGCAGCAGAAAACAAGCTTGCTCCCTCCTCAATGTGACATCCCTTCAAGTATTTAAACAGCGTGATCATATCACCTCTTAACCTTCTCTTCTCCAGGCTAAACATCCCCAGCTCCCTAAGGCGTTCTTCATAGGGCAAGGTTTCCAGACCCTTCACCATCTTAGTTGCCCTCCTTTGGACATGCTCCAGTTTCTCCACATCCTTTTTGAATTGTGGTGCCCAGAACTGGACACAGTATTCCAGGTGGGGCCTGACCAATGCAGAATAGAGTGGCACTATTACTTCCCTTGATCTAGATACTATACTTCTATTGATGCAACCTAAAATTGCATTGGCCTTTTTAGCTGCTGCATCACACTGTTGACTCATGTTCAACTTGTGGTCTACTTGGACTCCTAGATCCCTTTCACATGTGGTCTCATTCAGCCAGGTGTCCCCCATCCTATATTTGTGCATTTCATTTTTCCGCCCTACGTGTAGGACCTTACATTTCTCTGTGTTAAATTTCATTTTGTTAGCTTTGGCCCAGCTTTCTAGTCTATTCAGGTCATTTTGAATTTTGATCCTGTCCTCTGGGGTATTAGCTACTCCTCCCAATTTGGTGTCATCTGCAAATTTGATAACTAGGCTCTCAATACTGTCATCCAAGTCATTAATAAAGATGTTGAATAGCACTGGGCCCAGGACAGAACCCTGTGGCACCCCACTTGTCACTTCTTTCCAGGATGAAAAGGAACCATTGTTGAGCACCCTTTGGGTTCGGTCAGTCAACCAGTTACAAATCCATGTAATGGTTACCTTGTCTAGTCCACATTTTACAAGCTTGTTTGCAAGGATGTCATGGGGAACCTTGTCAAAGGCCTTACTGAAGTCAAGATATACTATATCCACAGCATTCCCTTCATCTACCAAGCTGGTAATTTTATCAAAAAAAGAGATCAGATTTGTCTGGCATGACTTGTTTCTCTGAAACCCATGTTGGCTTTTTGTGATTATGGCATTGGCCTCTAAGTGTTCACAGACTCTCTGCTTAATGATCTGCTCTAGAATCTTTCCTGGTATTGATGTCAGACTAACCGGACGATAATTGTTGGGATCCTCTTTTTTCCCCTTTTTGAAGATTGGGACAACATTTGCCCTCCTCCAGTCTGCAGGGACTTCTCCTGTTCTCCAGGAGTTCTCAAAGATGATTGCCATTGGTTCCGATATTACATTTGCCAGTTCTTTTAATACCCTAGGATGTAGTTCATCTGGTCCTGGAGACTTATATTCATTTAGATTAACCAGGTATTCCTGTACTGTTTCCTTACTTATTCTGTGCTGAAATTCCCCTATTCTGTCCTCTGCCCCATCATCCTTAGGTTGGGCACCCTTTGCCTTTCCTGAGAAGACTGAAGCAAAGAAGGTGTTGAGCAATTCTGCCTTTTCTCTGTCTCCTGTGAGCATTTTGCCATCTTCTCCACGCAGTGGCCCAACTGTTTCCTTCTTCTTCCTTTTGCTGCGGACATACCCAAAAAAGCCCTTTTTATTGTTCTTAACGTCTCTAGCAAGCCTGAGTTCATTTTGCGCTTTAGCTTTTCTGACTTTATCCCTACATGCGCTGGCTATTTGTTTGAATTCCTCTTTGGTGATTTCCCCATTTTTCCATTTTTTATACATGTTCCGTTTAAAACTTAGCTCAGTTGTAAGTTCCTTAGTCATCCATACTGGTTTCTTGAGACATCTCCCATTTTTCTTCCTCATTGGAACTGTCTGAAATTGTCCCTTTAGTATCTCCCTTTTGAGGAACTCCCATCCATCTTGAACTCCCTTCTCTTTTAGTATTCTTGACCATGGGATCACCCCCAGTATTTCTCTAAGTTTATTGAAATCAGCTTTCCTAAAGTCTAGAATGCGTGTCTGACTATGCTTAGCTTCACCTTTCCACTGTATAACAAACTCCAGGAGAACATGGTCACTCCCACCTAAGGATCCCACCACTTGCACCCCATCAACTAAGTCTTCCCTGTTGGTTAAGATCAGATCCAAAATAGCTGATCCCCTTGTTGCCTCTTCCACCTTTTGGACAATGAAATTGTCTTTAAGGCAAGTGAGGAATTTTCTAGATCTTGAGGATGGCGCTGAGTTTGACTTCCAGCAAATATCCGGGTAGTTGAAGTCCCCCATCACTACTACATCTCTCCTTCCTGATTGCGTGGTCATCTGTTCTAGAAAGGCATCATCCATTTCCTCTGTCTGACTTGGGGGTCTGTAGTAGACTCCCACAGTAACATCCCTGTTGTTTCCCTCTCCTTTAATTTTTATCCAGATGCTCTCCACCTGGCTTCCAGTATTGATGTCCTGGATCTCTTCACTGGTGTAAATATCCTTGACATATAATGCTATTCCTCCTCCTTTCTTGTTTGTCCTGTTTCTCTTAAAAAGGTTATACCCCTCTATTTCTATATTCCAATCGTGAGACTCATCCCACCAGGTTTCAGTGATGCCTATTATATCATATTTCCCTTGTTGTGCTAGGAGTGCAAGTTCATCTTGCTTATTTCCCATGCTCTGTGCATTAGTGTAGAGACATCTAAGACCATGTGTCCCCTTTACTTGATGCCTGTGCATGTTTTTTTGGCTCCTTTTGTTGAGTCCTTGCACTGTTTGTCTTCTTCCCTCTATGTCAGTTTGACTATTTTTTCTAGCCGTTTTGCCTTCCAGACTGCTGTCTCCCTTCCCCAGATCACTTAGTATGTCACATGTATGTCAGGCAGGCAAGAACCACGCAGTCCTCTCTATGGCAGAACTAGCTTTACTGATTGAGTTTGATCAGTTCAGATGGAAAGATAATTTTGTTTAATTCATGTTTTAGGTAAACCTGACAAAAGTTTGCAGATGTCTTCATAAATTCAACAGAAAGAATTTGAAATACGAAGAGAAAAGATGAAACGAGGAGAAAGTATGAGTAATCCATCCCACCTCCCAATTCTATAATTTATATCAATTGCAAGAAGAATGCTGGAGGAGTTCTCTGGATATAATTGAAGAATCTTCTCAAGGCTCAAGTCAAGGAGAGCAATTTTATTTTCATGTTTATGTTGCTTCTTAATCCCAATGGCCCTGGACACAGTTTACATCTTTTATCTGAAGAGGTGTGTTGCATATTTAGCTTCCATTCTTGCATTCTAGCTCAAGATTATTATCAACTGCACATTTGGTGAACAACTGCACCATTTCTGTATCCATCCCATCTGATCAACAGTCCTGAAAAATTCAAAAAATGGCCTGTTTTGTGACCTTTCATTTGACCTTGATGAAGATACTGGCTGATATTCAGTACTGAAGTTATTGGTTAATAATCTAGGGGCTTTTTAATATGGGAAAAAAGGATAGGAGCATAGTGTGATGCTCCCATCAGTGTCACATGATTTGGTGAAGATTTTCAGATGATGTCGTGCAATGTTGCAATAATTCCACCACTATCCCATGAACAAAGAGGCATTTTCTAGCCACTTTTCATTCACGGGGAAGTCCTGTGAATGAAAAGCAGATGGAAAACATATCTTGGTTCATGGGATAATGGCAGGATTATTATGACATTGCACAACATCATCTGAAAATCTTCACCAAATCATGTAACACTGATGGGAGCATCACACTGTGCTCCCATCTCTTTTTCCCATATGAAAAAGCCCCTAGAGTTCATAACCTATAAACAGAGTTACAAATCCATAACTGATTTGTATTCAGTAAAACTATGTAGTCTGTTAGCCTATGTAGATGCCACCCATTCCATTTTAAGAGCCAGTTGCTATATTGGAAGGTCCATTCAGCTGGCACAAGGAGGATGACAATCCTGACCCCTTCCACCACTCTTGTGACAGGAGTTCTGCTTCTAATTGTCACAGCCTGACCCGCTGGTGGGAAGGGGGTTGAAACATTGTTTTCCTGCTCCCAGAAGCTGAATGAACTTCCTTCATCCAATTGGGCAGCTTCCTCTTAAGGTGGACTAGGATGACATTTGTGTATGTTTCCAGTAAGGCTATCTAATTTTCCTGATCAGCTACAGATCCATAAGTACAGGTTACAAATCCTTAACTGTAATAACTTCTATTGTTATGACACAGCAGTTCATTACAGTAGGGAAGACTATGAACAGGTGGCATTTGTGTGCATGTTCGGACTGCAGTCCAGGTGATCGCTGTGGATGCACAACAGTGTCTGCTGGCTCTCCCTTCTCACAGTTCATTATTGTTAAAAAAAAAGTTTAAAGGGCTTCTTCACATTACACAATTAGAATGCTATATTCCACAATAATTGCCATGGCTGAATGCTATGGAGTCCTGGGGCACTAGAGCAATCTGGCTAACAATTCTAAATGTTGCTCCCTGCACTGCAAATCCTAGGATTCCATAAGATATTGCCATGGCAGTTAGAGTGGAATATAACACTATAATTGTGTATTGTGAAAGAGCCCTTACTCTTAAAAGCCTTCAAATCAAGGAATGTCCTGTGATAGCCCTTTTAAGAGGAGAATGTTCTCTGTATGATAGGACACATGGCCACTCAAAGCTAATAAAGTGATGTGGCTTCATCTCTTTGTTCCAAACTGAGAACATTGCAAGATGAATTGAGAAAGCAGCATACAGTATTCTGTTGTGGGGCCAAGCAGCTCCTTAATCCTAAATGCCTTGCCAAACATGTGAGATATCAGAAAACAAAGCATTTATGAGCAATAACAACAAATCAATAAAAAGAAAAGACCAATAAAAAAGGTGGCATGATGGTCCCACAAGATGGTGTGGTTCTCTAAGTCTTCACAACACTAATCAAGGCCTGCAGATTCTAATCTTTGCTGTAATTAACTTTATCCAAATAAGCAGAAGGCTGAGTGGCTTTGTTTTGGAATTCTTCTGGCAATTTAATATATCTTGAAAATGACTTGGCAACTTCCTGGAGGAAGAAAGGGGAAAGCGAGGAAGATTAATGGGATGCCAAGTGTTTATTCCTTCTAATGAAAAGGAACTGCAAAGGAGGCTTTATTGTGTTCACATCCAGAATGAAGAAACACAAACTTGCACTAGGGTAAACTAGGTCCGCAACTTTATTTCAACATAACAAAGATTTGGAATGAATCTAAGAAATGCATGGGTGTGTGTGTGTGGAAAAGTTACTTTTCTTTAAGGCAGGAACTCCCAGAAATCCCTAGAATGGTTGAGAGGTTCCAAAAGCTATAGTCCAAAGAGTACCTTTTCTTTGCTCTCCATGAGGAGCAACTGGAATCCAGGCTACATAGGCAAAAAGCAACTTTACTTGTGTTATTTGAAGCAAAGGTACACCCTCAGTGACAGATTATTGGACTGCTGTTGGAATCTTACTACCTTAAGGGAGCAAAAAAAAAAAAAGTCCAGGTGGCACACAGGGGTCCAACAGAGAGGAAATCAAAACACAATTAAATAATGAAATTATGTTTTAAAAAAAACACCTTCAGAGTGAGGGTGAGGCCTTTCTGTTTTTTAGAAGGTTTGAGCAATACCTTTTCTCTTTTTTTCATGTTTTTGATCTGCAACTAATATGCCGAGATATTTTTTAAAAAAGAAAGTTGACGTTTCAGGGCTTGGGGGCCTTATAGCAGATCAGCTCATGTCAAAATGTCATCACTTTCTATTTCCTTCTATGTGCAGTTCTGTAGGGTATTAAATAATAGTCCAGGTTAAACTGGCTTGAGGATTTGTTTTGGGTTGCCTTTTTTTAACATGTATACTATCTTTCTTTCTTTTTTATCTTGTAATGTAGCTGTAAATAATACTACTCTTTTACCATAAATTGAATATGTAATAATGATGCAAAATATATTCTTATCTTTTTTAGCGTGCCTGATCCCCCCACACACAAACACACTGTTATTCCACTTTATACAAAAGACATCATTTATTTGAAACAATAGAATCATTAAAATCATAAGAAAAAAATTATATGAACAAATTTAACAGCTGCATCTTCACTCTCATCTTAAAGAGAGCAAGAGTAGAAACTACTCTCCCTACACACAGGACAAGCAGACTAAACCAAGCAAGTGAACTAAAAGGACAGCAAGTTCCATGTAGGGTTTTAAAATCTCAAGGCCTGACCTCAAGGACCCAGGGACTGGGGAAGAATCTTAAGGTGAGAGCACTGCCTTGTAAGGTTCCCCCCTCCTTTTTCTGTGTATAGCTCATTCCTCCTATTGTAGATGGTTTTGGAGCAGCTGGCCAAGACTCCCCACAGGGTCCATCTGGTCACCTCATTCCCTCTTTCTTCCCCCTATCAATGGGTGCATCCACACTGTAGAAATAAAGCAGTTTAACTAACATGACTCTATCCCACAGAATTCTGGGATTTGTAGTTTGGTGAGGCACCAGAGCTCTCTCTGAAAGAGCAGGCTAAATACCTCACCAAACTACAAATCCCAAGATTCCACAGGATGGAGCCATGGCACTTAAAGCAGGGTTAAACTGCTTTATTTCTCAAACCATGAACAGTGCCAAGGCTGAGAAGAAGGGAGCAGTCACCATAAATACTGAGCTGCTTCCGTGTCAAAGTGCTCACAGAATAATAGTACTACTATTATTTTGTAGGATTAATCTTTGTTGCTTCCTTGCCTTACTGTTAACTTCCCCAATTCTGGCCCCATCTTCACACTATTCTAAATGGCTGAAGTCACAGTACAATTTTTATTTGTTTGGGTTACCATTGTAAACAAACAAAAAGCTTCATTTATATACCACTTCATACTGAACTAACAGTGTCTAAGCGGTTACAGCTGTACGCTAATTGCCCCCAACAAGCTTGGTATTCATTTTAGGCACCTCAGAAGGATGCAAGCCTGAGTCAAGCTTGAGCACTGGCTAGTATTGAACTCGCAACCTTATGGTTTTTTTTTAATAGTTTTATTAAATTTAAAATGAGTAATACAAATATACATAAACAACTTGTGAAGTCATATATGTTACATATTATACAAGCTAACAATATGTTAGTCAAAATATCCACTATACATTCATTCCATTATTTTCATGCTTGTTACTTCCTTTGCTTAAAATACTTGAGAGTGATATAAATAAAATATAAGCAATATCAATTACATCAATCCAACAGGAAAAAGAATAGAGCAAACCTTTCCTTTCTTTACTCCTTAAATTATGTTTTGTATGTTACTACTCAAATCTTTAACTATTTAGATACATTTTAATTGTTAGATAGAAAAGAAGAGAAGATAATTAAGATAATTAAGATAATTAAAGAGATTTTTTTACATCAATTATACTTAGTTTAGTTTAAACCCATGATCGTCATGTCTCCCCATTTTTCTCGTAAATATGCTATTATTTCTTTCCAATTCTCCTTGGGCAAAATGCAATGATGATAGGTGGCTGTCTTGTCACTTGGTTCCTGTGAGTGTCTTTGCCAGGTCACTCTGTGGGCATCAGTCACTCTGAGGTCAGAACAAGCCTGGGCACCTTGTTCTGACCTCAGAGCAATTCACAATCACAGCAACAGTGCTGGACTCTTTGCAGAGACTGTGGGGTTGCGCATTGCCACATTTTGCTGTTGCAGATAAGGGGAAATTCAGGTAGAATTTAGGGCCAGAATACTGCAGGGGAAGCCAGAGTGTTCTGACAAATTAGCTGAGCCCATAGCTTATAGCACCTGGTATTCCTTGGTGGACTCCCACCCAAATACTGGCCAAGGCTGGCCCTGCTTACCTTAGACAGTTTTACTTATTAGGAATGTATATAATATGATTGCAGTTTGAGGGGAAGGAAGAATACTGTTGTCCACAAAATAAAATGAAATAAACCATTTTCACTATAAAAGGTTTAGTTTTTAATGTTTAACCTACTTTGACAGTTTCATGTTTCATTGGGAGAAAACTCTAGGGGTGAATGTGGTTTTGTGCAGCATCCCCCTATAGTCATGCTTTTACATTTTTGTGTTTACTGCCCCTCCATTCTCTAATGTATGTACCAACCCGCATATATTCAAATTCAAGAGAACTGGCACTAATCAGACACAATAAGTCATTCATTATTTATTATGTATTGGCTGGATTTATGAAATTGCACCCTCTGCCTAGCAGGCACAAGAAAAACTTGGCATAAAACAAAAGAACAAAACCATCCCTTGAAACTTATGAACTGCAAAATTTTAAGAGTGATAGAACAAGATGGCATTTTCTGTCTATAAAAAGCAAAACAATGAAAGCACCCATTTCACGTCACTTAGGAGGTAGTTCAAGAGATGGAGTGGCACTATCCAAAAAGGTCCCACTCTTAAATACCTACCAACCTAGCTATGCTAAGTAATGGGAAATATAACATGCTTTCCAATGACGGCCAGAAGTTCCAGCCAGTTCGTATGGAAGAATGAGTTCTTCAGCTATACTGGTTCCAAATAGTTTAGGACAAGGATGAACAACTATGAGTCCAGGGGACAATTTTCAGGTCATGGGAGAAACAGCTTGACTTTTTTTTTTTCCCCATGGCAGCTTCTGATGTTAAATTTCAGGAAAACTAAATTCACCCTTTTTCCCCCCTCCCAGATAAGATTGTCCCAAAGCGTCTGGAAGGGTTGAGGGCTACATAGATGACTGGTGAGGAGGTGCTATATGCAATCCTAAGACAACATTTTGCCCACATCTGGTGAAGGATTTTGTAGGTCAGAATCAGCATGATGAATTATAGTTGGAAAGTGACTGGAAGGCAATGAAGTTGTTTGAAGGCCAATGTAACATGATTTACAAAGTGCATTCCAGACAAAAGCCCAGCCACAGCATTTTGAACTAGCTGTAGAGACTTTTTAATTGCAGCCCTAAGTAGAAACTATTGCTCTTAGCTAAATGAGAGGCAATTATGCTATGAATTTTTATGGACAGGTCCTTTTTTCCCAGGGGGAAAAACACAGCAAAAGATGCAGTTAGAGGGGAAGTCATTCTGCCCATTTCAATCAACCAGTCTTCCAGAAGCTGTGTTGAATCCAAAAGTTCTCCCAAGCTATGTGCCTGACTAACCCCATCCGGAACAGTTTGTCCTGCCAATCCTGTTAGGTTGTCCACTAACCCAAAGTGCCTCTATCCTGTCTCAGCTCAAATTGTCCAAACATATTCACTCCACCCATCCATTCCTTCCACAGGCCCTTTGGCATTAGTTGTAAAGAAGAAAGAGTAATGGCTAGCATTGGTACATTGATGCGACCCAACCCCCAGATTGTGAATGATCTTCCATGATGGGCTCATGAGACTGTAGAAGAGCAGAAGGGACAAAATAGAATACGGGGAAACCCCACATATCAAAGGCTGAAAAGTATTTATCCACCACTGCCCTCTTTAAATGATCAAACAGAACCAGAATCACTGTAGATCTATATTAGTCAGACACCCCAGAATGATGCCTTGTTTGATAGTATTAAATGGCACTGCCAGGTCCAGCACAACCAATAGAGACACAACCCTCACATTACTATTTCCTAACATGGGTCATCTGCCCATGTGACTCAGACCGTTTCTGTGCTAAAACCAAGTTAAAACCCAGATCCAGACAATTTGTCCAAGGAGTTCTGGGATTGTGATGCCACCCTCTGGACCTCTCTCAAAGAAGGCAGATTTGAGACTGGCCAGGAATTATCTGTGGTGGGAACTATATGTTTGCTCCTTCCCTCCCCTTTTTTTTTTAAAGTGTCAGAGTTTGTTGTTTTAATCATGGGTGAATGGTAGAACATTCTTTCCGGAAATGTATCAGTATTTTACAGTGAAATAGATAAGTTCAGAACTAATTTGGCAGTCCATTTCACAATTCGCTTTTGTCTTCATTCAAGTTATGTGAAGATTCTGTACTGTTTGGCAAGAAAGAGCATTTCTCCTCCATGTAGACACTACGTGGGTTTTGCAAGCAACTAAGACATTATTATATTGCTAGGAACACAAATGTGTTCCTAGCAATGAGCAATGGTAATGCATGAACGAACCTTCAAATGAACCCCTCCTGTTTTAATGACAGCTATGGCTAAATATACATCACTGCCCTTATGGTCACAATTACATTATCTTTTCATTTTATGGTTTTATTGCCATCATTACACCAAACTTCAAGAAGCAAGAACATCTTATTGACCCTGAGGATAGACATAGAGAGGAAAGGTAAGTCAGAAGAGAACAAAAACATATAGTCCCAGATATTTCTCAGATGAAATATTTATTGATATTCACAGCGCATTAGTATCTGACCAATAGCAGCCTTTGGTTGCTCAGTAGATTCCTCTAAATCAGGGATGGGAAATGCTTTACTGCAGCTCCCAGCATCCTCAGCCCATTTGAGCATAACCAATGGGAAATTAAGTGCTATTATCAATATTTCTTTTCTTTTCTTTTTTTCCCCATGAATAAGATTATACTCAAAAGCAACCCTCTGGAAGATAGAATCAATTTTCCAGTACAGTATAAATACATTTTTCTTTTCTTCTTTTTCAGTGAATAATCTTGAATCTTTATTTTCTAAAATGTAAAGTAGCAAGAATCCATAACAAATCTTTTCAATATTTATGCTGAAGCCTAGGTGGTCTCAGGATATCAGATGTATTGTTTACAAAAGCAATAGACCCTGACATAGCTCAATAAATGGATCTGTGCTAGTTTTCTCTCCAAAAACTTTACATCTAGCTGTTAATTTTTCATTTAATGCCAAACTGCACAGCCTCCTCCACCATGCAGGAAGATCTATTTCCTCTACATGGTTGTGTCCCATAGCTGTAACAATTCTTTGGTGCAAAAGTTCATTATTATTCATAAAGATGGATAATAATGATAATCTGCCATCCTGGTTAATATACTGGAATGTGGTTTTTACCTATTACATTCAATACTTGTTCCCAAACTCTCCTACATATAAATTAAGGTTCCTCTCTGTTCACATCCTCTCTGACAGGAACATTTTTTTTTTAATGAATTAATGACAGTCACGAGAATAAAATGCCATCTATATACTGTTTTATATATAATTTCTTTCATAGAAGTTGAAGTAGTTTTAAAAGAAGCACATACTCAAATGCTATTCCAATGTCTATCTGAGGGCTCATATACGCTGGCCAGAATACCCCAGGCTATTCCCAGAGTATTCTGGACCCAGAGCTGCCCTTTTACCTCCATACTCTGTAGCAACACCAGGCAGCTGTCTACATATGTGTCCTGCTGTGCCATCTGGTAGCACTGCCATTCATATGAGTCACACCCTCTGTGATTAGAAACAAGGTGCCCAATATCAGTTACATGGCTGGGTGTTCGTTGTGACCTCAGAGAAAGTGACTGGTGCCAATGGTGCCAATGCTGGGTGACACAGAGGGATATGTGTTTAGACAGCTATCCTCCACCACTACATACTGCTCCAGGTTGTCCCACCAAATCTGGAGCAATGGGCTAGTTTTTTAAAAACTGGTTGAAGGGAGGGATAGAGTAGATTCAGTGCAGACCTGGCATGTGAAGACAGTCCAAGCTCAAATCGGGAATTTGGCCCTGCATGGTGTAGACAAGTCACCAAGAGGATGAGGGAAACTTTCATTTGGCCTGTGTAGACAGGCCCTGAGATGGAAGTGTTTAGATTAGTTCCTCAAGGAGTCTGCACTCTTCAGAAGGTTTTATATTGATAATAAAGAAGGGCACCATATAAAGAGGTGCCGAAAAGTTCTCGTCCCAACCCACTTCCCAAAATCTGAACATAATTTTGTCACTGTAGCTTGAAAGAGTCTTCTTTTGTATTGTAAATTGCCACTCTGCAGGATCATAGCTCCAATTAATGTTGTTGTTTTCCAGATCATTAATACAACCATGTCAAGGAAAAGTATGGTATTTTCAAGTGTTGAACGCTTGAGCCATCATGAAGTTTTTGTTTCCACAGAAGAAAACTCCAAGGGAAATCCTTGAATGTATGACACAAACACTGAGTGACAAGTGCCTGTCATACTCAACTGTGAAAAAGCAGTATGCCAACTTTCAACATGGATATTATGAGACTGAAAATTCAGCAAGGTCTGGGAGGCCTTCAAAAGTATAAACTCCTTAAACTGTGGAGTGTGTTCATCACCTGATTTTGGCACATCAGCGAATCTTAGTGAAAACAATTGTTGAGTCCACTGAGTTTATAATTCCCAGAGCAGTTGGCTATGCAGAAGCTATCAGCCAAGAGGATGCCAAAATGTTTGAATGATGACCAGAAATGAAATCAAGTGGATACCTTGACTTGATTTTGTAGAATTTTAAGACATCTAGTGATTTTTTTTAATGAGTCATCACTGTTGATGAAACACAATCACATCATCATGATCCAGAGACCAAACAACAGTCCTTGAAATGGCAGCTGAAGAAATTCAAAACTTAAAAGTCATCAGGAAAGGTCATGGCCAGAGGTTTGTTTGTTTGTTTGTTTGTTTGTTTGTTTTTTAGGATGAGAAAGGTATTTTGATGACTGGCTATTTCTGTTACATCTTTCTCTAGGCCCAGGAACATAGCTCCTTTGTTAGCAGAGGCATATCTGTAATTATTTCAAAGATAGACAATACAAGAGCGCACACGGGGCAGGTATCATCATCTCTGGATTCCTGTCATTTTAGGATTAGGTAGGAGGTGATATGAAGCATATCTGTTTGAGAGACTTGAGAACCACTGCCCAATGGAGTACTGAGCTGGATGACAGATAGTCTCTAAACAGTTTTTTTTTAATTACATGTTCTCACCCTTATTTTATTTTTACTTATTGTGAACAGCTTTGAGTGTCCTTTATAAATAAAAAGAAAAGAATACAAATATTTTAATTTCTGAATTAAATGTTGCTGTTGTGTGCTTGCAAATCATTTTGAACTTATGGCAACTCTAAGGCAAACCTATCAATGTGGTTTTCTTGGCAAGTTTCTTCAGAGAAGGTTTGCCATTGCCATCTCCCGAGGCTGAGAACGTGTGACTTGCCCATGGCCAGCCAGTGGGTTTACATGGCCAAGCTAAGATTCAAGCCTGGTCTCCATACTGAGTCATAGTCCAATGTTCAAACCACTACACCACTCTGGCTCTCTCTAAAATTGACTGTTCAGTGTTCCAAGTTACAAAAAAACATACAAACACGGTCCTTTCTTTCTTTCTTTCTTTCTTTCTTTTTTGATCAAAGGTTAGCTGTAACTGTGACAACAGGAGCATAACTTGTTGATTTTTAAAAGTGCCCTCTTGATTAAACTCTTCTCCAGTGCCATGAAAACTCATATAGTGTCTCTCTTATTGGACTATTTTCTTCATTGGCACGGAATGCTTTAGCTAAGGTTATTGGAGAATCAGTCTACTTAAAATGTAAGGCGTTCAGTACAAGACTGAGAATTGTTAACCTCACAAACCAGGCTGCTCTTTTACTTTCCTTCCCCTTTTCTCTTTTCCTTCACATAATTTGTGCATGAGCTGTGTTGTTTGGGCCCTGACAATAGTACCACCCAGTGGTCATTTCAATAAATTGGTGTTCAGGCAACCCAATTCAAGTCTCTAGAATACCAAGGTAGCATTCTGATTATTCTGAACAATCTCTAAAGTTGTTAATAGATAGAAAAGATTCCTAGTTTTATTTTTCTTTTATGGAGTGATTGAGTGATTAATAGATTGATTGATTTTTAAATTAGCCTCTTTAGGAACAATTTTTAAAAAGGGGGGGAGAGCAATACTGTTTTGTTTTGTTTTTTTGTTTGTTTGTTTTTTTGAGGTAGATTCTTAGTGATTTGCCTTGGCTGTCCAAGGTATAGTATCAAAGCCACATGATGGAATACTATCAGAGACAGAAGAAACCAATCAGTACTAAATTATGTTTGGGATAGTATTTAGCAACATGCAGTTCATTGCTCTTGAGGATACCATGATGTCAAAATAAATAAATAAAATTAAACATCTACTTTTACAAAGCTCATGTCAGTAGTGTGTTACCTTTAACTATCTTGCTTAATTATGACATTGTATTATAAATATTGCCTGCACTCCCTTTCCCTAGCCTTCCATTGATCAGAAAGAATCAAGTCATTCTTGAAAACAACCTGCATAGGTTAAGATGGCTAGCATTAATTGCAGCTCATTTTTTGTATAATGTAATCAGTAAATAAAAGGCTGCACATAAGCACAAACATTTAAAAATAATAATTCCCCCAGTGCTTGATTCTGAATATGAGAGGTATTGTAGATGTACGCTGTGAAAAAATCACTATTATGATTTGTCTGAGGCTGCATTTGTGCTGCAGAAATAATGCAGTTTGACAGTTCCATGGCTCAATGCTATTGAATTCTGGGATTTATAATTTTGTGAAATATTTGGCTTTCTCTGTCAGAGAGCTCTGGTGCTATAGCAAGTTACAAATCCCAGGATTACATAGAATATAGCCATGACAGTTAAAACAGTGTCAAACTACATTGGGGCTTTTTACATTGGCAAGAAAGTGTGATCTGAACTCGCCTTTATGTTAATGCTTAGCAGCTACATAGCAAGCCTCCGGTTTGCATTAAAAAAGTGCAGAGCTGCTACATTGAGGGGTGTGGGAACGACTTATCTGAGTGGTCTTTTTTGTGGCTCAGCAGTTACATGGGAAGCTGTCAGAACGCTACAAATACAGGCGGAGCTGATACATGGGCAGCAAGAAACGCAGCTTTAAACTGCGATTTTAATTTTTTTTTTCCTTGCCGGCTGCGAACTGCGCTGTTGCGCGGTTCGTACCGCCGCGAACAGCACTATTCCGATGATCGAGGCTTGAACTGCGCTATTGCGAGGGTCGAGGCTTGAACTGCGCTATTGATGGGGTCGAGGCTACGAATTGCGCAGTTTTTAATGATTCAAAGGGGGCTCCTAAGTGATTTTGACAGCAGCCACAGACCGAGCATCTGCAAGAAGACAAAGGAGGAGGAGTGCTGGCCATTGACCCAGTGACGTTGGCATTCGTCAGCACAGGGTCACTGTGGGCATCATCACCAACATGGATGCCTCCTCTCCTTTGTGGTCGGCACTTGTCGTCAATGTTCAAAGCACAGCCAAAGCTGCCGCCTTTGCTTCCGCTACTGCTGCCAGGATCGTCGAAGTGACCACTGAAATGACTGCTGTGACCACTGAAATGACTGCTGTGACCACTGAAATGACTGCTGTGAGTACTGAACTGACTGCTGTGAGTACTGAAATGATTGATGTGACCACTGAAATGTTAGCTGTGAACACTGAAATGACTGATGTGATCACTGAAATGACTGATGTGATCACTGAAATGATAGCTGATGATGATAGTGATGATACAGAAGAGAGAATAGCTGCAGTTGGTGTCTCACTGCTTGAGCAGTGTGAATTAGCCGGTGGCATTGCTATGTCCGAGAAAAGGAAGACCCGGCTTTATTGGACGCTGGAGAGAAGTGATCACTGGTGGTCTGTCATAGTCACTCGCACCTGGTCTGAAAGCCGATGGAGGCGTTACTTCCGAATGCCCCGTGCCCTCTTTCACCGGCTGGTGGACATCCTCCGTCCAGAACTGGAGAGATCTGATTCAGTGATGAGAAAAGCCATCCCGGTGGAGGAGAGAGTGGCCATTGCCATCTTCATGCTGGCCCATAAAATGACCTACTTGGTGACTTCAGAGCTCTTCGGGGTTGGCATTTGCACTGCAGGGCAAATGATGCTGGAGTTCGCCTTGGCCATGGAGAAGCTCCTGCTGTCCCGGACTGTGTACTTGGGAGATGCCCGGAAGGTAAGGCACTGTCCAAAATATATTTCCACTTGTCAAACTATCCTATCCTGTATGTGGCATATTTCATGTGTGGGTTGTTTTGTGGTGTAATTGCATGGATGTAATGAATTTGTCATTTATTCACCTGTTTCCCCCCCTTTCCTTTCTACAGATCATGGAAGGTTTCGCTGAGCTTGGATTCCCACAAGTAGTGGGCGCTGTGGATGGGTGCCACTGTCTGATTGTGCCACCCCTGGGGCAGAGGAAGAATTATCAGAACAGAAAGGGGTCCTATTCTGTTATCCTGCAAGGGACATGTGATCACACTGGTCGCTTTGTGGATGTGGAGCTTGGATGGCAAGGATCAGCTCATGATGCCAGGGTGGTCCGCAATTCTGTCATTTTTGAAACTATGGAAGCTGGCATCTTTGTGCCAGGCAACCCCACCATTACCATCCAGGGTCAGCAAATTGGACCCCTCCTGCTGGGAGATAAAGCTTATCCTCTCAGAAAATGGTTAATGTCGCCCTACAAGAAACCTACCACTGCCAAGCGGAAGCTTTTCAATAGGAGGTTGAACAGGTGTAGGGTGAAGGTGGAACATTCGTTCGGGCGTCTCAAGGCCAGGTGGAGATGTCTGAAAGGACCACTTGTTGTGGCAGAAGAGAACGTGGTGCCCATGATCGCCGCTTGTGTCATCCTACACAACATCTGCGAGACCAAGGGAAAGGTTTTGGATGAGGGGCTGCAGTACAGGCGACGTTTTGTGTTGCCTACCCTGGGGGCACCTATTCCGGAAAATGACCCTGGCACACAAGAAGGGCACAAAGTGAGGAATGCATTGGCAGAGTTCTTCCAGACAGGGAGAATTTGAACTTGGACTTCTCCTCCATTTGTGATACCAGAGCATAATTGTTTTGTATAATCATATCAGTAGTTGAATAAATGTATCCCATCAGCCACAGTCTGTGTGTGCCCATCATTCATGGTCTGCTGTGTGGGCAGTCTCTGCCATGTGCTTGTTGGCTTGACACACACAAACACACTCACAGAAGGTCATGCATAGGTTTGCCTGGTGCCAGATTTCCTGGAAGATAAAGATACAAGCCCCTAACTGCCAACCGTTTACTCTGACAATGTATCAATACCCCTTGAAATTCAGGCTTCCCTAATGGCCCATTCAATTGTAACAATATGAAGCCCAGAGGCATCTATTGGGGGAAAGATTCAAAAATCAGCTCTGAGGGGACTTCATTGGCCTGAAGCCATCTCTGCCCACCTTGCCCTCACCCACAAATTTCTATAAAGTCCAAAGCCCCTGTCTTTTTCCTCAGGACGGCGACCATGGCTCCCAGGGTGAGACCTCCAGTTCGCAGGGCCTACTGGCAGGCTGAAGAGCTGGAGATCCTCCTGGAGGCCCTCATGCCAGAGCAAGCTGCTCGGATTGTGATGGCCTCTAGCAGCAAACCGAACAAGGCCTTTTTTATGGATGCCGCCAGAGCCCTCCGGCGACGAGGGTTTCAAAGGACCTTCCTACAGTGTCGGAGCAAGTTCAAGGACCTGAAAGGAAGGTTCTTTGAAACCCTGGAGGACTATGGTCCGCATCCGCCTGTTCGGAAGAGGCCACCATATTTCGAACAGCTTCGGGCCCTCTGGCAGAGGGGCGGAGAGCCTCGGTGGGAAGATCGCCGTCCTCAAGGTATGTCTGGGCCCCTTTCATTGTGCCTGTGTCCCTGTCACTGACCCTTCCCTCCTGTTTGCCAGTGTCCTCCATGGGTCCTCATGCCTGTCCTCCACTTTGCTTTTGCAGGCATGCAGCCCAGGCGAGGACGGAGGGTGCCTGAGCAGGCCCAACAGCCCGGCAGGGGGTCCCCCGCTGCTGCACCTCAGGGAGAGGCTCGGGATCTCCCTGAGGATGCAGCACAGCCAGGGCCCTCTGATGCCGCCCCTCCGCCCAGAGAACAGGCTCCTGTGGCAGCAGGTTAGTGTCCAAGGGGTTGGGGGGGTGGACGTTGCAAGCCTGCAGCCTCCACAACACTCCTGTCCTGTCCCTTCCCTTCATGCCACTGTATTAACTTCTCCCCTTTCTTCCCTTTTTACAGTAGCTCCTCCGTCGCCGGATGCTGCTGCTGCCATTGAGGACCAGCCTGGGCCAAGCCGCCGCCGCCGCCGCCGCCGTCGCCTGGAGAGGGAACCCGAGGCCCAGGGTCCCCAACCCAGGGAGATGCCTGAGGCACAGCGCCCCAGGGGAGGAGGTGAGTGCAGGCACCCAAAGAACCGGAGAAGGGAGTGGGGATGCCCATACACCCTGCCTGTGGGAGTGGGTGTGTGGCTCCATTGTCCCCTCCTAACCATTCTCTCTTTCTCTCTCTTTTTTCTTTTCTCCTCTACAGAACGCCTGCTGCATAGAAGGGTGGCAGCGCTGGAGGCAGGCCAGGAAAGGATCTTGCAGCTCCTGAACAACATCATGCAAGTCCTTCCTGGCGCTGCACCTCCAGCTGCCCAGTAAAGCTGCTTCCCCCCCCCCCTTTCCCTTTCCTTCCCTTTCCCTTGTTTGCTGTTCCCCTTCCTTCCCCTTCCCTTCCCCTGTAAATAATCTGTAAATAGTTTTTGTTAATAAAAAAGTTTATTTTTTAAAAAAAATTTGTCTGTCTTGAACTGCGCAACAGCGGTAGTACACCATTGACCCATTTGTATGAATGAAATTCTTTTTTTATGAATGAATGGGGGTGTTGCGGTACTGCGCTGTTTCACCATTTGTTAGTGTTAAGATTTGAAGTAGGACAGTGGTGTTCAAAATGTGCTTTTGAAGAGATGTTGAACTTCAGCTCCCAGAAGCCTAAGTCCTACATCTCATCAACAGCGCAGTTTGAACATCACTGCCATAGGGAGTTAGTGAGTTAGCTATAGCTATAGTGTAGTGCCTGGTGGAAAAGGAAGTGCAGGGAAGGAAGGAGACCTTTGGGGAGAGAGATAAGTACAGTAGAGGACACCACAGTGCTTAATGGGAACTCAGTGCTTGTCACAACACTTCCCTCCTCTTCCTCCCCTGCGCCTGGGATGGCGACGAGTCGCCATAGGAACCGCCACTTGGCTGCTGAAGAGGCCAGAAGACTCCTGTCTAGGTTCTTCCTGAATGACCTCCAGATCCAGAACGACTTCGCCAGGAGTGACATCACGACCCCTTTCCCCACCCTGATGCCCAGATGGCCCCTCTACAGCCATGGGAATGGCCCTATGGGTAACACTCTCCTCCTCACCACCCACTCTGCCACTCTGAGCTGATCTTAAGATCCCTACTATCTGTTCCAGCAGGCCACTCTGCCCTTCAAGAACAGAAGTGAGCCGCCTCTGCTCCTGGATGGATTCTGCCTGCTGCTGAAGTGCCCTATCCTGATTTTGGACTGCCCTCTCCTGCAGCTGAAGTGCCCTCTCCTGCAGCTGAAGTGCCGTCTCCTGATTCTTGAGGGCCCTCTCCTGATTCTGGAGGGCCCTCTCCTGATTCTGGAGGGCCATCTCCTGCTGCTGAAGTGCCCTCTCCTGATTCTGGTGGGCCCTCACCTGCACCTGAACTGCCCTCTCCTGATTCTCGACTGCTCTTTCTTGAAATTCTACGCTCCTCAACCTCAGCTGATAGAAACGCTCTCCCTGTTGTGTGAGTGCTGTCATGTGTTCTGAGGTGGCACCAACGAGACGATCAATAGCCCTGGCGGATGTTGCTGCTGCTGAGCGACGCACCCGTCTGTGTCTCATGGCAGTGAGCCGCTCCTCCGGTGGCATTGCAGCTATGGGATTGGCGGGTGCCTCTTCTTCTTCTGAAGGTGGTCTTGCTGCACCTTCTGCACCTTCTATAGGACGAAGCACCAGAGATACACAAAAGCATAGAGTTAGCACATACTCCAGAGGGCATCCAATCCATCCCTATTATGCCATGCAGGAACTCTCGCTCAAAGCACCCTCAATATGTCACACAGGCCCTTGGACAAATGTAAGGAAGAGGAAGAGTTGAGGAGAAGCACAACACACACACACACACCACAGTCATACAAAGGAGATCTTACAGCATACACTGACATAAACGTTGTAGCCCCTACCCAAAACATGCCATCATGCCTACAAAAACCTTCGCCAGCGCCTGTGTTCCTCTGCTGTAACTGTCCCACTATAAATCCCCCCCCCTTCCCATGCCACACACATGTCTTACCCTGCAAAGCTTCCTGACCGTCACTATCATCGCTGTCTCTCACAGTCCTCTGTCCTACAGGCGACCGATCACGGTGGCTACTGACGTTGGCAGAGACAGTGCTTGTACGAGAGGATGGCCTGCTTGAGGAAGCTGTAGATGCCAACTTTATGGCACGGGCTTTTTTTCTGAGAGCCTCGATGTCCACAGCTTGCTGACTGTAGGATGTCTCATCAGAGTCCGGGGACTGCTCCCGTTCCTCTGCATGACAAAGGGACAGAGTGACTTCTCCCCTATGCCCACCCTGATCCCACATCTTCCCTATGTCCCCTAGTTCCCTTTCCCTCAGAAGCCGAGGCACATCTTACCTTGAGAAGGCAGCAGAAAATGTTGGGCACATTCCATGCTTGTCTGTGGGCTTGGATCAGGCTCTGGCTCTGATTCTGGCTCTACCTGTGGTTCCGGGGTGTCCTCCATAGGTTCAGCCCTAGCAGGCTGGCCCACTGGGACCCTCACAACCTGTCCGCTGGTGGACAGTCTGTTGGGTCTGATCCTCCCATCCTTGCTAATGAACTCATGAAGCTCCTTGTAGAAAGGAGGACGGGGGCCTGCCTGGGTACCTTTGGCCAAATTGTCTCGATATTTTTTATATTGTGCCTTTAAGGCTTTGCACTTTCGCCGGCACTCTTCCCAAGTCCGCCGGTGTCCCTTCCCTCTCATGGCTTGGGCCACCTCATGATAGGTATCCGCATTGAGGTAGGTGGACTCCAGTTTCTCTAAAATATTGGGCCTTGACCAGATGGAAATGAGGTCTGAGGTCTCTGCATGAGACCAAGACATCCCTCTCCCCCTTTTTGGGCCACTTGTAGAAGTCTCTGCCATTGTGCAAAGTGCCACAGCAAAGCCTCGGCAAGAGTGTCCCTAGGAGCGGCTGACTTGGACAAAGGCAAGTGGGAAATGGCACTGGAATGTGTGTGGGGGTTCGTGTGAAAATTGAAAGTTTCCTCTTATCATTGCACCTGTTAAAACATCCGCCACCAAAACTGTCAATATCCCAAAGGCGCTACTGCGCATGTCTAGGGTTAGGATTACGGGCGGAGCTAGGGTTTGGGAGCTTTAAAAAACTGCGCAGTTAAACCCCAGCTTTTACACCTGGAGGGCATAGAACGTTTTAATTAGGAGTGGAGTCCACACCACGCATGTTCCCAACTACGATCCATTCTGATCCGCACCAACAGCGCAGCCTTTAAATGGGCGCCTTAAGGAAACGGAGCCCCATTTAACTGCGCAAGTACACCTTAGCCTTTACATGCACTAGCGCTGTAACGCAGTTATTAAAAAAGTAGTGGGTCAACCGAACTACTTTTTTAAAGCGCGTTTTTTCCCTTAAAACGCCAAAATGGCGTTTTCATGTCACACTTTCCCATTTTATAATGTAAAAGCTGGGTTTTCACCCAGCCTTCAAAACACCTTTTTTTGCCAATGTAAAACGCACCATTGGGGCTTTTTACATTGGCAAGAAAGTGTGACATGAAGTTGCACTTTCCTTAATGCTTAGCAGCTAGACAGCAAGCCCCAGGTGTGCATTTAAAAAGTACAGGGCAGCTAGACTGAGGTTTTTTCTGTGGCTCAGCAACTACATGGGAAGCTGTCAAAACGCTACAAACACAGGTGGAGCAGCTACATGGGCGGCAAGGAACGTGGCTTTTAGCCGCGCTTTAAACATTTTTTTCCCTTGCTGGCTGCGAATTGCGCAATTGCGCAGGTACATCATACAGTCGGAGCTTATCACATGGGGGAGTACAGGACCATTTTGAAAGAGGGAGAAAGTGAGGTCAGTTCGGAAATGCACGTGATTACGCACAAGCTCATCACACACAAGACAAGAGAGCATCTACACAAAAAGAAAATGCAGAGTCAATACGAAAGAATTCATCACATGTGAACATACTGGTCGGCTTTCTGTTGCAAATTAAGGCATCTTGGGAAATGGTAGCAAAGGCTCATGGGAGTTGTAGTCTGTGTTCTGTCAGAGCATTATATTGAGTTGTCTTGAGGTTTCAGCCCTCTGTCCAGGAGGGATTCCCATATGTCCTCCATTCTTGAGCAGAGGCCCCCCTTTTCCAAGTTGACCAGGCACGTCCTCCTTTGCCAGGACACGTCCTACTTTTCCAGCCTTCTTTTTGAAGCGGAAGCAGGAGGGCCAGGCGTGCTCTGGCCAGGCTCTGGGGGTCTCTTCCTGGCTCCTTCCCTCCCTCCCTCCCTCCCCTCTGCCTTCCTCCTCCCTTTGGCTGAGAGAGTGTGACTTGCAGGGAGGAAGGGCAGCGGTGGTGCTCCAGGTCCTCCTGATGCTGGGCCAGGGCAAGCTGGAAACAGGAGGAGGAGGAGGAGGAGGAGAGGGACATGGGGCCCCTCTGCTGCCCTGCCTCCCTGCAAGTCACACTCTCTCAGCCAAAGGGAGGAGGAAGGCAGCCAGGAGAGAGCCCTGGAGCCTGGCCAGAGTGTGCCTGGGCCTGCCTTCTCCTCCCCCCTTCGGCTGAGAGAGTGTGACTTGCAGGGAGGCAGGGCAGCGGAGGTGCTCCAGGTCCCTCCCCTTCTCCTCCTCCTCTTGCCAGCTTGCCCTGGCCTGGCTGAGCGCCTCCAGTGCCCTGCTGTCTCCCTAGAAGTCACACTCTCTCAGCCAAAGGGAGGAGGTGAAGGAAGGTGCAGGAGCACTCTGGCCGGGCTCTGAAGGTCTCTTCTTGTCTTGGCACCTTCCCTCCCTCCGCACTTGTATCACTAACTTTAAATGGGTGCTTTAAAGAGACAGAGCCCCATTTAACTGTGCAACTACAGTGGTCCCCCGCCTTACGAATCCCCCGGGTTACGAAAACCCCGGGATCCGAAGGCTGCGGGACCGCCATTGTATCCCCCGGGATCCGAAAGATCCCCCGGGATACGAAGAAAAAAAGCCGAAAAAAGCCGCGCGGCCCCTTTAAATGGCCGCGCGGTCCCTCCGCGAAAGTGGTCCCCCGGGTAATGAAAGCTTCCGGGTTACGAAGGTAATCCCGGAACGGATTACCTTCGTAACCCGGGGGACCAGTGTACACCTTAGCCTTTAGATGCAATAGCAATGTTGCACCCTTTTTTAAAAAGTAGTGGGGAAATCAAACTACTTTTTAAAGGCACTTCTTCTCCCTTAAAACTCCAAAATAGTGTTTTCATGGCACACTTTCCATTTTTCTCATCTAAAGGCTGGGCTTTCATGCAGCCTTCAACACACCTCTTTTTGCCAATGTAAAATGGGCCAGCTCCTTTTTAAAGCACTTCTTCTCCCTTAAAACTCCAAAATAGTGTTTTCATGGCACACTTTCCCTTTTTCTCATCTAAAGGCTGGGCTTTCATGCAGCCTTCAACACACCTCTTTTTGCCAATGTAAAATGGGCCATTATTTCTTCAGATGCTGCCTATATCTGATACCCTTGAGGTAAAGCAACACAGGAAAACAGCAATGTGCAAAGCTGGTCCTACATTCAACCAGCATCTGTAAGACCCACCTCATTCCCAGACTTAAGACTTAACTAGTTTCTGTGGGTGTTGTCCAAAAGGACTTCACATCTGCCCAGAGAATATGGAGAAGGAGCAAAGTTATATCTAAGTCCAGCATCTAGTGCTTCAGTCAGGGACCCAATGACATCAACTGTAGGGTGGATGCACTAACTACAAGACAGAACTCCATGCACTGTGGAAGAGGACATTTAGGGGCTGTGCAGACCAGTCATTAAGGCCGACCTGGGGGTTGAGTCAGGGCATGGCGTCCTTATGACAAATGCCCCAATTCCACCCCCATGCTGACGTGACACTATGCACTGCTTCACATGGCGCATGGCATCATTTCTCTGGTGCTGCATTTACACAACACAGCACCAAAGGAGTGTTTTAAAGCCATGGCACTGCAGCTATCATGCCCTTTCCAGGGCACAAAAAGAAGCCATTTTTTGCAGCTCCTTTTTGCACCCTGGAAAGGCTAGTTCAGGACTGCAACATGTGGTTGCCACGGCCCTGAGCTGGCGCAGCTGGAGTTGCTTTAGGCCACCCCTTAGGGGCAGTCTACACAGCCTGTTAATATGGTTGGGACTGCATGACAATTTAGTTACATAGTAGGGGTTTGCTAAGAACATTTCAAGGAAGCAAAATTGTTATTCTAGTCAAGGGCTATACAACACATGAAGCCAAACGGGGTATGTCAACACTGTAGGGGTTCAATAAAATATGTTCTGCTGCTGCTTTTGACAGAAGAAATGTAGAAGGTATCAGGTACCTGGCAGGACATAATGTGTAGCCACCTTTGGCTTGATGGATCACAATTGTACATTACAATTCATCCTTCATTTCTTTCAGAAAGGGAAAAGCTAAATCCCCCAGCCAATACTTTATAGTTTATCAGTATTGGTTCATTCCATGTTTTGGTTTGGTGTACATGTTTTTCTGGGCAAGAGCAGCTCAGCTTCATATATTTTTGAAAGTCTATATTCATCTGAGAACATTATCAATAATTAAAAGATGAAAACAATATGATTATGGAAATCAAAGTACCTCTGGGTCTGTGGGAACATGCAATTTCCTAATGAGCTGCTGGCATCCCGCAATGCGCAATGATCAAGAGCATAGCTCTTTGAGGTACACTGCACACTTGAAGTGAGCCATCTTATCTCTCTCCTAGTTGGCGTTGTGGCACTGACATTTTTATAATTAAAGACACAGTATAAATGTAGTTCTCATAATTTCCTCAAAGTAATTCCCCTCCTTCTTGCTGTTTATATTAGCTACATGACAAATACATTTTCTTTTCACTCACTAGAATATCAAACAGGAACCATCTGAATAGCAAGAATAATTCATGTTCTTTGAGTCTTCCTAATCCATGGTGTAAAGAAGCTGTGAACACCGGCAATGGGAAGCATACATATATCAATAAATAGAAGTGCGGCATGAAGGAAAACAGCAGTGATGGTGATAAAGCTGCACACTTATACTGCACTTTCAGTCTTGAAAGCACTTTACAGTCTGTAAGCAATGATCTTGGTGTGTTACCATAAGTGCTTTTAATAAAATTTTGGGGAAATGTGGACTGTACTATGACCTATGTGGACTGACTGACCTATACAAGGACCTGCCATCAGCCCCAAGCGAGGAGGTCATGTAGGCAAGCCTGCTTGGAGGGGCAGAGTCCATAATAAAGAAAGCATTGGGAAATTCCCCATAGGAAGTTTAGGAGTCACCAGACCAGATTAGCCACTGCTCTTCTGAGTAAGACAATAGACTTGGCCTCACACTTGATGGATTAGTAATCATCTTAACTACCTGGCCATGCAAGCCGGATGCCCCTCCAAAGTGTGTACAGACCTAACGCATTGTGCAACATATTATCTACCTCAACTTAACAATGCCCAGGCAATCAACACCTTTCTCTAAGACTATCTAGTAGCCCCCGGACACGTTTAGCCCTATAAGAGACCCTGAGTTTAGACCCACTTCGAGTCCAGCATCGGCTTGCTCCCCGGTCCACACCAGTTGAAATCACTGTCAGATTGCTCCTTGGTCCACGCCGGACCAGGATCCAATCTTGGCTCCCTCAGCCACCTTCCCAAGGTTCCGCAGCCATGTCCCATCATCCATCCATGCTCCATTGGGTATCCCGGAGAAGACTTCTAAGGTAGTATCCCCTGGTGGTGCCTCTCTTCCTGAAACCCTTTTCCTTCAGCTAGTATGTGCGTGTGTATGCCTCCCCCCCATATTGTGTTTCCTAATAAATGACATATAGTTATTGGAATCTAATTGGTATCAGTGCCTTATTCTCTTGGGATTGTTGGGACCCTCTGGTATACATATAGGAGATCCGGTCTCGGCTTAAGGCTTTCTTAGGACCTGCTCTCTGTAGCCTTTGAACTAATTAATTCCCCCACATGAGAGACTGTTCCTAACAAGTGTCCCAGCATTTGTGATTTGTATGAACCAAGTTCCTAATAAGAACATTAGTTTTTCCTATGTAACAGCCTTCACATCTCAGGTGAAATATATGAGCCATGGTCATCTACAGAAAGACTTCTTCTATGATAGTTGCCTGTTAAGTATCAGAAAGCTAAACCTAATGCAGGACTTCTTTTTCTTCAAAGACTATATTGAAAACCTAATAGAGGTGGGGTTTGTTTAATTCAGTTAGATTTTTAAAAGTTCAGTTAATTTTAAAAATTCAATTGTGGGAGAAGCCCACAACAAACAGATTCATCCATCCAAGCCACAGGGGAGTAGCTATAGGGAGGAGATGAGGGCATTTCTCCTCCCAATAAAAATTCTGCCCTTCACAACTGAAATTTTCCTTCAGTCTCCAAATTTCTAGCATTCAAGTAACTTAAAATGTAAATATTGTATGCAAAATGATCTTGTAGCACTTTCAGGACTAACTGAGTGAACATAAGCTTTCATAGACTTAGTCTGCTTCCTCAGATGCAAGAAATGAACTATTGCCCAGGAATGACCTTTATAATCAGACTGTATGAACAGCCATAGAAATGCAAAACTTATGGGTAGGATGATGTGGTGACAACTTCAGGAAGAAAGATGTTGCATAAAGCCAGGGTGGATGGATGACCATATGAATGGTGGAGGGAATTTTTTAAAGTAGTATGTGCAGACTGGGAACCAGAAAGAAGATGTGATAAAATTGCCAAGTTCATCCTTGTGGGGCTGGGGTATTAACCAGTGTTATAATTAATTATATTAACCAGGAACCATATTCCAAGACTCCCTACACCATTCATGCAATACCTTGACATATTAGACCAAGATCTAAACAACTTAGCCCCACTCTCTCTATGTGGATTTATAAGGTCCTTGAAGTAGGAACATGACATCTTATACTATGTAGCTGTATGAACTGATGGTACTATATAAATAATTGTGTGGCATGGGGCAATTATATGCTGACTATAGTCAACAAGCCACTATAGCCACACAAATATGTTGGGGCATGGTAGGGGAGTAAGACATATATCATGGATCATGGGGCATATGATCCATTTGTCCCAAGATAAGAGACCACATTTGGAAGACAACCACATTGCCCCAAATCAGGGCAGCTATGTATGCTCACTGGTCCTTCGTGCTAGCCATGAAGCATTTAGCTAGTCCAAAGTAGCTGTGTAAGAGTTACTTCCCCCTTGCTTCATCATCAAGTTGCATGATGGATTTTTCTGACCTACTTTGCTGCAATGTTCTGTTCAAATGAAAATATGCAAAATCTTCTTGGCATTTAACTGGGAGGAATTCATTTGTATTAATTGAGCTAGACTCCATTAGTTCTTATTTGGAATGATGAAATGATTTCCACTAATGGCAAAGTGAGCTTTTCCCAGCATCTCTTTCCTATTAGATTTGCCCTATGCCAAGATCTGAACTGGTCGTTTCCATGTGGGTAATTTAATTGAGAAGTAGTTAATGCCTGTGGGTCAAAGGCCTCTGTCATAGCCAAGAGTTAGGGACTAGTCCTCTGGCAATTCTTCTTTTACTTATAATATTCTTTTTTTCTCATCCTACAACTTTTTCTTTTTTACTGTTCTTTATTTGTTGTTGTTCATGTCACTTCTGACTTATGGAGATTCTAAGGCAACTCTATCATCCATCTTTCCTGGCAAGATTTGTTCGGAGAGGATTTACCATTGCCTTCCTGTGAAGCTAAAAGAGTGTGATTTGCCCAAGTTCATCCACAGTGGGTTTTCATAGCTGAGTGGGGATTTGAACCCTGGTCTCCCAGAGTCCTGTTCATTATATGCAGAAGTAATCTAAAGTTAGCCAGTGTGGTGTAGTGGTTTGAGCATAGGACTACCACCTTGGACACCAGGGCTCAATCCCTCACTCAGCCCTGGAAGTCCACTGGGTGAGCTTGTATGAGCACACACTCTTAACCCCAGAAAACACCTTGATACAGTTGCCTTGGGGTGGAAATGACTTGAAGGCATACAATAAAAACAATCTAAAGTCACAGCTAGCATAGCCAATTGTAATGGATTGTGAGGCTTGTAGTCCAAAAAGGCTGGATTCAACAGGACAGCCCTAAAGCTAACATAGACTCTAGATGCTAAAGGGATAATGAATATACAGAAACATCCAATATAAGTTCACTCAGACCTATATCCCCCAGTGTTCAGCAATCACTCCAGCTCTCATTGTCTTTCTTGAATATCATTTTATTAATTTCTACCAATTTTTTAAATGAATACTGTTCCTATCTTCCAAGCTGTTAGCCATTCCTCCTAGTTTTGATAAGGATTACTTCTACCCTGTCTCCTATAATACTAACCCAATATTCAGACCACTACACTATGCTGGCTCTGAAGAGAGATTCTGAAGGAGTTATCCATGGCGTTCCTTTGAGGCTAAGACAGTGTGACCTGCCCAAGGTCACCAAGTGGGCCTCCATTGTCAAGCAGGGGCCTAAAGCAAGAAGCAAAAGTAAAGATCATATGAATATGTTGCTCATAGCCAATCAATCAGAAGAAAATCTTCTTAACTCAGCTAGATTAGGCCACTTTGACTAGGTGCATTCTCAGAGCTCCCAAAGCCAGAATCAGTGGCACATCAGCCTTCTTCCCTGGGGTCCATTACATCATTAGTCCCCCACATTGGCATTCTGTATTATACTAGGATGGGTGCATTTATGGTCAATGAGAGCTTCTAATGGTGCTCTTGGTATCATTTATTTGCCTTTGGAGAGCCAAAGTCATAAATTGCAAAGCAAATGCTTTCCTATCTCTTTCGAGTACATCCCAGAGAAAGGAAATCAATGGCTTGATCTTTTCTTTTGCCTTTTTAAAAGGCCTACATTAGAGCACACAGCACAAATGCTGACATTTCAGGGAAAGAGTGCCCCAAATTACTCTTCATCTCCACATAGCCAATAGTGACATGGAGCTCACTTTCAAAAGAAAGTACAACCTTCTTTTGTAACCTGGAAATGTAACTCAGAGGCAGCAGCCAGTGGCAGCTAGTAGTTCCCCATGCCAATGGGACAGTGATTCTGTGCTGGGTTTTAATCCAAGCGTTAAAGGAGCTATTCAAAGTGGGAAGAGATCCATTGCCACATTGATGTAGAAGCCACAGGCTGCCTTTTGTAACAGCCATGTGTGTTGCAGAGCTTGGAAGATTATTCTTTGGACAGTAACTCCAAAACTCTGCCCAGTCAGCAGGACCACATGCCATGCAAGCTGGATGATTCTAGGAGTTGTGGTCCCCCAAAGTAAAATTTCCAGATTCTAATTTCTTGTTACTGTTATGTTGTTGTATGTCTTCCAGACATTTCCAAGTTAAGGCAACTCTAAGGCAAACCAATCCCAGGGTTTCCTTGGCAAGATTTGTTCAGAGGGGGGTTGCTTTGCTTTCTTCTGAAGGTGACAGAGTATGACTTGCCCAAAGTCACCTAGTGGATTTCCATGGCTGAGCAGGAATTTGAATCTTGGTCTCCAGAGTCATAGGAGATTATCACACCAGATCCTATTCAGCAATAATCATGATAGTGAAAACAAAAGGCAACAGTATTATTTATTATTATTATTATTATTATTATTATTATTATTATTTTCTTATATTCCACCTTTCTCCCAATATAAGGACTCAATAGCTCTATAGTACTCAATATTTTCACACACTCACACTATAGAGCAATAAGGCAATATAAAATGGTTTTAAATGTCTCATGCAGCATTTCTGCAGCTTCACAAGAATCATCTTTTGCTTTTGCTTTAACAAACCTCCACCTTTATTTTTTCCCATCTTTATTCCCCCCCCCCCCCCCAACCAAATGGAAGAGAAGGGGAGGAAATCAGGACAGTGAGAAAAATATATAAGAGGGACATTGTAGTAACATTGTAAAAGAGATATTACAAGAGAACCTTTAAAAGTGAAAGTCAACAGTCCCTTTAAAGTGTAAAGATCCTGGGTTGCTTCCTGCTGTCTCTTTTAATTTTAAAGATCCCAGGTGGCTTCCCCAATAGCACGAATGAAACACGATTAGCTTTCACACCCTAGCAATTGCACTTCAATCATGCTATTGAGAAGCCATTCACAGTATTTCCCCATGAATGGTTTGTTACTGGAGCATTGCTGGTTCTTCCCAGGAGAAGTCCTGATTGAGTGCAACATCATCTGAAAATCTTCTGTGCAATCGCGCAATTAACCCAGGAGTGTGCCTTTTTCTTCCCCGATTTTCCCCTGCCTGATAATCTTCATAGTCCAATGCTTAAACCGCTATACAATGCTCTGGATTTTTATTTATAGGCTTTTGTTTCCATGTTTCAAACAAAAATTTTCACCAAAGCAGCTCATGCATCACTTTAAAAAAGGACAGACCCTGCTATCAGGCTGACAAGCTTAAAAGACAAAACGAACAAAGGAAAGGGAGGGGAAAGGGAAGTGAAGGAGATCAGTTCTTCAAGGCCAGAACAAAATGTTGATAAGCTGCATTTGCATAGGAATTGAGGGGGAAATCATTGGGTTCACATTCTAATATACACTGAGTTAATTCACATTTCCTAAGTTAACATACCAGCTGGAACATAATGGTCCTTTGGTTTTGCATTTTTTCTGAATTTCTCTAATCAGACACCAGATGAAAATGTGTATGGAGGAGGGGAGACAAATGTATACAAAAATATGTGCAAATTTTGGACTGTCTTTTTATACAGGAAACTGATGCAGAAATAAGGTAGAATGTATTTGTGCTTTGGAAAAAGTGATTATAGAAAATGAAATAAACACACTCAGTCACCTTTGCATATCTTCCCTAACTGGTGTTTCTTCCTGAATAGCAATTGTTCCAATCCCAGTGCAACAGGAGTTGCATGTTTTATGTCAGGGAGCAGGTGAGTTCCATATAACTGCTGCTTCTTGGCTTGATGGATTTGACCTGGGTGGCAGGGGGTTGATCTTCCCTTAGCCCTAAGTTGCTGAGTTGATAGCCACAAAGTTGAAGATGATGAGAGGTTGACCTATATAGGTATACCCAGTTTTGATGTTCCCTCTTTGGCTGCAGTTCTGAAATGTTGGTAGTCTGCTTGTGATAAAACAAAATAATGTAAGTCATCTATAGAGCCTTGCACATTTCATCGAACAAGTGTTTAGTCTTTGTCATTGCATTGATCTGAAGGAATGATTTCTCTACCCTAGGAACGCATTCAGTTACATTGCCAGTAACCCATTGTCAGGCTCATTTTTGTTTATGGAAGGGAACAATCTTTATTGTTGGCACCCACCCACTCTCCTGTTTTCTTATCTGCTCAACAACAGCAGCTACATATGGAGAGCCAAAAAAAATCACAGATAACAGTTTTGTTGATAATCACTTCTCTGTGGGCTCTTTCTCACTACACATTTATAGCATTAAGATTCCACTTTAAATGTCATGGCAACATCCTATGGAATCCTGGATTTATAGTTTAGGGTGGAGTATTCTCTGCTAGAGAGCTCTAGTGTCTCACCAATATACAAGGTGTGGGATTCTGTAGGATGGAAGCATGGTTGTAAAAACAGAATCATAGTGCTATAATTGTGTTGGTTACCCCATTAAGCTGCCTCCCACTTCAAATAGTCTGGATAGCCTTGGCAACAGCTCCCTGGGCTGGAAATGTTGTTGCTCAAAAATATACTTGATCAAGGACTTGATCCTGGATTTGCATGCTGATCTGGCTTGTATTACAGAGACCTAACTGAATGAAATGGGGGTGAGTTAACTTCTCCTATATTTATCCAATGGGATTCTCTGTACAGTAGCAGGTGAGGCCCAGGAGGCAAAGCTGCAATGGTCTATTGGTGTTCCATCTCCTTCACCAGGTACCTTGACCCACAATCTGCTGGTGGGTGGCTGAGACAGGACAGTGGCTGGGGAAAAAATTGGGATTCTGTACTGCCTGTTCTTTGGCTCAATAGTCTCTCTTTTTGAACTGATGTAATTGGTCTCAGTGGCAATGTTAGGGTCTCCTCAACTTAATGTAATGGGGAACTTTAACAAAGCTAATTCCAAGCTGACTTCTGCTTTAGAACTGCAGTTCTGGCACTTGGAAAAGACCACTGTTCTGCATATTCCAGTTTTCAGCCTTTGTAACATCCTTCTTTTCTACAGGAGGCAAACTGTTTCACCCTCTCTTTCATTTCAGCAATGCACAGATGGTGCGAAGGTAGTTTGAAATGCCCTACTAAAGTCTCACCACCAGGAGTATTAATCACTATACATTGCTTAATTGGGTAACCTTTGCTGTGGTTTAAATAGCTATACCAAGTTGCAGCAGCACAGATGGTAATCTGTTATTAATTGATTGCTAATAGTAATGAATGGCTCTGCAATATGGTCTTAAAATGTGATAAATAAAGCAGCTGACAACTATATAAATGGCAGGCCATCTACGGAAATGGTCTGATGGGAGTATGGCTCCATGCCCATGTGGAATGCAAGTATCATAAGGGTTATTATTTAACTCACATTTTTAACATACATATGTAAGTTGGCTCCCTATGGAATGAGAAAAGGCTTCTCTCCCTCAACCCCCATCCTGCCTGCCTTTCCATGTGGCTTCAGTAATGTCCAATATGAGTAATGTCCAATATAAGAAAGAGGACTGGTAGCAAAAAGAGACCTCAAATAGTCTACACCAAGCCTATGAATCAGGGATTGGAAAATCTATGAATCAGGGCTGTGACCCTCCAGGTATGGATGATCTAAAGTTCCCATCATTCCCACCAATGTGTCATGCTAGGTTGGGGTGGATGGAACTTGCAGTCCTTCAATATCTGGATCTCTCATCCAAAACAGGATCTTATTTTCTAGCTAGAAACAGAACAGAGCCACCTCCCCAGTCACCTTACAGGAGGGAGGCAAGCAGTAATGAGTAAGGTTAACTAAATGTTATTCATTCTGTTCAGCTATAGAATGTACACTGTAGTTAACATTTTCTTGAAAAAGTTATGTACTGCTTTTTACCATCCCTTCCTGCCTTGACCTACTCTGACAGCAAAGGGATGCTCATGCTAAAACTTACCAGAATGTGGTAGCCAAATTGGTCACTGGTACATCTAGATTTGACCATATAACACTGATATTAAAATCTCTTCATTAGCTGCCGATTAGCTTCTGGGCACAATACAAGGTGTTGGTTATTACCTTTAAAGCCCTATATGGCTTGGTCCCAAGCTATTTATGGGAACACCTCTCCCTAGATAATCCACCTTGCACACTCAGAACATCAGAGAAGAATTTATTAGAACATCAAAAAAAAAAAACCCCACAGGTTAATAACAACTTCCCACAAAGCTTTCACTGCTATGGCTCTGATAACTCTGTGAACTGTGTTAGACTGGATCATTTTGAGCTTGTACGTACCGATGAAGTGGACAAACTCCTTGGATGTGTTAGGAAGATGGCATGCCCCCTTGATCCTTGCCCATCCTGGCTGACTGTTCAGGGAGGGGATGCAGTAACATCTTTACTTCAACTTATAATTAACGCATCCCTTAGGAAGGGTAAATTTCCATCTAAGCTTAAACAAGCTGTAGTGAAACCATTACTGAAAAAAACCTCCCTAGACCCCCTGATAAGGAACAACTACAGGCCAGTTTCCTTATTGCCATTTTTTGGCAAGGTAATCGAGAGGGCAGTTGCCTTCCAACTCCAAGCCGTCTTGGATGAAGCCGATTATCTAGACCCATTTCAAACTGGTTTCAGGTCGGGCTACGGGGAGTTGAGACCGCCATGGTCGCCTTGGTCGATGATCTCTGTCTGGGCATCGACAGGAGAAGTGTAACCCTGTTGGTGCTCTTGGACATCTCAGCAGCATTCGATACCGTTGACCACGGTATCCTTCTGGAACACCTGAGGGAGTTAGGTATCAGAGGCACTGCGCTCCAGTGGTTCTGGTCCTACCTCTCAGGCAGATTCCAGATGGTGAAGCTGGGGGACGGCTGCTTTCGTAAAATTATGATGGCATGGACACAGACAATGATGATCATTTTAGTGAGTAGTAATTTAATGATTTTATTGCTGGATTTTTATATTGTTGTTCATATTGTTGCATTTTATATTGATGTTCTTCTTGTTGTAATCCCGCCTCAATCCGTGGGGAGAGGCGGGAGATATAAATAAAAAAATTTATTATTATTATTATTATTACCTACCCATCCACTCTGATCATGACTGCATGAATGACAGGCAGCTGGATAATATTCTGTTATTTATTGATGTAATAGTAATGTATGTTGGTATTTTATTGATATTTTGTAGCTGTATTGTATTGTTTTAATGTTGTAATCCCACCTCGATCTGCAGGGAGAGATGGGAAATACAAATTATTATTGTTGTTGTTGTTGTTGTTGTTATTACCTCTTCTCCCAGTCCATGACTCTTGGGGTAGAGGGTTAGGGCCACCTCCCTTTATCCATTTAATCACAGAATCCTAGAAGCAATGATGTGAACTCGAGTTGATTGACTTGGACTTAAGTTGCTGCAATTACTTGTCTTTGAGTCAACTTGGTAATAAATGATTAACTAACAGCCTCTGCAGAGTGGCATAAAGAGCCGGCATAGGGACAGAGTAGGGGCATGGTGACTGCAGGCCGACTGCCCCAACTCTACCTCCACGCCACCCACCTAACCAGACAATGGGCAACATCACACTGCATCTTCAGCGCAGCATTTACATACACTGCGCTGAAGAAGCAGTGAAAAGCCACCACTGCTATGGCTAAGGCACTCTTTCTGTGGCACAAAAAGGAGCCGCTTTTTGTGGCTTCTTTTGGGGCTGTAGCATGTAGTTGCTGCGGCCCCGATACAGCGAGGAAAGGGACAGCTGTAGGCTATTCCAAAGGGGCAGTCTGTTGAGCCTCTAACTCAATTCAACTCAAGACTTATATATTTGTATGACTTGCTGGCCTTGGTTCAGTAACGTAACATATTCGTCCTTCTTTCCCTCTCATCTCTACCCCACCTTGATTTGCCTCAACCACTGTTGCTGCCTTTTCTGTGTGTGTGTCTGTGTTTGTCTGTGTGTGATGGTCCCCTTCCTTGCTTTTCCCCCTCTCCCTCTTTAGTTTGCTTGCTTGTTGATTCAAGGTAAGGCTGGAAATCTTTCTTGTTGCTGCTACTGCTGCTGCCATTGTTATATTATTATTATGGTATAGGATTTATTTCTATTCCGCCTTTTCCAGGGGTAATCAAAGTGGATTACAGCAGTCAAGCAAACAGCTTCATTTATATACCGCTTCAAACCACCTAAGCAGTGTCTAAGTGATTTACACTGTAAGCTACTTGCCCCCAACAATCTGGGTACTCATTTTAGCGACCTCGGAAGGATGCAAGCCTGAGTTGAGCTTGAGCCCTTTTGCTGGTATTAAACTCACCACCTTATGGCTTTGAGTGAGTGGCTGCAGTACAGGCATTTAACCACCGTGCCACCAGGGCTCTTTGTTGTTCTTAAGATAACCCTCCTTCCAAGCAATTTGGACTGAGTTCAAAATGATGAAGTGGAGAACGGTCGGTATGGGGAGAAAAAAGCAAAGGAGGGGGAACAGAAGCCAGACTGTGGGTCCCATGAAGCTGGGGTGGAGGGAGATTGGAGGAGGGGGAGAGATGACAACAAACAAACCAAGAAATCACCAAATGCTCTGAAAGGACAAAAGAGCCCCCCAGTTCCTGGCATTCACACATTTACAAGAACTTATTTGCTTGCATGTAACACTGAATGCAAATGGACTACTATTTGTTGAACTCATAATCGGGGGAGGGGGAGATGACTGAGGTCTGAATCTCACATATGGAAGCCTGCAAGTGTTCCCAAACAAGCTGCATGCAAGCAGAAAGCTGAAACAGAAGAAGGTTAGATGGTGTAAACTCCAGATAGCTATTTCTACACGGAAGTGTCTAGTGTCATCTGAGGGAATGGTTGAACAGGACTGTGGTCCCATAGAATTCACCCTTGATTTGATCCACCTTGTTAACACTCATGAACTGTCTTATTCTTATGTTTAGTGCATCATATGTATCACAGCTCAGTAATTTATACACACTACTCAGAATGAGGAAGTAGACAGAAGCAGCAGAATTCTGAAATTACGATGTCAGACTGCAGAGAGTAATCTTCAATATCAGATCCGTTTTTTTCTGCTAAAGATGGCTCCCAGATGTGAGACTCGACTTGAGCCTTGGCTTGAAAGTATCTTGCAAGGACTTGAGAATCGACTTCAGACTTGAAGGTTGAGACTTGAAACTTGACTTGAGACTTAACTTGAGACTTGGATTAAAAGACTTGAATACATCACTGCTTAGAAATAAAAGGAGACAGAAGAACTATATAGTCCAACCCCCTGCCATCCAGGAATACCCAGTTACAGCACTCCTGAAATATGTCCATTCAACCTCTTCTTAAAGACCTCCAAAGAAGAAGAAAACCATGCTCAGATTCCACTATTGAACAATTCTTACAGTAAAGATGTTCTTCCTAATATTGAGAAATAATCTTTTTTATTGATATTTGAATCCATTTGGTTCATGTTCTAGTCAATAGTATGCAGGCTTGCTGCATCTTCTCCATGGCATCCCTTCAGATATTTAAAGATGGCTATCGTGTCACCTCTCAGTCTTCTCTCCTTCAAGCTAAGCATCCTTAATTTGTTTCTCACAAAGTTTGGCTTTCAGACTTTGTATCATCTTGCTCACCCATCTCTGGACAGTGTACCAGTTTGTCTGTTATGGATGCTTAACCAGTAACTGTCCATGCCCTGTCTCCATGATATGCAGCCTCCATTTTTGCTAGATAAAGACTGTGTTCACACACATTCACTTGAAGTGCTGGGTATGGCTAACAGGTGTGATTCTGCTCCTTCCTCTTCAGGTTTATTTCATACACAATTGTTCACACCAAGTGTTATACTAGAGCCAAGGTTCACGAGACTGAAGTGTCAGGACTTTTAGATTAGCAGGGACAATGACATCAGCTTCCACCCATCTCAGATCCCCATGTTCCCTCTGTGCTTAAGTTAAAATCCTCACAGCAGGTGAGAGCTAAGCAAATGCAATTTTTGAAATAACAGCATGAGCCCTCCCAGCTGTAACACAAGCAATTTATTAGTTGCTGTTACATTCTTTCTGTCTGTACAGAGTGATTCAAATAGAATGGTGCAAAAGTAAAGCAGTTTTTAATTGGTTTTGCACTATTTTTTAATAACCCTATACTCACTTTGTAGTTAGTCTATTGCTTTGGCAAGGTGTATATTACTGTATCTATTTTGAATACTCAATGGAGAGATCTGTATGGGTGACTGTGAGTGCTAAGAGGTGGAGTATAGCTGTTCGGGATGTCCAGACGTGTTGGCAAGGAGTGATAGTTAGTTCTCATATTCACACTGAACATGTTTTTTATATGCTTAAAGGATTCATAACATAGTAACTGGGCTTTTGCTAGTAAATCAAGTAGGCCTATAGAAGCAGCATAATAATAACAACAACAACAACAACAACAACAATATTGTTTGCAGCTTCTCTAGCAAACTCTGGAAGGTCAGTTTGCGCTGAAAGGACAGATAAGAATGTTTCCATTGTAGAAAATCTGGGAAAGAGTTCCTTTGATAGTTGATTTCCCCCTCCTTTCCTGGGAAAGTAACAGTGCCTTCTAGAAGGAGGGAGAAAGGATATTTAAAGATCAAGAAAGATCAGATAATTGGACTTGTACGGACGAGGTGCACTTGGCAATATTACAGCCCAGAAAACCAGTCCATTCGGGTGACATTCCTTTCATCATGAGGACCTTGGTGGGCAGCAGCTGTGATGAAGGACTGCTTTGATCAACTAGGGGAGATGAGCTAGCTTTGTCATTGCCTTGGGTTTTATTGCTGCATCCACTTGATAGCTCCATGTAATCAATAAACCATTGTTTAGATGCAGCTGTGACTATTCTTCTTGACAGACCCTCAAGCCTGAGATAGCTTGGGAACTGAATAGATCAGAGCCCTGGGATTGTTGCCGTGGCCTAATCTTGAATGGGAAATTAAGATCTGCTGCTGGTTAAGGTGACAATTGCAAGAATAGGCTTGTTGAGCACCTGTACTTCAATATTTATCACTACACTGTTCTACACACCTTATTAATAATTACTATAGATATAATTAAAATGGAGTGAGCCTTACAGGTGATGATGGGAAATTCTGGACAAGACCCCCAATTCTGACATTTCTGATATTTTACTTACTTATTTATTTTTAAGTCTTTTCTGTTCAGAGAGGGAGATGCAACCACCTAGCTGTAACAGTGAATTAAATCCATCGTTTGTTATTGTGCCTCATTGTGCACAAAACAGCAGCCCTGGGCTGTGATCTCCACTCATCTCAGTCTGCACAGTAATTGCTGGCAGCCATGGAAACCAACTTTCCATAGTCGTTTATAAACTTGACCCTCCTTGGCTTCTTAGTGCTGCATTGAGAGCAGCTGTTTTAGGGGTTAAAGCAAAAAGAAATGTTTGGAACTGTGTTTGCAAATTGGTAGTAGTCTTGTCAACCTGAATGTTTTAAAAGGCATGATCTTTCCCACTAACTATATGGTAAGTGGATGACACAGTTCCTGGAATGAGTGATGCAGCAGCCTCATGACAGAAAGGTTGTTAAAACTAGTTATCAAAAGAGGGTAGTTTTGCTGCAGTCTCTACCAAGATGTTACCTCAGCAACCCATAAGGGATGGAGATTATGCAGACAGTTTTTGGCTCTGTGGACAGAAGCCTCTTATGATCAATCAATAAACTACAGTGGGCAGCTTCTCAATAAACTAGTAAGCTCTCCATATCCACTGATTTTTATCCATAGATTCAAGCATCCACAGCTTGAAAATATTTTTAAAACATATACATTCCAAAAAGCAAATGTTGATTTTGCTTTTTATATAAGAGTTACCATTTTGCTATGCCATTGTATTCAATGGGATTTGAGCTCCCAAAGATTTTGGTATCCATGGGGGATCCTAGAAACAAACCGCAGTGGATACTAAGAGCCCACTGTGCTTTCCAGTCCTAGTTTGTCTCCAACCACCCACACTGACCATTGGAGTCTGTATGACAGGAAAGAGTATGAACAATTCCTGTTGCAGTTGACCATTGTTTGCTAAACTCTTCCATATTCTTCAGGCCTGTTTCTGGCTTGTTTCCTGACTCTACTTCCTGGTTGTCATTGGAATTATCCATACTGCAGAAATAACACTGTTTGACACCACTTTAACTGTCAAAGCTCCCTCCTGTGTAATCCTGGGGATTGTAGTTTGGTGAAGTATTCAGACCTGTCAGGGAGCTCTGGTGCCTTACCAAAATATAAATCCAGGATTCTGCAGGATAGAGTCATGGTAGCTGTGTCAACCTGCTTTATTTCTAGTGTGGATACATACTAGTGTGGATACACTCATTTACTCATTTACTCCTGACTTCATTCTCAGTGTTGCCTTCTGGTATCTATTGAGTCCACCTCATTCCTTGGTTCTTACTACAGGATTGTCCCAGCACCGGAAAATGAAGCACAAGAACCTCACTGGCAGATATGTGTGTGTGTGTGTGTGTGTGTGTGTATAAGATAAATATCTAACATTTTGCTGCTTTTGGGAAACATCTAACTCAGCCTAATGATAGGGTTGCACTTGACTAAAACTTAACAAAAGTGCTTGAAGAGAAGGTTGGCAATTTCCAGAGTTGTGATGGCTACACACAATACAAACACTGTTCTCTCCTGTCAGTCACACCAAGTATGCCCCCCCCAAATTACCTGGAGATTATCACACTACCCCTTTCTCCCACTTGAGGAGTGTCGTTTTTCTGCTTGGGAGGACAATAGTACTTTTTAATCTTTTACTGCAATGCCAGATTTATGGTGCTGGTTTCTATTTTTGCCTTTTTGCATTCTGCCTATTCTTGAACATGCCTTCCCTCTTGTAATTGGTAGATGCCATGTAAAATTTGGGTGGGCACAGTTGTATTTTTAAAGGAAACAGAAGTCATACATAATTGGGGTGGCTAATACAATTAACTTCACAATTGTGTAAGCCATTCTGTGTAAACCATAACTGCACAGCTGGATTAGCCCTCCCTCAAACCAATAGATTTTCTGCACATATTTTTTTAATTCAGTGCCTAACAGACTGCAGTTGTATTACCCCATTCATTTCCTGCAATTCCAATCTCCAGCCTTTTCCAATTGCTCTCCTGTTTCTCCATTGTTGCTTTTTTAAAGCTAATACAAGGTATGATTTCCATATACAAAACAAAATTTTATTTTCATCTCATCCATTCAGCAGAAAAATAATAAAGGTGGTGCTCATCAATTGAGGGATCTGTTTGCAATAACACTATAAGACAAAGAAACCATTTAAACAGAATAATGATAAAGTATTTGAGAGAATGGTGTAGTGGTCTGAGCGTTGGAGTATGACTCTGGACAGCAGGGTTCAAATAGCGCTGGGGACCTTGGGCATGTCATAGTCTCTGAGCCTCAGAGGATGGCAATGGCAAACCCCTTCTGAAGAAACATACCAAGGAAGCCATGTGATAGGGTCACCTTGGGGTTGCCATAAGTGAGAAAGGACTTGAAGGTGCACAGCAACAACAAATTTGAGAGAGTGGGGTACAATCTATGGCTGGAAGAAATCAAGGTGGATTGCAGGTGGGAAGGGAACCATTATAGTAGTACTGCTCAGAACCATCCTTAGTCATGACTCCATCTGGTCTCCTCCTTGCTCAACCACTGGCAGAGACATTCAGATCATACCCACAGGATCCACACCTGATCACTCAAAAGCACCATGTTTCTGAATAAGATGTTCGCACCAGAAACACTAGCAGAACAGTTTTGCAGCAGTCTTCTACTGGGAAAACAGTGGCAGGAGAACAATGTTGTGTGATAAAGCTTGAAGGAAAGCAATATATCCGTGCTACTGCAATCTAACATTATTGTGTGAGAAGCTCCTTAAAAAGAGTTGCTTATCGTATGCTTTTGAGAAAGCATGGAGGTATATTTACCAAATTTCCCATTCCCAGAGCCTGTTTTAGGCCTCATGGAGTTTTTGTTTCAAAGCCAGTAACATCTGGAAGTCACTTCCAGTTTTTAACAATCCATCTCTCAGCCTAAAACAGAATATTTAATTTATATTTTGCCTCTCTCGCTGTGTAGGATCCAAAGTGGCTTACAATAACTTAAATTTTAGCTAAAACAGAATAGAATTAACTTTCTGCTTTCAATGGATGCAGTAAGTGAACAATGAATGACATGCATTTGAAGGGGAGATTGATTATTTTGCAGTGGTACAGCCATATCATATACTTGCTTAAAGTAGAGATTATGGTATGCTGTTTATACGATATATTTGTGAGCTTCTGGTGCTGTTGAACAAACTTATGTTTAGGCTAACTTCCCAAATTAAACTAAACACTCATTTTCCCCTTCAAAGTTTTCCTTTTATCCCTTTCCTTTTTAAACACATACAAAAAAGTTATGATTAAGTGGAATGTTTCAGACACAACAGGGATTTATAATTCAAATTAAAGTCTCAAACAACAGAGGTATTAAGTCTGGATGATTCAGAGGGTACACAGTATTACCCAATTAATCTGAACTGATGCAATATAAAAAGATGACCATTATCAATGTGAGAATCAGTTTTTGTAATGAAATCAAATTTAGCATCCAAATATCTTCTCTTTGGGGAAGCAACCTTTTTCTGCTCCAGATTTGAGAAGAATGCTGGAACCTTTACATGGAAAAATTACAGCTCTGTCATTACAACTACTGCAGTAATAGTCTTGTTCTACTTTGTAGTAACATCCATAGCAGTAACATCAGTGGTACTAGTAACTGCAGTACCATTATCAAATTAAAATCCTTGTGAAGATTCTCTAGAGCAGAAAGGGACAATTTTGGCAGGACTAGAGACAAAAGTTTTGCCTCCATCACCCACAACAAGCTGAATTGGGCTCCTAAATAGATAGATTGGTACCTATATATCAATTGATCATTCAATCTAATATTCAAGAATAGAGAAACCTTAAATTGGAAGTAACTGAACTACTCTTTCAGGTTTTGATTTTTGGGGTTGCCATAGCATTGGGCTTCTTCCCCAAACTATTTAAAATCAAAACTGCTGTTCTAGGAGATCTTGTGAAGTGACAATTTCCTCCCCCCTCCTTTTAACATTTTAATATCTTTTTGTGCAGGGGTGGTAATTGGGAAAGTAGGGAATGCAGATCTAAAAATGGGATTAGGGGGTCCAAATTTTGTGTGAGCCACTTTGTCTATTCCAGTCCCATCCTCTAGACCTTCTTGGGAGTGGCAATGTGCAGCTACAGGTTAACAGGGCACACATATTTTAGAGCAGCGGTTCCCAAACGTTGGCCTTCCATGTGTTTTGAACTTCAGTCCTCAGAAGTCCCAGCCACTTTAGCCAACAATCAAGAATTCTGGAGGCTGAAGTCCAAAACACCTGAAGGACCAACATTTGGGAACCCCTTGTCTTAAAGTTTCACCTATTTCATGGGCTTTTACTATTGGAAATAGAGGAATGTGCAATTATATCTGTACAAGTAACTAGGTAGCATTAGGTAGCAATAGGTAGTCAGTGTTCCTTAATTGGTTTAGGTCTACTCACCCATATACTGATGTCCTCAGGGGTGACTTCTCTTACACTCCCACACTTCTTCCTCTATAATACATAGCCAGTGGCAACAAACCCATCTCTCCCTTTCCCACTCTAACAGATATCTTTCTCTTCATTGAAAGGGGTTGATGATTTCAAATACCAGCATCTATACCAGCTCACACCCCCCTGGATTTCTGATAATATATGCATTTTGAAAAGGAATGTGCCTAGCTCTTATGGCAGTTTGCTGAGGGTGGATCTGAAAAATATAACCAGAGAAAGATACATTAGTAGAAACGGTTTAACATGTTTTGTTAACAACTAGCAAAATAAAAAGTAACCCATTTATGTAGCATGAGATGTGGGGAATTTTTAATTTGAATTTAATTTGAATTTTATCAGGAGCTATGCACAGTGTTGAAATTATTTCGAGGATTGGGTTTTCACCTCAGAGCAGCATTAAAGTTCGGTCTAAACCCCAGTGTGGATTCATCATCCTACTGACATGGAAATCACCCTGTATTCCTGGAGGCAGCTTGTCTATTCAGAACAATCAAGAGAACCCATCTGTGCCAAAACCCATTCTGAATGAGCAACTTCCTGTCAAAGTTGTAAGCCTGGCTGCAGATCTGAATCTGTGAACAATTTAGTAGATAATCCACAGCATCGATGCCATCTCCTGAGACTGACACACGGACTTGTGAACCTCGTCATTTAGTTTAGTTGGTCAAAAGAAGCTTCTGGGAACCTGAGGAGAGCCCTTGAGTGAACAGCGAGAAATGTCAATGATGGACGACTGACAGAAGCAATTCAGTTTAATTTAATTCAATCATACTTGGGGTGCCCTGACAAGCAAAAGCCTCACAAAAGGACATTCCCCTCAGGTCTCTGTCAAGGATGTGCAAGCCCTTTCCAGGATGAGGTCGCATACACTTGGGTTGGGATTTGATCTCCTGAGCCTATTTGTCATCTGTTGCCATTCCGGATCTTATGGCAGGTTGTTATATAGCATGGTGCCCTCTCCGTTCTCTCTCAACAAAGGCCAAATGCAATTTCCTCCATTTCCTTTTGACAAGGTGTCTTATTAGGATGCCTGATAAACTGAAGAAATAATACCCCCTCCCTGCCATTGCTCAGATTTGGAACACAGGAATTGAAGCCTTCCTCCAGAGAAAGCCTCTACCAAGGACAACTCTCTAAGTTATTCATAGAAAGTTGCTTTGAGGGGCTGGCCTTACAACTGCTTCAGGTGGCAAATGTTGGAGGATGGCAGTGGATGGCTCTTCTTCCAAAGCTTCCTGGCCATTCCTCTCTCTTGGAGAACAAATTTAAATGTGCCACACAACTATCTCCCTCTCCCTCTCCCACCCCCCAATCCCCAGCTTGCTGCCTTCAGATAGATGACCTTATCCCATTGTCACTGCTGAAATAAAATTCAGCTGCCAATTGGGTTCTATGGATGTAGTGCAAGAACATGATCTTGTCTTTTGCTTCAGACTTCAAAATGTCATGGCCCAGTCCTACTCTGCTCTAAGCCCTTATTGGATATCACCAGTTACACTAGACGTGCTCCTTCAGACTCTTTGAGATCCCCTGTACATTAAATGAAGATCTTACCTGTTAAATAGATAAGTTATCTATCCAGCACAATGCCAGTGGTTTGATATCACTTTAGCTTCCCTTACAGTGCAAAGTTAATGTGCTCCATGTGGCTTAGTGTGTTGTATAGGCTTTATCTACAAAGACAAGCATACTTTCTTGCTTCTTTCTAATGCTACCTTATCAAAACTCAACTTTTCCTAGAGCTTGGGAAAAGGTACATTTTTAGGCTACATTTCTCATAATCCCTGTAGCCATGCTATTAGCGGGAGGAGGTCATGGATTTATAAAACAAAAAAGGAACTTTCCAAAGTTCTGCCTTTTTCCTTCCTTTGTCAGAGCCCCTGATTCCTATGACATACTGAATGGGTGGGGTGCCATAAATGGGGGAAGGAATTCCTCCATCACACTTAATCCAAGGCTGAATAACATGGGGCATGTTGCCATATCACCTGATAATGTGGCCACATGCAAAGGAGGACAGTGCTCCTGTACCTTGAATAGTAATGTAAAAGAAGAAATTCCAACAAACAGAATTTGCCATGCAAGAGTCTTATCTTCTCTCTGGGATGTCAACCCTATCTCCTGATGTCATTGGGTCTCTGGTTAATACACCAGATAGAGCTTCTCCACACAGCACATTGGATTTGGGTACAGGTGTGAAGACCTTTTGGATGACACTTGCTGGGAATAGCTGAATCTCAAGGGGGGTGAGTGTCAACTGTATTTTCCAGATGCCAGCTGTGTGGGACCAGCTTTGTGTGCTGCTGTCCTTCTTTGCTGCCTTGACTCATGGGTACTGAATATAGACAAATTATAGCAGTGATTTTTCATAATCTTTTGCCACAACCTCCATGTTAAGAATCAAGCACTGGGGAAATACTATTTTGTGCACATGTGCAGCCTTTTGCTTATTGATTATATTATGTTAACAAATGAGCTGTAAATTAATGCTAGCAGTCAAAACCTGTGCTGGCCACTTTTCAAGGATGACTGATTATTTCTGATTATTGGAAGGCAAAGGAAAGAGAATAAGCGGAATATTCATAAATATGATGACTTAATTAATCAACATAGTTGAAGTGTTGTTTTTTTTAAAAAAAAAATGGAATACATGGTTTTAATTTCTCACAACTCAACAGCCTAAAGAGCCATCAGAATGCCAATTCCATTAATACACAATTATCTGTCACCTTGTGTACCTCTGAGTTTTAAAAATCTTAGGAAGTGTGCCAATAAGCAGGAGAGTAGAAGAAGATGGGGTTTATGTTATTAAACTGCGAATTGTACATGTTTCTGCTGGTCAGAGAAGATTTTTTAAAACAAAGGCAAAGAAGGGTAATAAGTTTGTCAGGATTCACACCATGAATCTATATTAAAATGAGTTGGTACAGAAATAAAGAGTATATCTGTGTATCTGAACTTCATAATTATAACACTTTAAATGTTACAGTTCCATCCAAAGAAATCCTGGGATATGTAGTTTGGTGGAGGACTTAGAATTCTCTGTTAGATTATGATTGTCCTGTAGTTCAGGGATAGTGGACTAGAACTCTCTGGCAGAAAATCCCAAGTGTTTCAATAAGCTATACATACAATGGACCCATAACAATCATAGAGGTATAAAACTGCTACAAATGTGCAGTGGCACGGGGGAACAGAAGCATAATCCAGTCAACAAACAAGTGATACCAGTGAACAGGCTCCTCCTGCTTAATGATGAGTGACTTTGTTGCTCTTATGGATTTCTAAAGAAGTACAGAAAGGGAGTACTGATTCCCCTCCCAACCCACTTTCACTTCCACACATAGTATATGATAACTCTCTCCTCCTTTATAAGACAGATACACCTTTTCCATCAGATCTGCAAAATATCTGTTGTAGATATTGGCAGTACTGCAGAAAAAGGCAGAACTGGCTGAGAAGATACCACTGCAAACTTTTGTTGCAGATCCCACTGTTTTTGCATGGGTGGTTGCTGCTATGACTCCACTCATAGAATCATAGAATCATAGACTTGGGATAGACCATAAGGGCCATCCCCATTCTACCATGCAGGAACTCACAACCAAAGCATCCCTGAGAGATGGCCATCCAGTCTCTGTTTAAAGAGCTCCAAGGAAAGAGACTCCACCACACTCCAAGGGAGTGTGTTCCACTATCTAACCCTCTTACTGACAGGAAGTTCCTCCTAATGTTGAAGTGGAATCTCTTTTCCTGTGGCTTGTATCCATTGTTCCAGGTCCTATTCTCTGAAGCAGCAGAAAACAAGCTTGCTCCATCCACAATATGTCATCTCTTCAAATATTTAAAGAAGGCTATCATATCACCTCTTAACTGTGTCTTCTCCAGGCTAAACATACCTACCTCCCCAAACCTCTCCTCATAAGGCTTTCTAGATCCTTCACCATTTTGGTTGCCCTCCTCTGGACACACTCCAGCTTCTCAACATCCTTTTTTAATTATGATACACAGAACTGGACACAGTATTCCAGGTGAGGCCTAAGCAAAGTAAAACCAAGTGGCACTATTACTTTCCTTGATCTAGACACTATACTTATATTGATGCAGCCTAAAAAGAGCATTGGTCTTTTTAGCTGCCACATCACACTGTTGACTCATGTTCAACTCCTAGATCCCTTTCACATGTAGTCTTGTTAAGCCAGCCTCCCCCCCCCCCCCAATCCTATATCTATGCATTTCATTTTTTTGTGCCCTAAGTGCAGTACTTTACATTTCTCTGTGTTGAAATTCATTTTGTTAGATTTGGCCCAGCTTTCTAATCTATTCAGGTCATTTTGAGTTTTGATCCTGTCCTTTGAGGTATTAGCTATTCCTCCTAATTTGGTGTCATCTGCAAATTTGGTAAGCATGGCCCCTACTGTTTCATCTAAGTCATTGGTAAAGATGTTGAATAGCACTGTGCCCTGGACAGAACCCTGTGGGACCTCACTGGTCACTTCTCTCCAGGATGAAAAGAAACCATTATTGAGCACCCTTTTGGTTCAGCCAGTCAACCAATTACAAATCCATTTAATAATTTTATTGTCTAACCCATATTTACTAGCTTGTTTGCAAAAATGTCAGGGGGGACCTTGTCAAAGGCCTTCCTGAAATCAAGATATGTATTATCCACAGCATTCCTTTCATCTACCAAGCTGGTAATTTTATCAAAAAGGGAGGGGGGAGAGAGAGAGCTCAGACTAGTCTGGCATGACTTGTTTTTTCAGAAACCTATCTTGACTTTTTGTGCTTATGGCATTCCCTTCTAAAGGGTTCACAGACTCTCTGTTTAATGATGGGCTCTAGAATCATTCCTGGTATTGATGCCAGACTAACTGAACAATAATTGTTCGGATCCTCTTTTTTCCCCTTTTTGAAGATGGAGACGTTTTGAAGATTGAGACACTCATACTAAATGTGCCCAAAGTAGTGTACTGCATTACAGTAAATCGTATTGATCTGGTCATTAAAAATATGCCTAACAAACAACTTCTAAAAATGGTAACAATTGACATATAATAACAGTAGCAAGGCTAAAAGACTGCAAAATAGAAGTGGGAGCAATAAAACTTGGAAAAGTCTGTTTCAAAAAAAAAATCATCAATTTCTGGTTGAAGAGACACACACACACAAAAAGGGAACCTGGTAGATTTCAGCTGGAAGAAAGTGCCAGAATCAACTTTGTTGTTTTAATGGTGTTGCCACTATATAGTATATAAATTGGTTTATATCTGTTTTAAGATACACACACACACACACACACACACACATATACACACACTGCCTAAATAAATTAAACCACACTTAAGCATGGACCTTCCTGGGCCAGTCATTCTATTCCCCTGAGCAAAGGGCCACACCTAGATGTTTTCATTACAAACTTCAGTCTTTGGAATCTCCAAGTAAAGCCAGGAAAAATTATGCAGAGATGCTATTAGCCTGTGTAAAGACAACACTGAGCAAGACAGACCATTGAGCTTCCCCTGTTCCTCAGCCCAACTATCCCAACAAAGCTGTTCTGAAAATAAAAATCCGGGGGGGGGGGGTGTTCTTGTTTGTTCTCGGTGTACAACAAATGTGGGAGCTCCCCAGAGCAACTCTGTCCCTGGCCCAGGTGTTGATCAGCAACAGGAATTACACAGTCATGTTCTGGGTGCCTATTAGTACTGTACACAGGGGAAAAGAAGTAGGATTGCACAAGGGATGGAAGTTGCTGCTTTTTCCTTAGATGTTAAAGGACACTACCTACATACAACCTGCAGCCATTCAGTGGCTGGGGGATAGAGCTGAGCTGGGGAGACAATTGCTGTTGTACACCTAGAGAGAAAGCAGGAAAAGAGGATCAGCCTCTTCCCACCCTACCCATTATACCATGCTGCCTGGAGGATTCTGGGACTTGTTGACCAATCCCCTCCCCCAACTCTTGCAAGCATTGGATAAAACTTAACTTAAAACTTAACTGGGTTTTGGAAGGATCTCTGCAATACTGTGTGGAAGCACAATATTTGCCAGTGTAACATTTTCACATGAAGTGCTAAGCTGTGGATTCCTCCTCCCCCCATTCTATGTTTTACTGTAATTATAAATAAATTCAAAACTAAAATGACATACACTTGCTAAGATGGAATAACAGTTGGATGGAATCCCAAGGGCCCTCAAGTTCAACTTCCTGCTTTGCTTTACTACACAATCTTTGCTGTGACTGATTTGCTTCGCATGGAAACAACCCAGGTAAATATTGCATCTCTAGAAATTCTCATTGTGTAGATAACTGAGGTGTGCATATGAATTGCACACCACATGTATGGAGATCTGAGGACGACATACAGTGAAAGCATCCACACCCTGATAGGAAAGTCCAGTGCCACAAAAGGCAAATTAAGGGGAAGTGTGAGTCAAGGCAGAGTCTATTGCTCTTGAGCAAGATTAGCCCTCTCATTAGACATAAGGAAACAATTGCTGCATGAGGTAGAGGCTGTGCAGCAGCAACAAGACTTTAGAGCACAGGGCTGTGCCACCTACCCTGTATTAAATCAGTGTGTTCTCTTTAGACGTTTTGGAAAACCCTGTCCCATCATGATTACTAAGGAAAGATTCAGCTACCAGCCCATTTGGGTTTTGTACATGGAGTAGGAGGAACTGACATCTTCGTTTTTGCCCCAAGAACAGTAGTGGCTAATGGTTTCTGGATCTGTGAATCTGCTCTGGGTTTTAGTATGAGTTTTAAAGGATGCATCTGGGATCCTATATTGAAAAAAGGCAGGAAATGGATAGGATAAGACAGAGCAAGACATGATAGGGAGCTATAAGGAACGTATTGTTAAAATAGGATTCAGAACTTTGGATAGCTCCTTTAAAGTACAAGCCAGAGTGAATTCACCACCCCACTAACATGAAGTCCACCTCCTACCACTGCTCTGCAACAAAATGTCTTAGTCTAGCCCTGTTCCTCAGTACTGTATCTTGTCAAGTGAATGCATCCCACCTCCATGCTATAAACTGGAGAGAAGCATACTTTGTCTCTACTCACTAACATGGACAGAGTCTGGGAGTGTCTGGTTTCAAGTAATAGTTATTTGACTTATGTTTGTTTCCCCAATAGCAAAGGTGTAACCACAGTGTATTCTGGTTATAACTTAAAGAAGGATAACTTTTGCCTTTAGTTATGAGTGCAATCACAGGCATGGGGCCATACTATGTTGTGGAGAAATGTCACACCTTTCAAGTGTTGAATCATATTCTGTTGTGGATTTTGAGGTGAAAGGAAGATAAATTCGTAGACAATGCATTGTGTACCATGAGCCAATAGCTTGTAACATTCACAGTTTTTAAAAAGTTATTAAAAACAACTATTACAGACAAATTGAAAATTAAGAGTTATTTTTTTAAAAAATACAATTAAAATTGTAAGAAACTACTTTTTGAGCCTTGGGTCAATAACTATAACTAATTACTTTTTTAAAAATAGCTTTCTAAACCATGGAAAGGAGGGAGCCCCACAAGTGAGAGAACAACCAAATACACATACATTTCTGCCCACAAAAGACAAAATATATGGGACTGCTTTGCTTAACCAGTCAAGAAGAAATGTAAACCACAGATTAATATCACTGCATAAATGAGAAGAATTTTCAGAAATGGGGAACCAGATAAAGAAGCATTTGACGGGAAAGTGAGACAGGAACATGCATAGGGGCTGAATAAATTATAGCCATGAAGTTTCGCTTGAGACCTGAAACTCTTTTTATCCTGGGACCTTATTGCATTCACTTTTTTACCATTTTGGGGATGGAAACAGGAATCTCGGTGGCACACATGAACAGATTTTACCACACGCGCAAGCATCCATAAAAAGGTCCTGTTCCTGCACCCGTCCCTGTTCAGTGCTGAGGAGCGTTAAATGTTCTGGTCGGAAGACTTCCATCCAGCCAAAATGGCACCTGCTGACTCTGAACAGGGATGGCTTGGGTACAGGAACGAGACCTTTTGTGGAGGCTTGCATGTGTGGTAAAATCCATTCACATGCACCCCCGAGAGTCCCGTTTCCATCCCCAAAAGGGTAAAAAAAGTGAATGCAATAAGGTCCCTGGTAGTGCATTCAGGAAACAAAGGATGCCAATACAGAACTAACAAGTTTAAAATAACAAAGCTTGTAAGTTTGGAGAAGTTCTCAGAGAACGCAAATATGAAAGGGAGTGAGAAGGTGGAAGATCCATGAGAAGGGAAAGGAAAACAAAGTGTTTGAGTTACTGTGTTTCTGTGCCTTCAAGTCACCTGTCAACTTTTGGTGACCTCATAGGCTTTTCTTAGGCAAGTTAGGAAGTTCAGTCCAAGAACATCTGGAGAATGGTCCAGTTCCCATTCCTGCTATATAGGAAAGCCACTATGATTTCCAAGAGGACAACTTGCCCCAGTTTTAACTAAGGCAAACCAACAAGCTAAATCAATTTAGATGAATAAAAGTTTCTCATAATGAGGCCTTGGTTCAGCAAAGGAACAAGCAGGTGGTTTTAGTGCATGAGTGGTACTTGTCAAAGGCTGAGCCAAGACCTTAATTCCCATAACCACGATGAATAAAAGACTCTGTACTCCAAGGATGTATATTAAAGAAAGGTGGGCTTTCTAAAGTCATTAACTTGGTAACGTGCACCTACACAGACTTGGAAAAAAGGTGCTAGGTTGATGGATGTACTTGTCATATTTACAGTTTAGAGCAAAGTGATTAATGTGCTTTGTGGTTTATAATGCAATGCTCATTTAACTCTCCTTTTAAATATTGCAATGATTTATTGGATCCAGCACTACTGTAGCATTCCAATGGGGATAGCAGCAGTATTATTATATCACAATGAATGATCAATTAGGCTTGTGCAACTGAGTGTGTGCCCAGATGAAGTCTTCTTTCAATCGTAGAGTTTGTGACCCTGATTAAAGTGGAATTTGTATAGACAAACGCAAATGCAAATCATTCTACTCACTATGTTCTTTTGCTTATAATAACAATGGTTTTCAACTTGTAACCTCCCAGCTAGTTTTTGGGTTCCATGATAGACAGTTATCATGGAAGAAAAAACAATTTGCTGATCAGTGAGATTCCCCGCTCCAATGAGGGAGAGCCACTTAGACATTCCCACCTACCTTGGAAACATATCCCCCCAATAAAAGGGATGCCAATGTATGTAAAATGTGTGTATGCTAATTGTATATACATGCTGCAAATTTTAAAATATTACTATAGTGTCTTTATTGTATTTTTATTTAAATCATAGACATTATTTCTAAGTTTGTATTCACATGTACAATTGTATGCAATTGTTATGCAAATTTGTATCTGTTCACATTGGGAAAGATGCAGTAATGGGCCAATCTGTTCAACAGATGCTACCTCTTGATTGGTAATGTTAAGACTACCATAGTCTCTCCCTTCTTATGGTTCTTTGTGTTTCACTTGGACCATCATCCATCCAGCTTTTGCTTAAATGTCTTCAGTGAAAGAGAACCCAATAGTGGCAGAAACATTCTATACATTCTGAAAGAGTTTGGGGTTTTTTATGAAGTTTCTTCTACTGCTTAGCTGAACTCTGAAAATCTGATGTCCTCAAAAGCAGCAGAACAAGAAGCAGGTCAGCTTTCCTAGGGAGAGTTCAAGATGGGATATTACAACCAAAACTGGCCTCTTCCTGGTTTCCATCTCTCATATTTCACACAAGACAAGACAAAAACACTTGGGAAGAGAATATTGGTAGATGATCGTAATTGCACAGGCAGATTGCTTTAAGCAGGCATTCCACCAGGTACCAGAGTTAAGTCACAAAGGGCATTGTAGGTATATTTCAGAACTGTGCATTGTGCTCTAAATCAAATTGTATTCTAGTAGTGCTCCGTTTGCACTAGTAATATACATCCCCAACAGATGGCCCTGGCCAGTACTCTAACAGCTTGTATTAATTGTGGTGATTTTGTGACCATTTTCAAAGGCAGCCATAAGATCTTCACTTTGCATCAAATAATTCTATAACTAATGTAAGGCATTTCTTACTAGTAGCAAAACTTCCCCTCTTGGGTTGGTAAGAACAAGTGTCATTTAACATTCTTATTTAAGAGTCCATTGTCTTGACTCTGAACTCTTCCTCCTTGACCCAGAAAGAAAAGAAAAAAATTAAATTCCAAACAGTATCAACCCACTCCTGGAAATAAGAGACTTATGTCAAGGTTAATTGCCTGATGGCATTGGAACAGAACCAATCTAGGCCTTCTGTTGACCAGACAGCAGCGACAGAAATGTCAGTGCTGGCTCATTATCCTAATATAAGAAGAGCCATGGGAGCATATATCATATGGTAAAGTAGAGGATGAGGTAGGCAAGAAGCACAGTGTGTCTGCCTGTTGAATTACTTTTCTCAGGGAAAATGCAGCCCTATGAGGAAGGCAAAAGAGACAGTCAACACTTCAACACATCTGGGTTGCCTGGAGGCATGCATTTTAGTTACAGAGTCCATTGTAGATCATGATGTAAGCCTGAGGGCAGGGAACCGTCTATTTCAACTGACTGTATGTACAGCGCTGTGTAAATTTACACCACTAAATAAATAAAGCCTAATAATAATAATAATAATAATAATGTGACTACTTACTCCTGTGGTTGCATCTCCAACAGCTGTTTCTTCCAGAGGATATCTACATGTTGCACAGTAACAACAGTTTGACACTGTTTTAACTGCCATGGCTCCATTTTACTGAATCCTGGGATTTTTATTTTGGTGAATTACATGGAATTCTCTGTCCGATAATGCTAGTGTTCTAGTTCAGAACAAGTGGAGTAGTATGGTCTAGATGAGGATGCTATGTGCTGCACTAAACTACAAATCACAGGGTTCCTTAGTATGGAATTGTGGCAGTTAGTGTGGTATCAAACTGCCACAGCTGTGTAATTGGGTAAACTTGCAGCATGTACCTGACACCAACGTTGTTCTGCTTCTAAACAAAAGCCACAGCCTACAATCAGAATCAGATTAATTTGCCAGATTCTGAGAATGAATACTGGTTGCAGAACTTATGCTTTCACATCTGACAGAACCTAAACTTTTAGTTACTGAAATTTAGCACTACTGGTAATGATGGGGGGGGTGTCTTAAAACTTGGAACTGTGTTGAAATGAAATAGCCCATATAAGCTACTTGCTGGTTGCAAGGAGAGTACAGCTATGCAGGGATTATAAAACCATATATTGTGGGAGAGTTGTAATGAAAGAAAAAACAACCAAAGCTTGGTAAAGACTTACTAGTCTGCTGCAGTGTTCAGAAAAGTTATGTTTTTCCAATGCAGATCCCAGAGTCTCCTCACCAGCATGGAAAAGTGAAAAAAAATCTTCCAAAGCCTTGGCCTGCTGTCATGTTATTATCTAAACTGTTTGCACCATCCATTCTGAAAAGACAAAGTCCCAACGATGGTCATCTTTGACAGCATCGATAGACCATTTCCCTTTTCGCAAATAAAGGTTATGCTAGTCTAATTATTCCAGTAAGGTAATATCAATAAGACTGCTAATTACAGCAATTGCATAATGGATCATTAAGTAGTGATTATGACTTTGTCAAGTGCTTGGCAATTTTATGCAAGAATCACTCAGCATGTCATAGAAAAATTATCCTCTTGGCTTCAGTGGCTTCCTGGCTACGAGGAGTAACCTAAAAGTTGGGAATGGAAAAGATGGAAGTTTTAATATACTTATGGAAAAGAAAATAGGTTGTAAGATAATGTGTTAATGAAGCTAAACCATATGTAAAAGGCATCTTTAATAATACAACAATAATTGACCATTCTAATAATTGACCGTATTAACAGTGTAATCTATGCAGGTTAGCTTGAAAAGCAACACATTCAGTGGGATTTGCTCCTAGGTAAGTATACACAGAACAGCAATCGAAGCTTCCAAGATTTTGAGAAACAGTTGCCCATGTAGATAAAATAGCCAGGGTGTAAGGAAGACATTGACACTTTTGTTTTGCAACAAAAGACATTCTCATTTTTAGAGCTTCCCTAGACTCTGCACATATCTTCATTTCATCTGAATAAATTATTCATTTCATTTTGTAAGGAGCATCCACCAGCCTGAAAACAGATTTTGTTTTCTTTTATTCAGGATGTACTTGTGATGCCATGAATGGGAACAGTACCATATAATGATTTTTTAAATAAAATTGTGGTGGTTTTCAACATAAATAGTGTCTACATGTCCACACTACCATGGAGCAAAGGAGCAAAAGCAAAGAAAATGTGAACTACATATATTAATGGGTGGAATAACTCTAAGCAGGGCTAGGCCAATTATTTGACAGACTGCTTTATCACACTAAGGGGCATTACAAGCAGAACAAGTGGAGCCCGAAGCATGGTGTAATTGTCTCCCACAGTTACCAAGAGGAGTTGGGCGGATGGCTTAGGAGTGTACCTGCAAGGGGGAGGAATGGGACCATTTCCCCAAAATAAGAACTCTGCCCCACCAAAAAGAAAAATTTCCCTTAGCCTCCAAATTCCTATCATTGTGGCAACTTAAAACTTAAGTTGGACATTTAGATGTACAGTTTGGGCATCCATATAAGAAAGGTAGGCAAAGTTATAAAGAAATGTGAAGACAACTAATAGAGGAGTCCTAGTATGAATGATTTTCAATGTCTCAGGGAGGGTCTACACCAGCCAAAATGCACCAGGCTGCTCACGGAGTATTCTGGCCCCAGAGATGCCCCAAATTTGCCATTGCCTCTGCACTTACTCTGACATTGAAAATGATGCATCCAGTGTAAACCATATGGCTGGGTGCCTTGTTGTGATCTCAGAGGGAGTGACTTGTGCCTATGGTAGCAGTGCCATTCAGCACAGGAGGGCACATGTGCTCCGGATTTTCCTAGAAAATCTTGGGAAAAGTAAGTCTTTTAAATCTAGTTCTAGGGAGCCAGATGGGCCAGATTCAATGTGGAAGTGGCCTCATGATTTGAAGACCATTTGCAGTTGAATCAGGGCTTTGGTCCTGTGCATGACAGGATGTCATGAGGGTGGAGGTAAACCAGTTCAATTGTCTGTTTAGACTTGCCCTCAGTCTCTACAAAAAAAAGAAGTTTGAGGACTGAAAGAAAATTGTGGGATGGGGATTAGCAATAAGCACTCTCATACTTCTGAGGGCAGTTCTCTGTGCATTTAGGAGAAAAAACTTCATTTTGCATGCACATTAGTAGCTGCCCCCCTGGTGTGGCCACTGAGTTCCAATGAGGGCTATGCATAACTCCTGAACTTAAGGTATTTAATGTTTCCTAGCCTGTTTGATAAGAAGTACCAAGAAGTAACACACATCGTTTTCAATATGATTTTGTCCAGGTGTGATGGAACCTAGGCTTTGAATATCAGGAGACCATAAGCAGTCAGAGGTAATGCTACTTAACAAAATAATAAAGATTTGCTTGCAAAGCTGATAAGAACCCTTCTGCCAAATGAGTACCAAGGCTTTTCCATTTGTCTTTTAATGTGAAATCATGCAAATAACAAAATCTCACTACAACCACCCTCCAAGTAGAGTCATAATGCCAGCTGAGCATGCATCAAAGGAAAGCATACAGAGGAAAAGAGAGATAACACCTCCATTTTCATTTGACAAGAATAGATTAATTATGATGGCACACAGCTTTGGGAGAATCTGGGCTGTTTGTTCTCCACGGTCAGCATCGATTTACCCTCACTTGAACTGAGAGGCTATTTAAGCAGTAATTTCAGTTTCTTCCAACTCAGAGGCAATAAATGGATTCTCACTTGGGTTGGACACATTTCACTGTGCCCATTTGTGAGGAAGGCGACTGTTGATTATCCTCCAGAACATTTGAAATAATACTTGCGATAACAAAATGTCACTAATGTGTGTAGAGGGACATGAAATCGCTAACATTTCTTTTTGTAAACTCTGCCCTGCATTTTCAAAAACTATAATCCCTCACTCCTTTTAATATGGGCTATGATCAAACATTCAAAGCACTTTATATCTCTCTTTGCAGTTCATGGTAGAAGGAGCTGAAATATGCTGAGAGTGAATTACCAAAAAAAAAAAAAAAAGCAACCAGCACATTGGATGGTTGCTTTTTTAGACTGCAACTGTTGTGGGAAGGAAGACAAGTTAATCAAAGGGAATATACATTCTCTTTAACAGCTACTTTGACCCTTAGTCATATCTGGGTTACTGAAAACATATCTAATAGCATCTAGTTATTTTCCAAGAGTTGATGATTCATTTTTGGAGATTGTGTACTGGTAGTTCCGCATGATGGAGGCACAATCTACATGTCTGAGAATGACAGCTGCGCCAATTTCTTCTCAAGTATGGACCATGACTTAAACTACAGGGAGAGAGAGAGTCCTCCCCCTGCCAACTATTTCTTTTTGCACATGTTACTTCCACTGTCATAGCCCCATTAGCAAACAAACACGATGAGACTGCAATATAGAAAATGAGGGAGGAAGATGAGCAAGATGGGTCAACCATCAAAAATGGGAGCGGGAGCAGTAGCATATACACATCCAGTCTTTCCTCCTGAGACTACTAACCATTTTCTTCTCATGTCATACTGCATAATGATAGTGTTTAAGTGTTAACTTAAATAGTTAAATAATTCCTGTACCTTAGATCACATATTGACCAGAACAGAGACTCAAATCAAGAAATCAGAAAGAGATTAGGAATGGGAAGGGCAGCTATGAAAGAAGAGAGCAGACAACAAGATAATTAACTCTTTTGAGATATGGTGCTAGATAAGAGTGCTGTGGATACCATGGCCAGCCATAAAGACAAACAACTTGATTCTTGAGAAGATAAAGTCAGAACTCTCCTTGGAAGCCAAAATGACTAAACTAAGGCTGCCATAATTTGGCCACATCATAAGAAAGTATGCCTCATCAAAAAAAAAAAATAAAAAAAATAAAAAAAATAAAAAAAATAAAAAAAAATACAAGAATGCTAGGGAAGGTGTAGAACAGTAGAAAGAGAGGGAGACCGTATGCCAGATGGATAGACTCACAGTCAGGGAGGTAATGGGCATGAGTCTACAGGGCTTAAGCAGATCAAAGGAGGTTAGGGGGGGGGGGGTTGGAGAAATCCCATCCACAGGGTCACCATGAGTCAGGAATAACTCAAGAGCAGTTAACAACAACAATGATAACAGTTAACTATTGAACTGCCATTGCTCTATAGCATGGTATCCTGAGATTTGTAGTTATATAAAGTATTTACAATTCTCAGCCAGGGAGCTCTAGTGCTAACCACCTGCAAACTGCAAATCTCAGGATTGCTTAGGATGTAGCCATGGCAGTTAAAGTGATATCAAACTGCTGTCATCATGCAGTGTGGATAAATCCCTGAAGGACAGTGCTGAGTGTGCCAGCACAATCCCAAACTAGCTGTCTTCAGCTGTTGTTAGCATTGTACATTTCCACTACCAATTCAGTTGGTTCCCATATCTGGAATGAGGCCCCGACATTTTGCCGTTTGCCTCTGGCAGCAAAATATCTTAGGCTAGTCCTAATATAGTGTAAACACAGAAGAGTCCAGGACAGAAAAGTTTGTGTATGTCTGGTACAGAGCTTGTAAATGTTACTTTTAGAAGCAGAATGCTGGGACTTGCTGTTCAAAACAGTAAACTTTCTAAGCTCTCTTTTGGAAGTAGATAATGCTGCAGTTAAATATTCACCATTATTCCTGAAATGTTACAGCTGACAATCCTGCTTCAGTACAGAGGCCCAAGCTAATGGCCTTCAAGTTCATCCCGAAGACAGATCTATAGGTGAACTGAAAAGGACGTTCTGGTGATTCACATTGTGAAAGGGAGAGAGAAGTGGCAGTGTAAAAAAATTTGCATATCCTGTAAACATATGAGAATGATACCCTAGAGATTAAGAAAAATATTTCCAGCTCAAATTCCATTATTGTGTGGCTGTTTGCCAGTACCCAACTCAATTTAGAAAAATAACAAAGCCAAAAGGAGGGAGCAAATCTGTCAGTTTATAGCATTAATTGGCAAATATGAGCCTGCCTTAGTGGCACAAAATGGATGTAACTGAAATTTAAATGCAATGACCATCACTAACTCAATAAAAAGCATCATCTAAGAGACATTTTAAAAAGAATAGTAACCATAATAACGCTGTTCTCAGAGATCATTTTTCAAAGCCTAATAATGATGCATGCATTTCAGTACTTGTAACAACACAACAATGTAAGAAGAGCCCTGCTGTGTTAGACCCAAGGCCTATATGGTCCAGCACATTGTTTCTCAAAGTGGCCAGCTAGATGATTGTGAGAAGCCCACCAGTGAGATGTGAGAGCAAATAATGACTGGTATCCAGAGATTGTATTCCCCATCACAATGTACAGATGTGAGAGCTGGACAGTGAAAAAATTGGATAAGAAGAAAATAAATTCATTTGATATGTGGTGCTAGAGAAGAGTGCTAAGGATACCGTACAGAGCTAAAATGTCAAACTTCTGCCACCAAACTGCCTCAAAGAATAACAGTTTGCTGCCCTGACCCCCTCCCACCTCCCCAAAAGAGGCAAAATAATAATAATAATAATCATCATCATCATCATCTTTATTTCTAGCCCGCTCCTCTGTGAGTACAATCGGAGCGGGGTACAACAAGATTAAAACATACAAATTAAAACACTTCATTGACCCATTCCCAGCCACCCACCCCTTAAAAATAAATTAAATTAGCAATAATTTAAAATCAACAACATTAAAAGCATGATTCATCCTCCATAGTTCTTACATTGAGGGAAAAAATAGCACCAGGCAAGGGGTCAAATTCAATTTATAGATCCCATTCGGAGCTGGGATCTAAGAGGTGTCAGGGAAGGCCTGCCGGAAGAGATGCATCTTCAGAGCTTTTTTAAAGCAATCAAGAGATGTTATAAGGCGCATCTCATCCGGCAGACCATTCCAAAGTTTGGGAGCGGTCGCGGAAAAAGTCCTCTGGGAGGTCTGCGACAGCCTAGTTTTCACAGGCTGTAGTAGGTTCCTCCCAGAGGATCGGAGTGTGCGGGTGGGTTATTACGGGGAGAGGCGGTCCCTGAGATAAGGTGGACCCAAGCCATGTAGGGCTTTAAAGGTTAAAACCAGCACCTTGTACTGCGCCCGGAAACTAATTGGCAGCCAGTGGAGAGCCTTGAGCACCGGTGTTATGTGCTCTCTCCTTGATGTTCCAGTTACAAGCCTGGCTGCCATATTTTGGACCAGTTGAAGTTTCCGGGTTAAGCACAAGGGTAGCCCCATGTAGAGCGCATTACAGAAATCCAGGCGTGAGGTTACCAGAGCATATACCACAGTTTCCAGGTCCCTCATGTCCAGGAAAGGGCGCAGCTGGCGTATCAGCCGAAGGGAAGAATAGCCAGAATAGCCAGAAGTGATATCAAACCCCGTAAGGTGCACTGAAATGCACTGCTGAGTTCTTTTTTTCTTTTTTCTTTTACTTTAATTTTTAAAAACATACATACAAACCATAGTAACATAAAACATAGAACATGTACAGATATTACAAATACGTAGACTGACAATGAAACACTAACACTAAAAGCTAATTTCAACTTATATCTGGTAAGCTTTTTTTTTTTTTACTTCCGAGATGATAGCTTAACCTTCTTAATTTTGCACTTGTAAAGTTTCCCTTAAAATATAATCTCAAGCAATAAACAAAGAATTTTACCGATTTCCCGATAATTTCTCTGGGAAAGAAGGATAAGCATGTGTCTATCTATCTATCTATCTATCTATCTATCTATCTGCACATGTAATTAACTGGATACATAAATAAATAAGGGGAATCAAAAAATAATAATAGCAACATAAATAAACTCAAGGTAAACAATTACCGACCATATAGCCCACATTCAATATAGGTGTTTGGTATACAGCTTTCACTTAACCTCTAAAGTTAATTTTAGTTAGCGTATAAATTGTTCTCTCTATAAACTTTAACAGAGGGCCACTCTTTTTCAATTTTCTCTAATTTCTCAACTGTGTTTTCTATCATTAGGGCAGTTAGAGTATCCATTTCCATTGCTTCATAAAGTTTATTAAACCACTCGTCCTCTGTGGGGATCTCAGGTTTTTTCCACAATCTGGCATAGTTAATTCTAGCTACTGTAATCATGTACAATGATTATGCACTGCTGAGTTCTGCCAGGCAGGCACAGCAAGGAAAAATGGCCCTTGCCATGTTTGCGGTTGCTCACTCCTGGCATAGGAAGAGACAATCTTTCAGATAGTCTGGATCTAAATCATCTGGGGCTTAACTGGTCATCACCAGCATTTTGAATTGCATCTAGAAATGAACAAGTAGTCAGTGGAACTGTTTCAATAATGAAGTTATATGGCCCCTGTAAGTGGCCCAAATCAGCATTCTGACAACAGAATTTTGGGCCAACTGAGGTTTCCACCATCCCACCAACATGGGAGCCACAAGCAGCACAATATAACACAAAAGGGCTGTACAGACCGCCCCTGAGGGGTGGCCTGCAGCTGCCCCTTTTAGCTCCAGATCAGGGTTGCGGCAACCGCACACACCACCCCCAATCTCGCCTTTCCAGTGCCACAGTTTTTGTGCTGGCGCCGCAGATTTTCTGTGCTCCTTTGACACTGCATCATCTAGACACAGTGCCAGAGGAACACTGTGATGCCATATGCCGTGTGGTGCAGCACACAGAGTCATGGGGGCAGAGTTGGGCATGCATCGTATGGATGCCACACCCCAACTCCACCCCCAGGCCGGCCTTAATGGCTGGTCTGTACACCCTGAAAGTCAAGATGCAGCATTCATCATAACAACTGAAGGGTATTCTAAATTTTGTGATAACATATTCCAGAGTAATTATGGAGTTTATCTCACGGAGGGAATCCTGTGCAAAAATGTGATTTAAAAGGTAGAAAAAAACCCACAAAAGTGGGTTGATTTTCATACATGTTGTTGTTAAACTTGTGTTAACTCGAACAGAAAGTAGACAAAAGCCACTCCTTTTTACTTGCAGGATTTTCTAAAAGTAAAAAGGAGCGGCTTTTGTTTACTTTCCCTCCACTTTCCATTCGGGTTAACATTAATTTAACAATGACATTATGTCAAAAATCAACCCACTTTTGCTGGGGAGTTTCCAATTTAAATTCCCATTTTTGCATGGGATTCCCCCTGTCCCTCCATGTGATAAACCCCTATGTTTTTCTACCCTATCTTTTACCAGGAACACAACCACCACCCTCTTATTTTCTTTTAAATCCATGCAGGAGAAGATATTGTGGAATAAATGAATAGACTGCAGCATTCAACAGACACAGCAGAAGCTTCACCCATGTGTAATGGGGACTGAGGGGGCATTCTTCTCTGATGTGAGAAAAAAAGCATTCCAAGTCTGTCCCTGTTTTCATCTGTAGGACATTAAAGGTTATCCCTCCCCTTAACAGTAATCTCAGGTGGTGAGTGCTGACAGAAATTGAACCAAAAATAGAATTCCTGAAATAGAAAAGGGATATATCAGCATGCTGGGAGAAATCTGACATTTGTGAAGCCACCAAAATATTTTTAAAACATCTAAAAACACTTTGTTTAAGAAGAAAAACCTAAACAGTGCAATAAGGTCTAAACATATTATGTTGCCACAGAATATTGAATATTACTGGGGAAAGAAATGCAGTTAACTAGAGTGGACAGTTGGGTGGGATGGGATGCCTGAAAAAGAACCAACATTGCTAAAATGGAAAATATACAGTGCAGCATTTTGATGAAGCTTCTGCCAGCCTGTTCTTAAAGCATTCTCCTTAAGTAATAATATGTTTGCCTGGCTTTGTTTTTCTTTCAGATCCTTTGTCAACTCTGGGTTGATTCATATAAGTGTGTTTGGATTACTTAAACCTGATGTCTTTCCCTGGCATATGATCCACCAGATACTCTGTATGCAATTCTGGATTTTACAGGCTAGATACACATTGTGAACACTTGTGGTTGGGAAACTGTCCCCCCCCCCCCCCCCCCGGTTATTATTTGACTCCCATCAGCTCCAGCCAGCAGAGCCATTGATAGGGATGTTAGGGTTTATTATAGTCCAAGAACATCTAGAATGCTACAGTTTCCTCACCCTTGCACAACAGTGCTTGTGAATCAAAGAGATGAGATCCTACACTTGGCCAGCTGCTCTTTCAGTGTTTGTATGGTTGCCATCTGAATGAGCTTATCTAACTTGAAAGGGCAAAAAAATTAGCTAGTATACCTTTCTCTGTCATTACCCTGCATCCCCAGGCAGTGAAAAGTGGCACCTGTTGAATATCCACCTGCTAGGCTATGTCTAATGGCACTGGAACAATGCTGGGGTGGGAAGTCATTTGTTTCTTTGATTTATATCCCACCTTTCTCACAGAATGGGACTCCAAGTGGCTACCAATCTAATTAGATAAGCAAAACATCTATTTCACACCCCTCTATCCCAACCAGTCAAAGGCTGAAGATCTGTTTAAATAGGAAGCTCACCCATTCCCTCACCACTGGTGAGACTGGGAGGGTAGTGGGGCACATACACCACCCACCCTCCCTCAAAGGGTGTAAAACTCAGGCAGTCTCATATGGAGAGCTACAGATAGTCTAGACCTAAGATCACAAAATTATTTCCTTAAAAGGTATGCTCTCGTTCATGCTGCTTGATTTAGGGGATGGGGAGAGAATGGGAGAAAACATAGAAGATCACCTTTACAATTTTTGGACAAGGAAAATAAAAAATGCCAGCAGTTAACATCCGGCTTTATGAGCAGCCCTCATATGGATTTAAATATAGTTTTGTTCTCTCCAGAGTGAAGGAGAAAAGAAGTATGCCAGATTTATTGATTGCTTCATATATTTGACATTCATTTCCCCCTTGTCATTCAATTAATCACAGTGGCATGTATGAACACTATTCTCTTTATGGAGGGTTTCTTTGCTTCTGTGATGTTCACATTTGATTAATCGCTTCAGCCACCAGTTTCCATAGAAAAGAAAAACTCCACACAAGTTTCTGGAAGAAACCCCTCAGGATTCAGATCAGGCAACCCTTAACACTACATATGTATAGCACTATGATTCCATGTTAACTGCCATGATCTAATCTATGGAATTCTGGAGCTTTTAATCTGGTGTATCACTAGAGTTTGCTAGCTAAGAATGCAAGCAGCATAGTGGTTTGAGTGCTGGAGTATGACTCTAGGATACCAGGTTTTGGTTCCTTGCTTGGCCATGAAACCCACTGGATGACCTTAGGCAAGTCACATGTTTGGACAAGTCACATGGGAAACCTTTGCATTAAAGTCAAATCATAGTGTTATAACTGTGAGTTTGAAAAAGTGCCACAGCTTGGAAACCCGTGACCTTCCAAATGTTGTTAGACTCCATCTTTCATCAAAAAAATATAGGCAACATGGTCAGTAGTCATGGAGGATGGGAGATGTAGTAACACAGGCTGCATTTAAAAAATTATGTGAACCCTCTTCTGCATTAATGGGAACACAATATTTTCAGTGCAAACCTGATTGTAGCATGGTAATCAGTGATTTCACATTTCCTATCAACAGCACCTGACTGTTTGTGAGTTCTGTGAGTATATGAATTCCCTAAATAAATCTCAGGGAGTTTTCAGTATGAAATGCTTTAGAATTTTTCAAATTAATTTTTCAATGCTGTAATTTCTATCTTATGTGCAGTGCAGGCAGATGTGTAACTTTCTGTAGAACAACCATTTCCCTTGGATGTTGTTTTGTTTAGAGCAGCATGGAGGGAGGGGGAATTGCCCTGAAGAATCCAAGGGGAAAATCAATGGAATGCTGTGTGCCATTATGGAAATCTTAGATATTGCTAAACAATTGTTTATTCCTAGGATCTTGCTGTCTAAATCCTTAGCTATTCATTCCTTCAATAATATTCATTTGGCTCTTTGAAGCTGAAGTTGCAAGCATGCACACTAGGAAGACTAAGGACTTTATCACGCAATGCTTGAAAAGCGGAATTAGAGCAGGATAGAATCATAGAATATCAAAAGAAATTACCTCCTCAATCTGACTGACATGCTCAATCATCTTCTCTGAAAGATTTGTAACATGTGAAGCTGTCTAAAATCATGGTCACAACATGGTTCTATCACTTACCAGTTTTATGCAGAGATTTTATTGACTCTTTACTTTTTATGCAGCAGTATACTTAAATAAAATATGGTGTTTCACAAGGCAGTAATCACTGTGACCCTTTGTGTTTCTGTGTTCAAGGAATGGATTGACAGAGAAGGAGAGGGGGAATGGGATGTTTAAATGAAACTGTTTCAGCAGTTAAGTTAGGAAGAGAACTCAAGTTCCTGTTCCCTTTGGTTTTGTTCCTGCTGTGTGCCTTCAAGTCATTTCTGACTTATAGCAACCCTGCCTATCATGGGATTTTCTAAGGCTGAGAGTGTGACTTGCCCAAGGTCATCCAGTGTGTTTCCATAGCTGAGTGGGGCTATGAACCCTGATCTTTGGAGTCATAGTCGAATGCTCAAACCACTACTCCATGCTGGCTCCTTTGCTCACCAAGAATTTTCTCCTCCTATTGCTTATCCTCCTTTGTCTTTGAAATTATTATATTCCAAGCAGAATGAAGGACGAAGGACATTTCCACAGTATAGCTGTTGGTGGTCTATTTCTTTATTAGCCTAACAGCCCTGCCACAGTGGCTGTCGTCCTCAAGTTTCCATCTGAGTTGCTATTCTGCTGTCTTTGTATTTGGTGCTCTGTTGATTCCTGTTAGCATTTTGAGACTGGTGCTCTCAACCCTCATAATTTGAGTCATTCTTGATTTCCATGGACCTTTTTCAAGACAAGTAGCTATCACCCCTCATCGAACTCTCAAAACTCCACTATCCCTTTTCACCTTTCTATTTTGGCTAGCGCCATATGCTGAATGTTAGAGTGTGCTCTGTCATATTTATTCCAAATAAAAGTCCTTTTAGTTCACCCACACTGAAGTCTCTGTCTGTTAGTGATGGTATAAATTGGTGCTTCCAGTCATGACGTTTACCCCCCCACACACACACACACACAACCCAAGCCAACTTTCCTCAGTTTAGTAAAGACAGACTGCTACTAGATGTGGAGGATCTCTGAGCTTTGCACCTTTGTGGGTAACACCTCTATGTATCAGCTGCCATTGCTCTGGCCTTCAAAGGACTCCATTGCATTGTGCCTTGTTTTAATTGTAAGCCTGAGGGCAGGGAACTGTTTAATCAGTCATTTGTGAGCCACCCTGGCATCCTTTTTTTGCTGGGAGCAGGATATAAATATTCTAAATAAAATTAAGTGAAAATAAATATTGAGAGCTGTCTTCAGGGATACTTTATACAGTTTTTAAATGAGGACAAATGCTTTTACAAATAATTTTTTAAAAATTATTATTATTATTATTATTATTATTATTAACCGTTATTTATATAGTGCTGTAAATTTACACAGTGCTGTACATACAATCTTAAATTAGACGGATCCCTGCCCTCAGGCTTACAGTCTAAAAGAGACAACACAAAAGGAAGAGGGGAAGGTGATGGGAAATGGGAAAATTAAAAACAAATCTTAAAAATTGAAAAAGTTGAGCATCTTTTTCTCCTGGAAGTTTCTGTCTCTGCCACTGTCAGAAGCACATACAAGGACCTTCTTAATGGTTGCTCCCTGGTTCCACAACTTCTGACAGGCCTTACACTTTTAGGCTACTCTCTTTGTCCAGCTGGACTTTAATAGCTTGATTTTTTAAAAATGTCTTCTTCTTCAAACTAATATTTTTAATTGAATGTTGATGGATTTTATTTTACTGTTGGCTCTTCCTGTCCACAGATTTTGCATTCACAGATTCAAACATCCATGGCTTGAAAAAAATTATTAAAAAAACAAGCCTGAATTCTGCTATTCTATATAAGGGACACCATTTTACTACTCCATTGTATATAATGAGATTTGAGTATCCATGGATTTGGGGAGTCCTAGAACCAAACCCAGTGGATATAAAGGGCCCGCTGTAAAACTCATCTTTTATCACTGTTAGTCTCAGAATGCTATTTAGAGCAGAAAGGTGGGGCAATAAATTTAATATATAAAGAAACAATTAATTTGAGCACAGCAAAGAAATCTTTATGTTTGTTCGACTTAGCATCAAGGCCATGGGAATGGAGTCTGAGTATAAAAGAAAGCTGAGTGTCAGAACAGCTTTGCTTTTTCAGTTTTTTAGTGAGCGAATGATATGTGGAAGTCATTGGGAAGGTCTGGTGAAGGTCAACAGTTTGCTGTGAGAGCATCCACATAAGATGAAGGAATGCAGAGTTGAGAACTATTTAGCCTATGAGGGTGAATGGTTAGAAGGGGGCATGTCTGAGACATTCAGGATGATCAAAGGTTTGTTGCAAAATAGATTGAATCTTCTTTTTAACTTCACCCTGCAACATTATGCAAAGAAGGAGCCACTTGCTGGTTCTTAAAGGGCAGCAGGTTGCGAACCAATAAAACAAAAAATAATTCTTTCTCTAGCTTAGCATTAACTTCTCAAATGCATTGCCCTAAGAGGTCACTCCAGCAAAAAGCCAGAACTGAGGCTTACTTTAAAAAAAAGAAAGAAGAGAGGGCCGGCTAATTTTGTATATTTGCTAATAACATTTTTATGAGTGCAAAGGCAATAATAATAATGAGAGGATTTTTTTAAAAAAAAATCCAGGTCATGCCTTTGAAGTTAAGTGATTCCTTGCCCTCTGGACCTCATTCGTGCCTCTGTCCAAGCTGTTTCCTGCACTTGGAAAAGCACTCTCTGTCTCACTTCATCAAGTCACCTCCTTCAAATCCTTTCTCAAAAGCCTAATCTCTTGCTGAAACCATTGGGAGTCTGGCTGTTGATTTCAATGGAATCAGAATCCTACCCTAAGAGGATTAAAGTGTTATCCCTTCAGCTCAGAAACAAGAACTGATATTAGTTACTATTTTCGCAAAGCCGTTCAGCTCTGCAAGCCAGGCACAAGTCAATCAGTTATGAGAGCTGAGAAGCTACAGCTTTCTGACACTCTTTTTCCACCTTTAAAGAGGCATGTTCCATGTACAATCAAAAAGTGCTCCCTTTCTTACTTGTGGTATTGTGTTGCATCCAGTCAACAGGAGAGAAAAAAAACAGATCCTATTCATAAAGACATTTCATAGAATCATAGAATCATAGAGTTGGAAGAGACCACAAGGGCCATCCAGTTCAACCCCCTGCCATGCAGGAACTCTCCATCAAAGCATCCTCGACAGATGGCCATCCAGCCTCCATTTAAAGACCTCCAAGAAAGGAGACTCCACCACCCTCCGAGGGAGTGTGTTCCACCGTCAAACAGCCCTTACCGTCAGGAAGTTCCTCCTAATGTTGAGGTGGAATCTCTTTTCCTGAAATTTGTATCCATTGTTCTGCGTTCTAGTCTCTGGAGCAACAGAAAACAAGCTTGCTCCTTCCTCAATATGGCATCCCTTCAAATATTTAAACAAAGCTATCATATCACCTCTTAACCTTCTCTTCTCCAGGCTAAACATCCCCAGCTCCCTAAGGCGTTCTTCATAGAGCATGGTTTCCAAACTCTTCACCATCTTAGTTGCCCTCCTTTGGACCTGCTCCAGTTTCTCCACATCCTTTTTGAATTGTGGTGCCCAGACCTGGACACAGTATTCCAAGTGGGGCCTGACCAAAGCAGAATAGAGTGGCACTATTACTTCCCTTGATCTAGACACTATACTTCTATTGATGCAGCCTAAAATTGCATTGGCCTTTTTAGCTGCTGCATTGCACTGTTGACTCATGTTCAGCTTATGGTCTACTTGGATTCCTAGATCCCTTTCACATGTACTTTCATTCAGCCAGGTGTCCCCCATTTTATATCTGTGCATTTCATTTTTCCATCCTAAGTGCAGTACCTTACATTTCTCTGCGTTGAATTTCATTTTGCTAGCATTGGCCCAGCTTTCTAGTCTATTCAGGTCATTTTGAATTTTGATCCTGTCCTCTGGGGTATTAGCTACTCCTCCTAGTTTAGTGTCATCCGCAAATTTTATAAGCATGCCCCCAATTCTGTCATCCAAATCATTAATAAAGATGTTGAATAGCACTGGGCCCAGGACAGAGCCCTGTGGAACCCCACTGGTCACTTCTTTCCAGGTTGAAAAGGAGCCATTTTTTAGCACCCTTTGGGTTCGGCCGGTCAACCAATTACAAATTTGTAAACATGTCCTAGTAAGAAAACACATCCCAAGATCAACATGCCATGTAGTAATCTCAAAAGCAAAGACACATAGGGTTACCAGGTCAGGAGCATCCCAAGTCTGAGAATTCTGGGCCAAAACCTGAGATGCAGTGATGCAAACTTGAGTCAACTGGCTCAGGACTTTATTGCACTGCCTCTGGTGCCCGACTTACTTCTTTTGAATTTTAGACAAATTTGGAAGTTACGCTGATTTTATTGCACTGACTTTTCCCTCAAAATGGCTTCCTGTTGCCTCCAGTGTTGAATTCAGGCCCCATAAGTCACTTCAGCAGCCATTTTTTTCCAAACTGGAAAAATCACTATAGCTTTCAATTTTGGTTCAAATTCAGAAGAGATAAGTTGGGCACCAGAGATGGTGTGATAAAGTCCCTGAACTCGTCAGAGTCAAGTTACTTTAGTAACTCAATGTGGACTCAACTATGCAAAAAATGATGCACTATCTCAACTTACGACCTGTATCTTTTTCGCAGCCAACTTGCTGGCCTTGGCTCAGTAATGCATTCATAACATTTCTTGGAGGAGAACAGCAAATGGGTTTTAGGTTGAAGGATTGTTCTAAAGCTTTTCAAACACAATTGAAGGGTCCTCTGATGTGCAGTGGGGACAGGCTGCCATGCAGACTTTAACCCCCTACCTCAAACTTCTTGTCTAATATATCTGCTGTTCCTCTCCAAGAAACACATCTTATGCTATGGAGGCCACACTTGCCTGCTGCTCCTAGGAAAAGTTTTAAAAGGATCCTCCAATGTGGAGTGGGGAGAGGCTGCTAACTAGACCTAAAACCCTGCCTCAAGCCCAAAGGACAGGGCACATTTCCCAGAAGGGAACAGCAAATTATACTACACCTTTTTCTTTTTCTTTTCTGTTAAAGTTGGCTCCCAGATTTGAGATTCAACTTACAAGAACTTGAGACTTGATGGTAGAGACTTCAGACTTGATGTGATACTTGGAGTAAAGGGCTTGAATACATCTCTGCTGAGAAGTGTGTTCACCTTTGGGTGATGTCCCACTAGGCAGGGCAAAGTAATGTCATAAAGCATAATATATGAAGCATCAACCACAGTTGCTCAAAGAAAGTTATTCAAAAAATAAACACCAAGTTTAACAGATGAAAAAATATTTCTTTGGTTAGATATTCAGTTTCCCAAGCTCTGCACTGAGAAGGGTGGGAAAACATACGCATATGTTTCTCAGCTCTGTTTTTAGCACTTTTGCAAGCACTGCTTTTAAACACACATAGGAGATGTGGTCCAACCAAGCTCTGCTTTGATCAGATACCAGTCTACAGTAGCTGGTAGAGGGGGCAACACACTATACATATACCTATATTATCATTATATTTATTTGTATCCCACTTTTTCCCCAAAACTGAGACTCAGGGCAACTTACAACTTAAAAGAACAATACAATTAAAAACATACTAATTATGCATTAAAATCAAATTAAATTATTGCAATATTAAAACAAATCACTCATTAAAATAAAATACAGTTTAAAAAGATAAAAGTGTTTAATGTAAATATATAAATATATACACTAGACTCTTATTGGTTAGTCCCTGCTAAAATAGATCTATTGAATCAGCTGTTGAATGGTGAGTCAACACATGGGTAAATCACATTGATTCAGTGGGTGTACTCTAGTTGGGGCTACCAACAGGATTAAGACCACAATACACATGTGTATGCATGCACCTATGTATGTATGCATGCACATACAGAGAAAGAGAGAGAGAGAGCACATGAGTCCAGATTATATGAAAAACTGTATCTACAAATATGAACCCGACTGGTCTCCAAGATCTTCAGGGGAGATACTTTTTGAAGTCCCACTAACTTCCCAGGCACGTTTGATGGGAATACAGGAGACAACATTCTCAGTGGCTGTTCCCAGGCTTTGGAACTCCCTCCCTACGGAATCTAGTAAGATCACTCCCTTCTTGCTGTCAGCAAGTGAAAAATATTTCTGTCTTGACAAGCTTTTAGAAATTGACTGCTGGAGCTTTTAATGGATTTGTTTTTAATGGATTTGTATGAAATGGGTTTAATGCTGTGGGTAATTTAATTGCATTTTAATGATTACTTTCTATATGCTTATTTATGTCCTTAAGTACTTTTAACTATGTTTGTTTTGATTTTTGTAAGTCACCTTGGGTCTCAGTGTCAGCAGAAAAGTTGGATATAAATGAATCCCATATTAATCCATTTTATCCATATAAATAATATCTCTATTAGAGAAATAACTTCACAGGGCCAAGAAAGAGATCTGTACACTTTTGAGAGCTACACTCCTCTTCTGCAGGGGAGATGTTACTAAGATTATGATGGAGATATTTGGAAATATCAAAACATGCACATCTTTTGTGATCTTTGATTTGGCCTGATAAAACATATTGCCCTAATAATGGATTTTGAAATAGCGAAGGGCTTCATGGCTTATACATGGTCATAGGTCCTCAACAGATCTACCAAAATTTAACTAGGGTGAAGTTTACCTATCCTATTACTGTATCTTAATAATGTTTTCAAAACGTTTGTGAAAGACCTCTAGTTCCAATTGTTAGCTCTAACTAGAGTAGAGCCAATGAATCGGTGGCAATTTGTTATTTCAAAAATTACATAAGTCCTATTGATTCAATTGTTCTACTCTAGCCTCCAACATTTCACAAATAACAGCCAGGACATATGTGGCAAAGCAGTATCAGTGTGTGATCAAGATGGCAAATAATTGAAGTATGTTAAAGACAAAGGGTGAAAGGGGGGATTGGAAAGAGAAACTAGGACATTATTAAAGCAGGTGAAAAAGTGGGCCAGCCAAGGATTAATTGGGACTGTTCATGCCAAACCAGAGCATAGTAGAAAGTATGGATGTTTAGGTCATGCTTTAACTAGGCTTTTAGGTCATGCTTTTAGGTCATTGTATTTTATGAGCAATGGCTTTGCCATGTCCGTGAGAATGTGTGGTGTCTTTTTGAAGCTCTAACCCGCTAAGTGTCCTTAAATGTTACAGAGACCAATCAGCTGGAGCAAAAGCAATATATAACTGTCAGTTAAATCATTTATCAGCTTTGTTACCTGAGATTCTTTAGTTCTGCCTTCCCAGCTTGGTGCCATCCTGAAGTGTTAGACTGTAACTTCCACTCTCCCCAGGCAGATTGAATATACTGGATGGGGATGGTGGGAGTTCTAGTATAACACATCTGGATGGCATTATCTGAGATGAGGCTGCATTACTCCACAAGATTATATGGTCCAGATTCCTATTTCTGGCACTTCAGTTTTCCTTAATGTGTAAAACATCAATTTTCCTTAATGTGTAACACACATTTGTTGTATTACTTACATAAAAGTAGATGAAATAAAACTAAGCACAACTTCCTGTTACATTTTGGTGCCTTCTTTTTTTCTCTTAATGGTCCACCTATGACAGAGATGGATAACCTATGGCTCTGGATGGAAAAGAAATTAATCAGATTTGTATTTTCATGCAAAAATGTCCATATCTTTCTTCCCAAGACTCAGTGGAATGAGCCACATCTTGCCTTGGAAATCCGTATGTTTGTGCAATTGTGATACATTTGGGATAGGCCAATGAACACAAGACCATGCATATAATTTAAAAATAGGCCAATAAATGGATTCTTTTTACAGAAATATGCACTTATGTCAAAGAGGTGGAAAGAACCACAAGCGTCATCTGGTTCCTGCCATGCTGGAATACACTACTAAATCACTCCAGAGACAGCCATCCAACTTTCTTTAAAAATCTCCAAAGAAGGAGAATCCATCACCCTCTGAGGCAGTCTATCAGACAGAACTTAAGTTATAAATTTCTTCTTTTCATATAACTCAAATCTATTGGTTCATGTTCTAGTCTCTAGCAGCACAAAACAAGCTCATCTCATCTTTCACATGACATCTCAGATATTTAAAGATTCCTATTATATCACCGCTCGAATCTTCCCATTGGAAAATTTGTACAAAAATACATTTTTAAAAGAAAAAGTGCATAAATTCCAAGAAATATACACAAAAATACACATAAATTTCCAATATATGTGGAGAGAGAGAGAATGCTTGCAATCCAACAGTTAGAATGAAACAAGAATGCTGATGGGATTCTAAGAAATGCAATAACGGCTCTTTAGATGTTGTTGAGCTGCAACTCTCATCAGTCCCAGGCAGAACAGCAACATACTACTATGGGAAGAATTATATCTTGTCCCATTCAATAGAAGATAATGGGCCAGACAGCCAAATTATCTTTCCATCTAGTCATTCATCTAGATGAGCTGCTGGGTTGTGATGAGCTTCACTAAAATGCATTTAACCCAGCTTGGATATTAGCCCACCATTCCAATTACTTTATCAGAAATCTATTACAATTTTTATCTTCCAAACATCTAAAATGATTTCCCCCTCCCTCCTCCTCCTCATCAACAAAGTTGCAATCTACTTTTATAGAATAAATTGTTATAAATTAAGTTAGCAGAAGCATAAACAGAGGTAATGGATCCCTGTCTCTGTAATAGCAGCTGACAATGTTATGCAAATGCCAAGTCTATTTTTCAGTTTATTCTGTGCCTGATGAGTCTCCATCAGTGATCCTCTCTCAGTCACTTTAGTTCCTATTTTCTTCCCAAAGCCTCAGGGATAGAGAGTTTTTATCCTGCCAATTCCTCTTGATGAACTCAGATAGAGCCCTGAAGGCCAGTTGATGTATCCTATCTGGCAAATTTATTTATTTCAATAATAACACTTTGTTTAGTTGAAGGAAAATAAAATTTGATGGGGTTCAGTACATTCAGACCAATAATAGAGAATCATCGAATCTTAGAGGTGGAAGTGACCACAAGGGCCACCAGTCCTCCTGTTACACAATACACAATAAAAGCACTTCCCACAGATGGCCATCCACCCCCTGATTAAAAGCATCCAGAGAAGGAAACTCCACCACACTCAGAGGCAGTGTGTTCCTCTGTTAAAGAAGCTCTTATCATCAGGAGATTCTTCCTAGTGTTTAGGTGCAATCTTTTCCGCTACTGTAATTTGAATCCATTGTTCTGTATCCTAGTCTCTGAAGCAGCAGAACACAAGCTTATTCTATGTTGAACCTGACAATATTTAAACGTGGTTATCACATCACCTCTTAACCTTCTCTTCCCCAGGTTAAACATACCCAGCTTCCTTAGTTCCCATAGGTTATGGTTTCCAGAGAATTCAACATTCTGGTTGCGCTCCACTAGACACACTCTAGCTTGACAATATCCCTCTTGAATTGTGGTGCCCAGAACTAGACACAATATTCCAGGTGTGGTTTGACTGAAGCAGAATAGAGTGGTACTATTAATTCCATTGGTCTAGATATTATACTCCTACAGAAGACTGGAGGAGGGCAAACGTTGTCCCCATCTTCAAAAAGGGAAAAAAAGAGGATCCCAACAATTATCGTCCAGTTAGTCTGACATCAATTCCAGGAAAGGTTCTAGAGCAGATCATTAAGCAGAGAGTCTGTGAACATGTAGAAGCCAATGCCATAATCACAGAAAGCCAACATGGGTTTCAGAGAAACAAGTCATGCCAAACGAACCTGATCTCTTTTTTTTGATAAAATTACCAGCTTGGTAGATGAAGGGAATGCTGTGGATATAGTTTACCTCGATTTCAGTAAGGCCTTTGACAAGGTTCCCCATGACATTCTTGCAAATAAGCTTGCAAAATGTGGGATAGACAAGTTAACTGTTACATGGATTTGTAATTGGTTGAGTGGCCGAACTCAAAGGGTGCTCAACAATGGCTCCTTTTCATCCTGGAGAGAAGTGACCAGTGGGGTCCCACAGGGTTCTGTCCTGGGCCCAGTGCTGTTCAACATCTTTATTAATGATTTGGATGACAGAATTTGGAGCATACTTATCAAATTTGCAGATGACACTAAACTAGGAGGAGTAGCTAATGCCCCAGAGGACAGGATCAAAATTCAAAATGACCTGAATAGACTAGAAAGGTGGGCCAATGCTAACAAGATGAAATTCAACACAGAGAAATGTAAGGTTCTGCACTTAGGGAGGAAAAATGAAATGCACAGATATAAAATGGGGGACACCTGGCTGAATGAGACCACATGTGAAAGGGATCTAGGAGTCCAAGTAGACCATAAGCTGAACATGAGTCAACAGTGCGATGCGGCAGCTAAAAAGGCCAATGCAATTTTAGGCTGCATCAATAGAAGTATAGTGTCTAGATCAAGGGAAGTAATAGTGCCACTCTATTCTGCTTTGGTCAGGCCCCACCTGGAATACTGTGTCCAGTTCTGGGCACCACAATTCAAAAAGGATGTTGAGAAACTGGAGCAGGTCCAAAGGAGGGCAACTAAGATGGTGAAGGGACTGGAAACCATGCCCTATGAGGAACGCCTTAGGGAACTGGGGATGTTCAGCCTGGAGAAGAGAAGGTTAAGAGGTGATATGATAGCCCTGTTTAAATATTTGAAGGGATGTCATATTGAGGAGGGAGCAAGCTTGTTTTCTGCTGCTGCAGAGACTAGGACGCGGAATAATGGATATAAATTGCAGGAAAAGAGATTCCACCTCAACATTAGGAGGAACTTCCTGACAGTAAGGGCTGTTCGACAGTGGAACACACTCCCTCGGAGCGTAGTGGAGTCTCCTTCCTTGGAGGCCTTTAAACAGAGGCTGGATGGTCATCTGTCAGGGATGCTTTGATTTGGAGGTCCTGCATGGCAGGGGGTTGGACTGGATGGCCCTTGTGGTCTCTTCCAACTCTATGATTCTATGATTCTATGATTCTATTGATGGATACTCCTGGAATTACATTGGCTTTCTTAGCTGCTGCATCACATTGCTGACTCATGTTCAGCCTGTAATCCACTAAGACTCCTAGATCCCTTTAAAAATGTACTGTTGTCCAGCCAGATGTCACCCATCTTACATGTGCGCATTTCATTTTTTCTGCCTAAACTGTAAGGAATTACTGTACATTGCTCCCTGTTAAAAATCATTTTGTGAGTTTTGGCCTGGCTATCTATTCTGGTAATGTCATTTTGAATTCTGATCCAATCCTCTAGGGTAGTAGCTGTCTCTCCTAATTTGGTGTTATCTGCAAATTTTATAAGCATGCCTTCTATTCCATTACCCAAGTCCCTGATAAAGATGTCAAATAGCACTGGGACAAAGACACCCCACTAGTCACTTCTCTCCAGGATGCAGAGGAGCCATTGGTGTCAACCAATTATAAATCTACTTAACAGTAGCAAATGCCTAGCCCACATTTCATGAGCTTGTTTGTAAGATGGAGAACCATGTGAAAGGCCTTACTGAAATCAAGATGTGCTACATAAACAGCATCTATCAGTTACAAGATTAGTCTGGTATGATATGTTTTTGAGAAGTGCATGTTGATTTTTAGTGATCACAGCATTGTTTTATAAGTACTTACAGACTGTCTGCTTCATGATCTGCTCTAGAATCTTTCCTGGTAGTGATGTCTGGTTGACTAGGCAGTAATTGTTTGGATCTCACCCCACCCTGTTTGTTTGTTTGTTTGTTTGTTTTCTTTGAAAATTCCTGACAAATAGGAGAAGTTCCAACAAACTGGAGGAAGAAAAGCAGGAAGGAGGCAAATTTCTTTTTTCTCTGAAGACTCCAGGAATAGGAATCTGCCTCCCTCCCTGCTTCTCTTTCAACATTTGACAAACACTGCAGCCATATTCATTTCCATGACGATTGAAGAGCACTTCCAGCCTTCACACACAGAGGCTTTTTTGTTCTTTCAGCCACCTGTGGAGGACGTTTGGGGAATGATTTACCAGTGATTCAGGCAAGTGTGAAAATCTTCATAGTGTCATGTAGACACAGTGCCAGAGGAGCACTGTGATGCACTGCCCTGGGGGTGGAGTCATGTAGATGCCACACCCCGACTCTGTCCCCAGGCCAACCAAAGATGCCAGTCTGTACAGCTTGACAGCTAGGGGCAATTTCAACAGGGTATATGGGGGGGGGGGGAGAGAAGAGTCTCGGTGAAATCCATTGTTAGCTTACCTAAAGTAGACCTGCTGAAATCAAGGTGAAATTGGAGTGAGATGTGACTAACAAATTAGATTCATGCCAATGGGTCTGTTCTAGGTAAGACCAGCATTGGGTTTAGCCAACCATGTTGAATATGCAATTTAGAGCAGAGCTTGGAAACATTATTTTTTTGCACTAGCACTCACAGGGGCCATTCCTTTTGCACGGAATTGTAACCCAGATTAAAAGTGGGAACTTCCCACAGGCACCATGTTTTGCACACCCAGATTGGGTTTTGGAAAACCTGATGCAAGTGAATGTGAACTTGGCCCCGATCATAATCGGGTCAAGTTCAGGGGAGCGATCAAGGTCAGAGGGTGGGCAGTGGGTGGAACATGCCTCCCCTCTCGCACCAGTAGCTTCGCAAGTGACATTTATTGTTGTTGTTGTTGTTGTTGTGCAGATTATTAAGAAGCCATGCCCTCCCTCCAGTCCATCTGCCTTGGTCCTGGCCCCAGAGGGAGAGAAGAACCACCGGACCTCACCCCCTTTCCCATCACCTTCCCCTCTTCCTTTTGTGTTGTCTCTTTTAGACTGTAAGCCTGAGGGCAGGGATCCATCTAATTATAAGATTATATGTACATCACTGTGTAAATTTACAGCGCTATATAAATAAAGGTTAATAATAATAATAATAATAATGAGAATGCTTTGGGCTGGAAGCAAAGGAGAGGGAAGAGGCTGGCATTCGGAGGGAAGGCAAGGGCATCAGAGGTGGCTTTGGGCTGAAAGGGAAGAGGTTCCAAAGAGAAGGGAATGCTGGGGCTTTGGAGGTGGCATTGGGATGAAAGGGAAAAGGCTCCAAAGAGGAGGGAATGCTGGGCTGGAAGCGAAGGGGAGGCAAGAGGCCATTCAGAGGAAAGGCTGTGGAAACCCATGAGGTAACCTTGGGGGAGTCACGCTCTCTCAGCCTCAGGGGAAGGCAATGGCAAATCTCCTTGGAACCAATCTTGCCAAGAAAACCCCAGGATAGGGTCGCCTTAGAGTTGCCATAATCTGTATGACCCAAATGCACACAATACACACACACCTGGAAATTTTTAAATTGGACTAGTTGACAGAATATGTGAATCCAATTTAAATCCAATTTGATTAGCTGACAGAATATGCAAACGCTGTTGCCAGGTTTTTTTCTAAAAGAATGGGGAAAGCACCCATTCCGTTGGCCAATGGTTGTAGAACACTTCACCTTTGATGAAAGCGGAAGTGAATTTGATTAACAAGGAGGCTTCATTTTAAAGTGCTACTCTTCATATGTGAACTTCAGCGGGGCAAATTGCATTGGGGAGCTTTAATCAAGGTAAAGGGTGGTGGGAACTTCTTTCCGAGGGGATTCGGTACCAGCTTAGCAAATCCGGACCGGATCTACCCAGGGCAAATGAGCTAGTGGGAATGGGGCCACAGAATCCCCTAGCCAGAGGGGGGAAATCTGTGAGTTGTAATCCAAAGAAGTAATTTTCCAAGCTCTGATTTAGAGGTATTCAGTTCTTTAGAAACAGCAATTAAGAGGAGACATGTCTACCACATAAGAGTGACATTACTAGTGCATGAACTGATTTTGTTTTTAAGAAAAACAACAACTTTACAATAGTTTCCCTCAATGATGGATTGGATTGTAGAAAATTTGCAAGAGAGAATATTCCTCTAATTTTTCTGTAGAACATCTCAGAGAATTTACCTCAAGTCTTAATTTCAAAATCCATATTGGGGTAATATCTCTATTAAACCAATGTTAAGTCACAGCCTTCTGGAATCTTCAGAAACTTGTGTATTGACCTTCCTGCATAGACACCCAAACTCCCCCCTAGGGACAGAAGCTGGAGTAAAAATAGTCCCACTGTTCCTTCTACACAGAAATCCACATCACGCATGCAGTGCTGGCCTAGAATTTATCAATACTTTTGATTGTTAATTTAAGACAGTGTTTGCTCAGTGGTGTAGTGGTATATTTTGAAATGTGGGCCACAATTCCGATGGTTTATGTACTGAAATCTCTGAAGAAAGTCAGAAATGCAGGCAACTGTGTTCTTGGGGGGTTTATTACATAAGGAGAACATCTTTTATTAAGCAAATTACTGTTGCCCACTCAGTACTAAGCCATTCCCAAAATAATTTGGATTACAACATCAAGAGCTCATATCAATATGTTGTTGTTCATAATAATACCATGTTAATATAGACTCTCCTAATCATAGTCTCAGAGCTTTGACCTCTATATGTATACATCTGCCAGCTTAGAATAATTTAATGAATCTGATGAAATGGGCTTTCTTCTAGGTCACAAATGCCACAGTAAAACCATTTGTCATCAAGACGCTACAAGAACCTTTATCAGTTTTGCTGAGACCAACACAAATGACCATCTGAAAGTTGTCATCATTAATTTCCTTGAATGTCCAACCATAACGATTTACACTCTGAATTACAGAAAGATCAGATATTTCCAAGAAACTGGCCAGAAGTGAAGCAACTGAAGTCCAGTAGTATAATTATGCTAAATTGCATCTAACTCAAGACTGAGTTCTTGGCATACAGATATACCAGAATTCTGTGTCTCTCAGTAGAACTGTTCCAATTTTCCAGTATCTGGGAGGCAGTTAAAGTAAGCAATTGTTGGCAAAAACACACACATAGCACAAAACATACACACACACAACCAATATGGCAATATAGTGGGGGAAAGATATGCATTTGCTTAAAGAGAATTTTTTCTTCAGTAAAGCAGTTACAAACTTTTAAGTTTAATGCAGACTTCCAATGTCTGGAAGCCTGCTTGTGCTTTGCTGTGATTATATGTTGGGCAACTGTGGCAGGAAAGAAAATGGGTACTGCCATTTGGTGATTATAAGAGCTGCAAAGTAAGAGATAAAGTAGAAACCTTGGTTAACAGCACCACCAAGGGGCCACTTGCACAAATACAAAATGGTGTTATACTTCTCTCAATTTAAATAGTTCCAGGATTGCAGTGGTTCCCCAGACTTTGCTTTTGTTTGGGAGGAGGTTACCACATTCCTAAGGCATTTTAAAATATTGGGCTGGACTTAATTTATAGACATAAAGGTTGAGCGGCATGAAGGCATAGGTAAAACATCTCAAAATAGAGACAAACTCCACTGCTCCTTCATCAGATCTCCCTAGCAAAAGTGGGAATCACAAGGTCTCACAGATGTCAAACAAATAGCCAGTACATGTAGGGATAAAGTCAGAAAAGCTAAAGCGCAAAATGAACTCAGGCTTGCTAGAGACGTTAAGAACAATAAAAAGGGCTTTTTTGGATATGTCCGCAGCAAAAGGAAGAAGAAGGAAACAGTTGGGCCACTGCGTGGAGAAGATGGCCAAATGCTCACAGGAGACAGAGAAAAGGCAGAATTGCTCAACACCTTCTTTGCTTCAGTCTTCTCAGGAAAGGCAAAGGGTGCCCAACCTAAGGATGATGGGGCAGAGGACAGAATAGGGGAATTTCAGCACAGAATAAATAAAGAGACAGTACAGGAATACCTGGTTAATCTAAATGAATATAAGTCTCCAGGACCAGATGAACTACATCCTAGGGTATTAAAAGAACTGGCAAATGTAATATCGGAACCAATGGCAATCATCTTTGAGAACTCCTGGAGAACAGGAGAAGTCCCTGCAGACTGGAGGAGGGCAAATGTTGTCCCAATCTTCAAAAAGGGGAAAAAAGAGGATCCCAACAATTATCGTCCGGTTAGTCTGACATCAATACCAGGAAAAATTCTGGAGAAGATCATTAAGCAGAGAGTCTGTGAATATCTGGAAGATAATTCCATAATCACAAAAAGCCAACATGAGTTTCAGAGAAACAAGTCATGCCAGACAAATCTGATCTCTTTTTTTGATAAAATTACTAGCTTGGTAGATGAAGGGAATGCTGTGGATATAGTATATCTGGACTTCAGTAAGGCATTTGACAAGGTTCCCCATGACATCCTTGCAAACAAGCTTGTAAAATGTGGACTAGACAAGGTAACCGTTACATGGATTTGTAACTGGTTGACTGACCGAACCCAAAGGGTGCTCAACAATGGTTCCTTTTCATCCTGGAGAGAAGTGACCAGTGGGGTGCCACAGGGTTCTATCCTGGGCCCAGTGCTATTCAACATCTTTATTAATGACTTGGATGACAGTATTGAGAGCCTAGTTATCAAATTTGCAGATGACACCAAATTGGGAGGAGTAGCTAATACCCCAAAGGACAGGATCAAAATTCAAAATGACCTGAATAGACTAGAAAGCTGGGCCAAAGCTAACAAAATGAAATTTAACACAGAGAAATGTAAGGTCCTACACGTAGGGCGGAAAAATGAAATGCACAGATATAGGATAGGGGACACCTGGCTGAATGAGACAACATGTGAAAAGGATCTAGGTGTCCAAGTAGACCACAAGTTGAACATGAGTCAACAGTGTGATGCAGCTGCTAAAAAGGCCAATGCAATAGAAGTATAGTGTCTAGATCAAGGGAAGTAATAGTGCCACTCTATTCTGCTTTGGTCAGGCCTCACCTGGAATACTGTGTCCAATTCTGGGCACCACAATTCAAAAAGGATGTGGAGAAACTGGAGCATGTCCAAAGGAGGGCGACTAAAATGGTGAAGGGTCTGGAAACCATGCCCTATGAGGAACGCCTTAGGGAGCTGGGGATGTTTAGCCTGGAGAAGAGAAGGTTAAGAGGTGATATGATAGCTCTGTTTAAATATTTGAAAGGATGTCACATTGAGGAGGGAGCAAGCTTGTTTTCTGCTGCTCCAGAGAACAGGACTCGGAACAACGGATGCAAACTGCAGGAAAAAAGATTCCACCTCAACATTAGGAGGAACTTCCTGACAGTAAGAGCTGTTCGACAGTGGAATACACTCCCTCGGAGGGTGGTGGAGTCTCCTTCCTTGGAGGTTTTTAAGCAGAGGCTGGATGCCCATCTGTCGGGTATGCTTTGATTGGGAGTTCCTGCACGGCAGGGGGTTGGACTGGATGGCCCTTGTGGTCTCTTCCAACTCTAAATTTCTATGATTCTATGATTCTATGTTAATTTCCAGAACTCATTTTTGGCAGTGCTTGCTGACTACGACTCCTGGGCCACAGTCCAACAGCTGGAGGAGTCATGATTCTCAATCCTGCTTATGAGATGGATGAGGGTGTACCATTTCACAGAAGAGAGTGTACTGAAAACATCCTCCATTTGAAGGGGTGTTTCAGCTTAAATCCTGTTTAAAGATAATGAGCCATGAGAAGAAGCAGGATCCTTGAGGTAGCTAATCAAAAGTGAGCACCTGATTGCAGTTTTGGTGGAGATGCCCACAGGCCAACTGATCATATCCTTTTCCTCTAGGGATGTATCATTTTTCTACTGAAACTCTTTTAACTCTTAACAATTATTTTTAAAGTGCCTGAGTTCATAAAAACAGGATGCAAATGACCCTCAACATGGATCAGGACTGGAAACTGGTAGCCTTCCAAAAGTTGCTGAACTACAACTCCTACTAGATAAATTTGGGATAGCCAATCCTGAGGAATGATAGGAGTTGGAGGTCTGCAGATGTTCCATGCCCTTTCCTATGCTTGTCTCACCTGCAGTAGTACAGGTTCACTTGATCATTGTGTAACAATACAAAGTGTTTACTGTAGTATATGACTTTCTTTTTCATATCCTTCTACTGTCCCAATTTGTCCATTAGAATATAATGGTATTATTATAAAAGGTAAACCATCTTAAATGGTTCAATAGCAAGGCTGCCAGGAAAAGAGACTGGGCAAGTACCCATACCACAGGAAATTGGTGGCTTCCCCTTCATTCTTAAATGAACTCAAAAGATCTAGATGCACTCATCTGCTTTCAAATTAATGCGTGCCCTTTTTATTTTTAAATGAGTTTTTACTGTTAGTGCTATTTAAACCAATTTATGCTGTTGCACATTTTACATACCATAGGTATTATATTTTGTATTTTAAACATTTGGTAAAAACTTAATTGAGGCTTTTCCTCATAAGGATGCAACCAAAGAAATCAAATATAAATGGAGAAGAAGAAGAAAAAAACATGAAAGCAGGAAGCAAGACCTCCCAGCAATTAGAAGCAACTGGCTACCTAATCCTGTAAAAAATTGTGGTCTCTTATTCACACTCCTGTTTTGAGTAAAAGCTTCTAGTAAGAGGCTGCTCTTGATTAACTGAAAATATAGGGATGAAATTTGTGGAGCTGAGATGAAGAACCTCTGCCCCTCCAGATATCATCAGACTTCAACTCCCATAAACTCTACCCAGCAGATAATGAGGGATGATATGACTTGTAATCCGACATCTCCAAGGCCATGCATTCCCATTCCTTGTATGGAAGATAACGTCTGAGATAGTGTTACTCAAAGTAGTAACACTATCTTTTAGTAGTACTCAAAGCTAGGCCGGTGTCTGTTCATTACCCATTGGTTCCCAATCCCTTGTAAATTTCCAGAAATTTTTTAAAAAACAAAAACAAATGTAGACAACGGGTACAAGTATGGTGGTGGTCACTGGCACATGGGGGGGGATTATCGCCCTCCCACATCAGACAGCCTGTGAAGCACTAGTCTAAAGGGTTGTGCAAATAGCCCTGAAGGGGTGGCCTCCAGCTGCCCCTTTTTCAGTCAGATAGGGGCTGTGGCAACTGCATGCTGTGCCCTCAATCTGGCCTTTCCAGGGTGCAAAAAGGCTCACAAAAGCAGGTTCTTTTTGCATCCTGGAAAGGGTGCAATAGCCATGGCACTGTGGCTATACAGTGGTCCTTTGACTCCGCGTCATATGGATGCAGAGTTGGAGGAGTTCTGTGATACCGTGTGCCATGTGGTGTGATACACAGCATCATTGTGCCCTGGGGAAGAGCCAGGGTGTGCATTGTAGAGTTATAATCATGGAACAGAAAGTAAATAATTCTGAAGCAAAACAAAAATAGGATTAATGATGGATTTTCTTATTTGTGCAGAAAGGGGGGCATTAATTCTGGCTGAATAAGATGGAACGTGCAACACACCAAGAGAATGTTCAAAATATCTATAGCTCTCTAAAATTAATGTACAGGTTAAGTATTCTTTATCCAGAATTCCAAAATCCAAAATATTCCATAATCCAAAATTGTCCACATGGATGGCTGAAATAGCAACACCTTTACTTAAGGAGAATAATCAATGCAGAGAAATACTGAAGAAGAAGAAGAAGAAGAAGAAGAAGAAGAAGAAGAAGAAGAAGAAGAAGAAGCAGCAGCTTCTTCTACAAGAAGAAGAATGCCGCTGGCGGAAACACTGACGTTTATCCAACAAGACACTCTCTACAATTAACATCGCAGGTGGAAGCAACTGCCAGGAGTGCATAGTATCAGCTTCGGTTGATATGCCAACTGCGCCCCTACCTAGACAGGAAGGACCTAGAAGCAGTAGTACATTCACTAATAACCTCTCGATTAGATGTCTGTAATGCGCTCTACATAGGAAGCTTCAATTGATCCAGAATGTAGCAGAAAGATTAATTACGGGGGCCTCCAGAATGGAGCATATTACCCCCGTGCTAAAATCTCTCCACTGGCTGCCGATCAGCTTCCAGGTGCAATACAAAGTGTTGGTCATTACATTTGAAGCCCTATATGGCTTGGGTCCAGGTTACTTGAGGGAACGCCTCTCCCAATACAATCCACCCTCCACCCTCAGAACATCAGATAAAAAATTATTAGATTTTGTTTATACGAGACTAACACTAACTTCTCGCACGGCGTTTTCAGCAGTGGCTCCGAAACTCTGGAATGACCTGCCGGAAATGCTCAGCTTGATAAACACTCTAGAAGCATTCAAAAAGGCACTAAAAACGGAGCTTTTCTGGCGGGCATATCCACCAGATTGTGTATAAGATTTCATCGAACCCCTGCTTGGTGAACCCCTCTGACAGACCATATAGTCGATTTTAATTTATTTTAATTGAATAATTTTAATTTGCTATATTGTAATATTGTATAGAATACATTGTATTGTTGTTTTATATGCTGTAATCCTGCCTCAATCCGTAGGGAAAGGCGGGAAATATAAATAAACATTTATTATTATTATTACTATTATTATATAATATCCAAGAAAGGGAGATTGAAACCAAGAGAGGGGGTGGTCTGCAACCAGCAAAGGAACATATTACATGACCAAATACAAATAAAAAACTGATGGAAATAATACATTGAAGAACTATATAAGAGAAATGAATGGATGGCAGATTCATTCAAGGATGAACCATTGGAAGATAAATCTACAAGTTTAGAACATAAAGAAGCTGCACTCAAGGGCACTTAGGAACAATAAATCACCAGGAACAGATGGCATACAAATACAGTGCTTCAAGCTATAGAATATTCTGTAGTTCTAACTAAAATCTTTCAAAAAATATGAAAAACAATGGCCTACAGATAGGAAATGTTCAACATTCATTGCAACTAGGGATGTAAACTGCTCCCATAATTCTTCTCATCCCTAAAGAAGGGTGGGAAATACCATGTTTCCCTGAAAATAGGACAGTGTCTTATATTAATTTTTGCTCCCAAAGATGCGCTAGGTCTTATTTTCAGGGGATGTCTTATTTTTCCATAAAGAAGAATTCACATTTATTGTTGAACAAAAAAATATGAACATTTATTATATACTGTATATATATATTTATATACAAAAACTTTGCTAGGTCTTACTTTCGGGGTAGGCCTTATATTTAGCAATTCAGCAAAACCTCTACTAGGTCTTATTTTCAGAGGATGTCTTATTTTCAGGGAAACAGGGTATATTTACTGTTCTCTCCATATGTTAAGTGTGAAATAACTAAAAAGTTCTCTCTCTTACGTCGAGCTGATCTCACTCATTCCAACTGGGGGCAGGAATTTCATTTGAAATTCAGTGTTCTGGGTGGTTTTACAGTTTTGTTGCTTCGGTAATGAGTAGTTAAACAGTAGGGGTGTAATTTAATCTGCCTCTCCCATAGGTCTATCTTTGTTGTTGTTGTGTGCCTTCAAGTCATTTCTGACTTATGGTGACCCTGGTGCAAACCTATCATAGGGTTTTCTTGGCAAGATTGTTCAGCGGCTGTTTGCCATTGCCTTCCTCTAAGGCTGTGAGAGTGTGGATTGGCCAGTGGATTTCTGTAGTCTAGTTTGCCTGGTGCTTTTGGGGTTTTTGAATAATATCGATCTTGATCGTCTGTGGTTTTTTCCCCAATCTGTGGGTGGGCCCAGAACTGAACCTCTGTTGATGGGAAGGGTCCACTGTAGTTCAAGATTTTCCATACCTTAGGTCAGACATTAATCAGAATGGAGACAACAGTCAAGGAATCAGAAAATGACTGAGACTTGAAAGGGCAGTTGTGTAAAAACTACCGTAGATAAGACCTTGAAGTGTAAAGATATATCACTGAATACTAAAGTAAGAATTGTCCAAGACATGTTATTTCCCATTTCTATGTATAGTTGTGCCATCTTTTGAATTATAGCTACCCAAGATCCCTTCTCCCAGTACTCACTATGTATAAGGCAAAAGTGTGGTCAGTCTTACTGCACAGAGATTTAGAGTTGTTTTTTTTCCCAATTCCAATAATTTAGAAAAGGTTCAAACTAATCTGAATCTTAATCACCAACATTAGAGATCAGGCATTTCTTTAATTTAGACAGAAAGGAAAACACGTGCTTTCCAACCTGCACCAACAATATGGAATGCAATCTAATTCTACATCCAAAACGTTTGCTAAAATAATTTCAGAGGAAGCATATTATGTCTATCAGAGGCAGAAAAACAAAAGCTTCGCAAAGCCTCTGTCCATGTTCACTAGTCATACTTGTCATCCATCCCAATCACTTTAATTAATTCCTTTTCCCAATAAAAATGTAGAATTAATTTGTAATATATCTATAACCGAATAAACAATAAATTCACTCTATTTGTAGGGTAAAATAACTATTTATTTTTACGTTTTGGAGATGCATTCATGGTCTTAGATATTTCCATTTGATCCTTTATCTTTTGTGAATACAGAGCTGCAACAGGAAACATATGCCTGCAAATGAGTACTTCTGTATAGCTTATAATTATAAGCACTGCTGATGCTGTTTACAAAGGAATGGATTTAGATGTGCTGAGAATCTGCTGCCCCTATTTACTCTTGTTCACTTTTTATTTAGTAGATACCACCTTCTGATAATATATGGATAAAATGGATTTTTGTACTGTACTTCACTGTATCTTCCCAGTACAATAAACATGCAGAGATCATTCTGGAAATAATTTGTCAACATGCCTTTTTGTCCAATAAAAGTGAAATGCTACTTTATCAAGATGGACATGTGGAGTCCAAGTAGAAAGTCTCAAATGAAACTGTGCTAAATCTAAAGCCTATGTAGAAAAAGAATTAGGACAAGCTTCACTCTGGCCTTTGTGTTTGTGTTGTGACTTATCCCTGGGATGGAGGTCATTTGTATCTGGCTAAACATGGATCCTTCCTCATTTCACTTTTTTTACATTCTTGACTTGCAGAGTAGTTGAGAGTAGTAGATTGTTTTGACAGCATCTCACAAAAGAGCTCAAATACAGGCTTCAGATTTCCTCTAGGAAAATGGAAAAATTCAGGAAACAGTATTTCTGTTGTATTCCAAAACTATTTTGTCCAGAAAAAATGGGGAAAAAATACAAAATGGGGAAATGTGCTTCAGAAAGATTAATAAAATACTTTAAAAATATTCTTATATTTATTCCCCTCACATTTTTTCTAAAAATAATGCAACAGGTACATTATGCCAGTCATAGCAATTACTGGTTTTGGTTCCATTTTTTCAGTACTTTTTATGGGAGCAGGTGATTTTATATCTTCTCGGGATTATGCAGGCCTAGGAAACACAAAATAATTTTCTTTGCTTTATTAATATAGTTTCTTCTGTTTTTAGTGTGTGGGGGGGAGGGGACTGCTTCTCATACACTGGCAAAGCCTCAGACATTTTTTATAATTAAGTGTTCCTTAAAGCTGAGGAGCTCTTAGGTCTGTTTTATCATAACAATTTAAAAAGTAAATTAAATTTGTAATTATTTTCTAAACTGTAGTTTTAATATATAAAATATTTTTATTATAAAACAGGTTATAAATAATGTATTTTATATCTCCTAAAGTAACAAAGCAACTTTCATTCTCTAAAGGGTGCCAACTGTTTTTGTTTTTTGTTTTTTAATTTAATGAAAATTTGCATTTCCCCCATGGCTCCAAAATTTCCAGAAATTTATTTCTGTATCTGGGTTTACTTATTACCTACAATGTAAAGCATAATTACATTGAAGGCTTAACAAAAGTTTTTTAGTCTGCTGCTCAACATATTAATTCATAAATCATACTTGAATGGGGTTTAATTCTTACTAAGGAAGTGAAGAATATTAGTCCAATTATATACACAAGTAGCTTTTTCTTCAGTAAATTTACCTAGCAAAACTAGGGCCAGTAGGCTGCATGACATACATCAACCACAGCTTTGCCGTTTCTTTTTTTTTGGGGGGGGGGGGGTAACTAAATACACACATTTAGACATACTTCACTGTACGGGGAGGGAGATTAAGCTTTCATCCCGAAACTTTTATCCAATAAATGGTGTGTTTCAGCTCAAAAAACTTCTTGTTACATTGTAAACAGGTATCTACAGGCCATAGGCAGTGTCAAAATAGAACTATGCCTTTGTACAATGTAATGTTGTGAAGCTTTACCATACACGTGTTATCTCTTTATGATTTTATACAGCCCCCGAAGGTGGCCTCGAGAGCAAAGATTTAAAGCCTGAGGGCTGAGATCTATCAAAATGATGTGTAAGCCACTATGGGAGCTGTTTTGCTTGAAGGGAAGGGTATAAATACGCTTAATAAATATCAGTATGCAAAGGGATCTTGTATCCACAAGTTTTACATTTCTAAGGCTACCCATACTATCTGACTACAGAGGTCCTTCCTGGGCCCGAGTTCATTCCATGCATTTGAGAAAGAAAACTCGAGGCCGGAACAGACGTACTGTATCTTTAAAGCCGCCATTCAGGCAGCTTGGGAGCTCAGTATTTAATGCTGTATGCACCCAAGCCACCCAGATGGTGGGGGTCTGCTCAGATGTGAGCAGCTTCAAGCTGCAGTAGCGCAGCTTTTGCATGCTGCACACCACTACAAGGTAGCTTTGGGCTGCCTGTGGCACTGCCAAAAAAAGTGCCACTTTCCCAGCCCAAAAAGGTGCGGAGCAGATCTTTTCCGCTCCTTTTTGGGCTGGGTTGGGGCTGCAGCATATGTTTGCCACAGCCCCAACCCATCTTCTTTGCCAGTGTGTTCAGGCCCCATAAGAGTTTATCATACGACGGAATTTGGGGTTATAATGCAATGGCAATCCAAACGCAATCATGGGGTTTCACGTTATTGTGAATGAGTGTATCTCACACAATTTCGGGCAAAAGCGAAGTCATTCCGAACGCAATCATGGGGTTTCATGTAATTGCGTATTAGAGTATCTCAGGCAATTTTGGGCAATGGGGGGTCATTCTTGGGAAATGGGAAGTCATTCTGAACACATTCCGAATGCAATTAGAATTCACATAAATTCGCTAAACTAGCAAATTTACGTGAATTCGAATTGGCTCCATTCAAAGTTGGGAGAAATTCCTCCTGTGTGATAAACTCAATAGACAGATAGTACGAAAGCTAATGATAAAACCTCTTTTGCTAACGCTACAACCTCCTTATGTGCCCTATTGAGGCAGTGGCACACAGCGCGGCACTGATTTTACTGCAAAAAGTGGCTCCTTCTGTGCCACGGAAAGGGCGTCACAGCCGCTGGTGCATGGTTTTTCCACAATACTTAAGCGCTGCGTCATGTAGACACAGCGCCAGAGGAGTGCTGTGATGCCACACACCGTGTTGTGCAGCGCATTGTGTCATGGCAGCCTATGGACTGAGTCAGGGCATGCGCCATGTGGACGCCACACCCCTACACTGCCCTCAGGCTCACCTTAATGGCCAATGTATGGTCTGAAAGAAAGAGTCGGGCTTTAGCAACTTTTATTTTTTATTTTTAGAGAAAGAATCTGCATGCCTTGGCTGAATCTGAGGGATAAGGCTGAATAGAGCTCAACAAAATAGAAATGTTGGACTGTAGACTTTGGTGGGAAAACAAGAGGCTCCATTTTGGACACCAGTGCCACATCCACTGAGAACAGTAATTATTATTATTATTATTATTATTATAAGTTATATCCCTCCTCTCCCTAGAGATCTGTTTATCACACCAACCCTTGTGTGCCCCTGTTGCCTCATCCTCCTTTTGGGTTAGGACAGTGGTCCCCAAACTGTGCTCTTTTAAGGGATTTTGGACTTCAGCTCCCAGAATCCCAGATTATTGTCCAACATGGCTGAGGCTTCTGAGAGCTTAAGTCCAAAACTTTTTAAAAGGGAGTATTTGGGGGCCACTGGGTTTGGGCACTGAGCTTCTCTGCCCGTCCCCCATTAACAGCAGAGGAAAAAATGGCCACTCCATCAATGGTGTCTCTGACTGAGGCAGAACAACAAAGCACCACAACTTCCCTGGTCCACCCACCCTCCAGACTCTGAGTCAGCCAGGCTAAGGCGACGGCTTTTATAGCCAGGACGTCGCGTTCAAAATCTCGCGAGATGAGAGCCTTTTTCCGTTTGGGCGACTGCTTTAGCGCCAGTGCATGTTTTGTGCTTTTGTACTGTACACCAAGCTTCACGTTGAAACCTCGCGAGAAGTCGAAAACCCCTCGAGATTTTGTGCCCCTTCTACCAACCCTGCCCTGCCTGCCTCCTTTCCCTCCACTCTTTGAAAAACCCGGTGTTCAGCGTCAGCGTATACGGCTTTTATTTATGTAGGCATGACTCTGAGACACTTCGCGTTGAAATCTCGCGAGATGTGGGCAATCCCCCGAGACTTTTGAGCCCCCTTCTCCAACAACCCTCTAACGGTCTCTGAAAAGCGCGGTCGAGGCAACAAGAAGAGACTCCGCGTTAAAATATCGCGAGATGTGCGAAATCCCCCCCCCGAGATTTTTGAGCTCTAATAACAACCCTGCCCTCCACTCTGTGAAAAGCGCGGTCGCAACTTCAAGGCGACGGCCTCGAAATCTCGCGAGGTTTCCGGGGGGAGGCTGCTTTCTTTGCCTCTCCCCTCGTTCTAATCTCGCGAGACCTTGGTGAGGACTGAGTTCTGTGGGCTAAGGCTTGCTTTCCAGAATGGAAGGCCTCACTTCGTCCCTGAGGGAAAGAAGCTTCCCTTCCTCAGCCGGGCAAGGGGTCTCTGGCAGTTAAGGTTTGTTAGTCCTATTTTCCCCATTTAGTTTCAGTAATTTTGTTTTTAAGGATCATTTTCTTCAGAGCTTTATTAGATTGTAAGCCTGAGGGCAGGGAAATGTCTTAATTAACAAATTGTAAGCCGCTTGGATAGCCTTGGCTGAAGAGCGGGGTATAAATAAAAATTATTATTATTATTATTATTATTTATATTTTTTAAAACAGTAAAGAGTTCTGACGGTTAAGGTTTGTTAATAATGATAGTAATAATAATAATAATAATAATAATACATTTTATTTATATCCTGCCTTTTCAAAGGATCAAGGCGGTTTACAAAAACGTCAGTGCTGTTTTCGATTTTATTTCAATACTTGCATTAAGAATTATATTCTTCAGGGATCATTTGATCCCTAAAACAGTAAGAGTTCTGGCAGCTTCAATTTTATTTCAGTAATTTTTTTTTATTAGGAATTATTTTTCTCATTTTCTTAAAACAGTAAGAGCTTTGATAGTTAAGGTTTGTTAATAACGATATTGATGATAATAATAATAAATCTTATTTATATACTACCTTTCCAAAGGATCGAGGCAGTTTAAAAATGTTAGTGATATCTTTGATTTTATTTCAATAATTTTATTAACAATTATTTTTCAAAGGGTATTCTCTTAAAACAGTAAGAGCTCTGACAGTTAAGGCTTGTTAGTACTTTTTTCGATTTTATTTCAATATTTTTATTAAGAAATATCTACTTCAAAGATTAATTTCTTCAGCACTAATAGCTCTGACAGTTAAGGTTTGCTAGGGTTCTTTTTAATTTCATTTCAGTAATTTGTTAAGAAATACTTTCATCAAAGATTATTTTCTTCAGTAGTAAGAGCTCTGACAGTTAAGGTTTATTAGGATTATTTCAATAAAATTTTATTTCTGTGAGCCGCCTTTGGTCTCTTCTGAGAGAAAGGCAGTATACAAATGATAGAAGAAATATTTTTTTTAATAAATAAATACCATAAAATGGTTTTTATGCAGGCAGGCTTTTAATACATAATCATGGGATGGCTTTTATATGGTGTGTGTTGCAGTTACATTTGTTTTGTAATGTATGTAATTTTATACTGTTTTTATTTGATGTTTCTAATTGCTTTTTAAAATTTTATTGTAAAGGATTTTTTTAAAAAAAAATGTTAGCCACGTTGAGCATCTTGGAGAAAGGCGGCATAAAAATGAAATAAATAATTAAAATACTACAGTAATAAGTATTCTTGAACTACTTGCAAAATATGTTGCCATACAGATACGAAGTGAAGAGCAAAAGGGAAAAAAAAACCCTGCTTCCCTCTATTAGTGTAAGTTCTAGTTCAGCTTGTTATGGCTGTACACAATTGTGTTAAAATGGATGAGCTTTTTGTGGAAAATAAATACTTAGATTCTTGAGCTGAATTCTTAAGCTACTGTGAGTCTCACAAGTTAAAAACTGCAGCTGCTCTTTTGAGAGAGATTGCATGCCTGTCCTGCAGCAGGTGCCTTTGCATTGTAAGAGGCGGGATGAATGTGCAACAGGAGAACGATTGCAAGGGCTCTCTGGAATGGATTCCTGAGGCAGGTTAAGGCAGTCCTAAGCATCTTCAGGTGACAGAGGTAGGAAACGCTGCAGAGACCCAAGAAAAAAGGACTGCTTCTTCCTCTCCCTTCTTTTCCTCTTCCTTTCAATTCTCCTTCCTGTCCCTTTTCTCTTAGGTGCTCAGAGCAATGCCAATAGAGATTATGGGAAGAGCATCTATTACAACTACATCGCAACTGAATTCCCCAAAGTTTGACATTGCTATACATCTCACATAAACTGTAGGCTAGCTCCTTTTGTCCACTGAATTCGTTTTGTCCTAAAATGAGAGATTCTCCATCTCCTCCCCAGACTGTACATACCCTTTGCTCAGAATACATGGGTTTTAATACCACTTCCCTTTACATTCCCTGGATTTATAAAGAGATGTATTTCATGCAAAGGTTCAAAAGTCAAAGAAAGCCATTTGGTCATTGTTCTTTTTGACATACGTAACGTGTAGAGGAATGACGGTTTTGCTTTGTTGTTTTGTGCCTTCAAGTCATTTGTGACTTACTGCAACCCTAAGACAAACATATCATTGGGTTTTCTTGACAAGATTGTTCTGAGGAGGTTTGCCATTGCTTTCCCCTGAGTCTGAGAGAGTGTGTTTCCTTGGAAAAACATCTCTTCCATGAGTTTAATATGAACATCAGAACAGGACCCGGAACAATGGATGCAAGATACAGGAAAAGAGATTCCACCTGAACATTAGGAAGAACTTCCTGACAGTAAGGGCTGTTCGACAGTGGAACGCACTTCCTCGGAAGGTGATAGAGTCTCCTTCCTTGGAGGTCTTTAAACAGAGGCTGGATGGCCATCTGTCAGGGGTGCTTTGATTTGGATTTCCTGCATAGCAGGGGGTTGGACTGGATGGCCCTAGTGGTCTCTTCCAACTCTACGATTCTATGATTCTATGATTCTATGAAATGAACTACCTGTTGAATGTGATATTTCTCTCTGAGTCCTGGTGTCTTTGAAGAGTAAACTGTCAACAAGGCACATCTCTTCATCCTTCCACTTCCCATTTCATTCTTAATATCTTCATTCAGTCTCTGCTTTATGAATCCACTTTATGGGAGGGTTATTCTCATTCTCTGTTTCTTAGACCTTGTCCTGTAAACGGGAACAGGGGAAGGAGCCCAGACGTGGGACACATTCCCAGGCCCCTGCAGGACCGCCATGGCTTATGATGTCTCCTGGAAAAAAGAAGGTAGGATTGTTTCATAAATCTGAGAGGTGTTACAAAGAGAATACCATCCCTTCCCATGGAGTGAGAGGCTAGGAAAGAAAGCCATTGTCCTGCATGGATTGGGTTTCTGCAGCATTTCCAGATTTATCCTGAGAGATTTGAAGGCATTAGGACAAGATCATGAAGCTCACAAAGGATAGTTCAGAGTGCTGATTAAATTCTTGGGCATGCAGCACTTTCAAAATCTGCCAGTGCCTTATAATAATTATTGTAGATTGGGGACTAGATCTAGATTTATATAGCACAGCATAGATCCTTAGGCTTGTGGCACAGCCTTTCAACAAGAGTAGGGATAAAACATCCATCTTCCCTATAGCAACATGAAGCACAATACATTTCCCCAAAGACTTGGGACAGTGCTGTACTGTAATGTTTAGATCCCTCTGTGGTTTTGGAGCATGTAACTCGATTTGTGCTGCTTTTCATGCATCTTACTTTATTTCTAGGAACGTTGTCTTGTGCTAGAATGAAATGAGCTGATTTCCTGACTTCATTGTGTTGCTTTCTCCAGACTGCCTAGAGAGTGAACAAATTGACAGACCAGGGCTGATAGCAGACCGAATTCAACGAGAGAAGAAACGTTCCTACAAAGATCTGCTTCAAGAAGAGGAAGAGATAGCTACTCATGTCAGAAAGAATTCAAAGAAGAAACTGAAGGTGAGAAGGTCTGTCTGGTTTGGATGAAATGGCTGCAGAGGACTTAGGAATATGTTGAAAAACTGTTTATCCAGTGTTTTTATATTACAGTACTACGGGCTGAAACTCCCTTATCCTGAAATCTGAAAACCTCCAAAAACTGAAAAATTTTGCCATCAGATATCCACATCTGCCTTCAAGGAAAGTTATGCGTCCAGTGTCTGCTGAATTTTTCCTCAAAAGAGCCCTTACTCCACCACTGTCAAAAATTTGGTAGGGGGAAAAGAACAGGAGGAAGGGGGCAAAGGCTCAGTTTCCTAAAGCTCTACTCACGCTGGGCTCCTGCAAAACGGAATGTCCCAGATACTTTCCTGGCTCTCAGGACACTTTTCACCCTACAAGCAGATATGGCCACTGTTGTCAACTGGCACTTCACTCAGCAAAATCCACATGGACTTTGCTCACCCTTCCCAGTGGTGGAGCAAAAGCTCCTTGACAAACTCATCAGGTGCTGGAAGTGTGACTAACTTCCTTTCTCCCATGACCTATTCCTTATTCATTATGTATATGTATATGGAAATACAGATATTCCACAATCCAAAAGAATCTGAAATATGAAACACTTCTGGTCCCAATCATTTCAGATAAGAGAGGACCAACCTGTAATAAAAATAAAAACTCAAAATTAGTCTCTATTCTGTTTCTAAGCCTGACCCTTGAAGCTGAAAAACAGGGTATTATAACTGTATCATTTGCCATGATCATCTGATTACTCATAGGTATATTACTTCTGTCTGTGGAAATTCTATTCTACTATCACACCTTTTGTCTTATTTTTTTAAAGCTTTCTGGGCCAGTCTTGTATTTGAAGACTAGCGTTATAGCGATAGCCTACCAGGAACTAAATGCAGGTTAGCAACAGAATTCCATGTGATCAAGCCAGTGGAGGTATGAAAACCAAATGAGTGTTACTTCCAGTATAAAAGTTCAGTTCTCCCACCTTTGTCATCAACTAACAGGATATTAAAACATTTTCCAGGGTAAAACAACAGTCTTGTGGCATCTTAAAACTAAACAATTTATTATAGTGTGTGCTTTTATGAATTACCATGCACTTCCTCAGACAAGTGGAGCTCCAGTTACAGTACATATGTTTGGAGGGGTGGGCATAAAGATACAGAAGAAGGAAAATTAAAGCAGGAAATCCCAGTAATGGCAACTGGCTGGCTGTTCACAAATGGCTGCTGTGTTAGAAAAATTGGCACTCAGTAAGCCAGTTAAGAAATTTAATGTGACAAGAACAAGTACAAGGTATTGGTTTTGACCCTACATGGCTCTGGTCCATCCTATCTTAGGGACCACCTATTCCCGCACACTCTGGTCCTCTGGGAGGAACCTGCTAACGGCCCATGAAGACAAGGTTGGTGCAGACCTCCCAGAGGGCCTTTTTGGCAGTCGCCCCCAGGCTGTGGAATGACCTGCCGGATGAGATGCGTCTCATTCCATCTTTAGAAAGCTTTTACAGAGCTCTAAAGACGCATCTCTTCCGGCAGGCCTTCCCAGAGAATGCGAACACTTCCCGGCTCCAAACCTAGGCCTTAATGCCTCTCCAGCTGTCCTTCTCCAGTGTCTTTTCCACCCCTTTACAGCCTAGGTTTTCAGGCCCACTTCCCTGTTGCTGCTTTTTACTGTTGTAATTTGTTTTACTTTATGTTTTTAATTATATAGTGGTTTAATTCTCTTTTTAAGGGGGGCGGTGAGGAAAGGGATGGGACGTTTTAACTGATATTGTTTTAATCTTTTTTGTTGTAACCCGCCCCGATTGCCTGTTCAGAGGGGCGGGCTAGAAATAAATTATTATTATTATTATTATTATTATTATGAATCATAGAGTTGGAAGAGACCACAAGGACCATCCAGTCCAACCTCCTGCCATGCAGGAACTCCAAATCAAAGCACCCCCGACAGATGGCCATCCAGCCTCTACTTAAAGACCCCTAAGGAAGGAGACTCCACCACCCTCCGAGGGAGTGTGTTCCACTGTCAAACAGCCCTTACTGTCAGGAAGTTCCTCCTAATGTTCCTCCTAATGTTGAGGTGGAATCGCTTTTCCTGCAGTTTGCATCCATTGTTCCGCGTTCAAATTCAAAATGAATTTGTTACTTTGTTTCAAACCTCTTGTGAAAGACTGGAAGATATAATGGTAGTTCAGCAGTTCATTGAATCTCCAAGCACCCTTTCCAACCCGCTTTAAAACGGAAGGTCTGGTATACCAGAGAGTTGAAGAACATGAAGCGGGAGGGACAATGACTAGAGCACGATTGGTGGAAATCTGGACTCTTATCTGACAGAACTCACCATAAGAAATTTCTTTGTTCTTATGGTGAGGCAATTAAAGTAGCGAAGAGATCCTCCTCATCTGCTCATATTGCGTCTGCAAAGTCCCGTCCGGCAGAACTGTTTAGGGTGGTGAGGGAACTGACGGTGGTGCCATCTACACAGAACCCTCTACTTAACCCAACGACAGCCTGATGTGACGCTTTTAATAACTACTTTGCAGGCAAAATCTCTCAGATAAGAACCCACTTGGATGCCAGTGTTGGAGCAAAATTGACTGATGAGGTGTCCAGTAAACCCGTTTGTGAGATTAAACTGGATCAATTCAAGCTTGTGAGTACTGATGACGTGGACAAGATTCTTGGAAAGGTGAGGAAAACAACATTCCCTCTTGATCCCTGCTCATCATGGCTGGCCATCCAGGGGGGTGATGCCTTGATGGCACTTCTTAGACGTGTCATCAATGCATCCCTTGGGGAAGGTTATGTACCATCTTCTTTAAAGGAGGCGGTTGTTAGACCGCTCCTGAAAAAACCTTCCCTGGACCCCCTGGATGTGAAAAACTATAGGCCTGTATCCAATCTGCCATTTTTGGTCAAGGTGATCGAGAGAGCTGTTGCTCTTCAGCTCCAAGTGGTCTTGGAGGAAACCGATTATCTTGATCCATTTCAAACTGGCTTCAGGACCGGATATGGGGTGCCATGGTCGCCTTAACTGATGACCTTTGTCTAGGTATCGACAGAGGAAGCATGACGCTGTTGGTGCTTCTGGACCTCTCAGCGGCATTTGATACAATAGATCATGACATCCTCTTGGGACGCCTGAGAGAGTTAGGAGTTGGAGGCATTGCGCTTCAATGGTTTTGCTCCTTTCTCTTGGGCAGGTTCCAGAGGGTGATGCTTGGGGACAGTTGCTCCTCAAAAATGGAGCTTAATTGTTAATTAATTAATTATTATTATTATTATTAATTGTGGTTTCCCTCAGGGCACCATCCTGTCCCCAATGCTGTTTAATATTTACAGGAAGCCACTGGGAGAAACCATCCGCAGACATGGGGCAGGATGTTGGCTGACAATTATGTCTGGAGGGCCACAAGTTGCTGCTCATAATACATTCTTCTCTATCTTGTTGTTGCTGCTTAAATGCTGTTGTTTTCTTTTGCAGGAGAGTGAACTTTTCTTGCCAGGGACAGAGTCTCACAAGAAAAAGAGGAAGCATTCCTCCAATGACTATGATTATAGAGGTAAGGTAGCAAACTCTTAGATACTTTTTGTACTTTTAAAAAAGAGTGAGCAGATTTCATGTTTAAAAGCTCTGCTTTGTTTTTTCTACCATTCCAGATTTACCAGTTGTAGCAAAATAGAGCAAAGTTGACTCTTTACAAAATAGTGGGTCAGAAAGAACCACAAACATGTCTTAGAAGTAAGAAACAAGGTGCATCTGAGTGTATCTCAGCCCCAGCAATGAAGCCACGGTGCACTTCCAAAACTTTTTCCTGTTTTATACAAAAGCTTCCTTTATATAATAATAATAATGTTTTATTTATACCCCGCTCTTCAGCAAGACTATCAGAGCGGCTTACAATTTGTTAAACAAACAGCTTCATTTACAATTGTAAGCTATTTGCCCCCAACAATCTGGGTACTCATTTTAGCGACCTCGGAAGGATGCAAGCCTGAGTCAAGCTTCAGCCCTTTGCTGGTCTTGAACTCGCCACCTTCTGGTTTTGAGTAAGTGGCTGCAGTACAGGCATTTAACCACTGCGCCACCAGGGCGCACCCACCCACTAATATGGGTTGCAAGAAGCTGAAACTGTTTAAAGTTTCCTTAGTGACATGGTGTCTGATGCTGGGAATTACAGTCTAACACCATCTGAAGGTCTGTGTGATTTCCACTGCTGCTCTAAACTAATAGAATTGAAAATAACATGCATTAGATATGCAATAGATTCCAAATTTTGGAACATGAAGATAAACACCAAACAGTTTGCTACATACTGGCCCATTTTAGATTGGCAAAAAGAGGTGTGTTGATGGCTGCATGAAAGCCCAGCCTTTAGATGAGAAAAAGGGAAAGTGTGCCATGAAAATGCTTCTTTTGAGTTTTAGGGGAGAAGTGCCTTTAAAAAGTAGCTTGATTTCCCCACTACTTTTTTAAAAAGGGTGCAACATTGCTATTGCATCTAAAGGCTAAGGTGTAGTTGCACGGTTAAATGGGGCTCTGTCTCTTTAAAGCACCCATTTAAAGGTAGCGATACAAGTGCGGAGGGAGGGAAGGTGCCAAGACAAGAAGAGACCTTCAGAGCCCGGCCAGAGTGCGCCTGCACCTTCCTTCACCTCCTCCCTTTGGCTGAGAGAGTGTGACTTCTAGGGAGACAGCAGGGCACTGGAGGCGCTCAGCCAGGCCAGGGCAAGCTGGCAAGAGGAGGAGGAGAAGGGGAGGGACCTGGAGCACCTCCGCTGCTCTGCTTCCCTGCAAGTCACACTCTCTCAGCCGAAGGGGGGAGGAGAAGGCAGGCCCAGGCACACGCTGGCCAGGCTCCAGGGCTCTCTCCTGGCTGCCTTCCTCCTCCCTTTGGCTGAGAGAGTGTGACTTGCAGGGAGGCAGGGCAGCAGAGGGGCCCCATGTCCCTCTCCTCCTCCTCCTCCTCCTCCTGTTTCCAGCTTGCCCTGGCCCAGCATCAGGAGGACCTGGAGCACCACCGCTGCCCTTCCTCCCTGCAAGTCACACTCTCTCAGCCAAAGGGAGGAGGAAGGCAGCGGGGAGGGAGGGAGGGAGGGAAGGAGCCAGGAAGAGACCCCCAGAGCCTGGCCAGAGCACGCCTGGCCCTCCTGCTTCCTCTTCAAAAAGAAGGCTGGAAAAGTAGGACGTGTCCTGGCAAAGGAGGACGTGCCTGGTCAACTTGGAAAAGGGGGGCCTCTGCTCAAGAATGGAGGACATATGGGAATCCCTCCTGGACAGAGGGCTGAAACCTGATATAATGCTCTGACAGAACACAGACTACAACTCCCATGAGCCTTTGCTACCATTTCCCAAGATGCCTTAATTTGCAACAGAAAGCCGACCAGTATGTTCACATGTGATGAATTCTTTCGTATTGACTCTGCATTTTCTTTTTGTGTGGATGCTGCTCTGGTCTTGTGTGTGATGAGCTTGTGCGTAATCACGTGCATTTCCGAACTGACCTCACTTTCTCCCTCTTTCGGAATGGTCCTGTACTCCCCCATGTGATAAGCTCCGACTGTATGATGTACCTGCGCAATTGCGCAATTCGCAGCCAGCAAGGGGGAAAAATGTTTAAAGCGCGGCTTGCGTTCCTTGCCGCCCATGTAGCTGCTCCGCCTGGGTTTGTAGCGTTTTGACAACTTCCCATGTAGTTGCTGAGCCACAGAAAAAACCTCAGTCTAGCTGCCCTGTACTTTTTAAATGCACACCTGGGGCTTGCTGTCTAGCTGCTAAGCATTAAGGAAAAGGCAACTTCATGTCACACTTTCCTGCTAATCTAAAAAGCCCCACTGTTGGATTTAAAAGACATGTTCTCTCAAAGCTACCTGTTGTATTTCACTATTTAAGGATCTTTAGATAACAGCCTTAGATAATCATCTCAAGAGTCCAGGCAGATAGATGTGCAAAAAGATTATTTGTTGAATACTGAGTTTGCAAAAGTGTTTAAAGATCACAAATAGTACTTTGAACTGGGCCAAAGATGAAATTGCTAGCATAATATGTCCATGATGCCCAGCCCCTATTAGTACTCCAGCAGTCATATTTTACATCAACTGATGTTGTTTCCAAAGGCAAATCCAAGCATAATGCCTGCAATAATCTTGTTTTAATTGATGGGACCACAAGATAAAAGCACATTCAATTTTATTTAAATTCTATCTTTGCTCTGTTACAGTAAAATAATAAAGCGATTAATTTCCTTTTTCAGAGAGGCTCTCCTGGTGCATACTTTAATATCTTCCTAGCACTAGGCAAAATGTTTTTGCACTTCCCACATTGTATTATGGTTTTATGCTATTGTGGCTGTGCAGATTTTATTTCTCTGCCATCAGCTTTAAATTGATCTCTTGCTGAAAATTTCCTTTTCTTTGTTTCAAAGTGAATGGTAGACTCATTATAATATTGAATTTGGTTTGTATTAAACTTGTTAAGTCTCTTCAAGAACTTGATTCATAGGATGGCACAGTAATGACATAATAAAATAATCAACTAAAAATGATGTGCTCCAAGATAAGCCTTGCTGTCTAGTAGCCATTGAATCAAATCTTTCTTAGGAACCACTTTGGAAGCCTCCTATTGACAAGATCTTGCAGCTGTATAGTAAGAGGTATGTTTGATGTTAGATGTGTATGAAGCCTCCTTTGAGTGTTCTCTTCTGTGAATTTTTCAGATCTTTCTTTTGAACTATCCTTACCTTTGGAGTCAACTTCCAAAAAGAGGGAAAAAGTAGTGTTCAGTCATCCCTCTACTGACACTGCCATGGATCTTCTTAAAGCCATCACCTCACCTTTGGCTACCAGCTCCAAGTCTTCTAAAAGATCATCGGAGAAATCATCTCATTCTTCATTCACTGCTTCCGGTTATTCAGGAAGCAAGAAAGAGCACCACAAAAAGAAGCTGAGTGGGAGCAGCAATGATCTGTCTTTGGATGATAGCACTTCTCATAAGGCCAAAAAGATGAAGCCTCCCTATGTGAATACTGAACTGTTGACCTTGCGTGAACCTGATGGCTTAAAAATGAAACTTATCCTTTCACCTAAGGAAAAAGGGGGAGGCGCAATAGAGGAGACTTTTCCCCATACTCCAGCAACCAAAAAATCCAGTAAAAAGTCCACTCGGGATGAACAGGGCTCTCTTCCCCCAAGTCATGACACTCACAGCATCTTGAAATCAGCTCGAAAGAAACACAAGCCACTGCCAGATTCACATCCCCCTCCAGTCGCTGTGACCTTTAGCCCGGAAACATCCCTTTTCCAAGAAGGACAAAGCAGTGAGTTTGAGCTGTCAGGCCTAGAACCACAATTAGAATCTGCTTCATCCTCTGGAGGTGAGTTGGAAGCTGGAGAGCTAGTAATTGATGATTCATATCGAGAGATAAAGAAAAAGAAGAAATCCAAGAAGAGTAAAAAGAAAAAAGACAAAGAGAAACACAAGGAAAAAAAACACTCCAAATCTAAGAAGAGTTCAGGGCATTCATCTTCATTGGCATTAGCAGAAGTAGCAGCTACACTGCCAGTCCCTCCAACAAGCACACCATTTGCTATCCCTTCTCCTCCTCCTCCTCTTCCTCCTCCTCCCCCACCCCCACCATTGACCCCTGGTTCCCATACAGATGGCCAGAGTGAGAAGAAGAAGAAGAAAGAAGAAAAAGAGAGGGCTGAAAAACTGGAAAAAGAAAAGGTAAAATGCAATTGCAGAGTGAGGGGGATAAAAGCAATTATTGGTATGTTAGTAAAAGGAGGCCAGCATGTTCTTAGCAAACACAGATATGGAGTCAGAATTAATATTTTGTTACAGATGTTTTCTGCACACAAAAAATAATGTAACTGCTGTTTTCTTAAGATTAACTCTAGGAAAAAGAACCAAACATTATTTAGATACATATAATTACCTTCCTGAATTGCAGGCAACTAGAAAAATGTTGCATATGATTGAGAAGTGCCCAGTTTTTTCCAGAAGTTGATTTTGATCAGAACAAATTAGGAATAACATCATTCTCTTATTTATTGCTAGTGTTTTTGTAAAAGACTGTAGCTACTTCATACTACATGGTAAAAGGGCTTTGAAAGCAAGCTATTTACTTGTGAAAAAGGGCACCAGAACCCCTTTCTTCAGAGATTTCTACAGGCACGAGAAGCATTTTGATACAAATACTGTATATACTATAAAATATTCTCTCCCCCCATTTCTTTTAGCCAAAGAAGAAAAACATGTCTGCCTATCAAGTGTTCTGTAAGGAATATCGTGTGAACATTGTGACTGAACATCCAGGAATAGGTAAAATAGAAGGATGTAAGGGGTGGGTTTTTTGTTTGTTTTTATTGTAATTTCCATTTTACTGTCTCTGAACACTTGGTGCAATCTCATGGGTGTAAAATGCTCTGATAAAACCCACTGAATAATCTAAATATTGGGCAAGGGCTGGTGCTCATGGCCATCAAACAGCAATGATATTTGCTACCCTATTGTTCAGTTGAAAAGAAACTTAGAGCAACTTACCAGAAAAATAACCATAATTGAAACTAATAGCCATGTAGTAAAAAGAACAACAACCAAGAACAACAAACTAGACAGCAAGGGTACTGGTGCTTACTTGAAACCCAAATATGAGAATACTTCTCTTTGTACCACTCTGCATGAGTCTTCAATTCTTTAAGAAACTTGTTAGCACTACATTTTTAATCAGATGATAACTTAAGCCTTTCTCTTCCTTGGGATTTCTCTGTTGGAAAATTATCTTAAGCATTTTGATAATACCACATTTTGAAAAATCTTCAAAAAGCAGTATAAGGCCCAGGTTCTGTCTATGTTAGGAAGGCCGAAGGAAGCTCCATCTATGCATCACTGAGGTGCTTTTGCTTTAGTATTATTGTATTAAAGTGTTGGTATTATTATTTAGTAGTAGTATTATTAGTTACTTTTGGAAGCAATGAGATTTTATACTATTATGTGTATTGTGAATGAAAAGTCATATAATCTTTCAGGCTGTCAACTATATAGTCATGGATCACATGAAAATCTGTTTTTACTCTGAACTCTTTTCTGCTAGATTTTGGTGATCTGAGCAAAAAGCTGGCAGAAGTTTGGAAGCAGCTTCCAGAGAAGGATAAGCTGGTAAATATTGGAGGGAAAGGACCTGGCTTAGTCCTGAGGTCTTACCACCTTCAGTGTCCATATATTATTTGTACATGACATTCTCTTCCCCTTGCTAGTGAATATAAAGCATTGGCATTCAATTACAACAAAATATTTGGCTGACATTTTGCTGCTCAGTTGTTCCATTGGAATCATTGGACCACTGACAATGGGTTTTATTTTTTACATTTGTTTTATTTTGCTTATTTGCAGGTTTGGAAACAGAAGGCTCAGTATTTGCAACATAAGCAGAATAAAGCAGAGGCTACAACAGTGAAGAGAAAAGCATCCTCGTCAGAGGGTGCCCCCAAACTGAAAGGTAACCACCATACTCAGGTGGTGTTTATGTTTCATGCATCAATGTGCTGCAGAATTTTGGCAACCCTTTTTCTTGCCAAGGTCATTTTTGTATCTTATTAATGTGTCAGAGATCAACACAGCAACTTCTTAATATGTTTTTCACCCAAAGGTTCCTTAACCTGTAACATTAAAGGATTGTTTAAAACCCATAGTAACTGAAAAATATGTTCCTTCTCAAAAATCTCAAAGTTCAGATTCTAACGTTTTAAAACTGTCCCCTAAATACCAATGTACTCCAAGTTAAGATTATCCAGTCTCTTGTTGAAAGCATAGTAAATTTGTTTCTCACAGCCAGAGTCAGGACTTAGGAAACTTCAGAACACTGGCATTCAAGTGTGCTGAGAAAGTTTTGTAACTAATTGCTTCACTGGTTTGGTCTTCAGGTAATAACAAGATTGTTTGAGAGAAAGGACACTCATTTGCAGTCATGTGCATTGTACCATTAGTTGATACAGAACATCTACGATGTGAAATGTGCACGAGTAAGAAAAGGGGGGGGGGACTTAGATGAAGCACTTATGTTTAAAAAATGACAAAAAAAAGCAAGCATACATGTTTGGTATTTTAGCTGGGAGAAATTTCTTGTTACTGATAACACAAGAGAACTATAGATAATCAAATTTTTGAGTGGCAAACAAATGTAAATATAAAATGATTTTATCCATATTGTCAGCTTCTGTTACAGGTGGACTTTCACCCCATAAGAAATCCCCATCTAGTTCTGTAGTGTTATCTTCTTCACCAGTTAAAGTTCCTGAAATAGATCCCATTGATGTAGCTGCACATCTGCAATTACTGGGAGAATCCCTAAGTCTTATTGGGCACAGACTACAGGAGACTGAGGTGAGTGAAAGCTTTTCTGCATGAATACAGTCATTTTACTTAGACACAATGTAGCTGCTGTAGCACACACACAAATTGGAATGAGTTGCATAGAAACTGTGCTTATTGTGCATACAGAGTTCATTTCCAACAGAATGGATTATGCAGACTAATGAAAGCATTTTTACCTCTCTGAAGTAGAGATGTAGAATGTCCCAACACCAAATCTGGCTGTTGGAGATTTCACTGATGTCAGCATTGCTTTCCCTAGGCTGCTGATTTCCCAGTATTTACATATATATGTATGTATGTATGTATTTATGTATATTCTTCATGTCTCTGCGAATCATACAAATGGGTTCTACTGCGCCTGCGCAGTTGAATTTGCAACCTTCTGGAATCACTGGGCAAAGTAGAGCTTGCAACTTTTTGGCAGTAGCTCCATCCCTCCTCTATAAACCCAGTTCCCGCTCTTTTCCCCAGTTCTTTCTTTTCCGTCGCATTGGCTTTTGAGTAACTGTGCTTGGAATCACTGTTTGTTGTCCTGTTCAGTTTTTGATCTTCGGCTTGCTGTTTTCTACCATTCTTACTATTACTCCGTCTTGGCTCCTGTTTTGACCATTTGGCTTGTCTGATCTCATTTTGGATTCAATTTGGATTTGATGTCTCTGGCTCCGTTTAAGAACTGTGTTGTTTGTGGGGGCGAAAGTCCCTCAGAGAGAGACACACAAGAAGTTCTTGATCTGCTTGGGTGAGACCTACGATGTCCAGAGCTGTGCTCTCTGCAGATCTTTGACTCCCCAGGCGAGGAAGAACCGAGCTTCCAGGCTAAAATCGTTCCTCCTGGACAAGGCTCTAGCTCTGCAAGAGATCCTGCCTTCGACATCGAAGTTAGCTTCGAAGGTGCTGCGTGAGTCTTCAGAAAAGCACCCCCCCACCCAGGCCACTGTTTCCCCTACCGGTCCAATTTCTACAACTCCCTGAGAGACGGAGGCCCTTCCAGCTGAGAAATTGGGTGAGAAAGTGAAGCCAAAGTCCTCTAAGAAGGACAGGAAGGACAAGCCCAAATCGGGCTCAGACCGGAGGGATGATGAGCGGAGACAGAAGGGTAAAGCTTCTAAGGGCTCAGCAGATGGCTCTTCCTCCCATCGGGAGTCTGCCTCCAAAGCCACTGCTAAGAGGAAACACTCCTCTGAGGGTGAAATTTGCAATAAAAAAGGCCCACTCTGACTCCAACGACAGCTCTCATTCACGCCGGCGTGTTTCGAAGCAGAAGGAGACTCCCGCTGTACCGAAATCCTCCTCAGTACCGACCACCTCCCCGTGTGTGGACTGTCCCACTCAGACATCAGAGGAACAGCGACCCCTGCAGGAGGAAGTGACCCCACTGAGACTGAGCCCAGAACATCGGTTGTCCCCATGGGATCGCCGCTCCCCGACTCTGATAGCGAGGTCTGTCTCTGCTCACGGGTTCAACCAAGAATTTTCCTACGACAGTGATACCAGCAGGTATTATGTCGCTGTGGACCCGTCTACCCTGGAGAGGCGTCGGGACTCGTCTGGTTTGGAGAGGCGTAGGGACCAGCATTGGGTTGCCTTGGATGTCTCAGTAGGCGCTTCTGAACCGAGTGGAGAGGTTGCTTGAAGGGGAGACATCGCCACTCAGACGGGACACCATCGTCTTCCTTGGATAAGAAGACTCGCGTTCGGTACCAAATAAGTCTGACTTAGAGGGCTCAGCCGCTTCCCAGGAAGATGACTCTGAGTTAGCACGAGAGATGTGTCGATCCCCGCAATACTTCTATCAGCCAGGATCTGTCTCACCCACTGATAATGTTAACTTTTTTGGACAGCATGTTATTAAAATGGCAAATGCCTTGGAGCTTGAAATTACTCGCTCAGAGGGTGACGCCTTGGACCCAGTCAAGAGACGGATTGAGGGCTCAACCCCTTCCTTAGCTGCCATCCCATACCTGCCATCATTGGAGAAGATTGCCAAGCATTCCTGGCAGACACCGGCCTCAATCCCAGCCACCTCAAGGAAGATTAATGGACTGTACCGGATTGCCCCTACATCGGGGTCCTGGCTGCACTCGCTTCCGGTACAGAATTCGGCAATTGTTGAGGGCTCTTAGTGTGCCTTTACGCCGAAGACTTCTACTTCCCTGACTGACCGAGAGGCCAAGAAGGTGGACGGCTTGGCAAAGAAGTCCTTCGAGGCTTCAGCTCTTGGCCTCTGGGTCGCCAACTACAATGCATGTATGGGGGAATACATCCAGTACCTGATGGAGCGGGTGTCCCCTCTTCTGGCTGAACTCCCAAATGCTAAGCTGCCAACCAACTAACGGAAGAGGTGCACTCTGTTGCAGGCCTTTTGATTACTCCTGCCAGACACAGTACCGACTGCTCTGCGAAGTCGAAATCCTCCTCCTCCTCCTCTGGCAGACGTCAACAGCCTTGGGACCGGAGACTCTTCACAAAGAAACAGGACTCTGACGTTGGTAAGAAGAGGCAATAAAGCCTCCCTCGATGCTCCCAGGGAGATGCCTTTCTCCACCCCTGGACGGGGGAACTGCTGTACTCCTTCCCGCCTTTCCCTCTCATCATGAGGGTTGTCTCCAAGATGTCGAGGTACCAAGCAGATGCCATCCTTATCGCCCTCTGGTGGCCCAGGCAGCCGTCGATTCCACCTACTTCACTTGTCCTGGAGGCAGTTTTTTCGGCTTGAGCCGCGACCCAATCTGCTCATTCTTCAGGAGGGTCGAGTTCAATATCCAGACATCGATGACCTGACTCTGACCCTAGAGGCCCTTCCAGCTTCGGTACGGCGAGTGATCCTGGCAGCCCAGAAACTGGTTACCAAGAGGTCCTACTCCTGTAAATGGGAAAGGTTTGTACAGTTTCTGGCTTTGAGGAACTTCTCTCCATCCATGGTGTCGATACCAATCGTGTTGGAGTTCCTGATGATACTGGTGGAAGCGGGGCTTTGTCTTAATTCCATCAAGTATTACTTGTCTGCTATTTTTGGTCCCATTTCCAGTTTCAAGGGAAACCGTCCTTCTTTAAATACCCCCTGGTGAAAGGGTTTTTGAAGGGCTTTAACTTTCACCCGCCGGTCTCGGTACCGACATTGGCCTGGAACCTTGAGGTTGTTTTGTCTTGTTTGGGAAGGTTCCGAATTCGACTGCGTAGGCGCAGTAGAACCCTTTATATGTATTCGCAGATGACCACTCAAAGAAATTCTGTTATAGGTAAGCAACCTGTCCATACATACACACACGCACACATTGTAAAGTATAAAAGGTTGATATTGATTCTGCTAAGGCTGACTGGCAGTAAGTGGTTTTAGCTAAAATATGGCATTTTTTTGTCCCTCTCTTCTATCCTTGGTTCTACCTGCTATACAAATGTGGCTCCCAAAACTACTTAGAACATTAGTTTGGCCCTCAGTTGAAAACTGGCCATCCGCCTTTCTAGTCTATCAAGACTTGGTTTTGTTATATTTTTAAAAAAGCACTTTATGATTAAACAGTTTTCATTAGAAAAAGCTTAAAGTATCTCAGAGACAAGGCGGCTAAGGAGTTGTTATTTGTCATCAAGCTGCCTTTGATTTAATGGCAACCCTATGAATGAGAAACTTCCAGGAGTTGCAGTCATCAACTGCCCTGCTCAGGTATTGCAAACTCAGGACCATGGGTTCCTTAATTAAGTCTATCCATGTGTAATGAGGTTTTCTTTTTTTCCTACCACTTTCCACTTTATCAAGCGTTAACCATCTTTCCAGTTAGTCATGTTGTCTCATGATGTGTCCAAAGTATGACAATCTCAGTTTAGTAATATTAACTTCTACTGAATGTTCAAGCCTAATTTACTCTATAAACCATTTGTTTGTCTTTAGGGGTTCATGGAATCCATAGAACCCCCCGCCTCCAGCACCACATTTTAAAATGTTGATTCTCTTCTTGTCAGTTTTCTTCACTCTAGCTTTCGCAACCATACATAAAAATTGGAAGTACTATAGCATAGATGAATTATCCATAGGTTAAGAAAAGATGTTAGTAAACAAATACTTTTAAAAGCTGAATATAATGCAAAATAATTTTTGCTTAGCATATTACCATGTTTGACAAAGCAAGATGAAAGGTATTGTTGTGCAGACTAACTGCTTTTTATCTTTTCCTGGCTCCCTTCATTGAACAAAATGTCAGTCCCTGCATTACCACTAATGTCACTAAATTAAAATGTTTAAATGGGTTTTTTGGCAGGTGTCCAAATGAGTTTGCCTTGAACTGTTTCCTCCATTAAGAGTGAAAGTACACTTTGTAAAGTAGCTTGAAAGAATAATTCATCCAAATTTATTTTACACTTATATGTTAGTTTTGGTGTCTGAATAGCAAGTGTCCATGGTGCATTTTCCCCAGATGTTTAAAATATTATTATTTTTGCTTCCATTTAAATTTTTATTTTCAGCTTCTTGTTTTGTCAGGAAACCATGGAATAGAGTGCTCTCCCTGGAACTGGAGGTGTCCATATAGCCATTAGTACTTGTTTGTGATCATGTTATTATTGTAGAACCCAGATTTCAAAGATAGTATGGCTCTGTGTACCAGTGGGATTGTGCTACTCCACTCATGTTCTGTTTGTGGGCTTTCCATAGTCATCTCATTGCTGTAGCAGGCTTTATGGCAACAGGTTGCTGGATTGGATAGACCTTTGATCTGATCCACTTGGACTTCTCTCATGTTCTTACGTGGGGTATTAAAGTTACAAGAACAGCAGAGATGTTGCAGAAGCATGAAAGTGAATGATTATACTGTGAGATAGTAGGAAATATTTGGCCTACTAAATGTTTATTATGCTTCCTTTCTGCATTGAAGAACTGAGAACAAAACCTGAGAATTTTGAAGTTCTGATATGATGATTTGAAATGGATAATCTGGCAATGATAAAACACGTGATCAGTTTAGTCTGCATCTTGTGTGTGTGCATGTGCGATTGTGATATTACACGTGTGTAGATAAGTGATTTAAAAACAAAGACTTCTCAAATTTTGTTCTGGATCTTGGAGGGATGGACTTAATCACTAAAAATATATATTTATTAGAGTGATTAACAAAACAACTGAAAAGTTCAAAATAAGATAACAGTTTAAGATAATAACACACACACACATATATTATATATGCCAACATACATTTGTATATGCATACAAGCATACATAGAAGCATGGCTAACAAACCATGTTTTAATGTTTCAAAATCACATATATTCATCATATATATCTATGTATTCAGACAGACTTTTTCAAACAAAGTCTTTAAAGAGTGGGCTGGGATGTTGTACTGTTTTAAACATTTTTAAGCTTGTATTCTTTTAATGATTGATCTGTTTTAATATTGTAATAATTTAATTCTATTTTAATGTATCACTTTTATGTTTTAATTGTATTATTCTTTTAAATTGTAAGCCACTTTGAGTCCCAGTTTTGGGGGAAAAGCAGGATACAAATTGTTGTTGTTATTCATTGGTAAGTGATAATAGGGACCAAAAAAAGCAGTGCATGCAAACTGACTGTGCACTTCGAGACAGTCACAGAAACTGAAGGATGGAAGAGCCCAAAGTTTTTCCAATGATAAATGCAAAGGACTGGGGATGAGTGGCCCTCTGTGTGTTGTTGGCCTACAATGTTCATGATCCCTCTCCATTGGCTTCTTCTGGTTAGAGTGGATCAAAGTTGTAATACAGACACATCTGGAGAGCTGTGTGGTCCCCAACCCTGATATAAGTGGTTATAGTGTATACAGTGTGAACAGAACAGAATTCAGAACTATCTTGTAAAAAAACTCAGTAGAGGCAGCTTTGAAAGAACTTGTTTCAGAAGGATAAACTTGTAACATACCAGGCATATAAGCATACCTGATAGTGAAAGAAGGATAGTATCCTGGCTTCCTGTGAAAATTAGTTTCCCAGCCTGTGCCACTCACATATAGTGCTTTTACATAGGATTCAAGGTTGTAGTGTCAATTGCCAGAAATACAACAAAGTGAGAAAAAAATTCTCCATCTCTATTTCTATATGTGCAGTTTATCCCCAACTTACCTATTGAAGAGTCTTTCACCAAGCAGGTAGAAGGAACATGTGTTGTGTCTTTAAAAAATCTGCATTAAAACTTTAACTCATGTCTGGTGCTCCTTTTTTTCTTCTCAGGGGATGGTGGCCGTGTCAGGAAGTTTATCTGTGCTCCTGGATTCAATTATCTGTGCCCTAGGCCCTTTAACTTGCCTGACATCACAGCTACCTGAACTAAATGGTTGCCCCAAACATGTTTTGGTAAGTTCTTTGTTACTATTTCATGTCAAGTTTTGTTTCTATATCCTACAGCTTCCACTTTCCCATTTCATGGTGTGGTTTGTAATTTGTAGCATACTTTCTGAGGCTGTACTACGCATTACTACCCTTTTTCCTCAAGTTTGTTTGTAGAAAGAAAAATTGGTTGGTCTTTTTAAAAAACATTGAGATGATGGTGAACCAATCACATGGACCTCAGCCTCTCTACAGAGTCAATCTACTGCTCTGTAGATGCATATATTAGTATTTCATATTCTGGTCAGAGTCCAGATGTCTTCTGTATTTGCACTTCTGTTTTATGCATAATATGTTGGTAAATGAGGATTAAAAAACTGTATTGTGTATATGAGATAAATGTGAGACACATTTTCCCCTATTGCCATCTCACTAGATACTGCATTCCTTGGTAAAATGATTGTACTATGGAATTTTTGCAGGAGCATTTATTACTAGATATTGGCTGTGATGTAATTGGAAATGATTTCCAATTCCCCACTAAATGCAAATATTGGGAATTCTTTTAATAGTTTTTTTTAAAAGCAATGAACTCTCCCAATCCAGGACTTCAGTACAGGAAAATTCATTCATAAACACTATAAAGCAGTTCCTCTAAAGCAATGGCTCGCTGTTTTATGAGCCACTCACTTAATTACATTTGTCGCTGTTCAGAGAACTCTTGTTTTCTTCCTACACTGGAATCCCACACCTGATGGGATTCCTATAGTGTTCCTTAAAGGAGATGCAAGCTATAAACTATCTGCCAAAAGCAAGACTATACTCTAGTACAGAGTATACAAAACATATTTTGTGTACATGAGGAATGCTCTGATTTTGTTACTGAAATTACTGTGGGAGTATGAAAGCATAATACAGTACGCTCATGCTATCCACGGGGATCTGTTCCAGGAAACACAGATACCCTGCGTGGATAGCAAAAGACGCACGACCTTAAGTCCTGTTCTTTTGAATGAGTGCACACATTTGCTCACGTTGCTGCATGCACACACGCCCATTTAAAAAGCCAGGGCTTGCATCTGCGGAAGCTCAAACTGTGGATGGCAGGCCTGTGGTTGGCATGAGTGCACTGAACATATTTTAACATATTCTTGTGTTTATATTCCAATCTTTCCTTCAAGAAGCTCAAGGCAGCAATCATGGTTCTCCATGCACTTTTATAATCGTGGCTACAGTATGAGATAGACTGACAGTGAGCTGTCCGAGGTCTTCCAACATGTTTTGTGCCTCAGTGGGGATTTGAATCTAGACTTCCCAGTCCCAATTAAGTGCTCTAAGAAATATATCACATCATAAGAATATCCCTATTGTGTAGAAAAACTCCTTAATTTGACCAAGACTGCTTCTTTTTGACCCATTTTTTTTGAAAGATGATATTATGCATCATGCAACCTGCTGTTTATATTTTCTACCAGTAGGTGGCTGTGCTGCCTAAAGACTGTCTTTCATCCCTTGCTATTTCATCAAATATGTCTTTGAGATTTTATTTGAAATATTTATGTGCTGTCTTTTCAAGGATGTATGAGGCAGCTTACATTTTAAAAATTAAATCCTGGACAGTATTGCAATAGAGAGAGAGAGAGAAACAAACAGTGGCAACATAAGAATATCAGTTTACTAAAAACGTGCAACTGCCAAGGACCTTTATTTCCATCTTAGATTGGAAAATATGGAGATTGACCTTCCAGGTGCAACAAACTTTTAAACATCCAACACAACTACAGGAAGATCTGTGTTTCTCCCTCCTCCAGTTCGAGGTTGGTGTGGTGGCTGAGACTTCTTATGTTACTGCAGAGCAGTCTGTATTCAGAGGATCTTTGCCACTCAGCACCAAATAGAACCCAAGGTTTTCCCCCTGGCTTTGGAGGGAAAACCTAGTAATAATTCTTGTGGTATTGGGGACAATCTAAGCAAGCAGAAATTAAACACTAGCTCTTCTCTCTTATTCTCTTGGAAGGGGATCACAGGGTTGTCCATCAGATCACATGGAAATGCAGCATGAGAGTGGGAACCACCAATGCAGTGTTACATCTATTCAGACATAGCTCCCACTGAGTTCCATGGAACACAGATGACAATACCATGTATGCTTGCTTGGGAATAAGACCTATCATACACAGTGGGATTTACTGAATAGGTCAGGTATGGCCAAGCCCTGGGAGTTCTCCACTGTTGTCACAACAAAGAGTGAAGCCAACTGTGTATTTAAGTTCTGAAAGTTGGAAAGAAAAGGTTTCACTTTGTTTAAAAGGAAGGTGTTCCTCCAGAAGAGTTCCAGGAGCAGCATTTCTCCTTGCCCCCCCTTGAGAGGAATCCTGGGACGGCATGATTCCCACCATTGAACTATTTATTTTACTTTATTTTATTTATATTCTGCCTTTCTCCCATATGAGAACCAAAGTGGCTAGTCAAAGAGTAGACATTTGAAGGAATCCATTGTTATTAGTGGCCACAAATTTAGGGTGGATTGCCATGGAACCCAATTACTGTCAAAGTAACTTCAGAGTAAATGGGTAGAATCATGAATGCTAATTTAGAACCCATTTCTTTATTGGCTTAATGACGACTATAGAAATCTATACCAAATTGGGAGGAAGCCAACAACCCTGTGCTTCTGAAAGATTGCTGTATTCGTGTCTCTCAGCAGAAGTAAGCAACTCATGAAAAACTTCTCTGTCTTTGTTATGTTATTAGACGTTAGGTTTTTCCTTATGTACTTCACTTACAAAGCATATTTGTTCTGTAACATTACCAGATTGATTATGTTCTCCCTCTCTCTCCAGTCAAACACTTTGGATAATATTGCCTACATAATGCCTGGACTCTGACAGGCAAAGGACTATGGGAGTTGACCTTATATCATGTGACTGCTATATGTAGATACATGCTGAACTGGCATTCTTCAAGGAGTCAACATGAAGGGTTTTAAGAAACAGAAAATCTGAACATAAAATTGAACTGTAACTTGATTTCATGAAACATTCTGAACTTAATATTTGAGAATTAGAATTGGGAGCTCTTTTCATACATCAGCCTTAATGTGGAAGAAAAATAAAACAGTGGAATTGATATTACCTGGAAAAGTCAAGCAAGTTTGGGGAAGAACAAATATCATCGGCATGTTACCACTCATATTGTAGGATATGACTCAAATGTTACTTCTCTGAGAGAAGTCAATTAGTTTGAAGAAGCCTTTGATTTAACAGTGAATTTGTGTGTTGTTAAAGTCAGTGCTGAAAAGAATGTTGTTTTTTGTTGTCCACTCCATCCCTACACCTGTGGCATCAGGAATCTTATTAAATCTCATAGTCATAGGATTAAATCTCTCATTTATATACAGAGGAAAGAGAAGCAAGGTCTTCTTAATGTAGATGAATAGAGAAATACGGTTTTGCCATAGACTGTTACTCTGTGTATTATGGTATTTAGGATATTGCTTGAATTATAAATTCAGTATAAATTGGAACAAGGGGGATGTTTTAGCCAAAACAGCCCCCCCATCCTTTTAAAAGCAATAGCTAAGAGTGCCACTATAAAATTCTTAGAGATATGTCCCCTATAATTGACACTCGGATTTGGAATCCCTTGTCACCAGCAGTAAAAAGCATATGGTAGATCTTTTATCATGATGCTGATGTATATGTTTGCAGAAGCAGTGATTAAGGTGACATTTAAGGACTTGCTATTAAAAGGGATACACTGATTGGATAAACTGACACTGGGTTTAGTCCTCAGAATGTCTCTTTCTCTTTGAGGAAGCACTTCATATGCTCATATGCTTAAATGTGGCATTTTTGCCTTGCTTATTTACATTTTCATATATCTCTAGTAGATTAATTTATGTTGTAAATTTCTGTATATAGTTTTAATTAAAACAGATTCCTTCCACAAGCAGTGCAGAGAAAACATGAGTTAGCTATTGTTCTCTGGGTATCTTATAAGAATTTAATTTGATCTGTTATATCAGAGCACAGTCTCAGAATGGGACATTATAAACAACAGAATTGCAGGTCTTGTAATTTAAAGGTCAGTGGGGCAAAAAGGAGTGTAATATTGGTTTCAGGACTAAATTTTATGCACTGTTTTTCCAGGCACTTGTGACTTGACATACTTAGAAGCAGTTTTAAATTGACTGGGTTTATAGCAAGATTGAAGTATATGAATGCTGTTTTTACTATCTTCATCCATATTACTTTATCATTAAAGACCTCTCTAAACTGGTTTCCCTGAGTTAGACCTAAGGGAAACAGTCTATAATAGGTGCTATTCTATAAATGAATTTATGTGCTGGGGCCTAATGCCTTTGCTTTTACAAAGCAAATCTGATATTATTTTTCCAAGTAGTGTCTCAAGCAGTGTTTGGAAGGGCTTTTGTTTGTAGAAGAGGAAGGCCCTCAGCAATCTGTTGCAAAGGTCTGGGAACACTTTGAGATACTGTGGACAGTATATAATGGGTTGGGTCATGCAACATGACAGGCCAGTGGTCCATGGAAACACTGGTTTATTGAGCATGCTGCTCAAATGCTCCTGCTTTCAGGAGGAGAAGATAAGCAAACCACACTGCCTTGCTCCATGGCTGGTTTTAGATTGTAAGCCTGAGGGCAGGGAACCGTCTAACTATAAGTTTATCTGTACAGCACTGTGTAAACCTACAGTGCTATATAAATAAAGGTTAATAATAATAATAATAATCCAAACACAGGTATGTTGTGGTGCTCTGACCTGTTTGTCTCCCTTCCACCCCCACATCAAGCCAAACACATATATGCATTCTGACAGAGGGACAGATTTCCTGCTCCCCCAGTTTGCATAGCCTGGCTCAAGCCAACATTTGGCTTAGATTTCAACATGTCCATCTCTGATTAAACAATGAAAGGAAATCTGCTTCAATTTTGCCATCTGCACTGTGGCAAACTTGAAGATTTTTTAACACAGTGGATTCATGTATTTCATGTACTTAAAATTTGTATACATTTGTATAATCTGTATCTTGTGATGTTTGGTACCAGAAGGATTTGGACTGTTTGTTTTTTATATTAGTTATTTCCTGCCCATATGGTCCAAATTGTGTTGTATAAATACTTTGCTAATAATGTATATAAACTTTTTTTTAATAAAAACTGAAGTTTGCATCTTGAATTGTTTCAGCTTTACATTAAGCTACAAAATTTTAGTGAAGACAGGCTACTTACTCATTCAGGTTGACAACTTCCCTGTGCATATTTCACCCACCTCCATAGTATCTGTGTGGTACTCTTTGTGTGCCTGAGTGGGAATTTACTTTTAATAGTCCGTAACTATCTGTTTGTTTCACTCATTTCAACACTGGTCATCTTTAGAAATCGTAACCAATTCTTGTGAGCTACTAGGAATAGTTGCTGTGTAAACTTATTAATTGTAATTGGATTTGTGTGTAATTCTTACATAAGATTTCAGGGTTAATCGGTAGCCACTCAGCAAACTCAGCCAAAAGTGGGCCACACCAAGATTCAAAAGGCATTATAATCAGAGTCCTTCCCCTCCCCCCAGAGACCTGAGTCTCCCTTATCCAAAATGCTTGGGACCAGAAGTTCTTTGGATATCACAATATTTTCGTATACATAATGAGATACCTTGGAGATGGGGCCCAAGTCTCAACATTAAATAATAATTTCTAAATTTATGTACAGTGTTTATGTACAGTGAACTATCAGGAAGCAAAGGTGTCACTATCAGCCACGTGGACAATTTTGGATTTGGCCCCACACCTACTTCAGGTATCTTGATACAAGACTGAGAGAGGAAAATTCTATACTTTTATTTATTCTATTTATTCTATTCTATTTATTTATTCTATTTATTTTTATGGCCATGTTTTTAAGTAGTTTTACTTTTGTGGCTCCAGCAGTTTCTCCACATCCTTTTTGAACTGTGGTGCCCAGAACTGGACACAGTATTCCAGGTGGGGCCTCACCAAAGCAGAATAGAGCGGCACTATTACCTCCCTTGATCTAGACACTATACTTCTATTGATGTAGCCGAAAATAGCATTGGCCTTTTTAGCTGCTGCATCGCACTGTCGGCTCATATTCAATTTGTGGTCTAGTTTATGTATGACTGGAAAGTTGGCTTCCATGGGTGGCAGCAATTACTATGCCAACAAAAGCTGCATCCATGCTTCAGGAATAATCCATTTCTGATTTTTTTATTTTAGATCTTTTATTTTAAAACCTTCTCTCTTCAGAGCTAGAGATGCAACAGTGAATTAAATCCATCCTTTCTGTTATTGTGCCTCAAAACAGCAGCCTTGGGCTGTCATCTCCACTCATCTGAGGCAGTATCCACACTGCAGAAACAATCCAGTCTGACACCGCTTTAACTGCCATGGCGATGGCTCAGTGCTGTGGAATCCTGGGAACTGTAGTTTTATTACGGCACCAGAGCACTCTCTCACAGAGGGGGCTTAAATGTCAAAAAAACCCTACAAATCCCAGAAATGGGGAAAAAATGAATGACAAAAAAAGTCCAGCCTTGGTGACGTCACCCGCTGAGCTTCCTCAGAATAAAGGCCTCTGCAGAGCTGAAGCCGAGTCCCCGTTCAGCGGCGCCCAAACTCTGGCCTTCCAGGGCTATTTGGACTTCAGTTCCCAGAATCCCACAATATGGGCCAAGATGGCTGAGGCTTCTGGGAGTTGAAGTCCAAATAAACTTGGAAGGCTAGGGTATGGGAAAACGGAGTTGGTGCCCAGTACGCATGCGCGGGGCCAAGGGGCGTTTTGTCAGCCTGGTCCTTTATAATTCCGCTTACGTCACGAAGAGGCGGGGCTGGAGCGAAGAGGGAACGGCACGCCCCTTTTCTCCCTCCCTCAGCTGGGTCCCGAGGTGGTCACGTGACGGACGGCACCCAGAGAGGCCGGGTCAGCTGATCTCTGAAGCAGCAACAGCAGCAGCATAGTTAGTCGAGGCGATGGAGTTTCTCCTGGGGAACCCTTTCAGCTCTCCCGTCGGGCAGCGTATAGGTAAGGCCAGGGCCCTAGTTTCCTCCCTCCGCACTCGGCGCGCGCTCCTTCTTCTTCTTCTTAGCGGAGGAGGACACATTTACTTTACTTACCTCAACGGTTGGAGGTGTGGGCGGGGCTTAGCCCCCCACGAAGGCGGGGCCGAGGGCGCGGCGAGCCAATGAGAATCCAGAACTCTTTTGAACGACAAGGGGAGCTAAGCAATGGAGGGGCGGGTATCTCTGGGGGGCCATCCTGGCTCGGGAGGTGGGCGGGGCCGAGGGCGAGGGAGCCAATGAGAACCCGAGTTGCTTTGAACGACAGGGGAGCTGAGCAATGGGGAGCGAGTATCCCTCCTGAGGCAATATTCCTCAAGTAGTTTAGTCCCCTCACACTCTGAAGGGCTTTCTGTGAGGAAACTCAGCGCTGAGGAGAACTGTTTCCCTCCTCAACCACTTCCTCAGCCCAATGGAGGCCCTGGAGGAAGGAGGAAGGACTAAAGTGTGTCCCAACTGAGCTTGTCACAGCTGCTGGCTCCTTGGCTTGGCTTCTCCTCCTAGGCAGCAGCATCCACACTGGGGAAATAACCCGGTTTGGCACCGCTTTAATGGCTTTGGCTCAAGGCTATGGGATTCTGGGAGTTGGAGTTTGTTGTGGGACCCAGAGCAGAGCTGACCAAGATGTTCTCACCACAAAGGAGGACTAGGCACTGCAAAAACGTAGGACATTGAAGAAAAGGAAATGGGAGACAATACCAAATGAAAGCTTAAAGCAGTACTAACTTCAGTCCTCCAGATGTTCAGGACTCCATTTCCCAGAATTCCTCACTTTTGGCCAAGGGAGCTAGGGGTTTCTGGGAGATGAAGTCCAAAGCATCTGGAGGAGCAAAGTTTGGGAACCCCTGTGCTGCTACTACTACTGTACTACTACTACAACAGTTTATTTGTATAAGGCACAACAAACCATTACTAAATATTGCAAACATCAACCATAAGTAAAAACGTATAAATAGTAAATTCATGCTTCTTAGTCATGCTCAAACTGGAGGACATTTTGGACTTCCTCCTGAACGAAAGGCTGAAAGGTACGACATTTGGTAACTCTTTTTCCAACCTCTAGTCCTCTGGGCGTTTTGGACTTCAGCTACCAGAAGCCCCAGCTAGCTTGGCCAGCAGTCAGGAATTCTGGGAAGTGAAGCCCAAAACATCTGGAGAACTAAAGTTTGGGAACTACTGGGGTTTGTACAATGACATCTCAAATCCACAAAACAGTGATACTTTAATGGGGACAACCAAAAGGCATACTCCCGTGTCATGATGTACATTTTATGCGTTTTGGTTAGTAGACAGTGAAAAAAAGTGTATAGGAAGAATCTACATAAATTCAACCTAGACAGTGAGAAAAAAAAATAGTTACGGACTTCCCATATCTTGGATCAAACACTGAACAGAATGGAGACTGCAGTCAAGAAATCGTAGGAAGTATAAGAATGGGAAGGGCAGCTATGAAAGAATTAGGGAAAAAAAATCCTAAAGAACAAAGATATACAACTCAAGAGTTGTTTTCAGGGGGCGATGGGAAGTGAATGGATCTGGGGCCAAGGCTAGGTCCAGGGCAGGATTTTGGGGGTGATATGCCCTCTTTTAAATTGGCAGTGGTGGCAGCAATACTGGGCAGCTGGGTCTAACTGCTATTTAAATATCTTCTTATAGTGCTCCTGACAGTGTTGCTCTTTAGGGTATTACAGGTAAACCCATCTTTTTTACTTGGTGCTTCAGGACAGAAAAGCTGTACCATAAAGTACAGAATGCAACATTACCCTTTGAACTCTGCATTTCATTTCCCTTTGACCACATTATATACAGTCTCCTCCCTGTGTGTGTATACAGTACATACTTGTAACTGAGGATAATACTTCATGTCTCCAGTCCATGATCATGTAAGGCCTAATAAGTTTTCTAGTCCTTAAAGTGGGAAAGGCAGCAGTACTGGGGTAGAAAGCAATTTTTGTAACCAAAGTAGTGTTGACTGAAAAATTGCAACCCCACGTGGGTTTAGGTTGACATTTCTTGGGGCTGGAGTAAAGTGGGGCGGGGGGGGGGGGCTGGTCTGGAATACCTCAGAAATGGCAGTTGATCTTTAGAGGAGAGTTGCCTGAAAGAAATTTGGAGGCTGCAGGGTGGGGTGGGGAAAGGAGTGAAGATCCATGGCATGTGCACTGCACTATTTCCATTCCTACATTTAGGTGCTACAAGATTCAGTTGATTTTGCTGTAGCAGAAACTTTTGGCAGAAAAGCACTGCCAATAAAGACCCTGAGAGAGATCCCCATATATACTAGAATGATACTAGTATGTGCCCTGTGAAGCAGTGTATAGGGCCAATTGATTTCTGGGGGAATCTACTGATATACTTAGCAGGTGTGCTACAGGTGGCTTGTCTTTGGAAGACAACTTTGTTATAGTCCAACTTTCATATCCCTGGGAGATAGGGAAAGAGATTCCACCTCAACATTAGGAGGAACTTCCTAACAGTAAGGGCTGTTCGACAGGGGAACATACTCCCTCGGAGTGTAGTAGAGTCTCCTTCCTTGGAGGTCTTTAAGCAGAGGCTGGATGGCCATCTGTCAGGGATGCTTTGATTTGGAGTTCCTGCATGGCAGGGGGTTGGACTGGATGGCCTTTGTGGTCTCTTCCAACTCTGTGAATCTGTGACTCCCCCGCAGTTACAAAAAAAGTGGGACCTCATGTTCCATTGTCCCTTATGTGCATAACGTGCGCAGCTGTCTACACATACCGCTATTGGGGACCATGGGGCTTGCTGTCCATGGATGCTTCAATCTGTGGATGGCAAGCTTGCAAATAGAGAGGCCTCACTGTTTATATGAGAGCTGCTCTTTGCTAACAAGTCCTTGTGGTGTTTTAGATAAAAGTGTGCCTAATGAATTCACGTGTTTCTCTAGAATTCTTTCCTCACTGCATCATGCCCCTGGCCCATTTCATAATTTCACAGAAAGCTTTCATTTCTGGGTACTTAATATAATCTGTGTAAAATTGGAAGAAATTTTGGTCAACACAACAGAAGAATATCACTTCCCTTCTCCCCAAAAAACAGGCTTGACAGTCTGGAGGTCAGTGTAATCCAACATACTATGTGCCAGTTTTGCCTAGTTCTGAATGCACTCAAAATTTGGAAATATTAGAACTCTCTGTTCTTTAATTCATATATTTCTTCTGGCAATTTAAGGCTAATTTAGGCTTCCACTGTGTAGCAAAAAATGTTGGAATCTATCAACATTTGCAGCTCTGACGGCCCACTGGTGACTCAGGATCAACAGTTGGGATCAGCAGCCATTTGTTAAGAGATCATTAGAGTTCCTACTTGGTTAAATACATCCATTTGCCATTCAAAAATAGACTTGGTGTGCTTTTTTAATGCCTTTTATTATAAAATAGTCCTGCTATGCTTACAAGATTTTACACAAGGTTCAGGCACTGACATCTTCAGTTGGTTATCTCCCCATACATTTTGCTCTCACTTCTCTCTCTTTTTTTTCTTACCAGACAAGAATCTATTAATGAGGAAAGGCAGAATAGCTGCACATTCCTTTTGATTTGTAGGACTAGGAGGTGTCATCCAGAAGTACTTTTTATTCCTTTAAAAGAAGGCCACATGTGCCCCCATCAGGCCTTATGTGCACCCCCCTATGGCTGCCTTGACAACCCTCTATGTTCCCTCCCATAGAAATCCTCACTGAAATCCACATGGGGAGTAAAGAGAAGCTTTCTGCTCCTTCCTATCCCCTGAGCCAACATCACATGTGGTCGTCAAAGTCCAAAAAGATTGTGTAAACCTACTTTACATGGTAAATGGCCTAGATAGAGGGACTGATTAATGAATGATACATAACTTGAAAGTGAAGTAAGAACATAATGAGATGACAGTCCTTTTCTGATAACATCCTGATTATTTTGTTCATTGATTATTATTTCATTGACTTGATGCACTGGGAATGTTGCTAGGAAATCACTACACCCATACACTAAAATAATTTGACCAAGTTTGACAAGTGATGTAGTGATTTGAGCATTGTACTAGGACACCTGGAAACCAGACCTTGAATTCCTCACTCAGCTATGGAAATCCACTGGATTACTTTGGGCAAGTCACGCTGTCTCAGCCTCAGAGGAAGGCAAACGCAAACCTCTGAACAAATCTTGCCAGAAAAGCCACATCACAGATTAGCCTTAAGATCATCATAACCTACAACAATCTTGAAAAGATATATAAAAACTCACCAACAAACATGCTATTTGAACATGTCTCTGGAGTCGTAGTCCAGCATTTAAACCACTAGGTAATATTTACTGTATAAAATAAAGTCTCTATTAGAAGCAATTTTGAAAGCATTGCCTAATTTTCAGTTGGGGGACATCCATTGTTTAAAGCTTTGTAATGAACACTGATTATCATTTCTGAGGGAATAAGCAGAGCTAAACTGATTTTTGCAAACTGTAAAATTAGTTCAATTCATACTGGGTATTAGTAGTAATTATCTCTGATATTCCATCCTGGATTGATGCTTATAGATTCTGGGAATCGTCACGGAAATATTTCTGTCAATTGTCTTTGGAATTTAAACAAGTAAACACTTTAGTTTCGGAGCATACCAGAACTCTTTGACATCCAAAAAAACCTGACCGGCCTGTAAATCCTAACACTTCAGAATTATGTGCCACACCCTGGAGGCAGATTAACATTCATAACCAAGTTTGAAGTTTGCTAGAGATGCTCACACAGTGGCAGCTTGAAATGTTCAGTTTGCTCATATTTATTCTCTAGTACTCCTTTTCATAACCTACAATTTGGGATGTTTGTTACCAAGTGAAATTTGGACTTCTGTGCCTATTGTCTGAGTCACTCTGTACAGAAGCCATGTTGATCTGGATTAGATTTCAGGAGGTGTGGATGGTTCTAATTACAGCTTCTGAAACAGAGGCCAGCATGCAGATCTTGCATGTGACCAATGAATAGCCTTTGTGTTTCTGGAGAGAGAAAAAAAATCATCAGAAGAGTCAAATGCAGGATTTCCGTTTTTAAAAAATATTAAAAACTTACAAAACATTGCAAACTCAAAATCCACTCAATGGATTTATTAAAGTAAGGAGCCTTGTTTGAGAAGCTGGCAGAGATTAAAATTCTGACCTAAAAAGGTGCTCTTTAAAACATCCAGTCAGAGTGTTACAAGTGGTACTGTAGAATCAGCTAGAATCCAGCTGGTGGTTCTTATCCTGGGTATGATTAAACCTTTCAGAGCAGTAAGAGCAATCACTAAGATAGTGTCCCTTTTTCTTTGGTCCAAAACACACTGCAGAATAATCCGGTCTGAAACGCTTTAGCTGCCATGGCTCAGTGCTAGGGAATTCTGAACTGTAGTTTTGTGAGATATTTAGGCCCGATATAGACCACCCAAAAGGGGCGGTCTCTACCCGCCTCAGGAAGCAGCAGGATGGGGCCAAGGCTGCCATACCAGCAGCCTCCACGGCCCCATCCCACCGCTTCCAGAAGCCGCAGGGAAGTGGCAAACTGCCGTTTCCCCATGGCCTTTAAGTGGGGTGCAGCAGGCGCCCTGGGCACCCACTGCACTCCGCTTGAGGAGGCAGGCCTGAAGGGAGAAAGGGGCCGCCGCTGTGGCCCCTTTCTCCCTGGGTCTTTGCCGCAGCTGTCTAAAAACTGCGGCAAAGACCTGTGCCAAAAAGAGAGCTCCGTTTGGAGCTCCTTTTTTGTGTCGTAGAAATGGCATGATTTGCGGCCTCCCGCGGCGCAAAGGCGTCATGGCGTGTGCAGCGTGTCTAAACACAGCACACGCCATGACGTCATCATGGCGCGCCCATGTGGACGCCGCCATTTAATTATGGCGGCGCCCAAACGTGCTAGGGTTAGGGAGGGTCTGAAAGCTGCGCCCCCCCAACCCTATTTGCACACTTTTGGGCCCTAGACACGCCTCTTTTGGCGCGTCTAGATCAGCCCTTAGCCTTCTCTGTCAGAGAGCTCTGGTCCCATAATAAACTACTGTTCCCAGGATTCCCTAGCACTGAGCCAGAGCAATTAAAGCAGTCTCAAACTGGATTATTTCTGCAGTGTGTTTTGGACCCTGGTTATCATCCCCCCACCCCACACAATTTCTGTTTTTTCCTATCAGGAGTGACAGCTTCCTAGAGACGATCAACAAGGATTTGTCAAAGCAATTCTTTGTTTTTAGGTTTATTCCCAGTGGTCCCATGTGCTGCTACTTTCTCCTTACTTTTTAAAACTGTTCATCCTACATCTAAAGCAGTGGTTCCCAAACTTTGGTCCTCCAGATATTTTGGACATCATCTCCCAGAAGCCCCAGCCAGCTTGGCCAACTGTTAGGAATTCTGAGAGCTGAAGCCCAAAACATCTGGGTGACCAAAGTTTAGGAATCACTGCTTGCATATCAGCATCTTTTTCGTTAATGAATTTAGAGGGGCTGTTTCAAACAGTAAAAACCTTTAAGGTAGACTGCAGGCGATGAGTTGTCTCATTTACATGGGCACTTACATGTGCACCTTCCCACCCTTTCATAACTGAATTCCAGTCATTTTGCAGATGGTCTGAATCTGTTGATAGAACTGACAGGACACATACATGGCAAATTTAATTAGTAACAATAATCTGATGAGTCCAGGTAGGAACTGAAGACTTAAAGTTCTCTGTATTTCTGATTTCTGCTTTACAATCAGTTAGTATAAGAGAAAAACTGTCAACATACTTCAGCATTCTTACGTTTGACACCTGTGTATGTGTTTGTTTACAAGTTCTGTCATCCCCAGTCAGCATGGTAGAGAAGAGGTGGAGCTTATGGTTCAACTTATCTAGAGGGCAGCTTCAACCCCCTCCTTCCATGTTCCAAAGCTGCTGGCCCAAGTGAATGTGGATTTCTGTGTTGGCAAATTAATAGGCTTTGCCTATTACAGATTAGTAGACTTTGCATATTACAGGTATGTTTTTTGGGTGTACCCCCCCCCCCCCCCCCCCAATAAACCAGCCTCTTTCTCAGCCAGTTAGACAAGTGTGTACATGTGGCTTATTTGCATTCCTTTCTGCAAAATAAATTTTGGGACCTTGATGGGATATCTTTTCTTCAAGAAGGGGGTTAGAGTAAGTTGCCCATAAAAACACAGACGGTGTGTGTAGTAAGGGAACAGGGCTGGCCAGTAAGCCAACTGAACCAACCATCTCAAGCTGTAGAGGCAATTGTCTGACCATTCCCTCAGCACCTTCTAGCCATTCCCTTCAGCTGCCTGGCCTGCATTCCCTAAACTAGCTTGCTATTCTCAGGTGTGATGGAGGACTCTAATATGCAAGTGTTATTCCAGCTAATATCAGTACATGGAATGGAGGAGAATGCCATCTTGTCCTTTTCTCAAGCAACTGTATTTTGTTCCTTATTACAGCTGTTTTTTTAATATTTTCACTCTGAATTTTTATATTGTGAGAACTGGAGTCATGAGTTTATCCTTATTGTTATTTTCCTTGGCCTCTCAAGAGGAAGGATGAAGTATAAATATTTGAAATAATAAGCCATAGCAGGTCCTCTACCCCATCCCTTTACTAAGCCTGCCAGAATTCAACTGAAACAGCATTTCCTGGCTTTTATAGCATAGAAATGGAACACATTTAGAGTACAGGTTCTGAATATATCTTGTTAGCCATTATGATGCCACCAGACACTATTTATTAAGAGGAGGTCTGTGTACATGTATGTAAAAGGCAGAGGAACAATTCCAGGAAAAATGAGTGACAACCCCATCTCTACTTCTGAGTGAAACATTGGTGGTCTGATTTACCCCTCTGGCCACACTGCTAGTGTGAATTATGGATTCTGCTGGTTTCTCAATTCCCCCCCTTACCCTCATCCTGTTGCTTTCCAGACTCCCAGCTGCTTCTACTGTTGGCATGATATCCATTTTTCCTTTGTATGCTGGAACTATCCCTGTACTTATTTAGCCCACTTGCCACCAGAGTTTGAGGCTGAGTTGATTATAGGGTGGAGACACTGGGAACTGGTAATAACAGCTTGTTTATCACTCTGTCATCAAAACAACTACAGGAAGAGATATCTGGTTGGGACACCATGAAAGGAGAACTGGATTTCCTCTCACTCAGTTCTGTTCCATGTTCTATATAGCAGAGGTGAGCATTCAGTGAGGGTGAGGAACCTTTGGACCTCATTTCTCATCAGCTTCACCCAGAATGGCCAATAAAGTTGAAAGCCAAAGATTTCCTACCCTGTTTTATGAGTATACCAATTTCTATTAGAACTGGAGAAAATTCCAAAACATTTTGGTCCCTGCTCTACTGCGTGTGATAAAAATACAATAATAAACTTGAGTAATAATTTGCTTTATTTCAATAGCTCAGAATCATAGAATCATAGAATCATAAATTGTCACCTGAACTGAGCTAGCACCATCTATCTCATGGAAGAGCCCACAATGGGCAAGATCCATATAGAAACAAAATACTTAATTCCCTTCTCCCTTTTTTCATACATACTTCTGGTGGTGATCCTCTGTGACAGTTTAGCCTCTCAGCTGCAGGGAGAGAAAGGGTAAGAATGTGAAAGGAACAGTTTATCTATCTCTGTGACTACTGAATACTCCTCATAACTAGCAGAGTGTTAATGGAAATTGCCATTCCTCATTTTTTCCCTTTACAATCTGTCCTCTGTCCTCTGATTTTACTAGCTGCCAACCATGATAGCTATTTGTCAGTTACCTGGAGTGTCTTATCAACACAGTTTTCTCTCTCAGGTGTTGTGCTGCAAGGAGGATCCTTGCGCTGCCCAAGGATGAGTGGGTGGGCAGTGGAGAGCTATAACTGGGTTATCTGGTTGCCTATAGTGCTTGTCGTAACACAGAGTTTCTACAGCTAGCTAGAGGTTACTGGCCAGGAGTTTCAGAAATAGTTTACTCTAAGGAGGGTATTGTGAGCCCTCCAGATGTTGTTAAACTGAAGGTGCCAGCATTCCTCACCACTGGGTATGCTGGATAAGTCTCTTGTAAGTAGCAATTTAGCAACAACATCTAGAGAGCCACACAATTTCCACTCATGGTTTAAGCTACCACCATCTGGCAGCTGTGTGAAGTAGGGGACCTATTCCTCTTACCAAAGATGTATTAGTTTTTAGCTGTAGCCTGTATGGTTGTACAGGCCACTGATACAACAATTTCCCATACTGCCATTTCTTCTGACAATACAAATACTATATTTAGATCCACTGTTTCAATGAAGCATAATATTCTCAGACAGGAGGTGCATATTTGGAACCTTACTACTTCTCTTCCAGTCCCAGCTCCAACCTGCTTTCATGCTTCAAAAGCAATGTTGGGGGTCATCGTTTTATGGTTACTGTTTTTCCTTCTCCCTCCCTCCCCCCACTGCCACCAGAGAAAGCTACTGATGGCTCCCTGCAGAGTGAAGATTGGGCCCTCAACATGGAGATCTGCGACATCATTAATGAGACAGAAGAAGGGTGAGGAAGTACTGTTAAAAATTATGAGTAACATTCTCCATCTTCTAACATGCGCTCATTGTTTCACTTGCTTCGGCCTACCCTGCTGTTTATGAGTCTTCCAAAAATGCTTACAGCCACACCCTGTTACGGAAAAGTTATCTGCATAGGGAGGCAGTAGATGTTGTTAAAAGCCCAAGCCTGAATCCCTTGACACTTTCAGAAGATAATATTGCTAGAATATGCTGCTTGAAATCTGTTTTTATACTGTCAGTTGCCAAAGGCTCCATTAGCCATAATTTTTTGTGGGGAGAGGAAGTAAAATCAATCTGATCCTTTTTCTCTGGTTTTTGTTTATTTAAGATCTCTCTTATTCCTTTCTCACAAAAGGTTGGTTACTGGGGTGTATTCCTTTTTTATAAACTCTTCTTTTTAATCTCACATTTCCTTCTTGCCGTCTCTCTCTCTCCTTTCCTCTTCTCCCTCGGAGTTTAATATTCCCTTTATTGGGGACTGAAGACCTCAAGAATTTCAGCTGGCCCTTCAGTGTTCTGATTTTATTTATTTTCATCTGGGGCTTGGCTTTCACGTATATTTATAGTACAATAAAATTAAAGAGCGTATTGGGGAGAAAAGTATGGACTTTCCAATTTCATTTCTGCCTTGTATGGTTTCCTCATCTGTTCTGTGCCTAGATTACATGTTCTGGGCAAACTAGTGTAGACAATCAGAAATCTGAGGAATGCCAAACCATCCATGCTGGACCCTATAAATAACTGCTGGTGGGTTTGTTGGTGACCTCAATAAGGGCAAGAACAGCATGTAATTTGAGTTGGAATGCAAAGCAGTGGTTTTGTGTTGCTGCAACTGTCTCCCTATACAGAAATTGAGAGAAGTTGTCTACTACTCTTCCTTCAAACTCAGCAGCCTTGTCCTCCATTTATTATTACTGTGTCTCATCTCTGTCTTCGTAGGTTACACATCTCTTCCAAGCAGGTGGCCCACATAGCCCAGAATCATATCCTCCTCTTCCCAGAAACACTTCTTAGTATTCCTTTCTTGGCCCCAGACATTCCATCATTGCTTGTCAAGTCAATATTTTACCTGCTATAGGAGATAACTGGCATCTTGCCTTACCATCCAACATTGGACTCTATATATGCTAGCCTACAATTGGTTATCAGGGTAAAAGAAGTGCACATGATTAAATTATCTGGCCTACAAAATCATGTGTCATGATAAATGTATTAGTCTTTAAGGTGATATAAGACTCTCTGTTGATATTGAAATAAATATTATGAAGCATTTTGCATGTTGGAAAGGTCAAATTTTGTTATGGCTAGCTTTTCTATTTATGGCCAGATCCAGGCATGACAGAATTCTTAGCAAAGTGCCATCTGCTGTTCCTTGCCCACCCCCCACCCCCCCAAATACACACACACATCAGTGGGTCCTCGGTGAGCTTGTCAGGCAGCAGCAGTACTCATGATACATAGTCACCTGCCACATATGAAATCTATGGCCTCATGGCAAGGCCCCATCAGTCTCTCATTAGCCTAGCTGTGGTTCTTATCCTTTTCCCTGAAGTATATTTCATTCTGCATTTCCCCCCTCATAAACATGCTTTGGGTATCCAAGGGATTTGTATTTAAAAAAAAAGAAAAGAAAAATAAAAAAAATAATGTCCTGGATAACCTACTTCCTTATTTCCCCATCTTTCTCATCATGGCAACAGGTAGCAGGTTTACTGTTCCACTTTTAAAAATACTAGTGGAGCTCTGAAGTCAATTTGTTAGGAGGAAGGTTAAGTTTTCTTTTCCTCTGTGGGTAGACATGGTGTATTCTGCTCTATATCTGCCTAATAGCTGTCCAGTTTCTGTGTGCTGTGGACTTAAATCTTACTTCAGCCATCCAATACCATAATACCACAATTAAGATAGATTCATAAAACACAAATTTTTCTGCAAATGTTCAGCTTATCTGTGTTTTTGTTTGTTTGCCTTACTCATTGCACTTCTTGTTTTTGTTGGTACCTATGCTTCTGTCCCTAGTTGTAAGATGTCTTGAATCCCAAACTGGGCAAAAGGCAGGATATTAATAAGAATAATTCAAGCATACTGAGATGCTGAGGAGGAAGTTGCTGCTCAGTGGCTTCACTAGGGGGTGTGGACTGCACCAGGTGACACCTTAGAGGAGGAATGACACCTGGTTTGGTTGTCCTCCCGCTGGGAGCGGTGCAGTGCTGCAGTTGAGGCAGACAAGGCAACAGAGAAGGGGAGGAGAGTGAGCAAGCTACCCAAAGCAACAGGGAAGGGAGGGCAGGCATGCAGTTGCCCTCTGTCCCAGATGCCTTGGCTAGCTAGCTGGAGCAAACTAGCCAAAGCAGCAGGGAAGTGAGAGGGCATGCACTTGCCCTCCATCCTTGGCTAGCTTGCTTCCCTCTTGCTTTGGCTAGCTCCTGCCTGGTGTCCTTGGACAACCAGGGGGCTGACCACTGCCACTCCCTCCCCCCCCCCCCAGCACCAGGTGACAACAACACTAGCAACGCCACTGTTGATACTATTGGTACTGTGAAGAAGCTCACTTGGCTGAACTCACTTGGCTTGCTAGGTATTTTTGTGACCTGTGTCTGAAGAATAAATCCAACCAAGTATTATTTCCTCACAAACAGCAGCCATACCTCATGTCTATGCCACATTGTGATTGCTCCTTTAATCTTGCTTCTCTTGCTCTTAGGCCCAAAGATGCCTTCCGAGCCATAAAGAAAAGAATTGTAGGTAACAAGAACTTCCATGAAGTGATGCTGGCTTTGACAGTGAGTATGATGCCCTTTTTTTTCCAATAAGAACAAGCCATTGCTCCCTCTACACTTCCCCACTCTTTATTTCTTAGCATCTGTTGGTTTGTGATAGGTAAACAGGTAGTCATGACAGAACTGCATCAACTTCAGTAGCTAAACAAACTACTGGAATACTGAACACTTCAGTAGCAGAGACATTTGAGAAGCTATCTACTTCAGGATTAGGTCTGGAAAAGTAGTGTGATCACTGAACTGGAATGTTAAATCTTGGATTCAGTAGTGGGAAAGCAGCCAATGCTGCATCTAACATGCCATGATCTTTGGTTGAGTTGAAAGTAAGTGAAAATAACCTGCATAACAAAATATCAATTTCACTGACCAGCTTCAGTAGGCCCCTATCCTTGTGTTTGCCTCCTGAGCCTTTTGCAGTAGAAATACCAATATGCCCATTTGGACTGGATGATAAGTGTGCATTGCTAACTTTCTATTTTTATTCAAGAAAGAGGAAGGAAGGCAGTAGGGGAAGCCTAAAACACTAATATCTTGTCTGTACTTCAGGTCCTTGAAACGTGTGTCAAAAACTGTGGCCACCGTTTTCATGTACTGGTTGCCAGCCAAGATTTTGTAGAAGGTGTGCTGGTGAGAACCATCCTCCCCAAGAACAATCCTCCCACAATTGTGCATGACAAGGTGCTGACTCTTATACAGGTGAGTACAGAAAGAAACTGCACAAGGAAATACAGCTGTGGGGAGTACCTCGTTTTCCTCTGTTGGCAAATAGTTGAACAGAAAGGGGCAAAGAAATCCACTTAAACTTCAGGTACTGCAGGATGCCATTTTGTGTATTAAGATCTCAACAAATGTGTGGGTCTTCAGAGGGCTGCCAGCATAGCTCCCAGTGATGGGACTGAGAAAACAGGCTCTCTGTCTAAACCTGGGTTATGTCACTGTTGTTGTTATGTGCTATTGTTATGTGCCTTCAAGTTGACCTTCTGCTGATGACCCTATCCTAATATTTTCTTGAAAAGATTTGTTCCAAAGTGGTTTGCTGTTGCCTTCTTGAAAGGCTTTGTGTAACTTGCACAAAGTCACCTAGTAGTTTTCTTTGGGTGAGGTGGAATTCAAAACCTGGTCTCTTGGACTAGAACACTCACTATACATGTTGGCTTTCTGGGCTGTGGCACACACCCAAATTATTTTCAGGGCTGTGTACACTCCAAGGCAATTTTTTTTTAAAATAAAGGATTAAAACTGAGGGCAATCCAGATCTTTTCCCAAGGAAATCTGAATTCTTCAGCTTTTATATGCTATGCAAATTAGCTGAGCTTGCAAAATGTAAAGTCTCGCCATGTTCTACTGTGTTTGCTGTTGTGTAGTTTATTTAGATAATAATGGAGAAGGGCAGCAAATTAGAATGACACTAAAGTCTTCTCTCACTTCTGAAAATCTTATTTAGCCACCATTTTAGCTTTTCAGTTTTCAGTTGGTATAGTTTACATAAGGGCTATACATATGTCTTCAAAATAAAGCTAAGGTTTTTTGGATAATGCTTTCTCTCTGCTCTTGCAAAATCATTAAATACAGGCACTCCTTTTTCACCAAACTAAAATAAAAAAAATTGTAATGATGTGAAATAGCACTTTTTTCCCTGTCTTCCAGTCTTGGGCTGATGCTTTCCGTAGTACACCAGACCTGACAGGAGTCGTAGCTGTTTATGAGGACCTGAGAAGAAAAGGCCTGGAGTTTCCCATGACTGATCTGGATATGCTGTCACCAATCCATACGCCACAGAGGGTGAGATTAACCCATTTCCATCACAAGAGTTTGTTTAAATTCAGTGGCTACTGAAAGGGTGTTACAGAAAAGGGGAAGAGCTAGAGATAAGACTGTGTGCCCAGAGGGAAAAATATAATGAGATGCCAGTGTCTGAAATTAAGATAAATTGTAAAAAAATACAAATCTTCCCAGCATGTTCTAAATGTAGTTGTTTCATTCAAAGATAAAGTATTTTTTCTGTAGTATTTGATGTTATATTGCAAGATTTTGAATTCTTGGTAGGATTTAGACTTGCCTTGGATGTACAACACTAATTAAAATTATGACCAGCATCTGAAGGTGTCATTCTGCTAGCGCAAATAGTGTCCTCATGGAGTATATGCAAAAGGGTTAATCCAATGTTGTTTCCATTTGCAGAACTGGTTATATACCTGGGTACACACTCAGTTGCACCAGTAGTTGTGCATACAGTAGTGTGCCTAGGGACCACAAGAACAAGTGCACTCTTATTAATATAACTGGAAAAGCTGACAGAACTCTGCTAACACATTGTTTTCCTTTGCTGGAGTTACATTGGATTTAGGTCAATGTTATTATGTATTGGCTTCTTTTTTAAAATTCCAATCCAAACTGATATTACTTAAGAAAAATTGATAAGCTCTTTGCAGAAGGCTTTATTGGTGTTAATATGGAGAAGGGAAAGTGCTTGTGTTAGCAAATCAATATGAATTAAAGGATCTCTTTAAAAGCACTGAGGGTATGTTCAGAATACATGAAAAGGATTGTGTACTGCATGTTGAATTTATTACTAAGAGGAACAGAAAGGAAGCAAAAAATGTTGGATAAGGGCAACATTAGATAAGAGAAAGAGAATCTAGATAGAATACTGCTGGGTGGAATCTTGGGTTGGAATAAGTACGGATTTCCTTTGCCTTTTATACCTGTACTGAAATCACTTTTTCTCATTCTGTGGACTCCTCTCTTAGACTGTTTATACCCCAGAATCCTCATCAGGTGTGAATTCACCACCAGCAGAATCCCCTCAAGTAATAGAGTCTATCCTGCATCCTGTATCCTTACCAGGCACTCCAGGAATTGCAACTGATGCTCCCATCGCACCTACACCAGATCAGGTAAGAACAGTATGCACTTAGTAGTTACTTTGCAACATACTTTGCCTGAAACTTTCTATAATCACTGAATTGCATATATAATTGGGACTGTCCTGTTGATGGCAACACCAGTTCTTCCCAAATGACAAGTTCCAGAGTTGCCCCAATACCCATCCCATCCCACCCCAAGTGTCTTCAGGGCCAGAGATCCCATTTGCCTCAAACTGCTGAGACCTAAAAGTGGTCATGGAGGTTGGGGAATTCTGGGAGCTCTAGTACAAAAATTATTTTTCAAGCTCTAAGTGGGGGAAGTGCCTTGGTTTGTTCTACCTCTGCAGCAAGTGTGCTTTCTGATGATATGTTGGTACAAAGACCAGTCAACACACTGGTATCTGCTGAATCTGCAGTGAAAAGAAAGAGAGATACTAGTGACTCTCTTAATGTCAGAGCATCAGTAAGCCCATATATCTGCCTTCTCCCCAACCAGCCATGAGATCAACTCTGGGGGAGTATATCAGACAATGCCGTCACTTTTGCTTGACTTCAGAGCAACCTCTACCAGAGGGGCTCTGCTAGTGAGGGGCTGGCAGCAACCAGGGTGAAGCGCTCTATTGCCAGAAATTGAAGTGAAAGAGATGAATACTTTGCGTCCTGTGGGTTTGTATGTGTGAATGTGCATCACAATACATAAAAAACAGATTTTTTTAAAAAAAATCAATAGATAGTCGAGGAAAAAGAGACATGTAGATTTCCCTTCTTTACTCATGATCACTCACTTGGACTAGATAGGGGGAAGAGGACTGTATGGGGGAGGCAGCTAATTAGAGTGCAAGCTAGCCAGTTTGACAGATAAAGATTAAGGCTGTTGGTTAATAGGTTTTGACATGCTGGGAAGAAAAGAAAGTGCATCCCTTTTGAACTGATTTGAATTTGAGCACAGGAAATGTGTGGAAATCAGTACAACATGAAAGTAGTTTATTCTGAGTATTTGTGGCACTGCAGTCACTTTGGTCACTGCAGACCAGGAGAATGCAAGGTGAAGCTGAATTTTTTTCATCAGTATAGACAGTCCCTAGGACTAGGGAGTACTGGGTTTAAATGTTTACTCAGCTATGAAACTCATTTGACCAAATTTCCAGTTGCCCATTCAGGTATGTAGACTAAACTTGTCTCATTTCATTTTATTTATTGTATATGATTTGACTCTAAAATGCAGTGGTCTCTGCTGGGTTCTTCCACTGTGGAGGAAGCTAGCAAGGAGCTTGAACATTAGATCAGGAGACAGGACATATTTCAAATGATATTGCTAATTTAGAAGCCGATAAGATGAGAAAGCGGAATCCCAGAAATCCCCAATCAGCCCAAAGACTGTAAAGAGAAGGACACTAGTGAGTATGTGCTTTGCCCATACAGTGGTCCCTCCACATTCACTGGGGTTAGGAATAAAAGACTCCCATAAATGTGGTGAAACTACAAATAAAAAAAACACCAGTATTCTTTTTACCAGAAAGAACACCTATCTAGGAATCTCCAGGTCCTCCAGTGCAACTCCATGATCAATATCTGCCCAAAGCTGACAATAAAATAATGCAGAAGGACCTACAAATGCCAAGAGAAGTGTTTTGTCTAGGAACTTGAGGGTTCTCTAATACAACTCATATGGTCAACTTCTGGCAGTTGCGCTGGAGGACCTAAAGATTCCTAGAGAGGACATAGCAATCAAAACTGCAAATAATCAAATCTGCAAAAGTCAAAGCCGCAAATGTAGAGGACTAACTGTATAAGATTTTAGAGTTAATATCCCCATGCCTCCAGTTAAAGAATTATATGCAGCAGAATGGGGAAAGGAATGTATCTGAAATCCTGGCAAAAGTAGACTATCCTGAGCTAGATGGATCAATGGTCTCACAATATGTAAACCTTTCTTTGTTAATGGGAAGCCCACTGGAACCTCATGCCTGTATTTCTGCTTTCAGATTGGGAAACTACGCAGTGAGCTAGAAGTAGTGAATGGAAATGTGAAAGTGATGTCTGAGATGCTAACTGAGCTCGTGCCAGGACAAGCTGAACCTTCTGACCTTGAACTGCTCCAGGTAAGAAGTAGCTGGAACAGGACACTTCTGTTTTCTCTGTGAGTAGGGGCTTAATTTGATTCAGCACAATAACAATAGAGTTGGATTATTTTACCCAACAAAATGCAAGTTGTCATATCCACATCCTGACTAATAGGCATGGATTTTTAGCTCCAGCTACTTATTAGCTTTCACTTCTTAACAATTTACTTAATCTGGGTCTCACAATGTACATTCTCTTACCATGGGTAGGAACTGAACCGGACGTGTAAAGCAATGCAGCAGCGTGTGTTGGAACTGATTCCCCGTATCCTCAATGAACAGCTAACAGAGGAGCTGCTCATTGTCAATGACAATCTCAACAACATTTTCCTACGCCATGAACGGTATTCCTAAATCCTTTCCCCCTTCCCCTGCTCTTTCCTTCTCATTCTCCCTAGGAGAGTAGCCTACCACGTTCCTCTGAAGTTCATCTTTCTTTTTCTCATAGGTTTGAAAGACTTCAGTCTGGACAGCCTGCTAAAGTAGGTTATGCATTTCTTTCTTTTGAAGCTTGCTAACAACATTTTGTTGTTCCTGTTGATTATTTAGAATATGTTAGAATGGTCAGATGCTATAAGAAATACTTGGAGTGGTGGATCCATATATTTGGTAGTGCACAAGTAAAGGGTCATTCCGTTACATGAGAGGAGAAGAAGATGCAATCTGTAGGTTACATGCAGTCCCCAACACCTCAGCTGTCCCCCAATTTCGGAGAGGGTGCAGTTTTGGGGCCAGAATATGTCCTACTGTCAACACCCTTCCCATCTATTTACAATACCCCTAGAGGGGAACAAACATATTTCTCAGCCCTCTTCCAGCCAGAATGGTTTTTGCATCATCATTTGGGCCAGGAAATGGCAGTGGAAAAAAACAAAGTATATCTGGGCACCTTTGGGAAGGTGCAGCCCACAGAAAGGCTTGGTTAGTTGGGAAATAGCTCATTCTCAGCTAACCCAGTTAAATAATTTAGTTGTCAGGGTAGGTCACATATTTTGGTCAGTAATGGTACACTGAGGACACCTTAACTTAAGATGCACTTGATCTAAGACTGTTTGTTCCCTACATGACAAACCTAAGTCTTCTGGCTTCTCACACTTTGTATGTTTAGCAAAAATAGTGATATTAAGGACTGCAACCATTTCTACAATTATTAAACCTGTCTGCAACTCTGTATATGAGGGTTTACTATCAAATGTATTGGTTGGACACACACAGTATTGTTGCTGAAGTCAATCTGAAGGCCAGAGGAAATTATTGTGTTGTAACTCCATTGACTTTACAGTGCAAGTGTGGGCACATGTAGAAGGCTAAGAAGCTGCATTAGCCCCATCCCCACCCTGGAGACCTAGGAAAGCTGCAAACACTCATTGCACCTACTCCAATAAGTACCTTTTTAAAACAACAGGAAGTGAGCAAAAATCACTTTTAGTTCACTTTAAGTTATTTGTGTTATTTGGGTTTCAAATAAGGCCTTTTGTGGGCATAATTTGGCCTAGGAGGTCCCCAGAAATGGTGTTAGTGCCCCCTGTACCCTTAGAGGATATTTTGGGGGAAAACATTTTGACCTATTGAGCATCCAAGAAGCCTCTAAATGTGGAGCAAATGCCCTCCACATCTGTTAGAAATTATTTCAGAGCATTTGGAGGGGGGAGAACCACTGGGGGGGGAGATATGGCCCACAGACCACACTTTTGCCTACCTCTGATATATTGGGACTTGTTTGTTAAACTTGCATGTCCCACTGATTTTAGTGTCACTGCAGGCAAAATGTCTACTTTTTAACTTTTCATGTAATGCTTTTGAACTGCTAGTTAATACGGAGGAACCACAAAAATATTAATAAAATGAATGGTACTTGCCTATATAACCAAGTGTACTTGCAGTGTCTTTTGCACTATGGCCTTTGCATTTGTACATATATCGTACATATACCACATATTTTCCAGGCTTTTGAGTGATGGGCAATGTTTTACAAATCCCAAAATATTAAAATACTCAGTGGAAGCATGCTTGGCTATACTGCCACAGTCATTGAAAACAGGAAGTAAACATTCTCTTTAAATTAGGAAAACACTGCCGAAAATACCAGCAATTTAATTAACATGGGATCCAGTGCTGCACCAGCCGAAAAAGAGCCAGAAGCAACCAACACACTCTCATCTCAGCTTGCAGGAATGAGTGAGTAACCTAACTGTGACCCTGTGCTGTGTAGTTCTTGACTCCTTAATGCTTTGATTCTGACCACCACCATATCTGTCTCCAGACTCTATATCTTTCCTTATATTTTCTTGCTTTAAAAAAAAAATCCTCCAAAATTGTATTACTATACAGTAGTAGAATCAGTTGTGTAGAGCCAGCAAATACATGTGAATTGCTGAATATCCTTATATATTGATTGCAAAATAAGTCTGTGTTGTGCTCTTTGTGTGTGTGCGCGTGCGTTCGTCTATGTGCTTGTTGGCACAGCTGCTTATATCATTATCCTAATCCTCACCTAAGAGATGAGGCTAAGAGAACTCCTGCTGTTCACAAACTTTCAGAACAGTCTCATGCTATCATCTTAATGTATGTGGGCTGGCAGAGGAATTTGGCACTTTTTTATTGTACATGCCAACAAAGAATTCTCACTTTGAGTTCCTTCAAATAAGCATTTATTCAGATGTTCCCCTATACAGTGCGCTCTTCGTGTACGCAGGCGATCCATTCAGAAACACACACACCCCACATAAGGGAAATACCGCTTATGCTCGAACCCCCTTGAAAACAATGGGGCTCGTGCTCGCAGTGAGACGTGTAAGCTGAAAGCCACGTATGGTGCACTTGCGTATGATGCAGGCACACTGTATGTGTGTTATATATGGTCAATAAACAAATAATGTGTACTTGCCCTGATTTTGTTTGTTATAGCCATTGTATTTCATGTACTCTTTTTGGTACAGTCCCCCCCCCCCCCCAAATGTGTTAGAAATCACTTTGTTTCTGTTTTATGCCTTGCAGATCTCGGTTCAGGTAGTGTCAGTGCTGGCCTGCAATCTCTTAACAATTCTGGCAAACTGGAAGAAGAGTTTGACATGTTCGCACTAACTCGTGGCAGCTCCTTAGCTGAGCAACGCAAAGAGTGAGTAGAAGCATGTCTATAATTATATATATGAAGACTGAGAAGGGTCTAGATTGGCTCAGGTAACAGTGCTGTGTAGCATGCTTCAGGTAAAGCAGAAATTCCTAAACAGCTGAGTTCCAGCTAAAGTAATTGAATTTTAACCCTTTGAGGTTTCTACTTCCAACGAAGGTAAAACTTTCTCATTTGGGCCATTGCTGGCAGGTTTTGCCTATACAGCACCTTAAACGTTTTTTCTATATGTAACAGTATGGAGGCTTATTGAGAAATTCAATGTTCTCTACCTAAAGAAGGCTCTAGTAGCCTCCTCAGGACAGGGACAGCTTGGATCTCAAAGGGAGTTACTTTTCTTTTGCTAATGGAGTTGAAATTTATTACCTTTTTTGTTTTGTTTTTTACTACTCTTTGTTTCTCAGTCCCCACATGGCCAACACAGGTGAGTAGTCTCTGGGTGCATTGATATCCCAGATGATCTTAACTGACAACTGAAGTAACATCTTAAGACAAAATGAAGTAACATATTAAGACAAAAATGTCACTCTGATGTTGTCATTTTTTTTCCTTCTCTTGTGTAATTTTTAACACCTTGTCTAATGAAAAAGCCAGTGGAGCTTTGAAAGCTCATGTGAGATATTTTGTGCTTTTTAGTTGATCCAATAAAGGCATCACTGTTCTGTGGATTTGGGACTTTATTGTATTTTGCTGCATGGCCAACATGGCTATCCCTGAATATGTTTTCCAGAGATGAATGGTTTCCACTTCCTGTGTATTTTTACCAGAATTTTATTTTTCAAATTGTTTTGATTCAGCTTGCTTGTATCCGGTTTGTCTGGGTACAGAAAAAACCCACATGTGTATCATTGCTCTTCTACTGCCTTCTATTTGCCTTCTGCAAAACTGATTGAAATGCAACAGCTGTTCAGGCCACTTTTGATTTCCCAGGTTGGGATCTTCTTTAGTGCTGGAATTCTAGACTTCAGGAACAGACTGACTGTTTTCTAACCCCATACAGAGACTGAGCTTTTTGAAGACATGGCTTTGTTATTGTTCATTTCCCTCACACACACACACACACACACACACACATGCATGCTTACACGTGTGTGTGTTTGTGTGTGTGTGTTTATATACAGATGGTATCTGTGAGTCTTCATTAGCACATACTTTGTTCTCCACTACTTATTTTCCTTGGCTTGTTCTCAGTCTCTAATGGCCTTCAGGAATTGTAGCAGCAGTGAGATGGATAGTTTATTTTTAATAGCATGGTCCAAATGGAGTGCAGCACTGTGTGCAAGTGCCCTAGAGAATGTTGGGTATTCTAAATGTAACCCCCAATGCAAAATAATGTTCAACTAGTAATCCCTTCTGGTGGATGGATGGGATGGCCCTTCTGAGCCATCTTCCAATTCTGTTTCTTATGTTTTTCATGCTGGTAACCTGGAAATGGAGGTGCGCCTGTCATGCCATAACTAGAAAGCATTGCAGTTTTTCACTGTGGCAAGCCAGAATGGAATTTCCAAGATTTGAGAAGTGTACTATTTCCTTTTGAAAGCATATCTAATAAACACAAAAAGCTGCCATGCCTGTTTGGATATAGCTATTTATTTTTGGCTGGCAAGGATTTTTCCTACAAGGAAAGAGCTTGCTTCACCATGCACTATGTAGTGTTGTTTACTTCTTAGGTCATATGCCTTGTTTGCGCCTGCTCTTCCAGTGACAGTAATTTTAGATGTTATGAAAATTGCTAGACAGGCTAAGAGCACAAGCTGTGGGCCTCAATATAAGGATGGGCCAAAAGATTTGAGAGCCAAAACTATTCCCACTCCCTTACAACAACAGCTGTTATTGTAATTATTGTTATTAAATTTTTTATATCTTGCCTTACTACACAAAAATGATAAAATCAGCTTGATCAAAGTAAAATAATTGTACTTAACGTTCATAAAACATTCCTTCAGTGATCTCAAGGTGGTGTACATGGATCTCCTCCACCCTCTTTATTCTCACAAAAAACGATGAAACAGGTCAAACAAAGAGTGAATAATCAAAGTCATCTAGTGAATTTCATGGTTCATTGGCTAGATTCGTTTCCATGCCCCAGTCTACTGTCCAACTATTGACAGTAGCACTGCCGTTTGTGGTGGCTACAGTTGTTGCTTTAAAAAGCCCCTGTGCATCATGATGCATCCTGCATTATGCCATAGAATCACACACAGAGGATGATTGGAGTTGTAGAAGGTGGCTGCCAGGAAGGAGGGATCTGTCCCTTTCCTCTCAGAAACTCTCCCCATCATGACATAGTATTATACAGAACATCTTCTCTGAGGAAAAGTAGTGGCTGGTGGCTACTGAAGGGGGCACAGTGGATGCTGCCTAAGTTTCTTCCCACCCCGTCCCGCTCCCAATACATACACAAATTTTCTCATGCCTGTCCCCTGAAAAACTGCCTTTTGGTTAAGATCAAGTATAGTAAAAATTGCCAAATATACACATACCTCCTTCAAATAGAGCGGGAAAGATGAGAAGCCTCTTCCAGCTCATTCTACTAGGAAGTTGATTCTAAATCTTAAACATAAAAAATACTGACCTAGCTAGCAGGAGAGCTGTTTTAAAAATTACTATGAGAAGTATGGAAATCAAATGCAAAGCACTGCTAGTCTGTAGAAGAGCTTGTTTTGACCTTTTACTTGGCTAATTTTCTGGTTCCTCTCAACTCCATGGTCTGACTTTAGTTCACCCCTGTTGATGCTAGAAACAGATATTTGTTATGGGTGATGTACAGTTCTGTTTGAGCATAAAACCCACACACACACCCAGACACTTAGCAAACTAGGCTAGGTGCCAGTATGCTTCTAGATGTCATTGGCACAGTTCTCAATGCTGCTAAAGGCTTTATAACGCTTGACTCAGAGACAGCTTTCTCAAAGAGCCTGGCTGATTCACTCTCTGAAAGAAGTCTGGATGCTGAGTACACATACCAGGGTATGAAGAGTGATCTCAGCAAGTTGTTCACTGTAAGCCTGGGCATGGAATAGAGTAGATGTGTGTAGAAAAATAGCCAGAAGCTGCTGATCTGGGGCTGAAGCTCAACCTCCGGACATACACTCTGGTCATTCTCTCCCACTCTGAAAGCTACAGAGGAACTGGGTGGCATATCTTCTTCAACACAACCTGATCCTTCTGTGACCGAGGTGGGTGTAGTGTGATCTTTCCACTAAAGAAGCACCTTCTATTTTTTCCTCGTTCTCTCACTGGACTAACTGCCTTCTACTTCAGCTTTTTGCCAACTTGGAACAGCCTGTTCTGCAGCCCCCAAACACACTGGTCTGCCTTTCTTTTTCCTAAGCTTTGCTGCCTGAACAAGACCTCCTTTGTGGGCAACCACAAGATCTGGACTTGCCTGTCTTCCCAGAACCCCATGAACGTCTGCGTGCAGAATTTCTGGCAACAGCTCAAACCCTTTCTCCCATTCTGCCTCATCAGTGGCATGGTGGTAGCACTCTTCTTCATCATTGATGCCATCGTGCACAGCGGGCCCTTCACTGACAAGCACTTCTTTGAAAAGTTTGAACAAAGGTGGCCCAATCCCCTGGCTCTGAGAGGGAACAGTTCCCAGTGACCATGGGAGGGGCAGAGACGTGGCCTGGGGGAACTCACTGCTGGCACATCGTCGCCCCAGGGAATTTTGGCCTACCTGCGTAAGCAATAATCTGCATTAGTGAGAGGGTGAGGGCAAAGGGTGTAGTGGTGTGCATTCTAAAGCAAGGCATGGAGCAATTGGTGATTGTGGGTTGCAAGCATGTAACAGTGTTTCTCTGAGTTTATATTTGGTTGCAAAAGTACTTCTGTATTTAATCAGGACAATTATCTTTGTCCTAGGCCAACTTTAATTCATATAAGTTTCTCCTGAGTCGAAGAAATGTGAATGTTTACAGAATGCATATTAGCATCGACTGCTTAAGTAGAATGGAACAAAGATAAATGGTGGGGCTATGTATATGAGATAGTTTTTCAGCAGGAATATAGCACTGAATGCAACTGTATAAGAATCATAGCTTCTACTTTTTAATTAAAAAAAAAACACTGCCTTCAAAGCAGTGTTAAATCAATGGGCAGTGCTTCCCTAAATTCACAAAGTCTCTTTCTCCCATTTTTAGTTTGGTCCTATTGTCCACTTGAGCATGTGTATGTTGACACATCCCCCTAAAGATTTCAATATTTATGTTTCCAGCTTTAGACAGGATGCAAGCTACTATAATCTTCAAGAGACACTCTGCTTGGTTGTGTTCTCTTTAATCTGGTTCCATCTTTCAGGGTGAAGTATGAAGATCCTCTAGCCACAAAAGGACTAGCTGGAGCCTTGGATGCCAGACAGCAAAATACAGGCGCGGTGAGTAGCAATCTGTAAAGGAGTTCCATGCGACCCAACTGTAACAAAGCACCCAAGGCATTACTTGTAGATCCATAGAGATCACCTTTTCTGAGTCTTGTGCCTGCCACTTGAATTAGACTGCTATTAACCTCAGCAAGCATGGTCATTGGCTGGGGATGGTGGGAATCGTGGACCAGATTGGGAAAGGCTAATGCTGATCATTACTTAGCCAGTTCAAAAACAAAAAACAAACAGCTTCATTTATATACCGCTTCATACCCTTAAGGAGTGTCTAAGCGGTTTACAATTGTAAGCTATTTGCCCCCCAACAATCTGGGTACTCATTTTAGTGACCTCGGAAGGATGCAAGCCTGAGTCAAGCTTCAGCCCTTTGCTGATCTTGAACTCGCCACCTTATGGTTTTGAGTGAGTGGCTGCAGTACAGGCATTTAACCACTGCGCCACCAGAGCTAATGTGAAGTTGAAGGCTTTCATGGCCAGCATCCATAGTTTTTTGTGGGTTTTTCGCGCTATGAGGCTGTGTTCGAGAAGAGTTTATTCCTGATGTTTTGCTAGCAGCTGTAGCTGGCTGGCAAAATGTCAGGAATAAACTCTTCTAGAACATTACGGCCTCATAGTCCAAAAAAAAAAAAAAAACACAAAAAAACCCACTATCATCAGAGCTACTTTAGATGTCAGTTGTATAGCTTCTTGTATTTAAACATGTACTTAATATCTAAACCAGGACATTTACATCTCCCCAGTATTTTGCTTTGCAGTGAGTTTCTACGTCCCCATAGTGCAAGAGATGCCACCTAATTCCACATAATTGTTCACAAGGCAGTTCAGCAAAACAGAAGACAGTAATTATCTGTACATTAATGTTTCAGAGAGCTCATTAAGAATTCAGTACATAAGGAGAAGTAGAGTAACTTTTAAAACCTATTCTCAGCAAGTACAGAAGCGTAAAACACTTGAAGGCTAGTCATAGTAATAGCTCAGTTCAAGAATGTCTTTGAATTATACTGCACATTAGTAAACAAACAATACCTTAACAGCTATTTTAAACGTATAGGAAATAAAACCTTAAAAGACAACAGCCAAATGATGGCCAACAAATTACAAAATACAATGCAATATTAAAGTAACTCTTCAAGTCCCCCCCCCCAGGAAACCATTATTCTTTTCAGTGGATCCTTCCAGAGACTATAGACAGTTGTTTCATTGTTAAATATATCATCATCTTTCAGTTCAGCAGGCTTTATGATGCTGCAAGCACCAGCAAGAGTTTATCTAAATTGTAACTTTGATTTGAAGGAGAGCAGGCTACCCTTACTCAAGACACAGAAGAAAGAACTGGTTCTGTGTCCCATACCTTTATGTCTCTAGAGGCAGTGCAACCCACTCCTTTGTGGTCTCTAGCCCCAAGCTCAGTTTGGAATTCTCTCACATTACAGGAAAAAGGGAAATGTCTACCGTCTTTTATTTGTAGAGGAGGGCTGGTCTTTCTAGGTTAATGAACATGGAATTTGCTTGCCTGCCTTCCATTCTGCCCCACACCTTCCATTTTTCAAGGCCAACTGTTTCTTAATTAGCTGGAGCCAGATACGTCCACTGATGAAGCCCCTATTGCAAACTGGATGGAGCGTCAAGGAATGGTGAGAATGTGTTTCTGTCAAGGAAAAGGAAAGTCAAAAGGCTGCTAAGCAAGGGTGTGGAGCTGACGGAACAGTGTATGGGGACAAACACCAGACAAAGTCATATAACTGGGCTATGAAAACCATTCCAATAAGGTCAGTGGGTGGGAGAAATGTTAGTACAGTGAAAACAGTCTAGGAAGTATATTTAAGACTTCCGTTCCAGTTTACTGTAGGATTGCATCTTTTGGCCCACTAGATGATGTTGGACTTCCATGTTCCATCAAACACAGTCAGGATAGCCAGCAGGGTATGATGCAAGATCCACTCCAGCAACATTTGGAAGGGCAAAATTTGCCCACTCTTTGTTTGCCTAATGTGATAAAAAATGGTCCCTCAATAGAACACATCTTCAAACAATACTAGCATTGTACCACTGTCTATACAAGCAACACTGGGGTGCACTAGAGAATATAGTTGCTTTTCCAAACAAGGAAGATCACCAGTGGGGTGAAGGAGGGTCAACAAGTGGCCACCTTTTAAGTTTCCACACCCCACAAAGGGTTTAACTTTTTAATACCACAAATTTTCCCAATTTTTTTTCACTAAAAATTTCCCTCAAGACACACACTCCCATGGAGAGTGGTGGAGTCTCCTTCCTTGGAGGTCTTTAAACAGAGGCTGGATGGGCATCTGTCGGGTATGCTTTGATTGGGAGTTACTGCATGGCAGGGGGTTGGACTGGATGGCCCTTGTGGTCTCTTCCAACTCTGTGATTCTATGATGATTCTATGATTCTATGATTCTATGATTCTATGACTCTCCACAACTTGCAATAAATACTACCTTGGCCTGACTGTATCCTAGCAACATGAGTAGCACCAGGCTGCCTGTCCTTCTGAGGTTCCCAGTGTAATAAATATAATAGAATCAGTTGAGGAAATTGTTTGACACCCACATAAACTTACAGTTTGAGATGCCTTGTCTAAGGTACCCCCACACATTGTTCCAGCTGACTTGTGTAAATAAGCTTCTCTCCCTTCTGTTCAAGAAAGCTCTTCTGAGAGATAAAGAGAATTTTGGCATAATCCTAAATTATCCCTCTCCTCTCCAAAATTCACTGCAGTCATGATAAGCGGTCTGATAAGGAAAGAGAAAGAAGAGCTTTCCCTTGACAGAGGAAAGTGAGAGTGATCTAGGTGTAGCTCTGGATACTCACTTTGAAGAACCTTTCTTTTCTTGGGCAAGATGAATCCTGATGCTTTGGGTTGCTCTTTTTCTTTCCACCACTGTGGCAGCAAAGGATCTGCAAATTTAACTGCACTGAGTGTCAAGTGCTGCTTTGCTTTGTAGTTCTGTTTAAGGTGATCTGTGGGAACAGTTGGTGGTCCTTCTTCATTTCACTTATTTTTGAAATTTCCTATTGCATTCAAAGGTCTTTGGATTTGGACCGGCTTCTTTTGCATTAAACAAGGGGTTGTGAGAGGTATTTCTCCACTGGTCACTTTTGTTGCAAAAGGGAAAGATCTCACATTTGAAAATGCTTGTGGTGGAGATAAATTTCACTTTTTCAAACTCAAGTGCTTGGCTTTGCAAAGGGACCAGTTTTGAAAAGGTTGGGAATGAGCGTTTCTTCACGTTCCTTCATTTTCTTGGCATTAGAGTACAGCATGCATCTGTTTCAGAGATCAAATATCTTAGGGTTAGCAGAGTTGTTACCTAAGGCACCAGTGTGTGTGATTACCCAGAAAACAACATGAAATGAGAGAATGGATGAAGAAGCCCTTAAAAAGCTGACATGTCAGTGCAATAGCACAGAGAAAGTATAAAATGTTATTGACATCAGGGAATAAAGGCAAGGTGTAGCACACATAGTCACTTCATATCATTGGAGTCATTGGAATGTGGTTCAACATGTGTAAATTCTACTTCATTAAAAAATGTTTCTCCTCTTTCTTTGGGAAAGGAGAACTTTTGCAGAATATGGTAGTATGTCCTGAAGTGTCCACAAACATTTAAAAAGTATATGCTTCGGGCATCTCATGATTTTTACACCATTGTCATGATTTGCTATCTGATATTCATTACACCTTGTGATAGGCAGTTTGTTGCAGTTCTCAGAAACTTAATGGTGCATGAAAATTGCTCTTCACTGCACAAAAATCAAACTATTGCATACCTATAATCTACATGATCCTTTCTCCTCCTCCACTATGTTACTGGAATCTAACATCAGTGGACACCTTCTAGTGTACTATCTATACCTACTGTTGATTATAAAGATCAATAGCTTTGCATCTTTCAGGTTCACGTTAAAAAAAATTTCCACTTAATTGATAGCAGCTTTTAATATCCTGTCCATGTAATTTTGGAAAACATGTAAAGGAAGGTAGAGAATATTCAGGGTCAGCTCTTTGGAACGCAAGTCCAAGACAGAGAAGTGAATCTAATAATTATTCTTAATTGACAGTAGCATCATTTAAGATTTGAACTTGTTAAAATTACTTTTTTGGACTAAAATACCTAGAATACCCCAGTCATCATAGCCAGTGGTTGTGCTGGCTACAGAGTTGTTGAAATTGTTCCCAAAAATCATTGCCAGATTATGCTTAAAAAGAAAACTGTTCTAAGGATGGGCCCTCAGTGATAAATGGATGATACAGAAAATAGAGTATTTTTGCAGGGATGGATTTAATTCATGCTTTTCCCTGTCATTCTCTGCCTTGTCCCTTTCTCCTTCCTTGTCAGATTCCAGTCACCCAGGCTGCCCTCATGGAGGATATTGAGCAGTGGATCTCCACTGATGTGGTAAGTAGTAGAGTTGAAGCAGGATCAGTTAAGAGTTCAACTGTGTCCTTTTTATCAGGTACCTTGAAGAAAGAACCATAGCTTAGCAGCAGAGCACATGGTTTTTGCCTGTGGAATGTCCAGGTTCATTCTGTGGCATCTCTCAATTAAACTAAGAAATACACCTGTCTGAAACCCTGGAAAGCTATTCCCAGTTTATGTATTCCAGGGTGAAAATCTTGGGATCTGTGGGCAACATGTGATCCTAGGGGCATTTTGCAGCCATCTGGGGTTTAGAGCCAGCATGGTGTAGTGGTTTGAGCTTTGGACTATGACTCTGGAGAACAAGGATCAGTTCTCTACTCAGCCATGGAAACCCACTGGGTGATATTAGGGGACATGCACACTCTGCCCCAGATAGGGTCGCCATAGGGTCATCATCAATCAGAAATTACTTGAAGGGCACATCAACAAGGTTGTGCCAACCCAGTAGAAGATTTGCTTTTTTAAAAGTCCAACAGCCCCTATCCACCAAATCAGCTTCTTAAAACCTGCAACTGGAAAATCACTATCAGTTGTGATTTTCAGCCAGTTTTCTGACAAAATATTGTGTAGTGCAGCCTGCTGCAAACATGAATATTGCCCTCGAAACCTGCCAGGTCTGCTCGCCATACTGAGTTACATGGATCATAGTCTTTCTATGAGAAAAATTTCCTTTATTGGTGCCCTTCATCATTCTCATTACTTACTAGTTATGTAAACGTAAGTTCTTTGCATTGTTTTCCTTTACTTTCTCCTTTAGATCATTTGTTACATGTCCCTAAGTTTTACCCTCGACTTATCCATGGGTCATATCAAAATCCATACTTTTGGCCACCAAACCTGCCCTCAACTTATACTTGTGTGTATAAGGTTATAACTGATTGCACAACTATATTATCTGAGATGGGTCATCTCCCCCCCACCCAAACACAAAGACAGGTTTACATCAGCACAAATTTCTCATGTGATCTGAGTCTTCTCTCATTGCCTGTCTGATTTCTCACAGACAAAAGGCAGCCAAAACATAGCCTAAGCTGCTTGCTGAAGACAATTGGTTGTGTGAATCATCGTTATCAGTTATTGGCTAAAATGTTAGCCTTTCTCTCTTCCCTTGAATGTGTCTCTTCTAATGATGATGAAATTTCTCTGCATTTCATCCTTTCTTGGGGCCATGGTGCAAGTAAAATTATCATCTGAGCATAGTTTTTGGTAGCCATATCCTAACCTGTTTCCTCCTTGAAATTCTACCTCACTTCTACTGATATGGAAACTTATACCAGATCCCTGACTTAGTCAGAATACACATCTCTGTCCATATAATTAAGCCTTCTGAACTTCTTTTTGAAATTCCATGATTCCTGTACTGCCCTTTTTTCTCTCTTCTTAGGAAAATGAGACAGTGGATCCAAAGGGTGTCACCAGTGAAGGTAAATTGTTTTCAAACAATTCTGTCTACCCTGAAGGTCTAGTCTCTCATTTGTTCATTTGGACATAGGATGTTTTCCATCTACCATGCCATATCTGCAGATGTATAAAAACATCCTGTATGAATGAGGAATGCATGGAAATGGTTTCTGCAATTTTCAGTTTTTCATAAGATGGTTATCAAACCACACCTTTGTTCCCCTGTCTGCATGTGCAGAAATGCTGTTTATGATATTTATTCTCCACTAATGATATGAACTATAAATTTGCCAAAGTATCTGAAACTAATGTGACCCTTTAGTGTGCTGCAAAATACCAAGTACTCTTTAGGTTCTTTGGGCTCTAATTAGATTCCCCCATATCTCCTACTGTTCTTTATGTTCTCTCTTACCAGAGTTTGACAAGTTCCTGGAAGAGCGAGCAAAGGTGGCTGACCGGCTACCCACACTTCCCAGTCCCTCTGCTGGGGTTCCTCCCCCTTCCACCAACTCTGGGCCTCACCGAAAGAAGGACAAAGAAGAAGATGCCATGTTTGCTTTATGAGTCCTATTGTGAACTGGTGTGCTGTGGTTGCGAGAGGATCTGTGTGCTGCACTACACTCCCCCTTCTTGGATAAGGGGGCGAAAAGCAAGAGAGCAATGGTTAGGGGAAGAGAACTTTCCTCTTTCCTCACTCCCTGTCTCTTTTTTCTAAGCTGCTTTGGGATTAGATTAATCATTGCTGCATTGGGGGAACATGAGAGAAATGAGTGCTGGAAAGGGGTTACAAAGCTGCCAAAAGTATTGCCAGATGAGTTTGATGGATGTGGCATTTCTCCTGTGTGGTTTAGACAAACCAAATTTATTCCGTTTTTCCTTTTCCAATGAAGAAACTGTAAAAGCCATGCCAAAAATTGGTAGTGGGATTTGTAGTTTCTTACCAGTCTCACAAATGACTGCACTGAATTTTAAACACTGTGCACCTCTCTTCGCCTACAGCTTTCCACACTGTGTCCTCCCCTAACAGAAACAGGAATTATGGATGCAATTTGCAGTGGCAGGAGGGTGAAGTTGGGAGTAAAGCAGTAATATCGGGCAGGCCACTCTAACATCCTTTCCTGTTGTGCAGGCTTTTCTTTAAGAATCTTGCCTGCAGGCCATGCAAGTAGCCAATCCAGGTACCAGTCATCTGGAGCACAGAGAAAAGGGGTGTTAGGCGGTACAAAATCCTTCTAAGACTGGATTCTTCCTATTCTTCAAAGCTTGAAGCATCCCAGAGACAAGATTCTCTCTTCAAAAAGAATTCATAATATTCATTAATCATGATTTCTGTGTCCCCACCATAGCTTTTGCCCTTAAATCTCCACCCAGTGAACCCTCTTCCTTTACAGTGTAGGCTGAATTCTTTGTGCATTAGCAGAGAAACCTGAGGAAGTGGCATTAATCTGTTAAAGATTAGTGGGCAAGGTAATGGTTGGAGTGAAATGCTGAATTATTCCATGTAACTGGGAGACCTGTCTTTTATATTCCATATTAAAAACAACAACAATAAAAACTTTGACTTCAGAAGAGGGTGTGTGTTTTTATGAAGTTTGGATTCTACTTGATAAAATGAAATACAATCTGGTGAGGTGAGAAACAGTAAGAGGCAACCAGGCTTCGGAATGAAGGGCTCTTAGGAGCATGTGGGAGAACACAAAGTTTAGGGGGAATGAATGTTAAAAACACACAGTGATATAGTAGACAAACAATATGTTTACTTAAGTGTTAACGTAAAATGAAATGACGACAAAACACAAACTGGCTGGTGAGCCAGTCAGTGCTGTGCAAGGTAAACTGCAAATCACACAAGTAACAATTCCCCTGTGTCTCATAACATGGGAAAAAATGATACAGTTGGAAGAGCCACATCTGAGGCTGAATTACAAGGGATAACACAGTTTGTTCATGACAGGTAAAAATACCAAAAATGAGACCAAGAACTGCAAATTACTCAAGTAACAATTCTCCTGTGTCTCATAATATGGAAAAGAAAGGGAATGTAATTACAGTTAAAGGAGACACCACTGAGACTGAATTACAGGGGATAACGCAGTTGGCTCATTACATATAGAAATACTAAAAGCAAGACCAAACGCGTTTCGACGATAGCGTCTTCATCAGTGGTCATACATTACTGTGGAAATACAATGTATACAAGTCATATACAATACAGAATACAGAAGACCATGTAGCTTATAAACAAAAGAGGCATAAATACCTAGTAGAACTACCTTGTAAATTTGTTATGTAGCATGTGGAACCACCCTGTATCATTTTTTCCCATGTTATGAGAATATTGAAAGAACCAAGCATGTTCCCCCAGAATGATTCATTTTGTCAGAGGTGGCACGCTATACTCAATAAGTGCTCTATGGACCTGATGATCTTATTGATAGAAACTTCAAATAATGAAATTGAAAAACAAAATGGAAATTAATAAAATTGAACAGGAATTTAAAATAACAATGGACAACACTACATTCCAAAAGATAATTTCAAGTATAGATAAGGATTTGGATAAGGAAGCCATAAAAATTAGAGAAAACAAATTTTAAAAAATTTCAGAGAGATTTGAGGGATTATCAGGAAGATAAAGTTTACAATTGGAAGAAATCTAATAGACCCAGAAAATCTTTATCTTTTGCTCATGTATCTTTACATACCACATCTATCAATAACCTTGATAGGTAGCTCCATGAAGTCCAATCCCAGGATCTGAAAAGAGATATATCTTTAGGTGTGTACTGAAGTCAAGGTATCTGATGTGTGGGACTGGCATTTCACACACACACCATGTACCAGGGACTGGTACCATGTTTATGCTCATTGGCTGCAGTTGTTTCTTTTTTTTCTCTCTCCCAGGAAATTCACCAGGGACCAGCAGATCATGACCTGTGGTCCGGCATCTGTTTATGGACCACCACTTTTGCGTAGCTTTGGTCTAGACAAGTGCCTCTCAAACTTTGGCCCTCCAGATGTTTTAGACTTCAGTTCCCCGGAGCGCAAAAGAGTTTGGCCAGTGGTGAAGAATTCTGGGAGCTGGAGTCCAAAATCTAGAGGACCACAGGTTGAGAACCACTGGTCTAAAAGAATATAAGAGTAGTTAATTAAACCTCTTGTCCCCAGTTTTCCTACCTAAAGGCAGCTTTAACTACAACCTAGAAAGGTTAGGTATTGGACTATAGTTCCCAAAATCCATTGGGCAAGCTAGCTGGAGGAGTCTGGGAGTTGTAATCCAAGCTCTGGTTTTATCAGTTTTGTTGGTTCATGAGCTACCATGAGCTAGAAAGCAAAAAGTGCAAGAGTTTGTATGGATAAAATGGAGGGAAAGGACTGATCAAATAAAACTAACAGGTAAAATTAAAAAGAGGGAGGGAAAAGGGCCATAACAAGTGTAGGCTGTTGCAGCAGCAGCAGTAGTCTTAATGGTATCTGCCACATTTGTTTACTGAAAGGACTAGATATTACAGTGGACAGATAGTTCAGCTCTGAAAGATTAGACCAATTAAAAATTAAATATAGCAAATCAATTAAACCTTATTTGAACGACAAGGAGAAGCTACCACAAAAGATGTCATGGGAGCCACTGAAGCAGCAGATGCTGCTGAAATTGATATGGTCATATTTCACAGAGCAGGTGCAAATACAATGGATCCAAATAGCTGGTAGTAAAACCATATTTTCCAGTGCCATTACCTGTCTGTGTCAATGCTGGGAAAATGCAAATCTACCTGTCCTGCCAACAGAAGCACTACATGACAGACTATGTCCAGGGCCAACTAGTTATGTTCTGGATAATGAAGTTCCATTTCAAAAGCAACACAAATAAGATACTTTAGGTAAGTAAGATACTTTTAAGATACTTTATTGATCTGATAAGCAATGGTTTCTAATTACTTCCAAGAGTTAGTTTCTAGAGGCATTTTCAAAGACGTGTTCACAAGAATTTCTTCCCTTTTGTTTCGGCAGGCCTTTGCTGAACTGATTGTTCAATGGAGCAATGGCCTTCATTGCTGTTTTCTTTAAAATGGCAATACTTTCAATTGATTTCAGCTCTGCTGATAGTTTAATTATACTTTCATGTGATGTATCTGTTTTAACTTTTGTAAGCCACCTCGAGTCCCAGAGCTGAGGAAACGGGGGATATAATTATATTCTTACAGATATAGCCATGTTCGTCTGTAGAATCAGTATGTAGAGAGATCTTGTAGCACCTTTGAAACTAATAGCTTAGTCTCAAAGGTGCTACAAGATCTCTCTACAAATATTCTTGTTGCTGCTGCTGCTGCTGCTGCCGCTGCTACTTCCATTTCTGTGAGATTGATGTTATGTGTTTTAGCTGGTTTATGTGTTTTAACTGATGTTGTGTTGTATATTAATCTGTTGTTGCTGCTCACCTCAGTCCATGGGGAAAAGCCTGTAAGAAATTATTATTATCATTATTATTATTATTATTATTATTAATTATTCTGCAGAGGAAACAAGCATCCAAGACAGGGGCAGATTATGCCATAGTGCTTTCTAATAAAAAAAAAAAAAAATGAGTCCCGGGATTGCAGCTTTCAAGCCGCTTACCAACTTCACACCTTTTCCGGCATAGAAAATGAATGAAAACTTGTTCTTTTAACATTTAAGTGTACATATCCATGACCAAGTGAACCAGCAGATGTCACCATAGTTCTACAATGCAAAGACCGCAGGCTGTTTCAGTTAAAATCCGAGGCTGACTTTCAGTCACATCATCATGCAATTGCCCTCTCTAGAATTCCATCAGGGATTCTGGGCAACATTGTCTTCCTCTTCTGACACTCTTGTATTTTCCCACAGCTTCTTCCATCACCTTTATTTTCACAACGAAATATCTGTTCCAAAGGAAAAAGTGGAATAACTGCACAATCTGGAAAAAGTGGAATAACCCTCACCTGGAAGCACTGATGGGTGCTTTAATAGTGCGACCATCTATCTGCTGCACTAGGATAAAGAAGGGACATCAAAAGTCTTAAAGTTGGTTTCCAACAGTGCATACCTGGATCCCTGTCTCACCATTCAACCTTCCAGAAGTTGTTAGACTGCAACTACAAGCATTCATCATCATTACCAGCTAGAAGCTGCAATCCAACAAAATAAGAAAAGCCACGAACTCCCACCCTTGATTTATATTTTTCTTATTATTTTTGTATTTGCCTACGTATATGTTTGCAACACTCTGTTCTCTTCTTTGCTGATGCACATCCTGTTTCTTGGCAACATGAAGTCTGCATTCTGCTCTTCGGCATTCTTTTTCTTCTTCTTTTTGTGGGTTACCTTAGGTAGGAAGGGCGGATTTACTCTTTTGGCTGCACTACTCTTACTGACAAACTGTTTCTGTCCCGTCGCCCTTCCTCACACAAACTCTGTGGCTCATCTCAAGAATTTTCTGCTATAATATAGGCAGGCATTGTTCCTGTAACCACTCCTCCATGTTGGGGGAAAAGTGCACCAGTTGTATTTCTGCCTGGCAAAGAGAAGTGGTAGATACAGAAACTTCCAGGAGAGGAGAGAAAAGGGCCCTATCCTACTTAACTGTTGAGCAATACTTAAAAAGTCTCACAGCAGTGCTGTTTCACAAAGCAGAAGTAAGATCCCAACTTTTTTTCCTATACAAAAGAATGCATACTTTGAGCAATTTTTAAGTATATAATTACTGACTCATGATTTTGAAAATGACCAGCAGTTTGAAATGTTTGCTCTGTACATATAAGGGCAAACTGTCCTCCAGGGGCTTTATCATGCTGTCCTTATTATTAATTTTTTTTTAAATTAATAAGTACTTGTTACAGACATACCTCAGTTAACAAAGCCACTGAGAAAGAAGTGTCTTTTACAAAGTCTTTTTAGAGGAGTCCAAACCAGCTACCCTCCCCCCTTTCTTCTTCTTCTTCTTCTTCTTCTTCTTCTTCTTCTTCTTCTTCTTCTTCTTCTTGTCTTCTGTCTAGCTGAACAGTTTTTACAGCATTGGGAGGATAGTAAAAGACAACTGGAGGAAGGCAGAATTTCAGTGCTGGGTTGCAGCAGTATGTATGTAAACAATGCAACAAAACTTGATATTGGAAGGAATGAGCTCCTGCTCTAAATGATCCTATAGTAGCTCTAGGTGCTGATGTACAACAGGCAAAGTGTAACAGTGGCCTCCCGAATCACCTCCTGAGCATGTGTGAAGCACAAAACAGAAAGAAAGGAGAGATCATATTAGCCTGCCTCATCAGCTGCCCTGGCATGTTGGAAAACCAGAAATCTGTAAGTTTCACCACCAAAATGGAAACCAGAAGAAAAGTGGATGCTGTTGAAAGCATCATCATCATCATCATCATCATCATCATCATCATCATCCTGGGATGTATTTTAGAAGAAGCTTTCAAGTGGTCTCTAGAAGATTCAAAAGATGGTTTAATTATGCAAGGCTTACCCTACCTGCTTGTTTCATTTCAAACCCTGGTCTCACGGTATCCTACTCCAACACTCAAACCACTTCAATACAATGGCTATCGCACTAAACTGCAGGCTCCAAGTTTCCATAGGTCAGAGCCACAATAGTTAAAATTGGAACAAACTGCTTATAATTGTGCAGTGTGCATCACAAAATTTAATGTTATTGTCATTTACATTTATTTGAGTGTAACCTCTAAAAACAGCCAAACAATATGAACAGGCTGAAAAATGCTGGGCTTTTTAAAGAATAAATTACAACTATCAACACGAAAATAGGAAATACTAAAAAATACTGTTGTCTAGCCATCGTGGTAGGAGTTCCACTGCACTGTGATTTTTCTGTCTCCAGTTTTTTCCCCCTTCCCCTTTCAGCCCTTTATACTTTTTATTCTTCCTCACCTTTATGTACACACAGAGACAAATAAGATAGAGATGTGGTGGTACTGTCAAGGTGAAAACTAATAAAGCCATTGATAACCAACTGATAACCAATAATCTCTGCTATTAATGATCAATAATGAACAGTTCAGCCATAGTGAGAAATAGAGCCAAAGGAAAAACTTGTCCTTTTGAATCTGGCTTGTAGCCCCCACCTTAGGAGGGAAGAGGGAAGTAAACAAAGAGACTTTGAAATTGTCCCTGATAAGAGGAGAATTGGCTGAATGCCCAGAAAATCAGAATGTTACAAGGACTAAGCTAAAAACAAAAGGCTTCAGTCAGTAGGGCAAACAGATAGATAGAGATATATATACAGACAGTGAAATGAGGTGCAAAGAATATATATATAAATGAATGCTAAACTATGCATGCTCAATGAATATTTTGTGGGTTAATAAAAACTGTTTGCGCCATGTTTGGGGATTCAGTCAATGAGATGACTTTTGGCTGAAGCTCTGCATGCAGACTGAGACTGTTTGGAATAAATGAGTCTGATTGGAAATCCTCACAAAGCCTCACTTGCATAATTGGTTGTGAATGGGTTAATTGACCCTTTGTTTACCTTAACAGTACAATATAGTAGGGCCACACTGGTTCAGCTTAGATTGCATACCTTATGACAAAGTTGGGCAAAATGTAACCCTGGGGCCACATAGAGAACCTGAAATCTACTTCTGTGGCCCTCATTCTTCCCAGAGTTCATGAGCAACCTCTTTTCTGCCTCCCGCCCGCCAGCCCGCCCGCCCGCCAACCAAAAAAGAGAGTGAATTACCTTCCTTGGAAACCTGCAGGTGAGGCAGTTCATGGCTACTGCCCTCTTCCCTGCACTTCAGCTGTCTTGTGCTTGGGACAATCAGGCATCTGGAATACAGTATAGCTTCCAGGAAGACAGAGCAAGAACTCAGTGCTACCCGATAGAAGGCAATCCTAACACAAACCTGTCTCCATCTGATTATACTCTGGAATTTCCTAAATATTGCAGAACTTTCCATCAGCCATCCTGGAAAGGAGATATTTAATTCCTTAAGCACTGCATATCTGTCCCTGTTGATCAAGCATGGTCAAAACTGTTATCGTGTTCTTAAGGATATTAGTTCTCGGTTTATAGATCTGATCTTGAAAATTTTCCAAATAGATCTGATAGCTTTGATATTTGCCTTCTTCTTCTCTTCTAAAGAATATATTTGGAAGGTTTTCTTTGTTAGTATGCTCCACTAGGAATAATTGGGTAAAATCCCATCATGGCTCACCCTAATCCTAGTCAAGACTGTGTATCGGTTATTGATTTAGAAACTGGTTGTTGAATTGCCAATGAAGTATACATACAGAAATTCTTGTACCTGAAGGCTGGGTTTCTTACCTTGATTTTCTATTATGTTCTACTTTTGCTCTTTTATGTCTGTTTAATTATCATAATGATGTGGATTTGTTAGTTGCACCCCTTCTCTGCACTTTTTTTTAAAAAAACAACAACTGTTTTTCAACACCAGAAGTGGATCTTTCACCTGTTTTCATTTGGGTGTGCAGTTGTGGCATCTTTAGTGAACCCAGCACAGTTGCCCATCATGCCTTCTTATTCCCTCTAACCAATATAAAGTTTAAAGTGATACAATCCTTTCTTGTTGTGTCCCTTCACATCATATCAAGAGGTTTCCTTGGCAAAAATTTCTCCAGAAGGGGTTTGCCTTCATCTGTGGGTGAGAATGTGTGATTTACCCAAGGTTGCTCATTGGGTTTCCATGGCTGAGCCAGGGACCTGAATCCTGGTCTCAAGAGTCACATGCACAAACCACTACACCCACACTGGCTCACAATCCATTCTACCACCTCAAAGATCTGCCATCAGCCCTGATTTTGTTCCAGCATTGGGTATTAAATCTCTGTCTTTTCAGAAATGCTAAGAACTAGCATATATACTTGACTACAAGTTGATCTCATGTATAAGTCAAGGGCAGGTTTTGGGCCAAAATTATAGGTTTTGATTTGATTCATGTAGAAGTCAAAGATAAAATTTAGGGGCACATAACAAAGAATCTAAAGGCGGAAGCAAGCAAAAACAATGCCAAAGAACTTGCAAAAATCCATGAGGCATAACTGTGCTCAAACTAATGGCTAGCAGAATAAGAGAGCAGACTCCAGGAGGGTAAGTGCTTCCAGGATATATTGAATTCTTATCTTTTACCAGTGGATGGTACCTTTTAAAATAAGAGTTAAAGTACAATACTCACATTGACCCATGGATAAGATGACTAAATTTTTTTGGGGGGGGGGGTCACTTTTTTGACTAAAATTTCTAGACTTATATAAGAGTATATACAGTAATCTGGAAGAACCCTTTATGAACTGCTGATGGCTAGAAATATTTGCACTGTAATGACTATCAGTGCCCTTCCTGTCACTTGCTTATATTGCTGTTCATCGCTAAAACGATTCCATGTTATTTGCGGTCAAAGTTGTTTTTACAAGTGGACTGTTTGGGAAAATTTCAGTACAACCACTTTTCACCACCAGAAAGGTGATTTCACACACCTTGCATGCTCCTGACAAGCAATCACACTGTTGGATGATTCACAAAGAACCGGACTCATGCATTCTGGTACAAGGTTAACTGGCCAAACCTTAAACTCAGGTTATAGGATTGCTGTCAGATTAGTGTGACTAGTACTAGCAACATTGGTTTGCCTTATGGCATCCCTACAAATATTGGGAGGGGAGACTGTAAGCCCTTTTGACTATACTGGGCGGAGGATGATGGGAATTATAATCCATCACATTTGGAGGTTCCCAGATTGAAGAACACTGCCTTAAGGCATTGCTTGATCAAAATCTCAAACCTGGATATTACTAGGCTGGAACATTAAGGTAATACTTCTCAGAGGAGCTAAATATCCCAAAGTACTTCATGCAGAACAGGAAGAGAGCTGAGCCAGAACCTGAAGGGAAATTGCTGAGTTTTGCTATCGGTAGTTTGCTGTCAGTAGGAATGTCAAAAGAGAGCCAGCACTGTGTAGCAGTTTGAATTGCTGGATTATGACTCTAGAGATCAGGGTTCAAATCCCTGTTCAGCCATGGAAACCCATTGGATGACCTTGGATGAGTCACACACTTTCAGCCCCAGAAAACTCCATGATAGATTCATCCTAGGCACATAACAATAAGAACAAAGAACCATCAAAGGAGTCAATGCGGTGTACATTCCCTCCAACTATCCTGATTTGGAAGGGTCAGTCCTGATTAATCCTCTATTGACTGCTTTTTCAGCTGCTTTTAAAATATCCAAGTTTCGCTTTTCATACTCCCACTTTCTTCCTTTGCACTCTGCATACTTCAAATTGATGCAAACTGAGTTCAAAGTACAAAAGCACTTTGCACTTAGTTAACTCAGCAGCAGGAGAAGAGGGTTGGTATCTGCTCTTGCCAGTAGCCTCAGGCAAATGCAAACTGCTGCACCTTCTCCTAATGCATCTGTTCATTCTTTCAATAACATATTAACAATTTTGGCCATCTTGACCACATCCTAATGTTGCTTGGCCACATGTGTCTCATTTTTCATCTCTGAAATGTTGGCTCTGCCATGTAAACCCACACTCTCTCAGCCTCAGGGGACAGCAATGGCAACCGCCCTTTGAAGAAACATGCCAAGAAAGCCCCATGATAGGTTCCCTTTAGGGTCACCATAAGTTAGAAAAGACTTAAAGGCACACAACAACAACGACAACAACATCAGTATAGTGGTTTGAGTTTTGGACTACGACTCCAGAAGACAAGGCTTCAAATCCACACTCCGCCATTGAAACTTGTGGGGTGATGTTTGGTAAGTCACACTCTCTCCGCCTTAGGGGAAGGCAATGGCAAACTTCCTTGGAATAAATGAAAACCCTATGATAGGCTTGGTATAAATCCAAGAAAGCTTAAAGGCACAAAAGAACAACAAAACAACAAAAAAGTGTCAAGATATATATCTCCAACTTTCAGCATATCTGAATGATAAAAAATAAAAACCAAATATTACAATCATTGCCATTCAGACACAACCACAGTAAAAAAAAAAAATAAGCAAAATGTATCCTCCATATGTCTCTGGATTGCAGTGTCCAGCATTCTTCTCTATTGACTATGCTGAGAGTTGCAGTCCTACAACATCTGGAGAGCCACATTTTGCCTTGAAGGTAAAGGTACCTTCATATTTCTTCTCCACTTTGGGTTTGATATCACAAATTCTTAATCAATAATGTGGAACTGGATCTTGTTTTTAACTGGTTTCTTCTGACACAGAAACATTTCTAGCATAGAAAACTGTTTATGTGTGTGTGTTGTCAATTAGAGACCCTGGCAATCCTTTTTTAGTTTTGTATCCCAAACAAACAAAAATCCTACCGCATGCAAGAGGGAAATAAGATGTTTGGGGATTGTGCTGACTAACTTTTCCATCAGCCTCCCAAGGCATGTGCCTCATTGTGCATTTTGCTGTGTCATGGTAGCTTTTTGTTGCCTCTTCACATTGCTGAGTCAAAGTTTCAGTCCTGAGAACACTTTTTGCTAAGTCACTGTGTGAGCCTGTGTTGAAATCAAATGGTTTCCTGTTTCTTGTCCTGAGATTGCAGATGTTTGAATTGGCTCATGTCCCAGATGGGGAACAAGCCTCATGATCTGGAAACAATTTTCTTCTAAGCTATCTGCCTCCAGTCCCTTTAACTCTTTCTGGCCCTAAAGACTTTTACAGGAGAAGGAAGTATACAGGCTTATACGATCTTATGCAGATTAACCACTTCTTATACAGCTGTGTAGTTTTTTCCCTTTTCTGAAATAACATATTTTTAAAAAATGAGCTGAGTTGTAGCAAGCTTAGCAAAACCTGAAACTAAGCTTTAAAAATGCTGCAAAATAATGTAATTTTTGAAGAGAAGAAATTGAACTTTGGATAATGTTATAAACTTGTATTGAAAATTGCAACTGTTTCTTAAACAATGTTAGACTTTTTTTTTCCTTTGGTGGCTAATAAGTAGTTGAATCTTCATGTTGCTGATGTGTGACTTCATGTTGGTTTTGACTTATGGCATCCCTAAGACAAACCTATCCTGGGTTTTCTGGGGCTGAGAATGTGTGACTTACCCAAGGTCACCCAATGTGTTTCCATGGCCGAGTGTGGAATCTAAGCCTCATCTCCAAAGTCATAGTCCAATACTCAAACAACAACACCACGCTGGCTCTCTTGAAACTTCATGTTGTTGTTGTTGTTGTTGTGTGCTGCCATATTGTTTCCGATATATGGTGACAAACCTTAAGACAAATCTATCATGGGATTTTTGGGGACTGAGAGTATGTGACTCTTTTCCAACTCATTGTCAGAAGACATTTTCTGCACTCAAGAACTACACTAGAGAAGCTTTCGCCAGATGACTCCTTCATCAGCCTCATTCCCAAGGCTAAAGGTAAGGGACTGTGGGTATTATACAGTACTCCAAAGCATCTGGCATTCCGAAGGTTGCCCCACCCCTATTTGAGAACAAAGTCTATTTATTTCTTCTGAGTACCAACCTGACAGTTGCTTTTCCCATAGAGTTCATATCAAATATGTTAATATTCTGACTCACTGTATAAGTGTGTGTGGTGGTTCAGCAAGGTGACTTTCCATACCATACATTATATCTGCTATGTACATCGCCCGTGAGTAATTAGCCAGAACCCGTGTGCCTATGTCTAACTAGACAAAGAGTCATTTGATAAAGTAATGAGAATCAAAGTCATCAGGTATTTTAGAATTGCGGATGAGCCTTCTTAAGGATGCTGAGCTTTGCTGCAGTGGAATGAAAAGTACTATAAGAAGCAAAGCTTCCTGTTTTCTCGTTTGGATGGACAACAGCCCCTGATATCCAAGATCAATTTGCAGCCATTAATCCTTTAAATCTTTCCTCATCCTAGTGCCTTCCCAATATGTTGAATTAGGATTTATGCTAACTCAGGCAGCAAGAACAATGGGAACTGTGGTTCAACACATCAGGAGGATGCCAAGTTGGGCAAAGATTCTTTAAAACATGCCCTGCTCCTCTTATGATCCTGTGCCTGGCATAAAATGAGGTCTGCCTGTCAAGATGACTTTGCTACCTGTTTATGTTCCCGTGACTTCTTGACATGCTATTGCTCTGTGATCTTCTGATTTATGACCATAGAACCACATGTCTTTGCCTCTCATCTGGGCTGTGTGTATCACTGAGTCAGATCAACCCATGCTGAAGCCTGTTATCTAACAATCTTCCTATTGATCAGCATGAACAGACACATTTCAATGGAGCCATACGGCAAAGGATCACTGTTTTCATGAAATCCTAAGCGCATGGACCAACCTCTCATGCAGTGTGTATGTTAGGTGAGGACTTATAGCAGAGTTGAGGAAGCTTATCAAGTGGAAGGCCAACCCTGTGACCTTCCACAGGCTGGATGATGTCATGGGGCATGGCCACACCATCTGACATCATCAGGCTCCTGACTAAAGTGCTGGGCAGAACCTTTTCATCTGGTACTTCAACAAAGAACCCAACTTCTCTCCTATCAGCTTTACCTCACATAGCATTCTCTCCATCTCCCATTTTATTTCAAAACCATATCTTCTTAGATTCCACAGTGAGAAAATTATTTTTTTTTCCCAAAAGATTTTTTAGGATGGGACAGCATCAATGGAGACCGTGAAGCCTAGAGACTGGAAAGACCAACTTTTTCTCCAGCATCCCAGGGAAAGTTTGCCTCACATCAGTGACATCCCCACACCTGGTGTCACCCAGTGCGGGAAGGGGGGGGAAGCAGCCAAAAGGGCACATTTGCCCTTCTCCTTCACTGCAACAGTGGCCTCCTCCTGAGGAGAGAGCCGCCACTGCAACAAAATCTGGAGGAGGGGTGTGCTCGCCTCTTCTCATCCTGCAGCGGGAGGAGAGTCTAATCTTGTGACACCCCTCTTCTCAGATGTCACCTGGTGTATTCTGCACCCCCTACTATTGATGCCATTGCTTCATATCATCTGCTATTTCATCTTTTCAAACAGAAGTGGCAAGGATTGAACCTGGGATCTTCTGTGTGCAAAGCAGCCATCCTGTCACTGCACTAAGGTCCCTCCTGAGAGCTTGATGCTCTCCACTGGGTAACTGGACCCCACTATCCAAGCCGCAGGTGGACATGCTGCCAACTGTGCTAATAAATAACACCTCATTTTCCCCACCTGCCAGACTGCTTAAGGAAAGTTAAATTCCTGGAGAAAAGTACTTATGGATTTTCTTCCTGTGCCCACAGCAGAAACGATTTTCTATCCCTTTGCTTCTTCTGTCAAAATTTTCTCCTATGAAGAAGAGGAAGCTCTTTCAGGGCACAGAGCTGAGGTCCTCTGAAAGGATAAGCTCTGGCAGTCTTCTCAACTACTTGTTCTGTCACAGGCGTTAACATTTAAATTCATGAGGAATATCCCTCAGATGATATTCACTATCTTCCATTGGGTTTGGATATATGTAGGCTACAAAGAATCTAGCTTAAATTCGTTTGAATAGTGTTGTTGGCTTTGTTCAGGGAAACAAACATGGTCCAAGGTCATGGATTGTGATTAATTGGGAGAAAGGTTTTTTGGTAAGGGCCATAGTTTCTACCAACATGTTCTACCAACATAGGAAAATGTTTATATGATGGGTACATAGATCACAGCAGGGACGACAGTCAAGAAATGGGGAGAGCAGCTCTGAAAGAACTAGAGAAGATCATAAAGAGTTAAGACATACAACTGAGCACAAAATAATCATACAAGTCATTGTATTCCCTATTACAACATACAGATGCAAGAGCTGGATAGTGAATAAAGCGGACAAGAAGAAAATGAATTAATTTGAGATGTGGTACTGAAAAAGAATGCTGAGGATACTGTGGATATCCACAGTATCCTGAAAGCAAAACCAAACAAATGGGTCCTAGAACAGATAAAGCCAGAAATCTCCTTAGAAATCAAGATGATTAAGTTGAGGCTGTCATACTTTGGCCTGGCTCACTAAAAAAGAGGGAATGGATCACTAGAAAAGTCAATAATGCTAGGAAAGTTAGAGGGATGCAGGATGAGAGGAAGACTGCATGCTAGATGGATGGACTCTATTAAGGAGGTCACGGGTATGAAGATAGAGGATCTTGGAGGTGTCTCATTCACAGGGTCACCATGAGTCAGGAGTGACTTGAAGGCAGTTAACAACAACAACAATTTGGATTAATTACCTTCTGTCTCTCCCTCCAGTCCATCTGCCTTGGTCCAGACCCCAGAGGGAGAGAAGAACCACTGGACCTCATCTCCTTTCCCACCACCTTTCCATTTTCCTTTTGTGTTGTCTCTTTTAGATTGTAAGCCTGAGGGCAGGGAACCGTCTAATTATAAGATTGTATGTACAGCACAGTGTAAATTTACAGTGCTATATAAATAAAGGTTAATGAGAAGAAGAAGAAGGAGGAGGAGGAGGAGGAGGAGGAGGAGGAGACAAATGGAGGGAGAACAATAGGGTCTATGGCTTATGCTCAGGAAATGGCTCAACAGCTTAGCTGTATTTGTTTGTAGGAATTTATAATCTAAAATTTGACCTCCAGCAAGTCTCCTGTTGGATACTGGCAATACTTTCCCTTCCTTGATAGCTGACAGAGGTGTTAACAGCTGGCACCTTTAAATCTTCACAAAGCAGTTGCCACATTTCCCAAAGCTGTTGTTTTTTCCTGTTGCTCAGCTGCATGTGCTGTTCCTTGAGTCAGCATTTCCCTTCAGTGTTATTTTTGCTGTGTCACTGTTCGATATATCCTGAAAGGAAGGCATTGCTTTTGCTGAGTAACGCATACATCCCCCTCCAAGTTTAGCCTCTGGCTTTGTTCCCTGCAGCTGTAACAAAGACAGCTGGTCTGGAAAAGAACTTAAAGCTGACTTTTAAATTTACTCTTATGTGCAGTGACTGGAAATACATCAGCGTCAAGTCATGTTTATTATTACAATTGACACACCAAATCAAGCACAAGGGAAGAATAAGGTATATCATAGAATCATAGAGTTGGAAGAGACCACAAGGGCCATCCAGTCCAACCCCGCCATGCAGATTAAACTTCCATCAGTGCTGGCACTGTGAAAGCATTTTCAAAAGGCAATATAAAGAGGCTAGGACAGGCTGTGTGGCCCTGCAGATATCTTTATCCTCTAAGGAGAGAAGTAACTGAGAGTCTGGAAGAGCATTGAAGCCTCATACCCTTTCCCTCCAGCAGTTGCTACCTGACACAGTTTAAAGTCATGCCCTACATCAAATGATCTCTGACTAAAAGAAACCATTTAAAGAAAGCACTTAAAACAGTAAAGAGAAATAGAAAACAACATAAACAATTTAAACAACGTAAGTGCTTTAATACCATTTAAAACCTTATATACAGATTCAGTTCAAGATCCTTAGACACACATGCACACCAAAAGTGGTAAAGACCCACATTTTATGTTGGCGCCCAACTGAAATCCATGTTTGTGCCAATTGTATCTCCAAGGAGAAGGCACTCCACAACTGTGGTACCACTGCAGAAAAAACTGCCTCCTTTGAATTCATATCAGTGCATTGCTTCCACAGATGGGACCCTCTGGCAGATCCCAGTACTCAGGTAGATACATAGTAGGAGAAAATGGTGTTCCCTTCATGTCTGGAAATCCCAGGTCATTGAAAACTTATCATGCCATCACAGACATTCAGAACACAAACACATTGGTGGCCTACTCTCTCAGCTTAATGGTAGAGCCATTAATGGTACATCTGGTTTGTCCCCTCACTCATTTTAACTTCACAGCAATCCAGTGAGATAGGTTAGAGTGAGATATAATGAACAGCCTAAGGTCATCCAGTATGCTTCATAGCTAAGCAAGGCCTAGCATGGTATATTGTTTCTAGCCTTGAAAGAGGCCACTGGGAAACCAGGACTCAAATCCTGGCTTGGCCTCGGAAACCCTTGGGTAGGTCACAGACTTTCAGCCTCAGAGGATGGCAATGGCACCCCCCCCCAAAGAAACTTGCCAAGAAAACTCAATGATAGGTTGGTTCGTCTTTGGGTTGCCATGAATCGGAAATGACCGGAAGACATTCAGTAACAACAACAGGGTTTCAAAAATAGGTCACTCCACTCAGAGCCTATTACTTTCTCCAGTACACACCACTGGATATGAATTGTTCTTTATCACTGACAAATGTGGTGTCTTTGTGACATCACATGTACCATATTGCCTAACCTTCATTGCTCCTTTTCAACTGAAAAAGATGACCAAAAACCTCTGGGCAGAATTGACAATCAGATGGGTGATGACAGCAAAACTCCTAGGACAACATGATCACTGTGTTTTCCATGAGGTAAATGGGTTGCCTGAAAGCATCCTATGTGATTCAGGTGGGCTGTGGGTATAGCATTCATTCTGAAAGCTTTCATCTCTGCTACTCCTTTCTTAAACTGGATTCTCTCAAGAGTTCCTCAGTAATTGGTGAACACAATGCAGTAGTCATCTCACATGGATCAATTAAATATTCACCCACAAATTTGGTTCCTTGTTCTATCATGAGAAGATTCATCAGCCTGATGGTGGATACATGATGACTTCTGGCAGGACTGTGTAACTGTTTTATGTTATACTACTTCAAAATGGACACAACTGCGAGACAATTGTGGGCCAGGCAGTAAGTCAGTAGAGTTGAGAACATTTTACAGTGTTGTTTTAGATGGTTCTAATTACTTTGAAAGAAGAAAACAGAAGTTGAGAAGAAGCTCAGCTGAGTCAGCAGCAATGCCATGGCATATCATACTTCCTAAGTACGCACCCAGGAGCCTTGTTCTTAGGGTCATGTTTGCTTTGGGGTAAACAATCAGGTGCCTCCCATATGGGTAGTGGGCAAAGCCAGAGCCAAAAGTTGATAAGCCCCCCATTTCTCTCCCTCTTTCTGCGTCCCTCTTTTCTTTCTTCACTCTCTTTCCTTCCTGTTGCTAGGGGTGGATTATTCATACTAGAAGTCTGGGCTGATCACTCAGAAGGTTTTTGACATTAGCCTCAGAGCCACAAGTTGCCCAATCGATTAAACATAGATATTTATATTAATATGTGTGTGGCTTGGACTGCAACTCCCACAATCCTTGACCATTGGCTCTCCTGGCTAGGCGGATGGGAGATGCAATCTAGCAACATGTGGATGGATACACATTGTCCTCCATAGTTTGCATTGTGGCTCTTCTCAGCACTCTTATATTTCCCATTATTAATTTCATTTTTATTATTGGTATTTGCCTTCCATTGCCCACTTTTAAAACCTTGTCTGTGCTCCTGTGCCTTGTGCAGCAGCTTGATTTGCAGATACTTCTATGTGGTCCTACTATTCTCCATGCTAAGAGAGAAAGCTTGTCTTGTGGGTTCCTAAAAGCAGAGGGATTGTTGAACCAACCAAAACTTTGTCTAATTCAGTGTTCTGTGTCCAACAATATCTGGCTTCTGTGAAGCTCTGATAAGCAAATCATGAAAGCAACAGCAGTGCTTGCCTTCTTCCTTTTATTTGCCTCCAGTATGACATGCAGAGATAGACTGCTGCTGACCAAAGAGGTTCTATAAGGGCATAACTTCCCATTCTGAACTCGGAGCTTGTAAAAGTTTCTTTTTTTGAGCAACTCTGCATGGACAGTCAAACTAATAACTTTTCCAAGCTCTGGCCCAACTAACTGCTGCTATTTCTATAGATCAAACTGCAGTAAAACAAACTCCTGGTATGCCAACAATGATAGTCATGTCTTTTTTTCTTTATTTTTTCTTTTTTACTGAATCATGTATTTTAATTTATGCCATGTTCTTGTTGAGTTGCCACCACTGTCGGGGTGTGTGTGTGCTCAAAACAACTGTGCATCAATAGCAAGAAAAAATGGGAAAAGAGAGATAGAAGGCAGACAGACAAAGAAGGTAATGAGTGGCCCTGTAGATGCAGCACTTCAGATCCCATCAGTCCCAGACAATATAGTCAATAGTCAAGAATGATGGGAGCTGAAGTCCAGCAACAACCCAGGGACCTCATCCTCTTTTTTAAAAAGACAAACATTATGAATTTACAGCCTGGCCAAAGGGTCTTCAGTCAGCCTTCTCCCATCATTTTTAGGTCAGTTTTAGCCCCTTTAATTCATAGAGCTCCTTTGCTTTACTGCTGGTTTTACTTTGGATTTATATATTCATAGTATAGTCTGTTTATTTCCAGTCCCAGTTAGGCTGACCATATTTCCTTGAGACAAAAATGGGACATGGGATGGCAAAAAAAAGGGGGGGGGGGGAAATGGGGTTATGTCATATTTCCTACTCGTGAAAAAGTAAGACGACAAAAAAAAAATATTACATGAACATATTGAGCTAACCATTATTCTTCAATGACAGAACTGATACAAAAATTTAGGTAGATGTAGAACAGAACTGTATTTAATCACTATCACACTATTAATATTTCTCCAATGAAATAATCTTACGGAGTGTATTTCGGTCTTTCAACACCTTATCATAAAACTTCTCAGACTTGATGACACAAATTAGTTTTTGTCTTGTGTTTGTTTGTTTCTGGACAATCACACTTTCAACAAGGATCTTCAAACCATCTTTTCATCATAAAAGGGATTTTCCTTGAAAATAGGACAAAACTGACATTTATAGTAAAACAACGGGACAGTCTGACTCTGGAAAGATGAAACAGTAGTCCCTAGTCCTGGACGATGACGATGATGATGATGATGATGACGACGTTGATGATGATATCCTGCCCTTTTCCCAAAAACTGGGTTTCAGAGCAGCTTACAATATTTAAAACAAAAACAACAACCAGTACAATTAGAATATTGTAACCCACCTTGAATCCTATTGTGGAGAAAGGTGAGATATAAATCCTGGAAATAATTAATTAATTAATAAATACAAATGTGATAGTTATATATTATGATTGGTCACAATTTCTTTAAAAAAAATTTTTTTTGCACTTTCCCACTAAAGAACGTTTGCATGAAGGAAAAAATTTCAATAGACCAAGAAATCACCAAATAACCTCATAAATGAGACTGGACCCTAAATCTAGCCACCTCTGGTGGCAATATCTTTCTCTTTCATCATCTCCTTTGCATTCTTTGCACATCCTCTTTTCTTCTCTTTCCTAAATGAAAGCCAAAAAGCATGTACACCGAGTGGAATCACAGATCTCAACTAGTCAGACTCAAAAATATATATAGAAACAAAAATCCACCAGAATGATACCTTTATTTCAGTTGGCCAATAAAGGTATCAGGGATGGGTTTTTGTTTAATGGCCAACACAGCACCCGCTGCATGTTTTCAAAATACACTGGGCCCTTGGCATCCGTCGGGGTTTGGTTCCAGGACCCCCGTGGATAACAAAACCCATGGATGCTCAAGTCCCACGAAATACAGTGGCATAGTCAAACTGTGTCCCTTATACAGAGTAGCAAAATCAAGGTTTGCTTTTGGGGAATTTTTATTTTGGGGGGGTATATTTTCAAGCCATGGATGCTCAAATCCGTGGATTAAAAAAATTGGTGGATGTGGAGGAGCAATTGTATATCAGTTTCTCTGGCGACGAAGAAGGAAAGGGGTTAATCTTCTGGCTGGGCAAATTGCCCAGTATTTTAATTTAATTTAATGTATTTTATTTTATTTTACAGAGCTTCCTCTTGACATCCTGTTGGGCTCAGCTGTCAAGTTGGGTCAAGTGACTTTTATTTCTCTCTCTCTTTCCATCCTTCCCTAGAAGAGGCAGAAAGGGGAAGCACTGAGAGAGAAAGAGAAGAAGGGAAGGGGGGGGGGAGGAAAAGAAAAGAAAACTTTTGCAAGTTGTGCAAAAGGAACTGTACACTGAGGTCAGATGTTTTCTGAGTGCAGCACGTGATCTCCAAAGAAACGTATAAATACAGATGATGCAGGCACAGGAGGACTACTACTGCTCGACTCAGGCACTTCTCTGACTCTGGATCGCAAGAGAGAGGAAGGAAGGAAGGAAGGAAGGAAGGAGCCAAAAGGAAGAAGGGCAGAGGAGGAGAGGATGGCGCAGCACTCAGAGAGGTAAGGGGCCAGGTGGGCAAGGCTGGCATTTCCCCTGGCATCGCTGCTTGAGCATCCCAGAGCCTTCTCTCTCTTGTGGTGACATACAGGGCTGCTTGAGTCTGTATCATCAGAGTCTTTCTAATGCTGCCTTGGGGATTTGTGAGGTTAGAGTCACTTTTCCAAACTGTTGTTGCTGTTGTTGTGTGCCTCCAAGTCGTTTTGAACTCATGGGGACCCTGTCATAGGGTTTTTCATGGCATGTTTCTTCATTGCTCTCCTCTGAGGCTGAGAGAGTGTGACTTGCCCAAGGTCACCTGGTGGGTTTTTATGCTGGCATTTCGCCTGGCATCAGCTGTTTCTCATCTCATCTCTTTCTCTTCCATCTGAGGAAGTAGACTTTAGTCTAGGAAAGCTCCTGCTGCCAACGTCTTTCTTTCAGTGAGCCTCAAAGGTGCTACAAGATCTCTCTAGATACTGATTCTACAGACTACCACAGCTATCTCTTTGAATTCTCTCTCTCTGGTTATATTCAGGGGTGTCTGAGCCTGTATTATGTCTTTTAGTGACTTTTGCAAACTTTGATGTGTACTATTGTTGCTGCTGTTGTGTGACTTCAAGTCATTTTTGACTTATGGGGACCCTACCGTAGAGTTTTGTTGGCATCGGGTTTTTTTCAGAGGGGGTGTGTGTTGCCATTGTCCTCCTCTAAGGCTGAGAGCGTGTGACTTGCCCAAGGTCCCCCAGGACACATTGCAGCTCAAGCCAGCTGAGTGTAACATTTGATGCTCAAGTGGGCTGGAGGATTATTCTCCTCTAAAATCTGCTTGCCTTCAGGGGACCACAGGGCTCTTTGTGTTCCTGGGAATAATAAATGCCACTCTGGAGTAGAGTTTTGACTCTAAACTGTGTCTTTCCCTTGAGCCCCCAGCATTGAACCATTGCAGTTAAAGTGGTCTCAAACCAGATTATTTCTGCAGTGCAGATGCAACCTTAAACATCCCTTTTGATGTCCCTCTCTCTTCCCATCAGGATGTCCCGCCGGGATTTGTCAGAAGCCCTGAAGGAGAGCACCAAAGAGGTCCACATCCAAGCAGAAAACACTGAATTCATGAAGAGTTTCCAGAAGGGACAGGTGTCACTCCGTGAATTTAAGGTAACCAGGGTTCCTTGGGAGCATTGGGATTGCAATCTGGATATTATATTATATTATATTATATTACGGTTGGCCCTCTGTATCCACAGATTCATTGTCTACAGATTCAAACATCAACAACTTGCCATTTTATATAAGGGACACCATTTTACATTAAATACACCGCTGTATTTAATGTGAAATTTGGTATCCATTGGGTGGTTGTGGAGACCAGTGGGTACCAAGGGCCCTCTCTATATTAATAATGTTATTGGAGATTATATATAGAAAAAGAAATATTGTTATGTGCTGTTATGTTGTGTCTGACTTATGGTGACCTTAAGGTGAATGTGTCATAAGGTTTTCCTCGCAAGACTTGTTCTCAGGAAGTGTGCCTTTGCCTTTGAGGCTGAGATTGTGTGACTTGCCCAAGGTCAGTCAGTCACCCAGTGGGTTTCCAAGGCCGAGATGCAACTAGCCACCTAATATTTCTTCAGATGTCTAACAATTCTAATTCTTATGCATCTTTGGTTCCAATATTTATGATAGGGTGGTTACTCAGAAATATTTTGCCCAGGGCATCTCTAAGATCAAGATGCCATTATGAGAAATTTGCAGGATTGTGGTTTACCAGGATTGATAACTAATTGAAATATATATGCTTAAAGAAAGTTAAAAAGCTAAGAGTGACTAAGGTCCAAAGCACACTGCAGAAATAATCCAGTTTGACACCACTTTAACTGCCCTGGCTCAATGCTAGGGAATTCTGGGAACTATCATTTTGTGAAACATTTAGCCTTCTCTGTCAGAGAGCTTTGGTGCCACAATAAACGACAATTCCCAGGGTTCCCTAGCACTGAGCCAGGGCAGTTAAAGCGGTCTCGAACTGGATTTATTTCTGCAGCGTGTTTTGGACCTAACCTTGATTTCATGCTTCACTGTCATTATAATTTAATTGAATAATAATTTAGCAATAGCATATGTTTCTGTGATGCAGTGGTTGAATTCCACTTCAAGCCAGGGATAACAGCACAATTCCTAGGCTGTGTTCACACTAGAGAAATAATCCGGTTTGGCACCGCTTTAACTGCCCTGGCTCAAGGCTATGGAATTCTGGGAGTTGGAGTTTGTTGTGGGGCCCAGAGCGGAGCTTTGCTCCGCTCTGGGCCCACAACAAACTCCAACTCCCAGAATTCCATAGCCTTGAGCCAGGGCAGTTAAAGCGGTGCCAAACCGGATTATTTCTCTAGTGTGAACACAGCCCTAGGTTCATCTGGAGACAGAAACAAACTCTGCCTTTCAGGAGTGTGCCACATCTGACAGCACTAGATGATTTTTTTAAAAATGCTGAGTATTTATTTGCTGCAGTCCAGTAGAACCAGTTATAAATAATGGTTGGGTGTCACTCCTAATTCCCGAATGGATAATAGGGTGTGAGTACACAGGAGCACCCATGTAACAGTCAACAGGGAGAGAGAGAGAAAGAGAGAGATAAAACTCCAGGGAGGTAGCTATGGGAGCAACAGTGACATTCTTGAAAGACTAGCCCAGGTGATTAACATATTACCAAGGAAATAAACATGAACTATTGCCTGGAGATTTGCTGGTTGGCTCATGTTTATTAAACCAGGTTGGTTGAATGAGAGAGGAAGAAATAATTCCATAATCCATAGCTACCTGAGGCAGTGTGATGTAGTGGTTTGAGTGTTGGACTATGACTCTGGAGATCAGGGTTTGATTCCCTTCTCAGCCATGAAAACCCACTGGGTAACCTTGGGCAACCCACATACTCTCAGCCTCAGGGGATGGCAATGGCAACCCACCCACACTGAAAGAAACTTCCCAAGAAAACCCTGTGATAGGTTCACCTTAGGTTTGCCATAAATTGGAAATACACGACAACAACAAACCTGAGCACTAGGGTAGAAAAAAACCTTTTCAGTATCATAATGAAAATGAGATTCCAACGAAAGCATGAAACATTAAGGCCAAATTAGACATCATCCAGGAAATATAATGTCTTCTAACATTATTAAAGCAGACTTGGAAATGTGAGCAAATTCTAGGGGTTAAAATCTGAAAATGTTACTTTCCTAATCTCTCACATTTTCCCCAATTGAAATATTGTCTCATAGCTGCTAACAATTACTAGGGATGTGTGAGGGGTATAGCTCCAATGTCAGTGGACTGATTAATCTGCTCCTGCAGCCAATCTGAACTTTAAAGAAGCTATGGTGTTCTTGATGGATGCCTTCAAATAATTATTATTATTATTATTATTATTATTATTATTATTACCTGCCCCTCTGCAATCATTTCCAGTTTATGGTGACCCTAAGGCAAACCTATCATGAGGTTTTTGTAAGATTTATTCAGAGGATGTTTGCCCTTGCCAGACAGTCCTAGTCCAGCACTCAGACTACAGCACCATGTTAATAAACCAAAGGAGCTCCCTAAGGTGTTAAAGTTTATCCCCTAGCTAACTTCTATTCCTTGGGTATCTTCTTTAAAGTTTGGGGCTACTAATAGCAACTTTGGTCAGATGTGGCCGGGGGGGGGGGGAGGGGCAAGTTTGATATGGAAAATGGTGTGGAAAAAGGATCAAGTATTCACTGTCTCATTGACATTGCTTCAGTCAAATCCTCACACCCACATTTGCTTTTAAGGTTTAAAAAATATGTGAGGACAGAAGCTTTCAAATCTCCTCAGCAACATGCAGTCTTGCTTTTTGTTGTTAAGTCAACTTTGATTTATGGAAGCTGTCTCATAGGGTTTTCATGGCAAGACTTATTCAGAGGTGGTGTGCGACTGCTTTCCTCTAAGTATAGTTTATAGCATCTGCTATTCTCTGGTTGTCTCCCCTCCAAGTGATTACCAGGCCTGACACTATTAGTTTCTGAATTCAGACAGGATCTTATATATGTCTTTCTCTGTGTGTGTTTGTAGTTAGATAGCAGAAACCAAATATTTTATCTTAGGTCAGATTCAGGATGATGATTTCATTATCTGAGCTTAATCTGAGAGGCACCAGGAGATTAGCACACCAAAGATACACACACACACACACCACACACACACACACACACATATATTAAAATATATAGGAAATAACTTATTAGTTGAAAACAGCTTGATCCCGAAGGGTGACTGAAATTTGCTGTCCCATTAAAGCAGGAGTGAGGAATGCATGTCCCTCCAGAGATTGTTGAACCACAACTCCTAACTTCCCTCACCATTTACTGTGAATAGTAGGTGTGATGGAGTTTGCAGTACAATACCTGAAACATTACATTTACCACCTCTGCTTGAAAATTACAGATTAAGTAGGAAAAGGAGGAACTTTAGCTATTGCAGATTCCTGCTACAAGGCTCTCTAACTTGTAGCCCAGATCCAGAACATGGCAGAGGGGAGGCACCATGCTGCCTATCTCCGCTTTTTCTATCCCACTCCTGCTGCTCCTTTCGCCAACCTACAACATGAGCTTCAGCAAGCTAGCATGAGAGAAGTAATATGAATGGCTAAACTTCAGCAATAAACCTAAATTAACAAAAGTGTTGGTCTTTTCAGAGCACTGTCCTTGTTTGCACAGCTGCCCAACTAAGGTCAAAGAAAGCTGTCTGGACATATACTTTGTCACAGTTTGTACTGTGATCATGGAAATTATGCAGCCAGCACCCTCCTGCCCCCACCCGACCTACCTTTGAATATTGATACCCTAAAATTCTATGACATTATTTATGTACAAGTGTTTTGGGTTTGGGTGAGCCTCTGTTCTCTAACCATTTTGGATTGTAGCCCCAGAATATTTTCCCGCAAACAATGTAGGATCTCATGGGCTGGCCTTTACTGCACATCAACAGAGCTTTCCTGGAACTTTGTTAATATTTAACATGTATCTTGTTCTAGTTTTCTATTTGTAACACAGAAAGGGACAGAAAGTATTTTATAAACGCGCTGGCAATGTAGTCATGATTCCTGTATAAAGGTAATGGCCAGTGAGTTTGACAGAATCATATTTATTTAATTGTACTGTAATAGTGTTTTTGCACAAGGCACAGTACTTCATTTTCACAAGTCCACCCACTGATTTTCACCCATTACAGTCCTTTGTGCCCCCAGTCTTGGTTATTGGCAAACAGGATGAGTTATTTCCTAGGAGAGACAGTACAGAAGGGAATTGGCAAAAATCATGTGCCACTGATTAACACAAGTAGAAGCATTTTTCTGCCACTTGCACAAAGCCAGCCCTCTGATTTTACCTGAACAATTACAAGCACATCTTGACTCTTTTTCTCTATTGGCAGCCTGTTGTCAGGAATGCAAGTCTGGGAAAGCTACTGGGGTTTTCTTACATTAAAATCAGTCTCCTTAATTAGGCTTTGTGGCCTAAATCCACTTGTTACCCTTAAGAAGACCCACTGAGTAAACATAACACAATATTTAAAGTGATGTCACATTGAGGATGGAGCAAGCTTGTTTTCTGCTGCTAGGAAATGGAGCAATGGATTCAAACTACAGAAGAAGAGATTCCACCTGAACACTAGGAAGACTTTACTGAGAATAATCGCTGTTCAACAGTGGAACACACTCCCTCAGAGTGTGGTGGAGTCTCCTTATTTGGAGATTTTTAAGCAAAGACAGGATGGCCATCTGTCAGGGATGCTTTGATTGTGTGTTCCTGCATGGCAAGGGGGTTGGACTGGGTTGACCTTGAGGTTTCTTGCAGCTCTATGATTTTATTATTCTAACTTAAATATATACAGTATTGAGGTACCAAGTTCCTATTGATTTAATGGGTTGGATTCTAGTTGGATACTACTTGAATTTTGCTCCAAATGTTTGGTGGTGTAGATCAGCAAAGTTTTAACATGTGAACAAAATGATGGTCATGTTTTCCTAAGTGCTACTGGGGTAGTTCTGCTCTCAATTATCTAGTTATGCTTTCGAAAACAATTATTTGTGGGTGACAACAGAACCTTGCAGGGCAAGGACAGTTCTAGACATAATCCAGGATGATTGGATAGGAAGATGGATATGTGGAACTTCCTTATACAAGCATATCATTTATTCATGCAGTTCAGGGCCATCTTGTTTCACTGGTAGTGGCCCTCGAAGGCAAAAGTCTTTCCTAAATCACTACCTGAAAGCCCAACCAGAGATGGCCTCAGCCATTCCATGTGTAAACTCACAGAACTACTGTCATCACATCTTGTTTGTTCCTTAGCTCCTTCTCACTGGAGACACCAAGTAACCTAGTTTGATATTTTGTGCATATAAAGCATGCAGTCCCCATGGAGTAATGTTTTTTTCTGCAAAACACTTGTAGGGTACAGGGTCCTGCTCATCTTTATCTAGGAGCAGGCTTGATCATTCACATCCACAACTTCACAAGTGCAAGCCTAGGAAGACTACAATTGTACTGGATTTTTGGTACCTCTCAAGCATGGAATGTATAAACAAAACAACAATTATCATAAGCTTAAGAAAAGGCTGTGCTGCAGAGGTCTTGTTGGAAGGTGGCCAAATCCCAGTTATCTAGCCAAACATGGAAAAATCCAGATATGAAATTAATGTAATCACAGAAGGCAAACATTCACCTTTAGAGAAAAATAAAAGATATATTACATATCACCTTTTAATCATGGCCATACTAACATTTCTAAAAAGCATTAGCTAAAAGTCCCAGAGGGGGAAATCTTCTTCTGAATTTAGGATCAAACAACATGCAAAAATGTTGCCATCCCTTCTTTCCTTGAGTGAAACATAGGCAGAAACCACAAGGGTGCCATGTGAAATGATTGCAGTGTAAGGTGAAATTGTCCCATTACAGCCTTCCTTTAAGGTACTGAGAAAGGATTCAGTACCAGCTGTAGACAGACCAGTAAAAAGTGTACTGGCATCAATACTGAAAGCAAAATACTTAGCTGAAACAAAAAGGTATGCTAAATTGGTCCTTATGGACTTCCTCCATATACCATTTCTCTGAAATGGTGGTAGAGCCTGAACCATGCATGGGTCAAAAAACTGTATGGTAAACAGATGGGAAGATAGAGAGATCAATATGGATTGTAGATATTGTGATTATGGATTTATTATTAATAGAAAGATGGGGTATAAGTCTCAATAAGTAAAATTAGAATGCACAAAGTTAGCTCTATATGATATACAACAGCTTTTGTTATCTAGTTAAAGGGAGACTTTGATACTAAGCTTATTTTTCTCCTCTCTATCCTTTGTTTCAGCTGTATTTAGCTTCACTCTACTACGTCTATTCTGCGCTGGAGGAGGAGTCTGAACGGAATAAGGACAACCCAGTCTATGCTCCTGTTTATTTCCCAAATGAGCTGAACCGCAAGGCTGCTTTGGAGGAAGACTTGGAGTATTTCTATGGCTCAACATGGAGGGAGGAGATCCAGTGTCATGAAGCAACCCAGAAATATGTGGACAGGGTACATCATGTGGGCCAATATGAACCAGAGCTTTTGGTGGCCCATGCGTACACCCGATACCTGGGAGATTTGTCTGGAGGTCAGATTCTAAAGAAAATTGCCCAAAAATCTCTCCAGCTGCCTAGTACTGGAGAAGGACTGTCTTTTTTCAATTTCCCTGGAGTCACCAACATCTCTAAGTTCAAACAGCTTTATCGAGCTCGGATGAACAGTCTCCCCATGGACTCTGCTACTGAGGAGAGAATCCTGGAAGAGGCCAAAAAGTCTTTTCTGCTGAATATAGAAGTGAGTAATCAGTTGGCGATAGTTTCTGATCAAGATACAATAATCTTGAAAGTTGTTTCTTGGCAATCCTGTGAAATAATAATTTGTTTGAGCGTCACTGAGCTTCTCTCATTGAGAAATTTATAATTTATGAATTAAATTGGACACATTAAGAGTAACACAGAATAAACAATCTACCCCCCAAATGCTTTAGAGAACAGCAGCCATAATCCCTGACCACTGTGAATGGGGTGGTGGTGACAGAAACCGTATTACAGTACTAAACTTCTGGAAGGCCAACCAGTGATCACTTAGGGTTGCAAAACTGAAAATTGAACAGTTCCTTTACCTTTAATGGTAGCACACAAGGAATTTTAGCAATTAAGATACAGTACTTACATTGATGCATGGATAAGTCAACTCAGGTTTTTTGAGTTAATTTTTTGACTAGAATTAATAGACTTATACATGAGTATATACAGATACAGATACAGTAATGCTGAATTACAATCAAGCTTCCTTCAGACTTGTTGGAAAACAATTGATCTGTTTACTTTTCTGATTTATCTTGAGTTTGGCATCATTTACCCTTTCTAATTTTTAACCAAAAATCAACATTTCAACACTTTAAATCAAAAACACATGTAATCAATGAAGGGGTTTCCTCATACAGAAGGAAGTCCAAGTGTTCTGTAATTAGCAGTGCCAGTTGGCTGCCTACAGCATTGGTTGGCTACCCACAGAATTCTCAGGGGCACAAACCTAAGTGTGTACAATGTACAGTCCTGGAAATGTTGGGAATTATAGTCCAACATATCTAGAAGTCTCCGAGTTTGGGAAAGGCCATATTAGTGGATTTGCCAAGTTTCCATGAAAAAAACCTTTTATTTATAACTGAAAATAAGATCAAAAACACACTGCAGAAATAATCCAGTTGGAGACAGTTTTAAATGTCCTGGCTCAATGCTAGGGAATTCTGGGAACTGTTGTTTTGTGAGACATTTAACCTTCTCTAGCAGAGAGCTCTGGGGCCACATTAACCTACAAATCTCTGGATTCCCTAGCACTGAGTCCTGGCAGTTAAAACGGTCTCAAAGTGGATTATTTCTGCAGTGTGTTTTGGACCTAAATGCCCATGTCCCAACATGAATGTGATAGGAAGCTTGGAAGATCTAATCTTGTTAAAACAGTGTTTGCAGAATCTTAATATACTGGAAAGTGTGCTCCTCAGTAACAAAACTACTCTACAATCCATCTTCTCAGGTATTTGAAGAGCTACAGAGGCTGTCGAGTCAGGGACGGCTATTGGAGAATAACCGTCTTGTGCAACCCAAGCTAGAACTTCATGCAAGAGGAACCAACAGAACACACAGTAAGAAAAACCTATTTATGAGAGCCACTCCTGTAACTGCAATTGCATTGCTTTGTTTTCACTTGGATCCATAATAGAAGGAGGAGTTATCTTGTCCAAGTTTCCTTAGCTGTCATCATTTATGCCTTTGTTAACTAGTACCATGGGTATGTAATGGGTGAATGTGGGACTTGATAGACATCTATACTAAAAACATAAGCTCTCTTGAAACCTGTACGGTGGGCAGCAAAAAGAGGCCATTGACCCCCTCCCAAATGAGAATTCTGCCCCTCTTCATGAAATTTTCCTTGCTCTAATTTGAAATTCCAGTTGAGCATTTAGAAATAAAGTTAAGGCACCAAAGAAAGGGGGCAGGCAAAGTTAAACAAGGGAACATGAACACAACAAATATAAGTGGCCTACAAGTGAAGCATTTTCAGTGTCTTTATGCAACACAAGATGTTTGGGGTGCAAAATTCTTATGGGGGCAATGCTCTTTTTGTCCCTCCCGCTACATCTACACCTGTAGAAACACATATGCAGTATCCTATATATGAAGATTGTAAAGCTGACAGTTCTTATCCTACCAACTCACAAAACTACAATTCCAAGGGCTCTTGGAGCATGATAGATAAACAGATATAAAAACTAGCACACAACGGAACTGTAATATTATCTCCAAGTATCATTTATCTGTATCGTTGTGCTCCAAGTGTAAGGCTGGCATCCAGTGATGTTATCAACATGACTGCAGCATCACTTAATGTTCTTGAAACAAAATCTCTCCGCTGGATTTCCTCACTTGACAAGTGTTCCTTTCTCTTAATATAGGTCCGAAGGAAAGTGACCGGACAAGAATGACACATAAGGACATGCTGCCCAGCACACCACTCCTGCGTTGGCTTCTCGCTCTTTTCTTCTTGGCAACAACTGTTGCTGTGGGCTTATATGCCATGTGAACAGAAGGGACCTGAAATATCTTTCACCAGCACCTGCCTTTTACTAAACTAACAGCTCTAAGATGCTTAGATGCCCACTTGGGCGCTCTGAGTTTAGTTGTTCTCATTTTACTAACAATATAGACAATACAACTGGTTTGAAAATTCAAAAATTTGTGTGGAGAACATTTCTCTAAAGACTCCGAAGTGCCACAGCATGGCACATCTTTAAACAAAGGGAACAAACCACAAAGACCAAGCACTTTCTATCTTGTATGTCTGAGGAATAAATGTTGCTGATCATAGTCTGTCTAGTGTTTATTTTGTACAAATTATCTAATGGTGTGCAGCTCACATCAACCTATCCTGAAAGAAAATGCTTTGCTTAAACTTAACTTTTATATGATGTTTCTGTTTTTGGAACATATTTATACCTCAACAGTGAACTATGGAAAAACAGGAATCATAACGTATGATCTGACTGAGCTGTACACTTGTACTTTCTGAATATAGTGATTTAACAGATTGTGGATAGGGGATTTCCCCCACCCTCCTTTTCCTATTGACAATAAAGTTGACCCTTCATATCCAAGGATTCTTTATCCATGGATTCTATCATCCTTGGCATGAAAACATTTTAAAAAAAATATATACATTCAAAAAAGCAAACCTTAATTTTTTCCATTTTATGTGAGGATCACCATTTGACTTCACCACTGTATTTAATAGGACTTGAGCATCCATGGATTTTTGTATCCATGGGAATCCTGGAACCAAAACCCAGGAGATACCAAGGGCCCACTGTATTAAATTATTTTAGGTGCTAAAACTAAATGTGTACAGCCAATGAAGGTTGGGTCTACAATATTTACTTCCTTCCTCATATGACTCTTTAAAAATTTAAAATCCTTTCCATTCCATTTATGAATTTTTGCGGGGTATGTTCTTATGCAGACATGAGCCAAACAATTCTTCCCCAACCACCTAGGACAAATTCAAGAAGCACAATTAATCATCAACAGAGAGACAACCTTGTTGTCCCTGCTTGCCCAGTAGCTGTTAAAGGTGAGGAGCAAGTTGGGGAAGTGGAATCAACCTTAGTTCAGCACCACTGACATATCTGAATATGTATCCGGCTCTTCCAGATTGTCTAGAGAAGCCTGAGGGCTCCTTATATTTTGCCAGCAGTTATTGCATCCACACCCACTCATTCCATTCTTTTGTAGAGCTGTTTGTAGTAATTTCCAAAATCTGCATTAGAGACCCCTTCACACTACAGATTTATAGCACCAGGATTCCACTTTAACAGCCATGGCAACATCCTACGGAACCCAAGGATTTGTAGAAAGGATTTGCAGTGCAGAAGGGATGTAGGGCTCTTCCAATGTTTTTTTGTTTTGTTTTAAACTGGGGCATGGTTTGCTGAGGCAATCCTATGTTTTAAATGGGATAGTTTCTCCACTCTGGATAAATTTAAAAAGGGATTAAAATGACATTTCAAGGATGCACTATAACCCTATAGTGCAGAAAGAAAGAAAGAAAGACAAAAAGATTGTTCTTATCATGAAATTAAAAAGAAACCCACCTGAAAGTAGGAATAAAGTGTTGCACCTGATGCTAGAAATTGTCAGAAAAAGTCTGGATTATACATTTTTGTTGCTAACCACCCTTGAGTAGATCTCAACTCATGGCCCTGTGGATGAGACATCTCCATGACTCCCTATCTTCCACTACTTTTCTTGGTTCTTGCAGATTCATACCCGTTACCTGCTTGATGGACTCCATCCATCTAGTGTATGGCCTTCCTCTCTTTCTCCCTATATAAATATTGCTAGGATTTAAATATAAAAATACTGTTTAAACTAAATAAAATACTGTTTGGAATAGAAATACTGTTTGGATTAAAAAAATAAAAATAAAACCCTGACAATGACAGCTATAAATATTGCAGCCTTCCAATACTTTTGGCCCACCCAGAGAAGCTCTGCCAGATATTTAAGAGTTGAGTATTCCAAATAAATAAAAATAAAAATCCCTCTAGCTAGACAGACGAACCTCTCATGTTTATATCATCTCTATTCAAATGACACCACCACAGATCCGTTTAGTGGCAGAGCCTTCTCAGTGGCTGTTCCTACCCTGTGGAATTCCCTTCCACAAGGGCCTAGGCTAGGTTGGTCCCTTCTCTGCTCTCTATCCATCAGCAGGCAAAGACCTTGTTCAAGCAGGCTTTTCGTGAATAATTGCTTGCTGGGAGCCTTCTTACCATGTGTGTGTGTGGGGGGGGGGGTATTTTAGTTTTAACATTTGTATGTTATAAATAATAATTTCATATTGCTTAATGTACAATTTTTAAAATGGCAATCTTTAATTGTTTTTTTTTTATTTTGTTATCTTTTAACTAATTTTGTGTTATTGTTTGTGAGCCTCCTTGGGTCCCACACCAGGAGAAAGGCAATAATAAATAAACGTAATAAATAATCTTAAGTTTTTCCTGTGTTGTTATGGAAATATTAGCAAATTCTGATGTCTTTTTAAAAACAATACAAAACAAAGAAGCAAAATTCTCACCTAACTGTAGTGCCAATCAGCAACAAACTAGAAAGCTGTCATTTACTAGGAAGGGCAAAATTATGCCTTTCATATAAGCTGTTCAAATTGTAGCCTAACAACCCACCCCTTGAAAAAAATCAGTTATCAAGACCACTCCAATTTGCTTCAATCTGAAAGAGGCTTAACCTATTTCATATTTTGTCTGCATGCTTACACCCATTAACACAGTTTGGAATGCCCTCTCTGAATGCAACTGTGCATTGAATAAGATGGCAGAAAAATCACACTTGAATTATTGACCAACACAGCTGTAGTTACTGAATGGCACTTATCAGGATTGGCATCAACTAGTGCAGTGACAGCGATCATTTTAGAGATCGAGTGTCCAAACGCAGTGTGTTCCTGTACCGGGTGTCACCTGGTGTGTGTGTGTGTGGGGGACTTCTGGGGGGCAGGACTTCCAGGGAGTGGGACCTCTCCCAGCTTTCCACGGTGGGAGGGATGGAAAAACAGAGTGCTTTTCTTCACCCCTCTCACCCTGGAAAGGCTTTCTCCTGGCATTTCCAGGGTGGGAAGGGTGGAGAAACAGAGAGCTCCTTCTCCCTTGCTCCTCCTGGCCTCTGCCATTACAGGGGCAACAATGAGCATGCCTGCAGAGAGGTCTTTGCGTACCCCCTCTAACATGCATACCACCGGTCCACCACTACAGACCTAGTGCAATAATTCATGGTGTCACCCCACCTTTGACTTCCACCCATATCATACCATACATAATCCTTAGTAATGTTTTTGTACTAATATTACTCATAAATACTAATTCCCATATATCACTGAATGCAATGGCAATAGTTGTAACATAAAAAACTAGCAAAATTAAAATTGTACCTTTAAATTACATTATCATACACAGAGCCTAAATGTATTTACATGTGCAGTTGCATGTTTTTTGTTTAGTTTTTAAAAATTGAATTATTTTAATATATATATATATACAAACAGTCTTACACATACCCTCCCCCACAGCTTAATAGAGATTACAATCAATACACTATTTCAAATTAGAAATCTATATATGGGATAAGGATTTAATTACTTATTGACTTCATTGAACTCCTTATTTCCTTTGACCTTCTCAAGCAAAATTTCCCAAGTTCCAAACTCCTTCCCTCCTTTCTCCAGTATATTTTAATCTTCTGTCCCTAAAAATTTCAAACAGCAAGTAGTTCGCATAGTTGCATGTGATTAAAGTGAAAATTTGGTAAGATGTGATGTTTTGAATATTTTAAAAAATAATAAATATTTTTTTTAAATTTAAATAATAAAAAGTGGAGCCTCTCCTTTCTCCTTCCACTGAGCCTCAGCCACTCACACCATCTTTTCAGTTTTTTAAAGGAATGCAGGTGAACACCCCACACGACTGCTGCCAAAAGGCAAATGTTTGGGGAGCAGTGGTGTGACCCCCCTAGTGACATTTCTGGCACTTACCAACTCTAACTGGTCTTTTCTATGAATCTTCAGTGAAAAACACATTGGTGATCCAGCTCTAAATGCCAGTTTTATCTCCTTTCTCAACAACAGCATCAACAACATGCCTATTATACACTGCCATGAAGTAGCAGAACAGCCAGGGCAATCTATTTCTTGGAGAATATAATGTTTAAAATTTATGTTAAAACTCATGGGGCTGCCAAGGATAGAAAGTAACCATTCTTGCTACTTGTTCATTATAAAGTAAGAGTATAGATCTAGGAAGAACTTAATGACTATACTACAATTAAAGTGTATGAAGGAGGTGGGGATGGAGTTTTCTCTGATGGCATTACATTTTGAGAGCTAGTGAAAAGTAATTTCACTGCAAAAAAATGTCTCCAGGATGCTATCAAGCAACATCCACTGCAAATCACCCTCTCTATCATTCTGTCTCCCCACCATTCCTTCCCCAACAATTGCAGATGGATCACATTTTCTGGTTATAGTAATTCTAGCCTCCCAATCCCTTCACACATTTTGAATCAAAAAACTTTAATACAGGTTGACTATCCCTTAACCAGAATTCTGAAATTAGAAATCCTCCAAAATCCAAATTTGTCCATGGGGGTGGTTGAGATAGTCTTCTGATCATAGAATCATAGAGTTGGAAGAGACCCCAAGGGCCATCCAGTCCAACCCCCTGCCATGCAGGAACTCCAGATCAAAGCATCCCCGACAGATGGCCATCCAGCCTCTGCTTAAAGACCTCTAAGGAAGAAGACTCCACCACACTCCGAGGGAGTGTGTTCCACTGTCGAACAGCCCTTACTGTCAGGAAGTACTTCCTAATGTTGAGGTGGAATCTTTTTTCCTGCAATTTGTATCCATTGTTTCGCGTCCTAGTCTCTGGAGCAGCAGAAAACAAGCTTGCTCCCTCCTCAATATGACATCCCTTCAAATATTTAAACAGGGCTATCATATCACCTCTTAACCTTCTCTTCTCCAGGCTAAACATCCCCAGTTCCCTAAGGCGTTCCTCATAGGGCATGGTTTCCAGACCCTTCACCATCTTAGTTGCCCTCCTTTGGACCTGCTCCAGTTTCTCCGCATCCTTTTTGAATTGTGTTGCCCAGAACTGGACACAGTATTCCAGGTGGGGCCTGACCAAAGCAGAATAGAGTGGCACTATTACTTCCCTTGATCTAGACACTATACTTCTATTGATGCAGCCTAAAATTGCATTGGCCTTTTTAGCTGCTGCATCGCACTGTTGACTCACGTTCAGCTTATGGTCTACTTGGACTCCTAGATCCCTTTCACACGTAGTTTCATTCAGCCAGGTGTCCCCCATCCTATATCTGTGCAATTCATTTTTCCGCCCTAAGTGCAGTATCTTACATTTCTCTGTGTTGAATTTCATTTTGTTAGCTTTGGCCCAGATTTCTAGTCTATTCAGGTCATTTTGAATTTTGATCCTGTCCTCTGGGGTATTAGCTACTCCTCCCAATTTGGTGTTGTCTGAAAATTTGATAACTAGGCCCTCTATACTGTCATCCAAGTCATTAATAAAGATGTTGAATAGCACTGGGCCCAGGACAGAACCCTGTGGCACCCCACTGATACTTCTCTGTACACGCTCACTTTGTTTCATGCAGAACCATTTTATTAAAAATACATATAAAATGACCCTCAGGCTATATGTATACTGTGTATACCAAACATAAATGAATTTCATATTCAGATGTGGGTCTCATCTCCAAATTTTCTTCATATATATATATATATATATATGCTAATATTCCAAAACCCTTTGGGTCCCAAGCATTTCAGATAAGGGAGGATAGTTGTAATGCACTTCTTTAAAGCTAAAATGGCTCCATCTATAGGCACAGCCATAACATTACATGAATGGTTCCTTGTTGTGGGCCTTCAAGTCATTTCTGACTTATGGCGGCCCTATTGTAAGCTGAATCCTACAAGTAATTCAATGGCTTATTTAAGAGTTCAAACCAAGATTCACAAATTCCTTTTAGCTGGGCTCGGTCTAGATGTTCTCAAGGTGTGATTTTCTATAGGTAAGATTTGTTCATAGGAGGTTTGCCATTGCCTCCCCTGAGGCTGAGAGAGTGTGATTTGTCACCCTGTGGGTTTCATGGCAGAGCCGGGAAATCATGGCCTGGTTTCCAGAGTCATAAGGTGCATCTACAGTCCAGAGGTTTCCAAACTTTGGTCCTCTAGATGTTTTGGAATTAAGCTCCCAGAATCCCTTACCTTACAACAACTGGGGCTTCTGAGAACCGAAGTCCCAAAACACCTGGATGGTCAAATTTTGGTAACCACTGGCCTACACTGTAGAAATCATTAACCGGTATGGTTCCACCTTATAGAATCCTGGGACTTGTAGTTTTGTGAGGCAGCACCCCTCTTGGGCAGAGAAGGCTGAAGAAGACCTTTGTTGTGTGTCTTCAAATAGTTTCAGACCTAAGGCAGTGAACCTATAGTGGGTTTTTTTATTCCCAAGATTGGCTCAGATGTTTGCCTTAGTCTTCCCAAGGCTGAGAGAGTGTGACTTGCCCAAGCTCACTCAGTGGGTTTATGGGCGAGCTGGGAATCAAACCCTGGTCTTCTTCAAAGGTTTGTTCTTGCCATACTCTAAGGCTGAGAGAGTGTGACTTGCCCAAGGTGACCCAGTGGGTTTAATGGGCAAGCTGAGAATTTAACCCCAGTCTCCAGAGTCATAGTCCAACACTCAAACCACTACACCACACTGGCTACCTTTGAGGACCTTGTGAAACAACAAATCCCAGGACACCATAGGATGGAGCTACAGCATTTAAAACAGTTGTCCAAAACATACTGCACAAATAATCCTGAGAACTGAGCTCTTGCTCCCTCTCTGACAGAAAAGGCTAAATGTCTCACAAATATTAGTCTCCAGAATCCCCGAGCATTGAGCCAAGGCAGTTCACTAAAGCGGTCTCAAAGTACATTATTTCTGCAGTGTGTTTTGGACTGCAGTCTCAAAGTGCCTTGTTCCTACAGCGTAGCTCAGCGCTCAAACCACGGCGCCACACGGGCACTGCTCCCTAAAAAGAATTCAAAGATACAGCCATGTTAGTCTGTAGAATCAGTATGTAGAGATCTAGTAGCACGAAGACGCCAATTTCCTTCTTCCAGTTAGTCTCAAAGGTGCTACAAGACCTCTCTCTCTATTATATTATTATAAAGCATCTGAGGAAGCAGACTGACGTCTATGAAAGCTCATGCTGCCAATTTCTTTCTTTCAGTGAGTCTCAAAGGAGCTACAAAAAGCATCTCAGGAAGTAGACTGATGTCTACAAAAGCTCACTCTGCCAATTTCTTTCTTTCAGTGACTACATTATATATTATATTAATATAAAGCATCTGAGGAAGTAGACTGATGTCTATGAAAGCTCATGCTGCCAATTTCTTTCTTTCAGTGAGTCTCAAAGGTGTTACAAGCTATTATATATATATATATATATATGCATATGATATTATTATAAAGCATCTGAGGAAGTAGACTGAAGTCTAGGAAAGCTCAGGCTAAAAAATTTTAATTCCAGTGAGACTCAAAGGTGCTACAAGACCTCTCTCTACATTATATTATATTGCATCTGAGGAAGTAGACTGAGGTCTAGGAAAGCTCAGGCTAAAAAATTTTAATTCCAGTGAGACTCAAAGGTGCTACAAGACCTCTCTCTATATTATATTAATTATATTATATTGCATCTGAGGAAGTAGACTGAGGTCTAGGAAAGCTCCTGCTGCCAACTTCTTCCTTTTAGTGAGTTTCAAAGACAGATATATAATAATAATCTCCCTAAAAAGAAGAAACAGGGATGAGAGATCAAGAAGATCCCCTCAGAAGATTAAGCTCCTCCCACCGCCGCCATTTTAAGCCCTCCCTTCCGCCCTTTTGGTTTGGGTTTTTTGGCGGTTAAAAAGGGCCCTCTATGATCTCTATGGAGGATGAAAGCCTAAGAGCAAAGCCAGGGAGGAGGGGGTGGGCCTTTCTCCCCGCCTCCTCCAATCAGCTATCCTTAGGGCTGAAGGGGCGTGGTCAGGCTGCCTCCGCCTGAGCCAATCATTCACGCTTCGGTTTTATTTGTAGCCAATAGGAACCGTCGATGCGTCAACGTCAACGGACGACGAGGGAGCTTTTTTTTCCCGCCCTCTCTCTTACTTTTTTCCCGCGAAAATTTCCTCGTCGCGTCTGTCTTTTGCTCCCAGCAACGGAAGGCTCGCTTTTAAATTAAAAGGGAAAAAAGGTGAGTGCAGCGGCGAAGGTTGGGGGGGGGGGGGTGCTTCATGCACACTTTAATTGTAATAGAGTCATTAAGTTCTTCTTAGAGCTATATGGTTAAAATATTATTATTATTATTATTATTATTATTATTATTTTATTTTTTTATACCGCCTCTCCAGGAGGGTTACAACAGTAAAAAAATTACAATAATTAAAAAAATTACAATAAAAATTGCAATAATAAAAAAATTACAATAAAAATTGCAATAATAAAAAAATTACAATAAAAATTGCAATAATAAAAATACAATAATAAAAAATTGCAATAATAAAAAATTACAATAAAATTGCAATAATAAAAAATTACAATATTAAAAATCACAGTGATAAAAATTACAATAAGAAAAAAAGTTACAATAAGAAAAATTACAGGAAAAAAGTTACAATAAGAAAAAAATTACAATAAAAATTGCAATAATGAAAAAAATTACAATAAAAATTACAATGATAAAAATGACAATAAAAATTACAATAACACAAAAAATACAATAAAAATTACAATATTAAAAATTACAAGAAGAAAAAAAATTACAATAAGGAAAAAATACAAAAAGAAACATTACAATAAAAATTATAATAGCAAACTACAATAAAAATTGCAGTAATAAAAATTACAATAATAAAAAATTACAATAAAAAATTACAATAACAGAAAAATGCAATAAAATTACAATGACGAAAGATTACAGTAATAAAAAATTACAATAAAATTACAATAATAAAAAATTACAATGATTAAAAAAAACAAAAATAAAAAACAATACTAAAATACATATATACGACAACATTAACAACTGTTAATTTATAATGAGTTGAGTATTCAGTTGTATCGATGGCCCTGGCTGCTCTGCTCCTTCTCTCAGCCTCAGGATTGTAATGGCCACCCACCCACCAGCCACCCCCAAAGAAATTTGCCAAGAAGGCCCCGTGACAGGGTCCCCATAAGTCAGAAACGACTTGAAGGCACACAACGATGACAACAACAGGTTGGGTAAAACCATTAATCTCCCTTATCCATAATATCCGAAATCCAGAATACTCCCAAAAAAGTAACCAGACTTGTCCCCATATGTGGCTGAGATACTGACACCTTGGCTTTCTGAGGGTCCAACGTGCACAAACTTTGTTTCATGCACCAAATTGTTAAAAAGAATGGTATAAAATCATTTTACTGGGGCGTAATGGTTTGAGTGTTGTGGGCTGCGACTCTGTGTTGATCAGGGGTTCAAGTCTCCGCTGGAGCATAAAACCCCACTGGGTGACCTTGGGCAAGTCACACTCTCTCAGCCTCCGAGGATGGTGAGAACAAACCTTTGAAGAAGACCAGGGTTCGATTCCCAGCTCGTCCATGAAACCCACTTGGTGACCATGGGCAAGTCACACTCTCTCAGCCTCAGGGGATGGCAGTGGTGAACCTCTCAACAAGGAAAACCTGTGATAGGGTCACCATAAGTTAGAAACGACTTGAAGGCAGACAACATACACATATGTGTATAAGGCGTATTCAAAACATAAATCAGTTTTATGTTTAGACTTGGGTCCCATCTTCAAGATCTCCTATGAATGTATGTATATAATGCAAATATAGGGACTCCAAAATAATTTTTTTTTAAATATCTCAAATCCAAAACACTTCTGGTCTCAAATATTTCAGATAATGGAGACTCAACCTCTATAAAGTGGGCCCTTATTATTCGCTGGGGTTTGCTTCCAGGACCCCCTCCACACACACACACACCGCATGGATACCAAAATCCAAAGATGTTCAAGTCCCATTAAATACAATGGGACAATAAAATGGTGTCCCTTATATAAAGTGGCAAAATCAAGTTTTGTTTTTCGAAATTTTTAAAAAGGTATTTTCAAGCTGTGGATGGTTGAATCTATGGATGAAGAATCCATGGATATGGAAAGCTAACTGTACTCACTTAAGAGTTAAATCCACGTAATTAACTGGATTTATAGAAGTGCTGGGCTCTACTCTGCTTGGGACTAGTAACTGGGTTTAGCCCTATTTATTGTCTAAGAATACAAGGAAAATTCATTGGGGTGGCCATAAATTGACAGGTGACTTGAAGACACGTACACACACATTTATTGCATGTTTAAATTGTGTAATAATTAGGTCTCTCTGTGTGTGTTTTGTGTTCTAAAATAGAAAATACTGCAATAAAACAATGTCTGGAGACTGCAGAATATGAAATTAAGATAAAGGCAACTGCAAGGAATAAAGCTGTATTAAAAGCAGCAGGAAGATAAAAGGGTATAAATATCTCAGAGTTCCAAAACAGTCTTTAAAATACTCCTGGAAAATTAAAAATGCTGATGGTTTACAATGGTAATGTTTGGGGAGGGTGGAGAATAAAGATAATTTTTACTTACAGAATTGCAGTCTAAGGTCCAAAACACACTGCAGAAATAATCCAGTTTGAGACCACTTTGACTGCCCTGGCTCAATGTTAGGAAATTCTCGCAACTCAAATTTTGTGCGACATTTAACCTTCTCTGTCAGAGAACTCCTGTGCCACAATAAACTACCATTCCCAGGATTCCCTAACACTGAGCCAGCTGGGGAAAAGGAATTGGACACCCAAAGAAAGGAGAGAGAATGGACTTAACACAAAGTTGGGTTGGTGATAACAGGCACCCATGTTTACATGCTCAGAGACACTTTCAGTACCACAGGACTTTAAACCTTGGTTCAGTGTAGATCCTGGACATGTCTTTCTCCACCCTTTCAGGTCCTTTGTATTTCTGATTCCCTGCCAAGTGAGACACCATGTCTGGCTTTGATGATCCTGGCATCTTCTATAGTGACAGCTTTGGTGGAGACACAGGGGGAGATGAAGGGCAGATCCGAAAGTCCCAGTTGCAGAAGCGCTTCAAAGAGTTTTTGAGACAGTATCGGGTTGGAACAGACCGGACTGGCTTCACTTTCAAATACAGGTACTCTTTCTTCCCTAAATGAGATCACTCTTGCCATACTTTAACTGTTTTCATTCTGATATGTCCTCACTTGTCCTGCTGTTCTCACTACATCTTAGAGATGAGCTCAAACGACATTACAATCTGGGCCAGTACTGGATTGAGGTGGAGATGGAGGACTTGGCAAGCTTTGATGAAGACCTGGCAGACTACCTATACAAGCAGCCTGCAGAACACCTCCAGTTGGTATGTGTGGGATGGGATGAGAAATTATGTCTGCATGAAATATATTATGGATAGACTGCTGCTCTGGGAACACATGCATAGCCGAGGCCTTTTTTTTGTGGCCCTTGATCCTCCAAACTCCCTGGATTGTATCTCTTCCTGTTTAAGACTCCATGAAGAGTAGTTGATCTTTGTATGAGGTTGCTGTTCCTATCTGTATTGTTTAACATCTATTTTTCAACACCAAGAATTGTTTTCTCCCCTTTTTTCCTTTTATTTGGGAACCATTTTTTATTTTCCTTTTGGCTCCCAGAGGCTATCAGGGAAAGAAAATTGCCCACTAAACCAGAGTTGTAGTTATGAGTTGCTTGAATATCAGTGCTTGCATGTTGGGCCTGTAGTCTGGTAAGCTGTGTCCTCTTTCAAAAGCTCAGTTTCATTCTCCTGAACCTTGGTCCAGTTTTCTGTTTGTATGTTTGTTTGTTTTTCTTTTTAAATTGTGGTCAATATCCTGTAATTGTGGAGTCTTTAGGCAGATGGGGGTAGAGCAGTCTGTTTCATTTTAGTTTTTAAAAACAATAATAACTTAGTTGCTACTAACAAGTTAAATGCTACTCTTTTAAGATGTCATTTGACCAGTGGTTCTCAGCCTTTTGTTCTCCAGATGTTTTGGAATTCAACTCTCAGGATCTCTGCCTGATAACCAAAAAGTTGAAAACAGCTGCACTAGCTTCTCTGATGTAGTTGTTGTTTTCATGTATGTATTTAGCTGTGACAGACTAACACTTTACATTTGCAGAAAATAAAAGGTTTTAATACTTCTACATACTTCAGGGTTCCCTTGAACATGCAGCTAAACTCTCCATTGCTGATAGTTACTCACCCTCCTAACTCTGCTATTAAAGGAAATGCTAACCATTGTCTTCTGTGTCCAAACTGCTGTCCTTTTCCCAGCTAGAGGAAGCAGCAAAGGAGGTGGCTGATGAAATAACGCGTCCTCGTCCAGTTGGAGAGGAGGATCTTCAAGATATTCAGGTTATGCTGAGATCAGATGCCAATCCATCCAACATCCGCAGCCTCAAGGTGAGCTGGGCCTACTTTCAGGAAAGAAAGGGTAATGTACTTAAAAGTAGAGAAAACCTTTGGAAAGCCATTAAGTTTGCTAAATGCCTAGCAGTGATTCACTAAAGTGGGAGGCAAGTTGTAGTTAAGCAAAGCTAATATGTTTTCCCTCTGTATCCTTCTTATTACTGCAAAATGGTACTTAACCATTCACTGTTCATTTCTTTCTTTTGGAAGGTTTGATTCAGCTTTCCTGTTTTCAGCAGGAAAAGAGATGCAAAAGGGAGCCTGAACCTGAGAATGTATTTTAAAATGTTTTGTTCCCTTGGATTAAGAAATATTTGTATAGCCTTCTTTAGGGGATGTTAAAATAAAAGGAGGGGGCAATAATACATATTCATTAATAACTGATATATATATGTATATATGTATATCTCATATCAATCATATCATTGTATATAAAATGTGTCAATTAAGAAATTATGTATTCAGCCAGATAAAATTAAACATATGTAAAGTAATACCCTTTAAATACTTACAAAGCAATTTGAAAATCAGCCTGCAGAGGTTTCTAAAACATATGTAGAAAGGTATGCCTGGCAACTGATAGTACTTAAAGTAAGAGGCAAAGCACTATTTACATGTTCTTGTTCTTTATGTATCAGAGGTACCAATACTATTCATCACAATTTGGCAACAGGGGGGAGGGACCTGAAGAAATACGTAAAAACCTCAACACGAAAGTAGATGATTAAGCTTCATGTGTCCCTGTAGGTTTCCAATTTTTCAATGTATTATCTCCACCCTCTCTTCTTTTAACAGTCCTTGGAGAAGACCACACAAATATTTCTGCTTTGGATTAGTTTGAGGGATAAAATCTTTTTATATTTAACTTGAAACTCAATTTCTCTCTTATATCTAAATAATTGGATGTTTCTGATTAATTCTGCTTTATGGAAAGTAAGACACCAGACAGTAGTCATGTGCATGGAAGCCTGTCCTAAGAAGTCTTCATGCTTCTAGCACCTTGACATTTGAAAACAAAACTACCAGCCACATTATGCAATTGTACATGATTGTGAAATTCTTTATTTTGCACTCTTTAATGTATTTTGATACCCCTTATGGACTAAATCATGGTGTATCCAGAACAGATTTTGTTAGAGACTGGAGAGGAGAAGTGGGAATTTATGGATCTTGCATTTCGCTCTGAATGCACTATGTTTGGATGCACATTAGAATTTCCTCTATAGTTCCTCACTAGCTGTGGTTTCCTCCTCTTTGCTTTGCAGTCTGAGCAGATGTCACACCTTGTAAAGATTCCAGGAATCATTATTGCTGCAACTGCTGTGAGAGCCAAAGCTACCAAGATCACCATCCAGTGCCGCACCTGCAGAAATGTCATTCCCAACATTGTCTTGCGCCCTGGTCTGGAAGGATATGCCCTGCCTCGGAAGTGCACCACGTAAGAGAAGACTCACAGTTCTGTTCCCAGTTTCACTTGCTCTGTTGTTTATTCATTCCATCTGTATGAAGTTGATGAATAGTTGTAACTCCCTGTTAGAGCACATGCTTGGCATATAAAAGGTCACAGGTTTCATCCTGAACATCAAGCATGAAGGCTGTTATTGCTCCGGCTTGGGAGGGAGTGAAGAGGCAGGTCCAGCTCCATCAGGGCTTGCCTTAAGGAAGAGAGCCCTCCCTCCATGCCAACTGCCATCCTCCGGCTTGGGAGGGAGTGAAGAAGCAGGTCCAGCTCCATCAGGGCTTGCCTGAAGAAAGAAAGCCCTCCCTCCATGCCGTCTGCTCTGGTCCAGGCCTCAGAGGGAGAGAGGAACCATTGGACCTGATCCCCTTCCCCACCACTATCCCCTTCTCCTTTGGTGTTGTGTGTTTTTAGAATGTAAGCCTGAGGGCAGGGAACTGTCTAATGAAAATTAATAATTGTAAGCTGCTCTGATAGCCATTAAGGCTAAATACAGTGGTCCCCTGGGTTATGAAGGTAATCCGTTCCGGATTACCTTTCGTAACCCGGAAGCTTTCGTTTCCCGGGGGACCGCTATTTTCAATGGACCGCGCGGCCGATTTAAAGGGGCCACACGGTTTTTTTCGTATCCCGGGGGATCTTTCGGATCCCGGGGGATACGATAGCGGTCCTGCGGCTTTCGGATCCCGGGGTTTTTGCAACCCGGGGGATTTGTAAGCTTGGGGACCACTGTACCATAAATAAGTAAATAAATAATAATAATAAGTCTGAAATCTTGAAGAGATGCTGTCACTACTCAGGCAGATGAACTGAATTAGTATAGCACAGCTTTCTGTATTCTTGGGTGTTAGCCCCATTGGAGATCACATGCATGGTGGTTTTGATAGCACAGTCCTATGATTATTAATATGTGTATCCCACCCAGTAGTATGATCTCAGAATGATTTTGAGAAATTGGAACTTTTTAAACATTAACTCATGGATTTAAAAGGTGATTTTGCTGCTACTAAAGTTTTTTTAGTAAAGGTGATACACCTCTTTTTGCTAGGAAAAAAAGGCTACCTGAAGGGGTCAAGAGTGACAGAAACAGCCAGGAATAGTACATGTCTGCCTGATTTAAATAGAGTTTTTTTTTCTCAAGTCAGCAGACTTAAGACTGTGTGTCTAGCAAGATATAAATAAAATAAAATTTGTCTTTCAAAAATATATATACTGTTTTTCATCTATAATTATGTACACTTAAAACAATTAATAAAATATCTGCATAAAAACATGCAAGTTAAGTACTTGCTAAAGTCAACCCAGATAATTTATATCCTCGTAGACCAGATAAGAGTGAAAGGTTTTTACCAAAAATCCTCCATAAGCTTAGCGGCATGGTACTACAAAGGGCATCATTGCCTTGAATGTTCAAAAATGAGGGCATATAAAGCAAAGTTGCTTCTTAATTCCTCTTTTGTGGAAATGCAAAGTCTCAATAATGGACTAGGGAATCTAACACTACAAGGACTATGGACAGGAGATCCTAGTCAGAAGAATGCAAAGTGGGTTGGATAAAGCCTATCTGGATGTGATACACCTCCAAGTCCTGTTCCATTTTAGAATCCACATTTCTACAGTTTTGAGTGGAAGGGAGACACTGGTATTGGTGTTAAAGTATATTTGATGTGTCCTAGCCTCCCTTCTTTGCCTGCATCTACACTGCAGAATTAATGCAGTTCGATACCACTTCAACAGCCATGGCTCAATGCTATGGATTCTGGGACTTGTAGTTTTGTAAGCTATTTAGCCTTCTCTATCAGAGAGATGTGGTGCCACAACAAACTAAAAATTCCAGGATTCCACAGGATGGAGCCATTACAATTAAAGTGGTGTTGAATGGCATGCATTCTGCAGTGCAGAATTCATACAGCCTAAGTATATGAAGAACTGGATGGATGAAGCCTCCATATAAGTCTTTGCCTTATATTACATCAACTGCACCCCTTCTCAGCATTTCTCAATAACATCTCCTCTTGGGTAATACAGTTATCCAAGGCAATCTGTTCCATGTTTGCTGAGTAATGCCGTTTTTGGATTTCTCTTTTCCAACATTGTGCAGGTAAAAACCCAACTTGCATATGTTTTAGGCTGGCTGATAGCAGTAGAATCCTTCTCCTTAACACTGTTGTGAGAATGAAGCAGGCCCATTGGCTCTTTGTGACTGCAAACATCAGAAGCTCAGGCACAGCATAATAAATCTGCGCACAGGTTTTGCTGTCTTGCATTTTGCATTTTCTCAGTCTGCAAAATAAAGATTTTTGCAACCCTAAGGCCAAATGAGGGTAAACTAGGCAAAGACTATGAAGTGCACACTGTTACACAGGGATGGGCAACTTCTCAATGTCCAGAGTTATGGGGCTTTGGCTTACAGAACCTACAGCAAGTGCTGATAGGAGTTGTAATCCCAGATGGGCAGGCCAAAAGTTCCTTAGCACTGGTGGAGCATTTTTTAAAATGTGCAGTACTCCTCTATTTTACCTGTTTCCTACCTTCTCTCTTCCCTCACTTCATTTTAGGGACCAGAACGTTGTGGCAAAGTGCCCTTTGGACCCATATTTTATTGTTCCAGACAAGTGCAAATGTGTGGATTTTCAGACACTGAAACTCCAGGAGTCACCAGATGCTGTCCCTCATGGGGAAATGCCCCGGCACATGCAACTGTACTGTGACAGGTAATTCCTTGCAATTTGTCTTTTCATCAGCTGATTTTTAGATGGGAAACTTGATTAAGGGCCCTTTCATACTACACAGTTATAACACTATGTTTCCACTTTAACTGTGATGGTGTCATCTATGGTATCCTGGGTTTAGAAGTTTAGATCTATTTAGAATTTTCAGCCAGAAAGCTCTAGTGCCTCACCATACTACAAACCCCAGAATTCCATTGGATGCAGCTATTGCTGTTAAATTGGAGTCTTAGTGCTATAACTGTAATATATAAGGACCCAATATCTCAGCAGCAGAGTGTGCACCACATACAGAAGGCCCCAAGTTCAGAACCTGGCTTCTCTATTAAAACAGGGGTGGGCACTTTTACCTCACTTGGAGCCAAATGTACACTCCAGCATGTGCCCAGAAATTCATGAAAACTAAACGACACCCCCCCCCATTGAAATGGGAAGATGATTGATGTCTTTGGTTGTTGTTATGGGGAGAAATGTGTTGATACTTGTAATATGCAAGACACGCCACTCTTGAAAGCCTCCAGGAGTGGAAGAAACAAGTTTTGCCTGGAGAAAAAAAATCTAGCACAAAAACAAAACATTGTTGTTGGAGGGGGCACCAGAAATGGTATTGAAGCCTCAGTTAAAATGTCTGTGTTGCATGTGATGGGAAAGATCTCTCTGCCTGAGATTCTGCTAAAGTATGAGTCAGTAGACAGTGAAACACTAGATGGGCCAGTGGGCTGGATTTGATATAAGCAGCACACATAAGCCTGGTAACCTTTCTTTTTTTCTCTAAAGCTGTAGACATGGAGAAAAGAAGGCACTGGGGCTTTGTCAGCTTCTGTTCTGATAGCTGCTTTCCTTATCTTGTAAAGAATGTATGAGGCTGTGGGCGCAGGGGGATTGTCTTTGGATTAATTTATTCCATGGTGACAAATGTCTGGCATTATGAATGAAGTTATCTGCTCCAGCTAGCCTGATTTTTAATTAGGGACCATGGGAGTTACAGTCCAGCAACATCTGGAGGGCCGTACATTCCCTGCCTCTGGTTTACGATAAATCTATGTCAAGAGGTTTAGAAGGAGCCAAAATAACTTTCTTCCAGTCCCACTTTCATGCTGGATTGTTTTTACATTAGTAGTGCAATTAAGGCCTTGGCAATTGTGTTAATGAAACCAATCATAAAATTGTTTACTTTTTATTAGTCCTGTTTTGCATTTTAAATACATAAAATGGAAAAGCAGGGGGGGACTTGAAATAATGTTGTTGTTGTTGTTGTGTGCCTTCCAGTCATTTCTGATTTATGGTGATCCTAAGACAAACTTGTCACAGGGTTTTCTGGGGCTGAGAGTATGTGACTTGCCCAAGGTCACCCAGTGAGCTTCTATAGCTGAGCAGGGAATTGATCTCCAGAGTAACATTCCAATGATAAAAAAACTACACCACATTAGCTCTCTTGAAATGTGTATTCCTGTGTGACAGAGGGTTGGACTGGATGGCCCTTGTAGTCTCTTCCAACTCTGATTCCATTAAACAACATTTAATATGTGTCTCCTATCCCAGTCTTTCAGGATTTGAAGGTGGTGCATGCTGACCTCTTGTCATCCAGTTTAAGTCATGTTTTGTTCCCTCCTTGCATTGGCCCTGATTATGCTAAATATTTTTCAGGTATTTATGTGACAAGGTTGTCCCTGGGAACAGAGTTACTGTCATGGGCATCTACTCCATCAAGAAGGCAGGTGGCATTAAGAACAAGGGCCGGGACAATATTGGAGTGGGTATCCGAAGTTCTTACATCCGTGTGGTGGGAATCCAAGTAGACACTGAAGGTTCAGGTAAGGCTATTCTTAGAAAAGTTTATCTTTCATCAGTGCCTTTTCATAGTCATCTTAATATTGATGACCTGCTAGGGCAAGACTGGGGAATGAGTGGCCTTCCTGATGTTGTGGGTTTGCGGCTCTCCTCATGCTTTGTCATTGTGTTGGCTAGGCCTGATGGGAGCCACAATTCAACATCATCAGAAGAGCTAAACACACATTTTGCTTTGGTTTTGAGGCTGTGGAAAAGAGGCAGCTTAACTTAAGCTTACCTGGAGAATTTCCTGCTCACCTCTGCAAATCTTCTCTAAGATGTTAGATGTTAGATATTACAGTGTAGGAGATGAAGTGCTTCTAACTTGGTGTATGTGTGTGTCATGTGAACATACTAGAATTGTAGGAACCAGGGTTGTATGGTATCTATAGAGTGCTGGACTGGGAGAGATATTGATCCAGCCAATCTTTTTCATCCTTATCTACATTACAAGGTTGGTGGGAGGATAAAATCTGGAGAAGGAGGACCATGTATACTGCCTTAAATTAACTGGGGGAAAGATGGGATAGAAATATAGCCAATAATATAAATAATAATTACCAGTACTTGTAATCAAATGCCCCACCCAAGTGTCCCTACAGTTTAGCATTCCTGACTTCTTTTTTCTTCACCCTTTTCAGGACGCAGTATCAGCGGCTCTGTGACTCCTCAGGAAGAAGAGGAATTCCGCCGTCTTGCTTCCATGCCCAATATTTATGAGACCATTGCCAAGAGCATTGCTCCCTCCATCTATGGCAGTACTGATATTAAGAAGGCTATTGCGTGCATGCTCTTTGGAGGTTCTCGAAAGAGGTATCCACCCTAGACATGAAGAGAGAAATGAACAAAAAGGGATTACAACTCCCGGAAAATAGTAAATAGAAAATAGAGTGAAAATAGTAAACCGGGGTGTAGGCTTGGGTGGGGCCCTGCCTACACTTTAATAGCTTAGATTACCTCAAGCTAAATCCAGCCAGTCTGTGAGTCCTAATCCAGCTCTCTTGGCCTCTTCACAAGGCCATGACCACTTTCCCCTGTCACAGTTGTTCAAAGGTTTCCTGGCTTTTGTACATGTTTTATCCGTATTTCAAAAGGTTGAAATGCCTTCCCTAAGGCTTGGTTGATAGTAAGAAGATCCCAGTGATAAAATATGCTATATTTTGGTCCTATCCTACAGTACTCTTTAACACTAAAATGGTGCCCCAAAAGTTATTTGTACCTGATTTCAGTTCTTGGCTAAAAGAAATTACCCATATTTGGATTAGAGGAAGAAGGCATGTCTGGCAGGGATATTAACTGGTGCATAATACTTAAAAGGTAATAGGAGGGCCAACATGGTGTAGTTGTTTTTTGCACTGGAGCTCTGGGAGACCAGAGTTCAAATCCTTGCCTAGCCATGGAAACTCACTTGGTGATCTTGGGCAAGTTACATTCTAAGCCTTAGAGGAAGTCAGTGACAAACTACCTCAAAATAAATCTTGCCAAGGAAATGTCATGAGAGGATTCCCATAAGTTGGGAGTTGGTATGAAGGCAGACAAAACCAATAAGGAGGAGAAAGTAGTGCAATTTTTTTTCAGATTCTATGTTTGAAAATTTATCCACTGTTCTTCATGCACATGCAATGTTAAGGGTAGGAAGAAAAGGAGTCTTGGCTTTAAAGTTCTGTTATGTTACTCCATATGTTCCGTAGACTTTTTGGGCATCCTTTAAGGGTGGGAAGCTAGCTTTCTGAACAATAGGTCATACTCTTCTCTCTTGGGCTTACTCAACAGGCTTCCTGATGGCTTGACCCGCAGAGGGGATATTAATCTGCTCATGTTGGGGGATCCTGGCACAGCCAAGTCCCAGCTGCTAAAGTTTGTAGAACGGTGTTCACCTATTGGGGTAACTGTCAATGGCTACTTGCATTTTACCATTTTGGGAATTTTCATATCAATCAGTATTTCTTTATTGCATTGGAGGAAAAGTGCTTTACTGTAAATTTGGATTCACAGAAATATAATTTACAGATGTTTCAAAAACTCCTTAAAACTATTGATCAGTGATGATAATGACCTGAGCAAGCTAAAAATGTGATAATCCCTATTTATGGTTTGAATGTTAGCTGCATCTACTACTAATACTAATACTAATATAATTTATTTATATCCCACCTTTTCCTGAAGGAATCAAGGTGAGTTACAATAATAATACTGATTTCTCATATTGAAGTCTCATAATGTCTGGCTGGTCAATTTTTTATTTTTTTATTTTGTCTTAGAGAAAAAGATTTCCTAGAATTACTTCAATTGTTGCGTTTTTGTTCTGATCTTCCTCTGAGGTGCACAGGGCAGTGTACATGGTTCCTTCATCTTTGGCACCTTTGTGAAATAAGTTAGGTTGGAAGATGGTAACAGCTCAGTTGAACAGGGATTAGAATCTGGGACTCCCCTGTCCTACTTGATTTTCTAACCACTATTATTAGAACTCAGCCTAGGAAACAGCAACAGAGTTAGCTGCACAGAAAAAAAAATTAGCATATATTGTTTGTCCCTAAGCAAAGGAGAGAACAGATTTAGAACTAATTGACTGGATGTCAAGAAGGACATCACAAGCTCCTTTAAGAACTCAGCCAACTTTCTATCAGCCTTGTAAGTAAAATGTTATTCCATCTGCTCAAATATAGATATTAACAACCTGCAAGAAAAGAAACCACTACTGTAGCTTCCTTCTGTGTTTCCTTGGAGTCACTTTTTACTCAATCATTCCCCTCTCTGCCTGTGCTATTTACAAGCCTGTCATGTGCAAGCAGAATGCAATTTGTACATGTGGAGTGACCAAGAACTCTTTATGCCATAGCAATAACACTTTCCATTATGTCTTTCGAACAATTTGGCACAATATGCCTAGCATGCTTGTCACATTTATCACAGTAGACGTTGGCTATAGCTTGGAAGCAAGACCCATTTGTGAATGTATCCCAGGAAATCTTTTCTCATTTGACTCAATGAATCTCTGCAGCACTTGTCACACAGATAGTAGTTATCTGTAAGGGTCCAACAGAGTATTCCCGGAATGGGCAGCCACTAAGGTTCCAGAAACCATGCTGATCCCTTTTTGTCATCTTTCCCACCCCTGCCCAAGCCCTGAAAGTTCTCAGTTTCCCTTTTTAAAAAAATAGGTATGGTCAGACAGTCACGTCTGGTTTCAGTAAAGGATCTATTTCAGGCCTGAAAGATACTCATGGGGGATGGTGAAATTGCCTTTGAGTGGCCAATTGTACCCCTTGGAGATTCTCGTTAAAGCATGAATGACTGACCCTTTTATAGGCTGGGGGAAAAATTAGCAATGTGGAGAAAGAAATTAGAAGCCACAGTTCACTGTGTGCAGTTCATAGGTTGTATACTTCCCAGCCCGAGGCCATGGCTTCTGAAAGCTACCACACATTAGAACCATGGTGAAAGCCATGCTAGAAGCAAAGTGATCAGCCAGTTTCTTGCAGTCCACTTTTGTGATACAGTAAGTAAGAATGAATGTGAAATATGTAATGAAGGGATGATCTTTTAATTACAGGATACCTTTGTTAGTTGATGGATGCAAAGACTGCTCACCCCTTAGATATCATATTTGTCACATTATTACATCTTACTGCTGTGAAGTTTAACATATGTATTTGGCTGCATCCCTAAGGCTTTACAAGTGTTAAACTTGCCTGCCTGAATTGCTTTAGTTTAGAGTGAATACTCATGAACTCTATTGAAAAGAGTTTGTGCAAACTGCAAAATCCTTTGAATGACTCGGTGTGCCTCTCTCTTGCAATTCATCATGTCCTGGAAAGCTTTTTTAAAAGATCAAGCAGAAACCTGTTGAGTCATCATCTGGTTTGATGAACCATTTGCACAGATGTAATCTACCATTTGTGCTCCTGTACCCAGCGTCTAAAAGCTTTGTTAATATGCCTGTTCTGCTCCCATTTCCTGTCTTTCTCTCCTCTATCCAAGATTTAAGATAATCTAATTATAAGGTGAGCTGGATGTGGCTGTGCATTTTCCTTTTCCTGTTCATTAGCCTTTCCCACCATTTTACCTTATCTCCCATGCTTCCTCTGTGGCTCTGTGCAAGTTAGCTTGCCTGTTTAAACAAAGGGTGTATCTGCATTGCATAGTTAAACCGTTTTTGTTTTTTTTAAATCACATTAACCACCATGGCTCTGTCCTATAGAATCCTAGGATTTGTACATCATTGAGCTATTTGGAATTCTCTGCTGGAAAGCATTAGTGTTCCCTACAGAGAATTCTGAGAACCTCAGTAAACTATAAATCACAGGATAGAGTCATGACAGCTAGTAGTATGAAACGGTTATAACTATATGGTGCAGACAGTTGTGTAGCAATGAGTATAAGCTCCCATGGTCTCCCACAGCTGCCATTTAGGACATTCCTTGGGTAGCTAGGGAAAAAAGCCTGTCCAAGCTCTGGTGACATGAGATGTTCTTCCTTTTCTCCTTGCAGGTGTACACTTCTGGGAAAGGCAGCAGTGCAGCTGGCTTGACAGCCTCAGTCATCAGGGACCCATCTTCACGGAGCTTCTTCATGGAAGGAGGAGCCATGGTGCTGGCTGACGGGGGAGTGGTTTGCATAGATGAGTTTGACAAGGTATGAATGGGATGGGGCAGCAAAAGCATTGGCTGGTAAAGTGCTAAAGAATTACAGTAGAGGCAGGCCTCTGCAAGACTTTTGGCAGTGACAGCAAAAGGGGAGGGCAGGAAAGATAAGTAATTAGCTGCATTTGATGTTACTGGCCAGTGGTGGGGAGGTGGGGGATAAAAGTGTTGTGGCATGTTAGAAGCCAAGTATCCTATACCAGTGTGGTATAGTAATGTGAGTGTGGGACTATGATTCTGGAGACCACGGTTATAATCCTGATTTGGCCATGGAAAACCCCACTGGGTGATTTTGGTCAAGTCACACTCTCAGCCTCAGAGGAAGGCAAAAGAAAATCCCCTCTGAACAAATCTTGCAAAGAAAACCCCATGATAAGTTTGCCTGACGGTCACCATAAGTCAGAAATGATTTGAAGGCACACAACAACAAACAGAAGTTAAAATATAATTAAACTAAACTTTTATTTAAATCACACAAGTTAAAAACAATATTAAAAAGACTTTAAAATAAAACACTACACCTGCCAATAAAAGCCCTATCTGCTGGAGCATACTATAAATGTACTAAAAACCAAATGCCTCCTTAAATTTAAAAGGTTTTTCGTTACTTGCCTGCAGAAAGACATCAGGGAGGGGGCCAACAACTAATGATAACAAGGAGTACACACAACTGTTTCATAACCTCCGAACCATAATAGGCAAGCACTTGCTGAAACTTTGCCTGAATAGAGAAAAGTAGAGGAGAAGAAGAGGAAGGGGGTTAGTCTAACCATCTTTGAAAGAGAGTTCCATGATCTGGGAGCTATCACTGGAAAGATCCTGTTTTGTGTCTCCTTGTCTGCGCCAAAAGTACTTCTGAAGGTGACAGAACTCAAGAGGAGTAGACCTCTGCATTTCTCAAAGGCCAGGCAGGAATATATGAGAAAACACAATTTTTCATATAACCTGGACCCAAGTGGTACAGGGATTCATAACCAGCATACAGAATTGTAATGAAAAATTGACCAGCAGCTATTGAATAAATACAGGCATACCTCGGTTAACAAAGCTTTGGACAAAGAAGCTTTTTTAAGAGTCTTTTTGTGCCCAGCTGGTCTCCACTTTTTTCCTTGTTCTCTGATTAGCTAGAGGTTTTTCAGGGTGGTGAAGGAGAGCTTGAGAAATAGACATTTCAACAATATGTGTACAGTAAATGGCTATCTCTGGTTACATTTTGGAAGAAGCCTCTGGTTAGTCTCTATAAGTTTCAAAAAGTTTTTGTTTCCTTATGCAAGGCTTACCTGTCCTGATTATTTCACACATGTGTATGGTTAGTTTTGAATAAAAAGTCTGCTGAAAACATGCTGAACTCTTCTTTTTTTGTGGTGCAGGGACCTGTTCCTATTCTTTCCATGTTACTCCTACCCCTTGATACAATTTTTCCATTAAAATAATGCCCAGGAAGGCATCTACTTCATTATTGACATACACCTGTAAATATGCCTACAGCTTTTATTTAAATATCTATACACAGGGATGCCTTAGTTGACCAGTACTGTAGTTCAAAACTGCTGTGTTGAGCATGCATGCCCCTTTTTCCTGTTAAATATCATATTACAAACACTCTGGATTTAATAGAATCATATGAATTTCTTTTCTTTTCCGTTCTTTGTTTTTGGACAAGAAAATACTACAATTATTGGAATGCCGGGAACTGGGTAGCTTAATGCTGAGCACCGTCTGGCTTTCTCTGATAGAGTAGGAAACAGTGTAGACTGATTGATGCTTTAATCTTCTACCATTCACATTCCCACATGACAGGCCTGGCTCTGATTGTATGGCTTCTGTTTTTATGTCCTTTTAAAAGATGCGTGAGGATGACAGGGTGGCTATTCATGAAGCTATGGAACAGCAGACCATCTCTATTGCCAAGGTGAGTTTGTGAAATTGCACCAGCCTCTGAGGAAGGTTTTTCACTCCTTTACTTCAACCACCTACAGGAGGACTGCGCAAAGTGTGTCGGGGGGTGGGGGGAGGCCATTTAGGGCCATTTTTGGGACCACCAGTGAAAAAAAGTTTGAAATTTTTTTTAAAAAAAGCCTTCTATGGAACATGGGAGCACTTTCACCACTTTTTTGTGCCCTCAGACCAATTGCCCAGGAGATGCTTTTTTTCTCATTGAACTAAGAAGTTACTTCCACTCACTTCCTGTTGTCCAAAAAAAAAAGACATCACCTAGAACTAAAAGGGCTGGGGGCGAGGACTAAAACATGATGTTTGGGGCAAAATATTAATCATTTTAATAGGAGGGTGAGTAGGGGTGTACAACTTCAGGGTTTCCTTGGGCTGATGTAGCTCCTTAGTATTCCACAGTTGCCCAACCCTGCTCTATAGGAGGGATTTGTGCTTTACTTGACAGTGTTTTGTTTTTGCTAATTAAGGAACTAAAAGACCAGCGCTGAATGCTGGCATTAGGGTGGAGTGAGGCCATCACGTTTTGACACCACGTGCCCTGATGCTGGTGTTGCACTGTGCGCCAAACTGCACATAAGGGGTATCGTAGCACTCTGATGGTACAGCGTTTAAAAACATTGCACCAAAGGAGCTCCGAAAAGCTGCTGCTGCGGTGGCAAGGGCAACTTTTTCCTGGCGCTAAAAGGAGTTTCATTTTGCCATTATTTTTAGTGCTGGCAAAGCGCTGGAATGGGGCCGCAGCCTTAATCCTGTGATGAAAGGGGCATCGGGATGCCATTCCAAAGGGCAGTCTGTACAGCCCCTAAGTCCCAGTCTAGTGTAGTGGTTAGTGTTGGGTTGAGGTTTGGGAGGTCAAGATTCAAATTCCCATTCAGCTGTTGAGTTCTCTGAGTGACCTTGAGCCAATTATTTCCTCTTAGTTTGATTTATCACAGAGTATTATAGTTAAGATATAATGGGGAGGAGGAAGAGACAGCATGTACACCTTCTTGAACTCATTGAAGGATAGTAGGATGTAAATAAAACAAAATATTGTTTCTGTCAACCACCATCAAGTTGGCTTTGCCTTTATGGCAACCCAAAGAAAGAGAGACATCCAAGTAACAAATGATGCATAAATATATTATAAATACCTGATGAAATGAGCTTCATTTCTCCTCAGTAGCATGAAGAGGGGGCTGGTAGATTTCTCAGCTTTTTTCATGCATGTTATTGTGGTAATGTAGGTCTTGTCTACATTGTGTAATAGTTCAGACAAGGCCTTTCACATGGGCTTATTCTGCTGTTTAGTATAATATTGGTTCTGATCAACATGTGACTCTTCTTATCTTTATGCAGGCTGGTATCACAACCACTCTAAACTCACGCTGCTCCGTATTGGCAGCTGCCAACTCTGTTTTTGGACGCTGGGATGACACTAAAGGCGAGGAGAACATAGACTTTATGCCCACCATTCTGTCCAGATTTGATATGATCTTCATTGTCAAGGATGAACACAATGAAGAAAGAGACATGGTAGGTGGCCTGGATAAAGCAGTGCCAAGGGAATTAAGGTGTATAAGCTGTAAAAATAAAACTGAGGCATTCTTTCAGTATTGCCCTACTTTTTATCTGTTTCATATGGTAGAGCACCTCTAGAGGAAAGGTAATCTTGAATCCAGTTGTGTGGTATGTTGCAAACAGTTGTGGTGCCTGATTGACTTTCTCTCTTAACTAGTGAGGCATCCTTGACAAAATTTAGCATTTTCTGGGAGTGGCAGTTTGACATCCAAAAGCCACTGTGATCTAGTAATTAGTCTTGGGTTTCGCTCTGAGACCTCTTGTGTTCATGTCTGTAAAGAAGTTCTTTATCTACCTGTAAGTTTCAATTTTGAATCAGCCTACAGGCATATCTATCTCTATTATTTCTTGTTTGAGTGACTCGAGGATGTTTAAAAGAGAAAAAAATAAATGAGAAAATGATGTCATTTGGGTTCAGAAGGAACCTGATTAGATGCCAAGACACTGGAATGTTCTGGCCTCTAAACAGTCCTGATAGCTTAAATTTGTTCACCTGAGCTATGGCAATTTTTTTGAATAAAACTGAGCCTAGTTCTTTCTCCTTTGTCCTCCTGGATTCTCTATTTTGTCTGTGTTCATACTATGGTCTTGAAATTTACTTTGTTAGATGATCTGTGCTTATGCATCTAGAGTGCATGAGAACTAAAGTTTTTAATCTTCCTCATTTTCCCCTGTTATATAGATATTTTGATGGTTCTGTTTCCTAACAGTTGTGTTTGCATGGCCTCTCATACTAGTCTGTTTTGTAAATATATAAACCTCCATTGAATGTATTATTAGGAGCATGCATGTTTTATTAGGTGTGGCCTCAACCTAGCTCCTGGCTTCATTGTTATTACTGAATTCTTCAGTAAGATCTGGGTTTCTCCTCACTCGGGCTGAATTGGTAAGGAGAGGTAGTGCCAGTTCCACCTTGCAAGATTGTTGTTGATCCTGGCTAATTTACTTAGGGTTGTCCAGTAAATGGTTTGAACCACAAAATCCAACTTCTACTCTAGAATGATTTCTTTGCTCTTTTTCAAGACCATACTGTCTCTTTGAACCTGGGAATATTGGTGGTCTGCTGCACCAAATGATTTCTTTTAAAGATCACTGAACATTTTATGTATGAAAGATGCTTCTTAAAGGATAAGTAATTGTAGTGGAATAATTGTACTGGAAATCCAAACAGAGCCATGGTTAAATAGGCTGATGGCTATTCATTTAAATGAACTCTGTGACGGGGGCGTCTCTTGCAAGGTCAAATCTGTGCTGCTTCTTTTCAACCCTCCTGGTTTGTGCTGTATCCCTAGACTCTGGCCAGGCATGTGATGTCCCTACACGTGAGTGCCCTGACACAGACCCAGGCTGTTGAGGGAGAGATTGAGCTCAACAAACTGAAGAAGATGATTGCCTATTGCCGCACGTGAGTCAGTTTGAGAATTGCAGTGGTGATCAGCCAGAGAACCTCTAAGCAGGTTGTAAGGTGGGATTGACTTCATTAGGCCTGCATCTATCCAGTTACAGCACTTCACTGCCACTTTCATTGCTGTGGCTCCATCCTGTGGACTCCTAGGATTTGTAGTTTGCTGAAGTACTTAGTATTCTCAGCTAGATAGAATTCTAGTCCATAATGTTCTACCTAAACATTGGAAAGAACTTTGTGACAGTAACAGCTGTTCAACAGTGGAATATGCTGCCTTAGAGGCACCAACTTTTTAAACAGACTGGATGGCCATGTGTCAGGAGTGCTTTGGTTGTGTGTTTCTGCATGAGAAGAGGTAGGACTTGGATGATCCATGTGGTCACTTCCAACTCTTTGATTCTGTGATTCATTCCCCTTTATAGCACTAGAGCTTTCTAAAGTGTATGGGCAACTGGTGGGAGTTAGTAGGCTATTGTCCTTCCAGGGGACCTTATAGGCTATACTCTAGGAAACAAATTGCCCCACAACACCACCAGGAGCATAGGGTCAATTTTACTACAGTTTTGACCCTCTGAGCCATTTGCTCTTCTTTTTTCCAACTCAACAGTTCAGGTGTTGACTTCAGGATCACTTCCTATTGCAGGGATGAAGGTATGGAATTCTTTCTTGGGCCAAAAATAGCCCAGGGGAGGCCAAAACATGCTCCCACACATCCTAAGTAGGGCTTTGGAACATTTGAGAGGGAAAATTATGGAAAAAAGAATTTTACATATTTTTGGGCCCTGGGGACCACAAACACAACTCTGGCATTCTTCTAAGTATCTAGACAAACCACAAATTCTAGGATTCCATAGGACGGAACAACAACTTTACAAATGGTATATTTCAGCTTTCTCTGGACTGGTCAGAGAAGAAATCTACACAAAGTGGGTTTCATCCTATCACTGCTCTGAAAAGGTATGGACATAACTAATATCATGAAAAGGAAATGGCTCTCAGGCAGTGGCCATCTAGCTTTGTCAGTTTTCCCCTGTCTGTGATCAGTGCAGAGTGCTATTCTCTTTCTGCTATACTTTGTCGTTCGTGTGTGTGTTTTGCCCTCCCTCTCCAGCCCATTTACTTTTAAAGTGAAAGCAGTTTGAACATGTCATGAATTTCAGCAGAGGAACCAACAAGTTGGGAGATGGGCTGCTTAACCTTTTTTCCTATGGTTATTTTAGTCTTTTTGTGGTTTTTGACCTTCATGCATTATTGAATTGAGTAGCTGTAGTACTGAGATACTACTGAAAAAAATTGAATTCTTTCTCTAAAATTCTGCTGTGATGTATATACCATTACCAGCTCATGGCTTCAATTACACTGAATTTTTTTCAGGTTTCCAGGCTTTAAGATGATTTGCCACAGAGCTTGGACAGGTAACTTTCCAGCATTTGTTCTATGGCAGGACTAGTTCAAGGGAAGACTAAGCTCTGTGATTCCTCCTGCAGGAAGTGTGGTCCTCGTCTTTCTGCAGAGGCTGCAGAGAAGCTTAAGAACCGCTACATCCTCATGCGCAGTGGCGCCCGCCAGCATGAGAGGGAGACTGACCATAGATCCAACATTCCCATTACTGTCAGGTAAGGTGGATAACAGAAAGCTGGCATTGTATAATGGTTTGAACATTGGACTAGGACTCTGGAGACCAGGTTTCAAATCCTGACTCTGCCATGAAAACTTACTGGGTGATCTTAGGCAAGCCACACACTCTCAGCCTCAGAGGATGGCAATGGCAAACCTCCTCTGAAGAAACATGCTGAGAAAATCCCATGAAAGGGTTGCCTTAGGACCGCCATAAGGTGGAAATGACATGAAGGCATACAACAATAATAGATAACATGGGTCTGTAGGTGATAGCAACATCATAAGGAAGACTTCTGATACTTAGTAGGGATTTCTGTTTTAAACATCTTTCTGCTTTTTATCTTTTTTATTTTTGGTTTTCAGTTTCTTTTGTTCTGTTTCCCTTTCCTGCTCTCTTTTCATTTCATTTCATTTTTTCTTTCTCCTGTTTTTTTAAAAATGGGTCTCTTCATTTGTGTCTTTTAGACAGCTAGAGGCCATTGTGAGAATTGCCGAATCTATCAGCAAGATGAAGCTCCAGCTTTTTGCTACTGAAGCAGATGTGGAGGAGGCTCTGCGCCTCTTCCAAGTCTCAACGCTTGATGCTGCCATGTCAGGCAACCTTTCAGGTGAGCTGGGCCTAAGGAAAATAACCAGCTTAACTCTCACAGCATTTGTTGATCAGAGTTTATGGTACTCATTGTGAGTACTTGAGGCTTAGAATAAACTTTGCAGAGGTGGCATAGTATTGTGAAACCTTTCTCAAACTCCAATCATCCTTAGATATCATTGCCTGGGGATAATGGAATTGTAGTCCAACATTTCTATGCAATGCCAGCTGGGGAAAGGCTGATAGCTGAGGGTGAACTAGGAAGCCTCTGTTCCATTTCCTGCCTCTGCTGTGAACTTAAGTCAAAGTGTAAACTTATACACAGTGTTCCTCAGCCCTGACTAGGGCTGATGGGAGTTGCAATCTAACAACATATGGAGAACTAAAACATTTTTTCCTCACTTATACACCTCAGCAGTTGGATTGTAATACTGATTTTACCTTACCTTACAGTGTTGTGTGGAGAAACACTGAGATAATATAGGTGCAGTGTGCCTTTAACACCTTACAACACTATAAAATTGCTTTTGTTTTTGCAGGTGCAATAAATGCTGATTTCACTTGAAATATAAGTTAGGAAAGTGAGCTGGTCCCCTTGCCCAAGGTGGCCGAGATGGACAGTGACTGTGGAAGATTTTGTTTCTTTTGTTTTTAGCATATTAGTATAGTATTTTAGTATTTTATAGTGTAGTGTTTTATTGTTCGCTTTTTTTTGTATATGTTTTGATGTACCACCCTTTGGTGGAAAGGGTATGATAAATATTGTTGTTGTTATCATCATTGCTAATGTCTTTTGCTTGCCTACTTGGCAGGGCACAATGGTTCAACACTAGATCAATTTAATAAGGCAGGGTGTTTTCACACACTGAATGAAACTGCAGTTGTGTTAAACCAGTTAATCCATTTCATTTTGTCTGAATGTATATGCTAATTAGTGATCTGCTCATGTAAACACAAAACATACTCTGTAAATTGGGAAGTGATGTGGATCCCTGTGATCCTCATAGTAAATGTCCATGGAGGACTGCATGTTTCTGAAATGCTGTTTGTTCTCCTTAGGAGTGGAAGGATTCACTACTCAGGAGGACCAGGAGATGTTGTCTCGTATTGAAAAACAGCTCAAGCGTCGCTTTGCCATTGGCTCCCAAGTTTCAGAACACAGTATCATCCAGGATTTTGTGAAACAAGTAAGTTAAGTGGATTAGATGATGCGGGGGAGGACCACGGCACATGGTAATGATGCCTAATGGCTTCCATTTCAGTGGAGCAAGGAATTCATTCCAGGTATTACTGCAGATTTTACAGATGCTATATATAGTTTTGAACCCTATTGTTGCTATGTTCCGCACCTAGGAGAACTTCTTTAATATTGTGCAAGTCATTTAGATTCTCGTCAACTGAAGATATTAATGAGGTGGATAATAATTGCCTAAAAGTACATCATTCTGTTGTATTGCTGAAGCGTGGCAGGGGTGTTATGCCACTTGGATGGGAAATCAGCTGGAAATGGTTCATAAGTAGCTCTGTATTCTTTTCAAGAGAGGGAGGAAGATATAGCCATCCCCTTGACATTGGCTATAGCACCTGCATACAAACGGATCTTCCTTCCTGAGGATTTCATTAGGAAGAGGGTTCCCCCTCTTCTCTTCCCACCTTTTGGTCAGAGTGTGCTGATGACTTGAGAAGTGAGATGTCTGTGCTTGCTTTCCCTATCCACATCTACGTCTAGCTCTGTCTTAGAGATAGGCAACCTCTGGCCCTTCAGATGTTGTTGAATTTCAGCTCCTTTATCACTCATCATTGACTATGCTGTCTAGAGCTACTAGGACTTAGAGTTCTGCAACATCAGAGGACTACTTTCCAACCTTGTTGGTTCATCAGTTTGACTTCTAGGTTTCTTTTTCTCTTGAATAGCCTTTAGCATGTAGCAGGGGAAGAAACAAGAGATCCCTCTGCATGGGTGTTGTATTTTTACATTGGGAAGGATCATGCCGTGTAATATACTATGAACCTAGAATTTTTAATACAGAATGAAAGTTAAAAAAAGAAGCTGTGTCTATCCTTCTCCCCCACATACTTTGGAGCCAAAGCTACTCAGCAGAAGAGAGACTAATTTACTACAGTGTATGGTATATTATCCATGGGACTAGCATCTTAACTTCCTCACCATTCCTTTCCCAAGGTCAGCAGTTGCTTTATGACATAATATCTTTTGTCCTTTTGTGATTCCCTCCCAGAAATATCCTGAGCACGCCATCTACAGGGTGCTGCAGCTCATGATGCGCCGGGGAGAAATACAACATCGCTTGCAACGCAAGGTCCTATACCGTGTCAAGTAACGGGCCCAATTCTCTCCTGTGAACTGAAAGAAGATTGGCTTTTCCTGCCATCATAAGTAAAGTTCCAGGAGTCCCTTTGGGCTACTCACCTCCTTTGCCGTGCTTAACTTCTGCAGCAAAGTCCTTCAGAAGAGAGAGGGTGAAGAACATGAGAGACTTACATCCTAACTTACAGAAGCTCTTCTTGGCATGGAAGTTAACATAAGAATAGATCATGCTTGTATTTGTTCAGCTTTCCCATTAAAATGTTACCTTGATCTTTTGCTAGAACATTAAAAGCCTTTTAACTGCATTAAAATTTAAATAAGTTATGTTATGTTTGTCACAGATGGATGGAGGGTTATGTTTGAAACCCTGGGGGAAAGCATGAAAGGGAGTCTCATGTAGAGGTAATCTGCTTCAACTTGTTTCTTTCAGTTCATAGCCTTCAGAAGCTTAGTCACTTAGGTGTACTCATTTATGTTGCGATTCTTTATGACCACCATTGAAGGTGCTGGTAGTGGCCCAGCGGCAAAGCATTTTCTGAAAACAAAACTCCTTCCCTTGATAGATGCAAGTTCCAAGGCACGTTTATGCAACCTGACTCTAGCACATAGTGGTGACACATCAATAAGTAATTAGCCTGTGATTGGGGAGCTAATTTGTGTGTTATCCAATGCCAGAGGCAGGGAAGCAAATGTGCTGGGGCATGTGAAGGGGGTGTAGAATAAATCCTTTTTGGGTGAATGAAATGCTTCTATGTTGCTCATCAGTGTGATGGCAGAAGAAACAGAATGACTTCAGCCATCATGCTTTTGTCAAATGAAAGTAGAAAAATGTTTCACAAGAAAGGGACCAAAACATATCTAAGTCAGGTCATTTGTGAATTTGAAGACAACTTCTGGCCTTTGTATTTGTTTTTTTCCTGTGTTTGCATTTTCTTTGAAATGCAAACACTTTGAAATGGATTCCCTATATTGGAAATCTGTTTTCTCAGCATCTTTCCCCTGACCTGTAAAAGAGCTCCCCTGTTGAAAATTAAAATGTTCTATAAATGAATGCCACAAAGTAATATGAATTTTATATAGTTAATATAGCCAGTAGAGGGTGCTGGTAATTTGGGAACTAAGAAACAGAACTGCACAAGCTGAGGCAAGAGCATGTTGAGATGCTGTTGCTTAACCAAAATAAAAGAAGTGAATCAGTTTAAGATGAGAGAATGCTTAGAAGCCCTAAGTATCCGTGCTGCTCAGCTGGAAAAACACTGGCTAAACTTTACGTGGACATTTGCAAAAACTCCTGCTACAGTCTCAGTCCCATGGATTCATACTGCAGATCCATTTAAAGATATAATGAGTATCGCCACTTCTTAATTATATCCAATGACTTGATGGGTGAGACTCGGAGTTGACTCTGCCGTTGGGCAGTGTGTGCCAACTGACTGGCAGTAGATCTCGCACATCTTTATGGGGCAGCAAGTTGCTAGTAATTGAATTTGTTTTACTGCCAGGGATGGGGGGAAAGATGCCTGTGGGATCCTTTGGCTCATGTGACTGATGTAACCATTGCAACAGACCGGAGGTTGTCAACACTTTCTATAAGAACTATGATTAATTAAGAATGAAATATTTAATCTCACCCAATCTGTTAAAATCATGTGACAGGAGCAATTAATTGCAAGGAAACTATTTATCCTATTGAATTAACTGACTGAACCTTTTCTTGAATTAAATCCCTTCTACAGCCTGCATTCTGTATTCGTGAGCTAGTTATCCATCCTGCCCTATTATTGTCAGCACGTGCATGCAGCCACACCGATGCAGCCATGAGCACATTGGTGTCAGTTGATGGTAGTGGGACTTGAGGTCCCACAGGGGTTTTTTTTTATCCACAGAGGGGTCCAGAATCAAACCCCTTACGGTATGGATGGCAAAATGTGTTACCGTTATCATCATATTTACTTACAGCCTGCATTTTTCTCAAAATTGGGGCTCAAAGTGGCTCACAATTTAAAAGAACAATACAATTTTAAAAAATGTAGATTAAAATAGAATTAAACTATTACAGCATTAAATCACACAATAAAAGAATAAAATGCAATTTTAAAATATTAAAGGTCTTAAAACAGTTCATTTAAAACAATACAGTACCCCCTAACCTGATCTTTAAACACTTTCTGTTTTAAAATCTGTTTGAATAAAAAGGTTATGACCTGCTGACAGAAGGACAAGAAGAAGGGGGCCATTTTAGCATCCTAGGAGCAGCCACCAAGAAGGCCCTGTTTTGTGTTCCCATCAGATGTGCTTGTGATAGTGGTGGGGCTGAGACAAGGGCCTCTCCTGAAGAACTTAAAGCCCAGGGCAGCTCATAGCCTGGACGTGAGTCACATAGGGCTTTATAGGTCATAAACTTTCCATGGGTGCCTTATTGCAACTAAAATCTTTCATTGAATGGAAATGCTTTAGCAATTTTAATTCAGCCAAGACTATGCCAGAGTGAGTACTTGATGTTGTTTATTTGGAGATGAGCATGTGCTAGTTGTGGTTGTGTGATGTTTATTTGATTTAAGAGGTAGTTGTATCTTTGCTGGCCTGACAGGCTTGTAGGAAAAAATGCTAGCAATTTTAAAAGAAATGGCATGTGTTAACTTAAAAAGCAACAACAAAAAGAACAAGGCCTAGAAAGCCATTTAACAGTCCATTACTGCAGTTGGTTTACACACAGGGAAGGTTTTGGATACCCCATCTCATTTTCTCTGGCATTTAAGTCATTGATTTATGATGTCTGAAGAGATTATCCATCCAACCCAGTATTGTCTACTGGTGACTAGCACTGATGTCCTGTATTGTATTACCTAATTCTTGCAATGAGATGGCAAAGGTTGAACTCAACCTTTTTCAGGTAAAACATTGCTTTATGGGTTTATGCTTTATATAGGTTTATGGATTATGGGTCCTTTCACAAAATATCCAGTTAGCAGAGTAGCCAATGAACATTTATGTCTACAAGGTCTTTAAAGGCAGCTTGACATTCTCCTGTACTTTGCTTGCCTCAACACAGACCATGTCTTGCCATTTCTTTTTCCCCAGCTGTGACCAGGGTGGGATGAGAAAAGAATCAGCAAGACAGAAAATCTTTCACCTGTTCCTTTCAAATAAAAATGCAAGGCCTTATGAACATCATGCAAAAGCCCTGATTGAGTCTGTACAGCCTGATAGAATTGTGAACCTTTTAGAAATTATGGTGACAGATCAAACAAAGCAGTGTTGAATATGCCAATTCCAAGTGATAGTATCCAGATTGCTGTTGGAAAAACACATTGGTTGGTAGCATAGGCTGTAGTACACTGAAAACAAGCTGTGCAGTGGAAGGAAGAGTAGGTTTGGAGCAAAGCACCTTCCTTTAGTACAAGGGCCTGTTAGTGCTGAATTATCTTGCCTACCCATCACCATCATAGCTAGTGGCATTGTTTCACTGCGGGGACATTAGGTGGTCTGCTGCTCTGATTTTTATGGAATTGCCACACGTGCCATTTTGCCCAATTACATATGCTTGAGCCTTGCTGACATTTCCCAAATAGAAGACTGTGGAGTTTTTGGATTCTGAGGAAACAGCCACTGTTAATTGGCCTGACATTCAAAGAGCATGTGTGCACGGATGCAATTAAAGTGCCTTTAGCTGCTTCTCTGCTCCCATTTTATAAAAGAGCAAGAGGGCAAATGTAGTTAAAGCCCAGGTTCAGGCCACATAGCTTCCCAGTTCAGAAATATAATTTTATGTGGAAAAGTTTAAGCAGAATTTGGAAGTAACTAGTTACCTATAATAGTCTGTAATTCCTTCCCCAATAGCAAAGGCATAATTAAGTTACAGTTTGATTTAATGAAAAGGGGCATGTGTCTGATTAACATCGGGGTGTAGTCAAGATAGCAAGTATTAATGAAGAATGCACAAGCTAGAAGAGGCTGCAGCAGTTTGCTTTTGATTGAGTCAACTGGGAAGGGCAAGATTTTTACCCCTCTTTTCCTTTCTTTGAGGTAATAGAGTGCAAACCACTTTTGTGTTTAAACTCAGCTTGTAGCAGATGAAATAATCTGAGGACCAAGGGGGAAAGTGGGAGGAGGTCAAAGAAACTGGACTATTTTAAAAACAGCTGAAAAATGTTTTTAATCTGCACTGTCTGCAAAATTGGGACCATTAGAGGCTATGAGCAAACTGTGGAGGAATGTGGACTGTCTCACTTTCCAAGAAACAATTGAAGCCCTTTCATACTACACAATGAAAGTATTATGTGTTATAATTACATTTTAACTAACATGATTCTGTTCTATTGAATCCTGGGAGAGGTATTTAGAATTCTCATCCAGAGAGCTCTAGTGCCTCCACAAACTACAAACACCAAGATTCCATAGGAGCAATGGCATCACTACGCTTGATGACATCCAAACATCCAGCTACCCTGCTCCCCCTTCTGCTGCCTCATAGAATCATAGAGTTGGAAGAGACCACAAGGGCCATCCAGTCCAACCCCTTGCCATGCAGGAACTCCCAGTCAAAGCATTCCTGACAGATGGCCATCCAGCCTCTGCTTAAAGACCTCCAAGGAAGGAGACTCCACTACACTCCAAGGGAGAGTGTTCCACTGTCCAACAGCCCTTACTGTCAGGAAGTTCCTCCTAATGTTGAGGTGGAATCTTTTTTCCTGCAGCTTGCATCCATTGTTCCGCGTTCTAGTCTCTGGAGCAGCAGAAAACAAGCTTGCTCCCTCCTCAATATGACATCCCTTCAAATATTTGAACAGGGCTATCATATCACCTCTTAACCTTCTCTTCTCCAGGCTAAACATTCCCAGCTCCCTAAGGCGTTCCTCATAGGGCATGGTTTCCAGACCCTTCACCATTTTAGGGTGCCTTGTTTATCTGCCACCCTTGCCACTGCCTTGACTCCCTCCCCAGGGAGAGAGCTGGGGTGGTGGCAAAGCCACGAGAGACATGCTCACCCTCTGTGTCAGCAAATGTCACCTGGTGTGGTCCACATCCTTCCACCTGCCTAGTGACACCAATACATAGGATGGAGCCAGGGTAGTTCAAGTGTAATAGTGTTATAACTGCATAGGGTGAAAAGGCACTTACTGAAATCAGGGATAGTTAGGTACCAATATCAGTAGATTAACATGTTTTGTTCGTCTGAGATCCATCAAGTAGAAACTTAGTTCAAGGGCTGAATGTGGATGGAAGGCATACAGATAGAATCAAGTACAGTGGGCCTTTGGTATCCACTGGGGTTTGGTTCCAGGACCATCTGTGGATACATGGATGCTTAGGTCCCATTAAATAAAATGGCATAGTGAAATGGTGTCCCAAATATAAAATGGCAAAATCAAGGTTTGCTTTTTGGAATCCATATGTTCTTTGAATATTTTCAAGCCACTGATGCTTGAATCCATGGATTAAAAATCCATGGATATGATGGGCTGACTGTAATGGAAGTGTCTCTTAAGACGTGCTCAGCCCAAGAATTTATTTTATTGCCTACAATGAGATAGCAATATAAATGTGGGCAACTTGTTAACCTCCAGATGTTGTTGGACTGCAGCTCTGAGCATCCCAGCATACCTTGAGGTGAAGGAAGATAAGAGCTGTTCAACAACATCTGGAGGGCTTCAAATTGCTCACCCCTGCAGTAGTCTTGATATGCAAATTCACTCCTATTACTTCCTTTCCTGATCCCTTTTTACTGTATTTCAGTGATCTAACTTTGCCTCTCCTGTACCTCCCTTGCTGATCACCTGCAAATCACCCAGAGATCCACAGGTACATTTGATGTACTTTCTGTGCACACCTGTGGGCAATATGGCTTGTCAGTATGCTTCAGCCTGATGTGACTCTGACAGCAGTCTGTGTGACAGCAACATTGTGAGGCAGCAACAGGAAGGGATGACAGGCAGAGCTCCCCACCCAAGTGAGATGAATGAGTCCTGAATATGGAGGCAAACAGCCCATTGTCGGGAGCTGCACGTGCTGGAAAGTGACAGGACTCCACGCACGGTTGGGAGTTCAAGTGTACAATGGAGTTTTCTGTGCCAATTCAATAGTTGCCATGGGGACCTGAAGGTGCATTTGCTCTTCCATTCTCTCATTTCTCTTCCTTTATTGTCAAACGTCAGATGCTGCCTAGTCTTTGGAGCAGCCTGTTTTCAGTTCTTTGGTTGTTACTTATCATTCTGTTGCTTTCAGAAGCCCACTGAGTCAGTCCTTTGAATGACAGGGTGCCATCAGGGCAATGAACACTTTGCACACAGAGAGAATGCAAGAAAGGGAAGGAGAAAGAAGGAGCCGCAGTTATCCAGATCTTCATATATAATGGCTGAGGAACCTTTCACTCTCAAGTTTTCCATAGTAACTCCCAGAAGCACTAGTCATCATAACCTAACACAATGGATTATGAGGACTGTAGTCTGAAATCCCATGACAGGTTCACCTTAAGGTCACCATAAATCAGAAACAACTTGAAGGCACACAAGTCTGAAACATCGTTATCAAATTTGCAGATGACACCAAATTAGGAGGAGTAGCTAATATGCCAGAGGACAGGATCAAAATTCAAAATGAGCTAAATAGACTAGAAAACTGGGCCAAATGAAATTCAACATGGAGACATGTAAGGTTCTGCATTTAGGGCAGAAAAGTGAAATGCACAGATATAGGATGGGGGACACCTGGCTGAATGAGACAACATGTGAAAGGGATCTAGGAGTCCAAGTAGACCATAAGCTGAACATGAGTCAACAGTGTGATGCGGCAGCTAAAAAAGCCAATGCAATTTTAGGCTGCATCAATAGAAGTATAGTGTCTAGATCAAGGGAAATAATAATTCCACTCTATTCTGCTTTGGTCAGGTCCCACCTGGAATACTGTGTCCAGTTCTGGGCACCACAATTAAAAAAGGATGTGGAGAAACTGGAGCATGTCCAAAGGAGGGCGATAAAAATGGTGAAGGGTCTGGAAACCATGCCCTATGACGAACGCCTTAGGGAGCTGGGAATGTTTAGCCTGGAGAAGAGAAGGTTAAGAGGTGATATGATAATTGCCTTGTTTAAATATCTGAAGGGATGTCACGTTCAGGAGGGAGCAAGCTTGTCTTCTGCTGCTCCAGAGAACATGACCCGGAACAATGGATGCAAGCTCCAGGAAAAGAGATTCCACCTCAGCATTAGGAGGAACTTCCTGACAGTAAGGGCTGACAGTGGAACACACTGCCTCGGAAAGTGGTGGAGTCTCCTTCCTTGGAGGTCTTTAAGCAGGGGTTGAATGGCCATCTGTCAGGTATGCTTTGATGGGGAGTTCCTGCATGGCATGGAGTTGGACTGGATGGCCCTTGTGGTCTCTTCCAACTCTATGATTCTATGAATAGTACCTCCTAGGACAGTGTGGGGAAAGTAGCTCCCTGTCACCATCCTGCCCTCCAAGATTATTTTTACAATTCCAAACTGCCTGGACCACCTTTCATCCCCTGCAAAAGACCCTCAGTTGTTTATTCTGAAACTCTCTTAAGGGTAGCAATTCCCCTTTTTAATAAGCTGCATGCCTGCCTCCCATCTTGCTTTGTTTTTCTTTGGTTTTTCTCCTTTTCCGTCTCGGCAGTTTTTATAAATCAGAGGGTCTCAGGGCAGAAAATTGTATTGCAGAGCTGCTGTAGTTTCTAACCCTGCCACAGAAGGAGAATAAATAGTTTTCACCAGCAGGTTTGGGTGCTCATTTTAACTTATTTTTCAGTTTATTTACTAGAAAGACAGAGATGGGAAGTGGCTAGAAAATTGAGAGAGAAATATGTTGAGAGACATCGAAAGGGAGAGATTAGTGATAGATTAGTCATGAAGTTTTGTTGTTATGTCCCTAATTTAAATAGAAATGCATGAGACATCTCACCATAGTGAGGAAAACGAAAACTTGTATGTATACTGTTGAACATTAAGAAAACAAAAATAATCATCACGGAAGTGAAACAGGAACTCAACTAGACAATGAGGAAACTGAAATAGTTAAAAGATTTCCAGTACCTTGGATCATAGAATCATAGAATCATAGAGTTGGAAGAGACCACAAGGGCCAATCATTGATCAGAATGGGAATTGCAGACAAGAAATAAAATGACTAGGATTGGGAAGGGCAGCTATAATAGATCTATATAACATCTTAAAGTGCAAAGATATCAGGCTGAATACCAAAGTTAGGATTATCCAAGTCATCATATATCCCATCCAGCCTGTTTAAAGACCTCCAAGGAAGGAGACACCACCATGCTCCAAGGGAGTGTGTTCCACTGTTGAACAGCTTTTACTGTCAGAAAGTTCCTCCTAATGTTGAGGTAGAATCTCTGTTCCTCGAGCTTGCATCCATTGTTCCATGTTCTAGTCTCTGAAGCAGCAGAAAACAAACTTGCTCCATCCTCAATGTGACATGAGATGGCATGCCTCATTAGAAAAGACAATAATGCTAGGAAAGGTGGAATGCAATAGAAAGAGAGGAAGACCACCTATCAGATGGATTGACTCAATCAAGGAGGGCATGGCCATGAGCCTGCAGGACCTTAGCAGAACTGTTGGAGGTGTCTCATTTACAGAGTCATCATGAGTTGAGGCTAACTCAAGGGCATTTAACAACACCAATGCCTGCCCAGTTCGTTGTTCAGATGCTCATTGCGGAGGCTCAACTTCAAGGCCTTTGCTCTCACTTGTGATTCTTTATTCTTAAAGTTGGACTGAACAACTGCCCTTGTGGCGCAGTGGTTAAAATGCCTGTGCTGTAGCCACTCACTCACAAACCACAAGGTTATGAGTTCAATATCAGCGGGGGTTGACTCAGGCTTGCATCCTTGGTTCTCAGATTGTTGGGTGCAATTAGCTTACATATTGTAAACAACTTAGGGAGTGCTTAAGTGCACTGATAAGCAGTATAGAAATGTACTTGCTATTGCTAACAGCCCTTTAAATAGAGGACATCTTCAAACAGAGTACTGCCCTCTGACAGCAGATGCAGAGCCACTCCAGAAACAGCTTCACTGCTGAGTTATGTTGCTCACAGAGGTTAGGGAACGTGGTCTAGCCCACCTTTGGGAAACTGATGGACTAGAGTGGCTAAGAGTAACCAGGCTCATTGAAAAGCCACTGTTCAAGCAGGGTTCATGATTCCCTCAAGCTGAACCAGAAAACAAACTTTGATATTTAGAAGCCATATTGAAGGCCATTGCCAATATTCTATGCATGCTTGCATGGTGGTAGCACCATCATACATGGCTTGGGTCCATCCTATCTTAGGGACCGCCTCTTCCCGTATGAACCGCCCCACACACTTCGGTCCTCTGGGAGGAATCTGCTGCAGCCCATGAAGACCAGGCTGACACAGACCTCCCAGAGGGCCTTTTCAGCTATCGCCCCCAAACTGTGGAATGGCCTGCCGGATGAAATGCGTCTAATGACATCTCTTGGTTGCTTTAAAAAAGCTTTAAAGACGCATCTCTTCCAACAGGCCTTCCCAGAAGCTTCCTAACTTCCCAGCTCCAAAATTATTAATCTTCCCTTCCCTAACACTATGTCCCTGAGCCTTGGCTATGATGTTCAAGGAATTGTTGTTTTTTGATGTATAGTATTGTATAACTTTTATCTTTTCGCTGGTTTTAACTATTGCTTAGTTTAATTCAGTTTTAAGGGGTGGGAGGTTGGGTAGTGGGTGACTGGATTGTTTTTAGTTTGTGTATTTTATTCCTGTAGTACCCCACTCCAATTGTTGAAACAAAGGAGCGGGATGATGATGATGATGATGATGATGATGATGATGATGATCCCATCCTTCTTCTGAATATCAATATTGTGCATCTGTCAATGTTCCAGTTCATTGTCCCACTGTGCAATGCAGAATCCACAGTGGCTGTTTCTCCAACCCCAGTGAATAAAGTAGTACGTTGAAAGCACCTATGAAGTTACGTACCATCCAAGAATGTGTAACTGCATGACTGGAATCCTGTCCACTAGTCCCAACTAACCTGTTCCGTTTTCCTCAGCACAGAGATAAATCCAAGAAATTCAATGGTTTCACTCTTGTCAGAACTAATGATAGGATTTAAGCCCATGCGAAATGGTTACACTTGTGGAACTCCACTTATGTAACCATGAACTGACTACATCCAATGCACAATGGCCAAAAAAGTACAAAGTGCATGTGTAAGAAAATTTACATGTATATGACACCAACTTCCGGCCAGTATGCTGTTTATGTCACCAGTAGGAGTATTACACATGCCACATCATGTAAGTGTTGTGCAGCTTTGAAAGATAGGACAGTTTGTGCTTTCAGGTTCACGATCCAATAAAAAATCTACCAAAGGAAAAGAAATGAAAAAGGAAGATGAAAGCAAGCACTGCAGCAGGTGCACATTCTCTGGATGATGGATAAACCCAGGTCCATCTCTATCTTGTTATGATGGTCTTTCTTGCATGCAAGGGGTAAAGAGCAACCTTCTAGGTTCCTGGTAGGTGGTGAAGGACATAATCTGCTTCCCTTCATCTCTGTAGTCACAGATAATCTGGCAATTAGACCAGGGTGTTCTTTCCAGTAGGGACAAAGAACACCTGGCAAATCTACCAAGTTTTGGACATCTAGTCAAACTTTACCCAGCCTGATACCCTTCTGTTGGAAAGGGCATATTAGAGCTGATGCAACTCCCATCAGCCTGTGCTAAGACAGCTTAGTGTGGTGGCTCATGGAACATGGCCTCAGACTGGGGACAATTTAAGGTCATCTTCTCTACAGGAAGCTACTTTGGCGAGCCCTAGGAGTCTGAAACCATTCCATGCCATTGCCTCACCTTCCCATTACCAGAGGTTGTCAAAAGCCCTTAATCTGGAAATCTTTGTTAAATCTGTAGGGTTTTGTGTATCTTTGTGAATGGTCTCTAGCAAATGCATCCTGCCACAACTGCATTAAGCTCTAGGAAGCACATGGGGAAAACAGGCAAATGTGCCACATGCCCACCAGCTGCTGATCTAGCTTGATGATTAAAGATAGCAACATCACTTCTTTTTTATGTGTGTGTGTGTGTGTGCATGTGTGTGTATTCATATTCAAATGTCACTTTTCTTCTTTGCAAGGGCTATATGGAATTGCAGAAATTGTAGTGGAAGGAGCTTAATGCAGCATTTTGCTTTGCTCACCTATCAATTTAACAGGGAGTGAAAATACGACAAATAGCAATGTGCCCTTTGCCAATAAGCCAAGTATTTCTGCTCCTGATTTCCCCCATGGGACACTATTTTTTATGACATGGATGATGATGTCAGTACCCTCTAAACAAAGGAAGAAGAAAGGGGAACTAATGTTTTGCTGAGAACAACAAATACATAGAAACTGGAAGAAAGGAAGCAGCAATCGTGATTGTTTCCACACAAGGGTTCTTTTGCATTGCTGAGGCATTGCTTTCTCAAAGAGTGCTGGAAATGAAATTAAGACTGTAGATCTTTGTAACAGGTATTGTTGTGCAACACTCTTTTGCATGGTCGACTCTCTGGAGTACATTCCATTTAGTAAAGCTCCCCTGCAATGTTAACTGAAACTTTCCTTGGTATAGGTTCAGCCCACCTTATTACTTCCAACTGAGCACAGCTAGAGATTATTGATGGATTTCCCTGAAATTAGTCAGCTTCTCTATCTTAGGGAGGGACAATTAACTACAGATTCTCTTTCATTATAGTGTTCTCCCCCCCCCCCCCCCAGTTCTAGTCTGGCATTGCTACATTTCTACTTTTAAAAGAAAAATGTGAGAGATCCATTGATAGATCATCTTTTCTCTTGCTTCCTTGCACCTAAATCACAGTAATTTGCATACTGAAATGTAATTATCCTTGAATACCACCCTTGATTATTGTGCTGGCCTCCTTTAAAACTTCTCAAAGATCGGAAAGTTCCCCTCAGCAGTAGCATGGCTTGGGTGCCCAAGGCTTGTTTGAATGAAAGAGTTCTTTGCCTGTTTCTCCATATAACACAACAGAGATGCAATGTGTTGCAATCTCATACAGGGGAAGATTGGTAGCTTACCCAACACTAAGAGCATAGTGTTCCATATAATTGCAGATTTCATATCTTTGCTAATGATTAGACTGCTTAAAAGAATGCCTGCCTCTGTGTTCCTTTATATACAGTAATTGCTTCTGAAGGTATAGAGTCAAATACAGAGTGAGGCACATGGAATAGGCTGGAAAGAAGCACAGCAGAGATAGGAAACCTGTGGTCTCCTCACATGTGGTTAGAATCCAAATCTCACGAGCCCTAGCCAGCACAGAATTTCAGAGCTGGAAGGCACTACAAGTGCAATCTAGTACAACCCCCTGCCATGTAAGAATACGCAAGTAATGTGTCCCTGAAAGATACTCATCCAGTTTCCAAAGGAGAGGCCACTACCCTCTGATCCCATCTATTCCACTGTTGAATAGCTTTTGCAGTAAAAAGATAAAAAACAAAAACAAAACAAAACAAAACCCTTCTTCGTAATGTTTAGGTGGAATCTCTTTTCTTGTAATTTGAATCCATTGGTTAGTGTAATAGTCTCTGGAGCAACAGCAAACAATCTGGCTCCATCTTCTACATGACATCCCTTCAGATGTTTAAAAATGGGTATCATGTCAACTCATGGTCTTCTTTTCTCCAGGTTAAACATACTCATCTCCCTAGGTTGTTCTTCATAAGACTTGGTTTTCAGGCCCTTAATCCACTTGGTTGCTCTTCTCTCAATATGTTCCATGCTGTCAATATTCTTCTTGGACTGTGGTGTCCAGAAATGGACACAGTATTCCAGGCCGGTTTGACCAAAGTAAAACAAAGGGGCACTACTACTTTCTTTGATCTGGATACTATACTCCTGTTGATGCAGTCTTGAGGTGGGTTGGCTTTTTGGGTCACTGCATCACAGTGTTGACTCATAAAACTCATTCAGATAGACAGATATAGATGATAGATAGATAGATAGATAGATAGATAGATAGTGTATTTTGGTTGGCCAATAAAGGTATCACTGTTTGGTGGATTTTTGATGTTATTGGATATGCCCTTTAACCACATCTCAAATAGGACAAAAGAACAGTTGAAAAGAAATATGCAATTGGTGTTAATGCTAAATTCAGCTACGAACAGGAAAAAGCTAGAGCCAAAACTCTGGAACATTTAGGGCACAACTGGATGTAGGGCTGAAAATAAACAGTGTGAAATTCTAAAACAGAAAGCTCCAACATTTACCAGAACTATTGGGCAAACTGAAGAGAGTGGCAAGTCTTCAAAACAAGGTGCAGGTTTTAAAGGACAATCACCATTCCTGGACTACAAGAAAGCAGAAATCCTCCCCCCCCCCAAAAGGATTGTTATGAAAACTGAGGTGGCCTTTCAGTCACATCTGGATTTGTTTTGGGGGGATATGTTGGGTACATCTTCTGGCCGGGGTATGAGAAGGGAATTGGCTCCTGGACCACATTACAGCTTAGCTACTCCATTTCAATAGATGCAGATTTATTTCTTTAATGGGGTTAAGTTGACAATTGAGAAAGGTGTCTTCCAGAAAAATCAGAGTTTGAACATCATGCCAGTGAAGTTTAATCTTTAGAATTTGGCTTTGTGCCCTTCATGGAGACATTGGGTCGATCTAGACGTGCCAAAAGAAGCGTGTCTAGGGCCCAAAAGTGCACGAATAGAGTTAGGGAGGGCGCAGCTTTCAGACCCTCCCTAACCCTAGCACGTATGGGCGCCGCCATAATTAAATGGCGGTGTCCACACGGGCACGCCATGATGGCGTCATGGTGTGCGCAGTGTTTAGACACTGTGGGCAGGTCTTTGCTGTGGCTTTTAGACAGCCGAAGCAAAGACCCATGGAGAAAGGGGCCACGGTGGCAGCCCCTTTCTCCCTTCAGGCCCGCCTCCTCAAGCGGGCTGCACCCTGCTTAGAGGCTGAGGGGAACTGGCAGTTTGCCACTTCCCCGCGGCCTCTGGAAGCGGCGAGATGGGGCCACGGAGGCTGCCATCCCACAGCTTCCTGGAACAGATACAGACCGCCCCTTTTGGGCGGTCTATATCAGGCCATAGTGTGTGAATGCACTTAACGCACACTCTGAGATCAACACTGGAAACTCTGTTTGTGGGCCTGGTCCTCAAAGCAACTCTGGTGTTGGGCATGAAGTGTAGGGCTATTGAATGGCAACTGCCACACTTATGGAACTACTGGTATGTTCCAATTAGCGTCCATACCCTCCAACTGCCCTGATTTGGCAGGGACTGTTCCAATTAGATCACTGTTATCCAACTTTTTCAGATGCTTTTAAAATATCTCAGTTTCTCTTTCCTCTTTCTCCTTTATTCTCATCCTACTTCAATTGCTGCAAACTGATTTTAAAGCGCAAAAGTAATTTGCACTCAATTAACTCAGTGGAGGAAAGAGAGGATGGGGCAGAGTCATCCCTTTCCCAGAAGGGTTAGACAAAAGCAATTGCTGTAGCCTCTCCTAGCTTGTTTGATCTTTCTCAATAACTTATGCCATCCTGACCACACTCCGATGTTGCTTAGCCCCATGTGTTCCATTTTTCATCTGTGAAACATCAGAGGGTAGACAGGCCTTCAGGCAGGCCCCAAATACTGTTTACTTTTGGGCCCTAATTGAGTCAGGGCTTTATTGGGTGCTCTTTTATACACAGTGCTACCTGCTATTAATCATTAATTTTCATTTTCTTGTGGTATTGAACAATTGTTTTATCATGTTTAGTGGTTTTACATTTGGCTGCATACAACTTTTGGGGGGCAAGGGTTACCCTAAAAGCCAGCTTATAAAATTTTAAAATAATGAATATAGATTAAGTGCACTTTCTCTCAAATGTTGCTGATCTCATAACATCAAAATGAATGCCCTATTTTTGGCAAAATGTGGGGTGAAGCTCACAAATGGGGCGCTTATTCATGCCTGTTTTCAAGGCACGTTTAATTTCTTACATACAGTACCAGAAGAATCTCTCTAGATACAGCTCAGCTGCATACATTAGCTGCTAAACAATAGGACTCATTTGCAAGCCTTACACATACTTATATAACTTTCCACACCATATAATCAACACATTTTGTAATGACAAAAAATGCCAATCATTCTGCCTATAATTGTTAGTATCCTTTGCCAACACATCATGGTTCTAGAATTTATAGGAAATTTTTGAAGAAAGTTATATTCCTTCCCTCCATCCCCTAGTCCTTGCTTTCAAAAAGAAAAATGAGCATATCTCCCCAGGACAGAGAACAAAGCCAATATGGGTGAATTGCATGTTTCTATGAATGTGCTGATTTGTATACGTGTGTGTGTTGGGGAGGATAGGTTGGAAGATAGTGAGAAAAAGATTGAGAAAAATCCCATGAAGCCTTATTTGGTAAAGCACCATATTAATCTAACCCCAGGATCTTACATCTGTCAGTAGTCAGTTCTGCATGCTTCAGATCTAGGATTGCCCTCATTGCCTTGCTGGGACCAAAACAGACATGATGTTGAACATGTGAATACACTTCACATGTCAGCATTTTCCTTTAATGATAGTAGCAGTGGAATGGCAGGGCAAGAGTGGTGGGGGTAGTGTGGAACATAATTAAAAACAAGACATGTATTATGGGAGAACCTAAGAAGATCTCTGTTGGATGATTTCAAACGCCTGCCTAACTCAGCATTCTGTGTACAGAGTGACCAATCTGTGGTCTATGAAGAATTTGCAAGAAGGAGAGCATGAGTGCAGCTGCTTATGCTCTCCAGCACCAAAGCATACACAAAGCATAATGCCTCTCGCACTGGATTAATAATTCTGTACCTTGTGACCATAGTCCTTCTGTACCTTCTGAAATTCCACACACACACACACACACACACACACACACCAGCTCTTGTTAGATAGAGAAGCTTTTACTGGATGCTTGTTCAGCTCTATACACTGTGCAAAGGCCACAAACATTAAATTTCTGTGTTCACCAGCAGCATACCCATGAAGGCCAGATCTTGGGGTCAAAGAACAAGTTGTTTTTTGTGAGATGGCCTCACTTATGAGCAAGAAGGCTGAAGACGACTCTCTGATGGAGCTTGGCCACACATATCCCAGACATCACCTGTTTAATGTTGGAAGGTATGCACTGGCCTGTTGCTGTTTTTGTTGTGAGCCTTCAAGTCATTTCTGATTCATGGCAATCCAAAGATGAACCTATCACAGCATTTCTTGACAAGATATGTTCAGAGGAGGTTTGCCTTGGCCTTCCTCTGAGACTGAGAGAATGTGACTTGCTCAAGGTCACTCAGTGTGTTTCCATGGCTGAGTAGAGATTTGAATTCTGGTCCAGAGATGCCATCAAATACTCAAACCATTATACCACACACACTCTGCTATGAGTTGGCATCTAAACTATATTGTTGCTGAGGGGAGCTTTGACTCACTGTTGGGTGATGAGTGGCTACTTTTTACTGATGCTTTTGAAACCATCCCCCCCTCAATTTTTTTTAAAAAATTATTTTTTATTTTTTGCTTTTTTATTTTTTTATTTTTTGCTTTTCTTTGATTTACAAGCTGGGTATTTAATTTAGCGACCTGAAAAGATGCAAGCCTCAGTCGAGCTCGAGCCCTTGGCTGGTATTGAACGTGCAAGCTTGCAGATTGTGAGTGAGTGGCTGCAGTTACAGGCATTTAACTACTGCACCACCAGGACTGTTAAATAAGGTACATGTAACATGACTCAGGGTAGAGATATCAGAATTTAACAAGACTTTCAGCCAGTACTAGCTTTAGAACAATCTTGGCCCTCTGCATCAGAGATGAGGAACCTGTTACTGTTCAGTGACTGCTGAATTACAATCATTATTATTTGTGACAGTTACTGCCCTAAGTGCCCTAAGTGCCCTATCTTACATTTCTCTGTGTTGAATTTCATCTTGTTAGCATTGGCCCAGCTTTCTAGTCTATTCAGGTCATTTTGAATTTTGATCCTGTCCTCCGGGGTATTAGCTACTCCTCCTAGTTTAGTGTCATCTGCAAATTTGATAAGTATGACCCCAATTCTGTCATCCAAATCATTAATAAAGATGTTGAATAGTACTGGGCCCAGGACAGAACCCTGTGGCACCCCACTGCTCCAGGATGAAAAGGAGCCATTGTTGTGCAACCTTTGAGTTTGGCCAATCAACCAATTACAAATCCATCTAACAGTTGCCTTGTCTAGCCCACATTTTTCAAGCTTGTTTGCAAGAATGTCATGGGGAACCTTGTCAAAGGCCTTACTGAAATCGAGGTATAGTATATCCACAGCATTCCCTTCATCTACCAAGCTGGTAATTTTATCAAAAAAAGAGATCAGGTTTGTTTGGCATGACTTGAAATCCATGTTGACTTTTTGTGATTACGGCACTGGCTTCTAAATGTTCACAGACTCTCTGCTTAATGATCTGCTCTAGAATCTTTCCTGGAATTGATGTCAGACTAACTGGACGATAATTGTTGGGATCCTCTTTTTTCCCCTTTTTGAAGATGGGGACAACGTTCGCCCTCCTCCATTCTGCTGGGACTTCTCCTGTTCTCCAGGAGTTCTCAAAGATTATTGCCAGTGGTTCCGATATTACATTTGCCAGTTCTTTTAATACTCTTGGATGTAGTTCGTCTGGTCCTGGAGACATATTCATTTAAGCTAACCAGGTATTCTTTACTTATTCTGTGCTGAAATTCCCCTATTCTTTCTTCCACCCCATTATCCTTAGGTTGAGCACCCTTTGCCTTTTCTGAGAAGACTGAAGCAAAGAAGTTGTTGAGTAATTCTGCCTTTTCTCTGTCCCCTGTTAGCATTTTGCCATCTTCTGCACGCAGTGGCCCAACCAGAATCACAGAATCACAGAATCACAGAATCATAGAGTTGGAAGAGACCACAAGGGCCATCCAGTCCAACCCCCTGCCATGCAGGAACTCTCCATCAAAGCATCCCCAACAGATGGCCATCTAGCCTCCGTGTAAAGACCTCCAAGGAAGGAGACTCCACCACTCTCCGAGGGAGTGTGTTCCACTGTTGAACAGTACCATTTCCTTCTTCTTCCTTTTTCTGTGGACATATCCAAAAAAGTCCCTTTTTTATTGTTCTTAACCTCTCTAGCCAGCCTAAGTTCATTCTGCGCTTTAGCTTTTCTGACTTTATCCCTACATGTGCTGGCTATTTGTTTGAATTCCTCTTTGGTGATTTCCCCATTTTTCCATTTCTTATACATGGTCCATTTAAAACTTAGCTCAGTTGAAAGTTCCTTAGTCATCCATCCTGGCTTCTTGGGACATCTTCCATTTTTCTTCCTCATTGGAACTGTTTGAAATTGCGCCTTCAATAGCTCCTTTTTCAGAAACTCCCATCCGTCTTGAACTCCCTTCTCTTTTAGTATTCCTGACCATGGGATCACCCCCAGTATTTCTCTAAGTTTATTGAAATCATCTCTCCTAAAGTCTAGAATTCGTGTCTGACTATGCCTAGCTTCTCCCTTCCACTGTATAACAAACTCCAGGAGAACATGGTCACTTCCACCTAAGGATCCAACCACTTGCACTCCATTGGATAGGTCTTCCCTGTTGGTTAAGAGAAGATCTAAAATGGCTGATCCCCTTGTTGCCTCTTCCACCTTTTGGACAATGAAATTGTCTTCCAGGCAAGTGAGGAATTTGCTGGACCTTGAGGATTTGGCTGAGTTTGACTTCCAGCAAATATTAGGATAGTTGAAGTCACCCATCATGACTACATCTCTCCTTTCTGAGTGTGTAATTATCTGTCCTAGAAAGGCATCATCCAATTCCTCTGCCTGAATTGGGGGTGTGTAGTAGACTCCCACAGTAACATCCCTGTTGTTTCCCTCTCCTTTAATTTTTATCCACACACTCTCCACCTGGCTTCCAGTACTGATTTCCTGGATCTCTTCACTGGTGCAAATATCCCTGACATATAATGCTATTCCTCCTCCTTTCCTTTTTATTCCTTTCATTTTCCTGGAGCATCCACAGAGTGTCCGCTGCCCAAAAGTATAACAGGGGGAACCAAGACAATGGATTCAGAGGTAAGACATTTTTTGTTGGTGTGTGCCTTCAAGTAGCTTCCAATTTATGGCGACCCTAAGGCAAACCTATCATAGGGTTTTCTTGGCAACTTTCTTCAGAGGAGGTTTGCCACTGCCATCCTCTGAGGCAGAGAAAGTGTGACTTGCCCAAGGTCACCCAGTGTATTTCCATGGCCAAGCTAGGATTTGAACCCTGGTCTCCCAGTGTCCTAGTCCAATACACAAACCATTGCACCACACCACCCTGGCTTATTTTGGAAATTCCGGAAACTGGGTTTTAAAAGTTATGGTTAACTCCAGAAATATACAAGAAAAATACTGAGATAGCAATGCCATGTGAATATCAGAAAAATACCCTGTTAATTACAGCCATAAATGCCACCAAATCCAGAGGTTTTTGGCCAATCTGGAGGGGTCTTTAGATAAATCCAGCATATGGAAAAGGGATCAAGAGAGTCTGTGAGTACCTGGAACCTGCAAAAACATGCAGCTGATGTACCACACATTGTCCACCTCCACTTTAAATTAGTTGCTGGGTAAGCAATCCAGAACATGACCCTAGAATGGAGCAGGTTAGGATTAACCTCAACTTTAATGCTATTTCCCACTTAAGGCCTTGAATTATGGTCCCGATCCTTCACATCTGGAATTTTTATTGTTAAAATAAAAACTAGGGAGAAAGCTGTTCCCTTTGTGGAGCAAAAGACTTTTGGATCGTCCCTTGAATTGGCAGCCTCATTTCTGACAATTAAAGGAAATAGAACACATTCCAAGCATGACTCCAAAGCAGCCATTTCACAGCAGAATGAGGCAGGAAGGTGAGCACAGTCTGTGTCTACTTTGTTGCATGGATTGTTAATCCCTTTTAACCCTGACATGCAGAAATCTCCCTCTTGTTGACTGTGTCCCTGCTCTAGCACTGAAGAAAGAGAAACCAATATAAAATGATTAGCAAGTGAAAGAAGTGAAATTGACTTTCAGGTACTTTCAAGGGCAATGTGTTGATTTAGATGCAAAAGCACATTCCTGCAAGTGTGTTATTTGGTGTTGAGTATCTCTTTGTGTGTGTGCGCACATGTGTGTGCCTTCAAGTTGCTTGTTGACTTATGGTGACCCCATGAATTTCATAGGGCTTTTGTAGAGAAGGAACACTCAGAGGTGATTTTGTCAGTTCCTTTCTCTGAAATATACCCTACAGCACTTGGTATTTCTTGGCAGTCTCCCATCCAACTACCAAGCAGGATTGATCCTGCTTATCTTCCAAGATCGGACAGGACCTGGTGCCTTCCGGATATTTAGGCATGTATCTGACTACAGACCGTAGTGCAAAAAGTAGTTTTAAGCAAGAAATTGATTCCATCATTTTCCTCGCCCTTGTATTTATAAGACAATAATACTAACATGGCATATAAGACGGCAGGAATGCTAAAAAATGTCAGGAGGAAGAATGCAAATGAAAAAAAAAACAACTCATAACTTTTGTTTCCCCAATATGTCCAATGATTTCTTAGTTCATTTATCTAAGTTTGTCAAGGGGCAGCTTGTGTTTTTCATCTCAGAGGAAAAAAGCTGCTGGGTAATTTTTAAAATTAAGTGTAACCAATTGTAGGCAGTTATATGCAGCTAAAATAGATATTACCTCTTGCCCTCTGGCTCATAGTATATTTCCTGAGCAACCCATTATACTGAAAAATGTATTTTCCATGGTACAGCAGGAAACAAACCATGGAAAGATTGACCTCAGGTTTCTCATTGCAACAGGAGGAAAATGTTGAATACCTTCATGCCACTACTGGATAACTGTTTCCTCTACTCTTCAGGATAAAATCTGCAGTCCTTAAAGGCTATTACCTTAGGGCAGAACTGCTCGTCTAATACCATGCCCTCCAACATTTCACAGATGAAAACCGGGCATGTGCTGCCAAACAACATCAAAGTGAGAAAGAGGCTGCAGCATTTTGTTTTTGCCTGAGCCTACTGGGAAATGCAAGATTCTGTTCCCTCCTCTCCTTTTGCCTTACTATGTTAATGGACTGCAAACCACTTTTTTTTTTTTTTTACTTTTGAGCTCACTTTGTAGTGGTTGAAGCAAGATGAGGACAAAAGGTTAAAGTGAGAGAAGAACAAAACTGGACTATTTAAACAGTATCTGAAAAAGTGGGATGACAGAGGGTTAATCAAAATTGTCAAATCAGAACAGTTGGCATGTATGCAGTATTAAACCTATTTCCATTATGGCAAAAAGGAAGACTGTATGTAACAACAGACAGCCCTCCACATCCATGGGTTCAGCATCAATGAATTCAACCATCCCCAGCTTGAAAATATTACTAAACAAGCAAGCAAGCAAACAAACAAAACAAAATCCAAAAACGAACCTTGATTTTGCCATATTATATAAGGGACACCATTTTATCACACCACTGTATATAATGGGACTTGAGCATCCATGGATTTTGGTATAGATGGGGTGGTGGTGTTCCTGGAACCACACTCCATCAGATACCAAGGGCCCAGTATAGTTACTTGCAATGTATTGGTTTCCTCAGCTAAGACATAAGCAAGTAAGGTACCTTATAAGTGATAAAGGGATAATTCCATTCTTTTTGTGATGTAACACTACATATACTTCTCTAGTTAACATAGGGTGTTTATCTCTGTTCAGATCCTGGTTAGATTGGGACCAGTCTAGTCTGATCGATCAAGACCAAAAACAAATCGAGAAATGGAAATCCAGATTGCCTGGCCTCGCACACTGACTTGCACTGGTGAAATGGCCATAACTGTTTTGCTTTTTAAGAAGTTTGCACAAAATCTGAAGATGAGAGGGGAGTAAACCAGTTGAGGGGTTTATCAGCTTGCCAAGTGTCAAAAAAGCTGTTGATTCCTCCATCTAATTTATTGATTTAATATTCCACTTTTCTCCAAATATAGCATCCAAAGAGGATTGCAAAATAGGTTTCAACAGAACACAGCTAGTATCAGTTCTAATAGTAAACAACAACAACAATTAAACAAACTATTGTATGTAAAAACAACACTGAAATACAAACAGTTTGAAATGATTCAAAATGTAACAGATAAGAAAAAAGTACAGAATTTCCTATTAAAAACCTTATGGAAGAAGCAGATAAAGGAGTTTATCATACAATGGAATTTGGGGGTATCATGCAATGGCAATCCGAATGCAATCATGGGGTTTCACGTTATTGCATATGAGTGTATCTCACACAATTTCGGGCAATGGGAAGTCATTCCAGAATGCAATCATGGGGTTTCACATAATTGCATATTAGAGTATCTCACGCAATTTTGGGCAATGGGGGGTCATTTTCGGGAAATGGGAAGTCATTCTGAACGCATTCCGAACGCAATCAGATTTCACATAAATTCGCTAAACTAACGAATTCACGCAATTGCGAATTGGTTCCATTTGCAATTGAGAGAAATTCCTCCCATGTGATAAACTCTAATGTCCCATAGCAAATCTAAACAAAAAGGCCTTTTCCTGCAGGTGAAAGGAGAACAGAGAGTGGGCCAATTTAGCTTCCCAAGGGAGGGATTTTCATCAAGAAGGGCTTTTCTTAATTAGAAGTTTATGGTGTTTTTGTCATGGCACATTTTCCTACTGACTTTCTTCTCATATATCTGATAGTGGGTTTGAATGTTGGAGTATGACTCTGGAGACTAGGGTTCAATTCCCAGCTCAGCCATGAAACCTACTGGGTGACCTCTGATCACACACTCTCATCCTCAAGGGAAGGCTATGGCAAGCCTGCTCTGAACAAATCTTAGCAAGAAATCACTGCGATAGGGTTGCCATAAGTCAGAAACTACTTGAAGACACACAACAAGAGTGGAGGGTTGACAGGGACCCTGCTGAAGTGTGCATGTGGCAAATTTATTCAATGTGGAAGTTGAATACGGGGACATTAGTCTTCCCCCAACCAGTTTCCCTCCAAATGGGTTGGACCCCAACTTTCATCACCTCAACCAGCATGGGGTATACAATTCATGACTGGAACACAAATCTGACAGGTAGCCCTGTTAATAAATTTATCCATCACAGCAAATGGGTCAGAAGTACCACTAGGAAGGACAATTTCAGACAGAATGAGCCAAATAGTACCACTTAAGTGTCACAGACTTTGCAGCTATTCCATCCCTTATTCCTTAACAGATTTTTTAATGGAAAAAAATGTTGAGGCAAGATGGGAGGGTTACAAATAGAACAGAATGATTTCTAGACATCTGTAAAATTCAATAAGTGAAACAAGGCAATTGCACAATCAAAGCCTTTTCTAAAGGCACTGCTGGTTTTTAGTTTTATCCTCTCTGAGTACAGAAAATAGCAGTTTCAAGTCTGAAATCTGAAGCAGAACAGATCAGGATCATAATCCAACTTTTTATCTAGATTGCTCATGGTGTGGCATAGAATCACAGAGTTGGAAGAGACCACAAGGGCCATCCAGTCCAATCCCCTGCCATGCAGGAACTCCCAATCAAAGCATCCCCGACAGATGGCCATCCAGCCTCTGCTTAAAGACCTCTAAGCATACATATTTCTGCCTCCATTTTATCCTCACAACAACCCTAGGAGGTGGAATAGGCTATGCATCTACACGCTAGAAATAATGCAGTTTGACACCACTTTAAGTGCTATAGCTCCATCCTACAGAACCCTGGGATTTGTTGTTTTACTGTCTTTAGCCTTATCTGTCAAAGAGTGTTACAAATCCCAGGATTCTGTGGGATGACTCCATGGCAGTTAAAGTGATGTCAAAGTGCTTCTACAGTGTTGATACACCCTAAGAGATACTAGATGGCCCAAGGTGACACAGTGAGCTTTTCAGTGCAATGGTAAATTGAGTCTTAAGGCTTTATCATTCCAGGCATGTATGTCACAATTACATCAGCATAATAGTGTCTTTGCCTTCCCCTAAAAACCTCCTCTGAACAAATTGTGCAAAGAAACCCCCATGACAGATTTGCCTTAGGTTTGCCATAAGTCAGAAATAACTTGAAGGCACACAACAGTGTCTTTAGCTGGGACTTTTCACATGATGTCATTCCTCTTTTGTTCTTCTGGTGAGAGACTGTGATGGCTTGGCAAGTACCTCACCAGCTGCCACCAATTATGTAGAGACCACTACTACTATCTCACTAGTTGCTACTACTTAGGTGACGGGGTGACAATGTGTCACTACCAAATCTCTTAAGCTGTGTGCCACCAAGACTGTGTGGATACCCTCAGGCTCATATCTCTCACCACACTTGAGCTCTCTTCAACTGCCAGCATTCTGGAGTTTTAAAATCCCAACAGCTTGTCACCAACTTTCTGAAGTGTCCTAAATAATAAAAGGTCTTTTCTCTTTGGTAGCATTTTAATTATGTTTGATAGTGTGGATGATGTTATCTGTAAGCATACTTAAGGGAATTACTTTTTGAAACAAAGGAACGAAAATTATTTACAAGCAAGATTAAATACAGTATCTTTTTTGTGGGATGTTATTTAAATTTGATAGGGGGTATAAATGGTTTCAGCAGTTGCAAAGTCTAACAGTTTCTTTCACTCAGCTTTATAAACATTCCCTTATAGCAGTGGTCCTCAAACTATGCTCTTTATGGGATTTTGGACTTCAGCTCCCAGAATCCCAGACTAATGGCCCGGCTTCTGGGAGCTGAAGTCCAAAATCTCTTAAAGAGCACAGTTTGGGAACTACTGCCTTATAGTCTTAGGGGCTGTACAAACAGCCCCGAAAGGGCAGCCTCCAGACTCCCCTTCTTCAGCTGGATTGGGGCCATGACACCCTCATGCTGTGGCCCCGATCTGACCTTTCCAGAGCATGAAAAGGAGCCACAAAAAGGGGCTCCTTTTTGTGCCCTGGAAAGGTTGCTATTGCTGGCTTGCCATAGCTATATGGCTCTCTTTTGGTGCTGTGTCATGTGGACGCAGCACCAGAGGAGTGCCATGATGCTGCATGCCATGTGGAGTGGCATGCAGTGTCATGGTGCCCTGGGGGGCGTGCGTGCGTCATCTGGACATGACACCCCAACTCTGCCCCCAGGCTGGCCTTTCAGGCTGATCTGAAAAGGGCCTTAGTTCCCACAGAACCTTCATCTAGCCTCTGTATCTCTTAGCCCCTTCTGCTTATCTGTTACACCAACAGCCACAATAACTGAACTTCCTCAGTTTCCTAATACATTTGTTCCATATTTATGGGGGCACAAGACCCCCATGAATATGGAAAAAATGCAAATAACAAAAACACCATGTTTTTACCTGAGAGGACATCTCTCTAGGAATCTCTAGGTCCTCCAGTGCAACTCTGTGGCCAACATCCGACAGACACTGACCAGAGAGCTGAACTGGAGGAGCTTCAAAGGCCTAGTAGAGTATTCTCTCTAGAAATCGCTAGGTCTTTCAGTGCAACTTTTAGTTAAAGTTGACCATAGAGTTGCACTGGAGGACCGATATATTCCTAGAGAGAATATATTAATCAAATCCCTGAATAATCAAATCCCTGAATAATCAGATCTGCAAATATCAAAGCCTTTAATTTGGAGGGATGAGTGTATTTATTTCATCTGTTCTCCAGATGAGTTTAATAATCTCCACCGCTTCCCAGCGATATAGATATATCCCGCAGGATATTAACACATACACTTTAACTATGGACTCCTCTAGTCCCTAACTTTGGTAACTAAAACCCTTCTAACTGCACCTCCTTGGCTGCTAACCCTCCCTAACACACTATTCTTAACTCAAGTCATTTCTCCACCTCTCTATTTATACCCACTCCTAGGAGCAGCCCCCAACTTTTCTAGCTTCACTCCCATTGGCTGTTCTCAACATTATAAACTGCCTGTGTTCTCCACAGGGACCTTCTAGAAACTGTTTCTTTTTATTATTGCAAAAATCCATTAATAACTGCCTTTGCCCGTTACTGTTTTGTTACAATTTCCAGTGTGATTGTTCAACTGGACTTTAATGCCAATTTTGGGTGGTCAAGGGGTGGTCAGGTGAGAAGAAGGAGGGTGGAAATTACCCCACCCCCCATTTATACAAAAATAATTATAAAACAAACATATACTAATAAAGTTATCTTTTAAAATAAATTCCATTGTTCTTGAGATTTTTTCCCTTACACATTAGGTTATCTTATATTCAATTTTCTTCATAGTTTACATTTGTACTTCTTTTTGTTAATCTAGTTATTAAAATAGACGTTTTTCATTATTTCACTTGACTTCAGATTTGTATAATCAAGATTTTTTCTAAAGTGTCTCTCTATGGTTTATATTTATATTCTTTTCTCTCTCTGTCATAACCATTTCCTTTTGCAGTATTTTAATATCAGTGCTCAGCCATCTTCTAAGGTTGAAATTTCAATTTGATTTCCTTTCAATGGGCAAAATAATTTTTAAATTTATTTATAGGAAAAAAATAATTGGCAAATGACTGTACCCAACTCCACCTTGACTGGGGCTGGCTGAGAAGCTGAGAAGGCCAAATTTTGCTCACCGTAGCCACCTTTTTTGACTCTCACTCTCTCTCTCTCCTCCCCCCCTCCTCTCTCACACACACACCCTCACAGACTCCTGGAAGTTAAGTGGAAAAGAGGAAAAAGTTTTACGAAGAAAAACACATTTATTTTATTAACTTTGTTCTGCCTCTTCTTATTGCTTAGACCTTCAGACTCAATTGTTCACTGGCAGATGAAAGCTGGCAGCTACTTCAGTTTGATCTATCCTGAATCAGAAAGCTCTCTCCTCCCAGGAAAAAAAAATGTAAGACTGTTTTCATTTATGTTTTTGTGGAGATGGTTTCTGTGTTTGTGTGCCAAACTAGGAAAAGAGGTGGAGATAAAGTCTCGAAGGAGGTACTGGGTGGGACTGGATGAGCAATCCTAAATTCCTGTGTGATAAGGTTTTAGTGAGAATGAAGGTTGCAATCCCGGAAAGTTTCCAGGTGCAAAAGGAAAGACAGCAATCCCAATTGCATTGTATTTTTAAGAATCAACACTGTTTTAGCAGTAGAAAGCCTGGTGTGATAGTCTCATAAATCTTTCCAGTCCTAATCTAAATCTCTAATCCATAGGTTGGAGAATTTACTTTTTGAATTTTCAGTTCTCAGAATCTTTGCCAGTATGTCCATATTTTGGGCATCTTGCCAAGAAAACCCCATGATAGGTTTGATTTAGGGTCATCATTAAATCAGAAATGACTTCAAGACACACAACAACAACAACAACCCCCAAAATAACTGTCTTGAATTCTGTTTTAATCACCAAGATGCAAGGACTTTTGGGTTAAGAGGGACCAGTATGGAAGAAGACTGATGTTGATGACAAGAGTGATTTCTTAACACATTTAGCCACTGCGTTTATCTTTTTGAGAGAAAATACACAGATAACGCCATATTTTCCCAATAGAGCCAAAAGTTCCTCCACAGAGGTTGCTTTCAGCTGAAAAATGGTATAAAGGCAAAGGTTTAAGAAGGCACAAACTCTCTAGCATTTCATAGATGAAGGCTGGTTCATTGTGGCCAAGCAATGTCAGAGTATTTGTCAAGATGGCAAGAGTTAAAATTAGGAAGAACACACAATCTAGGAGACACTGCAACATGTTGCTGTTGCTTGAGCCTACTGGTGGGATTCTGCCTCCTCCTCTCCTTTCCCTTATGCACTATGTTTGTGCTTTGAACTATTTGCAGCAATTGAAGTAAGTAAAGGGAGAAGTGGAAGAAGGCGATAAAAACAGCTGAAGCAATTGTAAAATAGCGTAACAGTAGATTAATCGGGGCTCTCTCTGCTAAATTAGGATCATTGGAGGGTATGAAGTCCATGTTCTCATTCCAGTTGTAATCTTAGATTTAAAAGTGAAATGTTAGTGGCTACATGTGTGAGTAGAGGGGGGACAAACCTAATTTAAAAAGGAACAATGAAACTATGCACAGCATTTAATCCCACCCTGAGAGTGCATATACACTGTAGAAATAATGCAGTTTGACACCACTTTAAGTGCATTAGCTCCAATTTATGGAATCCTAGGATTGGTAGTTTTACAAGGTCTTTATCCTTTCTTGGCAAAGATTGTTGGTTCCTAACAAAACTATAAACCCCAGAATTCTGTAGGTTGGAGCCATGACATTTAAAGTGGTGTCAAACTGCATTATTTCCACAGTGTACGAGGATGCACCCTCAATCTCACCAAGGCCTAATTCATATAAACAACTGATGATGTGGCAAAGTCAGTTCTGGAATGTGACAATGCAGACTGTAGGCTGGGATGAATCACTATCACTAGCCCGTTTCCAGTGGGAGCAGGAGTGTGGATGGACAGGGATCATGCCCACTAAAAAATATAGCATGCCAGAGAGAGGACTAAAATGGGACATTTCCATCACCACTACTGGAATGTCTAGTTTTTTTAAACTAGTCACATGCCAGAGATGATATAGGAAGGATAACAGAGCCACTTAGACTGGATGTAGGCTGCCGAAGGTTACCCCACAAATGTACCTGTAGGGCTGAGGCTAAGACACGAGCACACTGATTCTCAGTCGACTCCTCCTGGTTGTGAAGTTAATGTTGCTGTGGAAACCATAAAAGATATATTTGCTAGAGTTCTTCTGCATGTAATTGCTGGAGTCAGGCAATTCAGACTTCACGGTTTCCACAGCAACATTAACATCAACATGGTGCACCTTCTGGTAATCTACTGTTCTGCACTGTGGCACAAGCAAAGTGCTTTATATGGTAACCTGGAAACAAGGTGCCCATTTCCCCAAGCAGTGGGTTAACTCTTAAGATTGACTTTAAGAGTAGGAAGGGAACCTGAACACCAGCAAAGGCCAAAGGGGTGAGCAAGCCATCAAGTACCTCTGGACTATTTAGAGTGGCTATTGTGAATATAGATGACTATGATTCATTTCCTAACAATCACACTACCTTTCTGCGATGGTGGCATGGCATGCTCATAGAATCATAGAATCATAGAATCATAGAGTTGGAAGAGACCACAAGGGCCATCCAGTCCAACCCCCTGCCATGCAGGACCTCCAAATCAAAGCATCCCCGACAGATGGCCATCCAGCCTCTGCTTAAAGACCTCCAAGGAAGGAGACTCCACTACACTCCGAGGGAGTGTGTTCCACTGTCGAACAGCCCTTACTGTCAGGAAGTTCCTTCTAATGTTGAGGTGGAATCTCTTTTCCTGCAGTTTGCATCCATTGTTTCGCGTTCTAGTCTCTGCAGCAGCAGAAAACAAGCTTGCTCCCTCCTCAATATGACATCCCTTCAAATATTTAAACAGGGCTATCATATCACCTCTTAACCTTCTCTTCTCCACGCTAAACATCCCCAGCTCCCTAAGGCGTTCTTCATAGGGCAAGGTTTCCAGACCCTTCACCATCTTAGTTGCCCTCCTTTGGACATGCTCCAGTTTCTCCACATCTTTTTTGAATTGTGGTGCCCAGAACTGGACACAGTATTCCAGGTGGGGCCTGACCAAAGCAGAATAGAGTGGCACTATAACTTCCCTTGATCTAGAAACTATACTTCTATTGATGCAGCCTAAAATTGCATTGGCTTTTTTAGCTGCCGCATCACACTGTTGACTCATGTTCAGCTTATGGTCTACTTGGACTCCTAGATCCCTTTCACATGTGGTCTCATTCAGCCAGGTGTCCCCCATCCTATATCTCTGCATTTCATTTTTCCGCCCTAAGTGCAGAACCTTACATTTCTCCGCATTGAATTTCATTTTGTTAGCACTGGCCCAGCTTTCTAGTCTATTCAGGTCATTTTGAATTTTGATCCTGTCCTCTGGGGTATTAGCTACTCCTCCCAGTTTAGTGTCATCTGCAAATTTGATAAGTATGCCCCCAATTCTGTCATCCAAATCGTTAATAAAGATGTTGAATAGCACTGGGCCCAGGACAGAGCCCTGTGGGACCCCACTGGTCACTTCTCTCCAGGATGAAAAGGAGCCATTGTTGAGCACCCTTTGAGTTCGGCCAGTCAACCAATTACAAATCCATGTAACAGTTAACTTGTCTATCCCACATTTTGCAAGCTTGTTTGCAAGAATGTCATGGGGAACCTTGTCAAAGGCCTTACTGAAATCGAGGTATACTATATCCACAGCATTCCCTTCATCTACCAAGCTGGTAATTTTATCAAAAAAAGAGATCAGGTTCGTTTGGCATGACTTGTTTCTCTGAAACCCATGTTGGCTTTTTGTGATTATGGCATTGGCCTCTAAGTGTTCACAGACTCTCTGCTTAATGATCTGCTCTAGAACCTTTCCTGGAATTGATGTCAGACTAACTGGACGATAATTGTTGGGATCCTCTTTTTTTCCCTTTTTGAAGATGGGGACAACGTTTGCCCTCCTCCAGTCTGCTGGGACTTCTCCTGTTCTCCAGGAGTTCTCAAAGATTATTGCCAATGGCTCTGATATTACATTTGCCAGTTCTTTTAATACTCTAGGATGTAGTTCATCTGGTCCTGGAGATTTATATTCATTTAGGTTAACCAGGTATTCCTGTACTACCTCTTTACTTATTCTGTGCTGAAATTCCCCTATTCTGTTCCCTGCTCCACTGTCCTCAGGTTGAACACCCTTTGCCTTTTCTGAGAAGACTGAAGCAAAGAAGGTGTTGAGTAATTCTGCCTTTTCTCTGTCCCCTGTTAGCATTTTGCCATCTTCTGCACGCAGTGGCCTCACTGTTTCCTTCTTCTTCCTTTTGCTGCGGACATATCCAAAAAAGCCCTTTTTATTGTTCTTAACCTCTCTAGCAAGCCTGAGTTCATTCTGCGCTTTAGCTTTTCTGACTTTACCCCTACATGTGCTGGCTATTTGTTTGAATTCCTCTTTCGTGATTTCTCCATTTTTCCATTTCTTATACATGTTCCGTTTAAAACTTAGCTCATTTGAAAGTTCCTTAGTCATCCATCCTGGCTTCTTGAGACATCTTCCATTTTTCTTCCTCATTGGAACTGTTTGAAATTGTGCCTTCAATATCTCCCTTTTGAGAAACTCCCATCCGTCTTCAACTCCCTTTTCTTTTAGTATTCCTGACCATGGGATCACTCCCAGTATTTCTCTAAGTTTATTGAAATTAGCTCTCCTAAAGTCTAGAGTGCGTGTCTGACTATGCCTAGCTTCTCCCTTCCACTGTATTACAAACTCCAGGAGAACATGGTCACTTCCACCTAAGGATCCAACCACTTGCACCCCATCAACTAGGTCTTCCCTGTTGGTTAAGATCAGATCTAAAATGGCTGATCCCCTTGTTGCCTCTTCCACCTTTTGGACAATGAAATTGTCTTCCAGGCAAGTGAGGAATTTGCTAGACTTTGAGGATTTGGCTGAGTTTGACTTCCAGCAAATATCAGGATAGTTGAAGTCATCCGTCACTACTACATCTCTCTTTTCTGAGTATGTGATTATCTGTTCTAGAAAGGCATCATCCAATTCCTCTGCCTGAGTCAGGGATCTGTAGTAGACTCCCACAGTAACATCCCTGTTATTTCCCTCTCCTTTAATTTTTATCCAGATGCTCTCCACCTGGCTTCCAGTATTGACTTCCTGCATCTCTTCACTGGTGTAAATATCCCTGACATATAATGCTATTCCTCCTCCTTTCCTGCTTGGCCTGTTTCTCTTAAAAAGGTTATACCCCTCTATTTTTACATTCCAATCATGAGACTCATCCCACCAGGTTTCAGTGATGCCTATTATATCATATTTCCCTTGTTGTGCTAGGAGTTCAAGTTCATCCTGCTTATTTCCCATACTCTGTGCATTAGTGGAGAGGCATTTAAGACCATGTGTCCTCTTTACTTGCTGCTTTTGCACATTTTTTTGCCTCCTACTGTTGGGTCCTTGCACTGTTTGCCTTGTTCCCTCTATGCCACTTGGACTATTCTCTCCATCCCTTTTGCCTTCCAGTATAATGTCTCCCTCCCCCACATAACTCAGTTTAAAGCCCTCCTGATCAGATTCTTCAGACTGTTGGCAAAAACGTTTTTGCCAACTGGCGTGAGATGCAGTCCATCCCTTGCCAGAAGTCCCTCCTCATGGAACTGCAGCCCATGATCCAAGAATCCAAACTGTTCTTGGCGGCACCATCTACGGAGCCAGTTATTTACCTCTGCTATTTTCCTCTCCCTTCCTGGACCATGCCCTTCTACCGGGAGTAGACATGAGATGACAACCTGTGCATCCATCTCTTTCAGCTTCCTTCCCAGAGCCTCATAATCCCTTTTGATATTCTGAAGGCTGTGCCTTGCAGTATCATTGGTTCCCACATGAACCTATGCTCCTATGCTCCTATGACACAAGAAGAGGTTATGCTGATGGCAGCAGTACTACTGGTAGGGTCTCCCATATCAGACAGGCTTTTGCTGAGTAACCAGACTAAATGTACCAAACAGCTACTGGGCAGCAGCAGTAGTGGAGGGTTACACTGGTGGAGGATCTCTCAGAGATAACCGGAGTGCCACCATAGCTAACACTTGTTAGTACTGAGCAGAAAGAAGCATAGTAAACCCCTTTTGAATGTCTTTTACCTCCAACTACAGAGCAGAAGAAGGAAATTGATCACACGCCAGCAGCACTAAAGGGTCCATAACATCTCAAGGTGAGAGGTTCAGCAGCATGTGCTCCTCAATCATGGATGGAAGAAAGAGAGAGCTACAGAGTACAAAATGGAAGATGAACAAACTCAGACCGATTCAGGAAAAGAGTAGCTAAGGCCCGAAACAGATGGGCCCAAAGCGCTGCGTCAGCGCGAAATTAGAGTTGCAGGGCATGTGGCAACCGTACGCTCTGCAACTCTAATATGGATGGATGGTGCCATCTTTACATGGCACCATCCATATGTGGTGCACATTGATGATATCACACGTGCGCTGCATCCAAACGGCGCAGTGCACATGTGACATCTCCACACTGCCCCAGGCAACTTACGGCAGCTGGGCAGCATCGCTGAAAGGAGCTCCAGAATGGAGCTCCATTTGGGCATGCACATCATTGGTGCAGGAACCAAATGGCTGTGCCAACGATGCAGAGAAGAAAGGGGCCACCCCTTTCTCCTCTTTAGCGCTGGGGTGTAGTGGGTGTCTAAGGCGCAAGGGCACCCCTTTTCCAGGCCAAAGAGAAGCGGCATTTTGTCGCTTCTCATTGGCCTGGCAAAATACTAGGTTGGGGCCACAGGGCTGCTGGTGAGGTTGCCCTAGCTCCAATCTAGCTCTAAAAGGAGTGGCTGATTAACAGATTGGACACAACATGAATATATCAATTAATCAATCATATTTATTGTACATGACCATAGGTTGTCACAAAAAAAGTATTGGTGTGCTATAAAAATAAGAGGACCCTTACAAGTTAAAGATTTCTGTCCAGCAAGTTGAACATAGGCTATCCTTAAATTATGGCCATGGCATGCAGACTAGCAACTACTGGGGAATAAAAATGATAAAATTATTCCTGTAACAATTTAATTTTTGGAATTACCTAATATTATTTTATTGACTTTGTTGTCACCTGATCACTCACTGTGAACAAGCTGCTTTTGCATGTTTTGTTGTTCTCTTTGCAGAACTTTCCTTGCTTCACACAAATATATGTATGTGTTATTTGGTGAACGACGGAGAGTATGGGAATGCACAAACATTACACAGCCTTTTAAATTTTAGATCTACAAACCATGTAGAGGGACAAAGCCTGTTGTAGTTCACATTGCATGAGGACAGTAAGAATAAGTGACTCCTTACCCCTTTGCTCCTCAGAGAATAAGGGCAGTTTCCTGTTTATTTGAGAACAGCAGCTATGGCTACTGCTGCGGTCATTGGCTAGTAGTATTATTCTTGGTTCCATGCCTATGACAGAGCTTCTGTTTCTTTGAGTGGATTGAAGTGCCTTCATTTGTCCTCACAGGCCTTTTGCAGTTACACAGAAAACTCCCTGGCATCACTGGAATGGAAGCCTCACTCTGGGAAAGAATACTCTTGCATTAGCCATTATCTAGAACAGATGCCATTCATTGATATGGTTGCAAAAGAGAATCCAAACAAAAGTCTGGCCATGTCATCACATTCCAGTATCATCCTTCTTGACTTTCTTCTCCTTTTAAAGTCCTGGTTTATAGAGATTTTTTTTTAATCCCAAAAAATGGAGCCATGTTAATCTGTTACAGCAGCCATGATGAACTGGTTAGTCTTTGAAATGCTGTAGGGCTCTTTTGTTGGTTTCTCACATTCAGCATGATTCCAGCATTTGCCTTTCCAGTATGCACTAGAAAAATGCTATTTTTAAAAAAATTAGTTGATATTTAGCAATAATAAAATCTCAGTATTACAATAATTCACCCCCTTTGTTACAAACTCTTATCTTTCCATCTTTTCGTAATTTATAATACATAACAGAAATACTGCTCTGTCAAAACTGATATACTGTATCTGCAATTTCCATTTTATTTCTTTACATCTTATTCATCTAATTATTGATTCAAAACTTAGTTGTTTGATGATTTAAAGTCACTATTACTTTGACACATAAAAGTAACAAATAGCTTCCACATGATTAAAAAAATCTTCTTTTATATCTCCTTTTGCTTGTTGTAATTCATAGCTTAACTTCTCTGATAGGGCTATATAGTCCATATCCTGTTTAAGATTCTTAATTGACAAATTCTCTAACCTTCGCCCCATCTTTTGACAATTTTTAGCCTTGCTGCACATAACATAATATGAGGTCTTTATACATTAAATCCTTATTCTCCCCTTCAAATAGAGATATCATTAGTAATGCTCCTCTAAAATCGACTCTCCCCCTTCACCTATTTGACTTATCCATGAGAGAACTCTATGCCAGAATCTTCATACCACTGGGCGCATAAGTCACATGCTATTTATTTACTGATATACCTGTTGAAAAAGATGGTCACTGAAGAAACTGGGGATGTACATGCTCTGCATTTCATGATTGCATCCCCCCCTTCCTTATCCTACCAACATCAGAGAAGTTAAAACCTTCTGCTATTTGAGAGGATTCCTCTCCCTTCCCCTTCCCAATCAAAAAATTCCTTGGTGGGATTTTACCTGTCATTGTCTCCATGCATCTCCCTCATTGCCATTACTATCTGCTGTTTCTATTCTGAGCCTGCAAGTTGACTCCAATTTATGGTGACCATACCATACGTTTCTGCTTGGCAGGATTTATTCAGAGGGGGTTTGCCATTGCCTTCCTCCAAGGCTGAGAGATTGTGACTTGTCCAAGATCACCAAATGGGTTTCCATGGCTGAGCTGGGATTTGAACCCTAGTCGCCTGATATCCTAGTCCAACTTTTAAACCACTACACCATATTGATGGCCCTCACCTCCATGAATGTATCCAATTGCCTTTTAAAGCTTTTCAAGTTGGCAGGCACATCTACTTCTTGTCACAGCAAATTCCACTATACACTGGCAGCTTTCCTTTCAATTCCTTTTCTTATTCTGACCAACATAAACTATGTCAAGAGAAAATTAAAAAAAAAACAATGAAATGAAACCAAATTAATTAAAGAATGTGTAAGAAAGTAAAACAAAACAAAACAAACAAACAAAAACAGCTTCATTTATATACCGCTTCATACCGCCTAAGGAGTGTCTAAGCGGTTTACAACTGTAAGCTACTTGTTCCCAACAATCTGGGTACTCATTTTAGTGACCTTGGAAGGATGGAAGCCTGGGTCGAGCTTGAGCTCTTTTCCTGGTATTGCACTCGCCACCTTATGGTTTTTGAGTGAGTGGCTGCAATACAGGCATTTAACCACTGCGCCACCAGGGCTCCTAAATAAATAAAAAAAATGCATAACTAAAACTGCATTTTTTCAAACTCTGAAGAAAGATGGCCAAATACCCAGATATCCTTCCTTATAAAGTCGACATTTAGATTCTCATTGTTCAAATGTTGATAAAATAATGAGATTCCCTGTTCACTGAATAACAGAATGTGGGCATTTATCTTTCCATTTGTCTCCACCAATGTACTTACCCTTTGTGTTGGATGTGTGGCATTATCAATGGCTGCAGAACATAATTTGCCAGCACCTAGATGCACCTTCCTTCCAATCCATGTCTGGGGGAGTTGTGGACACCATCCAACTGCAGTTTTACAGATGAGACAGAAGAGCCATCACCCTCTTGGATCCCTAGAGCATAAGGAGCACAAGGAGGTATTGAATGTCTCATACTGCAAATAAATAAATAAAAATAAGGAGACCATACAGTGGTGTAACAGCAGTCATACCAGCATATGTCATCAACAGGATTCTGGCCTATGAATGCAATCTATGTACTGTTACTTAGTAATAAGTCTCATTAAACTTACTGGGACTTGTTTCTAAGTAAGTAACATCTAAACCACCCAAGCACTTACCAAAAATGCAGAATGTTGCAGAATTGTTTTATTTTTATTTATTTAGAGTGTTAATACCTCACTCTTTAGCTACAAAGGCTCTCAGAGTGGTTTACAGATTGCTAATTTCAAGAAGAAACTGGAAAAAATTTTTAACTATAGCTCCCAGAATCATGGTGAGTAGGACTACTGGGATCTGACATTCACAATATAAGTTTCCTATGCTCTGGAGATATACAGATACAGAACTTTATAGATACAAGATCACCTTTAAGAGCAACGGGATAATTATTGTACAAACACAATAAGGTCCAATTTGCTTCACACAAACATTCCCATGACCTTCCCTCCAGGCAGCACTCAAGTCCTATGGGACACTCCTATGGCCATTAAATGGCTGGGGGGACCAAGCAAATGGGAACTGCTTCTTGTCCCATATATTTATCCAGCCAGAGAATGAAAAATGAGGCAAACATTTTTCTTCCTTTGGCTGGAGAAATGAAATCTGGGTGGACCATAATTCCCACTCCTTGGTTGCCTCCCTCCTTCTCTTAGCCATCAAGTTCCTATAGCAGCATCTACCAGGGTTTGCCAACTACTTGGGGAGGATGATTTGGGATGATATTCCAGGGAGAGTGAATAGTCTCTTGTGATCCAGAGCAAGACCTTTGCATACATACCCTCCAAGTGTCCTGATTTGGCAGGAACAGTCCCAATTAATCCTCTGCCTTCACTTATTTTTTTCTGCTGCTTTAAAAAGTCCCAGATTCTTTATCCTCCCATTTTTTCCTTTGCCTTCAGTTTAATTTAGCTGCTGTAAACTTAGTTGAAAGTGCAAAAGCAATTTGCATTCAGTTAATTCAGCAGGAAAGGGAGAGGAGAGGAACCCTTCACAGTAGTCTCAGGCAAAAGCAAACTACAGTGCTATAGTCTCTCCTACCTTGTCTATTCTTCTTCAGTAATTTTCGCCATCTTGATCACACTCTGAAGTTGCTTGGCCACATGTGTCCCAGTTTTCATCTGTGAAATATTGCAAAGTGTAACACACATATAACTGCACATCATATGCACATGTCACCAACAGGATTCAGCCAATATGAATTTCCTCTCATAATCAATTCATTGTATCATTGGAGCCTTATCAATAGCAATAATAAGTACATTTCTATACTGCTTATCAGTGTGCTTAAGCACTCCCAAAGTAGTTTACAATCTGTAAGCCAATTGTTCCCAATAAGCTGGGTACTCATTTTAGTGACCTACAGAAAGATGCAAGGCTGAGTGGGCCCTGGAGCCCTGCTCGGGATTGAACTCACAACCTTGTGGCTGTGAATGGCTGCAGTACCAACATTTAACCATTGTGCCGCCAGAGCTCCTATCACACGAGCAAACAAAACCAAAATGAAGATGAAGAGTAGTGGCTTTCTCTGTGCCTTACTGCATGACATTGTAGCACTTCTCTTCCCTCAGCAATAGTCATCAAAGCGAGTCTTTTTTTTTTCCTAGCTGGAAAATCCATGCAACAAGACTTGCTTTGATGACCATCACCCAGGTCCTGGAGACTTATATTCATTTAGATTAACTAGGTATTCCTGTACTATCTCTTTACTTATTCTGTGCTGAATTTCCCTTATTCTGTCCTCTGATCCATTGTCCTCAGAATGAGTACCCTTTGCCTTTTCTGAGAACATTGGGGCAAAGAATGTGTTGAGTAATTCTGCCTTTTCTGTGTCCCTTGTTAGCATTTTGTCATCTTCTCCATGCAGTGGCCCTACCGTTTCCTTCTTCTTCCTTTTGCTGCGGACATATCCAAAAAAACCCCTTTTTATTGTCCTTAACCTCTCTAGCTAGCCTGAGTTCATTCTGCACTTTAGCTTTTCTGACTACAATGTCATGCAGTAAGTCACAGAGAAAATTGTTACTCTCTGGCTATGTTTCAGATTTGTTTTCTCATGTGATAAGGCTCTTAGCCATTGCACTATATGTGTTTTCAACCATTCTTGTAAAAAGAGTTCTGTTCAATTTGTCTTCTTGTGAGGAAAATTACCAGAAGAGACATAGGAGGTAAATCTTTTTCTAGAGATTTCTCTATATACCTTTATGCATCTCTCCAAGCAGATTTGTTGTTGCAATTGGACTTGTTTGCTTTCAATGTCCTTCTTTTGATCATTTCCTTCATCAAGGTATCTCTAGCAGGCAATTGTCTGAAAAACCTGGTTTGGGATTTATCTCCATCAATCTTGTTTATTTCTATTCAAATGCCACTCTGACCTACTTTTTGAATGGTAGCAACAGTCTGTGCTCAAAGAGGAAGGCTCTTCTGAGAAGTCTTCATTTGGTTGATATAAATAAAAGTAGGGCTCTGTGATGAAATAGATATGAAAACCAGAAGCCCTAATGACCCTCATCTCTCCCCCATTCCTCCACCACATTTGTCAATAATCTTTAATTATAAGGCATGGCAATTGGAACTTGAAAATTCAAACTTGCATTGCTATTTAAATTAAGCAAGTTCCTCTAAAGCAGAAAATAGGTCTGTTATACAATCTCTTAAACAGCTGTTGTTTCCAGCATTTCTGTTCTCATTTCCTATACAATAGCACCTTATATCCTTTAATGTGGAGTAAATAGATTATTTACTGAATTTGTCCTAGGCCTAGTCCCTAGCAGAAAAAAAATGCTAGCCATATTTGGTGTTGATTCATTTCAACATGTCTTGGCTTCCACAAAGTGGACTCATTTATTAATCAGATTAGTTCTGTGAATGTGTCACCTTACATCTATATCTACAGTGGACCCTTATATCCCTAGGCATTTGGTTCCAGGACCCCCCATGGATATCAAAATCCATAGATGCTCAAGTCCATGGCACAGTAAAATAGTGTCCCTTAAATAAAATAGCAAAATCAAGGTTTGCTTTTTGGAATTTACATATTTTTAAAATATTTTCAAGCTGTGGACGGTTGAATCCATGGACATGAAGTGTTGTCTATACTATCACATCAAGTCAATTCCTTATCTGATGCATGGCTCAGAGACATTTCCTATGCTATTCCAGAATACATCAGCATAGGTATTACTGGGACAAGAAATATGAGGCTGATACAGATGTCCTCACATAATAAATGTTATGGTTCACCATACTGCATTTTGAGCACATGTTGACAATGAGATGTCTCTCATGTTCAGAAATAGGCTGTAATTCTTTGGGGCATTATGTACTGGTTACACCAACAGTGGGATTATTTCCATATTTGTATAAGGAGGCATCCATATCATCATAGGCAAATGGCTCCCCACTCACCCATAGTTCAATGAACCAGCTAAAACATCTTAAAAGTCCAGGTCTTTATTTTCTCATCTAGATCTCAGCCATTGGGTTAAGCGTGGCACACTACCATCTGATTTACATTTTGACTAGATTGCAAAACAGACTGAAATCTCTCTTCTGCACCTGCCCAAAGCAATGCCACAGTCACCTTTGCACAAACTAAATGGCAGTTATTGCTTACTGAAATGTTTATGTTCATTTAATTGTTGCTAATTTTCATACAACACTTTTCAAGCATGCATGTAGTTTACACTACTATCTCCAGTCACCAGGTGGCAGAATTTCCTAATTTCTTACAACTAGTGTTGTGAAAGGAGACCCCCCCCCCCCCCGCACCACCTTGTCATGCTCCTCCTTGAGAGTTTGGCTTGTGAGAATGAAGCAGATCCTCCCAGTAGCCCCCACACTCCACCCCAGAATTGACTTAACAAAGCAAGACCCTCCTCCAGCTCTGTCTGACAGCCACTTGGTTGATCCACAGGATAACCACAGGCAGAAGAGATAACCAGAAGGAAGATGGCTTCATTGTCTAGAACAGACCCAGGCCCTCCCCACAGGCAAAGTGAGAGGGTTTGTGGATGCAGCAGGGAAATGCCCTCCTGAAATATGGGCTGCAAGGAGGGTGGGGCTGAGTCAGCAAGCTTTATAAGGCTCTCTCTCTGTTGTTGGAAACAAGTGATTTCCTTCCTGAAGCCTGTATTTACAATAAGACCTAACTGTAATTTATGAACCTGGACTGCTCATTGACCTTGCTTTCTGTGAACTGAGCACAGGATTATGGCCTCTGACCTTTGGAGTGATTGACGTTGGATTCCTGGCACCCTGCTTGCTAGGGCAGGGTGAGGACAGGACACCCCTAGGTATATGTTGCTGTGGTTACACTGCCCCAAATCAGTGACTACAGTCACATCTCCATTTTCGTGGGGGATTCGTTCCGGACCCCCTCACGAAAACAGAGTTTTGCTTATATTCAAGCCCTATTGGCGGTCTGTGGGTGTGTGGGCAGGCGCTGCGGGCACATACCCCATTCATTTCCCCTCCATTCGTCCCTCGCACATAAGTGAGGGACACAAGTCTAAAGACCATGAGAATGGAGGGAGGACTGTACACTTCTTGTGAAAAACACCTCATAAGAAAGCAGGAGGCATCTTGGTAAGGGTCTCACAATTCATGGCTCCACTCACAATGGAGACTATGGATGGAATCTTCTTGATGACACATGCTAGCTTACAGTAAGTATTTTATTTTATTTTATTTTGGGGGGACAATGAACCAAGAGGCACCTGGTACTTCTTTTCATGTTTTCTCCTGACTATGCCACAGCTATTACTTGGTTTCAGGTCTTGACTCTGCCCTCTGACTACAGCAGTACTGATTGGTGGAGGAAAATGTCCAGAGAGGTCCCTGGCATCATCACCTGGCTGGCAGCAGTCACTTCTCAGACCTCCTGAGCCTCTGAAGTTGCTCACTTCTGACACAAGCGTTGAATTCACACAATTCACTGGATGGGCAGAAGTTGGAGTGGCACCAAGAGATGTGATCCTACTCTTCTGCATGAATACAATGAAAACATTTTGAACCTATCGACATAGCATGGTGTGGGCTGATCTCAGTCTACATCTAAACCCTTACATCCCTCCATCCCAGTCCTTGAACCAACTGCTGAGTCTAGGGCAAAACTAATGAGCAGCTGTGCATTTTCACTTGGCTTGAAAAATGTCCCAGAAAATATTAAGAATGATGCTGCAGCCACACTGCAGAATCAATGCTGTTTGACAATTTTAAATACCATGGCCTAATCCATGGCCTCAGCCTTGCCTGAACGGAAAAAGGGCCCTCCCTCCATCCACCATCTTAAGAGAGAGAAAGGCAAGCCAGCTCCAACAGGCCTTGCCTGAAAGCAAGAAGAGCCCTCTCTCCATCCACCATCTTGAGGGAGAGAAAGGCAAGCCAGCTCCAACAGACCTTGCCTGAAAGAAAGAAGAGCCCTCCCTTGATCTACCATCTTGAGGGAGAGAAAGGCAAGCCAGCTCCAACAGGCCTTGCCTGAAAGAAAGAAGAGCCCTCCCTTGATCCACCATCTTGAGGGAGAGAAAGGCAAGCCAGCTCCAACAGGCTTTGCCTGAAAGCAAGAAGAGCCCTCCCTTCATCCACCATCTTGAGGGAGAAAAAGGCAAGCCAGCTTGAACAGGCTTTGCCTGAAAGCAAGAAGAGCCCTCCGTCCCTCCACTATCTTGAGGAAGAGAAAGGCAAGCCAGCTCCAACAGGCTTTGCTTCAAAGCAAGAAGAGCCCTTCCTCCATCCACCATTGGGAGGGAGAGAAAGGCAAGCCAGTTCCAACAGGCCTTGCCTGATAGCAAGAAGAGCCCTCCCTCCATCCACCATCTTAAGGGAGAGAAAGTCAAGCCAGCTCCAGCAGGCCTTGCCTAAAAAGAAAAGGAGCCCTCCCTCCAGTCCATCTGCCTTGGTCCAGGCCTCCGAGGGAGAGAAGATCTGCTGGACTTTCCCCCTTCCCCACCACCTCTCCCTTCTCCTTTTGTGTCGTGTCTTTGTAGATTCTAAGCCTGAGGGCAGGGAAATGTCTAATTAACAAATTGTAAGCCGCTCTGATAGCCTTGGCTGAAGAGTGGGGTATAAATAAAACATCCTCCTCCTCCTCCTCCTCCTCCTCCTCCTCCTATGGATTTCTGGGATTTGTAGTTTGTTGTGGTACCAGAGCTCTCTGACAGAAAAGGCTAAATATCTTAAGCTATGGCAGTTAAAGTGGTGTTAAACTGCATACATCCTGCAGTGCAGATGCAGCACAAGAAGCATATTTCTTCAGTGTTTTCCTGCCTTCACAGCTGCTACACCCACAGTCTTTTCTCTTTTCTTTTAGCCGTGGCATAAGATAGCATAGTTATGCTGGAGTAGTGCTTGAGCAGCATTCCAACTTCTGTTCCATCCCTAGTTCTCCATTTTGTAATATATCCTTTATTTCATATTGAATTGTCTCCCCAAATGTCATTGTGTTTCTTCAAATACGGCAGTTCTAGGCCAAACCTATTACATGGCTTTATTGGTAATATTTATTCAGAGCAGCTTTTGCATGGAGTTTCAGGGTTGGACTTGGACTCTGGGAACCAAATGTCAAATCCTCACTCAGACATGGAAACTCTTGGGTATGTCACACTTTCTCAGCCTCAGAGGAAGGCAATGAACAAATCGCACCACACAAACCTTGTGATAGGTTTGCCACAGAGTCACCATAAATTGAAAATTACTTGGAGGCACGCAACAACCAATAAAAGAGACAATTCTTAGTCTAACGCTGCCAACCATCTAGTACTTAGAAAATAAAATCAAGAACCTAAGGCTACAGTCCTATGTCCATATACTTGAACTCAGAAGGCTTCTGGGAGCCAGACTCATTCCATTAGTAATTGTTTCAGTGGTTTCAAAAACAGTAAGTAGCAGGTACAGTTTGGGTTGGGACCTTGCTGTAGAGATAAGCTTTTAACACTTTGTCTCCCACTAACAAGGCAGCCTTGATCAGATTCCATATAGAAGCCAGCATGGCGTAATGGTTTCAGCATTGGACTACAACTCTGGAGAGTAGGGTTCAATTCCTGCTTGGCCTGGGCAAGTCACATACTCTCCGGCTCCACCTCAGAGGAAGGTAATGGCAAACCTCCTCTGGACAAATCTTGCCAAGAAAACCCCATGATAGGTTTGCCTTAGGATCACTATAAGTCAAAAACAACTTGAAGGCACGCAGGACACGTGCACCTATAATATACGTTAGTACCATTTGTACCAATGGGACCTCTCTATTTTGCAATGCAAAGAACAGGTGTGGTTGGGAGGACACTTTGCTGATGGCTTGCTTCCTTTGGTGAAATTGCCATGGAAACACTTGACTATCCCTTGGAGGTGCCACTGTAAAGTGTTCTACCATCTAAATATGAGTAACTATTCATATTATATTTATTATGGTTCACTCTAATATATGAGGGGTTTTTTTTTTTAAAAAAAATGTCTTCACTGTTACCTTTTTGAACCTAGACACTAATGCCTGTTAATAGTTTTATTATAATAATATAAATGCAGGAAAGAACTTAATGTAATTCTTCACATAACTATGAGAAGTATATATTTTTAAAATAGTCTCTTGCTCCAACTGCCCCTCCACCTCCATTTTGAAGGACTGTATTGGAAAATGACACCGGAGAACATTCCCAGTTGCTATGGCAGCCAGAATAATTTGAAGACAAACTTGGTGCATTTAACCTAGAAAAAGATCCTTCATTTTAAGCCAGTCAGATCAACTTTCTGGGCAAGCTAAGTATCCTATGTCTGCTGTAGGGCTTATAAGAACATTCGGTAAACCAAAATGCATAGTTAAGGGCCCTTTTGCACTGCACAATTATAGAGCTGTGGTTCCACTTTAACTCCAACAGCAAATTCTTATAGAATCCTGAGTTTTCTAATTTAGGGAGGACAATTCATCACGCTCAGCCAGAACTGCCTAGTGCTTCACCAAACTAGAAATCCAAGGATGTCATTGGATGTTCCCATAGCAGTTAAAGTGAAATCATAGGGGTCATTCACACGTTGTTTTTAGCTTGACTATGTGAACAATCTCACTCATGCATTTCGGGTTTGTTGTTCACACTATTGAACTGCATTTATGTGCATCTCTGCAAGTTCGGTTACTCACATGTGTCAACACTTGAATAAAGATAGAATTGGTGATATGAATGTATTCAAAGCGCATTCAAGGCATGCAGAGTTTTATCCCAGTTTATCCCTGGTCTATTTGCATTGTAAATGCAAATTTTTAAAGAAAAACTGGGAAGACCCACAGAGATTGATTATCTTGGGTTAAGTGGGTTTTTTTGCCCCCCCCCAACTTATTTGGATGCATTTGAAATTCATGTGAACAACAAAGATTCAACTCACATTCTACCTGGATAATTTCCACCATCTGAATAACTCCGTAGTGCTATAATTGCAAAAGGACCCTAAGACTAATCAGAGCACATCAGTGTGCTTGGGTAACCACAGTCAGATCACTTGAGAATTCAGAAGTATATGTTTGGTTATGGAAAGGCCATTCTTCCCTTTATTCATGGTTATTAGCTTGTAGGTGGAATATGCTAATTTGTTATTAATTGGACTACAGTAACTGGCATAATGTTCAGTGAGAGCCAGCGTGATGTAGTGGTTTGAGTGTTGCATTATGTGTCTGGAAATCAGGATTCCCTTCCTCACTTGAGTATAAAAACCCACTGGGTGACCTTGGGCAAGTACCATTCTCTCAGCCTTAGAGGATGGCAATGCCAAATCTCCTCTGAAGAAACTTGTCAAAAAACAAAAACCCTAGGATAGATTCACTTTAGATCTGGCATATTTCAGAAATTACGTGGAGGCAAACAACAACAAATGGACCTTTAGCAACATTAAATGAAACATATAACTGTGTTCTCTCTAAAAACTGAAAGATTTCCTGTTGGTTAACTGTAGAGATGGATGAAAATTCCATTAAGTTTACCTTTTGAAGAGCTTACCAGAATTTGCAGATTTCATTGCAACCAGGGTAGAAAAATTTTGAGTTTTTTTTTTAATGGATGTAGGAGAAAGCAAAAATGGACAATTTTTTCATCCATCCAGAGGATTTTGGATTCTTACCTTTTAAAGCTTAACTTTAAATCCTTCCATATTCAGACATGTAGTAGTGCTTCATTAGAGCTGTTAACACTTTTTGCTAACATGCTCATCTTTTCTGTTTCTCCTCTTTCCTCCTTCTTCTTGGAAAAATGCAAAAATGATTGCACAGATTATTATCTGCCACCAGGAGGCAAAAAAAAAAAAAAAGTTGTAAGGAGGCCTGCCTTGGTGCTTTTCTCACCTTTCAAATAACTAGCTCTACTCATAGATAATACCCACATCGACTAGAATCCTTATCTTTGAGGCTATTCCACAGGCCTTATAATCAGGCTGACCATATAACAGGAAATTAGGATGGCAAAAATGGGATAACAGGACATTAGGATGGTAAAAAAATTCTGTATTCATGAAAAAGTAAAACAACAAAAGTTTTATTACATGAACATATTGCTAAACATTATGGTTCAGTGACAGAACTCATACTGAAATTTAAGTAGATGTAGAGGGGGACTGTATTTCACCACCATCATACCATGAATATTTCTCTGATGAAGTCATCTTACGCAGCAAATTTGGATTTTTCAACATAATCATAAAACTTCTCAAACTCCATGACACAATTTTTGGGATGTTGTTGTTGTTGTTTTGACAATGACAAACCATTTTTGCAACATAACAGGATATTCTTCTTGGAAACGGGACAAAATGGACATATTAAAATGATGGGACAGTCTGGAAATATGAAAAAAAGGTACTGTCTTATTTAAAATGGTGCGTATAGTCACCCTACTTAAAATTCAATTTTAGTTTCTTTTCTTTTGTTGATATCACTTTATTTTATATTTTCTGACTTGAATCTTGTTGTAACATTATTTACTCTACTTTATTAAAATATGTACTCTTGCTGTTATTATGCATCTTCACGTTGACTCCACCTGATGACAACCCTATCATTGGATTTTCTTAGAAGGTTTGTTCAGAGAGGGTTTGCCTCTGCCTTCCTCTAAGACTGGGAGAGTGTGATGTGCCTAAGATCACCCATTCATGGCCAAGCAGGGATTCAACCCCTGTTCTCCCAGTGTCTTCATCCAACACTCAAACTACTATATCATACCAGCTGTCTGTATTTATATCTCACCCTTTGTTCTAATGTCTCAGGCTGGTGTTCAATACATGGGACCAATATAAAATGTTAAAATTGTGAAAGATAATTTACACTCTAAAAACATATTAAGCTAGATAACAACTTAGAATGTGCCCATATTAGTTAAAAACCACAAACATGTACAAACTGAGTAAAATAATCAGACCACAGAGGCTTTGATTCTTTTAAAAAGTGTTTTTAACTTGGCACTAAAATGAAGCCCAAATTAGCACTACTTGGATCTCTAAGACAGTGGTAGCCATCCTGCAGATCCCAGAGAGATGCATGAACCAACTGTCAGCTTCTTTGAAGCTCCAGAATGCTTTAGCTATGCCATTCTGGATGACACTTTGGTCATCAAAGTGATACTGTATCACTTCTGCTTGCTTTTTGTGACCCCTGAAATAGCATATTTTACTAATTTAGATTCTTTTTTAAAAAATTATGCATTTTTTCCCATTAGTCAAAATGTGGTGGGGACTTGAGTGGAGTCAGAGAAGTTCCAAAGAGCACACAGGACCTTTCTGAGGGCTGGATGCAGCCCACAGGCCAAACGGCTCCAACTTCTGCTGTATGAAGGATGCATTCCACAAGTGGAGTACCACATTGGAGTTTATCACACGAAGGGAATTGGAAGTATAATCCAATGGCAATCTGAATACAATCATGGGGTTTCGCGTGATTGCGTGAAAGCTGATCACACACATTTTTGGGCAAAGGGAAGTCTTTCCGAACGCAATCATGGGGTTTCGCGTGATTGTGTGAGAAAATATCAGACGCAATTTCGGGCACTGGGAGGCAATTTCGGGCAGTTCTGAATGCAATGCAGTGTCAATACACAATCACGTAAATTCGCTGAACTAGCGAATTCACTCAATTCCGAACTGGCCTTACTTCCATTTCTTTTGAAATTGAGAGAAATTCCTCCCGTGTGATAAACTCCTCAGTTGCTGTTGTTGTGAATTGCCATCATGTCCACTTAGTCTTAGGGTGACCCTATGAAGAACACAGCATTGGACCAATGGTAACTCCAGGTTATCTGTCTAGTTGTACTTTTTACTTACATAAGGAGGTATTATATACCCTCTAATGCAAACATTTGCCCATTTACCTGCAGCACAACAGACAAGTTTAAAGGCTGGTACAGAGTAAAGGCACAATTCTGCCCCTCCCATTAGCATGAATGGCTACCAGAACAGCCTAGAACCCACTATTAGTTGCCTTGGGGAAGGACAAATTTTAAATGTATAAAATATAAATAATTCTCTCTCTGTCTCTCTGTCTCTCTCCCCCCCCCCCCTGTCTGGGGAAATCGTGAATATTTTAAGCCCACCCCCAACAAGCATGCTACATACTGCTGGAAAAAAACCTCCACCTTATTCCCAGGCCATCTCTCTTGCCTCTGCTGCTGTTCTCCAAGCATTTCCTCTTCTGCCTCCTTGGATGACACTGCTGAAGCAATTGCCTTCAGTGTCATCCTCCATCTAGATTTTCACAGCAGCGGTGGCATGGCCTGGTTGGTGGCGGCAGCAGCAGCTCATTCTTGCTTGCCTCCTCATCTCCATCTCCTTTTCTGCCAACAGCCCCCTCTGGCCCATGGTGCACATGGTCCATGAAAAAGGTAGCTTCTGCCCACCGTTCACCTGCCTTCTGTGCAAGAGAGATGGCCTGGGAATAATTTTTTATTTATTTTTGCAGCAGCAGTCTGTAGCATGCTTGTTAAGGTGGGCTTAAAATAGTCACAGTTTCCCCATTTTCACAGGTAACCTGTGCCCCTAACCCCTGTGAAAGTTGAGGGCCTGTGTGTGTGAGAGAGAGAATTATTCATATTTTATACATTTGTCCATCCACTCACTTTTCCTCTCACTAGCTGGCTTGCTGTATTTGCCTCACTCAGCCTGCACACCACTCCAGATAAGGAGGATGTATTCACAAAAGTAGTAGTAGCAGCAGCAGCAGCAGCAGCAGCAACAAGAGTCCCTTTGCCGCCTTCCCCCTACACAATAATGTTAAGCCAAGGCCAGCTAGAATAAAATATTGAAATAAAGATAGGAATATTTTTTTAAAAAAACAACCCCACAACTTTTCATTGCAAATCTTAAGAAATTTGTGAATGTTGGTGAATTGTTCCCAAACACACAGAAATTCTTCCTCATTTTCTTTGGACAAATTTTATGGAGCAAATTTTTCCTCCAAACTAAAATACACAGGCACTCAATGCCTTATGCCAGGGGTGGAAATTGTGAGGCCTATGGGTAGGCAAGTGCAGTCCTTGAGATGCCACTGACCCCTACTAGGCCCTGTCAAACCTCCAGAAACATTTGCTGAAAAATGTTGTTTTGGGGGATAGAATCATAGAATCATAGAGTTGGAAGAGACCACAAGGGCCATCCAGTCCAACCCCCTGCCATGCAGGAACTCCCAATCAAAGCATCCCTGACAGATAATAATAATAATTACCCGCCCCTCTGTAAAACAATCGAGGCGGGGTACAACAAGGTTAAAAACAGATTGCAGATTAAAATAATTCAAGAATTCCATCCCAACCTCCCCCCCTTAAAATAGGATTAAATTAGTTAAGTTTAAAATTAAATTACTAACAATAAAAGTACAATAAAACATGATACACAAAACCGCAATGCTGGCCACAGCATGGGTAGCAATAAAATACAGAGGGGGGGGGGGGATAAGGAGTTGAGAATTGGCTGAAAGATTTTAGGAGCCAGGTAGATTATACAGTTTCAGGGAAGGCCTGCCGGAAGAGATGCGTCTTTAAGGCTGTTTTAAAACAGTCTAGTGATGTAATGAGACGCATCTCGTCCGGCAGGCCATTCCATAGCCTGGGAGCAGAAGCAGAAAAGGCCCTCTGGGAGGTTTGCGCTAACCTAGTCTTCATGGGCTGCAACAGATTTCTCCCAGAGGACCGAAGCGTGCGGGGGGGTTCATATGGGGAGAGGCAGTCCCTGAGATAAGATGGACCCAAGCCATGTAGGGCTTTAAAGGTTAAAACCAGCACCTTGTACTGCGCCCGGAAACTAATTGGCAGCCAGTGGAGAGCTTTAAGCACAGGTGTAATGTGCTCTCTCCTAGGTGTACCGCTAACAAGCCTGGCTGCCATATTTTGAACTAGTTGGAGTTTCCGGGTTAGGCACAAGGGTAGCCCCATGTAGAGCGCGTTACAGAAATCCAAGCGTGAGGTTACCAAAGCGTGCACCACTGTTTCCAGGTCCCTCTGATCCAGGTAGGGGCGCAGCTGGCGTATCAGCCGAAGCTGATAACAGGCACTCCTGACTGCCGCATTCACCTGACTAGTCATGTGAAGCGACGAGTCAAGGAGCACCCCCAGACTGCGAACAGGGTCCTTCAAGGAGAGTGTGACTCCATCTAGGACCGGAAGATGTATTCCCGAACCTGGTTTCGGGCCTGTAACAGCTAGTACCTCCGTTTTGTCTGGATTGAGTTTCAGCCTGTTTTTCCTCATCCAATCCATTACCGCTGCAAGGCAGTCATTAAGAGGAGAGACGCCATCAGAAGTTCGAACCGACGATCTGGTCATGGAGAGGTATATCTGAGTGTCATCAGCGTACTGAAGACACTGAGCTCCATGCCTCCGAATGATCTCACCCAGCGGCTTCATGTAGACATTAAATAGCATCGGGGACAGAATGGCGCCCTGAGGGACGCCGCAGTTAAGCTCAATCTTGGAGGAGCAACTGTCCCCGAGCCTCACCCTTTGAGATCTCCCAGAGAGAAAGGACCGGAGCCACCAGAGTGCGGTGCCCCCGATCCCCAACTCCCTCAGTCGACTTAAGAGGATGGAGTGATCTACAGTATCAAAAGCCGCCGAGAGATCCAGGAGCACCAGCAGGGTCACACTACCCCTGTTGATACTCAGGCGGAGGTCATCGGTCAGAGCGACCATGGCAGTCTCCACTCCATGTCCTGTCCTGAAGCCGGTTTGAAATGGATCGAGATAATCGGTTTCATCCAAGACAACCTGAAGTTGAGAGGCAACTGCTCTCTCGATCACCTTGCTCAAAAAAGGGAGCAAGGACACTGGTCTATAGTTGTTCCTGTCCAGGGGATCAAGAGAAGGCTTCTTCAGGAGGGGCTTAACAGCTGCCTCCTTCAGACAGGATGGTAAACAGCCTTCTCTGAGGGACGCATTGATTGTATCCCGAAGGAATACCCTCAGTGTGTCCCCTCCCTGGACGACCAGCCAAGATGGACAGGGATCGAGAGAGCAGGTCGTCTTTTTCATACTTCCAAGAAGCTTGTCCACGTCATCGGTACTCACAGGATGGAACTCATCCAGCAAAATGACATCAACGGAGTTGTTGGACGCCTCATCTATTGGTTCTGGTGGAAAATTGACATCTAAGTCGGCCCTTATCCGAGAGATTTTATCTGCAAAGTAGGTATTAAACGCGTCACAGCAGGCCGTCGTAGGGTCAAGTAGGGGATTTGACACAGGAGGGACCTGTGTTAGCTCCCCCACCACCCTAAATAGCTCTGCTGGGCGGGACTCTGCAGACGCAATGCGTGCAGAGCAGAAGGCTCTTCGCGCTGCACGCAAAGCCTCCCGATAGGCACGAAGATGCTGCCTATGGCGAGTTCTGTCGGATAGGAGTCGAGTTTTCCGCCACTTGCGCTCTAGTCGTCGTCCAACCCGCTTCATCTCCCTAAGTTCCTCTGTAAACCAGGGCTTACGGTTAAGAGCGGGCTGGAGAGGACGCTCGGGGGCAATCACGTCGAGAGCCTTGGGAAGATCGGTGTTCCAGGTGGTGACCAAGGCTTCGACGGGATCACCGGCACTGCCAACCATTAAACCCTCTAAGGCCTTCTGGAAACCAATTGGTTCCATCAGCCTTCGAGGGCGGACCGATCTAATGGGTCTGCCACCCCCGGGGGAATGGATAGCGGCTTTTAGCTCCAGCTTGATCAGGAAATGGTCCGTCCATGACAAGGCAGAGGTTTTAGTTACCTCTGCCCACGGATGTTGCTGTTCCGTACTAAAAATCCCATCGAGTGTATGACCAGCACAATGAGTCGGCTCGTTGACCAATTGGAATAGGTTCATGCCTGTCATGGTATCCATGAACTCCCGAGCTGCTCCAGATAGATCAGAAGGGCTGGTCTCGAGAGGGATGTTGAAGTCACCCAAGACCAAAAGCCTGGGTGTCTCCAACAACAACTCAGAGACCAGCTGAGTCAGCTCGGATAGGGAGTCTGCTAGACAACGGGGTGGCCGGTAGACTAACAGAATCCCCAAGCTATCCCTGGACTTCAAGCTGAGGTACATGCACTCGATGTGGATTGTTTTCCGGACAGGTTTCCTGATCAAGGTTAGGTTGGTTTTATGGACTATAGCCACACCGCCCCCCCGCCCACTTTCCCTTACCTGCTCACTGACTGTGTAACCCACTGGGAGAGCCTGCGCCCACGTAGCAGTGCTGGCATCACCCAGCCAGGTCTCGGTAAAACATGCCAGGTCGGCCTGTTCATCCACAAGGAGGTCGTGGATGATATGGGTCTTGCTCTTGGCCGACCTGACATTGCAAAGGAGCAGGTTAAGGGATTGTGGAATGGATGGTGCGCTCTCCGCCTTATCTTGGGAAACAGAGTGAACTGAAGAAGAGATAGATACCAGACATCTATCCCTACTTCTTTTGTAACATCTGTTCACTCTGTTGCCGCCATACCTTCCCTGCCCCCGCACAACCTTGATGTCAGCCCCCAGGCTATTCCCGGCTCCATGCTCACAAGAGGGTTGAAAACAAGCCAATTAAACCCACTCCAGTCCTAGCTCTAGTAGAGCCTATGGAAGGCTTCAGGCTCCTCCCTTCCTCTGCTGCCGGTGGTGTGGGCTTGCAAGGGATGCTGGGAGCTTCTGGAAGGCTTCAGGCTCCTCCCTTCCTCTGCTGCCGGTGGTGTGGGCTTACAGGGGATGCTGGGAGCCTTTGGAAGTCTTCAGGCTCCTCCCTTCCTCTGCTGCCGGTGGTGTGGGCTTGCAAGGGATGCTGGGAGCTTCTGGAAGGCTTCAGGCTCCTCCCTTCCTCTGCTGCCGGTGGTGTGGGCTTACAGGGGATGCTGGGAGCCTTTGGAAGTCTTCAGGCTCCTCCCTTCCTCTGCTGCCGGTGGTGTGGGCTTGCAAGGGATGCTGGGAGCTTCTGGAAGGCTTCAGGCTCCTCCCTTCCTCTGCTGCCGGTGGTGTGGGCTTACAGGGGATGCTGGGAGCCTTTGGAAGTCTTCAGGCTCCTCCCTTCCTCTGCTGCCGGTGGTGTGGGCTTGCAAGGGATGCTGGGAGCTTCTGGAAGGCTTCAGGCTCCTCCCTTCCTCTGCTGCCGGTGGTGTGGGCCTGCAAGGGATGCTGGGAGCTTCTGGAAGGCTTCAGGCTCCTCCCTTCCTCTGCTGCCGATGGTGTGGGCTTGCAAGGGATGCTGGGAGCTTCTGGAAGGCTTCAGGCTCCTCCCTTCCTCTGCTGCCGATGGCCATCCAGCCTCTTCTTAAAAACCTCCAAGGAAGGAGACTCCACTACACTCTGAGGGAGTGTGTTCCACTGTCAAACAGTCCTTATTGTCAAGAAGTTCCTCCTAATGTTGAGGTGGAATCTCTTTTCCTGCAGTTTGCATCCATTGTTCCGTGTTCTAGTCTCTGGAGCAGCAGAAAACAAGCTTGCTCCCTCCTCAATATGACATCCCTTCAAATATTTAAACAGGGCTATCATATCACCTCTTAACCTTCTCTTCTCCAGGCTAAAAACCCCCAGCTCCCTAAGTTGCTCCTCATAGGGCAGGGCTTCCAGACCCCTCACCATCTTAGTTGCCCTCCTGTGGACATGCTCCAGTTTCTCCACATCTGAAAAAACACATGTCAACTGCAAAACAAACATTCTTTTGAGGGGATTTTTTTTTGGCCATTTTTGGGGGCAAAAGCCAACATGGCATCCCAAACAGGCCAAAAGATAACTGGAAATGTTATTGTCAATTCCAGTTGTCCAAAATGGTGGCTGTAATGGTATGGTGATGGCACTCTGGAGGAGCCAAAAATTGGACAGTGTGGCCTTCCAGACTCCAGAGCATGCTCCCCTTTGCCTGAAGAGAATGGCTGAAGAAAGTGGCTGTGAAGGCACTCTTAAATAGTCAGGTCACATACTTAAGTGGAAGACAGAACCAGAGACTACAGGGCTTAACTGGACTTGCAAAATAGTTGGATAATTGAAAAGGATAGTGCTCTTGAGACTGTGTGATGTACTTGTTCCTTCGTAGTTGTACCAAGTGTACATTTCATTCTGAGAACTTCTCTTTTAATTAAAGACTTGACAATAATTTTTTATTTGAAGCAGTTTGAAATGGTTGTCAGCATTCATTAGTTCAATTTCTTTGATTTGCGAGAAAGTTTCCCAGTTAACTCTTTCTCCTTGACAGTTTTATTATGAGAAATCTTTCCCATTTTTATATCCTGCTATTGCTTCCTGCTCTTCCAGTAAGGCACTCATACAGTGGGAGTTTGTAGTGTTTGATCTGCTAATAGGTCAGCAAAGAGATTAGATTGTATAAAGCTGTGTAGTTTGGCCTTCAGGAGACAATTAATGTCTTCAAGAGCCAGTGTAATGTATTTCATCAAGATCCACTGTGTTTAGGTACAATCATTTACTTCATCTGTCCCATTCCCTCACTCTGTTTTTGCCCTGCCTAGAAATCAGAGATTGAACAATGTGTTGCTTTCTGCTTTCACTCTTCCATATTGTGCACTTGTTCAAAGGCCATCCTTGACTGTTTTGCCACTAATTTCGCTGGCTCTTTGAACTTGTTTGTGGAGCATTGCAAATGCTTCCTGATTTCACTTCAATATTCAAATTTTCTAGATAAAAAATAAAAATCCAGGTAGAGTCAGGGGTGCTCCTTGGACATTGTACTGAACATTTTCCCAATTAGTTTTAATTATTTCAGTGGATGGCCAAATAAAAAGTTGGTGCCAACTATGATAAAGATGGTATATCATAAGAAAGTAGCATTGGTTTCCTGACTTAGCAGAAAAAGCTATCAGGGCTGTTGTAAGAACAGTGGGAATAATAGATTCACACCCTCCAATATTCCACCTATGGAAACTGGAACAATGTGTGGCTAAGTAACATCAGAGTGTGGTCAAGATGGCAAAGAAATAAATAATTGTAACCAATGGGCACAAATTAATGCTAGTACCTAGCACATTTGGAGGGGGGGGGGAAATCTCTGGTCCCCCACATCAGCCTGAGCAGCAATGTTTGATGTTGTATTTTTAAAATGTGCACAAACAATTTTAGTGAATGGAAACATGCTTCCCTTAACATGTCCATTAAAGCAGGGATGACAACACGTGGTCCTCCAGATGTCATTGGACTGCAAATCTCATCAGTCCCAACTAGCATCAGGAATGGTGAGAAATGGTAGATGTTACATTGCATTGGTATGAAGTATCATATATTCACAAATTGCCCATCCCTGCAATTTCAGATTGCCTTTGGAAAATGTATACAAAAATTACATATGGGCAGACACAGGATGTGTTTAAAAGTAGAAGCCTGCAAAAATGGAATAGACCAATGTGGCCATTGCTATCCCCCACCCCACCCCGGTCAAACCTGAAGGTGACAACTTGTGTTTCCTGGACTGAAAAGTGAGCTATAAGATCACAGAGGTCTTACCAGATGGCCCTGCTGCAATGTTTCATCTCCTTCATTATGTCAACACATTTCAAAGTAAAGACAGCATTCTTCCAGCTCACAGTAACTCAAAATCCTATGTATGCCTTTCTGGCAGAAATCTCTATGCAACCATTGGGGAATTACTCCTAATTAAGCTTATGTCATCAAACCAGACTGGAGGATCATATTTGAACTTAGAATTATAGAATCATGCAGTTGGAAGAGACCACAAGTGCCATCCAATCTAACCCTCTGCAATACAGGAACAAAGCATTCCTGAGTCTGACAGATGGTCAGCCACTCTCTGTTTAAAATCCTCCAAAGAAGGGGATTCCACCACACTCCAAGGCAGTATATTCTACTGTCAAACAGCTCTTACAATCAGTAAGGTCTTCTTAATATTTAGGAAGAATTTATTTTTCTGTTAATCCGTGTCCTAGTCTCTGGAGCAGCAGAAAATCAGGTTGCTCCTTCTCCTATATGACAGCATTTCAGTTGTTTAAACATGGCTATCGTGTCACTGCTTAACCTTATATTCTCCAAGCTAAACATACCCAGCTTCCTAAGCCATTCATCTTTTACCATTTCAGTTGCCCTCCTCAGTACATGTTCCAGCTTGCAAATATCCTTTTTAAAATTGTGGTGCCCAAAACTGGACACAATATTCCAGGTGAGAACTGACCAAAGCAGAACAGAGTGGTACTATTGCTTCCCTCAGCCTAGTCCCTATGCTCCTATTGATGCAGCTTAGAATCACATTGGCTTTTTTAAATGCCACATCACACTGTTGACTCATGTTCAGCTTGTGGTCTAATAGGACTCCTAGATCCCTTTAACATTTCCAAGCTAAGTGTCACCCATCCTATATCTGCATGTTTTTTTCCTGCTTAAGTGTATACCTTACATTTCTCAGTTGAAATTAATTTTTATAGTTTCAGCCCAGCTTTCCAATCTCTCAAAGTAATTTTGAATTTGGATCCTGTCCTCTGGGTTATTAGCTACCTCTCCTAACTGGATGTTATCTGCAAGTCTGATAAGCATCAGCCAAGTGAACACAGGGCCCAGGACTGAATCCTGTGGAATCCCAGTAGTCATTTCTTTCCATTCACTCTTTTTCAGTCATTTATGAATGATATTAATGCTGAAGTCAATTCAAAGAAAAACTGATTGTTTATCCCAGCTGATGCTCTAACATTTGCACACAACACTGTTTGAAAGAAGAGCTGATTTAAATTGACGCTTTTTTCAGCTTCATGTGCAAAAATGAGCTCATAGCTCCGGATTAACAATGAGAAGTTGGAGCTGAATCACAGGCTGACAGCATGGATGTGTGGGTGTCTTGCTATTGTTTCCCTCCTTCTGGCCAAAGTCTCTTCCAGGATAAAAGCTGTTCACTGGGGAAGAATGTGTGTGTTCTCATTTACTTTAAGAAGTAAACTTGCATGAAGATAACTCAGAAAGCTATTTGTGATGTTATCTCTCTCTCTCTCTCTCTCTCTCTGTGTGTGTGTGTGTGTATGTAGGCATAAAGGCTATGCTTTTTATCTTATTTCAATAAGTCATAGACTGGGCTGGCATGTCATATCATGGAGGCAGGGTGGACAAATAGGATACATCCTTCAGTCTTTTACCTAACCCACAGCCATGGGATTTGACATCTCTGACAAACAACATGTTGAAAATTGGAACCAGAATCTATGAATGTGGGAGGCAACATAAAGTAGAATATATATATGGGAAAGAAGGGCAGCTGGTTTGTTGACAGTCCCAGAAAAGGAGAGAAGGTAAGGAATTTAATTTCTGAGATTGTTCCAAGGGGAAGAAAACCCTGTGAGTACAGCATCCAAAAGATATGAAAAAGGCAAAACAAAGACCAGAAAAGCATGGAACACAAAATAATGTAGATAATATAAAACTATTCCATTTTCTAAATATGGTCCTTTTTAATTAAATTTTCCCCCTTTGTTGTTTCAAAAAGCCTTGGTCACCTCCCTCTTCATCATTCTGCAGTGAGAGCTTTCAACAGCCAGTCATCTTGGAGCCCTTTCAAACTTTAAAGTTGTGTTCCACTTTACCTGCCATGGTTCCATCTTGTGGAATAACTGGATTTGCAGTTTAGAGAAAGGTGTTTTGAATTTTCAGCCAGAGAATTCAAGTACACTGTTTGTGGGTGCACATGCACACACGTACTTCCCTTCAAGTCACCTGTTGACTTATGGCAACCTGAATTCTATAGGGTTTTCTTAGGAAAGGAATACTGAGAGGTGGTTTTGCCAGTTATTTTCTCTGAAATATAGCCTGCAGCACCTGGTATTTGTTGGTGCTCTCCCATCCAAGTACTAATCAAAGGCTGATATTGCTATAGCACTTCAAATAGAATCACAGTGCTATAATTGTGTTGTCTGAAAGAGCCCCAGATTGCAATTCTGCCAGTCACTGAAGAACATTGGTTTTTTTATTGAAATGTCAGTTGGCTCAGAAGAGGTTGCCGAGTTCAATAAATGACACTATGATCCTAACTTCTGCCAAGCCAAAGATGCCCAGGAGATGAGGGTGCCTGATGCCTTTGAACTGGCACAGTATAGTTCATTACATTTTATGTAGGCTCAGTTCCAGCTACATTACTATGACATTGTGCCTACACAAGAGAGTTTAGGCAGCATTCCTCAGAATTTCCAGAGTTCAAAGTTCAATGGTAAAAGGTGGTCAGAGGAAGTGCTGTGAGGAAAGACTGAAGCATCATGGTATGCTTTGTCAAGCCGGGATAGGGTGGGGGCGGACACATGAATCTGTCTTATCCTGAGTCCAAATACATAACCAGATTAGTCTAGATCAGTATGCAGCAAAGGGGTATAGTATGCTCCTTTGAGACTGAAAGAAAGAAGTTAGTATGAGGGGTATCCAAAAGTTTTAATGATCACCTTAAAAAAATGACAGAAAGTTTGTTTTTATTTGTAGTTGTTAACTTATCTCTATGTAATCACTATCTAGATTTATACATTTTTCCCAGTGTATCTTGACCCTCTGAATACCTGATATTGTAGAAGCCTGCAGATTGCGCCTGACAAGGATTTTACACTTTAGTCACTTCTGGCACAGCCAGTCACAAAAATAAAAGATGCAATGAGTTAATTTTCTCAGCAACGTGCACTTAGGGACCAATGATGACACTGACAAAATTTCATCAATATGCCATAATAACTTCCGGGTGATATGACCTGAAAGCTGCTTATTTCCTACCGCTATGTTAAAAGTCTCCAAGACTTTTGCCTGGGAAAGTTACTTTTAGCTTTGGAAAAACATCTATGTAGACCCCCAGAGCTGCCATTTAGCCCAACAGATGGTACTTTATCTATGTGAGAAACAGGATCCTAGGGGAACATTCTAATGATTTAATTCTTTTCTTGAATGGTTGGAACACTGCATTCACAATAGCATTATAATATATGCCAAGGGATAATCAGCCCACTCTCCACATTGACATAATTTACAAGTGCCAACAATACGTCAACCAACAGGGATAATGCAATGCTCATTTATACAGAGTACATGGACACTCTGATGCAAACAAGTCAAGAAAAGGAAACTAGAACACATACTACTACTAAATAAAACCAGCAGCATCAAAATACATGTAAAGCATAAGAGCACATGAGATAAGCACAGGGATCACATCAGTGCAAGGATTCCTTACACAGAGTGAAGGATAGGATTATTCCTACAGACAGCCTGGCTGAAATGGAGATTATTATAGGCTGATACAGACGGCCCCAAAGCGGCGTGGTGGTGGCGATACTAGGCTTCCAGACCGCGCAGCAACTACACGGTCTGGAACCCTAGTATGTAACAGCAATGTCATCATGGCGGTGTCCCATCCACATGGGTGTGGCCATGATGGCATTGCTGCTGCATAGTGTCCACAGGTTGCTGTGCGTCGCTGACGTCATGAGTGTGCCAATGGCGTACTTGTGACATAAGACACACACCACAAAAAGAACCTGGAAGAACTAGGTTCTTTTTACTGTGGAGGGATGCTGCATGGTTTGGCAGCTGTGGCGTCCTTCCACAGCAGAAAGGGGTGGCTCCAGACCGCTTTTTTAGGGCGGTCTGTCAAGACCCTATATCCCTGCATTGGATCAAAACCACATGTATCCAATAGGAGCCAGCATGGAGTAGTGGCCCAAGGTTTGAACTAGAATTAGGGAGAGTTCAGGTTTGAATCTCAAGTTTTCTATGAAACTCACTGGAAAAGCTGGGCTCAATACCTTTCAACCTCACAGGGTTGTTGTAAGTAGCTGATAGAGAATACTGGCTGAAGTAAATAGATAAGAAAGTAATATGTACACACATATATAGCTTGTTCGTGGATGTTTTAGTTACAGAAGACAGCTCTCTGTTTGAAAGTAACCTACTTTCAGGGCTGTCCCATCCAAAGGCAGTTTACTGAAAAAGAGATTCCACCTCAACATTAGGATGAACTTCCTGACAGTAAGAGAAGTTTGACAGTGGAACACACTCCCTTAGGGCATGGTAGATCTCCATCATTGGAGGTTTTTAAACAGAGGCTGGATGGCCATCTGTGGGGGATGCTTTGATTGTGTGTTCCTGCATGGCAGGGGGTTGGACTGGATGGCCCTTGAGGTCTCTTCCAACTCTATGATTCTGAGATGATAAAGAACCATCAGAAGGAAGAACTTGGAGTGTCCTTCATGTTGACCATTTAAAGTGTGCACCTGGACAGCAGACTTGAGAAGACAACCACACAGGAGCCCTGGTTATTATAGCCTTCCACAGTGGCTTCACTCGGGTTGGTGTTACCCCAGTGTGGTAACCCATACTGTCACCCCTAGGCTGCCTGGCACATCCTCCAGCCACCAACTCCACACCAGCCAGGCCACCTCTGCCATGGTAGTGGTGTGCTGCTGCTGCTGCTGCTGCTAATCAATCTTTTGGGGGGTCTGTTGGGGCTACTGGGTGGGCAGGAAAAGGTGGCAACTTGGCCCAGAAGGCAGCCCCTTCCCACTACTGGACACAGGTGGAGGTGGGCTGTGGCTGCTGTCTGGCAGCTTTTCCCCCTATTCAGCCAGCAGCCCCGTCAGACTCCGAAGGAGCTGCTGGGCAGCAGACACATGCCATCCCCACCAGCAACCACAGCTGATGTGTGGCAGAAGTGCCTTGACTGGCAGAGAGAGATGGCCAGGGGGCATTGGGATGGAGGCGAGTGACCACCACACCAGGTTTTCACCCCCTCTGAAGTGTCTGCAACTCCTGGGCCCCCTAGTGATGCCCCTGGCCTTCCCCATCACTGTTATTGTTTTAAAATGTTCTTTAAAAATGCATCTAGACAAGATCCTGAAGTGCAAAGATATATTATTGAATACCAAAGTTAGGATTGTCCACACGATTGTATTTCCCATCACTAAGTATGCCTGTGAGAGATGGATGATAAAGAAAGTTAACAGGAAGAAAATCCATTTATTTGATAGTGCTGGAGATAGGTTTGGTGGATACCATTGACTGCTAAAAAGACAAATAAATGGATCCCATAACAAGCCCAAACTCTCCCTGGGAGCCAAGATGGCTACATTGAGTCTGTCATATTTTGGGTATATAATAAGAAGTCATGACTCTTTAGAAAAGGTAATTAATGCTTGGTAAGGCAGAAGGAAAAAAGGAGGACCACATTCCAGATGGATTGAGTCAAGGCAGAAGGAAAAGAGGAAGATGACATTCCAGATAGATTGAAACTACAGACCTGAGTCTGCAAAGACTTGAGCTAAGCTGTTGAGGATAGGGTGTCCTGGAGGTCTCTCATTCATAGGGCCACCATAGGTCAAGGTTGACTTGAGGGCAGTTAACACACACACATACAAACACCTCTTTTTCGTGAGAAATATTGGTTGATGTACCAGACTTTACTACACATATAAACTGCAGAAGGGGACAGAGTGCTGTTGGAGGGTGGGACTGAGACTGATACACAGTGGAAGGAAGATTGGAAAAACAGGAAAGATCAGAAAACACCAAATGAGAGAATTTTCATCCAAATGAGAATGTGTTGGTGTTTTTTAAATGCATGGGAACAAAGACCACAATTTTGGACAAAGAGTGTTATCTCTGGCCCTGGGAAGTATGGTTGAATTTAAGAAGGAACTCTGATTTCAGAGGATGAAAGAAACAGAGTTTTAGCAACATATGATTTTCTTTTTCTCACACTCAATCATGATCTTTATCACCTGGGACAATCCTCTTGTGCACAGATGCTAAAGATACTGGAGTCCTTCTGATCTCTGTCAAACTTAGACCAGCTGCCACCCTGAACACAGATCGTATTTGATTTTAGAAGCTTAGTAGAGTCAATCCTGAATCCTGATTATGGGAGATGGAATCAGAAGCTGCTATGGAAATACCAGGGACCTCCAGGAAGACTGGGAGAAAAATCCTGCCTGAAACCCTGGAAAGCCACTGCCAGACAGAGGACTCTTTCAGACGTGGGAAATTGGAAGTATAATCCAAGGGCAATCCAAACGCAATCCTGGGGATTCACGTTATTGCGAATTAATTCTTCTCACGCAAATTCAGGCAAAAGGGAAGTCACTCCGAATGCAATCATGGGTTTAACGTTATTGCGAATTTAAGCTACTCACGTGATTTCGGGCAAGGGGGGGTTATTTTCAGGTAATGGGAAGTAATTCCGAATGCCTTCCGAATGGAGCAGGGGTTCAGGTAAATTCGCTAAACAAGCGAATTTACATGAATCCGCATTGGCTCCATTTGGAATTGGGAGAAATTCCTCCTGTTTGAAAGAGTCCAGTGTTGACAATAACAGGTTAAATGGACCAATTGTCTGACTGGGGATAAGGCAACTTCCTGCATTCCTAAAAATGTTCCTGTTTCACTGACACTGGGTAACCTTTGGTCACTTTACACCAGGTAGGAAGCTGATCATTAAATAATAATGTGACACCTTCTGCTCTAATTAGGCTCTTTAATGCACTGAGCACAATGTTGTTTCTGTGTTTTGGCTTCCATTAGCAAACAAAGAGTCTTCTCTCCATCTGCTTATGTAATTTTCTCTCTTGGTTCCCTCAGTTTGTTGAATGGCAATTTTCAACTCCCTTTGCTGTAAATATTTACACTGGTGGTCAATGTGGAATGTTTACTCCAGACTTTCCAACTTCCTTCACCTAACAAATGGTTATAGCTGAGACAAAAAGGACAAAGAAAACCTCTTCCTTCTATATATCCATCTTCCTGATCCCTTCCAAGAATTGGCCTTTATGCAAGTTTTCTAAGAATTGAGTTCTCACAGGCAGTTTATTGTATTTCAACCCCATTCTTTCTTTGGAAAGTAGAGACTTGCTTACAAGGGGTTCTCAGTGGTCATCCATCCCAGAGCTTAGAAAAGTTCCCTTTTTGGATTAAAATGCCCCAAATCCTCCAGCTAGTTGGGATCACTGGATGGAGAATTTCTGGGAGCTGTAGTCTAAAACAGGAACTTTCCTAAGTTCTACTTTTATCCCAGGACATTCATCAGCCCTTCTGTGCAACTGCAGGACCAATTTCATTGTGTTGTCTGAGATACCAGGTGCTACTTGGCTCTTCTTTTGCCTCATCTGTCACCTTTCAACAGCCATTCTACCTAGCTGCTGTAGCGACAGAGATGGGGCAGCAGCAGCCATCATGTTGGTTGAAACTCCAACTGCCTTTTGACTGATTTTCTTCCATTATTACCATTTTAGTTAATCATTTTCTACTATGCAACCATGCTCTATTATTACAAAAGCATAACACACACACACACACACACACACAAAGAGGGATGGGGAAGGTAGATGCAAACAAGAAAACTCAGTCACCAGTCTTCAGTTTTTGCTTATTTTCCTCTTACCCTCCCCATCCCATTTTTCTTTCGTGCCATGACTTTTTAGATCATAAGGCTGCAGGCAGGGAATGTCATGTTTTTAGTAGAGCAAATAATACATTTAATCATGTCATAAATTAACAATAGTAACAATGCATAATTAACAAGGAACAACAATCTAGCAGGATCTTGTCTGCCAAAAACAATAATGGACACATTCCAAAGCTTAACTCTTTCATGTTAAAATCACCGAGACTTGACTATGCATTTCTCAGGATTGTGTTCATTGTGTAGTCAGATGTTAAACTGCATATGGTAGCCACTGTTATGCCTAGTTCTGTAATGGTGGAATTCTTTAGATTCAGAACCAACAATATGCCAGAGAATTCACCAAATACCCTTCTTTTTGTGTCTATCAGTGAGAATTCAAGTTTGCTTGATTGACTTTGTTATCTATATTTCTTCTCTCCATGTATTCTTCTTCATTTTATTCCATGTATTAATTAGCAAAGTGAACATATGCACTTTCTAATGTAGCCCAGAATACTAATGAGAGATTTTAATGGTCTTTCTCTCCTACTGCATAAACCTTTTGGAGGATTTGAGAATGACCCTTCTTAACTCATTAATAGAGGCAGATCAAGATGAATCACAAGTTTGCTTAATTTTTAGGTTGCTTGTGTCTGCCTCAGTGGAATCCATCCCCTCTGCTCTCCATGGTAACAGTTTTTGTCTCTGACATCACCAACTGAAAGAGGGCAGGAAGGTTACAAAATCCTATGGGGCTGAAGATGCAGAGCGGATCTGATGGGGAAAGAGTGGGAATATAATTTAAAAAGAGCAAAAGATTAACCCTTTTTTTCCAGGGCTGAGCAATGGCAAAATGAGAAAACCAAACTGTCACAGTTCCTAGAAGATGTAATAACAGCCTGGTTGGATTAGAGCTAAGGAATATTTTGTATCCAGCATATTTTTCCCATAGTGGCCAACCATGAGAAGCCCACAACCAAGACATGAGCATAGCACTCTCCAGCTTACATATCCTAGCAAGTGGTATGCAAAAGCATCACACCTCAGAATTTATCATGCAAGGGTTTAAAAGTGGCTTAAGAGTAAGATAGCTGCATCTCTGGCTGTACCTTATCACATGAAGTTGTTTCTGTTCAGTAGCTGGTCTGTAGTCCATTTATTGCTGTAATGCTCTTTTTCATTGATGGGCAACACCTGTCAATGCCTCCCAATTGCACTGCTTTTCCATTTGGAGTCATGTGTGATGAGCTTCTTCTGCTGCATTTCTGATATGCAGACAGTCAAATGGTGCAAATAAGCATGACTATGCTCCTCTCCCTGTCCTCTTCTTCCCCTCACTATTCCCAAGGAAGCTGTGTTTCTATTCTTTTCTTTTCAATTTTTCTTTTCTTTTCTTTCTTTTTTTAATGGATTGCCATGATTGCACAATTGTGCTAAAAATAAATAAAAATAGATACAATCCAAAAGGCATGCTGGGAAGGGGTTAGGTCAGGGAAGTGGGACTATGCATCCCAACATACAGCAGCTGAGACAGAAGCAGCAGCATCGCACTTTGGCATTGCTATGCAATAATAACTGTTCCCAGCCTAATATGTTTGCATTTCCTGTACAAATGCTGTTGGACACCTCATGAGCCTGGTATGATAAAGTTCTCACATCCTTGAATATAGTCTGTAGCTACCATGATGACTAGGAGGTGCTGATAACCTTCTCTTTCATGAGATAAGAACTACTAAAGTGAGTCCCTGTACAGACTGGCACTTTGTGCTGGCTTGGGGGCAGAGTCGGGGCATTGCATCCAGATGACGCACACCCTTGACAATGCCACCAGGGCACCATGACGCAGCATGTCACTCCAGAGGGCATGCAGAATCATGACACCCATCCGGCCATACAGCAATGCCACCCTAGCTATGGCACCCTTTGGAAGGCACAAAAAGGCACTGCTTTTTAAGGCTCCTTTTTGCGCCCTCCAGAGGCCAGATCAGAGCTACAGCATGAGGTTGCCACAGTCCCAATCCAGCCAGAAAAGGGGCAGCTGTATGCTGCCCCTTGGGGTTGTTTGTACAGACCCCAAGTTAGATTTTGAGTACAGAGGCCAGAATCTTCTAGTTGATATACATTGGCTAACTTTCCATTATGACAGCTTTTATACTTTTTTTGTCATTGCAGAAGGAGGTACCCAATACTTCTTTGCTGAAAGACCTTGCACCACATATATTCATAGCCTCAGGTCAAGGTGCTAGGGTCTATCTCCATGACTAATCTGTCACTGGTAGGACAAGGAGTTTCCTGGCTCCATATGGCTGCCATTTTACAACTGTGAAAAAAGAAAAGCCATTGCCCTGCCAGAAGTGACTACGGCAAAAGAGAGCTTTTCCTTCTCACCAGCTACAAAACTGCAGCTGTGTGGTACCTGGAGCCCCTCGCTACCCCCCTCGTCCACAGACTGTCTATGAGGATGTATTGGTGGAAGTATGCCAGCAAAGCTTCACACTTCATTAGCACTGAAAAGGATTTCATGCATATAGATACAAATGGATACCTGCTTCAGGGGATCAAATCACAAAACTATAGAGGGAGTAGAGGGGGCTGCCAACTCTTGTACCTATTGTCTAGCTTCTTCTAATATTTTGAGTGCTGATCCAGGTACAGCTCAAGCTGACAAAAGATCGAACTAGATATGAAAAGGAATGTGTATTATTAATAAAGAACCTGTCTTCACTCTCACTGTAGGATATTTTTCCAGATAGGAATGCTTCAGCAATCAGACTTCTCCCCAAAACAAAGCATTCTAAATGCAGGATACATCGTTGAGAAAAATAATGTGGGATAGCAAGCAGATGCCTTTCACCACTTTGGGAAGCAGTTTTGCAAAAACAAAACAGAACAGAAAAAAATATGTGGTACATAGTTTGCGCCTCATCCTCATCTGGATTCTCTATGAAATCCAATAGTCAATGTAATAAAAACAAAGGAATGGAAATATAATACTTTTCTGTGCACATCCTTTGTCTCATTACTGCTGAACTGCATTATGCCACCCCTATATCTGAGATTTGCTGCTTTTATGGTAACCCTATGAATGAGAGACCTCCAAGAACCCTAGTCATCAACTGCACTGCTTGTGTCTTGCAAATTCAGGATTGTGGCTTTTAATCAATTCACCTTCCTTTTTTTTTACTGCCTTTCCCTTTGATGAGCATTAGTGTCTTTTCAAGTGAGTCATGTCATCATAATATGGCCAAAGTATGACAGCCTCAGTTTACTCATTTTGGCTTCCAGGGGGCTTGATCTATTCAAGAACCCATTTGTTTGTCTTTTTGCCTGTCCATGGTATCCTCAGCACTCTTCACCAGCACTGCATCTTAAATAAAATGCTTCCAGTGTGTGTTCAGGCCTGATTTGATCTCAGAAACATTCATTTTTCTTTTTTAAGCTTGGCAGTATCTGTAGAACTCTCCTCCAATACCATATTTCAAATGCATTGGTTTTTGTTCCTGTCAGCTTTCTTCATTGTCCAGTTTTCACAGCCATATGTTGTTGTTTTTTATTATTTTATTTTATTTTTTATTATTTTTAATTTATCATTAATTAACTCCCCCCACACCCGAAGTGCTCCCCATCACCAGAACCTAATATTTTCATATTATTCTACCCTCCAAAATTGTAACTCTTCCTATTTTCCATATTGCTTCAGAATCATTCCTCTTTATTATTCCTTTTTTAACCTTGATTTCATGTGTTAACTTATCATTAATAACGTCTTTATACCAATCTTGTATTAGCAGATCTCCCTGATTTTTCCAATATTTATTTATTTATTTATTTATTTATTTATTTGCTATAATTAGTCTTGCTGCTGTTAATAGATTTGTAATTAAGTCCTTCATAGCCTGGGTGCAGTTGATCCTATCATATATAGACAATAATGCCATCTTTGGGCATATTTCTAACTCAATTTCTGTAATCTCTCTTATCTCTTTAAATACTAATTGCCAACATTTCTTTACAGATCTACAACCCCACCACATATAAATATAAGTACAAATTTCTTGACAACCTCTCCAACATATCCTTGAATAATTCTTATTTATATATAGTTTAACCTTACTGGTGTTAAGTACCATCTCCAAATTAATTTATAATAATTCTTTATCTGTACAAATACTTTTATAAATGACATTGATTCCAATTCCCCCCTCCCCCAATTCTTGAATATTTATCATTTGTGGTAAGTCATCCTCCCATATTGTCCTAAGAAATTCTTCTTTCTCATTAGGTTTTGATAACAATTTATATATTTTACTTGTAATACCTTTCAAAATTTTATTTGCCTCCATACTATTTCTTTGCCTAATTATTATATCAAATTTAGCATATTCTCTAAATTCTATAATTTTCCTATTCCAGTTTTTGTCCGTTGTTCCAGCTGAATACAATTAAAGCAGGTTATTTTTAAACTTTGCAATTTCTCCTTTATTTTTCCTTTATCCTTCATTATCTTCATCCATATATATATATATATATATATAGAGAGAGAGAGAGAGAGAGAGAGAGAGAGTTTCCTTAACTCTTTTCCTAGTTCATTCTTTAAATTCATTGGAAATTTTTTCAACATTATTACTGGGGTTAATGGTGAGATAGCAGGCATTATTTTTAATTTATGTTTTTCCCACAGTCATACTTTGTATGTACTCTCTTTCCCAAATGTTTAAAATTACAGGGGTAGCACTCAGATCAGTTTCCTTTCCTTGAGTTAATGCATTGGTTCTCAGACTGTGGGGCAGGACCCCCAGGGAGGAATGAGAGTTGTGAGGGGGGGGGGTGTTTCATAACTTGGAGGCCTCTTCATTTCTTCATACTCTTCATTTCTCTAACCTACTTGCCAGCTATTTATTTTATTTTAACTGCCTAGAATGGGGAGAGGAGCTTTTCTTAAGGATTTTCTGCTTCAATAACTTCATTTCCCATGGGTATGGTGAGCACTGACTTAGAGGGCAGAGATGCAATTTGCTTTTTCACCCCAGACAGCACACTAACTAGGGCTTGCTCTGCCCACACAGGTTTTGTGTGTGTGTGTTTTCAGAGTGTAGCAGTACAGAATGTGTCTGCTCTCTGAAGAGCAACATTAATTAAAACATACATGTGCATGTTTTCAAAAAAGTAGTTGTGTTACTCACTTGCAGCATGAAAAAAGGCAAGGGAAAGGGGAAAATAAACGTGGCAGTACCTTTAAGATTAACTGGTTTTTATTTTTGCATGAAGTGGATATAAACCCACTTCTTCAGATGCTTAATGAGTGATAATAAATGCTCAGGTATCAAGCATATAGATACAGTTGTGGGAGTGGGATTGAATGTAATATCCCATCCCACTCCCACAATTCCTTAACATTGACCATGTTGGGTAGGAGTTGAAGCCCAAAACTTCTCAAAGGCCAAAGGTTCTCCAATACTGCTGGGCACAAAGGAACACATCTTTGCATGTAGCTTGATCCTTATTTAGGCATAGCTTGAAACTTCTTTGGCAGAGGTCAGTGCCTGAAACCATGAGCTGTGGATGAGCTAACTATCAACTTTGAAACAGGGACCTTTTTCTTGATAAGTGCCAGGTGTAGGTAGTTTTCTCCCCCTCCCCACTCAACCAGACATTTCAGCTGCCAGGAAGATCTAATACTATAATAATAATAAATATTTATTTATATCCTACCCCTCTGGGTAAGCAATCTAGTGAGAAGATGGTTCCAGCAAATGCCAAGTAATGCCCCCTCCTTTTTTGCTGTCACTTTTGGGACAGAATGAAGTCTACTGTAACTTCTTCTATAGCACAGAAAGTACACTGTAATCATTTGATCTAAGTATTTAGGTTGTTTATTATAAAATCATATAATTGTCACTTAAATTGGTGAAGGACAAGCTATTTCATAATCAGTTAAGAGCTTTGAACAATGTTTAATAGTTGAAACAGCATGAAATATCCTTGGTCTAAGAACAAGGGGTTTATGAACAAATCCCAACTTTCATTTTGCACCACACTGAAGGTCATGATGCTCATCTATTGCCTTATGAGCTGCAGACAAAGGAACTGATGGAATAAGAGTATATTTGTATTATTATTGAAATATTTCTGTTTATATTCTCTTGTTCCAACTTAGAGCAACTCCAAGGCAAGCCTATCACAGGGTTTTCTTGGCAAGTTTCTTCAGAACAGAGAAATATGGGTTTATGTGGTCGAGCTGAGATTTGAACCCTGTTCTCCAGAGTCATAGTCCAACACTCAAACCACTATACAATTCTGGCACATGTCAAAATGATCTACCATTTGCTATGACATTTTGTGGAAATTGCTGCAAATCTCAAAAAACCAGATAGTTCCATGTGCCCCTTACCTTCCACCATGGTTGCTGCTAGTGAGAAGACCCCCATTGCCGTGTCTGATAAGGAAATGGGGCACCTGGCCATGTTGGTGCAACTAAGCATCCTGTTACAATGTCAGATGTGGTGACAGGTCTTCTCACTAGCAGCAATGGCAAAGAATGTTAAAGGATGTGTGGCAGTAACAAGACCATGGTGCAGTGGTGGGCAGGCATATAATCTCCTACCCTTCCCTGTGCCAGCCCAGGGACCAATCCAGGTTTGGCTCTGGGCCAGGATAGCATGGCCTTGGTCCATGCTATGCTGGCTCATCTGCTCAGGGCTAATGTTAGAATCACAGGCCTATATTCTGTCTGAGATGTTGCCAAATGAAATGGTATTGAGGAATTTCAGTGCAGGCAGTGTATTGACCATGTGTGGACAAAGATCGATAAAAGACAAAAAAATAAAAATTTAACTCCATTAGCAACAGAAAAGTAACTTTTTCTGAGATCCAGCTGTCCCTGTAAAATATCCTTTCGCTGTTTTTCAAAATGGAATTCATAGAGGGCTACTTAAAGGAACTGTAACACAGAAGTACTGTATGTGCTTTACATACGAAATGTTCAGTCATTAACATTTCCAGGTAAAATAATCAGATAGTAGGCAATAAGAAAGTTGTCTCTTTGCCTGAGACCTTGGTGAGCTATTCCCAGATGAAGGAGAGCACAAAGGCCAAATTATGGCTGGAAAAAGATTTCATTAGACTGCATTTCTTATCATTGTTCATCATTTGTTGTGCTAGTAGGGGCTGACAGGAGTTGGCATTTGACATCTGGAGGGCTGCATTCTGCATAGCCCTGGGCTACATGGACAAATTGCACATCCTCTAGCTGTCCTGATAGTAGTGCTGTCTGGAGGATTCAAGGAGTTGTAGTCTAAAAGTGACATCTCCTAGCTGTAATATAAGAAATATTATTATGAAAAGGAGGATTGCAGTTGGAAAACAAAATTGACTGGGAATTTGTGGAAATTTCCCCCCATAATTTTTACATGTGAAATGAACACTGACTTCAGTCCAAGAAACTTGATTTTTAAAATATTTAATATTTTTAATATTTAAAACCAATAAAAGATTATGTTATTGTTTTCTTCCTCCAAATAATTTCTGTCTTATGCTGGCTCTAAGGTGAATCTAACATAGGGTTTTCTTGACAAAATTTGTTCAAACCACTATCCCACACTGACTTGCCAGTCAAAAGGTTTTCATTACAAAATTTCAAAGTGTCTTCAAATGTTTGCTCATGTGCTGCACCAAAATAATCTACACGAGTCACCCCTCTAAATTTCCTTAAGTCAGCTTCAGGCACTCTGTAGAACATGTGAAGGGTAAAACAGGGGATCAGGAGCCAAACCGTGAACACTGCCGCAGCCCTCAGTGTTCCCTTGTGTGCTGGACCCAATTCCAAAACACCCTCGCATTTTGTGGGGATGTCTGAACAAAGGTTCCATTCAGAGGCTGAAAATGTTATTCTTCTGGATTGTCACCCATTTGTCATGACCACTTCTACTTCTATCATGTGACTACAAGCCTGGCAAACTGATTTAGACCCAGTTAAATTATTAGGGTTCAATCTAATGAACTATAGCCAATTAGAACAGTTATCTACACAGAGTAAGATGGGACAGTTTTCTACATGCTTGATTTCTACATCCAGTTTTCTACATAAAGTCAGCCCTCCTTATCCACAGATTTTTTTTATCCATGAATTCAAGCATACACAGTTTGAAAATATTATAAAATATATAAATTCCAAAAAGCAAGCCTTGATGTTGCCATTTTATGCAAAGGACACCATCCTACTGTGCCATTGTATTTAATGGGATTTGAGCATCCACAGATTTTGGTGTCCACAGGAGGTCCTGGAACCAAACCCTAGTGAATCCCAGGAGCCCAGTGTACAAATAGACAGAGAAATATGTCCCATGGGGTTTCCCAGGATTTATTCCCCAGAGTGCAGAGCTATTACCTCAATTCTCCTTCAAATAATTCTGTCCAGAGCCAATTTTTCAAGTTTACACAGTCACAGTCAAAGTTTAATAGAACCTCATACCAGATAAGTAGCCGTGGGACAGCAGCCTTAAGTCATAGAAATTATTTCCCCCCACAATAGTTTAACTCTTGCTAACTATTATATTGTACATTAATTCCAAAAGTAACCCACTAGGTGATCTTTGGCAAGTCACATGCTCTCAGCCTCTGATGATCACAACAGCAAATAATCTCTGAAGAAATTTGCCAAGAAAATTGGCAAATGACAGGGTTGCCTAAGGGTTGCCCTAAGTCGGAAATGACTTGATGGCACATCAAAAAAACAACAAGGCCTCTTTGATCCAGGATTAGGCCAGATCCACTGGATCCATATCCATTCAGCCCAATCCTGGCCTGATCCCAGCCCAGGGTTAATGTGCTGCATTGTCCAAACAGGGTGACATAAGGCAGGGAACACAGGCCTTTTGGCCCATGCAGACACCTTTTTCTTCTGTACAATTTTAAAACATCTTTTTTGATGTAGATTAAAGCAGTTTATAACTTGTACACATTTGGGTGAAAATGTTAAACCACAAAAACTTTGATAAAAAAAAAGTAAGGCATCAAACTGGCACCAGAAAGAAGCCAACTGTGGAATAAATTGACTTCTAATGGGAGGGCATTCCACAACTTGTGTGCCACAGCTGTGAAGGCCCTCTCCCCTATCCTTATACAGCATCTCTTCCACAGGTTGAAAACAAAGGAGGACCCCTCCAGCAGACATTGGTCCTTGTGCAGATGTATATGGCAAGAGAGATGATCCATCAAAATATCAAAAGTTTTCCATTCCTACTTCTGAAAACAATTATTACTATGGGAAAGTGGAATGGGCATTAACCATTCCACTGCTCACATTTTTATCAATGGAAATTTTCTTATCCACTGCTCTGCAAGCTGCTAATTGTTCTTTGGAGCAAACCATTCACGTAATATATGCATAACCTGTTTTTAAAAAATAAGACAACAATAATGTCCAAATTCTCCTTCACCATCAACACCAGCTGTCTGGCCAATTTTATGGCTCACTCTTTAATTCAGGAATATATCTTCTCAATAACTTTATCTGACCACCAAGAAACATGGTACCCTTAACAGGACTTTACTGCATCAAAAAGCTGCAGGATCTGTATGTTCAAAGATGTATGTTTTCATTTCTGTCTCTTGTTCACTCTCTCTCTTTTAGGCAGTTCTGATTCATTTCAAGCTTAATCCCACCCAGAATTTTCCTGCAGGAAAAAAAAACCATATAACAAGGGAGGTCTGGGCTTGCATGCTTTCACTGATCCAGAATTATATAACTCCTTTTCAAGACTACAATGTTCCTATTATTCAAGTTCAAACGAAGAACTGAAGGAGGCTTTATAGGAAGCAAATGTTCAGAGGTAAAATTTAAAAGTATAATAAGGTCACCAGCTGTAGGGTCATTAGGGAAACATCTGCTTTAAACTCATCTAGGAAATTTATAGCAAATTATTACTGTGATATTTTCTGCCCTGGCCACATTCTAATAACACATGGCTTGGATATTCTTTCTCTTTATTTTCATCATCAACTCTTTACTGCCACATGATGCTACACTTGGCACAAGTTATAAAACTTGCATAGATATGAGAGTCATTTCCAGAATTTGTTAGCCATTTTCAAAAAAATGCAGCTCACGCTTCTAGAATCCAGTTAGAGCTTCATGATCATTCAATTAAATGCTGTTGAAGACCAGAGGCACTCAAGGTCACTCAGGTAATGGAGTGGAAGACAAAGCAGGCAGCTCAATGCAGAGCTTTTATATGGGCTGCAACGTGACCACTGTGAGTTAGTTGGCGTCATCACAGCCATGTGATTTTTGGCCAGTTGTACCGTATCATGCTTCTCACAAGGGCTACACTGAAACTAAATTTTCTGCAGTGTCAGAGAATTAAGGAAACACAGAGAATACTAGTCAGTATACATTTGCAGTGTTTCAGGCTGTGTCTACCAATTACATTGTTAAACACCATTACCAGCATTTAGTGGATCAGTAAACATCTTAATTGAATGATCTGCCAGAATAGGAAGGAAACAAACAACAGAAAGAGAGCTGCAAGCTTTAGTCAATCCAATCAATTCAATCAGTAGATTGGTCAACTACAAATTCAAATAATGAACCAATGAGGCAAAACTCAAATAGTGACGCACAAGGAATAACATGAGATCTTCTCTTCTGGGAGTTATAGTTCAAACAACTGAAGCAGATAGGCTCCACTGTGAACTAGCCCACTGCCAAGCACCCAACTGCACAGTGACAACACATTTGTTATTTGCTGTTACTTGTTACTTGTTATCAAGTTGACTTCAGCTTATGACAACCTCTAACAGCCCGAGTCATCAGCTGGTCTGCTCAGGTCTTGTGTACTAAGAGCTATGGCTTAAATGATTGAATCAATCTGCTTGCATTGTCTTTTCTGATGAGGCATATCATCTCATATGTCCAAATTACAATATCCTCAAGTATAGTCAGCTTGGCTACTAGTTGAGGCCTGATTTCCTCTAGATCCCATTCATTTGCCTTTTTGGTAGCCCATGCCGAAGTTCTCCATAGGACATAATGGTAGAGAGTGGCCAAATAATTCCAACTAAGCATCAGATACAGTTACTTCATGCTTATTAGCAGAATTGTCCCCAGAGGTATTGAGGACAGGAGGTCTCAGTTTCTCTCCATGGCTGTAGTCATCATATTTTAGGGTTAGATCCTTGGAAGGATGTAAACAAGAATAATGAGAGATATGGTAGTCAGCTATCCAATTTACCAGACCTTGCAACCTGGCAATAATATGTTACTGCACATCAGCAGGCAGCAAATGAAATGTGCCAATTAGAGTTTTTTCCTCTGGTGATGTAAAGGTTAGAGTCGTTTTGAAAGAACATTTCCCACTCATTATTATAGAATGATCTCACTCATTTAAATGTCCAAAGGGGTAGTCTTCAGGTGGCAAAGGCAAGGAGGTATTGCAGAAAGAGTTACTAGCTTTAGATTTCATAGGGCTCAGACCTTCTAGCCCTGTAGCTCTAGTCACAACTTCATTATAGCCCAGATACACTTAGAATCACAGACTCATCTATCACTTCAACTGAAGGGATGTAGTTTAATTTATCTACACCTGTTAAAGGATCTTTCAACAGGTCTTCTGTAGGGCAATTATACCAAAGGATTACTGATGCCTTTTGGTTATCCCATCCCTTTGGGCAGCAACAAACTCTTATTATGACAGATGTGATGAAGGAGGAGGATTAGTAAATAAAAATTAATTTACTGCAATCAGTGAAGTGTACAAGTCATTTTAAATGGAGGGTGGGAGTAATGATAAAATTTTGTCTAATTTCTGTATGTTTGTTTATATGTATATTGTTATGTATTTTGGTTATTATTATTATTAACCTTTATTTATATGTCCAGATTGTTTGTTTTGCTGTTTGGTTTTGGTTTTCAACTGAAAAAAACTATTTCAATAACAACAACAAAATTCCCTCCTTTACACAACCCTTAAAGGTACAGGAGGCTTCTCTAAGATTTCAGTCTGGCAGCCCTCCTGGGAACCCTAGCCATGACAGTAAAATTATTAGGTGGTCATGTGGCACAAGCGTGTTTTTCCTGGGCTAGCTGAAGACATTATGGTGCCTTATCACACTAGGGGGCAAACAGGATTTAAACGAGAGTTAAACGAGAGTTAAACAGGAAATGCCCTGTGTTTAACTCTCGTTTAAATCCTGTTTGCCCCCCCAGTGTGGTAAAGCAATATGGCAGAATACCCCAAGTTGAGGAACTTATAACTTGGTAAGCCTTTGGAGCTATTTTAAAGGCAGCTGAGGCAGGAAAGAAAAGAAATCTGAATTGCCATCCCTGGCACTAAATAACTAAATCCAATGGTTAGCCCCAAGTAGAGTAAACACACTTAATCAGTCAGATGTGTACAAGTACTGGCCTAGCAATTTCCTATGGGTTCAATGAGTCTGAGTTTGAGTTATCTAAGGAATTTAGATCTCTATAGGTGTGGGTGTGATTTTGTCTTTCTCTCCAAATGTGGGACTCAAGGCATAGAAATAAGTACAATTTTTAAAGTGTGAAACAGATTGTTTTCTTTATTAAAAACTTTTAAAGAGCAGTTAAAAACAAATCATGAAAAAAGAGAGAAGCTTGCACCTACACATTGCCATGCAGTTTGACTGTTAAAAGTAAAGGAGGAGGAGGAGGAAGTAGTCGTAGTCATCTGTTTGCAAACTGTCTGGCAAACTAATAGTAGAAGAATAAATTGAAATTTTAACATTTCAAATCAGTTGCCTGAGGCAGCTGCCTCATTCTACCTAGTTTTGGGACCATGGCTGAGAAGTGATGACAATATATGGTGAGGTACTGCAAGTATTTCATGAAATAGGAGCAGAGAACCTCAGCCTCTGAACTGAACTTGGCTGTCCTGGGCTGCAATCCAGCCCACTGGAAATCCCAGAAGGCTATACTTAATTTCTTATAATATTATCATTTTATGGTTTCCTAGATTATGTTTGAGTTTTTGCCCTATTCTGAAAGGGTGACATACTTTGTCTAAGCCTTGGCAGTAAGCATTTCTATAGCTAAAGCAGAATAATATTTTTGGTGCTACCCTTTTGCCTTTGGCCACAGCCTCTACTAAGGAATGTCTCTGGACTCTTTCAAACGGGAGGAATTTCTCCCAATTCCGAATGGAGCCAATGCGGATTCATGTAAATTCGCTTGTTTAGCAAATTTACCTGAACCCCTGCTCCACTCGGAAGGCATTCGGAATTACTTCCCATTACCCGAAAATAACCCCCCCTTGCCTGAAATCGCATGAGAAGCTTAAATTCGCAATAACGTTAAACCCATGATTGCATTCGGAGTGACTTCCCTTTTGCCTGAATTTGCGTGAGAAGAATTAATTCGCAATAACGTGAAACCCCAGGATTGCGTTTGGATTGCCCTTGGATTATACTTCCAATTTCCCACGTCTGAAAGAGTCCCCTGAGACAAAATTTGCCCCCACAGGCTGAAAGACAATTCTCATACTTGCCATAAATGCAAACAGTTACTACACATATTCCTTCTTCAGAGTGTGAACTCTCCAGAGCTTGAAAATATTATTTTTAACTCCAGCTCTCAGAATCCACCAGTCGGCTGGGAAATTCTAAAAGGTGGAGTCGAAAAAGTTTTTAAAGATCAAGCTCTGTCTGGAGAAAAAAAAGGTGCAAAGATACCAGGGTGGTGATGATGGGGCTATTGGCATCCACCCAGAATTTAATAGCGATGGGAATGGAAAGTAGAGAGGAAGGGCCAGGATTCCAGTAATGATTTATGATGTCTCATGTCTCCCCTTTCCTATAAAATGTACAAAATTTGTCTTTCTTTTCTGGGCTTTTTTCCAGTTGCTGTTTTACAATTTCCATTTTGAAAAAACCAAAATGTCATTGTAATGAGATGGTACAATTTTACTGTATGTGTATGTGTGTGCACTGACAACATGATAAAATGGTACTTTTCTTTGCTACATAAAATATTTTATTCCAATTCTGACTGAGGAGAAGGGAAAGAAAGACATCTTGTGAAGATTACCTATATAAATACAGTCTTTAAAACAGATACAATTCACTTGAGTGCCCTGTTTCAATTTCCCAAAGAACTGAATGAGATCTGTGAAAAAATAAATTATTGGCCACTTTCCCTTCATTTCCCAGGTAGCATGTGCAAGAAGACCTGGATGATTGGGAACTTGATAAGGAGGATTTTATTTCAGCATTTTATTTCATTCTCACACAGCTGAATCTCTGTCCTTTCCCTCTATTCTTTAAGTCATGTCCATTTATTCCTTGAAAGCTTCATTAATGAAACCAAATGAAAAGAAGCAATGCTTATATGACAAGTACCTATCAGTTTAACTATGGAAATGTATGCGGCATTACAACTATCAGTGTAAAACATAGTGTTTTTCTGAGTAATTGTAGTATTCAAGGAATTTAATACTTGTTTGCCTTTTGATTCTACCATTAAGTCTCTACCCCTGAATTTCTAAACTTAAATTTCTCAGAACAGGAAAGATGTCAACACTGATTATCCCTGTTAAATTTTAGCTCTCCCAAGAGTGTGATTTGTAATAGATTGCTCTTCATCCTCAGCAAACATTTAACCCTCTGGTTATGAAATAATAGTTCAGGAATGCACCGTGAACATGCGCAGAACAAGATTCTGAGTCATTTTGTTATCTAGCAAAGACCTGCTTTTAAAATTAACAGAACAGTGTAATGTTTGCAGCAGATCCATTCATGGAGCTAGGCCAGGTTTGTTACTATGTCCTGGATTTAGGGCATGTCTACATTGGCAGTATGCCCCAGACTGGTCCTAGACTGACCACAATAGTGACCACATGCATTGGATTGAATCCAGTGTGATACTGTGTGATTGTGCACACGGGCCAACTGAGCCAACACTGCATTGGCCCCATTTCCCTTGGTGCCACTTCCCCTGCTGTCTCACTGGCCAAGCAGCTCCCTGAGAGCAGCTGCCTCACCAGCTGAGCAGCTCTGCAGCAAACCACACGTCACAGCCTCCAGAGAGACCAAAAAGAACCCACTTCTGGCCGGGTTCTTTTTGCATCCTGGAAGGGGTGCCATAGGCATGCTCACATGCCATGATGATGCCCATTGTGCATAGCGCCATTTGGGCACTGCACCACATGGACATCATTATGGCATGCACCATGTGGATGGGTGCATGCCATAAAGGCGGCCAGGTGGTGGAAATAGGGCTTGGAGCATATGAACACTCAGCCCTAGCTCAGCTCTAATATGCATGCAGGCCGGCACAAAGTACCGGTCTGTATTGCCCCCAAGTCATATACCACTGTGGCCAGATCTAACATTTCAAGGAATGGGCACTGCAGGAACCTGGGCCTCTAAGGTTCAAAGCTGAGTCCAGGATTGTACCCAAACTGTGAACTTGTGTCTTTAGGAGGAGAGTAACCCCATTTAACATAGGCTGAACCCATAGGCTGAACCCTCATCTGCCTTCCAACTGACCAAGACACCTCTACAGTATCTTGTCTTGATAAACTTTAATTTTGTTTGCTCTCATCCATTCCATTACTAATAACAGACAGTGGTTTAGGACCACAATAGCCTCTTTGGATTGGGTTAGAAAGTAGTAGGGGAGTTGAGTGTTATCCACATATTGATGGCACTGCACTCAAAACCTCTGGATGACTTTTCCCAGTGGTTTCATGTATATGTTAAATCACATGGGAGACAAAACAGAACCCTGTGGGACCCCACAGGCCAAGGACCAGGAGGTTGAACAAGAGTCTCCCTGCACCATCTTCTTGGTTCACCCCTTCAGGAAAGAATTTCACCGCTGCAAAACAATGCCTCCAAGTTTCATCTAGTGAAGTGGCCCAGAAGCACCATTTGATAAAATTGTGATTTTTTTAAAAAAAATATTTAAAAATTGCTATACAAGGTCTTGCAGATTAGTACAGCTGAGATCAAGTATTCATACCAGAGGCCAAAGCCAAGCAAATTCTCCTCAGGCTGATCTTCCAAAAGAAGACATTGTCTATATTTATACAGTATGTCCTACACAAGCATTTCTAAACAGAATGTCTGTCTTGCAGCCCCATTTCATACAGGGACAAAAAAACCCCCAAAGTTTTAATTGACACTGGGGCATTTCTAAATATTATGGCTGTGTCACAAGCCATTCAGAATAAGCAATAAAGAAATGGGCTTATGGAACTCCAAGGCCATTTGCAGAGTGTAGGGAGTTTCAAGCCACATTTGCCTTCAGGACATATCTGTTACAATCCCACTGTCTTTGGTTGCCTATAGCCATGATACTTATCTTAGTTACATAACATCTAGTGTTCTAGGACAGATTCACATAGTCCAGAAAATTCATATTGACAGACAGTCTCAAGCCTCCAGACTCATGAAGCAAGGTTTCAAGGAACTGGAAAGTTAAAAGAAAGAAAGTAAAACTTTATATTGGAATTACTTTTCAGCCAGTGGTACTACCATAAAAGTGCCTACATAAGGAAACTGGCTGAAAAAGAACTAAAACATTTACTGTTGCCAAGGAAGTAGATGATGCTTGGGTGTCTCTAAGAAGTCAAAGCAACCAGACAAAATTCATATTTGTGTAGACGTACACTTACCCAGAAAAGCCAATAAGTGAAAGATATACATTACTTTCACTGTGGATGACATTACTGCAGATTTGAATGCAGCAAATTCTTTCTCCAAACTTGATTTTACAGCTGGTTTAAATTAGCTGAAACTCTACCCAGATTTCAGATGCATAACAATTTTCTTGAATCACATTGGCCTTTACTTCAAAACAGGCTCTCCATCCTTTTCTTTCTTCTACCATATCAAATCACAATAATAAATGGCCACTGCAGAAAGGGGTGCCCATTAAGTAACCTTGAAAAAAGTAATGAAGCCCTTTCACAACACCCATGGCTGTGATGGCTTAGTACAGAATTCAATGAAATAGCTGTGTTAATTTGGAATATCAGTTTGCTCATCCTCTAATATGATGTATGCCATCCTATTTCAAAAGTGACCTACAGCACTCTACATTGGACAAACAGGCCAATCTCTGTGCCAGAGGATAAATGAACATAAATCAAATATTAGGAATGTGAAAACCTGTTGCACAACACTTCAATCTTCCTGGGCATTACATCTCTGACCTCCAAACAGGAGTCCATAAACAAGGACTATGATGTCTCTGTTCCATGGTTGAATGGCAGGTCTCAGGATGTGTATTTAATTACTGATCCATTGACTGCTGGGAATGCCCCCCCCCCGGGTGGTTTTCATTTGCATGGGCTGGGTCATTATTTTGGTGTTTTTCAGGACTGGTAGCCAAACTTCGTTTACTTTAAGGGTCTCTTCTTTCCTGTTGAAATTGTCCAGGTGTTTATGGATTTCAATGGCTTCTCTGTGCATTCTGACCTGATAATTGTTGACATGGTCTAGAAGTTCAGTGTTTTCAAACAGCATTTTATGCCCAGGATGGTTTATAGCATGTTCTGCTACTGCTGATTTTTCTGGCTGACCCAGTCTGTAGTGTCTCTCAGGTTCTTTGTGTTGTGTTTGAACACTGCATTTGGTGGTCCCTATGTAGACTTGTCTGCAGCTGCACTGTATGCGGTAAACTCCTGAGGCTGTGCAAGTTTCTCTCCTGCCTTTCACTCAGTGCAGCATTTGCTGAATTTTCTTGGTTAGTTTATAGATCATCTGGAGGTTGTGTTTCCTCACCAGTTTCCCTATTCTGTCTGTGACTCCTTTGATGTATGGTAACAATACTTTCCCTTCAGATGGTTGTTTGTCTTCACTCCTGTGGGTTTTTCTGGGTTTGGCAACCCTTCATTTGCAAATGCAAATGAAAACCACCCAGGGCAAGGGGTTTTTCCAGCCGACAATGTATCATTAATTAAATCAACACTCTGAGGCCTGCCATACAACAACAGAACAATACACAGATTAACATGTCAATCGCTTCCTTTCAACCAAGAGCATATATACCCCCACTGTCTTCCATGCCAGCATTCTCTGAAGATGCTAGCCACAGCTGCTGGCAAAACATCAGGAATAAACTCTTTTAGAACACGGCCTTAACCCCCCCCAAAAAAACCCACAAAAACCTATGGATGCCAGCTGTGAAAGCCATCAACTTCACATATTTCTGAATATTCAGAAGTCAAGAAAGATGTGGCATTCCAAATATTCAGCTGTTTAATATTAATTCATACATACATTTTTTATATCCTGCCTTTCCCCTGAACATAAGATCTAAGGTGAAACACTAGAAAATTGCACAACAAAAACTTAATCTGAAGGATTTGCCCCCACTCAGCTGAAGTATCAGTAGAGTTCATAAATAACAAGTTAGCAAATAAGAAGGGCACAGTACAAGGTGTTGGTGACGACCTTTAAAGCCCTTCATGGCCTAGATCCAACATATTTGAGGGATTGCCTTTTTCCATATAATCCATCCCGCACACTTAGGAAAAATTTACTGCAGCCTATAAAGACTAGGTTGGCTTCTGTTAACCAGAGGGACTTTTCATCTGCTGCTCCCAAACTATGAAATGGCCTGTCGGAGGAGATCCAAAACATCACCAACCTTTTGTATCTTTTCTGACAGACCTTCCCTGAGTAATCCACTTGGTTACCTGTTGATATGGATTAACATACAGAATACCCCCAAGATGCCGTCTCCCTGTCTCTGGCCTGAGATAGACGGGCAAAAAGCAGTGTGGCAGCAGCGATTCTAGGGTTAAGAACCACACATCAACTGCATGGTCCCTAACCCTAGTTCGTGCCGACAGAGGCATCATGGTGGCATCCTCTCAACATGGATGATGACATCATGCACACGCTGCATCAAACAGAATGGTGGGCATGTTCCAGAGCCACCCCAGGCAGCTAATAGCAGCCTGGCAGCCTCACTGCAAGGAACTCCGGAACAAAGCTCCTTTTGGGTACATAGATCATTCCCATGGCAATCACAAGGGAACGATCCTGAGGAGAAAGGGGCCACCCCTTTCTCCTCTTTAGCACCAGGGTGCAGTGGGCACCTAAAGTGCAAGAGCACCCGTTTTCCAGGCTAAAGAGAAGCAGCATTTTCTGCTTCTCTTTGGCCTGGGAAAACACTGTATTGGGGCCGCAGGGCTGCCGGTGAGGTTGCCCTGGCTCCAATCCAGTGTAAAGGGGGGTGGCATGGAGCCACCTCTTTCAGGGCTGTCTGTACAACCCCTCTGACTGTTTCAATTATTTAATGTTATTTTATTATTGTTATGAAAAATTATGTGGTTTTTTTGGGAGGGAGGGGATAATGAGCTTAATATATATATATATACACACACAGTATAAATTTCATCTTGTTGTAAGTCACCTCAATCCTGTTGGAGAGGTGGGATAACATTACCTACAATGTGTAACTTTTGTGGGAAACTATGGGGCGATACAAAATGCTCAAAAGGGGCAGTCTCTACTCGCCCAGTGAAGTGGTGAGATGCGGCCAGGGCTGCCTCACCAGGAGCCCCAGAGGCCCCAACCCTCCACTTCTGCCGACCATGGAGAAATGGCGAACTGCTGCTTCCCTGCGACCTGAAAGCAGGATGCAGCAGGCACCCTGGGCACCCGCTGCACCCCGCTCTCCACAGAAGTTCTGAGGGGAGAAAGGGGCAGCCACCACAGCCCCTTTCCCCCCAGGGTCCTTGACGTGGCCACTTAAAGGCTGCGCCAAGGACCCATCGAAACGGCACACTTGGCACCCTCCCGTGGCACCATTACGTCAGGCGTGTGCAGCGTGTAAATGCTGTTCATGCCACGATGTTCTTATGGCACGCCTGTATGGACACCAACATTTTAAAATGGCAGCATCCATACACTTTAGGGTTAGGGAGAGTGCAAATGCTGTGCCCTCCCTAACCCTAAAAGCGCCCTTTATAACCCTAATTGCGCCTCATAGTGCCCGTCTGTATCAGGCCAATGAGCTGGTAATGGGGGCATAATAATGAACCTTTTTCAAATAACACAGTAACTGATAAAGTCATTGTCTTTTTGTGTGCAATGAATCCAACTTATTTATTACAAGTAATATTTCCAATTTTTATTTCCAGTTACTATTTCTATGATTTCTATGAACAGGTGTAAAAGCTGGTGAGTGACAAAAGCTAACAGTCAGAAACTAAAAAGAAAGCAAATGAGCCTTAGATCAAACTAAGGCTGAACTCTTACTAGTAGTGAAGATGACTAAACTTTTGTATTTTTGACATATCATGAGACAACATGACTCGTTGGAAAGAACAATGATGCTTGGTGAAATGGGAAGGCAGCAGGAAAAGAGGGTGACTGCACTGCAGGAGGTTTCAATCAAGGAAGCAATTGTCCTGAGTCTGGAAGACCTAGGCACGGCAGTTGGTGGCTGGGACTCTTGGAGGTCTCTCATGGATAGGGTCACCTAAGTCCAAGTTGATTTGATTGTAAACAACAACATCGACAATATTTACTTGAGGGGGGATTTGAGGAACACCCCCTCCCATTTTAGACCATTTTCTTACTTTTCCTAATGTGTTCCCCAAGAAACTAAAAAGTAACATTAGTTGTTTGTTGTTGTGTGCCTTCAAGTCATTTGCTACCTTTGGTGACTCTAAGATGACCCTACAAACTTAATACTAAATATGAATATTTAATATTAATGGTAATGAGCTATTGGAGGAATAGTCTTTCTAAAGAGTTACATAATGGCTTCCCCTTTGAAAATTAAGGTACAAAACTTGAGTTATCAGCCACAGACAGAGAAGGCTCAATGTCTCCTACCTGTGCTCTTTATAGCGATTTTTTCTGAAGGTTTCTGAAATTCTGTTTCCCAAATAAAGGCACACACAAAACTGCCTGTACAAGACCTTATTTAGAATACATTTGGAAACAAAACAGTCATGCTTGTTTACTTTCATTTGCTTTTTTATAAAGAAAATCCCTTTAGGACTATAAAGAAAGCTCCTTGTTTGTCAGTTGCATAGTAAGAAAATCAAAGCTCAGAGCAATCAAGAAATGAACAATCATTCATGTCAACCGCTTATCTTGTTCCGAATCTAATTCTCATTTTCAGAGACATGGGCATCTACTTAGAATATTGTTGAGTATTGCTGCACTTTATAATGCACCCCTGTTTAACAAAGTCCCAACAGCTCTTTCCCCTTTTTCAAAGGGAGGGTCATTTTGTGCTGCCATCCAAGAGGCTTCGTTTATATGCCTCATGTCCCGAAGCCATCCAAAGCCAGCTTCAAGCCACCTCACCACCCAGATGTGGGCCAGCTTCCAAGCACTCCAGAGGTGCAGTGTTCATATGCTGCACACTGCCAGAGCAACTTAAAGCTGGCTTCCAGCTGTGGCAGAGAGGAAAAGCTGGCTTTTTGCTGGCCAAAAAAGAGCAACTCTTTATCCCTTCTTTTCCAGCCAGCTTCAAGGTGGATTGGGACCATGGTGTGTGGTTGCCATGGCCCCAATCTGGCTTCAGAAGGGGCAGCTTCAAGCCATCCCTTCAAGGCCAGCTATTTCAGCCCCTAGAGTCTTTGCATCACTAAAAGAAGTGTAACATTTGGCTCTTTGTTGTTACCAGTAGTCTTTTCTGCCTTTCAGTTGTTTTACCACAACTTTTCTTTCAAGGAGTGAAAAATCCCATCCAAATTCTAGGCCCATAAAGATATTAGTATTTCTGATTTGTCTGTATGGATTTGAAAGGTGAAAGGTGAAAAGAACAAAACCAGCCCATTTGAAACATCGTGCTGCAGATGGGTTCAATGGATACCATGGAGCATGGATGCTATGGACTGTGAAAAAGAGAAATTAAAGAAGCCAAGATGATTCAACTGAGGCTGTCATAGTTGGGACATATCATGAGTAGAAAAAGAGGGAGACTGCCTTACAGGTGGATTTGCTCAATCAAGGAAGCCACAACCCTGAGGTTGCAAGAGCTGAGCAGGGCAGTTGATAACTGGAGCTCCTGATGGGGTCAACACCAGTCAAAGTTGAGTTGACAGCAGGTAGCAAGAACAAATGTAATGATACCAATATGCACTTTACTGAGATGGCTAGTTGATCTGTTAAGGCACGGGTGATGAATTATCCTCTGTTTGATGGCTGCTTTTCTTGCAGTTGTTCTGGGTTGTTCGGGAGTTTTCTGGAGCCAGCCCTCTACCTGGAATAGGGTACAGCAGTCAGATGGCTCCTATGAATCCCAGAGGAGCTGGAGGAGTAATGACCATAAACCCAATAATGGAGTCGTCATCCTTATGGCAAAGGATCCACTGGAAGTCCTTGATTTTCCTTGTTCCCTTTTTGAGCAGGACAGAAGTTGAAATTCATTTATAAATTAAAAGTCCCCATCAGTGGCATCACTAGCCTTGGTGTTAGCCGGGGGGGGGGGCTGCTGGGGAACAGTCTGCCCTGTCCCCTTCCAACTGCCTTGCTCGCCTGTTCCCCTTCCATGCTGCCCCTCCCTCTCTGCTGCCTTGTCTTCCTCCATTGCAAAGAGAGTCAGGCAGCACTGATGAAGGGACAGGCACTGGGTGCACCAGCACACACACACACACACACACACACCACAGCAGAAGAAGGGCTTGGCCAGGTGTCATCCCTTCTGTGAGGTGTCCCCTGGTGTGATTTCCATCCTGCACCCCTCTAATCACATGACTAGTCTCCATTCTGAAAAACCCTTAAGGCCAGTCAAAAACTCTAGGTTCTTAAATAGCAATAGCAAGTACATTTCTATACCATTTATCAGTGCACTTAAGCACTCCTTAAGCAGTTTACAAAGTGCAAGCTAATTGCCCCCAACAATCTGGGTACTCATTTTAGCAACCTCAGAAGGATGCAAGTCTGAGTCAAGCTTATTTCCACCCATCTGAGGATTATGGGAGTTACAGTCCAACAAATCTGGGGTCACCAGGTTGGGAAAGCATCCCTCCATTAGTTTCTTGCAATCTGTCTTTCAATGCCACAAAGAAAAATTCCTATTCATTGGGGAAATGCAGCAGAAAAGCTGTCAAAAGTGCTTTGCAGAGGCTGCTTTCCACATCAGTGTGTGAATGCTTTAGCACTGATATAAGAAGCAGCAAGGACCTCAAAAACTGTGTGTGCTTTGAATGCAGAAGGTCCTAGCTTCAACCTCTGGCTTCTCTCTCTCTCTCTCTCTCTCTCTCTCTGACACACCCACAATCACACCCACACATACACACACTCAACAGGTTATGGAGAAGAGTCTGCCCAAGATTCTGCGGACTTACTTAGGCAATCTTTTTCTCTTTTTTTTCCCTTTTTTTTCTTTCTTTCTTTCTTTCTTTCTTTTTTTTTCTTTTTTTTTCTTTTTTTCTTTTTTTTTTTTTTGAGAGGCAAATAATCATTCTGGATGTAAGCAGAGCTTAGTTAATTTATTTGTTTGGTCTACAACTCAAACCCTGACAACTGGTCCTCCTGGCTGGGGAATTTTGGCCATTGTAATTCCACATTTGGGTACAAAGCAGTACTGTATTCATAACAAATCCTAATGCATGCAATTGTGATGAACAGTACATTATTTTATTTTTTATTTAAGTAAGATATGATTACATCACTTTTCAACAAAAATCAATTACTCAGGACATTTTATAAGGTTAGATGGATGGCGCACATGCTGACCTTGTTTAGGAGCCTCATTGCATTGAGAGAGGTGGCCAGGGCGTTGGCTATGTGATACCATTGCAGAAGAGGTGAGGGGGAGAATGTGCTACTAATTGGAGGTATTCATCAAGGTCTTTCCCACATAGTAGTTGCCTTTACTGGTTTTGTTTATTTATTACTGAAAATGCTTATTCTCTTCATCTCACAAAATCCACAAAGTACAATTTAAAAAAACCTTATTTTATCAAGAGCAGTAAGAAAGCCATAAGAAAAGGAAAGCTTAATTAATTTATTACAGCAGAAGCTTTTTGGGCTACAGCCCACTTCTTCAGAATTCAAGTACCACTGAATTCAGTGAGATTTTCTAAAAGGGCAGCATATACTTGTAGCCTAAATGAGACTAAATAAAACATAGGAAAATGTAAATAGACATTATCCCAAATGCCGTTGAATAGCATGGTCTGAATCTGTTGTCTAAATGGTATTAATGAGGGCAAGAGGGCATGAGTAATCTTTTCTCAGGAGTTTATCATATGACAGAATTTGGGGGTATAATGCAATAGCAATCTGAACGCAATCATGGGGTTTCACGTTATTGCATATGAGTGTATCTCACGCAATTTCAGGCAAAAGGGAAGTCATTCCGAACAGAATCATAGGTTTTACGTTAATGTGTATAAGAGTATCTCACGCAATTTCGGGCAATAGGGGGTCATTTTCGGGAAATGGGAAGTCATCCTGAATTCATTCTGAATGCAATCAGATTTCACGTAACTTCGCTAAACTAGCTAATTCACGTAATTGCGAATTGGCTCCATCTGCAATTGAGAGAAATTCCATGTGATAAACTCCTCTGACCCTGGAAATGATGGTTTTGCTTATAGACTTTAAAATTGGCTTGATTTGCTATGTTATCACATACGCTAGATGAATTTAGTCTTATTGCTGTCAAATTGCAGCATGTAGATGCTGCTCGCTCCTTCTCCTATCATGACCTGCCGGCTCTTTCTCTTGTCATTTTGCTTTCTTTTTTATGTGCAACACTTTACCTTTGTCTTCAGTGAACTACATTCCACTGCTACCAAGCCAACATATTATTTTATGTCATTTTGTTTGTTGTAGTCTATGTGCTAGAATATCTGAAGGTGTTCTCAATTTCTCTTGCTGAGCTCTTCCTCCTGAGTCTGTCTTTCCACCTTACCTTCATTTCATGCTGTTTTTTGGGAGCTGAATCATATTAACAATGTGGCACTCAGAACAGAAAATCTATTCCTTCCATTGCACGTTTAAAAACATGTTAAACATTGCCTTCTGAGCTAGCTGCTTAGAGTTCTCACAGTAAAGGATTTTCAAGGTTTCTGACTTTTCATTACAGGCTATCTTAACAAAAACTCTGGATCACATGCAGGGCAGGCCCTGCCTTTAGGCAGGTTCATGCACCCACCTCAGGAAAAAGAGTAGAAGCAGTAGCAAATTGCACACCCACCAGAAGGGTCCCTGCAGACTCTGCAAAGAGCTTCCCTAACAAAATGATCAATCTACAGTTGTCCCAGTCACCTGTGGTTGCCAGGTCAGCAGCATCCCATTCTCTGAAATTTCAAAGCCAAAATGTAAGAGTGGACATTACTGCATCTTCTTACAGTGCTGCTATCCAGCTTGAACTGCTCTTGCTGCCTCCTGTTACATTCTGGGATTTGCAGATTAGGGAGGGGAATTTGGAATTCTCAGCCAGAGAGCTCTTAGGCCTCAGTGAGCTACAAACCCTGGAATGCTACAGGAGGCAACCAGAGCAGTAAAAGTGGAATAGGAACACTATAAGAATGTAGGGTGGTAATTTACCAAGAAGTAATGATGTATTCAAGTATTTTACTCCAAGTCTCAAGTCAAGTCTCAGGTCTCTACCTTCGAGTCTCAAGTTGAGTCTCAAGTCCTTGCAGGGTGTTTTCAAGTCAAGCTGAGTCTCAAGTCTGGAAGGCAACTTTAACAGAAAAAAGAAGAAGATGGTGCATGTGTGTCATAAGGGAACAACAAAGGTATTAGGCAATGGGTTTGAGGTGATATTTGAGGTCTGCTTAGCAGGCTGTCCCTGCCGCACATCAGAGTAGATTTCTAAAGCTTTTCAAAAGCTTTAGAAGGATCCTTCTAGATAAGCTCATTGCCTAACACATTTGCTGTTCCCTTACAGCAAATGCACCCTGCATTCTGGGAGCAAGACTTCTCTGCTGCTCAAAGTGAATGGCACAAGCAAGTTAGTCACTAAAAATAACTATGTTTTTAGTTGAGTTGAGTCATAGTGTCATTTATTGCTGAGTAGAGTCTAAATCACATTATTGAAGTGATTTGAGTCTGACTTGTTTCAGTTGACTCGAGTGTACATCACTGCCAAGTGGTGGTCCCTTGTGATATGTCACAGAGGTGGATCTTTGTGACGTTGCAGATGCAAGGCAAGCAAGTTGTGAGGAAGTTGGGGCTGCTTCTGGGCCAGCAGATTGGAAATGAGCACAAAGTAAAACCCTGCTAACTGAGAAATACGACAAACCAGAGTCAGGACACTGGCATTCCACTGCCTATTTTTTTTTCCAAAAAGCATACAGCTTCTCACTGTGATATCATGCAAGTACAATACACAAACAAACAACTTCGCACCATACCAGTCAGCCATGGTGCCAATATGGAGTGGAGAGGAGATGGGCCCCTGGGCTTTAAAATAATGTCAAACAATAAACCCAAACTTTTCCTCCCAATACTATCCCCTTGACATTTGTTTCTCCATCCCTGAGACTTCAGCCAGTGGCCTGAGTTCTGACAAAGCTACCTAGATGCCTGGGACAATTGAACTCAGGCAGTAGTATGGAAAGCAGCATTTGCTAACTTGTACAGCTGGTTCTGTTCTCTTTACAGATGACAGACACTATGATGGAGGGAACAGACCAGTGGGAGAATGATGCATAGGAGGGCAGTGGCACTTCACTTTCCCCCTTAAGAATTGGAAAAGCTCTTGCTGCCACCAGAGGGGCAATGGCTGCTAAATAAACATCCTTTCTCTCACATAAAGCTATTCCGTAATAAAGTCATTTCTTGATTTAAAAGTAGAAATTTACAAACACTTTTTGAGACATGTTAACACAAAATGTCATAGTTCTGGCACCTTGAGAAGTTTTGAAGATGTTTATTTAAGCAGGAAATAAGACAGCAGATCAGAACATTCTTTGTAGTGTTCTGAAAGTTACTTGGCTTCTCTTTAAAGTTCTGGAACATGTGGGGCAAAGCCCCAGCTCCAATTAATGTTCCTTGTGAAAATGACCTGTAGAACAATTGCTTCCTGGTTTTGTTTTGCAAGTGGAGAGAAGAACTTGTGGAAGTTTCCCCGGGGGGGGGGGGCGGGTTAACAACTCTCAAGATTCTAAGGTGAAAAAGTAACTTGTCCAAGTTCCCTTTGTGAAAGATATGAGGCTGACATTCCTGCATGAGAAGATGTCACTGTACCTCTAGAAACAATATTGTAGAGCTGGAGAGATGCCAGAACAATTTCTCTTGGAGGCACAATGCTTCCATGTTAGGAGTGCAGTGATTTCACTATGGACTTTAAAAGAGCAACCTATTCTAGACATTAAAGGAACTATCCAAGGTACTAGGGGGTAGATTTCAGAACCTTGAACAAGTCCTTTAAACTGTAGCAGAAGGTCACCTTGGCTGGGAGGCAAAGAAAGGTCTGCAGGCTGCATGTAGCCCCTGGACTCCACTTTTGTGGTCCTTGAATTCTCACCATCAGTGCCCTAAAGCTGCTAACCTCACCCATTTAAAAATGGTGCAATCTGGGGACATTTTTCTACCCACCCCAAATAATGCAGAAAACTCCTAAGTACACAAAAACCCACTAAAGCACTCTCTACCTGCAGAACCTTGTGCTCTCTCTGCAAAAGATGTCAGGAAGTGATGTGATGTCATTTCCTATCACCATTTTGAGATGGACTGCAGTAGAAAACAGATATAATTGGGCTTCCTGTTGGGGAGCACAGCCCATACTGTGTTTGTGTCAGGGTAAAACTGGAACAGAAGGAATAGCAGGGAGAAACTGACAATGTAATGAACTATGCAACAACAATGTCCCAGAGAAATTAAACCATAATTTTAACATATATACAATGAACATATATCATTTTACTGGAACAAAGTTTGTCAGGACATTGCAGTAACACTACAAAACACAGAATAAACAATAAAATGCTATAAAGAACTTTATATCCCAGACTATGTCCATTGTGCATTCTCTGGTCCTGATGACCTTTGTTCCATTAAAAATATTTCCACAAACAGTAGATAGCAAAATGTGCTAGCAAAACGATTTCCACAAGTGGTAGATAGATAGGAGATGAAAGCAGAATGTGCTTTCTCAGATCTTCACAACCTCTGTTCCAGAAATATTTCCACAAGTTCATAGACAACAGTCAACACATTAATGGTTGAAGCAATACAGCAAACAAGTTGCAGAAACCGAAGCTAGTAAATAGCAATGGTATTGGAAAGGTGACTAACCTCACTGCATTTGGTAGTCCCTATGTAGATTTGTCCACAACTGCACGGTATGTGGTAAACTCCTGCGGCTGTGCGAGTATCTCTCCTGTCCTTCACTCAGTGCAGCATTTTCTGGATTTTCTTGGTTGGTTTGTAGATCATCTGGAGGTTGTGTTTCCTCACCAGTTTCCCTATTCTGTCTGTGACTCCTTTGATGTATGGTAAAAACACCTTCCCTTTGAGTGGTTGTTTGTCTTCACTCCTTTAGTTTTTTCTGGGTCTGGCAGCCCTTCTGATGTGTGAGCTGAAGTAACCATTAGCCTGTAGAGCCCAGTCTAGGTGCTTCAATTCATCTTCCAGGAAGTGGTGTTCACAGATCCTTTTTGCCCAAGCTACCAGTGGTATTTATTGTGCTTCTTTTTAGTCCTTTGTGATGACTGGAGTTCTTGTGTAGGTACCTGTCAGTGTGTGTAGGTTTTCTGTATATTGTGTGGCCCAACCACTGGTTCAGGTTGCAGATAAGCAGGGCATCCAAGAATGGTAATGTTCCTTCCTCTTCTTTTTCCATTGTGAATTGGATGTTTTGGTGGAAGTTTAGATGGTTCAAAAACAAGAGTTTTCAGATGGAACAAGATACCAATTAAATACCTTAAAGTAACATTACTTTTTTATACTTCAGAAGCTCCTTGTATACACTAAATCTCCCACAAACTGAAACCCTAGACAAGTGGATGTGTCAGGGTTAAATTGGCATCTGGCCTCCACATAATCTAGAATAAAACCAAGAGCAGATTCATTGCACATCTGTCATGGAAGCAACTGTTTACTACTGCGAACATGAAAAAGAAAAACAATTTTCCTTTTTCTCCTAAAAACTGGCCACATGCACAGAACCTTTGGTAGCAGCTTCAGTACAGACAAAACAACTCCATGTGGAGTTAAACTATGGAATTTTATGCCACAGAATGTAACAATGGCTGTCAATGTAGGTGGATTTAGAAGAGGACTGAGTAAATTTGTGGATGATATGGCTATCGATGACCACCAGTCATGGTGGCTACACATTCTTTCCAGTATCAGAAGTAATATGCCTCGCATTGGAGGTTGCTGAGGATTTATTTGACAACAGCAGCTAGAATTTTGAAGGCACAGAAATGAAAAGGAGGTAGTGCCCAAGTATAAAAAAATGGATATTGAAATTATGTGATTATATTGAAATAGATAAGTTGACATATATGCTGATAGAGAAACCATGGGATATTTTCAAATTAGAATGGCAACCTTTAATAAATTGTTTAAAAGAGGAATGGCATGAAAAAGCTATAATTGAATTGTAATGGCACAGTGTTCTGAGATGTACTACATATAATAATCTTGAATAAAGATAAAGTAGAGGTAATGGGAGAGGAAAGGTGAAAATGAAGAAGTACAGAAATATTGGCTTAACAGATCAAGAAGAGATCAAGGAACTCATTTTTATTATTTTTTATTGAAAATAATAAATATAAAAATATAATGAAGTCAATCTTCTGTCATTTGTGATTTCATACTTGATTCACATGTGGGGGGTTTTTTCCCACTCACTGACTTCTACCTGGAAGATATTGATGCCTATATTATGTATATCTGTACTAAGTATATCTTTCATAAGCTTAAATATAATTCTAACAGATACATTCTAAAGTAGTTTACAGATATATAATTTACAAGCATTTCCCACTTTAGTCTTTGAAGCCAATAATTGCCAACTCCCCCTATTTATCACTAGGGTATTTCATGACTTGCTCCCAATCTTTTATGAACCTAATTCAATTATCCTGAAGTCATACTTTTATTTTATGGTTTGCTGTTAATATTGTTTCATATTTAATTGTTTTGATTCTAGTTTTTGGTTTAAAGGCATTTGTTTTGTCTATGTCAATATCATTATTTGAAGTAGATGTCATATGGATGTTCTTAACAAAGAAAAAATTCAAATAATTTAAAAAAAAAACACCAAGGGGAGGGTATTCCATAAATAAAGTGCCACAACCAAGAAGTCCCTCTACCATGTCCTCCAACAGCACATTGCTCTGGCTGATGGAACATGGGGAAGGCCTACCCTGCAAATCTCAGTCCTTGGGTAGGTACTGTATATATATATCAGGAGAGGCACTTAAAATTTCAAGGTCCCAATCCATTCAGGGCTTTGAATGTCATCACCAGAATCATGAATTCAGATCAGAAGCAAATTGGTGATGGGCTACATGAATAGAAGCTCTGTCATTTCTTATATGGCCAGGATATATGGCTCCTCTTCAGTAAATTCACAAAAGAATGGAACTTGCTATTTTTCCTGTCTTGTCTCTTTTTTTGCACCAAACGGAAGGATTGTGTGTGAGAGTGAGACAGGGATAAGCCCTTTCATTAACCATGGATTCTAGGGATCAGCTGTCATCCCTGGCTCAGATTAGGTTCTGCTATTGCCAATTAACTCTAGGCTCCCATATGTTTGCGTAAGGGTTGTCTCAGTGATCAGTGTGGCTATCACCAATATCTACTGTATTGAATTCATCCCCTAAAAAGTCAAAACACATTTTTAGTTTGCTTGAGCTTCTAGCAGGAATATTGAGAGGCAGTAAATCTCAGATCTCAGTACACCTTTCAGAAGAAATGCTTGCTATGCAAATCCAGGGATGAAAGTTCACATCCCAAAACTCTGAAAAATTACATTTTGGACTATAGCTCCCAGAACCTACAGTGAGCCTGACCAGGGCCTGAGTCATTTGGAATTTCACTTCCATCAACAACAAAGGCAAGAATCCAGCCGGAGACAAAACTGGCATATAAATAATGCATGAATATTGCTGGAACTGAGACTCAAACTATACATCATATTAAACATATACAATTTATCCCCATCTTTCCTTTTTAAAAAAACAAAAGCAACTTCCAAGATTGTTTTTTCAACAGCGAATAGGTGTGGCCAAGATGCATTTTAATGCACCCTCTGATGCTAATTTCCCACCTTCCAATTACTTCCTACTGCTTGCTTGAAGCCCCATGCAGGTAAACTAGATAAGATATTTGTTCTTTTCATGCAGGGATACTAAAGGCTGCTGAGGGGGAAGGTGATTTTACAGGTACAAAACCAGCAAGAAAGACATATAAGATCTTTCTCTTTACACGCTTCTTCACTTCAAAATCAAATTGATGTTGTGTGTGACTAAACGTGATTTACGTCATATGTACTTTGTGCCTGATACCCAATACATCCCAGTTGATTAAGTTAAGCTGAAAATAGTTTGTCTAAGTGTAAGTGGGACCCTGGAGATCCCAGTCAATTCAACCAAGTTTGACATGACAAGTGAAAATGATAAAGCCAATTACTTTAATTGTCTTCAAGATGAAAGCAAACCACTGAATGAAACGTGTATGGTGTATTTTCCATGTGCATTTATGTATATATATATATATATATATATATATTCATTTTTGAACTGTATGTAGTATGATTTAAACAGTTAAGGCAACATCATATGGAATCCTTAGATTTGTGTTTAGGAAGCACTCCTTGGCCAGAGAGCTCTAGTTTCTTATCAAACTATAAACCCCAGGATTCCATTGCTATTGCACTTACAGTGGAATCGTAATGCTATAACTGTGAATTGTGAAAGGTCCAATGAACTCACACACTCTATGTGATAATTTGTAGGGAAACCACAGTTATTTAAAAAAAAATTAGTAACCATTGTGACAATCCCACCTTGAAGCAATGCCCCAATAAGTTCCTTTGACCCAAATATTGAAAATCACAAATATCTTTGCATGTTCATCCAAAGGTTCATCAAACTCTTGGGAGAGTGTGTTGTTGCTGGGGGGTAGAGCTTCTGTGAGTCACACCTGTGGGTCACTAGGGGGTGGAGCTAGCCATCTCAGAGCCTTTCTGGACCTTTCTAGAAAGTTCCAGTGGGAGTGGAGCTTCTGTGAGTCACTAGGGGGTGGAGCTGGCAGTCTAGCTCTATATAACCCCTTCCAGAGCCACGTGCCAAATTTTTATCAGTAGCAGCGATTGGGAAAAAGCCCAGGTCACCAGCAGCCTTTAACCTTGCTATTTATCAGGGGATTTTTTTTCTGAGGAGGAAGCACATAATCCTATTTCAGGAACTAAGACTTCTCAGTATGGACACTGAGGGGACTGCCACAGTCACCTGCAACACTTGTGGGATGTTTGTCTTCTTGCTTACCAATGTGGGAAAATTCACATGCCCCCAATGCAAGTTGGTAGCCCTGTTGGAGGAGAAAGTGCAGCAGCTGGAGGCCCGCGTAGCTACACTTCAAAATATCAGGGAGCAAGAGGTTTTCCTGGACAGAACAGAACAAACGGTCTTGGACCGGGACCACACAGAGGAAGTTGCTACGGAGGAGACTGTCACTTCATGTACACATGAGGAAGACAGCTGGAGGAATGTCACACACAGAAGAAGGGAAACCAAGGATCATTCTGAGAGCTTGCAGATACAGAATCGATTTGAAGCTCTGTCCCTTATCAAGGAGGATGATGAAGAGCAGCATGGGCAGACTTCAGGGACAGAGCAGGGGAGCCTAAGAATTCCATCACAGGGAATACTTGCTGCTAAGCCTCGGAGGAGGCGTGTGGTTGTGGTGAGGGACTCCTTGCTGAGGGGTAAAGAAGGAGTGATTTGTGGGCCTGACAAGATGTCTCGGGAGGCGTGTTGTCTCCCTGGGGCAAAGATCTGTGATGTGACAGACTGACAAGACTGGTCAAACCTACTGACAAATACCCCTTCCTTTTGGTCCACGTGGGAATGAATGACACAGCAAGACACAGCCTTCAAAATATCAGAAGGGATTATGAGGCTATGGATAAGAAGCTGAAAGAAATGGATGCACAGATTGTCATCTTGTCTCTTCTACCAGTTGAAGGGCATGGTGCAGGAAGAAAGAGGAAAATCGCAGATGTCAGCAACTGGGCTCTGCAGATGGTGTCGCCAAGAACAATTTGGATTCTTGGATCATGGGCTGCGGTTCCATGAAAGGGCGCTTCTGGCAAGGGATGGGCTGCATCTCACTCCAGTCGGAAAAAACATTTTTGCCAACAGTCTCAAGAATCTGATCAGGAGGGCTTTAAACTGAATTATGTGGGGAAGGGAGACAAAAGTGCTGGAGAATATAGTCATACTGCCATAGATGGAACATGGCAAACAGTGAAACGACCCAACAGTAGGAGACAAAAAAATGTACACAGGCGGCAAGTAAAGGGAATGTCTCTAATGCACAGAGCATGGGAAATGAGCAAGATAAACTTGAACTCCTAGCACTACAAGGGAAATATGATACAATAGGCATCACTGAAACCTGGTGGGATGAGTCTCATGATTGGAATGTAGAAATAAAGGGGTATAACTTTTTAAAGAGAAACAGGCCAAACAGAAAAGGAGGAGGAATAGCATTATATGTCACGGATATTTACACCAGTGAAGAGATCCAGGACATCAATACTGGAATCCAGGCAAAGAGTGTCTGGATAAAAATTAGAGAGGGAAGCAACAGGGATATTACTGTGGGAGTCTACTACAGACCCCCAACTCAAGCAGAAGAATTGGATGATGCCTTTCTAGAACACACACTCAGATAGGAAAAACATAGTAGTGATGGGTGACTTCAACTATCCGGATATGTGCTGGAAGTCAAGTCTAGCAAATTCCTCACTTGCCTGGAAGACAATTTCAATGCCAAAAGGTGGAAGAGGCAACAAGGGAGTCAGCTATTTTGGATCTGATCCTAACCAACAGATATGACCTAGTTAATGGGGTGCAAGTGGTTGGATCCTTAGGTGGGAGTGACCATGTTCTCCTGGAATTTGTTATACAATGGAAAGGAGAAGCCAGGCATAGTCAGACACGCATTCTAGATTTTAGGAAAGCTGATTTTAGAAAACTTAGAGAAATACTGGGGGTGATCCCATGCTCAGAAATACTAAAAGAGAAGGGAGTTCAAGACAGATGGAAGTTTCTCAAAAGGGAGATACTGAAGGCACAATTTCAAACAGTTCCAATGCGGAAGAAAAATGGGAGGTGTCTCAAGAAGCCAGGATGGATGACTAAGGAACTTTCAACTGAGATAAATTTTAAACAGAACATGTATAAGAAATGGAAAAATGAGGAAATCACCAAAGAGGAATTCAAACAAATAGCCAGCACATGTAGGGGTAAAATCAGAAAAGCTAAAGCGCAGAATGAACTCAGGCTTGCTAGAGAGGTTAAGAACAATAAAAAGGGCTTTTATGGGTATGTCCGCAACAAAAGGAAAAAGATGGAAATGATAGGACTGCTGTGTGGAGAAGATGGCAAAATGCTAACAGGGGACAGAGAAAAGGCAGAATTACTCAACACCTTCTTTGCTTCAGTCTTTTCAGAAAAGGCAAAGGGTGTTCAACCTGAGTACAGTGGAGCAGGGGACAGAACAGGAGCATTTCAGCACAGAATAAGTAAAGAGATAGTACAGGAATATCTGGTTAACCTAAATGAATATAAGTCTCCAGGACCAGATGAACTACATCCAAGGGTACTAAAAGAACTGGCAAAAGTAATATCGGAACCATTGGCAATAATCTTTGAGAACTCCTGGCGAACAGGAGAAGTCCCTGCAGATTGGAGGAGGGCAAACGTTGTCCCCATCTTCAAAAAGGGGGGAAAAGAGGATCCCAACAATTATTGTCCAATTAGTCTGACATCAATTCCAGGAAAGATTCTGGAGCAGATCATTAAACAGAGAGTTTGTAAATATCTAGAAGATAATTCCATAATTGCAAAAAGTCAACATGGGTTTCAGAGGAAACAAGTCATGTCAGACAAATCTGATCTCTTTTTTTGATAAAATTACCAGCTTGGTAGATGAAGGGAATGCTGTGGATATGGTGTATCTTGATTTCAGTAAGGCATTTGACAAGGTTACCCATGAAATTCTTTCAAACAAGCTTGTAAAATGTGGACTAGACAAGGTAACTGTTACATGGATTTGTAATTGGTGGACTGGACGCTCCCAAAAGTGCTCAACAATGGTTCCTTTTCATCCTGGAAGGTAGTGATCTGTGGGGTTCCACAGGGTTCTGTCCTGGGCCAAGTTCTATTCAATATCTTTATTAATGACTTGGATGACAGTATTGAGAGCCTAGTTATCAAATTTGCAGATGACACCAAATTAGGAGGAGTAGCTAATACCCCAGAGGATAGGATCAAAATTCAAAATGATCTGAAAAGACTAGAAAGCTGGTCCAAAGCTAACAAAATGAAATTCAACAGAGAGAAATGTAAGGTTCTGCACTTAGGACAGAAAAATGAAATGCACAGATATAAGATGGGGGGACACCTGGCTGAATGAGACCACATGTGAAAGGGATCTAGGAGTCCAAGTAGACCACAAGTTGAACATGAGTCAACAGTGCGATGCAGCAGCTAAAAAGGCCAATGCAATTTTAGGCTGCATCAATAGAAGTATAGTGTCTAGATCAAGGGAAGTAATAATGCCACTCTATTCTGCTTTGGTCAGACCCCACCTGGAATATTGTGTCCAGTTCTGGGCACCACAATGCAAAAAGGATGTGGAGAAACTGGAGTGGGTAACTAAAATGGTTAAGGGCCTGGAAGCCATGCCTTATGAGGAACAACATAGGGAGCTGGGGATGTTTAGCCTGGAGAAGAGAAGGTTAAGAGGTGATATGAAAGCCCTGTTTAAATATTTGAAGGGATGTAATATTGAGGAGGGAGCAAGCTTGTTTTCTGCTGCTTTAGAGACTAGGACCTGGAACAATAGGTGCAAGCTACAGGAAAAGAGATTCCACCTCAACATTAGGAGAAACTTCCTGGCAGTAAGGGCTGTTTGACAGTGGACCACACTCCCTCGGAGACTGGTGGAGTATCCTTCTTTGGAGATCTTTAAGCAGAGGCTGGATGGCCATCTGTCAGGGATGCTTTGATGGGGAGTTCCTGCATGGCAGGGGGTTGGACTGGATGGCCCTTGGGGTCTCTTCCAACTCTATGGTTCTAGGTACTGCTGACCTCAGGATTTTTACCACAAACCATTTTGCACTACACAATTATTTCAGTTTGTTGTTGTTTGCCTTCAAGTAATTTCCAATTTATGACAAGCCTAAGACAATCATATCATGCTGTTTTCTTGGCAAGATTTGTTCAAAAGGGATTTCCCTGTGCCCTTCTCCAAGGCTGAGAGAGTGTGACTTGACTCAGGTCACCCAGTGGATTTCCATGGCTGGAAGGGGATTCATATCTTGATTTCCAGAGTCATAATTCAACACTCAAACCAGTACACCATGTTGACTCTCTATTTCAGTTTATGGAAGGAGGTTTAGAATTTGTAGCCAAACTACAGAGCCCAGATGCTGTAAAATATTGCCATGGCTGTGTGGCCCCTTCTGTACCAGTATATTGTCTCCTTTAACATATGAACTTGTTATCTAATGGTAGTTTCCTTTGGAGAAAATATCATCAATCAAATTAGTTTTGTTTCCAGAACTCTCTGAATTTTGTGGACTTGCATATACTCTTGAACCTATTTGCCCATGTCTTGAACCTTAGCTTTTGGCAAACAGAATTGGATTTTTGGTGACCTTTGATTGGTGAAAAGATTTAAACTACAGTATTGGGAAATATAAATGTTCAGCTTCTATGACTGAATGGATAAAGGACCTCACCTTATAACCTTGTCAGTATTAAAACAGATGGCATAAAGAGATCTGTTTCAATATTTTTCTAGACGTTTATACATAGGTGGCTTCTGATTTCTGTATTTTTTTTTCTTTATTCCTTTTAATTAATTATTTTGGTAACCTTTTTTGTTGTGTTTAGCCATATTAAGTTAGGCATTTGCTGCATGAGTGTTAGGTAATATCTCATTTGTAATAATCTTTCAGTTATATTGCTGCAGTTTTGTAGTTTGATTATATTTTATCAATGGTTTTCACTATGATTTTCTGCTCTGATTATGTAAACACTGGAAGAGTAAGATATATGTTTTTTAACCAATAAAATAAATAATATGTTTTATAAGAATGTATGTTGCCTAGTAACAGCCATCTATTAACAGTGGAGGAATGAAGCTCCCTATGAAGAGATAATAGATCTAGTTAGTAGGGAGTGTACACTAACCCCCCAAAAACCTTTGGACTCTGATTTAGCACTTTGATCAGCTTCTGATCAGACTATTTCAGGGCTACCTTGTTTTGACATGGAGGATCCAGTGCTTCCCACTGACTCTGCTTTCCCTGGAAAGATGAAATGAATGTAACAATTTTCCCCTTGTTTGCCAGATCTCAATTAAATTTATAGTTACCACAGCATTATGCCTGCCTGCATTTTTAAAGGGTAAACCTCCTCTGATTAAATCTAGCCAAGAAAATCCCATGATAGTGTCACCTTGGGATCGCTATAAGTCAGAAATTACTTGAAAACACAAAACAAACAAACAAACAAAAATATTAAATTATACTTATCTCACAGCAGATAGACACATTCAGCACCTCTATCCATAATGATACCCTGTTTGTACTATCTACCTTCTCAGTGTCTGGACACCCTTCTGACATATAATATCTGGGGGATTGTGGAGTGTGACCAGGCAATATCCAGATGCCCCTGCAGATGGACAGATGGAGAGCAGATATGCTCATAGAGCTCCAGAAGCTCCATGAAGATGATGTCATGGAGGCAGAATATAAATTCAATAAATAAAATAAAAATGTCATGCTAATGCATCCAGCTTCAGAAATACAATCCGCTTCTGCTTGGCTGCTCCCTGCCCTCCCCTGGCCATTAAATGGCTATGGGGGCAGGAGGGAGATGGATCACACATATGGAGATATGGGGGAAGTGCATTATTCTCTGTTGGATCCATTTAGGATCTTAGTCAATATGTCCAAGTTCTGCTCTATACTTATAAATTATCACATTATTAGCCTAAAAAGTAGGGGGACATGGAGTCCCCACAAGCAGTGTGAGCCTTTCCTTAAAATATTAAGGAAATAATAGCTCAAAAGGAGGCTTGAAAGAGGAGGGTAACTTTGGGGATCTTTCCACATATGTATAGCAGTACATATTGTAGAGAGACTCTGGTTTTAAGGGATAAGAGATTTTTATTTACAAAGGTGCAAAGGTGCACACAAATACATACAACCAATGCAACTTTAAGAACTATACAAGGCTAACAGAAAGAAAGAAGTGAAAGATTGGGTAGTGAGAAATCAGGAATTAAAGGGGTGATATTACTGAGAAGGAATCCTCAGAAGATGCGGAGTGGCTCAGAGAGTTTCTGAGGGCAATACAGTGAGTGAGAGGGACCTTCTGTGCACACAGGGTCCATGAACAAACTGTGAACAGAGTGGCTATGTTTGGAGTGGATATTTATTCATTGCCTCAAGGGGTACTTGCTGCTACCACAGGTGTAACAAACTTTGTTGCTTTTCCCATGGAAAATTTCTGATGGCTTTAATTCCAGAGTAACAAAACATTGATAGGATCTGAGACAACCCTTGAGGAGTTGGACAGGAAGGGTGAACACAGCCTTGGGTGAGGTGGACAGTATGGTCTTAAACTATTTTGTTATAGGACTCACTAGTCCCCATTGCAATAGAAACTGCAAAGAGCTGGGGGCAGGTTAGAGTGGATCAGCAAACACATTCAGTGTTTATTTTAGTACTATCTAGGTCTCTCACATGACTCTTTACCTAGTTTTCACAGGTAATCATGACCTCTCAAAAATATGCCAAACTCTAGATATTAATTATGAAAAAACCACATCCAGTGCAGGGAGGGAGGATGTAGGATATGCTAACAACAATGAAATTGTAGGCAAATCTTTTTTTTTCTTATTTTTTCCTTTTTTGGTGATATATTTCATCTTTTAGGGTGACTGTGTACCTTCCAACATTTCACAGATGAAAATTGGGAAAATGAGGACAAGCAACATCAGAGTGTAGTCAGAAGATAATGAGAAAGAACACCAGTCTGGCATAGTGGTTTGAGTGTTGAATTATGACTCTGGAGACCACAGTTCAATTCCCAGCTTGGCCATGAAACCCACTGGGTGATCTTGGACAACTCAGAGGTTGACAATGGTAAACCCCCTCTGAAGAAATTTGCCCCCCCCCCCCAAAAAAAAAACCCCATGGTATGGTTGCCTTAGGGTCTCCATAACTGAGAAACAACTTGAAGGCACAGAACAGCAACAACAAACAAAAGCATGGATAGGTTGCACCAGTTTACTTTTGCTTGAGCCTACTGAGAAGAGCAAGTTTCTAGGCTCTCCTCTGCTCTGCCCGCTGCTGGGTTAACAGACTGCAAATTACTTTTGTACTTTGAACTCAGTTTACAGCAACTGAAGCAAGCTGAGAACAAAGTGGGAAAGTGGAAGAAAGAAAGAAAAAACTGGGCCATTTAAAAAGAGCTGAAAAAGTGGGATGACAGAGGATTAGTTGGAACCCTCCTTGCCAGATCAGGACACCTGGAGGTATGTGGCCACACTACAGTCTCTATGGCCCGATTTAGATTGCGCCATCTTTAGGGTTAGGGAAGACTCAGCTTTTTCACCCTCCCTAGCCCTAAAGTGTATGGGCGCCGCCATTTTAAAATGGCAGTGTCCATACGGACGTGCTATGAAAGTGTCATCACGTGCGCAGCATTTAGATACGCTGCGCACATAATGACACTTTTGCACCGTGGGAGGACGCCAATCGTGCCCCTTCAGCAGTGCAAAAAAGGAGCTCGGAATGGAGCTCCTTTTTGGGGGCGGGTCTTTGCCGTGGCTTTTAAACGGCCGTGGAAAAGATCCTGGAAGAAAGGAGCTGCAGTGGTGGCCCCTTTTTCCCCTCAGCCCTAACTCCGGAAGCAGGGTGCAGTGGGCACCCGGGGCACCTGCTGCACCCTGCTTGGAGGCCGTGGGGAAGTAGCAGTTTGCTGCTTCCCCGCGGCCTCCAGAAGCGGCGAGATGGGGCCGTGGAGGCTGCCAGTGTGGCAGCCTTGGCCCTATCTCGCTGCTTCTTGAGGCCCCTTTTGGGCAGTCTAGATCACCCCTATAAGACAGAAAAATGAAGTATGAAGTGAAAAAGGAATGATAATGCCTTCTTCAAAAACAGAAATCACAATATCTATAAAAACATTACATACACCCTGAATAATAATACAACACCCAATATAAATACCATATCTAACATCAAACAGGCATAGCTATGTTGTGTTGCAGAAAAAGAAAAAGAAAGAGGGCCTGTAAAGACAATAGACTTAGTGAGTTCAGCATTTCCAAGTATTCATTTCAGTGTCAATGTCGAGATAGAAATTACATAACAAATCTCACAAAGCCCAAAAAAGAAGTTAAAATGAGGTACTTGTGACAATCTAAATTGCTGGCTAAGGACTATGTATTTACTGATACAGAAGAAATGAAACAGGCAGGAGAAAAATCTGTGGCAAATTACAGTCTCTGAAAAACCATGTATCTAAGACCATTGGGAGTTTTGTTACATAAAGTCGTTAAAGTTTCAGTAGGCCAAAGTCTGGTAAAAAATTCTTCCCAAGGAAGAAAACATGTACTATTGTGTAAGCTGAACTGCCCCTGAAGAGGTTTTGAATGTAAAGAACCATTTGTATAAAAGCTTGTCCCTCTGCAACCACACATTTACTTCTGTAAAAATGATATATGGATTTAATCAACAGGAAAAAAAAACCTGTTCACTGTTTCTCTCAACAAACAGAACATGAAATTTTATTAGATGAAACCTGCCGCTTTTCTCACATGAAGGTAACTTACAGAGACTATTTGGAGACTGAAACTGGGACAGAACATGCCACCTCATTTCATAATGGGCCACATCACTGGCAAAGCCATACATGTCATGGTGTTTTCCTATCAAACATGGTCTTGGGGACCCAGCAATGGTGTAACTCAGAGATTATAAAAATGTGGTCCATGGGTCACACATGGGCCCTAGACCCCCTATTTTCAATTGCCACCCCTCCAAAGCCATTTTAACCTCCTGATTTTGAGCTGTGAATTTTGGGTGCTTTCCCCCTCAAATTAATAACCCCCTAAATGTGCACAAACCTGCAAGCCGCAAATCACACCAAAATCTCATGCCTACTCAGATCTCCCCACTTGGGTTCTGTTACAAAATGGGAACAGAAGTTAGGTGACATAACTTACAGGTGCCCTTTGAAGGACAAAAGAAAGGAAATCAGGGTATTGTGGTGCACAGAAGAAGGATTGTGGCCCATTGGATGGGAAACTGTCCCAGGCTCTTGTACAGTTGCCCACTCCTGATGTAGAGAGAGCAGGGGTCATAGGGCCAGATCTCTTTGACATTTCGATTAGCAGGGGTGATATTATCCCCCTCCCACAGTCTCCCATTCCTTGTGAGTTTAACTGAAATTGGAAGAGACAAAGGATTTCCTCAGAAATAAAATGTGAATTACAATGTTGTGAATAAAAATATTTGGCAGTAGCTTAAGAAGGGGCTATTAAGACCATTTGTAGCTGTCATAATTCACCTTCTAGAGTTGGATAATTCAGATGGAGAGGAGAAGGCAGGTGGCCAAGTATCTGGAGTTCCTGTTGATGGTGGTTTCTCCAAGTCAGAGGAGCTGGGGACTGAGGCGGAGAGAGACCTGCTCCTCAGTAGGAGACTACAGATGCTGTGGACCCATTACCATCATTCAAGAAGCAAGGAGAGATTGCCCCGATCCCAGTGACAGCTTATTAGGCACATAAAGAAAGTCAAAGAAGAAAGTGCAAAGGCAGGCCTAATGTTAAACATAAAGAAAGCAAAAATAATGACCACAGAGGACTTTTTTTGTTGTTAAGCCAATGGATCATAGTGGTGGTGATGGGTGGCTCCAATATCAGAGAGACAGTGAACTTTGAGTCAATACTTTGAAGGAGCTATATAAGGCACTGAACATCCCCTCCCCCAACTAGATTTCTCATTATTAGGAAAATGGACCCCCTCTGGGCTTTACTCTAAATTATCAAGGGTGTTGAACACTAAATTAGATTCAGCACAGTCCCTCTGATCCATTGTCCTACCAGTGAAGAAACTATAAAAATAATGACAACAGAGGATTTACATAAATTTAACCCAGATAACAAGGAAATTGAAATAATTAAAGATTTCCCAAACCTTGGATCAAACATTGATCAGAACGGAGACTGTAGTCAAGAAATCAGAAGAAGATTAGGAATGGGAAGGGCAGCTATGAAAGCACTAGACAAAATCCTAAAGTGTAAAGAAATGCAGATGGACACTAAAGTCAGAATCATTCAAGCCATTGTGTTCCCTATTACCATGTAAGGCTGTGAGAGCTCGACAGTGAAGAAAGCAGATAGGAAGAAAATTAATTCATTGGAGATGTGGTGCTGGAACAGAGTGCTGGGGATACCATACACACCTAAAAAGACAAACAAATGAGTCCTAGAACAGATCAAGCCAGAACTCTCCTTGGAAGACAAGATGACTAAATTGAGGCTGTCATACTTTGGCCACATAATAAGAAGGCATGATTCATTAGAAAATGCAATGATGCTGGGGAAGGTGAAAGTAAGCAGAAGAAGAGGAAAACCTCATAACAGATGGATAGACTCAATCAGGATAACCATGGTCCTGAGCCTGCAGGACCTCAGCAGGGAGGTAGAGGATAGAGGGGCTTCGAAATGTTTCATTCACAGGGTCTCCATGAGTTGATATCGAAAGCAGGTAACAACAACAAATTTGATTGCAAGTTCCTTCATGACAGGGGGTTGGACTGGATGGCCCTTGTGGTCTCTTCCAAATCTATGAGTCTATGATCATAATCACCACCACTGAGAACCTGCATCACTTAGTACAATGTAAGGAATATGGTGTAAGAAGCTGCTCTTTCTCTCTTCAGGCAGTTAGCTCAGATTTCAGCCTCAATGCCTATATTGTTTTAAGAAATAAATATTTTCCCCTCCCCAGTGTGTATAACAGAGCTGAGTGGAACATGTAGTTCTACCAGCAAGCTGGACAATTCAGTACCATCCACTTTTCTGATATTAAATCAAGGCTATGCAGGCCATTACTGTTTTGGCTGTAACTGACAGATCTAGGGCTCATATTATGGCTTTCTGGAACATTCACGTCAGGATCTTAAAGCCCTCCAGAGAGCAGAGAAAGAGAAATGGTAGACATGAGAAGACACTATTTTTAGGAGCAGCAAGAAAATATTCCCAGGTATGTATGTTACATGCAGATTAAAGCAGGGATTTAAAACCAATAGTTTCTTTCTTCTCATGCATTCTTCTCCCCACTCTCCTTGTATATTATAATTATTCCCTGAGAGATTGAACCTGAATTCCTTGAGAAATTTTTATTTCTCTCTTGAGTTCACTGAATCATGAACTTTTTTGACAAGAACATTAAAAAAAGTCATTGCCAATCCTGCATCTGAACATGATATCATTTTGCTAGCAAGAACCAGCCAGTAAGATTTCAGGGAGAAAGTAAAACATAATGCACAATAGTACCGTACATACCTTTCTTGAGATGTTATTCTGCTCCTGTGTTTGACTCTGTGTGTGTGTGCATGCGCGCGCACGCACACACTTTGAAGTCACCTGTTAATTTATGGTGACCCCATGAATTTCATTGGGGTTTGTTAGGCAAGGAATACTCAGAGGTGGTTTTGCCACTTCTTTCCTCTAAAATATAGCCTATAGCAACTGGTATTCATTGACAGTCTCCTATCCAGGTACTTACCAGGGCTAACTCTGTTTAGCTTCCAAGATCACATAAGATTTGATGCCTCTAGGGTATTTAGGCCCCCATGATAGTACATGTCCTCTGTGGACCTTAGCAGATGTCGGAAATTGGAAGTATAATCCAATGGCAATCCGAACGCAACCATGGGATTTCACATTATTGTGAATTAAATTTATCTCATGCAATTTCGGGCAAAAGGGAAGTCATTCCGAACACAATCATGGGTTTTACCTTATTGCAAATTAAAGCATCTCACGCAATTTCAGGCAATGGGGGGTCATTTTTGGGTAATGGGAAGTCATTCTGAACACATTCCAAATGCAATAGGAATTCACGTGAATTCGAATTGGCTCCATTCGCAATAAAGAAAAATTCCTCCTGTCTGATAAGGTCCTGTGAAATGTTATTCTGTTCCTGTGTATATAATAGCAAAGTATTAGCTGTTTGTTTTCAATCCACATTCCACAGGCATTGGCTAAACATCTGTGACTTCACTGAACCTTTATTTCAATAGAGGGAGAGGAAACTGGTCCATGGTTTTTCATCACAAAGGCACTAATGGCTCTCTAAGGAAATGGATGGCATTAATGTTCATCTGTACTGGTGCCCTTCTTGATAGTGAGCCAGCTTGTAAATGTTATCATATAAGCAAGTGGCAAGGTTTAACCTTCTAACCACAATTATCCCAAGAGTTCATGCAAGAACATTTGTACATTTGGAGTTTCTCTCCCAGGTAAAAAGGTGGAAGGCTATGAATCACAATTGCTTTCTCTTCCTTTTGGCTTTCTAGTGATACCTCTGTAACCTGTGTCAGCAAAGCAGTACAAGAAGAGAAGGCAGAATTTTAATTTGATTATTAGACAATCCTTAATTAAGAAAGCAACATCACCATCATCAGAACATGAAGGTTGTTCACAGAGGTCAGTTCTGCACTGCCATAGTTAGTATAAGAGTCATAGCTCCAAGGTGAAATGCTGGATTTGCATACAGAAGGCACCAGCTTCAATCCCTGGATTTCACAAACAGAAAATCTCATGGCTGAAAACCTTCCATGCTGTCGCTAGTTAGTGTGAACAGACCATGCTAAGGCAGCTAGGTGAACCAACCGTCTGATTTGGAATAAAGTGATTTCCCCTGTAGTAAAATATTTTCAATTGACTCCTTAAAACTGATTGTGGGGTGGTGATGGTGGAGTTTTCAAAAGGCAAGAAACTTTATTCTGCTACTTGAAGCAAAAGCTATTTATTCCTAGAAACAATTGATGCTGTTAGCCAGGTTAATAAGAGGATGCTCCTTGTTTTTTAATTCACTCTCATACAATGCCAAATTATATGCAAAAGACATTTCATTTTCTCAGTTTCCATGTCATGTTACACTGAGTAGCCAAAATTCTGCAGCCGGAGTGGGAATCTCCAATCTTCCAGATGTCCTGGATTGCAACTTCCAGAATCTCTTGCCAGCATAGCCATTACTGATGAATGATGGGAGCTGCAATTCAACAGCATCTGGAGAACATACAACTCCTATCTTTGCACTATACAGTTAGGATGTTGCAAATATCCTTACCCTCTGCTCTTTTGGAGGATGGGGAGGCTCATTTTCCCCCTTTGTATGTTCCCCAGATGAAGTTGACTTCATCATCCTCTTTGCTCAAACCACAAAGCGCTCTGAATTAACACTGCATTCAAGCTGCAAGGGCAATTGTTGGAGCTACTAGCTATTACCCTAACCCAGACCGCAAACAAATGAAAGTGTATTCTAGCTGGATTTGATTGGAATAAAATTCCTTGGCTCAGTCTACACATTCTGTAGATGATCCATTAATTCCCTTTTCTTTTTTGGCTTTGTTTTTCTTTTTCTTTTGCAGAACTTGGATTAGTTATCTTTTAAAAATATTTTTATTAAAGTACAAATTATCCATTAATATAAAACACACATACAGCGCTATAACATTACAAATACTACAAACATTACAACTCCCCCTCCTCCCCTGAAAAGCCACTGCAAACACTTTTTGTTGTTGCTGTGTGTCTTCAAGCCATCTCTGACTTATGGCAACCCTATAATGGGATTTCTCTTGGCAAGATTTGTTCTGAGGTGGTTTGCCATTGCCTTTCCTGAGGCTGAGAGCATGTGACTTGCCCAAGGTCATCCAGTGGGTTTCATGGCTAAGATGGGAATCATTTTGGTCTCCAGGGTCCTAGTCCAACACTCAAATGATCACTCCATGCTAGCTTTCACAAACACTGCTACTTCTACTGTATACTAATTTATAAAGACAGGGATTTAGATTAGTTATATTTTTGACTATCAGTTCCAGAATTCCCCAGCCAGTGTGGCCAGTAGCCATGCCATAAAATTAATCTGATGGTCACTGCAGCTATGTTAGGGAGAGGGCTGTCTAATGCTTCTCTGTCATTTTTCTCTGATCCAAATTCGCCTTCACTATTTTCTGTTTGCTCTGCAAAAGAAATATACTTCTACTCCTCACACATGTGCACAGACTACCCTAACAGTGATGTGGGACAGAGAGGGTTCCAAAGAATGTCCAAGAAAATTCTGCAGTCCACTTTTCAGCTCCCCTCTCCTGCCTTGGCTGCATTCATTTCATTAAAAACAAAGCTCTCCAGAAATCCAGTTGCAGATCTACAACAGAAAGTGTAGCTTGGCCTGTCTTAACTGGATTGTCATTTGACGTAACTGTTCTGTTATTGTAGGGCTATTTTTGTACTGTGATTGTATGCACTACATTCTCTCTTCTCATTTCTAAAGTTTCTGAATATTGTCCATATTCTTCTTTGCCTGGGAAAAGGATCAAGATTCAGGGACTGGAGAAGGAGGGGAAGGGGGAGGCCTTCACAGTTCTGCCAATTAGCACATTTAGTTTCAGACTCAGTTTGAAATATTCACTGCTTGTCTCAGGGGAGCTGGAGGAGAGGGAATCAATTCTCCTTAATGATGTTTTCCTTCTTTTGAAGGCTGGATCCTAAGAGTAGATGCAGCAGCACCACTTTCAAGAAGTACGAGGACAAACAATTCAGCATGCCAGGAAATGGCAGCAGTTAGTGGGCCCTCACTGCCAAAAGGAGAGGAGCTGTTACCATTCAGCAGTAACTGATATTGTTACTGTCTCTCTGTCCATCCATCCACCCATTCCCTCATCCATCTGGAATTAACTGTCCTCAGAACTGTGCTATTGCTAGTCCCAAGTTTATTTTGCAGATGGACAGACAAGCCATATTTGAATTGTGAGATCCGTCACCCAGGTCAAGGAAGCCAATTTCCCATCATGCTAAGCAGTTTTATGGCTGACCTGCATCTCACCCACTGTATGCAACAGAAATTGAGGTTCTGGCAGCACAACCCGCTTACGTTATTTGAAAGCTCCTTAAGATTATCCTCATGTATTATTTCCTATATAGCTTGTGCCCAGACTGTCTTAAAAACCATATCTCCCTGTATAAATCTTCGTGAAGTTTGACATCTTTGGGTGAAGACTTTGCCTCAGTCCCACCATCATCAGAGACACATTTAGTGAGGACATAAGAGATCTTCTTGGTAAACCTCTCTCATAGGAGCCTAGTCTGGCTCTCTCTTTAATTTCCTTCTGTCAGCAGGCAAATAGACAAGCCTTTGATAATTGAGATTATCACACAGAGAAAAGGGAGAGGAGAGAAGGGGCTCCCATCCTTATCATGTGATTGCACAAAGATTATCAGATGATGTCCCACAACGACGCAGTCATCCAGTCCTTCTCCTGTCAATGAAGTGGAATGAAAAAGTTAATGAAAAGTGACATGATCATTCCACTTTACTGATGGGAGAAGGATAGGATGAGTGTGACTCATGGGACATCATGTGATAATCTTTACACAATCACACAATAAGGACAGGAGCATCCTGCTTCTCTCCTGTGCTTTTTCTCCATGTAATAATCTCCCATGAGATGGTTGCTGTGAAAGATTTTTTATGGGAATTGCTTATTTGTTTCACGTTTTTGCTTTTTTATTGTCTGTTTTTATTCATTGATTTATTAAAAATTTCTATCCCATCCCATATCAAAAGATCTCAGGGCAATGCACAAGGAAAATCAATGAAAACACGTTAAAACAATAAAAATAATTTAAATAGACTAAAATATAACAAGTGCAAATATAACAAACACAAATATAATTGACAAGTTTAAAACGACTTAATATTTAATATTAAATGTGACCAGTTTTAGTTGTTGTTGTTGTTGTGTGCCTTCAAGTTGTTTCCAACTTATGGTGACCCTAAGGCAAACCTTTCATGGGGTTTTCTTGGCAAGTTTAATCAGGGAGTTTGCTATTGCCATCCTCTGTGGTTGAGAGAATGTGGTTTGCCCAAGGTCATCCAGTGGGTTTACATGGCTCAGCTGCAATTTGAACCCTGGTCTCCAGAGTCATAGTCCAGTGCTCAAACCACAAACTCTGTTATAATCTGTGTTGTGAGCCAGTGTGGTATAGTGGCTTGATTACTGGACTGTGACTCTGGAGATCAGGGTTCAGTTCGCCGCTCAGCCATGGAAACCCACTTGGTGACCTTTGGTGAGCCACACATTCTCAGCCCCAGAAAACCCCATGATATGTTTGCCTCAAGGTTACCATAAATAGGAAACAAACTTGAAGGCATGCAACAACAACCACAAAAACTAGGGGTTAACCTTTGGTCCTACACTGGAAGAAGTGGTGGATATAAAATACATACAGCTTGGCCCTGATGGGGCTAAACAGGTGCAGTAACCCAGCAACGTAAGAGATGTCCAGGACTCCTCTGCAAGAAAAGAAGGATAATATAGGAATTTTAGCCTCATGAACCAAAGATACATTTTTATTCTAATAAGTCAGAGCAGATCAAGTGTTTTTCCTGGCTCGATATCAGTGTTTGCTGGTGAAGAGTGCTTTCAGGTTTGTGTGCTTAGGGAACCTGCTTTTCCTGGCTATAGATGCATACACTCCAACTGTCTCAATTTAGCAGAACAGTCTGGATTAATTCCCTGTCATCTCAGTTTTCCAGCTGCTTTAAAATGTCCCAGTTCCTGTCCTCTTCCTCCTTCTCTTACCACTTTCCCGCTTCATCCTAATCTTACTTCCATTACTTCCATTGCTAAGGCTTCTTCCCTCTTAATAACTTTTGCCATTGTGAACACACTCTGATGCTGCTTAACCACATGTGTCTTAAATTTTCATTTGTGAAATGTTAGAGATTATGTAGATGGCCTTTCCTTTTCATCTGCTTCTGCTTGTGTTTTATTTAGTCCTCAAAGAGTGGGTTTAACTCTAGGAAATGAAAGTGTGTGGAAAGATTCTTGGACGACATCATCATCATCATCATCATCATCATCATCACTCCTATCCCACATTTTCCCCAAATTGGGACTCAAAAGTGTTTTAAAACACAATTAAACAATCAGAATAAATTCAAACCAGGTTAAAATATGTATCATTAAACACAGAGACACTCCAGTACAACAATTAGAAATATCCAGTGCATTGTAAAAGTGGGGTCTTATATAATCACTCCAAAATACCTGTTGCAATAGATGAGTCTTTATCTGAAAAAAAGAAAGTAGTGGGGGTACCAGTCTAACTTCTCTTGGAAGAGAGTTGCAGGGCATGGGGGCAGCCACTGAGGAAGTCCTCTCAAGGCTTACCACCAGATATACATGTAAGGGTGGTGGAACAGAGAGAAGGGCCTCCAGCAGCAGATCTCAGACTATTGGCCACTTCATTAGAGAGAATACAATTCTTCAAATAACTTGGACCTGAACCATGTAGGGCTTTAAAGATCATCACCAGCTCTTTGAATTGTGTCTGGAAATGGATTGGTAGCGAGTTAAGCTGTAGCCAGCACCCATTAATAATCTGGCCGCACCTCTTTGGACTAGTTGGAGTTTCTGAACACTCTTGAAAGGCAGCTCCATTAGTATTATAATTAAGCACTGTAAATGTGCACAAAATGAACATTCAAATACCAATAAAACCAAAAAAAACTACCTCCAGTTTACAGTCTAAGAATATAAACAACTATAAAACTATCATATTATAAAATATTAGTAATAAGCTAAAAACTACCATGAAACAAAAACCATCAAATCAGATTGTGAGTTGGAACGCTTCCCTATACAAATATGTTTCTTGTTCAGCTTTAAAACTGGCTAAAGAAGTGGTGGTTTTCAGTTGTATGGAAAGAATGTTCCAAAAGTGGGGGACAGCAAAGCCCCACATAGAGCACATTACAGTAATCCAGCAGGGATATAACTAGGGCATATGTTACTGTGGCCAGATGTGACATCTCAAGTAATAGTCTCAAGAATTATCTCAAGCCATTCTTTAGACTCTTTCCTTCAATGGTTCTAGTTATCAGATAAGGAGAGCAGGAGAGTGCTCACTGACTCCCTTCTCACTGTCCACTGTAGATTTGTAGAAACCAGGGAGTTTTCACCATGGGTCTGTGATTATGGAGGTAAGACCATGCCAAAACTCTTTGCTGCCTGAGGCAGCATGTGTAGAAGCAAGCTGAAATGTCAAACAAATATCACTTCTGCACTTTGAGCAGGGAAAGCATCCACCACCACAGTGAGGACAGCAGGCTGTTCTAAGAGATGCAGGGCATCTTGTGCAGTATACACAGTTCTGTTCTCCAAGAAACGAAAGTGGATAGAAAACTCAGAAAGAGTCATTGGGGAACTGCCAATGCAGACCATTCCTACTACCATAATGTTGACCAGCTGAAATGGTTGCCTCACTGCGTAATGGATTCCCAGCCTTGCAATCAGGAAGCCTACACGGATCCAGCAAGTTTTCCAATCTAGGCCTCCACATTGTGTGGATATTAGAGGGACATGTCCTACAGAAGAACAGGGAGGCAGGACCAATGAGCATGTGCCACTGTGCCCCCAATGCTTCCATCATGTTGTAACAGGATGGGGCTCATACCATTGCTGTGAGCTATGGCATCCCTCCTGCTTGGACCTTGGACCAAGCATGTGATTGAAAAACTCTGGAAGAAATTTAATAGAATCATAGAGTTGCAAGAGACTACAAGGGCCATCTAGTCCAACCCTCTGAATGTTACCACTGAGCTGCATTAGTTGTCTGAGTGTTTTTGTTAATGTCTTTATCTTACTATGAGCAACTGCTAAGGAGGGATTATATGGAAGAATTTGCCCTCCTCCTGAAAAGGTGATTCTGGAATTAGTACACATTCTGAGGGCAGGGGAGGGAGGGACGGAGGGAGGTAAGTGTGAACAGTTTGAAGTGCTGTAGATTTCAGACTGGCATTTTGAGAAAAAAAATAGTGCAAGGCCTAAAAAGTAACACTGAACATACATGTCAGTTTCTGTTTCAATCCACTGCATGTGCTACCACTATACCATTGAACTGGTTCTCAAATTCATGGTTACATAGAAGTATGTGATGTGTTTGTTTCCAAAAGAGAAAGGGAGAGTAAGAGGTAGGTAGAAGAGATTCATTACGCCTGTTTCCATAGTGACAGAGAAAATGAATGAGGAAGTTCGTAAACACTTCCCTCTTCTTTAAAAAACTAGATTTTACTTCTTGACATCATTTTCGCTACTTCCAGTGCCACAATATCTAGTGTGGAGGCTTGTCCTGTATCTATTTCTGTCTTTGGGGTAGATTGTCATGGCACCCCCTCACATCCTAAATTAGTAAAGTAGTATTTAAAATATTTTATACTATGTACCTGGTATTCTAAATATGGCTCTTGAAATATTGGGGGACTGCTGTATGGGCATGGATATTGATCCTATCTAAAAGCAAAATTGTCATCCAAATAACAAAAGGTTGTCATGGGGAAAATAAATATGCTCTTGAAACTTTGAATCAGTGCTGCATGTGTGGGCTGGTTATGGGTAGGAAGAAAATATTTATGGTGCTTTGACTGAACTGTGTATCATAGTAAAACGTCTGCAGATATCCAATGCTTTTCAATTCAGTATGAGGAAATGGGAGAATCAGTGTGGTATAGTGATTTGGGTATTGGACTAGAACACCATGAGACTTTAAATATTCAGCCATGGAAATGCAGTGGAAATTACATTCTCATAGTCTAAAAGAAAGGCAATAGCAAGCCTCCTTTCAATTAATCTTGTAAAAAAAATATCCTAGAATTAACTTGAAGCCACATAACAGCAGCAACAACAAAAATAAGGAAAAGGAAGCTTGTAAGCTTCAGGTTCTCACTTCCCAACTAAAATTTGGATTTTTTTTATAAAGACAACCAGATTGGGGGAGATTGATGGAAAGAATGAGAGACCAAAATGGCAGGGAACAGATCTAAGCTATGGATGGATGGTCTGTAATGGACAAGGCTCATAACTCACCAGCCAACCAAAGCTGCCACAAGCTGCTTGTGCTTCTTCTTCCCCATTCCCCTAGTCCCTGCCATGGAAGATGGAGGAGGTAGAAAGGAAGAGCATGGCAGTGGTAGTGGCTTCTCCCCATTAGCATGAAGCTCAAGGAAAAGAGGAGGGGGGGGGGGACATACAGCTCAGCTATTGTTTTGGATGCCTACTGAAGCAAAGGCAGTATGGAAAGGGGGACTAGGGAAACTGCTTGGCACTAGCACTCACAATTTTCATCATTCTCATACACACATATAAATAACTACTTTTGTAGTGTAACTGTAATGTAGTAGTGTAACTGTAATGTTTTAGTTACTTTTATAGATACAGGGCTTTGATCTCAGCAAACTATGGAGAGATGCTTTGAATCGTATGTTTAGGAATATGGAGAAAGCCTCTTACATAGGTTGCCATCTGTCTATTTTTTTATTTAGTATTTTTGAAATTTTACAAAAAAACCCCCATAAAAACAAATTATAACATTCTTTCATACTTATATACTTTAACATTTTGCTTGTTCTTGTAATATTTATTCCTAAATATTTTATACTACTTTTTAATCGTATCTCCAAATCTTTTTTGTTTTGTTAATTCTAATTCCTCTTCTTTTGTATAGTTAAATAACATCATTTCTGATTTGTTCCAATTAATTTGAAGTCCTGTCACCTTTCCAAATAGATTCAAGTGTTTTTATTTTTCCCATTTTATCCTTTACATCCTTAATAGTTAATAGTGTATCATCAGCAAATAAACTAATTTTATGTTTCTTCCCCAGTCCTATTCCTTCCAAACAGCTATATTTCCTTATAGCATTTGCTAGCATTTCTATAACCATTGCAAATAATATTGGTGAAAGTGGGCATCCTTGTCTTGTACCTCTTGTTACTTTTACTTCATTTGTTATCCCATCGTTTACCATTACCTTTATTGAGTTATTACAGTATAATTGATCTATTAATCCCCTTATTTTTTCTCCCATTCCAAATTTTTTCAAAATTATTTTTAATGTTGGCCATTCCACACAGTCAAAAGCTTTAAATATATCTAATGCTAAAATTCCTGCTTTTAATTTTTTTTTATCTCAATTACATGTATTTTACTCAAAGCTCTTCCTACTAAGTTAGGCATTTGTCTTCCTTTTATAAATCCACATTGATCTTTTCCTATATATTTGTACACACATTTATTCATTCTATTTGCTATTATTGCTGTTAAAATTTTTGCATCCTGATTTATTAATTATATGGGTCTGTATGACCCTGGGTCAGTTAAATCTTTGTCTGTTTTGGGTATCAATATTACCAATGATTGATACCATGATGCCAGAATTTTTTCTCCATTTATTATTCCATTGTATAGCTCTAACAATTTTGGGACTAATATTTCTTCAAATATTTTATAATATTCAGGTCCCAAACCATCCATTCCTGGAGTTTTTCCATTTTTAATTTTCTAATTATTTCAATTATCTCTTCCTTTTCTACGGGTTGTTCCAGTAATTCTTTATCTTCTTCCTTTATTGTTTGTCCCCAGTTTTCTTCCACATACTTTTCTATCTTATCTAATGGGTTTTTTCCTGCTTGATATAAATTTTTATAAAATTCTTCAAAAATTTTATTTTTTCTTTCATCAATCTACACATCATTCCTGATTCATCCTTCACTATGTTTATCATACTTTCCCTTTTCTTTTTCTGTGTGGATTTGGCCAGCATTTTTGAATTTTTATTACTGTATTCAAAATATTCCCTTCTTAAATAAATCAAATTATCTTGTACGTCATTTATTTCCATCTTATCCAATTCTTCTCTCTTTGCCCTTAATTCTACATAAATTTGCTTATCTCTATTACTTATATATTTATTCTCTAGTTTTTCTATGTCAGTTTCTAATTTCTTTTTTCTTTCTTCTTGTTTTTTCTTAAGGTTATATGATTCTTTTATACATATTCCTCTTGTAACTGCTTTCATGTTATCCCATAACAAACCTTTTGTTACATCTCTATCATTTATACCCCACGTTTCTTGCCATTCCTTTTCAATCTTATCAACAATATCCTTATAATTCAATATTTTAGTGTCCAACCTCCACCTTTTTATTTGTTCATAATCTTTCTTAATAACAATTTCTACATTCACCAAAGCATGGTCCATTATTTGGATATTTAAAATTTCTGAATGTAAGACTTTATCATGTTTTTCGAAACAAAAATATAGTCTATTCTGGTGTACGTTTTATGTACAGCAGAATAGTATGTATATTTCCTTTCATCCCCTTTTACTAATCTCCACACATCTTTAAAGTTCCTTTTTTTCATTATTTTATTTAAATTTGTTATATTTCTATTTTTATCCTTTACAGAGGGGTTAGATTTGTCTTTAATCTTATCCATTTGCATGTTAAAATCTCCCGCCAGAATCACATATTTTTAACACCTTCTCATAAAACTCTTCTTGTTTTTCATTTGCAGCATATACATTAGCTAATACATACTTATCTTCACCTAATTCCCCTTGTATTGTTATATATTTTCCTTCTTCATCTCTTAATACATTATTTATTACAAAGTTACATTTCTTTGCAATTAATATTGCTACCCTTTTTGATTTAGAATTCCCAAATGCTTTTTCATAATTTTTTACCCAATTCATTCTCAATTCATTCTCAATTCATTCTCCCTGTCTTTCCTCTGATTTGTTTCTTGAAGAAAGACCACGTCAGCGGCGTCCTAATCACCGAACCAAGTCCTTTGGTGTTTAAAGTTGAAATTTTTAACTTATCTGCCATAGTACAATTTATTCCTCTCTCCAATGACTCCAATTTGTGCAACCCATATCCCTCCCCTTAGCCCCCCTTTCTCCTCCCTCCCCCCCCCCATGTTCCATTTACCTCCCTACTCCTTCTTGCTAGAGCAAATTGCTCTAGCCTCGGTTGCCAAAGCTACCCCTATGGGGAGGGGTGGTGAAGACATTCCAAGGCCCAAAGAAACTGCCCACCCCAAGTGCTTATTAAGTTTAACTTTTCAACTTGTTTGTAGAGTTGTCTCTTTTTCCTCTAAGGAAATCCAACTCCTCCAATTGCTCCCAGTAATTCTCCTCCTCCAGATGTTTCACTCAAAGCTACTTCTCCAGGTCTTCCAAACTCTTCAATTGATTTTTTGTCTCCAGACCCCTTTTTTGTTCATCTTTATATATTCCCAAATCTTTCAACAGCTGTAGTCCTTGTTCTACAGAATCCATCCGGTACTTTCTTCCTGCTTTCTGGAATTTTAAGAATACAGGTTAACCCCATGTATAACTAAGCCCAGCTTTCAAAAGCAAGGCTGTGCATGGCCTCATTGACATTCTCCACATTCTTGTTCGAAGACAATAGTCATTATATATTTCAACTTTTGCATCTCCAAATCTAAATTTTTCTGGGTTCTTTCTCATAATGTTCATCAATTCTTCTTTTTTATTATAATTGGTCACCCTCACAATTATATCACGTGGTATAATTTTATTCCTTCCTGGTGCCAAACAATGAACTCTTTCCAAATCTGTCTCATTCCAATTAAGAGATGGGGTGACTTTTTTGTAACCATTTTAGAATTTCTGTTTTTAAATCTGATTTCCTGCCTCCTTTCCCACTTTCTGGTATATTCTTGATGACAAAGTTTGTTCTTCTTTGATAGTCTTGTAAATATATAAGCCTTTTATCTATTTCAGAAAGCTTATTTTTATTTATTTGAATTTCTTTCTGTTGTGCTTCCTGTTTATCTTTGCAAGCTTTGTTGTCCAATTGCAGTGCTTGAACATCCTGTTTTAAATCTTTCACACAATTTAATATTTTCAAAAATTTCTCATCTGATCTTTCCACCTGCTGTTGAAAGCATTTTTGAATTTCTCCTAGTTGGTTTCTTAATGTTGAATGTAAATCCTCTCTTTTCCTATCAATTTTCCTTCAATTTCCTCCTTGTGAGATGCCAGTAATTTATTGAACTCTATAAGTGTTTGATCATGTTGTTGTTTCATGGTCTAAAATCCATCTTCTTTTCCTCCTGTTCTTTCTCAGTTTGTTCACCATCTTTTTTTAAAATGGCTGCAGGAGCAATGCTGTCGGCCTGCTCACGCTGTGCCTTTGGGAGAGAGGGGGGGGACCCTTCTTTGGACTCCAGATCATAGTTTTGGTAGCCTCTGTTTTAGATAATTTTTGAAAGGAGATATCTGAAGGTTTCTGTTTGCCAACTTTAACGTGTGAAGCTTCTGCTTTTTAGAGTTTTTTCTCTTTTGGCATTTATACTTTTCCATCCCTCACTGCTTCACATCAATCTTTATTCCTAAACAGATGTCCTCCTTCAAAAAACATTATTATTTTATAAAGCAGTTCCAAGGCAATTCCAAGGCTAAGTCCTCTTATCTCAAGAATTCCTTTAATTACAATGCCTCTAGCTGCTTCATAAATCTTTTAAAATGAGGCTTTTTTATTCTCCCCCCCCCCCTTTGTCCGTTACGCACAAAAACGAAACTAAACTTTTAAGAGCTCTATTCTTAAAAGAAAGTAAAGTTTTTCATCTCATTGCCTTCTTTATGGATTCATATTGTAGATCCACCTGAAAGAAGTAGAATTTTTCCTTTGGGAGTAGTTTTTAAGCTATATTTATTTATTTATTTATTTATTTTTGAGCACCCAGTCTGACTGAACAGTCCTACTCATCCATTGGCTTGGCTCCACCCTGGCCTCGGTTGCCATCTGTCTAAAGGGCTAAACAGGCCAGCATAAAATGGTGGCATTGGGGAGGAGTGGGGGCATGGTCACCACACACCGTACGCATCGACTTTGCTCTGATAATGGCATTACACCGGCCACCTGACTGCATGGTGGATGGTGTCGTGCCACTTCTTTTGTGAAGAGTTTAGATGCACTATGCCAAAGAAATCTGGAAAAACTGCTGCCAGCATGGCAAGAATATCCTTTTGCCACTCTAAAAAGGAGTGGCATTTGGTTCTTTTTGGTGCAGCAAAGTGCCAGATTGGGCTCGTGGCATGTGGTTTCTGCAGGCGCAATCTAGCGCAGAAAGGGACGGCATCAAGCTGCTGCTTCGGGGCCATCTGTTTTGCCTGTATGAAAGGAGTTACTTTTACAAATGCAAAAATGACAGCAACATAGTAATTCAGATATCAGGAAATAAGGAATCTCACACTCTTATTACACTTTGTAGTACCTGGGTAAATCAAGGAAATGTCAACTAAGCTGAGCCTAAGAAAATCTGCTACCAAAGGAACAATCCTCTAAATACTAACCATGGTTTTCCGATTGGCTTGATAGGGCCACATTCAAAAAACCATATTGAGGAAGGAACATCAACAATTTAAAATATGCAGGCAACACCATACTACTAGCAGAAAGCAGAAAAGACTTCGAACAATTACTTAAGAAAGTAAAGGAAGACAGTGACCACAGATTATTTACATAACTTTAAAGCAGACTACTAAAACACTGAAATAGTTCAAAATTTTCCATAGTCAATACTCGGAATGGAAACTGCAGTCAAGAAATCAGAAGACTAAGACTTGGAAAGGGAGCTATGAAAGAACTAGACAAGAACCTGAAGTGCTAAGATATTGAACACTAAAGTTAGGCTAGTCCATGCCACTGCATCATCAGTTTCTGTGTATAGCTGTGATAGTAGAAGAAAGCTGATAGGAAGAAAGTCAACTCATTTGAAATGTGGTGCTGGAAATTCAAGACAAGTTATGCAAAACTCTGTTTCGCTCTTAAGTCTCAAAGCACCTTGTGTTTCAAATCTGCTTATGAAAGCACAATGCCACAAGTGCCTTGTAGGGACATATGGACTTCAGTGAGCCAAAGTAACCCTATCTGGGCTATATTGTTGCTCAGCTAGAGTTTCCTGAGAAGGCTGCAGAAGTCAGAGAAATGCTAATACAAAAACTTTAATCTATTAAGCCTCAAAACCTCTATGATTGTTGAAACCTGTGATTGGAACAGGAGATTACAGAAGCAATTCTCTTTTTAAATTGGTTACCATTATAGACAAAAGAAAGCTGCGAATCAACTCTACCCTTAAAAGTGTATTTAAAAGTTTATTTACTGTGTTCTGCTGCCTACGAACACATCACTCAGAGTAATGGAGAGCCAAAGCAACCCTTGGTTTTTTTTGTAGTACTCAAGGAAAGGTCTTGTTACCATAGCTGCTAGGACCCGAAAGTAGTTTTAGGTGTGTGATACTCCTGTGAGATCAAGCCAAAAGTTACAAGTGGCACTGTTTTTTGTTGGCCATGCAATCTAATCTAAGGTGAATCCAGAAGATGATGACTTTGGAGACTAAGCAGGCTCTGAAGAATTAAAGAATTGCTTGGAGAAGTAACACTGCCAGAAAATGAAAAGATGTTCTTACTTAATGAATGGAATCACAAAGATGTCAAGGGGGTGGCATGTCTCCTTAACAGACCTCTTTGTAAGTGAATATCCTCAGAAAATCAAATTGGCCGAGATATATGATATTAAGCATTTGCTGGCCAATTTCATTATCTCTGAGTCAGGTAGCCCACACCTTATCATTAGTGGAAAAAAGAGTATCAGAATAAACTAAGTAACTAAATTAGTAAAATTTAGACCTATGTCCCAGGTAAAAGATGATTTGGATTACCACACAGAAAGTACATGATTTCCAGAGTCTGTAGTATCAAATTCTCCTTCCATCTGATGACAAAGAGAATATAGTTTCTATGTTCTTTGGAGCATGCTCCAAGGTTTTTCAGGAGCTGATTTCCAGCAGAGATGGAAAACGAATATTTGAAAATATTTGAAAAATAGTCAAACCCCCATTTTTCCCCTTTTTTTTGGAGAAGTGTGGAGAAGCCCAGCCAAGAAGAATCTGGACTGACAAGAATATTTGTCACTTGGGGCTTATTCTGTACAAAATTTGCATGTAGTGGTTTTGCACAGAAAGCAGCATTTTCTGCACAGGAAACAGCACTTTGAACATGGACAATAACATTTCAATGCAGAAATGTCAATTCCTGTTCAGAAAATAAAGTTTTCTGCACAGAAAATGCTACAATTGAGGATTTAGTTTGCATATGCACATGTTTAAATTGCATAGAAAATTGTATTTTCTGCATCCTTCATCCTGTGGAATCCTGGGATTTGGAGTTTAGGGAGATGCATTTAGAATTCTCATCCAGAGAGCTCTAGGGCCTCGCTGAACTACAAACATTGGATTCTAAAGGGTGTGGCCATGGCTATTAAAGTGGAATCATAACAATATAGCTAGTGTGAAATGGTCCTTTCACTTATACTGTTAACCACCTTGGGTCCCATACTGAAAGGGAGGTAGGATATAAACTAAATAAATAAAAACAAAATATGAGTTATCAAAAAATTCCTTGGGCAATTATACCACTCCCCACAGATGCAGTAGAACCATTTGTTTTGTAACTGCAAAATGTGTTCTAGGGTTTTAGAAATTTTACCAAATAAATGAAGAATTCTTCAAGCATAGCCTTCTCCCTCAGTAAATACGTAAGTGAAGCCATCCTATAAGGATGGAAGAGTCACCATATTGTAAATACTGGCATAACCTGAGAACAAGCTTTTTGTGATAAAAATACAGAAATCTGCTAAACTTGAAGCAGAAGTGCCATTGCTCTATACTAGATCAGGTTCCTTGCTTGCAGAAAAGCCCATGTTCAATCCCTGCCTTCTCCAGTTAAATGGCTAGCTAGCAGGTAATGGAGAAGCTATCCAATCAAGACCAGACATTGTTGCTACAACTCAGAGTAATGGATTAGATAGACCAAAGATCTGCCTCAGTATCAGGCAGGATCAATAAGAAGGAGGCAGTGGTGCTTTGTGTACTAACTGGTAATTAATTTTTAAAACGAGAGGTGCAGAGATGGAGTACTAGGCTGGAAAGTGGGACTTCTGAGTTTTCCTGGAAAGTTCTGCCTCCTTATTGCTAGAGTAGAACCTCAGAGTGGTTACTTATTAGAAAGAGAAATGCACCCTACACTTCTTAGTCACACTTCTGTGGTTATCATTATTTGGCATAATCCACAGTCTAGTCTCAGCAAAAGTGCTTCCAATCAATCAAAGACAGATCAGGGAATATGGATTAAGCTTTTGTTGGATGGGATTGATTCCCTGGATTCACCACAAGCCTTGAAGCTCCTTCTGTGGATAGGAACACATTTGCACAATTAAAACTTTTGCATCAGCTGCATCCTTTTCTAAACATCCTTTTCTAAAACATGGTAACACATGTTTTAGTTGCTTCTCTGGTTACGTCTCTGTTTTGGGGCACCATTCAAAGTGCTGGTTATGACCTATAAAGCCCTCTATGGCTTAGGTCTGTCTTCTAAAGAACCATATTAGCTTGTTGTTACCCGCCTCGAATCAATACAGGGAGAGGTGGGATACAGATGATGATGTTGATGATGATGATGATTTTCTCCCATACAAGCCTGTCCAGGCTTTGAGGCCTGCAGGAGAGACCCTTCTTTCTGTGCCATTATCCTCACAGTCATATCCAGTGGAGATGTGGGAGAGGGTCTTCTCAGAGGCAGCTGAAAGTCTCTTTTTAGACTGGCTTCTGCCATGGTGTTCATCTGACAGCAGATGAGGATTTTTATTTGTGTGCTTCTTTTCACAGACCTTTGAGAACTAATTGCTTATGGGGGAAAGGTTTCTAGTAGTATATTGTATTGTTTTTCCTTCTTGCTTTTTAATTCTATTGACAGTTAAATTTTATTTTAATTTCTTGTATTTTTTTAACTGATGTGAACTTTTGTACTGATATGAGCTATTTCAATTTTTGTAAGCCATCTTGAATCCTAGGGCTGAGATAAAATGGAATACACATGTGTGTGAGAGTGGATTTGGTTGTTGTGGAGGAAGGAAGGGAATACCAACCTCTTCTGTGTGTGTGTGTGTGTGTGTATGATTTTTATGCTAATGTCCATACAGGTAAAGTCCTTCAAAGATTTTAAATTGAAAGATAAATAGTTTGATGAAGTCTGTATGTTGCATGTGCAATCATCTTGTGCACTGGCTTAGTGGTCCTCCTAGGGCAGATGTTAACAAACAATTCCTGCAATTCCTGTACCCAGCCCTTCTCTCTCTCCCTCTGTCACTCCCTCCTTCTCTTTCTCTCTGTGCAATGTAAGCATCTCCCCTGAACTAAGTGGCAGCAGTGTTATGGCAACTAAGAAATTTCCTATCTGTCAGTGTTTACTGAGTCTCAGCAGCTGTCAACTGCAGGGACTTTGGCGTCTATGTTTTTGCTATATGGTATGTAAAAGGAGGAGAGAGACAGTTTTTAAGTCCCAACTAAAAACAATCCTGCAGTGTAATGCCACTATTCAAAATGCTGTGTGACATTTTTAAAAAGAAAAAGAAACAGCATTGCCCCACTGTCTTTGCAATAACTGAATAGGCCTTTCTCTGTATTCCTGTTCTGCTCAATAGCAGTCCAGCTTTCATTCAAGTTCTAGAGCAAAGCTGGGATAGAACCCTACATTATCTGTCTTTGATTCCAGTACTGTAAGCTATTCTTTTCAAGTACAGTTAGTATTTGAACCCAAAAATCCACTTTAGTATTGTCTACTCTGTCAACCAGCATTCCCTATATAGACTCAAGCTTTTCACACTAACCAATTGCAGTGTTATAATTCCACTTTAACTGCCATTGCAACATCCAGTGGGATCCTGGCATTTGTAATTAACAGAGAGATATTTAGAAGGCTCAGGCAGAGAGCTCTAGTATCTCAGCAAACTGCAAACCCCAGGATTCCATGAGGTTCAGCCATGATAGTTAAAGTAGAATCATAGTACTGTAACTGTGCAGTGTGAAAAGACCTATCAATACAAGACAAGTATTTCTCCATTGACCTGCTTTCCCTCCAGAAGGAACTCTAAGACCAACATACCACCACCTATAGTGAAACACTTATACAACAGGCAAGCAACAACTGGATGTCAAATTGAATTGAATCCTTCTTTGCTTTACAACAGCTTCCTCACTGGTAGTTCTTTCCCTACCTCTTGGATGTCATTTATTACTCAGTAATATTCCATGCTATTCTTTTAACATATTTGTCTCTTTCCAAATGGAAGCCTAACTACATATAGGTTAGCTCCATTTTTTCATGTACCTCCCTTCACAACTTTACGTCTTCTTCTTACCTCTGCATTATTTTATCTTTTCCTTTTCCTTCATTTCAGAAACAGCCATGTTAGTCTGAGCTATCAATATGCAAAGAGATCTTGTAGCATCTTTGAGTCTAATTGTGCCAAAGAAGTTATACCATAAGCTTTCGTAAACTTTTAAGTTTATCACATGGGGCTTGGAGAATGGGAATGGGCAGAAAGGAAGGGAAGGGAAGGGAAAAGAAATGGGGCAGAACAGTGGGAAAATACATATTATCGCATGGGAGAATGCCCCTGAAGCTGCTGGGAGTCTCCAAGCTGTTCTCCATCTGTCCCACAGCAGAAAATTTTGAAGAACAATTCTGAACAGCTCAAGTGTATCTCCACAGAAGTCAAAGATGAGTTACCATTTTCGTTGCAACTTTGGAAGCACAATAATTATAAGTCACTTCTGTTTCCTCTCCATCCCCCCCCCCCACCAGTCTCAGCTTCCCTAAAGATGTCAAGTGATGTGTTAATGAGCTGTTCATTTCTTTCTCAGTGTTCCTGTCACAGTGACCAAAGGACCTTTAATGTGTATTAAAATATGGCAGTGCTGAAGAGAAATGAAATGAAAAATTAGATTTCTTTAATCAAACTTTACTTTCCATTCTGTGTCTGTCCATACCAGAAAAACAGGCAGTCACTGTACCTTAGCAGTTGGCTGGAGATCAAAAAGCTGCCATTTGGATATATCCTTAATTTTCTCAGTCTAACCATCATAAGGTTAGATTGTGAAGCCATTTCAAAAGTCTTGTCCCTCCACTCACTGCACCTTCTTTGAACAGTGTTTGTAATAGCTTTTCATCTCCCCTTCCCCTCCTCCTGTTTAAATAACTATTCTTGGACACATTCAGAGAGTCTGTGTAGCTCTGTACTGGTTAACTGAATATATAGATTTATCAGGGTGATCAGATATCCTCCTTGTCAAGGATACGTCCTAAATTTCAACTTTCTGTCCTGGAGGAATTCCAAAATGTCCTCTTATCAATTCTTACCAAGAAAACCCCATGATGGGTTCTCCTTAGGATCACCACAAGACAGAAATGACTTGAATGCACACAATAAAAACAACAACAAAGCACAGAATTTTGACAGATGAATGGGGAATGTGACAACTGTATGGGAAGAGGAATGGAACATAGTGGATGGAAAAAGACGAGGAAGAAAAAAGACACATAGAAATAAAAGTGAAAATACAAATAGAACTGTCTCATTGTCTGGATACATATTTCCTTATATACACCAAGAAGGTGGTTTCAAATGTCCCAAAGAATGGAAGTGACTGCCGACCATAGAAAACACCAGAGAAAAAATTCATATTGTTTGAATTGTGTATTATTACGTCAGCCCCACCCCTGCCTCCCTAAACTTAAAACAGCAGCAAAGAAAAGTGTTTCTTTCTTTCTCAGTTATTATTTAGTAAGTTTTTCAAGATCCTGCAAGTCTCAAGACAAAAATAGTCCAGATTGCTACAAAACATGCTTCAGTCTGCAGATGGACTGAGCTGCCTGAGAGAATGTGATTCAGGACAGCACTGCATTGTAGTTCACACATACTATATATCACCTTCTGAATTGTTTGCAACAATCCAAGAATGTAATTCAGGAATTTTAGACCCTTTTTGGAAGTTGGGCTGAAGCTGAGAAAATACAATGCAATATTATCTGTTGCTTTTACCTCCACATTATTATTCAGAATAAGCAAGTGGTAGCAGACCACTACCCTCCAATGTACAGTGGTCCCCTGGGTTACGAAGGTAATCCGTTCCGGGATTACCTTCGTAACCCGGAAGTCGTTCATAACCCAGGGGACTGCTTTAACCAATGCACAGTGCACCGAAAGCGCGCTGTTTTAAAGCGTCCGGGTTGCGAATTTTTTTCACAACTCGGGTTTTTTTTCGTTGGCCGGGGCTGTTTTTCCGGCCCCGGCAGTTTCGGGTCCCGGGGATTTTGGATCCCGAGGGGGACCACTGTAGTTTGCTGTCACATTCATATTGAGGGTTGGAGGGCTGTTTTGAGATAGAGTAGTTTACGGAAGCCCTGCAACGTGGCCCACTGTCAATATTGTGGTTTAAAGACAGGTCTGTAACTGGTTTTGATTTTCAGACAAAAACATCAGTACCATTCTGTTTGCACCAAAATCAATATACTTAATTGCCCTCTTGAACATCTATCTTTGCCAAATCAAACATTCAGTTGTGTGCAGAAGCCTTACACCCCAGTGACTTGGTGCATAGACTGGCTCTACCTATATATGTTCAAAAAATAAAACAAAAATTGCATATTAAGAGTCAGATTAGGGCAGGATACGAATCCTCAGGTCCAAAACACACTGACACTGCAGAAATAATCCACTTTGAGACTGTGTTAACTGCCCTGGCTCAATACTAGGGAATTCTGGGAACTGTAGCTTTGTGTGACATTTAGCCTTCTCTATCAGAGAGCTCTGGTACCACAATAAACTACAATTTCCAGGATTCCCTAGCACTGAGCCCAGGCAGTTCAAGCAGGCACAAAGTGGATTATTTCTGCAGTGTGTTCCAATGATAACTTCTGGGGTTGGGGGTTTCAGTCTCTTGGGAGATTGTACATGCACTGTAACATTTTGTTATGGGGTCCAGCCAACTTCTAAACACCTAATCAAAATGATTTGCCATGAACTGAACCCAGTACTTTCAAGCAGTAGTTAAGAAAATAGTTTTTAAGTGTAATGTTACTATATTTGTTTCCTGCTTTCCTCTTTACTGAGCATGTTTTCTGCACAAAACAACATTCTGTCTGTTCCAAAGTGATGACAATATGACAGTATTTTAACAATATGTAGGATGTGTATTTTAGGGGGGAATGTTTTCAAAATTGCAGAAGTTAATTTTCACATTTTTTAAATAACAGACTGTTGTGGAAGTAGGAGACATGGACGTATGATCAAACACGTGAAACCTGTGGGTTTCTGTTCTTAGAGTGAAACTCACTCTAAAGTTCCAGCATACAAAAGAGACTTCCAAAAACAGTTTTGCACAGTACCAATACTGTGTGTCATAGATATGTTATTAATACAGAGATGCCCCTCCTAACATATGAAGTGAATTAGATATATAATTACAATCAGCAAAGCCATAAAATAACAGTAAATCTCTCCAGTAGACTATTCAATAGTTTCATCAACTGACAGTCACTAATTAAATAATCAAATTTAAATAGCAGATCAAACTTTAAGTGCTTTGCAGAGTACATGAGCCTTTCATCTTAACTGAGAATGTTAATAAAGAAATAAGAGTACCAGATATTTTCTGGAGTCTCATCCCTGAATATAAAACAAGATAGAAAAGAACCAGTAGGAAAACAGACAGCACAGTTCTTGTTTTTAAATATATTTACTTCTAGTATACTTATTAATTTCAGATGCCTCAAAATTAAAATTATTGCCATTAGATGTTCACATTCATCTGTTTAGCAGTATTTTATTTTATTTCATGGTAAACCTGGTGGGAAGCCATGTAAATTGTCTACAATTTGCAATTGCATCTGCAGGAGGATAAATGTGACACTAACTTTTCCCCAGTCAATTATGGATGCGGTTTACATTTTTTGTAAAAAAAAAAAAAAAAAAATCACATGCAGATCAGTGCCCAGACAGCTCTCCCCAGGCGAAACACAGTCTGTGGCTCTAGAACTAATGCTAGTTGACATTGACAATTATAACACACTGTTCTCCAAGCCAGATTTGTTCACTAGGAAAATGGTCTATAGAATTACAATTCGGGGTTCTGCATAATGCTGTAAAATGGAATAGTGCTAAAAGCAGTGGCAGCTGGTGGCTTCCACTCTATTCTGAGTTTTAATTTAAGGAGGCCATTGAAGGTGCTGAACCTATTGGGGACTAGGGTTTAACACCTTGGACAGCGGTCATAAAATACTTCCATGAAATCCAGGTTGCATCTACAATGTAGAAATAATGCAGTTCAACACAACTTCAACTGTAATGGCTCCATCTTCCAGAATCCCAGGGTTTGTAATTTTAGGAGGCACCAGCACTCTTTGAAAGAGAAGGCTAAAGATCTTGCAAAACTACAAATCTAAAGATTCCATAGGATGGGGCTATGGTAATGGTTTGAGTGTTGGACTACGACTCTGGAGAGCAGGATTCAATTTCCCACTCAGCCATGAAACTCACTAGATGACCTTGAGCAAGTCACATGCTCTCAGACTCTGGGGAAGGCAATGACAAATCTCCTCTGAACAAATCTTGTCAAGAAAACCCTGTGATAGGTTCACTTTAGGGCTGCCATAAATTGGAAATGAGTTGAAGGCACATAACAACAAGAACAATAAGAAGCAAACATGGGGTGGGGTTGGATGGGGCAAAGTGGACTATATTCTATCACTTTGTGCCATTCCCTTAACCTCTCACACAGACTCTGCAGCTGTCAAGGTCCAGGAGTGCCCACTTCTCATTCCTAGTGGGGAGGGAAGGGAGAGACAATGCAGACAATGAAAAAACAGCTGGTCTAGGCTCCTAGGGAAAATAAAAAGAGACTGCACTCCACCCAAGAGTGCATGCTCATGTGTCTGGTAGAACATGGGGTTGAGATATCTACTAGTTGTTCCCAGCCTGTGCAATTTCTTTCCACGGGGTGCTAGTCTGGCCCCCTCACTGGTCTCCTTCCACTGGCTGACAAAGACGTTTTTATTTCAACAAGCATTTGAAGATTAATTGGTTATAGGGAGCCTTTTCACGGGGCATGTGTACTGTCTTTTTAACCTCGTTTAACTTTTAAAATGATTTTACCGTTCTAAAAATGGGATGGTATGTATATGTGATGATTTGTTCCATTCTGTCTTAACATCATTATCAGGCTTTTAGCTGATCTTGTTATAGCCTTTTTTGAGCCCCCTTAGGGTCTCATGCTGGGAGAAAGGCACCATATAAAATGGACAGTCAGACAGATAGACAGACAGATTTCTTTCTCCTCTGAGCCAAAACCAGTGGCTGCTTCATGTCTTGAATTGCTTCCACATTTCTCCTCTTGCCACATGTAAGCAGTAACAGCAGCTTCTTCCAGGGTCTGCTGGTTGCCAGGAGGACATAGAACTACAATCAACCTTCCACATTTCCAGCTTTGACTTTTGCAGATGTGATTATTTGCAGATTTGATTACTATGGTCTCCCTAGAAATCTCTAGGTCCTCCAGTGTGGCTCTATGGACAACTTTCACCAGGTGTTGCATTAAAGGACTTAGACATTCCTACAGAGAACATTTCTCTAGACGTTGGTAGATCTTCCAGCACAATTCAGCGGTCAGCTTCCAGTGGATCTTGACCTCCAGAATTGCACTGGAGGACCTAGAGATTCCTAGAGAATTGTTCCCTCAGGTTTTTTTATTTGCTGTTTTCCCATTTTCATGGATTCCTGCATCCCTAACCCTAGCAATCCACTGTACCGGCATGGTGTTACACTTCATTTCTTAATATAGAATTTCAGCCCAAGTTTGATGTTAAGGGACTGATATAGAGGCCCCATCTATGGCACATATCATTTCATTATTAGATGTGCTCTCTCTCTCTCTCTCTCTGCATATGAATAAATCAAATAATAATTATTTTCTATCGTCCAGTCAGACAAATTGCACTGACTCAGGTACTATCTGAGTTCCTGCATTAAGTAGCTAGGTGAATAATGTTGTTGCAAAAGAAGTCACCCTTCCCCACCTTCTTAGTTTTATGTATCTTGTTGCCCTAGACAGTGATAAACTACCTCATTCCTTCTAAAATTAAAACACACACACACAGAGAGAAGCATGGAAAAGAGGATTCCACTGCTTAGACCAGAACCATTCCTATGTCCTTTGCAACTTTACATGACACGCTGTTTTAAAAAACAATTTTTTAGATTCTAGCCCCCCCCCCCCTTTGTATATCTGTGCTTCGCATACTACACTGATCTGTGTTGCATCAGTGGTGAAGGTATTTGGAATGGACTCAGAAAACCCCCGAGAGAGAAACTCTAAGGGAAAGCAAAAGCTGGCATCATTCCCTATAAGAAACATGACCTCTTCTTGTAATTTAATAGTTCCTTGATACCCAGAAATGGCTATTTTTCCTGGCCTGGAGATAAATGGTGGAAAAAGCCTAGAAGTGGAGGTGGGTGGGTGGGATAAACAAAAGAGTAAAGAGAAAATGCCAGGGTGGAAAACAATTTATTTTTTGTATCCCAGGGGCTAAATTCAAACTGGGAAATATCTGAGAGAACTATGTCCTATCAGTGGGTGAACCTAAGCAGAGCTAGAAAATTTTTTGACATAATGTCACTTCTTTTTCTGGGAATTGAACAAAATATTGGGGGGGGGGGGTAAGAGAACCTAATCTCCATGTTTTTGTGGTGGTTTGAGAGTTTTGTCTGTGCATGTTTCAGTCAAATGTTCAACTCAGCTCTTTTTTAAAAGGAGGACTTGGGGGTCTCTCAAAGCACTAGGATGTACAAAATAGGCCCCTCAGCCTATAGGTTGCATTTTCCTAAACCCAGTCTTGAGCACCACATTATCATGCGAGCCTTTCACACTACACAATTATTGCACAATGATTCTACTTTAATTGTTGTGGCTGTATCTCATGGAAGCCTCAGGTTTGTGGCTAAGGACTGGAAGGATTCCTAAAGCAGAGCAGAGAAACTACAGAAAAATTGAGTTGTTATGTTTGTCTTTGCTGCAACAGTTATCAACATCTAACCACTTTGTACAAGAAAGGTAGCTGAAGAACTAAATCAAAAAGAGTGGGCAAGAGATAACATTAGAAATCCTTTTACTTCTTTGTCATCTAATGATCCAAGCACCTTCTTGGGCTGTTTTTCTGCTTCTGATGTTAAAGTTTGAAGTGGGGGGGGGGATGGGAGTGGTATGGGCCATCTTGATCCTTTTCATGATACTCTCCTTGAAATCTTCTTTCCAATTGTCTTCCTGTCAATTCACATGTGTTTTTCCAGACCATGCCCTGATCTTATTTGTTCTCCTCATCATATGAGGGCTTATGCTTTGTAAAAGAAGCACAATTGTTTGGATCAAATCCCAGTGTCCAGCAAGCTTGGCTTTGTGCAACAGCTGACAACATGTGAATGCTCACAGTTACTGGAGTTTTTACTTCCTATGGCAAAATGTACGTCAAACCTGAGTGGGATGAATAGATATGTATGTTTCCCTGAATGAACATCCTAGTTGTCTGATCTTCAAACAGTTATTTGTGATCAGGAAAATATCCTATGGCACCTTCCCTGTTTAATTGTGAGAGACTTGAAACCTGGTCCATAGAGCTTAAAGTTGCTATGACAACTCCTGTTTCATGCCATTTTCCTATGTTTCTGGTGTGTATGAGAAGGCAAAACACAGTTACAAGTGTGATGACTATATAATGGGCTCATTTTCCTCCTTCAAATAACAGTTCTTGACCTCATTGATTCTATGTCCAGCCCACATTATTTCCCATAAAATACCTTGATGATTATTTATGAGGGCTGTAAATATTACAGAATTTGGAGGAAAAACACTTTTTGTGTTTCAGCTTGCAAAATCTTCCATAACCACTGGGGGATTCTGGAAGTTATAGTCCCAAAATGTAGCATATCCCCCTTTTGTTGTGATGCTTCATTTGCTAAAGGAGAGTAGGGATGTGGGATTCTGTTAATACAGGCTTCTCACATTTTCAAAATGTTTAGATTTCAAGTTCTTTCCCTTTTGTTTATGGTGAGATTTGTAAGTCTGGATGAGTTGTTATAAAAAAACCTGTATTCTACAAATGGGAATTTTTTTCATCTAGCTGCACTGGCCCAATTCAGTGAGTATAACAGCTGGTTTCAAAAGATGATGTTGTACTTGCCTACCATAAAGCATTTAAATATAAGGAGCCTTTCAGTAAAAAGAGATGCCAAAATTGGCGGTCCCAGTTTTTAGCATTAACATGGTTGAATGCATGGGGATTCAGAATTTTCTTTTAAGAGCTAAGGATTCAAAAGTCTGTGGCTGGATGGGCAAATCTGTCAGTTTCACTTTCTCCCACATTCAATATCTGGTCAATTTCAAGTTCTTAACGGTGATGTAGACTTGAGTTTACTGACTCAGACTCAAGTTGGACTCAAGTTGCTTCAATGACTTGACTTGGACTCAGATTGGCAATAAATAATGTACTGACTCGACTTGACTTGAGACTAGTAGATTTATAGTGACTGACTTGCTGGCCTAACTTCATCCAGAAACAGCAAATGCATTAGGCAATGGGATTGAGGTGGGGGTTAAGGTGCGCTCAGCAGCCTGTCCCCACTGCATATCAAAGAAGCCTTCTAAAACTTTTGAAAAGCTTCAGAAGGATCCTTCTGCCCATTGCCTAACATGTTTGCTGTTCCCTTCCAAGAATCTTTTTTACCTAACTTTGTGCACACCTTCTCAATTTTCTAGTTATTAAAACTACACACACACACACACACATACACCATTTTTTTTCTGTTGAAGCTGGTACCCAGACTTGAGACTTGGCCTGAGACTTGACTTGATTTCAAATTATCTTACAAGGACTTGAGACTCAACTTGAGACTTGAAGGTAAAGACTTGAGACTTGACTTGAGATTTGGAGTAAAAGACTTGAATGCATCACTGGTTCTTACCAGCACATGTATTAAAATAACTATGAATTTTGAAAAGTTCTTATTAAAAAACCAACAGAAAGAATTTTTGCCCATCTCTAAGTCAAGAAGGCAAGCTAGAGTTGGACTGAAGGGGAGCTATAACAGCATAGAGAAAGGCTGCCAAACAGAAATGAGAGACAATAGTATGGTCACAGGGGAGGTTAAAAGGATGCTAAGTTTCAGATATGATGTTCACCCAAGTAGAACCAGAGCGAAGTGAATGTGGTGTCTGTATGCCCTTTGCAAGTGTTCTGATCTCATGGCATAGTCATTCCCACAAACAACCATATGACTCTGCGGCATATATGTCACTTTCAGAAATGGATATTTGCTCCATTTACTATTTCCAGGCCTCCAGGTGAGGGGAACTAGTCCTGTCCTGCCAAACTGAAGACCATATTCAAAACCTCTTCACTGTTTGAGGAAATCAGGCAGTCAAGAGCAGAGTGAGAGTACTACAAGCCAAGATTGCCTAAAATATCCAAAGCCTCACCAGGCTATTACTAACAGGACTATACTAAAGAAAAACAAGAGTTCACTACTCTTTCTCCATTGAGATGGGGGTGTTGTTTAATTCTATTTGGTTAAAACTGTTTCCCTTCCATCCTCAGTAAGGGAAAGGAAAGATTACATCAGGTTCCTCCCCATGTTGGGTGTATGGCTGGGGTCCTGGAGGGCTTTGAATCATGTAAACACTTGTACTCTTCTATATCTCTTTCTCTGCCTTTCTTCTCTCTCTGATTTTTAGATAGGGAGGAGGTTTCGAGGTTCTTCCATTGACTGTGGTTGGGGACATTTAATCTTTCCTCTCTCTCTAGGGCTTTCCCATAGACCACAGGGTTGTAATGTAGTTTGGGATATTATCCAAAAATTCATGTAAGCATGAGAGTCTCTTGAGTAGCAAATTGCCAGAGCATCAACTCCAGTATGTTAAAATAACATCATAGCAGTCACTATAAAAGATGGCTGATGTCACTCAGAACAATGTGAGACTTGTGGAACATTTTTTATCAAAGGCTTGGAACCTCTTGCCTGTTTTGAATGGCTTTTAATTGACGTTATTTTATTAGTCATGCCACTACTGTATTGCTTGATTGCTGTGGCTTTTATGTATTGCTGTTTTGTATTTCAAAGTTTTATTTTTATACTTTGTATAATACTTTGTATATATTATACTTTGTATAATAATATAATAATTATATCTTCATGTTTGTTTGTTTTTCATATCCTCTAGTTTTGCTGCTTAGAATGGCCTTGTTTCCAGAAAGGTGACTTTAAAATACTTAAATAATTAATAACAACTTGATGCAAAATCACTTTCTCTCTGCCAAAATTTCTTCCATGGAGGGAAACCTCAGGACCTTTTTGCACAAGATTCTGGTGAAAAAAAACTTACACATCTTTCAAAGCACTCAAAACGCATGAAGAGCACCAGAGATAATAGTGGTCAAAACTGAGACCTTGGAAAGAAGGTGTATGATGTGAGATGAAAGCTCAAGGGAACATAAAACGTTCTCAGGAATAGAATTTCAAGAGATCTACTGCCTTGAATTGAAGTTTCCTGACTACAGTGCTGAGCTTGTTCAAAGTACTCCTATGTGGGCTTTTAGCTATTTCACTTTAATGAGCATCAGTTTCATCTAAGCATTCAAAGCTGCATGACCTAAGCACAACTGACCTTGGATACTGGTCCTTAATCATAGCTTTGAGCTGCTGGAAACCACTATCAGCAGCCAACCAATTGCTATGCTGAATGGGCCTCTCTTTCAGAGGAAAATGCTTCTTTACAAAAGCTGTTGATGATGGGGAATAGCAATACCTTTTAGGTTATATAAACTTTTTGAAGACATGTAAGAAATCAGTGATACCAAATTGTTCAACTCTTTGAAGAGACATCTGAGAGAGCAAACTTTCCACATGCAACTCAGTCAGCAGGAGGCATCAGGGGTCAGGCCCAGTGAGATACAAGAGTGACTTAAGTGTTCATTTTGAATTCCAAGGGCAGATCAACTGTGCAAATATCCTGCCCTCACTGTCCTCACCCTATGTCCCTTTCCTTCTTTATTTGAATCCATTTTAAAACTACTAACCCATTGTTCTTACAGTGTGGTACAATGGTACTTGAGTGGGAAATCGCACACTTGATTGCCAAACACACAAAACGTTCAAGTTTTTCTTGGAAGCAGAACATTAGAAAGAACTGAGGTTGCAAGCATCTTATGTTCCTTTTAAATTGCCCTGAAGTCTGAAAGAAACTAAAGGGTAAAAAATGCGATCAAAGAAGGCTGTGAGAAGGATAACATTGCGTAAACCAGCTTTTACAGCCCTATTGGGAGAGACAGACCAGGGACACCATGGGTCTGGTTTCAGATATAATTCTGGGTTCAGATGTAATGGCAAGCCATAGTTTAAACAAGCCATAGTTCAAAAGGTGATAGTAGCATGACAAAACATCTCACTATTGCAGCAAGCTTGGAAACTTTTGGGTTGTTTGTCTGTTTGTTTGTTGGCAGGTTCAAGCCTAACAACAAGCCAGAATTCAGCAAACCACTACTTGAATATACACACTGCAGAAATAATCCAAGTTAACACCACTTTAACTGCCATGGTAGTTTGTTGTGGCACCAGAGCTCTCTGCCAGAGAAGGATAAATGTCTCACAAAACTACAATTCCCTGAATTGTCTCACAAATTGTAGCACTGAGCTATGTCAATTAAAGTGGTGTCAACCTGGATTATTTCTGCAATGTGGACACAGCCTATGTTATTGGTCAACTGCCCATACAGAGGCCAGCTAGAGGCTTGATTATCCTCCTGTTCTTTCAGTTTGCTTGGGACTTAAAAATGTATTTTTCCTGTAATGCAAATTGCCTTTCAGCTTACAAAATTTTGCTGTTGTTTCTATTTCCCCAATACATGTATAAGCCAGCATGGTTTACTGATTTGAGCATTGGACCAAGAATCTGGAGGCTAGGGTTTGAATCCCTGCTCAACCATGGAAACCCACTGAGTGACTGTGGGTAAGTCTCATTTTCTCAGCCTCAGAGGAAGACAAAGGCAACCGCCCTCTGAACAAATCTCATCAAGAAAACACCATGATAGGATCACCCCAGGGTCGCCTTAAGTTAAAAACATCTTGAACGCACCCAACAACGACAACAACAACACATACGTTGGGCCCTTGTTATCCACTGGGGTTTGGTTCCAGGACCCTCCATGTATATCAACATCCATGGATAAGGAGGGGCAACTGTATATTTTGTAATGTTCATTTAAGGATCATGCCATATCTTCACATAGTCATAAGAGAAGTCATGCTGGATCAGACCAAAGGCTAGTCTAAATCTAACACTGTGTTTCCATGGTGGCTGATCAGTTACCTTTAGACAGATCACAAACAAATTATGAATGTAACTCCATCCTCTGTCCCATGCCTTCAGAAATTAATACATAGAGACATAAAACCTCTGATACTAAAGGTAACATAGAGCTATTTTGAGTTGTAATTACAGATGGGCACATCATCCATGTATTCACCCAGTTCCTTTTCAAACTAAAAGAAAAAAAGCTGGTAGCATGAACTTTTGTAGACTTGAGTCTACTTGCTCAGATGCTTCTTTCTTTCAGTTAGTCTCAAAGCTGTTACGACATCCCTTTGCATACTGATTTTCCAGACTAAAATGGCTATATCTTTGAATTTCTTTGGTGAGAAAAAGGAATTCTCCCTTTTCAAAAGTCATCAAAGGTGTCAGCCATTATTGCACTTTATTGCAGTGAGTTCCACTGTTTAACTATGTGCTCTTTGTAGTACTATTTCCATTTATCTGTCCTGAACAATCCATTGAGCTTCACTGGGTGGCCATGAGTTCTAGTAGAATCTGTATATAGTATTGATGTGGTACCATTAGTCAAACTATGGAACTTGCTGCCACAAGATGTAGTGATGGCCAGCTTTGAAAAGAGATTTTGTAGAGGATAAGGCTAATAGACCTGATGGGAAGAATATACTGCTTCTAAGGTCTCCCAAGGTATTATGCCTCTATATATGAGTTGCTAAGGAACACAATTGGAAAAACTATATTGCCACCATGTCCTGCTTCTGGGCTTCCCAGGGGCATCAGGTTGACCATTATATGAACGCAATGCTCGATGAGATAGACCTTCTTATGTTTTTATGGGAAAATGGGAGGAAGGATGGGGTGATATGGCATGAAGTGTTCTGGAAAAGGACATGACTGGATAACTAGAACCTTGAGAATGAGAATTGCTCACTGTAACACTTTGTTGGAATTCTCACTCGGTCAATTTTAAAAAAAAACAAACCCAAAATAATTGTCTGGCACATTAATTTTACAATGTATGTGGTATACAATTGTTTTTGCACATGCCTAATTGTATAGTCCAGGGTTGTATCAGAGGAGTAGCCTCCAGCATTTTGTTCAAGAGCTCTAGATGTTCATATATTTTGTTTGTGATACCAAAACTTTATGGCCAATATCCCTACAAGTACATAATCCAGCATCATGTAGCCTAGGGTTCTGAATTACTGACACATACTGAAGAAACTGGCAGGGGGGACTTCTCTTTGTCCTTTCAGTGGCATCTTATTTATTCCCACAGGCTGTCAACTAATATAACCTCTATGCCCTTTCTCCAAGAAAACTTTGGTGCTAAATCCTCATAGAAGAGGATGCAGTACAACAGTAAATAACAATGGCAAGGCATTGTTGTATTTATATTGAATCCTCTCCTATGAAAGGACTCAGTACAAGCAGAACAATGCCTTAACATATAACATTTACTGTTAGAATCATAGATTTTCACTGAGTATTGTAAGTAATCTGGTACTGTGAGCTGCGTTAAAAAAAATAAGAATGCCCAATTTTCTGTAATTCCTCCAAATTATTTCTTCTGAAATCTTAGAAAATTTGCTTTTTTAGACTACAGCTACATGCTGGCTAGAGAGATGGTTCATAGAATTATAGAATCTTAGCTGCAGTACAGATGGCCCAAAAGGGCCATCCCCACGCCATGATTAGGGCTGGGGAGCATGCAACAACTGCACCCTTCCCAGTCCTAACATCTTGGGGCATCTTGACAGCATGCCATCCATACGGGCACATTGCCATGATGTCATGGTGTGTGCCTGCCATCATAGCACCACAGGAGGGCGCCTAGGGCGACCTTTCTGCAGCACTGACAGGAGCTCCAAAATGGAGCTCCTTTTCAAAAAGCGCCTTGTTCATTGCTGCAGGAGCAAAGTGAGGAAGAAAGGGGCCAGGAGGCCCCTTTCTCCCTTGCCTCTGCCGGTTGGGCTGTCCTTGGGGCTTCATGCCCCAAGGACAGCCTTTTCCAGGCTGCAAAGAAAGGGCGTTTTGCCCCTTGTTCATGGCCTGGAATAGCGGCAGACTGGGGCCTCTGGGGCAGCCGGTGAGGCTGCCCTGGCCCCAAGCCGCCATTTTTACAGGCCACCTACAGACCGCCCCTCTTTGCCCAATTTGGAAGGGAGCACAAGGGCTGTCCAGTCCAACCCTCTATCATGTAGGAATAAACAGGAAAGCATTCCTGAATGATGCCTATTTTGCTGTTGTTGTGTGCCTTCAAGGCATTTCAGATTTATGGCAACCCTATCACGAGGTTTTCTTGGCAAAGTTTGTTTAGAGGAGGTTTCCCTTTGCCTTCCTCTGAGGCTGAGGGAGTGTGGCTTGTCCAAGGTCCCCCAGGGGGTTTCATGGCTGAGCTGGGATTCAAACCTTGGTCTCAAGAATCATAGTCCAACACTCAAACCACTACTCCACTCTATCCAACTTCTTTTTAAAGACCTCAGAAGATGGAAAGTTCACCAGTCTGGACAGTTGGTCCAGACATTTCACGTCCAAAAAGGTAACCTTCCTAAGTTCTATTACTTATAAGTTTGCATTTGAAGATCCAGTTTATGTGACACTCTACATCTCAGGATATCAAGACCTTTATTAACCTTGAACTATGGGGCCAGTCTTTTTGTTTTTGTTTTTTTTTTCAGATAAAAATGGGGCAGCGGGAAATGGCATTATATAAGTTAATTAGTTACTCGAATTGCACAGATCTAAAATTGTAATCTGGCAGTCACTCATGAAGGAACAAGATGACACAACTGGCTAAAACTAAGACTCATTCAACTGGATGCCAGGAGAGGACTTTATTTAGAGATACTGAGGAAAGGATTTATTACTCTCCAACTGACAGATATGTAGCTGGCTTTGACCTGTCTAGGGCTTAGGTGAGTGACTTATTCATCATGATATGAAATGAAAAGATAGATGGAAGAGACTACAGCAAACAATGTCCTTGCAAGCAAGCCCAAGGAGTGCTTAGACCAAGCACCAAAGACCAACATTGACCAACAGTTACCATCTCATTGTTTCATTCCACTTACCAATGCTCCACATTCTAAGGGTACACATGGAAAGCACTACATTTTAAAGATTTGCAGTGTTAGTTTTGCTGTGTCTCTTTTTGCAATCAGAAACCAAGCTTTTTATTTATGTCCTTGGCTTGAATTTTGTATTTGTAGAACACTTGGTGGCCTTTGAGGTAACAGGTGACAGCAAAATAAATTGAGACATAGCATTGTATAACATAACATAGATTCTATTGATAAACATCAAATAGATTTTATTGATGGTCTGTCTGCTCACAGATACACAACACATATCAGACTGGCCTGCACTTTATCATATATCATATGATTCACATATCTGTATTCATGTATCTGACTCAAATAGTACAATTCTATGCATGACTACTCAGAATTCTGTTATGATCTGTTATGCTGTCTCCGTTAGCTCATACACAACTCCCTACTTTCTACATTTTAATTAGACTAGAATACTAATGTGACTGTCAGCATGATATAATGGTTTGAATGCTGGACTAGGACTCTGGGAAGGCATGGTTTGAGTCCCCATTCATCCATGTTAGCCCCCGGGGTGACCTTTGGCAAGTCACATACTCTCAGCCTTAAAGGAATAAAATGGCAAACCTCCTCTGAACAAATCTTGCCAAGAAAACTCTAGGATAGGATTGCCATAAGTTGAAGTTAGCTTGAAGATAGACAACAACAACACTAACTTTTAAATGGGTAAAATATTTTTTTTCTATTCATAATATGTCATAGCCTGGTGAGAGGTTGCAGGGGTACAGCACTTACTAAGGTTTGAGTCCCTTTGGAAGGAGTTTGCTGGATATTTACTGGAAATCTGTAATATTTGTGGGATTTTTTAAACATTGGGGTGAGCAACTGTGACTTTTCAGGTGTTTTTGGACTTCAGCCCCTGTAAACCTCCACCTTTGGTTATGCTTTGGGCTAGGCCTGATAGAGAGCCACAGATGTTCACTTCCAATTTATGCAAACAAAAATTGAGTATGCAGCATAGAGTTTATGCAAAGGCAGACTGACCATACTATCCAAGAACTGCAGATCCTAGATCTATAGGGAGCAAGATAGCCAGCTGAAAGGGGGAAACAGCTACTCAACTATTAATGGTTCTGCGGTATACAACATTTTAGGAGGTGTGGCCAGTCAGGCAAGTTACACCAGTTTAAATCTTCAGTTCAGCATAATGGTTAAAAGTGCAGGAGGCTAGCCAATATCATAGCCAGGGGTGATGGGAGTTACAGTTCAATAAAATCTGGATGGCCAAAGTTGCCAGCCTCACTACAATGGTAGTTGGCAGCCAGGTAATGAATTTGTTCTTTAAAGGAGCTATCCAAAGTACTGAACCTATTTTGGGCATCAAGCTCAGCACCTGTGATTTCTTCTTTAAAGTTCAGAATAAAACCCTGCAGAAACTCACCATCCCAATGATTTGGAAGCCACTACCTGACCCATAGTACAAGCAAGGCCATCCCTACTGTAATACAATGTGGGTGGCTGATTCTCCAGAGCATGGGAATAGCAGTGAATTGCTGGCATTTCTGGGCTAAATGGCCTGAGCTCTACCTCTGTGCAATGTTGGTGTCCTCAGATATGGTGGATGATGCTGTCCCATTGCCAGCTTTGATGTGAGATTCAGGTGGCACATAGGCTGGCTTCTACATGTGAAATAGGAAAAGGATGTCGTTTTTCATCTCAGGCTGCAAATGGCTTGAGCTTGCCGTGGGTAGAGGAGCTATGTTTTCTTTTACTTCTGGCCACACTTTTAGAGAGGCTGGCAGCTGGTTTCTCTTCAGATCATACACAGAGCCCATACTGAGTTCTCTGCAGCTGTGTCAGATTCAAACTGCCATTTCTCTTTACACATTTAGTTGAGGGAGAGAAGAGGAAAATGAGATATTGGCTGAGATCCTGCTTCAACTTGACTGAGCATAAAACCCTTCCTGGTGTAGATGAATGCCTTCCCCCTCTCCTGGGGGGCACCACCTACCTACTTACCTCCCTGCATACTTGGCACCCTACTCTCACGTCTGTGTGTCCAGATTCAGGATTGCAGTAAAATGCTGTCTGGCTAGCCCTAACCCTCCCCTGGTTGCTAGATGGACATGGAGAAGTCACCTAACCAGCAGAAAGATAGGTGGCATGGTCAGGTGGTTGTTGCAGATGGAGCTGTTGAATACCTCCATCTGCAACAACCAAATATTGGCATTCATGGACATGATTTGCAGTTCTATTTTTGCAGTCACCAACAGGATTCCAGCTATTATGTATTAGCTACCTTTATATGTATATATCTCCTTATATTCTCCCATATATGCTTGCTCCAGGACTGGAGAAGATATGCAAGAAAGGGTCTTCACTCAGTCCCATCACCTTAAGAAGTAGGTACGGTGCAGAGATGAGAGCCGACCTTCTCCATGGATGGTCCTACATTATGGAACTCCCTTCCAAAGGAAGTTAGGTCAGTTCTGTGTTCTACTTTCAGGCAAAGATCTTTCCATGAAGGCAAGCCTTTGTCAGCTGGCTACTTGTTTTTCAAATGAATGTGCTGGACTTGAAAAAAAATGCACCAGTGATTTATTTTAGTGTTGTGCCTTTAAATTGCTTTATTTAGTGTTTTAATGGTACAATTAAATTTCTATTTTAATACATAGGATTTATTGTGTTTTTTACTGGAACCTTTTAAAATTATTTTGGAAGCTGCCTTGCATCTCAGCCCTGGGATAAAGAAGAGTTGTAAATCAATTAAACAAAGTAAAAACCCAAAGTCATGGCTTGCCTCCCCCCACTTAATTTTTCTGCCTACCTTATGAGGTAAATCAGGTTAAGAAGTGAACAACTGACACAATTTCACCAGTAAATTTAGTGGCGCAGTGGAAATTAGAATCTGGACCTCCCAAGTTCCAGTCTAGCTGTCTAGTCACTACATCACAATAGTTTCATTGCTTTCAAGTATTTTCAAGCCATTTAGTCTGCAACTAAACTGCAAAATTAATGCAGTTTGACACATCTTTAACTGCCATGGCTCAATGCTATGGAATTCTGGGATTTGTAGTTTTGTGCGATAGTTAGCCTTCTCTGTTGTGAAGCTTTGGTGCCACACCAAAATACAAATCCCATGATTACATAGGATGGAGACATGACAGTTTAAAGCAGTGTCAAACTGCATTAATTTTGCAGTGTAGCAGCAGTCTTGGGCTGCATCCACACTGCAGAGATAATCCAGTTTGACACCACTTTAACTGCCATGGCTCAGTGCTATGGAATTCTGGGATTTGTAATTTGGTGTGGCACCAGAGCTCCCTGACAGAAAAGGCTAAATATCTCACAAAACTACAAATTCCAGAATTCTATAGCATTGAGCCAAATAGCTGTGTCAAACTGCATTAATTCTGCAGTTTAGTTGCAGCCTAAATGGCTTGACACTGTTTTAAACTGCCATGGTTGCATCCCATGTAATCCTGGGATTTGTATTTTTTTGTAGCACCAAAGTTCTCTGACAGAGAAGGATAAATATCTCACAAAACCACAATCCCCAGAATTCTACAGCAATGAGCCATGGCAGTGAAAGGGATATCAGACTGGATTATTTCTGCAGTGCAGATGCAGCCCACGCCTCCCCAAAAGAAGGAAGGTACTGGACAATATTGGTAGGATCATTAAAATTGTCTTCAGCTATAGAAACCAACCTCCACCACAATATGCCTGAAGGACAAATGGGAGACCTTGTCAGCTTGGAATTCATGCCTCTGGGCAAGTCAGTGTGTCCCCATTGCCTGGCAAGTTAAATGTCAGACAGAGAATAGAATAAATGAAATAAAAAATCACATGCTCTTTATTCCAGCTGTGTGGTTTCTTGTTTCTGTGTTTTGCTTGTTTCTTGCATACTGTAACATCCAAAAGGAAGAAGTGGCATATCTGAGGGGTGAAATGGATGAGCTCCCTGAATGAACATACCTTTTTGATGTGGAGAAAAGTGCAAGGATGCTTGCTAAGAAGGCTGCATGATGCTGGGGGAAGAAATGCTGCATTAACTGGGTGATCACATCTCATGTGGTCTGCCCGCTCTTAATCTATAGCATGTGTGAACAAAGTACAGCTCCCCAACATGATGAACTACAACCCTCATCATGTCTAACCAGATTAACTGGGAGATATCCTGGGAACTGTAGTCCAATAACATCTGGAGGACCATTCTTAACTCACCCTTGCCTGTACTATATCTCTCACATCTTATTGTCAGGTATGACTAATATGCTTTCCAACCAGTCTTTCTTTTCTCTGTTAGAGGTAGCAATCTTTGCCATGCCTATACTTAATAGCTGCTCATTTATATTTCACGAGAGATTAAGCATTGTATGCATTCATGTCATTTACTATTCATTGGTTTTAGCCTTACCTTCTTTCTTCCTGCACCATATATTATGCAGTGTTTGTTTGTGCTCCATTTTGTAAGCTGCAGATCTCCCAATTTCCTCTATGTTTAAAGAGCACATGTAACAGAGCCTCTCTAAATGAGGTTAGGCAACATTTAATATTTGTTATTAAACTTATTTCATATGGTTTTGTAAAGAAGACCATGCCTTATTTCTCTGCTGGATCCTTTGGGTGTGGTGTGGTCATACTGGATTGGTTGTTGCTCACTTTCTGCTTATTACTCTGCTTGGGAGATACTACATACTATATTTCTCACATTTCCATGCACTCCCAGAGTGACACTATTTAAGCAGTAGCTTTTAAAATAATTTATCTATCTCTAGCTGGAGTTCCTATAATAAAGTTTCTTGTCTTTATCTCTAAATGGTCTTTGATGCTCAATGAGAGCACTGTATTTCCTCACATCTCTCAAAGTATCCTGTGACAAAGTGAAGCATATTTTGTCACAGGAAACAGGTCTTGGGTGTCCCAAAAGGGGAGCAAACTATTAGCCATTTTGTTATTATTATTGTGTGCCTTCAGCTCATTTCTGACTTAGGGTGATCCTAAGGTGAACCTATCACAGGAGTTTCTTGTCAGGATCTGTTCAGAAAAGTTTCTCTTTGTCTTTCTTTAAGACTGAGAAAGTGTGACTTGTCCAAGGTCACCCGATGGGTTTCCATGGCCAAGCAGGGATTTGAACCCTGTTTTCCAGAGTCATAGTCCAACACTCAAACTACTACACCACACTGGCTCTCCTTGGGCATTTGTTGTTGTTGTTGCTGTGTGCCTTCGAGTTATCTCTGACTTATGGTGACCCTAAGGTGAACCTATCACAAGAGTTTTCTTGTCAGATTTCTTCAGAAAGGGTTTGCAATTTCCTTCCTCTGGGGCTGAGAGTGTGTGATTTGCCCAAGGTCAGGTCCAGGTTTTCATGGCTGAGTGGGGATTCAAATGCTATTCTCCAGAGTCTAATGCTCAAACCACTAACTACATCATGCTAGCTCTTAGTCATTTACCTTACCATTATACATTTTGCCATCAGATATAAGGAAAGGTACTTGTGGGTTTTTTCTGCCTCACATGTCAAAATAGTTTGGCTGGCCTGGGATGCTATGCACCTTGACTTGGGCAAGTGTAGGGTACCATTTGCTGCAATGCCTCAGTAGCAAAACTTCTTGATGATGAGTTCTGATGAGTTCCAAATACAACTCACGTTTCCCACCATGAAGGGAAGACAGTCTGAGTCACTCCTGCATTCATTATTAAGATTTCTATGCAGTGCCTAAACCCAGCCACCTTGAAACCAAGTCTTCATTTGTAAAATGTAAATAGGAATGACCTCCCTTATGGTATTGTTGCATTAATTAATGAAAATAATTGTTCAATCCTGTACCCACTTATCTCAGAGTTAATTCCTGCTGTATTCAGTGAGACTTATTTCTAAGGGTCCAACTGGATGTGATTTTTTTTAAATACATTTACCAATCAAGCATGGAGGAGAGGTATTTTAACATCACAATGAGGATATAGAGGAGAGGAACTAATCCCATCCGCTTCCTCACCTTATCTCACTATACTCAGCTGTTTTAAGCCTGGTGTCCCTAGCCCAGATCCAATGTCAAAGCTAAACATTTTTGCTGTTGAATTCCCTTTTTCTCCCCCTTTCAGCTTTAGCTATAACTCACAATTCACAATGATTAAAGCCAACCAATTAGTCTTAAACCATGGTATGGAGCAGGTTTGCACACTCTGGAATGGAAAGTTGCTGTAACTGTGTTGCATACAACTAATGGGGGAAATAACCATTCTGACAAAATAAACAAACATGGAATGTTTCCTTGGCTATGGATAATGGGGGCTGTAGTCAGACACTTATGGTGCACATGGGATTGTTGAAAACTAAATTAGTCAGACATCAATTTTACCAAGGATGAAAGAGATGGCCTGGAAACACTCCCATTCCTTTTCTCTGGATCGTAAAGAAGACACAGTGTTCTGCTTCATTTTTAAAACATTTATTCTCTCTTCTCCCTTAAAAGCCCTGCTGAGGATGGCAGAGTGGTTTCTAATGAGATCACAAGATAGCATATTGAAAATTATTTGTGTCTTGTACTTCATTGCTGAGCCCATTTTACAAGCCAGATGGAGCCCCAGTACATAAATATGTTTACATTGTCCCAAGTGATCCATCAGCAGCTGGAAGAGCCTGGGCTATAGCAGGATGGGCATCATATTGGAGACCAAAATAAATCTACCTGCCAGGGACAAGATCTCATGCACTGCAGAGCGAGGCCTTGTTAGCGATTCTGGCTCATACATTTTTCATGCCTTCCATCTAATTTCTTGGCTTTTTGTTTTGCCTCTCTTTTTCCCCAAAACTCATTTGCCTGCATTATCCCTTTGTTGTGATGCTTGCAAATGATGATCCCTAAACCCTTCAGCCTCTTTTCTCTGTTTCCCTTCCTCTTTCTCCGTTCTCTCTCACAGCACAGTGTATGAAACTCCAAACCCATGGTCGTTGACCTATAGTTCTCCACAAGACAGCTGTGTTCTATTTCTCTTCTCTTTCTTTGCTATTAACTTTTTATTGGCTTAACAATACAAGTATTTGTGTATTTTAAAAGATGAGAGGCCAGCATCTGGAGCCAACAATAACAGATTGAGTGTATTGCACGTCATAGCTTAAATGTTAGTCTAACACAAGTTTTGTGTGTGTGTATGTGTGTGTGTGTGTGTGTTTCTCATTACTTCCCCCACCCCACCCCATCAGCAATATGAACAAGAAACTAGAAGGAGCAAAAATGACCAATTCCATTTGTATGGCATTCCTCAGTAGTGGGCATCTAACCTTTATTTTAAGATCCTACAATGAAAAAGATGTCACCACCTTCTGTGGTAGTCTATTTCACTGCTGAATACTTGTTACAATCAGAAAGTTTTCCTTTATATTTATTTAGAACCTCATTTCTTGTAAATTGAATCAATTGGATCACATCCTATTCTCTGAAGCAGCAGAAAGCAAACTTGCTCTGTCTTCTATGCAATAACCTTTCAATTATTTAAAGATGGGTATTTCCTCACCTCTCAGTCTTCTCCAAGCTAAACGTATCCAACTGTCTCAACTGTTCCTCATAGGTCTTGGTTCCTCTCCTGCATCATCTTGCTTGTTCTCCTGTGGTCATGCTCCAGATTGTCAAAATCCTTCTTTAATTTTGATGCCTAAACTGGAATAAGTACTCCAAATGAGACCTCACCAAAGCAGAAAAGGCTGGCATTGCTCCTTCCCTGGTCAATGTAGCCCGGGACACAATTATGTCAAATTGCATTGGCCTTTTGTTCTGGAAGTTCTTTGTCTCTTGTATCTTTCTAGATTCATATCTATATAGACAGATTTTATTTATTTATTTATTTATTTATTAGTTTATATTCCACTCTTTTCCCAGAGCTGGGACTCAGAGTGACTTCACAATATTAAAAGAACAATACAATTAAAACATAGAAAATAGGTGCATTAAAAAGGAATTAAATTATTACAATGTTAAAACAGATAACTGTTAAAAGAATAGATAGCTATTACAAGAATAAGGTGACAGATATAAGCAGCAGCAATTTCTATAATCACAGAGGCTACAACAATCACAAATATAGTGATCAACACTCCACACATTGTGTTGGTTTTCATAGCTTTCAGGGATGCCATGGCTGTATATGGCTGTATATGTGAATGAAGCATAGATTCCATAAACCAACCTAGAATCAACCAATTTTTCCAGTACAACTTTCAGACATGGTGCAGTTCTGGATTACTATAGTTGCCTCCAGCTGCTGTAAATGAAAAGCAAGTTGGCTCACTTAGAAATTTAGCATCGGAAGAGAGTGGCCTTCTTGCATTTTATCAAGATGATTGCTTCTGAAGTGCAAATAAATGAAGACTACTTTGGAAGACAGCAGATTCCCCTTCACTGGAGGCTTTGGAACAAAGGTTAGATGGCCACCCCCCCAGCAATGGATTCCTGCACTGGTAGATGATTAGACTGTGTGGCCCTTGGAGTCCCTTCCCATTTTATGATTCTTTGTAGACATCAAAATTGATGGTGAAGGAAAATAAGGCTGAGCAGTGAGAGTTTGATATTTCAGCACCAGCTCTACCTTTGAAAGTCCACAGAAATTCTTTATTCACCCTAAAGTCAGGTACTTAGCTAATGTTTTGTTTCTTGGGAGAAAATAGATTTTTGTGCATGTGCCTTCAAGTCAACTGTTAGCTTATGGAAACCCCATAAATTTCACGTGGTTTTTTAAAGGCAAGGAATACTCAGATGTGGTTTTGCAAGTTCCTTCCTCTGGAATATAATCTACAGCACCTGCTATTCATTGGCAGTCTTCCATACACATATTAACCAGGGTTGACCCTGATTAGCTTCCAAGATAAGACAGGATCTGGTGCCTTTTGAAATTCATGGGGTCACCATAAGTTGATAGGCCATTTGAAGGGATATGCACATTGTGGAGACAACAGGCAATGGGATCAAAAGGCTTGTCAAGGTTTAGTGTGCCCTGAGGGGTGAAGAGCCTATGAGGCTAGGTTAGGTTGCTGTGAGGGGCAGTTACAAAGGGTTTTAGGTACCCAAAAAAGAGATGAAGAGTGTCCTTAATTATATTGTTGTAGTGTCCTGCAGGAGACATAGTATTTAGTGACTAGTGGAGTCACAGGTAACCAGAAGGGTTATAAGATATAAAAGTTTAATAAAGGTTCTGTGGGAACTTAGGTTCAAAACACACTGCAGAAATAATCCAGTTTGAGACTGCTTTAACTTCTCTGGCTCAGTACTAGGGAATCCTGGGAACTGTAGTTTATGGTGGCACCAGAGCTCTCTGACAGCGAAGGCCAAATGCCTCACAAACACTACAGTTCCCAAAATTCCCTAGCACTGAGCCAGGGCAATTAAAGCGGTCTCAAACTGGATTATTTCTGCAGGGTGTTTGGGACCTCTGTCTGTAAGAGAACACATATGTAAAGCTATAAAGAAACAAACACAAAGACAAGATAAAGAAGCTGTTAGATTGTGTAACTAGTAGAGTATTTATACACTGTATCCATTGTGAACACCGTCCACTAAAAGAGATACTATATTCAGCCTGACTTATCAATAAATTTATTACTTTGTTTCAACAAACAGCTGTCTGAAGTGATTTCAGAAACGCATTAAAAATGCTACCAACATTGAGCATAGTATTTTAGGTTTGGTACACATTAGATAGTAGGTGTGTAGCTATCAAAGAATAGTTGGTGTCAAGCTGGGGAAAATTTGAAATCCTGAGTGCTGGCATCTAAAGAGTGTTATTGTTCAGGAAACAAGAGAGTCCCAAGTTTGAGGCTCGCAATAAAGAATTGGTGGGATGGTGGCAGCAGTGGGATCAAAAAGTCCCATTGGGCCGCCATCCAAGAAAATAGTTGGGCGGGTAAGTCTCATTTGTGACAAATTGATGGCAGCAGTGGCACACAGAGGGAAAAAGTAAAAGGTTTTAAGAAATTTTGACAGTGCCATATTGTCTGTCACCTTGATACACATACAAACATTTCTTATTAAAAGCAAATTTCTCTGTTCTGAATGTACAGTATTACAGTTCCCTCAGCAAAGTCAGAGATGCTGTCCTGCATGCCTTAGAAGCAAAACAGGAACACTAACAAGCTAGAGGGAAGATCCTACATAACTGGGGAAACAGTGAAGTATGCAGGAATGCCTTTATCTTAAAATTAAGAGAAACACATAGAATCAGTTACAGATGATCCCATAAACCTTCACCTCCTAGAAGGAATGGCTCCTCTGCTCAAGGTACCAGCCAGATCCCGCTATAGTATTCTTTTCTATTCTCCTCCTACTTCATTCCAGTTTTCCTATCCCATCCACAGACTTCAATAAAAAGGAGTGGTACTGCATCCAAAGAAGTGGGCTTATATTCATGAAAGCTCATGCAGGAGATAAAACAGTCTTAAAGGTACTGCCACATTTCTTTATCCCCCTCCTTTTTTCTTCCTCCTTTTTATGCTGCAAGAGACTAACATATCTACTTCTTTGAAAACCCAACACCAGGTGGCTACTGAATATGCTATGTGCCCACAGAGCTTTTTCAGTGGTGGCTTGAGGCTCTCATATTATAGTTTTTTGTGGGTGTTTCAGGCTATGTGGCCATATTCTAGAAGAATTTGTTCCTGACGTTTCGCCAGCATCTGTGGCTGACATCTTCAGAGAAACTTCTAAAGATGCCAGCCACAGATGCTGGTGAAACATCAGGAACAAAGTCTTCTACATGGCCATATAGCCTGAAAAACCCACAAAATACTATACACTGTACTATAGATGCCAGCCATGAAAGCCTTCGACTTCACATTAGCTCCCATATTCGACTTCACATTAGCTCCCATATTCCGGGATTCAGTTGAACTTTAAAGATGCTAGCCAAGGAGGACAAGGTTCAGCACTTTAGATAACCCTTTCAAAATCTGGACTACTTCTTAGAGTTAGCACCCTTCACATGCCTGCACTTATGTATTATAGTGACTTCCTGCTTGCATTGTGGTGACTTCCTTTTTGTTTGTTTTGCCATGTCCTTGTTCTTCTTGCATTCTTCCAACTTACAGGTATTTCTTCTTCTCCTCTCTTATCCATTAAACCATTATTTGATAATGCACAATCAATTTGTAAGTAATGTTATTTTTTTTCTGCTTTACAAAGAAGGCTAAGCTTGTTTCCTTTTTTGCTAGACCTTGTGTCTATATGAGTGGCTGTGGGACTGGTTGTTGCTCAGCTTCTGCTTTGGCAATTTCATTATTCTGGAAGAGATATCCACTGTTATCTTTCACATTTCCCAGCACTACTGAGTGGATTTACTCCTCCACTGACATGGAATTTACTAGCCATAAGTTGTGGGGGGAGAAGGAGTATTCCCCTCTTCCACACACACACACACACACACGTGTGTGTGTGCATGTGCACGCACACACACACACACACAAGCCTCAGGATTCTTTGAGACATATCCATGCCAATTCTTCTTTTTTGCTTCTTTGTGGCCTTCTTTTGGCTCCTGTCCTATTGGCAATCATTCATTGCTTCGTTTTGTCATTAGAAAGACTGCAGTACATCAGAAGACTTGGCATGCATGCCACACAGCCTCATTCCACCTTTGGCCCACGTATGTTTTCTCTGCTCTGAACTTGTTCAGGAGCAATACTTAGCACTGCCAATCAAAAGGCATGGTGCAACTGTTCCATCTGTTCTTCTTGATAGATTTTTATGAGGAAAAAGACAGACGCCCCATAGGAAAACAAAAGAAGGTTACAAGTGGAGGATTATGTTGTCTGGACACTCTGTAAAAGTGTATAATTGAGACAGGATGATGGGACAATAAAAGCCCTTTCCCAAAGTACTTTTGGTCCAGACAAACCTTTAAATACATGGCTTTTCAGCTGCTGTCCTCCAGAAGAAACTGGTGGCTCCCATATCAGTGGAACAATACATCCACTTTGGATTTTAGTGTGAACTTGGGAAAAGCTATCCAAGGTACCGAGCTAGCCATGAACAAATCTTGCCAAGATAACGCAATGATAGGTTCACCATAGGTTCACCATAAGTTGGAAACAACTTGAAGGCACATAACAATAACAATATAAAACAACTTTTAAAAAATTGCTTTGGGTCTAAGATTTGCCATACATACAGAGCACCCAAAGAAATCAAGCTGCAGGTCTACTGACCTAAGTTCCACTGCATTCAGTGAGCCCACTCACAGTCAAAATAAGTTTGGATCTAGCCCATTATTTTCCTGCAGTAAGGAGGTGAGATTCTCAGGGTTGTTCCAAAGCCATCTGCTTGTTGTTGTTGGTGGTGGTGGTAGTGGTGGTGGTAGTGGTTATCACACACTTTATCCAGGAAGCATAAGGCAATATGCATGGTTTGTCCACACACATACAACCTTTAACCAAGAACCCTTTCAGATAAACTGAGAGACCATGACCATGATATTTCAGGTAAACTGAGAGATCCAGTGAATTTCACAGCTGAAGGGAGATTTAAACCGATTTGTCCATCATAACAACATTCCAGTATATATTTGTGTGTGTGGTGTGTGTGTGTGTGTGTGCTCAAGCCGCTACACCACACTATATGGAGACTGATTAAACTGACAGCTGACTCTTACTTGAATCCAGATGACTGGACTGTGTCTGGACCACAGCTGAGATCAAGAGGATATCTTAAGGCAGTGGTCCCCAAACTGTGCCCTTTATGAGATTTTGGACTTCAGCTCCCAGAACCCTCAGCCATGTTGGCCAGTAGCCTGGGGTTCTTGGAGCTGAAGTCCAAAATCCCTTAATGGGCACAATTTGGGGACCAATATCTTAGGGGATACAGAGAAGACCACTTGGTATACACATTCTGTCCTACAACATTTTGTTGGCATTCCATGTCCCCAGCATCTGCCACTTGCAGTAGGTATTTCTCTTTGGTATGGTTGGCTCTGCTCTGCTTGAATTCAGTTGTGCCAATGTTTATTCTACCATATACTGAAATTAGGGGATTAGTATACAGGCAAGCAGGTAGACTCATGAATGTTAGCCCCCACCAAGTCTAAAAATGGAGTCTTGTGTTATTATGGTGGTTGTAGGCAAGGGCTGGTTAACATGCTTGAAACTGTGGAGCCATTCCAAAATAGGGTTCCCCTTTGTGCCCAACTTCTAGAGCATCAGCATAGAAATTAAATGAAGAGGGAGAAAGTAGTACTTTCCCCCTCCAACACTGGCCTCCCTGCAAGGGGCTTGCACCAATTGAACCTTTTGATAATTGGACCATGGAGCTGAAGAGATGGTGCTCCTTCCTGCACTACATTAGTGTGTAATGTAAAAGTGGGTGGGAACTGCATAGTTCTTTAGATGTTATAGTTTTTTGTGGAGTTTTCAGGCTATGTGACCATGTTCTGGAAGAGTTTATTCCTGATGTTTTGCCAGCATCTGTGGCTGGCATCTTCAGAGAATGCTGGCATGGAAGTGAGTGAAGTAAATATATATAGTGTGAGTCTTGGTTGAGAGGAAGTGATTTACATGTTAACCTCTGTGTCAGTCTGTTGTTGAATGGCAAGGCCTCAAGGTGTCTATTTGATTAATGATCCATTGTCTACTGGGAAATCCCCCTGATCCTGGGAGGTTTTCATTTGCATGAGCTGGGTCTTGATTTTGGTGCTTTTCAGGACTGGTAGCCAAACTTTGTTTTCTTCTTTCCTGTTGAAGTTGTCCAGGTGTTTGTGGATTTCAATGGCTTCCCTGTGCATTCTGACCTGATGGTTGTTGGCACAGTCCACAATTTCACTGTTTTCAAATTGCATTTTATGCCCAGGATGGTTTATGACGTGTTCTGCTACTGCTGATTTTTCTGGATGACCTAGTCTGCAGTATCTCTCATGTTACTTGATTCATGTTTAGATGCTTCATTTGGTGATCGCTATGCAGACTTGTCCACAGCTGAACAATCTATGGTAAACTCCTGAGTCTGTGAGAGGGTCTCTCCTGTTCTTTGCTGAGCACAGCATTTGCTGGATATTCTTGGGTCAGTTTGTAGATTGTTTGGAGGTTGTTGGGTAGTGACTATCATCAGCCCTAGCCAACATAGTCATGCCAAGAAATGCTGGCAATTTCAGTCCAACAACATCTGCATGATTCTCACCTCTGATTTAGAAAGAGAAATAATCCTTGCATGGGGAAGAATCAGAGCATAGTCATCTCCTCCCATGTGGTGTATGGCTCCCTCACATTAGCCCACTGGAAGAAGTAACACTTCTCTGACTCACAGTTGTGTAGTAGAGCTAGGACTTGCAGGATTGGGTCACAAGGGATTTTTTATTTATAATTGATTTTTTACTTATGGCAACCCTAACATAAACCTATTATGGGGTTTTCTTGGCAAAAGTTGTTCAGAATGGTTTTGACATTACCTTCCTCTATGGCTGAACTTCCCTGAGGTCAGACAGTGGGTTTCCATGGCTGACCAGGGATTCAAACCCTAAGAAGTCTGGCCTTAAAACTCCCATCTTAGTTCAACAGTCAAATTACTAAACTAGGCTGGCTATACTTTTTGATTAGCAGCAGGAAATGTTACATCATCCCTCAGGTTTTCATCTCCCCTCTGAGTTCACTATTATGGTTCTTAGAGGATGCAGGGGGCTGGAAGGGAATTCTCTCAGAAACAGTTTATTGCTGTAAATTACCCCTACTGTAATACAAATTGGGGTGGTTCTGAATGGGCAATTAACTTTATAGCAAGCAGAGTCAGAAGGGTACACTATTAGCTTTACAAAGGACTTCCTCCCTATAGAGATGAAAACTGCTAGGACTAATTAGTTGACATGGATCAGCACAATTGCCATTGCCAGGACTTTTGGAGTGTTCTAAGAGGATATGGAGGTTGTTGTGGTGAGAGCTGGCACTTCAAAATCTATTGGTATACAGATTGCACACTCCCACATCATTGGAGTAACACAAGAACCAACTCTTAAGAGTCCATGTTCAGGTCCTTAGGAAAGCACGTGCAAAGAGAAGCCCAAATTGCTCAGCATGATGTGTTTCTTTCCTAGAGCTGCACAACTCCCCCTGAACGTTGACCTAATAAATTTTCAAGAGGGCTTCAAAGAAGATAAAATGGTTTGAGGAAGCATTTCCATGTCACATCAGCTCAATAGGTACAGTTGCCCTTAGAGAAAAGGATCCTGTTCTTCTTTGGCACCGGTGATGCAGCCTTAATAAAGCAGGTTTTCCACATCTATTGTTCTCCAGATACCCTTTCATACTTCACATTTGTAATGCTATGATTTCACTTTAACATCCATGGTTGCATCCTATGGAACCCTGGAGTTTGTAGTTTGTTAAGGCACTAGACTATTGTGTTCCCAAACTTTATTCCCCCAGATGTTTTGGATTTCAGGTCCCAGAATCCCTGACTATTGTCTACACTAGTCTTTGTAGGAGGAAGTCTTATTATTATGTATATCCTGCCCTTTCCCCAAAACTGTTGCTATGGCAATGAATATGGAATCATAGCACTATAATTGTGTAAAGTGAATGGGCCCCTGATGTGGAAAGCTTGGAAAAGTTACCCTTTGGGAGTGCACCTCCCAGAATCCCTCAAGCAGCATGAGCACTGACAGGGAGATTCTGGGAGTTATAGCCCAAAATGTTCTTGTCCTTTGCTTGTGTGTCAGGTTAAAACTCCCATTATGGCTATGCTGACCAGGAATTAAGGGGGAATATTGTCCAAGATATTGGGATGGTTCCAGGTTGGGAGAGTCTTTGAAAGAGGGATACAGAAGACAAAATAAGATTAGGGAAGAAATGCCTCTGAAGGTTTTGAGTGAGGTTCAGTCATTGTAAGATAGATTGTCTTGCATTGTGAGATCAAAATACAACCTTTATTGATAACGACTTGAATAATTTTCTCACAAGGTGAAAATCCCTGGGAATGAAATTCCAAGATATTCTCAATCTAATCTAGTTCTTGGTCAGACTTGATCAAACAGCAGAAATGAAGACCTAAAAGAGCAGTTAAATGTTGCAGGAGGAGATTATCAGCCTTAAAAAAGAATTCACAGCTCTTCAGCAAAGCAGAATGTCCTTATTAGGTCTACCAGTTGGTTTGCTTCTCTCTAGCAAGAAAACAATGAAGTGAAAATATATCCCATTTTGAAAGGTTTATGCATTTTTAAGGTAAAAATGAAACCAAAGACAATAGCCTCTTGCTTCAGTGTTTCCTTACATTTGGGTGTAGGGAAGAGAATATACAGCCCTGCAGAGTATAAGCCCCGTATTTTGTGGGATAAACAGGGTAAGAGAAATGTCACAACATAATAGTCTCAAAAACCATAAAAACTTCTGTATTAAAGTATTCCTTGTGTGCTTTCATTAGATGCCACTCTGTTGGCAAATTTCCTTCGCCAGCTTTGGCACTGGCTTCAAGACAGGAATAGGGTGATTATCAAAAGAAAGAAATCTAGAATTTACGATCTCCTTCAAGATGAGAGAGAGAGAGAGTTACCAAGCAACTTTGGTAGTAAACAACATAACAAGATTTGTAGGTTTCTGTCCTGATAGTTTGGGATATCACCATCATCATCATCATCATCATCATCATCATCATCATTATTTCCACAATCTACCAAGCATTATTGATTGAAATTTCGGGACATCAATGCTTTGGATTCTATCTAAGAATCTAAGAATTAGTCTTGTGGGCTAATGTAGTATATTCCAAGTAGTAGGGTCCCTTTTGGTAACTGCGTTGTTGTAATCTTATCTATGGTGATTTTATTAAGATGTTTTGGAAGTTTATTTGGAATTGCTCTCAGAAGTACTGAATCTCAATTTGTATGTGTCAATATTTCATAATTCTCTCCCCTCCCCCCAAATGTATATGTGTGTGTGTTGTGTGTCTTCACGTTATTTCCACTTATGGCAATCCTAAGGTGAGCCTATCACAGGGTTTTCTCGGCAAGTTTCTTCAAAGAGGGTTTGCCATTGCCATCCTCTAGGGCTGAGAGAGTGTGACATGGCCAAGCAGCGATTTGATCCAATCCAATACTCAAATCCCTACATCATGCTGAATCCAGAATCAATCTTCTGGGCTAATGTGGCATACTCCAAGTAGTAGGTTCCTTTGGGTATCTGTGCTGTTGTGATCCTTTTGTTCAGATGTTTTGGAAGTATCTTTATAATTACTCCCAGAGACACTGAATCTCAATTTGTTTGTTGTTGTTCTTAACTGCCTTGGAGTCAATCTTCACTTATGGCAACCCTGTGAATCAGACATCTCCTAGTCCCTCTACCTCTCTGCTCAGGCCCTGTAGGATCAGGACCATGGTCTCCTTGACTAAGTCTATCCATCTGTCATGAGGTCTTTCTCTCCTTCTGCTTCCCTCCAACTTTCCCTAACATCAATGGGGCTTTCTAGATTGGCAGGAAAGTGTGACATGAAATTGCCTTTTCCTTAATGCTTAGCAGCTGCACCACAACCTTTAGATGGAGCTGCGCTGTTCTGCAGTTTTTAAAAAAGAAGCTGGGAAAACCAGCACCTTTTTAAAGGTGCTTCTTCTCCCCTAAAACACACACACAAAAGCGTTTTCATGGCACACTTTCCCTTTTTCTCATCTAAAGACTAGAGTTTCATGTAGCCATGAACACACTTCTTTTTGCCAATCTAGAAAGCCCCAATAATGAATGAATTATGATGATGTGGCCAAAGTACGACAGCCTCAATTTAGTTATCTTAGCTTCCAGGGAGAGTTCAGGCTTGATCTGTTCTAGGCCCCATTTATCTGTCTTTTTACCTGTCCATGGTATCATCAGCACTCTTCTCCAGCACCACATCTCAAATGAATTAATTTTCTTCCTATCTGCTTTCTTCAGGGTCCAGATCCCACAAGCCTTACATGGTAATAGGGAACACAGTGCCTTGAATGGTTCTAACTTTAATGTTCAGCTGCATATCTTTGTGCTTTAGGATTTTGCCTAGTTCTTTCATAGCTTTCATTGTGCCGTCACATGATGTGGCCAAAGTACAACAGCCACAATTTAGTCATCTTGGCATCCAGGGAGAGTTTAGGGTTGATTGTTCTAGGGTCTCCAATTTGAGGTGCCACTATTTCACAGTCACCCCTCTCTTTCTTTTCAGTCCAGCTCTCCCCAGAAATTGCCACATCTGTAATCCCAAATTAAAGTTGTGGCTGTTGTTGCCTTGCTTTTTAAGATCCTTTCCTTGCAAGAAGAGGCTGGAGGAGTGGATGCACAACCCAACTCCTAAGGATAGATGTCGCTTCAGAGCCCCCAGATGAGGTCTCTGGATTGCAAGTTGCCAAGACACACAAGTGCCCAGGTTTGAGGGGGAAAGAAGTGTGTGTGTGTCAGCCAGGTCTGTTGTGGAGTGAACTGAAACTCGTGGAGAGAGAAGGAGAGAGAGATAGAAGAGAGCCTTCATCCAAATTAAGAAGAGGACAAGAAGCCACCATTGCATATCCTTGAGCTGCAAACTTTTGAGCCATGTCTGTCTTGTGATTCAGACTTGCTCCGCAGAAGCAGCAAATTGCAATCGCCTTTTTTTCCTCTTTGCAACCCAAGGGAGGAAAAGCAAGCAAGGAAGGAAGGGATTGGGGAAGGAAACCTCAGCCTTTCAGCATCGGTTCACTTTGCAACCTGACTGTCACAGCTCCATCGGACTGCTTCAAGAGGACATTCAGCAGCAGGGCTTTCCCTTCCAAAAGGAGTGGAAAAAAAGGTAAGAGGAGGAGATGGAGTGCCATACCTGGGGTCGGATCAAGAGGAGGAGGAGGAGGAGGAGTGTGTGAGTGTGTTTCTTTTAAGGAAAGGGGATCCAGGGCTTGGTGCAAAGAGGGATCTTGCGGAACCCCTTGCGCTCGGCTGCATCCTCACTGCAGAAATAAATAATCCAGTTTGAGCCCGCTTGAACTGCCAAGGCTCAATGCTATGGAATTTGGGGAAGGGGAATTTGTTGGGGCACCATCTTAACAACAAAAAGGAGGTGGCCTTAGTAAAGAAGTTTAGCAAACCTTGCATATATTTACAACAGATCAGACAATAATGTGCCCCAACAAACTCCCCTGCCCCAAATTCCCTCGGAGTGTGGTGGAGTCTCCTTCCTTGGAGGTCTTTAAGCAGAGGCTGGATGGCCATCTGTCGGGGATGCTTTGATTGGGAGTTCCTGCATGGCAGGGGGTTGGACTGGATGGCCCTTGGGGTCTCTTCCAACTCTATGATTCTATGATTCCACAGCACTGAGCCGTGGCAGTTCGAGTGGGCTCGAACTGGATTATTTCTGCAGTGCGGATGCAGTGGCAGTCTGATCCGAGAGAGCCGACCTTGGCCGCAGGCAGGCGAGCTCCCTTCCAGGGGCTCTTCAGAGAATAGATCTGAGCCCCAAACCAGACACTGGTAAAGACCCCCCCCCCCCCCAAACTGGGACACAGGGAGGAAGAAACCTCTCCGTTTTTGCTCTTCCTCTTGGAGAGCCCTGAAAGAGATGGTTTTTCATCTTGTCTGTCTCCAGCTTTGTCTTACCTGGAACATCCTTTGGTTCCAGAAAGGTTCTCTCTGATGCCTTCCCTTCTGATGATGTAGTAGTATTTGGGGGGGGGGGTATTTAAATATGCACATTGAAAACAAAATCTAAAGAAGTGATTTTTTAAAAAAGATGTAGCCTATAGAAAAGCTTTGTTAGTTAATGGGGCAGCAAGCAACTGGCAAAGAAACCAGGTGAGGACCTGTTGGTCTCCTGGTGCTTTTGAGATGAGAGAGAGGTGGGTGTCCTGTCTATCTATCTATCTATCTATCCATCCATCTTTAATAGAGCCAAGAGCTCTAGATGTAGGGTGCAGAGAATGGGCATTTGAACCAGCTTCTAGCCAATTCGCCAATTCACTAAGTTAGCTATTTCAAAGACCTAGGAGTTTATCACACTAGGGCTAATTTTGGCATTAAAGAGAGATTAAGGAACATTTAAAGCATCCTGCAAATAAAGCAAAAAAGGCAAGTAATGATTATCACACACAATTGCAGAAATAAGGCGATATCAGAAATGCATTGTTGCTGAAATCCCAAAAGTAACAAAGATGTGCATTGATGCTTCTTTGTGACCACTTTATTGGCAGGTTTTGTGCAACATCGTGTGAAATCGTTTCGTATAATTACGCAGTTTTTCCAGTGTGATAAATTCCATAGCCATGTTAGTCTGTAGAATTAGTATTGAGAGAGATCTTGTAGCACCTTTGAGACTCACTGAAAGAAAGAAGTTGGACGCGTAAGCTTTCGTAAACTTAAGTTCCTCAGATGCATTTGGTGAAATGTGCCATTAGCGTGTGAGAATGTCAATTCGGATTCAAAATCCTTTGGGCATGGATATGAAGTGGCAAGTCCAGTTTTAACTGTTAAACAAAGGCAGTGGAAACTATAGCCTGACAGTGAGGAGGATGTATAAGTGTGGGAAACAGAGAGAGTGATGTGATGAACAAGTCAAAGGTGTTATTTGTTCATCATTCCTTTGGCCTCAGTTTTCCACCAAGCAAATAATCATGACCAAAATATGCCTGTTATTATTGTTGTTGTTGTTGTTATTATTATTTTATATCTCATTTTTCCCAAGAAACTGGGACACATAGCTACTTACAAATTAAAAGAACAATATAACTAAAAGCATCTAAGTGAGCAAGTTGACACTGGAAAACTAGCTGAAACATTTACTTAGGGGAAAGTGCCGCTATTCAAGATGTGGAGAGGGAGGTGTGGAAGGGCAAACCATTGGCTCTGATGGTAGGACTCTTGCAGTTGTGACAGCCAAGGTAGATGTCATATATAGCGGAGTGATTCTTTGTTTGTACCCCCTCATTTGATTCCTATATCTATACTTGTAGATCTCTGTTGCTAATCTTGGCTTCCTATAAAATTGCCAGGACTTCATCTTTCCAGTGCCCTCCATATGTGCCAGTACCTGACGGGTGTTCTGAGTCAATAGAGGTAATTTCAGTGAGTCAGAAAAAGCTGCAGAGTGGGAGACAAGCAAAGGAAGAAAGTATCTTCATGGGGCATAGAAAATAATTGTTCAGAAATACACATCTGACTTTTGCTGTGGATTTTTGGGAGGCAATTCAATAGATAATGAATGGCTGCAGATATCAAAGTCCTTCGGGCATTGAACTGCTGCACACTTTTGGATGGGTAGCTCAGAAGCCCTTTGAAAACCCATAATAAGGGACTTGGACTCAGATTGTGAAGAGCACCATGCAGGTGATATTAAAAGGAATGAAATTAAAATATGGTAAAAAGTTGTGTCTCCATTCAACCCCTGAGTGGATATGCTTGTGCATCTACTAGGACAAAAGGTAGTACAGTTAAGTAGTTAAGAGTGTGAACATGGGGAGGAATCAGAAAATCTAAGTTTGTTTGCAAAGTAGAAACATGATTAGTGATATATTTGACCTTGGATTAATAATTCCACCTTGTTTTCCCATCTCTGGATTGTGATGTTGCAGGCATATGAAGGAAAAGATAGAGTTTTGTATTGTTGTTGTTTTTAAAGAGGCACAGATTCAAAACTGTGTGAGGATGCAAAATGACTAATAGCAACACCACTATTCTCCTGAAATGGGTTCATGTCAATTTGAAAACACATGATCCAAAACACACTGCAGAAGTAATCCAGTTTGAGACTGTTTTAACTGCCTGGGCTTAGTGCTAGTGAATTCTGGGAACTGTAGTTTTGTGAGACATTTGGCCTTCTCTGTCAGAGAGCTCTGGTGCCACCACAAACTATAATTCCCAGGATTCCCTAGCATTGAGGCAGGGCAGTTAAAGCGTTTTCAAACTGGATGATTTCTTCACTGTGTTTTGGACCCATGTCTGCAAAATGAAAATGAAAGAAACTTCTGTGATGATGCACAATTATATAAACTGTACTGTTGTGTGTACCCCACACAGGATCATAACAATACGTTTCTACTGTACACAAGGAATTCAGTGCAGAATTGTTGCATGAGTAAGCTTGTGGTTTAAAGAAGTTGCCACCAAGCAGTGATCAAATAATTGCTACAATTGAACTCATTTAATGGCAGTCAACAGCTTTAAAATACAGCTTTGCTTAATTAGGATCCACCACTGAGGTCAGACTATACTTGCACGCTGAGAAAATAAATTATGCAACCTTTCTCTTCATGATATAACCAGTATAATATAAAATACTGTCCCTTGATTTGAGGAATAGCAAAATTAGTGTGAAATATATTTTAAAAAATGAAACAAAGATACATTGGATAGTTATTTTATGTTGCTCACTCATAGTCTGACCCTAAGCAATTTTGTTCATATTAGTGGTTTTACTCATAAATAAGGGTACATAGGATTGCAACTCTAGCATGAGAAGTGAAAATGCGATTGGAAGATTGAAAGCAGGGACAGATCTAAAGCATCCCTTGTCTCTAAATTTCCTGTGGTGCAGTTGCACAGGCAGTAACAAAACAACAACTCACATATTTGCCTTGAAACAAGGCAAATGGGAAGTATGTGTCTTGTTTTAGAGTGAATTTTCACTCTTGGAAGCCTCTGGGATATCAATTTCTCTTCTAAAAGAAGACATGCACTCCCCATGAGTCTCCTTTTACCATGACCATTGGCTTTTCAGAAACCAGAGGGTGAGGGATTTCCACTTCTTGATGCTATCTCCACACTGAAATTCATGATGAGCAACAGTGGGAAGCAGTGAAGCATATAGTGGGATTCAAGGGCATTAATATCTCCCCATATCTGTTTTTAACTATTGTGTTCTTATATAGCACTGAGCTGGCTGTTACACTATATTTGTCACAACTAAATAATATTTTGCCCTATTTAGGGTTACAGAACCAAATTTGTACCAGAGCTGATTCATATATTGCTCCCCTAAGAGGGACCAGAATTTATTATATTGGGCTACAGTCTCTTATCACACAACCTAATTATAGCAGTATCCGGCTTGTTGGGAGCAATTAGCTTACACATTGTAAAGGGCTTAGGGAGTGCTTAAGTGCACTGATAAGTGGTATAGAAACATACTTGCTATTGCTATTGCTATAACTATAGCACTCTATTTCACTTTAACTGCTCACACATTTATTTATTGAATTTAAATTTTGCCTTTCTCCCAAAATGGGGTTCAATAATTTTTTAAAAGGTCCCACTAAATCCTGGGATTGTTAGTTCTGATGGGTATTTGGATTTCTCTACCAAGTAGTTCTTGTGCTTCATCAAACTATAAATCCCAGGATTCTGTAGAATGTAGCCATGCAGTTAAAATGGTATCACTGTGCTATAATGATGTAGTGTGAAAGATCATTATACTACCCAGAACCAACCCATAGAGCCCATGCTGGTTGGGGGATTTTGAGAGCTACAGTACAAAATGATAGCTTCCAAGCTAAGACAAATGTGCCCCAGGCTTTTTTCCCCTCAGCAACCACAGCTGTTTTGCTATTGATAGAAAGCTCCAGAAATGAGTCAAGATATTAATTTTTTAACAGCTTGGAAAATAAACACAGATGAGCAACCAGATCTGGGAACATATATAATCCAAACCTAGCTTTATACAAACAGTAACTAAATAAAGAGCCCACTTTTTCTCTCACAAGAACCTTATTTGAGCTTTGCCTGAAGATGGAACAGACTGTACCTCTTTGCATTCTTCTTTGGCCCTACTGTGTGCTTCCCACTCCTTCTACCACATATATCAATGCAGAGATACATATTTGTCAAAGTCATGTATCCAGAAAAGTGAGCTCTAAACCTCATACATGTATGTAACAATAGGTTTGTGCATGTGTGTGAGTGTGCATGGCACATCCACTTGCCCATGTGTATTATACCCTCCTATATTTCACAGATGAAAACTGGGAGATGTGTCACCTTGCAGCATGACAAATGTCTAAGAGGGTGAAAGTTATTAATGAGGAAGGAAAGGCCAACTTGGAGAGGCTGCAGCAGTTTGTTTTTGCCTGAGCCTCTTGGGAAGCATAAGACACACACACACACACACACACCCCGTTGAACTGAACGCAAACTACTTTTGCACTTTGAACTAATTTTGTACCAAATGAGGTAAGGGGGGGGGGGGAGAGAAACTTGAACATTTTAAAAGCAGCTGAAAAAGTAGGACAATACAGGAATAATTTGGACTGTCACTGCCAAATTGAGAGAGTTAAAGGGTATGATATGTGTGAGAGAGAGGGATGGAGGGAGGAAAGGAGACAGCTGCTTCATCCTGACCATTGGTCCATCAAGACTAGAATAGTCAACTCAGGTCCAAAACACACTGCAGAAAAAATCCAGTTTGGGACCGCTTTAAATGTCCTAGCTCAGTGCTGTGGAATTCTGGGAACTGTAGTTTTGTGATACATTTATTTTTCTCTCTCATAGAGAATCGGGATCACAACAGACTACAGTTCCCAGGATTCTCTAGCACTGGATCAGGGCAGTTAAAGAGGTCTCAAACTGGATTATTTCTGCCATGTGTTTTAGACCTCAGCCTGCCAATAGCTCTTCAATGTTTCACGCCAAATTCTTTCCTAGTCCTACCTGGAGATCCCTAGGGCTTGTTGGTAGCCTCCCATCCAGATATTTACCAGGCCCAGACCTGTTTAGTTTCTGCAATCAGACAAAATTAGGTGAGTTCAGGGAAGTATGGTAAATGTTAAAAAGTTCACAGGACCCACTAGCATGACATGACATATAGTTAAGACCTTAAGTATGAAAACCAATGAAATCTCATTAAGTTTGCCCTGTTGCATGACATTTCATACAGTTCCCTTTTTATCATGCTGTGATTTTAGTGGATGAAAAGCACATTTAGAATCTCAAGAGTCTCTATATTTTTCAATGATTGGTATGCTTATGTGCATAATTGTCTTTCACTCCATATCTCACTTGGAGACACTCTGTTCAGGAACCACAAGTATGTGAACCATCACTGTTTCAGCAAAAACAAGAGAAAAGAGTAAATTTTCTTTGCAGTGCAATGTTATTCTCCTTCTAGCTGTCTTTGGGCAAAGTAGCAGAAGAACAGTTTTTCTGAGTTCCTTTAAGGGGACATACTGTAATCCAACTTGCGTTTCCAGATTTACTACAGAGGCAGACTGTCAATTAATAGGGAAGCCCAGTATATTTACAGGTATAAATACAGATTTTTCCAGACTGCTTTCACAAATTGGAAGTACAAGATTTTTAAGTGAACCCCTATTGATGCAATTGTAATATCTTGTGTCTTTTTGCAGCCGTGATGCTATTTCAATGCACACTCTTAGGCCCACATTCTAAGCAGCAGAGCATGAAATCAGGGCTTCCAGGAAAGCAGGTTGTGGTGCAAAAGAGCCTTTCTGATGCATCCTCCATTGCAAATGCATGACCATTTTTGGATCAGGGCAGAGCTGTGTACAAGTGCCATCCAACAGCTGTTTTAATCTTTAGTAAAGGGCCTAAAATCCACTAAAGGCACCAGGTCCAATCTACTCTTGGAAGCTAAGAAGGGTCAGCCCTGGTTAGTACTTGAATGAGAGATCACAAATAAATACCAGATACTGTAGGATATGTTACAGAGAAAGGAACTGGCAAACTATCGCTGAGTATTCCTTGCCCAGGAGAGCCTTATGAAATTCATGGGGTCACCATAAGTCAAAAGGTGACTTGAAGACACATACAAACCCAAATCTTCTTAAGTCTATGAAAGCTCATGCTGCCAACTTCTTTCTTTCAGTTAGTCTCAAAGGTGCTATCAGATCTCCCTACATTTGTACTAGTTCATCTTAGTGGCAGAGGCTGGAGGACTTATTTGGATTGCAACTCCAAGAATTTTCTAGCCAGCTTAGCTATGCTGGCTAGGGGATCCTGTGAACTGTAGTCCAAAAAAGTAACTTTTCCAAGCTCTGCCTAGCAATGAGTTAATTGTTTGGCACCTCAGTCCTGCACTGACTGTTCTGTCACTTCTGGCCTTGTGTTCTTCTTTTCAGTCCTGAGAGTAAAACATGCCTTTTATTAATCCATACAGATCTAAGCAATGATGAAGACTATGTCAAGTGGGAACTGCACTTTGAATGTGCCAGCCAAGAACTCCTATCGGATGGTTGTGCTGGGAGCCTCCAGGGTCGGCAAGAGTTCCATTGTCTCACGATTTCTCAATGGCCGCTTTGAAGACCAGTACACACCCACAATTGAAGATTTCCATCGCAAAGTCTACAACATTCGTGGTGACATGTATCAGCTGGACATCCTGGATACATCTGGGAACCACCCATTCCCTGCCATGAGAAGACTTTCCATTCTTACAGGTTAGACATGTCTCTATGTATTTGGGTTACTAGTAGCTGATAAAGTCTGTCCAGATCAAGACAAACCATTTTGAGGGAGAACAGGCAAGATTCTCATCAAGAAACTAATGATGTTGGGAGGGGTTTTTGTTTTGTTTTGTTTATGGCTGAAAATAACAGACAAGATGTGATTCAAGTTCACTTAGTATTTCACGTGCCTAAGCATGCTTTGACTTTGTTTTCCTGTACAAATGACACCCATACTGCAGTATGGAAAGAAAAGACACTTGTGAAATGGAATTAAAGTCCATTGATTAAAAGGAATTTTGAAAAGAAAGAACTCCCTATGACTGCTTGTACACTTTCTGATGTACCTTAGGAGTAGTTCTGGCATTCCTGTCTCTAAATTATTTATTTAATAAGAGGGCTTAAAAACCTTAAAGGCACCAGATCTTGTCTGATCCTGGAGGTTAAGAAGGAGTAATCCTGGTTAGTACTTGGATTGGCAACTGGACTGCCAAGGAATACCACATGCTGTAAGCTATATTTCAGATAAAGGAATTAGCAAAATCACCTCTGAGTATTCCTTGCTTAAGAAAAGCCAATGAAATTCATGGGGTTGCCATAAATCAACTTGAAGGCACACACATGCCTGAGAACCCAAACTGCCATGAATGGCAGCAGGGTTTCTGGAAGTTTCCCTTCTCAGCTCTTCCTAGTGATATGGGGCAAAACTCGATACCTTGCACTTGCAAAGAACATATTTTAGTAATAATGGTTGGTGTTCCCTTGTATCACAAGCCAGTTACATGCTCCACATCTTAGCTATGATCCTTCCCCTAAAAATGTCTCCAGCAATCAAGGATCAAACTACCTGATATGCTTAGTTTTTTTAAAAAATATTTTAGTAAATGTTCTCTCTCAAGTGGTGAGATATCTGCTTGTCATAGAATGTAATTTTCCTCATCTACATACTTTGCATTTAGGTAAATGTGAACTTAATTTGCAACTATGTGCTGAGGCACATATCTCTGGTGAAATTAAATTGAGGAAGAGAAAATATGCAATCCTCTGAACAGCTAGTATGAACCTTGCCATCTCAAGCAGCTTTGTGTTCCATTTGGGAGAAAAGCAGGAAACCAATCAATCAAAAATAAATAAATATATAAATAAATATCCTGTCCCTCCAAAAATGCTGTAAAAAGATTCTTAGCAATAAAACTTAGGAAAGGGGCTCAGTATAAAAGTGATTATTGTAAAACTGTTTCCACTAAATTTGGGAGGATTAACTTTTTCTATCATGCAAAAAAGTTTTTAAACTTGCAAATCCCTGCTTGCCTCATTCTAGTGAAAAATGTTAGAACAGTATGGGTTTAGCAAAGTACTAATCTGTTGAGAAAAACTTTTAGCTCATTCTTTAGATGCTGTATATTGCACAGGTCTTAAAGTCAAAAAGGCCCATTTCTGTCAGAATATTGCAAGGGGCAAAATATCACAATGGTGATAATCCTAATATTTGGTGCCCTTTTGTGCTTTGGAAACCATGTGGCTTAGGTGAAGAAAGAAGGTGGAAAGGAGGCCATTTAATCACCGCATGACAGTGACATTGTGCCTGGAAGATGCTGCTAAAGGGGGAAAGGAAAAAGGAGGAGGTGGCAGAACGAAAAGAAAAAAAACAAGGCAGAAATTACAAGCAAAATGAGTCACATTATCTTAGACACCCATGTTACCTGCCATTTTCACAGCTTGGAAAAGTTACTTTTTTTGGACCAAAGTTCCCAGAATCTCCACCCACACCTTTTGGCTAAAAACCTCTCTACAACATTTTTGCACAGGCAGAAGGTGTCAAGAGTCAAACCAGATGTTCAGAGGAATTTTCCCTTTGAAAATAATCGGAGATATGTCATATTCCAACTGTCCCAATTGGCCAGGGTCAGTCCCAATTAATCCCCTGTCATCCCACTTTTTCAGATACTTTTAAATTGCCCCCGTTTCTCCCTCCTCCTCCTCCTCCTCCTCCTCCTCCTCTTTTGTCATTGGGTTACTTCAGTTCTGCATACTGAGTTCAAAGTCCAAAAGTAGTTCCTAGTCAATTGACTCAGTGAGGTATGTTTATGTGTGGAAACTTTCCCTTCTCAGTAGGCTCAAGCAAAATCAAATTGCTGCATCATCTCCTAGCTTCCGGATTCTTCCTAATTAATAACCTTTCTCATCTTGACCATGCTGTGATGTTGCTGGATCACAAGCATCCCACTTTCATGTCTGAAATGTTGGAGGCATGATATGTGCCTCAGCTGTCACAGTAGGGGGATTCTGGAAGTTGTAATGTGAAAAAATGTAATTTTGACAAGTTCTGGTAATTTCCCCCAGAAAAGCCAATGACAGCTAAAAGAGATGGATTTCAGTTGCAGCTGGAAGTGAAATAGTTATGTCGATTTCAAAATATTATTTTACTAAAATCCTTGGTATCTTAGTTCATTGTATTTTTATATGTATATTCTTGTGGGCTTCCAAATCTCTGTAAACAGCATTCCTTTATTGCAAACTCCTGTTTTCAGAATATTTTGGTTAAACTCCATAATATAAACAAGATTGTTCATTGATTGGTTCTTTGAAGTAGGCTTTAAAAAGGTTGTAACAGATTGCCTTTTCTTTCTATTGGAATGCTACAGGGGATGTTTTCATCCTAGTGTTCAGCCTGGATAACAGAGAATCCTTTGATGAAGTCAAGAGACTCCAGAAGCAGATCCTTGAAGTCAAATCATGCCTGAAGAACAAGACTAAGGAAACAGGCGATCTGCCTATGGTAATCTGTGGCAACAAGAATGATCATGGTGAACTCTACCGCCAGGTGAGCTCTGAAGAAGCTGAGAAGCTCGTCTCCAGTGATGAAAATTGTGCTTATTTTGAAGTCTCCGCCAAGAAGAACACCAACGTGAATGAGATGTTCTATGTTCTTTTTAGCATGGCCAAGCTGCCTCATGAGATGAGTCCTGCCCTTCACAGGAAGATCTCCGTCCAGTATGGTGACACCTTCCACCAAAAGTCCTTCAAGATGAACAGAGTCAAAGAGACAGATGCTTACGGCATGATCTCTCCCTTTGCTCGTCGACCCAGTGTCAATAGCGACCTGAAATACATCAAATCTAAAGTCCTCAGAGAAGGGCAAACAAGGGAGAGAGAGAAATGCACAATTCAGTGAAAGAAACTGCTGAGATAGAACCTGTAGAGTATGTGCAGTGCCTTACAAAAGAAAATGACTGATCGGGGAATGTTGTTAATGGATTTGTCAGGCCCAGGCAGTGACTGCAAATCGCAGTCATGAGAATAAGGCTTGAAACCACTTTTTCAACAGTACCGCACCATTAATGTAAAAAATTATTTCAAAGGACAGTATTGTAAATGCTTGAAGCTGTCTGGTAAGTAATTACCACATGCAGCACTAATGACTTATTCTTTCATTATATATATTTAAAAATCTGGTTTTCTATTTGTTTTTCTCTCCTTTGAAGAAACTATATAAAGAAGGCTGAATCTCAGCATTATATGAGAAATTAGTGCAGGATGAGTGTAACCTGCATAGTTTTGCTGAGTTCCCATATACAGTTGTTAGTCTTTGCTGTTAAAATGAAAACAATGTTGTTTTCCTCCAATTCTTCTTCAGAAATAAGACTCATGTTGCACCTTCCTATCTTGGTTCAATGAACTCAGGGTGGCTTCCAAGACAATTTGTATGTATGTATGTATATATGTATATTTCTAATTTGTCCTTAAGTGGATTTGTTTGGTTTGAAGAAGGTTGGGACATTTGGGAGTTGGTGAAGAAATACACTTTTTAACATAGCACTGGCATTTCATATCACTTCATATTCTGGCTTTAATTTTGTTTTTGTTTCCCAAGCAAAACCAGATGGCAAATTGTCTGTTTTAACTGAAATGTTAGATAATCAGCAAGTATGATCTAGAAATGCCAACTGTTTTCAAGTTATATAATATGTATATTAATTTTAAGTTCTTGTACTGTAAAACCCAGCACATCTGGCTGCTTCATGTGATTTTCTGTTCCGAAGAAGAATTTATTTACACGTCAAATCCCACCCATCTCCACTTAACATAATGTTGCTTTTATTCAGCACTTTCTTCCTCAAAACCAGAGCTTGGTTACTGTTTTTTGGGCTAAAACTCTCCAAGTGAGCATGGAGAGAGACCTCCAGGAGACCTGGCATCATAATACAAAAAAGTAGTTCTCCCAAGCTTTTCTGACAACCACAGTGGCTGTGTAATACCAAGTCCCATAACCTACCTGGTAGCTCACGCCAGCTTTCTCACATCATAACTCTTACCCTATACCTCCACGCCTATGTTATGCTATGTTAGCTGGCTTTGAGATCAGCTGAACACAGTGGAACTTACTTCTAAATTTAACCTGCACAAAAATGTGCTTAAGGCTCTAATCCAGAGCAGGTTTATTTCAAAAAGGAGATGCAATTCTATGTATACATAGCTGGGAATAAGCCCCATTGAAAACAGTAAGATGTATTTTTGATTAGGCAAGCACAGGGCTGGTCTGAAAGTACAATTAACATCAGTGGGGATTTATTTCTAAGTAAAGTCTATGATTCTATGATCCTATAAACATATGTAGTATTGTAACCTGCTACTGAATCTAATCTAAATTTTCCAAGTGTTCAAATAGCTGTGAAACGTCTGATCCCAGAATCTAGTTTCACTAATCAGGTGAAACAAACATATAAAATTCAGTTTAGAAAGGGACTGTCTTCCTAGTTATAGCCACTGTGGATGTGAACACCAGAATATAATGCACAGATGTAGTTTGATTTTGAGAATGTAGAACTTAAAACAAGAAAGCCAGCATAACACAAATGGTTTATTGTTGATGTTGTTGTTGATGATGATGTTGTTGTTATGTGCCTTCCAGCTATTTCTGATTTATGACAACCCTAAAGTGAACCTTTCACAAGGTTTTCTCAGCAGAATTTTGTTGGGGTGGAGGTTGCCCTTGCTTTCCTCAGCTGAGATTTGCCCAGGTCATGTGTTTCTATGGCTGAATGGGAGGGGAGGGGGGTTCCAACCCTGGCCTCCCAGTGTATTAATTCAGTGCTCAAACCACTACACCATACTGAGTCTCACATATGGTTTTACTCCATATAAATTAATTAATTCATACCATAAATCTGTCTTGGCCCAGTTGTGTTCACTGAGGTGTTCTGGAGCCACCACATGTAAAAATGGGGGAAAAGGATGGGATGCTCCAGCCTCATCTGTTCATAATTCTCCCATCAAGATGGCCCCTGCCTCTCTCAGTCTCGTCTTGTTCCACTTCTTCTTTTGTTCTTTCTTGTGCTGGGACAACTGTGTGCACTGATAACAGACATTTTTAAGGGAAAAAATACCTCAGATGTGAGTGTGTTGGGGTGTGTGCGTGCGTGCGTGCATGTGTAGTTGTATGTATGCATGGGTGCAATGTATGTTTGCAGCAGGGGAAAGATTTTAGTCTCAGTAATGTTGACATACTGTGTGCACGGTGTGGGTTATAGATATTCTAGATATTCTGTACCAGCTGTTGATGATATCACACCTCTGTGTTCTATTATACCTCATGTTCTGCACATATGTAAATGGTACTGTATGTTCTGCAAGCCGTATTGGGCTGAATGAATGTTCACTCTGATATCTGACTGGTAAACAAAGTTTGAAGTATATCTGTAAAAGTCCTTAACAGATAAAATTATCATCCTCTCTGTGGATTCATCAGCCCCACACCCTTCCTTGCTTTGCAATGTAAAATACAGTATTGTCTAATTTCCTCTAGTGCCATGGCAACTACTTATATTATTTTCAAGTGACTCAAAAACTTGTATAATAAATCTCTCTATATACGTATACCTTCTTTTAAAATAAACCTGATTTATTTGTTAGCTGTGTCCTGAATGTTCTCATTTTCTCAAATTAGGAAAGTGACTGATGACAAGTTACTATACATCCCAGTTGTGTACGTGAGTGTGTTTTAGAAAATACATGGTGTGATGGAAATATAATCTAAAAGCAGAAACTTCCATTGGCCCAGCAGACAGCGAAAGACGCACAACCTCTTTCCAACTTCCTTGACAGTTGATGGTGAAACCAACAGTAGAAGGTGCTTTGACAAGTCCTCATTATGGACTGGCCAAACAGGAGCCACAAATCTCTCCATTGAAGAATTACTGCATACTACTAATGGTTGGCAGTATATGGGGAGATACATGTCTCTCAAGATTTCTTCCTTCTCTGTTTGGAGTGGGAGGATATTAAATGAAGAACCCCAGCTAAACACTTTACACACATTCATCACAGAGCTTAGAATATTGGCAAAGGTTTATGGGAGTTTTGGAAGAAGAAGCATGTAATCCACTTTCATCACTGTGAGCAGACCACAACAGAAACTAGAAACAGTGGAATTTTTTCCAGAGCAAGGCTGAACAAAGCATTATAAAAGAAAAATGATAAAGATTACAATAAGCCTGTTAGTGGCACAAGTTATACACATGACTATTGTGTAATATACGTACCTCTGTATTTTGTTTGTTTGTTTGTTTGTTTTTCATTTCTAGATTTTTCTTTAACTAAACAAAAGTATATTTTCTAAATTTAACATGTACAGGTTCTTGCTTTAATATGCCGTAAGAACTTGTATTTACCGGAAACTTCTTTCTCTCCATATCTGAGCCATGTTTCTGTTCCACGGGGCATTCCAAATTTCTATGACTTTGCTAGCTACAGCAGGAATCACGTTTCTTCACCAGCACATTATATGTTTGGATACCAGGACAATGTGACACCAAGACTGCATCCCACTATGATTTAAAGCAAACTGCTGATCGGATTATATGACTGTTATTCCCATTTGAAACCAGTTCCAATCATACTGTGATTGGTTTCAATCGTGATGAAGTGAGGCAAACACACACAAAAAAATGCTCTTTCCTGACACTAGTTTTTTGGTGGTTCTTTTGAAAAAAAATTCTGAAGAATTCAACAAGTGGGAACAATGGATCAGAATCTCATCATTCTGGAGGGGAGGGACTAATGGCAGAGGGGTCTTTACCGTCCCTCCTCAGTTTTTGGTAGATCCACCATCCCCCCCAGCACTGCCTTTGTGCTTGTGGTGTGACCTATGGGCATGTGATTTTTTTAAAAAAATAGTTAGAAGATTTGATTCATTGATTTTGCAACTACTTGAAATTACTTGGGTGGCAAGCCGAGTGATTGGCAGCTTCTAGCAGTTGCAAAACTAATGAATCCAATGTTCTATCAATTAAAAAAAAAATAGTTCCCAAGCTGGGCTGCTGCTTACATCACCAATGACACGCAGATGGTTGACGTGCATTTTGAAGTGGTACAAACTAGTGGGGAAAACAATTGTGCTTAAAAAAAAAAGAAGAAGTGATTACAAGTGGATAATGAAAAGATCCACTTTCATAGTGCAAATGATGGACCTTTTGGAATCAATTCACTGACACAAAGCAAAGACGAATCGCAAACCGGTTTAAATGTAAGTGGGAATAGGACCCAAAACAGATGTGCTTTATTATGGAGAGATATCTAGATTTCAGACAATACAAATGAGGGAGAATAACACATCCTTTAATTTCCAAAGGTGATTGTCTAGATTCTAGACTTTAGAAGGACCTGCATCTTTCCACTTGTCTCACCTGTAACAATCATTCAGTGGGCCATAGTATGCCTGACAGAGGTTTCCACAGAGATTACTAGCACACAGTAATGAATGTACTAGCAGTTCTGTTTGCATCAGGTGAGACACAAAACTGCACATATGATTTTATTTATTGACCCTTTGAGTGCCTTTGGATATTTTCAGAAAGCATGAGTCATTTGTGCTTCCTGTTTCCCCAGCTATGAGTTGTAGAACTTAACCTAAGTACATAAGAGGAGCACTGTGGATACAAGGCCAATCTAGTTCTACCATCCTGTTTCTCAATAGCCAACATACCTATAGAAAGTCAACAAGCAAAACATGGCTATAATTGCACTTTCTCACATGTGTTCCCAGAAAATGCAATTTAGAGACAGGCTACAGCTGCCTCTGATACAGGAGTTAATACTCAGCCATCATGATAGGTAGCCACTGATAGTGGTATCCTCCATGGATTTATCTAATCCATTTCAAAAGCCATTTAGGTCCAATGACCATGACTCCTCACATAAAAGCAATTCCCATAGCTAAACAATCAGCATTGGCCCAGCTATTTTGCTGTCTAGAGCAGAGCAACAAATGGCATTCTTCCCTGGCACCCCCCTATATCAAGGTGCTGCCAAGGTTTTTTTGAGGGGGAGAGGGTTGCAATAAAATCCTACAAGCATCACATCCTACTCTCATAAAGAAAATATGAAATACAGGCATAACTTGCTAATACAGTGTGTTAGGTTCCAGACATATTTCAAAGGATGGAATTATTTACACTACCACTTGTTAAGTGCAAAATAGTGCTAAGCCTTAAAAAATGCAAAAGCAAAAATAATAAAACAATTGTCAGAATATGACACTGAGACACACAGTGTGCAAATGTTGTAGAGAGCAAGAACACAGGCTACAAAATTATCCTGTACTGTATAACTGAAAAGTGCCCTATTAGTGAAGTGCTTTAAAGAAAAGCACCTTAACATGGACACATAGCCTGAAAAATACACACACACACACACACACACACACACACAACATTAAAGTGTAGCTAACCATTTGCTGCTCTTTCGCAATATTCAAAACCCGAGGTGTAAGGCCTTACTGTGCCTAACTATATGGATGTGCCTGATTTATGATGCACCGTGTGGAATTTATTTATTTTTCCCTTTTATCTGCTCTGGATCTCTCATGTTGAAGTTTCATTGGATACTCCAAGTTCTGTTATTATTCTTGCAAAATTCAATAGATTTTGATTAGGAATGAAGAATCTTTCAACTACTAATACTTTAACTGCAGATTAAAATTCTCCTTTTCCCTGCCTCATCAGTGTTATATCTGTGGAAAGGAAAGACTAAAGGTTGTGAAACTGTACTAACCGGTGACATTTGAAAAAGAAATGTTGGGCACTTTACAGTTCTGACTCTTACTTTGATCTCACTATGAACCATATACATACATATTTCCATGTACAGTATACTACATGTCAGAATGTTAGTCCATGACCAAAGGGACCAGGTGGTACCTGCTTCCCATATGTGTTAAAGAGGAGAAACCTTTAAAAAAAAGAAGATTGCAGTCTAATTTAGCAAGAGTTTAGGGATCCAAATCAAGGGTTTTACGAACCAAACAGTGGATAAATTTGTGAGCTTAGGGTTTTCTTCCTCCACACTCAGATTTTTTTTAGTATCGAGTTCTTTCCATCTTTGACAAAATTAAAGAATTTTGGCAAATGCTTATCAAAAATGAATAGAAGTAAAATGCTCACTCATCCCTAATAACCATACCTTGGTGTTGTAGAAGTGAAAAGCCTCTAAACTCTCAGCTGAATTATGGGCTGCCAAAAAGCTGGGAAAAAAGTCCCAATCAATTTTGTGAGATTTACTTTAGAGTAAACATCCCCAGTTACCTCTTTAAACTGGATCAGATCAGTCTATTCTTCTTAACTGTGCATGAGTTGTCCCAATATTTTCTAGGAACCTAAGCAGAGACCTTCTCAGGACTACATCCAAGGTTATAAATTATGTCACTGAAGCTTCATCACAACCACTCAGGCTTATTTTATATTTCTGAAGCCAAAAGTCATAACAATTTCACAAGAAGAATTCAGGTCTCATCAGGTCTCTGAGGCATGAGGCCAAGAGCAGACGTTAATTTGAGCTGCGGCTCAGTCCTGAGATGTTTCCTCTGCCAGCTTTCAGCTCTGGAGTTTTTGAGCACGTGCAAAGTGTGTTTACCCTTTTAAAAAAAGATCTCTCACACACTTCTGCAAGTAATGGAATACTGTGTCCAGTTCTGGGTACCACAATTTAAAAAGGATGTGGAGAAACTGGAGCGGGTCCAAAGGAGGGCGACTACAATGGTGAAGGGTCTGGAAACCATGCCTTATGAGGAACGACTTAGGGAACTGGGGATGTTTAGCCTGGAGAAGAGAAGGTTAAGAGGTGATATGATAGCCCTGTTAAATACTTGAAGGGATGTCACATTGAGGAGGGAGCAAGCTTGTTTTCTGCTGCTCCAGAGAACAGGACCCGGAACAATGGATGCAAGCTCGAGGAAAAGAGATTCCACCTCAACATTAGGAAGAACTTCCTGACAGTAAGGGCTGTTCAACAGTGGACACACTCCCTCGGAGAGTAGTGGAGTCTCCTTCCTTTGAGGTCTTTAAACAGAGGCTGGATGGCCATCTGTTGGGGATGCTTTGATTGGGAGTTCCTGCATGGCAGGGGGGTTGGACTGGATGACCCTTGTGGTCTCTTCCAACTCTGTGATTCTGTGATTCTATGATTCTAATGGGGTAGCTGTTCCACACCAGAGAACAAGACCTCAAGGGCAGTCCATGACATTTTGTTTGGCTGGGTGGAGAGAAGTTAAAATGTGGCTTTACATACCAAAAGATGGTAAAGGATGCTGTCCCTTCCAGGAAATTCTATTTCAGAGAGCACAACCTTTCTCAATAAAAGACAATCTCATCAGCACTTGTTAAGATGAGATAATTCACACATCCACCACTGCAAAGGTAGTGACTCATAGTAATGTTAGATGTTCCTCACTTGTCCAAGAAATGAGATGTCCAAGGTGGCTCAGTGATAGCACACGTACTTTGTATGTAAAAGGTCTCAGGTCAATTACCCAGTAACCAGTTGTGCTGAGAAAGGCTTTAGTCTGAAAACACTGTGTGAGTGGAAATCACCTTCCATAACCTAGTGTCCTTTAGATTTGTTGATGAGAACCCCCACCATCCTCAGTGAACATGACCATTGGCCATTTGCCATGTGTCTGGGGATGATGAAGGCACTATGTTGGGGAAGTCTGCATTGGCAAAATGGAGTTGATAACATGAAGCCTCACAGCTTCCTAGATGTCATATCATATATGGCCCGTGCATCCAAATTTTAACCCATTTGAATGGGGAAGTACTATAAACTTATATTGCCTTTATTTTATTTACATGTCTTAAAGTCAGCTCCTGCAGAAGGCAAGACAATCCTGCTTTGTGTCCACTCAAAACAATACTTTCTCCTTTAGCTGCTACTAACACCACTGTACTCTGTGGACTTTTATCACATGAGGCTTCAAAAGTGGAATTACAGCAGGATAGTAGAGTCTGTGGCCATATCTTATCGCATAATGCCATGCCTGTCCTGTAACTGCTTCGTCTTCCATCCACTTCTGGAATTCTGCTTTTCATTGATGGGCAAAACCCATCAATGCCTCCCATTTGCTTTGCTTTTCAACTCTTGCTTCACATGTGATAAGTTCTTCCTGCTACAGTTCTGATATGCAATCACATGATATGAATAGGCATAATTATGCTCCTCGGCCCCTCTCACCCTTGCCCCCAAGCTATTCCTAAGCAAGCTGTTTTTTGTTTTTCAATTTCTTTTCATTTCTTTCTTTTAATTTATCTAATTGCTGTGACTGTACAATTCGGGAGAGAAAGAAACCGATAAAATCCTATATCTCTGTTTCTCGTAAAATCTCTTTCTCTACTCTTAGGCTAGGGGGACCATGTCACCTTTCAAAGCTTTCACAATATGCCCAAATCTTCCAACAATCAAATTTTAAAGCCCTCAAATCCCCTAGGCTGGGGGATTCTGGTACCTGTACTTTAAAAATATAAGATTCACAATGTGTGAAATCCTCAGTCACTAAGGAACATTGATATGAGAATGGAACAAGAGCTCTGCAAGATGAATAGCATCCTGTTTCCCATAGTGGCTAGCTAGGTGGTTCTGCTGTATAAAGGCAATTGTCCTAGAACAGCCGATATTTAGGAACGCACAGCCTATGGAGGATGTATTCAGTTATCCTGGCCAAAGGGCATTAACAAACACATGAGAATGTTTCTAATCAGGGAGCCCAAACTAGTTTTAAGATGGAGTGGCTCAATGTTGGTAAGCAGGTCACACTTGCAGGTATATTTTCTCACAAAACAATGAAAAAATGGTATGCATTGCATTAAAATAACAACAATAAAATGAAGTAGGAAACAATCTGCCTATCATAAAAAATAATGGCAAAGTAATAAATGAGTGTTACAAAGTCAAGCAAAACTGATAGGTCAAGCAGAAAAAATATATGTAAGATCCTATTAACTGAAGACAAAAGCACCTACACCCAGCATGTCTGAGTGTTGGACTATGACTCTGTAGAACAGGGTCTGAATCACCACTTGACCATGAAACCCACTGGGTGACCCTGGGCAAGCCACACTTTCTCAGCCTCAGAGGATGGCAATGGCAACCCCCTTCTGAAGAAACTTGCCAAGAAAACCATGTGATACATTCACCTTAGGGTTGCCATAAGTTGGAAACAACTTGAAGGCACACAACAACAACAACCTATCACATCCACCATCCATCCACTTCACTACTGTAAGAGCAAAAGCTAGGAAATATATTGGCAAATATCAGATCATGCACATGATACTCTTATGCATGATGCAAAAACTTCTATACCACCAAGCCCGAGATGGAAAGATGGAAAGAATAATGTGCAAGGCACAATCAGAGGAAAGGTAAATTACTGCTCTCATGTACTATCCTCAAATATGAAGATTCTTGCAAGCACAATGTACCTAGTCCATGTGTTCAATGTAGTTGCCTCTAAAGTAATTGTGTATAGGATAGATTGCTTTCAGCATTTCAGGAGAGGGCTCAACAACAGGTCTCCTAAATTGTGTGGATGGATGTTTGATCATTTAGTACAATTCTAATCAATAATTTCTAAGGGAGCTTCACTGCATAGGAGTCTTGATGGTCCAATTCTCTTTGTCTCAGGGGGTCTGAGCCCCCTACCTCCCATTCCAGGATTCTCATATCTAATTCAGCTTTCAAATAGTGACCATTGCAAGATGCAGGGAGAGACAACCCCTCAGGCAGTATATGCTAGGGGGTGACTGATATCACTATAGGAAGGGAGGACAATTTATTTCTTTTCTTTCTAAATTAATTCTATATATCTATCATCTTCTCCCAATAGACTGATTCTGCATACACAGGGTGGGGAGACATTTGTGGCATATCCAGAGTTCTGCTTGATCATAGTGTTCTGGGCATGATGCAAGCCATGGATTTTGACCCTCCTTTTCCTCCTGGCCCTTGTTTTTTGTTTGCTTGTCTGTGACCATCCATGTGTCTCGCCATCCTCTAACTGAATTCAGTGGGAGGAAAAACAGCTATATAAGCTCCAAGGAAGAAATGAGGATGGGACAGGATTTGAGACCCTGGTAGGAAGCAAAAAAGTTTTGGATCCAATTGACCCCTCAGTTTTAATTTTAAAAAAAATTGCAGAACCGCGTTCAAACCACTGTGGCATGCAATGGTTTAGCTCTCTCCCATGCTCCTGCTGAACCCTTCCTCAAACCCTGGGGGAAATGGTTGAAAAACACCTGGAAATGACAACAGACATGATGGTATGCTGCTTTCAGTTTTGGCACTTTTCTTTCAGTTTTCAATCTTTTCCTGCATGGAATCTCTAGCCTGGATTTTACCTTGCTTTCTGTCTGCCACACACTGACTTTTTGCTTTGTCATGTCTTGACCCTGATTATACATCAGTCACACAGCGATAGACCCATTCACCATAAACAAGACAGCCAAAGCCATAACAGTAATATTGCAGTATTGCCTTGGGTGCTGAACGTCATGTTACTGAAAAGTTAATAGGACCTTGAAAGCTGGGAACACAAGGCAATAGAAATAATATTTTGGAGCTGAAGGGAGTGGGTTGTTTTTTATGATGAGGTACTAAAAAGAGCTAAATATGTACAACTTGCTTCCACAGTGTCTGAGAGTGAAAGAAACAATGTAACACGACAGAAATATCTGAAGTGGCTGAACATGCCAAACAAGGAGAGAAGTTAGATACTTCAGGCTGCCTTATGTGGAATGATAAATTACATAAAGTTAGAAAAAGGGGGATGGGTAGAGAGCGAGAGAGACAAAAGATGAGAGACAAGAGATAGAGTTTTTCTATACATTTTTTCTATATTTCTTCCCCCCCCCCCCCCAAAAAAAAAGAAATTGTTTCAATGAAAAGTGGAATACAACTTAAAATGGAATGAAGTGTGAGGCCATTAAGGAGATGCCTTCCCCTCCTCACCTTTTTAGATAGATAGCTTATCTGTTCTTTCTTTTAAAGATTTTTCCTAACATTATTGGCATTATTAATTTATAAACCATGGGGTGAGAATTCCAATTTTGGTTTTACTGTAGTTAAATTAAATGCTGAGATATATTTAACCCCTTTCAATAGCTCTTCCACACTGCAGAAATAAAGCAGTTTGACACCACTTTAACTGTCATGGCTCTATCCTGTGGAATCCTGTGATTTGCAGTTTGGTGAGGTATTCAGCCTGGTCTGTCAGAGAGCTCTGGTGCCTCAGAAAACTACAAATCCCAGAATCCTGTGTCCACTAATGGAAACCACTGTTTAAGAAGGCCTTTAAGGAGCAGCTTAAGAAGCTGGACATGTTTAGCTAGGGGAAGATACAATTGAGAAGTGACGTGATAGCCATCTTTAATTATTTGAAGAGATGACATGGAGAAGATGGAGTGAGCTTGTTTTCTGCTGATCCAGATATCTGATCATGAAATAAAGGTTTCAGATTACAAGAAAAGATTGGGAAAACCTGGCTTCCACTTTGCCTTAGTGTGTGGTAATTATCATAGTGGATAATGGACTTTCCGTCTTTGGAGGTCTTTAAACAGACCTTAGGTGGCCATTTCTATGATTCTATGATTCTAAGATGTAGTAACCTGGACAGCTTTAAATGGAGGATGGGATCATCAATGGCTACTAGCAGAACGGATGTATATCACTCCCAGTATCAGAGATAGGACAGCATATAGCCTCAATGAAAAGGTTAATATCCTGTCTGTGAGCTTCTCATGGGGAATCTGGTTGGCTAAGGGGGAAGAGCTCATGGCTCACGCTTCCCGTAAAGGACACCGTACGCAGCTTGGGGGTGCTCCTTGATTCGTCACTCCACCTTACTTCTCAGGTGGATGCGACGGTCAGGAGCACCTGTTTTCAGCTTCGGCTGATACGCCAGCTGGGTCCCTTCCTGGACCGGAGGGGCCTTGAAACTGTAGTACATGCTCTGGTAACCTCTCGATTGGACTTCTGCAATTTGCTTTACATGGGGCAGCCTTTGTATCATACTCGGAAGCTTCAACTAGTGCAGAACATGGCAGCACGGTTGGTCTCTAGTGCTCCCAGGTCCTCCCATATAACACCAATACTTAAAGATCTTCATTGGCTGCCTATTCGCTTCCGTGCGCAGTACAAAGTGCTGGTTATTACCTATAAAGCCCTAAATGGCTTGGGCCCAGAGTACCTGACGGACCACCTCTCCCCATATAATCCGCCCCGCACACTTAGATCTATTGGGCAACAGTTACTTAAAGTTCCAGAGGCTAAATTATCAACTACTACGAAGAGGGCATTCTCCATCTCGGCCCCTTGCCTCTGGAACTCGTTGCCCACTGAGCTCCGCTTATCTCCCTCCCTTACTTTGTTTAAAAAGGGGCTAAAGACATACCTATTTGGACTAGCCTTCCCCTGAAACCCCCCCCTTCCCTACGGTGATTCCCCCCCCCTTCCCCGCATCCTGAGTTGGCTGACATATTCTTCTATCAACACATTGCCACTGTATGTTTATTGACATTAACGCTGTTCTGTCCTCTGTTGGAATGTTTTTAACTATGTATATCCTGTACACCGCTCTGATCGTAGGAAGGGCGGTATATAAATAAAGTTTTTATTATTATTATTTTAAGAGGAAGTTGGTCTAGATGGCCTTTGGTCTGGTCCACCACATTCTACCACAAGTTCACTCTACTCTACAAGTTCATTCTACTACAAATAGAATATGATTAGACAAATTTATGGAGGATAAGGCTATCTATTCTTCCTAGACACAATGGCTACAAGCTTAGTAGCAAAAATCCCTGCATGTGGATATATGCCATAACAGCATTATGCAGTCTCATGTAGAACAGCAACATTGTACAACACATGCCAAAGACTAGGTGCCATTGTGGAATGCACAATACAGTACATGATGCATGACCACACAGCAAAGTATAGGATGTGCAACCACAGTGTACAATGCACAACTTGCAGACACAAGGCAGACGCAAGCACAATATTGCACAATCATGACTCTGTGGCCCCGCATACATAGCGTGCCTTACATGTGTATATGTCCCTAATTCCAGCCACATAACTCAAGACACAGCCATCTACAAGTGACATACAATGGAAGAAAATTATTAATCTTATTATGCCTATGGGCTTCCCACAGACATCTGGTTGACTATTATGGAAAATAGTGTGCTCCAATAGGGTTCTTCTTATATTCTGAACAGAGGTAGCAATATGTTGTTGTTGTTGTTGTTGTTGTTGTGTGCCTTCAAGTCACATGGTGACTCTGTCATTCGGTTTTCTTGGCAAGAATTGTTCTGAGGAGATTTACTGTTGCCTTGCCCTGAGGCTGAGAGCATGTGACTTGCCTGAGGTCACCCAATGGGTTTAATGACCTAGCAGGGAATTGAATCCTGGTCTCCAGAGTTGTATTCTAAGACTCAAATCACTATAGCATCCAACATGCAACACATGAAAAATAACATTTATTTTGACCCAAAGCATTCTGCTAGCCTACCCAAAAACAGTGCTTACTAGAGACCCCGGTGCTGTAGGTTAATCCCTAAAAGGATAGCAATCTTCTTGGGCAAATGATATGCTTTATCCCATATCATTTGACTTGTCCAATTTTGCTCCCTCCCCTAAAAAATCCTTGCTTTCCCACTCCAAAGTTTCATTTTTTCACTTACTCCCTTCACCCAATATTCCTTTCCATTCCTATTTCCTCATTTAAAAACATGTTTCGCCATTTGGCTTTCAGATTGAAAAAGGAAACCACCTGAAAGACTTCCTCAGCTTGGCACCTAAAAGCATCTCAAGTGAAGGTTAGAAAGCCATTGGCAACAACCAACCTCTTGGATTAATTATTTACTGAGCAAGGCTTAGATGTATACTTTGTTCATTATTCAAAGGCATCCTATGAATGATTTATGATGATGTGCCATGTTTCTCTCTCTGAACAAAATGAGACTGAGGACAGTGTGGGATTTTTAAAAAATAACATATTTTGTATTTTGTAAAATAAGAAGAAGTGGTAGGAAGCTATGACATAACAGCAGAAGGTAAAAATAAGCTGAAGAAGAATGTAAAAAATACTAATAATGGAGATTTTGTAGATGGGTGAGGAAGCACTACTGGCCCTGGTCTGAGAAGGTCTCACCAACCTGCACCTGTTAGATGATGTGTCTGTCCCTCATCCCAACATACTCAGACTTTGAGCCACTGATAAGGAAAAATGGGGGGGGGGGGGGGAGGGAAGAGATAGCAAAAGAAAGCTGAATGCAAGTATAGGCAAAACTTGTTCAGTGATCCTGCTGGAGAGGTAGTGTATTCATTGCCAGGGACAAATCTTTTGTTGTTGATGATGATGACGTTAACTGCTGTTAAATTGACTTAAACCTATGGTGACACTATAAATGAGAGACCTCCAAATCCCCCTGTCATCAACAGACCTACTCAGGTCTTGGAGACTCAGAGTCATGGCTGCCTTGGCCCTGTCTGCATGTGACAAATAAAATGCTTTCCCCTTGTCATCTCAGTGGGGAATCCAGACAATGCACAGCCCAGACCCTGGTTCTGGTGGGAACAGTCCCAATAACATATTGCCCAACCAGCACCAAAGCCAGGGTATACCTCCCCCACCTTATAATGAATATTAAAAACTCACCTGAGCCCCCTGTTGCAATGCCACACAACTGTTTTCAATACATGCTACTGTGCCACCTGGTGCAGCTGCCATGCACAGATCACTCTGAGGTCAGAACTCTGGGTTCTGCCCCATGAGAAAGGTGACATATAAATAAAGTAAATATAAATAAATAAATGGGACACCTACCTATGTGGTTGACATTGGTTGCCTTGTTCTGACCTCAGAGGGATTGATGTGTTGTGACAGTGGCCACATTAGGTGGTACAGTGAACAGCTGCCTGGTATCTCAACAGGGGCACCAGATAATAGTGGAATGTCAGGGCAGACAGAATAGAGTGTCTTTTTGCACTTTTTAAACAACATCCCTGGCTTCAGTCCAGAATTCATCTGGTTCCTTATAAACTCTGGACTAAAGATTTACACAATTAAGCTTATTAGTGTAAATCTGTTTTTCAAATTATCGTTAAATTCTATTGGGATGTTCTTTTTGTTATATTTTGGCAGGAAAGTGGGTTTAATGTTCTACTTTAGCTTTAGTCTAACTTTTGTTATTAGCAATTCATGGTCTGTGCTGCAAGCTATCCCGTTCTTGTTTTTGCAGAGACAATGGAGCTTCTACATCTTTTGCTTCCAATTACATAATCTATATTTGATTTCTGTATTGGCAATCAGGTGATGCCCCTGCATACAGAGTCCCTTCTTGGGTTGTTTGAAGAATGTGCTTGCAATGAACAAATTGCTGGCCCCGCAAAATTACACCAGTCTGGACCAATTACATGACTTTCCACAGTATCAAGGGATACTGTGTAAACCTACAGCGCTATATAAATAAAGGTTAATAATAATACTCAGCAGCAGTCAGGAGGGTGAACAGACAAAGGAACCTTTCCTGTTTGTATGATGATTCTTATTGCAATCATTATAGAAAAATCGAAAGACAGAGGTCCAAAACATACGGCAGAAACAATTCAGTATGAGACCTCTTTAAGTGCCCTGGTTCAATCCTAGGGAATTCTAGGAATTGTAGTTTTGTAAGACATTTAGCTTCCTCTGTCAGAGAGCTCTGGTGCCACAATAAACTCTAATTCCCAGGATTCCCTAGTTCTGAGCCAGGGCAGTAAAAGGTAGACTTGCATCTGATATTAACAAATTAGAGGGTTGGGCCAAAACTAACAAAATGAATTTAAATAGAGAGAGAGAGATGGTTCTACACTTAGGTAGAAAAAATGAAATTAACAGATACAGGATGGGTGACACCTGGCTTGACAAGAGTACATGTGCAAGAGATCTAGGAATCTTAGGAGACCACAAGCTGAACTAGAATCAACATTGTGATGCAGTAGCTAAAAAGCCAATTTGATTCTATGCTGCCCCAATAGTCTCTAGATCAAGGGAAGTAATAGTAGCACTCTATTCAGCTTTGGCCAGCCCCACCTGAATACTGGGTCCATTTCTGGACACCACAATTCAAGAAGGATATTTACAAGCTGAAATGTGTCCAGGGGAGGGTGATCAAAATGGTGAAAAGTCTGGAAAGCATGCCCTGTGAGAAGTGACTTGGGAACTGAGTACCTTTAGCCTGAAGAAGGGAAGTTTAAGGGGTGACATGATGGCCATGTTGAAATATTTGACAGGATGTTATACTGAAGAAGGAGCAAGGTTGTTTTCTGCTGCTCTAGAAGATAGGACATGGAGCAAGCTACAGGAAAAGGGATTCCACCTAAACATTAGGAAAAACTTAAGGCTGGATGGCCATCTGTTGAGAGTGCTCTGATTGTGTATTCCTGCATGGCATGGGGCTGGACTGGATGGCCTTTGAGGTCTCTTCCAACTCCATGATTCCATGAATTTGTGCTGCTCCCCTCTCTCTCTCTCTCTCTCTCTCTCTCTCTCTCTCTCACACACACACACACACACACACACACCTTCTGCCTTTTCTTCTGCCTTTATCTCTCATTGAGTAGCTCAACTTTTTCCCTTCCTCTCTCTGCTTCCTTCTCATCAATCCACAGAAATTGAACATGAAAACCCAGCAGGCTGGAAATGTGGCAGGCTGCATGTCAATTTCCTGGTCCTATCTTTGAAGCAAAAGCCTTAATTTAGATGTCAATAAATTGTTTCCTCCTCTCTGCTTCTCCTGACATCTCCCCTGAATGTAATTGCTTCATTGTCCACACCCATATGCACATGCATACATGCACACACACACACACACACATTGGGGTAATTTAAGAGGTGCTGAGGGAAGGAAATGTAAAAATGTGTTATTGTATTCTGAGTGTTGGATTAGTACTCTGGGAGGCCAGGGTTGAAATTGCAGCTTGGTCATGGAAAACCATTGGATGACCTTAGGCAAGTCACTCTCTCTTAGGCAAGTCTCCCCCACCACAAAACAACAACCTTATGAGAGGGTCACCACAGTCAGAGCTGATTTGAAGGTACATAACAGCAACAACAAAAGATGAAAGTGCACCCACCAGGAGGTAAAAGAAAGGATATAGTTTAATCAGCTACACAGCCTTGCTCACTCAAAACCACACTTCTAAAGATAAATTCCACAATGGCCATAATGCCTGTAGTGACTGCATTATACTTCTGAACATCTGAGAAAAAAAGAGAGAGAAAAGATAGAAGGCAGACTCCACATGCCTCATTTCCCACCTATTTGTTTTTGTGACCCTCGATATTCCTATTTCACCACCACCACCACAGAAACACTGTTTGGGGGCAAGGGGCGAATTGCCATGTCTGAAAGTCTCCAAGAGTGGCCATTCTCCTCTAAAGCAGAGGGGGCAATGTAGGAGGAAGAAGTAGGCCCATTCCTGCATGAGCATTCCTTCCCACAAGCCATCCTACAGGCTGCATGGCCTTTATCGTTACAACCAGAAGTACCGTTGTGTCCTTTCCTGTTTCAGGAATCAGATAAAATAATACTGATTTCCATGGGTATGACTGGTTTTGTATGGGGCTGAGGGGATACTGGAGAGGCCAAGAGAAGCCCAGCCACCACATTGTTGTCATACAGTCAGACCTCCATATCCATGGATTCTTTATCCATGGATTCAACCTTCCACAGCATGAAAATATTCCAAAAATATATACATTCCAGTAAGCCAATCTTGAGTTTGCCATTTTATATAAGGGGCACCATTTTACTATGCCACTGAATTTAATAAGAAAATAGTTATAAGAAAATAGGGTCAGCGTAAGAGGGGTGCCCCAAAGAAAAGATACAAGGACTCCCTGAAACAACATCTCAAGCTTGGCCAAATTAATCACCAACAATGGTCTGCCCTGGCCTCACATCAGGAGACATGGAGACTCACTATCCACAATGCTGAAGCCTCTTTTGAGAACTCACGCCGAACAAGTCTCAAAGAGAAATGACAACACAGAAAGAACCACAACTTGGAAATATCACCCAAGGAGACTTTCTGCTGTGCTTTCTGTAACTGTACTTGTTTATCTCGGATTGGCCTTTTTAGTTATCAATGCGCTTGTAGAAAGCGTGGGATGAGTCCTTCCTGAATCTTTGTTAGCAAAGAAAAGCCAGAGAGAGAGAGAATTTAAAAAGTCTTGAGCATCCACGGATTTTGATATCCACAGGAGGTCCTGGAACCAAAACATAGTGGATAACAAGGGCCCACTGTAGTGTGCAGGGGTGTGTGTTTTTTTGTGGGGACTTTGTTCAATTTTATTCAGCCCCCCCCCATCTCAAGGCAGCTGGGGACTTTGAGGCTGGGGGCTTTCCTTGGGGACCACAAAGGGCGTCCATGTTACCTATGGGCTGCACTTTCCTCAGCCTTGCTCTAATTTCTGTGGAGTGCCAAAATCTGTGTTAGTGACTCGCATTTCTGTGGAGTGCCAAATTCTCTCTGGATTTTAGTCTGAACTTGAAAGGGAATCCCTGAGGGCTGAATCTATTTTATGGCTTAGCACCTTGGACAGCAGTCTAAAATCTGGAGTGAGTTTTAGCTGCGATGCAGCAGCTAAAAAGGCCAATGCAATTTTAGGCTGCATCAATAGAAGTATAGTGTCTAGATCAAGGGAAGTAATAGTACCACTCTATTCTGCTTTGGTCAGGCCCCACCTGGAATACTGTGTCCAGTTCTGGGCACCACAATTCAAAAAAGATGTGGAGAAACTGGAGCGGGTCCAAAGAAGGGCAACTAAGATGGTGAAGGGTCGGGAAACCATGCTCTATGAGGACCGCCTTAGGGAACTGGGGATGTTTAGCTTGGAGAAGAGAAGTTTAAGAGGTGATATGATAGCCCTGTTTAAATATTTGAAGGGATGTCATATTGAGGAGGGAGCAAGCTTGTTTTCTGCTGCTCCAGAGACTAGGACATGGAACAATGGATGCAAATTGCAGGAAAAGAGATTCCACCTCAGCATTAAGAGGAACTTCCTGACAGTAAGGGCTGTTTGACAGTGGAACACACTGCCTTGGAAAGTGGTGGAGTCTCCTTCTTTGGAGATCTTTAAGCAGAGGCTGGATGGCCATCTGTCGGGGATGCTTTGATTGGGAGTTCCTGTATGGCAGGGGGTTGGACTGGATGACCCTTGTGGTCTCTTCCAACTCTATGATTCATCAGCCCACAAACATGAAAGCTACCAGATGCTCCTGCTTCTGATCACTTCTGGTTTGTTTGTTTGTTTTAAAGCTTTTAAAACATGTTTAGAGGGAGTGAGCTCACAGTTGGCATGTTTGCCGCAAAATTGCCCTTGGGACCCACTGAAGTTGCCCATTGCTGAGATGGCATGAGGCGAGTTACTTAGGCAGAATAAGTAATCTCTTCCTCTTGATGATTTTGTTATCAGTTCATTAAAATGTATATGTTGTTGTTGTTGTTGTTGTTGTTGTTGTTGTGTGCCTTCAGCTTGTTTCTGACTTATGGAGACCCTAAGGTGACCTATAATTGGGTTTTCTTGGAAAGTTTCTTCAAAGGGGATTGCACTGCCCTCTTCTGAGGCTGAGAAATTGTGACTTACTCAAGGTCACCCAGTGGGTTTCCATGGCCGTGTTGGAAACCCACCCAGTGGGTTTCCATGGCCGTGTTGGGATTCGAACCCTGTTCTATAGAATCATAGTTCAACATTCAAACTGCTACACTACACAAGCTCTAATATATATTTATTTCACTAAACACTGACTCTAAAATATGCCATGGTGAGGAAGGAAAAGGTTTCTGTTTTTTGGAAAGCTTTTTGCTGGCTACATGGTAAAATATGTGAGGGTATGTCTGCCTGTTTTACCATCTACTTTGTGAGGAGAACTACTTTAATTTTAGACATCAAGAAACAGCCCATGAACTTTTTGGAGATATATCCTTTGCCTTAAAGAAGAAGGCAACATCATAAGATTATTATAAAAGCAACCCATGGTCTGGCCCCTGCAGGGCCAAAATCCACAATAGACAAGATCTGGAAAACAGATTTTGCAGAGCTGCCTCGCCTTCACTTCTTAAAGAAACAGGATTCCTACAAACATAAATGTGTGTCTTCCCAAATTTTACCATGCAGAAACAATAAAACTCTTTTCACAAAACAAAAGCCTTTTCCCTCCTCACCATGGGACATTTTAAGATAGGCATACAATGCAACACATGTGCACCATATAAAAATAGGGAAAGGGGGGGAATACTTGTCAAACAAAGCTCCTTGAATCAAAGGGCAAACTGAAGGGGGAAATCTAAGGATGGAACTATTCACATGTCTCTCTGATTCCATTTTAGAACACTGTGGACAGCCTGGGAATGGTTTGTAATCACTCAAGTGCCATTTGCATTACCGAGAAGCTTAAATTCCCACCCCACCATACTTAATCTGCTTTCACATCCAAACACGAAGCAATTAAACCATAGGAAGATGCCAGGCTGTTGATGAAAAGGAAGTGGGAAAAGAGATGGAATGGGGGTGGCTATTTACTACTTGACTGCCTTGTACATATAGCATTCCAGAACTAATCTGTCTCACATTCAAAAAGACAGTTTGTTCTAATTCTGGCAGTAGCTTTCCAAGTGAAAGCTTTTTAAAAACAGAATAAAGAAAAAAACAAACACTGAATACAGGAAGAGTGTTAAGCCTATGGAGATTTGCCCAGGGTGAAAGAAGACTGTGACTTATAGTCTGGAGCCAGAAAATAATGTTTAAGAAAGTTTAAAATAATGTGTGTGAAAGACAAAACTTCTTTTGTCCCACCATTTTGTCCAATTAAACAGATTTTGCAAGTCTGTGAAACAAACAAAAAACCTACTAACCCTCGTGTGCAAAAACATAAATGTAGGGTAGTGAATCTCCTTTGGGGTTTAATTTGGATGTTAAAGGCCCTGTCCAAGGTGCTCAACCTACTGGCAGGGGGATATGGTTCTGACCCTTTAAAGTTCCAAGTAAAACCAGGAGTGCATTCAACCACCCCATGTGGTTGAAAATATCTGGCCGTGTTCTAAACTTGTGTGCCTTCAAGTCGTCTGACTTATGGCAACTCCTTTGTAAGGAGAACTATTGTATATGCCACACCCCTTCTGGAGATGGAGACTACTGACAATTCCTTTTCATTTTTATGGTCTTTTCTCCATGGAGCAAGTTATAAAATGACCTCCATAGTGTTAACTGCCTTGGTAGAAAGAAGATTAATCAGGACCCAAACATTCTGACTCATGTCTGCACTGCCTAAAACGAAAAGAAAAATAATCAGGGCAGAGCAGATAACTGGCACCAATCTCTCAGTTGAAATAATTCAAGGTCTTATGCAATTCTTCTTCCATTTGGACAAAAGGATTCTAGTTGTTTGCTATTGATTACACATGGTTAGATTGAATTCAATGTGGAAGGAAGACCATTCACCCTTTTTTGAGACATCCTTTGTGAGCTAATTTGTCCATCCTTTTCCTCCACATGGAGTGAATCATTTTTTTTCCTTTATGTTATTGTGGATGCTACAAAAAGAAAAGAAAAGAAAAGAAAAGAAAAGAAAAGAAAATCAGTCCTCACATAAATACACATTAACTCCTTGGTTAACTGTCAAGATCTCTCTTCACAGCCAATCTGTGTACAATTAATGTTCTTTCTCCCACATGGCTGATTAATGTCACTCAAGCCATTTGTAGAGGTAGGATGTGAAAACAATAAGCATTGTAAAGATTTCAAGCCTGTGCACTGCAACCTGAAAAATGCCTTGTAGGTGGAAGATAGAGAAAAGAGAGAGGAGGCATACAGAACATTCCACACAAAGGTTTTGAAGTCTCTATTGTTTTTAGGGGAAGGGGGGAGTCTACTTTACAAAACAAAGTATGAAAAAATGAAATGGCTGAACATGTGAGCTCTAGACTTAAATACAGCTGACATAGTGCCTGATGACTATTAGGATGCACACTTATCTGAAGACTGATGTTTATGTAATGAACTTGCAACTTTTATGACATGTAGCTGTGCTGCACATGTTCAGGGAGCCTGAAAAATACTGAAATATGCATATAAATTTGCTAAGCATTTGTTAAATGAAGAGGACTCTTTCCACATATATACACTTAGAAGGAACTATAGGAAAGAGCTAGTCATGGTCTGGCATCCTGTTAGTGAATTACAATGGCGTAGGTCCAATATCCAACCAATATCCACTTGCATTTTGGGACATGGAGAATGACCAAAATCGATCCCAACCCCACCTTTTCTCTGTTGCACCTCTCCCCAATATGGCCTTTTTCTGGCTGGGGGAGATCTAGGGAGCAGCAGATGAAGTGTCCAGCAATTTTCCTACTGCTGCATGCACAGCAATAACTTCATCCCCCAGGACCTCTGTCTGTTGCCATGCATCCAACTATAGGAAAATAGCAAGACAGTTCTCTACTGCTCCTGCTGCTCTCCACCAGCCTGCAAATGGCTGTGTTGGAGGCTGCAGCAGAGAAAATATAGGTTTGAGGGGGTTGGATGGAAGATATATCAGACTTATGTATGTGTGATACATCTCCCAATTCAGGATCCCAGCCACAGATTAGGGCAACTAATGGTTGGCTCTCATTCAGTGGCATCAAGTGATATTTACAGTGTCAAAACTAGCAAAAATGTAAGCCTGTTTGGTATATTTGCTAGCAGAATGCAGTGGGCTAGTGCAATGTGAACTTGTGGTATAAATAGGAGTAATTACTTCAGATGTTCTTGTTAAGGTATAAACAAGCAAAATCTTATCTTCATTGTAACAAGAAATCTATCCAAAGATAAGAAAAGAGCAGGAACTATTAGCGACAGCAACTTTATCATACCTATGGCCAGTAATTGTTAAATTGTATGCCTTTCTAAGAGTTTAAGCATAGTATGCATTCACATCATGTCCTGGTTGTTGGTTTTAATCACAACCTCTATCTATTTACATTGGTTAATCTGAGTTTATTCATCGTCCATTTTGTAGTCTATTGGGCTTTCTAGATTGGCATGAAAATGTGACATGAAGTTGCCTTTTCCTTAATGCTTAGCAGTTGCACCACAGGCTTTAGATGGAGCTGCGCTGTTCCGCAGTTTTTAAAAAAGAAGCTGGGAAAAGCAGCACCTTTTTAAAGGTGCTTCTTCTCCCCTAAAATGCAAAAAAAGCATTTTCATGGCACACTTTCCCTTTTTCTCATCTAAAGGCTAGAGTTTCATGCAGCCATGAACACACTTCTTTTTGCCAATCTAGAAAGCCCCTATAGTTCTCTTTTCCTCCTCCATGTTTGAAGAGCACATGTTGCAAAGTCACTTACCACAAGATGTGATGAAACCTTTTATACTTAGTAAGTACAGGTACTTTAAATGTTTTTACCACAAAAGACCAAGCCTGTTTTTTTATCTGCTATGTGACTGGTTGTTGCTCACCTTCTGCTTACAAATACTAATCACTCTGCTTGTGAGATGCGTTTTGTTGTTGTTGTTGTTGTTGTTGTGTGCCCTCAAGTAATTTCCAAATTATAGTGGCTCTAAGATGAACTGATCATGGGGTTTTCTTGGCAAGTTTCTTCAGAAGGGATTTGCCATTGCCATCTGTTAAGGCTGAGAAAGTGTGAATTGCCCCGGGTCTCCCAATGGGTTTACATGGCCAAGTCAGGATTCAAACCCTGGTTTCCAGTCTCATAGTCCAGTATTCTAACCACTACACCACAGTTCTCAAATTCCCCAGCAAGTTGCCATGGCTGGAAGATCCATAGCTGCAGGCATGGAGAATCTACTCTTAGAATCAGAAAATCGTAGAGTTGGAAGAGACCACAAGGGCCATCCAGTTCAACCCCCTGCCATGCAGGAACTCTAAATCAAAGCATTCCCGACAGATGGCCATCAAGCCTCTGTTTAAAGATCTCCACTACACTCCGAAGGAGTGTGTTCCACTGTCGAGCAGCCCTTATTGTCAGGAAGTTCCTCCTAATTTTTAGGTGGAATCCCTTTTCCTGTAGCTTGTATCCATTGTTCTGGGTCTCTGGAGCAGCAAAAAAGAAGCTTGCTCCCTCCTCAATATGACATGTCTTCAAATATTTAAATAGGGCTATCATATCACCTGTTAACCTTCTCTTCTACAGACTAAACATATCCAACTCCCTAAGGCGTTCCTTGTAGGGCATGGTTTCCAGATCCTTCACCATTTTAGTCGCCCTCCTTTGGACATGTTCCAGTTTCTCAACATCCTTTTTTAATTGTGGTGCCCGGAACTGGACACAGTATTCCAGGTGGGGCCTGACCAAAGCCGAATAGAGTGGCACTATTACTTTCCTTGATCTAGACACTATACTTCTATTGATGCAGCCTAAAATAGCATTGGCCCTTTTAGCTGCCTCATCACAGTGTTGACTCATGTTCAACTTGTGGTCTACTTGGACTCCTAGATCCCTTTCACATGTAGTCTCATTCAGCCAGGTGTCCCTCATCCTGTATCTGTGCATTTCATTTTTCTGCCCTAAGTCAGAACCTTACATTTTTATGTGTAGAATTCTCTTGGTTTTACAGCCCTCCTCCCACAGTTGCTTTGGGCTGTATGGGAGCCATCCTAGTGCTGAACTAGCTAGTTCTAGGATGCCTGTAACCAACAAAGACTCAGCACCAGGAGAGCTTTGTACAACCACCTGTGGAAGGAACAACCATAAAGCTGAGATTGGATTAACCATATCCAGAGCAACAGACCTACAAACCTCCCCTGGAAAGGAGATGAGCAAAAGGATTACACTAGACCTGGTTACAGGTACCCTTAAAACTAACTGCTGGGGGCAGGGAAAGAACCATCACTGGAAATGGGACCCAAAAGAACTGGTTACCCGATATGTGCATGGTGATGACATTGTTAATGCTATATATGGCTTTTCAACCCTTAGAACTCTGGTTCCAGTACACCATTGTGTATAGCCAGGATCAGTTCTCATCCTGGCTATACACAACTGAGTATTTTACATGCATCTTCTGCCACTTGGCCCTATCAAGTCAATGTGGCCTGAAAAAGAAAGGCTTCTTTGCCTCCTTTGACAGCCCTTCTTTCCAAACTACCTCTCCCTACTGAGTGGGATGGACTACTTAGCTGGCAAAGTCTATTCAACTGAAGAATGAAGGGTGGATTCAGGCATTCCCTGTTGGGAGGCAAACACCCTTTTTGCTACAGTTAGGAGGTATGATTAGAGCCTTTTGCTCAAGAGCTGAAGACTGAGCAGCTGTGAACCAGTAGGAAAGTCTTTGCTGACCAGCTGGTGCAAAAACACAGTATTATTGTCCACACTGCCTTGACAGCTTTTCATGTGCATTCAAGTATTGCTGAGACTCTGTGTGACATCACATAGCCTTTACAATGGTATTGCTGTGCTGATTTCAGGCAAGGAATTAATGTCCTGTTATATGGATGCTCCACTGATTTTAGTGAGGTCGTACTTTCTATATCACACACTTGGGACTGGGATGCTAGGAAATTGGGTGGAGTTGATGCAAAATACTCAATGCCCATGTAAGTGTAGCATAAAGTGATGACTTATAGATAGGATACAGTCACAAGGGACCAAATGCCAAGGGAAAGGCTTCCCTGTCACTACAGAATGTGATACCCCTGCATAGCACAACTACTATGTACAGCTGTCTTTCCAAAATTTTGAAGATATGAACAGTGTCAAGGGTTTTGGGGACAGGCTACATCTGAGGGCCAACAACGCAGCACAAGTCATGCAACTATTGATTGCTGAATTGCTCTTTTAAAATAGGTTGCAGTTGAGACCCACTGCCTTTACAGCTGAGACCCAGACATGGAGGAAGTGGGCTTTATCCATTCATAGCAGGGCAAAGCCCAGTCACAGAGCAGTGAATCTCCTCTGGATTTTATTCCAAGTGTCAAAGGAGCTATCCAAGGTGTTAACACTATTTGGGGGAGCTATATTTAAAGCTGAGCCGGTGTGGAACAATGGTTTGAGTGTTGGACTCCAGCTCTGGAAACCAGGGTTCAAATCTCTGCTCGGCCATAAAACTCACTGCAGGTGACCTTGGGCAATGGCAAACATACTTTGAATAAATCTTGCCAAAAAACCTCCATTACAGGTTCACCTTAGAATCGCCATAAGTTGGAAATGACTTGAAGGCACCCAAGCACAACATATTTAAAGCTCTTGCTATAAAATATAGACCAAAGCCTGGAGTGGATTCGCTGTCCAATTGACATGGAAGCCACCAGTTGCCATTGGGTTTACTCATTTGCCTCCTGCTGAATTCCCACTCCAGATTCCCCTGCCAAGCCTTCTATTCATATTGCGAATAACAGCATCCTTTAAGAGAAATGGCAGCTTTCTCCCAAACACAAATAGCAGCCCTTCTACTGGACCAGATGGACTCCAATAGTATGGTGAAGGGTTAAAACTACCCCTTCAGGACCAGAATTTGTGTACCTTCCTCTCACAGTGACTACAATTTACTTTTAAACTGCCATTTATGCAATAGGCAAAAATTTTCATGGGTACTGGCATCTCCTCTCATTCATCATCCTTATTGTAAATTTTTAGTGTAAGCACAAGGACTGGAAAAGAAATAATAGAAACTCAGTCCCCACAGGATGGACTCATGCATATATCTCTTCATTTCTCTCTCCATTTGGTTTCTAAGGATCTGGGTATGTGAGCTGCTTCTACTGAAGGATCAGATATTTTGTGGCTCCCAAAAGCTGTTGGACAACACAGAGTTCAGAACACACAGCTTAAAGGAGTAGGTCATAGAACAGAAGGAAGCAGAGTCTACAAAACTAGAGTCTACAAAATTGTTCACAGAAGTGTCCTCCTCAATCTTCTTTCCAGGCTGTTTCTGCCCTGTTCTGAGCTGTGACTGGCTGTGATCAAAATTTTGTTTGGTACCTCAGGCTGGCACATATAATTGTTACAAGATAAGCTTTATTAGTGGTAAATGGAGCAGCAGGCAATATATAGCAGACAAAGCATTCTAATCCTTTATCTGATGGGTTCCAACATCCATTTCTAGTATGTGATAGGTTCCAACATCCATTTCTAGTAAGTGGGTTCCAGCATCCATTTCTAGTAAGCAACTAATTTTACCCAGACAATTCCATGCCTGGCATTGTGTCTAAACAGGATCTCTGAGCCAGAATTCACCTCTTCTCAGGTGAGGCCCAAGAAAGATGGGTTGTCAAAAGTTATATAGGATAGGAGCAAATCAAAGTCACAGGTGTGACCCTAATCCCATCCTAGTGGGTAGGAGAATAATACAGGCAAATGGCTAAAAAGAAAGTTTATTCCTTGCTGTCCATTCTCAGTCTTGAATTGCCAAGCTAAAATCAAACTAACATAGCCTACCAAGTGCAAATAAATCCTTCCTATGCCATTGGATAGCTATCAGCACTTGGTCACACTGCTAACAAAGACTCTAAACCCCATGTACTTGACAGCAGAGGCTCAACTCACTACATATCGCATGCCACAATCTGCCCTCTTTGTCAGGGTCCTCAAATTTTCTGTGTAGCAAGAGAGTGGGAGTTATTATTGGGGTAGAGAAGTCAATTTCTACCGTTTTGTTGCATATGCCCAAATCTGGATCCAGCCCATAGAAATAGCGGATGATGTTTTTCTTCTTTTTCTTCTTTTCATTTGTCTTTCTAGATATTTCTGTAGCTGTTAAAATTGTTAACCTATGCACAAAATGCATTGGGTAATGCCTCCTGAAATCTCAAAGCCAAGGATATTTTTGAACATAATTTCCAAGCAACAGCAATGGGGAGTTGAATGTCTTGCATAACTCCTGCCCCATCTCAAGATAAGATAAGTGATGCACAATAGGAGCAAGTACATTAGAAATTGTACAAGGTAAGAGATTGTACAAATATGATTAATTTGCCTGGAACAGGTCGTATAATTCAGGTCAAGTCATACAGGTCATATAATTTAGTTTTTCTTTGCATAAGATTTAAAATGTAGACCCATGTTCTTATTCCCATTTGACAAAAAGTCAATTATTTGTCCTCAGTCATATATTGCATATAATGATCCTATAGTAGCAGTGTGAATCAAACTGAATTCTGAATTTTAACCCAGGTCCATCTCTTTTGTCTATGCAAAATTAGCAAGGGCTAATCTTGTTGACCTGTTGATTGTCAAAATTTCACTAATATTTGCCAAAGCTATCCATTCCATGATAAAAATATAAAGTTCCCAACATGAGCAGACCACACAAATAGAGATGAACAAATTGGGCATTAAAAGGGGGGAATTAGAGGGCATGGAATGGTGGGCTTGGAAACCACCAGCCACCACCCTTTTTCATGTTCATGGAAAAAAGACTTTTGGGAACACATAGCTGACATGATAAAAGGCAGTACATCTCAAAAGAATGAGCTGGATTTAGTAGTGCTGTTGTCTCTGTTTGATGATAATGCCACATCAGTGTCTGAAAATGAAATTATATAAGCTTTTAAACTATAACCACAAATATGAAGCCTTTTTTTTTAAAAAAAGTAAAAATAAAATCAGATCTAAAAGTTTTTGCCCACTTAAGGGCAAAATATGTTTGCAAAGCTTTGCGATTCATCAGCAGATGAACTTGTCACTTATTGGTGGCTTATCTTTAATTGGAAGTGGCAGTCTGTAAACTACTTTCAAATTCACTGTCCTTGCTGTAAAATAATATCATCTTTCATTAGCTGAGAACATTTTTGACTACATTTATATAGCTGCCCATCAATAAATGCTCTCTGAGCAACTCGTAGAAGAAAGCATAAAATGCACGATTACAACACAACGATTGAAACACAACAACAAATACAAGGAAATGCAGCACTAACTTGTGTTTAATTGGACCTGTCATATCTATATTCCCACCTTCCAATTGATTACATTGCCTTCAAATCATACAAAATTTTAAAAGGTTTTTGGAATAAAATGCCTGGAATATCTAGATAGATAGAGCTGTTGCCAAAAAATAACCTTTCCAAGATCTGGTACTGTGGAGACATACCGGTTTTGTTCCATGGAAGATTGTACTTGGGAGCAATTGCATCAAACTAGCACATTATATTTGATTTATGGAGAACAGCTAGGGCTTTGCCATGGCATGCAATCATCATACAAGCCGGGGGGGGGGGGGGGATAGATTTCTGTCTATCAAGATCCTTTAACCTCTGATTGTGTGACCCACCTTCCCACAGAGAAGCAAAGCCACTGCAAACACTGTTCTCATCAGGATATGATCTATCCAAGGGCCCTTTCATTCTATGCAATTGTATCACTTTGTTCCCACTTTAATTGCAATATCTACATTGTATGAAATCCTGACGTTTGAGGTTTATAATTTGGTGAGCCAATACAGCTTTCTGGTCGAGAATTCTAAATACCTCTCCCTAAACTGCAAATCCCAGTGGAACCATGGTAGTTAAAGTGGAATCACAGCACTGCAGTTTTGTCATGTAAAAGACATGAGGATACAGTGAGGATAGTGTGGTCCCTTAGTATCTACTGGGGTTTGGTTCCAGGTTCCCCTGTGGATACCAAAATCCATGGATGCTCAAGTCCCATTAACTACAATAGTGTAGTAAAATGGCACCTCTTATATAAAATGGCAAAATCAAGGTTTGCTTTTTGGAACATACACACACACACACACACACACAATATTTTCAAGCCATTGATGGTTGAATCCGTGGGTAAAGAATCTGTGGATGTGGAAGGCCAACCGTATTTTACAAAAACATTTTCAGATCACCAATGTCCTGTCCAGATGAGAAAACCAAATCCAGAGTTGTTGGGCTAATTAATGTTAGGACCAGCCCATGGTGTGCATGAAGCATCCTCAATACGCATCGGTTATACCTCTTTGCAACTCAGTAACCAGGTTTCTTAGAGCCTCTTCAACTTACTTAAGTGCTTGCAAATTTACATTGTGTGAAAGTGCATACATGATTCTGACCTCAATTTTTTTCAATTCTTAATTAAGTTTTAAAAAAATAGTAGGAATATGGACATTAACCTTAAATAAAGCACTGGCAGTCTGTAATGGAGTCTCCATCCTTGGAGGTCTTTAAGCAGAGGCTGGATGGCCATCTTTCGGGGATGCTTTGACTGGGAGTTCCTGCATGGCAGGGGGTTGGACTGGATGGCCCTTGTGGTCTCTTCCAACTCTATGATTCTGTGATTCTATAATTCTATCAGAACTCCCGCTTCATGAGAAATCTTTGCCAGTCTGCATACTGGAGCTTCTGTTGTGCATAAAACCTTTCAAAACCACAAATGAGAACTCATTTCAATGCAAAACCTTCTCTTGATTTAAAAAGCTCCTTATCCACAATTACTGATTGAAGACAAAGACAGAAGAAGAATGAAATAACAGCTGCAATACTATTGTTAAGTCTCCACTAAAGGAGAACTAACTGCTGAATCAATAGCTGAATCGTGAGTCAACACATAGGCAAATCCTATTGATCATAGAATCATAGAATCATAGAGTTGGAAGAGACCACAAGGGCCATCCAGTCTGACCCCCTGCCATGCAGGAACTCCCAATCAAAGCATCCCTGACAGATGGCCTCTGCTTAAAGACCTCTAAGGAAGGAGACTCCACTACACTTTGAGGGAGTATGTTCCACTGTCGAACAGCCGTTACTGTCAGGATGTTCCTCCTAATGTTGAGGTGGAATCTCTTTTCCTGCAGTTTGCATCCATTGTTCTGCATTCTAGTCTCTGGAGCAGCAGAAAACAAGCTCGCTCCCTCCTCTATATGACACCCCTTCGAATACTTAAAGAGGGCTATCATATCACTTCTTAACCTTCTCTTCTCCAGGCTAAACATCCCCAGCTCCCTAACTTGCTCCTCATAAGGCATGACTTCCAGACCCTTCACCATCTTGGTTGCTCTCCTTTGGACACGCTCTAGTTTCTCCACATCCTTTTTGAATTGTGGTGTCCAGAACTGTATACAGTATTCCAGGTGGGGCCTGACCAAAGCAGAGTAGAGTGGCACTATTACTTCCCTTGGTCTAGACACTATACTTCTATTGATACAGCCTAAAAATGCATTGGCCTCATGTTCAACTTATGGTCTACTTGGACTCCTAGATCTCTTTCACACGTAGTTTCATTCAGCCAGATGTCCCCCATCCTATATCTGTGCATTTCATTTTTCCGCCCTAAGTGCAGAACTGTGTTGAATTTCATTTTGTTAGCTTTGGCCCAGCTTTCTAGTCTATTCAGGTCATATTGAATTTTGATCCTGTCCTCTGGGGTATTAACTATTCCTCCTAGTTTAGTGTCATCTGCAAATTTGATAAGTATGCTCCCAATTCTGTTATCCAAGTCATTGATAAAGATGTTGAATAGCACTAGGCCAAGGACAGAACCCTGTGGCACCCCACTTGTCACTTCTCTCCAGGATGAAAATTAACCATTGCTGAGCACCCTTTGGGTGCAGCCGGTCAACCAATTACAAACCCATCTAACAGTTGCCTTGTCTAGCCCACATTTTACAAGCTTGTTTGCAAGAATGTCATGGGAAACTTTGTCAAAGGCCTTACTGAAATCAAGATATACTATATCCACAGCATTCCCTTCATCTACGAAGCTGGTAATTTTATCAGAAAAAGAGATAAAATTTGTCTGGCATGACTTGTTTCTCCAGAACCTATGTTGGTTTTTTGTGATTATGGCATTGCCTTCTATTTGCCTACTTTAGTCATAATTAGCAAAAGGACCAAAAAAAAAAAGGACCAGCTAAAAAGACCAAAAAAAAAGGGGGGGGGGGGGGTCCTAGAACAGATTAAGCCAGAATTCTCTCTGAAAGGCAAGATTCCTAAATTGAGGCTATCATACTTCAGCAGAACTCATTAGAAAAGACATAGATGCTGGGGAAGGTGGAGGGAAGTAGAAGGAGAGGACGACTACATGTCACATGGATAGACTCCTTCAGGGAGACGACAGGCCTGAGTCTGCAGGACCTGACCAGGGGGGCTTAGAGGCATCTCAATCACAGGGTCACCATGAGTCAAGTTCAACTCGAAAACAGCTAACAACAACAAATGTTGTTAGAATGCTATGTAATACACAACGGTCATATCTCAGTGGTACTCAAACTTTTTAGCCTTGGCACTGTTCCCTCCCCCCTTTACATCAACATGTGGATGTTGTGCCACTTTGACGTAGTATATGAATAAAAATATTTTGTTTATTTAATGCACATATTTTGATTTTCACATTCATGTACTGTATATTCAATTTTTAACATTTTATAAGGAAATAACATTGCGCAAATTAGAACAGTTTTATTTCAGTAAATTCCTCATTTAACACACATGTCAATTTTCAACATTAAAAAGTTTGGGAAGAGGGGGTTGTCGAGATATCAGGGCATCGAAGCCCCATACCCCCCTTGAGCAGCTCTCATGCCCCTCCCCTCTGGAGGTCCTGCCCCACCCTTTGAGAACTACTAGTCATACAGGATTCCAATGAACAATTCTTCTTGTTATTAGGAACAAGAAGAAATTGATATAATGTCTTATGAATTCCACTGGTTGATCTTGGGCAAGTCACATGCTCTCAGCCTCAGGGAGAAGGCAATGGCAAACCTAATTTGAACAAATCTTGCCAAGAAAACTGCATGATAGGGTCACCTTAGAGTCACTATAAATTGGAAACAACTTGAAAGCACACAACATACACTCATTATACATAGTGCAATATTTCCAGCCTCACCATTTGGAAGGTTCTAACACCAAACACAAGACTGTCTCTGTCAGCTGAGTGGGCATTGCAGCTCTGAAGTCCCCAATTGATCTCAAAAGCCCAGCTGAAGAGTGAAATATACCAGACTCATGCCAAAAGACCCAGAGAGTAAGAGGAAACTCCTGTAAACTACACTGAGTCCCTCAAGCTGATGTTGTACAATATAAATGGGGGTGGAAGGCATAGCAAGGAACGACCAATTCCTCCCCACTCCTGCACCCATATCAAATCTCTGTGATAAAATCCAGAGGTCAACCCCTTCATCCATAATTAAATTGTCAATTAAATTTTACTCTACACCAATTTAGTATAATTTCCTCTACTTGTATGGCTTTCCAAAATATACTCTCAAGCGAGAGCCAGTGTACATTTGTGGAGTAAAAAATAAAAAGCTAATGGGATTTGTAATTCTGTAGATATTGCATGTTTTATAGGTTTTGTCTACAGCCTTCTATGATAACCATGAATCACTGATTCCAACAGGATGGGCATGAGGGAAGAGCCTTACAAAAATGATATTATTGTCTATTTTAATCTGCTATACCACAGCCTTGAGCAGTGTCTTCATCCTACTCCTGGCTCATCTGTCACAGCTTCTTGCAAGAGTTACTGCAAGCATTTATGGCCCTTTCTCCAAAAATCCAAAATTTCTACTTGAATATAAGCTTATTAGTCCCCACCTTGTTTCTTAAGCCTGGATGGATATACAATATAACTGCTTTAAATAAAAAAAAATCTCTATTTATTTGCTACAGGATTGAATCCTATCATTGAAATTGATCTTGGGCAGCAACATTACCTGCTGAACCATTGTAATATTGAGTTATCATAGGCCCTACACAGACGGGCACTTTTGGGTGCCCTCGTCACATGCTAGGGTTGCCCGGGTGCAATGCTCTGCACCCCTTGCACATAGCCAGGGCATCATCGCTCTGCAGCACTATACAGTGTGCAGAGTGATGATGTCGCAGGTGTGCAGCAACCAACCAGAGCTGCACACCTGCAACATTATGGATGTTGCTTGCGTCGCAATTGCTGCTCTTGTCGCAATTGCAACACAAAAAGAAGCCTCATTTCGGTGCTCCTTTTTGCACCACACCGTTGCCGCTCCATTTGGTTGCTGCGGCAACAGTGCAGAGTAAATAGAGGAGGCTCCAGACCACCCTTTTTGGGCGGTCTTTAGAGCCCCATAGATAGAGCCTGAAAAGTTACATATCTGGACTACAGCTTCCAGAATCCCCAAACCACCATGGCCAGAAACATTGTCTTATTTTCCTGTAGGAGCCCTTAGTATGGTATTCAGCTTCCAGGATGGGAAAGATGTGTGTTTCCTCTCATAGGCTGCACCTGTACTGCAGAAATAATGTGGTTTGACACCACTTTAACACTCATGGTTCAATGCTATGGAATTCTGAAAATTGTAGTTTGTTGTGGCATCAGAGCAAAGCATACACATTATTCTCAGAATTCCATACATTGAGTCATTTCATTTAAAGCAGTATCAAACTGGATTATTTCTGCATTTACAAAATATTTTCTGGATTTACAAAATATAATGCCTACAATTTCAGTAGCTCTGGTGGAGTAAATATCCCATCTCAGTTTTGCAAGAATCTAATCTATAATTACTTTAGCTACAAAAATAGCTGGTTTCAGGATTTGTTATTTAGGCTGCAACTTAAGATAGCTATTCTAATGCAGAAGTACAGTAATAGCGACAAAGTTTCTATCAGAAATCTTAGCCTGGTACAAAGTGCTTCTATGTCAGTGTTTGAAAGCCAATTAGCACTTCCAAGAAGCTTTACTCAGCCATGGATGCATTATAATTGGAGTCTGTAAAGGACACAGAACAGGAGGGAGGGAAACTGGACATATGTGGCAGGGCCATTAGAGCAAGAGATGTTAATAAAAGAATCTCATCAGAAACCTTGGAGTGCAATTTTCATTCTATATTTCCTTCTGATGCTACAAATGTCATCCTATACATTTCCTATCTTATATTGCATGTCAGTTCTCCCCAATGTTGATCCTTCCAAAGGTGTCAGACTGAAAGACTGTACTCACACTGCAAAATTAAAGCAGTTTGACATCACTTTAACTATCATGATTATCCTTTAGAATCCTAGGATATGTAGTTTGGTGAGATATTCGGCCTAGTTTGTCAGAGAGCCACTCAGATCCACCTGGAACTGGACTGTGGTGGTGGTTCCCTGTTGGTTCTGCTGGGCCTGTTAGTTCTGATTTTTCATCTCTGTACAAAATCTATTAAAAAAGATCTAAGAGTAGACCCGAGTTTTTGGAACTACTCCAGGGCTCCAATTAATAGGTGAGCATGCTATTTGAGTGGCATTTGTAGTTATCATTGACAGGTCTCAGGGCACTGGCTGCAGACTCAGGGAATTGCCAGTTCTCTGAGTCTCCAGATAGAGATCTCAGGGCAAGTGGTACTGAAGGAGGAGAAAATATTTTTGTGTATCACGTGGCTTTAAAGCCTGGGCATGCTTCTCATCCATTCATCAGCTGGTGATAATTACGGTTATTTACCTGGTAGAAGTAACTGCTTTAGCTACTGGGTATATTTTGCCACTGCCTGGATGCACTAAAATGCTACCTTCCCCTGCCTCCAAGTTGTCTTATTAACTGGATTTTACTCAAATTTTCACCCTATTTTCCACAGATAGCTTTCATCCCTGTTTCTACAACCACCCAACCTAAACGCTGCTCTGGCCCAATTGCCAACTCTTTCTTGGCTTAACTGTGATATCACAGCAATCCAGTCCCTGGTCTCAAGTTTGGATCCTGAAATTTCAGGAAATGGCATCGCTGTTTGTGTCACCCAGTGCAGATGAGTGTGAGTGTGTGTGAGAGAGAGGGGGGGAGGACTGCTTTTCCCTCCTTCCTGCCGTCCAGCCACTCAGACTGCTGCTGAGAGGGACACGCTGTGGCTTCTGGAGCACCCGGTCTGGCGTGGCTGCTCTCTGAGGATCCTAAAGGCAGTCCATGCATCTGGAAGGGCTTTCAGGGTCCCCAGCAGATGTCACTAATGAGAAGGGCAGTGCTGCAGCCTCTGGAGGATCTATTTAGGGTTTGGTGTAGCTGCTGGGCAAGTGGGAAACCTCTCTTTCTTGCTTGTCCATTAGCCATGTCAGTCCCTCCAAATGGATGACATTCCCCTCTGGCCTGTCATCCAGTGTCGTGTGAACTCCCCACACTCCCCTAATGATTCCCCAGGAAATCCTTACTGAGTATCAATTCTTCCATTCAAAAAGTTCATGAGTAGAAGCTTAATAATATCTAATCCTGAAATTCAGATTGTATTGAAAGTGGAAACTTAAAAAACAAAAGAAAAAATGGGAGAAGTGAGTTAATACAGGGCTGCAATTACATTTACAGACATCAAAATCATGGTCAGTTTAACATATCCTTAGAATCCCAGCCATTGTGCTCATTAATTGCTAAGAGGAGAGGAATACAGGTATACATCAGTTAATGAAACTGGGCATTACTTCTATGACAATAGAGGCAGAGATAACATGGAGACAGTAGGGATAGGTTCCTACTGTATACCACAAAATACATGTTTCAGCTGTTTATTCAAAACTAATATTATGCACAAGTGAAATGAATAATAATATTTATATAATAATATTTATTTATTTATACCACGCTCTTCAGCCCTAAAGGCTATCAGAGTGGCTTAAAAATATTATTTTAATTAGACAGCTCCCTGCCCTCAGGCATATAATCTAAGAAGACACAACACAAAAGGAGAAGGGAATGGTGGTGGGGAAGGGGATCAAGTCCAAAAGTTCTTCTTTCCCTCTGACGCCTGATCCAAGGCAGACGGACTGGAGGGAGGGCTCTGCTTTATACTCTCGGACAGGCCCAATGGAGTTTGGCCTCTCCTTTCACTCCCTCCTGGGTAAGATGGTGTAGGATGGAGAGAGGGCTCTTCCACTTGAATGAAACAAGCAGGTCACACAATACTCGTTTAAGAAAACAAGACATCTTGAAACTTCTAGAGAACACCAGAAATCTTTTTTTCCAAAATGCATTCAAGAATAGCCTTTTCTTTCATTAGCCTCCATTTCTTCTGTAGCCAAATGTATAGATCTATGCTTTTGTAGCATGCTGAGTCTAGCTGGTGGGGCAAGCTTATCTGCTGTCCAACCTTTCCTCTCCATTCTGTTGCTTTTCACACAGTTTCAGTAAGGGATTCTGGCTGCAGCTGCTTTTTACCTTGCCAGTTGCAGGCAGACATAATCAGCTGTATTAGGCTGCGCTAGAGCAGACCCTCCCCCCCCCCGCCCCCCCGTTCCCAGCTCAAGCTTTGTTTATTGCATTATTAATTGTAGACATACTGCTGCAACTAGAAACTAAAATTCGATGTTCCCCTACCCTCCTTCACCATTCTCTCAGTGCTGGTTTTTATAACTTCCAGCCAGACAGGGAATGAGGAAGAAGGTGCTAGGGGACATAAAAGGAGCTTTACTATCAGAGGCTTCATTAACCAAGGAATGGCTATAGTTAACACTTTTGTAAATCTCTCTAAATATAGTGTAACACAAAGGAAGATAGCCTGCTAACATAGTTATATTGAGTTATACAATCATGCAAGTGGTTGTGCAAGCCCTTCTGCTGCTGCTTGCACAACTGCTTCCTAAATATCTTGCACCATCACAAATGCAACAAAAGTGCTATTGGATACCATCCTTGCACTACTCCTGACATTGCAATAAGTGCTGGTGCATATGGTATTAGCGTAATGACAGCACTGAGTACAAGCAAACCAATACAACAGGGAAAACAATTGGAATTCCTTTAATTTTTCCCTATCTCTTTTTATACATGCATACCATGTTCTATCTGAACAGGCGAAAGGCTAGCCTTCAGACCAGGAGACTATGCTTTTCCTTTCATCCTAGTTCTCATTCCAGATTTGCAGTTGATGATGACACTAGAATGCCAAGTTTATGAAGTAAAGTTCTAATAGATGTGAATATGTGACACTGCTGGCAAACTGTCAACTTTGCAAGTAAATCTGGTTTCTACAGAGCATGTGTCCATTTCTTTGTCAAGGCTTATGTGTTGCATCTCCACTGACATACTCAAAGCAACAACAACCCATCCTCCCGCAAAAGTGATGGGATGATGGGATTTGTAGTGAAAATCATCTGTAGCACCTTCACCACTTCTAGTGGTATCACTAGAAGTTTTTAGAACAGAGGACTGATTTTATAGCAAAAACGTACATCCAATTACTGTATCATACTTTCTGGAATTTCCTGAATGAAAATTGGGACATGTGTAGCCAAGCAACATCAGAATGTAGTCACAATAGGAAAAGGTATTCATGAGGAGGAATACATGAACTAAGAGATGGTTTGATTTTGTTATTATTATTATAAACCTTTATTTATATAGTGCTGTAAATTTACACAGCGATGTACACATAATCTTTTAATTAGACAGTTCCCTGCCCTCAGGCTTACAATCTAAAAAGACATGACACAAAAGGAGAAGGGAATGGTGGTGGGAAAGGGGATGAGGTCCAGTGGTTCTTCTCTCCCTCTTTTGCCTGAGTCTACTGAGAAGGGTCAAGATTCCTCCCCCTGCTCTCCTATATTCCCTGATGAGTTGAGTGGAAATTAGTGCTTTGATTCCAGTTCTGGAACAACAAAAAATTAACCCGAATTGTCCCTGTCAGGTTAGGACAGTAGAAGGGTATGAATTGTTAGTCCAACCCAGACTGTCCCCCTTGACTCAAAGCAATTTACTAAGGCTCCATGCACACTACAAAAATAATCCAGGATGAATACAGGTTGAATCCTTGGGCCCATTCTGACTCACCAGAAAATCCATTGCCTGAATCGATCCCTGAAACAATTTCTGGAAAAAATGTGGCTCCCACTATGTTTGCGCCAGTTTCAGGAATCGGTTCAGTTGTGGGGGGCAGCTTGATGGCCTGACCCGTCTCTGGCCTCTCCTGGCCCAAAAATCCCCAGCTCAGCCTCCTTACTGGCTTCTTTGGCCACTGATTGGCTTCCTCGTGGCCTTTTAAAATTTCCCATGGCCAGGGAAGCCAGAACAAGGTTGCAAAGAATCCAGGGGAAAGCTGGGAAGGAGGTTGCAAAGCTTCTGGCTTCTCTGAGACCTCCTTCTGGCCTCCCTGGCTGTGGGAAAATTTTAAAAAGCCCAGGGAAGCCGGTCAGTGGCCAAAGAAGCCAGTAAAGAGGCTGGGCTGGGAATTTGGCGGCCAGGAGAGGCCGGGCCACGCCAGCTGCCCCCTGGGCTGGGCTGCCAGTGGGAACCAGGGCAGATTCAATTCCGATTAGAATCTGGCTGGTTCCCACTTGGGCTGAATCAATTTATTTCTAAATAAATCGATTCAGCCCAAAAAGCACCTCATTTTCCAAGAGTCTTTTTGACACAGGTTAAATGGGCAAAAATGGGCAAAAATGGGCAAAAAGCATGCCCCCCCCTTTCTGAATTTATTTCTAAAATCAGATGCAGTTGGAACCATGCCCGTTTAACCCAGATCACGATCCAGATTTAAATGTAGTGGGAACAAGGCCCTTGTTGTTCACATACATCCCTAATGCACATGATGCGGGGGGGGGGGGGGGGCAGACAGGCTGGCAAAACAACTGCTTAACACAGAATATTTGGTACCACTTTTTCCCTTGACTTTTCCTAAAAGATCCATGTCATCCACAGTGTGAATAAGCTTTCAAATCTATTCAGATTGCTCTGTATTGTTCTTTCTCAAAAAGTAATAAAGGTGTTTCATAAGCAGGGGCAGCATATTCAAACTGTCGGCTCTATTTTAACATGAAAGAGTGGCATGTGTGAATAACAGGCTTAAATTGACTCAAAGAGATTCATGAAACCAAAACAGGAACAAAACAAAACAAAATAGGAACAACAAAACCAATATGCATTGCTGCAGCAATGCAGATCTTCTTGGGGGGGGGGGGGGTGGAACAAGTGTGTGAATGACCCCCTAAGTATTGACCTATCTTCTCCAGTTGATTTAAATTTAGGCCAAAACACAAACTTTAGCGAAAAGCTGCTTCTTTAAAAAGATATATACGCATAGAATTTGGAAATAAAAATATTATTTAAGAAACTGTGACTGCTACATTCAGAAATTAATATATTCACAGAGCAAAGAATGAGCAAAAAAGAGGCACACCCATAAACAACTTACAAACCTTGAGCAAAGAAAGTAAAAGGTAGCCAAAGAAGTTTTGACTAAGGTCATTGACCAGGGGCACTGTGGGAAAAGGGCAAATCATATGAGCTGCATGAACTCTGCAAACTTCACAGCTGATCTGGCTCATCAAAGAATACATTTGGGCTGCATTTTTACCGATCGCCTGAGGGAAGATATTCCCATTTTCTAGCATTTCAGAGGATGATGGGCAGGAGGGAGATGGTTATTAATTTCATGGTAAAACAGCACTACTGATCCTTCCACAATTCCTATAGTAGTCCTATCTGTACCACTGTCTTAATGCTGAATGGAGCTGTTTATGTGACCCCTATATAATGGAAGTTTCTTTTTGTTTTGATAGGCTTCTGACTCCAGCATCAGCATTTTCCCCTTCTTTCTCCCATTTTATTTTTTAACACCTTAACCTGAATAAGAAGTCAATGGAACTTCGAAAGCTTGCATCATCTATTTTGTGCATTTTTGGTTGCTCCAGTAAAGGTGTTGTTGTGCTTTTTTGGATGTTATTGTACTTTTCTATATGGCCAATGAGGCTTCCCTTGGACATGTTTCCTACATAAACAGCACATTATGTCTTACAAGCCTAGTAGCTATGTGTGTCCTGTTCTTTTTGGGTCCGCCAGTGGCAATATAACTGCAAATAAAACATACAAAATTGAAACCCATGCTCAGTATTGGCTAACAGCCCAGCAGACCCCTTTCACGCTACACAGCTATATTCTACTTTAACTGCCATTACAACATCCTATGAGATCCTGCTGTGTGACGAGGCACCAGTCTGGCTGATAATTCTACATGCCTAAATCCAAAACAAGCTTCAAAAGTGATTGTGTTAATCAGACCTCCATTTTAAAAGTAGTCCTAATCAACCTGATCATGTTTTCAAAGTTGTTTCTGACATGTCAACCCTAAGGCAAGCTTATCACAGGGTTTTCTTGGCAAGATTTGTTCAGAGGGGACTTGCCTTTGCTTTCCTCTGAGATTGAGAGCCCGAACAGACAGGCCAAAATAAAGCTGCTTTGGGTCACTTTACAGGTATGCTGTTTAAATGACACATACATCTTAACAGGCCAGAAGCTGTGCCAAAGCTGCGCTCCAGTCCTTAGGATGCATGCATCATTTAAACAGAATACTTGTTTATGATTCGAAGCATTATTTTGGACTGTCTGTTTGGTCCCTGAGCAAGTATAATTTGCCTAAGGTTACCCAGTGGGTTTCAATGGGCATGTGGGATTTGAACCTTCCTCCCCCCCCCAAGCCCTAGCCCTGCACTCAAACCAGTACACTGCACTGTCTCTAACACCAATCATGCTAACTATGAATTAGAACTATATGAGTTCACTAAAGTTTTAGAGCTCCTCTTACTTTGCAAATAGGAATTTGGGGATTCTCTCTTAGTCTGGAACATGACTGAGCCTGTAAAAGTTACATTTATTAGTGGCCATGTTGGCTGGGGGATTCTGGGAGTCATATTTAAAAAAAAAAATTTTTCAAGCTCTGGCACACAAGGTATGAAATATGGCCCTAATTCTATTTGGTACTGAGTGCTAGCCAGTTCTACAATATTTGCTATGTTTTAGCATGTAATGTTCCTTGTTCCAGAACATTACAACCTTCTAGAACATAATGAGTGCCTTTTATTTCAGAACACTGACTCAGTCTTTAAAGTTTACAACTTTTCTGTTAAGTAAATACTATAGCATGGATGTATCCCTTAATACTCAGAATGAAAAACAAAAGTAGCCGTGAAGTCCACAAGCAGAAACAAAAACCAGGCTGAGTAATACTTTTATTGGACCACAAAAAGGTCACATTTTAGTGTTCTTCTTACTATCTGGTTTAGTTAATGTTTTGAACTCTTGCTTTGATTGGCCTAGCATAGGAAGCACAAGGGCACCACCTTGTGGTCGGTTGTTTTCAGACATACGGTAGATTGGCTCACCTTAATTCCTGATCTAAAACACGCAAATGCATCTGAGTTTCTGCTAAAGCTCATGCTACCAATTTCTGCCTTTCAGTTAGTCTCAAAGGTACTGCAAGATCCTGATGCATACTCATCTAAAACAGCAGCAAATAAAAATCCTCCACTTGAAATGTAGAGGTGTGATTGGCAGTGCAAGCTTGCTCTGAACAAAGATGGGGAAAGAGCAACTACAACTTCTTTTTGCAACCCATTATCTTCCCTGAAATCCATTTTAAAGGAAGGACCACCCTACAACAAACCAGTAACTAGTGTAGCAAAATGCCACTTAGAGCAGCATCTTCACTCTTAGACAGACAGACAGATAAACAGACAGATGGACTTTACATCCTGCCATTCTTTCAATATGATATCCAAAGTGGCTTGCAGCATTGCTGTTGTTGTGTGCCTTCAAGTTGTTTTCAATGTACAGTGATTCCAAGGTGACTCTATCACAGGGTTTTCTGGGGCTGAGAGTATAAGGTCCATCAAGGTAATGCAGTGGGTTTCCATGGGTAAGAAGGGAATCAACCCCCCATCTCCTGAGTTTGAGTCCTACTCTCAAACCATTATACCATGCTGGCTCTTGGCTTTCAGCATAGGTTAGTATAAAATACAGCTAAAACAATTTATAGTACAACCCTCCACTCTGGGAATACCAAGGTCCCATTATAAACAACTGCATAGTAAAATTGTGACTCTTATATAAAATGGCAAAATCAAGTTTTCCTTTTGGGTATTTTCCCCCAAGTTGTGACTGGTTGGATCTGTGGATGCAGAATTTGTGGATACTGAGGGCCGACTTCATGACATGATGCAGGAGGTTGGCCTATATTGAGCTCATCCTCCTGTTCCATAGCAGTTTACAACTTGTTATTTTGTTCCTTGACATACTAGTCTATATTTTCTTTTTAAGCTGCGTAACCAATCTTGCACAGGATGACTGTCATACTTTTACTAGCAGTAGTCTCACAGCTATTAATGTTTTGTTCACCATTACAAAGGGCTTTTCAGATACATGGGATGCCATCCTGTTGAGCAGTTTACAAATGTGTAATGTCAAACTTACACATTCGTTGACTATTCAGTATTCAAGTTTACAATTTCGGCCCTATGGTAACCATTGCAAATCACACACACACACACACCTTAACAGCCAGTAATTGCATCAAGCGATAGAGGACTGTTTTGCTGGTGATTGGGGTGCAATGGGATGACATTTCCAGCTCGCTTCCACAAGCGAACTGTGGTGTGACAATAAAGAGCATAATTTCTGTCACAATTCATCATTGCACAGTGGGAAAGGGCTGGAAAGATAATCCTGCTACACCCTGATCACCAGCAAAACAGAGCTCAGTTATTTAGGTGTATAGACTGTGAATCATCTGAAACCCCTGGCTTACATATCAAAATAAGGCAGGCTTACTGTTGAACATAAAGGAAAAAAATAATGATCCCTAGAATTTACAGACATTCAACCTAGAAATGAGGAAACAGAAATTAAAAAAAAAAAAACCAGAAATAGGAAAAGAGTCCTCATACCCGGGGCCAAACATGGATCAGAGCAGGGACTGCAGTCAAGAAATCATAAGAAAACTAAGAATGGAGAGGAAAGCTATGAAAAATCTAGAAAAGATCCTGAAACGTAAAGATATACACCCGAGCTTCAAAGTTAAAATCATACAAGCCACTGTATTATTCCTATGTAATGGATACAAGAGCTGGGCAGTTAAGAAAATGGAGAGCAAGAAAATCAATTCATTCAAGGTGTAGTGCTGGAGCAAAGTGCTAAGGTTTCAATGGATAGCCAAAAAGACAAGCAAATGGGTCTTAAAACAGTTCAAGCCAGAAATCTCTCTCAAAACCAAGATGACTAAACTGAGGCTGTTGAACTTTGGCCACATCATGAGAAGGCACGACTCACTGGAAAAAAAGTATTGCTAGGAAAGGTGGAGAGAAGCAAAAAGAGAGGAAAGCTGCATTCTAGATGCATTCTAAAGGAGATCACAAGTATCAATTTGCAAGAACTAAGCAGAGCAGTGGAGGACAGGGAATCTTGGAAATGTCTCATCTGCAGAGTCACCATGGGTCGAGATCAACTTGAGGGTGGCTAACAACAACAACCTTGCTCTGAAGAACCACCATACTGTCTTCCCATAATAAGATAACCTTACTCTACTTCTAGGTGAACATCAAGGCAGCAGAACCCTTCCTAAAAGACTGTGACTGAACTTGAGGTTGGCAACTCACCCCACTGCCTGACATCCTCTTGCATCAAGAGGGCTCAGTGAAAGACTGTTTTTGTGTCATACGAGGAGCCTGTGAGGTAGGTACCTGTCATCACCTAGTATCTCTTCTTTCCCCCCCCTCAAATAAAGGCAAATAAAGGGGTTCAAGCTTTTTTCTTTATCTTAATTTGTGGTTGGACAAGCCAAGCAGTAAGGAGGACCTAGGGATGGCCAGATACCATCACCACCTACCATCAGCAACAAGACCATGTGAAATAGTAAAAGGTTTCCAGTACCTAGGATCAAACATTGATCAGAATGGAGACTGCAGTGAAGAAATCAGAAGAAGACAAGGAATGGGAAGGGGAACCGTGAAAAAACTAAACAAGATCCTAAAGAGTAACACTGTTCAGTGTTAGAATTGTGCACCCACAGGCCAACAGTTTCTAGCATTCAAATAAGCTCTGAGCCTCTGAAACTCCCTTCCCAGAGAGTTTATACTGGACCCTCACTATCTTTCTGCAAACAGGTAAAAACCACTGTGTTCCATCAAGCATTTGAGAATTGATTTTTTCAGGGGAAGCAGGCCTTGTATAATGTCTTGGACTTTTATTTATTATTGTTATTATTGTTCTAATTGGTTTTAACTGGTTTCAGTTTTTATGATGACTTAATTGGTTTTTAATTTTTATATGCTGTTAATTTTAACAATGGGTGTATCCACACTTCAGAATTAAAGTAGGTTAACACCACTTTAACTGCTATGGCTCTATCCTACAGAATGCTGTGATTTGTAGTTTGGTAAGGTATTCGAGTCAGAGAGCTCTCCGGCCTCACAGATCATAGGATTCTAGAGGATAGATTAATGGCAGTTAAAGTTGTTCCAAACTACTTTAATCCTTCAGTGTGGACAGTGGTGTCATGAGGATTGGTGTCACCTGGTGTGGTAACTCATGGTGTCACCCCCTCCCCAATTCATATCTTCCCAGTAGTAGTCTTTATACTAATATAACTCATAAATCATAATTTCTGTATAGCACTAAATGTTACGGTAATATTTGTAACATAAACAAATAGTAAAATTAAAATTATACTTTTAAATTACAATATCACACACACAGCCTAAATGTATTTACATGTACATTCTTTCATGTTGTTAAAGTGAAAATTTGGCAATATGTGATTTTTTTAAAAAAAAAAAATTAACATTTTATTTTATTTCAAGCTTTTACACAGCTCATTTCTGCCAATAAGGCAGATGTTTGGAGAGCAGTGGTGTCACCCCTTTTAGGGTGCCATCTGGTGCCACCTGAACCCCCTGCAGCCCCTACTAACACTGACCGTGGATACACCCTATGTTTCTTCTAACTGTTGTAACCCATCTAGTGAAAAGGTGAGATCATATAGAGGAGAAGAAGAAGAAAGTGGAAACAATTGTATGGCTAAGAAACTTAAAGTAGTCATTTAGTCACTTATGAGAAAGGGAGACCTTAAATTAACTTCAAGTAATTATTTTTTAAATGTTAGCTTCCATCATTCTTTTTCAACAATGCTTACATACAGGGTGCATAGGTTTGCAGCCAGAAAGGGGCACTGGTTTGAATGTAATTTCATTTAAAGAAAGTCACAGATGGCTTCTCTCAACTGAGGCTTTTGTGTTTAAGATGACCAGGCTAAGGTTGTTTTGCTGCCTTAAGTGAATTAAACTCCCACATGCAATTGTGCCTTCTCATAAGAACAGCATGTTAACAAGATCTGAACAGGGCAGCCTTGTGTTTGTTTTGGTTTGTTTTCTTTCTTAATGCTTGACCCCTTTCTACCACTATGCGTATGTTCCCCAGAAAGCAAGTAATAATGGTTCAAAACACATGGCAGAATTGTAGTTTGTTGTGGCACCAGAGCTCTTGGACAGAGAAGGCTAAATGTCTCACAAAACTACAGTTCCCAGAATTCCCTAATACTGAGCCCAGCAGTTAAAGCAGTCTCAAACTGGATTATTTCTGCACTGTGTTTTGGACCTCCGTTTCACCTCTTGAAATACAGGAGAGTTTAGAGTGGGCCCTTGGTATCCGCTGGGGTTGGTTCCAGGATCTCCCATGGATACCAAAACCCTTGGATGCTCACATCCCATTAAATACTATGGCATAGTAAAATGCTGTCCCATATATAAAATGGTAAAATCAAGGTTTCCTTTTTGAAATGTACATATTTTCTTTAGTATTTTTAAGCCGTGGATGATTAAATCTGGATAAGGAAAGCCAACTGTACTTGGCTTATGAGCCACTGAATTTCTTACACCTCTCCCAAAAGCCCTGCTGGGAACCTTTCCATGATATGAATATAATGACAGCCAGTGCCCTTGCAATGTTGACTCTCTAGTCTCTTCCTGAGTTGGCTTCTATAGTTAAGCAATCTCATTCTTATTAATTATTTTATCCTATCCTTCCTTCAAAGACTTCACAGGAGTATCATCCTCTGTTCCTTTTTATCCTCACAACCACCCTGTGAGGTACATTAGAGAAAGTAAATGGCCAAAGTTCTCAGGTGAAATTCGAACCCTCCAAGATTTCACAGATGAAAACCAGGGCACAAGTGGTCAAGCAACAACAAAGTGTGGCCATAACAGCAAAATTATTAGTGAGAAGGAACCTAAATGCAGCAGTTTGCATTTGACTGTACCTACTGGGAAGGGCAAGATTCTGCCCTCTCCTTTTGGACTTTGAATTCAATTTGAAACAATGGAAGTAAGTTGAGGACATTGGGGGAAAGTGGAGGCAAGAAAGAGAAACTGCAACATTTTAAAAGCACCTGAAAAAGTGGGATGAAAGACTAGAAATCCTTCTAGTCTGAAAATGAGGAACACCATAGAAAATTTGATACATTAATTTTAGATATGACCATGGCTGCTAGAGTAGCATATGCAGCTAGATGGAAATCAAAAGAGATACCGGATATAAATGTATGGTGGTATAAGGTAAATGATCATAGGAAAATGGACACGTTAACTCAATTGTTAAGAGGAAAAATAGAATAGAACTTCAAAAAAGATTGGGAACCGCTTCTGAAATATATAGAAAAAAGGAAAAGGGTAAGGTTTATAATAGGCCTGGGGTAAAGGAAATTTTTGTTTTTGCTAATTCGATTGATGTAAGGTATATAATAAGACTTATAGGGTATGACTGGATGTATGAAAAGTATTTAGATTAAGAAACAGAAAAGGACTATTATGTGGAAAAAGGGGAATATGGTGAAGCTAGGAAGTTTATATATGTATATATGAGTATGGGTATTGTTTTGTTTCTGTTTTGTGTGTGTCAATGTGTTGTAGCCTGTTGTTGGTTTTATGTTGTAATGGTTTTAATAGTAATAAAACTTAATTAAAAAAACTTAAACTACTACATCACAGTGATTATTAACCATGTATGCAAATATGAGCTCCAATTATTTATCCCTAGCATTGCCTTGCCATGTCTCCCCAACTTGCAGAGTTCAGGCAGAATTTCAACAGGTGTGGTCCCTTCAGGACATGCTTCACCAAGCCACCCCCTGCCTTTTGAATTTCTTGCCTGTTCTGTTCCTGACAAGTCAAAGGCACCCTGCCAAAACCAGGGTGGCCATTCTATTCATGTTTTCTTTAATGTACAAGAACCAAGCAGCTGGTAATCCGCATGGATTTTTCTGTTTTTTGTTTTTTCTAGCAGGGGGTCTTGCTGCAGCCATAAGAAGAGGGGATCAGCTGGGTTTTGCTTCTGGCTGTAAAGATTTGAAAGCCTAGGAAGCGTAAGTCAACTCCCCTACTGTGAGTCCCTTCAGCAGAGTCTTTTAAAGCTGTTTGCACTACTCAGAGAACCCTCCCAAGTTCAATGAGACTATTTTAAAAAATCCTGACAGCCACATGCCAAATAGCTACTGTCTGTTGTGGTGCCAAATGCACACATCTATATATGTGCATACCCACTGACTCCCACTTCTCTCGCTCTGCTTCAGGTCTGAATTTGGACCTGTGGCTTTCTCAGACATGATGGCTGTTAAATCAGAGCTGAGGCCTGGCAGACATGCCACCTGGATTTAGACATGACATCTCAAGAGTGAGATTGATTTTAGGGATATAACAGTCTCCCCTTCTTTTTAAATGCCTGCTGAGTTTGTGGGAAAGAAATCTGAAGAAAGGAGCACAAGAAATACAAAGAAGAAAATACAAATCTCAGCACCCTATCTCAGCTCTTTGATTTGACTAGCTGTAGCACATCAACACTGGAAAATGAGCCATATCCTCAACTCACACACAGCTTTGGCCATCATCTTTCTGGTCATAACTGTTATTATTCTATTCCCTACATCTTTTACTGGAAACAGAAACTTATCCTGCTACATCGGGTGAGTGACTATATGTTGAAGGACTAATTTTCTGCTCTCGAGGGGCCAAATGCATGGCCAAAAAGGAAAGCAAAATCAGAAACAACAAACTAAGAATAACCAGAAATCCACTTCTAATTTTGAAAAGTCAGTGTTTAACGCTGAACAGTATACAAGGGCAGGAAACAATTTAAAAAGTAAAATGCTGTTGCCGGAGAGTTTAAGAACAGATGGATCACTTTGGACTCTTTCAAACGGGGAGGAATTTCTCCCAACTCCGAATGGAGCCAATGCGGATTTATGTAAATTCGCTTGTTTAGCGAATTTACATGAACCCCTGCTCCGTTCGGAATTACTTCCCATTACCCAAAATTAACCCCCTCCTGCCCGAATTTGCATGCGAAGCTTTAATTCGCAATAAGGTAAAACCCATGATTGCATTCGAATTGGCTTCCCTCCTGCCCGAATTTGCATGTGAAGAGTTAATTTGCAATAACATAAAACCCATGATTGCATTCAAATTGACCTTAAATTATACTTCCAATTTAGCCTTGTATGAAAGAGTCCTCTGAGGAGAGGAAAAGAAAAAGGGTGGTGCAAGGAATTGGGGGGGGGGGGGAAGGCAAGGGCGGAAAAACGGCTTGGGGGAGTCACATGTAGCCCCAAGACCACATTGCCCACTGCTCAGTTCAGTGCTGGTGACTGCTACCATAGAAAATCACAATTGAGACATCTCAAAATAAATTCCTAATTGGGGAATGCTTTATGTTTTAGTGGATTTAAATGATAGATGAATCTCCTGTCTTTTAATGTACAGTTCTGAGCAGACCATACTGACAAGGCAGTCCTTTCTTCAGAATCAAATTTGTCTTGAAAGGATGTTAACCCTCACACACTGGGACTCCTACAGTCCAATCCTTGAGCCATATTTTATTGCAGAATCCACACAGAGTAAGATCTACTGTACAGGAATTCATTCAACAATATTAGCATAGCGGCAGCCTGTGGTATCTGTTTCATTTTAAGGGACTATCCAAGGTGTTGAACCTAACCTGAGAACTGAATGTAGCACCCTGGATTGTTCCTTTAGAATTCAGTTTACAGTTCGGTGTGAATTCATTGCCCTCTTAACATGGAGGCTATGAACTGCCACTGCATCACCACCAGAAGAGTTGTAAACAATGAGTGGCACGCTGTTAATTAATTACCTGCACAACATCATCAAGAAGTTGTTGTTGTTGTTTTTGTTGTTGTTGTTGTTGTGTGCCTTCAAGTCATTTCCAGTTTATGGCAACCCTGATTGACACCATTCAATGCTATGGTAAAACTGGAAAAATTACTTCTTTGAGACACTATTCCCAGATGGCCATGCTATCCAGGGATTCTAGCAGTTGCCAAGTGGTTTGAGTGTTGGACTGCAACTATGGCGACCAGCCTGACTCCCAGCTTGTCAAGGTGCTTCAGAAGAGCTTTGCCCTTGCCTTCTCCTGAGGCTGAGAGGATGTGGCATGCCCAAGGTCATCCAGTGAGTTTTATGGCCAAGCTGGGAGTCAGGCTGGTCGCCATAGTTGCAGTCCAACACTCAAACCACTAGGCAACTGCTAGAATCCCTGGACAGCATGGCCATCTGGGAATAGTGTCTCAAAGAAGTATTTTTTCCAGTTTTACCATAGCATTGAATGGTGTCAAGTCTGTGAAGATGGCATCCATGACATTCTAGGATCAAGGTAAAGTCCCAAGTCTTTTCTTCTTGCATTTTAAAAACTCATTGTTAATCTTGCCATTTCATACTATCACCTTCCTTTTAAACATTATTACAGTCAGCCCCCCATATCCACAGATTCTTTATCCAAGGATTCAAATATCTACAGCTTGAAAATATCCCCAAAAAATATAAATTACAATAACCAAACCTTGATTTTGCCTCTTTATTGAAAGGACTTGAACTTCCATGGATTTTGGTATCCACTGGGGTTCTGGAACCAAATCCTAGCAGATCACAAGAGTTCAATGTATTACATATTGATTCAGGCCTCAAGACAGAGTACATACATTCTCCCCATTCCATTTCATTCCACTTTAGTCTTGAAACAACTCTAGAAAGTAAATTTTATTTGTTTATTTTTGTTGCTGCTGATGCTGCTCCTGTTATCATTATATATTGGTTTCTCAGTATATCAGTGTTACTCAAAGGGTTTTGGACCATCTATGATTTTGATTCTATCCAAGAATCTAGAAATCAGTGAGGTATCATTTGCTAATGTGGTGTATTCCAAGTAGTGTCGCATTTTGTAATGTTGGCATCATGAGCTTGTCTACTACGATTTTATTCAGGTAGTTTTTTGTTCATTTGGAATTGCTCCCAGAGCACCTATCACTACTTGGACCACAGTAGTGGGAATAATTATGGGGACTGTTGTTCTTATTGCCCTGCCCTTTCCCCATAACTGGGAATCAAGGTATCTTACAAATTAAAATGAATACAAGTTAGCTAAACACATTCTTAAAATCAACATTAAAATGGGATTAAATATTAATTAAAATGGGAATAAATTATCTCAAACAATTAAAAATAGTAACAACTATTTTTAAAAAAACAATACAGTTTAAAAAAATAATACAGTTAGAAAAATCCAATACCCTCTTCCTTTAAAAAAAAAACACAAACCTTTCAGTTCCAAAAGTCTTTCTAAAAGCCACTTTCTTTCAAAACCTTCAATTATAAAAGCTTGTTGAAATCAAAAAGGCATTATTTGTCGAGGGAAGGTCAGCAAGGAGGGGACACTCTGGCTTTCCTGGGAAAGGAGTTACAGAACCAAGGAAAGTTTAAGGAGAGATCATTCAATGTTGTGGCTGAATAGACATTTCACCTGTGTCTCCAGGTTCTGTTCTAAGAACTGAACCATGCTGACTCTTTCTCACAGCTGAGAAAAAACAGTTTAAAAACAGTTTTAAAAAAGCTCTTTCTTCTGTTGTATTGCTTGTGAAATTCATTAGGACTTGTGTTCTCTACCTCTACTGCACAGAGAGAATGAGAAACAACAGAGCATCTCCAACCTATCATCCATTTGCAAGATAACTCAAGAGCTCACAAAGAGCTGGAGAGACAGGACTGCTGTCACGTAGTCACTGTGTAAAGGCTGTTTCTTCATGGATTTGGGCCCAGGAATTTTCCACTGCTATGAGATTATGGATTCTTATAGTCCAAATTTAAAGTATGGAAAACTGTTCAGTGGCAGTGAGATAGATTATTAAGTGTGGAAGGGCAATATAAAGTTATAAAGGCTATAAAAATATAAAATATAAATCTATAATTGTAAAAATTATAAGAAATGTAAAGGTTACAATGATAAAATAATTATTAAAAGCTTGTACTGAAATCAATTTGATAGTCTTAAGGGTGTCACAAGACTTTTCCTTTCATTTTTTTTTAAATTAAGTGAACAGTTTGGCTAAAGAAAAAGTTCTCTCATATGCCCTATATTTGTAAGTGAAAGTCATCCAATGAAAATTCATGACAGTTTTTAGCACAAGGATGAGCCCTCCATCATCCCAGTTGAGCTTTGATATCAGCTTGACATTAAAAAAGATGTTTGTTTGTGTCGCCATCAGAGGTGCCCCAATGCAAGAACAACAGCCTGCCTCAATATGGAAATCCAGCAGGCTTGGCTTGGGAGCACTAGCACACATAGATAGGATAAGTCTTTTTATGCTGGAATCATAATCCCTTCAACAGGTGTGTGGTGGTGGGCAATGCATTTGGTACTTGCCAAAATGATGGGAATCAGAAGGCTTTTCCCTCTGGAAATGACACCTTTTTGTGTGAAACATCTAAAGTGATTGCCCTGCCATTCCCCCCCAAACCATGGCCATTCTTATCCTGGAAAAATCCTTTCATCTCCTGGGAAACTGCCTCAGATCCCATTTCTCCCAATAAATATGCCTGTTTCAGGTAGTGCCAATTTGGCCTCAGCTGTACACAGACACTGTGTCTGTTTCTCCATTGACTCCTGAACACAAGGCCCCAGCTGTGTGCTGAGCCAGAATCATCCATTCCATCCCCCTGATCAGAGCTCTATGCTTTAATCTGGTAACACAAAATTCTTTGAAATCATGATCTGCTACCACTTTTTCCATCATTAGTTTGTGTGTGTGTGTGTGTGAGAGAGAGAGAGAGAGAGAGAGAGCGTCTGTTAGTTATAAATAAACTAATTTAGAATACTGTATGCTGTCTGGAGTTCTGGGTTTTGAACTGTTACACATAGGCTGAAATCCTGGCTTTTAAACAGTTACCAAAAGTAACTTCCTTTCACTGCTCCCTATTGGACTAAATCTATTCCTCCACTGAGGTCTGTGGGTACCTTCCTGGGACTCCAGTATTTTGGATAATACAGAGAGCATATAGGAGAACTGGTAAAATTTTCTTTGCACAAAATACATCTTGTATAAGCTTTATCAAATCAGAATGTAGCAGTGCCTTATGAAATGGCTTTGACACATTTCCAAATGACGTGTGGACCAACAATTGGTAGACATGATAGCTAAATGGAACTTTCCTATTCAGATCCAATATACGGGGTGCTAGGGGCAAGAAGAGACTTCTCTTGTTACTATATCTTGTTTATGAGTACTTCAGTTATCCTACAAATGAATGCACACATTCCAGTGTCAACTGATGCAGTCCAGGAATGTCTTTGCCATTGCCTTCCTCTGAGGGTGAGAGTGTGTGACTTGTCCAAGATTTCAAAGAAGAAGCCATGTTAGTCTCTTGCATCATAAAAAAGGATGTAGGTAAAGAAATTAAAAAGAAATGTGGCAAAACTTTTAAGACTAATTGGTTTTTATTTTAGTATGAGCTTTTGTGGATATAAACCACTTCTTCAGATGTAGTACAGAGTGATATTAAAGCCTCAGGATATAAAGCAGATCTATGGTTCTCTATCCCACTCCCACAATTGTATAACTTGAAGGCAGTTAACAACATCAACAGAGGTGTTTAGAATTTTCTTCCAGAAACCTCTGGTTCACTGTCTTGAAATACAGCACTAGACCAGCTCCGTAGCAGAGAATTATAAGTGCCTCACCAAATTTACCTCACTAATCTTGAATGACAGAATTGGTGGTATACAGATGACACCAAATTTTAGATGACACCAAATTAGGAGGAGTAGCTAATACTCCAGACGACAGTATCAAAATTCAAAATGACTTGAATAGACTAGAAAGCTGGGCCAAGGCTAACAAATTGAAATTCAACGCAGAAAAGTGTAAGGTACTGCACTTAGGGTGCAAAAATGAAATGCACAGATAGAGGATGGGGGACATCTGGCTGAATGAAACTACGTGTGAAAGGGATCTAGGAGTTCAAGTAGACCATAAGTTGAACATGAGTCAACAGTGCGATGCAGCAGCTAAAAAGGCCAATGCAATTTTAGGCTGCATCAATAGAAGTATAGTATCTAGATCAAGGGAAGTAATAGTGCCACTCTATTCTGCTTTGGTCAGGCCCCACCTGAAATACTGTGTCCAGTTCTGGGCACCACAATTCAAAAAAGATGTTGAGAAACTGGAGCATGTCCAAAGGAGAGCAACTAAGATGATGAAGGGTCTGGAAACCATGCTCTATGAGGACCGCCTTAGGAAACTGGGGATGTTTAGCTTGGAGAAGAAAAGGTTAAGAGGTGATATGATAGCCCTGTTTAAATATTTGAAGAGATGTCATATTGAGGAGGGAGCGAGCTTATTTTCTGCTGCTCCAGAGACTAGGACGTGGAACAATGGATGCAAACTACAGGAAAAGAGATTCCACCTCAACATTAGGAGGAACTTCCTGACAGTAAGGGCTGTTCAACAGTGGAACACACTCCCTCGGAGTGTAGTGGAGTCTCCTTCCTTAGAGGTCTTTAAGCAGAGGCTGGATGGCCATGTGTCAGGGATGCTTTGATCTGGAGTTCCTGCATGGCAGGGGGTTGGACTGGATGGCCCTTGTGGTCTCTTCCATCTCTATGATTCTATGATTCTATGAAATTACAGATCTCAGAATTTTGTGGGATGGGACTATAGCAGAATTTATAATACATATTACATATGTTACAGATATATTCTTGGCTTCAAGATGGAATCATGTGTGTAACACAACTTATCATTCATCTATTAAACTAGTCTTCTGCCTCAGATGTAATGGAAGATACTGTTTTTCTTCATGTGTGCTAAATTAAGAGGAAGAGGTGGTGGCACAATTCTGTCACCAGTCTTTAATTCCTCTGCTTCAGGCAGCCAAAGGTATTGGGCCAGTATTGGCACTCCCTGTCACCTTCTATTATCTAAAGAGGATGGTCTACCTTTAGACTCTTCAAAGTGGGTTAATCAGTTACAATGAGGGTGTTATAATTGAGTGACCTTCCTTTGTTAAGAAAAATGTTTGCTAATAATCCAGGATGACTAGTTTCAATTTTTCCCATGAGAGACAATAGTTGGGAGATAGTCAGATAGTTGGAAATCTCTTAAATGTGTTTAAATAAGATAGCCATCAGAACTTGGGAGTTATGTTTCTCCATCAGCTAATGGGAGAGGAAATGGCTTTTTGTTAATTGACAGTAGTGGAGAGAGACAGAAAAAACTGAAAGCATCTTGGAGTGAAGGCACTTTGGCATTCTGAAGTGTCATAACAGACCTTCTGTTTTGGAGGGCTACACACTGTTAGCCTCCACTTGTGCTCCATTTCTGTATTCTGCAAAGAAAATATTACAAGAATGCTGTAAGTCTCATGGGCACTCTTACCCAAAGTGCTATCTCTGGGATTCCTTGCTGCTCAAAGTGGACACAAAACAAAATTGGATTTGGATTGGTATTTATAGATAACGAGCATCAATGTCCAGAAAGATGGCTCAACAATTTGTGCCATTTTAAAACTTTCTTTCCACAGATCCCTTATGAAGAAAGAAGTTTCAAGATGGCAGGAATGAAGCTCATATGTTGCAACCAATTATCCTCAGGAACAAAGACAGCATTAAGGAGACCAGCAGAAAGACGATGAAGTCTGCTACCAAGTAAGTGATGGAAGATGGAGAAATTCAGAGCTTGGAACAAGTACTTTTTGGACTATAACTCCCAGAATCCTGTGCATATGCTAGCAGAGAGTGTATGAGACCTTCAATCCAAAAATTAGCTTTTCCAAACATTTATTTTTGGCATCAACATTTTATTTCAGCCATGTTTCCATTTAGCTTACCTTCATTTACTTCTCACGAAATAAATTTTCCTTTCTCTTGTTTGAACTAGTGAATGAACTGACAGGCTACTGAGAGAGTTTCCCTCAACTCTGAATGTGAGAACTGGCCTTCCAGCCTTGCTGAGGCACCATAAGGTGGTTTCTATTTCCGCTTGACATTTAAAGGGTTGAGATTCATGCAAGCCTGTGCAAATGCATGTATGTCTCTAATTTCTGAGTGTGAAGCCAAGTTCTACTGCTCTTGATCAGGGTTTGCTGGGTTGCTTATCTGAGCTAGTGGCCTTTGTACCCCACTTGTTTGTGTGTCTGTCATATCGAAAAGCCAATTGAGAAGAAGAGAATGTTATCATTTCCACTGTTATCTCTATGACCTTGCTGTAATCTCAGATCTGGCTCTATGCCCCTCCATGACTCTGTGTTAGAACTATTGCAGTGAGTTGGAATGATCTCCAAATGGAATGAAGCCATGATCTGAGATCATTTGCAGCTTCTCAGAGCCTGCTTAGTGGAAAAGATCTTGATGAAGAGGCTGTCAGAGATTTTTTCCCCCCAGCAGACAGAGTTATTACTCCATACTATGAGTGTAACATATATGTTCAGCAGAGCCTGGATATCTTAAAGGCACCAATAGCATTCCACAGTCCAACAGGTAAGTTTTCTATGCCTATTCTATTTCTCCTAAATGTCATTCCAGATGAAGATGTGTGACATGCACTGTCAAGACGCTGCAGGGACAAAGTAACTGTAAACTCTTTGGGATCAAATATATCCAATTTGTAGGAAGGAACTGGGATCAGGACTGTACCACATGAGTTAAGTGATTTAAGTTGTCTTCCCACTCTATGATCCCAATAAAAATATCTTCCCCCTCCCCCAGATGCTTCTGTTTATGTATAAAATGACTCAAGTGTTCAGCCTAAATAAAGGGTATGGATTCAGACTCAGTTATTGGGGCCATTTGTCTAACAATACCCTCTCAAGAGATCATTAGTATGAGTTTGCAGGAGCTGAGTAGAGCAGTAGAGGAAATGGGTTTTTGGAGATGTCTCATCAGCAGGGTCGCCATGGGCCAAGATAGACACGAAGATAGTTAACAACAACAACAACAACAACCCCCCTCAAGTGTCTTCAGATCAAGAGCCATTTCTGATACCTCTTTCAAGTTCTGAAATGAGAGTCACCCACTTTAAATTGAATTTTCCGATCAGGAGAAGCAAAATGTAAACTGTACTGACAATGTGGTCCTTCCAAAGTACAAATCCATGGCCTGGGAAGCAGGAAGTAGAATAATTCATATTCTGAGATCCACTAGATTACAACTCTCACCTTCCTCAGGCAGCACAGGTAGCCAATAATTGTGAAGGGCACCTTTTAGGTGAAGGGACTTGGGGTGGCTCCCAGGTTCTAGTGTGAGATGCCAGGAATCTCAGACCAGGGTCACTAAGCAACATACTTTACTCTGTGTATATACACTGATACACTTGCTCTTCTTCTGGAACCGCTTTCCCTTTACTGTTCAAACTATCTTGTGTGGTCCACCATATCACCTTGAATATATGCAGTCTCATTAGCCATACATTATACTTGGCCAGATGAACTAATGTCCTGACTAAGTGGCCAATATTGCAGAAAGTTGCAATTCTGTGTCCTTCCCTGTCAAGCCATGGGAGAGGGAAAGTGCAGAAGATACCGTTCAGATCATGGAGTAGCATTTCCACCAAAAAAATTCTCATATGAAAACCAGAACACATGTGGCCAAACAACATCAGAGTGTGTTCAAGATGGCAAATGTTATTAAAAAGGAAGAACACACAACCTAGGAAAGGCTGCAACAGTTTGTTTTTGCCTGAGTCTACATGGAAGGGTAAATTGCTACCCCCTTTTCTCCTCCCTATCAGTTTGTAGCATCTGAAGTAAGCCAAGGACAAAGCGAGAAAGTGGGAGGAGAGAAAAACTGGGACATTTTAAAATTAGGTGAAAAATTGGGATGACAGAGGATTAATTGAAACTGTTCTTGAAAAACTGGGACATTTGAAGGGTATGAACTGACAACTGCACTCAGCTGGGAGGGAAGAAATAAGGGTGTGCTCACAGGCCCAGGAGGTAGGACAAGAAAGGAACTTGACTTCCAAACAGCCTCCAGAGAGTAAAGTGAACCCCCTTAACTCTCTGGGGTTGCTTGGAAGCCTCCCTTTCCTCACATCAGCTGAGGGGTAGGAAGGGGGAAAAAGAGCTCTTAGCTTGGTATCGGTACTGAGGTTGAAACATAATGTTAGAACAAGTGCAATGATTAATGTGTTGAATTTACACAATCAGAATGCAAATGAATAATATGCTTAATTGTAATAATTTGCATACTATTCAAATTAGATGACCAGATTTTAGGGACTGGGATATGACATCTTCGTAGAAGAAGAAGAAACACCTGCTTGGGTTTAACAACTATTAGGAGGAGAGGTTTGGGTATGGAGCACAAGGTCAAGAGAATAACCCCTTTCACCCTATCCCAAAAGGGACATGGGCACAAACATGACACTAAGGGGGTGTAGCAGCTTGTTGTATTGCTTTTCATTTACACATGTGCCAAATTTATACATTAACTGAGTCAGCTATAGTTTATGGCCTTAGATTATGAGGGGCCTCTAAATACAAAATAAAATAAGCTTTAAAAAAAACAGTAATAGAATGGAGCTTCATAAGCTTGAAATTACATAAATTCTCAGTGGGGTGAAACAGATGGGCAGGAAAAAGTGGCTTGAAGCTTCCTTTTCTAAAGCCACATTGAAACCCCACCAACCGCACCACTGGCTCCCAAGGCAGCTGGAGTGCTCATGTCATGACCACATGACATGGATTCAAGTCAGGAAGAAGAGAAAAAAAGCTACTTTTTGAAATGGATTTTCTCTGCCTAAGGCGCCTAGAGGGCACTTTCCTGCTAGCTTCAAGGCATGTGTCATCTAAATGCCACACCTTCAAGCCAGCCTGAAAGCACCTCTTTTTGCCTGTCTGTTTAGCCCCAGTATGTCTTCACTTGGTCTTGATGCATACATTCCTTTCCATAGAGTTAGGAATGCTAAATGGTAACAGCTGGGGAAAATGGAAGAGGTAAGGTTGTCAGCTGCCAGGAGGCAAAGATGGGTTTGGAATGTGTCTTGTCATATTATGGATAAACTGTAACTGTGTTCTGTCTTTTGAGACCTGGACACTGGTGAGCATCCAGATAGTAACTGTGACCACAATAATGAAGTATTTGCATTGGAGACTGATGCATCCCTGAGTCTATTTGGGTAAAGAATGGGGGCAAAGAACTGAATAAGTACCAGCTGACCTTCACGTTATGCATTCCTGTCTGCCATAATGTTCAGTACTCTTAAAGTAGTTGTCCATACATGGTGGTTGTCTTGTTCAGACTGACAAGAGCAACTGCTGTAAATTTGGAATTTAGGTCACCTACAAGCTCAGTCCTGCATCCACAAACAGCAGCTGCTCTTTCCTGCTGAGAAAAGCATGATGCTGGGCAAATAGTGAATGGTATGTCTTTACTGAAAGCACCCTTCCTCTGACAACTGCTGTGAAACTCAGGAAATACAAACAATATAGTGTGGAATCCAAATAAATAAACCAAATATAAACCTTTAAACAATGACTCAGAAGACAGAAATACAAAATAGTCAAGGCAACAACTACACCTTGTTGCCCTCCAGTTGTTGACTGGTAGCCAGCATCAACTCTAGCCAGTATTGCCAATGCTGAGGTGTGATGGGATTTGCAGTTCAGTGACCTCTGAATGGGCACAAGTTGCTCACTTGTACTGCTCCAACTTAATTCAGTAGTCATCTAGGCAAGCTTCTAATTTATACAATGATATTCTATTGAACAGAATTGCCTTCAGAGTTTGGGCCACTTTTCTTTAAGCTGTTGACTGAAGGCTTGTAGAGCCACTCCATGTGTTTTGCTGTCACTGAAATATTATGATTCATCATACTTGGGGGCAAACGGGATTTAAATGAGAGTTAAACAAGAGTTAAACAGGAAATGAAACATAGGGCATTTCCTGTTTAACTCTCGTTTAACTCTCGTTTAAATCATGTTTGCCCCCTAGTGTGATAAAGCAGCATGAGAGATATTGTGATGCCATACAGTGGTCAAACTGCATTGCTTTGTTGTCATCTCATAATCTTCTAAGATGTTATATGGGCAGCTATGGCTTCTCTCTCATGTATGTGAGGGTGCACCTTCAAGTCACATGTCAATTTGGGACAACCTCATGAATTTCATAGGGTTTTCTTAGGGAAGGAATACTCAGAGGTATTTTTTTGTTAATTCCTTCCTCTGAAAAATAGCCTACAGTACTTGATATACATTGGCCCATCCAAGTACTTACCAAGGCTGACCCTGCTTAGCTTCCAAAATCAGACAGGATCTGTTACCTTTAGCATAACTGCTCTCACCCATTTCTTTTTTGACAGGTGAATTGCATTAATTTAAAACAGGCTACACTCTGAGCAGAGCTGAACTTACAATGAAACAAAAGGGTAGCTATTGATTTGGCCAATAGATTCTGAAAAGAGTGCCGTTTTCCTCCCCCAGTGCCTGTTAAAGAAAAAGTGAATGGAAAGAACTCCTATGCTATTTTAATTTTCCCCCTCCAAACATAAAATGCAGTAATCTTGAACTAACTCTGGTGGATGCTTGACAGGAAGAACATTTACAATTAGGGTGGCCTGAGTGGCCTGGAACATCATTCTTAATTTTTCTTGATTCCCATCAGATTCATCTCTAAATAAGAAGCAACAGACATTGAGGAAACAGGTTTATTAAAGTCAAAACCAACACAGATCACTACTGAATGCAGTATATATTCAAGTGTGAAGCAGCTCTTCAAGATTAAGAAAAGGGTCACTTCCAAACTGAATTCATTAGCAAGGTCAGTAGGGAAGACCTTGGAGATTAACAGTGCAATTGTATACACAACTGAGTTCATCAGCAGCTAAGTGGTTACAGAACTGCAGCCTAATGTAAATTATTTGGGAGAAAGGTCCACTGAACCCAATGGGGCTTCTGCATGGATATTTCTAAGACTGCTATATACGAGTTCCTCTTTAGCTTCAGAATGGATGTACTGTTGTCAAAAATGTGGCAACAAGTCGAGGCTTCACATTAGGATCAGTTCTTCAGCTTTGTTAATTGATTGCAAATCTTTTGAGCAGCTAAAAGATGCAATTAATTAGCCCAAGTGGAAAAAAATATTTTAAGTGCTATTTTTAAACACAGCTGACTTCCAGATAACAAGATTATCTGGGCTTAACTTCAAAAGCATAGTATCTTGTCTCTTACACAGCAGAAAATACTAGTTCTGAGAGGGCATTCTGCTATGGCATATGCAGCCCACAAAACCTTCCAAACAGCATGGCCAAGTAATACAAAGAATATGCATTTTCCTTGGAATTGTTGTTTTCATTTGGTTTATGCAGTTTAATCTATTAACCAGCCAAGGTATCTTTAAGCCATGTGACACCTTTAGTTATTGATCCTGAATAAAGCTTGATTTCAAACAAGCTGAATCAGAAAGGATCACTTTCCTAATCCTCAAATCTTTTACCACCATTCTGGGGTGTTGTACAGAGTAGGCAGGGAACAGAACTAGTGTTTCAATATCCATGGTCTGGCCACCTTTACTAAGGACTATGACATCATATGAAGTGATGACATCAGATCACATATGACTGCTAAGGCTAGCAAGAATTTCAACAGCATCTGATGAATCAGGATATTCCAGGTACATATTATGTGGATCATTTCACATCCTTCTTTGAATACAAGAAACATACAAATCTGTTCATAGAATCATAGAGTTGGAAGAGACCACAAGAACCATCCAGTCCAACCCCCTGCCATGCAGGAACTCCCAGTCAAAGCATTCCCAACAGATGGCCATGTTGACTTTAATATCCATAGTTGTCTGTATCAGATCATTGAAAAATATCTGTTTTTTCCAAATATGAGCACTTCTGAAGGGACCTGCAGATGGACACCCAAATACTGAGTCACCCCATTATTTCTCCAGCCACTTTGCCATTTCTTGACCAATAGGTTTATACTTTTTACTGGTCATTTTAGAAATGTAATTAATTCCAGTTAGGAATTGTACTCCATAGGCATTGCCAGATATGGATCTAGTAATGTCATCTGTAGCTTGAACAGCTCTCTCACATCCTTTACCTCAGTGTGCTGGTAGGGGGAAAAAGGAATCCTGCTTACTTAAGAAGGTGAGGGAAAGTTAACAGAATTATTGGCAACTACCATATAAAGTTAGAAGAAAAACATATGTGTCTTGTTATTACACTAGCTAGGAGTACAGCATATTTAGAGTGGAATCAAGTCTTTCTACCTTACAATGCTCTCGTCTAGTGTTTTATCCGAGCTATTGCTAACCACCATCTAATCTTTCAATATATTATGACACCAGGCTGCTAGCTGTGGTACTAAAGATAATGTTGTACATTATGTTCAATGAATAAATGCAGCCACCTCTATTATAGCTAACCTTTATTCTCTTAAGCCAACAGTTATGATTTATGCTGAAGCTCAAAAACAACCTCAGATGAAGAACCAAGTTATATGTGATGATGGAATACAATCTTCTGGGTGTATTTACATATAAATCTGGATCCAACCACTTTTCCCAGACCTGATGCCCTATGGAGCCTGGCTGGTGGAGAAGAACTTTAAAGAGCTAACCATTGAAGTAAGATTGGGGCTTTCTATATTGGCAGGAAAGTGTGACATGAAGTTGCCTTTTCCTTAATGCTTAGCAGCTGCACCACAGCCTTTAGATGGAGCTGCGCTGTTCCGCAGTTTTTAAAAAAGAAGCTGGGAAAACCAGCACCTTTTAAAAGGCACTTCTTCTCCCCTAAAATGCAAAAAAAGCATTTTCATGGCACACTTTCCCTTTTTCTCATCTAAAGGCTAGAGTTTCATGCAGCCATGGACACACTTCTTTTTGCCAATCTAGAATAGGCCATTGACAGGCAAAACAATGTTCAGCACCTCCCACTAGCATGCTCCTAACACCATTAAAATGGGGCTTTTAGCTTAAAGCTTTGTATGTGAATGGAAGATTATTTAAAGAGACAGTCTTATGCTGTTTCTTTAGATAGGCTCCCATATGAATGGGGTAGTGACTGTGTCTGGGTTTTATTCTCTATTGGAGCAACAGTTACTTTCATAGTAAATTGCCATGATGTTATTGAAAGATATAGAGTGCAACAATGTAATTAGAACCAATTATACCAGGAAATATTCTAGAGCAGATCATTAAACAGAGAGCATGTGAACATCTAGAAGGCAATTCCATAATCACAAAATGTCATCATGGGTTTCAGAGAAACAAGTCATGCCAGACAAATCTTATCTCTTTTTCTGATAAAATTACCAGCTTGGTAGATGAAGGGAATGCTGTGAATATAGTTTATCTTGATTTCAGTAAGGCCTTTGGCAAGGTTCCCCATGATATTCTTGCAAACAAGTTTGTAAAATGTGGGCTAGACAAGTTAACTGTTACATGGATGTTTTCAATATTAGGAGGAACTTCCTGACAGTAAGGGCTGTTCGACAGTGGAACACACTCCCTCGGAGTGTAGTGGAGTCTCTTTCCTTAGAGGTCTTTAAGCAGAGGCTGGATGGCCATCTGTCAGGGATGCTTTGATCTGGAGTTCCTGCATGGCAGGGAGTTGGACTGGATGGCCCTTGTGGTCTCTTCCAACTCTATGATTCTATGACTTATAACATATTTTGTAACAATATAAACACTACGTATGTATATCTGTAAGGGATCTGTAAGTGATAAACATTGTATTTATACTGTTAAGTATCTTATAACTGGTTATAATTACATTGTTGTACTCTGTATCTTTCAATAAAGTCATGGCAATTTGTTATAAAAGTAACTATTTTTCCAGTAGAAGTCTTCCAGACTGCTAATTGTATTATAGTTACCAAATACAGTATATTCTTAGGGCCCATTCCCACTGAGGGAATAACCCGCACCCTGATTCATCTCTGCCCCTCTAATTTAATCGATTCCAAAAGGCCCCATGTACCCATTATGAAAATGTGGCCTCTTTGGAATCAATTCTTTGGGAGGGCATGCTTGTCGTTCCCACTGGAGCTGGGAAAGACAAGCGTCCCTCCACCGGACCCTCTCTCTTCCTTTCTCTCTTCTTCCCCTCCCCTCCCCTCCCCTCTCTTCCCTCCCTCCCTCCCTTCCCCATCCCTCCCCCTTCTTCTTGTTCTCCCATCCATCCTTCTTTTTCTTCTTCCTACTTCTTTCGCTGGGCCTCCGCCGCTTCCCCAGAGCTGGTGGGGCCGCTGGTGCTTCAGCTGGGCCTCTGCTGCTTTCCTGGGGCTGGCGGAGCTACTGGCGCTGCTCCTGCTGCGCTGCTGCCGCTTGCCCCATCCTGGCTGGCGTGGCAGCAGCGCTGGTAACCCCGCCAGCCCCAGGGAAGCAGCAGAGGCCCAGCTGAAGCACCGGCGGCCCCACCAGCTCCAGGGAAGCAGCAGAGGCCCATCGGAGGAAGTAGGAAGAAGAAAAAGAAGGATGGATGGGAGAACAAGAAGAAGGGGGAGGGATGGGGAAGGGGGGGAGAGAGGAAGGGAAAGAGGGAGGGAAGAGAGGGGAGGGGAGGGGAGGGGAAGAAGAGAGAAAGGAAGAGAGAGGGTCCGGTGATAGGCAGAAAGGGAGCCAAGAAAAAGAGAAGGAGGATTCTCTGCCATTCTGAAAAGAATCAATTCCAACCTGACGTTCCCACATGTCGGACGCAGGTTGGGATCGATCCTTCTCAAAAGAACTGCAAAATAACTGCTAACCAAATACCTCGGCTTTTTTGTCTTTACGTCGGTTTTTCCCTACTGGAATCGATCAGATAAGGATCTGAATTGATTTTCAGTGGGAATTGGAACCTCTTAAATCACTTTTGGATTCGAGGCTTTTGGTAGTGGGAATGGGCCCTTATATTTCTTTATGTCTGGGTTTTATATTCAGCTTTAAGGGGCTAAAATAGTTTGGGGCTAAGATAGCTCCTTTACAATTTAGGCCAAGCTCAGAGTGGATTCATCAGCCTATGGACATAGAATCATCAGCCACCATGCCTACCACGATCACATACCACTTGAGCTCTATTCAATGCAAATGTTTCAAACCAGTGCTACATTTTTCTGTGATGAAATGAAAATCTCCTACAACATGCTTCCGCTATCCCCTTCTAAGTAGAAGGTGGCTTCTCACTCACTAGCCCTCGAAACCAAACTCCTTGTATTTGCTGGCGATATCATTCCGGAATAGTTCCAGTGCCTTCCTCATTGCTGCTTGGGATTCAGTCCCAAAATCTGGAGAATGTTTCTCAGCAATGACACCGACAATTACTTCAGAAATGAACTGTATTATAAGAAAAGGGGTTGGGGGTTATGGAGACAGAGAAAGAGGAAGAAAAATATACAGTACATAAAGACAGAAATGTTGAATAAGAGTACATGTCAACTGTCAAAGCAAGGAAGGTGATCTTAGTACTCCAAGGAGATGATTCCGGGGGGGGGGGGGGTGAGGCTGGGAGCAAAGTTACACAATTGTGCTGAAGATTTTCAGACACATCACACTTACCCAGGACTTAACCTATGAAGAATGCTCTAGGAACAAAGCATTCATGAAGAAGTCCCAGGAATGGTTTGTTGCTGGAGCATTCCTGGATCTTCATGGGTTAAGTCCTGGATAAGTGCAACATCATCTGAAAATGTCCCTATATTGGGAGAAAGGCAGGATATAAGATGATGATGATGATGATGATGATGATTTCAGCATGATCTCGTGACTTTGCCAGGAGTATGTCTTTTTCTTCCCTGATTTTCCCAAGTGTCAGTCTGCAATGGTTGCTCAGCTGAGAGCCTGCCCCTTCTGGGGAGGCAGGGATGGCCCAAGGCATTGTAGTCTCTGAGGCAAAGAATCAGATGGCTCCCCTTCTTATTTCATGTGCAAAAGCCAAGTGGACTGGAAGTTGATTATTATATTTTATTTTATTTTAACACAAGGAAAAGGACAGGTTCTCCTATGGGCTGTAAATTAGCTCAGGAGACTGAGAGTAGACCTTGTGGCAGCCAGCTCTATCCTCCATTGTTTTGTGGCTATTCTTCCTAGCAATGCCCTAATATCATAGTTGCTATATTTTCCTAGATTATATAACTACAACAGCACTCTGGCCAGTTTGGTTTCACACACACATGCACACACACAAAGTCAGAGAGAGAGACATATGCATGCATATACACACTGCTTTAAAGCAAAGAATTTTGTGACTGTCTTGTTAAAGTTAAGCATGATTAGATCCAGTTTTTTCAGGGAGACAGAAGTAAGTATTTGCAGAAAGGAAAAAGAAATCAAAGGAATCATTGAGATTCTGCCTTCCCTTTTATGCAACAGGGAACTTCTTCATTTAGAAATGAAAACAAATAAAGGGTGTCATTCTAGACTACATAATTCTATTTCTCTATTAGCAGTGCATCTTGAAATTCCTTAGAAAACTACTTTTTAAAGTAATTTGTTCCTGTAATTTGTTATTATACCTTATGCTGGAAATTCATTACAGTGCTTTGAAAAAGAACTCACTTCTTTGCTTTGCTACTTGTTCATTTTCTGGCCTGGCAACTACTGGTTTCCTTCTCAATGGGGCATTGAACTCACTCCAAGTTTTAGATTTCATCTGCACTGCAGAAATCTTGTAGTTTGATACTGCTTCATCTGACATGGCTCCATCTTGTGTCATCCTGGGATCTGTTGTCTGTTGTGGCACTACAGCTCCCTGACATAGAAGACTAAATATCTCACACAACTACAAATCCCAGAATTCCATAGCATTAACCTATGGCAGTTAAAGCAGTGTCAAACTGCATGATTTCAGATACAGCCTCACTCTAAACTTTAAAGAGTCTATCCAAGCGGTTGAACCCCATATTCAAAATAGGTTCATCACCACGGACAGTTCTTTTAAATTATGAACTAAAATCTCATGTAGATTCACTGTTCCACTGATGTAGGAGCTACCAGCCACCACTGATTTTCAATAACTTTCCATTACTGAGGCAGGGTAGGGGAACAGAAACTGTTAGTCATTACCCCAATTAAAATAATTTGGTTCCCAAAATAAAATCGTTGCACCCTCATCTCCTTACCAACCTAACCACAGTAACGGGTTGCAGGTGTCTGTGTTATTTGAAACTCATTACTTCCAAGATCTGCAGTAGATTCAGGACAGACGCAAGAAAGTATGTCTTCACACTATACATATGGATTCATTTGAGGAATACAGTGCTCAAAGCTGTAATGATGGCTAGTGGCTTAGATGGCCTCCAGGACTGGCCCTCCCATTAGTCAGAATGAGGGAACTTACCTCAGTTGCCAGATGCTGAATGGGAGACCTCAACCATGTTTCTCCAAAGTCCCTGGCCATTCCCTTCCCTTAAAAGATGAGGTTGGATGTCCCACATAGCCAATCCTACACCTCCTAGTCTGCTGCTGTCTGCTGTAGTGGAAGATTTAACTGCCAACCCAGCAGCTTCTATGCATGGAATGAAGGAGTGTGCTCTTTGATCCATTGCCTCACAGACCAAAATATCTTGCTCTGGCTCTGATAGTTTAAAAGTATGGCTTGATAAATTTGCAGAGGATGGATCTAGCAGCTATTATGAACTGGGATATCTAAACAGAACGTCTAGGTTTAGAGTCTCTATGCCTGAGAATGCCAGCAACTGCTGGCAGTCAACAGCAAAGTAGAACTATGGAGTGGAACAAAATGGGCAGGAAAAAGTGGCTTGAAGCTGCCTTTTCTGAAGCCACATTGAAACCCCACCAACTGAACCGCCGGCTCCCAAGGTAGCTGGAGCGCTCATGTCATGACCACATGACATGGCTTCAAGCCAGGAAGAAGAGGGGGGAAAGCTGCTTCTTTTTGAAATTGCTTTTCTCTGCATAAGGCACCTAGAGGGCACTTTCCTGCTGGATTCAAGGCATGTTTCATCTAAACGCCACGCCTTCAAGCCAGCCTGAAAGCACCTCTCTTTGCCTATTTAGCCCCTATATTGCCTTTGCACCCAAAGCTTTGGAAAGTTCCTGCTGTTTTGAACCTCGAGCCCTGAATCTCTTGCTCTTTATACAGTGACCATAGGAAGTGGTCACAGGAGTTGCTGGTTGTCCAGAAAGGCAACAGAGATAATCGTGGCTATTCCCCTGGGCACGGAGGCCAGCCCCTAGTTATTACTGCTAACTGCTCAGAGATAGTGGAGACACCCCTCTTCCCCTTTTCATCAATTAGAAGGAGAGGGGCTTTGGGGGAAGGAGAATCATGGGACATGTAGCTTATTGTGGCATCACAGCTCTCTGACAGAGAAGGTGAAATGTCTCACATAACTACAGTTCCCAGTATTACCTAGAATTGAACCAGGGCAGTTAAACCAGTCTGAAACTAGATTATTTCTGCAGTATGTTTTGGACCTGAGAGTTATCTTTTCACATAACACTACCATGCCTACATGCACTCACCTCAAGGTACTTGATTGGAATTTTATGCTTGGTTGCATGGCTCTGGGCCAGAGGTGCCAGTTCTGCTTCATGATGCCCTTTCTGCTTCAGGATTTTGCCCAGAGCTGTTAGAACAGTCGTTCCATGCTTTTTGAGATCGTCTGAGCTCTTCATGTCATCCAGTGACTTCAAGTTTTTGAATTTGTCAAACTTCTCTTGGGTCTCAGGATGTTGCTGAAACAATCTGCCAGTTGAATGCAAGAGCCCAATTAGGAAATATGTGTGTGTTGGTTGAATAAACTGCCTGCCCTTCAAAAAAAAGCCACACTGTGGCCTTAAGTGCTACCAATGTCATTTATTTTTATATTATAGTTCTGTGGAAACTATGCAGTTTGGCAATGTTACTTTTTTGGAACACAACTCGCACAGTTCATGCCAGCATGCTGGCTGAGGGGTTGGGGGAGTTGCAATGCAAGAAGTAACTTTTTCAAGTTTTGATATTATGATAGAGTGAACAACTCAGGTCCTCTGGGGAACATTTACTTCAACCGGCCAGCACTTGACTGACAATTGCAACCCAGAGGGCATTTTCATCAGCCACCCCTAGACTGTGGAATGACCTGCTGGGAGAGCTTTGACAGATAGATAAAGCTGTTTTTTACAACAGTATTAAAGGCCTATTTGTTTCAACAGGCCTACCCACTCAGTTTTAAACTATGAATTTTAAATTAGTATATTTTTAATTTTATGTTGGATAATTATAATGTGTCCTAGGTTTATGTGTCTTAACTTAACATGTTAAAATGTTTTTATGTGTTTTCATCTGTGATGTGCCCTGCCTCAAGCCTTGGGCAGAAGTAGGTAAGATGTAAAATTTATTGTTGTTGCTGCTGTTATTAATCTTTCATTGGGAACAACAGAAAATGTAGGGAGCCCATTTTAAGAAATTTGTTGGAACCCTGTTGGATTCATTATGGCAATTTACCAACCCCTTAATGTTGCTGGGAAAGAAATGCCTAATTTTTAGTAAAAAAAAATGCATTTAAATTTTTTTAATGATATGCAAGCAGCACTTATTTGAAAGGCAATTTCAGTAGGATTATAGACTGGGATAATCAGAGAAAGATTGATTATGGAGAAAATATGGATTAAAGCCATAGAGCCCAATCCAACCAAGATTAAGGCATGCTTTGACTTCTAGCAGCCAAATGAACTCAGCAACCTTCTGCAGTGAAATGTAAGGCTGGGTAAAGGAAAGGTTTACTACACACACTACCTTCCTCTCTGTTATTTCAGGGAATAATATCTGAGACAGATATCAGATATTGTGGACCTCTTATGAATCAGCTGTGGATGAAGAGCAGGAAGCAGAGGCTATGAACAAATGGACGCAAGGGAGGGAAGATAGCAGTGTGTTCTGTCAAGAATCTGTATTGCAACTTATGTTGTGTATGTCATTCTTGCATGCTCTGGGAAGAAAAATGAAGTCATCTGCAGGTGAGTAGGAAGAATAAAACACTATACACACACACACACACACACACACACATACGTATTCTTAAATATTACAGTTATATTAAATATTAATATAACATATCAAATGTTATACTTAAATAAAAGGATATTTCAGTATCATGTATATGTGTATGTGTATATATAAATAAATAAAGCAGAGGCATATCTCAGTTAACAAAGGGTCCAAACAAAGGCCAAAATTAAGCTGCTTTGGGTCACTGTTTAAATGATGCATGCGTCCTAAGAGGCCAGAAACTGTGCCAACGCCACGCTCCAGTCCTAAGGACTGGAGCGCAGCTTTGGCACAGGTTCTGCCCTCTTAAGATTCATTTAAACATTTAAACAGCATACTCCAAAGTGATCCGAAGCAGCTTTATTTTAGCCTGTCTGTTCAGGCCCAAAGCCTCTGACAAAGAAACTACTTTTTATAGTCTTTTTTATGCCCTATCAGGCCCTACTCCCTTGAATGTCTTTTAAGTCTTTCTCTGACCAGCTGTTTGTTTGTGTTTTTTTTAAGCAGCATTAGCATCAGGAGGAGGAGGATGAAGAGCTGGAGGAACAGACACTTTTGATATTAATTTGCAGCCATATGTCTGCACAAAACAATGCCATGAAGCTTGAGCTCTACAGTTGACATCAGTATGCAAAGGGGTCTTTTAGCACCTTTGAGACTAACTGATAGGAAGAAGCTGGTAGGATGAGCTTCCGTAGGCTTGAGCCTACTTCCTCAGATTCATGAGGAAGTAGGCTCAGATCTATGGAAGCTACTAGCTTCTTTCTTTCAGTTAATCTCAAATGTGCTACAATATCCCTTTGCTTACGGATTCTGATACTATGTCTTTGAATTCTACTGTAGACATGTGCATATGAGGAAGAAGACTAAGGTTCAAGATGCATGGCAATACATATCACACACCTAAGCCTCCAACCCATAACTGCTGTGTCTCCTAAACATGGTTAAGGCATTTCTTTTCATTGATGGGGGAACCCATCAATGAGCTTGCAGCTGTGTAATCCCCAAGTACAAAACATTGTTGCTGGAGCAGTTGTGATATTGACATTCAGTGGTTTCACTGTCCCCTTCTCCCCCTGTGCCCTTTCCCCTTACTATTCCCAAGCAGCCTAATTGCCTTTATTTGTTTTATCTATCTCTTTCTCAGAATATCAGTTATTGCTTCCTTATTACTGCTGATCCTGGTCAGTAGAACTAAGATCTCTTCTTGACGCCTAAATTTCTTCACTATATATAAATACACTAGTGTATTTTTTTCTCTTTATTTATTAATGAGATTTATATCTTGCCTTTCCTCCAGTGTAAGCCCAAAATGGATTGTATGGATGTCTTGATGCTAACTTTATCCCAATAATACTGTGAAAGATTAGGCTGGGAGGTGTTGACCGAGTCCCATGTAAGGTCGCTCAATGTGTTCCATAGCTCAGTAGAGACTTGAACCAAGATTTCTCAAGACTTAGTCCAACACTTTTACTACTATAGTGCATTGGCTCATGAAACTGGCATTCATAATATCCCTGAACATACAATATTTGCTAACAATAATAAAGTCACATATTGAGAGAAAGCATAAAGAAGTTTTGGTTGGATCCATATCTATGCCCACTTTGGTATGCTTTAGTCCAATTACCTCTGATGTTGAGCTTCTGGAGATAATGCAGATCATATTACTTTGTACTAGCTTCTTCTATAGAGGCAGGATTGCTATAACTCTAATCCTCTCTTTCATTCATTGTAAATTATTCATTGAGTAATGGCAATTACAAAAGCAGTCAGTCAAAATGCCTTGTTACAGAGGACTTAAAACACTCTCTTACTTCAGTAACTTATCCAACAAAGAGGCTAAGACAAATGGAGGCAAATTAAGAATGAACATTCTCAGGTTAACATGCCAGGTTGTCTTCTTTCCTGCACTGATCAGGCCATATAATTCTTAACTCTTAGCAACGTGTCTAGCAGATTCTTAAAATACAACTATGCCAAGCTCTCAGGAATGCTGCCTCTCAGATTTCTGTCACCAGCTTCTGCTTACCTGATGATCACCTCTTGCCCATGAGCAGAAAGCTCTGGTTCCACTTTCCCCCAGATGTCTATCACCTTCTGCCATTCCTCATCACTGAGCCCCATAATGTCAGTGCTCAAAAACAAAGGAAAGTGAGCTTTTTTGCTGAAGAGATACAAGCAGCTTCTGTGTCTGTCCTTGAATGAAGCACAAGCAGGGAGACCTGTGGGTTTAATAAGCTGACTTACAGAATGACACCTGTCACTTGGCAACTCAAGTCTAGGTCACCCTGGTCAAATACACAGACTCTTTTGCACACACTCTTCTCTGCTATTTTGAGTCAGGTGCTATTGTGGCATGCCCAAATGAAATAATTGCTGTATCTGGTATTGGTCTGGCATAGAGTTCATGCCCAATAGAAAAGGGCACTGACCAGATCTGGTGCCAAGAATTTGTTACTCAACTTACATCCCAAAAGCAAAGAAGAAAATATCACAATGTTAAGTTGTAGATTGGAGGGGCCAAACAACAAATTACATGAGAGATCACCAAGTGAATCTGCATTGTTTAGGTAGTGATTGTTTAAACTCTCCCCCTTCCTTAACTGTTTTCAAAATCCAAATCACACTACAAGGTGCCATTAACCCTTTTGGGAGGGGATACTGCTACATCACCTCCTCACAGAAGGAGATAACAGCTCTTCCAGACCAGATGCCCCTTCACAATACATAAGTTATAGTACTATGGTTCCATTTTACCTGTCATGGTTCATTCTACAGAATTCTGGAGTTTGCAGTTTAGGGAGGAACATTTAGAACTCTCTGCAAACCCTTGGGTTCCACAGGATTCAGGCATGGCTGCTAAAGTAGAATCTTGTAGTGTGTAGTGTTAAAGGGCTTCAGGAAAACACCAGAGGGAAGCAGAGCTCTGATCAAATGTGGAGACTTGTATTTTGCCACTTGGGATTAAAAATAAAAACTTTAATCTCTGGCATAATAGTGTGATTTAGCCTATAGGACTAACCTCAAGAGTGTCAAGTTTGACCAAGTTCATCATCAGACACCTCTTGCACCTTCTATGTACTTCCAAAGCCAACTCAAGACATTGTTTTTATTTTGAAGCAGAGCAGAATATCTACTCCAGTCAAGGTGCACAGTGCCTAAAGCCAACCAAGTTATTTTGGCACATAAAGCAGAAATCCCACAAGTGTTTCAACCCCTCCCCTTCCCTCCTTTAAATATCTACAACAGTATAAGAAAATATAGCAAACATTACTCGCTGGTACACCATACTAGATGCATGTGACAAAGTGGTTTTGTCCAAATTGCAGAGACCAGTTTCAAGTCAAATATCTAAACAGGGGGCTCCCTAAAAGTCAAGAAGGACCGATAACTCATTGGGATGTTGTGCTGGACATCTGTAAACTTAAGAGAAAGCAAGAAATTCAGGAAAAGACTAATGTCGCCAGATCTACTTTCATTACTTGTCAACATGGAAAAAGCACACCCTACATATATATAAAAAACATTCCTGAAACTGAATGCCCAAACTCTTTTTTCCTTTTTTCTGGTTAGCATAGGCCAGCCTTTGTCTTTGTTGTGCATGATCTACTGTCATCTGCTGGCTCTAAATGTGAAGAGCAGCAAGCAAAGCATCCTGTGTATGCATTAGTACAAAGACACTCCAGAATAATCTATGACACAGTTAGGTGTTTGTTGTTTTTTAAAGATTATATTCAGCTTCTGGTTTGTCACTGGATGAAATGAGATTGCACTCAGAGAAGGCAATGGAGAAGCAAACAATACCTCTACACCAAATTTCTCCAACTTTTTACCCTCCAGTTGAGCTGAGATACCTGGCTAGGCATTAAGGAAGTTGTAGTCCAATACATCTAAAAGGAACCAGTCTAATGAAGGTTGTTGTGCACCAAGCTTTCTCAGCTCAGAAGATCAAAAGTGTCAGGTAAATACTGTGATTTGTAGAACATCAGTGAAGAAAGGTAGCAGGTGGACTAAATTAGCATCTGATTAACAGGATGTGAATTGTTATTAGCTGTAACATCAGTTATCTCATAGCAAATATGTATGTGTCAAATGAGATGAGGTTCCATAGAGATTGTACTAAAATCACTTTACAATGGAAACTGCTTAAAAGCAAATGGCTCTTGAATACTGGAAACAAGATGGTGACACACTGTTTTTACTAGCCATTGTTGTTGTGGTGGTGGTGATGGTGGTGGTGTGCCTTTAGGTCATTTCTAACATATGGCAACCATAAGGCAAACCTAGGACAGGGTTTTCTTGGCAATATTTGTTGAGAGAAGATTTGGCTTTTGCCTTCCTCTGACGTTGAGAGAGTGTGACTTGCCCAATATCACCCAGTGGGTTTCCATGGCTGAGTGGGGATTTGAATCCTGGTCTCCCAGTCCAAGTCCAGTATTCAGATCATTACACCACACTGGCTCTTTTTGCCCAGTATGCATTGCTTTAAACCTCATACAATAAATGAGTAATCAGGTAGGATTTCGGAGTAAACATATGGAAAATGCACACTGAGCTCCTGTGGCATTCATTTTCATTTTGCCAGTTTCAACCCCTTTCTCTTCCCCCCAGCTATTCTTTTTCTTCATTCGAGTCTCATTCTATTAGACTCTTTTCTCCTTTGCAGCTTCGGGTTGCTGTCATTTATCGCCCTCCTGGTTCTGCTAATCAATTCCTTTTGGACTTTGAGTCATGGCTCCCATTTTTTCTCTCAGACTCAGTTCCCTCTCTAATTCTAGGTGACTCTAATATCCACCTTGATGATCCTACGAATCCTTCAATGTCTCGCTTTAGCTCCCTCTTAGCTTCTTTTGATCTTCATCCTCATTCCACCTCTCCTACCCATTCTTCTGGTCACTGTCTTGACCTAGTTCTCGCCACCAAGTGTGTCATTTTCGACTACTTGGCATCTGACTATCCATTGTCAGATCATCATCTAATTTCTTTTACTCTTACTTATATCCCACCTCCTCGTCATGTTGTTCAACGCCCTTTTCGTAATCTTCAGTCTGTTAATTCTGATCATCTCAGTCAGACCTTGGATTCTTCTCTCTCTTCTCTAAATCTTGGGAACTGTGCTGACTCAGCAATGTCTTTATTCAACTCCACTCTTTCTTCACCCCTTGACAGCTTTGCTCCTATATCTGTTAGCAAGTCCTCCCTGACTCTCTCCCATAGTTAGGTTTCTCTGGTCCTGCTCTCGAGCAGCCAAACGTCTTTGGAAAAAGTCCAGGGAGTGGGCCGATTTTATTCATTACAAATTTGTTCTTGTATCCTTCTCACGTGCCCTATCTATGGCAAAACAGAATTATTATAAATCATTGATCTGTGCCAACGAGAGGCACCAGCAGCGTTTGTTCTCCTGCTTCAATACACTGCTAAAACCTTCCTCTCCCCCTGTCTTATCATCATTTTCCCCAACTGACTTTGCCAACTACTTCCTCACAAAGTCACTACTATTTGATCCAAAATTGTTCCTCCTGATTTGCCCCCACCACTAATCTCCTGGTACCTTCTACTAATAAACTCTCTGTGTTTCCACCTGTTTCTCTGGATGAACTCTCTACGCTGCTACATTCTTCGAAACCTACAACTTGTTCTCTTGATCCTATCCCCTCCCATCTTCTAATCTCTATAACCCCTTCTTTTCTGCCCTCGCTCCTCTATATCTTTAATCTGTCTCTCTCTTCGGGTTCCTTCCCTTCTGACTTCAAACATGCTCTCATTTCCCCAATTCTGAAAAATCCCTCTCTTGATCCCTCTTCTTTGTCTAGCTATTGTGCGATCTCTCTTCTGCCTTTCCTCTCTAAGATTCTGGAACCAATAGTTTATTCTCGCTGTCTTGAGTTTCTTGAAGCCAACTCCATCCTGGATCCTTTTCATTCTGGTTTCTGCCCACGGCACTCTACAGAGACGGCCCTCACCAAGATCTCAAATGATCTCTTGCAGGCCAAGGCGAATGGCCTCTACTCTATTCTTCTAGATTTGTCTGCAGCCTTCCACACCGTGGACCACTGTCTCTTGCTTGACTTACTTTCCGACCTTGGGTTCTCCGACTCTGTTCTCAATTGGTTTAAATCTTTCAGACAGATCTTTTGCAGTGGTCACAGGTGGTCAGACTTCCTCCTCTGTTCCCTTATCTGTTGGAGTCCCCCAGGGCTCTGTCCTGGGTCCCCTTTTGTTCTCTCTATACACATTGTCCCTTGGTAAACTCATCAGTTCTTTTGGATTCTCCTATCATCTGTATACCGATGACACTCAGCTGTATCTTTCCACCCTTGACCTTTCGCCGGGGCTTGAACAGCAAGTTTCATCTTGTCTGGCTGCCATCTCTCAGTGGATGCGGCATCAGCACTTGAAGCTCAACATGTCTAAGACAGAGCTTCTCATCTTCCCACCTAAGCCCAACCTTCATACTCCTTTTCTGTTTCTGTTGATGGCACTTCTATTCAACTGGTTCAGCAAGCCCGCAGTCTTGGTTTCATCTTTGATTCCTCTCTGTCGTTTATCCCCCAGATTCAGGCCACCGACAAGACCTGTAGATTCTCTCTCTACCACATTGCTATAATCCGTCCATTCCTCTCAGCCTCCACTGCCAAGACTCTGGTCCATGCCCTAGTGGTTTCACGACTAGATTACTGTAACCTTCTTCTGACAGGGCTTCCTCTCTCTCACCTCCATCCTTTAATCTCTGTCCAGAATTCAGCTGCACGTATTATCACATCCGCTCACCACTTTGACCATGTTTCTCCTCTTTTATCCTCCCTTCACTGACACCCCTTCCCCTTCTGCATCCAGTACAAGCTTTTGTTATTGACTTTCAAAGCCCTCCATGGACTGCCCTCCTTACTTGTCTCAACTTCTTTCTCCTCACACTCCTTCTCATACCCTCCGCTCTGGTAGTCAAGGTCTCCTATCCCAGCCGAGGATTTCCACTGCCCTGTCCCAGATTCGTCCCTTCTCACTTGCTGCCCCTCACTCCTGGAACCTTCTTCCCCCCCCCCCCCCATGTCCACCTCATCACTTCTCTAACCAGATTCAAAATTAAGTTAAAGACTATATTCTTTAGGGAAGCGTTCCCAGGATTGTGCCATCTACCCCAGGATGCCTCCTTATAACTATGTATTAAGAACCCAAGCCCTCCCTCCAGTCCATCTGCCTTGGTCCAGCCCCCAGAGGGAGAGAAGAACCACTGGACCTCATCCCCTTTCCCATCACCTTCCCCTCTTCCTTTTGTGTTGTCTCTTTTAGACTGTAAGTCTGAGGGATCTGTCTAATTTATGCTTGTATGTACAGCACTGTGTAAATTTACAGCGCCATATAAATAAAATAATAATAATTTTCCTGGACTAACATGCTCCAGACATTTTGGATTACAACCCTATCATCCTTGCCATTTGACTATGTTGACTGGTCCTGATGAGACCTTTAGTCCAAATTATAGCAGTTCAGACATAGAGGCCTTACTGTGATGTTGTTGTTTTTATTTCCAGGAAGGCTATTTAAAAGTATAATGATGAAGGAAACAAACAGAAAATAATAAGAGGGAGGGGTAAAAAAAGAGGAGAGGGAAAATGTATAAGATATGGATAAGAGTTAGGCATATAAATATTAATATAAGATGATGGAAATTCCAAAAATGCATTTTCTTGAAATTAGCATCTAAGATAGACATTCATGCATAGCTAAAACAGTATGTTCTTTTGATCAATGGATAGCGAATGTTTGTCTTTGCAGTCATAGTAAAAGTAAGCAGGATCCAACAATATTGATCGTCCATTAAATTCTGCTTCACAGGAAAGTAATTTTAAAAATATGTACATCTAGAGATAACAAATATTTTTCAAATACACAGTGAATATGTTGTTACACATCTAGCTGAAAAGGATTAAACACAGAAAACACCCTCATCATGTGCCAGAAACAAACATTATCAGCATTACATTGACAATATTTAGCTGAAGCAGTTTTTAAAAATAATAAAAAATTAAAATGTCATAATCGTGCCCAATAAACCCAAAACATCAACCTTTGCAGGACCTAAAGATGGGTTTAGATCTAAAGAGATTTAAGATATTGAAGCCAGAACAATTTTCCATTGGTTAATTTGCACAGAAAAATTCAGTTCCATTCACCCCCCAACTCACTAACATCACATGTGATTTCCAACAAAACATTACAAACTAGACTTGTGCTTTTCAGTTCCTCTGTGGATATGATTAATATTTCCAACACAGAAGAGGTGGATGAGATACTCAAAAAGCAAACAGTCCATATATAGACACTAAAAGCTACTCTGGTTATAAACATTACCCAAGTGCATCCACAGGTAACTGATAAGTCAACTACAATAGTGAAAAAGGCAAAAATTGATCCAAAATATAAATCCCATAGTCAATCTATTTTTTTTCCTTATAAGGAGCAGTCTCACAATATTCAAAGAGATATACCTATAGTTAAAGATTGGCTATACCTCAGCTCAGTCATTAACCAAAATGGAGAGTTCAGTCAAGAAATGGGAAGAGAAGGACTTAGAAAGGCAGCTATGAATGAACTACATAAAATCCTCAAGTGCAAAGATATATAAGATACCAAAATCAGAATCATCCATGAATTCTGTATTAAGGTTATGAAAGTTGGACAGTGAAGAAAGCTGACGGGAAGAACATTTGAAATGTGATACTGGAGGAGGTATTTCTACAGATACCATGGACTGCTAAAGAGACAAACATATAGGTCCTACTGAAGCATATCAAGCCTGAACATAACCTAGAAGCCAAAATTACTAAACAGAGGCTATCATACTTTTCATGAAATGACATGAATCATTTCAATCAAGGAAATTATGGCCTTCAGTTTGTAAGACCTAAGCAGGGTGACTGATGACTGGCCCTCGGGGATCTTTTATTTACATTCACACATTGAAGGTAATTTGACAGCAATTACCAACAAAAAAAGTTCATTTAGAACAATTTCTAAGATCTCATCTAGCATAGAGGTTTGAGTGCTGGACTATGACTCTGGAGACCAAGGTTCAATTCTCAGCTTGACTGTGGGGCTTAACAGATTGACTCAAAAGGGTGCCCTCTCAGCAATTGCTTTTCCACCGTAGGGAAACCACAGCGGCCAAACTGCGTGGCTTCCCACCAGCAGAAAAAGAACCTGCAAAAAGCAGGTTCTTTTCAAGTCACGGTAATGCGCGGCAGCAGCGTAACGAGTGCACAACTGGCATACTCCTTACGTAAGTGCCATGTGGCACCATGTGGATGCCGTGTGGTTCTTATGTAATGATGGTGGCACCCATGTAAACAGGGCACCACCATCTTGATGCCCTTGTCACATGATAGGGTTGTGGGGCGTGTATATGCTCCATCCCCAGGCCACCCTAGGATGTGACGAGATAAGAAAGGTCAGTCCTGGTTAGTACTTAGATGGGATACCACAAATGAATACTAGATGCTGACTGCTATATTTCAGACAAAGGATCTAACAAAACCATTTCTGAGAAGACCCTATGAAATTAATGAAATTTGACACCATAAATCAAATTTCAGCAAACAATGCTGATTAGTTTAGTTTAATTATCTGAGTATGCAAACATAGAAGACATGCAGGCTAAATGCTTGTTTGTCCAATAACATTTTTTCTTTCATATGTTAAAAAAAGGAGAGAAGTGGATTATACATGCAGCTTAATACATTTTGTATTGTTCCCCACAGGTACAGATATTGTTCATAATTGAAACATAACAGTCATGCCATATATTTTTGTTCCCTTGCACTTTTAAATTGACAGTTCGTTGTATAGCAAAACTAATTCACCAGTATTTAATAGGATTCTATATATGGCATACAGTACATTTTTTCTTTCATCCAAGTAGTTAACCCCAACTTTCTCAGTGGTGGCTTGTAGCTTCCATGCCAGTGAGAGTGATGAAGCTGCATTGGGTTTTAGCCCAAATTTTGAAAGCATTATCCAAAGTGCTGAACCTATCTTGATCCTAGAGTTCAGCACCTTGGATAGGTGCCTGAGAGCTAGGGTTGATTTTTTTCCCCCAGGCCATTTAAATTGGCAGTTTTTTCTCAGCCCTTAAACTCACAAACTGGAATGGCAAATACGTTTTAAAGGAGATTTGCAGAACCAATTTGGCAAGAAAGAGATGGCTGGATGCTTATAATTTTTATCCCAGATAGTAAGAAGATAGTAAGATAATACAACCCTGGAGACGAGGGTTCACATCTTTACTCAGCCATGGAAACCTACTGGCTGACCTTGTGTAAGTCACACTCTCTCAGCCTCAGAAGAAGGGAAAGGCAAACCCTTGCTGAACGTATCTTTCAAAAAAAAAAATTGCTGGGTCACCATAAGTCAGAAACACCGTGAAAGCACACAACAAAGTTGTAAGAAGAACTAGAGAGGAAAATACGGGGAATTTAAACATGTCTTGGCGATTTCATAAACAGAAACTTAAATCCAGTTCTTAGTCGAAGCTAGAGTTGACCCACTAGGAACCTGTTATCAAAGCAGTTCTATAAATGCCATTGATTTAATGGATCTAGCTGTCATTGAGGCTGAGACTGAAGCCAGAATGACAGGCCATTGCTGCTCCCATTGCTATTTAATAGTCACAACAAACTTGTAAGGGAGGTTAGGCTGGAAAAGAGAAATTAGCACAGAATTATTCAGAGAGCTTGGTCACTGAGACTGCATCTACACTGCAGAAATAATGCCATTTGACACTGCTTTAATTGTCGTAGCTCCATCCTCACAGAATCCTGGGATCTGTAGTTTTCTGTGGCACCACAGCACTCTGACAGAGAAGGCTGAATATCACACATAACTACAAATGCCAGAATTCCATATCACTGAGTCATGGCAGTTAAATCAGTGTCAAACTGCATTATTTCTGAAATTCAAATGCAGCCTGAGTTCACACTCTGTCCATTACACCAAACAAGCTCTGTTTATAGTTAGTCCCATTAATTAACTGATCTCAGAAAGGTGTGTTTGCTCAGCTTCTTATAATTCACTTTACCAGAGAATGAAGTTTCATGAATCAATCACCTCTTGTTTAAACTATTGTAACATGGCAATGGGAACTGCCCTTGCTGATAGTGAAAAAACATCAGCTAGTCTTAAACCCCATTAAACCAATTTTAGATCAATTTCATTGGATTTCAGACTATTTCTGGGAAAAAACCAATGTACTGATTTTGACACATAGAGCCCAAAACAGTTTGATGCTACGCTACCTTCAGTTATGATTTTATTAATTGTGCCTAGAGAGGAGTTGCTCCTATGTTTCATAGGTTTATATAATGTTTTCATTGGATATTATCCCAAACACCTAGTAAATAGCCGCCTTTAGTCCCTGTACTAGGAGGAAGGCAGGATATAAAAAAATAAAATAAATGATAATGATAATGAATAGCAGAAGCAATATATAAATCTCATTGGTTAGAATAAGTGCTGCACTAATTCTTGCTGTTGCATATCATGAATTTTAATTAGAAGAGGAAGGAAGGGAAAATCACTGGATTTGGCGTTCACTGATAGAATTTGGAAGCATTTGTTCAAAATTATTTCTTGGCGATGACTCTTAGCATGGGATTAAATACAGGATTTTACCCTCAAAGTTTTTACTCGTTCTCTTCCAGGATCACTATTTGAAGTTATTTTGCAAGGTCTTATGTATTCTAGCTGAGCTCCTCATGGGAATATTCAAACATTTGCATAACTGAAAGCAAAGTATGTGCTTAGGTAGTTGTTTTTCTGTCTTAAAGTTTGGAGATAGTGAGGAGTACCATAGACTAACTGAATTAGCACATATTTTCTTAGACACCATTTATACACTCCTTTTCTATGAAGCATTCCAGTGCTAGAGTTACAACTGGCAAAATCAGCTTACACCTTTCTATTGGCTTTAACACAGCAGGCAGTTTGATACTGAATGACATTTATTTATTTTCTGTGAAGATAAGTACCTTTTATAAGTTTTTTTTTTAAAAATTGAAACAAAATGTAAAGAATTTTTTAAGTAGCACAGTGATCTTTTTTCCCTTTCCTATTCGTTTTAAATAAAAACTGATTGCTACTTTTGAGAATATATACATTTCAAAAGTAAAAAATATCCAGAGACCATAATGACCTCCCTGTTTGTACTTCTTTCAGAACAGTAAGCTGGGTGTTGGCAGTCAAAGGACTATTTGCAAAGTTTCTTTGTCTTCCTCTTGTCTCCTCCCATATCTGATAATAACACTCTGACATAATAGCACTGGGCTGTTTGCTGTTTGCACAAACTTGAAGTCTCCTTATGAGCTTGTTTGCAATTTTCTTATCCACTGATTAACCTGGAACTTGCCTCCGCTGCTCCTCAACTCCTCCCAGAGAGCTCAACACTTCAGTTTAGCAGAGAACACCCAAACAAGTCAGAAAGTTAGATCTAAAAGGTGCAGTGGGGAATGGTGGCTTCATTTTCAGGAGCTCAGTGATTCTGTTCCTGGTTTTAGTATGAACTTTAAAGAAAATCTCCAAAATGCTGGTCCCATTTGGGAAGCATAGATCATTTCTTTGACATTCAGCCTTTGACATTTGAAAGATATTACTGATCTGCTAATAAACAGATGTCTGGATTGTCCTGATGCTGTGCAACTCCTGGATTATGCTGCAGGAAAAGGTAATAAAAAGAATTAGGGTCTTTGAGCTTCTTCAGGGGGTATCTATTAGAATAGCCACAAAAATCACAAGTTATTTTGTTTATTTAGAAGTAAATCTTACTTTGTTCAAAATGGGGCACTTTTTTAAAAAGATGGCAGCCTGAGGTCAAAGGGCCATGACAGAGTTGTTTATGAAATGGTTTAGAAGGAATATCAAGACTATATATTATTTTCATTTTCTTGCATAACATTAGGCCCTGTGACCACCCAATAAAGTTGATTTGAAAGAAGAGAGGGAAAGAGACAGAGCTTTTTTTTTTCCACACAGCAATTTGTGAATGTAGAGTTGTTTTGGTAAAGAAGCCCAGAAAGGTTAGATGCTGGACTGGGGGGGGGCAGAGGGGGACCCGCCATTTCCTAAATCATATAAGGTTGTGAATAATGGAGAGAGAGCAGCTTTCCTTCTCTATTAGCCTGGATGCAGTTTGGGATTGTCTACAGGAACTAGTTGCTTTTCTTCTGTCTCTTCAGGTACTTTCTGACTTATGGCAAGCTCAAGGTGAAACTATCATGGGTTTTTCCTGGAAAGATTTGTTCCTCTGAGGTTAGGAATGTGTGACTTACCTTAGGTAATGTAATGGATGTCATGATCAAGCAGGGATTTGAACCCTAGCCTCCTGGAGTCCTAGTCCAGCAGTGAAACCACTACCCCATGCTTGCTCTCAGATATCAGGCTAGTGCTTAAATTATCAGTGCCAAATGTTTAGCTACTAGTCCAGTTGTTTTTTGTTCATAGAAATGGGAGAATTGTGTTCTTTGCCTCAGGCTTAAAAATATACTGTGCCATTCCTGCCTCTCCTCTTCATGTTCTGCATTCTTGTTCCCTTTACAGGCTTGAAATAAACTCAGATTGAAAAGAGACAACAAGATATTTGTTAGAATGTCTTCAGAAGACTGCCAAGTTCATGGAGGTGGGTCTTTCTGGGGGAAGAGTCATAGCTTAGCTGTGAGTTACCTGTTTTATAGTATATACCAAAGAGCCCAAGAGAAAGCTGAATATGCACAGCTAAAGCTGTCTGTTTCTGTTAGCGTTGTGACTGGAAAGTGACATCAAGTCCAATTTGGAGTCACTCTGAACCAGTCTGAGTCAACCTAGTTTTGGTTCAGTTGCACAACCCTCATTTGCAACCTACATGCATTGAAGGAATTTTGGATGGCATTGTGTTATGCATGAAAGAACTGTATGAGGATAGGCTAGACTGGGTGACTGGCTCAAGACAATCTTGTCAGCTTCAAAGCTGAGTGCAACCTTAAACCCAGTACTTTTCAAGATTCACTGATGTGTCTCATGTTATCTATATGTTTCTCCTCTCCTTCCACATACCATTTTCCAAGCCTGTTCGAAAGGCATGTCCACTGAGCAAGCCACTCTGGCTCTAATTCTAGATGTTCCAGGCTTGCTCTGGTATTCACGCAATGATGGACATATCTTTGCTCAAAGGTGAGGTCACTCTTCTCATTATTGCTTCATGTTCCAGCAGAGACATTGGGTAGCAAACATGAAAAGCACTTTCCTGGCTGCTCCCAGTCATGAAACCAAGGGAGAATACAGACTGGCTGTTTCCTTAGGCCTCCATGCACGGTAGGGCTGAAAAAGGGCCGGGCATCCACACACACCCAGCCCTTCTTCCTCCGCTGGGGCAGCTTAGCGTACATCCATTTACATGGGGTGCACCACGATGATGTCCCTCATGTGCACCACACAAATAGTGCTGCGCATGAGGGGCCCCATAATTCCACACCACAGCAGTTATGGCACCTTTTCTAGGGCACAAAAAGAAGATCCTTTTTTGTGCTGTGCACAGGCCATGCACAGCTGCACAGGCCTGCCTCCAGGGCAGAAATGGGTGGCATCTCACTGCCCCTTTCTGCCAATCTGTCAAGCCCCATAGAAACCTAAAAATTGCTCTCATCACTTGTAAACTGTGACCTGATTTTGAGGAACCCCCTGTGTAATAAGAGGGCTTTGTGTTTTTATTTTTTAACTGATTTAGAAGAATTGGAATATGACAACACCTTGGGAATCTCAGAGAGTCTGCTGGATGAATTAGATGATGATCAGTGGCAAAGCCTCCTGGATAAAGACGGAGATTATTATATGGAAATGCTGAAGGATGATAATGAACTTGAGAGGTAACCAAGACTTGTATCTGCTCAAAAAGAATCCACTTGACCTCCTTCAGTGTGTTAATCATTAGCCATAATAGCTCAAGCATTTAGCATACTTAACAACACAAGGAGAGGATTCTATGCATACTGTCAGTCAGGAAGTGATAAGCAGTGCTATGATCATTCATTCACCAGCATTCAGTCAAAGCAAAAAAGATTTACAATTGGTTAGCAGCAACATTAGAAAAATGGGTGGAATGGAAATTTAAGTTTCCACGTGGCCTGGTGCTGCCAGAAGTTTGAATAGCTTAGGGTTGCCAATGTGAAAACTAGAGAAGGCTCCAGTACTTTTAACTGTGGTGTAGAAGAGGGAATTTCAGCAAGTGTTGCTTTTGACCTGGTGATATTGTAACAGAAAAATGGGTTCAGCTAGGACTGATTACATAGTCCCCAGCTTGACAGAGTGAAGCAAAGGCAAGAGGACCCAGAGTCAGTTAAAAGTTCCAGATTTATTCAGCTGGAAATCCAGCACCTTTTTAAAGGCGCTTCTTCTCTCTTAAAGCGCCAAAATGGCGTTTTCATGGCACACTTTCCCTTTTTCTCATCTAAAGGCTGGGCTTTCATGCAGCCTTCATCACACCTCTTTTTGCCAATCTAAAATGGGCCACTGTTGCACTCTACTTATCTGATGTTTATGTTTTGACTTCTACTATGGTGTCTCGGTTTGAGCAAAAGGGCACTTTCTACCTAAACATTTTCTTGTTTTCTCCTGTTTGTTCAGCATTATTTGAAAGACCTTCACTTAGCCAAGTTTATATCAGTTTTCTAATTTCCCAGAAATCAGCATTCAAAACTTTGGTTCAGCAGCCATTTTAGTTCACTCTGCATAAGTATAGCATCAACTAAATATGGATTATAAAATTCACCTACTACATTCCCTCCTTTGATAAAATCATCAATATTTCCAAATTGCATGATCCTTATCAACGATATTGGTTTTTTATAATCAATATTTAGCCAGGCAATTTCATCACACAATACTCTCTAATTCTCCTGGGTTTAAACACTTTTCTCATTATTAACATCTGGAAATCTAAAGCATAGCTTTTACCAATAGGTCTTAGCTTTCATAATTATTATTAACATAACACTCCCACAATTCTTTTAAGATTCAAAGAAATCATATAAGTGGTGGCTTCGGTTTTTAAAATTTGGCAACATAACATTAAATCCTGGAAAGTGTTCTTTTTCTTCAAAAAATAAATAAATAAAACTCAAAAATCCAAACTAGATGGCCAAAAATTGTTGAATAAAAAGTCCAGTCCCATGTATCAAAACTCTCATAAGCAGAAATTAGCAAGAGTCATTATTTGCATCAGCAGAGCAGCAAAACTATAAATTTCTTTGAGGACTCAAGTTTCTTTTGCGGCTTTAGTAGCATGGAGTTTCAAAGGAAAATATGACTTCAATCAAAAATAGGAAATTCAAAGTCTTACATTGTTCAACTGCACATCAGTCCTTTTGATGGTCAAATACAGCCCAGGTCTGGGGAAAAATCACTTCAGGTCTGGAAAAACACTCTCTGGTCACAATTTTCTCAGACCCCATCAGTTTTGAGTCTAAAAACTCCAATCAGATCTTAGGGTAAACAATCCATCTCCTTGTCTCTTTTCCTTCTGTTACAACCTTTTCCATCAACCACACTTTCTTCTAACATATTTATTCTAGGTTGTCAGCTTAAAATGCTTTACTTTTGTATTCTAAGACAGTCCACACAATTTCAGCCAAATCTAAAGACTTTTTTTAAAAAGTTCGGGCTTCTATCTTTCCATGGGAACGGACAGAACTCTTGTTATACTCCAGAGTTAAGCAGTTTTAAATAAACAGTCTCTAGTGTTCACTTCAGGGCACTACACAGAAAAATCTCTCAGCCATGCTTCAAGCTTCACTTAGGGGGGAAAAAAACTTTGTTTACACAAGAATTTACATCTTACACACTTCTAGTTTCAAACAGAGCAGGTATCCTAGCAACCTTCCTTTTGCTAGAAACCACCCCATGCAAAACCTAAACCTCTGATTTCATCAAGCATTTTTACAAATAGTAAGTAAAATTAGGTTGTTAAATGTTGTTTTCTTTTGTAATTCGCCGGCTTTCCTTTCTAGAATTTAAAAAATTTGGCTTGTCCTTGTTTTTCCCTTTAAGTGTGCTTAGATGGGACTCGTAACACTCAATTTGTTAAAATCTTAGCATCACTATATTATTATTGTTGCATGATCTCACACCAGTTACATTAAAAAAAAAAAATCTTTAAATAACACACTCCAGGCTCTAAGCCTGTCCTATTCCCTCTTTCACTGCACAGGCAAATCATACTCCACGTATATTTAAACAGTTCATTTTTCTGGCAATAGTAACACACAAATTTCACAGGGGATTTTTAAAATTATTAGCAACAATAGTACACAAATATCACAGGGGATTTCCCATCTTTAGAATATAACCTTTTGCAGCCGTGGGCTCTCTAGTCATCATCTTGCATTTTTAAACAATCTTTTCAGCTTTTAAACCTTTTTAGACTTTACAGCTTAGCACACAAGATTTTCAATTCACACAATGTCAATCTTAAAATTATTATTATTTAGTTTTTTTATATTTTTCTCTAACCTTTTAGCATCTAACAAACACAACAATTTAATGCCATTAAAACCATATGCATCTCTGTTGATTTAGCTTTCTGATCTTATTATTCAAAAGCCAAAAGTTATTATATAAACTGTCACAATATGTTTTTTCTCTAAGGTTCAGTTTCTTTTAAACTTTACTATTTAGCTTCAAGGCAACAACTTTAAAACATATTTTCTTTCTCTGTTTCTACAAAAACCTTTCTGTATGTCATTTCTCTGTTTGCTTGTACAAAATTTTCCCTTTTACATTTCCAAACTTGCTTCTGCTGAACTTTCTCCTTTCAAGTCCTTTTAAACTTGATCCTTAAAACAAAATCTTTTCTCTTTTCTTGAGACATTAAAAATCCCAGGCCCTTTGCTTCAATTTCACTATTTCTCTCGATTCCCAGCCTCCATTGTATGAATGGAACCAGGCCCATAAGCATACTTTTTACAATTATTATTATTTATATTAGCTTGTTCCATATGAGCTAATGTTTCATTAGCATATTCAACATTAATTTTCAATATTCCATGCAAATACTTTACACTCCAGGTCCCCATTCTTTATTATTATTATTATTATTATTATTATTATTATTTGTTTTCCCAAATTTCAACAAATGTGGTCCAATGATCCACAGGACACTCAGACCACAGGACATTCAAACATATGGGCTTTTCATAATTCCAAAACTTATTATTATTCAATTTTAACTTTTTCTCCCCTTTTCTAAAGTCAATTACTCATATTATTAGTATTTATTATTTTGTCAGTCTCTGTTTTTCCCACAAACAGCCAACTGTTAACCCTCTGAGCGGTCATCAAAGCTGGACTCTGGCTGCCTCTCCAGGCACAAATCCTAATGTCAGCTCTTCCAACCAAACATTTTCTTGTTTTCTCCTGTTTGTTCACCATTTCTTGAAAGACCACTTAGCCCAATTTATATCAGTTTTCTAATTTCCCAGAAATCAGCGTTCTAAACTTTGGTTCAGCAGCCATTTTAGTTCACTCTGCATAAGTATAGCATTAACTAAATATGGATTATAAAATTCACCTACTACAATATGACAAATAGCATCTGCTTAAATAATAAGAATTGTTAATAATATTTATTTATTTATTTATTTATTTATACCCCGCTCTTCAGCTCTAAAAGCTATCAGAGTGGCTTACAATCATTATTTCAACTAGACAGTTCCCTGCCCTCAGGCTTACAATCTAAAAAGACATGACAGAAAGGGAGAAGGGAATGGTGTTGGGGAAGGGGATTGGATCCAAAAGTTCTTCTCTGCCTCCAACGCCTGGACCAAGGCAGATGGCATGGAGGAAGGGCTCTGCTTCTTAAACCAGGACAGGCCCTATGGAGTTTGGCCTCTCCTGTCACTCCCTCCTGGGTAAGATGGTGTAGGAGGGAGGGCTCTTCTACTAGTTGTTGTTGTTATTATTATATTTATTTTTATCCTGCATTTCTCCCAAGATTGGGTCCCAAAGTGGCTTACAGTCTAAAAAACACAGTATATTAAAAACGTTCAAAACTGACAATTAAAATGGTATTAAACTATTACAATCTTAAAATGATTATTCATTTAAAAATATAATACAATTTTTAAAAGATAAATCACTTTAAAAACTCATGCAATTTTATAACAATATACCACCCCTAGAATTTTCTTTAATTTTTTTTCTATTTTAAACACCTGTCTAAACAAAAAGGCCTGCCGCAGAAGGACAACAAGGAGGGGGTTCATTCTGACCTCCCTGGGAAGAGAGTTCCAAAGTTCCACCCAAAAATGGTAGATTGGACACTGGCTGATAATTATCCATTATACTGGGGTTCAGGAATGGCTTCTTCAGCAAAGGCCTCATAACTGCCTCTATTGGGCAAGATGGAATGCTGCCTTGTTCTGCTTGTGATTGTTTTGCCTTGTTCTTGTTTCTATGCAAAAAAATCCCTTTTCTGCATAGCCATGAACGGTACAGGAGCCATCTCCAGTTTCATGGCAATCCTAAATTACTTTGGAGTACTATTTTAACGTCCAAACTCCAAAGCCTTACACTCAGACTCTGTAGTTATCTGCTATTACTGTACACATGAAATTTCTTTGTGTAGCTCAAGCATTTTGTCTTTGTGCAAACCTGGCCTACTTCATAGATTCATTTAAGGCTTTTGCCTTTCGCTACTTCCTTCTCATCAGTTTCGTGAACCACTTCCTCTGCCCTTGCAACCCCACTCTTTAGAGAGGATTACAGGATTATGTTCAGCCCAATTATTTCCTTACGAATAAAGTGTTTACACAAATATAAGCAGAGCAATAAGGAGAAAGAGAATCGGGCAGAAAGTGCTACTGCTCATTAGAAGATGTTTAAAAATAATCCTTATCCTGATTTCACATCAATCACTTCAAGAACAGGAAGAACAGAAATATGAAAATACGAGTGAGTGTCTGTAGTATTTATTGGGGTTTTCCATTAATGTCACCTATGTGGCTTTGGCATTCTTTGAAACAGTTTGTGGTGGAGGTGGTATGCTAGCATTCAGTTCCTGCAAGTATCCCAGAGGCCAGAATGCCCTCTGCTTGCTCTTAGAAGTGCTTTGGGACATTCAGACATGGCTATGTATATTGATAGATGTTGTTAGTCTTTACAGTCTCTTCAATGGAACAGAAATGGCTAGAGAAATAAGGAGTGGGATTGTGTTTTGCCATTTTTGAAGCAAAAACAAACAAACCATTGAGCCATATAGTAAACAAATGAGATAAGACAGCAGCAGTGACAACCGCCTTAAATATTTAGTGTGGAAACTATAATATTTATAGGTGTCCTCTCTCCATAGCCCATGTGAGTGAAGATTTTTTTAAAATAGATATTGCTGATAGATATAATCACATTACATTTGCCATCACTCCTATTGCCATAATAGGAAAGGTGCCTTTTGGTAGGTTCTCATGAACATACATGCCCCATTTTAGTGAACCTAAATTTGTAAACAGCAATAGTTCTCCACATAATATATTAGACCTCAGCCTAATTTTCCTTTCAGGGTTGTTTTGAGAATGACAAGGAAGAGCAGAAACATGTATTTTTGTTTTGTTTTGTTTTGTTTTGTTTGGAGAAAAAGCAGGATTTTTTTAAGGTAATAGTTTTAAATTGACATACAATGGAATTCCATAAAAATAGAATATTTGGTTGATTTCTACATTGTATTTTTTTTTTAAACCCAGCTTCTCTTTGTTTTTAGTTTAAGCCCATTTTATCCAAGTCCAGGGGTTATATAAAAGGCTCCAAAGTATATCTTGTACATTCACCTTTTTTAAAAAAAAAATTATCACTTATATATTTTTTGACAGAAAAGAAGGAAACAGGGCTTGGGATGAAATGAACAGTTTCTATTTGGCCTACTTTATGGAAGAATTTCCTGCTCAGAGAGAAAAAATTGAAAAGTCCATCCAATGCCTTCGAGAAATGGCAGATGACATTGACAAGACCCACAAGGACTGTACCATCGCCAGCATTGCTGCTAACTCTACCAGTGCCTCCTCTGGCATCTTGAACATCCTGGGATTGACTTTGGCCCCCTTCACGGCAGGTGGGAGCTTAGTCCTGACAGCCACTGGGATTGGTTTAGGGGCAGTGGCCGCAGTTACTGGCATGTCCACTACTTTATATGAAAATGTTAATAATTCAAAGGAAAAGGAAAGAGCACAAGAGATAATAAATGAATGCCAAAAATGCCTAAGAAGAGTCTTGCCTACCAGTGGGATAGATTTCAGCTCTGAATGCCCACTGAATAATGGAGCTGTTGGGGAAAACATCAAGCAACTTGTTTCGAATGTTGCCAATCAAGTTCCCAACATGTACAGGGCTGCAAAGGAAATCAGAATGAATGTAAAGGCACTGAAGCTTGCTCGAAATAATCCTGGCTTGAAGGCATTAGCCAAGCGAGCAACAGCTGTAGGAAGTACATCCCAGCGTACAATTAAGGGAGTCAAAAATGTGAAACAGGCCTTTGGAGGAACTGCACTTGCAATGACCAGAGGGGCCAGAATGCTAAGTGCTGCCACAGCTGGGGTGTTTCTCCTGTTTGATGCGTATGGCATTGCCCAAGATGCTAAACAACTGAAAGAGGGAGCCAAGACTGAAACAGCAGCAGAAATAAGAGAAGAAGCCAATAAACTGGAAAAGCAACTGCACAGTCTCAACAGGCTGTATGAGGAACTCAAAAACATGATGTGAGTAAAAGAGGACTATGAGCCAGACAACCTATGCATCTATGATGCACTTTTTTTTACTGTCTGTTCATCACCCATATCTATATATATCTCATCTTTAAGTACTCTCCAATATACCCAAAATATACTACACATGTGTGTGCATGTGCCTTCAAGTCACTTGTTGACTTATGGCCACTCCATGAATTTCTTAAGATTTTCTTAGACAAGGAAAACTCAGGGATAATTTTGCCTGTTCCTTCCTCTGAAATATGGATAGTACCTGGTATTTTTTACTGGTCACCCATCTAAATATTAACAAAGGATGACCCTGATTAGCTCCCAAATCAGACAGAACTTGGTGTCTTTAGGGTATTTTGGTGATATGCCTCTCTCAATTTGACAGGGACAGTCCTGGTTAATCTTGTGGTTAATCCACGTTTCAGATGCTTTTAAAATGTCCTGGTTTCCTCCTACCACATTGCACCTTTATCCTTTACTTCCATTGCTGCAATCTGAGTTCAAAGTGCAAATGTAGTTTACACTCCCATTAATCCAAGTGGTGCAGAGGAGATGAGGGGGTAGAATCTTGCCTTTGGAGCAGATGCAAGAAAAAAGCAAACTGCTTCAGTGTCTACTAGCATTTGTATTCTTCCTCATTCATAACTTTTGCTATCTTGATCACACTTTGATTTTGCTCAGCCACATGTGTCCCACTGTTCATCCATGAAATATTTCTGTCTTCTATCTTCTATGTCTTCTATGGCAGTGGTTCTCAAACTTTGCTCCTCCAGGTGTTCAGCACGTCAGCTCCCAGAATTCATGGCCATGATGACTGGGACCTCTGGGAGCTAAAGTCCAAATCATATGGGGTACCAGTTATAAAAAAAGAACTCTTCTGGAGGCACTGTATAATTGGTATGTAGATTTGATTCAAGGCTGAAAAATCCATAAATGTTACAAACAACGCCAGCTTCCATTTGAGCTTACCAGAACTCTTCTTGAGAGGTTTGCAGAAAGAATAGGAAATCTAAAGATCTGGCCAGCTGCATTGGCCATCATTTCTATAGCCAGACTGACTTGCAAGACACAAACTGAAGCAGAATAGAGTGGCACTATTACTTCCCTTGATCTAGACACTATATTTCTATTGATGCAGCCCAAAATTGCATTGGCCATTTTAGCTGCTGCATCGCACTGTTGACTCATGTTCAACTTGTGGTCCACTTGGACTCCTAGATCCTTTTCACATGTTGTCTCATTTAGCCAGGTATCCCCCATCCTGTATCTGTGCATTTCATTTTTCTTCCCTAAGTGCAGAACCTTACATTTCTCTGTGTTGAATTTCATTTTGTTAGCTTTGGCCCAGCTTTCTAGTCTATTCAGGTCATTTTGAATTTTGATCCTGTCCTCTGGGGTATTAGCTACTCCTCCTAATTTGATGTCATCTGCAAATTTGATGACTAGGCCCTCAATAATTTCATCCAAGTCATTAATAAAGATATTGAATAGCACTGGGCCCAGGACAGAGCCCTGTGGGACCCCACTGGTCACTTCTCTCCAGGATGAAAAGGAACCATTGTTGAGCACCCTTTGGTTGCGGCCAGTCAACCAATTACAAATCCATGTAATCATGGGGTTTCACGTAATTGCGTGTTAGAGTATCTCACAGAATTTCGGGCAGTCGGGGGTCATTTTCAGGAAATGGGAAGTCATTCTGAATGCATTTCTAACGCAATCAGATTTCACGTAAATTCGCTAAAGTAGCGAATTCACGTAATTGCGAATTGGCTCCATTTGCAATTGAGAGAAATTCCTCCCATATGATAAACTCCAAAGGTGTCTTAATGAGCTTGAAACTTCATTGTGTTTATGGCATTTTAGTGATCCAGTAAAGATGATTCAATAAACCCTCAATTTTGTTTCTACACATGGGTCATATGGCTGTTTTCTTTAATATGTAGACTTGGTTGTTTCGCAGTTTCTCTGCTATCCCCCTGCTGCCACTGCACATTGCTCCAAAAAGCAATGCTGAGTTGTGTAAAGATGATGACCATGTAATTTTTTAAAATGTATAAATTATTTTTGAAACTAGAGACAGAGGGTGAACATTTAAAAGAGTGCAAGTGGCCCAAAATATTGGGCATAATGTCCATATGGAGGTATGGGGGAAATGTGGTCCAAAGATATGAAATTTACTCTGTACATTAGGAAAAAGATGATATTTAATTACAAATAAGGTGTTGAAAATGTCCCAGAGTGTTTTGAACCAATGTTGGGGATGTCAAAAGGAAGAGGGCTCCTTTTTTCATATGTGGTTGACTTGTAAGATGGTAAAAGGTTGCTGGTCTAAGATTTATATATTAATCCAAAAATATATATAAATAGATTTTTAATCTGGTAGATTTTCAAATCTGGAACAAGAGAAGTGGAACAAGAACAAATTCAAGAAACAATGTTGAAATGGGCTCGTCTCACAGGAGAAAAACTGGACTTGGAAAATTGGATACAATCAAGAAAAAGAACACAACAGTTTACATGATGTCAGGATTTGAAAGAGAATTATATTTAAATGTCTCAATATTGGTATTTGACACCTCAAAGAATATCTAAGATCTACAAAACAAAACAAGACAATTGTTGGAAGTACCAACAATCAATAGATTCTTGGTTCCATATGTGGTGGAATTGTCCCAAGGTCAAGAAATTCTGATGAAGAATACACACAACAATAAGTAAGATCCTAGGAATCGATTTTTTGAATGAAACCAGAAATTTGTTAAATATGACAAGTTAAATGATGAAAAGAGATGAGAAAAAAATGCAGTTCAGTATATGGTAACCTCAGCCAGAATACTGTGTGCAAAATATTGTGTGTGTGGGGGGGGGGGATACCCTTAATAGTTGAATGGCTATTTAAATTAGTAGATATGTATGAATTAGATAAGCTAAGCTTTACAAAGTTGTAAAGAATACAAACAAAGAATGCTCTCCAATTTTGGAATTTTGTAAAAGTGGAAAGTATAAAATATAGACAGTTAAATCACTGTGCTGTTTGAATGAATTACTATTTGAGATTGATAAAAAAAAGTATGATAAATCAGAAATCTAGAATAAATGAGCTTAAAGAGTTTTTTAAAGTCAGATGAATTTAGGAAGCATTAACTTTTGTGTGTGTGTGTGTGTTTGTATGTATTTATATAATTTATGTAAGCAAGTGATTGTCGAGATTTTTCCCCTCTCTTTTTATTATGTTTTCTTCTTAAAATAATTTTTTAAAGGTAGATTTTGCCATGTTACCAGAAATGTTTCTGTTGGGCATCATGGATAAAGAAATTGATAGTAAATATAGATTACTTTTTGATACATTACAAAAGCAGCAAGAATATTGTTTGATCACACTTGGAAATGGACCAAAGCACAATTGAAGAATGCATTGTTAATGTTGCTGAATTAGCCCAAGAGGCCATATTAACAATCAATAGGCTCTTGGTTCCACATGTGGTGGAATTGACCCAAGATAAGAAATTCTGAGGAAAAATTCCATACCATAAAAAAACATATTAACATGGGTTTAAAGGATTTTTAAAAACCATGTTAATTTGGGTTTATAAGTATTTTTGGCAATAAGAAATCTAATGGTGTAATAATCTTCAGTCATAGTTATTAGTAATTTTATTATGATTATTTAATTAGATCTTTAATGTTTTGAATAATTATTTGTTTGTTTATTTTCATTACAGTCAGGATTGGGGGGGGGGGTCAGAGTCCCACCATGTTTTAGTTATATGTCTTTTTTCCACTCTTCTTTTTCTTCTCTCTTTTCTTTATTTTTTGAATGTATATTACTTTGCTTGTAAATTAGATGGTTAGTATTATAAATCAATAAATGAATAAAATGAAAAAAGATGGTTTAGATGCTATTTGCTATTCAAAAGCCCTTTTTTCTTCTTAGAAGAAAGTAAAAAATGTGACATACATCCCCAGTTAGACCTCAAGCAATAGCACTGCTATACAATGAAACAAGCAGCCCAAATGAGGAACAATCCTTCACCACTGATATTGTGTCATAAGTTATACAAAAGCTAGAAGAGTATGCATGCTATGCTTCAGTTGAGCATCAGTCTGCAGCCAGAGTTCATTTGTGCCACTTCAACAACTCAAAGCTTCTGAAATATTACTAAATACGATAACTTTGCTTCATAGGCAGATGGAATAACTGAAAGTGTAATCTGATATGTGGGCTCCCCCCTTCCCCAGAAGGTCACCATCACCTGACTTGAATAAAGAGGGTCCTGATTTCTAAAGGCCTGATGCTGTTGTGTGCCTACAAGTCATTTATAACTTATGGTTACTCTAAAGTGAACTTATCAAGGTTTTTTGTTTTTGTTTTGCCAGATTTTTTCAGCAACAGTTTGCCTTTGCATTCCTCTGAAGAAGAGAGAGTGAGACTTGCCCAAGTTCACCCAGTGAGTTTCTGTGGATGAGCAGGGATTTGAACCCTGGTCTCAATTGTCATATTCCAACACTCAGACCACTTCACCACTTTGGCTGTCATTCTCCTCTCATTCTCTTATTTCCTAAAGGGAGAAATGCCAAAAAGAATATCAGATTCTCCATATCTCTGACTCCATTACTGAGGCATCTGAGGATTGAAAGCTGAAGTTCAACACCACTGGAACTCTTCAGGCTGGAAAAAGCTAATTTTGGACCTGTACAGACAGGCCAAAATAAAGCTGCTTTGGGTCACTTTAGAGGTATGCCATTTAAATGATGCATGTGTCCTAAGAGGCCAGAAGCTGTGCCACAGCCATGCTCCAGTCCTAAGGACTGGAGCACAGCTTTGGCACTGCTTCTGGTCTCTTAAAATTTATGTGTCATTTAAACAGCATACCTCCAAAGTGACATGAAGAAGCTTTATTTTGGCCTGTCTGTATGAGCCCATAGTCTTTCTCACTATCTCAGATGTGCTTAGGCCAGCAGAGCTTGTAAACTCAGCACTGGTTTTCTGGTCTCCACACAGTGATGGCCAGCATACAAATTGGTTAATCCTCTTTGGACAGACATGTAATAACATGGTATACCTCTGATTGGTATATTCAGAAGCCTGAAGTAGTGGGGCTGAAAAAGCAGATTATGTTGAGCTACTCATGGGGCAGATTGCAGTTTATCAGCAGGAACCTGTGGCAGCAGCAAAACATCTCAATGACCAAGTAGATAATGAATTAAAAAGTAAGCTCCAAAATCTCTATTTGCTACCATGCACAGCAATAGCTCCACAAATTGTAGTCAAATCTGGTAAACAGGCTAAGAATCCTACACTGCAGATCAAACCATACAACTGTCAAGGAGGAGCCAACAGCCCGTTCATAGGAGTGTGAAGGTAGCATGGAATTTGAAAAAGTCACTTTTTATGAACTGCAACTCCTAGAAATCCCCCACCCAGCAGGATCTTTGAACAATGCTGGCTGGGAGATGTAGTCCAAGATTATTTTTTCAAGTTCTGAAGGTGACAGGTACCTTGACTTTATCCATGTTATGCTAGGCTGGTGGGTTAACCATCCTCAGACTAGAGGAGAGAACATAGAAAGAGTGCCATTTGGGAATTAATTGTGGATAGTGAACATGTATGGTAAGACTCACTGTGTCCTCTAATATTTAGCCTTCTAATGTTCATAGTAATTCATTACTTCTTTGTGGAACCTATTACAAAGTATAGCTGCTGGGCTCTTCCTCTCTTGTTGGTTTGTCAGAAAGTGGGACTATGACCTGATTTTGGCTCATTGGCTGGTCTCAGCTAAAGCATTGCTGAGACATTAGAGATATCCCAGCAACCAATTGGATTTGTAATTCATGAACAGTTGGTTATGCAGAACTATCAGCCAAGTGGGTGTCAAAAAATTTGATTGTTGATGAGAAACAAAGTAGAGTATAGAATCATAGAATTGGAAGAGACCACAAAGGCCATCCAGTCCAACCTGCTGCCTTACAGGAACTCTCCATCAAAGCATCTCTGACAGATGGCCATCCAGCCTCTCTTTAAAAACCTCCAAAGGAGGAGACTCCACCACTTTCCGAGGGAGCGTGTTCCACTGCCAACCCCTCCTAATGTTGAGGGGGAATCTCTTTTCCTGTGGCTTACATCCATTGTTCCAGGTCCTGTTCTCTGAAGCAGCGGAAAACAAGCTTGCTCCCTCCTCAATATGGCATCCCTTCAAATATTTAAACAGTGCTATCATATCACCTCTTAACCTTCTCTTCTCCAGGCTAAACATCTCCATCTCCCTAAGTCTTTCCTTATAAGGCAGGGTCTACAGACCCTTCACCATTTTAGTCACCCTCCTTTGGACACGCTCCAATTTCTCTACATCCTTTTTGAATAGTGGAGCCCAGAAGTGGGCACTTTTCCAGGTGGGGCCTGACCAAAGCAGAATAGAGTGACACTATTACTTCCCTTGATGTAGACACTATACTTCTATGGATGTAACCTAAAACCACATCCCCTTTTTAGATGCCGATTCACACTGTTGACTCATGTTCAATTTGTGAGTAGACACCTCCAAATTGATTCTGCAGCATTTTGGTGATCTAGTGATCATTTTTTGGAATAACTCATCACTGTTGAATAAACATGGTTACATCACTATGATCCTGAGACTAAACAACAGTACTTGCAGTGGTGGCACTTGTGTTCTCCATGGCTGAAGAAATTCAAGACTAAAAGATTCAAAGGTCAGCAGAAAAGGACATGACCACAGATTTTGAGGATAAGGAAGGTATTTTGATGATTGACTCACCTTCAAAAAGGCCAAACAGTTAATGCAGAATACTATTCTAACTTCCTGTGCAAATTAAAAGGGGAACTGAAGGGGAAATGGTGAGGGAAGCTGAGGAAAGGTGCTCTCTTTTTACCTCCCGAGTCCCTGTTTTGGGAGACGGGTAGGAAATTAATGATATGAATACATAGTAGCTGCCATGAGTTATGTCTGTGAGTCTCTCTTTCCCAGTGCCCAAGGTAGTTATAGAGGAAGTACACTGTTAGGTCCACGAAGAAACAACTTCTGCTTTACTCAGGAATGGATCCTGAATGACTTGGGTAACCTGGTGTGTACTATAAAGGTCTAACAGCAGCTCAAGATAAGCATGAAAACACTTCTTCAAATCATCAAAATTGAATAAAAAATATTTTTAAAAAAAGATAAGCATGAAAACAACTGAGTTCCCAGCACGGGGGAGCCTAGGTTTAAATCTAATTGCTATTCCCAAGACAAGTAGAATAGTAAATCAACAGTTGAATAGTAAATCAACAGTTACATAAATCCCACTGATTCAGTGGGTCTGTTCTAGCTGGGATCAACAATTGGATTTGGCCCAAAGATGGCCTTTCAGAGGTTTCTGGACTGTAACCACAGTTTTTGTTACTGTTGACTATCCTGGCTTGAGCTACTGAGATGGTTCCTATAAGGTGGCAAATCAAGGAAGGAATCTATACCTTTCCAAGCTTGCAACACATTCCATAAAAGAAAAAGGCACTCAACAACATGTATACATTTGAAAAATCAACCAAAAACATTCTATAGATTTCTTTAGAAAGTCAGTGAGGTGTAGTGGCTTAACTGTTGGACTAGAACTCAGTAAGACCAGGGTTTCAATCACTTCCTCAGCACAGAGAATGTGGATGGTTTAGCTAGTCAAGGGTGGGATGAGAATGGTATCATGTTATGCACCCAATGTCAAAATCTGCATTCCTGTCTCGATTGCTCCTTCTAAGGCTGAGAGTGTGTTTCCATGGCTGAGTGAGGATCCAAACCCTGTTCAACCAGAGTCCTAGTCCACCGCTCAAATCACTACAGCCTACTGGATCTCCTTTAGATAGATCCACTTTATGACTTCCACATTCCTAGAAGCAGCTGCCACTAATGTCTAAAATTCAGAAGGGAAAAGCCAGAAGGGAAATAACATGGCTGCTACCTTCCTCCATGGATGATGCCTTGTAGCACTACACCATTTCTTTTCATTTTTTGGAAATGCAGTGACACATTAAAAGGGTTATAACATTTTACAGGGAAACATTCTAGGAAGTCAGCATAGGAGAGTGAAGGCAATAAACAGGTAGAAGGAAACAGGAGCTGTGTGAGTGAAGGAACTTGGAGAGAAGAGCTCCGAGACAAAATTAATGTTAAAAATTAACTTTCACTTTACCTACTATATTGTGAAAGCCTCTAATCTCTAGGAAACAGGTATCTGTCAATCTGTAATGAGACTGCTTTCAGTTTCTTTATTTCTGCAACTACATATGCAATAGAAATCTCTTCTCCCTGCTTTGAGATAACTGGAACTGGTGTGTGGTGGAAGCCTATCGGAAAGGTAAGCCCCGTTTATTTATTCATTTGTTTAGGTTTTTTAAAAAATCTCATACTCCAATATCTAGTAAAAAGATAGAATCATAGAATCACAGAATCATAGAGTTGGAAGAGATTACAAGGGCCATCCAGTCCAACCTCCTGCCATGCAGGATATCACAATCAAAGCATCCCCAACAGATAGCCATACATCCTCTGTTTAAAGACTTCCAAATGCTTGATTTGATTATGTACATTGAGAAAATGCAGAAGAAGGAAAAGTTGAAATATTGAGGTCTTTAGTTTAGCTGGTCAAGGGTGGAATAAGAATGATGTAGTGGCTTCAGCAGTTTGCTTTTATCTGAGTGTACAGGAAAGGGCAAGAAAAAGTGTGTGGAAGAAAGAGAAACTGAAACATTTTTAACGCAGTCAAAACAGAATTTTCTGGGACAACAGAAAATAAACCTGGACTCTCCCTGCCAAATTGGAACACTTGGGCCCATTTTAGATTGGCAAAAAGAGGTGTGATGAAGGCTGCATGAAAGCCCAGCCTTTAGATGAGAAAAAGGGAAAGTGTGCCATGAAAACGCTATTTTGGCGCTTTAAGGGAGAAGAAGCGCCTTTTAAAAGGTGCTTGATTTCCCCACTCCTTTTTTAAAAAGAGCGCGATAGCGCTAGTGCATCTAAAGACTAAGGTGTAGTTGCGCAGTTAAATGGGGCTCTGTCTCTTTAAGGCGCCCATTTAATGGCAGCGATAGAGGTGCGGGTTATAATGGATCGTGGGTTGGGAGCATGCGTGGTGTGAAGTTCACTTCTAATTAAAACACTCAATGCCCTGCAGGTGTAAAAGCTGGGGTTTAACCGCGAAGTTTTTTAAAGCTCCCAAACCCTAGCTCCAGCCCTAATCTGAACCCTAGACATGCGCAGCAGGGACTCTGAGATGCCGCTACTGTTATTCTACTGTGGATAACATGTCAATTCATTCACAAAATAAGGGGGTTCATTCATGATGCACCAGTGCAACAGCACAGTTTAAAAAGGCAGAGGAACTGCAGTGATAAACCGCTGAACTTTTAATTTTTTTTTCCTTGCCGGCTGCGAATTGTGCAAATGTGCAATTGTGCAGTTCACAGCAGGCAATGATAATGTCGCTGTATTGTGTACCTGCGCAATTGCGCAATTGCGCAATTCGCAGCCGGCAAGGAAAAAAAATTAAAGCGCGGCTAAAAGCCGCATTCATTGCCGCCCATGTAGCTGCTCCGCCGGTGTTTGTAGTGTTCTGACAGCTTCCCATGTAGTTGCTGAGCCACAGAAAAGACCTCAGATAAGTCGTTCCCACACCCCTCAGTCTAGCAGCCCTGTACCTTTTAAATGCACACCTGGGGCTTGCAGTCTATCTGCTAAGCATTAAGGAAAAGGCAACTTCATGTCACACTTTCCTGCCAATCTAAAAAGCCCCTTGGTGAGTTTGGTACAAAATGAGGCTGGTTATTCTCTCCCCCCCCCCCCCCATCTCCAATAGTCCTACCCAGCCTATCCATGAATGAGGTAAAATCAGAGGAACAATTTATCAAGATCAGGGGCCTGAAGGTCTATTATTTCTGATCTAGTCTTTCACTCCACTGCCCACAATGGCCACAGATATGGCTATAAGGTTTGGAATAATGTCATAATGGAAAAGACCTCACCCTACCCCTGCTGTACCCTCATTTATCCCATTTTCTGGGATACAGATTTACACAGTCTCTGCAGCTCTCAGGATGTTAAGAGTCATGAATGGGTGCATCTTTTCTTTAAAAGAAACCTTTTTTAAAAGACTGGATTACAAGGCAATTGGACATAAAATGAATGCTTGCACGTGTGAGAGAGAGAGAGTGTGTGTGTGTCCTAGAAAGAGTGGCACTAAATTTTCAAAACAACCCTCCAAATGATTCACAGCACATACGTCTCCCTCTGGCTATATTTTCCTACTGTGAAGTCAATGAAGAGGCTTGTGGCATGATAGAGCCACTATTTCTGGCCTTGGTTATGCCAACTGGGACACAGGCAGGGGAGCAAAATTGCCAGATTGAAAAATGGAAAGGGCTGCTGCACCTTTAATGTTTGTGCAGAAGAGAGAATTTCAGCAGGTGTTGCCTGTCGCACAAGCAGGTAATAAGCAGCACCTGCTGAAATACCTCCTTCTATCATTAAAGATGCAGGGTCCATCCCCAGTTCTCACTCTAGCAATCCTACAGAAGAGTCCCAGAATCACCACTATTGATCCTGGTCAGCAGTATCTGTATCTTTCCTTTAAACCTAAATTTGGCCACTGTGTACAACTACACTACATTTATAGTGTATTCTCTTCTTCTCTTTCTTTACTAGTTAGGTTTATATCCTCTTATATATATATACAACAGAGTATGTTGATGGTGTGTTTTACAGCTTTTTTGCACCACACTTTATCCAAATAATAATGTTGTGTGGTTGGTTAGGTTGCAGGTGTTGACAGAGTCCCAACCAAGGTTACCCAGTGAGTTTCATAGCTCAGTGTAGAGTTGAAATGGGATTTCTCAAGACCTAGTCCAACACTTTTACCACTACAGTGCACTGGCTCTTGACACTGGTACACAACATCCCAGAGTGTATGTGATAACAAAACAAAAATCACATCTTGAGAAAACAGCATAACAATGTCTTTGTTGGATCCATATCTATGCCCACTTTGGTGTGCTTTCTTTGTCCAAGAACCTCTGAGCTTCTGGAATTAATGCAAATCATATTACTTTGAGCTTCTCATAACATGTAGAGGCTGGATTGCTATAACTCTAATCCTCTCTTTCATTCATTGTTAATTGTTCATTGAGTAATAGCAACTACAAGGGCAGTCAGTCAAAATGCTTTGTTATAGACCATTTGAAACACTCTCCAACTCAGTGATCTGTGCAATAAAGAAGCTCAGACAAATGAAGGCAGATCAAGAATTAGCATTCTCAGGTTTACCTGCCATGTTATCTTCCACTCTGCACTGATCAGGCCATATAATGTTCACCTCATAGCGACATGCCTGGCAGGTTCTTAAAACACGACTATGCCAAGTTCTCAGGAATGCTGCCTCTCAGATTTTGTCACCAGGTTCTGCTTACTTGATGATCACCTCTTGCCCATGAGCAGGCAGCTCTGGTTCCAGTTTCCCCGAGATGTCTATGACCTTCTGCCATGCCTCATCACTGAACCTCATAATGTCAGTGCTCAAAAAACAATGGAAAGTGAGCCTTTTGCTGAAGAGATACAAGCAGCTTCTGTGTCTGTCCTTGAATCAAGCACAAGCAGGGAGACCTGTGGGTTTAATAATCTGATTTACAGAATGACACCTGTCACTTGACAGCTCCAGCCAATCAATAACTTTATTACAGTCAAAGACCAGCAAATAAAAAATAAAATTACACATAAAATAAAATAACACATATAACATGCTACTCTGGTTTTAAAAGGGGGGGGGGGGGGTAAAAATGCCAACTAGCAAATTAAAATAACTACATTTATACTGCTATAAGAATAGATTAGGATAAAATAGCAAAATAGTAATCACATTCAAGCAAGTAATACAAAAACTGATGGCATACCAGCAGACATATCTCAACAAGATCTGCTATCCTTGGTTTATTACACAACTCAAGTCTAGGTCACCCTGGTTAAACACACAGACTCTTTTGCACACACTCTTCTCTGCTATTTTGAGTCAGGTGCTATTGTGGCATGCCCAAATGAAATAATTGCTACATCTGGTATTGGTCTGGCATAGAGCTCATGCAGAAAAGGGCATTAACCAGATCTGGTGCCAAGAATTTGTTTCTCAACTTCCATCCCAAAAGCAAGGAAGCAAACATCGCAAGGTTAAGTTGTAGATTGGAGGGGCCGAACAACAAATTGCATGGCAGATCACTAAGTGGATCAGCATTGTTTGAGTGGGGCATATCTAAAATCTCCCTCTTCCTTTACTATTTTCAAAATCTAAATCACATTACAAGGTGTTGCAAACCCTGTTGGGAGAGGCTATTGCTACTTGACCTCCCCACAGAAAGAGATAACAGCTCTTCCGGATGAGATGTCCTTTCACAATACACAATTATAGTACTGTGATTCCATTTTACCTGTCATGGCCCACTCTGCAGAATCCTGGGATTTGCAGTTTAGGAAGAGACATTTAGAATTCTTTGCCAAAGAATGATGTAGTGCCTCACCAGACAACAAACCTGAATTCTATAGGATTCAGCCATGGCAGCTAAATTGGAGAGAGGGACGCTGCATGCCTTGAATGTGTTTCAAATACATTTGCATCATCAACTCCATCTTTATTAGAGAGGTAGGATATATACGGGCTTGCTCTGTTATCCTATTTCCACAGTATTTATGTACTACAAAATACACTGAAATACATTTGCATTATTCCAAATGCAAGCTCTTTAGTGACACATAAAAAACAAAAACAAAAAGGCAAGGTGAAGAATCAATACTGGTTGTAAAACAGTTATGTTTTCTTTGGATTTTTGCTGCAGATCTAGCCTGATTCAAATCTATTTTTGTTACTTGTCAGACTGAAGGAGAAGAACACACTTACATATATGCCAGAACATCCTTGAAACTGAATACCCAAACTGGTATAGCTGAGCCTCGTCTTTGTTCTGCATGATCTACTGTCATCTGCTGGCTCTAAATGAGAAGTGCAGTGAGAGAAGTGTCCTCTGCATGAATTGCTACAAAGACAATCTAGAATAATTAACACTGTCAGGTTATTATTTTTAAAAAAAAACAAAAAAACCAAGATTCCATTTTGTCATTGAATGAAAGAAGACAGCACTCATACCATAGAAGGCAATAGGAAGACAAACAATACCTCTATACCAATTTTCTCCAACCTCCTCCCCTACCCCACTTGTGTTGAGACAGCAGGCTGGGGATTAAGGGAGTTGTAGTTCAATACATCTGAAAGGAACCAGGTTAGAGATGGTTATTGTGCACCCAGCTCTCCCAGCTAAGAGGATCAAAACTGTCAGGTAAATATTGTGATTCATAGAACATTGGGGAGGAAAGGTAAAAGGTGTACTAATAAACATCTGATTAATGGGATGTGAATTGCTGTTAGCCGAGAAGAAGATGATGACTTGGAAAGAAAACTCTGAAGGAACTACATAGAATCCTCAAGTGCAAAGATACATAATTGAATACCAAAATAAGAATCATCCATAGCATAATATTTCTGAACTCTGTGTATGAGTATGAAAGTGAAGAAAGTTCACAGGAAGAACAGCAGCTCATTTTAAATGTGGTAGTAGTGAAGGAGATTTCTACAGATACCATGCACTGCTAAAGAGACAAAAGAGTAAGTCCTAGAGTATATCAAGCCTAAACACACCCTGAACTGAGGTTGTCATACTTTGGATATTTTTAAAAAATGGCATGAATCAATGGAAAAGACAGCAAGGCCTGGTAAAGTGGAAGACAGTAATTAAAGAGGAAGACCACATTACATTTGGATTGATACAGTCAGGGAAGTCATGGTCCTGAGTTTGTAAGACCTGAGCAGGGCAACAGATGATCCAGGGCTCTTGAGGGTCCTTCATTCACAGCCATAAACTGAAGCTGATTTGACAGCAAATAATAGCAAACAGCACCAACCGCAACAATCAGTTAGTTCAGAATTAATATATGGATTCAATTGTAGTTGATAAAATATTGTATGCCAAGCTATTCTAGCTGCAGAATGATGAGATGCTTTGAAGAACATATAATATCAGTGATAAAACATTTATCTTAAGTGTATTAACCTTACCCCTCACCACTTAATTTAAGTGATGTCCACCTACCCATCCTAGATTTCTTAAAGGCAACAGACCCTGTCTGATCTTGGAAGGTAAGCAGGATCAGCCCTGGTTAGTACTTAGATGGGAAACCTCAAATGAATACTAGTTGCTGTAGGCTATATTTAACAAAGGATCTAGCAAAACCACCTCTGAGAATCCCTTGCCTAAGAAAATCCCATGGGGTCACCATAAGTCAAATTTCAACAAACAGTACAGATGGATTTAGTTTAAATTATCTGAGTATGCAAACACGCAAGACATGAAGGGTAAGTGCTTGTTTGTCCAGTTAAATATTTTCTATATTAAGAAAAAGAGAAGTGGATTATATATGCAGCTTAGGAAATTTTGTATTGTTCCCCTTGTGTACAGATATGGCTCATAACTGGAACATAATAGCTGTACCATGTTTTTCAGTTCCCTTCTACTTCTAAATTGATAGTTTCCTGTGCAGGAAAATTAATCTACCAGTCATTAACCATATAGGTCATGCAGTCGGGTTCATAGTCAAGTAGGGATTCGAATCCTAGCCTCCGGGAGTCTTAGTCCAGCATTAAAACTACTACACCATGTCAGATACCAAGCTAGTGCTTATATCATTGGAGCCAAATATTCAGCTACTAGGTTAGCTGACTTTTTCTCATGGAATGGAAGGGAGATGGGGTTGTGTTCTTTGTTTCAGGCAAAAAAAATGTATTATGCCAGTCCTGCCTTTCATTCTTAATTTCTGCATTCTTGTTCCCTTTCCAGGCTTGAAACAGGCTCAGACTGAGAAGAGAGAGATATTAGAAATTTGTTAGAATGCCTTTAGAAAAATGCCAAGTTTATAAAGGTGGGTTGTTACTATATATCCTGCAATATTTTGTTGTATTTTATTTTAATAGCAGTTACAGAGAGGCCATAAGCATGGCCTTTAAGTGAACTTCAGACTGGTGACAGACCTGAGCCCATGTGGGAAAGGACCCATGTAACTTAATCGGTTCAAATACTGCTGCACACACTCCAGCTGTGTGCATTTCCTCTTGAAGGTGACAGACAAAGGTTTGTCAGCTTAAAGCTTTAAGCCCATCTTTTTGCTAGCACACATTGTACTATCCCACATCTGATTCCTATCCCAAACTCCCTGGGGATGTATAATCACTGCCATCAATCAAAAATATTCCTTTTGTAACTCTGAAGTTAAAACCATTAACCAGGTGGGAATCCCATCATTTCTAGGATTCCTGCAAAATCCACCCAACTGCCTCAAGACTCTATAAAAACCCTCCCTTAGCACTCATAGTAATACATTTGCTCAGTCTAGAATCAGGCAAAAATGAGGCCCCTCAACACAGACTGGCAGCTGCCCCCCCCCAAACATTTCATGCAATCTTGTTGAGCCACTGTCACTTCCATCATCCCCTGATTGGAGCTCCGCTTCTGGACTGGTAAGGTATTGCCTTCCCACAAGCTACTATCTTTAATTTTGTTAGTTTGTGTATGTGTGTTTGTGTGTGAATGAATGGTGATTTTCCCCTTTGCTGTTAATATGAAAAAATTAAGCTGTCCTTTGCACTCTGTGAGTTCTAGTTCTTGGACCTGTTAAACATAGGTGAGATCCCGACTCTTTGGAGTTACCTGGATTCCTCTTGCTTCCATTAATCTGAGCCATTAAAATTCCCCTAATGTATATTAATTTGTGGGAGCCATCTCAGTAACCTAGCAATTTGGATATCCCTGGGGAAGGCAACATAGCTCAGTCATGAGTCACTTCTTTTAAATGCCAAAGATCCCAAGAGAAAACTGAATATGCACAGCTCATGGTGTCTGTTTCTGTTGGCAATGTGAATGGAAAGTGACATCTGATCTCATGTTTGGATCAGACCAGTTTGGTTCAGAATTTGGGATTTGTCTGAATCAGTCCACAGTCCTAATTTACAGCCTACATGCCTTGAAGGTGCTTTTGATGGCATGGTTGTTATGCTCACAAGAACACTATGAGGGTTAGGCTAGACAGGCACTAGACAATCCTGTCAGCTTCATAGTTGAATGCAGCCTTAAACTCAGTACTTTTCAAGATCTCATTTTATCTACATGGCCCTGCCCTCCCCACTCCATTTTTCCAAGCCTGTTTGAAAGGCATGTCCACTGAGCAAGCAACCCTAGCTCTAATTCCAGATGTTTCAGGCATGCGCTGGTTATTCAACCAATGATAGACATAGCTTTGCCCAAGGTTGAGGGCACTCATTATTGCTTCATATTCTAGCAGAGAGACTGAGTACTGAACCTGAAAAGCACTTTCCCAGTTGCTCCCAGTCATGAAAAAAAAAACCCTGAAAAATTGCTCTCAATTCTTGTAAATTATGTATCAAGAGGGATTTTTGTTTCTTTTGAACTGATTTAGAAGAGTTGGAGTATGACAACACCTTGGGAATCTCAAAGGGTCTGGTGGATGAATTAGATAATGATAAAGTTGGAGATGGAAATTATTACCTGGAAATGGTGAAGGACAACAATGAACTTGAGAGGTAACCAAGACCTATATCTGTTCAAAGAAAATCCATTTTACCTCCTTCAGTATGTCAATCATTAGGCATAGTTGCTCAAGCATTTAGCAGACTTAACAGAAAAAGAAGAGGATTCCATGGCTAATATCATCCATGAAATGACAAGCAGTGCTATGATCATTCGTTCACCAGCATAAATCAAAGCAATAAAGATTTACAGTAAAGCAGTAACATTAGAAAGATGGATGAGTTAGGACTAAAGTTTATCCATCCCTCAATTCACATGGCCTGATGCTGCCAGAAGTTTGAAGAGCTTAGTGTTGTCAGTGTGAAGATTAGAGAGGGTGCCTGTACCTTAAAGTGCTGTATAGAAAAGTGAATTTCAGCAGGTGTTGCTTTTAACCTAGATGCATGATGCCTGCTTAAATTCTCTTTTTTGCATAACCATGAAAGATACAGGAGCCATCTCCAATTTTGTGGCAATCCTAAATTACTATGGAGATTTTAACTCCCAAACTCCAAAGTCCTACACTCAGACTCTATAGCTACCTGCTATTACTGTACATATGAAATTTCTCTGTGTAGCTCAAGCGTTTTGTCTTTATTGTGCAAATCTGGTTTACTTCCTTCATTCATTTAATCCCTCCCTCTCTCGATTTCCCTTTGGTCCAGAGACATCCAAAGGGAAAGTAACAAAACCACTCCAGTTGGGCTCTGGAGGAGAGTGCCCTGTAATTCTCAGTAGTCCCTAGTGCCTGGTAAGCTTTTTTCAGGTCCAGGCTTTTTACCTTTTGCTACTTCCTTCCCATCAATATCTTGAACCACTTCCTCTGCCCTTGCCACCCCACTCTTTAGAGTGTATTACAGAATTAATTTCAGACCAATTATTTTCTTACAAATAAAGTGTTTACACAAATATAAGCAGAGCAATAAGGAGAAAGAGGATCAGGGAGAAAATTCTACTGTTCTTTAAAGGATGCTTAAAAATAATCCTCATTCTGATTTCACATCAACAACGGAAATATGAAAATACCTACAGTATTTGAGTAAGGGCCTGTAGTATTTATTGGGGTTTTCCATTAATCTCACCTATGCAGTTTTGGCATTCTTCAGAACAGTTTGTGGTAGAGGTGGTTTGTTGGGCTCATTCCCACTGCAGTTTGCTTCTCAGCAGGATTCGGGGCAAATGACTGTCATTCCCATTTGAACCGGCTTCCGATCCTCATTGAATCGATTGCAGGAGGAAGGAAGTGGGGTGACCACCAATAACCTGGCGTTACTTGGGGCCCATTCCCACTGGAGGAATGAACCGAATTCAAACCCAGTTCTGCCCCAGGGAAAACCCTGATTCCAAAAGCCCCCTCATTCCCACTATGGAAGGGGGGCCTGTTTGGAATTGGGGGTTTTCCTTGCCACGCTTGTTGTTCCCATTGGGAAAGACAAGCAGCCATCCCTTTCCCTCTCCCTCTCCCCCTTCCTTGGGGGAAGAAGCAGAGGCAGGCAGGGAAGATGGAGGGTCTCCCCTTCCTGTGCCACCCATAGATCCAGGGATCCATGGGTGGCACAGCCCCAGGGGGACCCCCGTGGGACTCTCCCTCCTGTGCCACCCATAGATCCTGGGATCCATGGGTGGCACAGTCCCAGAGGGACCCCCGTGGGACTCTCCCTCCTGTGCCACCCATAGATCCTGGGATCCATGGGTGGCACAGTCCCAGAGGGACCCCTGTGGGACGTGTGTCTGTGCATGGCTCCGTACTCCCGGCCTGCCTCTCTCCTTCTGCCCTGGTCTCCTCCTGTCGGGGCAGAGAACTAAAGCAGTCCAGATGGAGGAGGAGGAGGAGGAGGAGGATCCCTCTGGATCTTCTGCCACCCATGGATTCCTGGATCTATGGGTAGCAGAAGAGAGAGAGACCCACGGGGGTCCCCGTGGGGCTGTGCCACCCATGGATCCCTGGATCTCTTGGTGGCACAGGAGGGGGAGACTGACGGAGGAGGAGGGAGGAGGGGGAAAGCTGGTGTCCGGGAGATGGCAGGGGCCATTGCAGCTGCCCCTGCTATGTCCCGGACACCAGCGGCGGATGCGAATCCGCCGCTGTGGTTTCCATTGGGGTGAATCGATTTATTTTAGAATAAACCGATTGATCCCAAAAAACACCACTTTGGAAGTGGTGTCAGGAAACCTTGGGGTATTTGGGTTTACACCGAATTTTCCCCTTTGGAATTGATCTGATAAGGATCAGAATCGATTCCAAATGGGAATTAGAGTCATATACATCGCATCCTGATGCGATGTATATCATAGTGGGAATGGGGCCTTGGTATCAGTTTTTTGGTGGTTCTTTTCCCTGGAATCGATCGCAAGTCAAATAAGTGGGAACGACTGGAGTTGCAGCATCCAGGAGGGGAGGGTCAAATGGCAGAGGGGTGCTTGTCATCCCTCCTCAGTTGATGATAGATCCACCATCCCCCCATCAGTGTTGCCTTTGTGCTTGAGCTTAAGTTGTCCTCCGTTTCACCCTCCCAGGATGCCCCATCAGTCCTGGTTGCTCTCCCTCTCAGTGCTCCCAGAAGTCTCCCGTTTGTCTTCCCTTTGCCAGATTCCTCTGTTTCTCTCCCTCCCTGCTATCAGAATTCCCCTGTTTCCCTCCCTCCCTGTTCCCAGAATTCTCCTGCTTCCTTTCCTCTCTGCTCAAGAATTCCTCCAGTTTCATTTCTTCTCCAAAATTCCTCTAGTTTCCTTTCCTCTCTGCTCCAGAATTCCTCCAGTTTCCTTTCTTCTCTACTCCAGAATTCTTCCAGTTTCCTTTCCTCTCTGCTCCAGAATTCCCCCCTTTCTCCCTTTCTTCCCAGGCCTTCTTCCCCCTCCTCCATCCCCAACTTGGGGGCTTCTCCCTCTAGACTCTCCTCCAGTCTCCCCGACACCCAGAGCACAAATGGCAAAAAAGGCGTACTCTGGAGTAAGGTAAGTCTTGTTTGTAGTGGGAATGAGGGACCTTTGGGGATCGATTTCTGACCCGCAGCCAAGCTGGATCAGAAATCGAATCATTCCTCCAATGGGAATAAGCCCATTGATGATAAGCTCTGCCAACATTCAGCTCCTGTAAGTAGCCCAGAATGCCTTCTGCTTGCTCTTGGAAGTGCTCTGAGACATTTAGACATAGCTATGTATTTTGATAGCTATTGTCTTCCTTTACACTCTCTTCAATGGAACAGAAATGGTTAGAGAAGCAAGGAGTGGGGATTGAGTTTTGCCATTTTTGTATCAAGGAAAAGTTGATCCATATAGAATTCAGCTGCAGGATGACAGCAACAATGTCAACTCACTGAAGCACTTAATGTGGAAAACATACTGTTTATAAACGTACTGCTGCCAAAGGCCACATGAGTGGATACTATTTTTTAAAAGTAGATATTACTGATAGATATAATCACATTATATTCACCATTACTCCTATTGCCATGACCGGAAAAGTGTCTCTTTTGTTAGGATCTCATGAACATACATTTCCCCATTTTAGTGGACCAAAATGATTTAATAGTAGTAGATCTCCACAGAATATATTAGAGAGTTAGGGCTCGATAGGCTGCCCCTTTTAGTGTCGGATTGAGGCCACAGCAACTACATGCCATGACTCCAATCTCTGTTTTCCGTAGCAGTTCCTTTTTACGCCCTGGAAAGGGCACCATAGCTGTCAGCACACAACTTTTCTGCACTCCTTTGGCACTGTGTTTGGCACTGTGCTCCTTTGGAACCAGCCCTGGTGGTGCAGTGGTTAAATGCCTCTACTGCAGCCACTCACTCAAAACCATAAGGTAGCGAGTTCAAGACCAGCAAAGGGCTGAAGCTCAACTCAGGCTTGCATCCTTCCGAGGTTGCTAAAATGAGTACCCAGATTGTTGGGGGGCAAATAGCTTACAATTGTAAACCGCTTTGACACTCCTTAAGGGTATGAAGCGGTATATAAATGAAGCTGTTACTGTGTCATGTCACACCATCCTGGGGGAAGAGTCAGGGCATGCATCCTGTGGACACCATGCCACAACTCCATCCCCAGGCTGGCCTTAATGGCCAGTCAGTTGAGCCCTTTAGTTTCTTCCTGGAAAGACCCAAATTCAAATCCTCACTTAGCTACCAAGCTCACTGGGCGATGTTGAGTCAGTCATTCAGCCTAATCATCCTCTGTTTTGAGAATAACAAGGAAGAGGAAAAACATGCATACTTTCTTGGAGAAAAAGGGTAATAATGATAATTTTAAGTTGGCATGCCATGACACTCCCACACAAATGGAATATTTGACTGAGTTCTTCATTGTAATTTAAAAAAGCAAACAAACAAAGAATCTCTTTGCTTTTAGTGTAAGGTTTTTTACTCAAGACTATGAGTTATATAAAAGGCTTGTATATCTTTCAGGTTCATCTTTTTTAAATGAAAAAATGTATCACTTTGATTATTTTATTTTATTCTATTGACAGAAAAGAAGGAAACAGGGCTTGGGATGAAATGAACAGTTTCTATTTGGCCTACTTTATGGAAGAATTTCCTGCTCAGAGAGAAAAAATTGAAAAGTCCATCCAATGCCTTCGAGAAATGGCAGATGACATTGACAAGACCCACAAGGACTGTACCATCGCCAGCATTGCTGCTAACTCTACCAGTGCCTCCTCTGGCATCTTGAACATCCTGGGATTGACTTTGGCCCCCTTCACGGCAGGTGGGAGCTTAGTCTTGACAGCCACTGGGATTGGTTTAGGGGCAGTGGCCGCAGTTACTGGCATGTCCACTACTTTATATGAAAATGTTAATAATTCAAAGGAAAAGGAAAGAGCACAAGAGATAATAAATGAATGCCAAAAATGCCTAAGGAAGGTCATGCCTACCAGTGAAATAAGTTTCAGCTCTGAATGCCTACTTAATAATCGTGCTGTTGGGGAAAATGTTAAACAACTTGTCAATGCTGCTGGTCGAGTTCGCACCATGTACACGGCTGCAAAAAGAATCAGATCTAACGTAATGGCACTGAAGCTTGCTCGAAATAATCCTGGCTTGAAGGCATTAGCCAAGCAAGCAACAGCTGTAGGAAGTACATCCCAGCGTACAATTAAGGGGGTCCAAAATGTGAAACAGGCCTTTGGAGGAACTGCACTTGCAATGACCAGAGGAGCCAGAATGCTAAGTGCTGCCACAGCTGGGGTGTTTCTCCTGTTTGATGCGTATGGCATTGCCCAAGATGCTAAACAACTGAAAGAGGGAGCCAAGACTGAAACAGCAGCAGAGATAAGAGAAGAAGCCAATAAACTGGAAAAGCAACTGCACAATTTCAACAGGCTGTATGAGGAACTCAAAAACATGATGTGAGTAAAAGAGGACTATGAACCAGACAACCTAGGCATCTATGATGCACTTCTTTTACTGTCTGTTCATCACCCATATCCACATATATTTCATCTTTAAGTACCCTCCAATATACGCAAAGCATACTACACATGTGTATGCGTGTGCCTTCAAGTCACTCGTGACTTACAGCCTCACATGAATTTCATAAGGTTTTCTCAGGCAAGAAAAACTAAGAGGTGATTTTGCCTGTTCCTTCCTCTGAAATATGGATAGTACCTGGTACTTTTTAGTAGTCACCCATCTAAATATTAACAAGGGCTGATCCTGCTTAGCTCCCTAAATCAGACAGAACTTGGTGCCTTTAGGGTATTTTGGTGATATGTCTCTCCCAATTTGTCAGGGAGAGTTCTGGTTAATCCACTTTTCAGCTGCTTTTAAAATGTCCTGGTTTCCTCCTCCCACGTTGCCCCTTTATCCTCAGTTTATTTCCCAATCTGAGTTCAAAGTGCAAATGTAGTTTACACTCCCATTAATCCAAGTGGTGCAGAGGAGATGAGGGGGTAGAATCTTGCCTTTGGAGCAGATGCAAGAAAAAAGCAAACTGCTTCAGTGTCTACTAGCATTTGTATTCTTCCTCATTCATAACTTTTGCTATCTTGATCACACTTTGATTTTGCTCAGCCACATGTGTCCCACTGTCCATCTATGAAATATATCTGTCTTCTAGCTTCTATGTTTTCTATGGCAGTGATTCTCAAACTTTGCTCCTCGAGGTGTTCAGCACTTGAGCTCCCAAAAATCATGGCTGGGATCTCTGGGAGCTAAAGTCCATCTGGGGTACCAGTGATCAAAAAGGACTTTTCTAGAGGCTATTTCAGTGTACAATTGGTATGTAGATTTGATTCAAGACTACCGTAAATAGTGCCTAAAATATTACAAACATAGCCAGCTTCCATTTATGCCCACCAGAACACTTCTTCAAGCCTGGATGGTGCATAATTTGGGGTTTAGCAGAATGAATAACAAGACTATAAATCTAGCCAGCTACATTGGCCATCATCTCTGTAGCCAGACTTACTTGCATGATGCAGACTGCAAATCAGAGAAGAAAGTTGTTATCCATTTATAATTTCTTTCCTTTTAATAGACTCAAGTCTGGCTGTAAGCCCTACAGATCTGTCCAGATCAGAGGCCTCTCAGCACATATGGATGGGAGCAATAGTGCCATCTAAAGTTGTCCTGATGAATTCAAAACCCCATTATGTCTATGACATTTTAGGATGTTATCAGACGGGAGGAATTTCTCTCAATTGAGAATGGAGCTAATTCAATTGCGTGAATTCACTAGTTTAGCAAATTTACTTGAATTCTAATTGCGTTCAGAATGTGTTCAGAATGACTTGCCCAAAAATGACTTCCCATTGCCTGAAATTGCATGAGATACTCTAATACGCAATAACGTGAAACCCCATGATTGCGTTTGGAATGACTTGTCATTGCCCAAAATTGCGTGAGATACACTCATACAGAATAACGTGAAACCCTATGACTGTGTTTGGATTGCCATTGGATTATATTTCCAATTTCTGTCGTCTGATAACATTCTTAGTGATCCAATAAAGGTGATCTTATAAACCCTGAATTTTGTTTCTACACATGGGTCATACGCCTACTTTCTTTAATATATAGACTTGATTGTTCCACATTTTCTCCACCATCTCTCTGCTGCCACTGCATTGCTCCAGAAGCAATGCTGAGTTGTATAAAGATGATGACCACGTAGTTTAAAAAAATTATAAATGACTTTTGAAACTAGAGACAGAAGATGAATCTGTAAAGAAGTACGAGTGGGCCCAAAAGTCTGGGAATAATATCCCTATGGATATATGGGTGGAAATGTGAAGATATAAAATTTATTCTATGCAATAAGAAAACCAGTATATAATCATGTGGATGGTATCTAACCCCAAATAAGCTGTTGAAAATGTCCCAGATGTTCCAAACCAATGTTGGGGATGTCAAGATAAAGAGAGCTCCTTTTTTCATATGTGTTAGACTTGTAAGAAGGCAAAAAGATACTGGTATAAGATTTATATGTTTATCCAAAAAGTTTTAAAGGTAGATGTTACCAGAAATGTTTCTGTTAGGCATCATGGGTTAAAGAAATGGATAGTAAATATGGATTACTTCTTTGATATATGACAACAGCAGCAAGAACATTGTTTGCTCACACTTGGAAATGGACTGAAACACCAATGATGGAAAAATGGATTGTTAAGCTTGCTGAGGTAGCCCAAATTGCCATATTAACATGGGTTCTAACGGATTTTTAGAACCCATGTTAATATAGGGTTATAGATATTTTTAGCAATGAGAAATCTAATGATGTAATAATCTATGGTTATGGTTATTTATTTGTCTCCCCCAGCCTCGAAGTCAAGCTGGAAAGAGCAGCACTAGAAAGAGAGAGGCTGATGGAGAAGACAAGAGTCCACCTCCTCACCCCAAGCCCCAAAGTGGAGCCCGAAAAAGAGAAGGCAGGAGGAAAGGCAAGAGTCCATCTCTGCCCCTGCAGCCCCAAAGCCAAGCCAGAAAGAGGGAGGCTGAGAGAGAAGGCATTAGTCCACCACTACCCCACTCCAGCCCCAAAGCCACAGCTGCAACAGATCCCACAAGAACAATGGAGAAAGGTTGAGAGACAACCAAGGAACTAAAGGGGGAGGGCATGAGGGTAGCAGGGAAACTGAGGGAGGTATGAGGGGATGGGTAGGGAAGCAAACAAACAATTAAAAATGGGAGGGATGACATAAGGAGGCAAACAGCTTCTGGGTGGCAACAATGGTGGTGAGTGTCACTAAAGTGAGAGAACAGCAATGACACCATAGCTAACACATGTTAGCACTGCACACATGTAGATGGAGGTGGCCCTCCTTGTGTAACCCCCTCACCTAGAAAACCTTATGATGAGACATCCCAAGTGCCACACAGGCAGGATCAGAGCACTAACAGAGAAACAGGAAGAAATAAAGGGAAATCACATTTGAAAGAATAGCTAAGGGCATAGAAAAGATGGTGAGACAAGTAGTACACACACTCAGAAAGGCAAATGCTATCCAAACCAGCACCATGCATAAAATAGGAATGTGGAATATGAGAAGCATGTACAAAGAGAAGGTAGACATAGCAAAAATGGAAATGGAACACATGAATATAGCAGTACCAGGGGTGAGCGAGTTAAAATGGGCAGGAATGGGCAATTTTGAATCAGACAACTAAACAGTGTTCTATACAAGTACTACGCTAAGCCAAAATCTTTTGATATGTGTGCTCTCCCTATGGTGCCAAACGGACGCTGTACTCTGGTCAACCATAATCTCTGATCATGTCCACAATACTCCATATGCACATCAAACAGAATAGTTTGAGAGTTGCAAAGGAGAAACTTTAACACCTCCAAAGTCAGAAAGGTAGGCGATTGAGACAGGATGTTTTGCTGAACACCAATAAGGCTGATTTAACAACTTCATTCTCACCCCAGACATTGCCAGACCAAGCAATCCTTTACAATGTAGATTTTATTTCCTTTGATGTAGGACAAACACCTTTGCCTTCAGGCTAGTTCTTGCATATATTAGATCCCCAAAATCCTTTGTTAGTGGGCTAGTTGGAAGGCACAGGGGCACTCTGTCACTGTGAACTCTGACCAGTCCTGATACGTCCTTTCTCTCCCTCCACTAACTAGAACAGCCATATCCCACGTCATCCCCCTCACAATTGAATCTGGAGTCAAGCCTCATCTTGTGTAAGTATCGGCATTAGTTTAGCCTCCAACTATTCCAAGCTGATTTCCTTAGTCCTGGCATGTATGTGTGAATGAATGTGGATTGTTGTGTGATGTCCCCCCCCCCCCTTAATAAAAGAAACATTTCATTTAGAGAAGTCTGCATCTCTGAAATTCTTTGATCTCTTTTCTCTCTGTATACAGGTGGAAAACTTTCCCATAAGGGTTGCTTGTAGCACAACCTAATAATTAATTGTGCTAATTAAAAATTCCCCTAGAGAGACTCATTGCTACACAAGGAATGAAAAGACATGAAGAAACAGGGTGCCTTTCATACTAAGAATACTTGCTATGTCTCATCATAAGGTTTTCTAGGTGACAAAAACAGTCAAAGGATAGAATGCAAAATCAGACTGAGGGACTTGACAGACTGTCCCAAAGGGGAAGCTGGACACCGCTCCTTTCCTAGCTGGATCGGGGCTGCAGCAACCACACACCACAGCCCTGAGCCAACCTTTCAAGGGCGCAAAAAGGAGCTGCAAAAAGCGGCTCCTTTTTGCACCTTTGAAAGGAGACCATAGGATTATTAGGGCTGCCGGAGCAATGGGCTTGGTGCTCACATGTGGAGCCTGGGAACAAAGGAGGACTTTGTGGGAGAACTCTGCTTGCTGGTTGTGAGTCTATTTTACTTTTTTAACTTGTTGTATTTTGCTTACTCTCCCCTCACAATTCCTTCAAGCCCTCATATTTGATTTACATCAGCCCATTTGAGCCCGTTGCACCCAATGGCAGTGCAGCAGCCATATTTTACCCTCGATGTATCCATGGGTCATACCAAAATCTCCAATTTTGGCCCCAAAATGTACCCCCAACTTATACATGATGTCAACTTGTACTGGAGTATATACAGTGTATGTAGAACATATTGTAAAAAAAGCTGGCTTTGACACAGAAGAAAGAGGTATGAAAATAAGAGGAAGGAATATCAACAACCTAAGATTTGCAGATGACACTATAGTATTAGCAGAAAAACTCTCAGACCTGGAACAACTACTAAGGAAGATGAAGGAAGAAAGGTTTAAGGCAGGCTTACTGTGGAAATAAAACAAAAATAATGACCATGAAGAATCTACACAGATTCATCTTAGATAATGAAGAAATAGAAATAGTTTACTCATACCTGGGATCAAATATTGACAAGAACAGGGACTGCAACCAAGAAATCAGATGAAGATTAAGAATGGGGAGGGCAGCTATGAAAGAACTAGAAAAGGCCCTAAAATGCAAAGATACACAATTGAGCACAAAAGTAAGAATCATACAAGCCATTTCATTCCCTATTACCATGTATGGATGTGAGACCTGGACAATTAAGAAAAAAGAAAGGAAGAAAATCAATTCATTCAAGATGTGCTGGAAAAGAAAGCTGAGGATTCTGTGGACAGCCAAAAAGTCAAATAAATGGGTCCTAGAGCAGATCAAGCCAGAAATCTCCCTGGAAGACAAGATGACTAAATTGAAGCTGTTGTACTTCAGCCACGTCACTTGGCACTACTGATTGGAAAAAACAATAATGCTAGGAAAGATGGAGGGAAACAGAAAGAGAGGAAGGCTGCATGCTAATGGATGGACTCTATTAAGGAAGTTGTTGGTATGAGTTTGCAGGAAGTAAGCAGTGCAGTGGAAAACAGGGAGTCTTGGAATTGTCTCATCCACAGGGTTGTCATGGATCAAGATCAACTTCTGGGTGGTTAAGAACAACAATTGATTACAGCAGAGTCTCGATTATCCAACCTTCAGTTATCCAACATTCCGGATTATTCAACGTCACGGCTGCTGTGATTTCTTTAAATTTTCTGTGACTTATTTAAATTTTCTGTGATTTTTTAAAATTTTCAGAGGACTGAACTGTTTATACTGTACATCACAATGTTGATCAGTGATTTCTTTACATTTACTTTTACTGTTATTGCAATAAAACTTCAATACATTTTGCAATTCATAGTGATTTCAAGGCGTTTCTTGGACTTTTCGGATTATCCAACATTTTCGGTTATCCAACTATCAGCCGGTCCAGTTTATGTCAGATAATCGAGACTCTACTGTATTAGTAATTTTAGTAGGATCATTTAGTTGAATCTTTAGTAGTATATATTTTTTTCTTTTTCTTCTTATTAGAGTCGGGGTGGGGGGGGTAAAGCCCTACAGTGTTTTAATTATGTGTCTTTCCTCCACATCCCACTTTCTTCTTCTTTTTTCTTTTTTTCTGATTATTTTTGAATGCATATTAATTTGATTGTAAATTATATTGTAGTGTTAACAATCAATACTTTAATAAAATTGTGAAAAAGATGGTTCAGATTCTATTTGCTACATGAAAGTAATAATAATAATAATAATAATAATCATCATCATCATCATCTTTATTTATATACCGCCCTTCCAACGATCAGGGCGGTGCACAACATACACAACACATAGATGGTTAAAACATTCCAATAAAAACAAAAATAAAACAGTATAAAAACAGAGCAAAATTAAATATCAATAAAACAATGACATATAAAAATATACCAGGGCAGCTTGCAATATGGGGAGAGGGGGAGGGAGAGAAGGATCACAGTGGGGGGGGGGTGGAAATCAGGGGTATGCTTGTTCAAATAAGTATGTTTTTAACCCCTTCTTGAACAAGGTAAGGGAGGCAGCCAGACGGAGCTCAGTGGGCAACGAGTTCCAAAGGCTAGGGGCCAAGACTGAAAACGCCCTCTTCATAGTAGTTGATAATTTTGCCTTTGGAACTCTAAGTAACTGTTGCCCAGAGGATCTAAGTGTGCGGGGCGGATTATGTGGGGAGAGGCGGTCCTTCAGGTACTCTGGGCCCAAGCCATTTAGGGCTTTATAGGTAATAACCAGCACTTTGTACTGAGCCTTTTCATCTCTGACAAGAAAGTATATAATATGAGAAATATCCCCAGTTAGAGATTGTGGGTTGTAGTCCAAAAAGATAAAATTTCCAAGCTTTGGGATGGCAGGTACCTTGACTTGATTCACATTCACATGGTCCTATAGCTAGAGGAAAGAACATGGAAAAGGGATTATTTGAGAATTAATCCTAAATACTCCAGGTCAAACCCACAGTGGGCTCTAGTGTTTAGCTTTCTAATGTTCACAGTGAGTCATTTGCCTCTTTATGGAACCTGTTACAAAGTACAGCTGCTGGGCTTTTCCCTAGTTCTTAATTTATCAGAGAGTTGGACTATGTATTCTGGGAATTACAGAATGAACATAGGGCAAAGAACTAGATATTTTAATAGTTAGCCTTCAAGGAAGGTATATACTGTATATACTCGACTATAAGTCGATCTCATGTATAAGTCAAGGGCAGGTTTGGGGGGCAAAATTATGGATTTTCATATGAGCCATGGATAAGTCGAGAGTAAGACTTAAGGTCATGTAACAAAGGATCTAAAGGATGAAACAGAGGAACACAATGCCAAAGAACTTACAAAATTGCAGAAGGCATAACTGTTTATGTTCACACTGGAGAATAGATGGATGAAAGAATAGAGAAGGCTCAGTGCTTCAAGAACAGGTTACACTCTTGCCCTTCACCAGGAGATGGTTTCTATTTTTATGAGAATTAAAAGTACAGTACTTAACCTTGACCCATGGATAAGTCGACTCAGATTTTTTGGGTCAATTTTTTGACTAAAATTTCTAGACTTATACATGAGTATATACAGTATATGTCAGTAAGTCACACACAGCAAAGGAGGGGGCTTGTGATGAGAGACAATAAATGACCTAACTTTTCCCAACCTTCCCTCATCCAAGGAAAACCTAATGCCTTCTCAATGACTGCTCCCATGGTATCTTTCTGGCTTGCCTCACTGACTTGGAGGCATTGATTTACAGTGGCACCATACCTTCTTGGAGGAACAAACCCAGAAGGTGGTCCTGGAGGATTCCTGTTCTACCCCTGGTCCTTGCCCTGTGGAATCTGATAGGGTTCTGTTTTATCCCTCATCCTATGTGATGAGGGACACTGTTTGAAAACATAAAACTGCTGGGAGAGGCCATGCAGAGTTTTGAGATGCAGTTCTATCAATATTCAAGCCACTTGAAACTTAACACAAACAAAACATAGATGGTCCTGGTCAGTCAAAAGGCAGAACAGGGATGGGACTAGACTTAGATGGGACTAGACTCCTCCAGAAGATACAGGTTTGCAGTTTGGGGGTACTCCTAGACTTAACTTTAAACCTGGAGGGCCAGGTTTCTTCATTGGCCAGCTTTTGCACATTTTAAACTTGCATCCCAACTCTCCCCATTTCTTCAGACATCAGATCTGGCCACAGTGATAGATGCCTTACTTAAATCTCATTTGGAGTACTGTAATGGACTCTATATAGTGCTGATTTTGAAACAGGTCTTTAAACAGAGGCTAGATAGCTGTCTGTCAGGGGAGCTTTGATTGTGAGTTCTTGCATGGCAGGAGGTTGGACTGGATGGCCCTTGTGATCTCCTCCAGCTCTACAGTTCCATGATGCCAAGTGGAAGCCTCAGATAGTTCAAATAGCTGCAGCCATAATGGTGACTGGGGCAGGTTACAGGAATCATACTACTATGCTGTTACAACAGCTTCACAGGCTGCCAATTTGTTTTCAAGAACAGTTCAAAATGCTGGTTATGACCTATAAAGCCTTATATGGCTCAGGTCCAGGCCTTATGAGCCTGCCTGGGCCCAGAGATCATCCAGAAGACTTTCTTTCAATTCCATTGCTGTCACAAACATGGTTTGTGGGGACATGGGAGGGGGCTTTCTCTGTACCTGGCCCCAGACTCCAGAACTCCCTTCCCAAAGAGGCCAGAATGGCCTCCTCTTTGTTGTCTTTACATCCACAGGAAAATACCTTTTTTGATTATGACCAGCTTTTAATTACAGAAAACCTTTAAAAATTGGGTTAAGGGGTGCTGTACTCTTTTAAACTCAACTGTTTCTAATAGTTTGTATCTTTTAATTTTTTTAATAAGTATAATTCTGAACTGAACTTTTTACTATGATTCTCTCTGTCTTTTCTTTGCTAACAAAGTTTCAGGAAGGACTCATCCCACACTTACTACAAGTGCGTTGATGACTAAAAAGGCCGATCCGAGATAAACAAGTCCAGTTACAGAAAGCACAGCAGAAAGTCTCCTTGGGTGATGTTTCCAAGTTGTGGTTCTTTCTGCATTGTCGTTTCTCCTTGAGACTCGTTCGGCGTGAGTTCTCAAAAGAGGCTGCAGCATTGTGGATAAAGCCTACTCCTGAAACATGTTTTTTCAGGTTTTGGTTTGCTAGACCAGTAGAGTGTATAGCCGGCACCATGTTCTTTAAGGCTGCCTTCCTCATGGAGACGAACTTCACTGAGAGCAGCGATGTCAATATTAAGTTGTGATAGTTCATGGGCTATTAGAGCAGAATGACGCTCAGGACATCCACTGTCTGCAGAATCTTGCATGGTTCTGATGTTCCAGCATGCAAGTGTCAGTCTGTTTGCACCTTTGGAGGCCAGTGCGTGCCTTAGTATCTTTGTTTTTGTTGGACTGCATCAGAAGATGCCCGTTGACCGCGGATCGCCAACCGGGTAGATAAAGATGAGCTTTCTTTAGGCCACCTTTTCTAGGCCCCTCTCCGTATGGAGCAAGCAGTGCTCTCCTTAAAAGGCTGCTTGGTCATTCAGGATGCTGCCGAACAAGACTGTCATCTCTCGGTCAGTCTCGAGCGACCAAAGTCCTGAACCGCCTGCATGCAGGGTTGGGTCTGCGGCTTCCAGTGCATCTTTTCACCTGCCGTTTTGTCCCTCACCTATAGCTACAGGACTTTTGGGGAGGGGATCGGATGGGATGTATCCTTTGAGCCTGTGCAATGGATTTTTCTGGTGAAGCACAGCATGCACAAAACTGGCCTCACCCTTTAAACCAGAGGTTTGTCTGCTGGGGCTAAGCAAGCAAGGACGGTGGCAGCGAGATCCCCGAGTCATAGGTTTGATTAGAGTTTTCTTCTCTTAGATGGTTTACCTAACAGGGTTAGACGAGCACCATCTGCCTGGGTTTGGGATTGGAGTTTTCCTTCTCCTAGGATAGTTGCCATAAGGCTAAAGAGCCCATCCTGCCCTTTGACGCTCTTAGTCAGACCCTTTGGTTGTGACCTGTCTGGCATGGGAGGCCCTACCAGTGGCTGTTTATGCCACCACCAGCATAGCTCACAGCTTCATTAGGATAGGCAAGCCTCTCCCCCATGACAAGGGGGCATCAATGGAGAGGAACTCTTTACTATGATTACTTTAATTCCATTTTAATGTTCACATTTTTGAATGTTTTTAGCCATATTGTTCTTTTCAAATTGTATGCCACCTTGAATCTCAATTGTGGGAGAAAAGGTGGGATACAAATAGAAGAATATGATTATGATGATGACAGTGTTCCCAGCTACTTGTATGTTGCCCTTCTGCTGATAGGAAATGATGTTTTTATTCTGATGGACCTCCGACAACTGATTGGATACCAAGAAAAGGCTTTTAAAGGGTAAGCAGTATTTGTTTCTTTTTTCTTGGTTAATGTGCTTTAAAATTGCTTTTAATTCAACTGTGTTTTTTATTGTGTTTTAACATTACAACTTTCTGTATTTTTCCCTGTACTTGCTTTTATCTAGCTTTGTGCTAGAGGTCTTTTCAAGAGGGAATTCAAACCCTGATCTCCAGAGATGTAGTCCAATGCTCAAACCACTACACCATGCTGGCTGCCTGTTTTACCTATTCAGCACCTAAGAGTTTTTCGAGATCTAACAGCACAGTGACTTCTTGAAAAATTCAGTGTTCTCTGACAAGACAAAGAGACTCAATCTCAACGAAAGTTATTTTGCTGCTAATGGATTTGAAATTTTATTGCCTGTCTTTTACTGTCTTTTGTCACTGGTCCCCAGATGTCCAAGACAGGCAGTGGCCTCTGTCTTCATTGATATCTCTCTAGATCATCTTTAACTGACAATGGAAGTAACATCTGAGACAAAATGTAGGCCAGTGACTCTAAGATCATCACTATTCTTCTGTATGATTTTTAACATCTTTGCCTGATGAAGCAGCCAGTGAAGTTTTGAAAGCTTGCATGATGTGCTTTCTAGTGATTATATACATTTCCTTGGAAACTTTGTTGCAGACCAAAAGATGGGGTTACTATTGTTTTTATACTTTAAGAATTTTTCAAACAAAGGGTCTGAACAGACAGGCCAAATGAAGTGGCTCCAGGTCATTTTGGAGGTGTGCTGTTTAAATTATGCATGTGTCCTAAGAAGCCAGAAGACATGCTGAAGCTTTACTCTGGTCCTTGGGACCGGAGCATGGCTTCAGCGCGGCTTCTGGCCTTTCAGGACATGTGCGTCATTTAAATAGCACACCTCCAAAATGGCCCAAAGCCACTTCATTTGGCCTGTCTGTTTGGGCCCAAATTGTTAAAATGCGGGTTGTTAACATTAGGCTAAAGAAAGACCACAGTAAAAGTTATACATCATCTTTGGAATGCCAGTGCCAAAGATACTGTTGAATATTCCTATATTAAAATCTTAAATACTATTGTACTTTTTAAATAATAATAATATAATAATGTTTTATTTATACCCCGCTCTTCAGCCAAGACTATCAGAGCGGCTTACAATTTGTTAAACAAACAGCTTCATTTACAATTACAATACATTTACATTACAATGATAATGTTACCTGCATCTCAGAGAAAAAAAAGTTCAACAGCACTTTCAACTCCCCCAGAAACCACTGCAATTAAATTACTGTATTGTAATTTACTCTTGTTTCCCACTGAAATCTGTCCCACCCTTACAAATTCCTGAACTCCTTCTATCCCTTATGCAAAGTTTCATAGCCAGTCCTAATGTTAAGAAGAGGGAGGAGATGTAGGTGGGCTGCAGCTATCATGAAACATCAGCCCTTTGTTATTTACTTTGCTGTCATCTTTCTACTGCTGTGGAGAGATAAATGCATGTCAGATTTTTCTGCCTCAAATGCCAGATTAACTTGACTGGTTTGGGGTACTATGGATCCAAACTCTGGAGAATGGATCAGTATCACAGGTGAGGTTCCATTCCATCAGTCACCAGTTGGTGACATGCAGTTGTGCCTAATGGGTCCATTTACCTACCCTATGTGATTATAGCACTGAACTCCAGTTTAACTGCCATGGAAATATCCTATAGAATCCTGGGGTTTGTAGTTTGGTACAGCAATAGAAGAGCCTCTGGTTGGGAATTCTGAATATCCCTCCTTGAACTGCAAAACCCAGGATTTTGTAGGCAGTTAACATGGCATCATAGTAAAGGTTGAGTCTCCCTTATCAAAAATGCTTGGGACCTAATATATGATTTTGTAATACCTATATTTACAAATACAAACATAATAAGATATCTTTATAATGGGACCCAGGTCTAAACACAAAATTCATTTATGTTTCGTACACACCTTAAACACATAGCATGAAGGTAATTTTATGCAATATTTTTAATAACTTTGTGCATGAATCAAAGTTTGTGTACACTGAACCATCAGAAAACAAAGGTGTGATTGCCTTAGCCACCCATAAAAAAAAAATTGGTTTTTGGAATTTTCCAGATTTTGGAATTCTGGAGAAGGGAGATTCAACCTGCACTATATAACTATGTAGGGTGAATGGGCCAAAGTCAGGGATGTTGTGCAAGATGATACAGGAGCCATCCTTCCACAATGTCTGGAAAATGCATAGATATGCATAGGGGCAGGCATTCCTGTGTATGCCACTCAGATAAATCTAGCCACACTGTGCATTCAAATGTTAAAAACATCACCACCATAGACTGCAAGCCTTTGCTGCTGGTGGACAAACTGCAGCTCAGTCTCACAGCTAAGCTAAGCTGTGCTCTCTCACACTCTCTTTCTCTCACATGCACATACACAAATGTCTTAGGAGTTTATCAGATGGGAGAAATTTCTCTCAATTTCAAATGGAGCCAATTCAAATTCATGGAAATTTGCTAGTTTAACGAATTTATGTGAATTCTAATTGCATTTGGAATGCATTCAGAATGATTTCCCATTTCCCGAAAATGACCCCCCATTGCCCGAAATTGCGTGAGGTACTCTAATACGCAATTATGTGAAACCCATGATTGCGTTTGGAATGACTTCCCATTGCCCGAAATTGCGTGAGATACACTCATACACAATAATGTGAAACCCCATGATAGCGTTCGCATTGCCATTGCATTATACTCCCAAATTCCATCATATTATAAACTCCTTTCTCACCTTCATCCTGATTAAGGAAACAAAACAGTGTTGGAAGGAGCCAAGAATTTCTGCATTCAGACAGAAGGGTGTGGCATATTTGCTCACCTCCCTTCATTCCTCCCTGCTTGTTCTTATTGGATAATGTTCTTATAGCATTGAGGATCTAGCTTTTTGGTAAATCGAAACTCAGCATACATTTAAGTTTCTGTATTTCTCCCTTTATATATTAACCAGGAATTGACCTTTGCCCATTATTCTCAAGTGAGTTTGAACTTCAATGTATTTCTAGATAACAGTTTTCCTAACTAGCACTAAGAAGCCATAGTGCAGCTATTTTCTCTTTTTCTCAGTATTTCATTTTTTCCACAGTATTAAAAAGACTGAAGAAGTGATGGAAAAGTAAGGGATATAGATGGAAGATTTCATCTGAAGACCCTTAAAATTTAGGTGATTGGATAATGAAAGCCTTGTCTGGAACAGTTTGATGTCAGAGGAGGTCAGAAAGGTAAGAGTCCAATAAGATAGTTATTTTAAAAATTGATCTTTCAAATGCATTAACTAAGTACGAGAGCTTTAAGATGGTATTTATTTGAACTACAATTTCCAGGCTTCCAATCGTAATGTTTCTGAGTATACTTGATCCTGGAAAGGGTAAAAGCAAGTATGGAAAAACAGAAGGAAATTATCAATCTGAAACAGAATGACCATTCTGGCTGAGGGTTCGAGGAGCTCTAGTTCAAGCTAACTTTTCCTGTTGCTACAAAATATTCAGGAAACAGATGTGTGACTTTTTAAAACATGCAGAAAGGGCAATTTAAATGGTCAGGAGATTAGAACTGCTACCCTATTATAATTAAAGGCTTCAGGGGGATGGGGGGGTTTAAGGCTTTTCAGTGCAGAAGTGGAGAAAACAATGGGGATGGATGGGAATAACATATGCACAAGAAGACTTTAGAAAGATCAGTCCTAAAATTCCCATTCTAAATAATAGAAAGCAGTGCTTTTCCCAAGTTCCCTCTTCCCCCATTCTCTTGCATGATACTAGAACCTGTGATTATATAGTCAAGTTGATTTGGTGTCAGTCGAGGGCAGTTGTTGTTGTTGGCAACCCTATAAAAGAAAGAGGGGGCTAAATATCCTAAACAGATTCCATTTGATCTTAGAAGCGAAGCAGAGTCAGACCGAGTTAGTACTTGGATGGGAGATGAATACCAGGTGCTGTAGGCTACACTTTAGAGCACGTAACTAGCAAAACCACTTGCCTAAGAAAATCCTATAAAATGTATAGACAACTTGAAGTCACACACACATATACATGAATGAGAGACCTCCAAGTCACCCTGTCTGCAACAGCCCTGTCAGGCCGTGCAAACTCAGAGACATGGCCTCCTTAACTATCCATCTGGAATGGAGTCTCCCTCTTTTCCTACGGTTCCATTTTCCAAGCATTATTATCTTTTCTGGTGTGTCATGTCTTCTCATGGTATGTCCAAAGTATGACAGTCTCAGTTTAGTCCTCTTGGCTTCCAGGAAGACCTAAGGCCTGGTTTGTTCTTTTTTGTGGTTGTGTGCGTCCAAGTCAATTTTAACTTATGGTGACCCTGTCATAGGGGTTTCTTGGCAAATTTCTTTAGAGGGGGATTGTCATTGCCAGCCTCAGAGGTTGAGAGAGTGTGACTTACCCAAGGTCACCCAGTGGGTTTTTATGCTCAAGCAAAGAAACCAACCCTGATCTCCAGAGTCATAGTGCAATGCTCAAAGCAGTACACCACATTAGCTCTCTGATTTCTTCTAGGACCCATTTATTTTATTTTTTTTCTTTTTGGCAGTCCACAGTAGCCACAGAACCTTCCTCTAGTACCACTTCTCAAATGAGCTGATTCTCTTTCTATCAGCTTTCTTCACAGTCCAGCTTTTACAACCATACATAGAAACTGGAAGTACAATGGCATGGAAAATTCTGAGGAAATATTACTTTACAAATAAACACAAAATCATAGCATAGAGGATTGTCCAGGGTTCTTGGCCTGATTCCATAAAACAGTTTTGATGGCAAAAGCCACTATAGAGGCAGAAGTAAATTTTGAGGAGACATGTCTACCTAGGGAAAAAATGAATTAACGGTGATACTATTTTGGAAGATGGGAGACTGTTTCTCCTTTCAGAAATAGCAGCTTTGCTTTGCATTTTCTACCTGCTTTATTTAGATAGGCTTACAGTTGGTACCTCACTTATTTGTTACCACCAACAGGAACCACTATGGCATGGACAAAGGGAGGCTGTTTCAGTATGATGTTCAAATGTTCATAAGAAATCCAGAAAAAATACAATAATTGATTATAGTATTACTAATATAAACTTTGAAAACCAGTCCAAAGTGAAACTGAAAATATTTGAGGGATAGCGTCCAGCATATTGGACTTTTAACAAATTTGGACTACAACCTAGAGTGAATTTATTTTCTTTCAGTGGTAGCCACCAGAAGTACACTGAAAGCATGGGCAAATTACTTTGGACTACAGTTCTCAAAAACATTGATCTTGCACTCAGTGGCATCACTAGGGTGGTGTGAGGGATTCAGTCTACACCAGGTGGCACCCTAAAGGAGGGTGACACCACTTCTCCTCAAACAACTTGCCTTTTGGCAGAAATTGTCTGTGGCATTCAACTGCTTCCCTTTAAAACTCTTTAAGAGATGGTGGAAGTGGGGTGAAGCTCAGTGCCAGTCACTGTATTGCTTTTGGCCAGTGGAAGGAGAAAGGAGAGGCCCCAGAATTTTTTAAACATTTCAAACTTTTATTTTTTTTAAAAAAAATGATTTTTTAAAAAATATTCTTTCTAAAAATAAATTTTTAAACAACACATTTTAACCAAATTTTTATTTATTTATTTATTTATTCCCCGCCTTTCAGCCCTATAGGCTATCAGAGCGGCTTACAAATGTGCCCTATGCATATGCAAATACATTTAGGTTGTGCATATGATATTGTAATTTGAAGGTATAACTTTAATGTTGCTAGTTGTTTATATCACCACTATTAGCATTACATTCAGTGGTATATGGGAATTATGATTTATGAGTAACATTAGTGCAAAATAGGAAATAGGAGGAGGTCAATGGGGGGGGGTGACACCATGAGTGACCGCACCCTAGTGACACCGCTGCTTGCACTGGCTGAAGGGTTTTTTATTATTAAAGTGTTTGCATCTTGAACCAATGCAGCCAGAAGAAATCATCGCACAGAGTCCCAACTGTGAAAAGGACAACAGTAATGCTCAGTAAACATACCGTATGTACTCGACTTTAAGTCGAACTCATGTATAAATTGAGAGCAGGTTTTGGAGCCAAACTTATGATTATGATATGGCCCATAGATAAGTCAAAGCTAAAACTTTGAGGCGTGTAACAAAGCAAAGTTTCCAGCAGAAAAGCAAAGGAAAACCATACCAAAGAACTTGCAAAGAACTTTCAGCAGGCATAAGTGTTTGTGCTTCTATTAAAAGCAGGATGGATGAGAGAAATAGAAGGGGAGTCAGTGATTCCAGGACAGATTACACTCTTACCTTTCACCAGGGAATGGGTCCTTTTTTTTTGGTAAGAGTTAAAGTACAGTATTTACAATTACTCGTGGATAAGTCAACTCAGGTTTTGGGGTTAATTTTTTGACTAAAATTTCTAGACCTATACATGAGTATGTATGCCTTTATTATTGAATCCCCGTCCCCCTTTTGAGATTTTTTTTCATAAGTTTTTATCAATGTGTTAGCTCTTTTGAGAACACTGTTGTTGTTGTTGTTGTTGTTGTTAAGCAGACATAAATCTGCTTTCCCTCCCTTTGTAATATGAAATGTAGTAGATTATTAATTACTTTCAAAGTTATGGTGCAATATGTTTATCTTTTACAAACTGCATTCTTATTTTTTCTTTAAAATATGTGCGAGGAAGATGTCGGATTTAGAAGACCATGAAAACAATCTGAGAGATTCAAAATTTCTGCTTGACAATCTAGACAGTGAACAGCAACATAGATTCCCGGAAGGAGATAGACTTTATATGGAAATGGTGGTATCTGCAGCTAAAAGTAAAAGGTAACCCAAATATATATTTACTAAGAGTAAATTCTTTCTACTGTCCTCAAAATCATACACTGTGATTGGTCATCATTGCACACAGCTGCTCCTCCCATGACTCCAACAGGTGCTGGAATATTCCCAGAATTACATCGAGAATGACTGGAAACTACCAGCCACACCTCTCCCCTATGACTGCATTGGATCTAAGTACACATACGTTCTTGAGTTTTGTGCAACAAGAAAGACATGATATAAATTAAATAAACAAATTAAAGCTGTGATTCTGTATCACCCAATGGGCTATGTAGTCACCTTGGGCTGCATCCACATGGTAGAAAAAAATCCAGTTTGACACCACTTTAATTGCTCTTTAAATGCTATGGAATTTTGGGCACTGCAGTTTGTTGGGGCACCAGAGCAGAGCAATGCCTGGAATTCCATAGCATTGACCCATGGAAGTTAAAGCGGAATTAAACCATATTATTTTTGTTGTGCGGAGGCAGCCTTAGTTACATAGCTATGTAGTATGTCCCAGCCTGACTTCCTCGGTCCCATTTATCAAGGAGTAACCATTGAGAGAAACAAGGGTCTGTTCCCCTGCCAGTGAAGTAGTAGCTACTTGACCTCCCCCCCCCCCGCCCAAAAAAATTAGCAATCTCGGTGTGACAGTGAGAAGCAGGGTCCTTGTCACAATTCCCCCTCACACCAGAGATTGCTCACAAGAGGGCTTGGGAATGTCAGGGAAACAGACCCTTATTGCTTGCAGCAGCTGCTGCTGCTGCTTCACTGAGAGGGTGGGGAATTCCATAGTCCCTATATATTCCCTAATCTACGGATTGTGAATATGAACCAGTTACAAATGTGTAACTCTAGGTTACACATTTGTGATTGCCTGAGTGAATTCTGGCCAAATAAATAAGTAAACATTACAGTTAAATGCACATTTAACTTTAAATATTAGATCTTGGCAATAAAATTCATACTTAGACTGGATAGATAGATAAATAAATTTATAAATAAATTTAAATTAAGGATCCTGGCAACAAAATGCATACTTAGAATACATACAGAGAACATATACATAATGGGTGCCTCTACAAATAAAACTCTTATTGTTCATAGTTGAAAGGAGTTATACTGCTATTTTGTCTTTTATCCTTAATGGATTTTCTCTAAGCAAACACACACACACCTAACAAAATCCCCCAAACAAGGTGGGAGAAAGAAAGAGAAAATGTGAGGCTTACAAAATGAAGATGATGCCAACCTATATATGGCTAGTCAAAGTTCCATTGAATTCAATGGGACATACTCTCAGGTTCAATGTGTACAAGATTACAGGCTATGAAAGTTTTCTATCAGAGCTGCTCAAGCAGCATAATTTCCTACAAATCTGTGTGATAGGCAACCGATATTTTACTTATTTTTAAAAAAAATATGTCAACCTTCTCAAGGAGTTTGTCTGGGATTCAGAAAATGTCTTAGAAAGTGCTGTGCTTTAGCTAGCATACTCCTGAAATATGTGTTCCTTTTACTTGTAACAGAAATGAAGGAAATGGCCCTTTAGAAGAAAATGGCAATGAAATAACTGCCCGTTTTCTGAAAGGATTTCCTGCACAAAGAGAAGAAATTAAGAAATGTATCAGTAACATTCGGGAAGTGGCAGACAAAATTGAGAAAATCCACAAGGACTGTACTATAGCCACCATCACTGCCGGCTCTGCAGGTGCCACATCTGGCATCTTGACCATCATAGGCTTGGCCTTAGCCCCTGTCACAGCAGGTGTGAGTTTAATCCTGACGGGCACTGGGATCGGATTGGGAGCAGCAGCAGCAGCAACTGGCATCTCTGCCAGTGTGTGTGAACACGTCATGAATTCCAAGGAAAGTAAAAAAGCAGACGAGCTCATGAGAACATGTGAAGAAATCCTGAACAAATGCAGGGAGAACCTAAAGGTGATGATGAACCTTGATAAAGTAGGTTTCAATTCTGGATTTCTTTCAGACCTTGAGGCCAATGAGGGAAGTGCCCAACATTTCCTATCCAGCGCCATTCAGCCACTTTCAAATCTACCTCACACAGTAAAGAAAATCACAGAAAATGTTAAAGCACTTGAAGCCATTCCTACCCTGAGGGTCTTAACAAAACAAGCTCTTCCTGCTGCAGGAACCACATTTCCATCTTCAGGAAAGGGAAACATAAAAGGAGAAAACACATTGGGAGGAACTGCCCTTGCAATAAGCAATGGAGGCAGAGTAGCAGGGATTACATTTGCTGTAGCAGCTCTCCTGGTGAGTGTTTATAAAATTGTCCAGGATGCCATACATTTGGCAGAAGGAGCTAAGGCAGAAATGGCAGCTGAGATCAGACTAAAGGCAGGTAATTTGGAGGAGATACTAAAAGACCTCAATGAACTCTATGACGAACTGAAAGACAGTGTGTAAATAAGAGAAATGTCCTAGAATTCAGAGACATAGCCATGTTAGTCTGGAATATAACTGTGCAAAGGGATCTTGTAGTGCCTTTGAGACTAACTAAACAAAAGAGGTTGTAGCATAAGCTTTCATAGACAAGGTCTACTTCCTCAGATGCATGGAGAAAGCTTATACTATGAAAGCTTATACTATGATGTTTTTCACTCAGTTTCAAAGGTGCTACAGGATTCTTTTGCATAGAAAATGTCCTAGTGAGACATCATTTTCTATTGTTTGTTTATTGTGATGACAATACAGAGAATTTGGTTTGCTTGCAATAAATGAAGAGCAAAGAAATACCTGTAGTAGTAGGAGAGTAAGGCAAGATTGCCCACTATCTTTATTTTTTTAATCTATGCTTAGAAACAATAGCTCAAAAGATTAGACTGTCAGGAATCTGACAGAACCTGTCATAAAACCAATTTGCTGTTTTGCTGTTTGTGGTTTTAACTCATTTGAGTAATGCTATTGTTTATTAATATTTATACAATTGTAAGAATTCAATATAAGCATGATGTCAGTCAAATTAATTTGATATGAACTTATTAAGAGGAGGGCTTGGTAATAAAGCTGATGAGATCTGTAGTACCTTTGCAAAGAAAGATAGATGCCTGGCTGGGTAATGAAGAGATATGTGAGGGAGGATGGTGATACCAATATTTGCCAAGGCCAGTCCTATGGGAAGCTTCAAAGAGCCTAAAAGATATGTGTGGGAAAAGGATAGGAGGTGAGGAACACTGGCTGTAAAATATATTTTGGTTTATGAAAAAATGGGAGAAAACCCCGCAAACGTCAGGGCAGGGGCATTGGCTACTCTGTGTTTGCAGCTGGGGATTAACTATTAAATTCTTTACTGAACTAGAGGGAGTAGGCAATTCTTAACACAGACACATTTTGTTAATTGATCAGCACAGCATGAAACCAAAAGGTTTATGGCAAAATGTTTATGCAGACAAACACAGGTTATACACTGCACAATCCATTAGGAAAAGTAACACATCTTTAAAATGTTTTTTGAGGATTGTGGAAAAGATTATGAGTACAAATTTAATCCAAGAAAGCTGGAAAACATATATCCAAGTCTAGAAGCTTGCCCAAAAGACAGAACTAAAATTAGCAGAGAATTCAAACATACAGCTAAAACATTACCATATATATTTGAGTATAAGTCAAGCTCACATATATATCGAGGGCAGGTTTAGGAGCTGAAATTATGGATTTTGATATGACCCAAGGGATAAGTCAAAAGTCAAAACTTAAGGGCATGTAACAAAATAGATAAAAGAGAAAGCAAGAGAAAACAATGCCGAAGAACTTACAAAATTCTATCAGGCTTAATTATTTGTGCTCATACTAAAGGCTGGATGGATAAGAGTATAGAAAGCATTAGTATTTCCAGGACTTTCACTAAGGGATGGCTCCTTTGTTTATAAGAGTTAAAGTACAGTACTTACATTGACCCATGGATAACTCAGCTTTGGGGGGGTCTTTTTTAACTAAAATTTCTAGACTTATACATGAATATAAACAGTAGATATATTAGAATACGTCTGTCTATCAAGTAATCCAGAGGGATAAATTGAAGCTACAGGACTGGACTAAATTAACTATTTTATAGATGGAAAGTTCAATGATTGAAATCAAAGTCCTATCTCCTTTGTTATTGATTTTGTCCAGAATTTCAGTTGAAGTAACTGAAAAAATGGTGAAGATTTTCAGTTCATAATAAACCATTTTCTTTAAATCTATAATGTGTGTGATATCTGTGTATATGTCTTCGAGTCACCTGTTGACTTAAGGTGACCCCATTAATTTCATAGGTTTTTCTTAGGAGTTTATCAGACAGGAGGACTTTCTCTTTACTTCGAATGGAGCCAATTGGAGCCAATTCAAATTCACATGAATTCGCTAGTTTAGCAAATTTATGTGAATTCCAATTGTGTTCGGAATGCATTCAGAATGAGTTCCCATTGCCTGAAAATGACTGCCCATTGCCCAAAATTGTGTGAGATGCTTTAATACGCAATAATGTAAAACCCATGATTGTATTCAGATTGCCATTGGATTATACTTCCAATTTCCGTCATCTGATAAACTCCTATGGCAATGAATACTCAGAGATGTTTCTGCCGGTCCTTCATCTGAGCAACTAGAGCTGAATCTTGTAAATTACAGCAAGCCTTAAAATAAAATGAATTTACCAATCCAAATATCAGGGTGTATTGACAGGCAATGAACTTAGTTACTATGAAACTTAGTGGTTCTAGACAGTCAAATTAATATCATTTCGGAACAAGAAAGAAGGTAGATCAGATATTGTAGTGACAGAATGAGACTGGACCAGTCATATAGTTCTTAGAATCATAGAAGCATAGAGTTGGAAGAGACCACAAGGGCCATCCAGTCCAATCCCTGTGTGCAAGAATACACAATCAAAGCACCCCTGACAGAAGGGCATCCAGGATCTGTTTAAAAACCTTCAAAGGAGGAGACTCCTCCACAATCCAAGGTAGCATGATCCACTCTTGAACAGCTCTTATTGTCAGAAAGTTCTTCCTGATCTTAAGATAGAATCTCTTTTCCTGTATTTTGAATCCATTGCTCCATGTCTTGATCTCTGGAGCAGAAGAAAACAAACTTGCTCAATATGACATTGTTGGAAGATTTTTGCATTCTCTTTCTTCCTCCTTAGATAGATAGGGATTTCCTGCATGCAAGTTCTCTTCTCTCTCATTAAACTAACCATATGATTTAGGTCACTCCTCCTTTGGGATTAACAGATATTTCTCTCTCCAAGATTTTCAACTGCACTGTTGGTTTTCCTCCTCTCTCAACTTTGTTTGGAAAGATGGTGAGATAAAGATTTCTTTTTACTTGAATTATTCATTATAAACTACAAGCTACGTGTTTGTTGTTTTTGAGTCAGTCTTAGTTCTTAAGGAAGCACAGTTAGACAAAGGCACTTTTCTGCTACTCCGCTGACTTAAAGCTAGACCCTAACAGGCTTGGCTTTAATATTTTTGATATCTAAACATTTTTGTTTCCTTCTGAAAGGTTGAAGGCCTATGCAACTTAAATTACTCTACAGATATCCCTTCAAATATTTAAACAGGTCACCTCTTAACTTACTCCCCCCCCCCCCCCCCGGCTAAATATATTCAGCTCCCTAGCCAACTCTGTATAGGGCATGGTTTCCAGATGTTTCACCATTTTGGACACCCTCCTTTAGAGACACTCTAGCTTGCCAACATCCTTCTTGAACTGTGGTGCCCAGAACTGGATGCAGTATTCCAGGTGAGTTCTAACCAAAGCAGAATACCTTTCCAGCTGCTGACTCCATGAGAAAAATATTTAAGGCAACTGTATATTTTCTGTTCTATTTTTTGCCATTCAATTCTTCATTTTTGTCCAAGTTGTAGTCTTGAATCACACCTCGGGGGGTGGCGGTGGCAGTGGTGGTGGTCTACAAAAGCAGCCAGTAGACAAATTTCAAGACTCTGGGGTACTCTGAGTAAAGCTAGGTAAACAAAGAGAGGAATTAATACATACCAGCCCTGGTGGTGCAGTGGTTAAATGCCTGTACTGCAGCCACTCACTCAAAACCATAAGGTGGAAAGTTCAATATCAGCAAAAGGGCTGAAGCTTGACTCAGGCTTGCATCCTTCTGAGATCGCTAAAATGAGTGCCCAGATTGTTGGAGGGCAAATAGCTTACAATTGTAAACCGCTTAGACCCTCCTTAAGGGTATGAAGCGGTATATAAATGAAGCTGTTTGTTTTTGTTTTTGTTTTACCTAGTTGGTATCATATTTAAGTGATTGGATTTTGTCAGGAGCTATTTGCCACATGGCGGGGTTGAACCTGCAGTAATCACAACTGACAAATAACTGATAGCAGTAATTACTTTGCATCAAGAGTCTCATCTGAAAACAATATATCAACAGATGCACAGATGCAAGTTCTAGGGAGCGGGAATAGAAAGATGGCAGCAGCTGTTTTTATGTGTACTATTCATGCTGCAGCAACCATTCCCAATAGTTCTTATTTTCCACAAAAGCCATTTCAAGTTGTGCACTGAAGTGCATCTGCTTATCTTGGAAATGTTCATCCCACACACTTATTTCATTTAAATTATGACAGGCATCTTCAGGAATTCAGTTTGGTTGCCTCTGTGGAAGAAGAAGGGCATGGCTGGGAAACTGCTGTCTTTTAGACTATAACCCTGGGACTGGGGAACAAATAGATGATGCAAACTTTGCCCATTTTCAGAATGAATTACCAGCCCATAGAAAAGTGATTGAAGAGATACCAAATCAAGAATATTGGATGTTAAAACTGAATGAGTATATTGAAATGGACAAATTGATGATGTTAGGTAAGCAAAACTCATTAAATTTAAAAAGAATTGGGATTTGTTTATTGTTTTTCCAAAAAGAAAATTCTATTTCAGTATGTGGGTTCGATTTAAATTAGTTGTAGAAAGAGGTTTATATCTCTGCTAACCTATGGAAACCTACTGGATGACTTTGGGCAAATCACGCTCTCTCAGCCTCAGAGGAGGGCAATGTCAAACTCCCTCTGAAGAAATTTGCTAATAAAATGTGGTAGGTTCGCCTTAGGATCACCATAGCTCTGAAACTATTTGAGGGCAGACATCAACAACAAAGAGAAGTTTAAGTTTAGTTCTAAGTATACCCAAAAGTTTTGAGGAAGAAATCACTCTATCTGTATTTTTGTTTGTTTGTTTGTTTCCATTCCTCTCTGCCTTTTCTTGCTTTCTTGTTTTGATAAAGATGTAAAGTTCCCCCCTCCCCATTTTGTTGTTGTTGTTTTGTTTTCTTTCTGTTTGAATTGTTTGATTTATGCGTTTACAAAATTTGTGTCATAATTTAAAAAACAAAACATTTTTAAAGGAGTGATTGAAGAGTGCATCAGATGTCTCCGAGAAACAGCAGACAAGATTGACAAGACTCATAAGAGTTGTATCGTTGTCACATTGCTGCCAATACTTCTATATCTGCCACTTCTAGCATCTCAAACACTCTGGGGCTGACCTTGGCCCCAGTCACAGCAGGTGGGAGTTTAATCCTGTCAGCTGCCGGAATTGGCTTAGAGGCAGCAGCAACAGTTACTATTGTTTCTGCTTCTGTGTCTGGATGTATTATTGACTCAGCTGAATTAATAAAACTGCAGACAGTAATGAACAGTGTGAAGTAAGTTAAGGATGGTGATGCATCCTGATAAATTCAGTTTCAACTCTGAATCATTCCCTAGGCTTGTTCCCATATGTAATGGACTAGCTGCTTTAATATATGGGGCTGGGGGGGGGGGTCAAAGTGCATGTTAATACATTGAAGATTGTCCAAGCTAATCCTGAATTGGCAGCTTTAGCCCAATGAGCAACTGCTGCAGAAAGTACAGCTCAGGCTTCAATGTATTAACATGCACTTTGACACACACACCCCAGCCCCATATATTAAAGCAGCTAGTAACTTTCGTAACCCGGGGGACCACTGTACATGGATTTTTCTTGCCCTCCAGCATGAAGAAGGTGATTGGCAATTGGAGTAGCAGAAGCAGAGAGAGCAGCAAGTCTAAGAGAGAGATTGTCTCTGAGTGTTTTCCTTACTTACTTGCAGGCTGGCTTCCTAAAAATGAAGGGAACACCTCCTATTTGAGCAAAACATGACCTTGATGTTGTTCTAAATATACAGGGCAGAGGTGAACATGCTCTTTGGATACTGATAATAACTCTTAAGTGGTCTGGGGATATGGAGACAATGGAACTGCGTACACCAAACAGTAGCTATTTCTCAACCTCTTTGCACAGCACCTCACAATGGGGAAGGTGGGTTACCATTCTGAGCAAGTTTGGCAAGTAAACAAGACAGTTAAGCACTGATTGCTCTCAATCAATGTAATGATTTCCTTGCCAGCAGGAGGGGGGAATGAGGGAATTTCCAGTTTGCCTTTAGAATAAAATTTGACTTTTGGACAAGGATCCAAGCTACCATCAGCTCCACTTTTTCAGTATAAATTCTTAACCATTTGTGCAGACTCTAAATAGTTTTCCTGATTTACGCATCAAAATTTAATTCTCGTATTTATTGAGCTTAACCCATAGTGGAGAAGGATAGGAAGAATGGGCAGGGGACAAGGTTAAAGGGCAGAGGGACTGCCAGACCCTGTCAGACCCTGAAGTATGGTCAGGCACTATGGGAACAAAGACCGGGACAAAGGGAAGGGGCATGGCCTTAGGGACTGTGGGGATCCTTGAACAAGTGTTATGGGGCACCTTAGTGGGACCTTAGGAGCCCAATATAGGGATCCTGGGAGGGCGACCAGAAACTTACCGGGGAGTAGGGAAATATCGCTTTTCCCCCCCTATGTAATGCAGAGTTGGCAAAATTTAACTTTCAACCAGAAAAATACTCCCAGCTTTCCTAGACTTGGTGTGGATTACAGTTGGCCCTCCATTTTTGTGGGAGATCCATTCCACCCCACCCCCACAAAAGCGGGGGCTCATACATATTCAAGCCCTGTGGGCTTGAATGGAGCATGCACCACGTGTGCACACCATTGAAAATAGTGGAGGTTGCCCCTCTTCGGATTTTCGAGGTCACGGATCTCAGATTTGCGAGTTAGGAGGGGCAACTGTATTTGAATTACATATAGTTGGGGTGTAAATGTGTTCTACTTAGTGATATCATCGTAGTGCATCCTTAGCTCTCGGGATTTTACCATAAAATTTCAGGGCCTAGGATGCTCTTGTCTTGGCACAACAGACATCTCCACAGCTGTCTGACAGGAAACAAATCCAAGACACTGACATAAGCTTTATCTCTCTAAGTACAGACCTTCTCCTAAGACCTCATGGGAGAGAGGATTCTGATCAATTATGTGGGCCTAGCAACCACAAGATAGTTATATGAGTATTTAAATGGTGGGCCAAGAATCAACATCATCACATTTTGCTACAATGATGAAGCTCCATCATTGCAGCTGTTTCTGACAATGCTACCCCACTACCACGAAGCTACCTCTTCAGCCAGGCAGCACCCCAACCAAAGGGTTTCCAAGACATTGCAGATCAGGGCATTGGGAAATGATGCCTGCAATCCTCTCCTGGTCATGGGGTGCATTGAAACAAGCAGTTGGGAGAGAGTTCTCTGGATCCTACCACAGCTGGAGCACCTAACACACCCTGTGACAAAGAGAGTGCTGTAGTTGTCATTTCACTGCACTTGATCTCAAGTGCCTCATAAACTCTTAAACTGCCTGGCTTAAGAGGTATGGTTTAAGGGATCATGTTTGGTTGATAACTACTATAAACATCAATCTCCAAAGTTACCAGATCATACGTCCATCTTATGATCTTCCACATACTGGACAGGATGCCAGCCATGGTTTTTATGCTTTTTTAAAAAAAATGTTGCTCTTCAATTTGTTTTATTGTGATGTTATTGCTCTATTGTAGATTTGATCTTCAAGCCATTTCTAATAATTCTGAGAATTCTGACTGAAAAGTAAAATAAAATAAAACAATAAAGTTTTAAATAAATGAATAAATGATATTATGGTTGGGTTCCTTGATCTGGCAACAAGAAGATAAGGAAATGCATATAGTACATTCTCATAATCTTTGCACCATACATTTCCTAAAGACAACATATAAAAGCAGATGGATAGACTAAATTAGGGGAGTTGTGGGCAAGGGCTTGCAGGATCTGGGCAGGGCGATAGAGGATAGGGATTCTTGGAGATGTCTCATCCATGGGGTCGCCATGAGCCGGAACTGACTTAAGAGCAGCTAACAACAACAACTTTAATTATTCCCAATAGGGTTGTGGAATAGGAACCTCTTGTCAAGAAGAGGCTAAATATTGTCCACAGACATGTATGGCTCAGCTTGGTGTAATAGGTCTGCACCGTGGACCTATGCTATCGTGAGCCATACAATACTTCCATGGCTCGTCTGACTGCCTTGTAGGAGCATGCAGAATTGCAGAAGCATCTGGCTACTCAGCCAGACACAAAATAATGACATCAGTGCTGAGATATGCTGGAGTCATCCAAAGGTCTAAGTGCTGTTGTAATAATTTCAAGTCTGGAATGGAGACTCAGCGAGATATTTCTGCAATCCTGCCTGCTCCACACAAGGCATAAAATGGCCATGTGAAGGAACTCAGAAGATGTTCAATAAGTTCAGGGGTACTGCTGAGGGAGGAAGGGAATATCAATCTCCACAGCACCCCCAAAAAAGAACATACATAGGTATAAGGAAATGTGTGTATTCATGTGCATATGTCTCTAACAGTCACCCAATGGAGGTTACACAGGTAGAACTTTGTCTTCATATGATGTTTTGAAGACTTGAGAAAAGTCAAAGATAACCATTAGAAGGTCCCTAGCATCTGATTAGCAATGGCATCTGCAATACTCAGCCTCAGCTTCATTGGCACCATCTTCATGGTATCTCAATAAATCAGTTTATTAAATAAAAGTGACTACGCTGGTAATTTGTGATTACTGGTTTCCTTTTATATGAAAGGGTGCAGACAGCACAAAGATCAGATGCAGAAAGGTTGTAGGATGCACGTGGCCTCAAAAGCTGTGGGGTTTTACCACAGGCTCTTCACTTTTCAAAGGCTCCATATTGAACAAAAACGTTTTGCTGCTCTTGAAAGCTGTGGTATCACTATGGTTGGTGTCATTCGAGTATGGCAATATGTTGTCAGCCCAAACTGCCTGACACACACCTCCAGCCAGGTCAATGCTCCTGCAGGAGTAGACTGAACCACTGTGGAAGAGAAGGGGTTTAGTCTATTTGCTGCCAATGGCTGGTGGACTGGGGCACCCAAAGGGACTGTCAATGTTCCAGACCACTCTGGTCCACCTGCCTTGTTCACAACTCCTGAAGGGATCTAGAAACAATTTAACTCCAGATTGTCACCATGACATGCTGACAGAGTCCCACTTCCTGCCACTTGTGGTGGCTAGACTGGATTGTCCCTAGGAAAAAGCTTCCAGGAGTCCTAGTCTACCCAGAGTTGCACAGCAGTAACATTGGAAGTCATTGTCTTCCCACAAATTCATCAGGAAACACCCCCTCCAAGGTACAGTATCACCCTTTGCAATCCAAACACTCTGAATTCTACTAGAAACCCTCCCTACTTGGGAGCCTTCAAAGTGGTGATTCACTTCAAAGTAAGACATACACACACTCTTTTATAATGTCCTCATCACTAAACCTTAAAAAATGGGACTTACAAATGAACAAGCAGACATCTGGCCACTTTTGTTTTGGCCAGCAATGGCTCCCTTGGTCTAAAAATTTGCCCACAGACCGCTGGAGCTTGCATGGCATGAGAGATTAACTCCTAAAATCTCTGCTTTACCACAAACTCCAGATAAATTTTCCATGCAGTTTACTCTTAAAGCTCAAAGACATGCCACACAATTCACTCTTTTCAGTGCAACTCTGTCTGGAAAGTAAGTCTAGACCCCTGCAGTTTTCTAAAGGAAGTTTCAATCAAGCTTTGTCAGGATCATAGATCCTTGTTGCAATGTTTAAATTTGGGGGTTTGTGGATAGAGGAGTCACATTTTTTAGAAGAACCCTATATTATAGTCTAGATAAAGAATGTTCAAGTTTAAATTGGAAGCTGTTTTCTCCTGTGAGATAAACATGAGTACTTCCAACATAAATCCACAGTGGAATCCAGAGGTTTTAGCATAGCTTTTATTGGACAAATTTGCTACCTGCTCTCAGCCCTGTATTATGCTATGTATAAATGTTGAGTTTTCAACACTTTTTTAAAAAAGAAAAAAAATGCTGTGCTGATCCCTTAAGAGTCCATTATCCACTTATTGAAGGCAAAGGTGATGTTATTAAGAAAAAGCAGCTCACAAGAGCTTTGAAGTGCTGACACTTCTTGGGGCTAATGGTAGCTTGGACTGTGATGAAAGCAAAACAAAATGCCCCATATAAAATAGACATGTCATCTCATAACAAAGGTTATTGTAAATGTCCCCAGAAGTACTACACTTTTAGATGTTTAATAACTCCTGATAATAAATAAATAACATTTCACACAAGATAAGAGAAGGAACACAAAAATGGGATAGTAGTAGCTAAAGTAGCTGCTAAAGATTTGGAAAGTAACAGCTCACCTTACATGGAGTCCCCCAACTCTACTGCCCCTTCTTTCAGTCCTCACAACTCTACCTTTACTCAGATCCATTTGATGCAAAAGTCCTTTTCCTTGCCACATGCTGACGGAGTATCTTCCATGAATCTACTTGATAACTTTCCCTGTGGGGCCATGTCCTCTCTATTTCTCTGGACTCTCTTCCTGCAGGTTTCCTCTATGAACAAGTGGGAGCTTGCATGTCAGCAGAGTGATGACTTTACAGTGGGTTTCAAGGGAAGCCTTAAAAGAGCCCTGCCTGCCAGATTAGGTTAAGCACTTGCAATATCTTCTTTCAAGTTTATTCTAAAACCTGGAAGGTTTCTCACCCCTCTGACACAGGAACCATCAGCCACACAGAGACATACCATTTTGGACATGTCTCAGCTATGTGCACACCACAGATCTTATGAAATAAAATCTAAGTTAGAAAAAAGGTTATGCATCTGATTTCTATTACAATTTGTTTCTAGCTTTATGCACTCCTAGCCGGTTCTCATCCCCCATAAGCTCCCATGCAGATACTCCCAAGATTTCTGCTCCTCACACAAAACTTTTTCCTTCAAAAATGTTTTTCCCAGCTTTTCTTCTTCTACAGGAAAAGAGATCCCACCTAAATATTAGCAAGAACTTCCCGACAGGAAGAGCTGTTCAACAGTAGAAAATGCTGCATCGGAGAGTAGTGGAGTCACCTTACTTGGGAGTTTTCAAATGGAGTCTGGATGGTCATTTTTGGAGGTACTTTGATTGTGTGTTCCTACATGGCAGAATGGGGTTGGACTGGAAGGATCTTATCAGCTCTTCTGGCTCTATCATTCTATGTTTCTACTCTTATGGAGGATTTTTCCCATTCAAGCTCACTTAGCTTTTTTTGGGTGCTTCCAGACTACATTTGGAAAAGTGCTTGCGGGGGGGGGGGGGGGGGTACAACTACTAGTATGGCCAATGGTGATTCTGCCTGAGGAACTGTAGGAATTGTAGTCATAAGTTGTCACTTTGGCTATCTTTGTTCCAGAAAAGCCTTTGTCCTGTAACCTCTATCTTCTTCCAGACCCCAACTGGATGATGCTTCGTAGCAGAGGATCATTTGTTTTTGTTTTTTGTAAAGGCAGTGACACACATTTAAAAGATTGTCACTTCTTACAGGGAAACACAGGAGGGAAGGTAACATCGGAGGGTGAAGGCTACAAACAGGCAGAAGGAAGCAGGAGCTATGTGAGTGAAGAAATTTGAAGGACTTAGAGAAAAAATTAATGTTAAAAATTAATACAATATGTTTTGAGAGACTCTGCTCTTTAGGGAATAGTTAACTGCCATGATCTTTTGTTTTTAAGAAAATAAATTATAATTTAAAAAAAGTCTAGCATGAGATTACTTTCAGTTTCTTTATTTCTGCAACTACGTATGCAATGCAACGGAAATCCTCTTCTCACTTCTTTGAAGCAACTGGACCTGGGGTGTGGTGGATGCCTGTCAGAAAGGCAAGTCCTATTTATTTATTTATTCATTTATTTGTCATTGTTTTTAATTTCACCCTCCAGTATCCAGTAAATAGATTTGTGGAGGAGGTGTTGCTGGGCTTCTTTTCCTCCAACACACCAATTATGTACCTTCAAAGAACACCTTAACAGCAGAAGTTGAAAAGAAGCTTTATTGTAAAGATCAAGCATCTCCTTCAACCTGACTTCAGTGTAGCCACAATGAACAAGGGAAACAGAAAGGGAAGGCAAGGAAGGAAACACTGACTAAGAACGCACCATCTTTTACTTCCCCACCATGTCTCTGAGGATATCAGAAAGCACTGGTTTTTAGCAGGGCTGCTTTCACTTTCTCCCTCTTCACCATCTCAACATTGCTACTATTTTTTATCCTTCCACTTCTAGCCCCCGAAATGAGAAATTAGTGAGACAAGCAGAATGTACAGATATCTAATTTAGAGCAGTGCCACAGAGACACTTGGATATGAGGAAAGGTGATAAAGTAGCTCCTCCTGTCAGATAAATTAAAATATCAGCACTAATTTAAAATGGAGAGTTTGGTTCTAGCCCCTGTGGAACCTCAGACACACAGCATATATTCATGTATAAGTCTTGAAATTTTAGTCAAAAAATTGACCCCAAAAACCTAGATCGACTTATCCACATGTCAGTGTAAATACTATACGTTAACTCTTATTAAAAATGGAACCATCCCCTCGTGAAAGGCAAGAGTGCAATCTGTCCTGGAAGCACTGACCTCCCTCTGCTATCTCTTCCATCCAGCCTTTAGTGTGACTTTAAACAGTTATTCATGCCATAATTTTTTAGGTTATTTGCTTCATAATTTAGATCCTTTGTTGCACGCCCCTCAATGTTACCCTCAACTTATCCAAGGGTCATAAAAATCCATAATTTTGCCTCTAAGACCTGCCCTCGACTTATACGTGAGGTCGACTTTATAGTCGAGTATATGTGGCAACTATTACAGTGTTTTCAGCCAATGAATGGAGTCAATAGTCATGACTAGCATGCTCACATTCAAGAGAAATGTCTTTCATTTTATACCCCCTTTTATTCTCCTTGATGGAAAATAATTGTTGCTTTGTCAAAAGTCTAAGATTATAGTGTAGCTGAGATCTGCCAAAAAAGAAAAACTACCAGTAAGGAGGTTATATTTCTAACTCTGATCTCACTGATTAGGTTCCCCCCCCCCCCACTTAGTTGTAAAATTAAGACAGGTTTCCTGTTTTTCAAAGTAATTACAACTGCATCAGGAACATAAACTGCTATTTTTCATGGTTTCTCTTTCACCATTGTTCTCTAACACAACCCTGTAACATTGATTTGCCTAGAGGTTGTGAAAGCCCAAGGTCTAATAGCAAATTGCATGAAAATAGAGATTTCAGCCTGAGTCACTTTCATCATGACTCTTTACAGGTTCTCTCAGAATACAGGTACTGTTACTACTGGTATAAAATAAGAGTATTTCATAGGTTTTTCTTAGGAGTTTATCAGACGGGAGGAATTTCTCTTTACTTCGAATGGAGCCAATTGGAGCCAATTCAAATTCACGTGAAGGCTGAAACACAGTGGTAGAAAAATGCAATTATAAATGTGTCAAATTTGCATAATTACAATTGTATAATATGCAAATTAGATGCCCATGTTTGAAAGGGTGAAATTTAGTAACCTTTACTAAAGGATGAATTTGCTTTTTAAAATATGTTGTAGCAGATGGAGCTTTTAAGACAGAGTGTTGCATTTCTATTTTATTATGTATTAAATGTGTTTTTAAAATTGCTTTAACTAGAAGTTTGGTTTAATTTAGTTTTAACTTTCGTACTTTTGTGTTTTTAGTTGTGTTCTGCCTTCAAAAAGTTGTATACCATCTTGGATCACCAGGCTGGGAGAAAGGTAGGATATAAATTTTAAAAATACATGCACATACATACCTTGGAATTCATGATGTGTACCACAGAGCTACTCATAAGTTTTATCTTCTTTTATGTCTAATAGCAACAAAAAACTATGTTTTGAAGGTGCTTGAATCTCACCTGTATTGTCTTAAAAGGAACGCTTTGAGGTAGACAGACAGCTAAGCAAGTAAGCCTATTTCTCTTGTTCCATGTGCATACAATCACCATCCACCATGCCTTTCAAGACTTTACTCGCAACACGCAAAGTTGACTGCTAGTGGTTTTCATGCCAGTGGCATGGTTAATCACTTCCAGGTTTTAGTCTAAACCTTAAAGGAACCAGCTGAATCCATTTGTGTCATAGGTTTAAGCAATTTGGATAGCTCCATTAAAGTCTGGCCTAAAGCCTGCCTGGAGTGGATTCTCCACCCTGCTGACATGGAAGCCACTAGCAGTCAACTTTCCATGTTCAGAGTAAAGTCCTGAAAGATAGCTGCTTTGTCAGGATACCTGATTGTACAGAATCTTGCCAGTACATTGCAGTATGTAGTTTTATCTTATCTATGTCCAGTAATTTATTGAGGGTTGAAGGGGTATAATATAACATTAACTGAACCTGCTATCAAGCCACTCCCATGACTAGTCATGGCTTTTGCTAGCCACCTGCACTCTCCCCTCCTGCAACCCACACATTCTTGGCTTTGCAAATTCACATTTGATGAAGGAGCAGCTCACTGCCATGGACAGAATGGAAATGGCGAGTCCTGACATCACTGTCTGTGGCCAGTGCCCCCATCCCTCATGACTTCTTTTGATTACAATTTAACAACCATAACAAATGCTGCTCTCCAAGGAATGTGCAATTTTTTTAAAAAAAATCAATGGAGTTAGGCTTTTTTATTGTTGTTGTTGTGTGCCTTTGAGTAATTTCTGCCTTTTGGTGACCCTAAGAAAAACCTATCATGAGGTTTTCCTAGCATGATTTGTTCAGTAGGGGTTTGCTTTTGCCTTCCTCTAAGGCTGAGAAAGTGTGACTTGCTCATATTTCCATGGCAGTGTAGAGATTCAAACCCTTTTTAAAATATGTATTATTTATTTATTTCACTTCTGTGCTACCTTTCTCCCCAAAAGTGACCCATTCTAGCCTCCCTTGGAAGGAAGTTCCAGGGCAGGCAGCCATCAAGAAGGCCCTATCTCACATCGCCACCAACTACACCTGAGAAGGAGGTGAGACTGAAAGAAGGGTCTCTTTTGTGGTTCCAGGCCCAGGTAGATAGGGAGATATAGGGGCTGAACAGGCTGCCCCTTTCAGTGCCAGATAGGGGCTGTAGCAACTACATGCTACATTTCTGTGGCACAAAAAGGGCACCTTTACCACTGTGTCAGCACCTTCTGGCACTCCTTTTGGTACTGTGTCGTCTGGATGCAGTGCCAAAGGAGCGCTGTGATGCTGCCCGCTGTGCAGTCAAGCACACAGAGGGATGGCAGCATCAAGGCATGCATTGTGTGGATGCCACACCCCCACTCTACCCTGAGGCCAGCATATAACACTGGTCTGTACAGGCTGATAGTCTGTCAGATAACCTGGATCTAAGCTGATAGGGGTTTGTGTAGGTCATAACCAGCACTTTAAATTACGCCCAGAAACAAAACAGCAGCTAATGGAGGTATTGGTGCAGAGGAGTTGTATTATCCCTGTAACTCTGGTTGAAATTAACAATTGGGTTTAGGTTTTAATCTCTGTATTCCCCAAAGGGTCTACCCCCAAGTTTTCAGAGATTTACACTTCCTGAATTCCCTGCATTCGAATGCAGGGCCAGACAGGTCTAGAAGCCAAATTCATCCCACTCAAAACATGCTATGGTGTGGCAATTGCCCCCCTTAAAAAAGAATCTTTTTCTTTAAAAACAAGAAGAGAAGTGAAGTTTCTGCACCTGCACTTCTCTTTTAAAACAAGGCCATCCTTCCTGTGCATCTTTTTTTTCAAAAGGATTTAGTGCTTAATTTGCTGCCATGCTCTCATTTCAGACATTTTATCTGAAATGAATCTATTGACAGATGCATAGTTGCTAGTATAAATGGAAGGAGGAGACAGAGAAAGGAAGATGATGTATATTACATTTACTGTAGCTGCTACTATTGTGACCATTGACCGGAGTTAGCTTGCAGATATGTTCATGCAGTGTACTGAACTGGTTGGATTATATGCATCTCATATGCTTATTTAATTCCACGTATTCAGCCTTCTTTGAATACTCCTTGAAATATATATATTATTTTGATTTACCACAGAACAGGAAGAAGTAGGCATCAGGAGGAAATGGAGACTAAACATTTTGCCAATTTTCAAAAAGAATATCCAGCCCACAGAGAAGAGATTCGGAAATGCATCAGATGCCTTTATGAAATAGCCGATAAAATTGACAAGGATTGCGCCATCATCAATGTTGCTGTCAGCTCTGCAGGAGCCACCTCTGGCATCTTGAGCATCCTGGGGCTGACACTGGCCCCATTCTCTGCTGGTATTAGTTTAATTCTGTCAGCCACTGGGATTGGTTTAGGGGTAGCCGCAACAGCTACTGACATTTCTGCTTCTGTGGCCAAATGTATTATTGATTCAGAGGATTTGAAAAAAGTACATGCATTAATGAAAGAATGTCAGGAAAGCATAAGAATTGTGATGCATGCTGATGAATTTGATTTCAGCCCTGAGTCAGAAGTTGTTAAGTTTATGTACAAATGTTATAAAGTATATGATGGGACCCAAAAATTCCAAACCCATGTAAAAGCACTGAAGATTGCTAGAGCTAATCCTGAATTGGCAGCTTTGGCCCAGTGAGCTACTGCTGCAAGAAGTGCTGCCCTGGCTGCAATGGAGGGCCTTGAAGAAGTAGAAACAGCGTTTAGAGGTACTGCCCTTGCAATGACCAGAGGAAAAAGAATGCTGCAGGCTGCATCAGCTGGGTTTTTTCTCCTCTGTGATGCCTACAGCATTTTCCAAGGTGCTCTACATTTGACAAAGGGAGCCAAGACAGCTGTGGCAGCTGAAATCAGAGAAAGAGCTAGTAAGTTGGAAGAGGTATTGCAAGACCTTGATGAGCTCTATAAGGAGCTGAATAATAGATACTAAACTACAGTACTAGAAACATATCCAGGCATCCACTTCCACATATGAGGGGTAAAATAAATGTGTATTGAATCCTCTTTCCCAAGATTCTTATGTGCCAGCGCTTTTCCTGATTTTTGCTGCTCAACATGAAAGTCTAAAGATGATATCTAAGCATGCTCAGCCTTGAAGCCTTCCTGGGATCAGGAATGGAGAATACATTCAAAGAAACCTCTTGAGATCATAGAAACCTTTTCAGATCTTTGTTGTTCTGTGCCAGCAAGTTGTTTCTGACTTATTGCAATCCTAAGACAAACTGTCCTAGGGTTTTCTTGGGAAAAATTGTTCAGAGGAGGTGTGCCATTGCCTTCCCCTGACGTTGAGACCATAGAACTTGTCCAAGGTCAACCAGTGGGTTTCACAGCCAAGCCAGGAATCAAGTTCAACACTCAACCTTCTAGGCAACACAATGACTTTATGCAGACCTGAAGTGAAGACTGCATGCTGGAAGGATGGTCATAAGACTTGCAAGTGTGTGTCTTGTGCCCCCTGTCTTGTTGCCTATCTCACTATGAAGGAGGAGCAAGAAGGTGGGATAAGATGAGAAGAAGTGGGCAAGGGAGAGAGAGGCAAACACACAACACCATTCTACTGGGAAAAATACAAATAGGAGGATTGCTGGGAGATGCAACTTAGAAATATCTGCAAGGCTACATAATTTCCTCACTTACCTTACAGTATGCAAACCAGTATATTACACTAGACTGTGGTGTAGAACCTTACCTAGAATTGTGCTTTCACTTATTCTGGAAGAAAAAGCTGCATAGATATTCTCCTCTGGTGCCTTAGAATTGCTGAAGGGTTTGTTTGCTTTTTCATGTGCGGTGAAATGTTTGTGCTTTCATTTAACCAAATGCCTATTGCTCCATTTCCTGTCACTCATTTTTTTTCTTTTATGTTGTTTAAAAATTGTTGGATGCATAAATAAAAAATTGAAAATAAACATGAGAGGACTGTTAAATTTAAATAAACTGAGATTCAAATAGTTTAATTTTGTCTAATCCCTGCTTGAAACAGTGTGTCTGTGACTAATTAATCAGTGAATCTCTAAAGTGAACTTCAATTATAAATTTAAAAATAATTCCATTTTAAAAATGGATTTTAGAGTAGTTAAGTAGCATCCTAATTGGTTTGTCCCCTCTTGAGTAGACTCACTGCCTACTCAACTAATTCAGTGGGCCTAATTTACTTGGGACTAACAATACGATTCAGGCCTTTTGGCATAAAAGAGAGAGACTAGTGGATAGAGAGAACGTCTAACCCAGGGGTTATTCAGATGTTGAAAATAATCCAGGTACAATCTGGGTTGAATCTTTGTTGTTCACATGTATTTTGAATGCATGCAATTAAATTTGGCAGGCTGCAAAAAAAAAAAAAACCCAACTCTTAACCCAAGATAATTGATCTTGGATTTTTTCCCCATTTTTTTCCTAAAAGATTCACATCCTCAGCTTTGTGGATAATCAATGCAAATAGACCTGGGATAAACCAGGATAAAATTGCATACATTGAACATGTTTCAACTATATCCACATCATTGCCTCCATTTTTATTTGAGTGCCAACACATGCGAGCGAGCAACTGAACTTGCAGAGGTGCACATAAATGTGGTCCCATGGTGTGAAAAACAAATCTGGAATGTGTGAGTGAGATTATTTGCACAGTTGCACTAAAAAACAACAACATCAGAATGATTCCCTACACACATATTGGAAGATCCTCCCTGTGGAGCATATTTGCACAGGGTGCTGAGAGACCAGAAACAACAGAGAAGGATGAATCGGACAGAGGGAAAAAACTAGACCTGACATTAATTTTAGAGGGTTCAGCCTCCCTTTCATCCCGTGAAAGAATATGTGTGAGTTTGAAAATCTATGTAAGGTAAACATACCCCTGAAGCAACTGCACATTTACACACCAACTGTGCAAGTGACAAGTGTGTGAAGCAGCTGTACATATGTACAGATTTGTGCACAAAGAACTCCTTTTGTAGTTCTGTAATTTTACAAAGTCTTTAGCCTTCTCTGCCAAAGAGTGCTGGTGCCTCCCAAAACTACAAATCCCTGGATTCTCTAAAAATGGAGCCTTGTGAGCTAAAGTGGTGTCAAACTGCATTATTTCAATAGTGTAGATTCCTTGGAGAAAGAAAGAAGTTGGAGCATAAGCTTTTGGCTACATCTGCACTGGAGAAATAATCCAGGTTGACACCACTTTAACTACTATGGCTCAATGCTATGGAATTTTGGGAAGCGTAGTTTTGTGAGACATTTAGCCTTCTCTGTCAGAGAGCTCTGAGGCCACAACTACCATTCTCAGTATTCCATAGCATTGACCCATGGAAGTTAAAATGGTGTCAGCCTAGATTATTTCTGCAGTAGTGGTGCAGCCTTTGTCCTTTTGAGGAAGCTCATGCTACAACTTCTTTCTCTCTGTCTCAAAGGTGCTACAAGATCCTTTTGAATAGTGAGATTCCAGACTAATAGCTATGTTTCTTAATTCAGACAACAACAACAAAACCAAACTCCTTTTTACAAAGTCTTTTTATGCCTGCTCAGTCCCCCACCCTTTTCCTCATCCTCCTTCTAGCTGAAAGCATCAGCATTGAGAACAAAGTGAAGGAGGGCTGGAGAAGCACACATTTTCAGAATCTAGTTGCAACAGTATGTCTGTATTAAGCAATACAATAAATCTTAAGGTGGGGAAAAAGTGGGAATTTATTCTGGCTAATCCTACTGTAGCTGTGTGTACACTGGTGGTACAGTGGTTAAATGCCAGTATCGCAGCCACAAAGTTGTAAGTTGGATCCCAGGCAGGGCTCCAAGGTCCACTCAGCCGTCTATCCTTTTGTAGGTAGTTAAAATGAGTAAGCAGCTGGTTAAGGGCAATCGGCATACAGACTGTAAACTGCTAGTTCACTGATAAGTGGTATAGAGATGTCCTTGCTATTGCTACCTGCCTATCTACAGGTAAGTCAAACAGCACCTATATCCTTGGAAGCTGGAGATATCTGTGATCTAGACTCTTTTTCTTTATTAATTGTTTTAAGAATAGAAATTAAATAATTTTTTTGTAAAAAATGTGATTTAGAATTTTAAAATCCATTCTATAACATTTAAATTGTTGATTTTTTTTATCAACCTTGTCTCATGACACCACTTTAACTGCCATGGCACAGTCTGGTGGGACTGTGATGGGCAGCAGAGTTATAACGTGGAAAAATCTACTAAACATTATAGGAAGATTGACAAGATGCTTTCATATTCAACAGCAGCTCCAGATCCAAGCCTGCGTATATAATTACAATCTAATTTTAGGATGAAGGAATCAGATGGTTGTGTTGGCTCTTTAAATGTTTAAAAAGTTCATGGATGCACAAATGTGCATACCCACACACATATCATTTCCCATGATAGAAGGGTTTGAAATTAATGACTTTTACTGGAAACCTGGGGTGTTATTTTTAGGTAACTCCAAATACATCATTAGATTACTTTCGGTTTCTCTATTTCCTTGGCTATATAAACAACCAGAAATCATCTACTACTCATAGACAAATGGGACTGTGCTGGAAGCCCTTTGGGCTTGTGAAAGACAGAGAAGTTAAGTAAGTAACGTGGGTTTTAATTTTTAATTGGCCTTTTCAGCTCACTAGCCAAATATACAACCAACCATTCGTGGTGTTTGTCTCATTGTTGTAGAATGGAAACAATTATATGGAAACAGCAAAATAATTAGAGCTACTTGCTCAGAAGGAAAGGGACTTATTATTCTAAAAGTGGGAAAGGAAAGAAATCTAGGAAGGGAGGTGTAAGTAAAATGCATAAGATAAGGACTCTAACATTCTATGATGCCTAAATTTTGAATGATGTAAAAACAGTAAGTAGAAAAAAGCATTTTCCAGATCTCCTTAGATAATATTAGAACTTGTGCTCACCAAAAAGCATTTGTGTTACAGAATTCATTAATCATTATTGTTGGCGTTATTCAGCAAGGTGTGCTATACTGAAGGCAACATTGGATGGGGAAGCAGGCTTTGAGAAGGCTTGGTTGTCCAGCCAACCAGTCAAAGGTGAGCTTGGAACTGCCACTAGTAGAGTTACCAGGGGAAATAAGGGTCAGGATACCTACCCTTTTAATGGTTGCATAGAAGAGGGAGTTTCAGCAGATGTTGTTTGTATGAAAAGGAACCCTTGCCAAAATTCTCTCTTCTACACAAACATTAATGGGGCAGGAGTCCTGTTCCTTTTTTCATGTGGCAACCTTAGCTAGTAAAGAAGGAGGGACTGTCAATTACAGCATCTCACATTCATAGCACAATGGAAGAGCATATATTTTGCATGCAGAATGTCCCAGGATCTCCAGCCCAGGTCATGCTCCAGAAGACTCCTTCCTGAAACCCTGCAGAGTTACTGCTGTAGGGGGAAAAAATATAATGAACAAAATGAGTCCATGATCTGACTGGATGTAAGGTAATGTCCTTCATTTCAATGGGGTAGATTTACCTGTTTTCTTTCTTCACACCTATCAGCAGCAGCCTGTGATGTGAGACCGGTGCACAGCCAAGAAGAGACATGGATAAATCCACCTAAGTTATAGAATGATAATTTGACATGGTGCTTTCATTTTCAGCAGCAGATGTATATCTGGGGCAACGTATGTAATTACACCCTGGTCTTAGAAGGAATGCATCAGGCAGTTGAGTTGGTTGATCTCCAGACTTTTCACTGGGAAGCCCTTGGGCTGCAGCCATGAGCTACTATTAGCCTACGCTGTCCTGGCTGTTAGTGACTGAGTCAGAGGATTATGGGGAATGAAGGGCAGAGATTTTCCACATTTGCCTTGAAGGCAAAGTCACCATGCTGTTTTCCCCACCAAACATTTGTTTGCTTTCTGGAACATCCCCACTCAACCAACATCTGCTTGGCATCTCCTTTGTCATTCTGGCATCAAGGAAAGGCCTTCTGTCTTCTCAGCTTTTTAACAGTAGCAGCTAGCAGCTTTCAGTGTCAATGGGGTTGTGAATCCACCTTTTAGACCACACATCATAGGAACTATCCAAAGAGTCTGAACATATTCTGGAAATAGGGTTTGGCTCCCTGTATTGTTGTTTTTTAAAAAAATACTCAGGCTGAAATCATGAAACCCACTGGGTGACCTTGGGCAAGGCACATGCTCTCAACCTCAGGGGAAGGCAAACCTTGTCTCAAATCTTGCCATGAAAACCACATCATAGGTTTACTTCCGGGACACCATAAGTCAGAAAGACTTGTAGGCACATACCGTGTTTCCCCGAAAATAAGATATCCCCCCAAAATAAGACCTAGTAGAGATTTTTCTGAATTTCTAAATATAAGGCCTCCCCCACAAGTATGACCTAGAAAAGTTTTTGTATATAAATATATATACAGTATATAATAAATGTTCATATTTTTGGTTCGACAATAAATGTGAATTCTTCTTCATGGGAAAAATAAGACATTCCCTGAAAATAAGACCTACCGCATCTTTGGGAGCAAAAATTAATAAGACACTGTCTTATTTTCAGGGAAACATGGTAGCAGAAACAATAAACCCTGGACAGTTTTTTTCAGTGCTCAGGTTGTGACTTATCTGTCTCATTGAGACTGGAGATCTGAAATACCACTGTCTTTTAGGTATAGTTTTAGCACTGTTCATTGTTTTCAACTGGGTTTTAAGATGTTACTACATCGAACTTTACCAGTCTAAATAGCTTCTCTATTTTTTATTTTTAAATTAAGCCACCTTGGAACATATTATTGAATAACAAGGTAAAGTATGTATAATAGAAAGAGTCCCATTATCTAAATAAGATATTAGTCTCACATGCTTTTTTTTTTTTTGATGATGATGATGATGATAGCTACTCCAACAAAAATACATACAACCCCCCCCCCCCCGAAATATTTGTTTAACTTCTCCTTACTTTTTGGATTTTTTTTTCTTTTTCAGGTTGAACTACACCTCAACTTGAGAAGAGAGGGGTTATTTTTAGTGTCATTCAGTTGCTCCAAGACACACTCCAAATTGCCTTTGGAGAATGGCAGAATCTAGGTTGGTCTCTGATGTCTAAACAGCTTCTCTCACCTCTTATTATGTATTACAGAGTTGTTGTTGTTTTAAAAAATCTTTCCCAGATGGTTTCACACTCCTCAGACCTACAGAAATGTGAGAAGCTAAATGTCCACTCTCACTTCCCACCTACTCTCTCTCCTTTTTCTTACCTCACACCCTCACAGTGTGCCTCTTCCTCACGTTTTGCAATCCACTGCTTGCCCCACTCACTCTATCCTCCATCCTACTCTCTCATGATGTATTCCCCTCCCTTGCTTCTTGCACTCAAGGCTTGTACCACCCATTCTCCTTTCCATCATCATCATCATCATCATCATCATCATCATCATCATCATCATCTATTTCTATTTCCCACCTCTCCCACTGGATTGAGGCGGGATTCCAACAATTCATAAAATACATACAGAAAGAAAAATACATACGGAAAGGCAGGTGTGTACTTGTTTCTAGCAGAATAACTTCACAGAAGAACGCCCACACATTTTGCCCCACATCCTGGCTCCTACAAAGGCTCGCATAATCTGGTGTTCTGTTATACAGTTACAATGTTGTAAGTCATGTGTACCACCTCATAACTGTTTGGTGTTCATTTTTACAATTATAGAACCATTGTCGTGACTGCAAATGCCCATCAAACCCATCTTAAAGTTCAGGCTGCTGTACTGAGGGATGGGACTTAGATGTTGGAAGTATGATGTGTCCATCCCCCTCCTGCCAGATAGTAACAGTGTGATGAGGAATTGCTGAAGGGGCCAATGCTTATGTTTGTCAAATTGCCACTAACTGCCAGGAAAGGGCTGGATGCATCATCCTTCAGTACCTCCTTCGGCAGCCCAGCAGAACTTCATCCTTTAGTACTGTCACCTGGATTTTACGGCAGATTTGGAGGGGGATTCCTATCAAGCGATGTACTCACAGCATCATGGCTACACATCTCTTGTAAGATCTCAGACTAACTTTAAAAATGAAAGCTCAGAACCAAGGCTAGAAAATGGACAAACAGGCACTGGGGTGGCACATTTAGAATCTGAGTAAAACCCAGCCAAACCAGAGGGTATGGCGACTCTGCAAAAGCCCTAGCCAGCAAGGTCATGGATGCTGGGAGCCGTAACACAACAATATCAGGAGGGTTCCACATGCCTGCATTGAAGACTAGTTTATCCTTTATAGAATTATATCTCATTCAGACTCCTTTGTAAGAAATATGCTGGATTTTTTTTTCTAGTTTGCTGAATATCCTGAGTTCTGCAGCAAACAGACTCAAATCTTAATAAGCACTTAATAATGTATTAGTCACAACTGGTGCTTTCAAGCCCAGCTTGAGCTACACTGCTTAACCAAGTGTTTTATACACATATAAAGAGGCAGGGAACTTGAAATGTTTGAAAATTAAAAGCTGATCTGTTGTTTTTGTTGCTGTTGTTGTTGGCTAGCCAATGGGGCCTAGTAACATCTGGTGAGAAGGTGGAGCTTGAGATAGAACCTGGACCTAACATTATCTGCCATTTCACCTGAATGGTACAAAATCAACTATTTGCAACACTCCTTTTCAGGACACCTATTTCACTACCAGAGTAAAATAAACATCACTGAGTGGAGAAAAAAAGAATTTTACCCATTTTGTCCTTGTAAAAAGTAAAAGGTAAAGTCCCCGGCATATTTAGAAATGATGCAAGAGATTTGACAGGAAATCAATACCCAGCTCATTCAGCTAATAATTAATTTAAAAAACAGATACAAAGTAAATCTGTTTGGTTTACTGAAATGTCCTCTATGTGGGACTGTCTTTGGAAAATGTTTTGAAATCACCTGTTGCAAAGAGTCGCAGTCGGACTGTAAACCAGCACTGGCTTCCAGGTGCACACAAATTGCTTGGATGCCATTCTGTTTCCACGCACAATTCAAAGTGCTGGTTATGTCCTAGACTCATGCCATATCAAGGCCTGCTCATGCTTTGAGATCCCCTGTGGATGGTCCTCTCTGCCCCACCATGCTTCACAAGTACATCTGGTGGGAACACAGAAGAAGGCTTTCTTGGTGGCTCCTCCCAGGCACCAGAGCACTCTTTTCAGACTGGTTAGACTGGCTCTCCCCCTGCTGTTATTTCATACGCAGGTGATGAAGACTGTTTTCTTTTGAATGGTCATACTTTTAACAGCTTTAATTCTACTGGTACCTTAATTATAATTTTTAATTTTTGTATGATATTAATTTTTAAAGCGTGCCTTAGGGGGTGCACATAATACACACACACACACACACACACACAAAAACCTGTTTTAACCTTTGTAAACTACCTTGAATCCCAAACTGGGTAAAAGGCAGTAAGTAAGTAAACAAATGGTCATAATCATAATCAATACCATCCAGCCGAACCTCTACCTCCAAAAAGTCAGGCCAGAATAAAAGCATAAATGCAATCTAATCCTTGTAAATCATACTGAGATCTTCTCTCAACTACATACTATTAATATGTACTGGATGACAATATCCATCACTCATAGGGATGATGGCAGATGTAGTCTAATACAATTGGATATCATACATGTTCACATGACCAGGTGAACCTTTATAGTTCCTCGAGCATATTCAGGAGCTCTTGCCCAATGTTCATGCACCTAAGGAGTTCAAACATATATCACCAGAAGATGCTCAAAGGATTTAAGTGTATCTAAGGTGACCAGTGGAATTGGAGTTTTATTGTTGCTTTGCAAAAGGTATTGTGTTTAAAACCCATAAGGCAGCATCAACCAAAATTCTCCTAGGGATAAAACCCAATTGATCAGAATGTATAAACTGATGTATAAAAATACTGGGTCTATTTGTAATTATAGCCATAAAAAGTTTTTATGAACTCAGTTTAAGAGTGTAATCAAGTTTGTAGGCCATCAATAACTCTGAATTATCCACAGACTTGGGTAGAGCTACAATCTGAGCAAGCTTCCAATATTTTGTGATTGTATCTCCTTTAATTATATTGTTGTAAATGATTTGAGGGCACACAACAACAACAACTTGTTTAAATGTGGACGTACCCCCAAGCTGAATTTCTTATAAAAGTTCCAGGAAACATGGGAATGGCTTGGAAACTGCTGCCCATTGTCCTGTACAAACCTTTGAATTGTGTTTGATTTATAACAGAAACAGAGAGAATGGGGCTTTAGTGGAAGAAGATAATGAAACATTTGCTAGATTTTGGGCACTATTTTCTGAGAACGGAGAAGAGGCCAAGAACCACATCTGTTGCCTTCGGGAAGAGATTGAAAGAGCCATTCCACGTCTTCATGAAATTGCAGACAGCACCGACCTAATCAATAAGGGTCTTCTGGCCTCTGATACTGTGTCTGGCGTGCTAAATGCCACTTCCTGCTTTGTGGGCATTGTGGGAATTGCCTTGACCCCTGTTACAGTAAGCACAGGTTTAACCCTGGCAACCACAGGGATTTGCTTAGCATCACTGGCGGCAGTAGTCCGTGACTTTAATAGTAGATATGAAGAGCTTAATTGGAAGAAAAAGACAAAGGCAAATGAACTGTGGAAGAATTGTGCAGAGTGTGTGAAGAATAGCAAGGAAAAGCTGAAAGGTTTGGGGTCCAGTTTTTTTCAAGAAACAGAAGATATGATGGAGAAAATAATTGGTTCCGATACTGCTGATCAAGCCTTTGGTACGTGCAGAGCTGTGAAGGATAAAGCTACAAAGGAGATCTCAGTGCATGTGAGAAAAATCAAAGAAGAATTAAAAGAAATTCCCTTGGCAAAGAGCCCAGGAGTCAGAGTGATGAATGGCATTCTGACTTTGATAGAAGAGGGATTGAACATTGAGAGGAACATTAAACTTTTGACTAATCGAACTGAGACAGAATCAGCTGCTGCGATCAGAGAAATGGCTAATAAATTAGAAAAGATGTTGCTAAAAACTGAAGAGATCAACAAGGAGCTGAAAGAAAAACAGAAGCCCTAACCCACATTAGAAGATATGCAGCCATTCTTTCCTCCTGGATTTTTCTTCTTCTTCTAAAGATGAGCATGCTGTCTCTAGTTGTGTTTAATTTAAAATAGGTAGTTCTGTTTAGAACTATTAAAATATATCTGTGTGTTTTAAATATCAATACAACTTAACACTATGAATTTTAGTTAGTTAACACTCTCATAAACAAGCCTTAGTCGAATGCTGTTTTTTAATTTCTTGCAGTGGTATAGCAGAATAGAGTTGCTAAAAACTGGAAGTACTATTACTTCCTTCAGTCTAGACACAGTATTACTATTGATGCGGCCTAGAGATCACATAGGCTTTTTTAGCTGCTGTATTACACTGTTGACTCATGTCCAGCTTGTGCTCTTCTAAGACTCCTAGGGGCTTTCTAGATTGGCAAAAAGAAGTGTGTTCATGGCTGCATGAAACTCTAGCCTTTAGATGAGAAAAAGGGGAAGTGTACCATGAAAACGCTTTTTTAGTGTTTTAGGGGAGAAGAAGCACCTTTAAAAAGGTGCTGGTTTTCCCAGCTTCTTTTTTAAAAACTGCGGAACAGCGCAGCTCCATCTAAAGGCTTTCACATTTGGTGGCAAGCCAGGTGTCATATATCATATATCTGAACTTCTTTTTTCCTGCTTAAGTGTAGTACTTTACATTCCTCCCTGTTGAAATTCATTTTGTTACTTTTGGCCTAGCTCTCTAATCTACAAGTCTGCTGCCCCTGTTGATTTACCACTATCAAGGAGGCCAATGGGAGTCCTTTGCGGTTTTTGTAAATACCAACCCCTGTATCCACTGGTTAAAATATAGCTCTTCAAAAGTGGTTGGCAGATTAATGTATTTTATTGAGTAGTTGACTTGCAATTAAATCAATTAAAAATACTGGGGGGAGGTGAGTTGTTGGCAGAAACACCTGTCATCCCTCACCATTGACTTGTTGCCTAGGGTTGATGGGATTCCAAACAACATTTGAATGGCCACAAGTTGCTCACTCTTATAGATGTATGATTAAGATCAATACAGATTCCCATAACATGGAAGTTCTTGACCACATGTTTGCATAGGCAAGTTGAGATGGATCATAAATTGTAAAGACTTCTGCAAATGAAGGCCCTCAGTATCACAGTTGCTAAGCACCATTCTCCAAATAAATAAATAATAAAAATTTACATTTGTTGAGCTCTTTTCCACACATCTCAAACAAAATATCACCCAATTTTCCCTGTAAATTCAAGAATTTACAAAAGCACTCAGTGCTGTGTGGGCACTGAGACACAATTCAATATGGGCAAGAAAGCTGGAGGCAGCAATTTTAAAGACAGGCAAATATTCATGGGTCAATGGAGAATACTGCTGTTGCTCTTGCCACCACCTTCATCCTAACCCCCCAAAATCTGGGAATTGTTAAGAACAGGAGACTTAAGATTTTCTGCTCAAAGGATGCCAGGCCTCTCATGGAGCTGCTAGTTACTTACTGTGCATGGCTTGCACTTAATTAGCTCCTCAAGATATTTATGGAAACCACATTCCTTCCATGTGAGTACAGATGAACCAGGAGATATGGAAGCAGAAATGTGCAGATGCTTTTAGGACTCCATCAAGCTCCATAAAGCTCTTAGAGCACAAACAGTGTGTATTGTGCCATGTTTGAGTCAAATGCATTAATTCCCCTGGGGCTAGGTGGGGGGTACTTGTGAAATGTTAGAGGAGGGGTGAGGTAAGGAATAAAAAATAAATCCAAGTCTGTTGATACCAATTTCTCCAAACATTGGCTGCATTTCTATAGAAAGGAAAGAGATTAATACCTTATTTTGGAACAACACAGGGAGGACCTGGTACACAGTAATGCTTTGGGCTTTGGAATTTCGCAAAAATGTTGTAGGTACTACCACAAAGGGCCGACCATGAAGGGGGTTACATGTTCCACAGATGGCTGCCATGTCAAATACAGCTAGTCTCAAAATGACTTTTTCACAGAAAAGTTAACGCTAAAGGGTAAATAATTTGCCCAAGATGTTGAACAGAGCCAGAGTCTGGTGATGAGTCCTCAGTGCACACCCATTCATTTGAATGCACGGGTTTTTTCAGGATCCCTCAAATTCCACCACAGAGTTAAAAGCAACTGCAAGGACTATCAAGTCTACTCACTGCCATGCAGGAATCCACAGCTAAAACATTCCTGCAATTGCTTTCATTCTACATTTTCAGTACATAAAATCTGCTCACTCCACTTAACTAAGACCCATTTATTACCATCACTCATTTGTTTTGTCCCTATGTTCCTACCCGTACCCTCCGCTCTGGTGACCAAGGTCTCCTCTCTCAACCCAGGTTGTCTTCTGCCCCCTCCCGGATCCGTCCCTTTTCTCTTGCTGCCCCTCTTTCCTGGAACCTTCTCCCTCTGCATGCTCGGCTCATCACTTCCCTAACTAGCTTTAAGGTTGAGCTGAAAACCTTATTGTTTAGGGAAGCGTTCTCAGGGAACTTGTGATTACCATCTGGCTGTCTGATATTGCTTGTTGTGATTTGCTTTTATGTTCGATGTTTTAACTTGTCTTCCCCCTTTGTAATTTTATCTATCTGCTATTATTTTAGAGTGTACGCCTTTGGCAGGCTTTTATATATTTCTTAAGTTTTACCAATTTTGTACAGCGCTGAGTATATTTACAGCGCTTTAGAAATAAAGTTTAATAATAATAATAATAATAATTGTTTTGGGATCAAGTCTTCTGCAACCCAATCCTATTCTCTCCACTTTTCCCTTCTACTGTGTTGTCCCAGCCTAAACCCAGCCTGCTTCCTCCCACTACTAAGTCACCAGTTGTCTTAAAGCTATCCCCACAATTCCCCTTACAAACCAGAGGGAATTGAATCTGTCCTTTCTATCTTTTCTGGGGGCAGCCATGACTATTTTGTAGATATAGCAGAAAATAGGAAGCCAATACTTCACTTCAGGGCACTCCTATCCACCTGGAAGGAATTACAGTATGGTATTAGTTGGGCACTTTGCAGGCATATGAGAAAGTTTCCATGGGCAGCACATTACCTATTCTGGTGCAGTGTTTAAAACCATGAACTAGCAAACTACAGGTCAGATCACTGCTCAGCCACATACACATGGAATGAATGATCATCTCTCAGCTACAGATGTATGTGCTTTTTCCCCATGAGTAGAACTATTAAGTAAGATTTCATACCAAGCACCCACCCTGATGATGAGATACAGGATGGATGAGAGTGGCAATAAAGCTCCTATAGTGGCAGTGTTTGATGTCTGGCTCTGTTGTCAGAATATGGACAAGTTATTTTTTTGGATAATTCCTAATTCACCCAGAATACATGCTCACTGAAATCTGAGAAACATAGTTTAAAAAATGGGCCAAAACAGAAGTATAGTGTCCAGCTCAAGGGAAGTAGTAGTGCCACTCAGTGGGGCCACTTCTGGGCCCCACTGTTCAAAACGTGTACCAACAAGCTGGAAAGTGTCCAGAAAAGGGCAACCAAAGTGACCAAAGGTCTAGAAACTAAGACTTACAAGGAATGACTTAGGGAGATGGGTATGTTCAGTTTCATGAAGAGAAGTTCAAGAGATAGTAACAATAGCTATCTTTAAATATCTAAATGTATGTCATGTAGAAGATAGAGCAAGCTTGTTTTCTGCTGTTCCAGAGACTAGAACATGAACCAATGAATTCTAATTACAAGAAAAGAGATTCCACCTAAACACCAGGAAATAGATGGTTGTTGCTATTTTACCGCAAGTTCAACAGTGGAACAGACAGTAGCTAGATCTTTCAGGAATACATTACTTGGGTATTCTTGCATGGCAGATGGTTGGACTAGTTGGACCTTGTGGTCCTTTCCAACTCCTAAAATTCTATTATTTTGTTTTCCAAACTGCTCTTGTTGTTTTATGGCTTATACTTCTGCTGCCAATCTCATTCTATTGTTATTTCACTTGGTTTTGAAAGTGGCATGTTTTTCAAATTGATGTTTTTGCTCTTCTGGGTAGCTATCTAAATGACAGCAGAAAACCAACATAGAAATGTATTTTAAAAACAGAGCCACCACTCAATGCAAGATTCATACAAGTACCATTGCTAACATACCAATAGTTGTTTTAAGCATTACTGAGACCACGTAACATAAAGCACTCGGTGTTAAGGGAAACACAATATAAATATGTATGTAAAAGCAATTTATTTTAGATGGTTGTTTCTAGACAAACGAACCATGGTTTTGATGAATTTATTAATAAATCAAGTTGATTCAATTTATGTTAGCATGCTAACACTAACAGCATAGCCCAGAGCATGCCCTAAAGCATGCAAAATGAATTGGGCTGCGGTGGGGGTAGAGGAAAGCCACTAATAGTGAGACAGCTGGTCTTGGCTGAAAGTGGAGAGAAGATACATTATGCCAGGCCCGCAGATGATTTTGAGCATGATTTGCTTGTAGTACCGAGGGAGCCAACTGTCATTTGATCTCTCAGAGGAATAAAAAGTAGAATTCTGCCTTCTGGTACATTACATACTGAGGACCTGGCAGGCTACTTGGGATGGAAAAAAAGTTGGATTCTGTAACAATTTTGACAAGAGCAAAACACTCTGCTGGTAGTTTTAGGAATAAAGCAGCTTCTCTACTCTTTGCACTTTGTTATTTAATACAGTAACATAATACAGTTAGCTGCATCTTGAATAAAGCATTTCTGAGACAATACAAAAGACAGCAAGCACTCTTTGTGTTAGATGACTAATGGTAGCCAAGGCAAGAGTGATGGAGGATCTTGTAGAACAGTGGTTCTCAAACTTTAGCTCACCAAATTCCAGAATCCCTAATTCCATGCTAGTTGGGGCTTCTGGGGCTGTAGTCCAAACCATCCGGAGGACCAAAGACTGAAAACTACCATTGTAGAGCAGCAGCCACCACCAAAAGAGATTCCACCTAAGGGGTGTTCGACAATGGAACACACTCCCTCAGAGTGTAGTGGAGTCTTCTTCCTTGGAGGTCTTTAAACAGAGGCTGGATGGCCGTCTGTCGGGGATGCTTTGATTGAGAGTTCCTGAATGGAAGGGGGTTGGGCTGGATGGCCTTTGTGGTCTCTTCCAACTCTATGATTCTATGAACATTCAGGTCACTGTATGCTGAGGTTTAGACTGAATTTACACCAACTATCCAAGGTTCTGAACTGTATTCCTGAAAGAAGTTCCAGAACTTGAATAACTTCTTTCTATCTCAGACTAAAATTAAGTGTGACATCAGCAGCCCACCATCCACCACTGTTGTTGAGCACAAATCAGTGTAGGATGCACTTAACTGGGATATTAAAAAGGAAAAATAGGAAGGTTACTTAAAAAATGATCCAAAATCCCCATCACATGCCATGTCAATAGTATCTACAAGTTCAATATCAAAGATAATATATGCAAAAGGGGCCCAAAGCTCAAATGGCCCACAGGCCAAAAGATACAACCCCTGCTGCATATAAAAATGCCATTCGGACAGGGCTACATTTTTCTATCTTCCTAACAAGTCAGCCATTTCAAATCACTCAAACCAAGACTTAAGCAATGTCATGCAGTCGATACAACGTCAGTCTATTTTAGATGTGTATGCTAAAGCCATTACTATTCTTCTGTAGTGATTTTTGAGTGTTTGGCACAGAATTTGGTTTTGTAGATTCTAGGACTAAGCCCAGGGAAGCCAGGGTTCAAGTCACCATTCACAGAACGAAGGATGCACCACTCTTAGCCTAACTTACCTCATAGGTTTGCTGTGAGGATTAAGTGTGGAGGGAGGGAGATTGTGTACACTTAACATCCTGAGCTCCTTGGAGAAAGGACAGAATAAACATGTAAACAGATATTTTGAAGCTGAGTTTCCTCCATGCCATCCCACTGCACTACACTTTCCTGAACTGGAGGGGAGGCATCAAATGGCAATCTTTAAATCTATGTTCCTTTACCACTGAAAAAAGAAGTGCAGTGATAGAAATTTGCTCAAAGAACAAAAAACATGGAAATGTTGTTTATGTGGAATACAGCTCCCAGAATTCCACAGGGACACTAGCAGCCATCAACATTTCAAGCTCATCTTCTTCCAAACCTTCCCTGAATATACAACAATCTGAAGATGAAGTCTATCTACACGTAGATTAACCACCAGATGGCACTGCTATAAAGCTCAGGGCACTGATGGGATGATGACGTCTCTAGTAAGTGCAAAAATTATCCTGCTTTAAAAGCAGTTTCTAGTAATTTGCTATTGCACTCTGGTTATTAAGCTTATCTGCTTGGGGGAAAAAATGCTAATGCTTCAGTGACTAACACTCCATACCTGAAAGCACCTTCTACCTGCTCATCTCAAAGCATTTCTCTGAATATAAACGCATTGACCTTCAACACCTGCTTACAAGAAATTCATTTCCTAATTTTTAAAGGTAAAGGCATGGGAACACATGGAATTACTCCTGAAGCCTTTTCAGAACATTAATATGCTAGAAAAATCTCTTCAGAATTGCTGATCCCCCAGGGCCTCTTTAGCCATAGCTAGCAGAGCTAGATGCAACATGACTGCCTGAGACATTATGGTTGCTTGCAAGGTCAATCTTTCAAAAATGTCAAGAGCCAGCCATTTGTATCCTACAACTATGCAATTAGATTAGCATTATTGGAGTTCTCCCACCCTATGTTTCAGTTCTCATATGCAGTGACAGGTGGATATGAATTTGTCATGCTGCCCTAGTTTGCCTGTGCCAGTTGTTTCTACTCTGACCTAGAGACATTCCCTAAGTTCTCCGGCAGACATCTTTCCCAAAACCAATCTTGCAACATGAAATTGTTTAACATTTGGATAGGCACGTGAGGGCCTCCAAATATTAGCCTGTAACTTCCATCAGCCCTTACCAGCATAGTCAACAGTGAAGGATGAGCAGAGTTACACTCTAGAAACATATGGAGGGCCACAATAGCCCAACCTTCTTTCTACAGAAGATGCTGAGAACTGATCTGGGGCTTCTTCTGTATGCAAAGCATATGTGTTCCCATTTGCGGTGCATGTCATCCACAGCTTGTTCTCCACTCATTTGGAACCACTGCACCACAGGCCATCATCTTCACCTAAGGGGATGGGGTTTAGGAATGTTTCTAAAAACTCATCTGGTATCTCTGACATAACATCATAAATGGAAGGCCAGAAGGAAGCAATTTAAACGTGACTAACCCTGCTCAGCAGCATAGGATATAGGATTCAGGAGTTATCTTTATCTTTTAAACTATGTTTTAACGTGTTTCAATACAGTTTTAAGTTTTTAATAGAGTATTTCATGGTTTTAGCTGCACTTTGTTTTAAGCTGCATTGGGTCCTGTATTGCATTGCATTGGGAGAGACAGGACATAGATTAACAATTACTAGACACCAGCTCAGGGGCTGATGAGATATCCCGCAAAAGGGGTGGGTGGGAATTAAGCCCATAGTGGCAGCTATCGTCTAGTAAAATATTTAACCAAAGTCAATCCACATATCACATATCACAACAGTTCTCAGGAACTTTCACAGATCCCATTGCCAAGACTGTGGTGTTGTGGTTGTAACAAGTAGAAAACAAGTGGTAGAATGAACCTGTGTCTCAAATGATGAAACACTTACGTGGGACACAAAAAAAAAAAACAAAAAAAAAAAAACTCCAGAACTCAAATATATATGTTACATGTGTGAAGGGGGCGCTATGGAAGGGCTCCCACATGATCTGGAACCCTCATCTTCAGTCACACCCAATGCACACAGAAGACAGAAAGACCAGCAGCATTGTTGCACTTCACTGCAACCGTGTGAAGTGAGTTAGTTCTCATCAGATCCTAGGAGCATCACTGATACTTTAAGATCTAGACTTCAGCATTGAACACCTACATAACTGTTGCCCAACGGGTCAAAAACAAGAAAAGGGTAAGATAAGGTTTTTAATAGCTGTTGTTGTGATCCTTCAAGTCATTTCTGATTTATGGCAGCCCTGTGACCCTATCATGGATTTTCTTGAGGTTTGTTCAGAGATTTACCATTGTCTTCCCCTGAGGCTGAGAGCATGGGACTTGCCCAAGGCCACCTAGTAGGTGTCATGGTTAAGCAGAGAATTGAACCTTGGTCTCCAGATTCACAATAGAACACTCAAACCAGTATGCCATGCTGGGACTCTAACAGCTGTACCAAGAGCAATGCTTCTCTAAACTACAATCAAACATCATCTCCTCTACTCATACATCTGCTTCCTTTCAATATTAATGGCTATTAGCTTTGGAGTTCAATTTAATGTACAGGGCTGAAAGCCCCGAGATGTGTCATGAATTACCTGATGGACCAATTTTTCCCCATATTACGTGTCCTGGTTTGGAGCTTGGCCACAGAGAACCTGCTTCCAGATCCACTAGTAGGTATAATCAAGTTGATGGGCAGATGAGGTATGGCCTTTGCATTGCTGCCCTGACACCATCTCCTAAGAGAGATGTTCTGTCTTCTCCATACCTCCTTCAGGAGAGCTCCAAAGATATTTTTATTTGAATCTGACTGTGACAGGGGGCAATGTTGCTCATTTTAACTATTTTAGACTGCTTTGTGACATGAGAGTGGTTATTATTTGTTTTATTCATCTTCTTAAAAAATCTTTGGACTTGTTCTTCCACTGATGGATTATTGGCAACAATAACTTACTTGTGTGTGTGTGTGTGTGTGTGTGTGTGTTTGTGCACGTGCACATTCTATAAGCCTTTTTAGAAAATACAATACAGTTGAAAACAAAAAATGAACATTAAAATAAGATTGAAATTTGGTAATATTAAAATGATTTTAAACTACATGTAAAAAGATAAAATGCCATTACAAGATAAAAAGGACAATTCAGTCTAAAAACAATACACTATTCTCAGCCCATTCTTTAAAAACTTTGTTTGAAAAGTACTACATGTATCTCTTAAATGAAAGCAGTTACCAATTATCTCCCATTATCAAGACCATTTTACTGTGCTTCAGAACTATTTCTTAAGGGATCAGAATGGTTCTCCAGATCAAAGCCAGAAAAAGCTGTTTATAATGGGAAACATAGAGTTGGGACTCATAGAGTGTTTCCATATTAGAGGTTTGGAATACAAACAACTGAGTCTGGGAGTGGTGTTTCTCTCTTTTATTTAAAAACAGTGCTTCATTACCATTCGCAAAGGGTGAGGAAAGGATCCTCCCTTGCTTAGAGTTTATAAAAGCCAGCATCATGATCAATAATTTATACACATGGATAGTAATACAAAAAAAAGGAATAAAAGCTAAAATTCTAACTACTCCGACCTTCACAATTCCAGCTACTTGATAATAATAAGAGTAACCCAATGAATACTGTATGGTTTGAAAGCTACTGTACAATATGATACTTAAATGGGTTTGGGGGGGGTTGAGGGTATTAGGGGCTGCCACAAAGTCCTGGAATCCAGATACTCCTTTTCCAGAGTGAACAGGGAAGAAGACCTGGACAAACAACCCAGGCACCCTGGGAAATTATCCAAGGGAACAGAGACTACAATGCATCCTATGTCCCATAGGTACCTGGCAAGGGAGAGGTGCAGGATCTACTGCATGAAGAGGCCAAGTCTGGGGCATTTTAGGCCTCACAGTGTCCAACTCTGAGTGATATCAAGTCAATCTGAGTAGACATTAAATTCTCAATCATCTCCTACCATCCTGCCTAAAGTCTGTCACTGGTCTAGCTTTGCCCCAGGTATTTTAAAAATATATCTGGAAGAATCACTTCTTAATCTCCAGGCAAAGTGAGATGCCAAAACTGCAGTGCATAGCTACGCTGAATAGATAGTTAAATTCCTTGACAGTTCTTCCTCAAAAAGCAGCAAAGGACCTTTAGTGTTTCATCCAAAAGGGATAAAGACCAACAAAAGGCTTACAATTTTCCTTTTTTTAAAAAATCAACCGTTAACCAAGTGACATGATGCAGACTCCTAGCCAAACAGAGTTGTACTGGACTCCAGCGGACGGCTTTATTGGGGGGGGGGGGGAGTTGGCAGGATATTGAAACTGCTAATGAGCAGGATTTTTTAAAAAAACAAACCTCAGTTTCCAGTCTTTGTCAACTGGCAGTGTTTAGATTCAATTTGTCTAAAAGTATTCCTAAATAACCTGGAACTGATGGTGGCCTGGAAATATGGACAAAACTACTGCAGAAAGATTACCAACATTTCTGTAGTGTCTGGTTAGTTGGGGCAGTTAGCTCTGAATGCTGGTGTCTTTCTGTCATTTTCTGCCTCTTCCTCTATGAAGCAATGATGTATGCTCCATTTTAAAATTAAGATGGGAATGTTAGGGAAGGTGGGAAGGGGGAAGAACACTAGCAAAATACACTAGAAAGACCAGTTTCACTCTATGAGAAGAAAAGTTGCCTCAGTAACTGGAGGTTTAGTTTTATTACACTGTCAATAAAAGCAACTCCCAAACAGGATAGGGCAGAGAGGGTGCAGAAAGGGGGCTGGGCTCTTCAGACAATTAACATCACCAAAGTAGTGTTTTATCCAACAAAGAATCAAGTATACTGGCGTATACCACAAACATATTTGACATTCTCAAGAGCATGACAAAATAAAACCACATAAAATCTTTACACTGGCTTTCCATGTTGTTTACTAGGATTTTGGTTTTTCCTATTTAAATCAGTGTAAACAGGGAACACATCCTTACAGCCTCTCCTTAGCCTCCCCCCCATCCACCAGTCCTCAGGATCACTCACATGATAGCATGCTGGAGTTGGTAAGTAGTATATTTCCCTAGCAGACTGCAAACTCTTTTTCTTTAGGTACCCCCACACTAGGCATGCATATGGGAAACGGGTGGAAGGAAAATGTGCATCCACTCTATTAAGATGTCTGAGGTGTTCTAGAAACCAAAGGGTAAATGGCATCTTGCTAAAGAGCTGCTGTACTACAAAATCAGTTTGTTGACTATTTTAAGAGACAGAGAGGCATGAATGTATTGTTAATAATAGTGTTCTTTACCACGGATCTCACCGTGTTTCATAAAAGAGAGGTTGCTTTGTCCTTCCAATTTACAGATACAAAAACAGGCAAGGGAAGTGCATTGGTCAAAGTCACCATGCAGGTGACCATAGTGCCAATGAAACTTAAATGAGCAGCTGACTCTCAAACTAGGAACTATCTTTAACATAATGGACTATTGACTCCACCCAGCCTTTAATGACCAGCATTGAGTGGGTCCAGCTTTCTTAACAGAGGAGCTGCATAGCCTGTAAAATCCACTGTATCCCAAATGTTCAATATTTTGTATGTAAGACAGCCAGGCTGACCCAATTACTATGGTAACAGCTACGCAACCTCCATCTTTTCTGTAAAGTTAACAAAAGGGTCTTCCTATCACACAGTTTGTAATTCATTTCAGAGATCTTTAATGTGTCTCATTCCCTGGGCAGGAATCAAGTCTAATCTCACCATCAACTGCGTTGTACTGAAAATGGGCCTCTGGTGAACATAACACTAGACATTTAGGTAAGCCAGAAAAAATGTTGCTTCCACATTTCCTTGATTTTATGAAAGCCCAGGCACCCCTCATCCCCCTCTCCCCATTTTTCAAGCTAACTAAAATATTTATATACAAAATAAAAATAAAAGTAAAAATAAAAAGCACAACACAACAGAAATCATCAAACACCAACAAACCAAACTTTGGCTTGAAAAATAAGACAACAAAAAAACAAAACAGAAGTGGCCAACAGGCTGGCAGTTTGGTGTCACCTTGTTCCAGAGAATGAACACTGTTAGAGTCTCTAGCTTAATTAAGATCTCCCCTGCCCTTCTCTCTTCAGGCATCTTCTCCAGCATCCTTGGTGCAAGCACTGAGAGGGCACAATGGGAGTGGGAGCAAAGATGGGAGTCATGTGTGGCTGGGTCAGTGCACTTCCTCGATAGTCCTGCTCACTGAATTGTTTCAAGATGCCTCTGTTCCTATATTGACATTGATGGGCAGATGACGACATGAACTGAGCAGGCTTCAGTTACAAGTCCACCCCCTAGCTGCCCTTTCAAGGGGTGAAATGTCACCCAGTACCAATTTAGGCAGGCCATGGAGCCAAAGGGAATTGTGCTTCTCTAACATGTAGGTTTTTATTAAAGGTAAAATCTGCAGAGAATCTGTAAGAGGTGCCAAGAGAATAATGAAAGCTGAGAGGGCAATGCAGGATCTCTTCTGCTAGTCTGACTTCAACAGATATTTGAAAGCAGTGGCTTGCTTATTGTCACACGCATGCTTCTATAGTAACTCACAAGACACCAACTGCATAAAATAAAGGGCATTCCATGTACAATTTTTTAAAAAAGAAAAAAAAATTAAGGAGGGCAAATCTCAGGGCTCCAAGTGTTCCTGACACCCCTCGCAGTTAAATGCATCCCAAGCTGAGCAGTCTGGATACACATTTCTCTCCAGTGGGAAAACAGATAACCCACTAAGGGTTCTGGGCTGTGTATCAAAGCAAACGTTTCCTCTTCTTAAATTGTTTTGAAATGTTTGGTTGCTCCCAGATGCCAAAGCGATACACTATTCCAGGATAGCATTATGACACAGCAGATCTTCCCCACCACCTCTGCCACTTTTCTGGGATCTTCGGGATACATGTATTCTCTTTTCATGCAATTTTTCGGTAGCATACTTGCAGCCAAGCCAACCAGCTCAGGGTAAAAAGAAGCATGTCTTGGACCTTTGGAGATCTGAATATCTGAAAGTGGCACTGGTGCAAGCCTTCCCCATCATTATTCAGTTCTAACTTCTGGATTGCAGCTCTGCCATCAGACTCCTGGTTATCTCAGACAGAACTCTTTGCCATGGCTTCAGGTGCGATAGTCATTATCCCCCGTCTGCTGCTCCTCCAGCACAGAAAAGATGTAGAGGGCAGGAAGAGAGGAAGACCATAGCAAGTGAAAGAAACAAAGGACAGCCTTGGTAGTGGACAACAATCACAACAGTAAAGTGTATGGAGAGAAGCAGTAAGATCATCAAGTCTTGATCCCTAAAACCATTAAAAGACAAAGTCTTTGGGCAGCTTTAAGGAGCCTTGTCTTGAAAATGGTAAAATCTTGATGCTTCCAGAACTGTCCTGAGCCCGTGTGTGCCAGATGGCAGTAAAATGGGGGACATTTGGGTCTCCAACCAGCATGTAGGCTCCAGCTACAGCCAATGAGCATGGCCCTTTGGAGGGAAAGGGGCTCTTCCTTATATCACTGCAGGACTCAGGCACCAGACCCATGTAAAATACAAATGCCTGAATGTTCCTGATTTAATTCCATGATACTGGTTCCTAAGGGTGCTCCTTAGCTCTATTAATCTCTTTTTGTAATTGGTAGGATAGGCTACGCATATACAAACATGGAAATGCATTATGTTTACCACAGTTTAAAAAAAAACCCAAAAAAAACCAACAACCCAAAAATGCACAATCTTTGGAACAAAAGAATTAAAGGCAGAAATTTAAAGGAAAAATACATATTCAAAGAACATAGTGAGGTATAAAAAAGTATTTCTCTTGTTTTTTTTTCTTTTGTTTTCCTCCTCTTCTTGCTATAGAGTTCCTCTACTAGTAAATATTGCAATAGCCAGGCCTCACGAACTGGGGGGGCTGTCCCACTTGCAGGGGGCTCACGTCACTTCAGTAAGGGGCGAATCGGCTGTAGCCACCTCGGTATAAACTTGCCTGTAGAGGTCAATGTAGAGAGGAAAGTGGTTATTAGCAGCTTAGGGGAAAATACATGTCATCTACAAGGCCCCTTTCACTTCAAAATCCAAGGTGAAATTTTCCAAGAGGTTAGATCGAAACTAAACAGGATAGATATCCCAGTGTCAGCATAAAGAACATCTATGAATTTAAAGCCAACCTAAACTAGAAGTCATTTTCAGGTGATGGAAGAGCATCTACAGGCAGATTGCTCCTTGAAAACCTGGAAATGCTTGAAAGGCAGTGAGCTGGGTGCTCCAGCTTAGTTTCTACATGAACATGCTGAAAATTATGTTGCACTGCCCTCAATAATTCACTGTCTAATTTAAAATTAAGTCTTGGCCCAACCAACCTAATTTGTACGGTTCATAAAAACAAAGTTACGGAACAGGATAGGAATAATATAATAAACTAGCAACTCTGATTGAGGAAAGATATTCTATGTACATGCAGGAATGCTGCATTAAGCCATGTCTGTTTCTGAGACCTTATCTGGGAATCTTCATGAAACAGCTGTATTCAGACATCGACTGCCACACTGGGATTCTGCAACTGCAGCTTCTTTGGTGGGACTGGCTATAAATGTACCTTTTATTTTTCAACATGCACAAGATAGAATACCACCCTTCCTCTCTAGCAACAGGTATGCCTAATGCTTCCCCTTCTATACAAGAAGGGGGGTTATTAACTGAAAATAGCCATGCAAAGGTCTGTTGGCAAACACATAATGAAGAGAGGGGAGAGAAGAACATACTCACCACAGCGCCAACTCCATAGCTAGCGGCAGGGGCAAGGGCATGGTAAGGGTCTGCTGTATACACCCTGCCATAACTGAGGAAAAGGGGAGGGAGGAGAAAAAGAAGCCATTTCACAGAAAGCTTTGGAAGGTGTCCTTGTTCAAGAAGAAAGTAAAAGGAGTGAATCTTTCCCTCCTCTATATTCAACTTCTTACTGGAAGTAATATGCAGAGATGTCAACCCCATATTCAAAAATAATGAGACTCTTAAATAGAAACATTATTTTAAAGTATTCCCCCTCCCACTGAAGACATGTTTTGAGCTGTGTTTGCTCCATAAAAGATTCATCATGACATGCTAGTGGTTTTAGATTTTCAGAGACCATGCCCAGACTCCATGTGAACCCAAGGGAGCTCTTCCACCACCTAAGGCCTACAATGATGCAGGATGTCAGGGTACTACAATATAGTCAAACAGTTGTTATGAGTGGTGCTAATATGTAAAAGATACAGAGCAAGAGTGAAAACTACACAAATCATACTTTCATGCAAATACTTTGTTATTTCACAATTGTAACAATTATTTTGGCATGTACTGTTCATTGTCAAAGTATCACCTGGGACTACTTGGCAACTGTAGCCATATTCCTTATGGAGAAATGGGGGTACATCAAGTATAAGTTTCAGTAGACTTTAAACTGTGTGGTAGTGTTCATGGGTTTGAAAACTGTGAAAGAGCTGCAAGTCCACCTGCTCCCCCACTCACTGACTGCTTTGAGAAGTCTGCTTCAGGCTGGCCTTCTGGTGGGAATTACACTAAAATATTTTAAGAGGCAAAATTTCTAGACTAGTAGCTAGTGTGGGAAAGACAGGGAGAACGCTTGTTCCCTACCAATGAGCCATACCACTGCATTTATGGGGACCACTTACCATCAGCACAGAAAAGGGACACTATATCTATCACTGCTGACCCTTGAAGGAAATTACCAAAAAAGGTTTTGTAGGTTAGAGAGGGCCTTACTTTCAATTACAAACCAAGACCGAAGAGAAGGGTTAAGGAGTGCTGTTGGCTGTCACTATACAATGATCTCTAGTAACCTGTATGGGTATGAATCAAGGATACTCCATCTCTTGGTCACAGAAGCATTTTGAACAACCAAAGCAGCACAGCTCCACTTTTCTCTTAACATATCGCCTGGAGGAGCTTCACACTTGATCTCCCCTCAGGCCTAGGTCAGTGGAAAGGGGAAGGAATCAGCAAGGCCTGCCAAGTATCTGATTAATACTGGATCTGTTGACTGGTCTCCTTCATTGAAGAAATACTAATTAATGAAGAAAGTCTTGAGACACAGAACATGTAGTTCTAATGTACAGAAAATAACATACGCTTCTTCAACCTGTCACTGCCTGCTCTTGCTCTCAACAGGCGGCACTGCTGTTTCAAGTGACAAAGAAGATAACTGGCTAATTTTGCTCCAGAGAAACAGCCACAGATCCTTTTGAAAGAGGCATACATCATCTCAAGTCACATAAGGTCTGATAGTGATAAAATCCATTTGGGAGTTCCAACAATTGCATCCAGGGTGTGTTGGAAACATGGCACAATGGAGTGTCAAAACACAACTGTACTCTTTTGATCCACAGATACACCAGAACCTCCCCACTTCCTTACATACCCATCGCTGTAAGCCGCTGCAGCGGCTGCAGCAGCTGTGGCTGCTGTGGCGGGTAGCAGGCTGTGCATATCTGTAGGCTGCATATCCACCCTGCAGGAAAGAAGAGAACTGACTTTAAAGATACCTAATGCCAAACACAAAACAGAATCATACACACAACACATAACAGAGGAAATTGTTTCAAACTGCATCAGCTCCCATGTCATGAAATCATGAAAGTCTTCCCCAATCCATGTACATGTGTGCATTTTTTTTCATGTCCAAGTAGTTGACTGGAAGGGGGTGTAGAAGTCTTGTAACTTACAAGCCTCTGTCAGGCAATTCAGATGGAAAAGATTCTGCTGTGGTCATCTCTATAGGAGAAGCACTCAGCCAGGGATTGGGAGAAGAAACAGCAAAACAAAGATGTCATCCTCCCAACCATCCCTGACCACAAACATTTTAAGAGGAGTTTCTCTGGAAAAAATAAGGGTTATGCAATGTAATTATTATTTTAACCAGAATAATGCTCTTGAGAAAGTAACTGCCCCTGTGATTCTTATCCTTTTGTGATATAATTTGAGAAAAGGGGGAAAGTTCCAGTATTTAAGTCCAAATCCTCAGTAGAGTCACTGAAATGCACACAACATGAGATCACTAGGCTTCTTAGCCCTCACAATGTGGGCTGGCCAGAACCAAAAGAGGACACAACCAAAGGGAAAATCACCCGATGCCTAAGGGAAATCAATGTATGCTATGATCTGCATGGACAGACAGACACATGTGAAGAGCAGCCTGCAGGAGGCTTTCTAAAATTGGATGGAGTCTTCTAAGTCCTGAAACTCATCATTACTGACCTCTCTGCAAGCTGAGGGCAATCTTTGAGAGGAACAGTCCAAAGATGGAAAGCAGATGTCAAAATCAAGCCACGTAGATTGTCAAGCAACTAAAATCTACTCTTCTTGATGATCTTCCCTCCTGACATCTTTCCCCCTCCCCCACTCCTGTCAATTCAAAATGACGGGGGGGGGGGGAACAGGTTCTTACCACTATATGTCCAAGTCTTCCGCTTCCTAATTCTTTGTTGTGACTCCCTCTTGGTTTTGTCAACATCAGTCTCTACATCATGACCTTTGAGACTCTCCCTTGGTTATGCCCTGTTGTTTTACTCCTTTCATTTACTCCTATGCTTAAAATATCATCATCCTCTTTCTCTGAAAGCTGTCCTCTTTTCTCATTACAGTTCTCCACAAAATCTTCTACAAGGTCTTTCTTGGACTATCATATTTCAGATCTTTCCTGTATCTACTGTTACCTCACTTAACCTCTATGTCATTATTTAGCAGACTTTGACTCTCCATTTTTCTCTCTTGCACACAACCAGTTTTGACCTGTTTGTTTCAAACAGAAGCCCTCTGAACAGGAATTGCATTTGCTCCTTTATCTTATACAATAATCAACATGCTGTGTTGGCCCTCCTAAAGATAAAGCAGTAATGAGGAGATAATCTTGCTTTGTTGCTGGACCTATTAAATCATTGCTTTGTCAATAAAAATGATGTTTAAGAACACAAAAATGCTATAGACTGACATTCAAATATCAAAATGGCAGAAGTTAGCATCTTCCTACTGTAATTACAATGGATCAAGAACATACCTACAACAAAGGATGTAAAAATAATGCAGTTTTAGAATTAGCGTATTTCCTGGAATGGAAAGGTCTCTCTTTTCAAAAACTTCATTCTTGAAATTTGTATAGGTTAGAAGTCTTAAAAAACTTGAGGCTACCTAACAGTTCAAGTCTGAGAACCTTTCCACAAAGATATAAAACTGGTAATAGAGTATTCTGGTAATATTTGATGAATTTTTCTGTGAAATTTCAGAGAACTGGTATCAGAGATGGACAAATGCAATGGGTCTATGGGCAGATTTTCTTCCACAAGGCCATTCCATGGACCAGTGTGTAAAAATGTACAAAATATATAGAGAGGGGGAAAAAGTGACAGGAAGTTCATTCATGGTTTTGAAATGTGTGATTTTTTAAAAAAATGTTAAAACAGTTCAGGGAGGCCCTGTAATTATTTTATTGGAATATTTGTGATGATGTAAAAGATTCACAGATCCAAAGGGCACATACGTATAATTTTTGCCTGCTGGAATTACCAAGGGCAAATCCTTTTTTGTGACCTCTTCATTAAATTACACACAGAATGCTTAGCACAGTTCAGTGAAAGTGGTCCCCCATGCTGAGGCCTTTTTTATCCCAGGGTGTGTAGCTCCTCAACAAAAGGAAATCATGCCCTCTCAAAAAAAAAAAAAAAAAAAAGTGATACATTGCTGGGACAAATTCACATTTTATTTCAATTCACTACAACTATAGTTGTACCTGAGAGCCAGTATGGTGTAGTGGTTTGAGCATTGGACTACAACTCTGGAGATTTGGGGTCAAGTGAGCATAAAATCCACTGGGTGACTTTGGACATGTCATATTCTCTCAGCTTCAGAGAATTGCAATGGCAAAAATTAGATTTTTAGCTGTACTTTGTTTTAACTAATGTCTTAAGGGCACCTTGTATTATACAGTGGGCCTTCGGTATCCGTGAGGGATCTGTTCCTGATCCCCTCATGGATATCAAAATCTCTGGGTGCTCAAGTTCCACTGTCTTCAGTGGCCATACGGCCACGCCACTATTGAAGACAATGGGACTTTGACATTCAGTTCCCCCCCTCCCCCCCCCCCAGCACATCTTGCTGCTCTCACTGCAGCAAGGGGCGGCCTCTTCCTTCTCCTCTTCCCTGCCACTTCCTCCTCCTGCTCATCCTCCTTCCCCAGCTGCTGCTGCCTCTGTGCTTCCTCCTCTTCCCTCCTCCTTCTCCTCTTCCCGCCTCTGCCTTTGCTCTTCCTCTTCCTTCATCCTCCCCCCCTTTCTCCTCCTTCTCCTCTCACTTGCACCACTGCTACTGCACTTCCTCCTCTTTCTCTTCCTGTTCCATTTCCTTCTTCTTCCTTTTACCCCTACTTCTACTGCTTTTCCTTTTCTTCCTTCCTCTTTCCCCCTGCTGCCACCACTCTTCCCCTTCTTTCCTCCTCCTCATCCCCAATGCCTCCTCCTCTTACTCCTCCATCACTGCCACCCCCCTCTTCCTCCTTCTCCTTCATCCTCTGCCACTCCCCATAGGCTTGCCATCTACGGATACTTAAATCTGTGGATGGCAAGTTCATAGATATAGAGGGCGGACTGTATGTTGGGGAAAAGGCAAGATAAAATAAAAATCAATCAGCCAATCAATCAATGTAAGTTATTCTAATACAATTATTTTTCTTATTTGAAGTCAACATGGCAAATGCTGCCTAAGGAAACATGCTACAAAAAGATGTTAAAAAGGAGAGTGTTTAGTCCCCCCCCCCCCCGCTTAAAAACTACAGTACTATTTTAATGTTATGTCTCTGGATTTTATTAGAGGTACTGTATTTTCAAAGTGGGGACTGCAGTCAAGAAATCATAAGAAGACTAAGAATGGGGAGGGCAGCTATGAGAGAACTAGAAAATATCCTAAAATGTAAAGACATACAATTAAGCATGAAAGTTAGAATCATACAAGCCCTATTACCATGTATGGATGTGAGAACTGGATAGTTAAGAAAGCAAATAGGAAGATAATTAATTCATTTGAGATGTGGTGCTGGAGAAGAGTGCTAAGGTTACCATAGGCAGCCAAGAAGTCAAATAAATTGGTACTAGAGCAGATCATACCAGAAGTCTCTCTGGAAGCCAAGATGACAAGACTGAGGCTGTCATACTTTGGCCACATCATGAGGAGGCATGGCTCACTGGGAAAAACAATAATGAGAGGAAAGGTGGAGGGAAGCAGAAAGAGAGGAAAGCCACATGCGAGATGGATGAACCCTATTAAGGAGGTCATGGGTATGAATTTGCAAGACCCGAGCAGAGCAGTGGAGCATAGGGAGTCTTGGAGATGTCTCATCCACAGGGTTGCCATGGGTCGAGATCAACTTGAGGGTGGATAACAAGAAAACTGTATCTTCAAAGAAGCAATGGAAGAAGAGGGAGGAACCTGAAGCAAAAGAATCCAGACATGTTCCAAGGATGGAGCCTATTCATCCTAAATGAAAATTCATTGTGGACAGGTATTCCATAGCAACAAAGTCCTAATTATTATTGCAGAATTTTGCCTTGTTTGGTTTCTATAGTAAAAAAAACCCTTAGGAAAAAGGCATCAAAATGACCTTGGGAGTAGAAGAGGAAGCCCTTCTCCTTTAGTTAAAGTTGATTTAATTATCAGCAAAGAATGAACACAATTCTGAAACAGGTGTCACTTCATGCCCTGAATCGTAAAAGGTCACAACTCTAAGACCCCCTAGAGTTTTGTTTTAATTTTCTGTTGATCCCACTGAGCTGCTCACCAATAGCCAAAGGAAAATATTGCAGCAAGAAGTCGATCACAGCAAAGGTTCAAATACAGATTTTCTGGAAGACATCCTTTCCTTTTACATTTTTTAAAAAAATGATCAAGCCGTAGAATTACAAACACATATGATATTCAGGCATGCTTCGATGTCATTGTTGCTGTCCTTGGCAACAATGTCTAGTGAGCAGCTTGCCTCAAATTGTGCCCAATGTTCTCCTTTCCCAAGGGGAGGGGGGGCGGGGGGAAGAAGTCTACTGACATTTGAGATAAGAAGTTTTGTTCAGCATGATTTGGAAACATGAGGATGAGATGCAGTTTGAAACTAAGGAAAGATTTCTTTTCCACCTCAGTCTCTTGAACTTGCATTTCTTATAAAGGAAATAAGGACTGGATAAGGGTAGGGAAAGAGGATGGTGTAACATTCATTAAAATTTTTAAAAAGTCAAAACAAAACTAAGCATGCTGACATTTGGAACTAAAAACAACCAGCAAAATCACCACGTTCAGACTCATTTTGGCTAGTTCTATCTATCCCAGCATTCTCTTGGGACAGCAGTTTGCCCTAGCTCTACCACAAGCTTGGTGAAGTACACAGCCTCAATTACTAGAGCGTGCAGCCACAACGACCTGCTATTACAGAAACAGTCAGTCACCACTGAAGTTAACATTCCAAACCTTAAACAAGTTCCATATATCCCAAAATGTAAAAAAATAAAATAAATAATTCCCCCACCCTAACCCTATCTCACACCACAAAATGTTAATAATTATAACAAGCAATGACCCATCTGTTATATCAGAGAAGGGAACAGAGACTCCACTGAGAGATTTAGAGCGAGATGTTAACATTTCTTCAGCTGACTGCACAACAAACGGGAGGGGAAGGAGGAAAAAAATTCATTGGAAAAACAAAGTTAAAAATAGCTGATGTGTATTTTCTGGTAGACATGCAGTGATGCAGATGTGAAATTGTTAATATAAAATAAATGATGCATATGTATGATCACATCTGTGTGATATGAAAGTCTTCACATTCTTACTATGTATGTATTAAATATAACCAAGAGCTGGAATTAAAATACATTTCCTGACATGCTCCTCACAAAAGAACAAGGAGCACAAATATCTAACTGTTGGGGTAGATGCTGCTGGTTGAAATTTAGCAGGGCCAATGCAAAGAGAATAAGGGGGAAAAACACATTTCTTGATTCTTCCCTACCTCAGATGAATTTTGGATATGCATGAAATGGACACATAACCTCCAGTGTCAGACTCTGCTTAGCAAGAGTTTCTGGTGTTTAGGGAGTCTGTGCACTGAACTACCAAGTTCCTTAAAATTACACAGAAAATGCTCAGGGCACTTGTAATAGCTCACTTCTTGCTGCTTTACTTGAAGGGGCCTGCCCATTAATTTACTTAACAAGGACAATACTCTTCTGAGCCCAGAAAGCTTCAGGTGTTGCCCCAAAGCGTATCTTGTTGGCACTCATATTGGGTTACCTAGAATACTTAATCCTAGTGGCTACAGGACATTCTTTAAAATAATATAGAGTGTTCCTGTCAACCAGTGAAAGGGACAGAGCATGACCAGCTGCTCTATATTTCTGTGCAGCTGGACAGTATCAAACAGTCTGATTTTGATCTGTGATTTGTGCCAAATCTTCCAATTTCAGTTAGATAACATAATTGATCGCTTTGTTTTCACCTTCAAAACCAAATGGGTAGCTGTGAGCATGTGATGCCAGAAACCTTTCTCCTACAAACAAGACAGCCCCCAAACTTATCTCAAGTAGGCAGCAGAGCTGGGAGTAGGGAATGTGGCTGTCAATATTTAAAGGGAATCACATAGTTAACATGAAGGGCTTTTCATAAAAAACAGCTGTCTGGTTCAGCCTACGGGGAAATATATGACATTAACAAGAACTTTCCAAGTGCAGCCTTGGCATGGTGGGAAGGTGGGAGATTAGTGTCATTTAGTCTAGAGTTTGCTGAAAGGCTTGATATATCTCAAATGCTGCTAGATGTCGTTAATTATCCTTTCTGCAACATGGAGGACCCTACAGAGTTGCAAGGGTCTCATTTGTCAGTCACATTGGTTACCTTGAGCAAACTGGCAGAAATACACTGAACTCAATCCTATGGCTTTCTGCATACCAACAGCAGTGGCAGGAGTCAATGTAAGTTACAGCACAATGGCCAAAGATACAGAAAAACATCCCTTTGGCTTTTTAGGCAGCTTTGACTCATAAGCCTATTCTAACCTCTTTCTGCATCAGTCTGAAATTCTTACAAATATTGTATAAAAATTCAACATATTTTTGAAAGCATTCTTCCTGCACATTTTGGCTTTTTTTAAAATCTGAGAACTGCACTGCAAAAACTGGAGACATACAAGAGCCTAAGAATAACTGTGTTCAGGCCATAGTTTGGTCCAGGAAGATATAACGTGAACTGAAGATTATCTCTTTGTATCAGTGTCCCCTAATCTGATGTTGTACTGATTTTTTGGACTACAGTTCCCTGAATTCCTGATCACTGGACAAACCGACTATGGCTGATGAGAGCTGAAGTCTGAAACAGCTGGAGGCCACTTTTACTTCCCATCTTCATATAATAGGACAGAGCAATTCCTGAGGCCTAAATCAAATGTCACAGCTATGCCCCAGCCAGTGGTGGAATAAAACTTTATTTCTTTCCTCATCTGCCTCCTTCTTTGGAGGACTTCATAGAACTCCTAAAGCAGATTCTGTTGATGGACATGAGCTGCAAGGGGATATCCGTCCCACTTTCTGGTTCTCTTGTATAGCAGAAAGCCTTTCCATCAGTGGAAGAAGCATACTGGATCACAATGTGTGATTTCAATCACAGAAACTGGTATCACAGTAACTGTGATCCATCAGAAAGTGACCACAAATGGAGAAAATGGTTAGCTAGAACTAGCTTAAACCAAACTCAGACAAAGCAGGTTTACTCTCTTGGAAGTCATGATCTTATCCATGAACCTTTGCAGAGTTTAAGAAATGTAATCCTTTATTGGCAGCTCTGCTGATGAAATCAGAACCTGAATATCAGTTTCTTAACCTGACAAAAATACTCTACAACACAGTGTAAATGTGTGAAACTAAGTGAAATAGAGACAACCACAAGGACACTACTGGAATTCTGTGCTGTGAATATGACTCTTGGCTTTATGGTGCTATTAACACACTGCTTATGTACTGTTGGCAGTCATCCTGTTCCAGTAAATAGGTGAAGTTGGTGATTTTGGTAAAGTTTTAAGCCCTAGAATCCAACAGGAGACTCCCAAACATCTGTGAGACAAATCATTTTCTAAAATGGGAAAACAGGTAGGAACTATAGTTTTTTGTCAGTTTCTTGGGCTATGTGGCCATGTTCTGGAAGAGTTTATTCACAGTATATATATACCCCACTCACTTCCATGCCAGCATTTTCTGAGATGCCAGCCACAGATGCTGGAGAAACGTCAGGAATAAACTTTTCCAGAACATGGCCACACAGCCCAAAAAATCCACAAAAAACTATAGATGCTCGCTGTGAAAGCCTTTGACTTCACTCAGGTAGGAACTAATTGCTATGTTTTCTTACAAAATGGCCAGTAAGAAGGCCTTATTGAAAGTATAAATAAGGAATAGGAGACTAGAAAAGAAAATATACTTTTTATACTATACAGAGGTTACATATAAGGAGACAATACAAGAAGCTAAGCTGGTTTACTACCCTTCTATTTAGGAAGCTCTCCTATTTGTTAAGAAAGTGGAATTTCTGTAGCACTGAGACACAGAGGAGTTTTGATCACATGCTCACAAACATATGCTAGCCTTTTTAAATAAAAAAAGACTCTGTTCCCATCTCTAATTTGGCGCTGGAATGGTTAGTATTAATTCAAGGGTTTGGTTTTTTTCACTGCAATCCACAATCTGATTGGTTGGCAGGTCACACTGGCACTCCTACCTGAGGTATTTTAGCGCTAATGATTGGTTCCTGTAAGACTATTCTATAACAGAACACAGGAAGAGCAGTTCAAAAACACAGCTGTGGAAGGAAACAATCACACAAAAAGCCCACCAAAGAGTTTACCAGCCTTTTCTTTCTAAAGGATGCAAGCATGTTTTTCATAGTAATGCTGCTCTTGCAAAGCAAACCCACAGAAAAGGATGTTGCCCTAGAAGCTGCATCAGCCCCTATCTTTCCCCTTCTGCACCCTGAGGCTGATATTCTGAATTTTTAATGCCAAAGAGCAATAAATCCCGTGGGACACCCATTATCCTGAAATTATTGTAGGATAGGATGACTGGCCCAGAGAAGAAAAAGAAGACAAAGAAAAGGAGGGGGGAACAGGATTGTGAACAGGTCTTACCAACAGTGTTTTCTTTCCTTTATTTGCTCTTTCCTAGAGTTCATTTACTGTAGCTCTTTTCCACACTTCACAAACCCTAAAGAATGGGATCAAAATTATTATCCCTTTCTCTCTTTACTTTAGTCTGTTGCCACCAACTGAGCGTAATGGGGTCAATTTTGCCTTCTTCGCTTCAATGTGTACTCCTTTTCTTCTCCCTACAGGCACATAAGGATGATGCTCTCTTCCCCCCACCCCATGGCTATTTTCCCACAAAAGCAGGAAAATAAATACCTTAGAGGTTGTTATATAGAAACAGCACCCATTTGATTCATGCCAATTAAGACAGCAGAAAGCTTAGAAGTTATGACTGAGATGTAGTTGTACATTTCAGTTCAGCTGACAATGAAAAGCAATGGGAAAAGCTCAATTAAACTACCTTGAGAGAGTTCATTTGCTGTGGTTTTCTTCGCTTCCATACCTAACAAAACCCTAAGGAATGGCATCTTTATCACTTATAGCAAAATAATCAATTGATATCATTTCTGGCCTTAGAACTATTTATATGTCCCAGCCGAGGATTTCCACTGCCCTGTCCCGGATTCGTCCCTTCTCACTTGCTGCCTCGCACTCCTGGAATTTTCTTCCCCCACACGCGCGCCTCATCACTTCTCTAACCAGTTTCAAAACTGAGTTAAAGATTATATTGTTTAGGGAAGCGTTCCCAGAATTGTGCCGTCTGCCCCAGGATGCCTCCTTCTAACTATGTATTAAGAACCCTAGCCCTCCCTCCAGTCCATCTGCCTTGATCGAGGCCCCAGAGGGAGAGAAGAACCACTGGACCTCATCCCCTTTCCCACCACCTTTCCCTTCTCTTTTTTGTTGTCTCTCTTAGATTGTAAGCCTGAGGGCAGGGAATCAATCTAATTTATAAGATTGTATGTACAGCACTGTGTAAATTTACAGCGCTGTATAAATAAAGGTTAATAATAATAATATGCCAACAATATTGTGCTGCATGAGTGGTGGTGTGAAGATTTTATATACTAAGCCTGTCACAATTTCTATTGATTCAGGTATGGTGAGAAACCCTTCCAAGAAGAGTGGGGGAAATTATCATACCCAAGAACCTTTCTTGCCATTCACATCCGTGGCTGTACAAGGGACGATGCTAAGCAAAAAAGTATAATCCATTTTCTCTTCTCCTCGCTACCTGACTGGTATCCAGCTGTCTCCTCTGTATGAGGCAACAATGTAGGAGTGCTGGTGGTGGGAGGTAGAGGGGGATACTTTTAATTTCTCCACAAATTACAGAAGAGAATCTGGCCAAGACAGGAGCACTAGTTTCGGTAAGAGCCATGAATGCATAATGCTTGCAAAAAGCTCAAATATAAGCACTACTTTATGACTTTTTATGTTTGATTATAATGCTTCCTACTTGCTTTAGCTAGCTTCTGTTGGGAATATACCTCCTTGCAAAATGCAGACTGATAAAAGACCAGAAACAATTGCAGGTTGTCCTATCTATTACCTCTTAATAAATTTTATTTATTTTTAATAGATTTTTTTTTAAAAATGGATTCTTCTAATGATATAATTGTAACTCTGCTGGCACAATGTCCAATACTGCAGTTTTGGGAGGGTAAAAATTTGAAAACCTCCTTCTAAAATAGATATAGATAGTACACTCCTACTGGCTTTGCTATTTTGAGGCAGTAGAGTACTGACGCACAGGCACACATGCATCAGACTCCAAAACAACCTTCACTAACTTGGTGCCTTCCGGATTTTGTGCCCTTGCACCAAAGGGTATGTTAGTTGGACCCACTGGGAGTTGCAGCCTAAAACATTTGAAGGACACCAGGCAGAAGAAAGCTGCTCCAAATTCTAAGTAATTCTGTGTATCAGACAGGCTTCAGTTCACATCTCTGTGTGTATATTTTCATGTTGTGTGTTGACTGATGGCAGCCCCATGAATTTCATAGGGTTTTCTTATGCAAGGGATACTCAGAGGTGGTTTTCTCATCTCCTTCCTTTAAAATAAAGCCTACAGCACCTGGTATTCATTGGCAGTCTCCCATCCAAGTCCTAATCAGGGCTGACCCTTATTAGCTTCCAAGATCACAAGGGATCTGGTGAATTAGAAGTTGGAAAAGGATTATGACTTCTGACTTCACACTTTCACTCAGAGAAACTAAGGAAAGCAAATCAAGAGGCCAACCCCCCCCCCACCAAAAGGACAACAACAAAAAACAAAAAACAACAAAACCATAGTCCTACTATTTTTTTAAAAAAATATCATACATTTTCCAAGATGACTAGCATTTACATTTCTATGCTGCATAAGGTTTGGTGACTCTGGATTTCACTTAGGATATAGCTCCTACATAAATCAAGTCATCAAAAAGATACAAGAAGGGAATGGGGAGGGGTGAGGGAAAAGTAAGATCTGAGGCTAAAGCAATCCTGGTATTTTGAGGAGATCCAAATTATGCCAATCAGAGATGCACTGATGGAAATTTTAATATGCTAATCATCTCTCAGGTTGATTAGTAGTAGATCATACCTGCATGAAAAGAACGCCCAATAAACTGAGCCTGGCAAAGATCAAGAAACCCAGAGGCCTCAGGCCTTGCACCCAGGGGCAAGTGCAGTGACAGAGAAACATGCTTGCATTCTTAAATATATAATGTATATATCCACAAAGAAGAAGAAAATTAAAGTAAATTATATTTGAAAACACAAAACAAAAACATCAACCAAAAAAAAAGGCTGGCTTGTCAAGGATTAGGGATGAAAGGCTCTGGTGTATGTACTTACATAGAGGTCAGCACCGTAAAATCCGTCCTGGTAAACCACACTGCAGAAAATTCACACAAAAAGAAAACAAAAAAACAAAACAAAAATAAAAAAAGAACAGAAAACACATTCCGGTTATTGAGGACGGCAGCATGCACATGCATTTTACACAGGCAGGTGATGTATGAATCCATAACCTGGGCTTTCGGGCAGGAGCAAATCAGCAAGAGATTGTGTGTGCGCACGCACGCTAGACAGCTCTGCATCATCCTCCATGGCATGCAGGCGGGGAGGGCAGAAGGGGAGACAGTATGCGAAGGGGAAATGGGAAGAGATCAACCCTTGGAATGCACACTAGAGTACTGCTGTTCTTTCTCTTTAAAAGGGCCAGACGTTCTGAAGAGGAGAAACACAACCTTAATTCTAGCTGTTGACCTGTAAAAGCTTTAGTTAACTCCTAAACACATGGACAAACTGATCTGATGTAATGGGCTTCAAGCAGAAGAAACAAGTTCCTGGGGAGAGGATCATGAAGTGCAGGAGTCCACCTAGATGAGAAACACACCGAGAATTTTGAATAATTCTGCATCTGGCAACCTTGTGCAATCATTTCTATTATCCATACATCACCTGTTTTATACCCTGAACGTTAGACATGCGGTAAGATTTGGCTGATCACACAAGCATGCAAAGTATTATTACTCAGCACCTTAAAAATATTGATGCAACACCTCAGAAAGGGCCCCCAAAACCAATCTTTGATCAAGGTAAGCACAGATAAATGTAACCAAAAAAAGAAATACCCACAATGCATTGCTTTCACAAGCAGAGATAATGAGCTAAAAGGGTTAGGTGACTGAATCAAGGTCCAAGAACTGAAAATAAGGGCAGGGGATCCCTGACAGTAACAACACAATCCACAGCAGAGAGCAGCACTTGGAGGGTTTAGCTGGACTGTAGCTCTCCTGAGTTTGACAGCCACTAATTACATATCTTCCAGAACTTCCAGAGGCAAAACCTTGGGGAGCTGGAAGCCTCAAGACCTACTGGAACATTTCATTGTATAAACTGCTTTGCTCTGGTAGGGCAGAGGACCAAGGAAGGACAAGGAAGGAAAAGAGGGATTTGCCATAGCCCTGGTTATGAATGCATGCTTTTGCACTGCACAGCTTTCCCCTGCTTTATTCCCCTGAACAGCTGAATGCTAAATCACTCACATTAAAAAGCATTAGTTCCCCATATATGAGATTCTTGTGTGCATGTATCTGGCTTACCAGGCAATGTTATCACAGGCTAGGAGGAAGGAGGCAGTATTACGTGTAATTTTTTTCCATATGCCAACTGGAGTGCAAAATGATGCCAAGTTTCTCCCACTCTGCCCAGAATACACTCACCTATAGGAAGTTACAAACAACAATGCCAGGATAGCTTGGCTATAAGTCTGCCTTTTAATCATCGGGTTCTACAGTGATGCGAGCTACTCTTAAGTTTAAGGATGAGTGGATATCAGATATCACCCAGTTCATAATGGTCACAATCCATTCCCTATGGAGAAAGCTGCATTCAAATTTTGATCTAAGTAAAATGCTATTGATAAGGACAAATAGACTTTCTTACACAGAAAGTAAATCAATTCAGCAAGGAGAACAAGACTGTATGACAACTCTAAAGATGTATTATGGGTTGAAAGAATATTTGGGGTCTATCTTTCATGTCTGGTATTGGTTTATCAGCTTCACCTTGTTAATAAAATTGTGTTTGATCATTCCAATGACATCCTGAAATAGTGAATTCCAGAAATTCTCACTTTATAAAGCAACTTTTTATCTCATTTCTGCTTAAATTAATATCTCCTTTTTCAGCAAATTTATTTCTTGGAAATCATCCAGCTCTTATGATTTATTTTAACATGCTAAAGGGGAGAAAACTGATGTATAATCTACCTAATCTACTAACAAGGTAACAAAGCCCAATCTTTCTCCCAAAAATATTTGCTTTACTTCTACAGTATATTGAGAGAAATAGTACCATCAAAATATTCTCCCTCTGCATAAAAAGTTTTCTGCTGTTCAGTATCTCTTCATTCCAACTGCGGCAGAAAGTGATGTACTAGTCAATTTTACAAAATTAACTCGCACAATTCAGAAGAGCTGCTTGTGTTCTCTTGTCTGTCTTAAACATTAAGCATTAAGCATTTCAGTGTCAGCTGAATATATGAGATTGTCTCAAGAGCCAACTCTGGGGAGAAGCCACAAGCTACATTGAATTTGAATTGCCTGAATCCTATTGAAGCCATAAAGGAAGTTCTCCCAAGAGCACTGCTAGGAGCAACTTCTTTAAGAATATGCTAGCCAATAGTATCAGGAATAACAACATCAACATGACATTCCTATTACTTTTTTATATTTCTATGTACAAACACCTAGATACCCATCACTGGAAAAGGGACACAATGGGGTGAAACAGATGGGCAGGAAAAAGTGGCTTGAAGCTGCCTCTTCTGAAGTCACATTGAAACACCACCAATCACACCACCGGCTCCCAAGGCAGCTGGAGTGCTCATGCCATGACCACATGATATGACTTCAAGCCAGGAAGAAGCAGAAAAAAGCTGCTTCTTTTTGAAACGGCATAAGGTGCCGAGGGGGCACTTTCCTGATGGCTTCAAGGCATGTGTCATCTAAATGCAAGACTTTCAAGCCAGCCTGAAAGCACCTCTTTTTGCCTGTCTGTTTAGCCCCAAAGTAACTATTCAGTAGAAGCAATTTTAGTAGATATCCCAGTAATTCTCCCTGTGTGCATCAAGAAGGATGTTCCACACAGGTACTGTTACTTTATAGAGCAGAAAAATAATTACACTACCTTCTTCTGTAAAGGAAATAACAATCTGGCAACTGCTTATTGCTCCCAGCTTTAAATTCTGGGCACAGCAATCTAATCCTAAGCAGTTATTTAAATGTTTTAATTAAACTATCATGACCTCAAATACTTCTGTAATATTACTGTGTAACTGTGCAGTGTGTAAGAACCACTCTTTGAAGTGTCCCCTCTAAACTGGCCACAAAGTCACTTTCAGTTTCTATTTTCATTTGTTCTCAGTCAATTTACATATTCTATTAGGGAGAGCAAGGAAGGGTCATCATGTTTCTGGGTGAATGAGGGTGATTCAGGGGTCCTATAGGATGAAAAAATGCTCCTGGAAGCCCCATGTGGCTCACAGTTTGTAGTGGCCATACCTCTAGTTCAAAGGAAAGAGAGTATTAGTTTTATCGGGCTCTTAGCATAAAGAAAAAAGAATAATGCACTCTTGTTGGTTTCTCTCCTGCTCAGGTTTCCTCAGAGAAAGAATCTTCTGGGCTTTTGGCTTCTTGTCACACCTTGAAAGCCTTCTTTAAAAAGGGAAGCAATACACACCTTCAAAATCACTGCAACTGCTTGATGATACTGATTTTTTTTCTCTGCTATGGTAATATTCAAAATCAAAGGGAGCAAACATCAGATATTAATACACGTATGTCAATGTGCTGTTGTTCCTGATGTTTGCTTTACTTTTTATGAACTTCACTTCATTTTCCTGCCCTTCATGTATCCTATTTTTTAACATATTTGACTATCTTTGTTTTAACCCTTCTCAAAATTTCTCCAACAAAGAAAGCAAATCCATTGTGGGTAACTGTCTTTCCTATGTCATATTCCCAGGCAGTGTGCAATGAAGCTAAGAAGCAACATGTGCCACTCCTGGGTCACTTAATTAAACTGGACTTCAGAGAGCAGAAGCTGCCTTACTCCATGGACTCTACACCCTTTCTGAAAGTTTCTTTTATAGGAACACTACTTTCCCAAACCCAGATTATTTCCATGCTGCCAACTGCTACCATATGCTAGAGAAATTGGAAAATTAATTGAAATTTCCACCCTTCGATGATTAGCCTCTTCAGAAAAAGTTCTCTCTCACACACAAAGTAAGATTTTAGGCAGCCTTTCCCCATGTAAGTGGGTGCAGAGTGTTCTGGTGTTGGCATATCCTGACTCTTGCCAGCCATCATGTATCTACTTTTTATATTTATCAATTCAGCTAACTTTCAGATTCTGCAGAGTGCTGTTGATTTGCTTTCAACTCTTACCCCGGGTAGGCCGGGATGGCTGTTGGAGGTACTGCCCGCACTGCACCATACACTGTCCGTCCTCGGCCCCTCAGATGGGCTCCCCTGAATGCAGCTGCTGTAGTGGCTGCAGTTGGATAAGGAAAGCCAGGAACTGTGAAGAGACACAGATAGACAGACAAGGAAAACTATGAGAAGTGTACTCTCTCTACCTAGCTTATAACAGCCATCTTTGATTAGAATCATATGCAATTCCAGAGCTGTGCACCAGTCCTGCAAAGGAGCATGCTTAGAACCTTGATGATATCACATACCTCTTGCCACACCATGGCCCTGGAAGAAAGGCAGGGTTGCAAAGAGGCCTAGCATGCAAGGGATTAATGCTATGTCATGCCTTATTCATCACAAACTGCAAACTGTTTCTCCTCTTTCTCCTCCCTATTTTGATAATGTCATGCAGTATGGTTAGAAAGAGTCCAAGCAGCACAGAGAGTTGCTTTAATATAGGTAGGTGACTCTACCATATATTTGGAAATGAGGAGCACTTAAAATGCTTCCTCATCTTACACTGGTGATCTGACAATAGGGTGAAATGTGTGTGGGCAGGTGTGTGTGTGTGTCTGTCTGTCTGCCTGTCTGTCTTCTGGTCCCACCCAGCCCTCCCCAAGTTTTATTTGAGAAAAGATCATAAAGGTCCAACAGAAGGTAGACAAAATTAAAGCGCCAGTTTACCAAGAGCCCACCTTCTGGCAAAGGTGACCATTAAGTGATTCTTAAAATATTGGGTCCTGTTTTATTACACGTCATGCTAGAGTAAACTGGCTTAGGGCAAAATGATGTCAAAACTTGAAAAGGCAGCTGGGAACACAATGCAATAAACAGATACCCAGAAGGCGCCAGGCAGTCACAAAGCACAAATCCAACCCAAGGTGTTTTCAGGCGCATGCCACAAGGGGGCCTCTAGTGGACTCGCAGTTTACTAGCTTGAATAATATGTACTTTGGAGTGTGGCCTCTTTCATTTTCTTTGGATTTAATGCCAGGGCAATTGGGCCTTTCATATTAACATCCTCCCTTATGGATCCATAGCATCATTATTACTGGGGAAGCCCCAGCTACGTGGGCATGCAAATACAAACCAAGCTGAAAAAGGTTGTGGCCACTGTTCAGAGAAGTGATGCCTCTCACTGAGAAGGCCCATCCTTTCAAGTACATATTATACAGACTGAAAAGAAGAGGGCTAACAGATCACTGTTTACTCAAGCACAGTAACAATACAGGGGCCAATAGGGGCTACTTACTGATTAAAGGAATGTAAGTGTTAATACCCCCCCTTCCTGACAGGGGCACTGCAGCGTCATTGCCCAGCGAGACATCTGCTTGAAAACTGGATGCTAATTTAGTTTTAAAAAGAATAAAAAATGTAAAAAAAGGTTATAAAGAAACAGCAGATTGAGAACACAAACAAACACCACTGCAGTCAAATGACAGAAATAGAAGAATCAGCATTAAGTTCTACCTGCATATAATTCAGGACCATACACTGCTCCAACCACAGGGCTCAGCTTCCAACCTAAAAGAATAAAGACAGAAGTCAGCACCAAGATCTACTGGAAGAGATAAGCAAACAATTCAGCAAGTGGCTTCTGCTGCTTATCCCCTTGTGTTGCTTCCATGCAGATTGTTCCTGTGTACAAAGACAGACTATGTTTTCCTGATTTCTCATGTTCTGGACATAGAAGAAGGAAGAAGCAAATACCATCTGATTCTTTTTTGGCAATGAACTCTGCCAATTACTTCCTACAGTCCGAGTACAAAGCTTGTTAGGCTCTGTTCCTTTTTTCATTATAATTCTTTTTTTAAAGGCCATGGCTGGAATGAAGAAATCAATTGAAAACATGAAGCCAAGTCTAACACTAACACAGGACATATTAGAGTAAGAATGAACAAATTTTTATAAGATCCTGAAACCTCTGAAAACCTAATTGAGAGAGGTCACCCACTGTTAGTGTGGTAGCAAGCACCATCCTCATTGCCACAACTACCACTGTATCATCATCCTCATAATCCTTATCTTCACCTCGATTTATACCCCACCTTTTCCCCTGAAACTGGAATTCAAGGCACCTTACTCTTGAAGGGTGACAAGAAGTTTCAGCTGATGGTATAACAACCAGGTACACTTGGAAATGTCCACTTATAAATGTACCTAGACCTGAGGGCTTTCTCTTGGGTTGCTCCAAAATGCTAGGTCACACTTCTTCTGGAGTTGCAAATGGTCCATACACTCTCTGTGTTCAGGAAGGTGGTTGAGGTACATCTATGAACTTAGCTTTGAAAACTATTATTATAGTTTTAATATTGTTTTTGTTTTTTATGTTTGCTATTATGTGCCCTAAAGCTGACTGACTTATAGTGACCATATGCTAGGATTTTGTTGGCAAGTTTTCTTCAGGGGAAGTTTGGTATTACCTTCCTCTAAGACAGAGAGAGTGTGCCTTGACCAAGGTCATCCAGTAGGTTTCTGTAGGTGATCAGGGATTCAAACTCTGGGCTCTTGGGAGTCCTAGTCCTAATACTCAAACCAGTATATCACATATTATAGAAATGCCTCAAATAAAATATATACAGTAAGCAAATGTGGGACCTCAGGCATTTCACACAGATGCTTCAGGGCTACCACTGAAGACCCAGGCATCTACACTAAGAACCTTGTATCACTGCTGAAATGGATTATCTTTGGACTGTCCAGGTTTTTGAAATGTGCATTGTAACTCCTTCTGCTAATTAAGGGACATGTTACTTCATATCAGTTCCTCCTAAAAAAAAGTGAGATTTGCACAAAAACTATATACAACTCAGATTTAAAGGAGTGACCCCAAACAACCTCAACCTTTATCTCTCAGACTGGCTTCCTCAACACTTATTGAAATATAATCATGATAATTGCCATGTTAGAAATATACAGTAGTGCACAAATGCACTTTAATTATTATTCATTCTTTTCTTTATCTTCAATCATTTCTCCTACTTTTTTGATCTGTCTGGAAAAATTTTATCTGCAGTAGTATTTTTAAATATTTGTCCACAGGAAACATAAAAGTCATTAATAGGTCTTACAGAAGACAAGGTTCAATAGGAATAGGTTAACAGCTTGATAATAGCTATGTCCTTGTAAAATGAATATAAACCTTTGAGTTAGAGCTATGTACATTCTGTACTGTGCATTCAAAAATGAAAGAAAGAAAAACCCCAGGGATTTGGCTGGCTATCCATCAATATGCTAGATTAGATGGAGTCTATTGATTACCAGAGGCTAGGAGGTAAACATTCTAGTACTTCACGTAGTCCTTTTTTGCTATACTTCAAGGACCATCATTCAGTGTTAAAGCATATGAATGTTCCTGATTTACTCTCCTGTGTTTTTGGTAGTTTACAGTACCAAGCAAGTTTTTGGTCAAAGACCTTGAAGAGTTGCTATTCAGGATGGTTAATACTGGGCTAGATGCACCAATGACCTGACAATTGCAAGGATGTCTTTGTGGGAAGGAGACAAAGGACATAATGTACATGACTCATCCATGGTATTGCCAATTTAGAAATCTTTACAAATAAGAAGACAGGGGCGAGACACTCTACAAGATTTCAGATAACCACTGACAATCTAAGTAGACAGTAGTCAGTGAGATGGACAAAGGCTCTAATTTGGGATAAGGCAACTCCTTTTATCAATTTTTAACTTAAACCACAATATGCAGGTATTGTTGATTTATTTTATTTTTAGTGCAGAATGGACATAGGCCTGCTTGTGGTTCCAAAGGATCATGTCTCTGCATTACAAGAAGAATTCTTTAGAACTCTGGGTTGTTGTGGAAGTGCAACCATGGTGCATTCAGACCATGGATCTACAAGCCATAGTTTGTTTAGCATAATATTCAAACCCAGCAACATGAAGGATGTTGGCTTTTCTTTCTTTTAAAGTTATTTTTTTGGTTTGTCAAGGGAGGGACAAGCCAGGGTGCTAAAACCTTCTGCCACAATTCGAACATCATGCTGAATGAACTATGGTCAAAAGGTCTTTGCAGCTGACCCTCATATGCCAGTATGTTTCTTATGTCACTCTAGCCACAAAAAGGCTGAATTTCTGTAGGACTTTAACTTATTGTTCAATGTGAAGAAAGGCAGAGTGTGAGACAGCCTTCCTGAGAGAGGAAAAGTAATTGTAGCAAATACTCTTCAAGCTCAATCTATCCATGTGTAAGCCTGGTGCCATCTGTCCTCTTCTCCATTCACAAATACAAGCATTTTTTTTTACTAGTACAGTACAACCAATTGTTTTTTACAGATTCTCTGCACTGTTTAAAAAAAACACTGCTAAGAGGTGTAGGAAAGCTTTGCTCCCAAGTTAGATAATTTATATGAGTGAGTAGCTGCCAATACATTACTATGGGGGCAGGGGAGAGGGGGAAATATACTCAATATTGTCTAGCTGAACTTAGGGGAAGCAAAGCCCTACCTCTTCATCACTATAATCTTTCAGCATCACTAATTAATATGTTGAAGTGATTCTTTAAACTACATCATACAGTGCTGGAACAATGCCCCTGTGCTACCACAACAGAGCCAAGGGATCAGTACAAGAAGATAGGAAAATAACATACAATTCAAATCTTAATTTAGCCACAACTTTGAATTTTTTGTGCAAAACATAATCACTCCCTGCCACATATCCAAGTGAACCAAGCAGTTTATTAATTTGGGCAAGATGCTCTTTGGTTTAAAAGATATAATTATTTAGCCCAAACTAGTAAACTGCATTTCCATCTATGCATTGATATACTGTCTTGTATTTCAGATTTCAAATTTCTACGTACAAATTCCCTCTTTTTCCAACTACTTCCTCAGCTTTACGGGTGCAATCTCACTTTTAGAGACTGAACTACACTATAAAAAATTTGGGATACTTGTCAATGGTCTCAAGAAGTAGTTCTTACAAGAAGACTACACATCTGCCACCTCCAGTTTGATTTTAGCTACCAGTGCTTTTGCACTAGTTCTGTACTGAGTCTTCTAAGTCAGAACCAATGATTTTGTCACATTTTCAATGATATTAAAGCATTTCAGATGAACTCTGAGAATTTAGTTAAATTCAGCTGCAAGCATTGAAATATGTATATGTAACTAAATATTATCCAGGTACAATACTCAGCAAAGCATTTTTATCTATCATAGACATGTTGAATGACATTATCCTGGGTGACATTATAGGGAAAGCCAGTTCACACACAAACTGGGAGCCAGAAGACATAATTCTTCCTATACAATTAGATATTGTAAATGAGTTCCTGGCAGCCCTAGCCAGAACAGCCAATAGTGAGAAATTCTGCGAAATGGGGACTGGGCTTGAAGATGATGGCAGAGCCAGATATATGTTTGTTTCACAAGGTTGGAAGAAAGCAGTTAATGAGGGAGTGTTTTACATTAAGTCACATCTCAGAAAATAAGAAACACATCTGTGCTGCTTTCATCAATCTTTCTGTTGTTTTTGATTATGAGAAAAACTACAGAGTTCTGAAATTGATTATAGACTTTAAGACTGATACAGAAACTATACAGCCACACAGAAATGTGGGTTACAGTTGGTTTAATGATTCTCTGACAGAAGCTTTTGCAACAACATGGGGAATGAAACAGGGATGACTATTGGCTCCAACTGTTTTTAACACTGATGTGAATGATTTGGTTCCTTAATTAGCTCAAGTCGATTCTTCTTCTCCAGTCATCAGGAATATTTTCATCCTGATGTATGCTGATGATTTAGTGCTCATCTCCCTCTCTCACTTGGGTCTCAAAAATCTACTGCATTCATTCTGTGCCTATTGTCAACAGGAACACCTGTCAATAAATTATTTCAATACCAAGGTAACGGCGTTTTGATAGAAATTGTCCAAGGCACAAATGAATTTTAGATCAACATGCCATAGAACAAACCCAGATACCTGAGCATTGTTTTCAGCTTGGAAATAGCATAGGGAGGCAAGTGAAGCAGAATGCCAGAAAACAATAGGAGAACTGATAAAATTTTATTACAGTCAGGGTGGCGAGTAAAGTAATTACACAGATACTTTATGCTGTGGAAATCTGGGGCTTAGATATCAATACTTGCAAACTTTATAGAACAAATTTCTCCACAACATTATTCTCTTCCAGCTAGCTCTTTTGCAAACTGAATCTGGTTGGCCATCAGTTAAAACAAAGAACAGATTGTGCCAAGATACTTCAAACAAATTGTTACTTTATATCTGACTGTCTTCCAGCATTGTGTTGCATGGAAATGAATATCAATCAATATAGGGGGGGAAATTCACAAAATCTTCTACCTAGTTACTACTTCCTCAAGCTAAACTCTGCCTTTGGCATGAATAAGAAGCAATTACGGTAAGATAGATTCAGGAAGGGATCTGCAACCAATTAGGATCTCAGAATTTTCTGCAAGGTTCTCCTTTTTCAAAACAGAACACTTTAGAGCCAGATATTTGATCAAACTCAAGCCATCTACCTTCAGAATTGCCTTCACTGAAACGCAGTTTCAAGAATTGCCAACTGCAGTTTTGGACGGATGCCATAATAAGGTACTATTTGAAAACACACTATGTATTTGCATCCAATGTCAGGTGGAGGACATTGTGCATTACATGCTAATTTGCCCCCTGTATAGCAACCACAGAAAGATTTCTAACACTTTTGCTGACAAATGGAACTGGGAACTCTCTGTAGAATTGGTTCAATTTATTTAAGTGATACCAATGACTATGTAACACATAAAGTGGCCCCTTTTGCCCTGGCTGCAAAAAAGATTAGAAAGAGAGTGTTAGATAAAATTGCCACAAACTGCCATGGAGACTCAAAGTATTAAACTGATGTCATGTTGGTAACTTAGAAATTTACCTATAACTTGAAAGGTTTTTACCTTTTATACCACCTTGGCAATACTTTTGGATACTGCATATTAAATTGTGGGCTGCCTTTTTCACTTTTGTATTTTTTTTTTTTTCATCTTAAACATTTTGTGTATTTTAAGCTTTTTGTCATGGTCTTTGGCTAGCACAATAAACGTGGCGGTGGAAGTGATATTGTAAATCCTGCTATGGCAATAAAAAACAAAATTTCTCCCTTGCAGCCCAGGAATTCTATTATTTTTCTCCAAAATCTATGGGGAAATGTTAAGGGTGGAATTGGAGAAGAGAAATATTGTGATTCAAAGCTAGACATACAGAGCCACAAATGTACAGTCACCCTTCTGCTCTTGCAGACTTGAGATCCACATCCCTTGCATACATGTGAATGGGAAATGGAGGGGGAAACAATGGGGCATGTCTAAGGTGCTTGCTTGCAGCCACCTATGGGAGTGCGCCCCCATTCAAGCCAATGGAGCTTGAATCTACACACATTTCCGTTTGGGGGGGCTGGGTCCAGAATGGATCCCCCATGAAAATGGGGGGGGGGGGCAACTATATAAGGTCTTACTGATCTGTCTTATTACCACCTTAGATGCTTTCAAAAAAGCACTTACGATGGATCTCTTCCGACAGGCCTATTAAGAAATGACAGTAGTAAATCAGACTGATGACAGAGGACTGAATCAATGTTTAATAGTTTTTAGTTTTTAAATTGTATGTTTGGATGTATTGTATAATTTTTATATGAGATTTTGCTGTAGTTTTTACTTGTTGGAATCCCGCCTCGATCCAGATAATAATAATAATAATAATAATAATAATAATAATAATAATAATTCTCTTTTATATTCTTTCCTGTATTAAATCTTGGCCAATTTTTAAACATCTCCAGATTATAAAACTTGCTTAGAGGTTTGGTGAAGAATATTGGTGGACAAGCAGCTAGCCAATAAACGTGATTGGGGGCATACCTGTGCATGGAAACCGGTGAGTGTGCAATCAATATCAATCAATATGTCATGCCCAGCCTGGAGGATGACTCAGAGGACTCAGAGGATGAGCCAGAGCCTCTGGGACCTGAGCCTGCAATTGGGGAGTTTGAGTCTGGCCCTAGCTTTGCTGTAGCCTCTCCAGAGGTTCAGCAGCCAAATTTCAAGTCTGTGAACACAGAGGAGGATCAGGGAAGTGTGCCTACCTTCAGAGAGCGTCGAGCCAAAAGAGAGGGCCGTCGAAGCTTCCAGAGGCTTTATCAGAAAGATGCTGGTAATCAGACACATTTGAATGTCTGCCATCTGCCTATTTAGGCAGCTGGAGAATATGTGTGTAGTTGCCAATGATTATCTGACCTTCTTGGGGAAAGTATTCTGTCTCTGGCTCCTGTTGCTCTTTGGATTGAAACCTTGCTTCTTGGACTGCTGACCCATCTTGACTCTCTGGAACCCTTGACTTTGGACTGCCTTATCTGCCTGCCTATCTGATACCCTGGACCTCAGATTTCTTGACAACTGTTTTGGTAATACCTCTTGTGATACTGCACTTAGACTCAAAGACTTTGTTACTTAACTCTGGCTCTGCCAGTCGGGGGATTGTTTGTTTGGGAACTGAGCTGGTCTTATCAGCCATTTGGCCATCTATGTTTTCTTACCAATTTAACAATAAATGGCAAAAACACTTTCAAAGTTATTACTAAATGTTATTAATTAAGTTTAACTTTTGAAATATGTTCTTTTCTGTAACAATCTCTAGTGCAGTTAAGTTGGAGCTATAGGTTATCGCTTACCCTCTGAAAAATGATCAGACATTTCATATCAATATTTACAAAGTGCACAGGTTTTGAAAAGCTTTTTTTTCACCAAGCTTTCCAATATACTGAAATCCAAGAAGAATGAACTTGACTTCATGCTTATTAGTTCTTTCTCCCATACCTCTCTTATTAATTATTAGCATCAGCATTTCCTCTTACCATTTGCATATGGTGTGACCATCTTCTTATTAGTCATCACTCGTGCAGTAGCATTATTAACCTAAAAGTAAAAAGGGGGAAAGGGAGAGGGACGGAAGCATAGGGCTTTAGCAAAAATGTTGGAAAGCTCTTTTGATTTTTTTTTCAAAAATAGAACATATTTACATTTATTTTTACAAACTGTCATTAAATTAGATATTAAAACAGTTTAAAAATTCTGATTCTGAAATTTTAATTATGCATTAAAGAAAAGGCCAAAAAGAGTAGATTTTCACAGGCATCCCTGAACTAGGATTTGATGCTCTTCTGATCTAATGGGAAGACACTTCTTCTTGGTATTTTCTTCAGCTTGCCGATATGAAGTTGTGAACAAATAACCCTTGTCTTATCTGTTAGTAGCTTTTCACTGAACTGCAGCAGCCTACTAATATTACAGCAAAGATTGCTATTCAGGCAGAAGGGCAGTTTAGATCCCTGGTGCCATGGACTATTTCCCTCTGCTCTGGATTTCTAAGCAAAATACCAGGAATGGTTAACAGATCCATCTCCAATTGCTAACTTTCAAGAAGGATAGAAATGCGCACCATTAAGAAATTTAGGTGTCTCCTGATTTCCTAGTGCCCTCCATCCTCATTACTGAGCTCTTTATAGCCTGAAGCATTCAATGCACTGCAGCAAGTGAGTGTGTATAGCAGAGATGGTGCTAGTAAAACATGGGAGGGGGTGGGCAAAGCCAAATTACTGCAGCCCTGTGTCAGGCACAGCCTCAGAGCTCTTGTGCAGAGGTTGAAGGCTGCGCTAGTATCAGTGACTTTTCAAAATCCCAGAGGACAATAGAACAAACTACTGCTGCACCAATTGCAAGACCTAGTAAACAAGGAGAAACGTTTAGATGACCTTTGCTGTTTAACTAAAAAAACAGAGCTTGAGCAGGGGAAAAGGGAGCCTGGAATCTCATTACTCTAATTTTGGCCCCAAACAATATAAACATTGCACATTTAAAAAATAAAGAATGGGAAACAACAACAAATGAGACTGAGAGCATGCTGTTAAAACACACATAAAAAAGAAAAACAACAACAACAGTTGATTAATAGGTGGGGGGGGAGGCGAGGTCTCACAGACAATCATTGAGATGGAGCGAGTGCCTGAAATCAGCTGCTACAGCAGAGTGCAACACAAGCACTTAAAGGAAAAATGGCCAAAACCAATCAGAAACCACCAGTCAGCAAAGAGAGACCAACAGCTGCATTTAACTGAGTGAAGAAAAAAATGGCAAGGGAGAAAGAAAGAACAATCACAGGTCTGAAGAGAGGGAGAGCAAGAGAGAAAGGAAGGAAGGAGGAGAAGAAGAGAAAGAGGAAAGGTATGGGTGCATTAATAAAACCAGCCAAACTGGAGTTCAGTAACTCTGAGTAAGATGTGCAAGGGAAATCACCAGGAAATCAGTAATCAAACAGCTCAGACTACACAAAATGGTGTGTACATCCAAAGTCCAGGCAGCATTACTCAACAGCATTGAAAATAAAAGTGGGGTGGGAAAGGAAAAAGGAAAGGGGGGGACAACAAGTCAAATCACATTTTGTAGTGTTAATGTGAAATGGCAGATGGATTTTTTTCTTTCTTAATTTTGTTTTGCATTTTAAAAAAAGAAAAGAAATAAGCTTCTCCTCTAGCACTTTTGGTTTCACTTACCGCCAACTCGTACCATCGCCAGCATTGTGTATAGTTACCATGGAAAGAGTGAGTCAAGTGAAGGGCCCTAAACACTAAACCATTGAAAAGGGAAATAAAACAACAAAAACAAAACAAAAAGAAAAGAAAACAAAAAAGCAAAATATGCAGACATCTTACTCAAAACGGCGGCTTTTAAGTTTTTTCCCCCTTATATTTAGTACTTTTTTAAAAAAGAAAGGATGGGAGCAGAAAAAGGGGCCAGTTAGCCTTCAATATGAGGGAGCAGAGAATAAATCCCAAAGCCCCATAGGTAACATGTCCCCATAGGTAACATCAGCAACACACCAGTATCAAACTTTATGTTCATCGTCAGAGCTAATTTTGACTGTACATTTTTATTGCAATTGTATCAAGAAACACATTCTAATAAATTTCTTCCTGGTCTGTCCATTCTTTCCCATTATTAATATAATTTCACACTCATATGGAGGAAAACTGGCCTCTAAGGAAAAGGCAGATACTGTCTGGCCCCCTTCTTTGTAGTTAGACAACAAGTTACCAGATGGACAGTGCTCTTTTAGTTAGTTTTGATCAGGCGTGGCAAGAGAAATTCGGAGCCTCATAAACTGAAGCAAAGGAAAATCAAGATAGCAGAAGGGCAAAAATTTGGAGTGGGTTGGAAACCAACTTAAAGAAAAAGGAAAAAAAGAAAAAGGAAAAATACCTAAAATAAAAAAAAAACAAGATATATATTTGGGTGGGGGGCACTATTTTTATACACTTCAGTGCAAAGGGTAGGGAGTGAAAAAACACAGAGATACAAACACACACATACACGCACACATACACACACAAGACAGGAATCCAAATGTGAAATAAGTGAGGCAAGACACAAAAAAAAAAGAAACAAAAGGAATAAATATAAAGAAGAAATTGAATTACTGAAGACATGCACCTCGATTTTACGGCCCTCTACCACGGTGCCGTGTAATTTCTCCCTGGCCCTGTCTGCATCAGCACTATTCTCGAAAGTTACGAACCCGAATCCCTGCATGCAGCGGGAGAAGGGGGGAAAACATGCACATCGTTATATATTGAAATACTGATATCTAGATAAATAGAGAAAAAAAATATCACAGTATGAAATTGACATCAGCACAACTTAGCAATACTCTTCATAGAGTCACATTTTTGGTTCATGCATGTTTCATGAAGAAAATTTATTTTTTTTAAAAAAAGGAAGAAGAAATAATCAGATTAAAATAATAATAAAACATAAAGCAACTGAGGCCAGACCAAAAACGAGTACAGTTACTCGAAACAAATTTTGAAAAGTTAGCTCCTAACCTGATGGAATACAATTTGTTAACACCTAGACAGCAAATCTTGCCATTCAGGAGTCCTAAAATGCATATTTTTATAACATTCTATAAACAGTTGTCTTTATGGCAAGGATACACATAGGCAGGTGTTTTGAACAAGCTACCATAAGAAAGAAGGTGTGGTATAAAAAGTCCCTACACTTCATCACTACAAGTCCTCTGTAGCAGCTCTGGGGAAATTATTTTGACTTCATCTTTCATTGGTTGCCATACACCTATGTAAGATTATCCACATTAAAAATAAATATTTTGTTGTATTATGTACAGGAGCCCCTGAATATTTCTACTGATATGAATTGAAACAATGCATTATACCATATACTGGGTTTGAACAATGCACTATGCCATTACAGTAGGCCTTTGGTATCAACTGGGGTTTGGTTCCAGAACCCCCTACAGACAGTCTCCTCCCCAGGTTTATTTAAGTCTCATTAAATACAATGGCATAGTAAAATGGTGTTCCTTATATAAAATGGTAAAATCAAGGTTTTGTTTTAGGAAATTATATATTTTTAAAGATATTTCAAGCCATGGATCTTGAGTCCACGGATAAAAAAATCCGTAAATATGGAAGGCTGACTGTGTGTTTCAGACTTAGGATCCAATTTTTATGCAACTTTGCACACAGGGCTCCAAGTTGTTTTGAATAGTATTTGCCCATCTTGCTCCATTTTTTTCCCTCTTTCTTCCTTCCACAACTTTTTTCAGTTTCAAAAAACCTTAAACAACAATAAAACGTGCTGGTGCTGAGCTTGGAAATGATACATTTTTGGACTTAATTACTGGAATACCACAGACACCATTACTTGCTGTAGTCTTAAAAAATGTACCTTTTCCAAGTTCCCTGCTGGTGTGACTCACCTCAGATTGGCTTGTATGACTCACCAATTCAATACTGATACAACTGGCCTCCTACCATACCATCAAGGCTTCTGGGTGTTACTAATACATATATATTTAAGCAATGGATAAGTATGTTGGGGGAATAGCACAAAAATTTTAAAAGTACACTTGCCCCTCCATTTTTGTGGGGGATCTGTTCTAGAACACTCACCCCATGAAAATGAAAACTGTCAATATTCAAGCCCCATTGGCTTGAATAACGAAATGCATTCAATTTTGTCCATCTCCATTTGCCGCTCGTGCATGAGCAAGGGATGCAGATCCCAAGCCCGCAAAAACGGAGGGGCGACTGTATTTGAAAGACAATGTTTATAACATTTTTACCGCAGAGAGCATTTTCTGCTGTGAGTACTGTATAGAAGATATGAAAGAACAGGATCTGCCACACATGAAAGCATTAATCAGATGTGTTCTTTTAGGGTTAAATCAACCACACAAAGTGAGGAACACATAGCCTTGGCCAAACTCCACTGTAGTTCTCCACAAGTACTGGATGGTCTACCCTTTAGATTCACTGCTCCGCAAGGGGGAGGGGGGCTGATGTGATCTGTCTCCTGTACTCATTTAATCTGGGGGGAAAGGGGGAGTGAAGGAAGAGCAAGGAAAGCAACATGCTTCTATTAAGGATCCAGTAAGAAGACAAGAGGCAAAGTCGAGAAACGCCTCTTGGTGTGAAAGCAGCTGTCCGACACCATTACCTTCCCCCCCTTGCCCAAACCCTAGAAAGAAAGACAGACCTCCATCCTTCCCCACTTTCTTTTTCAGCAGCAATGTGGGGGGACCCAAAGAATGTGGTGCATGCTTGAGCTGAGTGGAACAGCCATTTTTAACAGGGGCTTGCTGTATATACCTCTCTGCACAGAGAATGCTAAACCTCACAATAAAGTTTTCACAGTAAGCCCCTATTAAAAATGGCCACTGCAGTCTCTTTGCAAAGATGCTTATACAGTAAGTCCCTATAAAAAATCACCATCACCTCTGCTCTGCACCACATCAAGCCTCCCAAATGGTAGGGGCACCACATTCTTCAGTCTCCCCTGCCTTGATGCTGAATGCTGCTCATGCCTCAAAAGAGGAAAAGGAAGGAGGGAGGGCTCTGGTTTGGGAAGGGGGAAATAATGAATGGGGTGGGAGTGCTGCTTCCATGTCCCACCATGCCAAGAGGGGTGTCTGGCCTCTGCCTCCCGTCACTGACTTTGCACTGGGTCCCTACTGCAGCACTGACTCATTTCTACGTCAAACCCAGGGTTTGGGGGCTGTTTTTTAAAAAAACTTATATGCAAGCATATACAGTACCTGAACAGGTTATATTGCTGATGTTTCTTGACCCTGCACGTCTGCCTCACAGACATTACTTTGTTTAAGTGTAAAAGGAAAATTATCTGAAGAAATGCTACAGGCTATGTCTATCATTGTGAAGCAAGCAGTAGCTTATTTTGTAGAGAGAGAGAAAGAAACAGCTGTAAGGGAGCCATTAGCTGGGAACATTACAAAACAGGACCAGTTTAAGAAACTACAATAAACACAGGGCAGCCTAAATGTTTTGGGGTTTTGTTGCTGTTGTTGCCTGACAAGCTTGTTTTGATGTTTGATGCTCACAAAACAAGTGATGTGTTATAAAATTTTCCATTGCTTAAAAGAACTGAGGAACTTTTGCAGGGCCAAATGAAAATAGCTAAATTAATTAAACATGGAAACTATGTGAAAATGACAGACAGAACAAATGGGTGTTAAAGATATACAGTGGTCCCCCGGGTTACGAAGGTAATCCAGTCCGGATTACCTTTCGTAACCCGGAAATCTTCGTTTCCCGGGGGACTGCATTCTCTGACGGACCGCGCGGCCAATTTAAAGGGGCCGCGCGGTTTTTCTGATTCGTATCCCGGGGGTTTCTTCGCATCCCGGGGGCTTTTTTTCGCCCCCAGCAGTTTCGGCTCCCGGGGATTTCGTTCCCTGGGGGCTTTGTATCCCGGGGGACCACTGTATGTATGGATTTATTTGTAGCTTACACTTCCTTTAAAAAGATCATAATCTAGCTAAGTATCAGTAGTCTCCTATCCAGGCATTGATCAGATCTACTGCTATTTAGTTTCCAACAATGCTTGAGCATTAAATGCCCTAATCAAAAGAACAGATAAATGGCTAAATAAAATATCATATTGACATTTTACAGTTGTTTTAAATAAATTTGATCCTTTCTCCTTGCTAATACTATCACTACAGAATTGGGGAAAAAAGAAGTTGTAAAAATTATTGGCACTAAAACAAAAACCCAGGTAACTAAAAACTACAATCCTATACACAGTCAGCCAGATTAACATATGCGCAGACAAGCACAGGATTGTGTTGCTGAAGATATAAATTTGTATCCTTTTCAATGAATATCTTTCTGGTTATGTAGACACCCTCATAATACAAGAGAAGTAAGCAGCTAGAGAAACATCTTCATTTTTCAGCAAGGAAAAGTAATTTAAGTGGGTCATGATTTCAAAGTGCTCTTGAAGGTGCTATAATGAGAACCTGCTCAGGCTCAAGCCTTTCACCGTCCCAGCGGTGTTGTGTGTGCTGGATTTTCTGCTTCACAGCTGGGTTTCTATCATAAGCTGCCCTGTATTTGTAGAGTTCACTGGAAAGCATCTTCAAGTGACAGGATAAAGATTTCTTTTAAAATGTACTTGATAATTAATACTGGGTTGCTGGATTCTTCAGAAAAAATCCTCCGTACCAAAAGCTGAAGCAAATTCTTTGCAAAAGGGTTTATCCAAACAAGCAAGGCCAACAGCTCTCTGCTAGTGTTGGGAGGCTTCTAGGACTTGGTGTCCTGAGAGCAATTTCCCCAATCCTTCTTCCCTCTAGGAACTCTAAGTCCCTGACAGGTCTACAATCCTTTTTAAAAATGTGCAGCTGGTGGCAACTGCAGCCTTTTCTGGTGGCCCTTTCCCTGGGGATAGATCTCAGGGAAAAAGGAAAGCCACCTTCTGCTCCACTGCTTCCACAGCCAGCCTCTGTTCTAGTGGGATGAGCAGATGGAAGAGCTGGCTGCTGGGAGAATTGCTTTTGTTACTGCAGAAAAATAGCTTCTATCAGTGATGCAGTATTGGAAGGGAAGATATTTAACCTCCCTGTTTGTGTTGTGCTAATGGATGTATAGAAGCTGCCTTATGAGAATGCATTCCCTATGCTGGGAGGTAGGTAACATGGTTCTCATAGGCATTCCTGTACCTAAGAACAACTGAAGGGCCTTGTTGATAGCTATATGTATTTTTACTTGTATTCCCCAGCTTTTGGGGAAAAGAGGAGTATAAACAAAGTAATGGATGAATGGACAGATACCTGTGATATATTTCATTTTTAAAATTTAAACTTTTCTGGGTTGCTAGGGATGCTTCAAAGAAAAAAGCTTGCTTCTAATTGCTGTTATATACAATTTTAAGAAGTAAAAGGTCAGTGGCAGTTGGTAGTAGCAGGAAGTGGGAAGAAGTAAAGAAGTGATTGAGGGGCATCTAACATGGAAGTGAAGGAAGCAAGAAGAGTGAAGAGGCTGCAGAGGGTAATGTGAAGAGTCAGGAAGTCTATACAGTAACCTGATAGAATAACCACAGTCACTGCGGCAGTCAAAACAAAATGGGGGGGCGGGGGGGGGGGTTGAGAGCAGTGCAGTATAAATCTCTCTCTCTCTCTCTCTCTTTCTCTGACTAATGTATCTAACAGGGTTGTTGTGAAGATATAATAATACAGCCCTTTGTATCAAAGTTGAGGGCATTAACCAGTCCAAGTAACTGCTAACTGGATTATATGCTCATAAACATCTCTTGTAACCTGGAACCATCTGCAGCCCAGGGGCACCCCATTTTCTTTAAGGAGCTGTTCAAGGACCCTGAAGATACCGAGTAGCCATCACCCTTTTAGTCTGGCCTCAGATTCTGCAATAAATAACAAGCAACAGGATGAGCAGTGTAAAAATAATAATTGTACAGAGTTTTTAAAAATGTTTCCATCTCTGAAGAATGAGAAAGAAAATTTACCATGTAACCATAAAGGGAGAAATCAAAAGCTGAAGATTCTTCTGGGTGTGGCCAGAACACAGAAATTAAGGAAAAAATAATAAAAACAAAAAACATAAAAATAAAATCAAAAGGAAACTAAAAGGAGCCCCTTGAAATCCATGCATTGTTAACCCTTGTTTTTTCATTGTGTTTAGAATATTCACCTCAGAAGCAGAGTCTTTATCTTATCACACTGGAACAGATTTTCAATAATTTCAACATTTGATTTATTCATATACACATACATACATATACAGCAAGACTAATCCAATAGCCAGAAGTCTGGAGAAATGGTAATAATAATAATAATAATAATAGTAGTAGTAGTCATTGTTATTTCCAGGCATCTGAGCTACTTGTGTTCAAATTTTAAAAATTTATATATTTTCCATCCTTGATAATCCATCTGAGATGAGTGACTGGAATCAGGAAAAACACCCTGCTATGTTTAGAGTAAGGCTCCTGTTTTCTAAACCTTGCAGGGAAAAAGTTGTGGAATTTCCATCTCACACTATATTCCACTCATTGAACATAAATGTAGTATGTTAAAGCTATTTAATTAGAATGGCAGAAATCAATGGAATAGTTAAGTATGCACAGTAGAGTTTAAGGCTCAAAACACAGGCCCCTCAAAAAGCAGCTTCTGGCTGCTTGGGGGGGGGGCAGCACATGCAGACAACATATGTCCCTGGATCAGCTGGAAGCTGTCCTGGGGACACCTAAAGCAGCCCAAAGCCACCAGAAATAGAAGGGCTGAAAAAGTGCTCCTTACCGTTGGCCCATTTGGAACAGCAATGGTGGCCTGCTTTCAGAGTGGGCCATGCAGTCGCTGCAGTCCCCGGCCAATCAGGGCTGGAGCAGCCAGAGGCCACTTCAAGCAGTTGGTCTGCTTCAGCCCTTAGATCTAGGCAATCTAGGAATGGCATGTACAGTTGGCCCTTGGTATCTGAAGTCTTGCCATTTGTGGATTCAAGCATCTGCAGACGGCAAGCCTGCACTGTTCCTAATGGCAATGTGTGCATGTGACTGTGCCGCTATTAAGTTCTGTTGTTTCCAATGGTGATGTGACTGCGTGCATGCATCACCACAGGTCAATGGAGGCTGCCCCTAATGGCCTAGCTGCGTGCACATGCTGCCATTGGGGACAACATGGGTTTGAATATCAGTAGATTTTGGTTTCCACGGGGGACAGACGGACGAACGGACCTCCTATGGATAATGAGGGACGACTGTAGTTAAATAAAAGTACTTCTGGTGTTTGAACTAAGCTTAGAACAATTTTGTGAACATTAGCAATTCACACATGGCTAGAATATGCAAAGAGGAAGTAAGCATCAGAACTTAGCTGCACCTATTTTAGCAGTTTTAGTGATCAAGAGGTAAATGATATTTAAGAGTTGTAAACAGGGAAGATTCACTATCCTAAGTAAAAGGAAAGGACATATTTGTTGCATTTTAATTTTTTTTAATTTACTATTTTGTGAAAGCATGCCTATTGCCTAAGTTAAACTTGAGTTATGGACATAGAAGCTTTTTTCAGTACAAGAGCTTCATTCCTCCATGCTGTACCTTGCAGAACCCCCACACTACCAATTGGCAGGGTCAATAACATGCATGTACCCAGACAGATTCACACAAACACACACACACACACCATCATACCCATTCAAACATTTACAGACATACTGCTAATTCTATAATTCCTGCCTGCACCATATGGGTTGCTCATGAAGGAAGAAATCAGTTAGCTTCTGTACTGAGTGCAGAGAAACACAATACACTGGATATAAAAACAGGAGAATCTCTCCCCTCATGGACAGCTATGTGGTGAAAATTTGCAGCCAAAGTAATCTTCCTAAATCTCAGCTTTGACCTACCCTTGCTAGCCCAATTAGGAACAACCTGGGGAGGGGGCCTGTGGAACTAGTGAAGAAAGAAGAATGCTAGGGCTTCAGAGGAGAGGCTTGGCATCAGATATGGGAGCTCAGAGGGTCACTTCTGGTTTGCAGGATCTGCCATGCTGATACACTAAATTAGCAAAAATTAAGGCAAAGTAATTTGATGAAGTTTCATTTTATATATACAACTAACTTACCAAAATTACATAGAAACAATCAATATTGGCACAACTACGGACAATGACTGGATAATCCATAAGCATACATTGCACTCCTACTAGTTATCCACCTATGGCCTTTTAATAGACACTAAATAATCAGAATGTTTAAAAGAGTTGGGCTACTAAAATTGCAATTAGATTTCACATCTCTTTGGTCAAAGACACGCTCAGAAGAGCTCTGTTACAACTCATGTGTACATATCCTCACACAGATTAGAAAAGAAGAATAAAAAATTATCAGATTACTCTTTGATGTAAAGTACATAGTTGAAATGATTGTACGTATTATCCAATAATCCAATACCTTTTGCTAGTCTTGCATGTGCTCAGCCATGTAACATAAGGAATGCTTTCCTAAAGTAAGATAGAATGGAGGAGAGCTGCAGGTCTTTCTTGTCGCCTACCTACCCAATTCTTGGCTATGTCAGGGAGCAGAATAACAATGTAACCTCTTCCATTTAAATACAGAGGGGCATATAGTAATAGCTTAGCTCAATTACTGCCTTTTTACTTATGCTCATTTTGACAAAGTTTGTGTATATTAATCTAAAGCAATCGGGGTATCAAAGGTATCAAACTAGCTCCCATGGAAAGTAAAATACTCAATTTCTGGGAGACATTAAGTATTTCACAAGCAAACTAGAAGAAAACAACATTAAAGCCCCTTTAGCTAAGCTTTCCAGTAGGTATATCACCAATGAATGACTAACAAGTCCAATGAAAATTACTTGAAAACTAAGAAGCATATTTGGCTGGACAGAAATGAGACTCATTATCTCAGTGTTTAAAAACTGTTTTTTTTCCCAACATTCTTTCAATATTCTACAAATCCTCTCTCTTGATTGTGCATATTATCCAATTCAGAGGTGCTGTGCTCTTTGAAGCATCAGTATTAAGATCCTACAAGTGAGCCATCTCTTAGACAACAAATCCCAACAAGAAACAGATTTTCACAAAATCCAAGGGTATGCGCTTGTGCTCTCTCTCTCTCTCTCTCTCTCTCACACACACACACACACACCATTCTAACTGAGTTAACTTAACTCAGGAAAGGAATTCTATCATCTCATCTCAGATGGACAAAATGGTAAAATGCATGATTTTTTGAAACTTCCAAAATTTAGAACATTGTTAGCAAATCTGGCAGAGGATCTTTGCCACAGTTATGAAGGGATAAAGAGCTGCTGACCATGGAGGAGACTTCCAAATACTGGGTGGGGGCACACCCAACACAGTTTGCATTTGAATATTTTAATTATTTTAACATTCATTTATCAAACACATATTCAAGAATATACCCTTTAAAAACCCAGGGAGGGAAGGGATAATATTGAGAACACAGCACAAGGCAGGCAGCAGGAGCATCTGCTTTCCAATTCCCAAGAGAGAGGAGAATAGAGGTTCCATATCATTAGGTTAGAAGAGAAACCAAAGGGTAAGAGAAAGGCATTCAAGTTGTGGCATACTTTTTTGCAGAAAAAGGGGGAGTGACAAATGAGACATCCCTAGAAAGACTTGGTTGTTTCACCACTGGGATTCTACACTACACTGTTTTTAAAATGTGGATATACTCCAGATGTCCCAACTCAATACAGTATTTAGTTATCTAATAACCAAATGTTCTTCAGCTATATTTTTGAGTATCAATTATACTATTAACCATATTTAAAATAGCAGGCCTTAGTTCCAAAGTTATTCAGACTGCTGAAAATCTGGCAGGACAGTGATAGAAATTCTACCACCAAATTCAGAAGAACCTGATCAATGTCTTTCTGGGCTAAATACTGAATGAAAAAAGTGGGGAAAATATTTGTAAGGTAATTAATAGTTAACTTGTTTTAACTGAAAACCAGAAGAATTGGATTTACTAAGTCACACAGTTATAATCCATCAAATTTCTGTGATTTGTGGAAGATTTTATAAATAAGGACAGAGAACATATCTGAGTGTCCACTAAAATGAGAAAAAACACATGTGAAGGCACCAATGCACATAACATGGATTCATGTGAAGAAAGGTGTAATTCCATTATTGTTACTGACAGATCTGTTATTTTTGCATGCTTTTCACAAAATTATGTACAATACTATGTTTCCCTTAGGATGACAATAAGTAAAGCACAGGCAGTTTAGGTGTATGAATATCTAAGCTGTGCAAAAGAAAAAAAATATTTCAAGATTCATCCATAGCTTGCATTCTGTAAAAGGTTGTAAATTAAGGTTGTTTAATTTGTGGATGGTTGCATAACTGAAATGGCAAGTCTGTACATCTCTATCCAGTCTGCTGCTCTTCCAAAAAAAAAAAAAAATCCCCAACCTTCACATGCCCTGCTGACTGCCTTCCATTGGCTATTTTCACTAGCCTCTGGCTATGGAAGAGGAGTAGTCAAGCACATTTTTTCCTTCGTCATAAAAACATGTGCAAGAGCTATAGGCTTGCATGCAGTCCACTGAGGTTCGCAACTCTCCACAAGTTCAACACATGCTGTGTTGCCAAAAAAAAAAAAAAAAAAAAAAAACCACCAACAGCAGCAGCAACAACAAAAACCTTCTTAAAACCTTATTAAGCTAAGAGACCCATTTGCCTGTCAAACATAAAGAAAAAAGAGCCTCATAATTTATTGAAGGAATGAAGTGGGGGGAATACTGTAGTTATTCTATCAAAGATTCTCCCTTTTCTGGTTTTCAGATAACACATGGAAAGAAATTTCAACATGCTAATTAATAAATTCATGGGTGAACTTAAAATCCAAACATAAAAATCCAAGTCGGACTACACTATACTGGTTCATGAACTTCACCATCACAAAAACTGAATTAATGTAATAGCATTTACATCATGGAACAGTTGTGTGTGACTAAGTGGGGGATGGGACAGATGTTCATTTTTAATTAAAGGTGGAAAACTTAGCATTGATTAAGTCAAGCATAGTATAGACATGCACTGTGCAAGCTTCCCCCACAGAGCTCTGCCAATGCACCTTGCTCCTGACCTGCAACACTCCCTGCTATTCCAGTGCTGGACCTACTGGGCAGAGAGAGAATCACATCAATTCTTCAGTGAGGGGACATTGGTTTCATGACGAGAACCAGTTAGGACAAACATCACTTAAAATTGCTGCACCTGCCACTAGAACATTTGCAATCTGTCTCTAGGCTGACTAATTAGAATTAACCCTCAAAATTGCTAATTCTAATGCATCTTGAATAGCTACACCATAGCCATTCCAGAAAATTAGAATTTTTAAATATACATTGTAAGTTACAAAAGGCCATGCTTTTAGCAATATGGCCTTACACTGAACTGTGAGAGCCTGTGAAAGGTCTTACCCCATATAAGCATAATTTTATTTTAAGGGACAGAAGCCACCTTTCCCAAACATCATTCACTTGAGAAACATCAGAAGAAGATCTCTCTCTGATAGCTTCAGTAGCTCTCTTTATTCTTGGAAGTTCTGACAACTTGATCTTTCAAAGGGAAAATAATGAAAGTATTAGGGCAGACAGATACTGGTTAGACTCAAAACCTGCAATTATACAGAACAGGAGTTGGAGGACCCATAATGTCTGCTTCTTATTCTGTCTGCAGAGTGTATTCTCTAGGCAGGAAGCTGTCTTATCTTGTCAACTGATGGGGTAGTGTGTTTCAGGAATGGGGAGAGAAAAAGAAAGAAGCTGGGTATAAAAACAAAACTTACCTTGGAGCCACGTTCATTGAAGATTATCTCTACATCAAGGATTTTGCCAAATTGCTACGAAGAAAGAATAGAAAATTTACCCATGGTTAATTAATTCATTTAACTTCCCTCATTTTCACAAGGAAGCTGAATAAGAACCACCCCTTACTTTCTAATGCATAGCTGAAAATATTCTATAATAAACTATAAAGTATAGACTTAATTTCTGTTTGTCTATTTTTATGTACTTGAAGAATGTTAACTATGTCACACACCCTGAGCTAACTGAAGAAGCATAGCCTGTAAAGCTACCTTGGACAAAAATTAGAGGTAAAATACAAAGCTTGAAATTAATTACAAATAATTAATTGTTTTAATTAATTACTTTCCAGTAATGAAGGCACAGTATTATCGTAATTTAACAAAATAATTTAACTCCTCTTGTGGTGCTGAAGTTACTTTTATCATTTTAGTGGTTTGACCATACTTACCAGTGGAGGAGTAATATTATGCTTTATATCTTGTTCTACTCTGTGTGTTGGGCAGTAATAAGGCTATGAGAGAAGTGTGTATTTTGTACCACAGATCAGTGATCTGTGACATCTAGATTTTAAAATGGTGAAAAGTAATTCAGCTACTTTTCAAGAATGAGTGTTAGTCATTTATAATTTTACATTATATTATAATTTAAAATTATTTGGAGGGCACTGGCATTACACTGTAATCAGTTAGTACTTATATCTTTCCAAGCTCTGGATCCCAGAGGAATAAATGTGTTACACTGTCACAAGAAAAATTACAAAGACTCTTGTGGTGTCTTACCGACTAAGAGATATATTGTGGCACATCTTATAATATATTAAGACAATCTCATTGGATGCATCAAGTGTTACCCTCAATTGGTTACATATTACATATGGGTATATAAATGGAGGAGGGGAGGAGCTGCATAGTGTAGTCTGGAACAATGATGAGTAAAGCTTACACAACTGCAGTAAGGTGTGAGACAGTGGTTTCAATAAATCTCTATGCAGAGTTCCTCCATTGTTAAAACAATTAACAAAAGCAAGACTGAAACAAGTATGTGCCTTCAGGTTGTTTCTAACTTATGGTGACTCCAAGGTGAACCTGAGAGCCAGTGTGACATAGTGGTTTGAGTGATGGACTATGAGTCTGGAGATCAGGGTTCAAATCCCCAGTCAGCCATGAAATCCACTGGGTGACCTTGAGCATGTCACATGATCTCAGCCTCAGGGGAAGGCAATGGCAAACCTCCTCTGAACAAATCTTGCCAAGAAAACCCTGTGATAGGATCCCTATAAGTTGGAAATGACTTGAAGGCACACAGTAACAAAAACAACAAAGGTGACCCTATCACAGGGTTTCCTTGGTAAGATTTGTTCAGAAGAGGTTTGCCTTTGCCTTCCTCTGAAACGTGAGACTATGTCTTGCCCAAGATCACCCAGTGGGTTTCCATGGCCAAGAAGGGATTCAAACCCTGGTCTCCAGAGTCATAGTCCAACACCTCTATACTACACTGGCTCTCTAATTGAGGGTTTAGGTTCCTCTTCATCTGTGGTTGTCTCCCTTTTGTGCACGGATGATGGCTACATTAGCAACAGTGTAGCTCCAATATCAGAGAGAACAAGAGGGGTGTAGCAATAATATGTTTCAAAGCTCTCCCTTTTTAGACAACAGGCTGCCCACAGCAAGTGGAAGCAAGAATGAATTGATGAAGACCTTTGTATTTCTGTTCTCTTCTTCCAAACAAGCTACTGTATTCCCTTCATTACCTGGCTTTGATTTCCCCCCCCCTCCCCTGTCCTCATTTCGTGGTGACTGAGCAAATCACAACTTTACTGGACTGTTCTGGGATTCTCCTTAGGCTTTTTCTTTTCTAAAGATATTTTCTGTACTTCTTCAAGTCTCAAGCCTCTCTTGTGCTTGGCTATTGTCATTTGGATACTTAAGAAACAGCACTCTGAAAAGGAAATTAAATTGCTTTGAACACTGCAGGATTAACAAACTTCCCTGAGCAGGATTGCTTATAAGAACTGCAATCAATTCACCCAACAAAAGGCCAAATCAAGGTGGGTGGCATGAATCCCTAAAAACTCCTAACAGCCTGGACCAGGTTACCTGAAGGATTGCCTCCTCCCACATACAGACCCTAATATCATTTCTTTCTGTCTGTCTTTCTGTCTTTCTTTCTTTCTTTCTTTCACCTTCTTCTTCTTCTTTGGCTTTATTTATATACTGTAGTGCTGTAAATTTACACAGCACTGTACATAAGTCAATTGAAACAGAAGGTTCCCTGCCCTCAGGCTTACAATCTAAAAAGACAAGAAACAGAAGGAGAAGGGAAAGGTGGTGGAGAAAGGGACCAAGTCCAGTGGATCTTCTCTCCCTCTGAGGCCTGGACCATGGCAGATGGACTGGAGGGAGGACCCTGCTGCTTGCACTGCCTAGGCCTGATGGCGTTGGGCCTGCCTTTACACTCCCTCCAAGGCCAGACAATGGCAGATGGCATGGAGGGAGTGCCTTCTTCTTTAGGCTAGGTATTTTTAATGTTGTGAAGGCACTCTGTGTCTCAGTTCTGGGAATGCTTCCCTGAACAAAGTGGTCTTTAACTAAGTTTGAAAACTGGCTAGAGAAGTAATGAACCATGCTCGTAGGGGAAGAAGGTTCCAGGAGTCAGGGGCAGCAAGTGAGAAGGGATGAATCTGGGATGGAGCAGTGAATAACCTAGGCTGGGACAGGAGACCTTGACTACCAGAGAGGAGGGCACAAGAAGGAGTGAGGGGAGAAAGAAGTTCAGATGAATAAGGAGGGGCCAGTCCATGGAGGGCTTTGAAAGTCAACAACAAAAGCTTGTACAGGATGCAAAAGGGGAAGGGAAGCGTCTTCTTTTTCTCCACATTCTTTGGTTAGTACTTGGATTGGAGACTTCCAAGCGATAACAATTTTAATTTCATTTTCCAAAAAAAAAAAAAAAAAAAAAAGAAAGAAAGAAAGAAAAAGAAAAAAAAGAAAAGAAAAGAAAAGAAAAAGAAAAGAAAAAGAAAAATGTAGCTTGAGTTGAACGTCCTCTTATTTTTCTAGACCTTATTCCTTTCTTTTTCTTATATATAACATTTTATTGTCATAAAACATTTATGCATATCACTACACAATATACAGTCGTATGCTTATATCTTACAGAACAGCCTACATATCATACCTCTATTTCACCAAAGTTCATAAACATTTATTAAGCTCACTCTTCTCATCTTCTGATTCTTCTTGTTGTTCTCCACCAGAATTGTAACTATGAAGCACAGTATTTGAAAATTTATGCTTTATCTTCCCATCTCTTTTTACAAAGGTCTATGATAGGGAACCAGTCTTTTTCAGTCTTGCTCAAATTATTATATTATAAATCTTTGTTGTTTATTCGCACTGGCAATTTGTCGAACTCACATGTTGTCTATCAATGGTATCTTTTTTTCCCCAGTATCTCGCTAACACATTCCTAGCTGAGTTTACCTGATATACCCTTATTCTCCAGTTCTCTTCCGTCAATTTCATTTTAATGGTCATATTCAGTAGATAAAGCTCTGGCTTCATTTGGAAATTTGTAATACAGTATTTTAGTTATTATTGTATGTACTTTTCCCCAATATTTCTTTATCTTAGTATACTTCCACCATACATGGATCCATATATCTATCTCATTTTGGCATTTTGCTTTTTGTTTTATAAATTTTTAATAATTTTGGTGGGTTGTGCCATTTTAAAAAGGTTTTCTTTTAAATCTTGTGAACACGTGAATTTCTGGGGGAGGGGGGTTCTCTAGCTTTTTTCCAGTAGGCAAAAGATGTTGGCAATGAGATAAAACTGGAAGAATTGGGGGCGGGGGGGGGGGGGGGGACAAAAACCCAAGAACATTTCTGAGGCCTTTCTCTGGGTACCTTTGAGGTCAGGCAAAGGCTACTAAAAAAATATGAGGCTTTCTCAGCGGGAGATCCTTGATTGTGGAGTGCCCTTCCGAGAAAGGCAAAGTTGGCCCTTACATCGTAGCCATTTGTGTACCTGGTGATGGTTTTGTCCAGTCTTGTCCTCCTTAAAAAATTTTGATACTTTAAATTTTTATTTTCATTTTTATAAATGCCTACTATTCTGTTTATATTCAGTCACTAGTTTTCATTTTTTTTAATGACATTTTTACTTCTAACTTTTGCTGTAGGATAAGAGAATCTTGATTATTTGGCAATAATAATAATAAAAAGAAACCACATCTTACCCCCAAATCTCTTAATGTATTACGATATAGACTGAACAAATTATGCAGTGGTAGCCTTCCCTGTAATTGGAAGCCTTCACACGACTTCCAACAGAATTTTTGCTTTGCTGTGCCATTTTTAGACTTTGTTCTCATTAAAAACACACTGGTCTTTTCATCAAGTCAACCACACCTCCTACATCCAGTTTCAAACCACTACCATGCATTTAAAAAGGGCTCTTGCTACAATAAAAACACTCCTTAAGCTGTTTTTCTCTGGCAATAGTGGCTCAAATATCATTTCATTCTACAGTGCAGTCCTATAACTGCCTATTCACAGCAAGAAGTAACTTCTCCCAACGGTACATTCAATAGGTAAATGTGTGCAGAAATGCAGCCTAAATTTCATCTTCTTTCCAGAGGGAAATATGATGCTTCATGAAGCATACAAATTTCAAAACTGACTCCATCGAAAAGTATGAGTCACATCCATGAAAAAAATAAAAATAAAAAGAGGTCACAGTTGTCTGCTTTTGTGGCTATGTAACCTCCATCTTTGCACCTCCATCTTAATATATCTATTTATTGTCAACTCTTAGATTTTACTATAAACAACACGGTTTTCCCCAAAGCCACTGATCTAACTAGGCCAGCAGTATTTTCTATGAGAACAAAGCTGAATTAGATACTGTGGACATATGCTAAGAAATCAGTAGTTAAGAGATTTTAGTCCTCGACACAAAGGGAATCCCTGGAACTTAGTACCTTCACTGCAAGATTTCTAGATTGTAAGCCTGAGGGCAGGGAACCGTCTATTTCAATTGACTGTATGTACAGTGCTGTGTAAATTTACAGCGCTAAATAAATAAAGCCTAATAATAATAATAATAATAATAGCAGGTGCTGGTTCTTTTGCTTGCTTAAAACAAGAGTTCAATATCTCTCTCTTGGCAGCTGTTAAACCCAGCCAGAGGAAGGGAAAGCTACCTTTTTGGAGTGGCTATCCTGTCTGGAGAATCATGGGATTTGTAGTATATGAAATTTACTTTCCCAGACTCTAATGAAGCTAGATAAAAAAAAGTTTCCTGCTGCATTGGGAGCTGGGACCCAAATTCAAGAAGAGGCTATTCTGCTGATACTGTATTTGAAAGCAGCAAAATCAGAACCCTGTTTCTCACTATAGTTAATCTATAGAATTCATACAAAAATATTTTGAATTACTCTTCTTTTCAGCTCAAATTTAAACCAGAACAATTTTTTGGTTTTAAAAAGTGCACTTCATTCAAGATAGGGACTTCTGTTCTGCACACCAGATGTTCCCTTTTCCCAGACATGTCCTACATTTCAACTTTCTGTCCAGGAGGAATTCCAAAATGTCCTCCATTTTGAGTATGACTAAGAAGTATAAACATGTTTTAGCTTTGATTTAGTCATGTCCTCCTTTTTCTTGAATGTTTTTCAGTTTGCCTTCTCCTCCTCTGCAGTGAGAACATCTGGCCACCTTAATTTTGCATGGACCAGTCCATGCCAGAAGACAAGGCATGACTGGATAGTATTGGGTTCAATTATAGAAATAAATGAGACAATCCAGCCTGCATATACCAAAAGAAAATGTCACGTGTGTTAGCTCTTTAAAAGCACTGTTATCTTAGCCAAATAACTCAACATCCACCAGGGTAAAAATATCTAATAGATGGGATGCCAACTTGTTTCATTAGATACTGGGTCGTATTTCCATAGAGCCTTTCACCAAAGCACATTTGATACACTATCTTGTATCAAGCATCTGAGATCAGATTTTTTTATATCTTTGAATAATGACATCTAATCATATCTCATAGCGACATGAATTAGGTTAGGACAATTTAAACTGACAAAAATGTCAGTTTTATACAATTTAAATAATAATCTAATTGCTAGGCATTTTTTAAAAAAATTCTTACATTGCTTAAACAAAAGTATTTCAAAGAATAAATCTCTGAAATAAATAAGAGTACATATCAATAAATTTATATAATGATTACATTATATCAGTTTCTATTTATAGACTTTGTACTACCTAGCATAGTGGCTCTCATTCTCTGGTCCTCCAGATGTTTTTGATTTCATCTCCCAGCTTCCCTCATCATTGGCCATGCTGGCAAAGGCTTCTGGGTGCTGAAGTCCAGAACCTCTGACCTAGCAGCATAATTCCAAATCTGTGCATCAAGCAACCCATGTATCTTTGGTGCTATAGACTCTGTATCTGCCTCAAGACAGGAGGTCACTGGTGAAACTAAGTTACCAGCTTAGCTCTGCATATTTGACAGGAATCAAATAATTGTTAATATTGTAACACAAATTTATTCTTAAAAATATATCATTCTCCTCCATCACCATTGCCTCTCTAATTCCCTCTCTCTTCAGTTCTTTGACTTTGGCACTAACTTGCACTCAACAGTTTGATGGTACACTATTCTCCACTGATCCGCACACTCCTCTTCTCAGCCAGCTCCCCTTTCAAATGCAAACCCACACCCTTTGCCAGTTGCTCCACACTATCCTGCAATCCCTGGAATATACCTGCTTAATACATTAACATACAATACTGTTTCTTAAAACTTACAGTATATCACATTTCTCTATGCACATCACAAGCATGCTTTTCTAGAAAGCTTGCGCAGACATTTTCTAGCTATTGGTTTCACTTCCTAGAAAAGAAATATCAAGATGGTTTCTACTTAAAATACAGATAATCAAGGTATTTTACCTGTAACCATTTATAACAGAAGACAGCCTATGCCACATGAGCCACAATGTCCCAGATTTTGACTGGGCCATCTATATTAGAGATCTCAGAACGCTGCCTCATTTATCAAGTGATGTTAAAATTTCAATGCTTGAGGATCTTAGGGGGCATCAGGGACAGTAGTGTAACTTATCTGAAAACTGGGAGGCTGGATAACTTCTCAACCTATGCTGCCTACCCATCCTTTACATTAACTTTCAATATATTATGACATTCTCTCACATCTACTGAAAACACAAATAACAACTAATCACACTATTAAATCAGCACTGTCTGTTCTCTTTTGCATGGTCTGTTCTCTCTTGGATAATAAAATTAAGTAGTCACTTTTTGCTCAAGGCCAGAGCTGCCCTCCAGGTTGGTGCTCTATCCTTCAGGGCTTTCTTCACTCCTCCCAGTTCTCTCCTGGGCAATTTTCATGCTATCTACACAGTTTCTCTGCAATCATGTTATTTTTGGAAATCCACTCTAGGCAAAGCCCTTAAGTCTTTCAAAGATGACACTGAAACAATGGAGCGTGCATTGGAAAAGGTGGGGGTGCATTAAGCTACACACAGCAAACAACCATGGGTTCCCTACCGAAGAAAATACTGGTTTCAGTAATGATTCACCCAAGGGCAAAGTATTTGTACTGCAAAATAATAGTAATAAGGAAGAAGGAGAATAATGTGGTAAATATTTCTGTCCTATTTTATAGTTTCAGGCTGTGTTTATGCTGTACAGAAATGCTGTGCAGGAAATAAGGATGGAATTATTGATTATTTCTCTGCTCCAACTGTAGAACTACCCCAAGCTTCAAAATGACACATGTTCTTGCATGTGTGCCCAAAAAGTAAAAGCAGTTCTGGCAGGCTCTAGCATTGGGACTGCTGTCAGAGTCAGGAAAGCCAAAGCTTCTCATTAAGTCAAAGGAAAGACGAAACCCACAGGCACCATAGTTCCCATGCACTCCCCAGTTTACATACAGCCACTGGAAGAACCTTCCAGACACAACATTTATGCAAAGTATAATGATTGTAAAGTAACCAGTAATTTGGTGGAGCCTGGAAATTACAAAACATTTTTATGTCCTAATGTAATCTGGCATGTCTTGACCAATGGTGTACGACTGATTTCTCCCACACAACTCCTCCCGAAGTGTTGAACAGGTAAAACATGACTGACTTGAATATGCAAGGCACATTTATGTATATGTAAATTTCAATATTCTACATAGATATGCAGAAAATGCTAGCTCATTTTCCCCAAAAAAGCATGTCATGGCAAGCACTGCTGTATGGAAATGTCCATAATTATATGTCCACTGGAGCCTCATACAGAATACAATTGCCCATATTTCAGTATTCTGCCTCCATTATTAGCTAAAGGAGAAGGGAAGATATACTTCGGTTCCCAGTTGATGAACTTAGAGCAACCCCAGAAGCATCATGCAGATCTGGCAGGAAGCATGGCCCCATCTCTATTCAATGAGATTAACATAAAAGCAAGATGCCAAAAGAGAATATTAATATACTCGTGGTGTCAGTTAAGTGGGTCTTTTAAAGTCAGTGCACCCCCAAAAATTCACCCTAGAATTTGTCCCATATATTTTAAAAGTTTGAAAAACTTGGTATTAGGTATTTTTAATTGTAAGAGGAAAATGCTAAAAGCAATACTTGATCCCTAGATTCTGGGGACTTCATAAAACAAAAGAAATGTGTATTCTTGCTTTTGGCATTTTTTTTCAGTTCATAGGAATATACATCTTATTAAGCCACAACTGGTAATTTTCAACAGGAACCTTGGGTGAAGACCTTTCTCAGAAGTAGCTTGGCAATCTGAATGTGTAGTGTACCAAAGAGTTCTCCCTCCACCCTTCAAACCACCCTGAACACCCTCAAAGAATTCTTCACCAACACAAGTTCCCCAACATACTGGAAAGCCCTGTTCTTAACAATATTTTCTACTTATTTTCTTTGGGCAATAATCACCTGTTTTGGATGGCAGATTAAAACAGACATGTCTGAAAGGTACTATAGTCCAAACCCCACACAAGATGGATGGCAGGGAAAGGGCAAGATACTTTTAGAAAATCTAACTAAATTTTAAAAATGCTGTGTCATTCAGAATGAAACATTAAATAACATTACTGTATATACTTGACTATAAGTCAACCTCATGTGTAAGTTGAGGGCAGGTTTTGCGGCCAAAATTATGAATTTTGATATAACCCATGGATAAGTTGAGGGTAAAAGTCAGAGCAGGGATTCACAAGCAGGATGCAGATGGAATTTCAGGAGGTGCAACATAAAGTAGATTGTGTCCTTGAGAAACAATTCACAAGACATTACCCGTTTTTCCTGAATAAATTGGAATCTAAATGATAGCTGTGTGATGTGTGGAGGTCAAAAAAGGATGAAAAGTCAAAGTAAATGAAATGGCAACTATGTTAGTAGTGATTAGGGCCTTTACCTTTAATGTGATAATGTTACCTTATTTTCACCCAGAAAAGCTGACAAACATACATGAATATCTTATACAAAGCCCAATTTCTCCTGGTGCTACTTTGAGGAGAAGCACCAAAGATCTGCCTCTACTGCCATAATCCCTCTGAGACATTCAAAAAGGTCAGGAACAGCGCTATGGTGGAAAGAGCAGCTGGTTGGTGCTTCTTTTAGGTGCTCCCCAGATGGACTAAGCTCTTGCCTTTTGCCACTCTACTCAGAGATGGGGATGGTTCTTTTTGTAAAATATGAGTTAAGGTACAGTACTTACATTGACCCATGAAGTTAACACAGGTTTTTAGAGTCAATATTTAATTATAATGTTTAGACTTATACCATAGGACTAAAGTGACTGTGAGCATCTACAGTCATGTTTAAACACAGGAAAAATAATCCACAACTCTGCAGGGAAGGGAATAAAGTGTGCACCCAGGCAAATGCTACTTGCCAAATGAATGGATCTGGAGAACATACATATTGTTTTATGCTCCATTTGACTGCAGAGATTGAAAAAGGTCTGTGGCCCCAAGAAGGGCTACCCTCAGGCACAAGCCACAGGGTGGTGTCTTAAGGCACTATTTGTCTGTGTCCGTTCAGAGCATATAATGCTTTGTGTGTTTCCACATGAAGTAAACTATAAAAATAAATACATGAAAAAACATGAAACAGCCCTGTTGTTCCTCAAAAAATATTATTACCATACCCCAAACATCTGTCGGAGGTCAGGATCCCGAAAGCGGAAGGGGATGTTGGAAACATGCAGCCGCTTTGGAGTTGACTTGCTCTCAGTATTCTCACTGCTTTGTGTCTGTGACTGCTGGCCATCTGTCTGTGCCCCTCCTTCTGTCTGCTGCAATTAGAGAAAAAAAGCAATCACAAAAAAATCCAGCCAAGATTCATCTGTTTATCAGCCTGTGTCTCAGGTATTTGTACCACCTTTACTGGCTTGGCATTTAACCATCTTAGTATGGATAAAAAATAGCAAAGTAAAATAATAAGGAATCCTTTGTTTCTGGAAAGAGGAAAAGGTTCTTGATAGAACTGAGAAATCAATTGCACCAATGCAATTTGGGTGTGGATTCAAATGGATACAAATAAAGCAATGCAAAGGACTGTAACACATTTACTGCAGAAGAAGTTATGCTTTTACTTTTAAAATGAAATTTTCTAGAGGCACCACATTTCACTTGTAATATACCATGTTAAACATGTTCTGATTTCAAAGCCTACTGATAGGTTTCTGTTGTCTTTTAAAATTAAATGTGCCATCATTAAACATTAAGAATGATAAAAGCAGCAACCAACTACAATCCAGCATTTTATAGAATTTGTACCGTATAGTTGCTTTGGTGACAATATATGGGAACTGTAGTAAGCCTCTGGTTCCATTATCCTTTATATCTCAAAAAGCATCATCATCTGGCTTTTCGGCATCTGTTTGCTGCCCTCTCTTCCTGAGATCGTGTGTAATTACTATTTATATTTATCTAATTATCAGTTAGCATTGAACTATAACTCTGGAGAACAGGGTTCAAGTCCCTGCTCATCCATGAAATTCACTGGATGACCCTGGGCAAGTCACGCTCTCTCAGCCTCAGGGGATGGCAATGGCAACCCCTCTTTGAAGAAACTTTCCAATAAAATGCTTGATATCCCCTAGGGTCACCATAAGTCAGAAATGACTTTGTAGCACACAACAACAACAACAGCCAATCAGTTAGTATAGTGATTCTCATACTATATGAAGTGGTGGACTTATAACTTTCTCCTCCGATATGCCATATCATTTGTATTTATATTTATATTATACCTATATTCTTCCTTTCTTGAAATATGGGATACAAAGAAGCTAACAACAAGGATTGGGCCATATTATTATTTACTCACACAGTTGCCTAGAAACTCACTATGGATCAGCAGTTGATTGCTCACAGACTGGCATCACTCCACAGGCAACCACTTTGAGTAACACTGAATTAGGAGACTGTGAAACCTACGGTACTTATCTTTTTCAGTAGCTGTTCCTGTCTGACTCCAATGCAGTCTCTATATACTACAGTAAAAGGTTTTATGGAGAAATCACAGCTTTACAGCCTGTCAAGCAAGTCTGTGAGAAGCTCCACATCTAATATTGGTACCAGCATATACTCACCACGCATTACTTCCAATGTATCACTCACCAATCAATTCTGGTGTCTGTCTCTCAACATTTATATTGATCCCTCAAAGGAGATCTTAGCTGTTATTAATGTCAGGTTTTAATTTCTTTAATGGAAATAAGAAGAAACAAACAGAAGATGGAAATGAAGCCACAATTATACAAAGCCCTGCTGCACAAGAAAAAATGCTGTTGCACTTGGATGGAGGTTGCAATTATATGCAAGCATAAAGGAGCAAACAACCAGATCCAACTCTATGCCAAATGAACTGGAAACCTACACATGAAAACTTATATTTCACTAAAATAAGCAAGTTAATCTGCACTATGCACTGCAGAGGACTCTCCAGTTTTATGTTATTTCTCTACCATTCTTCCCTTTCTTTGTTCCCTAGAGGAAGAGGATGCTGGCAAGGTGCACTGTCACAATCAACCCCTTCACTTACTGTTGCTTTACTAAGTTAGGAGGCCATCAGAATCAACTGCCCTGTGAGCCACAGAGGAAGAAGCAGCAAACTCTGATAAATGACACCTTTTTATATAGTCTACTGTTTCAATGACTTCATATTGTTAGCACATACCTGATGTAAGCTGCTCTTACTGGCTGAGAAGCAGGACAAAACAATACTCAAAGGAACTATTAGGTAATAATCCTAAATCTCACATTCTAAACACAGTGTGCACTACACATTATACTACTAGGCCCTAAAAATCTTGATGAAAGGCTCTAAACATTGATAGCGACAAAAATCCGTATTTAATCTTCATTTGAATCTTTCCACCAGCAGGTTTGTATAAACCATGTTATCACATAGTAAATCGTACCGGTATGCATTAGGGCACCCATTTCTGGAGAAGTCTGGAAGACATGTTCACTGACTGATGAGTGCTGGCAGAAGCAAAGTGAAATCAATAATAATTCAATCAGGTTTTACCTCAATTACAGCACAGGAAAGTACAATGAAATATTTGCTGGCATGTCCATCTTCTGTTATTTTTTTCTTGAAGATTGGTAAAATAAGTGATTTAGCCAGGTAACATAAAGTTTCAACCCCCAATTATTTTTCTTTACATGATAGGTTAGTTTTTCCTCCTCTTAAAAAGCTGAGAGGTTACTTAGAACTGTAAAGGACATTATCCAACTGAATTGCTTACAATCATTCTCAGAGCCTGGAGAAATTACTTTCTTGGAAGACAGTTCCCAGAACCTCTTAGTCCACATAGACAGTGGCATGATGGCTGGGGAATTCTGGGAACTGAAGTAAAAAGAGTGTTTCTAAACCATGGATTTAAGTATTTCTCAGGTCAACCTACCTCACAGAAGTGATATAAAGGGGAAAAACCAGATAACTAAATGTGTTATCTGGAGACAGATGGGACAGCAAAATAATATTGGAATGAAAATTCAAATTTACCATCATTTGTCATTCTAAGAGCCAACATCTAATTTAAGAACCTAATTATGAAAGGGCACAGGTCAGACCCAAGCAACTTGATACATCAGTATATTTTTATCCATTCCAGGAATTTAAAAGTCTGTTCACTGAAATAGCAATATGACCCCATCACATGACTTATGCTAAGTGTAATGTCTGGAGAATAAGGACTATGGAATCTCCAAAAGAGGTAACAGGAGAATCTTGCAGCCACTCTTAGAAAGCAGCATTACTAGGCTCTTGTCAGCTACTTTCTTTCTTCTAGACATGACCTTGAACTTGCATATGAGCTTTTCAGGACAAACAAAAGAACATTAACAGCAAACATTCACAAGGCAACATGCTGAGCAAAGCAAGAGCATCTTTCAGCTTTGCTTCAATCAGGCAATGAATGCAACTCAAGCTGTCTGAGCATCTGCAGTCACACAATTCAAAACAAGACACCAAACAGCTGGGATAAACTAATTCCATTCAGCCTGGAATCAATTTCAACCAACTCCAACTATCAGACATACGTGAGTTTCCTGACAAAGGTACACCTGATCACATCACAAAGATACTGTTTACAGCTGCTTCAGCTCCCCTTTTTACTACACTGACAAAATTATCTCCAAATAAATGCATGGTGCACCCTGAGGGGAGAATCAATGTGGCTGGCTTGTGATTAAATCACACAACACTATTTGGCAATTTTATTTTTATGACTTTGTCAGAGCCCTCTGCTCCCCAGGGTAAAAATGTCCAAGTAGGACAGAACCCATGATATCCATCATCTGTGTAGACAATGACTAGGAAATAGTCTCCCCAAACAAGCCACAGATATCATTTTAATTCCCTGGGTCCAAGGGGTCTTTCTCTTCAAACTGTTTCTATTCACTCTGGAGCATAGCTCATGTAAATTTCCAAACTCTGAGCCTCTTACAACAGATGGTGAAATTGGCAAGATCATATAGCTTTCCAGATGGCCTTGGACATACTGCCTGTCATTCTCACTCTTGATCACAAATGGTACAGAGAAACTGGGAACATGTATAAACCAGTGGTTCTTAATGTAACAGGCCTCCCTGGAATGGTGTGAATAGTTGCCAAGGGTGTGTCTGCTCCTCCATTACTTCTCCCATTGGATACCTTTTTGGGTTAGTCAGTCACTAAGCACAACCAGTGCAAAATGTGAGCCTATGTATACTATGCCTTGTCTTTGATGTTAGTTCTGAGGAATAAATGGAGAAATCAATGCTTACAGTAAACATTTCACCTCAGTAAACATTTCACTTCAAAAACTTTAAGAATATTGTGGGACATGCATTAATACTCATTTCTGATATGTAATAATAATAATAATAATAATAATAATATTTATTTATTTCTATTCTGCCCCTCTGAACAAGCAACCGGGGCGGAGTACAGCAGAGGTTAAAACAATATCAAGTTAAAATACCCCTTCCTTACCCTTACCACCCTCCCTTAAAAAAGAATTAAATGTATATATGTTGAGGTGAAGAATATTTCTCCCATGGCTTACACAGATTGTAAAACTCCCTACCCTAAGAAAGCTATCTGGTTTCATCCTTCATATCTCTTCTTATGCCTTTTTAGAAGTGTTAAATTTGTCTGATTGATTTTTTTTAACTCTTATCCTATTTCTAATGTGTACATGTATATTTTCCAGGCTTTACCTATTTCTCCTGATCAATAAACTGTTCTCATGGTGGTTCACTGGAAAAAGATTTGAAAACCCCAATTTCCAGTTGTCTGATAAAATAACCTCAGCAGAAAATTTTATAAAGATTCTTGGGTAAAGGCTCTCCGGGGTCCCATAATTTTGTTGAAAAGTTAATCAAAACACATTTAAAATAGCCACAACAGTCTAACAGTAAAAAGAGTTTTTTAAAAACCTAAATTATTAAAAATATTTTTAAAAAGTTCTGCAAAAATTAATTTCTTTATGCAAACCAACTGAAATATAAGACTATGAAAAAGTCATGGAAACTGACAATTGTGTTGTTACTAAGGCTGCATTACATCTTTGAGTGATCAGTCCCCAAGTGACCTTGCAGGTGACAGAAATTGATGCTTTAATAAATTTGAGATTTTAATGGAGAATAACAGGCTCTTCCTTGAAGTCACATTTATTGACCATTAGAAATATGGGGGGGGGGGGGGAGAGGCATGTTTCTCTTTCCCATTTCCCATTTACATTTCACTCCTATAGTGTGACAGAAATTCTCAAGAAATAGTCAAGGTTGCAAGTACAACAGGATAGAATCACAATCGTGACAAGATTATTTTCAGGTTTTTAAAATCATTTATGGTGGGTTTAAGACATTAAATACCATATTACAGCTGCTAGAATATATCTTACTCTTAGAAGTCACAATAATTATTATAAAGCACTAATGTCACAAAAGTCACCTTACTATAAAAACAGACTTCTGTTTATAAGTCTTACTTCACTTTGGTGAAATTTATTAGGCAGCTGATGGATAGGATAGGACAGGATATTTTTATTTACAGTCATAGAACAATAAAAGAAGATACCATTTTATCTTTTCAGCTGATGAATATAATATAGCTATTCAATATAGCAATATAGTCCATATTTCTGATATGCTTTGAAAAGAACTTACACAATAGCTAACAGGAGAAATCAACCTCAACTGTGACTGGTAAATGCTTGTATTTCAAAAAGTAACTATTTTTCTCCTACTACTGTATATACTCATGTATAAGTCTAGATATTTTAGTCAAAAAATTGACCCCAAAAACCTGGGTCGACTTATCCATGGGTCAATGTAAGTACTGTACTATACTTTAGCTCTTATAAAAAAAAGGAACTATCCCCTGGTGAAAGGCGAGAGTTTAATCCCTTCTCAGAGCACCCAAAAGTAGAATCAACTCCCTCTACTATCTCAACCATCCAGCATTTAGGGTGAGCACATTTATGTTTTTCAAAAAAAAAATTAAGCTTTTAGCATCGTTTTCCTTTGCATCCTTTGTTACATTCTGCTAAGTTTTACCCTTGACTTATACACGAGTCATATCAAAATCCAGAATTTTGGCCCCCAAACCTGCCCTCGACTTATACATGAGGTCGACTTCTATACAGTAGGTTTTAGCTTCTTCGGGCTAGCTTCCGTACCTTATTATGAGCTATTCTTTTTTTCCAAGGTTGCATAATGCTAATCAGACTTTGTAATGAGGTACATTTGTCTTCAGAATATATCTAGATGAAAAATACTTACTCAAATACATTACACTGTGCTTACAGTATTTAGGCCAAAAGCCAAGAGTGGCAGTACACTTGTACAATGGCAAGTTATGTGAGTGGTCATATCCTTTTCAAAGCTTGTATAAGGAAGCACAGGAACCTCCATAAGATATAAAATGCCATTGCCCCTTTTCCTATTTTCCAAATACCTTGTGTGTCATTTCCTGGAGAGGGACATCTCAGAGTTTGGGAAGAGAATTCAGCCCACACTCCAATTCAGGCTCAGTAAAAAGGAGCCTGTTTGTGGAGAGGAGGATGTCTACCATTAGAGGGTGGCGGGCAAGAGTCCCCCTCCACAGACACACAGCAGGAGTAGGTTCCTGTTATGTACAGGCTGTCTGATAAGAAGAAGGGAAAGCAAAAACCAGCCTGGTCAGGAGTTTTGTTTCAGCTATTGCTGAATGCCTCTGTTCTCCCCTCCCAAGTCAAGATGGAATACTGGACAGGCTTTTGGCTCTACCAGCTTTATTTTGCAACTCAGCCTTAGATCTCCTCAGAATATTTGCCAAGAATTGGATGCCAAAGGAAAGAGGAAGATGTGGGTGGAAAGAGAAGCACAGAAGAAGAAAGATCAGCCTTTTGAGACAGGGAGCAAGATATAATAACCAGAAAACTGCTTTAGTGCATAACACTTAAGACTTATGTAGTTCAACACAGTGAATGTATTCATATGTAAAAGATAACATACAAAACTGGGGGATCTTGGCTCTATGGGCTGCTGGCCATAGCAGGAGCAACCAAATTAAACAAAATTAACCAGACAGCCCTTCATATAATATACAGACAACCCTCTGTATCTTCACGTTCTGCAGCTATAGAGCCACGGATTCAAATGGGGGGGGGGGGGGGGGACCAAAAAGCAAAACTTTCGAATTGTTCACCATTTTATATAGGGAATGTCATTTTACTACATGATTGCATATATGGGAACATGAACATCCATGGATTTTAGTATCCACAGAGAATCCTGGAATCAAACCCTAGCAGATACCAGCAGTCCACTGTATTCTTAATTATTATTCCTGGTTCCTTGCTTCAAAATGAGCCAGAAATGGTAAGTCAAAAACCAATTTTCAAGCAGTGCAACAAACCAGAAGTCCAAATTCAGATAAACTTTTAATTCCTGGTTAGTTTAGCCACTCCCAATGATGTGAGGAGCCAAGTTGGAGGAAATATGCCACAAGCACCACTAGAGAAGTTGCTTGTGATAAGCCCAACCATTCTGTGCAAATGTGGCCTGTGCTGGGCACAGTGACCAATAAGTGTTGGTTAGAGTAAATTCAAACATGAGGCAGATACCATATATAGGCATTTGATACATGACTACAGGCAGACCTCAGTTAACAAAGAAAAGAATGGGATGATACTCCAGGTGATTCTACTGTAGCTACCGGTATATATGCTTACACAGGCAAGCTAAACAGGTGCCTCCTCTGAATTTATTGAAAAAGTAAAGCCCAGGAATACATCTACTTTGTTAACCAAGGTATACCTGTACTTACTACTGATAAAACTATCCTATTTGACACTGTATAATCCTTTAAAAATTTATATAAGCTAGTGACTGTGTAAAAATTTTTTTCTTATTTATTTATTCATTTCATTTGTATGCTGCCTGTCTCCTGGAAAGGATCACACAAGGTGTTTCACACAAAGAAGCAATTAAAATTTTTAACAAGATAATGTTTAAAAATAATTAAAATCATCTCATTAAAACAGTATAGAATCATTTAAAGGGGAGACAAAAATAAAAAATAAATAAGATACAAACCCCAATAAAAAGCCTCCCTGCTTACACTTTAAAAGCTAGTGTAAACAAAAAATAGGTCTTTGCCTGCCTGCAAAAGCAAGGGAAGGAAGGGGCCAGCCTAGCCTTCCATGGAAGGGAATTCCAGAGGGTGGGAGAAGCCACCAAGAAGCTGCTGTCTCTTGTCCTTACAGAGCAAGTCTATGATGGTGGCAGGACCTAGCAAAAGCCCTCCACTGTAGATCTATCAAAATTTATAGCTTGTTGTTGTTGTGTGTCTTCAAGTTGTTTCTGATTTATGGCAACTCTAAGTTGAACCTATCATAGAGTTTTCTTGGCATGATTTGTTCAGAGGAATTTTGCTTTCGCCTTCCTCTGAAGCTGAGAGAGTACGATTTGCCCAAGATCACCCAGTGGGTTTCCACAGCTGAGCACAGATTCAAATCCAGGTCTCCAGAGTCATAGTCCAACACTCAAACTACTACATCTCACTGGCTTTCATATATGTAAAAGATCCCATGCTAGGTCCTGGACATCTCCGGATTAAAAAGGCTCCTGCATGAAATCCTAGTGAATTGCTACCAATCTGCATAGTCAATATTAAGCCAGATGAGCAAACAGAATTTATTTTTCTCTGTCTATCCTGTACCTATTGCCATTAAAGTTCATTGGCAGGGAACACAGCCGCTATGTATTTTACTGGTTCCTTCAATAAGTGAAGTAGATTGGTCAACTATAGCTGGCAAAGTTCTATAGTTACCTGAATATAGTTGGTAACTGCATGCAACACTTATCAAATGAAAGGATGGGAGATGAACGTATGCAATCTCCTTTCTATGTTCCTTTAAATGCATCTTGACCTCCTACTTGTTCTGCTCTCATATTCAGAAGCAAGGGCTTGCTTTTTTGCATCATCACTGAGGGTGAGAAAGGCAGAAACAGATGCAGATGAGAATCGGATCCCCCCCCCCCTTCCACCAAGAAAGCAGTGCTATATGTGGAAGCTCAGCTTTACTGAAGTTGTAAACACCTGTACTGAAACAAGAATAATATATAACTGCTGAAAAGATAGGGCACAAATCTATTAAATTTGTAAATAATTATCTTCTCCAAAACTGCACATTTTAACCTGCGCTGAAGTACAAAATGGTTATGGTAAAAACAGGATTATAGTTCAAAGGATGATCCCATGCTTAGGAACTACAGGAGAGGAATAATTAGATCACATTCCATTTATAGGCCATACTTCATAGTCTGATTAGAGAAATCACAACCCAATTTTTAAAAAACTGGCCAGATGAACAATAATCGCAATGACATTGTGACAGTCTTGCAGCTGGTTAGCATATCCTGGAAGGAGCAACCTCTGCTTATGGAAGGAAACTTTCATGGCCATGTTGCCAATAGCCACTTAAATAATTTACCCTGTATCTCCAAATAATGTGTGTGCATGTTTCTTCCATAGTTAGCCAGCCCTGTATGTAGACACCTATGGTGACTAACAACTATTGAGGTGTAGATGAAACAATGTACTCTGAGGAACAGGGGTGGGAACTGCAATCCCCAATCCCATTCTTGGTCTTCCCATCTCTGCAGGGGTTAAAACTGGCAGGGGAAAATGGCTCACCTTGCCAGGAAGTCTTCAAGAGTAGCAGATCTCATTTTAAGCAAGATGCAGGGACCCCCTTGTCCATCTTTTAAAAAAATTTAAAATAGTATTTTGCAAAACTAGAAGTAGAAATCTGGAGACTTCTCTTTCTACTATTAGGTGGTTGTTTCACTGGGTTTGTTTGGAGGGTCAATGTGACTACTGACAGGTCCTGTAGTAGGAAAAAAAACCACCAGATCATCCTTACTGAATAATCTTTTTTGTTGTTTTGCTACTGTAGATAGTTGTAGGCTTAAAGATCCACTTGTAGAGAAATTCCATTCATAGTTCAGCAAACCAGAAAGCCTGATGTTTCCATTATTTCAAGCAAATTAGTGTCTTCAAATTGATGTGTAATACAGACCAGAAAATGTTAACCGTGGCCACTATCTCATCTGCACTGTTTTTCAGATACACATGACAGTGAGCACAATATGAAACTGCAATAATGAACTGAAGGTGATGATGACACAGCTCCTCTAAAGCAGTACAGCATCCAAGGACAATATCTGCAATACAGCCCTCCTCCCCCAAGACCATCTTGGGAAGTATGTCTAGTAGCAGTAAATTATCCATATAGGGGAATGGAGCAATGCTGCTATGATGAAGGTAGGCTACTGCTGCTACTGCCACCCTGTATTTGGTGAAAACTGTGCACAGTAGAAAATGCCAAACACGATTATGATAATAATAATAATAATAATAATAATAATTATTATTATTATTATTTATAGCCCGCCCCTTTGAGCAAGCAATCAGGGCGGGTTACAACAGAGGGGATTATACACACAATAACAATATACATGAATTAAGAAACAAATGGCAATGTATTAAGCAATAACAATAAAATCAAACAGCAATTAACAATAACAATAACCAGCAAAACACATAACAATTACAGCAACAAAAATACAGAGTAATTTAAGTAACAGTAAAATTAGCAAAGCAAAACACCTAAGAATTAACAAAGCAAAAATGCATAGCAGTTATAGCAACAACAACAAAATACATAGTAATTATAACAAAAAATAACCAAAAAAATAAATAAAATAAAATTAACAAAGCAAAATACATAACAATTAACATACCAAAACAAGTAAAAAGAAAATAATCCCCTTTCTCAACCCCCCCATCCCAATCCTAGAAACAATGTGAACTATACACAATCTAAAAAAAAAGGGGGGGGGAGATAAGACTCCTCCTTAAGGCCAGGAGCCCAGGCATGGGAGGAGCCCAGGTAGAAGGAGGGCAAACAAACACTCTCTCAGCCGGTCTTCACAGGCAGATGTTGGAAAAGGTTAGTCTGCTGATGTTAGAGATGTAGAGAATCTGCTACTGAAAAATACTTGATATCAACTGCAAACCAGGAGTTCCCAATAACTACACTCAAGCCTGAGGAGGTGATTTATAGCTCTAAGATACATCCCTGAATAACTGGGGGGAGGGGGGCAGTTATACCTACCACAGTAACAATTCTGACCTTTCTATTTGATGAAGGAATTTATGCATTAATCTAGAGTGGACAATAAGACCTGCAGCTTTTTTTTTTTACATAGTGAACTACCACAAATAAGAACACCCACTCACCTATAGGACAACACATGACCCAGATGGTGACACAGGTACTAAGCCTTGCCACAAATCAAGATGCTAACTCTGCCCACACGTTTATCCAGGAAATGTAATCACAAGACCTAATGGCATCACCCACAATATTAGGGGAGGGGGAGGCTTCATGTGCACATCTTCCAATGTGATCTATGCCATACTATGACAGTAAAGCACTTCAGCACTCTACACTGGGTAAACAGGCCAGTCCCTGTGCCAGAGGATAAATGGACATAAATCAGACATTAGGAATGGGAATACATAAAAACCAGTGGCAGAACATTTCGGTCTCCCTGGGCATACCATCTCAGACCTCAGAACAGCAGTCACTGAACAAAAGAACTACAAAAGTAGATTGGAAACAGAAACAGCAGAATTGGAATTCACTCATAAACTACAGTCCCTCGGCAATAGATTGATCAAAGACAATGGTTTCCTTACTCATGACAAACACTTCAACACTATCTGACCCCATCCTCATGGGGGTGCCCTACATTCATCTATTTCCCTCACCACGGGCTAGTCCCATTGCAAAACTGGACCTGCAACTTCATTTCCATACACAACAAATTTGTGATCTGAATTGACATCCTCACATACTAATGGCATATTTAAGTCTGTGCCTGGCTTCCACTCCACCAAATTCATCTGAGGAAGTAGACTGAAGTCTACCACAGGTCATGCTGCCAATTTACCAGTATTTCTCCCACTTAGTCTCAAAGGTGCTAAAGATCTCTCCACATACTGATTCTGCAGACTAACATGGCTATATTTTTGAATTCTACAAATAAGAACAGTTCAGGCTTCAGCTTAACCAATGAAGGTGGAAGGCCACAATATGTTTTTCCTCAAAGTATAGCAGATAGCAGGCATGTTGGTTTAAAGTAGGAAATTTTGAAGTATATTAGCTACACTGCAGGCACATTGAGAGAAGGAAGAAAAGGTGCATTATGAGTAAACAAAAGGCCTTACTAGATTAAAATAGTTCCCTCTTTAATATACAACCCGAAAAACTGGTGAAAAGGTGTCTCAGCAGCTGCTATGTCACTGGCCAGAGGACATCTCTGAATAGGAAAGCATTTGCCCCATGCATTGAAGAAGACACAAGCCAATAAATAAACTTTTTTACAATTAGACACATATAAAGACCATAAAAAATAAGTAAGAGTGGTTGTGGACATACACTGAGTGTTTGTTTGTTTGTTTATATGCCATTACCAATCACTCTTTGCAGTATGGGCTTTAAAGTCAAAGGCAATGACTTCTACCTAAGCTTGAGTCATGGGACCTCTCAGTTAAGCACTGCCTGAAAGGACAGTATAAATTGAAAACACCTAGGTGGAAAAAGGGGAATTCTTTTCACTAATGTACATAGGCTGTATAGCACTGAGTAATGATGTACTAAGTGTCAGCACTGGAAATGCAGACATTATTTGAATCTACCACATGTTGGCTCCCCTTTACTACAACTCCTTGACATTTGGCATGATTTATAAATAATTCCAACAGAAAATGTGGTTCAGTTTTTAAAAATGGGTCTACTCATACCTAAAGGTAGATACAGAAAAGAACAAATGGTATTTGTCCTTAGAAGTTTTGTACTACAATCCCATTCCAGTTTGTGATGAAGGCTTCCTTCATGCTTTACCCTATTCCTATAATGGCTTTTTCCTTGCTTTCACCTTTACTGTAGACACAACATAACATACAAACTAGAAAGAAGAGAAGGAGAATGCCAAGGGAAGCAAAGCAAGTTACGTTCACTGTAGCCTACAGGCCGTTTGAAATGTCATTGCAGATCACCAATTAAGTTTGGCATATCAAGTGTACTCCCTGTCGTATTATACCTCTTCTGCATCGTAATTCCTTCACACAGTTTGACATAACCAGTATTTATTAGTCAGAACATCCAGAGCTAAAATATTTTATAGCCTGCTGGTCAGGGCTGTGAGGGACAATCTGAAGAGTAGACACAATCCTCCTCCCCAAATATGCATGAACATCTAGCTTTCTGAATTGCTAGCCTTTTCTTTCAAAAGATAAAGCATTATGAATGAGCAGCTAATGCTTTCTTGAAAACAAGTGATTCAGGATCAGGTGTTTTCAAGACATCTGTACAATTCATAATCCTAACAAACCTGCAGGAGTCTATTTCAAATACTGCCATCTTCTATCTCAGCTCTTGCCAGTTCTTGCACTCTTGAGATCATATCTGTCAAATTATACATAAATCAGCTTAATTGAGGAATTTCAGTCATAGACATCTGAAGGTGGAGAAATTATTAAAAGGGAAATTATCACATAATAGATTTAAACAGTCACAAGCAGAAAGACTTCCACTGCAAGCCAGTGAATTTTAACCATCAAGGCAACATAATTCAAGTCATCAGTCAAAACACAATCTTCAGGTTATACTATAGTTTGCACTGCCTTCTGTGGTTTGTAACAGTTGTTTTGTAAATATTGTAATGGATATCTTTGTAAACAAATGATAATAAAAGTTTTTAAAAATACCAAAAAAAAAAAAAAAAAGAAAGAAAGAAAGGCAATGGTGCTAAATGTGAACTGAGTTAATTAGGGTCAGAAAAAACTAAGAGTGCCACCAAACCATAATTTGAAACCATGGTTTGAAGTGGATTTGCAAACCAGAGCTTGGAATAATCCTAGTTTTTTATGAACCAAAGGTACTTTTGATTTAGATTCCATGGTAAGCTATGATTACAACACAAACAAAGGGAGGGGGAGAGAGAGAAATTTTGCAAGCTAATACTATGCTCCTAATCTGCCATTTTATTGATGGAATAATTTAAATGTGGTTGCTGAAAAGCAACAAGAACATACAAAATATATAATCCGTGGTGTGGTATTAACTATGCAATAAATTAAATATGCCTCCATGCACACATACATATACATTACCAGACTGCATTCTGCTACATGAGAAAGCCTCTGTTAAGATATTATACTTGGTCCTCTATAGCCACTGATTCTTTATCAACAGATTCAACCATCCACAATTTGAAAATATTTAAAAAGATATATATATATATATTTTAAAAAATAAAGCTTTATTTTGCCATCATTTTACTATACCACTGTATTTAACCTACTTTGAATCCCATTGTGGGAGAAAGTCAGGATATAAATCCTGGAAATAAAATAATGGGACATATGCATCAAGAGACTTTGGTATCCACAGGTGGTCTCGGAACCAAACCCCAGCAAATACAAAAGGTTCACTGTATCTGATTCAACATTTTTAATCATGGTATTTCATTCAAATTAGACAGTTATTCTTTACTACTATTCTGATGTCAAGTTCAGATCAAGACATCATATTATACAGCGACACAGAAGTTTCTCCAGCCAGGTGGCCTAGATCAAAAATTGGTGATATTTTAAATAAATATGGAGATAGGAAACAAAGATGACTTAAAGACATAATGGATACCCCACCCCACCCTGACAGACTCTTCCGTATTTCCTGTTTTAGTTGCTGGGATATAGCCAACCAAATGTCACCAACAGGTCTGTGATAGATACTAGTGTATCAAGGGAGACTTCCCAAAACCTAGAACAGATGGTGAATAAAAGTATCTTATTGTTTCAGGTTTCCTAAACCCGAACAGGATTTTGAACAGCCATTAAAAATGTCTTATGATATACAAATCAATTCTGAATGGCAAGAAAGTCTAGACATAACACATTAGAAGGCATGGGAGGACATCTGTTTTGTCTACATAAAACATAATGGCAGAAAGGGAGGATCAATAGCTCTCTTCTGGCTATAAGACTGATTGTTTATTTATTTATTTATTTATATCCTGCTTTTCTCCTAAATGGGATTCAAAGCAGTTTACAAGGGGAGCCCTGGTGGCACAGTGGTTAAATACCTGTACTGCAGCCACAAGTTTGTTAGTTCGATCTCAGGGGCTCCAGGGTTGATTCAGCCTTGCATCCTTCTGTAGGTCGCTAAAATGAGTACCCAGCTTGTTGGTGGCAATTAGCTTACAGAGTGCATTATTCACTGATAAGTGGTATAGAAACGTACTTGCTACTGCTATTGCTACTGCTAAATTAAAACATAATATCTAAGACAATATACAAAAGTTTGTTGTTGTGTGCCTTCAAGTCATTTTTGACTTATAGATTCCCTAAGGGAATCCCCTAAGGGGAATCTATCATGGGTTTTTCTTGGGAAGTTTTGTTCACAGGATGTTTCCCACTTCCTTCCCCTGAGGCTGACAGAGTGTGACTTGCCCACCTAGTGGGTGTCATGGCTGACTGGGAACCGAACCCTGGCCTCCAGAGTAGAAAGCATTAAAGCATGTATCCCATTAAACACTCCTGTACTTTTAAGACATTAACAATTAACACATTTAAAACACATACTGACTACATGCTTTCTGTTTCCTGTGTAGAATGGCCACAATGCTACCGTGAAGCTGTTACTGGCTCCCTCTTCCTCCTCCTTGCCACCCTCCCAGCACATCTGTCATCTTCCAACTGAATATGTAGAGAGATCTTGTACCCTGTTTCCCCAAAAATAGGACATCCCCCAAAAATAAGACCTAGTAGAGGTTTTGCTGAATTGAATAAGGCCTCCCTCAAAAATAAGACCTAGCAAAGTTTTTGTATATAAATATGGCTCGGGTCCATCCTATCTGAGCGACCGCCCCCTCCCATATGAACCTCCCCGCACGCTTCGGTCCTCTGGGAGGAACCTGCTACAACCCATGAAGACCAGGCTGGTGCAGACCTCCCAGAGGGCTTTCTCAGCTATCGCTCCCAAGTTGTGGAAAGGCCTACCGGACGAGATGTGTCTTATTCCATCTATTGAAGGCTTTAAAAAAGCTTTTAAAAAGCCCTAAAGGCCTTCCCAGAAGATGCTTAACACCTCCCGGCTCCGAAATGCAGGTCCTGAGTTTTTCCACCCTTCTCCTCTGCATTTTTTACTCTTATACAGCTAGGACTTTCGGATTGGAATTTTGTGATTCTTATTTGATTATCTATTTATTTTAATCTTGCTGTGATTTAATCTTGTTTTAAGGGTGGAGTTGGGCGATGGGATGGGATATTTTAATTTGTACTGCTTTTAACCTGCTGTAACCTGCCCCGATTGCTTGTTCAGAGGGGCGGGCTAGAAATAAAAACTGTTATTATTATTACAGTATATAATAAATGTTCATTTTTTTGGTCCAACAATAAATGTGAATTCTTCTTCATGGAAAAAATAAGACATTCCCTGAAAATAAGACCTACCTCATCTTTGAGAGCAAAAATTAATATAAGACACTGTCTTATTTTTGGGGAAACATGGTAGCACCTTTGAGATTGAATGAAAGAAAGAAGTTGGTAGAATGAGCTTTCATAGACTTATTTCTACTTTCTCAGATGCATTTCGACTCCACATGTGAAGAATTGCATCTGAGGAAGGAGACTTAAGTCTACAAAAGCTCACACTGCCAGCTTTTCTTTCAGTTAGTCTCAAAGGGGCTACAATATCACTCTACACACTGATTCTACAGACTAACACGGCTTTATCTTTGAAATCTTCCAACTCAGTTACTGTGGTTGAAAATCCAGTGATCCAAGCCATAATTGTAATACCTCTTCACTTTATAAGGGACACCCCCACAAGAATCAAATTATACATCACACACAGATGTGTTGTGATTAGATTGCCATTTTGGTGTCCCCAATGCAATTCACGAGTATTCATGAGGGTAGAAAGTCAGTGTGGTGTGGTCTGAGTGTTGAATTATCACTCTGGAAAACAGAGTTTGAATCCATACTCAGCCATGGAAACCCACTGGGTGACCTTGCGCAAGTCAATTTCTCTGAAAGGAAGGCAAAGACAAGCTACCTCTGAACAAATCATGCCAAGAAAACTCCATGATGGGTTCACCTTCGGGTTGCCCTAAGTCAGAAACAACCTGGAAGACACACAACAACAACTCATGAGGATCTGTGCCTAGGATCCACATTTTTGTACCACAGTTGTACTGGAAAGCACCAAGTCTGTGATTTTTACTGTTTTACCTGTGTGATCTGGGAGTTCTAATTTCAACTGTAGTTTAATGTAATGTCATAAAAGAAAGCATGCAAATTTATAATGATTAATCTTTTGATTTACTAGGTATTGGTTTGTTCTTTTAGAACCAGCCATGCCTTCTCCTCCTGTAGTCCACACTACTTTAATTGTGTCATGGGCCTGAAAAGGTTGGAAACCCCTGGCCTAAATTTTGTATGAGCAATCTGAAAAACTGCTGGACCATCTATCAGTCTCGTTAAATTTATGTTGAGAAGTCTAATCCTTTTTTAAGCTCTTTTACATGGCATAGATATGAAACTCAAACATTTTGAGGCACAAGTGTGTTGTGCTTTAAAGTAGCAGATAGATATGTTTTAATATTATAAAGTTTACTTTACTTTTCACTTATATACCATGCTCTACTTACTAGAGCCAAGTTCAAAACAGTGATTTAGGAAGGTGGACCTAGAACTGGAGACCAAGTGCCCCTGAGCACATACGATACATTTGTCTTCAGTACTAGTACTGAAGCTTATACACAAATCCTTTCAGACACAAATGTACTCCTGTTTTTACTCAAGTGTTCTTGGTTTTAGCTGCCTAATTCTGGGGGAAAATAACATTTTTCTTTATCCATTAGGAATCAGAAACCCTTGCTAACCTACTACAAACAAGCTTGAGGCCTATCAGACCTCCAGTTTCTGAGAAGATCTCTTAGATGTTTGCAACTTACTCCCAAAGTCTCTAAACATGCTCATATGTGGAAAGCAAGGAATCTTTTAAAAAGGAAATTGGAGAGCTCTAGGACAATTCTCATGATAGATCTGAAAACAAAGGACATTAATAAGTTCAATGCTGCAAAGAAATTCAGGATGTGGTAACCCACAACTTATTATACCAAGAATTAACTGGTCCACATTTTCAAAATTATTTAAAACTGTGTATTAACATGGCACTTCCACAACAACTCTAAAGGAAAGGAACACTAAGGAAACATTATGGTGAAACCCAGATTTACATATAAAAGATCTTTCTAGATGAATTGATGGACTTAAATTTAAAAACCAAGCAGCAGTCCAAGACTCTAGACTGGGAAATTCATCACATCTCTCGCCGGATTTTTGTTTTTCTTCAGCAAAGAAAATTTGCCAGGCAACTAACAGTTGCCAGGCAGTTAACAGTTACCTTGCCACATAGAAGCAATTATCGAGTTTCCAGAAGGATTTTCCTCAATGCCAGGGATAACAAGTCAGAAGACATATAGAGACTATCTCATTTTCCATACTGATGGCCCCAATAGTATGAATGATAATCTGAATATAGTATTGCTTTCTTTCTACCCTACTTTGTCCCCAAAACTGAGACTTAAGGCATCTTATAAAATAGAAATAAATGCATGTAATAACAGATATAGATACAAAAATTGTGTTGAATATGTAAATGACTTGTCTATATAATTGAAAACTATTTAGAACATATTCATTAAACAACAAAAAATAAAAATTGTGCGGCACACTAAGATAAGCCCTTTCCTTGTATAACAATCAGATCCCAAAAGCTTGTTGGAATAAAAATGTCTTCAACACAGTGAGAGTAGTACAGCATCCTAGGAAGACAGTTCCAGAGTCTGGGAATAGCCACCAAGAATGACTTGCACAAAATCTGCTTCTTAGTTTGTAAATCTTACTTCAATACTTCTTACTTCTCCACTCCCTGTTTAAAATACTGGATTTAAACCAGCCACAGTTACAGAGAGCACTGTCATCTTTGCAAGTTTGGCATTAGGTGGAAGGGTGACAAGGAATGCTACCATCTCTAGAGGGCATATTGTAAGCATCCTTCCCTCCCACACACACTCCTTTCAGTTGTCCTACCCAATTAGTTTAGACATGCAACATTACATAACCACAAATGTTAAGACCTAAAACAATAAAATCTGTTTAAAATGTTTAAAAATTGGAATATGCAATTTCTAATGGTCCTCTTTGTTAAAAGATCTTCTTTCTCTTCCATTCTACAAAATCTGTGTATAGTTAAAACCATTTAATCCACTGCAACTGTGCATATCACATTTTAATTAGCTTTCATACAAACAGTATGAAAGGGCAATAAAATTTAGGTTTTCCCCCACTTTCACATTATGCATACAAATGTACTGAGGAATGTAACACATGGAACGGTATGTAACCAAAACACACTATTTTTATGGATTAATCAAGGTAAACTGGGATGTTATGTTCTATGTACATATAAGCTATTAAGTTTGGGGACAAGGAAGACAACAAATGAAGAAAGAACTAGGGGAGAAAAGGCTGTAGACAAGAAAGAGTGAAAAGATAAAAAGGGGGAAGATACAAACTCTCAAAAAGCAAAGTGAATGAAAAGAAGTTAACAAATTTGAATTCACATTCATAGCTAATGCAAGCCTTTGCTAACTCAGGGGGAATTGGGGTGTTTTCACTATTATATTGAGCTTCAAAAGTGCCTTTCACAGCACAGCATGTGCACAAAGACGACCCTGCATCTACCCAATTCCAAACTGATCAGGAGAGAAGATCATCTCTACAGTGGCACTGTACTTTGGTGGTACTCTGTGTGTTCCGAACCAATACACCCTAACCTCAGTTTGAGAGAAGGGCACTCTCCCACAAAACACCAGAAGAAGAAGAGACACTTGTTTTGTTAAGGGACCCCCACTACCCTGAGAATGTAAATATAAGCAAAAAAATGAGTAACAATAAGAAAAGATGCAGAATGGTAGAAATGGAGAAAATGTCAGAATGGAGAAAAAGACAGAAAAGGCAAATACCAACGGCAGAGGAAAGAAGTTCATGCTATAGGAATCAAGTGGTTGAAAATTGATTAAGCAAAAAACAGAGTGTATTTTAAAAGTTATATTAGTTTAAGACTGGGTTCTAGAATGGCATAAGACTATATTCTTGGATGTGTGAATCAAAAAGATGGATTCACTTCATATCATTATTTCTATCATTTATCCCATTGTTGCTCAAGAGACCAAAATCTAGAGAGGGTAAAATGGAATGAGTGACTCCTTTCTTCTTTACTTGTAAGAATATGCAAAACATCCTAGATCTTTAAACAGCAACAAAAGCAATGTAAAATTCCGTGGATGAGACGGATGTCATTGAGGACACTAATCCTACTTTGGGAAAAAGACTTTTTGCCCCATTCCATATTTTTCCCAGTAGCTCCATGTGTTTTTCCATGTCCTTGTATTTTGGTGGCCCACTGCCATTGTGCCACCAAAATACAAATGGGGCTACCATACCTTCTTTTAGGTTGCTATTCTGGCTACGTCAACCCAGTAAATGACATGACCAAGTTAACACAGTTCCTCCTCTCAACAGAATTCTTTGCCGTTGTGTTAGCTGATGACATGCAGTACACTGAGGCTGGCTCCTAATATGGAAGAGAAGCAGGAGGCTTGGCAGTAGCTGGTGGCTAAGGTCAGGGCTCACATTATTCATCCCTGCCCCTGTTTTATTAAATAAAACAAGTCTGGGCAAAGCTACAACCAACATAAACATATACAGACAATTCAGTACAGAGGATATCCAATTTCATTCCCCACATTTTTCATGTTGTTTATTGTCACACTGTAGACATTATACCTCTTCATGCAAAAGATCTAAGCTTCTTTAGCACTTCCTAACTTAGGACTAGATAGTTCTGCTTTTCAATTGATCATGTGGGCTTTCTTACAGCTAATAAGAATGCTTTGCCTTGTTTTTGATGTATCTGGATTTGGCTTTCAAATCTGGATTCAAGCACTAGGTTTATGTATGTTATGGTTCAGTGCCTTCAGTGTAGTCAAGGTGCTTTTATTTTTCTCAGAACAAAAACACTTCACCTTATCCATATTTTAAGGTCCTGACTCTTGGTATCAAAGCATCACCGCAGCCTTCTGACTTGTTTTGTTTGCACTGCTCACCACAGACAAATACCACCCTATCCTAAGCACCTCTTACATCTGCACTGGCACTGCAATCAGTTTCATCCATTCAAGCCCATGAACTCATGCAGGATAAAAGAGACTGCTGGTGTCTAGCCATACTACAAGAAAACCCAAAGCATTAAAAGATTAAATCCATCATGTGTATCCCCAAGGTTACCATCATAACCCACTTTATTAGGAAGTCAAGTCTTAAAAAGTGGCTTAACAGGTGGATAAAGCTTTCGTTTGAATAATCTGCAGGCATGTTGCCCTGTCTGAATGATGCCAACAGGGAAAATGATAGCTAATTGGCAGAAAAATAATCTTATCTGCTGCTATTCCTCCATTCCATCATGGCCCCTAACTACAATATGGCCTTTAATCATCAATACAGTATGTCCCTAACAGTGGTTAGAATTTTGGACTATGGCCAGGAAGATCCAGGTTAAAATCTTACTCGAATGCAAAGCTCTGTGGGTGACCTTAGGCCAGTCACTCTCTTTTACCAATCTCACGGGGCAGTTTTCAAGATCAAATGGGAAGAATAATGCCTGCAGTCTTGAGCACCTTATAAAAATGGTAGGATATAAGTTTCTTTAAAAAAATAAAAATAAAAACCTATATACCCAAATTTACCAGACTCTATATACTCCTACCCATTTAGAAAAGAAACAGGTCTCCAGAGCTGGCAGGTTGCATTACTAAATTCTTTCGGTTCCAGGGCGGTGTGATGTGAACTACCCAAAAGGGCCTCTAGACTCCTTTTGTATTACAGTGGTCCCCCGGGTTACGAAAGTAATCCATTCCAGATTACTTTTCGTAACCCGGAAATCTTCGTTTCCTGGGGGGCCGCTTTAGGAGACGGACCACGCAGCAAATTTAAAGGGGCCGCGCAGTTTTTCGTCTTCGGATCCCGGGGTTTCCTTCGGATCCTGGGGGCTTTTTGGCAGTCCCGGCGGTTTCGGGTCCCGGGGATTTCGTTCCCTGTATTTGAATATTTAATGATAACTTTCAGTAAATGAAGGCACCTACTAGCCTCTTTGTGCCCAATGAAGTGAATTCAATTCTTCTCCTCTTACCTCTCTTTCTCCTTTTTACTGGAGGTAAGCACGGATGACACACATCAAATTAAGAACAGTGAGGGTTTGCACACATCTATGTGATCCCAATCGCTGTGTATCAGGACCCTATACTGTCAAACTTACTCAGTTGAGCAACTGCTGTCAATACACACAGTGCCTTGTCTAGTTCAAGTTGTTCTCATTTCTACTCATTTCGTCCTTAGTGAGCTTCACAAGGAGGAAAAGGAGTTGTCAGGAAAGCCTGATCCATTCAGGGGTCAGGAGGCTTCTGAGGTGCATTAAAGAAACAAAGGGAACTAAAGGATAACACAGTTACTTGAAGATAAAATAATATGAATTAATTTTCCAACATCCAATGAATGTCATCTTCAAAAACCCAGTCTTTCAGATTAGTAACAAACTGGGCTCAACCATCTATTCCAGTTTTCTTTGTAATCACTCTTTCAGTCATGTTTGTCAAGGAAACAAGGAGAAAATAAAAAGGTAGCTTGGAATGCAAAATGTACATCACCCAGACTGTGTGCTTAACTTCTACCACAAGAGATTATATCTATCTATGTCCGACAACAGATGAAACCTACGAAGTAGTTCCCTGCTGTGTTCAGGGAGTAGCATTTAGATTATGCACACTGTAACACAGCAGAAAACCGCGCTGCATCTTCAAAAAAGAACCGGGCCAAAAAGGAGCAGAAAAATCCACTCCTTTTTGGTGGCCCAGTTCAGGACCGTGACCAGCCCAGATTGGGGCTGTCAGCATGTGGTCACCATAGCCCTGGTGTGAATGGCCCCGCTGCATTTTTTTCAGTCCATCTGTTTCAAGCCTTGGTCATACATACATTACATATATATATGAAACAGATATCAGACAATCAAATCCAAAATAAGTACAATTGCATGCCTCTGCTTTACATTTTGCTATGCATACCGTAAGAGATCCATTCTGCGTGGTGGCTGTATTCGTGTTCTGTTCTCCATGAGCCTGTGTACTTCCATAGATTGTCAGATTGTGCTCGCTGGTCTGGCCTGCATAGTCCTGAGAGTGGGGTACTCCATACTCTGTGGGGATCCCATTCTGTGGAGGAGGTGGGAATGGGATTGTGGTGAATGGCTGGACCATTGTGTCAGGAGTGGCTGTAGGCTCCTGGTTACCCTGGAGAGTGAATAAGGAAACCACTTAATATATCAACAAAAAAGAGACAGTGTATAAAACAAACTTACTTTCAAGAAGAAAAATATATCCTCTAACCCAGATAAGATATCTCATCCATTGTTCAGCATCCCTCAGAAGAAGCAAACAATCTTGTCACCTGGAAATCATCCATACACATTTCTTTAGCATGTTTAATGTGCAGAATAAGTGAACAGATCAAGGTTTCAAGATCAAAGGCTCCTACAGCCCTATTTACTTAACTGCAGAAAAGCAGTCTATTAAGCTGAGATACTTGGGCTTTTCTAGAAAGCATCAGAGCAAAGCTATTTTTTTTAAAAAAAGACAGCAATAAGTGGTGAAAGTACAGAAAGTACAGGTCTATAAACAGGCATGCAAAACTCAAGAATGTATGTTAAGTTGATTTCTTCTCTGTTTAGCAGATGTATGATCCCTTCTTGCTTGTATTGTAATGATAAATAGTACAGTTGGCCCTCCTTATTCACTGATTTTTTGTCCACGGATTTGAGCATACACGGCTTGAAAATATCCCCAAAAAGTATAAATTCCAAACAGCAAACCTTGATTTTCCATTTTATATATGGGACACCATTTTGTTGTGCCATTATATTTAATGGAATTTGAGCATAAACGTATTTTGTTATCCATGGAGGGTCCTGGAACCAAACCCCAGAGGATAACAAGGGCCTACTGTAATAAGATAAATAGTTCAATATGGTATGTATGGCTCCAAGTTCCTTCAGGAACAGCTCCTCCTGCTTACTCATGTGTTTTAAGATATTCCAGAGAATGCTCCCAGTGTACCAATCACTTCCGTTACCTATTAGTTTGGATAACACGATGCCTAGAGGCACCTTTCTTGCTTTCTATTTCTTATTATAAGAAGAACAGGTGTGATGGCTGCTTTCCCCAGTCCAAAAGCAGCAAGGGGCAAACCAAACAGCTCAGCTTCTGCTACTGGCTGCCACCTGCTGTAACTGCTGCCAGTACTCCTGGTATCTAGTTAGGTGTGTGTTGTGTCAGGTTTTTTGTTTTCAGTTTTATATGCTTAAAATGTTTCTTTTATATTTCCTTTTTTTTTAAAAAAAAACTGACTAACACTGGTGTCCCATAACCAAAAGTCAAACCATTTTAGAAACACAAAATTAACAACATTAGGATGAGGTTCAGAAATAAGAGATTTGATGCCACAAACTGGAAACCATACACACAAACAGGATTCTAACTTGCTGAGTTTTAATTCTTCGCCTACTTTTCCAAAGGAAGAAATTATGAGAAACAGAGCTGAGAACATGGTACAGGCTCTTCCCTCCAATGCCCAATCATAAGCATCACTGAATTCAAACAAGGCATTAATTATATTCATCCTGAAATCTTTGGTATCCCACAGAGATTGCAATTACACTACAATGGACTTTTACCATCATTTTCACACAAACGTGATTTTAGATGTATCAAAGATAGGTCAAAAGATCCCCAAAGATTACCAGCATGGTCCTAAGAATTTACGAAGGCCTTTATGATCATTCTAAACATCAATTCTCCACTGTTCAGACTCAGTGTCTGTACAAACAAACATTTTCCTGTATCTTCATCCCCAAATTAGGAGTATACACAACATGTTCTTGTAAACTTGTGGTTAAGCTTCTCAGAACTCAGTCCTAAAAGACTGCCACCTCAGTATAAATCAATGCACAGTAAAAATCTTGCAAACATCACTCCAATAACACAAGTGCCTCCTCAAAAAAGGAGCAAGTGATACTACAGAAGTTCATGAAGAGGAAGAATGAATACTACCAAAACATTTACAAGAAGAATAATTGCTTGCAATTCCTGCTGCACAGAGCATCTACAAAGGAATTCAGGGATCTTTAGATTGAAATCAGAATTCAGGTTCAGGCTAGGCCACTGGTTAAGATCCTTGTGCATTGGTCCTGAGCTACACTGAAACTCAAAATCTTCCTTTGCAAATTAGATCTATTTATATTAGCCAAAGAATTTAAGACTTCAGTAAACAAACTCACTTACCAGATAAAGACTTGAACAGCCATCTATTTAGCCAAGGGAAGTAGGAACAAAGGTCTTCAAGGTAAGTAAAATGATTTCTTGCCCTCTGTGGCAGGCTTGATCTTCACCCTTCCTTACTAATCATCCCTGGTCATGAAAAAATCTCTCCCTGCAGCCTGCCAGTTCTGCCTTTACCCTCAGTAAGCAGAAGAAAGACTCGTATACTGCATAGTAAGAGGAAAACAAGTTACATTTCTGTTTTCCTCTCACTGTTGTAATGTATCTTTAAGTCATTTCTGACTTATGGCAACAAAAACATGAACGTATCATGAGGTTTTCTTGGCAAGTTTCTTCCAAGTTTTTTTTGTTTTGGGTTTTTGTTTTTGGCTGGTTTTGTTGTTGTTGTTGTTGTTTTTGCCAGTGCCATCCTCTGAGGCCTAGAGAATGTGATTTGCCAAAGGTCACCCAGGAGGATTTACATGGCCAAGCTAGGATTCAAACTCTGGGCTCCAGAGGTGTAGTCCAATGGTCAAACCACTACACCACCACCAACTCTAAGAAGACAATATCTGCTTTTGAATGTGGATTGGATACCTAATGCAGAATATTTTCTGGACCGAGTAAGAGCCCACACATGAGAAATAACAAGAAGACTAGCCCCAACTATCCTTTTCACATGTTGACTATGAAGTAAGCAGATATAGTTATCACAATCAATCAATCAATCAATCACAGGACAGAGCTTTTCTGAGTCTGTATCACCATACAACACTAGAAAAGACTTCAAGTCTCAATGGCTTTCCACATGAAGGAAAGAAAACTAGAGCCTTTTGGGCATCTTAGGTTCCCTGAGATAGGGTCGCCTTAGGGTGGGGTCAAGCTCGCAGGATGGATTCATACATTTTCTTTCAACAAAAAGATCATCTTAGAGACGGGTGAAAATATGTGATTTGTGCCATACAGAAGGCAAAGAGATTGTTTCCTATACTGCTAGGAAATTGGATCAGGGAACTGGCATAACAGCTCTTTCATTATGCACCTTCAATATAGTGTACATGTGCAGTGCCTATCAGATGCCACAGAACACATATTTATGGACGCATATGTATGAATACAAACAAACCCTTGAGAAACTCAACCCTGCTTTCTGAATACTAGTTCATTCTCAGTATAAATGCAAAGCAAATGCCTCCTCACAGATCAGAAACAGCACAGTATGTTGCAACACTGAGAAACTTAAACCACAGGAAAATAATGCTTTAACATAAGGCAGAGGATCGCTGTTGGGTTTTTTAAATAAAATCGCTGTAGAACGTGGTCTTGTAGCAGGAAACACAGAGAAACTAAAGCAGGCTTGGAAGAAATTAAAGAACCCTTTCTTAACCTTTCTCAAGCGGCCTGCAATTCTAGTTTGGGGCAAAATGAAATGATGTTACATTCAGAACACTTCTAGCTAATACTAGGCCATTCAGATGCTGGCTGAATCCCAAATTTGTTCTGACACTAGTCTATCTGGCCGGTGTCCCCTGGGAGTCATGTGATCATGCATGCCTGTAGCAGGGAGAAGGAAGGGCATTCAATGATAGCAGTGCATAGATGCACACAGAGAGACAGAGAATGACAACCAGCTTTATTTACTAAATTCCAGTCCCTAAAGAGCAGCACACAGTGTTTACAGCATGAGATGTTGTTTTCTGAATTTCTAAGCTACAAATGTGATCAATTATTTTCCAGTTGCTAGTCCCAGGGTATAAAGCTTCTGCTCTGTGGAAGGGGGGCAGACAGGCTTCTCCTTCTCCCTCTTTTCTTTGTTCTACTGCTGGAGGTTAAAAGAAAGTTGAGCCACAGCTGATGGATGAACTAGATTTGTCTCTCATATACACTGAATGTGCACATAAAAGTACATTCTGCCCTCATGAATAACATTTTCTTTTTCTGCCCAAGGTATTAAGAAAGAAATATGTTCCACTGAAATATAAGAATTATTCCAAAAACACTGGACCCTCTACACATACTAATCCACCAATTTCTTAAAGCCTCAGGAGCAAAGGTGAACAATCTTTTACAAAATTACTAAAGGATCTGACCATAAATCTAATACTAAATATCTTTTAATAGGCACTGTTATATGAAATTGCTAAGTTGAACCAATTTTTTAAACTACACACATAAACTGTTTTCCTCCACACCCTCTTGTGAAATTTTCTGTCATATTTTTCTCCCAGATATTACATGCCACATATAAAAATTCTACAAAACTAGAAAGCATCGTAAAGAAAAACAATTCTTGTTATAGAAAATATTCTGCTCTTTAGATCTCACATAGCACTGAAGTCTGTCCTCCACATGCTCCTTAACTACCATTAATAGTATAAATGTACAAGCTGATGAAAAAGAATGGTGCAAAAGAAAAGCTGTTCTTACTCAGTATTGCACCATTCTTTTTGAATCGCCTTGAATAAAAAAGCAAAATACTGCTTAGAAAACATACAGTATGTAGACGAATCTTTAGCACTTTTGAGACTATCTGAAAGAAAGAAGTTGGCAGAATGAGCTTTCCTAGACTTAAGTCTACTTCCCCAAATGCATCTGACAAAGTAGACTTAAGTCTACAAAAGCCCCTGCTGCCAATTTCTTTCTTTCCAGTTTGACTCAAAGATGCTACAAGATCAAGATATCTATATATACTGATTCTACAGACTAACACAGATATATCTTTGAACTCTACACAGCATACAATTATGCTCTAGTAATGTCAGGCAGCACTCTACAATTTTTATTTAGTGCATTCACATTTACTATTCAATTCATAATCTCCTTCCACCCCCTTGTGATAACTGAGTCATAACCTGAACATTCAAATCAAATTTTCCCTTCTGTGCTGGTTCCTCTGTGCCCTTTCTTACCTTGCAAAACATATTTCCCCACACACTTTATCCTTCCTTTCATTCCTTCTGTCACTGTACTATTTTAATTTTCTCTTCCCCAGTTTCCTCTAGTCCATTCTTAATTTTCTACATCCTCTTTTTCTTACACTTGATCAAAACAGTAAGCTTATATATAATTACTTCACGTTCCCAAAAACAATACCCTCCTACACAAATGAAAAATGCCTTTAGTATAATTCTTTTCATTTAGAATGGCAGCAGAAATGGAAACCTATTCCAAACAATTTGTGATCCTAAATCACTAGAGTTTATTCTATGATTCCTATTCTGAATAAAGACCTTCCTGTGCTTAATTATATCCCTAATATATCTTAGACATACTGTATATACTCATCCATAAGTCTAGAAATTTTAGTTTAAAAATTGACCCCAAAAACCCGAGTCAACTTATTCACAGGTCAATGTTAGTGCTGTACTCGAATGCTTATTTTAAAAAAGGAACCATCTCCTGGTGAAAGGCAAGAGTATAATCTGTCCTGGAACCACTGACACACATCTATTCTCAACTCTATCCAGTCTTTAGTGTGAACACAAATAGCTATGCCTGCTGAAATTTTCTAAGTTCTTTGGCGTTGTTTTCCTTTGCTTCATCCTTTAGATCCTTTATTGCGCGGCCTTAAGCTTTAGACTCGACTTATCCATGGGTTATATCAAAACTCATAATTTTTAACCCCAAAACCTGTCCTCGACTTATACATGAGGTCGACTTATAGTCAAGTATATAGGGTATGTTCTGATTCTAAATATCCAAACTAGGAAATTTACAACTGTAAAAAATTACAGATTAATTAAAAGATAATACCAACCTCTGCTGTTTAATATAGTATTCCTTTCTGGGTTATCTCATTACTATTTCTACAAAGTTCTAAAAGGTTTCCATTTCTTCCTATATAGTTTGAGTCTTCCTTATACGAAATGCTTGTGACCATAGTTGTTTTGGATTTTGGGTGGGTTTTTTTATTTTGGAATATCTGCATATACAAGTGCAAATTCATGTATGTTTTGTGTACATTTTATAAACATAGCCTAGAGGTGATTTTATGTACAATGTTTTTAATAATTTTGTGCATGAAACAAAGTATGGTTACACTGATCCTTCTGAATCATTCCAGTGGAAAAGTTTGGATTTTGGAGTATTTAGGATTTCAGAATTCTTGATAAGGGATACTCAACCTGTATAACAAAATTCAGTGTTAGGTCATATGACAGTGACAACAGCAAAATCTTCAAACATAACAACTTCTTCAAGCACAATTAGTTACAAAGCTTATGTCCAGTTCCACTGGACTGCACACCACTGCACTTACTCAATGGCTGGATTCATTCTACAGTACTATGTAAGCATGAGTTACTCAGAAATCAAGGTTTATCTGGAAAAAAATATATGAGCATCTAAATGTTCTGAAGCAACCCATGTGTAGATATGATTTTGCTGTTTGTCTGAATTCATAGGCTGTTGTTAAAAATAGTGACAGTTTGCTCTATCTTAAGTAGTGACTACACTATTGAGTATCACAGATGCAGAGCATATGCTATGCATGTGGAAGGTATAAAGGTCAACTCTTGGTACTCCAGATCTAGGAATTTGTGTCTGTCTCAAACCATGGAAAGCTGCTGTCTGTCAGTATAGATGAGGGATTGGGAACTTCTGGCTCTGCAGATGTTCTGGCAACAAGTCCCATGACCCCCATCGGGCATATTAATTTTTGTTGTGTTCTCTCCCCCCTCCCCAATTTCTGAGGGGAGGCATTCCTTTATATGTGTATGTGCGCATGCACACACACACCTTCAAGCCACCTTTCTTAGAAGGAAAATGTCAAACAGCTCAAACTGTACTAGAGGTACTTTTCAATATAATTCTCATAGTAAATCAACACCATGAAACCCACTAGGCAAGTCACATGCTCTCAGCCTCAGGGGATTGCAATGGCAAACCTCCTCGGAACAAATTTTGCCAAGAAAACCCCACAATAGGTTTGCCCTGGGGTCGCCATAGCTCAACAATGACTTGAAGGCATACAAAAAGAACAAGAGCATACTGTACTTCAAGCAAGTCAGGATTCTGCCAATCAGTTATTCTCCTGATTTCTCATTCAGCATAACTGTGAATAAAGTTATCTATGAATATCTAAAGTATTGGGAGTATAACAACAACAATGCACACTGGGAACAAATAGCAGCTATTCTTACAAATGCACTGCGCTTGTAGCCATGAAATCTAATTATTTAAATTGGTCAATTGATTGAAAGAAGAAAAAAAAGTATACATGTATTGGCATCACTGCACACTTGGTTCTATTTTGCTGATTAACATTTCTGGTTTTTTTCGTCCCTTGAAATGGGATAAACTCTGTTCCATGTCAAGAAACACATAAACTATTGAAACAGCTGTAAAACTCTAGCATTTAATTACTGCATATGAGAAGCTTGGACCAAAATTGGGAATTCAAAACCTCATCTTTTCATCTATATCTCCAATGTTTAGAATTTCAAGTTATCCCCTTAAACTAATCCTGTGGCCACAGGTCATTTTATTTCTGAATGTTTTAGAGAGTGCTAGATTTTGAGAAAAGTAGGGGGATATAAAGTTAAGGCAATTCACCCAGAGTTTTCAAGACAGAAGACAAAAATCTGACTAAATGCAAATACATAAAGCAGTAGATTTTCAAACAAAAATCATGTCTCCATGATCAACACAGGACATGTCTCTAGAGGGTTTCCAATCATTCTCCCACCAACAATGGGGTTTTCTCCACTTGGGCAATCCTACCAGTTCCACCAGAAGTGAGGGTTCCTTTCAGGCAATCCTACCACTGTAGCAAAATGTGGGCTTTCTACCCCTTAACCCACTAAATGTGAAGACTTCCATCGTACCCATTGAAATCACCAAGAGTGAGGGCTTTCACTGACCCTTGCCACTACCACAAGGTCTCCCTCCGGCCCCACCTGTATGACACCAACTGTGAGGACTGTCTAAATATCTTCAAAGTACCCATAAGGATTTACATAACTTCTATCCTCAATGGACACAACCTGTCTATATTCAATGCTGTCACCACAGACACTTCGTCTGAACTCAAGCTCTTAGATTAGTGATTCCCAAACTTTGGTCCTCTGTGTGTTTTGGACTTCAACTCCCAGAAGCCCAGACATCTTGGCCAACTGTCAGAAATTCTGGGAGCTGAAGTCCAAGACATCTGCAGTAACAAAGTTTTGAATCACTGCCTTAGGTAGATCACTTCTGGAGATCAAAAGTGTATGAAAACAAACAAACAAAATATTTATTTACAGAAGTTAAACATAACAGAGCAGATTAATTAATTAGTAAATTGCAACACCATACACCTATCTCACACTCCTCTCAAGATAACTAAGACTAGCCATACCAAATTCCCAAACTGAAACTCTCTTCTCTTACTCCAACACTAATCTAACTCAAACCCCTTGCTAACTGAAAACCTTGTCTAACTGAACTTCGAATTGTCATTCACTAGCTTTATGCAAATCTCCTCAAACACTGCACCAATTAGCATTCACTCCAATATTGCATTCTCTCCCACCTCGCAACAGCTCCTTATTTTATTGTACAATTAATAAGTCAAACAATATTTGTCCAATACAAGTCCATGACATCACATCTAACTCTAACTGTTCACTACTTGTATTCTTTCATTTTGCAAACAGTTCCTTGGGAATTAACAGTGCATACATAAAGCACATACAGGAAAATTAAAGACCAGTGTTGTTTTGTGAGATGAAGTGCACGATTTTCCTCACAGCATTCCCAGCTATCCTAGAAACAAAGTGTCTCACAAAAGCGGTAGCTGTTGTAATGCAAGTTGAAAATACAATTTCTGCTTTTCTATAACCATTGCTTTGCCCCAAACCATTCTGATCCTGCCGCATGCAACATGGAAATCAACATACTTAACATGCAATGTTGGCATTCCTGGATTCTGATTTATCAATAAGCCTTGTGCAATTTAGTAAAAAGCAAAAATAAGGCAGGATTGAAAAAACTAAATGTTTAAGAATTAATAATATGAATGATCTGGTCATCTGCAATATATAAAAATTGCATAAGGTTCTCTAATGCAAAATGAAATCGTATTCAGAGTCCCCCAAGAAGAGATAGCTATACAAAGGTTATCTCTAATTAGCAGATATCATAGGACAGATCATTACTGTTATAGGGCAAATGTGTGAGTCACAATTCAGTTCCTAAGACATGTGACTATCAAGCCAATTAGGTTTCATTCTTTTGAAACAGAACTGTCTAAAGAAGAGGTGTTTTCCTTTAGATATAAAGAGCAATCACATTAAAAGCCATTACTATTGTGCAAAGCTGTTAAACCTGAAAAAGAGAAGTTTGTATCCCTTCATGATACATGGACCAGCATATGTCACCTCTTGCCTGCTCCACCCAGCAATTCCAAAAGAAAATCAAGGAGACAGCAGAAACCTGCCGCATCAGCAGCCAGCTAAAACAGGAGGTAGAGAAAGAAATGAATGCTGGGAGAGTAGGGTGCGGGGTGAAAGCATATGGAATCAATTGCTGAGAGTATTGAATGTCTTGGAAATGACTGCAAAGCTTGAAAGAACAGGGAGCCAGAGCTCTACAGGCAGACATTACTCGGTTTTCCTTTCTGGGGGAAGGGCATGCAACGTAGCATGTTTGTATGTTAGAGCCTCGCTCCTCCGTAAGTCTTCATTTTGTGTTCGAAATCCTTCGCCCCAATGTTACTGTTGCTGTAGGCTACATATACAGAAATATGTATATCAGTCCGGGCACAGCAAGAACACAACACAAAGTAGGCTGTATCATATGAACTAAACTAAGCCAAGGCAATCACTCTATTTTCTTCACATGCCGATAGCGGTGTAACAATACCACATAAATTTGTCATGGGGTAGCAGTGTACCAGAGGACAGATGGCAGAGATTGTGACTGCTTTCCTTTAATAAAATAAGCACATGCATCACACAATAGCTACCTACTTACAAGTTTCTAAGGCTGCATCCCCACTGCAGAAATAATCCATCTGGACACCATTTTAACTGCCATGGCTCATTGCTATGGAATTCTGGGAACTGTAGGTTGTTGTGGCACCAGAGCTCTCCTGACAGAGAAGGCTAAATGTCTTGCAAAACTACAATTCCCAGAATTTCATAGCATTGAGTAAGTTAAAGTGGATTCAAACCAGATTAATTATCCAGTGCAGATGCAGCCTGCCTCATATCCAACTCATTTACTTCACTATCATCCAACACTCGCTCTCTCCCACCACCACCCCCTCCCCAGAAAGCAGTTTTGTGGACACACTCTTTTTAAACTCCTGATGGGGTATTAATAAAAAAACATTGCCTTCTCAATCCTGTTTTCTAATAGTGTAACCCTGAAAGTATGGTTAGCTCATGCCTGCAAGCTGACATGCAATTTTCTTCTGCAGCAAAAACACTGTCAGTGTGGCTCAAAATCAGCACAACCACTCTACTTGGGAAAGAATTTCACACAGCTAATGAGCAGCTAAGAGGACTGAAAAGCTTCCAGGGAGAAGAGGATCCTCATAAAGTTTTCCAGTTCTCTGTCAGTCTTCCATCTTTAGGAAAGGGAGATGACTTTAACTGCATTAGTAACAACTCATCCTGTTAAACTGATACAAACGCTTAACGTGAATGCATTTTTAAAGTGGATTAATGCCTGCTTGTAAGGGTCACCAAGTTTATACAGTACCTCTGCAATTATTCACAGCCTCTGCCTCAATAATACTGTTGCTTTCTCCGAGAGCTTTTAAGAGAAGTCCCAGAAGCTTCTGCAGTCAACCTTAAAAGCTTGTTTTAAAAAGAAAAAAAAACCCCTTACGATACAGATTACATAAGGAGCATCACAATTAAATACTGAATTCTCAGCATTACAGGTACCTTGGAAACTAATGGCAATGCAACCAAAACCTATTTTGTGAAAGATCTCAAACAAGCATTAGTCCACCAAGTACAGAATCCAGCCACAGGCTTATTTCCCCCTTTAGGCACTGCTGTAAACTCCAGATTAATATGATGAAATCAATCATTTTATCTGCAAACAACCCTGTAAATAAGCTGGACAGACACTTGCCGAAGGCATCCCAGTAATTTCATGGGTAAGCCAGGATGTGAAGCTAAATTCTCCACGATAAATATTACTTTAGTCAGCCACTAATCTGCTAACAGACCACTTTTTAATGCAGCTGCTATGACAAGGTGTTGATTCCAAAAACACTATTGTCCAAAAGGATTTTTACAGTATTGGTTTCAATCTATCTGTACAAATAGATGATCCTATGTACAAGAAGGCATATGGGTACTTCAGTGGGAATTTCAAGTCAGACCTGAACTCCTTCTGGAAAGCCAATGTGACTAAACTGAGGTTATCATAATATGGACACATCAAGAGATAAACACTAGTCATTGGCATAAACAATAATGTTTAGTAAAGCAAAAGGCAATAGGAAAAGTAGGGCATGGCCCCAAATATACAAGACTTGAGCAGGGTTACTAATAACTTGAGCTCATGGAGGTCTCCTCCTGACTCAGCTATGCTAAGCTGTACAGTTGTAACTTGTCCCTCTGCATTCCCTAGGGTTAGCAGGGAAGGCCCCCTGTGAATGTGGAAAAACTGCAAATAAAAAAATACAATTCTTTTTATCTGAGAGAAGATCTTTCTAGGAAACTCCAGATCCTCCAGTGCCACTCTTTGGTCAACATCTGCCAGAAGGTGATCACAGAATCATGATGGAGGACCTACAAATGCCTAGAGAAATGATTTATCTAGGAACTTCTAGGTTCCCCAGCACAACTCTATGGTAAACCTGTGGTAGCATTACACTGGAGGAGCTATAGATTCCTAGAGACAACATATTAATCAAAACCGCAAATAATCAAATCCACAAAAGTCAAAGCAGCAAATATGGAGGAACAACTGTAGTTGACATGACAGCAAGGACTCTGTGTGTGTTACTATAGTGCTCTGGCCAGAGCTAAGAGAGACACCCCAAACAGAGTGTCTCCTTAACAGAGAAGGAAAGGTTGTATTTCTGAACCCGAAATCCTGCAGGAGATTTTGGCCTGAATGATAAGAGGCTGGTTTGAGCCATCCTGGCTAGTGCTTCATCTTCTTCAGCCTTCACATATGAATCCCTCCTCAGAACCTGCCACAGCACTGCTGTTGACTCTGCAGGAGCCAGGGATCACAGCTTAGCTAAGTAAGTCAGCACACTTCAGAACAGAGGGTCAGAAGCAACAAGACTCTCCATCAGCTGCGAAAGATGCAAAGATAGGAGCCTGACAGTAAAGTTGGGGAGCCTTGGAATGAAACAAAATATGTAGGGTACTACTTGGGTATTGACAGAAAGAAAGAGCAGCAAAGTGCACTTATTATTACCCAACAGAACTGCCAACGTACAGACCAACCATCCCCTGAGGCATCAGAATTACCATCATGCTTACTGCCTTCATGGCATTTAATATTTAAACAGGCCAATAAATATTTCAGAACACAGTCATCCCAATAAGAATGCTATTAGGATAAAAGCAAAGACAAATATTGGAGGGCCATGACTGCTTCTTGTGCCATGCCCCCACCTTCCTGAAACCTCCACCAAGCATCTGAGCTATCCAATGGCAACTACAATAATCTTCCAAAGGGAGACTGAAACAATCCAGTTCTCCCACATTACAGGGCAAGGACAATCAACTGAATTGTACAGACTGCCACAACCACCCCTATGAAAGCACCAAATTAACTCCCCCACCCCAAATTATCCCCCACCCTTTAAAGCCAGATACAAAATAATAGTTATAGAATAGGTTTAAGTAGTCAGTGTGGTAGAGTGGTTTGACTGTTGGACTATGACTCTGGAGATCAGGGTTCAATTCCCCACTCAAGCATAAAAACCCACTAGGTGATCTTGGGCAAGTCACACTCTCAGACTCTGAGGATAGCAATGGCAACCCCCCTCTGAAGAAACCTGCCAAGAAAACCCTATGATATTTTTGGCTTAGGGTCACTATAAGTCAAAAATGACTTGGAGGCACACAACAACAACAACTACAACTATAAAAACAACCCTAATTTATCCCTCACCTTGTCCTATATAGTTACAGAATAGGTTTAATAGCAGTGAATCTGCTTTTACCATTTTTATGTTACCGATGTTCACACCCTTCTCCACAGACAGATTTCTTTTTACAGAGTGAAATCTTGAATACAAAAGTGAAATCTTGAATCAGTCTTACCAGCTGACCAATGTCCAGAGGCAAGACATTTCACAAGTCTTTAACCCTCTTCCTGCAATAATGCATTCTTTGCTGCACAGCTACTGATACCAACTAGTTCTCCCTTCAGGTTAACAGATAACAAAAGCTTTCCAGCAGATTAAAAATGTGCTGTATGTTCTGTTTTAATCAAGAAGAATCTGCTTTTTACATAATGGGCTTTATTTTATGTTTTCCTGCACAGGAAAACTGATTTTTTCATAAGGCTCATTCTGGAAATATTGTGGCTATATTCCCACAGTCCAATTCCTCTCACACCATCCTCCATAATAAACAAATTTTCCATATCTTGGGCAGGGGAAAACAGACTGTAAGTCTAAAATCCTCATGCCCACTGAAGTCTCCTATAGCAGTTTCCCAGTTTCTCTTCCTTTTGTCTACTGAAGAGTGTGTGCGTGTCTGCACCTTCAAGTTGCCTATCAACTTATGGCAACCCCATGAATTTCACATGGTTTTCTTAAGCAAGGAATACTTAAGAGGTGGTTCAGACAGTTCCTTCCTCTGAAATAAAGCCTATATTCATTGTTGGTCTCTCACATCAAGGGCTGAACCTGTTTACATTCCAAGATCAAACAAAATCTGGTGTCTTTAGGATATATGTGCCCCTAGTACATAGGTAGTTTTTAAACTTTTGGTGGGCGGCATTTAAAATGGGTAAATGAAATGGTTGTGAGAATGCTGAGAAAGTAGGTGCAGCACAAGAAGAGTTTTGGAGAAAGAAAATGTCTGTACGCAGACCAGCCTTTTTCAATGATTTTGCCTTGGAGGAACCCTTGAAATAATTTTCATGTCTCAAAGAACCCCTGCATAAAAATGATTATATGTAACACTTCAAAAATGTTTATTTTTTAAAAAAAACATCTTATGTGGAACCCCTAATGATTTCTCATGGAGCCCTACAGTCCAAGGAATGCTGATTGAGAAACCCTGATGTAGATTGTCCCCATCTTTTATATGGTGACTTACAAGATGAACTTTCTTATACAATTTCAGTTTCATTACACAAGCAGCAAGGATAGAAAGTGAGAAGTCTACAGTTCCCAAATCAAAACTTGTATCCAAGACAATGTTTTGATGTAAGATGCAGCTCGCAATGCAAAGAAAAATCTAATTATAAAGGCATATATCAAAATGGTTAAATATTGTTCAGTCTGTCCTGGGAAACCAGTCACATATTCCCTGTTGAAAGAACTGAATTCTGATTCAATTTTTAAAATTCTCATATTAGAAATTCAGGGAACTGAGATGGTATAGTAAATAAAGTTAGCATTGGCTACTTCCATCATATCGAGACTAAGAATTCAAAAAGATAATAGAATTTTGGCAAAGGTAAGGCCTAAGAAGAGAGATATCCAGGCTGTCTGAAAATTATCTCTTTACAATTTGAGTTCTACATAATTTGAGATATCCTGTATTTATTGCATTTGTACTGCAGCCTTCTTCAAGAAAAAGTTAGTGCAGTGTTTTAGCAACTGACCTATGAAATAGGTTATAGCTCAGACAGGAGCAGACAAGATGTCACCACATTACATGGGGCTGACAGTTAAAAGTGGTGGTCCCATATCATGTTTGCCTCTTCCCTACATAAAATTATATGTAATGTTTCCCCTATAGTGGCTGCCAGTGATCTGCATGAGGAAAATGCAGAAATGATGGAACAGGCAGAGCACAAATTTTTGGTCTCTAGGTTGCTAACTACATTTGCCTCTGCCCTGAATGCAATGGTGGCCCATCATCTGAGATGGGGTTATGTCCCGGAGCCTACCCCCTGCTCACACTTACGATCACGTGTGCCTGGATGGTCAACACTAAGTTTTCTTCATGCAAGTTCTCCCTGAAATGTAGAAAAATGGGTGGGGACAAATTCATTTCTTTCTGTGTTTGCTTTTTTCAGGCAGCAGATGCAATGAGAGAAAGAGACTTGCATTTCTTTTGTAATTATGTAGTTTCTACCTATCCTTCACAAAGAAGGGATTGGCACTCTACAGAATGTAAATAGCAGCTGAGTCTTTCTCATTGTTCTCTCCTTTCCAAATGCTGGTGCCTTTATCTCATTCCATACAAAATTGGGGAGGGGCATTCTTTCCTTCACAACCCAGCACAAATTAGTCCATTCTAACATCATGACATGAGTAAACCTGAAGCACCAAACTTTACAGGAAGAATGTGGAAGAACAAATCAGCATACAGTTACTGGGTACACTGTCAGCCCAATGTAAGATATCATGTCTAATTCCATCCCATGATGTGGTAAGATGTTCTGGGCTATCCAGTAAATTTTATAGGCAGCAAATGGTTTGAACATGACTTTTCCACATCCCAACTCAGCAGTCACACTGGCTACTCTCTTTACACTGAAAGAACACAGGATAGGACAGAGGCACATGCTCAGAGAATGATCTGTGAGTCTCTGATACAAGCCCACCTTTAAAAATGTACAGAACTAAATAGTCTAAGCAGACCTGGTCAATACCTGCATGTAGACTGTTGTGAATTCTCTGAAGGAAGATCAAGATATAAGTTTAATATTAAAAAAAACACCTCAGAGTGCAATGACAGAAATAATAGCAATGTCACCTCAAAATGGTCATATGGAAATCATTCTTGTTCATCAGTGGTTAAGACCTGAAACATATCATTTAAAATTATTTTTCCTCTTCCACACATCACTTTTAACCAAGGCTTATGGGGAACTGAAGACAACTAAAGGCTTCTGCAAGTACAGATTGAGTCTCCCTTACCGGAATTCTGAAATCTGAAATTAAAATTATTAAATTTTGTATAAAATTACCTTCCGGCTATGTGTATAAGGTGTGAATGAAATATAAATGAATTTTGTGTTCTGATTTGAGTCCCATCTCAAAGGTATCTCATTATGTACATATATGCAAATACAGATATTCCAAAATCCAAAAAAAATCCAAAGTCCAAAACACCTCTGGCCCCAAGCATTTTGAACAAGGGGCCCTTGTGGAATGCACTCCCTTGGAGTTGATTGTATCTCCTTCTTTGGAGGTCTTTACACAGAAGCTGGATGGTCGTCCATCAGAAACAAATAAAAACAGTTTTAATTTTGCACCATTCTTTTTAAATCACTCAGTATTCTGGACAAGAGGCTACAGTAATGAAACAATACAGAGTAACAGAATGGTTTCCAATTGGCAAGGGGCAATTTAATATTAAGAGGTTATATGATAGTCAGGGATGCTTTGGTTGAAATTTCCTGCATGGCAGGGGGTTGGATTGGATGGCCCTTGTGGTCTCTTCCAACTCTACGATTCTATGATTCAACCTGTATATGGATTGTAGACCTACTCTACATTAATGCGAGTAATTATTTTTTCAAAGCCTGATTGAGTCTAATGCTGTACACACAGAAAATATAGAAAGAACCACATGGCAGGCTGATTCAAGTTAAGGCCAAACAAACCAGAAGCCTGGGAGATCCAAGGAGAACATTAACATAGCTGCTGTTCTTCCATAAAGGAATTTCAAATAGAAGGACACCACCTGAAAAATGAATCCAAGTAAGCTTCCACACATAAACAAAACACACAGGAACTGACAACCACTTACACCTTCATGATCTCCAAGTGGACACACACATACACAGTTATGCAATTAATACATGTTATTTTCAGAAACAAAGCTTCCCAGTTCTGTATGAAAATTAGAACTGCAATTGATCTCAAATTTAAGAAAACGTTTATATTGCCTTGAACAACATATTTAACTTATTTTTAATCACCTATAGAGAGATTTTCACAGGGCTGTTCATTTCCATGACTCCTTGTAATTATTTAATTTTGCAACACAGAGTAGGCACCAGACAGCCTTATATAGGAAGGGGCCATGTATAAAATGAAGTACACAATCTGGAGCTCTGAAAAAGTTTGAGTATAACTCCCATAAATCACAACTACTCTGATCAATTGTCAGGAGTTAAAAGAGTTGCAGCCCAACACATCTGGAGGGGACAAGGTTGCCTATCTGCTCTAAGATTGAGGTTCTAGGCTGAAAAGATTGAAACCTAACAGATCAGGACTCAGCAACTTATGCTTCTTTCCCAGATGTTGTTGGATTGCAACACCCATCTCAGCCACTGGTGAAGAATGCAACTTCCCCACCACTGTAATAGAACAACAGTACAACAATGACACTGAAGGTAGTTTTGCCATATCATATTTATCAAGAGGCAAGAGGCAGCATTTGGTAGGAGAAGTGACGTCTGAGACATCTTTAGCAGCACATGATAGAAAGTATATTGCACTAACATCATCCAAAGAGAGCACAACACCATTATTCCTGAATGTTACTACCAGGAGGCCTTTCTGTGGGAAATAATGCACTGCTCAACAACTATTCTCCTCTCAGCCTATCGAGCAATGGCTCAAAAAAACCTTGGAACACAAGCCTAAAGATGAAAATTATCTAAGTATCCAAAACAAAGTGCATACTAGACAGGAGCTAAAAGAGGGAGATAAAATGAAGGGGTGGGGTGAGAGGAGAGAGAAGTAGTTAATATGAAAGCTGAAGGCAAAACTCCAGAAGGTGGAATAGGAACTGAATGTGTCTGGAGTTGCTGAGGAGTCAGAAAAGGTTATAGATTTGATACTACATCGCAGCCAGAAATAAGCACATAAGACAGTAGTGAACATTTACTGTACTATTTGAGTTTATTTCTGAAAGAGATGCTGCCATTAAGAATTAAGTCATCATCACATACTGGGCAGGTAGGTGAATGTGAAGCTCTCCTTTCAAATGAAGCATTAGCTACTATGAGTGATTTGATCACATCTTCAAATAAATTATTCAGATGTGGGAGATGTCACACATATACATCACAAGAAGTAATCATCTAATGCCATTTTTTCTTTCTTCCTCCCTTTCCTAAGAAACACCCCAAATATTTTAATATAATTAAGTGGAACTGCATTCGTCTTCATCTGGTTTATGAATGCCATTAATTCTAATATTTATCTGAAACAACTTCCACCATAATAATGAAACCAAAATTATTCATTTAGCTATATTAATTATACGCCTATCACCAATTCTTTCCTTCTAAAGGCTTTTGCCTGACAGCATAGTAGTAAGTGAAAATGCACAACACTTCTTAAGCTAACCTTGAAGAGTATTTCACTGCTAAAGTCACTGCAGTAATCTATGGTCTCTTCAAAGGAATAAAAATTTGTATGCAAATATTGGAGGGATTTTCTGTAAAATCACTAGCTGCTTCTTTGCTTTTTAAGACTGTGCAGTATTTTTAGCAGCCTGGCATATCTATGTTTTCAGACAACCAGTCTATCCCAGGGTCTCCCTCCACTTCCCACCCACAAACATCTCCTATATACAGCTTTAGGATCAGAGGAATATATAACTCATATGCAAGTAAAATACTCTCCCATCCCAAATAGAGCCACACAAATGTACTGGGTTTGTTTACAAACGCCTTCCTAATTTAAGTAAAATAAAAACATATGCTGTATTGTCTTTACCTATCATAATTACATTTTACCAAAATACCTCACATTACTAGCACCTAAGAATGCTAATGTCAACACAGAAAGGCGCGTACACATCCACACACTATTCATATTTCATAGACCATTTCCATACAGCTAGCAATGGGGTGGAGGTGAAAGATGCCCCTAAACAAATCAAATTCATCATATTTTAAGAGCCATTTTTTAAGCATTTGGGACATGGCATCAACCTCAGACTGACTCCTCTAAGCTCTGCTCTATATCCCTTACTTACCTCTGATCCATATAAGCTAACAAACTATATGCCATGAACTATATTCCCGTTTTTTCATCCTCTAATAATTAGAGTCTGATTCATGGATTTGGAACAAGGCTGAATGAAAAGGATGAACCAAACTGGTCTAGTATCCTCCCACTGCACCCTCCAAAAAACCACTCCTTTCCCAGTCCCCCATTAGTATATAGTGGGGCCTTGGTATCTGCTTAGATCTGGTTCCATGATCCCTCGTGGATACCAAAATCCATGGATGCTAAAGTCCCATTAAATGCAATGATGCAGTGAAAAGGTGTCCTTTATATAAAATAGCAAAATTGAGGTTTGCATTTTGGGATATTTTCAAACCATGGATGTTGAATCCATGGATAAAGAATATATGGATATGGAGGGCCAGCTGCATTATAATAGTTATCAGGCCCACAAAATGTTACTGTTCTTCAGAGAAACAAACACACAGGACAGGCAGACAACTGCACTTCTATGTGGGCATAGAAAAGGAATGTTCCCTACAATAGCAGTCTGCTTAGTTTCTGTACTGGGAGCAAAGGCAGGATGGAGTACACCATCTACCTCCTCTGCTAGCCAGTTCCATCTCTCACATGAAACACCTAGCCACTTACAGATAGTAGGCTAGTGCTATTATGCAGGGTTGATAGATGCCGGTACACAAAAGAACAAAGAGAAGGTGTCAAAAGCAGACACAGAGAAATTCAGATGAGAAGTACAAATATGCAAATTCAATTTAGAGGTTTTTAATTATTACAAACCAATAAGAAACTTACACATTCATTCAATTTCATATCAAATAACTAAATTAATTCTGAAAAGCCACTCATTCTCCCAGGAATCCTTCAAAATAATAACTGCATTCAAACTTCTTGCAGAGTATTTCATGTGGTGATCTGTCATGTATTTTTTAGCTTTCTGCGCAGTGTACAGATTCTTGAAAGCTACAACTGACTGGAATCACACCAGTACGTTTTTATGCAGATGAAGGCAACTCCCAACATGCAAACTGTATCCACAAGGAACAGCTAGGTATAATCCTTGAAACAACCCTAAAGAGGGTCATTTTGCAAAGTGAGGTGTACTTGTGTGTAGCAGTTCTTGATCTTAACTGGTCTCCACCATAAAAAGGTAAAGGCATATAGGGGGCAGTGCTCATCTCCATTACTAAGCCAAAGAGCCAGCGCTGTCAGAGACAACTCTGTGATCAAGTGGCCAGCATGATTGCAGAGAACACTGTTTACCTTCCTACCTGAGTGGTACCTATTTATCTACTTGCATTTGTATGCTTTCGAACTGCTAGGTTGGCAGAAGATGGGACTAGTGATGGGAGCTCACCCCACCATGCAGCACCCTGGCCTCCAACTGCCAACCTGCTGATTTTGCAATCAACAGAGTCAGAGTCATGCTATATCCTAAGAAGACATATTGACAGAATGTATGCCAATACAGTCAAATGTCTCTTTGGGAAATACATCCTATTGTCCCATTATTCACACTGATTTGATGAAATCCTTATATGGGAAGAACATGTGAATCATAATTCTGGCAGGAGTGATATTAATTAGGAAATTACCAAGGACCATGCAGCAAACATTTAATAGTGTTACAAGTCCAATTAAATATGCAATTGTGTGAAGTAATTATTTAATAAATGGGAAGAAAAGAATTTCCCTATAAACATACAACACACCTGGGCCAGGGTTTCAGTGAACATTCACTGTAGTCCATACACCTGCAAGACAAAATAATGCTTCTCTATTCACTTAAGTGCGAAGGCATGAATTGAAGATGGTACAATCAAGAGGGAGTCTTTAGATATACAGCAGTGCTTTGCTGATACAGTGGGCATAGGGGTATCAGATTTACATGATTGGTCCAGCCTACCCAATTCCACAATCTACATACGTATTGCAGCAGCTTGAAATCTCACAACAGGGAAGTGGTTTTCACAATACTAGTGGCATATTTAAACAGGTTCTCGGTCAATTTCAGGTTATAACAAAAGAAAGTGAAGTGGTGTTTTCATATGATGGCTCTGCTTTTAGGCTCTTCCCTCTTTAGGCTGATGTCACCCTTCTCCAAGTGTTTTACTACCTTTTGCATTCCCTCCCCCTTTCAACACACTTCTCCTTCACATCTCCATTCCAGCATTCTTGACTTATTTGTTCTCTTCCCCTCATCATCATGCTCCCAAGTATGTATGGTTTTTATTTCCTTTGCTCCCTTCTCTTCTCCCACTCTCACCTCTAAATCTTTACATGTCAGTTTGCAAATAAGACTCACTGCTGCAGATAAGCAAGGGTTGAATTTCCAAGCCAATTCCCTAACATGAATTAGTATTTCAGTATTCAGACTATAGCAGATGACCTAGCACATTCCAGATGTTGTTTGACTACAACTCGCACAACCACTCACCTTTGGGCTGACCATTGCCAACCCTCAGAACAACTAAATGTGAACCAAGAACTGAGTTGGTAGAGTTCATTCTCTTACAGACCTGACACCAGCAAGATCAATTGGGGGAGGAAAGGCATTATTTATGTCAAAGTCCCCAAGGAAGGGACCTCAAGGAAAGAAAGAAAGAAATCAATTAAACAATCAATTCATAGCAGGGTTAGATACATCATTCATTCATACATCACAGAATGCTTGGCTGTACAACTGCTCATAATATGCATCTATCTCATACCAAGTAAGTACAAGGTCTGCACTTCAACTGTGGCTTCTGTCATCTTGTGTGAATCTCATGTCTTATGAACACAGAGCTTAGCTAGAACACCATGGTATCCCTTAGGGTAGTGATAGGAATGGGGGAGGGTCACTGGTAGCAAAAGATGCCAAAGAGATGAGACAATGACAGCTCAAGGAGGGCTTTGTTGCAGAAGGGGAGGTGCTGTGGCTTGACAAAATAAGAAGGGGGTTCACTCCATCCAACAAATAAGATTTGATACTGGCACAGAATACATTATCCTGCGAAGCTCAAGATTCATTTTACAGTGCAGGTGTTGAGCATGTTAATGCAAAGAATGCATGTATGCTGTGCAATAAAACTGCAGAAAGGATTATCTGTGCTAATCAATGGACCTTCAGTGATTTAAGATTTCTTAATTTGCACAGTGCATTAAGGTTGCAAAATGCGGCAAAATGAAGCTGAGACATAAGTTATGAATACATACCAAAAATCTGACACATGGAAAATAATACCCCCAAAAAAATGAAAGATGGAGGGAAGAAAAGAAACAAAAAGCTCCTAGTTCATCAGAAAAAGTCTACAGAGACACCTTGTCCTCTGATTGCTTTTCTTACAAACAGGCCAGACTTTCCAATTAAAAGATGCACGGTATTAATTCACTGTAATCTCAGTCATCTTGGAGAACTCATGCTTTTATCAGTAAAGCCAGAAGATTCATTTCTAGAGGGAGCCATCACTGTGCCCTTATCTGTAAATGACTCAGGCCAACCCACCACAGTCCATTAACCTAATAAATCATGTTGGGACCTTTTCTTCAAGTAATATTGAACCAATACTTTACATTTTTGCAATAATGTTAATCTAATGATCAGAATATGTTTTCCAGTAAGAATCAGAAACAGAACACTTCTCTACCCAACTCCCAAGTGCTGTCTTCTCAGCTACCTTATCACTTCAACTAGAAATGTATTAAATTGCTATGGTATATTCTTGGGACATGGATCCAAGCAAATGGCACCGTTGTATCAGATTCCCCTTCCCTGCTTAGAATCTTTAAAAGCAGCTTCTGGCTTCTAACTTCCAACAATACTAAGCAAGAGTGCCTACAACAATCTGCCCAAATCAAAGCAATTTAAATCCTAAATAAAAAGGATTCCAAAAATATTCTCACACACCTGTTTCATATTTATATCATTGTATCATTCACAATGCAGAAGGCTGCCCTTTTTGCAGTTAAAGCAGTCAGTTTAAGGAAAAAGGAAAATGGATATGTGACCATATTAGAAATAGGTTCACGTCCTTTTTTTCACATTTACTACACTTTGTATGTATGTGGTATTTTTCTTGTCTGCTTCTGATATGGTCTGTTGACTCATTCAATTTGTTTTACTAGCTTATATGCTCTTTTTCCTACTGCAAATTAAAATTAAATGAATTAAATATAATGCAATGCTTTGGAAAGACATCAAGAGGCCTACACTCAGGAGGAGCAAATGCCATAAAATATGACAAGGAAGTCACCCTTAATTTCATATTAGAAAAATTACCTGCAGGCTACAGGTTTTCCCAGTAGCATCAGAATGCTTCTTTGTACACTTTCTAACTGATTTAATAAAGTTCAAGTAATGAATTGGTTATGTGCATTGATGTACAATCTACCACCACGCATAAATATACGAGGCCACAGAAGTAGTACTGTAATAATCAAGATAATCTAGTGTAGTCTTCTCTAACTCCCATAATACCCCAACAGCTACTTAACCCAGCGAATGAAAGTTGTAATCCATTACAAAGGTGTCTGGGATATTGGGGAGAGAGCACCATATGGAAGGCACCAGCTTTGCAAAGTTCCAATGCAACATGAGAAGAGAAGAAGGGAGGCCAATGTGCCTTAGATGATGATCAGAAAGCCCTTTAGGGCATGGAACACACATAAACCCAGAAGGTTCAAAACAACGCATGCCAAATGCATGCATTAATTATATTATTGCACCAATATACCAAGCAAGGGAGAACTAGTAAAGACAACTGAAGGTCAAACTCAAACAATGGATTACTTTAGAATAGCAATCCCATCAGAGAAGACACCAGATAATTGTGAAATCTAGGAACAAAACAAGAGAGGAAATTTAATATCCACCAAGGAGAGACGTATTTCAAGTACAGGTCATCACCAAGAAACAGTAATGATAAGACAGGGAAGTGTTTCAAAATTTTATGGTCTCATTCTTAGATAATCAGAGAAGTCTGTAAAATACTGCCGGGGGGGGGGGCAGAAAATAAGGGATCCTAAAGCATGTTACAAAAGGGGGAGAAATAGCTGTCATGTATGTGCATCTTCCAAGCATAAACAGTGAAGATAATTTTATATAATAAGATGTGTTGTTTACTCTTCGATAGCACAAGATACATCACCCTTAAAACTGCCTCCATCTATATATTACCCAGTAACCAGCCTAATCCCATTGTATTATATATTAGTGATCATAAGGTTAACAAAGATGCATTTATCTGGTCTGGCCAGTACTGTAGAATGAGCAGGGGAAAGATCAGAAAATAGATATGGGCAAGACAGGGGGATGGTAAGCACAAAGAGTCCCTAATGAGTCAGAACACTGCCAAGGAGAACGCTGCTCAGAGTTAAATCAAATCTCCATTTAAGGAACTCCTGCATTCATGCTTTTATAAAAAGCAGGCTGAGATTGCCATGTCTGGTTACAGTTGTTTGTCACAGGCTGGCGTGAAGCCTGGCAAGGAATGGGTTATAACTGAGGGGGAAGAGAGGGGGGAGGAATTGTTGGAAAATATGAAGCAGCTGCTGGTTCATTTTCGGGGGGGGGGGGGGAACCCAGCCAGTCTCAGATCCATAAAGCCAACACCTCTCTGGGTTCTGGGCACAGTACAGAGAGTCGAGAGCAGATGCCAACATAAACCGTGCTCACTGGAGCCCCTGAGAGAATGGGGGTGGAGAGCAGAGCGGGGAGGGTGTGATGACAGAAGGGAGTCAAACTGAAGGGCTTACAAAATGGAGACGAATAATCCTTCAAGGAGATTCTGAAATTCCACAAGAGAATACCAGCCGCCTCACCCTCCCACACTGCTCCTACCTATGCCCCCCTCAGGAAGGGCAGAAGTGCCACTCCCCAACCTGAGGCACACTGAACACAGAATAGCTTTGAAAAGACTGGCTTTCCCTGTGTGTTTTTAATTAGGGCCGAGGTCTCCCCTACTCTAAGAGTAGGAACTGGAAGCAGGCATCAGCCCAGGTGAAAGGCTCCCTTCCTCCAAGCAAAGAGGGAGGGGGAGCAGACAATGGAAGGGGTGATTCATTGCAAGAGAACACAGCCAAGACTGGGCTCTTCTTGCCACATGGGCTTGCTGAGCAGCTTAAAGAGACAGCATGGCCTTTTCCGTTCACTGGGAAGCATAGTACTCCCTCCCTTCTTCTTTTTTGTAAGCTCTGATTGGAAACAGACACTAAATAAAACGCCAGCAAGGCACTAGGCTGTCCAAAATAAAGAAGAAGGGGAGTGGTTCCCCCCTCTTCTTTTCCAGAAGCTTGTAATTTTACAGTAAAGTCCAAAAAAAGGAGAAAGGATCATATATAATTTCTTCTGCTTGAGTGTATGCCTGTATTCGAGTGAATACGCACACACACACACACACACACTTTCCATTTCATCTGCTGCGCACTTTCCATGGGTTAGGCTTAAGGGGCCTTTTTGTCTCAACCAAGGAAGGCATCACGGGAAATAAAAATGGGGGGGGGGGGGGAGCATATCAACAAACAAATGTTTTATGGCCAATTTCACTCCCCCCCCCACTCCTTTCAATAGCGGTTTTATTGATAAAGTGTCCTTGAACATTAAAATACATCTGTCTAACACACACTGCAAAAGTTGTAATTGAAATCAGTGAGTATTTGAAATGTGTGACAGATCACTTAAGGTTTTTATGCCTACCTCAAAGGAAGGCAAAGGCAAACTGAACAAATCTTGCTGAGAAAACCCTGTGACAGGTTCACCTTAGGGTCGCCAGAAGTCAGAAAGGACTTGAAGGCACACAATAACAACAAGCCTTCCTCTAACAGATAATGACAATTGTTAATGACAACTGTCAGTAATGCATTCATTTCTAACTAACTGATTATACTGAGTGCAGATGTACTCCTTGGTGTAAATTTACACTACTTGCACTAGAGCAGTACTATAGTATAGCAGGTTCTTGCTACAAATTGCTTTCTTTTAACACAGTAACATTGTCCTGTTCACCAAAGTAATTACAGCTTGGTTGTTGTTCATGTACACATGCTTTGAGAAAAGTCAACCCCATTGGATCAAGGGAAGTAATAGTGCCACTCTATTCTGCTTTGGTCAGGCCCCACCTGGAATACTGTGTCCAGTTCTGGGCACCACAATTCAAAAAAGATGTGGAGAAACTGGAGCGAGTCCAAAGGAGGGCAACTAAAATGGTGAAGGGTCTAGAAACCATACCCTATGAGGAACGACTTAGGGAGCTGGGGATGTTTAGCCTGGAGAAGAGAAGGTTAAGAGGTGATATGATAGCCCTGTTCAAATATTTGAAGGGATGTCATATTGAGGAGGGAGCAAGCTTGTTTTCTGCTGCTGCAGAGACTAGAATGCGGAACAATGGATGCAAACTGCAGGAAAAGAGATTCCACCTCAACATTAGAAGGAACGTCCTGACAGTAAGGGCGGTTCGACAGTGGAACACACTCCCTCAGAGTGTGGTGGAGTCTCCTTCCTTGGAGGTTTTTAAGCAGAGGCTGGATGGCCATCTGTCAGGTATGCTTTGATTGGGAGTTCCTGCATGGCAGGGGGTTGGACTGGATGGCCCTTGTGGTCTCTTCCAACTCTATGATTCTATGATACTATGATTGGTAACCAAAACTGTTGTGTTTGTTAGGCCTCAGTGACTTATGCATTTCAGAGACTTCAAAATCAGTTGTTCAGCAATTCAGGACAAAATCTATTTGATACATGTATTGCAATAATCAATTCTAATAAGAAACCTTGATTATGAAGAGTAAGAATTCCAGAAACTCCCTGAAATATTAACTATATTAAATCATTCAGTCTAAACTATATTAAATCACATCAGTCCTCCTGATGTGGGGTTTTCAGTAACTTTTATACTGATTGGGTTTTTCATATATGGTAAAATATGACATTCACACTAAAAAAATATATACTGGAGGATTATATAGTCTTTGATCATAAGTCAAGATCAACTAAGATTAATGTTCCTAGAGTAATATCAGCTATTCCTTTACCCTCAGAGATGTACAGACAACAGACTTTTTTCATCTGATGAATGAGAGTCTTCCAACCTTCCCTGATAAACTTACCAGCCTTTTCCACTTTCTTTGTGCATTCCAAGAATCTTATCTCAAGCCATGACATATGCCTATCTTTTCATCAAGGTTTCATAGACACTTCTATATGTCCCCCCTGAGCTCATAGCTAAGAAAACACCCACACCATGGGTTCAAATGTACAAAATCTGATACACAAATTAAACAAAACACAGACCACTTTCAACATGTTTATAATACCAGCATATGACCTATATTAAGATTTTAAAGAGCTGGCTACAGCTGTATTATTAAAACTCATTAGATTGAGATGGTGACCTAGAGACTCCTCTGCAAATGTTTTCTATACCCCAGGACTGGTATCCTAGATAAAAAGAAATATTAGAACATTTAGTAAAGGAAGAAGATCTGCCAGGGGCCCATCAATGGTCAAGAGACTTTCCTTCTTTAAATCACTGAAATCAATGCAAGTTAGCTGGCTAAAGGAAGTCAAGCTGGTGTCACTACTTTTTTTAGCAATCTTCCCAGTCCATCATTTGGAATATACAACCCTTTGAGGTCAGATACCCAGGATCTCACTAAAGCTTAATAAAAAGCAGCCTAACAACAGTGATATATACACATGATCTTGCCCAAGTTACACGTCAAGTGGAAGAAGGCTCCAAGTGATGTGTCAAACTGGGATGGCGATTTCGCCTTGGGAATATCCCCTCAAAGGTATCCATCTCTGCATGGCACTGCAGGGCATTATATAACTACCAACAGTAAAGAAGTCCAGCTCTAATGATGCTGCCTCCTGACCTCCTCTGTTTATAGCCCCCCCCTTCCCTGCCATGTTCTCCTTTCCCTTACCCTCTTGCTATGCCAACTTGGAGGTTTCCATGCTTTAAAAAGAAAAACAACCATCGTGAACCAAGGACAGAACCTCAAGAAGATCAGAGCAGCAAAAAGGACTTCTCAACGGTGGAGAAATTCCCCAATAAATCACCACTTGCATTCCAGGTGGGCACCGTTTCCCTGGCAAATAATAAGCGTCTTCTTTCCTGCGTCTACCTATAGCCAAAGCCCTCAGTTTGGAGGACATTCCTCACAGATGAGGCACCTGGAGAACAGAAAAAAATGACTGATCGCAAGGAGGGTGTTTTTACCTTTGTCCTGGAGAGGCTGTTGTTAAAATGGAGGACCCAGGTGAGCCTGCAAGGTATGAGACCTGCGCAGGGAAGGAGGGGGCTTTGAGAGAGAGAGAGAGAGAGAGAGAGAGAGAGAAGGGGCTCTCTCCAAACAGAGAGAGGGATCCTCAAGGACCAGGACACCTCAGGAGCAAGCGCCCCAAGAAACCCCAGGCTGCTAGGAGCCAGGAGGGATCCTGGCATTAAACCCCCCTCCCCATCTTCTTTTTCTCTCCCTCTTCTCCCTTTCCAACCTCACAGGATGGAAGAATCATAGAATCATAGAAGAGCATGCCATCTTAGGAGGGATCCATGGTGGACAGAGAGGAGGGAGGCCAGTCCTCCAGCTGCTTTTTGCCCAGCCAGAGCCAGGGCAGGCAAAGGTATCCCCCCCCCCCCCCCCTTCTCTCTCTGTGTGTGCCCAAAGCCCCTCTGGTGCCACTGCAGTGGGGTGGCAAGAAGGCAAGGCCTCCTCCTCCTCCGCTGCAGTCCCCTCCTCCAGCCCAAGACAAAGAGGGAGAGCGATGATGATGATGATGATGATGATGATGATCCCTTTCCAGTCCTCCCCCTTCCAACCCGGGGCTGCTTTCCTGAGCTGCTGCAGCTGCTGCCCCCAGCGCAGGAAACAGGACGGAAGGCAGGCAGGCAGGCATGGGTCAAGAAGGCAGGGGGCCAGCTGCCTGGGACTGGGAGAAGGAAGGACTTGCCCAGCCCCACACGAGAAGAAGGCACCATCCTGCAAGCAGCAGCAGCAGCATCCCAAGCCTTTCTCTCTCTGTGTGTCTCCCATTCATTGCCCAAGGTGCCTTTCCCTCCCCTTCTTTGGGGCTGGAGGGAGAAGGGCTTCCCCATCCCCTCCCTCCCTGGGGACCCCTCTTTACCTGAGTGACCATGGTCTTCTTCTCCATAAACCCAAGAGGGAGGGGATGCGGGGAAGCCAAGGGCCCCTGGCTCCAGGTGGGGCTCTGATGGGGGCAGGAGGAGGAGGAGGCTCCCCCGGGATCTGCTGCTGCTGCTGCTGCTGCCCCTCCTGGCTCCCTTCTGATCTGATCTCTCCTTTCTTTCTTTTTCTTTCTTTCTCCTCCTGGTGCTCGACTGCTTGCTTGCCTGCTTGCTGGCCTGCCTCCTTGGCGCTTCCTCCTCCTCCTCCCTCTCTCTCTGCCTCAATCTCAACGCAGCTCCCTCCCATCTCCTCCTCTCAGCCAGATGGTGGAGGCAAGGCCCGCCCCGAAGGCCCAAGGTAATTCATCAGCCCAGCAGCACCGCCTCCCTTTCCTGCCTTCCTGCCTTCTTCCCTCCCGGACGATGGTGGTGGGTGCAGAGCTGCAGACTCAGAGCCAGCCACTCAAGCCCCAGCAGCAGCAGCAGCAGGAGGAGGAAGGGCTGCTGCTGCGAGCCAAGAAGAGGGGCTTCCCCAGCTCAGGCTCAGGAGGAGAAGGCGAGGAGGACCCAGGGCAGCCCCAGAGAAGCCCAAAGGCAGGCTTCTTCTGAGTCCTCCTGATTCAAAGGGAGGGCACAAGTCCTGAGCTCAAAGGGAGACAAGGCACCGCACCAAAAAATGGGAGGGCATTCCAAAGAGAAGCAGCCAAGAACACACTCACAGACAGACATCAGGTACATTCGTGCTTCTGAGTCAGGATCCAAAGGATCCAAGCTCAAAGGAAGGCAAGGCACCTCGAAAATGGGAGAACCATGGGACCAAAGAGAAGCCATGAACCCACACTCCTGGGCATCTACATTCATGCCTCTTAGTCATGATCCAAAGAGAGGGCATTCTCAGGGTGGCCAGAGGTCCTAAGCTCAAAGGAAGAGAAGGCACCACACCAAAAAAATGGAAGGCATTCCAGGAAAAATGGATTGCAGGACCCAGAAGCTGAAGAGCCTACTATACTCATGGAACTCTAAAGTCATGCTTCTGAGTCCTGCTCCCAACAGAGGACATTTTCAGGGTGACCAGAAGTCTTACGCTCAAAGGAAGACAAGGCACCTCTAAAATGGGAGAACGGGACCAAAGAGAAGCCCTGAACCCACACTCCTAGGCATCTACATTCAGGGTGGCCAGAGGTCCTCACCATAAAGAAAGACAATTTATAAGATTGCATGTACAGCACTGTGTAAATTTACAGCGCTATATAAATAAAGGTTAATAATAATTAATAATAATAATAATAATGTTCCAGGAGAAATGGAGGGCAGGACCCAAGGAGAGCGAAAGAACACACTGTACAAATCTAAGTTCATGCTTCTGAGTTGTGATCCGAATGGAGGACATTCTCAGGGTGGCCAGAAGTCTAAAGTGCAAAGGAGAAGAAGGCACTGCAAAAAAATGGAGGACATTCCAGGGAAAATGGAGGGCATGACTGCATAAGAACACTCAGAGACATCTAAATTCATGTTTTTTAGTTGAGATCCAAGTGGAGGACATTTTCAGGATGGCCAGACATTTTAAGCACAAAGAATGAGAAGGCGCCACAAAAATGAAGACACTGGAGGAAAAATGAAAGCTTCCAAAACCACTCCCATAAGTCATGCTTCTTAGTCATGCTCCAAATGGAGGACATTTTCAGGGTGGCCAGAGGACAAGAACTGCCAAATGGAAGACATTCAAAAAAAGGGGGGGGAGGGCATGGCGAAAGAAAAACTAAAAAGCATATTCATAGAAATATAAATGTATGCTTCTTAGTCATGGTCAAAACTGATGATGTTTTGGAATTCCTCCTGGTAAAATGTAAGGTGTGTCCTGGAAAAGGAGGATGTCTGGTCACCTTGGTGGACAAGTGTCATGGCAAGGGCTCGATTGGGAGGCCAGGGCCAAGGAGGAATTTTGAAGTGTCCTCCATTGTGAAGGATGAATTTACATTTATAGTGGTGTTTTTTAGCTTTTATTTGGCACAGCCCTACTACCCCTACATTTCCCATGCCTTGCTCTCCTTTGTCGTTATGACCTCTGGTCAAGAGGGGACTGGGAAGGGATGGGCGACTCTTGCTTTTGGTTTTTCACCTCTTTTTCTCCCCCCAAAACAGAGGTTCTATAGCCATCAAAATGAGGGCTGGAAACTTGGGAAAGGAAACAAGTCTCATTTAGGGGGCTGCTGAAAAGAATCTTGTTCCAGATTATTCCCAAAGAGACTTGCCTTCCATGTCCAGCATTTGCAGGCCTTATTCCATGATGATTGTTGTTAACTGCCCCAAGTCAGCCTCAACACATTGAGATCCTGGGAATGAGAAATCTCCATCCCTCCCTATCCTAAACTGCTCTGCTTAGGTCATGCAGGCTCAGGCCCGTGGCTTCAGTGATTCAGTCTACCCATCTGGCATCTGGTCTTCCTCGCTTTCTGCTTCCCCCTACCTTTCCTAGTATTATCATCTTTTCTAGTGAATCATGCTTTCTTATGTGCCCAAAGTACAACAGCCTCAGTTTCATCACCTTGGCTTCCAAGGGGAGTCTAGTTTTGATCTGTTCTAGGAACCATTTAGAGCCAATGGATTATGACTCTGAACACCACATTCGAATCCCAGCTCAGCCAGGTAAACCCACTGGGTGATTATGGGCAAGATGGCAAACTCCCTCTGAAGAAACTTGCCAAGAAAATCCCATGACAGGGTTGCCGTAAGTCAGAAACAACTTGAAGGCACACAACAACAGGACCCATTTGTCCTTTTGACTGTCCATGGCATCCTCAGCATTCATCTCTCAAACGAGGTCATTTCCTTTCTGTCCATTTTCTTGACTGTCCAGCTCTCACATATGCATATAGTGATGGGGAATACAATGGCATGAATGATTCTAACATTAGTGCTCAGTAGTATATCTTTACGCTTCATGGCTGCCCTTCCCATTCCTAGTCTTGTTCTTATTTCTTGACTGCAGTCTCTGTTCCAATCAATATTTGATCCTAGAGAAGGGAAATCTTTATTTCAATTTCCTCATTATCTAGAGTGAATTTATGTAGATCCTCTGTGGTTATTTTTTTCTTTCTATTCAGCATTAAGCCTACTTTTGCATTTCCTTTCTTTTCCTTCTTTAGTAATTGTCCCAAGTCTATGACGTTTTCCACTAGTAGTATGGTGTCATCCGCATATCTTAGAATGTTGATGTTCCTTCCTTCTATCTTCACTCTGCATTTTTCTGAGTCCAAGCCTGCTCTTCCTATTATATTTTCTGCATGGAGGTTGACTAGGTAGGGTGATAGACTGCAGCCTTGCTTGATTCCTTTGTCAATGTGCTTCCTTCCTTCTAATCTACTCCTCACTACAAGTTTCCTGTGCAATTCATTAAAAATGTTTGGGGAGGAATACTAGGATCTGGAGATTGTTATAGTTTTTTATGGGTTTTTCAGGCTATGAGGCCGTGTTCTAGAGTATTCCTGATGTTTCACCAGCAGCTGTGGCTGGCATCTTCAGAGAATGCTGGAATGGAAGAGAATGAGATATATATACTGTTGGTTTAGAAGGGGTGTTTTGCATGATGATCTGTGTATTGTTCTGTTTCTGAATGGCAAGCCTACAAGGTGTCCATTTACTTAATGATCCATTGTCTGCTGGGAAACCCTGGGTGGTTTTCATTTGCATTTTCTGGGTCAGGATTTTGCTGTTTCTCAGGACTGGTAGCCAAACTTTGTTTACTTTAAGAGTTGCTTCTTTCTTGTTGAAATTGTCCAGGTGTTTGTGTTTATTGATTTCATTGGTTTCCCTGCGTGTTCTGACCTGATAGTTGTTGGCATGGTCCAGAATTTCAGTGTTTCAAACAGCATTTTATGCCCAGGATGGTTTATAACATGTTCTGCAACTGCTGATTTTTGTGGCTGACCCAGTCTGTATTGTCTCGTGTTTCTTGATTCATGTTTAAACACAGCATTCGGTGGTCCCTATGTAGACTTGTCTGCAGCTGCACAGTATGTGGTAAACTCCTGCAGCTGTGATAGGGGTTCTCCTTTGCTGAGTGCAGCGTTTGCTTAATTTTCTTCAATTTATAGACTCAGTTCATATTTTAATGTATTTGACCAGTGAACAATATTGAAAAGAGAGTTACAGTGGGCCCTTCTCTCCTCCCCCTCCCCGCCCCTCGTGTAAAGGAAAAACCGTGTATGCTTGAGCCCCATTACTTCTTTCGGGGTGCACCAGGGCTTTTTCCAGTGTGGCGTCCAGTGTATGCTGCAAGCCACATAAGGCGCGCCCACGTTTGACACGGGCGCACTGCACATGGTAAAAATGATGATCACCTAATGGATCTAGATTTGCAACAGCAATCCAAGGAAATACCCTAAAGGCACCAGATTTTTTGTGATTATGAGATCAATAGTACTTGGATGGGAGACTGCCAATGAATATTGAGTGCTGTAGGCTATATTTCAGAGGAAAGAACTGGCAAAACCACTTCCTGAGTATTCCTTGCCTAAGAAAACCCTATGTAAAATTCATGGGGTCACCAAAAGTCAACAAGCAACTTGAAGACACACACTTACACCCAAGGAACCTGATAACTTGCGTACATCCCCCAAAGCAACTGATACAGTAGATGACTTAGAACTAAATTTGAACTAAATTAATGCAAACCTGTACATACCCAAGGAGAGTATCTACCTATATTAAATCTTTTAGAGTCATACATATCCATCTGCCTTTTGCTACAGGAGTTGAATCAATGTATTTTTATTATTTATCTCCCTCACACAACCCTAGTACAATGTAGTAGGGCCCTAACAACACCCTTCAGAATTGAGTCCCACCATGTATACCAGTAAGACCAAGAATCCCTTAAGTGAAAATGCGCAGACAGACTTCTTGAATTAAATTCTAATATTTATTAACAGGGGAAACAAACATGCAGCAAAGAAACATGCATTCACGCACACACTCAATGCTCCAAGAATCAAAAGGGAGGAAAAGCGGGAAGAATGGGAGATGGGCGAAACTACGGAAAATACTCACTCCAGTAGGCTTCTCAGAGGTCCGATGGGGATGTAGATGATGATGATGAGGCACGGCCGACGAAACGTGGGGGTGGATGGCTGAGGGAGCTACAATTAGAGGTCAAACTGGCATGGAGTCCAGCAGTACTCCGAAAATAGCACACTTGAGTTGAAAAATGCTAGGTTTATATAGGCTCAAACTGGCCTCTAGCAATGAACTTAATGGACTAGCCAAGGTTTAAACAAAGGCGCTGAATGCCTGGGCTTTGTTAAGCCGAGGTGCGATGATGATTTAAACAATGTATTTGGGTCTTGACACAATCAAGGAAGGCAAGCAGGTCTATGCGTGGATCATTTAATATGATCACTGGCACATTAAGTGTGAGACTCTGAACAAACAGGCTGTATTGACTTATTCCAGAAGGTGATAGCTCTCCCATCTGGGCAACTCCCAAACCTTCCTGCGGGGGGATTTCCAAAGTTGTTTTGCAGGGTCGAGGCAAGTGATCTCTCCTGCCTACCTGACCCACCAGTTTCAGAGTTATGGCTGCCAGCCTGACAGGGTCAGTCTGAGGTCATGAATGGAATCGCACACACCATAATTTGATATAAAATCAGTCTCGATAACACCCATGTAAACAGTGGTAGGACTTGGGAGTGTGCGGATGCTCCACTCTACTGAGCCCTACTTTTTGCCCCAGGCCAGCGCAAAGTGCCGGTCTGTACTGGGCTTAAATGCATCTGAGAAAACAGACTGTAGTCTACGAAAGCTCATGCTGCCAACTTCTTTCTTTCAGTTAGGACCAAAACAGAACAGCATAAAAAAGGTGGCTTCCAGCTGGCTTGGCAGCATGCTGTACAGATAATGCAAGTCCCCAAGTTGCTTGGAAGCCAGCTTCAAGCTGCCAGGACATGGGCCGGTTTCCAGGGACTCTGGAAACATGGAGTTTATATGTTGCATGCTGCTGGAGCACCTTAAAGCCGGCTTTTTGCTGGCACAAAAAGGAGCGGCTCTTTGCTGCTCCTTTTTCAGCTGACAAAAAGGTAGATTGGGGCCATGATGTGTGGTTGCCGTGGCCCTAATACATCTTCGGAAAGGGCAGCCTATTTCACCCCTTAGTCTCAAAGGTGCTACAATATCTCTCTACATACTGATTCTACAGACTAACACAGCTATATCTTTGAATCCATCCTACCACTATTACATATAATGATCACTCTTAATAATAACATTTAGCAGTTACATATTGTACTATTAGTAGAACAAAACTGGAAAAAGCTTTACAGATGTCTTAAGTTTCTCACAACTATACTATCACATAGTTGTTTAATGTTTATAACCTAATCCCTTTCATTAAAAGGAAAGGTTGGAGCTCTGGAAGAAGAGATGAATTTTTAAGCATAACAAGGCAATATTCACATGGAAGATCCGTTTTCTTCCAAACTGAATTCATTTTATTCCCTTGTACTCTTTTTTTCCCCTTGTGGTACTCACAATTATTATCTGTTCAAATTTATAGATAAATTTGACGGGGCCTGCAAAATGTTGCAGCATCGAGAGTTCTTTTTCAGTGTTCCATTTAGCCAGGCATGCCCAGTCAACAGTATTCCATTCCATCCTTGGCTAAGTTTGCTTGTTTTTCTCAACAGTCAGTCAGCATACCATAACTACTGAGAACACATGGCCCTCACTGGGCTACTAGGTTCCCCTCTTACAAATATTACCTTCCTTGCCTTGTCCCCAACCCTTAATAATTAATAATAATTAATAATAATTAATAATCTTAATAATTCCCTTTTGTGGGTGGATCTTGCTTCTTGTTATATAAAGCTACACATTTATTTCTAAATTCTAGAAATCAAAGAAATGAGATGCACAAATCCCAACTCTCGTTCCCTCTCTGTATAAACAGACATAATTATATCTTTTAAAATCCTGATGTCTCCTGCCATTATCCGAATGTCAAATCCAGAAATATTTTATTATAGCATGCTGTGATATTTTTATGTTCGGCAATATATAAATCTGTATGAATGAATAAAATAAATAGCTAGACATCAGTAGCATGCTTTCTTACTTGGAAGCAAGTCCCAGGCTGCATCTGCACTGCAAAATAATGTAGTTTAACACTACTTTAACTGCCATGGCTCAATGCTAGGGATTCCTGGGATTTGATGTTTGGAGTGGCACCAGAACAGAAAAAGCTATATGTCTCACAAAACTACAAATCCCAGAATTTATAGCACTAAGCCATGTTGGTTAAAGTGGTGTCATACTACATTATTTCTACAGTGCAGCCCCAGTAAGCCCAATGAGATTTACCTGTGAATCTGTAAGAATGCATCGTCCAAATGTTGCAAAAGGGCTGTTGCTGCAGAATTGTCACCTTCTATGGTAAGATGCAGGGCTGAGTCATACACATGTAAACTTTGTTCCATATCCTATCACCTGCTCACTTTCTTATCAAGTGATGATTCATAGCTGAGTATGTAAAGTGCCTTAGCTACACTGCATAGTTTTGAGCTATTCAAGGCATTATTTGATGGTACAGCTGTCACATGACAAAATTTTCAAGTGTACATTCTACATCCCCATCCCATCAGGTCAATATTTAATATAATAAATAGAACAGGTTTTGCTCTACAACAGTAAAGATGGGGAAGTCATATGCCTCCCAAGTTCTGGTCTATCATTTATTGGTATTGGTGGGAGAGCTGTGTTAAATGAGTGGGGTTGCAATCAGCAAAAGCAGAAATGAAACAGATGAACAAATTGCAGGAGAGAACAAGGAAAAAGTCTGCTGATAGAGCTTAGTACCTTCATTTTGTTTCTTTTAAAATAATCTGGTATTAAATGTCAATCTGTATCATGAAAAGCTCCAAGCAAGGCCCTTTGGCTTCTGTTAGCCATAGGCCATTATATAGCCCACAAGCTGCAAGTGCTTATGTGGCGTTCAGGGAGATTCCTGATGAAGTGGTGCACACTAAGGAAAATGTTGGGAACCAGAGCATTAAATAATATTTTGTTTATCTTTTACCCCAGTGAATTAAAAGTATAGATGCATCACTAAATTAGGGGCGAAACACCCCTGAGAGAACTGGGTTGGGGCCATGGCAACCACATGCCGTGGCCCTAATCCACCTTTTTGCTAGCCTAAAAATAAGTGGCAAAATGCCATTCCTTTTTGAGCTGGCAAAAAGCTGGCTTTTCCCTCCCTGCCATGGCTTTACAGTGCTCCTGCGGTGTGTGGCATGTAAATGCCATGCCACCAGAGCACCCCAAAGCAGGCAACCAGGAGGCATGAAGCCAGCTTCTAGACATCTTTTGGGTGTGTGTCATGCATACACCACACCCCCCAAGCTGGCTGGAAGCTGGCTTTTCATGTCGGTCTGTACCACCTCTTAGTTAGTTGTTAGTTAGTTAGGGGTGAAACAGACCACCTCTTTGTGCCAGCTTCTGGGTAGCTTCAGAGCACGGCATGGTGATGCCACATGCTCTGAAGCCACCCCGAAGCCAACATCACGCTGCCCACCAACCTATACGTGGGCCAGCTTCAGGGTACTCTGGTGGCACAGCATTTAAATGGCACACAAGTGCCATAAAACCATGTGGGGAGGGAAAAGCCAGATAGGGGCCATGGTGTGCAGTTGCCATGGCCCCAAATCAGCTCTCTCAGGGACAGCTTCAAGCTGCCCTTTCAGGGCAGTCTGTTTCACCCCTTAGTTAATAAGAAACTTTTCTATCCCATCTTTCAATCCAAAGCATGTCCAATGTGGTGATTAGGATAAATCAAGGGAGCTACAGTATTTAAAAATGATCAAGGGAACATACCAAAGAACTTACAAAATTCCAAAAGGCACAACTAAGGGCTGGGTGGATGAAGAAGGAACTACAGTGAATGGTGGCTGTGTGATGTGTGGGAGAAGCTACTAGGAACAGGTACAGCTAAGAAAATGCATACATAAAAAGGTTGGAAAGGGAAAGCAAAGAAAATGGCAGTTACATTAGCAATAATTATAGCCTTTAACTTTGTTATAACTTTGTGACATGAAATGTGATAACTTTGCCTGATTTTAATCCAGAAAAGCTGACAAACATACAAAGATGTTTTATTAAATCTTTCAAAGCCCAATTCCTCTTGACACTCCTTTTGGAAAGCATCAAAGAGCTGCCACTGCTGCCATTTTCCCACCCAGGCATTCAAAAAGGTCAAAAGTGGCACAGCAGTGGAGAGAGTAGAGGGAGGTACAGGTTGCTTACCTGTAACTGTGTTTTTTCGAGTGGTCATCTGTGCCCTCACACAATAGGGGTTTGCGCCTGCGCAGAAGCTCCATTCGGAATGCTGAAAAGCTGAGCAGATTGGCGGGAGCCCCGCCCCTCCCATTCCCTGAGCATGCCCAATCCCGCCAATCTAGCTCCTCCTTCAGTTCAAGTCTGCCGCAAAAAGGCAGGGACCTGACCGAGGGGAGGTAGGGCGGGATTTGTGTGAGGGCACAGATGACCACTCGAAGAAACACAGTTACAGGTAAGCAACCTGTACTTCTTCTTCGTGGTCTCTGTGCCTCACACAATAGGGTGACTGAAAAGCTTACCTATGGAGGTGGGAAGGTCACTGCAAGATCGATGAAAGAACAGCACGACCAAAACTGGCATCTCTCCGGGACCTGCAGTCCAGCCGGTAATGCTTCACAAACGTGGATGGTTGAGACCACGTGGCCGCCTTGCAAACCTCTGGCAGTGGAACACCTCTGAGGAAGGCAGCAGATGAAGCCGTAGCCCTGGTGGAATGGGCACGAACACCAACCGGGAGAGGGCGTTTAGCCAGTTCATAAGCCAAAGAAATGGTTTGAGCAATCCACTTTGCAAACCGTTGTGATGAAACTGGGTTGCCTTTCCTGGCACCACCATAACAAATAAACAGTTTATTGGATAATCTGAACTCTTGAGAACACTGAACATAAAAAGCCAAAGCACGGCGAACATCCAGGGTGTGCATAGTCTTTTCCAGAGGTGAAGAAGGATCTGGATAAAAATTAGGAAGCACAATCTCCTGGGAGAGGTGAAACTGAGAAACCACTTTAGGGAGGAAGGAAATGTCCGGTCTGAGGACCACCTTGTCCCTGTGAAAAGTCAAGTACGGCTCATCTGAGCGTAGGGCTGTCAGTTCAGAAGCACGTCTGGCTGAAGTTATGGCCACAAGAAAAGACACTTTCAGTGTCAGCAGTCTCAAGGAAGCAGAGCCCAAAGGCTCAAATGGAGGTCTCGTAAGCTGTGTAAGCACTAGAGAGAGAGACCAGGCCGGAGCCAGTGGTGGCAACGGTGGATAAAGGTGATGTAGTCCTTTGAAGAACCTCTTTAACGTGGGTGACGTGAAGAGGCGAGCTGATCGTGAGCCGGGTGGCTGGCTGGCTACAATAGCCGACAAGTAGACCTTGAGGGAAGAGAAGGCCAGGCCTTGATCCCTGAGGTGCAGCAGAAAATGCAAAACAGTACTAAGGCTCACAGGTGAGGAAGGTTCAGACCTAGCCTCCGCGAAGGCACAGAAACGCTTCCACTTATATGCATAAGATCTCTTGGTGGAGTCCTTTCTCGAGGCAGACAGGACCCTGAGCAAGTCAGGAGACTCTATGGCTGAATCCTCCACGCCGTCATCCGTAGATTGACCAAGTCCGGGTGCAGGACCGCTCCATTGGAGTGGGACAACAGGTCTGGCCACTTCGGCAGGTGGAAGTATTGGCCCTTGGCTAAATGAAGAAGAGGAGTGAACCAGGGTTGCCTGGGCCAGAACGGGGTCAACAGTATGGCGTTGGACCGGTCCCTGGCCATCTTGGCCACCGTCCTGGAGATCAGAGGAAAGGGGGGAAATGCATACAGGAGGTCTCGACTCCAACTGCAAAGGAAGGCGTCCCCCATGGAACCTCGTCCTTTGCCCGCTCTGGTGTAGAATGCCCAGCATTGGGCGTTCTCCGGTGTGGCAAACAGGTCCACTGAGGGAATTCCCCAACGAGATGTCAGGAGGTTGAAGGCTGGGCTCGACAGAGTCCATTCGTGCTGCAGCACCTTGTCCTTGCTGAGGGAGTCTGCCAGCACATTGTCCTTTCCTGCCAAGTGAATGGCCACTGGGTGAATGGATCGGTGGTGGCACCACGTCCACAGCTGCTGGGAGAGAAGCAAGAGGACTGGAGAGTGAGTTCCTCCCTGCTTGTTGATGTACCAGACAGTGGTTGTGTTGTCTGATACTACCTGCACAACTCTGTGGAGGAGATGATTTTCGAATGCCCTGAAGGCTTTGATGACTGCCAACAGTTCCAAGGCATTTATGTGCAGTTCTGCCTCCTGTGCAGACCACTGTCCCTGCACACACAAGCCGTTGAGATGTGCGCCCCATCCTGACATGGACGCGTCTGTAGTGACCATCCTGGAAGGTTCTGGCGTCTGGAAGGGCATCCCCTTGAGGATGTTGGAGGGAGACATCCACCACCTGAGAGAGTCTCTGACATGAGGTGGCAACAAGAGTCTCTTGGACGGATTGTCCCTCAAGTGATCGAAGGCAGCCAGGAACCAAGCTTGGAGAGGCCTGAGCCTGAGATGAGCCAGGTAGGTCACCGCTGTAGTTGAGGCCAGGTGGCCTAGCAGTCTCTGAATGTCCTTTGCAGACGGACGGTGAGAATGAAGGACAGACCGCAGCTGTTCCCAGAGGGCCTCCGCCCGTCTGGTGGGAAGGTAGGCTCGACCCATCACAGAGTCCAGGGACGTGCCTATATAGTCTATCACCCTCACAGGGTGGAGAATGGATTTTGGCAGGTTGACTTTGAGTCCCAGGTCTGCTAGCAGATCCAGAGTATACTGGACGTCTCTGTGCAGTTGTGTCTTGGAGGACGACACCAGAAGCCAGTCGTCGAGGTAAGGGAAAATCTTTATTCCTTGAAGACGAAGGTGAGAGATGACCACCGCCATGCACTTTGTGAACACTCGAGGAGCGGTAGAGAGGCCGAAAGGAAGAACGGTATATTGATAGAGATCTCCATCTATAGCGAAACGGAGATACTTCCAATGTTGAGGCCTGATGCTGATGTGAAAGTAAGCATCCTTTAGGTCTATGGATGCAAACCAGTCCCCTTGGTGCAGGAATGGCAAGATGGATTGGAGAGTCACCATCTTGAACTTGCGAATCGTGATGTATGAGTTGACGCCTCTCAGATCCAAGATGGGACGGAGACCTCCTCCTCTCTTCGGAACTGTGAAGTACCTGGAGTAGAAGCCTTGGTGTTTGAAGCACGGTGGAACACGTTGTACAGCTCCTTTGTCGAGAAGGGAGGAAATCTCCTCCAGAAGAGGAGGAGAGGAGGGAGTGGAACAGAAAACGCCATTTGGTGGAATACTTGAGAACTCTATGGCGTATCCCAGGCGGATGATGGTAAGCACCCAGGAGTCCGTGGTGATCTTGGACCAGTTCTCGTAGAAATGGCGAAGTTTGGGGACTGAGGAATGAGAGACTGGCAAACAAAAATGGGGTGTCGCCTCCAAGAGCCCGTCAAAAGTGCGACTTGGAGGATGGCTTTCTAGAAGGTTGTTGCTGCTGACGTTGCTGGCCTTGCCTTTGCTGTTGCTGCTGTTGCTGCTGCTGTTGAGGCTGTCTGTAAGGCCTCCTGTTGTAAGGCTGGGTCCTATAAGTGGAGGACGGAGCCGAACGAGAGCGGGTGAAACCAGGGTCGTATGGCCTTTGGCGCCAGACACGACTGGATGAGGGCTTGCTAGGTATCAGCCCAAGCCTCTTCCCGTTCAGACGAGCCTTGGCCATGGTGTCCAGGGATTCGTCAGTCTTAGCGGCGAATAGACCTTCACCATCAAAAGGAAGATCTTCAATCTTGGACTTAGCTTCCTCGGAGAGAGAGGTAGACCTCAACCAGGCGAAACGGCGGAGTGCCACTGCACCGGCCATCACTTTCGCAGAACAATCCACTACATGTCTAGCTGAGTGCACTTCCTGAGCAATGAGGGAGAGTGCCTCAGCATAGAATTCCTGAGCTGCCTCTTGTTGTGCCTGAGGCAAGTAAGGAATGAAAGCAGCCACACGGTCCCACAAAAACTTCTGATAGCCGGCCATGCAACCTTGCATATTGGCGACCTTTGCTGCCAGCACTGCCGAGGAATAGAAACGTCAACCAAAGATGTCCATCCTTCTGCCATCTTTGTCCACGGGGGCAAAATGGGACTTGCCTGTAGACTTGCAAGTAGATTCCACCACCAGAGAGTTGGGAGCTGGGTGGGTGAACAAGAATGGCGCCGTATCCGACTGTACCCGATACAACGAGTCAAGCTTCTTAGAAGCGGGTGGCGTCGAGGCCGGCTTGGTCCAAGAGGCCACCATAATGTCCGAGAAAGAAGGCAAGAATGGAATGACCGCTGGTTGCTGGGGACGTACCACGAGGCCATCGATGGGGTCCCTAGGGGGCTGGGCCGTCTGCGCTGTCTGGAGGCCTACTGCCCTAGCCATCCTGTCGACAATTCCAGTAAAGAGATGGAGGTCTTCGACAGGCGAGCCCGGTGTTTGGTCCTCAACTTCCTCATTGGGAGAGGAAATGTGGGGAGTCAGGACGGTTGTCCGTCTCTCCCGTAGACTCCTCCGTAGACTGGGAGGCTGGCAACTGCGGATCCACCGTAGTCGGCACCGTACAGAAGGTCGACGTCGATGCGTCCGCGTAGCTGATCGGAGCGGAGACTATCGACGTCGAAGTAGTAGCTAAGGCCGAGACGGTCATAATGGCGCTCGATTCCGGAGGTTTCGACACTGTAGCTGTCGAGGCCGGCGGAGGTGATATGGCCCTGTATTCGGTCCGGGACCGAGAGGGAGAGCGAGATCGAGATCGTGAGAAGTCTCCGACGTGGAGGTCACGAACATGGTACTGATCCCGGTACGAAGGAGAGTAGGAGCGGTAGGACGGATGGCGCTCTCTCCAATATGATTCAGCCCGATGTCGCGCCAAAAAGGAGGCCGACGAGTGGGGCGAGTCAAAGTAGTGCTCCTCAAATGGTTCCGGAGACTTCCGGGGTGGAGGAGATGGGAACCGCAGCCTGTAAATACGCTCCGAAGAGGCTAGGATTTCCTTCGGTGGGACAGAGGTCGGAGCCGAAATCGGCGAAACAGTAGAGGCCGAGGTCAAGACCGTCCCCGTAGGGGCGAGGACCTGGTTAGATGCAGGCTGAAATGCGGGTTCCAGAGTCTCCGGCGCCGAGTCTAGTACAGTGACCGGGGCCGGGACTGAGAGGTCAATGGCCGAAGGCTGTCTAAGGAAAGACATGGCCAGGTCTGCCTGGGCAGCCGCCGAGGCAACCGAAGTGAGGACCTCTTTATGCTTATGCTTTTTTGCTTTCGGCTTCTCCAGCTCGATGGGAGGAGGCCGCTTCTTGTGCTCCCTGTGTTGCCCTTCAGGGTGAGGCATAGTAGTCGTGGCCGAGGCCGGCGCCGAGGAGAGTTCCGTCGGGGTCGAAGTCGACGTCGACGTGGAGGTCGGTTTTTTGATTTTCGGAATCCTCGGGAACTTAGAGATTGGAAGACGTCCTAAAGGGTCCGTGGACGGATCTGAGGAGTGGGAGACGGAGAGGGCCTTCTCCCACAAGTGGGCCTTGAGCCGGTCTGCTCGTTGGCGGAGCGTGGCGGGATTAAAAGCCTTGCAATGCTTGCATTTCTCCGGGATGTGGGAACTGCCTAGGCAGAAAATGCACTTCGAGTGTCCATCCACAACCGGGATTTTACCGCCACAGTCGGAACATTTCTTGAACGGGGCGGCCATAAGAGGCCGGTCCGATCGCGAGGGGCCCGTCCGGGCCAAAACCCTCGAGTTCCGACAAAAAAGGGGGCAGCTCAAGGAAAAAACGGGAGAAAACGAAAAAAGAACAAAAATAAAGTAAAATAAAGAAATAAAAGAAAATAGACAGAGTCTAGCTACTCAGCTTTCGTCGCGATGAAGAGCACTCCGAAGGAGATGTTACTCTTGCGGCGGACGAAAGAGAACTGAAGGAGGAGCTAGATTGGCGGGATTGGGCATGCTCAGGGAATGGGAGGGGCGGGGCTCCCGCCAATCTGCTCAGCTTTTCAGCATTCCGAATGGAGCTTCTGCGCAGGCGCAAACCCTATTGTGTGAGGCACAGAGACCACGAAGAAGAATTGACGATACTCTCACCTTTCACACTCAACTCACTCTACCCTGCTCATTGTACTAACTCGGATAAAGGGGTGGTTCCTTTTTTGAAAAGAGTTAAAGTACAGGACTTACAATGACCCATGGATAAATCAAACCAGGTTTTTAGGGTCAAGTTTTTGACTACAATTTCTAGAGTATTTCATGAGTATATATAGTATGTTATTTTGGAAAGTACCATGTGCATTGATGATGCAAATTAATAGCACAATATTGGTGTGGCACAATAGTTTTTAACTCTGATTCTCCCTTCATCTTTGCATAACATGAATAATTAGGTTCAGCACCAATTTGGCAACGTTAAAAGGTAATCTCATGGATTTTAGTCCAACCTGGAAATTATGAAGTCACAGGTAATGGCAGTGGGAGATACTATTACAGAATATAGTTCACCAAGTGCCAGATAATAAAAAACAACAACAACAACATTTTGGAGGGGAAAAAGAATCAGAATACAGAATACAAGGATGATGAAATTTGCATATATTAATGTCACTTCAATGAATATTTGTGTCTTGCGTAAAAACCTACACATCTTTCAAAAGATGAAGAGAATCTTCTGTGAAGAAAAGCCTACATCTGAACAGCCAGCCTGATGTGTTTATTCTGTCAAAGTATATATCTCTATAGTACCTTTCAGCACTTTGTTAAATAATTCACGAGTATAAAACAAACAAGGTAGAACCAAATTTTATACTCAGCTGATAAACACACTGAAAAAATACAGGGCAGGGACAGAACAACAACTGCCTATCAAAAATTTTAGTGAAAGGCACTACACACACTACATTTTAAAAAACACACCAAGATGCTAGGCCAAGTCAACAACCTTCTCACCAGTCTTGTGGTATGTTCATTTCAAAGTCATTCCCTCTTCCAAGTGATTATGTAATAACATGTACTACAACAAAAATGCATATATTTAGCCTACCCATTTAACCCCCTGCTGCCAGCTTCTATATACATCCACCAGACTCTTAGGATATATCTAGACCTATCTTTCCCAAGTCTGGTAGCTATTGGATTACCACTCCTATCCTTCCTGACCATATTGGCTAGGGATAAAGGACATTGTAGCTGCAGCTAAAAAGCATAAAGGCACTAGATCCCATCTGATCTTGGAAGCTAAGCAGGGACCACCCTGATTAGTACTCAGATGGGAGGCTGCCAACAAATAGCAGGTACTGAAGGCTGTATTTCTGAGGAAGGTACAGTACTGACAAAACCACTTCTGAGTATTTATTGCTTAAGAAAGCCCTATAAAATTCAGGGGGTCACCATTGTTATTATTATTAACCTTTATTTATATAGCTCTGTAAATTTACAAACAACTTGAAGGCACGCATGCATGCACGCACATACACACACACACACAGAGTTGCCCTTTGGGTCACATGGGGACCAAAGATGTGGAAAAACTGCTGAGATCATGTACTTGGTAACAAAGAGTGAAACAAAAACTAAGAGGAAAACAGAGAGTAGGAACAGCCAGGAATAAGGAACCTTTGTGTTTGTGTGTTATTTGGGGCAGAGAAAAGCCACCCGTTTGCTTCTGGAACCAGCTTTTTGCCAGCTCCAGGTCATTTGGTGTCTAAACACCACACCCCCAAGTCGCCCCAAAGCTGCCCAGCATGTAATTGCCAGCACGACTTCCGGGTGACTTGGGGATGTGATGTGTGTAAACACCACACCCCCAAGCTGGACTGAAGCCGGCTGAAGCTGCTTGTCTGTTCCGGCCCTTAGGCTGTCAGTTCACAAGGTATTAGCATTTATATAATATATTCCCAATTTTCCAAGTGGTTCACATATATATTCTTTTCCAGTACAATACAACAACTGTAAAGTAGGTTTGTGTGCTATTCCCACAACTGGCTCCACATTGGAGGGGAACAGCAAAGAGCTTTCTGGTGCTCATCCATATGTCAGAATGTTAATAATAATAATAATCTTTATTTCTAGCCCGCTCCTCTGTGAGTACAATCACTGTGAGTTATCCTTCATGGCCTAATTTATACTAGACTACTAGACTAGAAGAGAGGTGAGCAAGCTTACTCAAGTGGTGGCAAGAGTGTTACTTCTTCCAATGACCGCTGGGAAGAAGCCATTCTAATTGAACACAATGTTGTTTTGCTAAAGACCAAAACAACATAACACTAAGGTACTGTGCGTAATTAGGACAGTTTCCTAGTGTTCATCCAAACAGTGCTAGAAAAGAGAGCACAAGGTGTTGGAGAGGCAGCAGGACCAACTGGAGCAGGGGATCCCCCAGTTTCTGCTGCAGATGCCACTTGCTGCCACCAGGAGAGTTATAAGAGAAGTGAAGTCCTGGGTGGAATATGGGGAGGGGGATATTAAATGATTTCTTTGCCCAAAACCAGGGGAAATTCTAGATGATTAAATATTTTATTACCAGTTGAAGAATAAAATGTTTAAGGAAAGGTGTTTGTGCACTGCAAACTGGCCTTTACCCCCCAAAATGATTTCTAAGTACACTCAGGTCTCAGATATTTGGATTCAGGCACGCAGTCTGATTTCACCAAATGCAATCTAGATCAGTGATTCCCAAACTCTGGGCCTCCAGGTGTTTTGGACCTCAGCTCCCAGAAGCTTCAGCCAATGGCAAATGGTCTGGGATTCTGGGAACTGAAGTCCAAAACACCTGAAAGGCCAGAGTTTGGGAATAACTTATCTCAACAATGGCAATTTTACTCCTCTTGTTTCTCACTAGCATCAGGTTCCTCCCTTCTTCTGCAGCAAATGAAGGAAACTGGAAAATGTTTGATAATGTATCAGATAAAGATACAAACAAGCTCTCTAGCAAAAATTAAACACTGTTAAAAGTAAAGCCAATTATTAAGTTTGAAATTATTATCCAAATAAACTACAGTGGTCCCCCGGTTTACGAATACCCCGGCCTACGAAAACCCCGGTCTACGAAAGAGCCGGGGCCGGAAAAACAGCCCCGGTTTACGGGAAAAAACCCAGCTTACGAAAAGAAAGCGGCGGGAAATTCAAACGGTGCGGGGTCTGGTTTAAAGGGCCCCGGTTTATGAACTTTTCGGTTTAAGAAAGGGGAGCTGGAACGAATTAATTTCGTAAACCGGGGGACCACTGTATGCTTTTAAGTTTCACAGAAATGAAACACACAATAAAATAAAGTGGTTTCCAGCCACTTTGAAGGCAAAGTGTTTAGATGATACGGGAGACAAAAGTGGGTGGAAAGTGGAATGAAGCTGGCTCTCCAGGGATCAAAACTGGAGCAAAAAGAAGCCCCAATACTCCGACTTAACATGGAAAATGCACATCTTCATGCTTGCATATGAAGAACTGGGCACTAGCATAGGGCTGTGCCAAAGCAAAAAAGTGAAAGTGTGATAACTTCAATTGATGTAATAACAACATACACAAACCAGGGAGAACGTGGGGTGAAAGGTGGTGAAGGGGTATGTAGGGAGGGCCTCCATGATTGTGCTTTGCCAAAATATCACTCAGCACACAGATGCCCTGTACTGGCGATGCATTGCATATGCAACTGTCTGTCCAATCAAAGTGGCGATTAAAGAGAATGGCATCTTGGCAGGACATGGAAGGTAATTCAAGTGTGTTTGTGGGACAGTGTGCATACATGATGGAGAAGTAACAAAAAATAATGACGTAGTGCAACTTAATGTCACATCATGAGGATTGTCTGTGGGTGTTCAGCTCATGTTGGGAGCAGGATGTGTAGACAGTGGGGTTCGACCACTTTCAGAAAATGCAAGATTTATACATGTTGTACTTTATTTTTCTAAAGTAATGCCATAACTTTAGAGCTGTAGAGTGCTAAAGGGGGAGAAGACAGTATGTATTTCTTCAGTGGGGCCCCTACATTTACATAATAATTCACTCCAGAGTAAGATGAGAAAAAAAACAACTTCTAAATTTCTAAAAAATTTACATCTCGTTATATATCCTGATGGAAGATGGGAGACTCAGGCTGAGAGTGGCTTTCCTAAAGCTAACGTATCTTCAAGGTAGAAATGATTCAAGAACTTTTTTATTGAAGTTCAGGGGACAGGTTAGCCATTAGGTTATACTATATGAATTTATTGTTCTAGCTTATGTCTAAAATAAATAGTAAGCCAGTTAAGAGCTCTAAAATTCCCTAAAATCTCTATTTACCTATAGAATGATTGGATGTTTATTCCACCTTTCAGGATAAATTGTTCTCCCCAAATGTGTACAGCAACTTTATAATAATCTGGGAAAACTGCAATCTTTTTTGCCTTAAAATGATGCATTAAATCATCATTGCACACATTACACATAAACATTAAAATACTAAAACTTAAGTAACGGAAGTAATCCTCTAAAATATTAGAACAGCAGAACATGAATCAATGAATGCATTTAAGAAATCAAATAAAAATAAGATATGCAAAAGTAGCTGCTTTGGTGCAACAGATTATGAGGTTAATATAATGAACCTTCAAGCAAGGCTCTTTTTTCCATTTCCTTATGATGAACAATGCTGTACAAAAGTTACAATCTGTCATCTTTCACCACATCTACCCCCATATTAAAACACTGCCCACCCACAGTGAGGAAGGGAGAAGCGGGAGACAAAGTGTTCATACTTAGCTTAATAGCTTTTTTCTCACAAAACTCAAGCCATTAAAAAAAAAACAACAGTAACACCTCTGTTCCTATCAGCAATTGTGCTAATGGCAAAACCTAGATAATCTTTGACACATTAGTTTTGGAAAATAATTGTAGCAAATATAGTGACTGTTCAATTTAAAATTGTTGTTCTTGCTGTGTGCTTTCAATTCATATCCAACTTAAGTTGACCCTAGGAACCTATCACTGCGTTTTTTTGGCAATATTTGTTCAGAGGAGGTTTACCTTTGCCATCTTCTATGACTGAAAGAGTGTGACTTGCCCAAGGTCACCCAGTGGGTTTACGTGTCTGAGCAGGGATTCAAACCCTGGTCTCCAGAGTCATAATCCAATGCTCAAACCAATACACCATGCTGGTTCTCTTAAACTATTTTAGGTTATTTTAATTTCTTATACCCAGTCCATTTTTTTTATATCCCAAGAAAGTTTCTGTAAACCAACACATTCAAACAGGAGAAGTAAGAGAAAATACTCTCATATCTGTGTTCCACAAGAAGCAAAAGATATCCAATCCATGGTTAACTATTACTCTTTTTTACAAACTACAAATCTGATTGGGAAAAGGCAAAAGAGCCATTATGTCCTACAAAATATCTTGACCTCTAAAGCTCCTGAAAGAGTCCCAAATTTCCTCCTAATATGTAGGCTAAAAGGGTTCAATTCCCCACTCAGCCATGAAACCTACTGGGTGACCTTGAGCAAGTCACATACTCTCAGCCACAGGGGAAGATAATGAGAAACCTCCTCTGAACAAATCTTGCCAAGAAAACCCATGATAGGGTCACCATAAGTCAAAAACTACTTAGGCATACAACAACAACAACTAGAGCAAATATAAGAACATGTGTGGTCAAGCAGCTGAAAAAAGTCATATAATACCACATGCATCATCCGAGAGTAGACATGGCAACTTCTTCTGGTGATGGAAACACCCTATTATACCATCCTCCTGTTGTTATTGTTACCTGCTCCAAAAGATCCTTACATTGGCATAACAGAGCATTATGGAGATTATTCTAAGAGGATCCAGGCCTAAACCCTCTTAGGCTCCTGGAGAGAGGAGACCTTCTCAGAGATGGCACCTGAGCTTTAAAATAAATTGCCCCAAACACAAATGTGAGTTATCTTTATTTTATTTTCTGTTCTTGTGTGCTAACTTTTACTAACTTTTAATAATGTATGAGATTGTATTGACTTTTGTTGCATTTTGTTGCATTATTCACTTTGTTTTCCTACAGTAAGGAGGTCTTGGTAATAAAGGTGGCAAAAATACAATGGGCCTTGCACATTTGCTGGGGTTCGGAGCACAGGACTCTTGTGAAAGTGAGAAAACCACAAAAAACCTACTTTTTTTACCTCAAAGAACACCTTTTCTAGGGCCTCCAGAGCAACTCTGTGGTCAACCTCCGACTAATGTTGAAAACAGAATCATGCTGGAGGACTCACAAATGGCTCGTGTGATGTGTTGCGTGCTTTCAAGTCATTTCTGACTTATGGCAGCCCTAAGGAAAACCTACCATGGAGTCTCCTTGGAAAGATTTGTTCAGAGGTGGTTTGCCAGAGTCTGAGACTGAGAGAGTGTGACTTGCACAATGCCAGAGAAGTGTTTTCTCTAGGAATCTCTCAATCTTCCTAAATAACTCTATGGTACACTTTCAGTAGAATCACACTGGAGGACGAGAGATTTCTAGAGAGAACATATTCATTAAATCTGTGAATAATCTACAAAACTCAAAACCACAAATGTAGACGATCAACAGTATTATCAAAAATAAACAGGCAATTGTAACAGGGTAAACTTGGCCATCTTGTACACCCAAAGGACTCATGCTTCTCTATTTCTGAAGGACCCTAATGGATCCCATTAGAGTCCATAATGAAATCTACCTACAGTTTCATTCTCACCTGGCACCATCATGCTACATGCACCAGTTCTACCTCAAAGCTCTGCAATGCCAGCAGAACAGGTACTTCACAGAACAGGTAAGAATGCTAATCTCCACTGCTGCAACTAAGATGATACCCAAATATTGATAGCAGAATAAAAATCCTACCTGACCACTATGTCAAATACATAACAAAATCTATTACAACTCAGCAGTTAGAATGATGAAGAATATTTCTATATACTTCTTAAAGAAAAGCGCAGGATTACAGGTGGTATGTTCCAGTGGTCCTTATATTTGATCTTTCTCAAACACAGTGATTCCCAAACTTTGGCCTTCCAGGTGTTTTGGACTTCGGCTCCCAGAAGTCCTAGCCAGCTTGGCCAGCAGTAAGGAATTCTGGGAGCTGAAGTCCAAGGACCGAAGTTTGGGGACCATTCACCATCCTTTTCGGAGAGTGGGTAGCAACAACAAAAAACAACATTGTAATTGTTGACAGAATTATTTATATTGGAAGAGAATTTGTTCAGGCTTAGGGCTTTCCCATCTACCATTTGGATATCACCTGAAGCACCTCCTCTTGAGCAGAGACAGGAAAAGAGATTGGGTTAAGGCATGTATATAGTCAACTATAAATCAACCTAATGGGTTGTAAGGGCCAAAATTACAAATTTTGATAGGACCCATGGATAAAATGAAGGTAAAACTTAGGGGCATGTAACAAAGGATGTGAAAGACAAAGCACAAGAAAATGATGTGAAAGAACTTTTAAAAATTCCAGCAGGCATAACTGTTTGTGCTCACCCTAAAGGCTGGATGGATGAGGAGGGAACTATGGAAAACCATGGCCGTGTGCCATGTGGAAGAGGTAACCAGGCACAGGTAGAGCTAAGAAAATGTGCATATGTCGAAAAGGATGAAAAGGTAAAGCCCCCCCCAAAAAATGGTGACTACGTTAGCAGTGATTATAGCCTTTAATGTTAATGTGATAACTTTGCATGATTTTAACCCAGAAAAGCTGGAAAATATCTTATTCAAATTTTTCAAAGCCCAATTCCACCCAGCACTCCAACTCAACCATTTTTCCACCCAGGCACTCAAAAAGGCCAGAAGCAATGCCACAGTAGAGAGAGTAGAGGGTGCACGCTTTTTAAAGGTAATCCCAAGATGTACTAAGTTCTCACTTTTCACCGCTCTACACAGATGGGATGCTTCTTTTTTTTTTTCAACAAGAGTTAAAGTACAGTACTTACAGCAGCCCATGGATAAGTTGAGCCAGGTTTTGGGGGTTTATTTTATTTTTATTTTATTTTTTTGGCTAAAATTTCTAGACTTATACATGAGTATATAAGTAGTTAATTGTGAATAAGATAAAATAGTTAATTCCACTGAATTTATGCTAGAAAGGGGCAGAGGATTAACTATGTTAAATTGGAACTACCCTGTTTCCCTGAAAATAAGACATCCTCGGAAAATAAGACCTAGTAGAGGTTTTGCTGAATTGCTAAATGTAAGGCCTCCCCCGAAAATAAGACCTAGCAAAGTTTTTTTATATAAATATATAAACAGTATATAATGTTCATTATTTTTTGTTCAACAATAAATGTTAATTCTTCTTCATAGAAAAATAAGATATCCCCTGAAAATAAGATCTAGCATATCTTTGGGAGCAAAAAGTAATATAAGACACCGTCTTATTTTCGGGGAAACACGGTATGTTTTAAATAATTTTATACTTTTAAAAAGTAATTGTTTTAATATAACAACATGTAATTTTGTCAGTCCCATGCCAGGACAAAGGTAGCATATACATAAAATAAATTATACTATTTAAGTTATAAACCTGCACTAAAATCATTGCAGAATGAAGTCAAAAAACGCCTTGTGTGATTTTACTGCCTACCTCCTTTTTTCCTCTCGAGTTTGGGAAAGAAGGAAATGGCTGCAGGAATTTCTGAAAAACTCCATTCTACAAAAAAAAAAAACTTTTCTTACTTTACCCCCACCCTCCATATAATCTCATCTTCATGACCCCTAACCCCTTTAGCATACTGATTCTCATGTGGACCCCAGCAGAGGTTTCACAGTGGCGAGATTCAACATTCAGTTTCCTGGATGGGCATGTAGATGTGAAGAAGACAACCATTGTCTCCCAAGCTGCCCTTACTACTTGTTGGTTTAAATTTTCTAACCTCAAAATTAGCTAATCCACCACACTCTAACCATGAACAAAAATAAACCAAGGGCCGGTACAGACAGGTAAAAACAGCCAGCTTCCCAGCGGCTTGGGGACATGGCATATGCATGATGGATGCCCCCAAGATGCCAGGAACATGCCATGAAGCCGCCCAGAACAACCATATGGCAATGCTGCCCTGCTGAAACCCAGAAAAACCACTGCCACAGTAGCCAAGGCATCTTTTTTCCAGTGTAAAAAGGAGCAGCTTTCTACTACTTCCTTTTGCGCATGGAAAATGCTAGGATGGGGGCGTGGAGTACAGTTGCCACGACCCCAACCCAGCAATCAAAGCGAGAGCAGTAAGATACTCCTTTGGGGCCAACTGTTTTGCCTGCCAGATTCCTTAGTGACATTGGATTTGCTGTGGTTTGAATGCTATGATAACCTTGATTTTGCCATTTTATCACTGCACTGTATATAATGGAACTTGAGCATCCACAGATTTTGGTATCCATGGGGGGTCCTGGAACAAAACCTCAGTGAATACTGAGGGGCCACTGTCTACGCATACACACACAGATCTGGGAACTTTTGGCTAAAGGGTAAGGTAAGTCTTCTGATAAATACATGTATCTCCTTTTGGTGATAATCCAGAAACAATCTACTTTCTCACCAAATTCACAGAGGTTTTTGTTGAAGAAATGAAAAGCTTATTTTGCCTTGTGGGATAAGATCTAAATTTTCTTACATTATCTACATTTTTGTACTGGCTCAAACAGGTGAGCATCAAATCTACAATGAGTCCTGTAGTACCGTACAAATAATCTTGTTTGTGAGAATTGTAACAACCAAATAGACACATTTAATATAGAATTTCATGACCTAAGGTACAACATATATTAATATGCAATACATACATGCACACATATAAAGTTTTGCTTTAAAAGTATGCAAAAAGTATTGGATTTCCAGAAATGCTTTAGCATATCTGATCCCTCAGTTCTCCAAGCACTGGCTTAAGATAGATCTTCATTCTTCTGAATGTCAATAATTAACCATTCCTGCCAGCTTCAACAGCAGTGGATGAAAGAAGTGAAACATGGGAAACCCAAAGAAAGCTTGCCATAAAAGTCTTAACAGTGAACTTATGTTAAGAGAATTTTCTTAACATGTAATTGGTACCATTAAGTATCTATTTAATACTGTTTAACTGGCATCAGAAACAGAATCTATGAACAAAAGCATAACCATAAGAAATATATAGATGAATCAGTAGCAGAAGGACATACAGTATGTAGCTGGTTACACAGCCTTATCTGCTATCTTCCCTGACAAAATGAGATTGCAAAAATAACTCACTACCAGTTCACAGTGAAGTACAGTACCAACTGATAGCTTTAGAATCTCTCAATTACTACAAATATATTCCTTCTGACCTAGTTCTTCAGAATGATTGCATCTGGTATTGGGACAAATGCAGTATTACAGGAAATGATACATTACAATGGACCAGGGATAATTCTGGTGAATAAAATAATTGCAGCACAGCCCTATGCTTACCTACATTTACTTCCAAGTAGCCATAACACTTCTGGAAACTGAAGGTAGTTTATTAGAAGCCCTCTTCATGCTCACTACTGAAGTAACAGTTTCAAATATCACAAAGGAACATGCATTATCATTCCTATTAAATTTGTTACTCTTGCTGCTGTTGTATGCATACACACACAGTCCTACAAGCTCCCATTGTTTGATAAAACTAGGGTTCACAGGAGAAAATCACTACTCTGAGGCTGAGAGAGCATGACTTGCCCAAAGTTACCCAGTTGGTTTTCATGGCCGAGTGGAGATTTAAACTCTGGTCTCCAGAGTTATAGTCCAATGCTCAAACCACTACACCATGCTGGCTCTCTTCCTATTAACAAAAGCCTTTATTCAATTGTTAGTCCTCACTAACAATTTCTATTTCAGCAAAGGGACATGCATAGGTGTTGACTTACCCTTCAGCAGTTGATTTAAATGTGTATTCTAATTGGGACTAGCAATTGGAGTTAGGCCAAAACAAAAAACAGTTACAATCAAGCGTAACTCCAAATTTCTAAAAATGATGGCTAATCCTTGCGACACTTAGATTACCAGACCCCTATACTGGGACTGTCCTCCAAAAAGAGGAAAAAGAATGATTAAATAAATACATATAATCAAATACTTCCATCATGTTCACTGTACTTTTAAAGCAAGTCTGAAGGACTTAATTGAACCATTCAGTTTATTTCATTAGGACATTTACCCTTGACATAAACAGCAGGAAAATAAAATGGATCACAGTACATGTGATGCATCATATTGAGTGAGTTCAAGATGAGAATACTACTCTTCTTGTTGCTGGAACTATTGCAGGGAGCAATTGTCACATGCTCCTTAGTGATGCAGTACTCATCAACCAATAAGAAATTTTTCATAGAATACCAGATGGCGAATTTTGGTCTTAATAAAGCTACATTTTACTCTTTAAAAATGCAAATACATTCTGTATCAGAAACCATCATTTAAAATAAAATAAAAATTCCCAGCAGACCTGACCCCTCCAGCTTTAACTTCAGCTTCAACAAAAAGGTAAACAAAAGTACCTATGATCATGTGTAGCTGGATTTATACTGCACCAAAGTAGCTGAGCTTGGAAAAAATAACATTCTCCTCTCAAAGCAGCAAAGAGAATTAATAATGTTCAATGGGAATCACACACAACATGAAGAGGTAATGAGCTGTGATGTTTACTACTTACCTGAACAACTGGGTATTGGTAATCCATACAGTATACACCATACATAGCCAAAGGGTTCTCTAGCTGCACAGCAGGTAGACAAAGAAACAGGAACTCTGAGTCTGCGTCTCCCACTCTTGCAGTCTTATACACAGGACCCTGGCAGTGCTGTGCAATACTTGGTTCAGGCCTCTGGGTCTATACACAGGTTGAACTAGCTCAGCTGAATATATACATAAACTGTCTGACTGGCTTCAGACCTTCTGCTTTTCCCAGTAGATCCAGGGCTGCTAAACTTAATGCACATGGAACGGCAGAAGCTCTTAAATCAGGCTCCCTAAACTGAGAACGAGCAACTGTCCTGCAATTCCCAGAAGCAAGCAGAATGACAGCCAGGAAGAAGGGAATGCAGTAATGGGCAAAGAGGGAGGAAACAAGTGAGCAAGCACATAAGAGCCAAAAGGATATACGTTTTGGGCACTAGGTGCGTCAGAGGGAACACACTCAATCTAGGAGAGCAAAAACATATGGAAGTGTTTCACCCTCCACCCCCAACCTCTTTTTTTTAACTGTCCCAGGGAGAGACAGGTGCTGGGATTAGCATAGCAAATCCTTTAGACGATGCAGAGGGAGGGAAAAGAAAGAAGCCACACTGATATCTGCAATGAAGGAATATATTTTTTACATAACCAAATATATGATCGTATCATCTAACACCTCTCTCTCTCCCCTCCCCCCTGCATTTAACCCAGACAGAGACAGCTGCTTGAATCAGAACTGAAGTGGGAAAGGGAGAGAGAAGGGAAGAAAGCAATCTGAATCCACTGAGAGGCCTTAAGTTATGCAGGATGCATGCTCTCAGCTGTTCCAGTCAAACTTAGCAGGATTAATTCTGGCCGTCAGCAAAGGAGATGGGAGAGGGTGAGGAAGGGGGCTAGGTTTGGAAAAGCCAGCTGCTCTTCCCATTTTAGAAAACTTCCTTGTACCATTCCAAAAGCACACATTCCTACAAAAGGATGTTGGAGCTCTAACAGACATGGACAGATGCTAAGTTAATCTGACAAAGACCAGCAGGTTCAGAAGTTGCTTTTGGAGTCATGGATGGATGGCATGTGTGCTATTTGAAATTTGAGATCAGATCAGTAATTCTTAGAAGGCTGAAAGCAGCCTAAAGGGAGCAGGGAGGTATGGATAGTATACTTTCAGCAGGAGCAACATGTACTAAAATATATTTCACTCTCTAAAAGAAGCTTAGGCTATCCTGAGTAACATTAAAATTCCATGGTTTGTCATATTTTGGGCAATGCAGGGCTTAAGTAGTCTAAGGTGCCCAAAATTCCTCAAATGTACAGGCCTACTGAAATCTTTGAAATCAAATGGGAAAGGCAGACAGAAGTGTGAGCAATGTCCATTGTCACTTCCTATCTTTTCCTACAGCGAACAAAATCCATGAAATTATCTACATTTAGGAAGGGTAATAGCATGAGCTTGTAAATGGGCAACTCAGCACTTTGCTCAGAATGATAATTGATCCAGAAGTATCCCCAATGCCTCTTCGGGGACACACTCAAGTACAGGCTAAAATTAATACAATCATCTAAAGACAGCTGATACAGGGGACCCACAATTTTTTTGTGTGCCAGGATCCACAACCATACTTCTGCCCATTGGCTACAAGTTCAACTGATCTTTCTTTCCTAGGTGAACACAATCACAATCATTTATTGCACTGAGCTAAAACCACTCTACACTTCTTCCTGGGCAATGATACCTTCTTTCCCACAGGTACTAAGTAATAAATCTTGGCCTGATTTACAAGGCAGCTAGATACAGATGGACTGATTCAATAAAGGAAGCCAGGCCCCCTAGGTCTGTAAGACCTTAGCAGAGCTATGCTCTTGGAGGTGTCTCATTCATAGGATCACCATAGATCCACAGCTGCTGTGATTGCACATAACAACAAACAACATCTTATATGGAGTCTTTAAACCTGGAGCAACAACAAGCAACAACAGACCAAATAATAGGACCCCATAGCAGGCCTAGATGTCAATTCTATCCAGATATATGCTCAATTAATATTGCTATGTGGCCTAATAATATCACTCATATCATCAGATCATCCATCGGCAATGTCATTCTGCATTTTACATACAATGAAGATGACGATCTCTATAAGAGAGATATAGACAGACACAAATCCAGTGTTTAGGAATAGGGAGCAAGGCAATACTCCAGGATACTCTATTATTTGAGCTTGATGGGGCGAAACAGATGGGCAGGAAAAAGTGGCTTGAAGCTGCTTTTTCTGAAGCCACACTGAAGCCCCACCAACTGCACCATCGGCTCCCAAGGCAGCTGGAGTGCTCATGTCATGACCACATGACATGGGTTCAAGCCAGCACAAAGAAGAAAAAAGCTGCTTCTTTTTGAAATGGCTTTTCTCTGCATAAGGACATTTTTCTGCTGGCTTCAAGGCATGTGTCATCTTAATGCCACACCTTCAAGCCAGCCTGAAAGTACCTCTTTTGGCCTGCCTGTTTAGCCCCAATGTGTCCATTCCTGAACAAGAGAACTAAAAATGGAACTTATATTTCACAATCGCTACCTCCTGTTTGTGTATCTGTCTTCCACAGACACTACACACTGCATGATTTGATGAAGCAGACTGGGGTCCACAAAAGCTTATGCTAGAATTAACTAGTTAAGTTCAAAGGTACCACTGGATTCTTCTATACCTTTTTATAAAGCAACTTCAAAGTGAAACTCTTGTGTTAAATGTCAGAATCCAGATATTCAGTTCTATTATCTTTGGTGTGAATCTGAAGTACAGCGTTTTATCTCTAATACAGGTGTTAAACAGCTTAACGACAGCCTCAACACTGCTTTGTGAATGGCCACATCATCTTTTTACATACCTTTAAGCTTTAACAGAATTACTGCAATTATTTCTGCATTTTAATTTTCCTCATTATTTGTTCTATCTCATGATAAACACACACATACACATATAATTATAGAATTCTGTGATTCTATTATTCTTCTATGTGTATGTTTGTGTTTATCTGTCAATTCAGAATAACACTTGAAGCACCTGATGAAAATACAGTACAGTTGGCCCTCTGTTTTCATGGGGATTCGTTCCAGACCCCCCCCCCCCACGCACATGAAAATTGAGGCTCGTGCATGCACACGTAGCCCAGGCGCATGCGCCATTGGAAATAGCAGAGGTTGCCCCTCTGTGGATATTCGAGGTCACAGATCCCAGATCCATGAGTTAGGAGGAGCAACTGTATATTCTAGTCCACAGAAGCTTGGACCTGCTGTCACATGTTTACTAGGCACTTTCAAGATAAAGTCTTTCATATTTACACTGAACATAACACTCTCATCCATACAGATGGGGTGGATTCCAAAGATGTTTCATGCCTTTTACAAGAGGGGTTGGTACTAGCTGCCTTAAAAAAGGAAATTGTACAGTGATGTCTGAGAAAAGCCTCTAAAAAGCCTCTTAGATTTATTTCTCCTTTTTATCTGAGTTATCATGAGGAGGTACATATACTCAATTAGTGTCTTGATGCTATAATGGCCTACATGAAGGACAAGAGCTAGCATGGAATAGTGGTTTGAGTGTTAAAACTACTACTCTGAAGACCAGGGATCTTGTAGCAGCTTTGAAACTACAGTAACTGAAAGAAAGAAGCTGGTAGCATGAGCTTTCATAGATATATGCTCACACTACCAGCTTCTTTCTTTCAGTTAGTCTCAAAGGTGCTACAAGATCACTTTGCATTCTGATTTTCCAGACTAACATGGTTATATCTTTGAATTTTGGAGATTGGGGTTCAAATAACTGCTCAGCCATGGAAACCCACTGGGTGACCTTTGGCAGAACACATACTATCAGCCTCAGAAAGCCATGTGATAGGGTTGCCTTACAGTCACTATTAATTGGAAGCAACTTGTCATGGCTCCAGCTTATGAAATCCTGGGATTTGTAGTTTGGTGAAGTAATCAGCCTGGCCAGTCAGACAGCACTGGTGCCTCACCAAATTACAAATGCCAAGATTTTGTAGGATAGAATTATAGCAGTTAAAGTAATGTCAAACTGCTTTTTTCCTGCAACGTGGATACACCAAGAAACTCTCCTCTGTGCCAGTTACTGAAAACCCTCAGTTATTTTTATCAACATTATTTTCTTTTTGATTTCAAGTAAAAATTGACTGGTTTTTCATGCATTTTCTGTTGAGTAGTGAAGCTGGGTAGTGGTGTTCCCATTTATATGTATCTTCTGTCTATTTTTGTTGTTGTTTGTTGTTATATGTGTTTTAAATAAATATATTTGTTAAGGGTTAAAATGCTACAAATTTCTGCATCTTTGTGGGTAACAAATTATCTAGGTTGGTGAAGACTCCAGTGAACTGCAAAAGAGCTCCAAACTGGCTATTTCCAAACTAGGTGAATGAAAAATGTGGTAAAATGTAGGCAAGAGTAAAGGCATATATATCTGGGCAAAAAAATCCAGTTTTCACACATTGACCAATGAGGGTTCTATCAGCTGAGTCTGTGACTAAATGGAAAAGAGACCTTGAGGTCACAGTAAACAGCCTAATTGAAATACCACCTCAGTGTAATGTAGCTGTGAAAAAAGTGAATTTTATAAGATGGATTTTTAAAAAGGGGATTGCAAATACTATGTCATTATTGTGATACCCTTTACAATATTGTGATACGCTTCACCTTTACAATATTATACACAGTACAGTATTCTAAGGTCTCATCTAATCACCTCATCTTCAACTAGAAAAAGATACAGAAAAGGGTAATCAAATTATGAGAGGGCTAAAGAATATATTCCCAGAAACAAAGGCTACAAAATTGGGAGGATTTTAATTGAGAAAAGAAATCAAACGCAAGAAAGGAGCATGACAAGAGGTCTATAAAAGTATGCTTGGTGTGGGGAAAATAAAGACTGGAGTTTTTCTGTCATCTTTTCTAAAACTACAATTTGCAGTGCTCCAGCGAAAACTGATCATGAAGAGATTCAGACCAGACAGAAGGAAGTGTTTCATGAAACGGAACATGCAATTTTACTGTCAAAATATACGGTGATAACCAGTGTAAGTAGCTTTAAAGGGGAATTACAATAGACAAATTCATGAAGGGTAAGTATATCAGTGATGACTAGTTATGATGGTTAAATGAAACTTCTTAGCTCAACTCAGGTGTATGGACCCCACAGTCTGTTTGCAACCTTGGCTCATAACGGAAAAGACTGTTGCTTTCATGACCTGCTTGCAAGTTTTCCAAAACTTTCAGTGATGTATCACTGTGGAATGCAGAATTCTAGATCAGATGCATGGGAGTTATAGTCCAATAAACTCAATTTTCCAAGCTCTGGATCCAGCAGGTCTCTTACATTAACTGCACATGGCCAGCAAGCAAGCAGAAAGCTAAGTTCAAGAGGAAGAGAAGGACAAAATGTGAACTATATCAGAGGGCTCTTGGAGGATGGCATTTGCTAGTAACACTTGCAATCATAAAGAGAAGTAGAATGAAAGAGGGAAAAAACCCACCTCTCTCTTTATATATCTGGCCTTTTACAGGAACAAGACATTAAACCATACAGACACATCCAGTGATCCACATTAGCTTTCAAGTGCAGAGGCAATTTACTTCTAAATACTAGCTGCTGGGAGAAGCAACAGGGGATCATGGCAATCATATCATTTATCTGCCATTCCATGTAAATATTAGAGGCACTTTATCTTAGTGCTGAGAGGGATGTAGCACTACATGCTTAATTCGTTTTTTAAATAACATTTTTCATATTTATTCACAGAAAATTTATGCAAATTTAACTGATCAAATTGACCAGAGCTCTGAAAATTATCTAGGAAAGAGGCTATGTGTGTGCGCACATATGTGTTTGTAAGAGCACGGCAGAGAGAATGACAGAGGAAGAAGGCACTCAGAGACATTAATATTATTATCATACTTGTCACTATGCTAGTGACCAAAAATCCAATACACAGCTCTAACTACTTTTTAAAAACCCCTATTTTAAAAATAGTAGTTTTGACATATTTTTCTTAAATCACAGATTCATGTTAGAGATCTCAAACAGACCAAATACTCAGAAAGCTGACATTTGGCATATGAATCATCCAAGATACATTGGGTACTATAAAAATTTGAAAACAAGTCATTTTGTTAACTGTTATTACAGGCTGAGAATTCCTTAACCAAAGTGTTTGGTTCCAGAATGGGTTCAGATTCTGAAATTTATTTATTTATTTATTTATTTGGATTTTGGAATATTTGCATAACAACATATCTTGGAGATAGGACCAAAATCTAAATATGTAATTAAATTATTTTTATATAAACCTTATACACACAGCCTAGTGACAAGTTTATACAATTTTTTTTTAATTTTGTGCATTAAGAAAGTTTGTGTATACTGTGTACAGGTGTGGAATTTTCTACTTGTGGAATCATGTTGGCTCTCAAAACATTTTGGATTTTGGAAGATTTCAGATTTCAGATTTTTGGATTGGGGTGCTCAACCTGTATAAAATATGGGGGATAAAGTTTACATACCAATACAGCCCAGAATACCACCATAAGGCCAAACACAGACCTATTAGGACACAGTGTTGCTGAATGATATTTTCACTGCTTCTTCATATTTTAATTTAAGGAGAAGGCCCTGCTCCTTTAAAAGAATCTGTGCTTGCAAAGTGATAATTTATTACTATTCGTTATTATTTTTATTTCTGAAATTCTCTCCTCTGAATAAAAGTCATGTAAAGTGGCCTACAACAGAAACTAAATACAAACAGCAATGTAACATGCAACAATTGACTAAATTAAAAAGGCAGCTAGTTTATACACATTAATTTATAAACATTATCTTGACATATAGTAAACTCATGGATGGAAATTTTCCAACAGTAAATTTTCCAGTGGATAAAAGACACTCATACTATGCACAGTTCCTGAACACACACGTCAATACTAAACTAGGCAAAAGAAATGTCAAAAAACAGCTGCATTTAAAATGTAGCACATATTTAAGTATTTCTACAAAAAGTTCAAAGAGATTATCAAAAAAATCTGACAACCCTGTGTGAAACGCTCTCAAGGTATATGCAATGGTCCTTCCCACATCCAATGGCCAAAATCCTATTTTAGTCTTAACTAAAGTAAATCGATTGAACCCATTAGATTTATCTAGGTGTTGAGCCATCATTCTGCAACTGACTGTGAATGGATCTACTGTAGTAGGGATTAACCAACAAGATACAAGTGAAAGCTTAACTCCTCTTCTAACATTAAAGATTGGAAGGAAGAGATGTTAATGATCAGGATTTCGCAGTATAGACTAAGGACTATGTTCCTTGGTCTATGAGGAGGGCAAAAGAAGACAAAACAGATGGCAGGAAATACATAATTTTTCTAAAAGAGGAATACACAGCTAATTAGGTGTAACTTTTTTTGTGACATTCTAATTCCAAAAGCAACCTTGGCAAGAGGCAACTGTCTCAGGATATGCTTCTAAGAGAAGTTGTATTGCTGAGCTCCTATCAGTTTGAAAGTCCTTCCATCCAATAATAAGTCATTTCCATATAGAGTGTGACACCCATATCCACAGATTTGGTATCTATAGTTTTACTTATCCATGATTAAAAACGTATGTTCACTTTAGGCATTCTAGATCCTCTAGTGACAGTATGTGCTCAGCTTCCAGCCCAAGCATATGAGATTTATGCTGGAGGATCTAGACATGCCTAGAGAGGTGTGGTTCTATGCTATATTTGGGTTGGAAGTCATTTATATCATTGAAAATAATTGAGTTTCCTATTATTTGCAGTATCAGGTATCCACAGGAGGGGTTTCTTGTAATATTACCCCATGGATATAGGAATCATACAAAGGAGTATGAGTTTATAAACTTAAAGAAAAAAACAGAAATCCAAAAAAGATCTGACAAGGGTTTATGAATTTCCCGAACTTATATAATGTTGATAGTAGCTAAAACCATAGACTGGGTGTACAAAGTGCAGGCCTCCAGATTTCGATGGATTACAACTCCTATCACTCCTAGCTAGCATAACTAACAGTAAGGAATGCTGAAGGTTGCAATAATATATAGAGAGGCCACAATTTCCCTACATATAATATGAGGGCTGACTTAAGGTTTTAATAGATCCTAGGCTCTCTTGTACTTGACTCCCCATCTCACCTCAACATTCCACTAGGGACAGATGGGCATTAGTCTAAAAACTGTCCTATTGACTGCAATAATATTTTCTATGTATTCAGTATGAGCCTTAGTTGACACATTACAGCAATAGTTGTGTTCTGTGGGATCGCTACAGCCAATTATCAAAAGATAATCACATCCACAAATTGAAATTAAGAAATATTTAATATTTTTTTAACCTGCCATCACCTGCAGCCAGGCAAAGAAGTGGGTCCCAGAATAGTTGTGGAGTGCCAAGACCTGGGCACCAGGCATGCATACGTCCTACTTCAGCTGCTACAGTGACTCCTCTTTCTCTGAAAAGGTGGAAGCTGCAGTGGAGTGATCCCTTCCCCACTCATCCCCTTCCATCTGATGACTTTCCTCATGATTCATTCTCTTTCATCTGATCCCTTTTCCACTGGAATTAACTGAAACTGACTGGAGTATTATAATCAAAATTATCATCCTTATCAGTACTTTCTATAAAAAGTGAAATATTAAAACAACTTCCTGCTGTCAAAATTATAAGAGGATTTGCAAATAAAAATGGCATAATATAAATATAATGCAATAGCCAATATTATATGTTGAATGTGATTTTTATATAACAAATGTGAATTATGACAGTTTGTGTTTTCAAGAATTGTTGTTTAATAAACCTATTTTTAACATTCTATTTCTAATTTTTGTGGATGAAAATATAAAATATATATCTTGATTTTGACATTTTTCCCTCCTTAGTTCCAGGGGAAAAAAAGGTTAACCCTGTTTTCGTAGGTGCTAAAATTTTCATAGGCCCTAGCCACTGTGCCTAAACTGCCTAACAAGGCGGCCCTGCCTGTTATAGAGATTTTTTTTAAAAGACTAGAGATTAAACTGCCTGGTTCAAATTGGCCCCCATTGCCCCCTTTCCTTCTCTGTGGCAGAAATGAGGATTTCCACAGAAGAGTGCACAGAAATCTAACATTTTAGTGTGCCTGTCCCTGTGACTGTACAGCAGTATATTCATACAAGTCAACAGAGCAAACTGCTTCTGTATGCAACTAAGCCCTGAGCTTGGGTGGGAGGGTATCTGAGAGAAAAATTCAAGTAGACTGACCTTTGCTGTAACCTAAGCAGTGTTCTGAATAGGAAATGTCTAGCTTGAAATCCAAGCCAGCATCAGGCACACCTCTAACCTCCAATATTGACACTGCAGGAGCACTGCAAGCCTCCCTGTATCATAGCTCCGTTCCTCTTTGCAAACCTTCAATAAGGGGACAGGAAAAGTGCATTTTAAGTTTGTAGAGATTTCCAGAAGATGAAGTGGATGGGAGAAAAGAAAAGATAATGGAGGGTAGAGAGTTAATTTGCTGACTCAAGCTCCAAACAAATTTAGATTAAGCATTTTAAAGGTGGATATAAGAGCTGGATGAATGTATGCCATTAAATTAAGGGACTCTACTATACTATACTCTACTATACTATACAGAGAAGTTTCAGGACCAAAGAAAGAGAAAGCAATCTCTTTCTTAAATCACCCTAGAACTTTCTCATTCTAATCTAGAACAATTAAATGCTCGTGTTCAGGACTAGCAGCTCCAAGAAAGGCCTCTTGTTCCAGGTTCAGTGAAAACAGAAACCCCTATTGACTGTGGACCCATTGCAGCATTTCACTGCAAGATCTACATTTATTCTTATTAATGACATGGGAGATCCATACTACTGTAATAGGTACAGCACTGCAATGGAGATAATCAGAGAATCTTTCCCTCTTCTTTTGTGCAATAGCACTGGTTAGTTTTGTGGCTGAAGAAGCCATCTCAAAACTACTGTTACAATGCACAAATAGGGAGGGGATGTTTGTAAATGACAGTTCTGGAGAAATTAGGGTTGGTGTATATACATGTCATATCCCCCCACCACCACCACCACAATTTCTACCCTTCTGGGATTTAAAAAAAATCACTGTAATTTAAGTGTTCCTAGATGAAGAGCATCAGTTTAAGCTGGAAGACTTTCTTGGGTCCAAACCACACCACAGAAATAATCCAGTTTGAGACTACTTTAATTGCCCTGGCTCAGTGCTAGGGAAATCTGTAGTTTTATTAAACATTTAGCCTTCTCTGTCAGAGAGTTCTAGTGCTACAATAAACTACAAGTCCCAAGATTCCCTGAGCCAGGACAGTTAAAACCGTCTCAAACTGGATTATTTTGCAGTGTGTTTTGGACCTCACTTGTTATTACTTGACAGCCCCTAAAGGGCTGTCTATACTGTGGAAGAAGCAGACTGCTGAGTCCCAGGTTTTCACTTCCATTAGGCTTTGAGACAAAGGGGAACGAATGACTGAATTACTTTTTTGTTCTTTGTTAATACTGCCAGGGGTCCTGGACAACTTAAGTACAACACAGATCTGTCTTTCCAACTTGGCAGGTGCTTTCCTGTCCACCTGATTCACTTCCCCCATCCACCATATGCAGAAACCACACATTTCCCCCCTGACTCATGTGAATTCCTACAGGCTCCCAACTTGCATACATTATATCCAACTGAGTTCAGAAGGTGGAAACAGCTTCTCAGAAAAGTTAAGAGGAAAGTTGCAATGTAAAAGACCAGGCATTTGGGGTGTTTCAGACATATAACTACGGCCTGCCACAGTTTCTTGATTATGACCCAATATCCTAACTTACAAATGAGAATTAGGTTCACCTGAAGGCTACAGCACTTGTTCTTCATCTCCACTCTAGAGGAGGAGACCCCATATCAGCAACTCAGCAGTATAGAGCTCCCTAGTCTGGTACCAGCTGCCTGCCCAATTCAGACCTCTAATCTCTCCGACTTTGATTTAATGTAGCAATTATTGGTAATGTGGTTTGAAGGAGATAAATGCCCAACATGGGGCGGGCTGGCACTGACGTTCATTCCGTTCATGATGCAAGAACAGTTTTAATTAAAATCCCCTTTATGATAAAGGAGCTGCTTGACTGGATGTTTCTGTGCAGCCCTGATATGGAGCTTCCTCTAAAGCGGATTAGAAATCAAAGTTTTCCCCCACTCTTGCTCCTGGCAATACAAAAAGCCTAAGAACACAGTCACCATGTTGCCCAAAATGCAATTCCCCAAACCCAAGAATTGCTGGGATCACACAAGGCTGGTGCAGATAACAATCTTTCCCCAATCAAAGAACTAAACCCCAATTCCTAAAAGTAAGAGACAAAGAAAATACTGATGCAACAAGAGGGGTGGGTGTCCGCTCCAATCCTCCCAAAAGGTTTTCCCCTTTAAATCAAATACACACAATATTGCTCTGTTTGCTGACATTGCAGGCTGTATTGCTCAGAAGGGGATTACAAGTCACAGCAACACAGAGGATAGCCTTTTTCTATTTTAAACCAAATAAAGCAGATCCTTAGATGTATGAAGGAATTTAATCTGGCAGAACTGTAGGAGTCCCAGTACAGGATGGTTTTAGAAATTATTTATCATTTCGTACCAATTTTTTAAAAAAAAAAACAAAACCCTAACTGAATGAGTGATGATCCACCTCCCCTCACAAAAACATTTTGTTACTTTTAAAGTCTACCATCACAATTTTTATAGGAGATACTAAACTGAATATATTAAGTCTTGCCTGGTTCCTTTTATTTCTTTTGCAAAGAGCCATCTGTCATAGTAAAAAATTAGTGCTGTGTATTAATACATAAAAGGCAGCACAAAGCACTTGTGACTAGCAGACAGTGCAAAATGGAAAATGAAGAACCCCAAGTTTCAATGCATGCCTGCTTTTATTCCCAAGGTTACTTTAAGTTGCTAAATGCATGTCAAGATAAAGATAGTGATTAAAGGAAATGAAATTCTGCCCAAGCTATATAATTCCAGGATCCCTGCGCTCCAGCAATACCTTTGTAGGAAACTCTTCACTAGACAGTGAAGTGATTATCTCCTCTTGAGTTTGTCTTATACCAGAAGTACCTTCTTTCAAGGCACTGCTTTTTGAGGCAGCACCAATATTACAGGGTCATTGCATCTTCCAGCGAGAGGAGTGACAAATCAACTCAGCTTTTCAAGATGTTGACTGGGCCGAAGTAACCTTCTAGTAAAGTAATTAATTATGATGACCTAAATACTTGAAATAAAAACTGGGGAACATGGGTCACTGGTGTACAAAACAAAGTCAACCACTGTAAAACTGAAATTCTTTATTTGAATGCAAACTAAGAGAAAAGCGGGTCACAGACAACAGGGCAAAGGCATAACACAGTTAGACTGGTGAACAGGAAAACAGCTTGGTGCAATTAACAAGATTAAAGAGGGATTTAAATCAGGATAGAAAGAGCAATGGGCAAGATTGATCTTTACAGGATTAAAGCCAGAATCCTACTAAGAGTCCAGTGGTCCTGAGATCAACATCACATAATGGGATTAAATCGAGAGCAGCTTTGTTTTTGAATTGAATCCACTGCTTCTCTACTATTACTACAGTAGTTAAACAGCAAAGCAGTCCTACAATGGCATGATGGGATTTGCAGTGTAACATGGCTAACAACATGCATGCTCTTGCAAAATAAAAAAGAAAACAAAAAAACAGGAAATAAATTCAAAGACGACAACTGGAGAGACTTGGAAGAAAATGGACTAGACAAACATTTCATAATCTGCAGGCATGACAGAAATTTTGGTATGGCAAATTTGACAGGGTTTTTTTCAAAATAAACAGGAGGCAGTGTAGCATCCAGAGCAGTAAGAGGATTTCATACTGACAGCATCAGTTGCTTATTAAGATTCCAAGAAGAAACATATGTCTGTGTCTCATAACAAAAATTTCAACACACTCACAGATTGCAGTTACAAAGCAAACAGATTTTAAAATAAAAGAGAATGCCCTAGTAACAAAAACTCTTCAACCTCCATTTTTAAATGTCACTTTTCCAGAGTGGCAGTAATCTGAATTCAAATTTGGAAGTAGTGAACAAAGTAAACTGAATGAGATATTTATTAATCTTATTTATCACTTTAATGTATACTGTATCCTGCTTTTCTTTGAATGACGTCAAGCCAAGGGACATGGCTCCCTCTCTCACTTTATCCTCACAAGTTTGTGCTGCGATGAGGATGAGGGAAGTGCAACAGTAAGTTTCATATTAACAGCCCTCTAATACTGATATGCAAATAAATTACTAGTGGTGCTGCTATTATTTACATCAGCAAAAGGGGATTAACAATATGTATTCCCTCAAGCAAAGCACCTCTCTATTCCGAGCGGTTTTGAAAATTTATTTACCTCTTCGTTATTCTCAGATATTTGATTCTTATGAAAACACAACGTATTACAATAAGCATTGGATTACTGTATTGAATACATGCAAGTAAAGTGATACTTAAGATTTTATAGCAAAGACTTTTACCATATGTGGAGCAATAAATGTCAATGTCCAAGATTAGTTCAGAAAATGAGGAGGCACTAGGGCTCATATTGCAAACATACACTGAATAACAAAAAGCACAAAAGAATTTCAGAATAAAATAATTCTGTGCTTTTTGAATTCCAAGAAGGTTAGAGAGAAAATATGGCCCACTGTAAAAGAAATTAGTGTAACACAAAATTTGATTGTCCTGATGAGTAGAGTATACAGGGTAATTCAAAAAGAATGGTACAAAAACATATAAAAATAGTTTTACATTTGCACCATTCTTTTTTAATCACTCAGTATTCTGGACAAGAGGCCACAGTAACGAAACAATACAGAGTAACAGAATGGTTTCCAATTGGCGAGGGGTTGGGAAAAGGCTGAATTTTATTACCTATCTGTTTAATGTATATGTAGAACATATCATATGAATAAACACTCAGAGGAAGAAGACATGAACACTAGAGGCAGGAACATTGATAATTTAAGATTAAGAGGTTATATGATAGTCGGGGATGCTTTGATTGTAATTTCCTGCATGGCAGGGGGTTGGATTGGATGGCCCTTGTGGTCTCTTCCAACTCTATGATTCTATGATTCTAAGATATAAAGACGACACAAAATTACTAGTGGAAAATAACAAGATTAGGAATAACCACTTACAAAGGTAAATTAGGAAACTGCAAAACAAAATTACAGTAGAATACTATACTGAGAAAACAAAAATAATAATCATGGAGTGTTCACATAATATTAAAATGAATAAAGACATCAAAATTGTTAATGTTTTCTACACCATGTCTGAGAAGGATAAGAATTGAAAAGGAGCTGTGAAAGAGCTAGATAAAATACTCAAGTATAAAGATATATCCTTAAATACCAAAGTCAGAATAAGCCATGCCACAGTATTTTTTTTATTTCTATGTATGGTTTTGAAAGCTTGACAGCAAAGCGGGCTCACAGAAGGAAAATATTACAGGTACCATAGATTATCAAAAAAACAAAATAAATGGGTCCTAAAGCAAATCAAACCTCAAGTCTCCAGTTTAGTCAAAATGACTAAACTGAAGCCATCATACTTCAGACATATCTGGAGACAGCATGACTTGTTGGAAAAAATTACAATTGTGAGAAAAGTGAAAATCAGAAGAAAAAGAGGAAGACCACAGTACAGATGGATTGATTCAATCATGGAAGCCATAACCCTGAGTTTGCAAGACCTGAGCAGGGCTGCTGACGACTAGGGCTCATGGAGGTTTCTCATTCATAGGGCTGCCATAAGATGAAGCCAAGCTGACATCAAATAACAATAAGAAGATTGACACCTTTTACAAAAGGACAAGCAATATAACAACATGAGTGAGATCATGTTGGTAATACCTAGGTGTGGCAGAAGAAGTGGCTTTCCAGTCTCCAGGGTGGCAATGCTGATGAGCTCAGAGACTAGAGGGAGTAAGATAGAAAACATTACAGTTCTCACTACGAAACTAAAAACTGAGCTTACCATGCATATAGTATATTGTAAATGAAAAGGTTAAAGTGGGGCAAAGTAGGCATTTTGGAGTACTTTGACACAATCCTTGTTTTAAGACCAAATCAAGCAGGTCTATGTGAAGGTTGAATTTTTACAGATAACTGAGGAAAAACTCATTTCAACTAATATACTTCAAGTTCCTTTAGAAGTACTGAACATGCACCACATAAAGATGAAAGAAAAAGCTGGAGATGATATATAAACAATATTTGCCTCTTATTTAGAAAAGGAATCCTTTTCAACAAGAGCTGGATAATTAGCTGGAAATGTGTGGATATGGCACGTTCCCCTTCCCTTGCTCTCTGTACTATGTAGTGGGATCTAGGTGAATAGCAAAATCCTGCGGTAGACTTAAGCTTCATGTTGTGACTAATAATTACTGACTAAATATCAATACTAGATATGTTTCATCATATGTGAAAGTAAAAGGAATGTCTTTGGATTTTGTTTCTGTGATGTCCAGTGGTAAGGAGTAGATCAGAGTCTTTACAATGGGTCATTGCAAATACAATTTATGAAATGTAATTGCTTTTGATCATTTGCCCATTGTGCATGATGCACCAATTGTACAATTGCAGGACATGATGTTTCCTGCAAGGAAAAAGCAGTGACATTTCAGTTATGCAATCCATTTACAATTTGATGGCATCTTATCAAATTCTTCCACTGAAATATAATCTGAACATATTCCCAGCATAATAATAATAATTTTTTAACTTGTCCTTTCCTTCCAAGCAGCTCGGGGCAGAATACATGATACATGTATCCCATTAATCATCACAATAACCCTGTGAGGTAGGTTATGATGGAAGAGTGAACAATGTCACTCACTGAGCTTCAAAGATAAGTAGTGATGTGGACCCAAACAAACCCTCTCCTTCTAGAGCAGCATTAGATGGGGTATACATTCTGTAGTAAGCGTTTAATGTTTGATGTGAGAGAAATTATTATTTTAAAAGCCATACATGGTTTGGCTCTAACACTATGAGATTGTAAAGAGCCTCTCGCATATTCTACAGCAGCAGAATCATCCCAGCAGTATGCAGATAACACATGTGTAACTAAGTAATTACTGGAAGCATGAGTTGAACATGATGTCTAAAAGCATCCTTACATTTTAGAATCCAAGGCTACAAGAGAGTTGGAGAATACTAAAAGGCTAAACTGACAGGGACTGAATTATTTCTCAGAATATTTCTGCACTGTCCCACTTATAAAATACAAGCAAGAGTAAAATTCAGGAGCAGTCAGGCTAAAAAACTGCAGAATATTTTCACACACACACCCATCTTCATAGCTGTCCCTTTTCCTCAAGATGTGTTGTATGCAACTTCAGGGTTTTTTCTCCATCTGTGTACTGTCAAAAATGTGATCTAAGTGGAACCTGAAACAAAATGTTGCATTGTGGAATGCTCCTGTTCATTGTTGCAGTCAGTCTTCTCCATAATACTCCAATCCATTCCCCCTCTCAACCAGTTTTCCATTTCTCCTCTCTCAATGAACATCTGTGACAAGGAAGCATATTAAATCTTCAGGATTTAGAGGGGATCCCCCCTTTGGGTCTCCACACCAAACATGTTTCTGTACTTCTGCAGAAGAAACTTGCCAAAAAGGAAAAAAAAACCCTGAAGGGAGCATCCATAGATGCTCAAGTCCCATATTCAGGATAGGAGCCATAAGCCTTAGAGGGGGCCATAGGTCGGTAATGATTTGAAGGACACAACAACAAAACTTCCTAGAAAGCATGTTTTTGTATATCTGAAAACCTTGGAGTTTCATTGTGTGTGAAATTTTGATGTTCAGAGGGGGGTTTGCCATTGCCATCCTCTGATGCTGAGAGAGTGTGACTTGCCCAAGGTCACTGAGTCATCATTTAGGTAGTCAGACCACAAGCCATTTAGAGCATTAAAGGTTAAAGCCAATACCCTTAATTGAGCCTGCAATTACAGGTCTTTCAATACTGAAGTAATAGGATATCAACACCAAGCATCAGTTAGTTCCTTAACAGTCACATTTTGCACCATCTGAAACTTCCAGACACTCTACAAGCATAGTTCCATATATAGTGTAAACTGCTGTAGTAAAGATTCAAGGTAGCTAAGACATCAGTGCCAGTTGCCACCTCTGTGAGCTGAAAGTCTTGGAGCACCACAGTGTCATGGGGTACTCTTAAACTACAAACCTGCCCTTTCAAAAGGAGGGGAATCCCTTCAAGAACAAGTGAGGTTGAATCCCAAACCCCAGACTTGCCTTTCTACTTGCTAGTAGCACCCCCATCTTGACATATTCTACTTTAATTACCATAGTCCTCTGAACTAGATTCTTTCCTTCCACATATGTGTCTTTGTTTATTATATATAGCAGGCCCTTGGTATCCAGTGATGTTTGGTTCCAGGTATCAAAATCCATGGACATGTTTCTGTACTTATTAAGTTCCATTATACACAATGGCATAAGAAAATGATATACCTTATATAAAACAGTTAAATCAAGCTTTGCTTTTTGGAATATCTGGAGGGAAAATATTTTTAATCCATGGATGGCAGAATCCATGAAAACGAAGGGCTGATTATACAACAAACATGTTCCATTTTACAAAACTAGTCAATAACATAATTTTATTGCATCAGATCACAATGTCCTGATTTTCCTGGTTGTTCCAAAAAACATTTGCTGACTTTCTAAGACCAAGTTCATCTTACAATACTTTTGGTAACCACCTTAGGAAGTCACACTTGAAAAAAAAAAAGGCTCAATGTATAAAAAAAACCAATAAAAACAAGAAATTCTGAAATTCAGTGAAAATGAAGATTGATGATGAAGCACTAAACCAAAAAAGTGGTCACCAGTGGCATAAGAGTTCCACAGCTAACCAAAAAAAGTTACTGGGGCCTAATTTGAATCATTGGTGGTTATTTGGCACACTGCAGCAAAACACCAGTTGAGAAACTTCTTTTGGTAGAACATACTGCTTCAAAACCTTTCTATATGAGGTGTGGGAACTTGCATACTAAACAATCAAGGTAGCTGGAGATCCTCAATGGTTTGTCTATTTAATAATCCTAAAACCAGAGATTAGTATTCCTCTGAAAAACCCAAAGGAAGTAGCTATGAATGTTCTTTACTAACCTAAGAAAAAGACTGTCTTGCTAACTGATAATATAATATAACAGAAACAATCCAACAGGAAAAACAATTAGAAGAAATATAATGGGCAGGGAGGGTTTCTGCAAAAAAAGAAAAAAGATTGGTATAGTATGTGTAGAAAATAGCTGTTCTGTCCTAAGAGAAAGCCAAGGCATCATATAGACAGTCTATTTGAGAAAGCTCTCGTTTACCTTCTAGTTTAAGTGAAAATCACCTTCTAGTTTAAGTGGAAATGATAAAGAATAACTTTAAGATGAAATGATATATTCAGGTTGAGAACTCATTGTCCCAGTAGCTCTGGAGGCAGAATGAATCAGAGCATAACGTACACATCACTGGGCAACTGTGGGCTATGGTTGCAAGTAGCCATAGTCTCACAGGGTTTCTGCATCTATTGGGAACAGACTGAAAACAAACTGCATGCAGAGATGGAACTGATACAAAGTGCTGGAGATAGCCGAGACCTTTAAAGATATATCTGGCATCTACTCATTCCACTAATTAAAACATTCCTTTAGACTCCAAATATCCATTCACCTGAGCCTAGAATGCCTAGATTGTTGTTAAAAGACTCTCAGACAAGGAATAGAAAAACCTTTAATGTGTAACATGAGAAAATGCATGCAAGTAGCAAAGGGATCAAAATAACACAACCTGACAAGCACACAAAAAGGACCAATTTACTCATTGGAGGTTTCCTGGTATGAAGGAGAACTTCCTCTAGCCCTGCAATGGCTGGATCCTTCAACTTGTCAGTTTCAATGTTTCTTCATCAGGATGAAAAATCTTGCCCCTTAATTCTATTCCTCCCTTCACAAAAAGGTCCCAGAAAGTACAATGAGCTCCCATGTCAAGAAATGTTCTGAATCATCACTTGTAAGGTGACCAGGGCTCAATGAAGGTCTGTCTTGTAGAAGACTGTTGTTGTTGTTGTTTACTCATACCTCATAAGGTTCAGGGAGACTAACAACCATAAATAAAAACACACCATTATAAACACCAATTAAAAATATTTAAAATAGTCTAAGATAGCCAGTGTGCTATGCTGGTTTGAGCACTGGACTACAACTCTGAAGAACAGGATTCAAATCCCAACTTAGCCACAAAAATCCACTGGGTGACCTTGAGAAGTCACGTTCTCTCAGCCCTGGAAAAAAGGCAAAGGCAAATTCCCTCTGAACAAATTTTGCAAGAAAATCCTGCAATAATTTCTTCTTAGGGTCACCAGAGGTCAGAATCAACTTGAAAGCACACAAAAATAACAACAAAATAGTCTAAAATCACAAATTGCAGTCTAAAATTGTAATAAACATCAATCATAATTTACAAATATTTGCTTGAAGTATGGAAAATGATGCACACAAAACATAGTAAACTCTTGCTTATTCCTGAAAAGTTTTACCTTAAATGCCACTTGAGATACAAGCATAAAGAACAATTGGAACTCTGACAAAGGGGAGTTCCAATAATCAGGATGCCACCACGGACAAAGCTGTGTGGCACTATGGGTCACACTTGTTGAGGTATGGAGCAGCATTGAAAATGTTTACATGTGGCAGAGAAGCTAATGGACACTCACTGCTCATGGCCAGGAATTCTTGTTGCAAACACACCCGTGAGAGCAAAGCAACAAGGATATCACCAGCATGGAGGAAGGGTGTGCAGGAGAATGTTTCATGTGATAATGATGATGAAAGAATTCCACAAACAGCAAGGTTCACAGGTCTACCTTCTTAAAGAATAATCAGCTCTTGTATGAACCCAATAAGCAGATCCATTCAAGGATAAAGCTCAAAAATAGGGTTCATACTCGGAAGGAAAAGGAGTGAAGGTCAGAGGAAGGAACATCAACAATCTAAGGGGCGAAACAGATGGGCGGGAAAAAGTGGCTTGAAGCTGCCGTTTCTGAAGCCACATTGAACCCCACCAACCTCACCTATGGCACCCAAGGCAGCTGGAGTGCTCATGTCATGACCACATGACATGGCTTCAAGCCAGGAAGAAGCAGAAAAAAGCTGCTTCTTTTTGAAATGGCTTTTCTCTGAATAAGGCGCCTAGAAGGCACTTTCCTGCTGGCTTCAAGCTAAAGGAGAATGTGCAAAGGCAGGCTTACTGCTAAACATAAAGAAAACAAAAATAATGACCACAAAGGATCTGCTTAAATTCAACCCAGACAATGTGGAAATCAAAGTGGTCAAAGATTTTCTGTACCTTGTATCAAATATTGATCAGAACAGAGACTGCAGTCAAGAAATCAGAAGACTAAGAATGAGAAGGGCAGCTATTAAAGAGCTAGACAAGATCCTAAAGTGTAAAGATAATATAATAATACAGTAATAATAATGTTTTATTTCTATGTCCGGCCACTCCATTGATCAAGGCGGGATTACATAAATTTAAAATGCAAAACATATACATATAATTAAAACAATTCCAATATAGCATTATAACAACGTCATAAAAATTCAGAATATACCTTTCCAGTAGATAATTTAAATCACAATAAGACAATGCAATGTTCAGTATCAGTGGTTGGTAGTCTGCTCTAGTGCAGTCCTGTACGTCATTACTTATAGTATATCTGGTGGATAAGCCCGCCAGAAGAGATCCGTCTTAAGTGCTTTCTTAAAAGCATCTAAGGTGGTAATAAGACAGATCTCCTCCAGCAGGTCATTCCATAGTTTTGAGGCTGCAACTCAGATACAACTGAGCACTAAAGTTAGAATTGTCCGATCCACTATATTCACCATCACCATGTATGGATGTGACAGCCGGATAATAAAGAAAGCAGACAAGAAAAAATAAATTCATTTGAGATGTGATGTTGGAGAAAACTGCTAAGGATACAGTGGATGGCCAAAAAGTCAAACAAATGGGTCCTAGAACAGATCAAGCCAGAACTCTTCCTGGAAGCCAATATGATGAAACTGGAATAGAGAAGGAGAATGGAATATAGCAGTTTTCTTCAGTGAAATAGTGTGTGAAATGCAAAAGCCTATCTCTGGTATTAAGAACCCAGGAAATGTCCATTTTGATGGTCCTAGTGGTTCATCTATTTCAGCATTCTGGCCAAGTTTCTTTGGCTACATCATGAGAAGGCATGACTCGCTAGAAAAGATAATACTAGGAAAACCAGAAGGCAGTAGAAATAGAAACAAACCACATTGCAGATGGGTAGACTCAATCAATACAGCCACGGGCCTAAATCTGCAGGACCTAAGCAATGCAGTGGAGGATAGAGGGTCTTGGAGATGCCTCACCCATACAGTTGCCATGAGTCAGGGATGACTCAAGGGCAGTTAACAACAAAAAACCCTGGAGAGCTGAAGTACTTATGAGCAACACTGTTTTCACACTGAGTGTCTCTGCATGAACTTCTTCTTTTCCACATACCAAGTTAAGCACTGCATAGAGTGTTACAGCAGTCAGAGGTACCAGTAAGGAAAATCTCCAGAGAAAATAAATCAGTAGTTACTGAGCTGGTGTGAACAGCTACTTTGGGAGGGGAAATATTCTTATCCAGGCCATGACTAGACCCAAACCTGCTTGGCTTCAGCAAGGAGGCTGCATCAAGCACCCTGGAAAATATATGGCACTATAATAGTTGAGTTCACAATTTAAAGAAAACCATTCAAAAGTCTGGACTAGAGAAGAAGCTCTTAGCATTCATTACTAGCCCCCAAAGCAACTAGCTTTGCAATCTTGTTTAAAGCGACAACATATACTACTTGAATGCAGAAAACTAACAATAGAGCCTTAACAGAGCAGCCAATGTCTCTACAAGCACGCACACACACGGCCCTCTCTCTCACCTTTTGGAGTGAGTAGATACCTGGAATTTATTAAATGAATGAACGCATGGCACTGGCACAGTTGCATAATCACCTGTGCAATTGTGAAATCCAGTATAATTATGCTGTCATCTATTTACGCTATGCTAAAAGTGTATAGAAACTTGGCCAAAATGCTAAAATAGATGGACCATTGGTCCAACTCACCATTACAGAGCCCTGGTGCAACAGTGGTTAAATGCCTGTACTGCAGCCACTCACTCAAAACCATAAGGTGGCGAGTTCAATACCAGCAAAAGGGCTCATGCTCGACTCAGGGTTGCATCCTTCCAAGGTCGCTAAAATACATACCCAGATCATTGGGGGCAAGCAGCTTACAGTTATAGACTGCTTAGACACTGCATAGGCGGTATGAAGCGGTATATAAATGAAGCTGTTTGCTTGACTGCTGTAATCCGCTTTGATTCCCCACCGGAAAAGGTGGAATAGAAATAAATCCTATTAATTAATTATTATTAATTACTCTATTATTTAGATTGCACCATCAAGATGGACATTTCTTGTATTCTTACTACCATAGAATCATAGAATCATAGAATCATAGAGTTGGAAGAGACCACAAGGGCCATCCAGTCCAACCCCCTGCCATGCAGGAACTCCAAGTCAAAGCATCCCTGACAGATGGCCATCCAGCCTCTGCTTAAAGACCCCTAAGGAAGGAGACTCCACTACACTCCGAGGGAGTGTGTTCCACTGTCGAACAGCCCTTACTGTCAGGAAGTTCCTCCTAATGTTGAGGTGGAATCTCTTTTCCTGCAGTTTGCATTCATTGTTCCGCGTTCTAGTCTCTGCAGCAGCAGAAAACAAGCTTGCTCCCTCCTCAATATGACATCCCTTCAAATATTTAAACAGGGCTATCATATCACCTCTTAACCTTCTCTTCTCCAGGCTAAACATCCCCAGCTCCCTAAGGCGTTCTTCATAGGGCAAGGTTTCCAGACCCTTCACCATCTTAGTTGCCCTCCTTTGGACATGCTCCAGTTTCTCCACATCTTTTTTGAATTGTGGTGCCCAGAACTGGACACAGTATTCCAGGTGGGGCCTGACCAAAGCAGAATAGAGTGGCACTATAACTTCCCTTGATCTAGAAACTATACTTCTATTGATGCAGCCTAAAATTGCATTGGCTTTTTTAGCTGCCGCATCACACTGTTGACTCATGTTCAGCTTATGGTCTACTTGGACTCCTAGATCCCTTTCACATGCGGTCTCATTCAGCCAGGTGTCCCCCATCCTATATCTGTGCATTTCATTTTTCCGCCCTAAGTGCAGAACCTTACATTTCTCCGCATTGAATTTCATTTTGTTAGCACTGGCCCAGCTTTCTAGTCTATTCAGGTCATTTTGAATTTTGATCCTGTCCTCTGGGGTATTAGCTACTCCTCCCAGTTTAGTGTCATCTGCAAATTTGATAAGTATGCCCCCAATTCTGTCATCCAAATCGTTAATAAAGATGTTGAATAGCACTGGGCCCAGGACAGAGCCCAAAGGGTTTCTCTACCAGAGAAAGGGTTTTCCATTACACTCCCTGCTACATTCCATTCTTTTTGAAGAGGTAGAAATGGCCACAAAAATCAGATGTCATGATCGGGGCTGGTATTCATCTGTATTATTTCTCATATGAATTTCACACTTTCTGAGAATTGCTGCTACAAAATATGGTGAATTTTCATTTTCAATAATAGCACGTTTCTAGTCCTCATAGTCACAAGGACAATACAGATGCAAATAAAGAAGGAGAAAGAATACCATTGCCTCATTCAGTGCCTTTAATAGCTAGAGAAACCAGCAGGTAAAGTTTTTAACAACTTAGAGGGAAAAAAACATTATCACTGGATCAGGTATGCAGACCAAGTTGCTCTTAAAGGCAAAAGAGAAATTACTAGTTGAAAGATGGAAGCCCTAGCAGACAGTGTCTCAAACATCTTCAGTGCATAAGTTTCCTTTCTTCTAGTGTACAACCCATACCTGTGCCTTGGGTCTCTTCCAACCAAACTCCAATATTAGGTTCAGAATAAATCATACAGTAACATTCATGCTCACATGATTTCTATGATGCAAACAATTCCCCCATCCCCACTCCAATGTTCTGTTTTCCTCTTGATTCAGCAAACAGGATTGTTGTCACTCATTCATCTCTGCTTTAGAGACCAGGGTCATGGAGAGAATAGCCTTTGAATATCTGTGTAATATTTAATTGTGTGTAATGTTTTATATAAGGGCCTAAATACCATAAGTGCACCAGAGCCTATCTTACTTTAAACCATAAGAAGGTTCAGCCCTGGTTGGCCCTCTATATCAACAGATTATGCATCCATGGCTTCAGTCATCCATAGCTTGGAGAAAAATTAATTCCAAAAAGCAAACCTTGATTTTGCCATTTTATATAAGGGACACATAAGGATCATAGCATTAATTTCCCACACAACCAAAATTATGCTTTGAACTCTGTAACACAGACTCCAATCATATATGGAGAGAGAAAGCAGGCTTCAGGAAAGGCAGAAGCACTAGGAAGCACACTGCAAACAAACAATGGTTAATGGAACGCACAAAAGAATTCCAAAAGAAAATCTGCATGTGTTTTATAGACGACAGTAATGCCACTGACTGCAGAGATCACAAAAAATCTATGGAATGTTCTTAAAGATATGGGAGTGCCACTACATTTAATAGTCCTGATGAGTAATCTGCACTTAGGACAAGAGGCCACTGTTAGAACAGAATATGGAGAAATAGAATGGTTCTCAGTTGCCAAGGGGGCCAGGCAAGGCTGCATATTATCACCCTATCTGTTCAACTTGTATGCAGAAAATATGATAAGAAGAGCAGATTTAGACTCAGAAGGAAGAGTGAAGGTAAGAAGGATCAACAATCTAAGATATGCAGGTGATCATATTACTAGTGGAAAACAAAACAGACTTGGAAAAATTACTAAGGAAAATCAAGGAAGAAAATGCAAAAGCAGGCTTGTTGCTGAACATTTTTTAAAAATAACAATGATCATGGTTGATCTACATAAATTCAACCTAGACAATGAGGAAATCAAAACAGTAAAAGATTTCCTGTGCCTGGGATTAAAACATTGATCAGAACAGAGACTGCAGTCAAGCAATAAAAAAGACTAGGCATGGAAAATGCAATGATGAAAGAACTAGACAAGATCCTAAACAGTATACAACTGAGTACTAAAGTTAGAATTGTCCAATTCATTGTATTCCCCATCACCATATATGGATGAGGGAGCTGCACAGTGTAGAAAGCAGATAAAAAGAAAATCAACTCATTTGAGATGTGGTGCTGAAGAAGAGTGCTACGGCTACTTTAGACAGTCAAAAAGACAAATAAATGGGTCCTTGAACAGAACAGGCCTGTAGTCTACTTGAAAGCCAAGATGATCAAGATGAGGCTGACATACTTTGGCCACATCATGAGAAGGCATGTGTCACTAGAGAAGACAATAATGCTAAGAAAGTAGGTAGTAGAAAAAGAGGAAGACCACACACCAGATGGATAGACTCAACCAGGAAAGTCACAGGAATGAATTTACAGGACCTAAGTAGAGGAGTAGGGGTTAGGAGAACTTGGAGATGTCACATCCACGGCGTCATTACAAGTCAACATTGACTCAAAGGCAACAAAAAACATAAGTGACACAATTTCACTACCCCGTTGTGTATAATGAGACTTGTGCATCTACAGATTTTGGAATACAGAGATGATCCAAGAACCAAACTGGAACTGATACCAAGGGCCCTATGTACTTGGGTGGGAGACTGTCAATGAATACCAGGGGCTTTAGGCTGTATTTCAGAGAAAGGAACTGGCAAAACCACCTTTGAAAATTCTTTGCCTATGAAACTTCTACGAAATTCATGGGGTTGCTTTAAGTCAATAGGTGACGTGAATGCATGCACACACATATATAAGATGTACAAGTCTACCACATTTTAGCCATCACAGGGGAATCCTATAGAAAGTCAGTGCACTGGACTTTGCCACCTGAGGCTTCTGCCTCCAACAAAGGTAAAGCAATTTTTTTTTCTAATATTGGCACTGATTGGCATGCTTTGCCTCTACATCACCTAAATTTTTCCTCATGCAAAGCATGAAGACTTCTTGAGAAATTCAATGTTCTCTTCCTACATAGGAGACTGTGGCTTCACAAAGGAAGGAAACATGCTGGATTCCAAGGAAACATCTTCTTTGATTTGCAAATGGACATTAAATTTCCTTGACTTTGAAAATCTACCAGTGACCACATGGCCAAAGGGGGAGGTGCCAGCCTGCAGATAATCCTCCCTAAAATCTGAACTAAGACCAGAAACAAAAAATGCAGGCTTATGACTAACACCTTCAGTTTCTTTCTCTTGTTTGCCTGATGAAGAAGCCAGTGTGACTTTGAAAGCTTGCAACATGTAATTGTACATTTTGGTTGGGCCAATAAAGGTATCATTGGATGTTACTGGATTTGCTTTTAATACTGTACACCAGGGAGGGAATCATGAGGCCATCCAGATATTGCTGGGAAAGCTTAGAATTCCTCAACACTGGCTATACTAGCTAGGACAGTTGGAAGTTGTAGTCCAAGTGCTATGATTCCAAACCCTGTTCTAAACAAAGATTAACATGTTTATAGAAGAACTGTATACAGTCTGAATACATCATTCTGAAATAACATGATGTCACATATAAGTACTATCTCCATGACACAAAAATCCAATTGCTCCACTTAAATAATTTTGGACTTGGAGAACTGATTATTACCCTCCTGTTGAAATCAGAAAATAGAGACCATTATTTATACCATTTATTTGGAAATTATCAACCTACTCTAATAAAACAAGACTGATTACATAACTGAACCATGGTACCTGTGTACACTGAAGAAAATCCACAAATTTTTGTGAACTGTGGCCCAACTCTAGCATTTTCTTCCTTGCACCTAAAGTCTGACCACATACACAACAATTACAAATTAGATATGATTACTTGTTCCTTGGCTAGATTTCAGCCACTGTATCATGTTCTCCAAGAAGGCCTAAATATTCTAAAAGTCCCAGATCCCATCTGATCTTTGCAGCTAAGCAGGGCCAGCCCTGGTTAGTACTTGTCTGACGGACAGCCAATGAATACCAGGTACTATACAGGCCATACCTCTTGAGTATTCCTTGCCTATGAAATTTATGGGGGTCGCCATAAGTCACAGTTGACTTGAAGGCACATATAACTTATCAAATTGTCCCCTTCTTTGCCAGCACTTCCTTCTAATTATACTAGAACAACCACCTAAAATTCTGTATTATTCCCCAACATCATTGAGGAAAGTTTCTTACCTACAGGTGTAAGAAAATGACCATTCCAAAAATACACACACACATGTATGTATGGGTATATGTGTGTGTGTATATATATACACACACACACATATACACACACACACATAGCATTTTCCAAGAAGCACACAAGAACAAAGTAGTCGGTGGTGGTATGTTCCTTCAAGTCCTTTCCATGGTGACCCTAAGGCGACCCTATCTCATGGTTTTTTTTTAAAGCAAGATTTCATCAGAGGCTTGCCAGGTGTTAAAATTCAGTAACAACTTTTTCCCCATAGGGTCAAATAAACATATGAAAGGGCTGAAAACAGTTCAGTCCAAATGTGAGAGGGTGCACATCTTCACACAGAATTCTCGTTTCCACTCCTTATATGTGCAAAGCGTGTAAGCTCTCACACAGATCTCTACTTACCCAGAGATACATCGTGTCAGTCTGAGCGATTCCAATCCAGCAATTGGTTGAACTGATCCCAGATATTCAAGAGAGACTTCAACAAAAATGTGTCCACCAAGACTGGGGGGAAGGGGGTGCAGAGGAAGATCAAATTTATCAGTTCAAGGATGAAAGTTCTCCCCCTCCTCCTACTCGGGCTTTGCTTGCTCTCCTGCTTACGTTTCCCCCTCCTCTCACTCTCTCCTTCATTCTGTCTCTATGGGAGTTCCCAATCCCGGTGTGCTTGTCTGTGTTGGTGTGTACAGAGCTCACACTCTGCATTTGCCTCTGGGGAATTTCTCGTCATTCTACTTCTAAAAACACAATTGCTTCTTCAGATTCTTGCAACAGGCAAGGCAGGGTGGGGTCAGCAGTAAACACAAGTGAGCTCCCAATACTGGATTATGATTACTTTAAAAGAATATTTCTTTTAACATTAATGAAAATCTGGTTCTCTAAGGTCAGAAAAGCAAAATCTAACCTAAGTCCCCTTTATCAAAATCAAAAAGGAAAAAAATAATCCAGCTGGGTCTGCCAATCTTGTTACTGCCTATTAGAACCTGTTCCAGTCAACAGCATTAGTCACCATCCAAATGTTCTTTAATTCAACATTTATATGTATTTGTAACTATAACACTCACTGAGTAAAAGCGAAGAACAAACCACCAGAGTCCCTGAGCTAATTTGCCTTGTGAGCTGGAGAAGAAAACACAATGACATGAGAAGAGAATCTCTAAAAGTGCAGAAAACACTTGCATTTTTCTTTTACAAATTACTTTACTCTGCTTTTTGTAGTTTGTTTGTTTTGCCTTCCATACTAAGAGAAATTAGCAGGGATGTCTCTTAAATCTCCAGGAAGCACTGGATTCAAAAGTGCCTTGGGGTCGTCTGCCATGAGAAGTAGCTGGAGCAAGCTGCCTCTTGCAGCCTCCTCTCACATCCTAATCCATATTTCCAACAGCAGGGCTATCAGAAGCAAGCTCTAAAAGGAAACAAAGACTCATTCCTGAGATGTTCAACAGTAATGGAAAGACAAGATGCAACAGGCCCTTTGCTAGCATATTTCAACCCCCACCCCATCCTCAGTGCTCACAGGATAAATGTCACCTCATCTCAGTAATTCCATTTCAAACTACTCCTCTAGCAAACTGGGAAAACAGGTTTGCCTCTCTCTTCTCAGTGAGAACCACAAGGCCCCAATTGGTAAACAAACACAATCTATTTAGTCTCACCCAGGCCTTGCCCTTCCATCTGCAAGTTTAACCAGAATTCATTTGAAAGAACAAGAATTTAAACTAATTACCTCTGGATTTTTAATTGACAAGAATGTAAAGTAATTACCTCTGGATTTTAATAACAGAGAAATATATCCCACTACATATTCAGTGGAAGAGCAAATGTATGCCAGGAAGGCATTTTTATTTAAATGTAAAATTAATTTCATTTCATTACATAAATATAGCAAAGCACACAAAAGCTTTTGCAAGCTTTGCCACCATTATGTTTGACCATCTAAGCAACCTCTGTAAATCTTACACAATTGAAAATGCTCCTTTAAATTCTTTACTTTTACTCAAGGCTTAACAATGGGATAGGAGCAAAACTTTATTAGGGACCACCCATCCAGAGCTGTCCAGCCCAGGGTGCAAGTGGGGGACAGATTGCAAGCACAGCAAGAATTATACGTCACCCTTTTACGATATTTATGAAGGTTTTTCCCCTTGTATCTCTGTACATATTGTTCAAATCTTGTGAGATTTCCTAGTACATGGTCTACTGAATGATGTTGTGGAACACGTTAGAAACTAGTACTGTATAGTGGGCATTTTGGAACATGGTAGAAAGCAATAGTGCTGATTTCAAAATTAATGAAAAACTTTATTGAGGACTCATAAGATTATATGTATAGGAAGAAGAGATAAAACTGTGGAATGTGTGTGGGATGCTAAGTTTGTCCTCATATCATCCCATCATGCTTGGCCATTTCCTTCAGTTGCCTTCAGCTGCCTTCAAAACAGAGCTGGCAACTAGAAATTTGAATATTATCCTCAGATACAGGTATTTCTGATGGGGGAAGAGGCCAAAGTTTTTCTGGGGTAATAGAGAGGATCTTGCACACATAAAGAATTCTGAATTTTTTTGTATATGACCCAGCATGGAGTATGGAACTCATAAATATTAACTGATGCTGGTTTGTAGGATTTTTTACTATAATTCTAACAGCTGCCAATTAACATACAAAAGCCAATAGAATGGAGTGACAGAACACTGGGCTGCCACAAGGTATGTACCTCTCTCTTTTTCCAGCTTTCCCATGTTCACACCAAGCAAACATCCCCTTCATCTTCTGTATTGTATTGCTGAGCATTTCCCTATCTTCCTGAGATAATGTGCAAGCACACTACATAGTATCGCCCAGGAAATGTATTTGTACACTATGGAGAGAAAGAGAGATTTTCACAAATTTCACTATGATTTGAGGGTGTTGCCTATATAATGTATGGTCTGAAGGATGAGTCTGGAACAAAACACCAGGTGAGACTCTTGTGAAATCTGTAGAAAACCAAAAAGTCACTCTTGGCAACACTTGTTACCAAAAGTAGCGTCACTCGAATAAGATTTCTTCCTAAGAAATCCAATGTCACTATCAGGTTATTTTGCAAACCAAATTTAAAAGAACAGTTTACCCCCTCCCAAACATGCTTTGTTGTAATTTCCCTACCCACCCGTGCCCACATGCACACAGACAAACTATCTTATTAATTGAACAGATGTCTTTTCTTTCTTTCTTTCTTTCTTTCTCCCCCTCCCCTTTTTTTGGAGGGTGAACAAAAAGCAATCTTTAAAGCAAAATTTGTAAGGTAGGTTACAGTATTGATTATCCCAGTTTATTATATATTTACATTATTAAAACAGATATATATGTTCTTTCTCCTTATGTTCAATCTAGATTCCTCTTTGTAACTTCCTGATCTTATTGCATTTATAGAGTGTTACAAAACTTGCTTGTTTCATCTCAGTTTACACAACAATGTTTGTTATTACATTCAAGTTTCATATCTGTTTGTTATCCCATAATATTTTTACAACTGAAATAACTTACATACAAAACATAACTCTTTTGTGATTTTCCTTATTATATCAAATTTTCACCTATCTTTTAATCTCTTTTATTTCACTTTTTTCCTTTTATAGTTTCGTGAGTCTTAAGTATACCTTGAGTTTTGGGTTTTTACTAAATTTCTATTTTTATACCAAATATATACTAAATTTACTCCCCTTTTATCAGCCCAATATTTCACAATTGGTTGCCTTTCTTTTTCTACTTTTTGTATGGATTTATCTTTCAATAAATTTGTAAGTTTGTCCATTTCCCACATCTCATGAATCTTTTGCAACCATTTTTCCAAATGTGTGCTAACTGAACAGATTTCCCACATTGTATTAGTACTATCAGCAGGAACAGTAGATGACCAGAGTGTAATGGCTTTTCAAACATTTTTTTATGTTTAAAAATAATTCAATATATAGATACAGCTATTCACATCAGGCTTATCAGGATGAAGAGCAGGCATTTTGTACGATTTAGAATTATTGTACAAAAATTATTGTACAATTATTGTACAAAATTTCACCTGATTCAAATTTTTGACAATGGAAGTTAGAGAAAAGGGGCATACAAATTTCATTAGAAAGTGGAGTGGGGAATTGAGGGATATTGTACTTTATTACAAGCCCCATATTCATTTGTGACTAACCTTAAAGATTAAATCCTTATTTAGAACTCATGCACTATGCTGCCATTATACTGAGTTTTCCCAGTAGTCTATGATCAGTTCAGGCCTACAAATGATCTTTTTTACTATACAATGACATTTTTTTTTAGAAAAAAAGAAAACAAATGGACATTTCCTGATGTAGTCTGATCATTTCTAAATTGATGATTCAAGTCCTCTATGTTAAATCTCATCTATATACGCAACAGAATGGGGTGATAAAATTAGGTCAGAAGAAATTCTGGGTTCCACATCAGATTACAGCTCCATCTCAAGACTACTGTGATATATAACTTCAGCAGCAAGAGTATTATTATATGTGCTGAAATGCACATAGACTGAAGTCCCTAAGAAAGAGGAAAGGCTGTTGAAATTGTCTGAGCTCGCTTAAATGGACAAGTTATCTATTCTGATTAAAGAAAAAATCACTGGTAACATTTTTGAAGGACTGGGAGCCTTTGATTTCTTTTTGCAGAAAAATGAGAGTAATATTTTTAACTGTACATTTTTTATATTAATAGGTTTGACTAAACAAAACAAATATATAAATACTGTCTTAGTTGGACAAGATTTTTTATATTATGTGTAACAACTGTTAAGAAAGTAGGAAATCAATGTAAACTCCTCCTGATCCTCTTCTGTTTACTATCTTCGTTTTTAGCATTTTCCTTTTCCCTATTTTTTGATATATATTTTACTTCTTTTAAAGTATTGCAAAGTTATTAATGAAAAGTATTTTTAAAAGACCAAAGTTCCATATCAGATGCAAGTAGAAATATTCTCCATTTTTAATACCCTTCTTTGCCAACAAAAGGCAGATCAGGAACTGGTTATGCAAAGAACTATTCTTTCTATGAAGACTTTTACATAGGGAGTCAACAGAAATGTAACACACACTTTGTTGTTGTGCCTTCAACTCATTTCTGACTTACAGCAACCCTAAGGCAACCTTGTCATGGTGTTTTGTTTTGTTTTGGCAAGATTTGTTCAGAGGGAGTTTGCTTTTGACTTCCTCTGACTTGTTCAAGGTCACCTAGGTCACTTATTGTCTACTTTAAAGTTATGTAAATCCTCTGTGGTAATTATATTTGTTTTCTTAATGTTCAACTGTAAACCTTCCTTAGCATTTTCTTCCTTGGCTTTCTTCAGTAGTCATCCCAAGTCTTTGCTATCTTCTGCTAGCAGTATGGTGTCATCTGCATATCTAAAATTGATGACGATCCATCTTCCTTTTTTCATGCCTCCATCCTCAGAGTCTAATCCTGCTTTTAATATGTTCAGCATAGAAGTTAAACAGGTAGAGCTGTGGTTTTTAACCATTTCTTTACCAGGGCCTCATTTTAAATATAACTCCCAAGACTTAACTCAAGGTTTAAAATAACAACAACAACAAGAATAAGAATAATAAATACCTGAACACTAAAACATTAACTATTACAGTATCTGTCAAACCTTCACAGGTACCAGAGGGGGCGGGAAGACTTTTCTCCTGCTTCTTCCAACAGTTTGCGGCTAAGCAGATTGCACTGCACATGGAAGGAACCTGCCCTTGCATCTCCTTCCAGCTCTCAGATTCTGTGATTCTATGATTCTACCATGCTCCTCAGAATGTTTTGATGGGATCTGAAATGAACTAGGCTGAAATTTCCCTTTAATTTCTCAGATCTTGGGGAAGAGGTCTCTTGTTGTTTCTTTTTTTTAAAGTCACCTTCTATTTCTCTGAATTATTATAGTAGTTCCCTTTGTCTTGGAACAAAATTAGCTGAACAGCTGCATTCAGGGTTGTAACTCTATTTCTATCACCTTTTACTTTTTGATTCTCATTAACTGCTTTAGTCATAGAATCATAGAGTTGGAAGAGACCCCAAGGGCCATCCAGTCCAACCCCCTGCCATGCAGGAACTCCAAATCAAAGCATCCCTGACAGATGGCCATCCAGCCTCTGCTTAAAGACCCCTAAGGAAGGAGACTCCACCACACTCCGAGGGAGTGTGTTCCACTGTCGAATAGCCCTTACTGTCAGGAAGTTCCTCCTAAAGTTGAGGTGGAATCTCTTTTCCTGCAGTTTGCATCCATTGTTCCGCGTTCTAGTCTCTGCAGCAGCAGAAAACAAGCTTGCTCCCTCCTCAATATGACATCCCTTCAAATATTTAAACAGGGCTATAATATCACCTATTAACCTTCTCTTCTCCAGGCTAAACATCCCCAGCTCCCTAAGGCGTTCGTCATAGGGCATGGTTTCCAGACCCTTCACCATCTTAGTTGCCCTCCTTTGGACATGCTCCAGTTTCTCCACATCTTTTTTGAATTGTGGTGCCCAGAACTGGACACAGTATTCCAGGTGGGGCCTGACCAAAGCAGAATAGAGTGGCACTATTACTTCCCTTGATCTAGAAACTATACTTCTATTCATGCAGCCTAAAATTGCATTGGCTTTTTTAGCTGCCGCATCGCACTGTTGACTCATGTTCAGCTTATGGTCTAAGCTGAGCTAAGACAACAGCTTATGGTCTAAGAATTTCTTCTGTCAGCCACTGAGGCTTCTTTTTCTTCTTCCTCCCCACCCCCCACCTGCAGATAGCATATTTTTGCAATCCGTCCTCAGAATGTCCCTGGCTTCAGTCAAGAGTTCTTCTGGCTCCTGGGCAATTAGGCTTAATGGTGACATCTTTTTTTTTACATTATCTTTAGATTCTATGGGATGTTTTTCGGTGGAATTATGGCATGATGGTTAGTTTAGTATTTTATTTTAACTTCAGTTTAATTTTCGATATTAACATTTCATGGTCTGTACCATAATCTGCTCCTGGTCTTGTTTTTGCAGCGACAATGGAGCTTTTCCATTTTCTACTTTCAATTATGTAGTCTTTTTTATCTCTATGTTGGCCAGCAAGTGATGTCCATGTATACTGTTGCCTCTTTAGTTGTCCAAAAAATGTGTTTAAAATGAACAAGCTGTCTGCCTCGCAAAATTTAATCAGCCACTCTCCTGCTTCATTTCTTGATCCTAGACCAAATTCTCCTGCAATCTTCCATTCTGCTCTTTCTTACTTTTGCATTCCAGTTACCTATGATTATCAAAATGTCCTGTTCAAGTGTGTGATCAATTTCCTCTTCGACTCCACCATATGATCTCTCAAGTTTCTTCTTCTTCTGGCCACTCCAGTTGGACTACAAACTTGGATTATGGTTTTGTTCATGTTTCATCCCTGAAGTCTTACTGATATTATTTGATCACACTTAGATTAGAAAGACACAGCCCCCATCGTGTACAGGAACTTACCAGCCAGTTATAGTTTTCATAGTTTAGGCAATCCAGGTCACTAAGGTACAGCAATAAATCCAAGTCATCAGTCCAAGGGAGGGTCCAGTAGCATGGTCACCTGCATCATGAGGTGACCATGCTACTGGACACTCCAAGGTTCTTTGGAAATCTGAGCCAGGAATCAAGAGATGAAAGTGTTACTTCCCCTAGAATGGTTGGTTATCAGCAACAACCTCCTGAGTGAGTTGCTGGAATATTTATGTTCTGGCAGCCTCCCGCAGTTTAAATGCTCTGAGCTTTGCAGTCCTTCCCTTTCTTGTCTGCATTCAGCCGTGGCAGATACTGTTGAATCCATGTCTGTATGCTGTGGCTGCTGGGGAGTGTCATTGTCTGTCTCAAACACTAACATATCCCCCTTTCCTTCTGTTTCCCTGTCTATATCACAGTCTGAACCTGGGTCCCAGGAAATAGGCATACCGTGTCCTTCTGCTCTACGGTCTGTCATAGTCTAAACTTGGGTCCTGGGAATGAGGCATGATACTATCTCTCACGCAAAATGTCCCATTCCTGTCCACTTTAGCTTGCTCACTTCAAGTACTGCAACATTTACAAGTCTGATTCCTTGTTTTACTACAACTAGATTCCATTGATTCATGCATCTCACATTCCATTTTCCTATAATATGTGTTGTGCAGTTCCAGACTTTCCTTTCACCTCCAAGCACATAAACAGCTGAATGTCTTCTCAACTTGAGTAGAGTTGCATCATTAGCCACAATGCTAATCATACTTGAAAAAGCAACATGAAGCAGCATGCCACTACTATGGAGAACAAAGTACAATTTTAGATTTGCTATTTAAAAAGAAAAAGAAGAAATTATGTGTTTTTTTAAGACTCAAACATATGAACAATATTTTTAACTTCTTATTAATTACATAAATATGGAATGTTATGATGAAGTCATATTACTTTGAACAGATGGTAACCTAAGGAGCCACGAAGTACACGACACTTGTACTACCACATTCCACACAGCTTAAGAAATATTGCAGCTCTACAAGGTGAGAGTGAGGATGACATATCCCCCAGTCAACAAACACTGCTATTCAAGAAGAGGGGAAATGAAATGTTCTCACAACTTCGAGGAAATATATCTGCATCACCCATGACTAGTAAGTAACAAAGAGCCATTTATTGTTCATAACAGCATCAATAACCGGCCCTTAGATGTAAGATCCAACAGACTAAATATAGAAATTTTAAATCCCTTGTTATAAGACTCTGCAGACCAGAGGTAGTGCATATGTATGTGGCAGAATGTAATTCTGAATCTATTGGAAGATCTCTGTCACATTACAGTAGATTAGAAGGATTTCTGAGATGAACAAGAAAATAAGTATCCTCCACACCTCTAATTTGGAGTGCTCCAATGAAGAAAGTTCAGAGTAAACAGGAATGAACTGTCACTCAGCTCACGTTCTCATACTCAAAACAAAATCCTGTGCCCAGCATCAGCTTAGCAGCACTATATTCTTAGTTTTATGTGTATGTTTTTTGCACTTGGAGCCAACCGGTGAATTTGGGGGATCTAATAATACCTAAAGTAGATTCCACAAACCTGAAGTTCACTCTCACTTTCTGTAAACAAGTAAAGGAGTGCCTTGTAAGCCTCCATGTGGTTAATACAGTAGCCATGAAAGACAAACGTCTAGAAAACATAACCTGGCAGTTGCATTTAAGTTCCTTATTGTTATAACCCTCCTGAGAGCCACAACTGTTCTTCTAAACTGTCCTGCAAAATGCTACACTGCAAGCTATTGCAAGTGTAGTGCAGATATTTTTAGGTAACTAGAAGCAGTCCACCCCTGTACAGACCCCAAAGAGTTAAAAACCAATAAAACGAAGCCAAGAACAAAACAGCTATCTTCTATGTGGGTGGTGGCAGCAACTAAAGCCAGTTACTTGATTGGCTGCACTGCTAAAGAGGGAGGCGGAGGAAGACACAGGTCACAAGACCCTCTTAAGTAAATAGCAATGTGGCATCTGCTCAGGTTTTCATTTTAATTGTCAGATGATTCTGTTCCTTTTACCAGAGGCCCTGGGAGAAGACAACCTCTGACTTTGGTTAGAAAGAAAGCCATTATTCCCTAATTATATCTTTCTTGCAGCACACTATCCAGCAGGCAATTAATATTTGCCACAAAGAAATAACTTTTCCATAGACCATAGGACACCCTCTATGAAATGCAGATCCACCTGTCTCAGCTTAAGGCAGTATAACATGATACTTATTCTGCGAAATCAAAAATGGTTCTAATTAAAAAGGAACAGCTGATACTTTGAGCAAATACAGTTTGTAGCAGAGATCTGCTCTTTAGGCAAGAACAAGGTCTGCCGGCAACAGAGGAAGATTCTAGCTTCTGTTCCAGTTAACAGCCCAAGCCATTATTAGTGCTCTACAGGTAGCTGCCAGAACACATGGACCAACTGGAGAGTTTGTACTGCATTATTCCTCCCATCCTTCTGGATTCACTCTGGTTTTGGCAGAAAGTTTGGGCTCCTGCCCCTTACAGAAAGGAGAGAAACTCCCACTGCATCCAACAGTAACACTTGTGAAAACAAGATAAAGCGAAAATGATAAAGAAGTCTTTTTAAAAGAAGTCCTGCATTCTCCACTGAGCAAAGAGATTCAAAGTAAATGGCTGTATTCTGTCAAAAAGCAGTAAGAACCAGAACAGAGGAGAAAGACCTTACTAAGAGAGATTTGCCTTTCCTGATGGTCCTACCAAGCTCCCAACTCTTCTCACCTAACTACATAGTTCTAAGAGCAGGAAGGGTATCTTTTCATCATCTGCTCTGTGGCTTTGAGATAGGAAAGTCAACAACCAAGCAAAAGGAACAACTTGCCATTTAAACAATGTTCAGGGTGCTCCTGTCTTGTATGAAACAAAGAGAAATGATCAAAAGAACTCCCAATTTAGATATCCAATAAACTGACAGAATTTTGAAAAAGAAGAAGAAGTTATACTAGCCCAAGAAGCAAAGGCTGCTGGGTCATAACCAGAACATTCTTACGGGATAGAATAATTTGGATTATACATTAATGAAGTTTAGATGGGTTAAGATTTAGTTTGGGCATTCCCATTTCCAAATCCAGACAACTAGCTACTAACTTTCCTACACAAGCAAAGGGGAGAAGCAGAAATCCTAATGTTAGGACAGTGTTCTGTCCCTGAACAAGGTCAATAGATAGCAAAAACTTTCCTTTAAAAAATGTAAATAGGCATGGGGAGGTTGTTCTGCAGAATATGAGAAATGTATATGAAGTGTTTCATTCATTAAAAGATCCTTGGTTTCTCATTCCCAAGCATCACAGGATAACCTCTGTATCAAATTCTAACTTAAGGTTCTCAGGTCAAGGACTATCTTCTTGTATTTGTATAAAGCAACACACACCAGGTATGTCATTTTCAGATTTTTTTCAGACAAATCTCTTCAGCAGTCTGCAGGCAAAGTACAAAACAAAGATTTGTTAACATGTTTTACTTTGAATGTATCTCTATCTATGTCTATGTGCCTTCATGTCACCTGTTGACTTATGGCAACCCCTTGAATTTTGTTCTTAGGCAAAACAAAAAACAAAAAAAAAAAAACCAGTGGTGGTTTTGCCAGATCCTTCCTCTTGAAAAACAGCCTACAGAATCTGGTATTTGTTGGCGGTCTCTCATCCAAGTACTAACCAGGGCTAACCCTGCTTTGCTTCCAAGATGAGGCAATCTGGTGCCTTTAGGGTAGTGGCTAAATCTGATTCTAAAGCAATTCTCTTATCCAGAGACAAAACACAAAGCATGGCTCAAGATGCCAAGAAATAACAACAGACCACCTACCCTCATCTGGATAATTGGTTCCATTGTTAAACTGCTCTTACTGTCAAAGGTTTCTGCTGGTTGTTAACCAACCTACCCCCCTCTACATTCAACCTGTCAGATCTAGCTAGCCCTGTTCTCTGGGGCATCAGATAAACATGACAGGCATGTTTGAATTTGATGAGATGAATCAAAGTTGTTCTATATAAGCATCAGCCTTCTCCCAAATTCCAGTACTTTCTGCTTCCATAGTACTTACTCTACCCCAGCATCATCTACCCACAAAATGATTTTATTTACTGATTTATTTCTATAAGAATTCAATCCAAAATATCTGCCTTTTAACATTTTCACATACAGCTCTCCCAGCTTTAAGCCATGATTCAGCTATTCAACTGCAATGCAAGGAACTCTTCTCTTGAACCTACACATGGGGTCACTTCTCTCACTTTGCTCAAACCTATGTGTGCATTTATATCCCATTTTTTTATGTTGGATCATGTCCAAAGTTTTCTGATCAATGTACATTAAAACACTTAAAAAGACAACTTAATAAAATACAATGACAGACTAACACACAACAAAGATTAAGCAATAACATCAAAACAGAGCACTCTAAGGTCATTATGAACACATCTGAATCCACTGAAAACCTACTAAAGCATTTCTAAAAGCCAGAGAAAACACGAAAGTCTTCATATACAATGCAAGTGCATGCCAAACTTGGCTAGGGAGGCACAACTCAGAAGCAAGCACAGAGATGGCCCTGTTTCTTGTAGCCAGATCCCACTTAGCAGTGGCATTCAGAGAAAGTTCACTGATTTTAAATTGAGGTTGCAAAAAGGAAGATATGGGCAGAAGATATCCTTAAAGTAATGTTGTCCCAAGCTATTTAGCTTTATAGCTTAGAATTAGCACTTTGAACTGGACCCAGAAAATGGACTGGAAGTGAGTTGAATTGAGACAGTATGTTAAAAATATCCAGCTCTAGTTTAACAACCCTCAAGTTCTACTAAGAACTAACTAAAATTTCCAGACTATTTTGAAAGGCAGTCCAACATGCAACACAATACAGCAATCTGAATGGAATGTTACCAGAGCATGGATAACTATGTCTAGGCTCTCTCTGTCCCTGTAGGGTCATGTTCATTTATCATCTGAAGCTGATAAAAGGCACCATAGCCACCGAGGACAATTCTTCTACCTGTGACAATAATAAATGGATCCCACCTTCACTCAACCCTCTTTCAGAACAGGGTGAATATCACTAAAACTGTGCAGACAAACATCCCACTAACTGTACCTCTGACTTTATGGATTGAGATTCAGTTTGTTGGCCCTCCTCCAGACCACTACTGCAGCCAAGTGGTGGTTCAGAACACCCACTGATTGACTTTGCTAGATTTGATGAAAAAGAGAGATAGAGCAGAGTGCCATCTGCATACTGATGGCACCTCACTCCCTATCTCCAGATGACCTTGTCCACCAATTTCATGTTGGTGTTAAACAGCATGAAGGTAAAGATGCAATACTGTATGAACTTCCAAGAACCATTTTCAAGAGGCCAAAGCAAAATCCCTCAAGACCACCTCTTCAAACTGGCAATTCAAACAGGATCACCATCCCTCAAGACCACTCCTCAAACTGGCAATTCAAAGGTCACCTGACAAGGCAACCAAGACAGTTTCAGTTCTAAATCATGGCTGAATTCAGAATGAAATCGACGTAGAAAGCCAACTTCATCCTTCTGAGTCCCAGAGTTGCCTAGCATTAAGCTCCATGACAAGAAAGGAAATGCTAGCTAGCATTTGTTTCTGATACAAAATACACATAGAAAGGAGACATTGCTCTTTCTCTTGGATATCATATTAGTCAAGGATCAAACAGGAAACTACTGAGCAGCTGTCATGAAGATATCTTTCTACCCTCCCAGCTGCCAGGCACCTGGACAAACACATATGTCAACTACAAGATTCCTCCAAAATTACAAGCATGACATTTGCTGTAAAGGGATGTATGATTTCTTCAACCCCCCAAACCCAAAGCCTCCCCCCCACACAAGAGTACTGCCACCACGACACTTTTCAGATTACTGAAAGGCAGTGGTTTGGGAGCAATCTCTGTTCACTCCTGTCACACCCTTGTTCATCTGAATGGCACGACACATTCTCCATATGTTGGCTATATGAAAAACTAAGCCCTCAAAAACTCTACACCTATTTCTGAAGAACAAGAGGGGGGAAATGCAGTCCTGGATCCATAGTAAGACTCCCTACGCTGCCCTCAACCCCTCCAGAATCATTGGACGATCCATTTTCTGGTCCAAAAGTGTTTGACAGGGACTGCCTTTCCTGGAAGCTTCAAGAGTAGCATTTCCATTTTTAATAGGTTACAGAGACTCATTACAATATTTAACATCAAAATATCGGTTTCCTACCCAGCCTCTTCTGGGAGTGCTTTTTTCCTCAACTATTTGGTTTTTGCTATTTTTTTACATTTTTGACAGTCAGTGCAGTCCCTCATGTCTCTTGGGCAGAAAAATGCCCCCCAGATTTGCTGTACTTACTTACCCCTACTGATTACCCTGACAGTAACCATGGTGTAGTGGTTTCAGCTTTGGACTACGACTCTGGAGACCAGAGTTCAAATCCCCGCTCAGCCATGAAAACTTACTGGGTGACTTTGAGCAAGTCACACTCTCTCAGCCTCAGAAGAAGCCAAAACCCTTCAGAATTAATCTTGCCAAGGAAACTCCATGACAATCTCACCTTAGGGTCACCATAAATTGGAAAGAACTTGAAAGCATACAAGAACAACAAATGAAGAGCAATGGTAGTGATTTTTCCCTTGAACCCACTAATTTTTATCTAACAATGGGAGCTTGCGCACACACATATATATGCTCGGGAACTTTCTGGTAGTGGACAGTATGCCACTTCCCTTTGCTCAGTAGAAAATCCACTTCACTTTGGACCACAGGCAAAGCCTAGCTTTGCTTTTCCAAAGCATGAGATGCCTTCCAATAAAAATTCCTTTGAGGGGATGGGCTTGTCTACTCTATTACTAAAGCAGAGGGAACTTAGTCTGTATTTTTCTTCGTGAAAGTCAAGGGAGACAGAAGGGTAGGGGGCTACTAAAGGCTTTGATGGCTTATGTATCAGGGAGGCTGCCAAAGGCCTGTTGTGGGCCTTCAGAGAGACCCCTGCTGGTAGTGTCAGTGAGAGTATGGAGTGCAAACACTAGAGCTCTGATAGCTTTCCTGATACAGCCACTTTCCAACCAAGGGCTTGTCATCAGCTGATTGGTGCATCCATGGATAGCCCTGCCCCATTCTCCTCAATGGTGGTATGTGAACGCAGGCACACACATGTTGCACTACCATTAAGAAGAACAGGACTTGAGATCCCAAGGTTTTTGTCATTCCCCGCCCCCCATGGGGATGGTTCCAGAACAGAACCTGCATGGATACAAAGGGCCGACTGTACGCTACAAACCCTGAACCTTTGAATCCAACATTAGTCTTCTTTTAGAAGATGTGCGTCAGTTCAGATGTCTGAATACATTTGAATCACTCCACTTTGCTTTGGTATTCATACTTTGCCAAAAGCAGATGCACACCTCCAGTAGCTTGGTAACTGTAAATACACACACACACACACAAAATAGAAGTGAGACAGAACTTTGCTACACAGAATAAGTCGTTCTCCTAACTGCATCTTATTCCACATAAGCTAGTTTCATGTCAGAAGACCACTGCAGCAGATAACACTGAATCACATACTTAACTTTAGATATAATCAGTTGTATTTATCAAGCATTTTTTTATTTTTTATTTTTTTAAAAAATGTAAAAATACCTGGTGAAACAGAAGTTTGTATTTTTAAATGTCTCATGAAGCAAAGGTAAAAACATAATTCATATTTTTACCTTTTTTTTTTTTTTTTTTTTTTTTTTTGAAAATGCAGTGAGGTAGTATTTTGTGTAACATGAATCCTTGCCTTGTTTCTTGTCTTGCTGGAAGATAATGTGGATATGAATACAGTTACTACCTACTAAAATGTCTCTAAAATTGTTTCAGACACTGAGGAGCAAAGCAAAGCAAAAGAAGCATGTTCTATATTGTTGTCATGGATATAAACACACATCCTGCAAAGCAAATACAGCTGGCCCTTCACATTGGTGGCTTTGGCATTTGCAGCTTTGATTATTTGCAGTTTTGATTAATAGGTTTTCTCTAGGAATATCTAGGCCCTCCAACACAACTCTGCCAGAAGTTGACCATGAAGGTTCCTAGAGAAAACACTTAGAAGTTCCTAGAGAAAACAGTTCTCTGGGCATTTGTAGATCCCTCCACAATGATTCTGACAGATGTTGACCACAGAGTTGCACTGGAGGTTCCTAGAGAGCTGTTCTTTTAGGTAAAAACGTTTTGTTTTTTATTTCTGGTTTGTCCACATTTATGGGGGTTCTTAACACCTAACCCCAGCAAATTTGGAGGGGCCACTGTATACATCTTTTAGGGAGCAATTCAAAGCCCCTGCAGAGGTCAGCAGACAGCTACTGCATATTGCTGAGCTCCCTTTCTAAGACAGAAGGGGAAGTCTATTGCTGAAGTGTCCCTCATGCTACTCCAGAAAACTCCACCACCTTCTTTGTTGCATCCAAAAGTTCTCTGCAAACAAAAGGGCCAAAATGGGATGTCAAGAAGCCCTCTATCTTTCTGTATTGACCTAAAAGTCCACTTGACTTTTTGAAATTATTCCTAAACTGATTTGCTACCTTGATTAAGTAAACAGCCTCCCAAACCTGTCAGCATATTTCAGGTCTTCATCAACTGCCTCAGAATAAAAAGCTGTACTTTGGAAACAGCTTCCAGAAGGAAGAATGCGGTCTTTCCCACTGTGGCACAAGCCTTATCCAACCCCAACACCACCCCATCCCCCACCCCATCCATGCAGGCAATGATTCTGGAGCTGAATCTGTTCCCAATAGCATTTAGTAAGTTTCTATGCAATGAGTGCCCCCTTATGGCAAGGAATAGCCGCCACAACTGTATCAGAAATGTGTCCCATCACTCACTACACAATTTTTCTTTCTAGTCTTGAAGAAGGTTTCTTTTTACTTTCAAGAATGCAGACCACCCATGAGGCTTTAGAACTAAAAAAAAAGGAGCTGCAAGTCAGTTACACATTTTATTAAAAGCTGGCTACAGTAACATGTGTAAAGATGTATTGTTGCACAGAGTATTTTAAGTGTTGTAGAGCCAACATGGCATAGTGGTATTAGCACTGGGCTAGCACTCTGGAGACCAGGGTTCAATTTCCGCTTGGCTATGAAACCCATTAGGTGACTTTGGACAAGTCACATGATCTTAGTCTCAGAGGAAGGCAATTCCAAACCTCCTCTGAACAAATCCTGCCAAGAAGACCCCATGGCCTTAGGGTCGCCATAAGTCAGAAACTACATGAAAGTATGTAGCGACTTGATAAAAATATTTTTTCCAGCCAAACAGCAGGGACAACAGATAGCTCAGACTCCTGATTGCCGAACTTTATTCCGGATGTTTTGAACTTCAGCTCCTAGAATTCCTCATTATTGACCAAGCTGTCATGGGCTTCTGGGAGCTGATGTCCAAAATACCTGGAGGATCAAAGACTGGCAACCACTAGATTAGACATTTAGACATAAGAGATAATCACAGATAGACACTGGGTGCCTTGACAAGGTTAAAGAGTTTTACTTTTACCACTAGTGAAATATGAGAAGTGGATGAAGAGAACAATTTTCAATAAGATATGAACAAAAATCATTTTCTGTGGAAATCAGCAAATGGAAGCCTGCTAGTCTTTAGCAAAATTGCTAGGGCTTCAGCTTCTTCCATTCTAAGGGCTGAAGAAAACTGCATCACATTACTTCTGTGTTTACAAATGGCCTCTCTTTTTCTTTATCAAAGTTACTGCAAGGACTCCAAATCCACATCATGAGTGCAATAGGGAAGGATGTTTAACCCTTTCTCCCCATGCTGACTTCTCACAAAAAAACCCCAAAAACCTCCCTCCACAAACAGCAGCAGGTCAGAGATGTCTTCATGAAATATATTTTCTCTACAAAAGTCACATACTCAAAATCAGCCACTTCTCTAGTGTGACTGAAGTAGGATAATAAACAACCAAAGATGAGATTTGCTGTTTTGTTTTTTCTTGTGATTAAAATGGATCAAAGTTTACTTTTCAAACAGGATATTAATTGGAGCAGATTTATGGTGCAAGGCCTTTTTATTCTGTTCTTGCTAGATGAAGATCCCATATGCAAATCTATGGTTTTCCACCTGTAATGACTGAATGACTATCAAAACTGGGAAAGACATAAAAGTTTACTGACTTTTTAGAAAAGTCTGAGAAGGAAAAAAGAGAAAAGTCACAGCTGAGAATAGGTTTCTATGAAAACTAATTTGAGCCACTGAAGTTCTATAAGACAAATGTTTATTCAGAAAACATTTAAATGATGGGAACAGACACACATTGAAGATTTGCAGGTTATTACAGCTCTCTCATTTTGTCTGAAAAAAGGATTTTTGATAAAGCCTGATGAAGAGTTTTAAAAAGAAGCTTGCTTTTTAAAAAATATTTTTCAGTTGGCCAATAAAGGTATTACCCAACAATACTTTCTGCGGTTTCTCATGGTGTGACTCAAATATCACACATTTTACACTATAGCAGGGAGGCAGTTAAAGATGGGTTGGCATTTATTTTGTAATACAAGCAGTTTCTCCACTAGAGGGTGTTCAATTTACAACAAAAGGTAACGATGTATCACCTACAAAACCTACAGCTCACGGGAACAAGTACTGCATACAAACAAGCAACACTGATAAGGCACCACAGGCAATCTATAAATAAAAGAAATGTCAAGACAGCATCTCTCCAGATTCTATTTTTGCTATGTCAGATCGAAAATATCCTCTTCCATTTTTGTGTGGTTTTTGTTATTTGTACAAATCTTAAAGGGGGAAAAAGATAATGCTGGCCTTTGCTTTGTTCATGCATACCTGAGAGAAATTCAAGAATCTATTTTCAAAAACACTATAGGTATACAGAATTCAGCCATTTTTATTTACAAATCAGAAGGAAGATTTTTGTCCTTTAGGTCATGTTTATGATATAATCTTAGAAATTCTATAATAATCTATGCTGCTATGGATGCCATCACATGAGCAACTGTCAACCTGCTTGTTGTTTAAAAAAATGGGAACAACATTTTCTTGAGTCTCAATTTTGAGGGAAAGGTGCGGTATTAATAAAGATAAAGATAAACATCAACAGTTGGTTGCAGAATATTTATGAATATGAATAGATTTGGAAGGGACTCCAAGGACCATTAGTCCAAGCTCCTGACATGAAGGAATACACATCATCTGCTTAAAAGCCTCTAAAGATGGAGTGTACCACCATGCAAGGCAGTCCACTCCAATGTTAAACAGCTCTTACAGTCAAGAACTTCTTCCTAATGTGGTATCTTTTTTCTTGTAATTTGAATTCATTGGCTTTTTAATCTCTAGAGCAACAGAAAATATGCTTGCTCCATCTTCCACATGATAGGTCTTCCGATATTTAAAGATGGTTATAATATCACCTCTCAGTCTTTTCTTCTCTAAGCTAAATATATCCAGCTCTCCAAACTGTTCCTCGCAGGACTTGGTTTACTGACCTTTTACCAATATGGATGCCCTCTTCTGGACACATTCCAGATTATCAACATTTTTCTTCAAATGTGGTGCCCAGAACAGTGTCACAATATTCCAATAAGGTCTGATCAAAGCAAAGTAGTAACTATTGGGCCCAAACAGACAGGCCAAAATGAAGCTCTTTTGAGTCACTTTGGAGGTATGCTATTTAAATGACACATGCATCTTAAGAGGCCAGAAGCTATGCCAAAGGTGCGCTCCAGTCCTTGTTCTATTACAAGTTGGAAGCAAGCAGCTGGTGGGCTCCCCAGAGGCAGGAAGCTCAAAGAATTCATGCCTGGATGCTGGGCCTTGAAGCCACCTCAGCTGCTGCACTGCATGTATGTGGTGGGCTTTGACAGAGCTCAGCCAGGCTGTGGGGGTGAATCACAGGGTAAGGGTGATTTGGATTCCTTCCTTCTCCCTCTATATGTAAGGCTACTCAGTTCATTAGATCTCTTGTATTCTCCCCCCCCCAACGCTGTATTCCCCCCCCCAAAAAAAAACATTTGCAATCGAATCTGTGGCTGCAGAGCCCTTGGATAAAGAGAACCAACTGCATGAACTAAGTAAAATTATGCATTTTACATGGAAATGTTAATGTACTCATCACTGAGGTAAATACAATGATGTCACACCGTACCATTATTTTTTCACTTCTGTGGTCTTATATCCAGATGAACTTTGCATGAAAAATAACACAAACAACTATGTTGGCCATAAGGAAAATAAAATATCGAAATCCATACTAGGGCAATGCCCTTAGTAGTTTGATACAAAGGCCTCCAGAAAGGTGTAAGTTTTTAACGTTTCCAGAAGTCTTCATCACACAAAATAAAATACAAAAGGAGGAGAAAAATGACATCTGCATGATAGGCATTTTATTATAAATTGCAGATGTTTGCAGGTGCTTTATGTCATCTGAAGTGGGAATTTAATTTCTGAGAGTTCATCTTCTGTGTTTATTTAACAGAATGTCTTCTGTGTTTATTTAAAGCATTTAATGTATCCCCTCTCAGCCCACTAGGACTCTTTAGCCCAAAATAACTGGGCTAGAGCCTATTGGAAAGCATATGACATAGCAGTGGTGGCAGCAATTAAATCATTCTACTCTACCACCATTTTGTCTGCACAGTGTCATCCAACAGAACTGTCTCAAGTGGTCGGGGGCCTTTTACACTCTGCTCCAGATCAAGAGATCACAGATCACTCAACAGTGGAGAATTATTATTATTATTATTATTATTAATTTTATTTATATAGTGCTGTAAGTTTACACAGTGCTGTACATACAATCTTATCGTTAGACGAATCCCTGCCCACAGGCTTACAGTTTAAAACACACCAGACACTTTGCAGACTAATTTGCTTGCTTGTGTAGTTGATACAGCTCCAGTGGATATAACTTTGGCTCCTGCTTTGTCCTGTATTATTGGATATGTTCCTGTTCGTGTAACCTGAGGATGTCAACAGGATCCTTCAACAGGTGAGAGCCATTTTTTGTGTACTGAACCCTTGCCCTTCCTGGGTCATAAATGTGGCCAGAGCAAGACTGCTCAAGAGGGTAAGGGGAGTAGTAAATACTAGAGAATTGCAAGCCTGTTTCCAATATCTCTTTCTTAGGCAAGTTCTAGAGCATGTGGTAGCCTCCCAGCTTCAGGAGGTCCTATATGAAATAATTATCTAGATCAGTGGTTCTCAGTCTTTGGTCCTCCAAACATTTTGGAATTCAGCTTCCATAATTCCTGACCGCTGACTAAGTTGGCTGGAGCTCTTGGGATCTAAAGTCCAAAACAAATAGGGGACCAAAGGTTGGGAACTGCTTATCTACATCAGTTTCAATTCTACTTCAAGCTTGCCTATGGGACAGAGAGAGCTTTAGTTATCTTATTATTATTATTATTATTATTAACCTTTATTTATATAGCGCTGTAAATTTACACAGTGCTGTACATAGAATCTTATATTTAGACGGTTCTTAGTGGATGACTTGCACCAGGAATTGGACAAAAGGAGTGTTAGTTCTTCTCAGTGGCTTTTGGTAGCACTGACCATGGTAGCCTTCTGGGATGCCTCTTTGACATGGGACATGAGACTTGGGGACATTATTTTACAGCGTTTCCAGTCCTTCTTGGAAGAGTGAACTCAGAAGGAGGTACTGGGGATTCCTGTTCAGCACCACAACTATTGACCTGTGGAGTCCCTCAGGGCTCAGTTCTGCTTCCCCATATCTATCTGTCCTTTCCATCTAATTCCAAGGAAGCTGTTTTGGTATTGAACCAATATCTACTGTCAATAATGGACTAGATGAGGCTGAACAAACTGAAGTATAACTCAGGCAAGACAGGTGCTCCTGGTCAGTCAAAAGGCAGATCAGGAATAGGGATTCAACCTATGCTGGATGGGGTTATAGAACCCCTGAAATCTTAGGCCTGCAATATGGCGACTAAACCCTGAGCATGGGTTTCAGCATTTGCATAATTAAGGCTAATGCACTAGCTGCACCCATTCCTAGAAATCTGATCTGGCTACAGTGACACATGTCTTGGTTACATCTTATTTTGGTTATTTTAACACAGTCTATGTTATATTTGTTACATGTTACAATGCTACATTTGTAAACTGTCAAAATTGTAGTAGATCAAAACTGCTACAGGAAGAATTCTGACAGAGGCCAGCTATAGGGAACATGTTAACTCCACTGTTGAATCAGCTTCACTGGCTACTGTTGTGTTTCCAGGCCCAATTCAAAGTACTGGATATAACTTACAAAACCTAGGTCCAGACTGCCCTGTAATTTGTCAGACCAAAATTTCAGTTTTGTAGCTCCCACAATTCTCATATCCATTTTTAAAAAAAGATAATAGTCAGCAAAGGGGACATCCTTGACCTGTGACAACTCTGCAATTTAAGCTAAACAGGGCCCAGTCCGGGGGGGGGGGTGTATACTACCCATTCTCTTTCTTCTCTACCCTAGTTCCACTACAGCTCCCTTGGATTCTCCTGGTTAACTGATTTTCCCTCCCTTCCTCTGTCCTCCTCTGCACTATCCTGCCTTGAAGAAAATATCTCTACTTCTCAGCTTATGCTCTGATCATCACAAGCCTGAGCTGATGTTACTTTGGCAAAGTTACCATGTGCTGCCAAGGATTTTCTGTTTATGGTCCTTGCCATTCTATTCTTGGTGACTGGAAGATCATATTTGCTTTGTTTTTTGACGAAGTTTTGTTTTGTTTTGTTCTGTTAAAGTTAAATAAGACTATGACATTGGTTTATAAAGTCTTAACATCACCCAATGGAGAAATTCTGCTATGCAAAATTCATGCTGTTTTTCTGTAGATTAATCTATAATCCCATGTTTCCTTGTTCTTGTAGGCCATGACAACTTCATGATGCCAGTTTAAAAATTTAGTCAGTAAGTTACTCTGACACCTGAAGAGCATCAGACAAGGACCAATCCAATACTTTTTGCTGCACTGAAGGTGCTTTGATTGTGCACTCCTGCATGGCAGGGGGTTGGACCTGATAGCCTTTGTGGTCTCTTCCAACTCTATGATTCTATGATAAATAAGTAAAATTTAAACTGATATCCAACTGGTTGTTTGGTTAAGTTATGATATTCCATAAATGTCAAAGTTGCCACTCAGCTACAAGTAATTCCTCAGTTGGCATCATGAAGGAAAGCTACCACAATCTGTGAAAACTCTGCACAGATGGTTAAGCAAGGCCTCAGATGAAGGATGGGGATAATATACTATTTCCTGGCTCCTTTTTCTATAGCTACCACCATATGTTCCAAGGATTTTCTTCTCTGGCCCTCTGCCTCTGTTTTCTTTAAAATGGTCTTGCACCTCTTTTTACCTTCCACTTTCTTGCAAGAATATATCAACTCATAGTTAAGCAAGAAGACATTCTTTTTGCCATAGCAACAGGATCATTATTCATTTTTGCATTTGTCTCCTGGCCTTCCTCAGAGTGTGTCACCATTGTTCCATAAATATATTAGCAGGTCCCTCCCCTTCTATTTAAGAATAAGCAAAGCCACTATGTACCTCTGACAGTTATGAGATTTGTTGGGGGGGGGGATCACAAGATGGTCCAGCCAGCCCCTTCTTCTAACTCACAGAACAGAGCTACTGTCAGCCCCTTGCAATAATAAAGACAGACAACCTGATGAAATGTTATTAATACAATGGTAGTAACCACTGTATAACAATGTTATTAAGGCTTACAAAAATTATTCTTACCTGACTGTCTCTTGCTGGGTACCCATGATAACTGGAAGCCAGAGGTTCATTCTGAAAGAAAGAAAGTTATCAGGTTTGACAAAAGGAACAAAAAGACCCAACAGCCATCTGAGATAGCTGAGAAATAAGCACCTATCATAACCAGAGAAGAGACAAACATTGCTCACTTTTTTACTCAAACAAAACCTATTTATATACATAACATAAGTACCAATTAACAAAACACTAGCTTTGGGCCTCTCAACTAAAGCTTAATGGCTTTGAGTAAGAAATTTTCTCCCCGACTACCACAGAATAGTGGAAGTATAAATGGAAAAGCAATTTAAACATGTGTGTGTAAATTTTGTATTATTTAGAAATTAATAATATGTCAATAGAAAATTTTCTACAACATACACACATGCAGACATACATTTAGCTATAGTTCTCAGGGATTCTGTACCGCAATCAGTGATTTAGTGAAACAGAATATTAGAATAGTTATACTGATAAGATTTTTCTCAGGTTGAAATGCAACTGATTAGTGCAAAGAGTAAATGAAGTGAAAAGTACTGCAGTGTACCTCAGCAAAAAAAAAATGTTAGAAGTTCAATTATTTTTAGGTATGTATCTTAAAAACATGGTATTCTTTCAAGGTGTAGTCATCTTTTGTTATATATAAGGGATGCATATGCTATTATCTTTATATTATTATAAACACTCCAATAAAATAATTTCCACATAAAGCTTTGAATGGATTTGAATATCACGTTTAAATTAACCATCCTAAATCAAACAACTTAAATGCAATTTTATGGAAAATGTATCAGTTCTACTTTTTCCAAAAAATCCACATCAGAGGCATTATTCACCTTGTTCACCTCCAAAATGTTAGGATTTGGTTGTTTGTACAGAAAACATTCTTTGAATGAGGTAACCTGCTCAGTAAATTGATACATTCCCCTAATCTGATTTAAGAAAGTTCATCTTCAATTAACGTCCACACAACAACAAAATAATTGTTTCATTATATAAATATATATACCTAAAGCTCTTCTATATAATTCTGTACGGTCCTTAGTGCACCATTTTTATTTATAAATGTCACTAAAAATGAAATTCACATCTGCAAAAAGTCCTACGGGGCAAACTGACTTTCACTATTTATTTTTCTCACCAATGTACTTCCTATCTCTACCCTCCTTTTAAGAAAGTGCCCACATTCGGATGACCTTTACACCTTAGATCACATAGGCACAAGGTTTCAAAAGAAACTTCCCATAAGCTGTATAATTTCATCTATGGAGCATGGCACATGTGAGAGAATGTTCCTTCACACGCCCACACAGACACACAGAGCCTACAAAAAGAAAATTGTTGCCTAGATTTCTCCACCCCCTAAAATTTTTTTTAACATGAATAAGTTTGTTTTAGGCATGTCACCAACAGTGCAAGAAGCCAGCAACACAATTGAATATTATAACAAGCCAAATTTCTCTACAGTTAATAAACTTTCAAAGCAATGTATCTAAAAATCCCCTACAAAAAAGGGAGGCGACTTATTTTAAGACATACTAGTTTTATATCTGAATTTATTGTACAGAACGGTGACTGTGACTGCCAAACAATTTGACTGTTACTGTTCTGTGGCATCTAAACTGAGGTCTTTATCAACTACTGTCTTTATCAACTAATGTTTAGATATTGCAGCAGCCACAAACTGACTTCCTCATTATTCATTTTAGGAAGCTGAGAAGCTGTAGATGTCGAATATGCTTAGACAAGAATTGACTGGGGGGGGGGGATAAATAGCTTGATTATATAAGAACAAGAAAAGTGAACATTCTATCAGTTAAAAAGGCTATCAGTTAAAATGCGACAGACACATAAAGGCCAAGAAATAAGTCCTCCTGTGCTGGTCCCCATAAAAAAATGTGCGTTCTACACTGTTTCCAATCTTCTCGCTGCTCATTCTGTAACTCTAATTGAATCTCACTCTCTACTGGGAAGGGAGTAGTTAAGGACTACAGAGGCATTTCCCTAGGAAATCTCTGGTACTGCCACTTTTAAATCAGCAATTTCCTGATGTCTTTCTCTGAATAACTCTTTGTAGGATTTGCTATTGTGGGAAACTGAAGAAAGCGGGTTACAAAATTGGTGCAAAGAGTTAAACTCCTAGAACAGTAGCAGAACAATCCTTTTATACCGTGTACAGAGAAAAATCCCTGTTAATCAGTAGGGGATCCTAAATGGAAAAAGGAAGCAGAAGGGCAACACAAAGCACAACTGACTTCACTGCATACACACAAGAAAAGTTCCATAGAGGGAAATAGCCAACACAAACAGTTTGCACACATAATCCTCCTTACTTTTCAGAAGCAAACCCTCCTCCTTCCCTGCAGCTCAGCAAAGAGGGAAAAATACAGGTATCAGCCCCACAACTTGGTGAGACATCATCTCTCATAGCTTATTCCTGCCAATGTTGAACTGGATTTCTCTTGCTTTTGCTAGGAGACAAGCTGCCATTCACAGAATTGGTTTGGTCAAATTGCCCTTCTTAACAACAGAAAATTAAACTGTCATGGAATAAATCCCTGTTTTATTTAATACTAAAGAATATCTCTACATTGTATATTCATCTATTTAATATCCTTTTTATAACATCCAGTATGGCTTATTCAATTGTACAGAAGGGAAAAGTGGAGCGATGAAACCAAAAGGATTTCAGATTTGCCAAATGAAAAGGTCCTGTCCTGGGCAAAGTGTTGTTCAACATCATTATAAATTACTGTATATACTTATGTATAAGTTTAGAAATTTTAGTTTAAAAAGTGACCCCAAAAACCTGTGTCATCTTATCCACGAGTCAATGTAAGTATTGTAGTTTAATGCTTTTATATATATATATATATATATATATATATGGAACTATCCCCTAGTGAAAAGCAAGAGTGTAATCTGTCCTGGAAGCACTGACTTCCCTCTATTCTCTCATCAATCCAGATTTTAATATGAACACAAACAGTTATGCCTCCTGGAATTTTGTAAATTCTTTGGCATTGTTTTCCTTTGTTTCATCCTTTACATCCTTTGTTATGTGGTCCTAAATTTTACCCTTGACTTATCCATAGGTCATATCAAAATCCCTAATTTTGGCTCCAAAACCTGCCTTCAACTTATGCATGATGTTGACTTACAGTCAAGTATATACAGTACTTATATGATGGAATGCTTATCAAATCTGAAGATAATGCCAAACTATAGGAGTGGAGTGAGGCGATTTAGCTAATACCCCAAAGGACAGGATCAGAATTAAAAATGATGTTGATACATTGAAGAACTGGGCCAAAATTTAAAAAATGAATTTTATCAGGGATAAATGCTAAACTACATCTTAAGAAAAAAAACTAAAAGTACAAATATAGAATGGATGACATCTGACTTGGAAGATCTACACATGTAAATGATCTAGCAGTTTTATTAGACCAAAAACTGAATATGAATTAAAAGTGTGGCGCAGCAGCCAAAACTGACAATGCAATTCTAGGTTGCTTCAAAAGAAGCATATTGTCGAGATCAAGGAAAGTAGTAGTGCCACTCTATTCTGCTTTGGTCAGACCTCACCTGGAGTATTGTGTTCAGTTCTGGGTAGAACAGTTTAAGGAGGATGTTGACAAGATGGAACATGTCCAGAGAAGCAGGACTAAGTTGATCATAAGTCATCTGAGATTTTATTATTCTATTTCACATCATCTGTACTAAATCATTCGCACAATTTTTCATTTGAGCATTTTTATGAGACTATAAGAATCACTGTGATGTAGTGCTTTGAGAGTTGGACTACAACTCTGGAGACTAGGTTTGGAATCCTCATTGCCCATGGAAACCCACTGAGTGACATGGGCAGGTCACACACTCTCAGCCTCAGAGCAAGGCAAAGGGAAAAGCCCTTCTGAACAAATTTTTGCCAAGAAAAGCCCATGATAGGGTTTGCCTTCACCCTATTTCAAAACGACCTGAAAGCACATAACAACATATGAGGCTATTGTATATGGAGACACCTCTCCTCCCCCCAAAATGTTTTTTCATTACAGCTCCATTTTGCACTCACCTTCAGGTCATATACATACAAGTCAACTAGTGAGACAGTCACAGTCTATCTCACACACACATACACACACAAGGATAACAAAACCGTTTTTTTCATATTCTAGTCTGGCAAATCCAATCATTCCTGAACTATTAAAAGAGAGGTTTCCAGTTTAATTCAAGCTGCTCTTTACTAGCACACAGTATTTTTCTTAATTTCCCCAAGTCCTGCCATTCTTTAAGTTGCCCCCTACCTACCCTTTGTTCCATTTGGTCAACAGGAACTCTGTGTGCATGTACAAAGGCACTTTAAAAAACACCAATAACATCTCAACTGGGAGACTAGCTTAGAGCAGTGATGGCAAAATTTTCAGAGGCCAAGTGCTCAAACTCAATGGCATTCGCACACTGGGTGTCATCCAGTGCCAGAGAGCAGGACTTCTAGGGGACTTCCAGGGCAGGACGTCCACTTTCTGGGGCAGGACTTCCAGGGGCAGGACTTCCGCCTTCCAGGAAACGACTTCTGCATTCTGGGGTGGGACTTCCAGGGGGAAAACTCAAGGAATAGTCTCTCAGCCACAGCCTAGCAATAACAAACCCACCACCACCACCCCGACAAAACTTGGCAGGAAAACTCCATGATAATTTCACCTCAGTGTCGTCATAAGTCAGAAATTATTTGAAGACACCACACACATAAGTCACGGTCTCTCAGCCTCAAGGGATGGCAAGGTAAAGCCCCCCCTCTGCTCCTTCCCCCACCCTCCCATGCCTTTAACTAGCTCTGGGAGACAATTAAAGGAACAGGAGGGTGGGGGGAAGGAGGAATAGGCATGCACCGGCTATTCCTCTTCCTCCACTCTCCCATCCCTTCAACTGCCTCCCTAAAGACATCTGAAGGGATGTGAGGGTGAGGGAAGAGGAAGAATAGGCCATGTGCCCAAAGAGAGAGCTCTGCATGCCAAAGGGCCTGTGTGCCACAGGTTTGCCACCACTGGCTTAGAGTATGTTTTAGAGGAAGAGCCCTGGTGGTGCAGTGGTTAAATGCAGGTACTGCAGCCACAAGGTTATGAGTTCCACCCCAGGGCTCCAAGGTTGATTCAGCCTTCCATCCTTTCACGGGTTGGCAAAATGAGTACCCAGCTTGTTGGGGCAATTAGCTTACACACTGTAAACCATTTAGACAATGGTGAGTTCACTGATAAGTGGTATAGAAATGTAAATGCTATTGCTAAAATACTATTGCTATGTTTTCCCATCTCTTGGGCTCTTTTGAGAAATCAACCTCATACACCTAACTCCATTGCAGGGGTTCAAAGGCTACAGTGGAAGGGTGGAAAACCCCAAGCAGCCTTACCCAGCATAGCCAACGGTAAATGATCATAGGAGTAAATGTTCAACATCGGGAGAGCCACACAATTCCCAACCCTGGTCTAGATGAAGGAAGCAAGGTCCAAAATCCTCACACATTATTGCATTGACATACTGTTTGTACTGTAGTACAATCAGTGATTTCAGAAATAATCCAACAAATGGAATTAGGTCTATTCTCTCACATTCCCAGCCCTGTTCTAGATGAAGAATACAAGATTCAAAATGTTCACACGTTATTGCATTGACACACTTCTTGCAGTACAATCAGTGATTTCAGAAAGAATCCAACTAATATAATTGGCTCTATTCTCTGACTAACATCCTAGTATGATACATGGATCTGATTACATCACTCCTTTTTCCTTCCTGGAATTCTAAACTATGCTGTTCTCATATTGCACTCGGCCCTAATATCCATGGTAACCTCCATTCCACTTGGGTTTGTTTGTTGCTGTTGTTTTTGGCGGGGGATAGGTCAGGATAGCCTCAAAAGGATAGTACAAGGCTCCTCAGCTTCCTTGAAAGTTATTCTTTTGGCCAGTAATAAGAGCTAAATTTAGACACTTTTGAACGTGGAAGCTTGCAACAAAAAATACGTCCAAGTGCTTTCTCCAGTTAAATAAATCAACAGTGTCATGTCCTCTTTTCTTGGATCAGCTAAACAAGAACTGAGTCACAGTGACCACCACTTAACTCTTGCTCATACCCATTTCAGAGTTTACAGAAAAGTAATACATGGTGCTTTTCTTTAAAAGTCTGGATCTTCTACTTATGGCAATAAAATATTCAATCTTCCTAGAAATAGTAAAACATACCAATACAAAGCACACTGGTATAAATTCTATTCTAGCACCAAAGCAGAAAAAAAGTGATATGACTTTTCTGGACATAATAGATATGGTCACGTATTGTCTGGGAATTCCAGTTCGGCCATATGGTTGCTACTTAGTCTATGACACAAAAGGAAATACAGCTGGACAGACATGCTGTAATTCAACTGAGTGGTTGAATCACAAGGTTTTCAGTAATGGACAAAGCATCAACTGTAAGTAAAAGAGATCAGAGGTGAATAAGAGAGAACAAATAGATTAAAATAATAAGAGACAACCAGATGTATTTTCAATTTAAAAAATAAGAAAATTCCCAAAGATAGCAAAAGGCCCAGGAGAAACTGATAAACAAAAAATGGCCTTCTGTTCATATCCGAATTACAGTAACTTGGACCGCTTTATGAAGCAAAGCATGTCAGACATGAAGAATTCTTAAAGGATGTTTGTAAGATAAAGAAAACAGAAAAACCAGATTTTTTTTAAACCAAGTGTGTGAAGGCACTAGTTCATAGAGTTTAGCTCACACCATAGATTTCTGGCTTGAAAACTGAAAGCATCGTCTAAAGACATTTTGTCTTTTTTTTTTTTTACACCATCAGACTATCTGTCCAGTTACGGAGGGGGGGGAGAACATTTATATATACGCAAAAAAACACAACATAATGTTCTCTTAATCTAAAGTTAAAACTGAAAGACCATCTCAGTATAGTCTCAAGGTATCTACACCTCAGTTCAATCTACTTACAGGAACATGACACTTGTTTACTTACTCAAGGAAACAAACATTTGGCAGGTTGCCAATACTAGAAATGCTACAAAGATAGCTGTTCTTTTCTAAAACAGAGTGGATTAAAAGGAACAGAAGTAGACTACTAATGATACACTTTACCAGGAATACAGTATAGTAGGAATAATTGCAGATACAGTACTTAATTTAGAATTTACATAAAACAGCATAAATAGCAGATGCTATCATCCTCTCAGGGGAGCAGACGAAGTAAACTTTTTTTAAAGGAAGGAAGGTAGGGAAAAGACAATTTTAGAGCATTGTGCAGTAGAGAGCAGAACAAAGCATAAAAGACAGAAAAACAAACAAAATGGAGAGCGATGGTTACAGACTTCCAAACACATTAAATAAGCATAGCTTTGGGTGTATTTTACCACTGCTATAGTGCAATCTTATGCATGATTATTCTGACTGAAGCCAAACTGAATTAAATTGAACTTATTCCCACTTTAGAGGAAATAGGACTGCAACTTCAGTATGTTATCTTTGTGTTTGTCTGTTCTGTCATATTCACTTCCCGAGATTTGTTCTTCATACGAACAAGGCATATCATGAACTCAACACTGTTTTAGCCGATTTAAAATACTTAATCTACCTGTGTGCACTTTAGACATTAAACCACCTCCAATAAGGAACCACTTATCAATGAGCAGATGCCACATAGCTAGGATACTGTTTAAATGCTCCATCCACACTGCTCTTTTTTCCATGACTTGTTCCCTATCTAATACAGTGCCAGTCCTGTGAAAAAGAGCCACATGACCAACTCTGTTTACATGACTGGGATCATTTAAACCAGGGGTTGGGAATGCATAACTCTACAGATGTCCCTGGTTGGTAGTTTTCACCACCTCTTACCACTGTCTATGCTGGCTAAGGTTGACAGCAAATACAACATAACATCTTCTAGAGGACCATGCATTCCCCAGCTTGGATTCAAACACTCTTACAGATAATTCAACGGGCATCTCAGTTTCACTTTGAAGAATAATTCCTCTCCAAAAATCATCTAGAGAAAAGGAACTTTACTTTAAGAGATGCAAGCACCTAAAATTAATCTTTTTTTCACCCTAAATAATAACAGTACTATAAGTGGATTAAGTTAAAAGAGACCACACCAAAAGCCAGAAAACAAAAATGGTAAAGGGCTAGAGTAAAAACATTGCCGAGAAACGAATCTCTTGAGCACAGGCGAAAGGAGGAAGGCTTCACGAGACTTCCAGCAGCAACGGCTGGCTTTGATTAGGGGTCTTTGATTGTGGCCTACACAGGAAGCCCTCAGGAGGCCCACTCAGTCAGCGCCACCCGACACACACTGGCAGGCTTTGTGTTTCAGCAGCAACACCTGGAATCAGTTAAAACCAGGCAGCTTTCAGGCCCTTCCCCAAAACCACTGATTCTTTTAAGAATGCTAGGCCTGACCCTTTCCATTCCATCCTGAAAAGCTGCTTCCCTTGCAGTTCCAAACAAAGGGGCCTGTGAAAGAAGAAAACCACACCCTACGCTGCTTGAATAATGCAGTAGCCAACAGCTCTCAAGGAATATCATGAGATTTAAAAATAAGAAAACATAAAAAACAATTTTTATTTATTTATTTATTTATTTACTTATTTGCTTTCTATGCTGCCTTTCTCTCAGAAAGGGACCTAAGGAGGCTCACAAATAAAGATTATAATGAACATATTACAATATAAATAATAAATAAACAATATAAAATAATAACAAACAATAAATATAAAAATATAAAACAATAAAACAATATAAAATAACAAACATTAGAACCACAATAAAACCACAACAGCCAACCCATATAACAAACACCCCATATAAAAGCCATCCCATGATACTTATTTAACTTAAATTCAATTAACAGTGTGCTACATTCTTTTACTATATAAACTATGCAATATTCTCATTTCCATCCTCTTCTCTAGAAAAAAAGGCCATATACACAATACCAAGGTCCCAATGTATAGCAGCCTTCCACACACCAAAGGGTGAGCAGTGCAGGCTTCACAAGTGTTCCACCTTCACAGCTCAGAATATATTCATGCTTAGAGAGGGGGACTCTAGTGTTTTACCTATAGAGAGACATATACCTGTTACATGCATTATACTTGTCTCCATTAAATCATGTTTAGAGAAAGTACAGCAGATCCAAAACCAAAGTGGAACAAACTGAAAAGCAACATGGCACTAAGAGACAACAAAAGAAAGTGAGTCAAGGTATCTTTGTAACTATAGCCAGGAGTCTGATTCAATGCTCTTGAGCAGAAGTGGGAATTCTGCAGCCCACCAGATGTGACTGCACTGTAACTCCCACAGGCAACATAACCAATTGTGAGGAATGGTGAGAGATGAAAATCAACAACATATTGTTCCCACCCCTGCTCTAGAGAGCAGAACTTGTTTTGTGTGTATGTGTCGTGTGCCTTCAAGTCATTTCCAACTCATGGTGACCCAAAGGTGAACCTATCATGGGGTTTTCTTGGCGAGATTTGTTCAGAGGAGATTTGCCATTGCCTTCCCCTGAGGCTGAGAATATGCGACTTGTCACCCATTGGTTTCATGGCTAAATACAAACTGAATCCTGGTCTCCAGAGTCGTACCCCAATACTCAAACCACTATGAACTGGCTCTTGATCTTTATTTTAGATATTCATTTTTCCTACCATATAGATTGTACAAATTCTTGGTCTTGAATAAACAGATTAAGATAATGGATGTGGCAACAGGGCACAGCCCATTGCTTGAGATGGACTTCCAAACTATTACAGAATCATGTAACTGTATTGGAAGGGATCCCAAGGATCATCTAGCCCAGTGATTCCCAAACTTTAGTCCTCCGGGTGTTTTGGATTTTAGCTCCCGAGAGCCCCAGCTGGCCTCAGATAACAAGAAGACTTCAGAGGAGGTAATTATGACATAATTTTGGCTGTGACGTGAAAGAACAGGCCATACAAGAGACTTCAGAAAAAGCTGAAGAGGAACATCCACCTCAAGTAGTATAGGGTCCATTGTGAATGACAGCTGAGAACCAACATTCAACCCCTTATCTTTTCACAGACTCTAGGATCTGCAGGAGGACTTCAAGTTTTCTCTGGTACAGTGGTCCCCCGGGTTACGAAGGTAATCCGTTCCGGGATTACCTTCGTAACCAGGAAGCTTTCGTTTCCCGGGGGACCGCTATATTCAATGGACCGCGCGGCCGATTTAAAGGGGCCGCGCGGGGTTTTTTTTCGTATCCCGGGGGATCTTTCGGATCTCGGGGGATACAATCGCGGTCCCGCCGGTTTCGGATCCCGGGGTTTTCGCAACCCAGGGGATTCGTAAGCCGGGGGACTACTGTATATACTATTAGGAGAGTGAACAAGGATGGGGTGAAGAACAGGCACATCCATTTTATTTAGGGAACTTGGTTGAGCACATAACAGCTTCCTTAATGTAACATTACATATTAACAACAGCTTATCTTACATGCTATAACTATGTATTAAAAGTAAATCATGTTATATATAACTTTATGTGTCCATTCATGTCATGTCTAATAACCAGTCTAAGAAAAGGTTATGAAATTCACATGGTCACCACAAGTCAATAAATGACTTGAGGATACACACACCTTGAAGGTACACACCTTGAAGATATTAGGGGAAAGGTTTTAAGAGAACTAGGCTGTCATGTAGAATTTAAGGGATAAGGAATTAAGGGAAATTTACAGCACAGCTTAGAGAAGGATTAGTAGACAGCCCATTAAAAGAGTTTTGGAAAGTTTGATACAGTGCACTAATAGGTGGCATTTTTGCCACATGTGGTGTCTTAATGGTGGGATAAATAATTTTTTCTTTTACCAAGTGACAGTAGCAATGGTTTAAATCATCAATGTTCCATACTCAAAGATACATTATTCTTGCTCTTCTTTATGTTCCACATCACCTGCATCTTATACATAAAAGACCAATTAGATACATATCACGTATGCCCATAATGGTTCTCATAGTCTTCTTCCTAACAGCACTATGAAGGCAAAGAAGAGGCAAAAGAAATACAATACAGTTCTCACAAATGGGCAGAGGGGTTATAAAGAGTAGCCATGACCTCAGGTCTCACCCGACTCACTCTCATTTGTAATTCTACAGCTAATTAGTGATAGAGGCAGGTGCATGTAGGAGAAAATGACCACTTTCATCCATTAAAGCTGTTGACATTTGGGAGTTTGTTGCCAAGACACCAACCAAGGAGTTTCAGAAGAAACTAATGTTGCCAATTCACCAGGGGTTTAGAGACAAAATGGTATTTTCTGACACTTCCCCATGTGTCCATGGAAAGTATCTGAAAAATGTACCACAGCCAAATATAGCTATTAACATTACAGAAATCAGAAGTAATAACTCCAGTTGAAGCCAGACATGAGATACAAGGGAATCCAGGGACATTCTCCTATGGAAAAGAAAACTACAGTATTTTGACTACAACAGAGGCTTAAAAGACTAATCTGAAATTGGTGTGTGGGGGTCAGGGCGTAACAAGGCAGTTTTAGTTTCTCATCCAAAGCCCTGGTAGTTTGCACCTGCCAAGCATTAAGTGTGAGGATTGCCCCCTTTTTCTCCATCAAAGGAAGAGATTTAAAATCTCCTTCCCATTAGGCATGCCAGAATACTATTCTATAAATAGGGTTCTTAGACTGGGTCCCTCTCCAGTTAACAGAACAGAGTAGCTTTGAATTCAGTATACCCAAAGATTATGCTAATCCATTTCTGAAAAACCCATTCTAGAGCTTTCCAACAGTGGTAACTTTCCACCTACATTGATAATGCCAGGATTTCTAACATGATGGGAGTCCCTCAACACCAATGCGTCGCTCCTCTCCACCAGTAGTGGGACACTTCCATCTTGTAATAGTTTCCATAAGATGCAATTTATTCTACGTAACAAAACAAAAAAAGACCCAGGACTTGGCTTGAATTTACAGTGGTCCCCCGGGTTACGCAGGTAATCCGTTCCGGATTACCTTCGTAACCCGGAAATCTTTGTTTCCCGGGGGACCGCTTTAGGAGACGGACCGCGCGGCCGATTTAAAGGGGCCGCGTGGTTTTTCTTTTTCTTAACCTGGAGTTTCCTTCGGATCCCGGGGGCTGTTTTGCGGTCCCGGCGGTTTTGGCTCCCGGGGATTTCGTTCCCCGGGGGCTTCGTATCCCGGGGGACCACTGTACTTTACTACATAAGCATTTAAACTGCAACCATAAAGGATACAGGTCCTTAACTTTCTCCAGCGACCAATAATAGGAGGTAGGATTTCTCTGTAATCAACTCCAGTTATGGTACATTTATTATTTTCATTAATAGTATAAATAAAAAAATAACCTGCCAAAAAGTGTTAGTTGTCTCATACAGGGAACACATCTGCAATACACATCAGGATTCCTGAAAGTTTTTCACTAGCACTACAAGCACTGTTCTCTTTATCCAAAGCTATTATTTTAAGTTGCTTCGTAAATTGCCCATTCTATTCAAGCTTGAAGAAAGTTTGAGTGTGAAGGACATTCTGGCTATTAAAAATGTTTTAGAGCACACTGTTATTACTAATACAAGAGTTACAATCTTGTTCAGCAATATTAAAATAACTTCAATAAGCAGTCACAACCTTTATGTGAACCATAGGGAATCTTGTTTTAACGGAAACACTCTATGTTTCTTCACAGCGTCTGTCTGGAACTATGATATATTTTCCCTTTGTTAGTATTTGAGGAAATCAAATCACAAAATGATTCAATTTGGGCACAATTACATCAAAAGTTGTTCCAATCTAGTAGACACAACAGGATCAAGCCAGAAAATAATAATGATTTGCAGAAACAGTGGGAGCAATATAACACAGATCCTAATGTCATTTATTTAGAAATAACTAAGAGCTGCATGTTGAACTAGGAAAACTGAAGAACAGGTTTCAAATCAGCTATGGAAACCCTTTGGGTGACCTTGGGCAAGTCACAGTCTAAGATGATGGCAATGGCAAACCCCTTCTGGACAAATTTTGCCCCCTGCCCCCCCCCAAAAAAAAACTGTGATAGAAGTTTCCATAGCTGCAATTTGAATCTAAATAACAAAACAATAAACAACATACCAGGACTTGGCTTGAACTTAATTTTCTATATATGTATTTAACACTGCAACCAAAATGTTTGTTCCTATGAAGCGTGGTTTCAGTCATAGATAAAAACATTAAACTATAAAACTGTAGTGCTTGTTGTCCTTTAAAAAATACTTTAAAATTATCAATAACCAATATAAATAAACACCATTTGGTATCAGTGTCTCATCCTAGCACACCTCCTGGCTATTCAGAAGGTTTGGACAATTCATTCACATTCTGACGCACTGCACCAAGTATTGATATCAGTGGTGTCACTAAGGAGTGTGATGGTGTGGTCTACACCGGGTGACGCCCCAGAAGGGAGGTGACACCTGGTTGGGCTCTCCCCCACAATCCCCCATGCGCCAACCCCACATGTGCTCCCTCATCCTATCCCTGCGTGTTCCCCCTGTGCGCAGCGCCATTATTTTCCTCAGCAGGAAAAGGACACGGCAGCAGGGTGGGAGGAAGCATGTGTCCCAAAAGTCCTGCCCCTGCACTGGGTGAAACCCATTGCCAGGACACCATGAGGGATACAATCTCCTCAGCCATTCCTATTAAACTTTTAGAGAATTGCTTTTACTGTACTTCACCATATGGACGGCCACTTGCTATATCCTGTAACGTTTGTCAACTGAAGTCTATTAGAGGGGTGTTCCTCTTTGTCCCACATGTAGGGATAATACACTGGGAGGGAATGGGAAAGGGCCTTCTCTGTGGTGGCACCCTGCTGGGGAGTACCCTTCCCTTGGAGACCTAACTGGCTCCAATACTGTTCTCATTCCAGCATCAAGTCAAAATGTGGCATTTTATTAAAGCCTTACAGTTGAATTGATTTTATCGAGGTTTTGCATGTGCTACGCATACTTTAAATTTAAATTTAACTGGTTTTAAATTTACTAGTTTCCAATTGATAAATGATGTAATATAAGTTTAGTCTTTATAAATTATTGCTATTTTTAATTGACTTATTGTAAGCCACCCATTTGTTGTTTGTTGCTGTGTGCCTTCAAGTCATTTCTGACTTTTAATATATATTTCAGATATATAACAGGATATAAATATAAAATTTTAATTAATTAATTAATTAAGGACACAAATTCCAAATTGTAGTTGCCTTTTGAAATTATAAGTTTTGCTAATCTTAGTCAAAAGATACACTAATAAATGGAATACTGGGCAAGATTTTTTAAAATATACATGATGGCTGTATCCAATTTACTTTTCCAAATCTAGTAAATTACCTATTTATTCATATTTATATAAAGTAAATATGAATAAATAGATAGGCAATTTACCAGACTTGAAAAAGTAAATTGGATACAGTCATCATGTACATTTTTTAAAATCTTGCCCAATGTTCCATTTATTAGTGTATCTTTAGATTTCAAAAGGAAAGTACAACATGGAGTTTATCCTCCATCCAACCTTCATTCAGTTGGCTATTTTTATATGCAGATTAATTTTAGTACAAATTCAACAAACACTTTCAAATAAAGGTAGAGTTTGGTTCTAGTTTAAGGTTTTTTAAGGAAAGAACTAAGGTTGAAATTGTTTTTTATTAAACATACACTTTTCAAATATAGCAGTCAGTTTCCATTTCATTCCAATCCACATCAGGAAAGAAAGAAAACAGGGTTAGTCCAGCCTCTACAAAAACAACTCCACTTCTAGCAGATCCCAAACTCTAGGAATCCCAAATAACTTTTACAAGTCTTTGCTGCATTTCTAAACTCTGCTTTAAACCAAAAAGTGGGATGCATCATGGTCACCCCATTCTTTGCCATAAGCTCAGAGATATTTCAGTTGACTTTTTAGAAAGTTAATTCCAAATGAGTTAGGCAGCACTGTTAGAAAGAAGCAACCCACTGAATTCACTTTTACAGTGAGTATTAATTTTTTGCGCCTTTTGTCAATTACAAGATCACACAAGAGCTTACTTTTGATGTGTTATACATTCCTAATCCATCTAAATAATAATAATAAATATTTATTTCTATTTCCCGCCTCTCCGTCGGGTTGCTGCTATGTTTATTCAAAACAAGTCTTGTCTGAAAAAGCATGTTAAGTCCTGACACAATAAGCAAAATTTTATCTAATTTTGTTGTGTTGTTGTATGCCTTCAAATCATTTTTGATTTATGGTAACCCTATGGCAAGCCTATCACAGGGTTTTCTTGACATTATTTGTTCAGAGGGGGGTTGCTCTTGCTCTCCTCTGAGGCTGAGATAGAGTGATTTGCCCAAGGTCACACAGAGGGTTTCCATAACCAAGTGGCAATTCAAACCTTGATCTCCCAGTTTCCTAGTCCAATACTCAAACCACTACACCATACTGGCTCTCATCTATCTAAAACATATATTCTTAAACTTCTTTCTAGTACAAATTGCCATTGAAGACTGTGATCTGCTTTTATTAACCAGAATAAACATTTGTAAAATATGTGAACTAAGGGCAATTAAGGAAAATGAAAGAAGCCCCTACATTTCTCATACATAAACTGACCAATAACCTTCTACCTTTTCCCCATCTCAAGTCTCACCAAATAACAGTCCAAAGAAACAAATTAAATCAGTCATGCCATGGTCTGGCAAAATGCCCCACTGCCACAGCTGAAACTTTATATGAGCAGCAAGCTGATTAGTAAATAATTCAGATACCCTAGTTCTCATTCCAGTATTGTTAAGGCAAGTAGAGTGCCAATATTTGCTGCCAGAATTTACCCTATCCCATTATATGGGCAGGGACTAAAACCCTGTGAAGATATTGGTTTGATTTTTTGATAGAATAAAAACCTCTCAAGACAATACTCTGTCACATGTAAAAGAACTTCAGCTTTTCTTAGTGGAAAACAGACTGCTTGAGTCTAATGTTTGCTTTCTGAGCATCCAATTATGGGTGAGGAGGGATAATGTGTTTTATTCAGTCAAATTATATCCCCTTTAATTTATCTGCCATGTATCTTGAAGCAGTATATAAGACAGAAGTGAGCATATATAGTTCTTGGCCTAATATCATGCAGTGCTTACCAGAAGCCCTCCATAAACATCATGAGTCTCCTCCTTTGGAGTTTTTTAAACAGAGGCCGGATGGCCATCTGTCAAGGATGCTTTGTTTGTGTATTCCTGCATGGCAGGAGTTTAGACTTGATAGTCCTTGAGGTATCTTCCAACTCTATGATTCTAGGGATCAGAACATCCTCATTGAATACCAGATAACAACTCTGGCGAAGACCACAGGACACCTATTGACCTCTTTCAGGAGAAGGTACCAAAACTTGGGTGCGCAGACTGAAAGTGCCCTGTCTAACTTTAGAAGGAAGAGGATATGTTTGGCAAAGCCAAACACAATGACTTAGGAGAGCAAGCAGGTTCATTATCAGAGAAGACTTGTCTACAAGATAAAAGAGTTCAGCATATTGAATTGAAAGGAACACAACTGATATAATACTGCTGTTACATGCTAACAGCAGAAAGCAGTTAGTCCCCCAATAACATTTTGTAGCAACAGAAGCTTTTAAGAACTCTTAGGGAGCCCCATGCAGAGAATGTTTCAGTAGTCCACTGCAGTAAAAAAAAAACTGCAAAAAGATAATCAGAATTCATAAAGTAGACCTTCTCAATTATGTTTATGTTAAATTTTCAACGCTACTCTTCTGTATTCTCAGACTTAAACACCAAAGCAAAGCAAATCTAACACCAAAAAGATAGTAAAAACATGGAAGATAAATAGAAGGTAGCATTTTTTTTTTCAAAATCACAGCTTAGCTCTTTGTGAAAATAAGGTCTGCCAAAAAGATAGAAAAGAAGGCACCAGATAAGCATCACACCAAGTATGACAGTGCACACACACACAGACAGTGTGTGTGAAGTATTCAGCAATTTGATTCCATTATATACAGTATTGTGTGACAGAGGTTTACCATTTCATCACCTGTTTGTGTGGATGGTCTTAATTGTGGTTAGTTCTTAGTGGTTAGAATAGGTAACCAATTATTGTTCAATGTATAGAAAATTAGTTACTTAATTTCCTAAAAAGCTATATAGCGCTGCAATATCATTTTCACAACAGACTGACTTCTTTGCACATGGCAAACTCTATCCAGTTTATAACAAAATAGCAAGGTCAACTTTTAACTACAACTTCCTCACTCAGCTAACCTGAAAATAGCTACTACCTTCAGCTACAGTATGCAACCTGCCCTCTGGATTGCTATAATGACTCATCCAAATCTACAATGGCTCTAAAAATACTATTGTTCAAATCCAGTAATGATGAAGTAGGAATATGTGAATCCTTAGTTTATGATCCATTCCTCTCCTCCACTCATCAATTACAAAAATAGCCCAAGGATGTAAAATATGCCATTCTTGCTTCTTCTGTCCTATCATCAGATCTAATGAACCCAAAATACTACCTCAAAATTTCAGAACCATTCAAAACCTTTCACCTACAGCAGGCATCTATATGGACAACATTTCCAACAGAATGGAAAATGTAATGCTTATTCCCTGCTGAGCCAGTGCTGGCAGCCTACATATCCTCTGGGCTGGAATACTTCACACACATTACACCCACAGTGACAATTCAATTCAGCTTAATGATTCATTGATGAGTATACTGAGCCAGAGTGTACTAAGGCTGCTCTTGTGATCTATACTTACGTATTTTGGGCCGTGTCAAAAAACAAGCCATTCTTCTATGCTTTCTTATGCACACAACACACACATACAGACTTTTTCTCCAGTTTCTATTATGTGATAGAACTGCTGCAGAAGATAAGAGCTGGCAAAAGATGCAATTCAAATGTCAATTCTACATTTTCACAGCCTTCACTAAAATAACATGCCAAAAGGGCAATACTGCGAGGACACAGGTGTTCATTAGAAAGGAAGATTCCTGCAAGGGTTGAAAGGATTTAGGTTACAGCTCACTGAAACAGGACTCAAAATTTAATCTTGCAGCCAAATACATGTATTTGTAAAACAAAACCTTTGAAAATATGCCTCCCTTCAGGAATTTCCTCTGTTTCTGTTTTAACAAATACATCCTGATGAAGATCACAAATTACTTTGAGGATGGAAGTAGTAAGAAGAAAGTAGCTATTATTTTAGATGGGAAAAGTGGAACATACGTTTAAAAGCTTAACAGAAAATATTGTATGTACTCATCTATAAGTCTAGAAAGTTTAGTCAAAAAATTGAACCAAAAAATTGGTGTCAACTTATCCACGGGTCAATGTCAGCACTGTGCTTTTACTCTCATAAAAATAGAAACCATCCCCTGCTGAAACGCAAGAGTATAATCTGTCCTGGAAGCACTAACCTTACCCTGTTCTCTCCTCCATCTATCCTTCAGTGTGAACACAAACAGTTATGCCTCCTGCAATTTTTTAAGTTGTTCAGCATTGTTTTCCCTTGCTTCATCCTTTAGTTCCTTTGTTACATGACCCTAAGTCTTATTCTCAGCTTATCCATGGGTCATATTAAAATCCACCATTTTGGCCCCCAAACCTGCCCTTGACTTATACATGAGATTAACTTATAGTCAAGTATATACAGCAGTTAATTTCCAAGCTTAGACTAAATCTATTCTCACTGTTCAATGTAAGATATTTTCAGGGGTACTCACAAAATTAAAAGACTAACTATATACAGCCAATACTAAAAGAAAAGCATAATAAAACAATGGATGAAGACATAGAAGTCACAACTTTCATCACTAAAAATAACCCTCAAAATTTGGAATAATGACCCATCAGTGCTTGATGCCAAAATGATAAAGTAAGCACCAAAGAATGTGTTTACGTAAATGGGTGAAATGGCTCTCTCCTCAATCACCACCAGTCTTATCTCAAAGGACCTCCAATGAAGTCCTCATTGCTCAGGCAGGCTGATGTGATTTCTGCTACAAGAAAAAGCTGCCAAAAAGAGAAAGGGACTAGCTCTTACAAGGAGAAATCCCCAGATTAAAAAAAAGAATATGAGAATGTATATGGAGTTACCATTATATACACATGAATGATAAACATTTTCTTCAAGCACATTTTGTTTATGTCATCAGGATAAAGACTGCAAAGCCATGCTAGGAGTATGCTTGCAAACAGGCTCGTTTCTCCTAGACATTTACTCCCACAACATCCATGAATCTATTACACTAGTGTTTATCTACATGTTGAGCTTGAATTCAAAATTTGCACATCTGTGAAGATACAAAGGTTATTCTATTTGCTTGTATATTTTTACAATATCAGAAAATAAACTATGAAATCTGCTTAGTAGAAGCCAGATTGGATTCAAAGAGCCTCCTCCATTACCCACTGATTTGTATCATCTCATCAAACATATGTATACATATCAGAATAAGAGATTACTGCTATTAGTGACCTGTTCAGCTGCTCAAAATAATTTTTTGTGGGTCTAACTTTAGTCTAGTTAGTATTTCCTCAGGAAGATAATGGGGAAACATGTTCGCCAACATCCACATTATGCTCTGAACAGACCAGCAGCTGGGAGAGGCAGCTAGAAGCAGCAAAACTGGATGGGGGCCAAATTAATAAATTTGATACCAAGTTTCTGTTTTCAAAAATGAGTTTCCAAAGACAATCCAGGAGCAAGTCAGATGAACCAATTCACAACAGGGCAAAAGAAAATCTTGAGTATATAAGGAATGACACCTCATCTTAAAAGAGATGCATGTGAATCTTCCAATTCAGATGTACCCAGACAGTGGAAAATTCAATACCAAAGGTTATTGGATGAGGACATGCCCAACCTCTTCTATACACACACACATACACACACACACACACACACAGAGAGAGAGAGAGAGAGAGAGAGAGAGAGAGAGAGAGAGATGCTCTCCATGACAGCCAGTCAGTCACATAACTAATCAGCACAGGATACTCCATCTCTCCTTTCTCAGAAAGCTCCTCTGATGTATAGCAGTAATTGCCTTTTCCCATTAGGCCACTCTGACAACAGCTGCCATGGCAACTAGCAATGATTTTAATAAATCCAATCTGCTTTTTCAAGGGCATCACATGCATGCCAGCAGTGACAGTGCTACAGATAGTGTAAGATTTTTGAGGGGAGGACTGCCATCAACTGCAAGGTCAAAGGTTTAACATCCAAAGACAAACAAGACAGCTATGGAAAGAGCAAATATTTTCTTTTCTATACAGGAAGCAGCGAGCCCAATTCTATGAGCCCAGACTGTAGGATAACTCTGTATAGAGAGGGAAAGAGAGAGAGAAAGATAAAAGCAAGCCTCTTTTTACAGAACTCAGGGCTTTTGGAAGAGAGATTGGGCCCCATAAAGCCAAAGCCATGACCCTCCAATAACACTTCATAAAACATTTACCTTATTAAGTCACAGGAAGCCAGAGCAGATAATATATAAGCAGCAACTACAGGATGGAATTCCAAAAATATCCTTTGCTGTTCAGCGTTGAGGAGTGAAATATTTTCAGATGCTTTTTCAATAAAAACCATCTGCAACTACTCCACTGTCATGCTAAGCAGACTAGTTTATGCATAACCACTGAGATGGATTCCCCCCTCTAAGCAGTAAAGAATATTTCCAAACAAAAATCACTCAGCAGCTATAGTGATTCTTTTCTGCTGCCATTACCCAAACGTTAGGATGTGACAATTCTTCAATGTAGGTTTATAAAGCAAAAGGTTTTTAAAGAATGGGCTAGATGTTATATTCTTTTAAAGTATTTTAAACACATTTATTTTTTAACTATATTTCATTTTTATGCAATCTGTTTTAATATTGTAATAATTTAATTCTATGTAATGTAAAATTTTTCTGTGTTTTTAATTGTACTATTTTTAATCTTGTAAGCTGCTCTGAGTCCTAGTATTGAGAAAAAGGTGGGACATAAATAAATATAACAATAACAATGTCTCTAAAACAATACTACAAATTGAAAGTAAAAAAAAATGGAGCTAAAAATGCTTAGGGCCACCATAAATCAGAAAGATTTGACCCAACAAGAACATTTGCCCACCAGCACCAGCACAAATCCTTTAGTATTTGACTGAATCCAGATTAAAATGTATAAAAAAGACTGGTGGAAACAGACCCTGAAAACCACCACCACCCCCCTTGGAAGCACCATCTTCTTGTTGTTCTTGTTGCTTAAAGTAATTTACAACTTAAGGCAACTCAAAGGTGAACCTATCATGGAATTTTCTTGGCAATATTTATTGAGAGAAAGTTTGACAATGCCTTCCTCTGAGGCAGAGTGGGGTTGGAACTCTGGTCTCCAAGAATCCTAGTCCAACATTCAAACCACTGCACCACATTGACTCTACTGGCAGCCTCCTAGCCTCCCCCCCCCCGCCCACCGCAAAGGATCCTGTGAGGGTCAGAATACACTTTTGGGTGTGTGTGCTGTGATCCTGGGGATTGAGGGGACCTTCAAAATTCAGACAGAAGCTGCATGTACAAGCTACACTTCTCTATTTTTGAATTTTGCTCTCTCATCCCTACATTGGTTCCATACACCATTCAGCAGAGTCCACTGAGCTTCAGAGGAGTTGGAGCATGTTAAGAATTCAGCGTATCTTGATCTGGATTCAGCCCTACGAGAACTGCCAAAGTCAATGCCATTGACATCTTAAGTGTGAATTAATTTGGATCAAATCCATACATTACTTGCCCTAGCTAGGTGCTTTTGAACAGAAGAGGCCATCACTACATCCCATTTGGAACGTCCAAACTTCTGTTCCAGTTATTTAAATGGGTCATTAAACTAAATACTAAAGAAGACCAATTTAAATACTATTGAGAAATCTTTCTTGCTGTTGAAATGTAGCTCAGTTAAGCATAAAAACAAGACAGTCTCATTCATGTCATATGTGAGTATTACCATACAAAGCAAGGTCAAGGAAAATGTGGCTCTAGGGCTGGGCCACATGGCACTTGACTTCTCCAGACTCATCATTTGCTGGACAAAAAAAAGAGGGGGGGGAGAACTGCCTTTCCATTCAATAGGCTGCAGGCATCCCCTGCAGTACTTCACATTAAAAAAAAAATACTGGATCTATTTGGTCACCCATTCAAGAGGCTTGCACCTGTTTGAACCCTTTTTTCCCCTTTGAAGCTGTGGGTGCTTCCACAGTCTTTTCCTTTCCTGATGAGTTTGTTGTTGTTATTATTATTATTAACCTTTATTTATATAGCACTGTAAATTTACACAGTGCTGTACATATAATCTTATAATTAAATGGTTCCCTGCCCTCAGACTTACAATCTAAAAGAGACAACACAAAAAGAGAAGGGAAAGGTGGTGGCTAAGGGGATAAGGTCCAGTGGTTTTTCTCTCCCTCTTGGGGCCTGGACCAAGGCAGATGGACTGGAGGGAGGGCATGGCTTCTTAATACATAGTTAAAACGAGGCCTCCTGGGGCAGACGGCATAATCCTGGGAATGCTTTCATAAACAATATAGTCTTTAACTCAGTTTTGAAACTGGTTAGAGAAGTGATGAGATGTACATATGGGGGGAGAAGGTTCCAGGAGTGAGGGGCAGCAAGTGAGAAGGGACGAATCCGGGACAGGGCAGTGGAAATCCTTGGCTGGGACAGGAGATCTTGACTACCAGAGCAGAGGGTACGAGAAGGAGTGTGAGGAGAAAGAAATTCAGACAAGTAAGGAGGGGCCAGTCTGTGGAGGGCTTTGAAAGTCAACAACAAAAGCTTGTACTGTATGCGGAAAGGGACGGGGAGCCAATGAAGGGAGGATAAAAGAGGAGAAACATGGTCAAAGCAGTGAGCAGATGTGATGAGGTACTACAAGCAAACTTGCGTAGTGCACATCTAAAATTAATGTTTCATTATTGACAGGAGATCAAGAATAACACCTTCCATTTTCAGAAACTCATTGAACTGACGCCCTTTAGAGATTGAAAACTTCTTTAACAGTGAACTCGAAGAAGCTTTGCATTGACTTACCTGTTAAAAACAGAGTGTATATTAGCAAAATTTCTGAAAATTTCCTATAGACCAGTGGTGCACCACTGTCATTTGCATTAACAATTAACTTTTTTTAAAAAATTTGCTGGCCTACCACTGCTCTTTAAGCATCATGTGAGCTTGGGAATTTCCCTCAAAGTGCAAGGACATGGAGTATGAAATGCCACCAATAGCCAATAGTCACACAGATGTCTTTGCGCTGACAATATCAAGCAGGGTAGAGGAGAGAAAGAAGCTGTTATGGAAACTGGGTTTGAATCGACCTTGTATGAGACTCAGTGCAACTTGATTTCTGCTGTCACTTAAAATCCAGAGGAAAAGTTAAAAGAAAGGAAGTGAAATAATACTGCCTATAACATGATGACAGGAATAAATATTACTCTCAAAAGGTTAAGTATAATCCAGTCCCTGTTTACACAGGCAGAGGACAAAGTGCACAGGTCTCTGTGCACAAAGCTACTTTGAGATACAGATACAATTGGTGCCTGCACATGCACAAACCTGCCACTACAAGATTATCGTCCCAAGATTATTCTTAAAAGGTAGCAAGACATACACAGAACCTACCCATGCTGATCTGAAACAGACCAGCATCAGCATGTGCATGTGCCTTCAAGTCATGTATCAATTTATGGTAGTTCTATAAATTTCATAGGGTTTTCTTAGTCAAGGCATACTCGCAGGTGATTTGGGCAGTTCCTTCCTATGAAATAGAGCTTACAGCACCTGGTATTGCTTGGCAATCTCCCATCTGACCTTGATTAGTTTACAAGATCATACAGGATCTAGTGGCTACGCCCCTAAGCAGGCACAGAACAAGATTTTTCTTTTCAGTAAGAAATTCTTAGGGTCCATCTACACTTTAAAAGTAATGTGATTTCACACCACATTAAACACTATAGATCCAGCCTGTGGAATCCTGATATTTGTAGTTTTACAAGGTCTTCAGCCTTCTCTGCTAAAGAGTGCTGGTGCCTCACAAAACTACAAATCCCAACATTCTGTAGGATGGGGCCATGGTGGTTAAAAGTGGTGTCAACTTGCATGGTTTCTACAGTATAGATGCACCCTAAATTAACATTAAGAGAAAGAAGGAATGTTTGCATTTTTTTCTATTTTTTATTTTTTATTTCTATTTTTTCTATTTTCTATTGCTTATCTAAATCATTTATGTATTTTGTTTATCCACTTTTGTAAACCGCTTTGATCTTTTTTGGAAAGGCGGTATATAAATAAATAATAATAATAATAATAATAATAATAATAATAATTTGACTATATCTTATCTTGCTGAGCCAGCAACAAAGTCAAGAAATAAAAATGTAAAATGTGAATCCTCGAGCAACAACAAAAACTGAGATATTTTCCATCTGTCTCAGAAATAAGCAGAGTTAGCTACAGACCCCTAAAATAAAAAAATACCCCTAGAATAAAAAATGCAACCACAGAGAGCAAATGATATGCCTGCCATCATAGTTACAGCCTTATACCAACCCACATGATACTAAATAAAGTTTAAGTGAGACTTTGTTGGGTCAGCAGTTCTGGGCATAGCCTCTGATGATAGTAATTACTCTATTTATCTGAAAGGGCCTCCCAAAATAAGTAGACCAAAAAAACTGTAACATCTGTGGACTGAGAGAAGAGCATGAGCAGTGTCCAGATCTCAGGACCTCAAGAGCCTCCAGGGAAAGAGCATTTGTTGTTATTACAGAAAAACATTACATAAGAATGCTTATTTAGCTCAATTCTCTTAGAACACAGAAAAGAATTTGAACACATACTGCAGTATGGAAATGGGTCCCAACTGTTCTTTTTTTCCTGCTTTTTACAGTACAGCACTAAATAGTAATTTTGCTTTGCTACAACAAGACACACTGGAAGTGTGACATAACCAGAATGGTGAAGAGGGCAGATAAATGCTCTATGCTTTTAACCACTATCCCAGAAGAAATGCCCCAGTTGCAGATGCATGATTAGATTCCCCACTAACCAGAGTGCAACAACAAAGCAATCTAATAAAAATCCAACTACGGGAATATCCTCAATCAATCTAAATGGTAACACTCTTTATTATCCTCCACATATCCAAATATAATCACAAATGTATGGTCTTGGTCAGCCTGGTTAATGAAAAGAGTTTCTATCAGCCAAATTATTCCAAAAACTCAAAGCCCAAATTTCTTTCCATCGAAGCTGTAAGTGTGGTGTACACCACTGAAGAGACCCCAATATTATTACTACTGCAAAGCAAACATAAGACAGCCAGTACCCTGTTCAAATGTCTCCCTGCAGGACCTCATTATTTAAGTAACAGAGGCATTTTGTCACAATTCCTATTCCTTCATCACATGGCTAGATCACAAGAATAACACATGACATACTATTACCATCCCAATTCTATCTCATTAATTTGGAATGTCCAAGTGTAGATGGTCCTTAAAGAGCTGGAAAGAAAATCAAAACGAGAACAAGCATTATAAAATATACCCAACTGTCAGGTGAAGGCTAACAGAAAAATTCCCTGCAGATCGCATTTAGCTGTACTGTATAATAAACTTTAAAATAATAGCTGGATAATAGATCTTTTTCTATTTTTAAAGTGAGAAAGCAGGAAAAACTGAGGACTGCCACATATTTTATCAGACTTGGATACTAAACTGACTAGTGTGTTCACCCTCAAATAACAGAATTTGGACTCTGAACGCTTTGAAACATGTCTACTTTGTAGTCTATTCAACAAGAGCATTGCATCTGACCTAAATTCAGGACTGTCTAAATAGCATAGAATAAAAAATGGAAAAGAAAAATTAAATCTAAGAATTTGAGAAAGTTGTTCTCATTCGTAAGTAGTGGAACTGGCACTGTAGCATGACAGTTCCAGTTTAGAGTCACTTCAATGCAGCTATAAAATGCTGCTCAACATAACGCTCCAGCAAACTGGAACTAGTTGGCCCTCTAATTGGCCTACTCATTTCACTGCTGGATGCTCCTATTCCTTCCATACAGTCACTCACAAAACACCATTGTAGGTACACCTCGGCACTTCAATAAAAGACAGTTTAAAAGAAAAACTGGCCTGGTTCACCCAAATACCTACCAATTTTCTGTCCACTATGTTAGGGCCAGTATCTCTAACCAATTTGCTCAGGTCAGCTCGGCAAAGGAGCATTAAGTTTGATAAATTATTTATTTACTTACTTACCTATTTCAGAATTTGGACTCTGAACACTTTTCGGTGCAGTGGGCCCACTGGCCATCTTGCCTGATTAAAAGCTTGCTCAGTATTTTTTAACCTTTGAATCAGTATAATAAAAGGCATGATTCCTGAATAGTGGGTGTGTGTTTAGTCAGAAACAAAGCTCTTTGAGTATTGTGAGGTAAGTGAATACTGTATACTGTTGCAACTTTTATATTTCTAAAGGCACTGATACTGTGGTTTTGCTAATATACAAATGTATGTAAGTGAGTAAATATTTTATTACAGTCATAGACTAGTATATAAAAATCAATTACAAATTTGATTACAAACATTTAAAAGATCCTAAGGAAGTAAAACAAGGTAAAATTATTTATTGTAATCACATTTGTAATTGATTTTTATATACTGGTCTAAGACAGTAATAAAGTGTTTATACATATATGTATAATTTACCAGTTATAAGGTTAATTTTTCATTAGTTATGTTTTCATTGTCTCTAGCTAGTGATTTAGATTGTTTTATAAATCAAATAAATATATAAGATGCTTTAATTACTCCAAATAATTTTTCAAAAACTTTTTTCAAAAATGTCCTCACAAATGGAAACAAATTTCCTCTTCTATGCACCAATGTAGTCAAACCCTGCTTCCTACTCACCAGGATGAACAGGTCCAGCTCCTTTCAACCTTTCTTCATTTGTTTTGTTCTCCATACCTTTTATCATCCTTATTGCCCTTCTCTGAACCTACTCCAACTCATCCACATCAATCCTAAAATGAGGAGGCCAGAACTGAACACAGTACTCCAGATGAGGCCTAACTAGTGCAGATTAAAGTGGGACATTACTTCCCTTTTCTTGGAAACTATAATTCTATTACTGCAGGTTAAAGTATTATTTGCCTTCTTTGCTGCTGGGTTATATTCAATTAAATAAATAAATTTATGATCTACAATAATCCCAAGGCTGTTTCATATCTATTACTGCTAAGCCACGTATCCTCCACTCCAGCATTTGGTTTTTGTGGTCTAAACGCAGCACTACAGTTGAATATTAAGAAAATAAAAATAATGACTCAGATGATATATGTAACTTAAAAACAGATAATGAAAACAAATTGCTTATTTATTTATTTAGAGTATTTATGCCCCACTCTTCAGCCACAAAGGCTCTCAAAGGTCTTACAGATTGTTAATTAGACAGTTCCTTGCACTCAGGTGACAGTCTAAAAAAGCACGATACAAAAGGAGAAGAGAATGGCAGTGGGGAAGGGGACCAAGTCCAGCAGATAATGCTGGTTCTTCTCTCCCTCTAAGGCCAGGGTGATAACAGTTAAGAAGGATGGAGGGCCTTCATCTGTCTGTAGACTAGGCATGGTGGAGCTGTGAAATAGTCAAAAAATTTCTATGGAAATTCTATGGATGTCATTATTAATAATATCAAAAAGAATACAGAAATTAAAGGAGTAAAGATTACAGGACATTGTTATACAATAAGGGCATTTGCTGAGACATTGCCATAAAGTTGAAGATCCCTTAAATAATGTTAAACCTCTAATGGAACAGTTAAAAGATCCCAGGTTTAAAAATAAATAAGGAAAAAATGAATATGATTACAAAAAATATACCAGACTTGGAACAACAACTCCTGAAAGAATTTATTGGATTCAATATAAGTTTAAAAAGCGAGATATTTAGGTATTAAATTTACCAAAAAAAATCTAACTTATTCAGAAATAATTATGAGGAAAAATGGCGGGAGATACATAAAGATCTGAAGCAATGGAAAGGATTGAATCTAACATTAATGGGTACAATCTCTATAGTGAAAATGAATGTCTTGCCTAGATTCATCTTTCTTTTTCACACTTTCCCCTTAATTAAAAATGAAACTGCATTTAAACATTGAAAAAAACATATATTTGATTTCATTTGGGATGGGAAAAAAACAAGGATCAGGAAAAAATATATGTATGACACCAACGGAAGAGGGGGCTTTACTGTTCCAATCTACAACTTTATTTTGAAGCGTGTGCGGTAATGTGGGTAAAAGACTGGATGAAACTTGACAATAAAAGATTACTAAAATTAGAAGGGTCAGAATTATGCTTCGATATCATGCCTACTTATTTTATAATAAAATATTAATCAACCAAGATTTTAATAATCACTACATCAGGGTTTCCATATATAAAGTTTGGAGAAAATATAAAGATAGAATCTGCCCGAAAATTCCTATATGGGCATCAACACATGAGGCCTTCTATAGGACAGATGCCCAGAGAAAAGAGGTCTGGTTGAAATATAGTAATATCAGAAAGGAAGGAAGGAAGGAAGGAAGGAAGGAAGGAAGGAAGGGTTTTGAAATAGAAACGTTAGATAAAAAAGATCCAAAGGTCATAATTGTGGATGGGTTTTGTACTACCAGATGAAATCCAGGTTTAGAGTCTATCAAAAAAACAACTGGGATTGCAAATACCAAAACTGATTTAGAAGAATGTATATTGTCAGATAAACCAGCACTTCTACCTAGAGTTTATAAAAAATTATTGGAGATCTATACTGAAGAAGACTTGATTAAAGAAAATATGATTAAATGGGCTAAAGACTGTGGGCATGCATTACAACTTGAACAATGGGAACAGTCATGGAACAAAAGAATGAAATACTCGAGAAGCCAGGATGTGAAAGAAAACTTCTTTAAAAATCATATACAGATGGCATCTATTGCCTGATAAAATAAACAGAATATATGGTAAGGGGAATAGCACCTTTTTCCACCTGTGGCGGACATGTTCATATGCCCAAAAATTTTGGAAGGGAATATGCAAGAATATAAAAGAAATACTAGGTATAAAAACAGACTTTAAGCCAGAAATTCTACTTTTAAACAAGATAGAAAAGAAAATTGAGAGAAAATAAGGGAATTTTCTGCTTTACATGTTAACGTGTGCCAGACTAGTATATGCAAGATATTGGAAAATTAAAAAGGAAGTATATTTAGATGAATGGGCAATTAAATTGATAGATATGTTGGAAACAGATATCCTATCAAAGAAACTAGATAGAGAATCTAAAGAAACAAATATGGATGGATGGGGAAAAATATCAAATTATATAAAAGGAAAATGGGGACGTAATCTGCCTGTTGACCTTATAGTATAAATTGGGAGAATAAGACTAAAATAAAAACAAAGAGGTATATATAATTTGCGGTATGATATAACATTGTTTGAAAAGCTAAGATTTAAAGGCTGATACTAATATACAAATTTACAATCTAAAGAATAATTGGTATATAATGTGGTAAATATCAATATACAATGTATAGCACGTATGTATATAAAATAATAAATGACTTTAATATTGCAAATTACGCTAAGCTGTAGTAGTAATAAGGAGGGTAAGCTTTAAGGTAAAAGCTTACATTAAAAAATATATGCAAAAAAGAAGACAATTTATGAATCAGCTAATAGGAGTCTTTGGAAGTTTATTTTAAGCTCACTGTTTGTATTTTGTATGCAGTGTTGCAATGTATATGTGTGGGGAGGTTGTTTGCTATGATGTTTTGTTATCTCTTTGCATTTTTGCATTTTTGTATACATTATGTTCAATGTTTTGTGTATATAACTTTGTATAATAAAAATTATTTAAAAAAATAAAATTCTATACCATGTCCCAGTCATAAATCAAAACAGAGACCGTACTGGAAGGACAACTATGAGGGAACTACTTAAAATCCTAAAATGATTAATGGGTCGTATCAAAGAATTCCAGAACAAAACCATCATATGCTTTATAGACTATAACAAGGCCTTTGCCTGCATAGACCATGAAAAGCTATGGATGGCTCTTAAAGTAATCACCCTATTTGTTCAACTTGTACAAAGAAAATATCATATGAAGAGCAAGTTTAGATTCAGAAGAATTAGACAGTTGGCAGAAACATCAACAATTTAAGATACGCAGATGGCACCATACTACTAGCAGAAAATACCAGAGACTTGCAAAGGCATGCTTCCTGCTGATTATAAATTAAACAAAAATGATGACCATGGAGAATTTGCATAAATTCAAATTTAAATGAGGAAATCAAAATAACAAAATAAAAAAACTTTTATTTATATCCCACTTTTTGTAAAAAGCAGTAAAATTATACAATAATATTTACATAATATCCCCCCCTTAAAAAAGAATTAAACAAGTTAGAATTAAAATTACATGAAAACATTAAAATCTCGTAACAATCTAACAACAGTGGGCAGAATCACAGCATATATGGGAGAGATCACTGTGTGACCGAGGACTTTATACCAGAAAGGCCTGCCGGAAGAGATCCGTCTTGACAGCTTTCTTGAAGCTGTCTAGGTTGGTAATTTGACGGATCTCGTCCGGCAGCCATTCCACTGACTGGGAACAGCTGCAGAAAAAGTCCTCTGGGAGGTTGCAGTTAGTCTGGTCTTTAGAGGCTGCAATAGGTTCCTCCCAGAGGATCTGAGTGTACAGGGCAGATTATGTGGAAGTAGGTGATCCCTTAAATAAGTTGGCCTCAAGCCATGCAGGGCTTTAAAGGTGATAACCAACACCTTGTACTGCATCTGGAAACCAATAAGCAGCCAGTGGAGTGACTTCAAAATTGGTGTTACGTGGTCACTCCTAGTTGTTCCGGTAACCAGCCTGGCTGCCATATTCTGGGCTAGGCACAAGAATAGCCCCATGTACAGCACATTACAAAAATGGAGTCTTGAGGTTACCAGTGCATGTACTTTACTACAGTTTCCAGGTCTCTCGGTTCCAAAAAATGGCGCAGTTGGCATAACAACCGAAGCTGATAGTGAAAGATTCCCTGTACTTTGGATCAAATACTGTTCAGAACAGAGACTGCAATAAAAAAAAATCAAAAGAACACTAGGAATGGTAAGGGCAACTATTAAAGAACTAGACAGGATCGTAAAGTGTAAAGATACATAACTGAGCACTGAAGTTAGAATTGCCCAATCCATTGTATTCCCATTACCATGTACTGATGTGAAAGCTGAACAATAAAGAAAGTGAACAGGAAGAAAATTAACTAATTTGAGATGTGGTGCTGGAGAAGAGTGCTGAGGATACTGTAGATGGCCAAAAAGGCAAACAAATGAGTCCTAGAACAGATCGAGCCAGAATTCTCCCTAGAAGCCAAGATGACAAACTGAAGCTGTCATACTTTGGCCACATTATGAGAAGAGACAGGACTCACTAGAAAAGATAATAATGCTAGGAAAGGTAGAAGGTAGTAGAAACAGGCAGGCCACACAGCACATAGGTAGAAGAGCTCATCGGCTCAAAGAACTCACCAGCCTGAATCTGCAGGACCCAAGAGGAGCAGTGAAGGATAGGGGTTTTTGGAGATGTGTCATCCACAGGATTGCCATGAGTTGGTGACTAGAGAAGAGTTAACAACATCCTCTTCTGTAGAGAAAATGCAGCCAGTTGAACATCCCAGGAAGACCCCTTTCACCTTTTGTATAGAGAACAGCTCTATTGTTTGGGGGGGGGGGGATGAAAATGCCTTTGTGAAAAATCTAAATAGCTTGCTCAGCAAACATTTTATTCCAAACATGATGATTTACTATAGAAAATAATGGTTGTCAATATACACCTCAAGCAAAGAATGAATGAATATGATATGTGGGTAACTTCTCTTGTAGAGAACCATAGTGATGTATTATGATACAGAGTTTAGGCTGATACTACACACAGATTAACCCTCTTACTAATGAAAGCATCACTCCCACAGAGAGAAAATCATCTAGTTCTTTCAGTGTTGAGGATCAGTACAGTGCAGTGCACAGAAAGTAGTATGACTCTGGAAATCTTGGTTTACATCCCCTCTTAGCCGCATAACTTCACTGGGTGTTCTTGGGCCAGTCACCATCTCTTAATCTCAAAGGGTTCTTATGAGAATAAAGGGATGGTGTAGGAATACAGTCTTATAGTATTTGAAGTAAAAACAGGATATAAATGTAATAATAATAATAATGCCAGTGTCAACCAAGACGCACAGCTAAGCCTAGGATGCCAAATCTATACTTGCAACAAACATCAGATACTATTATGAACTATTTCACTGGCATTCAAGTAGTACTAGCTAACAACGTTTTGACATGTTTGATTAGGTATAGATGCACATCTGAAAAAAAGAGTAAATCAGTTATCTCCTTTAGTTCAACCTGTCTTGTACCTGTCTGCCTCCCTTAACTTTAAAGACCAGATGGGATCTGATGCCTTTATGGTATTTAGGCTTCCTCTTTTAAAAAACAATTAGGTAAAATTCCATATATTCACTCAAATTCCTACCTTTCACTTTTTAAAGCAGTTCTATTAAAAGTTTGTGACATTCATCACACTGTCAGAAGAAGGCACTACAAGACAAAGCTGATAGTCCTTAGCACAGAGCTCATTTATTTCTGAGTGGCAGGTAGTACAGAAGCAAAAATGTAGTACAAAAATAGCAGGAAAACCAAAGGTGTACCTTAAGAAAAGATGCAAGATAATACAAGTTAAGACTTCTGATATGAACAAGGGATACAGTGGACCAGACCTTCTGCAGAACTCTGTAGGCAAAACTGCTTCCCTTCCATAACAGGCATGTGTTTTTGCACTGTTGGCACTGTCAGTTCCGAGAACACTATAAGATAACAAGAATCCTACAAGTTTGTTTACAAATGCTTCTGCTTTTCCCTATCTCCATCTGGCATGCAAGAACTCTACTCTGTGCATAGCAATTCAAACATGCACATTTTCTCACCCAAACTGTTTTGCAAACTGTGGTGACTTAGCTGTGTGTGTGTTTGTGTGTGATATATACACAAAACAATCTACCTGTAACTCAGTGCCTAAAAATAGTTCCAACATGATAACAAAAAACAAGATTACATATGGTTAAGATACCAGAGCAGCAATGCTAAGTCACATGGGGAGAAAAACAGCATGAAGATTACTGGAACTCTTTTATATAAGTAACCAACCTTCCCAACCTGAATGCAGCACATCTGCCATTTAGCACAGCTTGAAAGAAACCACTTAGGTCAGACATTATGCTGCAGCTATTGCTCTCCCTCTTCCTCCCTTGCTACAAGAAATAAATCCTGGATTCATATAGCAGCCATGATCCGATTTGTCCCAATCCCAGCTCAAGCAGCTTTATGCCACCCCACTAACAAGATCAGTACTAGCCAAACAGGGTTTATCCAGGCTGATCAGAGATGGATTAGATAATGAAACCCTAACTGCATAAAGCTGTCTGCTGTTGCAGGGGATAACGTACAACACATATGAAATGTATGGCACACTGCCTGCCTCTTTCCACCCCCGCCCCCCAAAAAGTAGCTTATTTTACCAAACTAGCACCTTCACACCACCTGCATAAACCGTGACATAGAATATATCAAACACACAAACACATTTTAACAACACTAAATATTTAGATTAACACTAAAAGTTTAGCTTAACACTAAATGTTTATGGGTATCCAATACTGTAATACTACAGGTTGAATACCCTTTATCCAAAATGCTTGGGACGAGATGTGTTTAGGACTGAGTGGGCAGATTTTGGAATATTTGCATGTACATAATGACATATTTTGGAGATAGGACCCATACCTAAACATGAAATTCATTTATGTTTCATATACACTTTATACAGTCAGGCCTCCATATCCATTGATTCTTTATCCATGGATTCAACTATCCACAGCTCAAAAATATTCCAAAAGTACATAAATTCTAAAAAGCAAACCTTGAGTTTGTGGTTTTATATAAGGGACACCATTTTTCTATGCCATTGTATACAATGGGACTTGAGCATCCATCGATTCTGTTATCCATGAAGGATAACTGCACACAAACCCCAGCAGATACTAAGGGCCCACTGTACACTTGAAGGTAATTGTACACAATATTTTAAATAACAACACTGATCCATCAGAAAGCAACTGATTTCCCATACCTTGGATCAAACATTGATCAGAATGGAGACTGCAGTCAAAAAATCAGAAGATTAGAAATGAGAAGAACCGCTATGAACACTAAAATCAGACTCATTCAAGCCACTGTATTTCCTATTACCATGTAAGGCTTGTGAGAGCAAGACAGTGAAGAAAGTAGATAGGAAGAAAATTAATTCATTTGAGATGTGGTGCTGGAGAAGAGTGCTGATGATACCATGGACAGGTAAAAAGACAGATAAATGGGCCTAGAACAGATCAAGCCTGAACTCTCCCTGGAAGCCAAGATGACTATATTGAGGCTGTCATATTTCAGCGACATAATGAGAAGGCACAACTCATTAGAAAATGACAGTGAGGCTGGTAGAAAGAGAGGAGGACTACATGCCACTTGGATAGACTCAGTCAGGGAGACCATGGGCCTGAGCCTGCAGGACCTGAGCAGGGAGGTATAGGATAAGGGGGCTTGGAGATGTCTCATTCACAGGGTTGCATAAGTCGAGATTGACTCGTAAGGGGCTAACAACAACATTGCTGATTTATATTAAAATGTGCATCTCTCCTGCATGTCTCAGAAATGGGATCTTCAGGGCTCTAATGATCACAAAATCAATTACATTGTGAAGCCAATTAAACAAACTATACAACAGCATCATAGAAAATCATGAGCAACAAATCACTGACAGGAATCAAAACAAAGAGCTTCCACTCAAGGAAACACTTTTTTGCAATATTCTCCATGTTCCCACAGGAAGCTGCAGGAGATAGAGTTAACTAAACATCAAGGGAGCTAGGATTTTCAGAATATAGGTTCAATAACTAAAATTCTTTCCAATCCTCCTCACTTCTTCAGAAGGAAAAACAGGAATCAGAGCTTTCCTTCATGAATGCAATATATTAAGTGAACATGGAAAGAGACAGTCCGTTACTATCATAGGTCCAGAACACACTGCAGAAATAACCTAGTTTGAGACTGCTTTAACTGCCCTGGCTCAATGCTGGTGAATTCTGGGAATTGTAGTTTTGTGAGACATTTAGCCTTCATTGTCAGAGAGCTCTGCTGCCACTATAAACTACAACTCCCAGGATTCCCGAGCACTGAGCCAGGGCAGCTAAAACCGTCTCAAATTGGATTATTGTTGGACTGTGTTTTGGACCACAGTTAAATGTTTCAGGACACCACACTATGGTTGTTAATGCAATCGGAAATTCTGGCTTAAATGCTCCTATTGCTCCAGTGTTCTGACACTGTGTGCAAAAATCAGTCACCCAATATGGTTAACCAAAACATTTATGACTGCAGGTCTGCATTGCTCAGTAAAGTTTCTGACTTGTGAGGAATTCTATGTCTGTTTTGCTAGTCTGTACTGAACAAAAGTCAAATAACTTGGTTGGCTCTATAACGTGTCTCTGTCCTTACGAAAGTAGTCACTTTCTTAGAGTATATTTCTGACTTGTGAGGAATTCTATGTCTGTTTTGCTAGTCTGTACTGAACAAAAGTCAAATAACTTGGTTGGCTCTATAATGTGTCTCTGTCCTTACGAAAGTAGTCACTTTCTTAGAGTATATTTCTGCTATTGCTGTTGATAAATCGTACAGCGCAGGATTACAGATGTCATTGTAATTACTGTACTGAGAGACATACAAGATAACATTCATGACCAAAAAGATTCTTGTACAGTATTACATATGTCAAGGAAATATTGAACTTCATTATTCATATGAGAGAATCTGATTATCCTTTTAGCAGTTTTCAAAAAGGAGTCATACTGGCCTCTTGCAGCAGAGCAACAAATAATTTTGTGACACTTATATTAAGGCTTATTATAAAATGTACTTTATTATAGCATGAACAATAATATTATCACAGCATCAGCCTTAATATTCACACTTACAATTCACTTCCTCAGATATACAGATAAAGGTTCAAGTATATAAAAATGGACATAGTTAAGGATGGGATCTTACCCATGATGTCAGAGTGAAGTTAGATGTTAGATGTCAGAAATTATTGTTAATACTGATCCATTAAACAAAACTGTTAATAACAACACAAACATTACTCAAATATCCTGGCTTTGAGATATGTCACCAATGCTAATTTTATTACTTCATATGAGGTAGCTTTCATTCCCTTTCTTATTTCCATGGTAGCATGGGGAGAAAAGAACAAATATGTTATGGATAATAAAATAAAAGTTCTTAAGGCAATGAGGAAAGAAAGAGAAGCTAATCTCTAAAAGTATTTAATATGGTTTCAGACCCATAAAATGCACAATTTATAAAATTAGAGGATCATCTGTTTACTACTTATAGAAAACTATTTCCAACTTGATACGGTTTTTGCACAAATCTTGCTGAATATACTGCATAGGCTTCTTTTCATGCAACCTATAGTCTTATATTTTTCAACATAAAGTTATGGCTTTAATAATCCTACAAAAATAAGAGATCATTATTTTTCCCCAAACCAAGCAATATAGCTTTTTTAACACTGACATCACTCTTCCTGCATTACTACTGTAACAAACACAACTAATAAAATGAAAAAAACCAAGCCAAAAATATAATCTAAATATAGTGGATATGATTTTAGGATTAACATTGCAAATTCATTGTGAATTCAAGTCTTTTGCTCCAATTTTCATTCAGTTTTACTTTAAAAGCTATGCCTCAGGCATAGGAAAAACAACACAAAATTGTTAAGTCAAAGTCCCTCAAAGGCCTGAAAGCAGAGCAATTTACTAAAAATCCAATACAGATTTTTTTTAAAAAAAATAGTATAACTAGACCTGAAAAGGGAGTAAGAAAACAGCTTTATGACTATTGATGAGATTGAGACAGAGGTCTAAAACACACTGCAGAAATAATTGAGTCTGAAGCCACTTTAACAGCCCAAGTTCAGTGCTAGGGCATCCTGGGAATTGTATTTTATTGCGGCACCAGAGCACTGTGACAGAAAAAGTGAAATGTTTCACAAAACTACAATTCCTAGAATTACCTAGCATTGAGCCAGGGAAGTTAAAGCCGTCTCAAACTGGATTATTTCTGCAGTGTGTTTAGGACCATAGAAACACAGAGAATAACATCAACTTCAGTGAGCTGGTGCTTTAGTGTGCCTCAGCAAAACACTGTCTTACCTACTTGGGACTACCAACCATCATCATACAAGCTCTCAGGAGGTGAAGCAGCAGAAAACGTCAAACTGAGAAGAATAAATCAAGTTGCTCTCAAAGTGTGGAAACACAGTGGCAGCAACAAGCACTGAGGCCACCAAATTACTTGCCTAGCAAAGCTCAGTAGCCTGAAACTACAGTTACATACAGGTCAAGATGCTGTAGCACATAGCTACATCTTCACAGATATACCTTCTGATGAAAACCACCCCAATCCCACCTTGTAAGGAGCAAAAGAAAAGCAAAGAAAAGCCTAAACATGTGTTGGGGAGGCATGGATGTGTCTACTATCTTCCTAGGTGTAGTTGGATGTGCTACAATAGATATCCAAAAGGATCTCCTCAGATCCTCAAGATACTCCTGCAAATGACATCCTTACAGTGTATGCAGCCACAAGAGAACAGCTGGACACAACATGGAAATGGCCACGTTGGAAGGATGTGCTACCTAAGGTGGATTGGTGGGGGATTTTGGTCACTGCATGGTTGGAACAGAATTTAAGTCTCTGCAATGACAAAACAAAAACAAAACCAACAAGTTGCCCATTAAATCTAACACCTTGTTGTTGTTCCGTGCCTTCATTTCATTACCGACTTATGGCAATCCTAAGGCACACCTATCACAGGGTTTTCTTAGGAATTTTCTTCAGAGGGGGATCCCAAGCAGGGATTTGAACCTGGCTCTCCAGAGTCCTGGTCCAACAGGTAAACCACTACACCACAGTAATTCACTAACAGGATGTCAACCAATGTTTCAGCTTAGTGTAATTCCCTGACTATAACCTAGCTTTGCAATTCAAAAGAAAGCAACTGAGAGTGTTATTTTCAAAACAATTTACGCCATAGTTTACAAACAGTTTTGGCACAGAAACTGTTGGTCAGAAACATATGGTCAGAAAATAAAATTCAAGTGCTTCAAATAAAATTTACAAAGCTTATGTAAACAAAAGGCACCAGAGAGAGACAAAAACTCTTTTTACCCTGCTGCAGAAGAAACCCAAGCATAATTTTCAACATTCCTGTCTTCTCCTTAGTTTACCAGGCCTCTAGGCTCTCAGTTCCAAAATAAATAACTGCAAGAAAAAGCTACTGCTAGCAATTAGAAACACATATACACAGTGACTAAAAGTTATATTCAGTTCTTCCGTTCTAGAACCTGCTCCACTACATAATGTAATCTAACACGAGGCCATCCAGTGTTATAGGAAAAGAGATCACAAGTGACAGGTTTGCATTCACATAAATCATTCTGTCCGTTTAATAAATTGTCCATCTATTTCAATTCATACTATGTATATTTTTAGAGCCAAGCAAAACAAGAAAGCTCAGAGACTGGCCTGGGTGGCCTTCTGCCAGTCACTTTCTTCCAGACTTTGGGAGTTTGTTTATTTACTCCACCTTTTCCCCAGATCTGGGACTTGGAAAATAACCTGTCTCACAGACTATTTCAGAGAACAGAGAAGCTAAGAATTATAACTTTCCTCTAAAGATATTAAGAAATCGTAAGTACTGTAAAAGTATATTCTGTGTATACTGCATATACCCCCAGCAGTCAGCTGTTTCTGCAATTCTTAAAACCTCCAACCCTAATTTATTGCACTGCTCCATATCACATATGGAATATCTGCATTGACAATCTTTTCCTGAATTATACCAGGGACAATTAGTATAAGTGATGTAAACAATGTCACTGATTAAGAGACTTTATCTAAGTTTTGTTCCTAGGAAGTAAATGCCTCATTAAAGTCCCAACCTTTGCAATTTCATAGCTCATGTTTGCTCCTCTCCATTAAAGGATCCTGTTTTATTCTTGGCTTACAATCTTCCCTGGGTTATTTGGGATCCCTTGTGTCATTTGACTACAACTCACATCGCCCTCACCACTGGCTATGCTGGTTGGGTCTGATTAAAGATATAGTTCCAACAAAATCTTGAGGGCTAAACAACCTCCTCCCCTGACCAACCAAGCCATTACTAGTTGTATTAGCAAGAAGGAGTTACAGGGTGGAAAAGCCAAGAATCAGCCAACCAACATGGCCACTGTATTGACTGGTTTTCTCTGGAGCAAGTAGTGTTTAATGACATTGATGAGCAATATCACTGATTAGGAATTCAGATCAAAGTTTTCTTGCTAGGTGGAGGGTGCTGGGTGGAGATTCTGTAAACTGTAGTCTAAAAAAGGTTAAAAAAAAATTCAAGTTCGTGATAAACCAATCCACGATTCCTTGAATTTCTAGTTCAATATTATCAGAGCCTGGCCATAAAATATGGACAATAATGATGAGAACTCAGGTGCAAACACACTGCAGAAATAGTCCAGTCTGAAACCACTTTAACTGCCCTGGCTCAATGTTAGGGAATTCTGGGAACTGTAGTTTTGTGAGATATTTAGCCTTCTTTGTCAGAGACCTCTGCTGCCACAATTCCCAGGATTCCCTAGTGCTAAGCCAGGGCACTTAAAGTGCTCTCAAACTGGATTATTTCAGCAGTGTGTTTTGGATCTCACTGCTTTTTTTCAGAAGTGGACCTCTAAGTGAGGTGGAATCTCACCTAACCTTCTCCTTTCAAGACCAGGCTGCAACCATGTCCTGATAAGTAAGCATCCTGAACACTTGACACATGTTGTTCTTCCGAGTTCCTTCACTAGCATTATCCATATAAGCCATGCAAACAGTGGCTAGAAACTGTTTCAAGGGAAAGAAGGGCAAGTAAGGACAGTCTGAAATTCATTCTTTGGGAATAAATTAGATGAGATGGGTACACCCAGAGTAAACTAGCATGGGCCCACAGGCTAACATTAATAAGTTAAAAAATATATATCCGCTTGAAAAGTTAATCCCATATTAAATAACTGTTGTTAACCATTAACTGTTTAAAGATATAGCCATGTTAGTCTGGAAAATCAGTATTCAGAGGTATCTTACAGCACCTTTGAGACTAACTGTAAGAAAGAAGTTGGTAGCATGAGCCTTCGTGGACTTGAGCCTACTTTCTCGCATGTATGTTTGGAATAGAGAAACAATAACCCTTGTTAACCATTGTTATTAACAACAATCTGTTGTTGACCTTTTAAGATACCTATGGAATCTGGTTGTTCAAATCACTCTCAGTGGTAATACAAATTATTCATTCATTTATTATATTTATACAGTATGCTGCCTTTCTTCCATAGCTCAGAGACAGGGCTGCTTCCAACATTATTTTTTAAAAGTTACTAATAAAACACAATAAACTTTACATATTAAAATGAAACCTAATCTAGCCTAATCTAGTCAGTCCATTATAGGAAATCTTCAATGATAGCACCTAAAATTAAAATATGAAAAGACCTGCTCATCCATTTAAAACCCCTGCCCAGTTAGTCTGCCTGAATAGAAAAGTCTTAGCCTGCCAGTGGAAGTACAACAGGGAGGAGGCAGCAAATAGCCACCTCTCACACTCTCACCTCAAACATACAGTGGTCCCCTGGCTTACGAATCCCCCGGGTTGCAACCCCAGGATCCGAAAGCCGCGGGACCGCTAACATATCCCTCGGGATCCGAAAGATCCCCCGGGATCCGAATAAAAAAAACCGCGCGGCCCCTTTAAATCGGCCGCGCGGTCCGTTAGCGAAAGCGGTCCCCCGGGAAACGAAAGCTTCCGGGTTACAAAAGGTAATCCGGAACGGATTACCTTCGTAACCCGGGGGACCACTATACCTCTGAAGGTGGCAGAACTGAGAAATGAGGCTCTCCTGCAAACCTCAAAGCCTGGGTATACTTCTATGGTACAACAAAGTCTTTCAGAAAGCCTGGAAAAGAGTCATGTTATATGCCTTCAAGTCGTTTCTGACTTATGGCGACCCTAAGGTGAACCTTTCTTGGCAAGATTTGGTCAAAAGAGGTTTGCCATTGCCTTCCCCTGAGGCTGAGAGCATGTGGATTTCATGGCAGAGCTGGGAATCAAACCCTGGTCACCAGAGTCACAGTCCAACACTCAAACCAATACACTACACTGGCATATAGGTCTCATAATGCAGAAATCACTAAGTGCAAACTGATCCAAGGATTGCCTCAAGATATTCTATAATCTTTGTAGGTACCTACTGTACATTTTCAGTATTGTTCATTTTCTAACAAATTAAGCAAACCAGTCCTTAACAGATGGGAAAAAAATCAGCATGTGAAAGAAATGCTCTGCACTAAATGGAATTAATGTAGTTGTACATTATCTATTTATTATGTGTTACACTGAAGACTGCTATCAACACATAGGAAGTTCTTTCTCTGCCACCTGGCTATGTATCTGTTTCACTTTTCACTGTTCACCAGTTAATCCACAGCTTCATTCATGCTTTTGGCAACATCCACCAGCAGCAAAAAAGAACTCTATAAACACCTAAGACTCTTTCCCCTTCCGCAGAAAGCTATTTTTAAAAAGCTATACTTCTAAATACAGAGTTCCTCGCCAGCAAGACAGTCAAATTACCTTTATTTTAATAGTTGCCCTTTCCCACTGACCATTCAAAAACCTAGCCATGTTACGCTGCAAAATCCGTATGCAAAGGGATCTCGCAGCACCTTTGAAACTAATTGAAAGATAGAAGTTGGTAGCCTGAGCTTTTGTAGACTTGAGCTCAATTCTACAAAAGCTCAGGCTACCAACTTGTTCTATCTTTCAGTCAGCCTCAAAGGTGCTGCTAGATCCCTTTTGCATGTCTTATTCTGGGTATGTATCTTCAAGATGCTTGTCAACCTATGGTAACTTGATGAATTTCACCGGGTTTTCTTGGGTAAGGAATACTTTTTTGCCAATTCCTTCCACTGAGGTCCAAACCATGCTGCAGAAATAATTCAGTCTGAGCCCACTTTAACTGCCCTGGCTCAGTGCTAGGGAATCCTGGGAATTATAGTTTATTGTGGCACCAGGGCTCTCTGGTCTCACAAAACCACAGTTCCCAGAGTTCCCTAGAACTGAGCCAGAGAAGTTAAAGCAGTCTCAAACTGGACTATTTCTGCAATGTCTTTTGGACCTGAAATATAGCCTACAGCACCTGGTATTCTCCAGTCGAAATACTAACTTCAGCTGACCCTGCTTAGCTCCCAAAATCAGACAGGATTTGGTGTCTTTAGGATATTTTTTTTGGCCAGTGATGCCCATATTTTAGTCCTCCAGGTATTTTGGACTTCAACTTCCAGAAGCCCCGGCCAACTTTGCCAACAGTCAGGAATTCTGGGAGCTGAAGTCTGAAACATCTGGAGGACCCAGGTTTGGGAATCACTCATTTAGGTCCTATTCTACAGCATCACAGCTCTATAGATTGTAACAGACATCCATATATCACATATATCCAGGAGACTTAAGTTTTAGTTGACATGCCTGCTAGATTTACCTCCAAAACAAAACAGTGCCTCCCTCCTCTCTCACTGGAAGCATCTATGACTCCTTGGATACTGAATACTTATTAAAAGCAGTGATGGGAGTTAAAGCTGAGGTCTGTACACCATGGGATTTTATACCAAAAAAACCCTAATATGAGGCATTAACTATTACGATGCAGGACTTTCATCCTAGCTGTTAAGCCATTGTTTTGATTGCAGAGGCCACTCTCATGACAGGTATCCCCACTAGACAGGAATCAATGGACCATATCACAATCCAATTTGGATTGAATCTGAAGTGACCTTGGAACTGATTTCTGTGAATTCGGTTGTTGCTGAATTCACTGATTTCTGGGGTGACTTTGGATCGGCTTCATAGTAACCGCATTCACGTGTGATAATTCAATGCACATTCACCGATTTCTGGGGTGACTTTGGATCGGCTTCATAGTAACAGCATTCACGCGCAATAATTCAATGCGCATTCATGTGAATTCACTTGGATGGACGCGGAGTGACTCTGGATTGGGGTTGCAAAAAAAAGGGGGAGGCCAATGGCCAAATGTCTATTTGAGCTGCAGGCAAGCTGATCAGGGCAAATGAACCTTATGAGCCAGGCTGTGTTCACACTGGAGAAATAAACCAGTTTAAGTGCCATGGCTCAATGCTGTGAAATTCTGGGAATTGTAGTTTGTTGTGGGGCCCAGAGCGGAGCTCCGCTCCGCTCTGGGCCCCACAACAAACTACAATTCCCAGAATTTCACAGCATTGAGCCATGGCACTTAAACCGGTTTATTTCTCCAGCGTGAATGCAGCCCCAGTGTCCTTTTTCTGGATGCAAAGAGCTGAAACCTTGAGCAGTATTAACTCCGGCTGCCCTTGGTTTAAAAGGAATCCGGTCCCTTCACAATGCAGTCCAATGGCACCAAATGTCAACACAAACATGTCTCCAGCTCATCTGGATTAAATCTCAAAAATACACGCGCAAAGAACTGCAGCCTTAGGTCCGAAACGCACCGCAGAAATAATCCAGTTTGAGACTGCTTTAGCTGCCCTTGGCTCAGTGCCGGGGAATCCTGGGAAGTGTAGTTTTGTGAGATGTTTAGCCTCCAGCTCCCAGAATTCCAAAGCACCTGAGCCGAACAAAGAGTTAAAGCGGTGACAAACCGGGTTTTCTCTCCCCAGTGTGGATGCAGCCCTTGCCTGGAAAACAAAAACAAAAGCAGGGCAGACAAGGACATCCGTGCCTGTTGTGTTGTGTTGTGTTGTGTGCCAGGCTCACACGTGACGCTGGACACGGAGGTGACACACACACACACACGCCATTTTCTACAAAGAAATGCTTCTTGCGTGGAAGGAGGAGGAGGGTTGTTGTGTGTTGTGTGTGTTGCTGCTGCTGCCTCCTCCTCCTCCTCCAGCAGGCCTGGCCCATTATTTCCAATGGACGGCCAGCCATTTGCAGCCCTCCTCCTCCTCTTCCTCCAGGCCTTTCCCCACCGCCTCTTTCTCACCCCCTCCTTCTCTCCTTCATCCTCTTCTACCTTCCCATCCTCTTTTTCCTCCTCCTTTTCCTTCCCTTCTTCCTTAGCTTCTTCCTCCCTCCCCATCCCCTTTTCCTCCTCTTTTTCCTCTCCTCCCTCTTCCTCCTCTTCTTCCCCCCCTCCTCTCTTCTTCCATCTCCTCATTTTCCTTTCCTCTCCTTCTTCCTCTCCCCTTTTCCCTCTTCATTTTCCTCTTCTTCCTTCCCCTCCTCTCCTCTCTCTCCTCCCATTCTTCCTTCTCCTCTTCCTCTTCCATCCTGTTCCTCCTCTTCTTTTCCTCTCCTTCCTCACCCCCCCTCCTCCTCCTCTTCCTTTCCTCCCCTTTTCCCTATAATCTCCCCCTTTGCTCCTCCTCCTCCTCTTCTCCCTCTCCCTCCTCCTCCTCCCTCCTCCTTTTCCTCACTCCCTCCTCCTCCCCCTCTCCCTCTTCCCTTTTCCTCCTCTCCTTCTTCCTCTTCCTTTTCCTCTCCTTCCTTCTCCTCTCTCTTCCTCTTCCCCTCCTCCTCTTCCTTTCCTCCTCTTCTTCCTCTCCCTCTCCCCTTTTCCTCCTCTCCTCGCTCTTTCTCCTCTCCTTTTTCCTCCTCCCTCTTCCCCTTTTCTTCTTCCTTTTCCCCTCCTTCCTCCTCTTCCTTCTTCCTCCTCCTCCTCCTCTTTTCCTCCTCTTCCTCCCCTTCTTCCTCTTCCTTTTTCCTCTCCTCCTCCTCCTCCTTTCCTCCCCTTCTTCCTCTCCATCTCCCCTTTTCCTCCTCCCCTTCCTCCCCTTTTTCCTCTTCCTTTTCCTCTCCTTCCTTCCCTTCCTCCTTCCTCCTCTTCCTCCCCCTTTTCTTCTTCCTTTTCCTCTCCTTCCTTCTTCCTCCCCTTCTTCCTCTTCCTCTTCCTCTCCTTCCTCCTCCTCCTCCCAAGCCAAGCCATTCCCCATGGGCCTGGGTCTGGGCAGGATCCCCTTCGCCCTCTCCATCATCATCATCATCATCATCCCCAGCAGAGAGCCCTCCTCCTTCCCCAGACATGGCTCCCTCCCTCCCTTCCTTCCTTTTCCTTCCCCTCCAGGCAGAAGGGAGGCCCAGCACCATCCCTCCTTGGCCTGCGGAGGAGGAGGGCCACCAGCAGCAGCAGCAGCAGCAGCAGCCTCCTCTTTCCTCCTCCTTAGTATTATTCTTCTTCTTCTTATCCTCCATACCTGCTGCATTCCCCCGAGGAGTCCCCCTGAATCCGCCTCCGCCTCCGTCCTCAGCCTCTTGCTCTGGCCGCTCTCCGCTCCCTCCGCGCCGGGCATGGGCTGCAGCTCCAGCTCGGGCTCCCGCTTCAGCCCTCGAGGGGCCGAGGACGAAGAAGGCAGGAGCTGGTGGTGCGGGACCCCCTCCGCCATCCGAGCCGACGCTTCCCTCCCTAGCCCTCCAAGCCTCCGCTCAGGCTGCTGCTGCTTCTGCTGAGGCTCCTCTGTCCTCCTCTCCTCTTCTAACAAGAAGGAACAACTAAGGCGCCTCGGATTCGGGCCCTGGGCGGAAATTGCCGAACGCAGCCAGCCGGGGAAAGCCGAACGGCTTCGGGGATCTTCGGAAAACGTTCGGGAATTCGTCGCCGCGAAGGGGGCGGGCCCACGGCGCCTAAAAGGGGCGGGGCCAATTGGTGAGGGAGTCTCTCTGAGGAAAATAATAATAAAAACGGTTGGCTTCATGAGGGAATGTTTTGTTTACCTCAGGTCCCACAAAACACAGGCTGCATCCACACTGGGGAAATAACCCAATTTAGCACCGTTTTGTGGATCAAGGCTGTGGGATTCTGGGAGTTGGAGTTTGTTGTGGGGCCCTCTGGGCCCCACAACAAACTCCAACTCCCAGAATCCCACAGCAACTGACCCAAACAAAGAGTTAAAGCGGTGCCAAACTGGGTTATCTCTCCAGTGTGGATGCAGCCTGCACACAGTACAGAAATCATCCATAATTTGTGAAATAATAATTTATCCTCCTCTGTCAGGGAGAGCCCTGGTGACACAATAAAGCACACTTCCCAGCATTCCCTAGCTAGCACTGAGCCAGAGCAGCCAAATCCCAGAATTCCATAGTGCTGATCCCCTGGCAGTGAAAATTGCCAAAACTGCAATGTTTCTGCATTGCAGAAGATGGCAGCCTAAAATAATAATAATAATAATAATAATAATACATTTTATTTATATACCGCTTTTCCAAATAGATCAAAGCGGTTTACAAAATAAAGTAATAATACAAAAATCAAAACAACATAATAAAAATACGGTACAAAAGTCAAACCTGGTTCGGGCTTTATGAAATATGAGACCAAGGTTCAAATCCCCACTCAGTTGTGTAATTTGTAAGCCACTTTGATAGCCTCTTGGTTGAAGAGCAGGGTATAAATAATTATTATTATTATTATTATGGGTATCCATTGGGTGACCTTGGACAAGTCACACTCTCTCAGCCTCAGGGGAACCTCCTCTGAACAAGTCTTGCCAAGAAAACCCATTGATAACATTGGCATACGTCGTAAAACAACATAAGTCCCAGTTCTGTGAAAAGAGCGGGATACAAATAATAATAATAATAAAGCACAGACACACCACCAAGTAACTGGATTTAAGCATAAGGTTGCCATCTTTTTTCCTAGGAAACTGTTTTCGTGCAAATCAGGGAAGAGTTGCATTCTGCGCATGCTCAGTGACTCTCCCCTTATTATTTCTAAACACACAGTTTAAACCCTGTTTCCCCGAAAATAAGACATCCCATCTTTGGGAGCCAAAATTAATATAAGACGCTGTCTTATTTTCACGGAAATGGGGTATTTTAGGTTAAATCTCAACGAAGGCGACTTCATGTGAGGCATGGGGTGTGTGAGGGACGAAAGGAAGCATCTCCCTGAAGACCTCAGTTGACCATGGCTCTCAGATACTTTATCTTCTTTCACCATAGATGGATCTCGGTTGTGAAGTCGGAGGCTTTCGTGGCCGGCATCCATTTTTTTTGTGGGTTTTTTGGGTTTTGTGTGGCCATGTTCTAGAAGAGTTGATTCCTGACATTTTGCCTGCATCTGTGGCTGGCATCTTCAGAGAAGTTGCTTTGGATCCCAATTATTTCTGAACATGCTGCAAGGAACTATGTTCACCTGGAGCCCTCAATATATTTTAATGCCACTATATTGGCTGTAGTGATGTATGGAGGCCACATGGTGAACATCTCCTTTGATAGACTCATAGAGCTGGACCCCAAGGGCCATCCAGTCCAACCTCATTCTGCCATGCAGGAACTCACAATCAAAGCATCCCCAACAGATGGCCATCCAGCCTCTGTTTAAAGACCTCCAAAGAAGGAGGCTCTGCCATACTGTGGGGGAGTGTGCTCCACTGTTAAACAGCTCTCACTGTCAGCAAGTTCCTCCTAAGTTTAGGTGGAATCTCTTTTCCTGCAGTTTGCATCCATTGTTCCGGTCCTATTCTCTGGAGCAGCAGAAAAAAAGCTTGCTCCCTCCTCAGTATGACATCCCTTCAACACACATGCTCCGCTTCCTAAGCCTCTCCTCATAAGGCATGGTTTCCAAACCCTTCAGCTTCTCACCATCGATGGTCCAAAACACACTGCAGAAATAATCCAGTTTGAGACCGCTATAACTGCCCAGCATCAGTGCTAGGGAACCCTGGGAACTTTAGTTTATTGTGGCACCAGAGCCACAAAACTACAGTTCCCAGAATTCCCTAGCACTGAGCCAGGACAGTTAAAGCATTAAAGCAGTCTCAAACTGGATTATTTCTGCAGCGTGTTTTGGATCTTTGTGTCATTTAGTTTTGGTCATACTTGCTCCATAGAAAGGTGGTCACGTGAATTATCTATGAAGAATAAGAGCAAAACCCCAAACACATCAGATGAGGGTGTTGACTATATTTGCTGGTCACACTCACCCCAAATATGTAATGTTTGACACCAACACAGCATCAAAATAGACCCTATGAGCTATTTAAAATATCTGTGGGATAGCCGTTTCTGGGCAGGACAGCAGGTGGAATATTACAGCCCAAATCATATTCTTTGTCCTAACTAGAATCGACCCACTTAATTAATGAAATTTAACATCAGTGTTGACTTTTTGATGGAGTGTCATGGAGGAAAAATCTAACCATCAGCAGATCAAGTGTCCCAGTATCCTTGAGTAGGGAGACTATTAAAATAAGCAGCGTGTGTACGTGTGCGACACTGTTTTAGTCAATGAATCTTCTTGGGATCAACAATAGGATTGCTTTAATCTTTTAAATATAATCCTCTGTGGGCTATATTTCAGAAGAAACTGGCAAAACTACCTCTGAGTATTTCTTGCTTAAGAAAACCTGGACAGGCCACTTGAAAGCATACATACTGCTTGTTTGAATAGTCCCCCTATTCAAGGATCCAAGGTTACCTGATCTGCTGATGGTTTGATTATGAGTATCCTTGAGTAAGGGGACTATTTAAACAAGCAGTGTGTGTGCATGTGTGACATTATTTAGTCAATAGATCTACTCTACTTGGGATCAGCAATCGGATTGCTTTAATCCTTTAATCGTTTAAATCTGTAATTGGGTACTGTTGGCTATATTTCAGAGAAAGAAACTGACAAAACTACCTCTCAGTATTTCTTGCCTAAGAAAACCTATGAAATTCATAGGTGGACAGGAAACTTGAAGGCACATGCATGTGTATATACACACACACATATATACAGAGTGCATAAATATATAAATAAATAAAACTTTTATTTATATCCCGCTTTTTGTTAAAACAATCAAAGCGGCAAACAACCTTAAAAATGATACATCAATATATATATACAGTATCCCTTCCCCTTAAAAAAGGATTAAACAGTTTAAGATTAAAATTGCAAAGCATTAAAATCTGCTGATGCTTTGATTATTCCTCCATCCTGTAAATTTGACCCAGATGGGACACACCACGGCAGCAATGGTGCTTCATGTGGCCAGATTTCAAGGAGAGCAATTGATCCATTATCATTTCTGATCTGCTTATCACCCTTTTCCTCAAAAGCTTGCTTGGACTGTTCCTTTCTAGCCTAACAACATATGCATCTGAGAAAATAGACTTAAGTCTATAAAAGCTCATGCTACCAACTTCTTTCAGTTAGTCTCAAAGATGCTACAAGATCTCTCTACAAGCCGAACTGGCTGAGAATAACGTGCTTTGCCAAGGGAATTCTGTTGAACATTGCCTTATATATGGACATATCTATTTAATATCCCAATAGCCAGCATGGTATAGTTTGAGTATTGGACTGCAGCTCTGGAGGCCAGGGTTCAATTCTTCACTCAGCCATGGAAACCCACTTGATGACTTTGGGCAAGCCATACTCTCTAAGCCTCAGATGAAGGCAACAGCAAACCCTTTCTGATTAAATCTTGCCCCCCAAAATGTGCAAAAATGCAGCACATTCCCTCAAAAGGTCCTTCTGCCACTGCCAATGAAGTGCTGAAAACCTTTTTAAATTAGAAAGCCTTTGCCTGCTGGAAGAAGAAAGCAGACACTGGCTGGCCTTGTCTCCCATGAAAAGGAATTCCACAGCTTGAGAGGATCTGTGAACCAAGAAGGCACTCCTCTGTGTCTTCACCAGATGGGATGGAGAGAAAGCTTCTCTCCTGCAATCTTTATTATAGAGAACCAACTTAGAACAAGCTTATCCCTATCCTTGGAATAGATGCATTTAGATCTTAGCTACCGTGTTTTCCCGAAAATAAGACAGTGTCTTGTATTAATTTTTGCTCCCAAAGATGTGCTAGGTCTTATTTTAGGGGATGTCTTATTTTTCCATGAAGTAGAATTTACATTTATTGTTGAACAAAAAAAAGAACATTTAATATATATAGTATATATGGACAGGTTGCTTACCTGTAACAGTATTTCTTTGATTGGTCATCTGTGAATACATACAAATGGGCTGTACTGCGCCTGCGCAGTCGAATTCAGAACTTTCTGGAATCACTGGGCAGAAAAGCGGCTTGCAACTTTTTGCAACTTTTTGGCAGTAGCCCCGCCCCCCCCTCTATATAAGCCCTGTTCCCGCTCTTTGGAGGCCTTGTATTTAGCAATTCAGTAAAACCTCTACTAGGTCTTATTTTATGGGGATGTCTTATTTTCAGGGAAACAGGGTATAACATGTTAATGCTTCTCCTGGGGAGAGACGTTTTCCATCTTATTTAAAACAAGCTGTGATACAACATCTAAGAAAAGCCTTCTTAGACTCCCTTGGAGTTTAACAACTATAAACCAGAATCACAACCTCCTTTTCTGGGAGGGTGATCAAGAGGGCATTTTGGATGATACAGGCTTTCTAGACCCATTTCAAATTGGCTTCAGAAAAAGAGACATGGTGGAGACTGTACAGTCACCTAAGTGGATGATCTTCACTGGAGCATGACAGGGGGAGTGTATCCCTTCTGGTGATTTTGGACATCTCAGTGGCATTCAGTACCATTGATTATAGTATCCTTCTGGAATGCCTGGAGGATCTGGGAATCGGGGCACTGTGCTTCAGTACTGCTGTTCCTGTCTCTCAAATAGATTCCATATGGTGGTGCTTGGACATAGCTGCTCCTCAAAAAAGAAGCTGTTATACCATATACCACAAGGTGCCATTCTATTTCCAGTGCTGTTTAATATCTGCATGAAACCACTAAGAGAGATCATCTGGAAGCATGGGTCAGGGTGCTTTCAGTATGCTGATGAAACCCAAATATATTTCTGCAACCTCAGCTAAAAACAGTGTGTCTCCTCTGAATGAAGGCCTAGAGGAAGTAATGGGGTGGATAAGGAAAAACAAATGGAAGCTGATTCCAGGCAAGATGGAGATGCTTACAGTTGAAAGTCCTAACCTGTTTTTAGAAGTGTGTTAACCAGTTCTGGACTGGGTTAGATTCCTCCTAAAAGACTGTATTCACAGCTTGGACGTGATTCTGGCTTCATTGCTTCAAGTGACAGCTCAGATAAATGTGATGTCCAGGGGTTTCTATTGTTGGCATTGGCAGTTATACCAGCTGTGTTCCTTTCTATAGCTAGAGGATTTAAAGATGGTGGTGCACATGCTGGTAGTTCAAAACATGACAATGAGATTGGTCACTGGTACATCTAGGAATGACCCTATTACACCAATTTTAAAATCACTACACTGGCTGCTAATTAGTTTCTGGGCAAAGTACAAACTTCTTCAGAGAATGCTGCCATGGAAGTGAATGGGACATACATACATACATACATACATACTGTGTGACTCTAGCTTGGGAGGAGTGATTTACATGTTAATCTGTGTATTGTTCTGTTGTTGATGGCAAGGCCTCTGGGTGGGAGGATATGCAAGGAGGATTTGTGTCTGCTTAATTAGTGGTCTATTGTCTGCTGAGAAAAACTCTGAACCTGCGTTGTTTTCATTTACAGTTTCCTAGGTCTTAATTTTTGTTTTTTTCAGGATTGGTAGCCAAACTTTATTTTAAGGGCTTCTTCTTTCCTGTTGAAGTTGTTCAGATGTTTGTGGATTTCAATGGCTTCCCTGTGCATTCTGAACTTAGTTGTTGGCGTAGTCCAACATTTCAATGTTTTCAAACAGCATTTTATGACCAGGACAGTTTATAATCTATCCATATTATTTCTAAATTAAGAATTTTAAAGTATGGATTTATTGATTGTAATATTTATTATATGTTCTTTTAACTGATATGATGTGCTCTTTTATTTGATTCGCTTTTAATTGGTGTTATGTGTTTTTAACCTATGTTATGTGCTGCATAACAGAAGTGATGTGTTGTATTTTAATCGGTTATTGTTGTTTTATGATCATCCTTGAGATAAGCATGATGAGTAAAAATTTAGAGGTCCCTTAGAAGCTAACCACAAAAGGAAAAAGTCACATCTAAAGGAATTACAGCTATTGTTGAATAATTTTAGTAGTGGAACATCAGGGCTGGTGAAAGACAATTTGCTGCCTGAGGCAACAGAAGAGCAAATGATGCCCCACTCAAGTGAAGGTGCATACTGCCCAAGGCTAGTCAAGTTATTCTGGCACATGTGTTTACAAGTGCTCTTCCTCTGACTTTTCAGTAAAAATTAAATAAAACTAATTGGCTTCATTTTCATAATAATCAAACTCTGCTACCTGAGGGTAGGTTTGGCCTTGTCTGTGGTCTAAGAGCATCATGGGAGCAATGCAGGGTTGCCAATCCTTTGTTCACAATGAGCCCCTAAAAGCTGCATAACAGATGCAGCATTCCTCTCACTTGGGTTGTCTTCTTGGGTTCTGCTCTATCAACTATGTTCCTGCCTGTCAGGCATTTTTGAAAACAAAAGAAACCATAGAGGGAAAACCTGGCAATCCTGTTACTGTGGCTACAGGCTTCATTTGCAGTGAACGTTATGACTGGCATCAGTAAGCAAGGATAAGAAAGCTATAAAAATATCAGCCTTTTAGAATAGGTAGCAGTTGTAAGAAAGTCCTGTGACTTGGGTGTTTATCTGGGCATAGCAAGTAAGGTTCAGAATGATGCTGCCTCATCTGGGCTGTTCCACGCTCTGTGCCTCACTCTTTCACGTCCCACTCTCTCTTCATGCCAACATCTGGAAATTCACCAGTTGTGGAGATAATAGCCCCTATTCAGTGTGGAATGTACTCATGAAGAACAACACAAGGTTGTGTCTACTAGCCCCACCAATCCAGTGCAGCTCCATCACAGGCCTTTCAACAGTTCACAAATGAAAACCAGGGTGCATGTGACCACATGACAGTGTGTGGTCACAATGGCAAAAGTTATAAAGAAGAATGCACAAACTAGGAGAGATGGCAGCAGTTTGCTTTTGCCTGAGCCTACTGGAAAGGGCAGGATTCCACCCTCTTCTCCTCACTGCTGAGCTGAGTGCAAACTGTTTCTCCACTTTGAACTCAGTTTGCAGTAACCAAAGTAATCTGGGGACAAAGGGGGAAAATGAGAAGGGAAGAGAGAAACTGGAACGTTTTAAAAGCAACTGAACAAGTGGGAGAACAGTCACTTAATTGGACTGTACCTGTCAAATTGGGACAGTTGAAGAGTATCATGCCTGCTCTACTCTTCTGTCCACACACTGAGCTGGGAGATATGAAGAGAATCTGTTCTGGGCAAGTAGTATGGATTTTACCATCACTTTCCCTCCTGCTGCTCCAAGTCAAACAGGAGCTCTTCTAGTCCTGACCTACTTATAGCACTGCAAGAGTTCCTGTTCAACATGGAGCAGCTGCAGGAGGAACAGCAGTAAAATCCAGAGTGTATTTGCCCCTGGCAAGGCCTACTGGCACTGGCAGCAAGACACCTGGAATACTGTGTCCGGTCCTGGGCACTACAATTCAAAAAGGATGTTGACAAGCTGGAGCGTATCAAGGGGAGAGCAACCAAAATGGTGAAGTGTCTGGGAACCATGCCTGATGAGGAGAGACTTAGGGAGCTGGGTTTGTTTAGCCTGGAGAAGAGGAGGCTAATACAGGGCTAAATATGATAGCCCTGTATGAGTAGTTTAAGAGATGTCATACTGAAGAGCAAGTTTTCTGCCATTCCAGAGAATAGAACCCTAAGCAAGGGATTCAAACTTCAGGAAAACAGATTCCACCTAAACATTAGGAAGAACATCCTGACAGTAAGACCTTTTTTAACAGTGGAACCCTCAGAGTGTGGTTGAGCCTCCTCTTTTGGAGGTCTTTAAACAGAGGCTGGATGGCCACTTTAACTGCCTTGGCTGCATCCTGTTGCATTTTGTGATTTGTAGTTGAAGGAGAGAGCCTTTAGAATTTTCAGCCAGAGAGCTCTTAAGCTTCACTGAACTACAAGCCTCAGAATGCAACAGGAGGCAGCCAGAGCATTGTAAGAGTGTAGTGCGGTGATCTACTTAGGATCTTATCAGACGGGAGGAATTTCTCTTTATTGTGAATGGAGTCAATTCAAATTCACATGAATTCACTAGTTTAGCGAATTTACGTGAATTCCAATTGTGTTCGGAATGCATTCAGAATGACTTCCCATTACCCGAAAATGACCCCCCATTGCCCGAAATTGCGTGAGATGCTTTAATTCGCAATAACGTAAAACCCATGATTGCGTTCGGAATGACTTCCCTTTTGCCCGAAATTGCGTGAGATACTTTCATTCGCAATAATGTGAAACCCCATGATTGTGTTCAGATTGCGATTAGATTATACTTCTAATTTCCAACGTCTGATAAGGTCCTTAGTTTCTATTATTCCTAAGGTGTTGCATCTTACATTTCCATTTCCTACAGTGTGTATCAATTATATGTCACTAAATAATATATGGTATATCTTCTAGGAGTATTTTTTTTCCAGAAAAAAGAAAGTGGGTGAAGTGTTCCAGTGCCATATGTGGCACATGGTGTCTATATCTATAGTGCACACAACTAGATTCTGGAATCTTTCTGATGGTCTACACAACCACTGTTGCTTTTTATTAGCAGAAACACACAAAGAAAAATTATGACTGAAATTGGAAAAGCTGCAGTGCCCCAACCCTCCTAGAAAGGCTCCGATGCCTGACTCTTTCCATAAGAAAGAGAAGTCTTAATTCTAACAAGTCATTGTTGTTTATGATCTTTTAACATAAGGATGAAGGAAACCTTCTATTTTTCTGTCAGAGGAGCACATTCCCTTCTGAAGAACCTGTTGGGCACCACATATTGCCAGTGAGCAGGACCATAGCCAAAAGTAGAAAAGATACCATGGTTATCACCCTGCTTTCTGCCAATACCTTATTGCTGCATGTGGGGTTTCCGTTCCCAACCACATCTCTTTCCATGTTTGGTCCACATGGTCCAAATTAGGTTGAGGGCTGCATTTGACCTTGATCAACACACCAATATGATGCCAAATGAAAGACTTGACATCTGGAACATTTTGCTCCTATGGACAGTTTTCCTCATAGCAGAAGAGAATAGTACTCGTCTACCCTGTTGCCCCGAAAATAAGACATCCCCATAAAATAAAGACCTAGTAGAGGTTTTGCTGAATTGCTAAATATAAGGCCTCCCCTGAAAGTAAGACCTAGCAAAGTTTTTGTATGTAAATATATATACAGTATATAATAAATGTTCAATATTTTTGTTCAACAATAAATGTGAATTCTTCTTCATGGAAAAATAAGACATCCCCTGAAAATAAGACCTAGCACATCTTTGGGAGCAAAAATCAATATAAGACACTGTCTTATTTTTGGGGAAACATGGTAGTTAGCCATATTCAAAAATTACCTAAGGAAAAAAAGATGGATAGTCCCTCGCCCCTAAAAAGTGTAATAGTCTCCAAATTTTATAGTCTGTTTCACATTTTTCTTGTTTTCCCAGTTAGTATACCATCTTTTCCAACAGCAATAATTAAAAAATGAATCATAGAATTGCAGAGTTGGAAGAGACCACAAGAACCATCAAGTCCAGCTCCCTGCCAGGCAGGAACGTGCATTCAAGTCATCCCTAACAGATGTCCATCCAGCTTCTGTTTAACAACCTCCAAAGGAGGAGACTCCATCACACTCTGAGGGAGTGTGTTCCTCTGTCAAATCCTTTGCTCTGGGTCCTGTTTTCTGGAGCTGCAGAAAACAAACTTCCTCCATCTGTAGTATGACATCCTTTCAAATATTTAAACAGGGCTGTCATGTCACCTCTTAACATTTTCTTCTCCAAGTTGAACATACCCAACTCCCTACATCTCTTCTCATAAGGCATGGTTTCCCCAGTTTGATCACCCTCCAGCTTCTCAACATCCTTTTTTAAATTATGGTGTCCAAAATTGGCCACCGTACACCAAGTGCGGTGTGACCAAAGCAGAAGAGAGTCGTACTATTACTTCCCTTGATGCAGACACTGTATTTTTATCAATGAAACCTAGCATTGCATTGGATTTTTTTAGTTGCCACATCATACTGTTGACTCATGTTCAACTTGTGGTCTAGTAGGACTCCTAAATCCTTTTCACATGTACTGTTGTCAAATCAGGTGTCCCCCATCCTATATTTGTGCATTTCATTCTTTTTCTCGCTTACCTGTTGAAATTCATATTGTTAGTTTTGGTCCAGCTTTCTAATATATCAAGGTCATTTTGAGAGGTTGATTTCTGATACAGGTATGTCCAAGAACCAACCAAGATTCAAAATTCTCTGTCATAAAAACAATATGTAGACGTGAGAGCAGATAAAAATACCTTGATATTTTAAAATCAACAACAGCTAAGGGAGGTGCAGAAAGGTGGCAACAAAAATTGAATGGACCATGAAAGTTCTCCCACTTGGCTGTTTTTCTGCAGGTCAGTGCCCCTTCTCCAGCATGTGCACATACAGCTTTACCTTCAAGGGAAGGGGAAATATGGTTCATCATGCATAGAAAAACAAATTTTAACAGAAGAGGCTAGCATTCATGTAAAGAACACTCACTATCACAGTCTGGTGATATCTAGTTAGGCTCCAACAGAGACCTCTGAGGGACAATTGATAAGTTCACAGCTTTCTTTTCATTTTACTTACCACTTCCCTATGCTTTATTTCATTTTATTTTCTTAATAAAGCCATGTCTTGTGAGGATTGGGGAAAAGAGAGTAAGAAAGTCTTGGTACTTTTAGCAATGTTTGCCACTGTTTAGTGCTGCCTCCCCCAACTAAATGCCAACCAAATATTGGACTGCATCTCGCATAAGCCCCCAGCCAGCTATGGAGTAACAGAGGCTATACTAAACATAAACCGATTTCTGTCTTACAGACCAAGGTTCACATTATTAGTCTATTTTCAAATGATCTAATGGCTTATTTGAAGTGCCCTGTTTGGTAGCTGTTTGTTCTCAAATCTTACCTCTTCACTGCTTTTAAAAGAAATCTCAAGTAATTACAGATTTTTAGTCACCAGGTTTAGTAGACTTTTATGGAGAAGTGACTAACAGATTAAACTGGTGGTACATAAACAGATTTGTGGCTTATGTACTGCTCAAGACCCTCTCTCAATATTTATATTTTTACCTGTATCCATCAGCTATCCTTCTCACAATATTAAACATTAATTTTTCAAGGGTTTCTTCAAAGTGCTGACTTGGGAGAGGGCTGCTGCTGTTTTTAACTGAAGGATATGATGAAGATGATTCTGGATCCAAATGAAATCATTTATTCAGAGGACTTGGCAAATTTGTTCTAGCTTATTAGAATGAAACAGCATGCTGCACTTCAGCCACTGTTTCAGGATTTCCCCCAAGCTATGATAATCTAGTTAGTCTAATTGCATTAAATGGACAACAAGGCTCTAAACTTTCATTGGCTTTCCTGCCACTTAATGCCTCAAATCAGAGCACTCAGAGGAAAGTTATGTAGTACTTTTTCAGAAGCCATAAAACGCCCAGCATTGTCAAAGACAGGTTGATGAAATGAAGTAGAGACAATCATTGCCAAAGAAACACAAAAGAAGTTGAAGAAAAAATAAATAAGTAAGATTTAAGAAATACTGAGACAATGAAAATTGACTGAAAGGCAGGAGTCTTGCTTAGTTATGTGTGGAGAAGACTGAAATCTTTCACTCAACGCTAAGCTCCAGTTGGCTCTGCACAGGCTCACAACTAAACCATACATGTGAGTCACACAGAGACCACAAAGAAGAATCTATTATTGTAGTATGTTAACGGAAGCAGCAGAGGTACTTTAAAGTGGAACTGTGCCACATTGTGTTGGATCAGTGGTACTGCACCTTGTGTGCAATTGAGCATCAAGGCTGGTCTGGGCCCTTACAGGATGCAAGCTGATCACTAGAAGTACCGTACACCACTGGAATATCAACCTCCTTTTTAACCATCAGTTGGAGGAAGTATTAAGAGAAACTCAGTTTGCTGAAATCCTGACATTCTTTTCCCTTACACCAGAAGTAAATGTTTAATACCACAATATAGTTCTGAGATTGTACCATTTTATGAGGGCACATTTAATCATGCAGCTGTCTATCAAAGCACACAGAAAACAAGCATATTATTCTAAAATAGGGCATGCCACCGTGACAAGTTAGCTCCCCCCAGGTTAAGGTACAAAACTGCAGAGGTCATGCAGCAGTTTTGGGATTTTTGAGGCCTCATAAGTAAAGGGGTTAGAAATGTCCAATGCTACCTTGCAGTTATTTTAAAGCACAGATGGCCAAATTGTGGCCTTCAAGACAGCAATGAACTGCAATTCCCATTAGACTCAGACATCATACCCAATGGGGAGGACTGATAGCAGATGAAGTCCACAAGCATCTAGAGGACCATATATTGCCTGCCCATTTTCTTGCCTGTTTTATTTCACATCTCTATTCCCAATTTAAGGAGGAATCTCTTCATGTGGTCTCTGGCTAGGAAGGAATAACTAGGCACTGCAAGAAGTTTCTTGCAGAACACAATGTCTACCTCATTTTCACATGCTGTAAGCAAAGCCACCCAGTTCTCTAGTGCTAGATAGCAAGCAATTTGCTCTACTGAGGCAGCTCCCTTATCTTTAGGCAAATGGCACACAAGCACACACAGAAGACTGAAGCACATGGATAATCTTTATTGTTAGAGGAGCACCGGTAATCCATTACTGACTGTAGTGGAGACACAGCTGAGGCACATGCTAAGGCACTTATTATATAAAAAAAGTTTGCAAATTTGTTTGTGACAGCAACTGGGACAGGAGAATCCCAGAGTGAGGGCAATAACCATATGGTATAGAAGGTTCTTATTTTAATTTGTCATTTGCTCAGAAGTCTAAATGCAGCATATACAATGTGGTTAAGGATACAGGTAAATCCAGCAACCAGTGTACAGTGTAGAAAAGTAAAGACTATCTATATAACCGCAGTCCCCATAGAAAGGCAGTGATAAAGACCTTTATTTTTCTTAATTACTTATAAACAAGAGATACAAAGGCCTTCAACATATAATCTGTGCAGATTAAGTTTTTTCTTCTTCTTTAATATACTCTTAGTCACTGTGCAGAATAACTAAACCCGTCCCCCAATTATAGAGCTAAAGGCTTGGACGTTACAATAAAGAAGCACTTCCTTGCCCACACTCCATTCTAACCCACTAGATTTTTTCTGTTACCATTAAATATATTTGGTCCCAAAGATTCTCCAACAAGCACAAAGAAAAGCTTTCCAGTTTCCTTTGCCTGTCACTAACTACTGATTCACACAGTCTTAGACACAAAGCTGGAGACACAACACAGACACCATTGCACTTCAGATCTGTCCAGATATTAGCCATAAGGAAGGACTGACTTTACAAAGTCTCTCCTAGGAGAAAGCTTCTTCCCCCTTCATCCATCCATCCCCAAAACTATACCGTCTTCAACATTTGGGGGCCATGCTGAAAATCCTCAATTTTCCTGTTCAACACGATCCCCAAACTGGCTAGGTGGGCAGACCGAATAGGTCAAAAGTGTGAGGTCACTGAACATGATTGCCAAAAGCAAATAAGAGGAAGGGGTGAAGGGTGATCCCTGCATCTATCACAAACTCATTATTGGAAGAAAATAGTTGATTTACAGCAACAAAAAGTATTCTCTCCCCCACCCCACCCCCACCCCCACCCTTTTGCTGAACTATGTAAATTCACCGGCAGCCATGGCAAGGACAATAAATGCTACAGGCAGTTGTAGCTCCCAGACTCAGATCAGACTGCCCAGACTCAGATCAGACTGCAGACTCTTTGGCATTAAACACGAAAGAGTTTAGAAGCTGGGAGGGGTGACATTAATGTCTGATGGCTCCAGATATTCCAGGGAACATTTTGACAGATGTGGTCCACTTTCCCTGGCAGAAGGATTTGCAGAAGTCCACTGGACAAAGGGAGGGTGGGTCACTCCATCATGTGTAACCTGGATCCAATAAGCAGCTCTACTCAGTAGCTTTGGCATCACCAGCATCTGACTTGCCATCCACTTCCTCATCAGATACTTCACCCGCACCCTTCCGAGCAATCCGACGTGTGACAACAAACGGCATGTCCCCTCGCCTGTTGGAGAGAGTAAAACCATTTATATATATAGAAAACCAAAACTTCATTGTGTGTTTGTGTGCACAGTCAGGTATTGAGATGTTCAACATATACAGCAATAAGGCAGACATCTATCTTACCTAAGTTTGCTCTTCAGGGAGCTGACCTCTCGGTTCATGGCATCAGCAGTTTCAGTGACATCTTCCAGCTCTCGCTGCAGCTTTCTACGAGCTGCATTGGCTCGCTGTGCCTCTTCCTCTGCCTCCTCCAGCTGGCGTTTAAGCTGCTTCAAGCGCACATTCACCTTGTCTGCCTGTAGAGCAGAAAGAGGAACCATCACAGCTGTTGCTCATTCACACCTGAATGACCTTGAATCCTTAACTTTTTGTACACAGATTAGACACTTCCTGCGCTCCTTAAAGGATAGCTCCAGGAAAACAGATTTCACTACATTTATTCCAGTTAGCAGCTCCTTCATTCATGTTACACATAACCAGAGTTTCTGTGCTCTTTCTATAACAGTCAGAGCCAGCTATTGGAAATTAAGCAATATGAACAATTTGGATATTTCAGTGCCAGCCGTTCCATTACCAGACATCCTGACTTGTGACATTTATTACTAGATGGAAACTTATTGATGCAAAGACTCTTGCCGCCCCCATGGAAAATGGTAGAGAAGTTTATAAAGGACAACATGGGTAACACCCTAATAGCTTCAATGGATTATATTTGGATGGGATTGGCTTCCTACTACACAACTCAGATTACCAAACTAATCCCTTAGCAATGCACATACCTGATCTTTGTATTGCTCAGCATTTCGCCTCTCATCCTCCACTTGCAGGACAACATCCTTCAACTTCTTCTCAGTACGTCGCACCTGCTTGCTAGCAGCCTGGCGTTCCCTGTAAAGAAAGTTACCAGTTCAGATTGATTTAAAAATTCTAAGAAGCTAAAAGATCTTGAAACATGTCTGGCCCCTTGTAAAAAGAGAAAAAGAGAAAAACTATGGGAAGTTATGTGGTAAAAATTAAGTTTAATATCTTTGATAATAACCCCCCAAAATCAAGCAATTGTGTAGTTGCCTTCAGAACTTTCAAGGCAAAGATGCCGCATTTGAATGTTTCTGCAATTAGGACTGAAGCAGAAAATAGGTCACTACACAGATTCCCTATGGGCACTGTCTGGAGTCTAAACTGAGTGCCTGCCAAGGTCTGCATTACATTGCTGTACTCCGCCCCGACTGCTTGTTCAGAGGGGCGGAATAGAAATAATAATAATTATTATTATTATTATTATTATTATTATTATTATTATTACATGGAACTAATTTGTGCTCATATAGTTTAGCAGTTTTAGGTTAGAATCAATTAACATGACTGGTGCACAAGTCTCCACAAACAGCTATTTTAGAGATGTAGTGGCTTTTCCTGTCTTTCATTCAGATCCTTTTCTAGACATGTCATAATCACAGCACCCCTGAAGTGCACTGGAGCATGTATGTGTTCTCTAAAATTCTCACTTGTCAAGTAGTTACATTTTGACCATGTGAGCCATATTTAGTGGCCTTAATAAGAGAGCAACAGATGTCAAACAATACTTTAGTTCCCTCTGCCCACACCTCTTTCCAGTTAGATGCAATTGTTACCTAGAATCTTTTTTATAACCTGTGCCTATAACACCTACTTTGTTTCAGCATCCAGCTGTTCTTCCAGTTGTGCTATCTTTGCCTCCAAAGCAGTAATGGAAGACTTGTATTTAGACTTCACAGCTGTTTCCATTTCTTGAAGTTTGGCTTTAAGTTCCTTGTTCTGACGCTCAGCTTGCTGGCGAGCATTTTCATTCTTCTGGGCATTGCTACGTTCTGCATTCAGGTCTGTGTTCATTTGATCAATCTAGGGAAAAGTATATCAAGCAGATTAGTCACATAAAATTTCTGAAAATGTGACTTTTCCAAGGTCACCCAGGGGGTTTCATGACTGAGTAGGGATTTGAATCCTGGTCTCCAGAGTTGTAGTCCAGTGCTCAAACTACTATGCCACGCTGGATTATAATGCCTCGAAATTGTGTGTCTATATCTCTTAACCAGAGAGTTTGTTCTGTACTGTATTATCTACAGAAATGTTACTGGTGGACCACAAGTTTCATTTTGGGGGAAGAACTGGTGGGTTCAAATCTCAAAGAGATGATCAGTCCACTTTGCATTTATAAATTACAAAGATCTGTGTTTAATCTTTGGCATCTTTCACTAATGGAGATTGAGTGACATAGCTTAAATAAACCTCCTACCTTAGTATTGGCCATTGAATCAATGTAAGACTCCCTCTCTTAGGATGTGGGTACATGGACATAATGAATTGTAGTTTGCCCTTTGTTACAAACACCATAGTAGTGAGATAAAGATAGCACAGTAAGCTGGTGACATTCATCTATACAAATATTATCTTTATTATTGCTTGGCCATTCTGTGTTATTTTGAATGGTCTCTGAGTAGGTGTGGATTTATATCAGTACCAGTACTTAGAAAATTGCCATCTACCCTATTATTCTAGAGAAGTCAGATATTGCATGTTTGGACTAGTACTGGTGATGTGCAGTGCTCGCAGGAACAAATTATGCCTGCTTCTTAATGCAAAATATTTTAGAAAGTACTTTGAAAACTTGACATTATAAAATAATCAAGAACAAACCCTACCTGCAGAAATGTATCAAAAGGGTAAAATCATAGAAGAAGGGATACAGATACAAATGCAGGGTAGGGAGGGGGGAGGCAGAGATGAAAGGAGGACATGCTCTTAGCTTCAGGGGAAGGAAATGGCAAACTTCTTGTGAACAACACTTGCCAAGAAAAACCCGATAGGTTCACCTTATGGTCACCATAAGTTGGAAATAACTTGAAGGTACACAAAAACAACAACAACAATCCTAAATGTTTTTCAGTGGGTTCTCTCTAGCCCCCCACCCCCACCCCATCCCTCCCAAAACACAAGTAGTACCTGAAGATTTGCTTTCTTGAGGCGGTCATTCACCAATTCGGTATTGCTCTGCTCTTCTTCTAGTTCTTCCTCTAGTTGAGCTATCCGGGCCTCCAGGCGTCGCTTTTCCTCCAATGCCAGAGCTCTAAGAAGCACAAAACAGTGAGAAAATTCAGTTTCGTGACAACAGTTCACTACAGAAATATGCAAAATTGAAACTGAACATTCCCAGAATAGGCCAGCATCATGGAGCATCCTTTCCATGACACAACAGCTTTTCTTCTCCCTGAAAGAATAAGAGTGCCATTCCTACTCACCCTTTGCCACTACTGTTAGCAATCTCATCAGCCAACTCATCCCTCTCTTGCTGAGCCTGGCGCTTGGCACGTTCAGCAGCTGCAAGTTCCTGAAATCAGAACAAGATGTATACAGACTACAGGTCAAATTCAAGCTTATTGATGGATAGAAAACATACAAGATGGAATATCGTAAAGCAAATTATAACCAGCAGAGAATATTTAAAAAACAGAAAGCTTCCCCACTTCCCTGGTCAAAGTGACAGTAACTACAAAACAGTCATCAAAACACTCTGCAATGCTATGAAGTTACTAGACAGAGAGCTAGACTCTAGATATAGCAATTCTTCAAACAAAAGCATCACATGATTCTAATGCACAACATAACATACATAACCTGGCTGGAAAGAATGTGAGTAAGGCTTGTCTTAGCCCTGGAATAAGGTAGCAGAGATGCTCACAAATGGGCTGCCAAGAATTAAAAACTTGGTTGGAACTGAACTATTATTATTTAAAGAAAGTCTTGTTTAGAACTGAATGGGTCATCTGATTTCCCTACTCTCTCAATTAGCAAGGAAAGATCTAGGCTACAGGTTGTTAAATTGCAAGGGTTTATCTGCTGTGTGCTATTATCCTGATTGTAACCTCTTCCTTCCTCCCATACCCATCTGTCCTCACTGAATACTGGCTCAGTTGTACATTGAAGCTTTTTGGGTGCAAGTTACCTCCTGCATCTGAATCATCTCTGCTTCCATGCTCTTCAACTTCTTTTCGTTCTCTTTGGCCTGTACCAAAATTTCTTCTCTAGAGGCACGTGTATCATCCAGCTCCCGCATGCAATCCTTCATTTGGGCCTAAAATACCAAAGAGAGTCTCATGAACCTATGAAGCTGCCTTAAAAATATCAGTCTTGTTATTCCATATAGCATCAATAGTATACTGCAACCAGCAGTGGCAATTTAAGATTCAAATTAATCATGTTCCTTTGTGAAAACAGCATCTGAACAATATTTTCTGCTGTACTATAGAATTACACAGATACTGTGAGGTACTTTCCCCTTATGAAGGATTGCCACTGTTGGCAGCAAAGAAATGCAGAACCTCACCTGCAACTTCCGGAGCTGTTTGATAGCTTCCTCACGATTCTTGTTAGCAGAGTCTATGTGGGCCTCTAGATCCTTTAAGTCCATTTCCAGCTTCTTTCTGGCTGCCACAGCAATGGAACGCTGCTTCCTCTCATCTTCCAGCTCCACTTCCATTTCTCGCACCTGTACAGATTCAAAGCACAAACTCTTTTGTCACAAACACAACTCCCTTTTCCCTCGACTCTGAAGCAAAAGTGAAAGGAAGAGGAAAGCAAAGTTATTGTAAGCCTGCCATTAATATGTGTCCAAAACCTTTTTTTGGTTTATGACTTTCCTGAAGGGATGCTAGACACAGTACATGAGCTCCTAGATTTCTGGAATGTTACCTGTCTCATCAGCTGCTTTCTCTTTTCTTCATTCTGCTCATCACGGGCCAGCAGATCCCTTTCAAACTGTGCCTTCATGGCTTGCTGGTTCACTTCCAGGCGCAGCTTGGCATCTTCTGTGGCTTGCAGCTCATCCTCCAGCTCTTCCAACTGAGTCTTCATCTCCTCCACCTGCTGCTCCAGAGCACGTTTGGACTTCTCTAATTCATGGACCTACAGCACAGACAAGCATATTAGGGAAGGAACAAAACATCTCTTACTCCTAACTCACCATCCACTTCAATAATTCTAAACTTTACCTGGATTAATCAATTTTGCAAGGGCTAAAAATCACATGCACATGAATTTCTGATATCTAAATATCCATCTTATTCCACTTGAACACTCACAAATCTAAGCTTTATATATTTTCTGATACCACAAGTAAAGGTTTTACAGTATAGTTGCATGTGGACTATAGTGTGGCAAATACCAGTATAGTTACATTGAAGGGACAATGTCTTAGAAATTTTAGGCCCCCAAATATTTCAAGGATGCATGATCCACTTGTAATAATAATAATATTTTTTATTTATAGCCCGCCCCTCTGAACAAGCAATAGGGGTGGGTTACAGCAAGATAAAAAGAACAGCAGTTAAAACAGATCAAACCCATCCCCACCTCCCACCCCTTAAAATAAAATTAAATCAGCAATAAGTTAAAACCTAGAACAAAAAACAGACAATCAATAACAATATCAATATCCGGCCTAGGACTCCCTGAGCTATTTTGGGTAGGGCCAAAGTCATAGAGGAGGATGGAAGAGCTCGAGTCTAGGGTTTGGAGCCGGGCGATGTTAAGTGCTGTCTGGGAAGGCCTGTCGGAAGAGATGCGTCTTTAAGGCTTTTTTGAAGCTGTCGATGGATGGAATGAGGCGCATCTCATCCGGCAGGTCATTCCACAGCTTGGGGGCAGTAGCTGAAAAGACCTCTGGGAGGTCTGCATCAGTTTGGTCTTCATAGGCTGTAGCAGGTTCCTCCCAAAGGACCGGGGGGGGGGGGCTCATACAGGAAGAGGCGGTCTCTGAGATAGGATGGACCCAAGCCATGTAGAGCTTTAAAGGTTAAAACCAACACCTTGTACTGTGCCCGGAAACTAATTGGCAGCCAGTGGAGAAACTTAAGCTCAGGTGTTATGTGCTCTCTCCTAGATGTTCCTGTAACATGTCTTGTGACAAAAAGGGTTTGCTAGTTTGTTTGTCTTTACCATAGGATAAAGGAAGTGCATTTTATTTGGTCCCAATGTTGAACATTTGAACAATTCAACACTGATATGGCTCTTACCAGAAAGCATTACCGAAGTTACATACAGCTAACACCCAACTCATTAGCTTTCATGTCTTATTGCAAGAGCACAGTAAATCACTTCTAGAAAGCATGGCCTCTGCATGGCCATTCCCCAACTTCTTTGCTACTACTTTTTTTACCCAGCCTTCTTGGGTGGACAATGTAATCACCTGCAGTACCGGAAGTCATCAACCAACACCTGCAGTACAGTACTAGAAATCATCAACTTACACTCTTGCCAACGTCATCTTTTGAGCTCATCAGATCTTCCATTTCTGTTCGGAACTGCTTATTGAGACGCTCCAGCTCAGCCTTCTGTTCTATGGCTTCTTCTAGTGCCCTGGCCAAGGAAAGAGCTTTCGTTTCCTTCTCACGTGCTTCTGCTTCTGCACGATCCCGCTCTTCAGCATATTTTGCAGAGATTGTTTTCTCCTCTGCTAGCAACTAAAAAAAAAAGGTCAGTAGTGAGCTTTAAACTATCCCTAGTTCTGCCAGTTGGTATTCATTCTGAAACACATTTGAAAACACAGCATGGCTCCTGCAAGCCAAACGCAGATGCAAAAGCAAGGTGAATGTTTTAAAACTTTTGTGCTTTAAATATAGTATTGTACTCCCCTTCAGAAAATAAAAGGAAAAATGCCCCCACTTTGGGAGAATAAACAGGGGAAAGCAGTAACAGTCACCTTTCAAGACTGACACCTTAATTTTATTGAAAAGTCGACAAAGTAATTAAGTAAATGTGCTTGAAACTTAAATCTATCAATTTATTGATTATTTCAGGTAGACAGTTGATAGTACAGATAAGATCTAGAAATGAGAGGAACAATAAATATTCAATTTGCCCTGATCTGGAAAGATTAGGAACTCAACTCAGGAAATTGTATATACTGAATTATGGCAAAGGTTATATGTGTCACTGTTTATTAGTTTGCTTTAAATATCTAAGTAGTCTTATACTACATTTGAGGTTAGATATAATGTGAACCCACACAGGTATAAACAACATCAGGAGGAATTCATTATCAAAGCTATGATTATCATCAATGTGCATAGGTAAGATTATATTACCAGTATATACTCAACTATAAGTCAACCTCATGTATAAGTCAAGGTCAGGTTTTGGGGCCAAAATAATGGATTTAGCCATGACCCATTGATAGGTCAAGGGTAAAACTTGGAAGCTCCTTCGGTGTGTGCATGTATGCATATAGAAAGAGAAACTCTCATTGAAGCTTTTTGCTTCAGCTTTCGTTACAGCCAGATGTGCATGTGGGAGAGGACTCTTAAACAAACAGCAATATCAATCACCCAGAATTCTTTCTGCTTGGCTCCAGAGAGAAATAAAGTCATCTCCACACTGCATGGGGAAATCTGACAAAGCTGTTATCACATCACCACAGTTATCCATAAATAAGTCGATCTGGGATTTTGGGGTCAGTTTTTGGGCATAAATTTTTAGACTTATAGATGAATATCTACAGTAATATGTGATATGCAGATGATAAATTTGTTGTTACATTTTATATAATTAAGGAAAAGTAATGAAAATATTAAAGAATAAAATAAAATAAATGGTATAAATGGAGACTCTTGCCAACCCCCCCCCCCCCAAACCAGAAATCAGAGGAAGAGGATTGCGATGTTTGTTCGCAACTGATCTCCATTATCCTTCAGTGATGTGACAAAAAATGTGCATCTGCCACACAGACACTTCTGTTCCTTTACTGAGCAATGTCCAGTGAGGAAGGAAACAAAGTATGGTTGTAGGTTACAACAAAGTACAGTCAGCCCTCTGTATCCAGGGATTCTTTATCCATGGATTCAAGCATTCGTGGTTTGAAAACATTTTTAAAATATATAAATTCCAAAAAGCAAACCTTGATTTTGCTATTTTATCTAAGGGACACCATTTTACCACTGCACTGTATATAAATGCAGAATATCTATTTAAGCATCCATGGTTTTAGTATCCACTGGGGGTCCTTGAACCAAACCCCAGTGGATACCAAGGGCCCACTATATACCTGATCAAACTTCTTCTGTTTTTTCTCCAAGTTGGAAACGATCTGACGCTGATGATCCAAATCTACAGCAAGATCATCCAGCTCTTGCTGGAGCCTGGTCTTTGTCTTTTCCAGCTTGTCATAGGCGGCTGCTTTTTCCTCATAACGTTGGTTCATGGCCTCCAGGTCTTTCTGAAGTTTCTTCTTTGTTTCCTCCACTGACTCCAGAGAACCTATACTATCATCCATTTTCTTCTTCATTTCTGCAATCTGGAAGAAGGGAGTGGTAAAGAGCAAAAGGACAAGAGGCTTGTTTTTATTTCTTTAAGTGGAGTACAGAGAAGAAATAATTTTACAAAAAGAAAACAATATTGGAAACCCAAGTAAAACACTGAAAAATGAAGAAGAGGGAGAGGAATTTCATATTATGGGAATTGGAAAATGTGCCTGATGGCATAAGATGCAGTGGTAAATCCTCAAAACAACAGGTTTCTAAATGGCAAGTTTCTAAACCAGTTCTATATAAATCAGGAAAAAGCCCCAACAATTCGTATTTTAGCAGATAGTACATCCATTTTTAAAAAATGTGCCTGGGCTACCACACTGGTATACTCTATGAATTGTGGGACATAGTAGAGTAACACAAAAAATGAATACTGAAAGATTGGATTTGGACACAATGGACCATTTTGCACGTAATATTAAACATTATGAGGATGAGTCACGGCAAGCCTTGGACTCATGTGCTTTCCATCTCCCCTTTAAAGGAATGGCTCCAAGAAGATGAACATTTAGAAGAAACAAACTAACTATACGTTGTTCTTATGTGCCTTCAAATCATTTCCAATTTAGGGCAACCTTAAAGTGAACCAATCTCACAGGGTTTCCTTGACAAGAATGATTCAAAGGGGGCTTGCCAATGCCATCCTCTGAGGCTGAGAATGTTTGACCTGCTTGAGGCCATTTAGTGGGTTTCTATGACTGAAAATTCGAACCTTCATCTCCCAGAGTCCTAGTCCAGCACTCCAACCACTATACCAACTGGCTCTTTAACAATAAATTCAGACCCTAAACTCTGGGTTGATGCTGGCTTGTTTCAACAAATTAGAGATTAATCTTAACTACTTTTTGTTACAAAAACTGTATCAAGCTCTCAAAAGCAAAACCTTCCCAGCATCTTCCTCCCACCAAGCATGTTGGAGGAGAAAGAGAAGCATGTGAGCCCAAGATATATTCCTGTGTTGACCCCACCTGAAGCTGAAGTGCAGAAATCTGTTTTCCCAAATTCCGTTTTGCCTCCTCTTCTTCCTCTAGCTGTTCTTTGAAGCTGTTCTTCTCATCTTCCATCTGTTTCAGCTTGGTGCTGAGGCTCAGTTTCTGACGGGTTTCCTCCTGAAGCAACTCCTATAACATCCATCATATTGAACATTTAACATTCTATGACAAAGAGTTGATCGAACATCCCAATTATATTAACATCCCAAGTAAAGAGAATCTTAAGCAAAAGTAGATTGTCAATCAAAATGTTCACAAACAGAAGTAACCTGCTGAATGTACTTTTGCATATGATGCATCAAGAGCAAGCAGCATGGTGTTCCAAAGTTCTTTTTATGTAGCACATGCTTGTCATTGGGCACAAATTACCAAGGGAAGCCTGCATGAGCCAGACCTTCCAGTAACAACATGAGGCATTTCTATTAGGATTTGAGACTGGAAGTCTCAAGTCCTAGAAATATCAGTAAATGTCTTCTTTTACTATTCTGTTTAATTTATCACATATTTTTGTTTTTGTGAAATATGGGTATATTAGTACTTCTGTTAACTTCTCTACTACTACTACTACTACTACTTATTATTATTATTATTATTATTATTTTACCGGCCCCCCTGTCTGAACAATTGGGGCAGGGTACAACAAGGTTAAAAAACAGTTACAGTTAAAATAGTTCAACAATCCCATCCCCATCCTCCCACCCATTAAAATAGAATTAAGCTAACAAAGATCAAAACAAATTAATATAAAATAAAATAAGACAAACATATTAAAACCCACAGTTCTTAGCAGCATGAAGTGACATCAGAATGCAGAAGGCCTGGGAATTATCTAGGAGCCGGGAAGATTATACGGTTTCTGGGAAGGCCTGTCTTTAAAGCTGTTTTGAAACGATCTAACGTTGTAATGAGACAGATCTCATCCAGCAGGCCATTCCATAGCCTGGGAGCAGAGGCTGAAAAGGCCCTCTGGGACGTCTGTGACAGCCTGGTCTTCATGGGCTTTAGCAGGTTCCTCCCAGAAGACCGGAGCTTGCGGGGGGGGGGGGGGGGGGCTTGTATGGGAAGAGGTGGTCCCTAAGGTAAGTTGGACCTGAGCCATGTAGGGCTTTAAAGGTTAAAACCAACACCTTGTACTGTGCCCGGAAACTAATCGGCAGCCAGTGGAGAGCACAGGTGTTATGTGCTCTCTCCTTGATGTTCCGTTAACAAGCCTGGCTGCGATATTTTGGACCAGTTGGGAGTTTCTGGGTTAGGCACAAGGGTAGCCCCATGTAGAGCGCGTTACAGAAGTCCAAGCGTGAGGTTACCAAAGCATGTACTACTGTTTCCAGGTCCTTCAAGTACAGGTAGGGGCGCAGATAGCGTATCAGCCGAAGCTGATAACTGGCACTCTTGACAAGTCATGTGAAGCAACGAATTAAGAAGTACCCCCAGACTGCGAACTGAGTCCTTCGAGGAGAGTGTGACTCCATCTAGGACTGGGAGCTGTATTCCCGAACCTGGTTTCGGGCCTGTAACTGTTAGTACCTCCGTTTTAGTTTCAATCTGTTTTTCCTCATCCAATCCATTACCGCTGCAAGATAGTCATTAAGAGAAGAGACGCCATCTGAAGTCTGAGCTGACGATCTGGTCATGGAGAGGTATATCTGAGTGTCATCAGCGTACTGAAGACACTGAGCTCCATGCCTCCGAATGATCTCACCCAGCGGCTTCATGTAGATATTAAATAGCATTGGGGACAGGATGGTGCCCTGAGGGACGCCGCAATTAAGCTCAATTTTGGAGGGAAAACTGTTCCCGAGCCTAACCCTTTGGGATCTACTGGAGAGAAAGGACTGGAACCACCAGAGCGCAGTGCCTCCAATCCCCAACTCCCCGTCGACTCAAAAGGATGGAATGATCTACAGTGTCGAAAGCCGCTGAGAGATCCAAGAGCACCAGCAGGGTCACACTACCCCTGTCAATACTCAAGCGGAGGTCGTCGGTCAGAGCGACCATTGCAGTCTCAACTCCATGTCCTGTCCTGAAGCCGGTTTGAAATGGATCGAGATAATCGGCTTACTTCTGTGCTGATCAGAAGAGGGGAACAATCCTGCAGCCATGCTGTGCTTCCCAATGGTCTTGGGGCACTATTAACTTGCACACTAAGTTTAAAGAAGGGATAGATATCCACGATTGTTTCATCTGTGCACATAATTACACGTAACTACTAGTTTTCCCCCCTTACTGAGAAGAAAACAAGTATTTTTTGCAAACTCTTCAAGCATCCTAAGATTACATTTTCTTCTTCTTTTCACAGAAAAACATGGGGTGGAGTCAGGAAAGCCATTTTCAACATGGAAACAGGTAATAGAGAGTATTATTTCTATGCCTAGGAAAACGTTTCTTACTCCCCATTTCCATGCTTGGGAAGATGGTTGGGACTCATCCATGTTGGGATGTTGTGACACAAAAGCCCTCCTGCCAGGACTGGAGCTAAGAAAGTGGCCTGTCCTCAAAAAGGTGCTCTTCTTTGGGGATATCCAAATCTACTCCAAAACACAATCTGACCTGTCCCTATAAGGGAAGGAAGTTGGGTTTGATGGTCCCATGTGTGGACCTCTAGCTCAGTTCTTGTTCTTCCATCATTCTACAGATCTTTCATCACTAAGCTGGAGGGAATATTTTAAATGTTTTAAAATGCTGACAGAAAGTCAGTGAATCACCAACTGGGATACATAGGATTCCTTCCACACGTTTCATGTCAACTTTGTATGGTAGGATTTATTGAAGAATCTTGAACAGCAATTTGTTACATCAGATTATCATATAATACCACATTTTTGGGGCTTCTGTAGTGTACATACAAGCTTGTAATATAGTTTTATAAATACTGTTGGCTGTTTTGCAAATAATTCTTATTGTTCTTCATGTTCTGTCAGTGTTATTCCATTGCTCTATTATTGGAGAAAGTCTGTGATTAGCAGGAAATAGATAGTTATGTCAATACTCTACCTGTGTGTCCTGCAGCTGTGATTCCAGTGTAGAGAAATCTTTGGCTAGTTTAATTGACTTGCTATCAGACTGATTCAGAAGACCAGTAACATTGTCCAATTCAACCTGAAACAGCATAAAAAAACCAATAATACAGGTCTGTTATCTACTACTGGACTTCATCTTCTTAGAGCAGAAGAGGAGCACCATGAAGTGGGTGCATACACTCTCTCTTTTCAGTTAAGCCTACATTAAGTTATTCCAAGAGGTGTAGACCTCTCTTAGTACCAATTAGCTTCTCCAGTTGCCACTTCAACTCTTGGAAAGCTATTTGCTTAATATTTGTTTTATGGATAGTTATCAGTGTCTCATATTTGCTTATGTAAATCATTTATGTATTTTGTGTATTTGTTTATCCACTTTTGTAAACCGCTTTGATCTTTTTTGGAAAGGCGGTATATAAATAAATTATTATTGTTATTATTAAAGAGGACCACTGTTTCATGCATTTGCTTAACTCTTTTCTACTCAGAGTTAAAAAGTACTGTAACTAGAAGAACAAGAGGAAATCTTTCAGAATCCTTACCTGCAGTTTGTTAACCTTCTCAGCCAGCTCAGTTCGTACTCTTTCCCCTTCTGTGAATTTCACTTGCAGCTCCTGGAGCTGAGTTTCAACCCTCTTTCTCTTATGTTCTGAGTCTCCTTTGCTCTGCAGAAGAACTTTCACCTCATTGGACAGTTCAGCACGTTCACTCTCCAGGGCCTGCTTGGCTTTTTCAAGGTTCACTTTCACCTGAAGGAGACAGGAAGAGAAATCTTTAAGTGGGCAAAAAGGGTTGTTACACAGCCCCTTCAAGCTTTTACTGGTTTTGCAATGAAGAACCATGTTATTTGAGAATGCCAACGGCACCTCAAAACCTCCAGTAGACACAATTGGCCATTTTACTCTGGCACTGTGCATGTCCCTGATCACATGCAGTGTTTAAAAAAGGCTCAAGTGTGTTCAAATCAGGTGAGGCTCTGCAAAAATAGGATGAAATTATATGGGCTCCCTAGAGATTTTGGGAAGTACTGAGTGCAATGTTTAGATTCTTTTTTATTTTTTTATTTTTTTGTGATGAAATTATTTTGGGGAGACAAAAATGGGTGAATGCTCCCCTGTTGAGTCTAGTGAGGATGCAATGCAGTCCTCAAACTCCTTGGCATTGCCTACCCCTACTGTACAATGAAGTGTGATGCAGAGAAAAATTTACATTCAGTCTGGCATTCTACTAGTGACATATGCAAATGTTAAGTATAACATACATTGTCAGATATCTTTTTTTGGTGGGGGAGAACTTGAAGAAGCTGGTATTCTCTTCTTCCCCTCTGTAATGACCAAATCAACCTCCCCCCTGAATTGTCTGAGACCTCCAGAGGGCCCCAGCAACTCTTGATGGGTAATGGCACCACAGTGCCTCTGGCTATGGGTACATAGCCAGATGCTTCTCTGCTTTTCCCCCCTCTCTCCGCCAGACTACCTAGATTAGCAGTAGCCTAATTAATTAGCAAAACCCATCTAAAGCCAAGGTGTCCTCCTGATGCAGACGGCAATTTTCATAAGCCATGCTAGAACATCATGTTTAGCCACCAAATACACCATTTGGTATTTCAATAAAGTTACAGTCATATTTAAAATGCATGATGTATCAATCTTATCCTTATACTACAGATCCAGAAACAGGAAAAAAAAAAAAGATTTTTAGCACCGCATCAATAGTGGCATCACACTTTCTGGGCTTCTTGCATACCCGTTTGGTCTGCTCCAACTGCTCTGCCAGCTCCTCCACAGCCTGAGCATGTTTCTGCCTCATTTCTTGAATCTGCGCCTCATGGGTCTTCGCCTCTTCATCCAGGGTCTTCTTTAGAATAGTCACTTCTTGCTCACGTTTTGACCTGTCAAAAAGCCCAGACATTTCTATTAGCCAGCCACTCACCAGACAAAAGGTGATTCCAAGGCTACCACAGATTCGGAGCTTAGCATTTAATCATAAAGTTGTAGTTGTTGTTTCGTGCTTTCAAGCTGTTTCCAACTTATGGAGACCCTAAGGTGAACCTATCATTGGATTTTCTTGGCCTGATCTATTCAGAGGGTTGGGTTTTTTTGCCTTTGCCTTCTTCTGAGGTTGAGTGTGTGTTACTTGCTCAAGGCCAACCAGTGAATTTCCATGGCCAAGTGGGGATTCGAATTCTGGTATCCAGAGTCATAGTCATGGTTCAGCATTGGCTCAAGCCCTACACAATGCTGGCTCTCAATCATAAAGTTACCCAGGTACAAATCTGGGAAAGTGAGATAGCATAGCATAACAAGATAAGGCTAGAGCTCCATGTGAAAAACAGTGAGCAAAAAACTAGCAGGTCCATTAAGGATTTTACCTTTTCAAGAGGCAAAACTATTCTCAGTGGGACTGTAGGAGCCAAGTGTCTCAGTTACCTGAGTTCCTGCTGTGCTGCAGTTGAGTCAAGTGTGTCCTCTAGCTCTGTCTTAAGAGCTTCAAGCTCTTCCCCAAGATCTCGCTTCTGTTTCTCAGCTTTGTTCCTGGCAGCCCGCTCTGACTCCAGATCTTCCTGCAGCTCTGTAATCTGAGATTCCAGCTCTCGGATCTTCTTCAGAGCCATGTTCTTTTGAGCAGCTTCCTCTTCCACTCTGCACAAAACAGAGACATGTCATTTCCAAATGTTAGGTTTCATAGTTCATATAACAAACATCCATCTATAGGAAAGTTAATAGAGGTGTCAAAAGGTACACATATTGATGGGAATTAAGTTCCACTGAACTCTTCATGGGTTAACTTTGAATAAGAAATGTATAGGATGCTTGGGTGATACAGAGGAGGAATCCACACACTATGGGTGATATGGGCCTTTCACTACCCAGACACAGTCAGGGAATCACATTATCAAATGCAACACTTTACAACTGACTCTTCACTTTTTTCCTTAAGTTCTTTCATGCCAATACTACTCTAATAAGACATCAGTACCCCATGGTAGGCCCTTTTACAGTGTGCATTGGGTTCTGTTGGAAATGCTTAATTTTAGTCTTCCACTACAAACGGAAGGTCAGGCCACAGCTTAATATAGAGCATTAGAAAATGTTATGGGCTATAGCATAAGCTAATTCTTCATTTTACTGGTATTCTCTGATCTTATCAAATCTTGCAGACCTGTCACTTTTGTAGCAGAGAACATTTTAAAAGTAATTTTCTGAAAATAAATTATTTGTTGCTATGCAAAACAGGGTTTACCAGTAAATGTGCCCAACCTCTGAATCAGGTGTGTACAACTACCAATGGCTGAGTGCCATACTTGCCTCTCCAAGACGACCTGGTAGAAATACTTCTCTATTTTTGTTATTTTACACACACACTGGGTGTGTGTGTGTGTGTCTAAAAACAATCTGTTATGCTCCCAGAGAGTACCAAGGGAAGATTTACCATGTTTTGGGCAGAGGAAAAGACATTTTCTAACTAGGAAGTACTTCCTGGTAAGAAAAAAGACATCATCCAGGGCCTAAAATAGCTGTGTTAGGGGCAAACATATAGCAAAATTGGCACGGGGTCTATTTTTATAGCACAGATTTTTTTTTTTTTTTAAAGTGCAAAAAATCTTGAAAGATGCTAGGGGGCTGCAATCCATTCGCTGTTCCTTTCCCAGTTCTGTCTTAAGACTGAGACCATGTATTCCAGCACTAGGAGTTATCACGGTTCCATACCAAAGAAGAGGCATAGGACACCTTCCCCCACACCTGATTCCCAATATGAAATGTGTTCCCCAAGGCCTAGGCCTCACCTAGCCAAAGCAGCTTGCAGCTCCTCCTCCTTTTTCGCCAGCTGCATTTTGAGCTCTGCTATTTGAGCCTGCAGTTCAGCTATCTGATCATGCAGATCTGTAGAGTCCCCTTCTAGCTTCCTGCGAGTTTTTTCCAACTCCTGCCGCTGCTTTTCTTCCCGGCGCAATCGCTCTAGAGGAGAGAACAGGCTGGGTCAGTGGTACAGCTCATTTCTTAAAACTCTAATGGACACACCACATAAAAAAGGCAGAATGCCAGAACCTGGAACTCAATGCAGCCATTGTGACGGCCTAAATGACACCCCCTAGTCCAGGTATTCACATCAAAGTTCAGACTTGGAAGTGCTGCTCTTTGAACTCCTCAATTTTCATTCATTCTTCTCCATATTCCTTCTACACTCCATAAAACATCCAAACTAAAACAGACTATGCCATTTCCTCAAAGCGATAGAAAACCATTACAGGCATTCTAAGCAAAAGGTTGAAACTGCCCACAGTTTAAAAAAGCAAGTCAAATTCTACAACAGTCCTTACAGCAGCATTATCATCTATGTCATAAAGGTATATTTTATAACCAGTAGTAATAACACAAACCCCAGTATTCAGGCACCGCTGAATATACAAAAGCAGAAATATTCCCACAGCAGGAGGAGAAATGAAACCAGCTGCTCTTCTCCATTGGTCTGTTTGAGAGATTGTTTTTATTCAGACCAAAGCTCAGCTGACAAAGTATATAACCTTCAGGCATCCATCCACTGAACGGTTCCATCAGATTGATCAATATCTCCCATACAAACCCTCTACAGCTCTAGTGATATTAACTCATTCGTACCCAAAATCCAATGGAGTGAGAGACTTAATAGATTCTGTGCATAAAGTGAGAAACTGTGTGTGTGTTGGGGGGGGGGGGAGGCTGAACACACCAAACCTTCAAATTTTCCCTTACCTTCCAGCTCTGTTATCATTGCCTCATGTTTGTTCTTGAGTTTAGCTAAACTCTTTGATTTCTCTTCTTCCTCAGTTAAGTTAGTGGTGAATTCAGCAATCCTGTCTTCCAGCAGTTTCTTCTCCTATGTAAGCCATACAAAAGTGTGTTGATGAATGATAAAGATCTAAGTGCACAAGCCTCCCTTTGACACCAGGAAAGAAGCTTCAAATGAAATGAATTAATTTCACTCTAGATCGTTCTTAATCAGCAAATGCTTCTCTAGTATCATGAGCATTTTATAACACCAATATCCAGTAATACCTCATAGTTTTCTCCATTTCCTAACTATAGGTATCTTTTAGAGCTAGGATGCTAGCATTGAAACAAGTACTTCCAATCTCTTCTCAGAAGATCAGCCTTTGAAAATCCAATTCTTACTTAGCAGTTCAGTGCTTCAATGTGGTTTGTGCTTAGGTTTGGGAGAAATTGAACTTATTGCAATTATTTATTTCAGGACAGAGATCCACATTTCCACAAGAAATTATTGGTGAGCACTTAAGCACTTAATACTTCTGTCTGAAAATTTCCCAGGAAGGCTTAAAATGTATTCTGGGTATATTATGATTCACAATTCATTTCCCCACCATATGTGAGTTCAAGAAGGCTCACAAAAAAGATTAAATGCAAATAACACACTCCAACTATTAAATATAAAATAACCAAAAAAGGAGTTGAAAGGTAACAGAACAACAATCTAATGAAAACAACCTTAATTTTGGAAGTATGGCAATGTATTCTTGTTTCACCTACTGTTTCCTTATTTCTGAAGTATCTTAATTAAGTCTTTAACATCCTGCTTCTTTTTTGTCTAAATTGTATTTTCATGCTAGAATGAGATGTTTGAGGGACAGGTGCAGAATAGTGCTTGCAGAGGTTTCCAGGAATAAAGTTCTCCTCCAAAACAGGTGTGTTTTCTGCATGGTTTGCCTAAGTCCAGAAATGAGGGATTTGCTATCATGCTTCTGAATTATTTATATTCTGTATCTTTTCTCTTTGATCATACCATGATTCTCCTCCCACTTTTTACTGCTATTACATAGTGGAATGGAGGTGGGGGATGAACTTGATGCCAAAGCTGGTGTCAAATTGAAACCAAATTGCAAATGCCAAAGTTGCCTTTCTCGGCACTAAAGAAAGCAAAAGAAGCCAGTAATAACTATAGCCCTTCCACCCACTATGGCTTTTCTGGTTGCTATGCTTCCTTTCTCCCATCAACTCATCATAACAGGAGTTTGGTTTCTGCCTTACCTTAGCCAGTTTGCAGTTTTGATCTTCAAATAGTATCAAGTCTTCCTCCAGCTTCTTTAGCTTTGCTTCAGTGGTCACTTTCTCCAGCTGTAGCTTTTGCCTGGCACTTTCCTCTTCTTCCAATTGTTCTTCAAGCTCCTGCATCACAAATATGGAAAAGCTTAGCATTCAATAGTCTGATCAAAGTTCAAGATTAGCCTAAGGTTTACAAGCACCATAAGGCTTTCAAAACTGAAAATGATCAAAGCCTAGAATTTGGAGGCTCAAAAATATATGGGCCAAGCTTTTCCATAGGCCATCTTTACTGATCAAACAAATTTAGTTGCTATTTCTGCACTTCTTATTCCCCAGGCCTATCCCATTTGTCTTTCACTAGATGTCATTGGATCAATACACCCAGCCCCACCATTACCTGAATATTCTGCTGCATTTTCTTTTTCTCAGTTTGTAGATGCTGGCATCGTTCTTCCTCTTCCTCTACTCTGGCCTCCAAGTCATGGCATATTTCTTCTAACTCCTGTTTTTTCGCTGTCAAGCGGGCTCTGATCTCCTCAGCCTCAGCACACAACTCTATCTCTGCTTGTAACTGCTCTTGTAACTGCATCTTCTCTGCCAGGAGCTGTACAACACACACATATTGCAAGTGAATTTGAGGCTTAAAAATTCTGCTAAACATATCAAACAAAATGGTAGATTTAATTCAGACATTGGTTGCCTTTAGCAAGATACAGACATATGTGTAACAAGAAGCTCCCTGTGATCTCTTCTGTACTTGTTGCAAAGTTCAGATTGCAGCCTGAACCTCAGATGTAGGCTACACTCCTAAATGCACTTGCCTGGAAACTTCAGTTAATTCAGATTTGTATCTGAAGAAGCAAGTATAGGAATGTGCTTTAAAACATTTCATTTTCTCTCTCTCTTGCACACAAAGCATACAGAATCCATTTGATGGCCAGACAGCCTGTAAAGCAGGAGTGCACAACCTGCAGCCCTGGGGTCATGTGCAGAACTCAGACCCTCCTTGGGTAGCTCCTGAAGCCAGGAGAACCTCATGAGCTCAGTGGAAATTACCAGTGAAGGGAGTGGACTAAGACAGGAAGGTTGGGCAGGTGGGTGGCACATGTATTTGTGGTGGAGGGGGAGAGACTTAACATGTGCACACGCATGGGTATGTAGGTGCTTGACTGTGTACATATGCAGCCCTTAACACCCAGCCAGTATGAGACTCCTAGCTAATACACTTGAGTCCAAAACAAGTGTACACTTGTATGAACAGTGAGATTTAATGCATTACTTATAAATTATACAGTACAATACCATGCAAAGTTAGACAGTGTTCTATTCACCTGTGTCTGAAGAGTTTCCATTTCTGTCAGTCTGTTTTCTGCAGCCAACTGTTTTTCTTTCACCTTCACCAGTTCTTCTTCCTTGGCCAGCATCTCCTCCTCTTGTCGGCTCACTTGCAGCAAAGGCTTCACCTGCAATGAGTCAATTTTGACAAGTTATTTCATGCCTCTCAGTCTGTCTGCTGGTGGAAAATTTTATGTGCCCTGAACAGAGTTCCTCCAACTTCTTTCTAAATCCCAACAGCCTCTAAGGGCTAGCTTCTGTCTTAGAGCTAATAAGTTTCTTCTTAAGGAATGTCCTAAGCTTACAGCACAATACAGGAAACTTCTGGAGATGCAGCATCCTTTAGGTCTGAAACAGGCAATGTTTCCAATTACAACTTTCATAATTTCTTACTGCTGACAACACTGGGAGTTGAAGACCAAAACATTTGGAAGGCCAAAGAACCCTCCGTCCACACTGTACAGAGAGGGCTACAGGATCTTTAACACTGAGGCTTTAATTTCCTATCACTTTATTGTTTCTCCAATAACTACCTTTGTAAACAGTCTCCACCACTGCCAGTTGCGAAGCTTCAGGTAGGCAGCACAATTCCTCTGGAGCACCTTCATTGCTGTCAGCTGCTGCTGGCGTTTCGCAAAAGCCCTGTGATAGGAAAAATGAAATAGGAAAGAGAGGAGAAAAAGTCAAGGAAAAACCCTACAGACCTTAAAGTCTTTGAAGATTAACAATGATAGCAAAGCCCAAATTTTATTTTTTCCCACTATTAATAATAATAATTATTCCATTATAAAGTTCTGTTATTGGTTTCCACTCCTGTCCTTTATCAGTTTGTATACCAGGGTGGGAAACTGTGGGTGGCTAAGCCGCATTAACCCCATGACACCTTGGAGAGCTGCATCTCCCACAACAACCTATTGCCCCCAAATGTTCTCTAGGAGGCTTTGGGAGCATGTTTCTCTTTCTTCCCAACCATTTTAGGCCCAGGAGAAGCTTTTTTCATCTGGCCTCAGAGGGAGAGAGAGGCAGGCTACCTCCATCGGGCCTAGCACAAGTAAGGTGAAGAGCCCTCCCTCCAGCCCATCTGCCATGGCCATGGCTCCAGAAGGAGAGAAGAACTGAGGAACTTGATCCCTTCCCTATCACCATTCCCTTCTCCTTTTGTGTCATGTCTTTTTAGATTGTAAGCCTAAGGGAAGGGAACTGTCTAATTAAAAGGAAAACTATTAGCCGCTCTGAGAGCTTTTGTATAAATATTCCAAATAAATAAATTCTGTTCTCTTTATGTTTTAAAAAGAGGCTTCTGCTGGGCCCAAAAAGGGAAACATATGGAGGCATCCGAGGGCAATTATTTTTGAAAAAAACAAACAAACAAACCCATAGGTCCTGGGGGCTGTACAAAGCCTACAAGCCTCATTTAACCCATCCTCACCATATATAGGGTTGCCAGAATGAAAAGTGGAGAGGATCCTGTACCTTTATTGATTATATAAAAGAAGGAATTCTGGCAAGTGTTGCTTTCTCCCTGTTTGCATGGCAAGCATCACCTGCTGAAAGTCCCTCTTGTATACTACCTTTACAGGTATGGGAGCCCTCTCCAGTTTTCACTCTAGCAACTCTAGTTATATATATGAACAGTATCTCCACTAACAGTTTTGGAAGACCACATTGCCCTTTCTCCTTACTCCCTACCTCATTAACCTTTATTTGTATAGCGCTGTAAATTTACACATGAATGAAACCTCCTTCATAATACAAACTTGATGCTTTATTCCTTGAATCAGAACTAACTGTAGCAAGACATCTGGAGTCTACAAAACTGTAATTGTGTGTAGCCATTTTACTTTGATTTAAAGCAGTAGCCATGCAGGAAGACAGGGAATTTTAGAAAACTCAGCATCCTACAGTTAAATATTCCATCTTGTATTTCATTTATCAAGCTTTTCTGCAATGTAGGAAATTCAGAGCAAGAGCCAACTGGTGTTTTCAAACTTTAGAATGCCAGTAACTTCTTGCCAGCTGGCCAAGAATGTTAGTTAATAAGAAGGATTACACACTACTCTGTACTTACTTTCTAGCCAGGTAGCCTCTACAGCATGCCTGGAACCCAATAATAACATCTGTGATTTTCAGATCTCTTTCTTCTTCAAGGTGGGCAAGGACACCTGCTCGGAAAAATACTTTGCTCTGTCCAATCCGGTAAAGATTTGGGTCCAGCTCTAAGGCTTTGATCTAAAAGCGAAAAGAATACACTTAATCATTAATATTGAAAAATACATCAGAGGAAAAATTTAAATCCCTCCTTGTTCATTTAAACTATAGATAATGGATTATATCAGGCTCCAAGGTTTTCTGTAGGCATGAAGAAACATTCAGGTGTCTTCAGTTAAGTACTATAGAGTTTTCTCACTGAGACAAATACTTGCAAAGAAGACTCCCAAGTTCACCTTTAAATGATGGAATCTTCTGTCAACACAGAGTAATGGAAGAATAAGCCTTGAAACATGATATTAACTCATGAAAAGAGAACAACAGGAGGCAATGGGGAATTCAGATACCAACTGTTTCCTTCTTAAATTGGCCCCATGCTTAGAATACTATTTCACATCCACAGTGCTTATACCTTACTGATAAGCCAAGGTAGCAGATATTAACAGAGCCTGACTTTCCCTAAGTCATTGGATGCTTCACTAATTCAAGTTTACAGTGTCTTCAACATTAATGAAGGATTACATTTAGTCTCTTTACTTTGTATGATATCAAAAACTGCAACAAGAGACTCACCATCAGCACACAGGCTTGCTTTCCATCCATGAACCCTTTTGGAATGGCATTTGGAGTAAGGATCTCATATCTGGAAGGTAAGATGTTATCATTCCATTACTAAGTCATATCATTTGGTAAGGATTATGGGAAGAGATTATCCTACTATAGAAGTTTTACTATGGAGTTAAGATAAGTATTATAGGAAAAGATTATTATACTATAAAAGTTTTACTATGGTGTTCTATTAATTAGATCTCTGAGGGCCAGTACAGACTGGCAGAGAAATGCTGGCTCTTTAAGCTGCGCAGCGTTGCTATGACAACCAAATGGTGTGGTGCAGCCGCGCAGTAAAAAAGAAGCCACCTAGAGCAGCTCTTTTTTGCGACGTCGTAAGAGCTCCATCACAGCCCTTATAATATTGCTTCCTGGATTAGACGTGGGGGCGCCCAGATGCCCACACATCATCCTTACATCATTGTCCCCATGTCATCTGTTGGTGGTGCCACTGAATAATAATAATAATAATAATAATAATAATAATAATAATAATAATAATATTTATTTCTTACCCGCCCCTCTGTAAAACAATCGAGGCGGGGTACAACAAGGTTAAAAACAGATTGCAGATTAAAATAATTCAAGAATTCCATCCCAACCTCCCCCCCTTAAAATAGGATTAAATTAGTTAAGTTTAAAATTAAATTACTAATAATAAAAGTACAATAAAACATGATACACAAAACCGCAATGCTGGCCACAGCATGGGTAGCAATAAAATACAGAGGGGGGGGGGATAAGGAGTTGAGAATTGGCTGAAAGATTTTAGGAGCCAGGTAGATTATACAGTTTCAGGGAAGGCCTGCCGGAAGAGATGCGTCTTTAAGGCTGTTTTAAAACAGTCTAGTGATGTAATGAGACGCATCTCGTCCGGCAGGCCATTCCATAGCCTGGGAGCAGAAGCAGAAAAGGCCCTCTGGGAGGTCTGCGCTAACCTAGTCTTCATGGGCTACAACAGATTTCTCCCAGAGGACCGAAGCGTGCGGGGGGGTTCATATAGGGAGAGGCGGTCCCTGAGATAAGATGGACCCAAGCCATGTAGGGCTTTAAAGGTTAAAACCAGCACCTTGTACTGCGCCCGGAAACTAATTGACAGCCAGTGGAGAGCTTTAAGCACAGGTGTAATGTGCTCTCTCCTAGGTGTACCGCTAACAAGCCTGGCTGCCATATAGTGGCGACGCCAGTTGGTGCGCAGACCCGAGCCCTACTATTGTCACCGCCATGCCACTTTTGGGCTTTCTGTCTCGACCCTGAGTCTTCCAAACAACTGGAAGCAGTATGATGCAAAAGAGGACTTTAATGTCATGTTGAGAACCTGTGTGGTGCAGAGGTTTCAGTGGTGCTCTCAGACTCTAGGAAAGCTGGAATCAAATCCTTGGGCAAGTCCCACTCTTTTAGCATCAGAGGAAGACAATGGCAAATCTTGCCAAGAAAACCACACGTTCGGGTCTCCACAAATCAGAAATGACTTGAAAGCACATAACAAAGTATTTTATTGTCATGGACGTGTTGTTAACTACTACTGTTAAAAAAAAAGTATTCAGCCCAATATGAGTACAGGGGGGTAGGGTAGACAACTGTACACAACTGATATATTTACCTGCCAACAGAGACAAAGAAAGATATGGTAAAGATTTGTTAGAAAGCCATTCTAGTCTCTCATCCATGATTCAGGTGACTCTCTGGCATAGCCAGATGGTTTCCATGGATTTTCAACCACACACTAATTAGGAATGAACAACTGACTAACAATACAGTTACTTTTAGAATCTACATATAGAAATCACATGCAGATACCTAACAATCTAAGAGCATTTCAATACTGTATTCAACATACTGAAGCCATTGGTTAGTTTTACCTTTGTCTGAACTCCTGGAAGACAACTCTGTTGGGAAAGCCTTGCCTGCAGATACGGATTCCCTCTAGTACTCCATTACAACGAAGTTGATCCAAGACCAAGTGTGGGTCCAATTTCCCAGCCTGTGGAGGAAAGGACATCTGTGTATATTCACGGCTCACCAGCTAAAATTGGTAAGTTGAATCTTTTCCTAGTAAAGGCAGCCCTACTATAAGACTGAATTATGATAAAGTGTGGTACTTGAGGTTTACATTTGTTGTTTTTTCTTTGTTTATCTTTAATCCTGAAGCTTTTTTTGTATTCATCCAGAATTTCCATCAATAACTTATATTTTCTCCTGGATTTTCTATAGTATAGACAATGTCATCTGCAAATAGTTTCATCTTGTGTTCAGATTTTCTAATTTTTATTCCACTGATTTCTTTTTCTGATATGATTCTATTATTTAAAGATTCTAGTACTAATATGAACAGTAGTGGTGAAAGGGGACAGCCTTGACGCATTCCCTTAAAAATCTGAAATTCTTTTGTTTTTTTCTGAATAATAAGCTTTGCTTTTTGATCTTTGATTATGCTTCTTCCCCAATTCAGGTAAAAAAGGTCCTACTTCAATTTTCTCTAATGTCGCAAATATTGTTTCCCAGTATAAGCTATCAAAAGCTTTTTCTAAGTCAACAAATATCATAGCTAGGTTTCTTTTTTCATTATTTCTTTCAAAATAATCTATGATGTTTAATATATTTCCGATGTTATCGCTAACCTGTCTTTGTGGGAGGAACCCTGATTGGTCTTTATGTATCCATTCTATAAGAATTTTTTTGAGTCTCTCTGCTTAGATTGTTGCAAACAATTTATAATCTGTGTTTAGTAGGGAAATTGGTCTATAGTTGTTAACTTCCGCTGGATCTCTATTTTCTTTCAATATTAGCGTGATGTTTGCCTGCTTCCAAGTCTCAGGATAATTATCTTTTTTAATGGCATTCATAGTTGACTTCAAAGGGCCTAAAAGTTGTTCTTCAAATATTTTATAATAGCTTGTTCCAAAACCATCCAGGCCAGGTGCCTTTCCTCTTTTACTATTTCTTATAGCTTCAATAACTTCCATTGATGTTATAGGAACGTTTAGTAAGTTCCTTTGTTGATCTGTGAGAGATCTTAAGTTAGTTTTATCTAAAAAGTTATTTGCGGTCTTAAAAGACGTCTGAGGTTTTTCATATAAAGTTGCATAGAATTCTTGAAGGATATTATTGATTTTGTTTTGATTCGAAGTTAGGATTGAGCCCTTCTTAATCTCAGTAATAATATTTCGTTCTTTAGTCTTCTTAATTTTCTGAGCAAGCCATTTGTGGTTTACATTTCAAGAAGAACACTGACTAAAAGTGACAAATTAATTAAGTGCTCACACTGATGGTAGTTTCCAAAATAACAGCTAAATAATAAAGAACTGCAAAGCTTCCAATACTGAGTTACTGGTATTATAGAGCAATGGCAAGTAGCTGTGTCAGAAAACTAATACAACATGTAAGCTAAAGATAAAGCTAAAATATCATCTTAAAAAACAAACAAAAATAAAACACAATTATGGAAAACTGTTGAAAATCTCCAAACTGTCAATAAAATTCACTTACATTTTTTCCTGCAAAGTAAAGGAAGAAAACATTTTAAAGACACCACCTTCTCTGAATAATCAGACATAGCCATGATATAACTGTTTTTGTCTGTTTTTTAAATTTTGAATTTTCTAACATTCATAATGCTTAAATAAAAATATTTTTAAATGGAAATGAGCATTCAGAAGTCATGTTCACTGGCTCACTGGTTAAAAATGCATCTGCAAGAGTGCTGGGTTGAACTAAAAGATTGGAGAACCAGTGTACAATAGTCGTTTATTCACTCAGACTATCAACCCATTTCCAGTACTAATCCACTATGATGCTTCTCACATGTAAATCCCTAAATGGCTTGTGATCAGGTTACACAAATGTGAAATGTTTGGGACAAGAAGCGTTTCAGATATTTTTTCAGATTTTGAAATATTTGATATAAATAATGACATATCATGGAGATGGGACCCAAGTCTAAACACAAAATTCATTTGTTTTATATACATCTTATACACATAGCTTGAAGGCAATTACATACATAAATTTGTGTACACTGAAACATCAGAAGCAAAGGTGTCACTATCTTAGCTACCCATGGGAAAAAAATAGGATTTTGAAACATTTCAAATTTTCAGGAAAGGAATACTTAATCTTTACCTGAAAACTCTGCCTTCTCCTTAATGGTAAAAATATGGTTCATTTGGAAGACTTTTCAGACTAAATCCATCCTCATTATTCTGAAGGGCTATGATACTGTTATATACTGCTCTCTTTTTTCTTGCTGCTGAGCTGTATCACTTCTGTTCTTATGTTTCTAATGAAGTATTTGTTTTCTTTTTTATTAATTGCTAGCCACTGTGGATATTCTTTACATAAACAAGATATGAGTATCTTAGTAAATAAATGCTCTAATCCCCTGCTAGAAAAATCTTGGGAAGCCTCTCCTCTATTACTCACCTACCTCAGAGAGTGGTGGAGTCTCTTTCTTTTGAAGTTTTTAAAAAGAGGCAGGATAGCCATCTGTCAGGGCTGCTTTGATCGTGTATTTCTGCATGTGAGGGCGCTTGACTGGATGGCCCTTGTGGTCTCTTCTAACTCAACCTTGGAGCCCCTGGGACCGAGCTCACATATTTGTGGCTCCAGTACAGGCATTTTAACATTGCGCCACCAGAGCTCCCTCCACCAGAATTCCCCAACAAAAAGTGCTTTGGAACAGAACTGAAAAAATTAATGTGGGAGAGGCCAGGGTATATGAGATGTTTTAAAGAAAAACAGATAATTCCAAAGCCAAATCAGATTGAAGGCAACTATGTATAAAAAGCAGGGAGACTGTCTATAAACAGCTATTCCCTACACCATCCAAAAATGTAGGAAAGAGTAGGAATCTTTAGAATCCATTCCAACCCCTGTAGCACTCTGCCAAGGCAACTGTTTATATGCAAAACTTTAAACTTTACCTTCTTTTCATGGTTGGGGATGATGCAACGGACAAAGTTGGGGTTGGTGTTCCTTAGTGTAGCCATCAGCTTGGCTAGTTGTTCTTTGTATAGTTGTCCTACTGTTCGGAACATGCCCTTCCTGGTCTTAAAGGCCCCAGGCAACGCTGAATCTGACATACCAGCAACTTGATCCAGCCCAACTATGCGATCAACTGGAGGAAACATTCAAATTGGTTAAGTTATTCCCAACAGCTCTGGTAGCAAGAGTGCATAGTTTATCTGGGTAGAGCAAGGACAGAAGAGGAATTTGCAGGAATCATTTGCTTCATCGATCTACCGATGTAGATGTCCTGTTTATCATTTGTATTAGGGTAATAACAAGAAGGGAAGAAAGCAGCCACTGACTACTAGAGCTAGGATCCATCTCATGCCCAACAGATCCAGCTGGTAGCTGAAACAGCAATTTTAGGCCAAGGATACAGTAGAACTGGCACAAAAAGCCTGGTCTAGACAAGATATTATCTCTCAACAAGAATATAATGATGCCTTCTTGTAAAGATAGCCATTACAGCATTAACCCAAGATTTATTCTTGCCTCCATTAACAAATCATGTCATGTAAATCAAGGCTATGGGAGGCAGTCATCAAGGTAAGAGATGCTATAAGGAAATAGCTAAGAAAGCTGCCTTTTAAGCTCAGTATGCTCAAGCACAGTGCAAAATAAGAGTGCAAAATCTAGTATCATTTCAAAACATGTTTTGTACTAGAAAAAAATTCAACATCTCTAATCTAAATCAGTGAATTTCCTATTCTACATTTACTAAAAAGAATGCATCCCCTGCATGCCTTCTGAGTAATACTGTACAGAATTTATTAATGAACAATCATATGTACCAGGATGTACTGTGTGAATTTAATAGTTATAACTATTACAGCAGTTCACTAGCACTTAGAACAATTGTGTGTTTTGTTTAGTTTTCTTTCTGTGCAAGCCACATGTAAGATTAACCGACTTCTTACAGACTATAATAGACAAAAGCTCAAAGTCAGTCATTATCAGACTGAGGCTTTTAAAATGTTAAAAAGAATGTGATCAGCCAAGTCACGGACATTTGCCTAGTAGCAATGAAGCCAGCCACTACTGATCTGATCTCAACCACATGAAGTTTTTTAAAAATCAGAAATGATTCTCAAAGGAGGCCTTTTAACTTGCCAAAAGCAGGGCTGAGTACAATTGAAAGACAAGATGCGTGGCTAGAGTATTCTTGTGTTATATAGCTGAGAATTAGGATCTCTCTTCTCCCTCAAATCTAACTGCTCAATTCATTTAAAGAAGCAAAGTTACTGAAAGAGTCAGTAACAAAGGAATTCATACAATGACTAAATACCTCTGCTCTACACAGAGGCAAGCACATATGACATTTCTCAAACACAAACTTTAACAGTGATCAGTTCTATCATTCTGATCAGGGAAAATAATAACATTAGCCACTGGAGAGCTTAGTTCTGTTCCTTATGCACAAAATCACCATAGAGCCACAAATGGTCATCTCACAAGCTACTTCCACTGGGTTAATATGTAAAGAAAGATTTTAAGATGGCCATCCCTATAAACTCTTAAGCCAGTGCTATCTATATGTGCCCTGCTGCTGTAGCAGTGTGATCACTCCTTGTTTTATTTTCCCCTAAGTCCAAGAGGGTCTACTAGCAAAAAGCAGGGGGACTGGATGAGACAGACAAGCAGGGACAGTAAAGGGGGGAACAGAAGAATTAATGGAAGCATTTCTTGCATGGCTCTAGAAGGAATCACATGACACCACACAATAGCTGGGTTCTCAGTCACCTGGTTCTAGATGAAGAATAGGAAAATGTTGATAGAAATAGGCTCTCTGAATGTTCTGCATCTCTGCAACAGAGACGTCAAAGAAAAACCCAAGAAAAGAGACAGTAAAAGTAAGACTCAAAGCAACATATAATCTAGAGTGCAAGACACCTAATGGCACTGGAACTAGCAAAAGAAAGTCCTTTAGATGCAAGGTTTGGCTTCATTTCATTAATTCCTATATTTGAATTGGAAGCTATTAGGAGCATCTGTTTGAAAGTTATTGTGAGATACTATCCTGACAGCCTGACCCTTTTAAATCCTCCTCACTTCAACAAAAAAACGGAGAGCTTTTTAAAATCAATATTACATATATACAAGTTTTGGCTCATGCTGTTCACTGAATATCATGTGCTTGATAATGGATAACAACAAAGAAAAACAGAAGAAATCTGCTTCCATACCATCTTTCCACAGTTCGGACACAAATTTATCAGAGGATTGGTGTAGCAGGGTAGCAATGTTATCATTCAGAGGGTCCATGTTCTTCATCAGCCATTCATCAGCTTTATAATCAACCTAGAGAAGGAATTTGTAATCAATATTAGCTACTACTGATTAACTTCCCCTCAGTACTGAAGACTACTGAGAAACTGTTGGTCTTTACATAACCATTCTGAAAGCTTACCCTTCCAGCATAGTGTATAATGCAGAAGTCAGCTTTATCTTTCAGCTGCTTTGGCTTCTGAAATTTAGGATGAGTTCCTTGTTCTTGCACCACCTTTTCCACAAAGCTTTTATCAGTAGCTTTTGGGAACCAGCACTCTTCATCCAGGAGAGCCAATATGCCTGGAGGACCAGCCTGTGGGAACAGACAGGAATCAGCATTACTATCAAGATATAAGACCTCAGGCAGGGTGAGTACAATAGAAAATATCTATTCCTAGCACATAAGGTATAATTAGCTGTTTGGAAGACCAGAAGGCGCTTTAGCACCTGCATTTCTTGCTCCTTACTCTTTATATAATTTACACTTTAAATGTTTTATAATTAGATTAAATTTTGCCCACCACTCCCCTGCAAGTTGAACATAGCTCCCCAACATGCACCAAACAGAATGTGATTACGTGTTCAGCTCAATACTATAGCTCAATACTCTGTGCTACTCAGAACAGGATACATTACTCACTGGTTTTTCTATAAGATCAATGCAGGGCTGTAAATCCAGACCGAAGTCAATAAAGTTCCACTCTATGCCTTCACGCTGGTATTCTTCTTGCTCCAGGATGAACATGGTGTGGTTGAAGAGTTGTTGTAGCTTCTCATTTGTGTAATTGATGCACAATTGTTCAAATGAGTTCAACTGTTTCAAGGGGGAAAAAAGAACATAGGTCTAGGTGATCACTTTTGAGATGCTACCTATGCCCATTAAAGAATAAAACACATGGGATGAAGTATCATAATATATATTTAAATGTACTCTTATATGGATAATTCCAATATCCTAGAACAGCATAGCAAGTAACAAACAACAGGAAACCCAAAAGGATAGACTAGGAGACGAATAGCCTTCTGTATTTTCAACTCCACATTTTTGAGCAATCAAGCTACCCAATTACTATTTTACTCACAAAGACGACACATTATATTATATAGCAAAAATTGTATAGGTTCCCCCACCTGGCAGAGCCCACAGAGATGACTGAAGGATCACAAATCAAGCTGAGGTCAACAGTTAACACCATTCTAATTATGACTGTCTGTTTTATCCCAGAGTATTCTGCTCAATCACAAGACTTTTTGGCCTTGATATTGGCATTTTCTTTCACTCAGCCTGAAGATGATACACCCAGCTTGCCAAATTGGCTCCTGGACTTTCCTTAGATATCAACAGCATCAGCCCTCTGCCCTGATACTTAAAAAAGGATCCATTTTTAGCACCAGTTGCCAGGTTCCTGCCTCATCTACTCCTAGTTCAGCTTTTAATATGTACAGAAATAATTTATATTTACTTACTACTTTTTGCCTTATCCTTTCTCCACAGAGTTTTTGAATTTATTTCAGCTGAGCTCTAACAAAATCTTTTTTGATCCAGAAATTATCAGCCCAATCTCCTTCACACTACACAGAAATTTTATGCTGCAATTAAAGAAACACTCTCCTCTTACTTACTTCAAAGATTTCAAATCCAGCAATATCAAGGATCCCTATGAAAGATGCTCCTTGCCTCTTTGTTTTATCCAGTGCTTTGTTGATGCGCATCACTAGCCACCTGAACATGCGTTCATAAGTGGCTTTAGCCAGAGCCTCGATGGCAAAGTCAGCCTGAAAAATGCAATGTTCAAATCAAATACCACTGAAAACATTAGCCCAGTTCACAGATTCCTGATTGAAGTACTGAGTCACTGTCAGTCCCATCATCCAGTAAAAATTATGAGCCATTCTGAATTCAGTACTATGAGGTACTATTTACTATGTTTAGTCTGAAGGAGAAAGACAGGAAGATACTTCAAAGAGAAACTTCATCTGACCTGGTGGACAGTAGTACACAGTGGGATTATGGAGACTTCTAGTCGTAATATCCTCAACTTTCATCTCCAAAAGTTCACAGGTTACAAAATAGTCAGCAACAGAAATATAATGTTGTGATGGGGAACCCATTAAGGTGGCATACTTGTAACTTTAACATATAGAAAGGGTTCTTAACTGCTATTGTCCACATGCCAATTATGCAAATATGGAACTACACAAAACTTAGTTAGAAACAGTGAACAATTTAGACATTCAAGATTTAAACACAATCCTACATATATTTATTTGAAAGTTAAGTCCCATCTGGTTTATGCTTCATCACACAGCTTTTTTGGTTTGTTTTTATTTTTAAACTTCTATTTTTTATTTTTATTTTATTTTATTGTAATATTGTATAATACATACCTGTTCTTTAGTCTGAGCCTTCTGGACATAGTCTCGGCCCACTTTGATGCGAGGGGTAAGAATTCCTCTGGTGAAGTCTGTCACATTGATACCCAGAAGGTGAGAAACTTTCTGAGCAGCTATGGGAATGAAAGAGCAGAATCAAGTATTTAGTCTTTTTCCTTCTTCCATTTTACTGTGAAAGGGGGAATATTTTTAGCTGTTTCTGAAAGTGTCATATAATGGGACCTAATAGCTCTCCAAGTACAGTAAGAGATGAGATTTTTTAGTTTGTTTCTTCCTGTTCCAGAGATAGACAGATAACCACTGTTTTGTGTACAGAAACCTTGCTAAAAACCAAATAGAATTTGGATCTGGCCAGTACCTGATTGGGAGATTGCCCCTCCACCCATCCTGTGTCTACCCGTGTATGGCACAGAGTAGTTCTATCATGAAAGAAAGATGGGATATACATGTAATATAATTTTGAGAGAACAACAATCGCTACTTTTTCCAACTGTCAAAATACATGACTAAAGAACCAAAAAGTATGAGGAAGCTTAAGTCCTAAATTCTCTGTCACTCTAAGGCAGGTCTCTCAATTTCTGGAACTCTTTCAAGAATTTGCACTCAGCTTCTCACAATTTCATGCACATGACTTCACATGCATGGTGCTACCAATTTCTTAAATATTTATAGCTAGAAGGCACATTGATTTGGCTGTAAAAGGATGCAAAAACCCTTTATGAAGCCTTGTTTCTTAATTCTTCTCTATACGTACATATTAACTGCTATCAAATATCAACGTGTTTTTAATTTAGCCAGCTCTGATTTAAGAGTTGTAATCCCCTTTGCCCTGAAATTTCTGTAATTTGAGCACCACAGGCCAGAAACCATGTTTTAGTAATTCCAGCACTCACAAGGCTGTGACCAAGTTGAAATCCCCCAAAGTAAAAAGTTTCATATTTGACATTAAAGCCTAAGAATGACATTTAAGCCAATACCACCTGAATGTGTTTCATCAATAAACTGAAAGTAAAGCTACATTCCATTAGTAATAAGCCTCAAGCTCTAAACACATCTTTATTTCCATGGCAATACTCGAGTTCCATTTATAATTGTTTACTTTTTCACTTTTTTCCTGGTACAGGAAGTGTGTAAGGCATCCATTTCAGAGTTAGAGAGATTCAAGATTATAACCTAACCACATAGTTCAAATGAGCACATCCAACCCATCCCAAACAGCTGTTCAAAACACACCAACAGTATCAAATGTGTGTCCCTTCTGAAAAGCAGTGAGTCCATTCTATCACTCGATTAATCCTCTTGGCTGTGTTCTATCTTCTTCTACTTTTTGGTATTTTGTATATATGTTTCCTTCTCTCTTCTTGTCTCCTCGGTATTTTTTTCCTTGAGGACCTCAGTATCCATGGTCCTTCTCCTGACTCTTTCCACTAGTATATACCCCCTCCTTTCCCTTGCTCTCCATTCTGTGTCACAGCAATAGGCAATACATGTGCCTATTCACAGGTGGCTGCAATTAAGACAATGGAGGAGCTAATATATACATGTATACAATGTTTCTGCCACCAGGAGACAATACCACTGACTGCTCATAACCTTAACAGCTACAACTCATTGCTAAGAACCTGTTTACATTTAAAAACACCATGAAGTATGTAATCATTTGTACAAAGCCACTGGAATCTGTTTGTGCATATTCTTACATATGGGTGTCTTAGATAGATGTACACAGCATTTTTAAAGATTTGAACTATGAGATTTAGAAGCACAGCTTCCTCCACTCAATACCCATGGAACTTTACCTGTATTGTCAGGCATGGAAGCCTGATCTGTGTTGCGCTCCTTCTTGAACACAATATTCCCAAGCTGAAGAACACCAGAGATTACTTTTAACAGACCTAAAGAGGAAAGAAAGACACCAAATTTCACTCAGGAAGCATCAGTCATAAATTGATCTACACAGATGTGTCAACCCCATTAGTCTTTTGGTAACAGCTGTACAAATTAGACCTGCACCAAAATACTGAAGTGGAGTTCTCACATTCATTTCTATACTCACTCATGTCTGCCTTCAAGATACTTCATGGACTTTATCCTCTTGCTTATTATAATTCATTGTATTACTTATGCATGGCCAAGACAAATATTTTTAGCTGTTGGCATTAAGGCTGTAGGACTGAGTTTTGTAATCTATGTTGCTCTTTTGGTTGCTCATTGCTGTATCATGACAGGGTAGTTTTGCCACCTATCTTATATTAGGGTCCTGGGGAAAGGTCCCTCTAATTTTTATTTTAAGGATCCTGCTGATTACACTTTCTAGTGTGGTTTCAGACTGGGGAGACAGAAATCAAATTCTTTTTCAGTTCTCTTGCTCCTCTACACTATAGGAAATACAGTAGGCCCTTGGTATACATGGAGGTCCTGTTCCGGACCCCCCTGCATATACGGAAATCCGCATATGCTCAAGTCCCCATTGTCTCCAATAGCGGCACACATGCATGGGCGCCGCCATTGGGGACAAAAAGTCCCTCTCGTCTCCTCCTGTCCTCTCCTCCCTTCCTCCTCCCCCTGCCTGCCTGCCTCCCTTCCCTCCCTTTACTTGCCTTGTTCTGCTGCCACCGCCGCTGCAGCAAAGACCAGATGCCAGCATTAGAGGCCTTGAAGGCCTGTGGTGCTGCTGCTCGGCCTCCTCACTGCCACTGCGAAAGGCAGGGGGTCAGTGCTGAAGGCCTCTTGGCCCCCAACACCACCACTGGGCCTTTCTCGCGGCGGCGGCGGCAGTGAAGAGACTGAGTAGCAGCGCTATAGACTTTCAAGGCCTCTAGCAGTGCCACCCGGCCTCCTCGTCGCCATCACGGAAGGGCCAGGTACTGGTGCTGGAGGCCAAGAGGCCACCCAGCCCTTCTGCGGTGGTGGAGGCGGCGAGGAGGCTGAATGGCAGGGCTAGAGGCCTTGAAGACCTATGGCACTGCTGCCACAAGAAAGGCCCAGTAGTGGTGTTGGTGGCCAAGAGGCTTCTAGCACTGGCCCCTGGTCCTTCTGCGGCAGCGGTGAGGAGGCCGAGCAGAAGCGCCACAGGCCTTCAAGGCCTCCAACGCTGGCCCCTGGCCTTTCCTGCGGTGGTGGTGGCAGCAGCAGAACAAGGTAAGTAAAGGGAGGGAGGCAAGGAAGGAAGGAAGGGAGGGAGAGGAAGGTGACTTTTGTCTCCAATGGTGATGCCCGTGCATGTGACGCCATTGGGGACAAAATGGCGGGTTTGTCATTCGCGTATACTCAAATCCACGCGTTGCAAATCCACGTATAAGGAGGGCCCACTGTACTGTACTGGAGTCAGGGCAGCAGGAGAAAATTCTTGTGAATGGAATATTGTTTTCAAGTTAAGATTAGGGATCCCCCTGCCTTACACCCTCAAATAATGAGAAGTGAGGAATGAACCTTATTTCTTACTTATTTCTTTAAAAACTAATGGCTTTGACAGTTAATGTATTACAGCAGAAATGGTGCTGTACACATTTTATCCATGTGTTAACATCAGTACTTGTAATACATCAATCTAAAGCACTCTAGAACTGGAGGGTGATTGTGTACTACCACAAATTTGTTTACTTAGGGGTCATGCAGATGGGTCCAAAAGAGCAGTGCGTGTCTGTGCTAGCACCAGGACTGCAGCAACTGCACACACCTGGCCCTGATCCTCACCCCAGCCATCGACAAGGAGAGGCTTTTCACTGCTCATTTTTGTGCCAGTTCAAGTTGGGGTGAGCTCAGCCCAGCTTGCAGCTAGGTTCAGGGTGTATGGCGTGTAAACGCCACATCCTCAACGCGGCCCAAAGCCAGTACTTTTGGCCCAGCTGTGTCAGGCCTTATTCCATTTAAATTCAGTTAAAAGCTGCTTACAGGCACTACAGACATAAACACAGTGCCCTGTTGATACACTTTTGTTGATTTCAACCCCCATCCCCAAACACACACACACTTTGGTGTGTTACAAATTGGAGCTGAAATGGATTTAACTGGCACTATTATCATTTGATGTACATAAAATACACAGCACTATGAAAACTTCTGTGGCACAATAACAATACTTTGTTCCCTCATAATGTTAAGTATCTTTTGTCTTTCAGATATTAAGAATGCTAATGAAATCCACTTCAGCTCCCAGTTGTATTACAACAAAATGTGAAAAAGTTGGAGGGGAGGGTGAATCCTTCTGCTAGGCACTAAATTTTATTCAGACATTATGGCTTTTCCTTTAATAGAAAGCACAGAATTGTGGTGCAGACACACTAATGGAGATGGCCAAACCACAGGAATGTATGCATTGCCCACCTCAATGGAAACAGTGGCAGATGCAAATAGTCATCCCTCTCTATCTTCACCATTATCAGATTGCTTGTCAAGTGCTACTTGCAGGCAGGGATATTTCTTCAGTAAAAAAAGAAAAAAGAAAAAAGAAAAAAAGCATCCTACAACATCCAAGGGATCTTATACAAAGTGGAAGTTTACTGTGTATTGCAACCATCTTCAGTTAATAAGAGATCCCTGCCTGCTTGGTCATAATGAGGAAAGATCCTACAAGTAGGATCACAAACTCACACTGAACACCAAACTATGTAATTAGCAGTGTAGTTACTGGTTACATGGTGAACACCCTCAGCTGATATCATTTAACTCCAAATTAATTAATTTTATATAGTGCTCCTGTATAATAATAATAATAATAATAATCTTTATTTGTATACCGCCCTTCCTGTATGACCAACTATGTTTTTTGCATCAGTGTCTCAGTTTCATATTTACACACTGCCCAGACAACATTGATTATTGGGCAGTCTAAAAGTGCAATTAGTTAGATCAGTCAGTCAATTCATGCATCATCCACTGAAATGACTGCAATAATGCATTACACCACAAGGGGCACACTGGTCAATTCCTAGCAGTTTGTGTAATACCAAGCTCTCTCAAAAATACAACCACCACTTAACACAGTTGCTGCATCAAGTGTAACGCCTTTTCAGACAACAGAATGCTTCTATTATCTAATTTAAGCAAATCATGGTTTAGGGGGTTTGGAACCCTCAGTCTGAAGCAGACTGTCAGACTATTTTCCTAATGTTGTATGTTTATAAGATTAATAAAGTACACAATGAATTTAGAAGATAAAACAAGGTAGAGTAAGACACATTTCCCTCTTCCTCTCTATATTACTGTATTGAACAACGCAAATTCTTTGGATGTTCACTCACAGCACAGATACCGTCAAGGTCAAATTTAGAAACAAAAACAAAAAAAACACCGTTGCTAATAATTTGTACCAGCGCAGCCATATATAATTTGCTACATGTCACAGGGCAGCTTGGAATCCTCTTGCCTAATAATAATAATGGCAAGATGGCTAGATATGCATTATATCACATTTCTACTAAGAAATTGCTCCGCAACATTTCCGTGGATGATTCAACCAATAGTTCTTACGTGACTGTGACTTTTGGGCCAGTTATTCAGAAATGCATTCAAGAATGGTGCCTAACTAGCGTGCAGTTAGGCTTGACTGTCCCTGACAGTCATATGCTTCTGACTGCTAATTTAGCAAGTTACTGCATCCAGGTGCTTCAGGGTTTCACTGAAATCTGACAAAGCTTCCTGCACCTGGAAGACAGTGCTGATGAAGAAAGGGTGAAAATCTGTAGGGCCTGAGAGAAGACTGGTAAACCTTGCTTCCACATGCAGACTCACAGAATGTCTACCTTTACAGTGTTGGAATGCCAACTAGCAATTGTAGGTTAATTGTGATGAGCCACAAGTTGCCTTCCTGGAATGGAAATTTGTTATGTCTTCAGTACAGTGTATTTTTATTTCTGTCTTACACTTTATTTCCTCTAAAATCAGTTTACTTGTACTGTTTTCTACACAGCTGAATAGAGAGAATTTTTTATTATATCTGTTGCAATATGATTATTTGTTTTCCATTAAGCTTTCTGAATTGTTATATGGACTGGTGTTCATTTGGTACACTGGGAGACAAGCACAATTTTGTGGGAAATTGGTATGCAAATAAATAAGCCCATTATGATGTTTCTTGACAGTCTTTGCCACAGCCCTTTTGCAAGCTTAAAGCCCGTTTTATTAGTTACATACCCATCTGCTCATCATCTGGAATGCTCATGATCCGCATTGCCTCCATAGTCTCCTGAAACATGTCTTTGTCTTGCTGACCCGGAATTGTAACATGTCCATTGGAAAGGAAACGGTATTTGTTATAGGGCTCCAACAACAAGTCATCTAAAAGATGGAAAAGATTAGACACATCATCTTAGTACAGCTTGGTTGGAATATTCAAGGTAAGTCACAAGACTAAAATGTATAGGCTTCATAGTGAGTTTGACAGCTCAGATACTACTACAGAGGGCCCTCCTTATAAGTAAGACTTGCCATTCGTGGATTTGAGCATCTGCAGATGGCAAGCCTGTGGGAGGGCATAGGAGGAAGAGAAGGAGAAAGGAGTGGCATGTCAGGAGGAAGAGGAGGAAGGCACAGCATGAGGAAGAGGAGGAACAGGCATGAGGTGGGAGGAGATGGAAGATGAGGAGGAGGAGGAGGAAGAAGTCACAGCACAGCGTGACACGTGTGGAGGAGGAAGGCACACCGAGGCAAGGTGGGAGGAGAAACAGGAAGGCGCAGTGCAGCGTGATGGAGGAGGAGGAGGCAGCAGCAGCAGCAGCAGCAACAATAACAACAAGAGGTGAAGGAGAAGGCAGGAGAAAGAGGCAGCAGGGGTGAGAGAAGGAGGAAGCTCCTCCAAGTTGCCATTGTCTTCAACGGTGGTGCAGCTTCGTAGCCAAGGGTCTACTGTACTCATAATTCCAACTGCCTACAGGAACTGCTCTAAAGGCACCAAATCCCATCTTATTTTGGAAGCTAAGCAGGATCAACCCTGATTAGTACTTGGATAGGAGACCACCAATAAATACCAGGTGCTGTAGAAACAATTTAGAGGAAAGAATTGGCAAAACTACTTCTGAATATTCCTTACCTAATTCACATGTCACTGTAAATGAATGAAATTCACAGCTCACTGTAAGCCAACAGGTGACTTGGAATGGACAAAAATATGCACACAGGAAACCCTAAGCTACATTCTTATAGTATACACTAGGCTATGTATTTCTACATCTCGCAAAAGGTAGATTTAGAAAGCTAAATTTTCTATAAGAAACCAGATTCTACCCAAACTAGGACTGAATGAGTTTTGTTTTCATTCCTTATCTTAAGATCTGAACACTGAAGTGACACAAGTTGTATGGATATCAAAGAATATTGCCTCCTCCACATAAGCAGCTGGCTGGGTTAACTCAGTTCAATGCTGTCTTGCTTCAATATCCCATTTGATCCAACATTAACAACAACAACAACAACAACAAAAACAGAAAAAGGGCTATATGATTAGTAAACTGGCTCTCAGGAAACAAAGCTGTTACCCTTTCTTGGCTACAATCTCATTTCTAAATCATAACTGGAGGGCAAGTATTGGAACGTTGCTAGTTTGTATTTTGAAAGTGTTGCCCTAGCAATTAATTCATGTCTAGGATTCCAAGGGTTTTGTAACATTCCTGATCTAATGCTCTACATATCCTAATTTTAGACAGGATACATTTACACAGTGAAAAGAATTGTTGAATTCTAAAACAGGTGATCATGCCAAGCATTTGTACAAGGCTGGTGACAAACCTAAAGTGAGAGAGTACCTATATGTTTAGCCCAAAGTACTCACTCTTTAAATGCTCCCCTGCACCAGTCAACAAGTAATAGAAGATGTGGAATGTCCGTTCTTCCTTGGCCTGACGTATTGCTCGTGATTTCTCCAACAGATCTTTACATAGGTTAAGGGAAGAAAGCAAGACTGCCCATTTCTATAATTCTACACATAAAGGATCTCAAGAAGCTTGGTCCCTTTACAAACATGAACATGGAAGAAGTCCCAGTATCTACCTTGCACGCCTGATTGCCAGTTCATACAATTTCACTCTCAGCCGAAGTAAAGTAACCTAATTTAAATATGCATAATTTCGGAGGTATACAGTACTATTTGTTCACTTTGTGAAAAAAACCTTGTTATTTTAGACTTAAGGCAGCAAGCTAAGGCAGCAAGCTTAAGAATTCTTGTGATATTGGTCTGCCATATTTTGGCATTCTCCTATAGCATGGTTCTCAGAAATCCCACCCACAGAGCTATTAGCACATTTCACCCTGAGGTTGCTGAACTATTATGCTAAAATGATTGTCACTATACAAAAGCAAATTACTTCTTCAGACTTTAAAGTGCAGCCACCCACAACTTTTCTAAGATAAGATTATTATGTATGTGCCTTCCTTTCTTCCTGTTGAAGGTGACTGGATTCCCATAATCACAGAAAAGGATACAGGTCTCAATATTGGCTCCAACAATGTAGCCATTTACGTCAAAATTGATTCTGATGAATTTTCCCTGAAAGAACTCAGACGTGTTAGTAAACTGCACACATGAACAATACAATATGCATTATCTTCATACAGATCTATTCTCATAGGTTCCTGCAAAACCAATGCTCACTGCCAGCTTTTGCAGAATGAAGTGTATATCAAATTGGCTTTTACTTTCTCTTAGAATAAACTGATGTCATAGTAACAGACAACAATAAATTACATCATGTAAAACATTTTTTTAATTTATCTTTTATTGTGCGAGACAGTATTTTACAATAGAGAGAGAGGGGCACACACAAAGGACATTCCCATCAGTTTTCAATTTTTGTTAAACCTTAGAAAAATCTTAGAAAACTCCTTTCTTCAGTTCAAGGAAATCACAATAGTGGAACAGTAGTAATAAATGATTTTTGGTAGATAGAAAGTGTTATAAACTGGCTAATTTCTCCCCCTCACTGCCTATCAGTTTCTTTCTTCCTACAAATAATTTGTACAGTATTTTGCAAAAAAAGCAGCTACTCTTCCAACTCCATCATATGCATATTCACTTCGGAAAGCAAATCCCACAGAGGTCTATGGGGCTTACTCCAAACACACATAGGATAGCAAAACATTTTGATTGGCTCTTGTTAGCTGATACCAGCTAACAGAAGCAGGACAATACTGTTTAAAATAGTTTAATTTTTAAATTATTCTAAAGGTACAGCTCTCACAGTCAATACCAGAAGCAAATACAAACAATACAATACTAATACAAACAATGTGGAATGATATGCAAAGAGAAAACATACAACCAAACAACCAAAATGGCTTTCAACCCTATCCTTTTTCCCTCCTTAAAAAGAGAAGGCATCTTTCAATTATGAGGTGGCAGGTACTCACAAATCTTGAAGAATTGTCATTCTTAACCGTTTTGGCATTCCCAAAGGCCTCCAATATCGGGTTGGCCTGAAGCAGCTGCCTCTCGAGTTCGCCCTAGAATTAAAAACATGAACAACAGATAAGAACTATATACTTTAGGAACAGGATTTATTCCTGTGCTGAGACAAGAATATTATGAAACATTTCCTCATTCAGCTCAGAACAGCAAACAGGTATTTGTCACTTTAAATAAATATATGGGTGGATTTTGGGTTAGACTCCACTTTTTTGCTAAATTGGCAGCTTATTAATCTATTCCAGAATCTTGAAACTGCCTACTTCTTTAGATCTGAGCACTGCAGAGAGACGACACCACCTGAGTTCTGTCACTGTAATTAAAACAGATGCAGAGTAAAGCTGTATAGCTGCACTTACCAAACTGAGGGGCTAAACAGACCGGCAAAAAAAAGTGCTTTTAGGCTGGCTTGAAGGCATGGCGTTTAGATGACACATACCTTGAAGCCAGAAGAAAAGTGTCCTTATGCAGAGAAAAGCCGTTTCAAAAAGAAGCAGCTTTTTCCGCTTCTTCCTGGCTTGAAGTTATGTCATGTGGTCATGACATGAGCACTCCAGCTGCCTTGGGAGACTGTGGTGCGGGTGGTGGGGTTTCAATGTGGCTTTATAAAAGGCAGCTTCAAGCCACCTTTTCCTGCCCATCTGTTTTGCCCCTGAGTATTTTGAAAAGGACTTTATTCAAGTATTGACTCTATTATTTAAGACAGACTTTATCCAATCTGATGTCTTCATATATATTAACCCTAATACTTAGAATGGGGTTTAGAAACTCAGAACCCATGGGCATAAGGTACCCACCTTCCCCTCTCCTTAGCATGCCTCTTCCTACCTCTCCCTAGTATGCCTCTTTGTCTCATGTGGGCCTAAAGTACTCATGAGAAAGAAAAGGATGAATGAGGCAGATAGAGACTAAATTCTGTTGCTTTCTAGCTACCACTTAAACTATTTTGAGAATTGGAGACATTCTTTAAATGATACTCTTCCCTATAGTAGCCATTTTGTGACAGTACTCATTAACACCCTCAAAATTGGAAAAAAAGATTGGAGATCTCTGCTTTAAAACAGCCTTGTAAGGTAAGCCTCTATTGGTCCCAAACAACAGCTAGTGAGCTAGGTTACTAGTGGCTTGCCAAATTCCAACTCACTGAGATAAGCATTCAATGAGATCTGAACCAGTATTTCTTTTTCTACTCACTATATTACACCAGTTCCCAAGAAGCCCCCAACATCTCCAGCCACAAGTTCTGAATGGCTATGCCCACTCCATTGAAATATGCCATCAAAATGAAGGAAGATAAGCTATTGGAGTGAAGGGTGTAGTATGTTGGAAGAGTAGGAAGAAGAATAGTATGTTGTGAGGGTGAGAGTAAGTGATGGAGATTGAAGAAAGGGTGGAATGCAATGATGAAGGAAGGAACTGGAAGATGATAGAAAGATAATGATAGGAGGTTTTTAGATGGGATGGGGAAGATGGTGTTAGGCAAAATACAAGAAGGTATAAGGAGGTAGGGTAAGGAAGGAGAGATAGAGGAAGAAAGAAGATGTGAGGATTTGAATGGTTTGAATGGGGGGAAAGATGCAAGGTAATGTTTTTATGTTAGATATTTGTGTATGTGTATGTATATGTATTGAATAATTTCTATTGTGTTTAATATGTGTCTGCTAGTGTGTTTATTAGGTGTGTCTGCATTTCTAGCCTTTCTATCGAAAGTTTTGATTTGTCGTTTTGAAATTAATAAAGATTATTTTTAAAAAAGAAAAAATAATATGCCATCAAAAGAATAAAGGGCCCAAGTACTCAACAGGGTTATGCTGGCTATTCATAGTCATACTACCAGACAACATTAAGAGACATAATAGTATTTTAAGCAAGATATTTCTGGGCAAGGGATAGCTGGCAACTACCATTTAAAGGAAACAGATGTTTTGACCTTGGTATGCCCACTCCCAGACAAGACATGAAGGGTCACATAAAGATCCTGAAAATCGTAAGATTCCTGCTTTGTTGTCAGTGGTTTAGAGAATAATCCATATTATTATCTATACCTCCACTACATCTACCAGAAAATCTGAACAGTTTTACAGGAATCATTTATTTTGACTCAACTTTAACTTTCAGTTCATTCAAGGAACGCTTTCACTGTTTTGAGTAGATCTCTTTGTCAGGGGACAGCATCTAATGTTTTCACTTATCCCATCCATCTCCAACCAAACTCCTCTGCCATGGCCCTGTAAGAGTTTTTTTTAAATATCAAATGCTTTGGATCAAATACTGCATCACCCACTTCCCAGTTCTTTAACTGTGAGTGACAAGAAATGCTATCAGTGGGATAATACTCCTATTGTGTTCCATGTGCAACATAGAGACTGATATAAGTACTCCTCCTTGCCAGTATAGGTTAGACTTTTCCATTTGAAACAGAGTATAGAAGAGTACTTTTGGAATTTGCAATCTGATTGTACTAAGCTGCCCAAAGACGGACAGCCACAGTCATATATATTCATAGTATCACAGAGGACAGTTGAGCCATGGGAACAGATACAGGCGAGGACAGCTGCTCTCCATCAAGGACCACCCCATTTGAAGGAAGCAAAGTCTCAGATGTGCTCTGCAAAATTTATTCTGCCAGCAATGCTGAGCTCCCTCTGGTATCCAACCATGCATGGGGGTGTGAGAAAGGCCTCTGCTCCCTTCCCCCCAATTCTCCCGTTTGATCCTGCAGTGGAGTCCAAATCCTTTGTTTGTGACTGCAATCTGTTGCTATGGGAATGGGTGATGTCACAAACCGAAACATTACAACTTCAACACAGGGTCAAGATCAGAAGAAAAGCTAGGTTGGTAGAGAACAGCAACCACCAAAATATTCTGATGCCAGAGTCCACTGTTTGGCTAGAACCCCGGCTATGAGGAATACTGGTTGCCTTGAGTATCCTGTGTAGTCAACATTAATGCTTTGTACCGTTTCCACTTTAAGGACAAGAAAATTGGCAAAAGAGAAGAACTGGATGGGACCAAGCAGCAGAGTGTGGAGGAAAACAAGGGGGAGGGGCTGCTTTTTAAGACTCAAAATAGCACAAAGCTGTTACAGCTTCCCTGAGGAAGCCAGGCAGTGTGTGAGGAATCTAAAGAAGGAAATGACTACTTCCTAGTTTTGACATCCACATTATGGGAGTTCAGAGCTTCTGAACACAAAGTAGAACCTACAACACAAAGTTGCAGCATATTCTTGTTTCCTAGTAGAAATGTTTCTGTTCAACATTCCAGACAGACATGGATTTCCCTCCAACAACTGAGCCTTCCCCCTTATTTTTCTGCTTCTCTTTTCCAAGTAATCTTCTGCTTTTGTGGCTAATGAATATGCTTCAGTCCTTTTCCAGATTTATTGTTTTTGCAGGAGATGGTGGTGGTAGTAGTGGTATTCCTTCAGGATTTCTGCAAACTACAGGGTTTACCAATTATTTATTAAAAGTGTGTACAACTTACCTTTTTATCACCAAACATGACAAAGTGATTTACGAGATAAACTGAGTATGAGCAACAGAACACAGAACAAGAAATCCCTAGTTCAGTTAAACTGATACTGAGGGTTGGTGTCTGGGTGTTATCTCCATAAATATATTTCTTTTTAGGATCTGGTGAAACATTTGCAGTTTTAAGTGCCAGTTCATAGCCAACTTATGTGATACCAAATGCAAGTTCCCCCATCCAGAAACTGGCAGAGGCTGCATCCTCCACCACCCGTTGCCTTGTGATACCAATATTCAGTGGTAGAAGTTTTTCATAGAATGTTTTTCATAGAATCATAGAGTTGGAAGAAACCACAAGGGCCATTCAGTCCAACCCCCCTGCCATGCAGAAACTCTCAATCAAAGCATCCCCAACAGATGGCCATCCAGCCTCTGCTTAAAGACCTCCAAGGACGGAGACTCCACTATACTCCGAGGGAGTGTGTTCCACTGTTGAACAGCCCTTACTGTCAGGATGTTCCTCCTAATGCTTAGGTGGAATCTTTTTTCCTGGAGCTTGCATCCGTTGTTCTGGGTCCTAGTTTCTGGAGCAGCAGAAAACAAGCTTGCTCCCTCCTCAATGTGACATCCCTTCAAATATTTCAACAGGGATATTATATCCCGTTAACCTTCTCCTCTCCAGGCTAAACATACCCAGCTCCCTAAGTTTTTCCTCACAGTGCATTGTTTCCGGACCTTTCACCATTTTGGTCACCCTCCTTTGGACACACTCCTGTTTCTCAATGTCCTTTTTGAATTATGGTGCCCAGAACCGGACACAGTATTCCAGATAGGACCTGACCAAAGCAGAATAGGGGGGCACTATTATTTCCCTTGATCTAGAGACTATACTGCTATTGATGCAGACTAAAATCGCATTGGCCTTTTAGCTGCAGCATCACACGGTTGACTCATGTTCAGCTTGTGGTCTACTTGGACCCCTAGATCCCCTTCACACATAGGACTTTTTCATACAGGGAAAATTGGAAGGTTAAACGAACCTCAATCCAGGGCATCCATGGGGTTTCACATTATTTCACAAGAGAATATCAAACGACATCGCAGGCAACCAAAAGGCCACCCAAATGCAATCACAAGTCATCCCAGGAATAGGTAAATTTGGAAAAACATTGAATGTATAAATCCTTTTCCACTGCAAATTCGCAGTCAATTCAAATTTGTGTTAGTATGAAATGCATCTCTAGATCGGCCATGAGATTCCCTTCATTAGAAACAGACTACAATTCCCATGATCCTTTCCTTCCTGTATTCCTTCTTCTTCTTAAAGGGATACACACACCTAATTTTTTACTTTTATAGTATATCATTTGACTGCTTTCACTACATCACTTTAAATGCCTCCCCCTCACATATCTTCTAAGATTTTCATTTCCTCTGTAAAACACTGGGTAATTATCTGCCTGTCCACTTTAGCTCACTCACACCAAGTACTCCAATGTTTATATGTTCCATTTCTTGTTTTATTATGTCTAGCTTCCCCTGATTCATTCCATGTTCCCATAATATGTGTTATGCAGCTTTGAACTTTTCTTTCACCTCTGAGCACATCAACATCTGAATGTGCTTTCAGCTTCAGTCCAGATAGGTCATTAGCTACAGCGCTACTCGCAGTTGTCCCCTGCTCTACCCCAGTAGCTTGCTGAGTGCCATCAGACTTAGGAGTTTCGTCTTCTGGCATTATCTCTTCTTTCATGTTGGATTGTCTCATCATAAGATTTCAGTGGTAAAAGGCCTTCAAAGGGGGGGCGGGGTTACCCTCCCTATGTGCAGTACTAAGTAGTGTTAGCTACAGTGCCACTGCTGTTAATTAGGAACAAGCCAACATCAACCGCAATCATAATGCAACCCTTTTACACGGCAGCAACTTTGACTACCACATACTATCTATAAGCTAAAAAAAATAACCAAAAACTGACCCCAAAATCCGGGGTCAACTTATATACAGGTCTTTGCCTCCCTTCTTATGGGACAGGGAAAGAACCCTAGTTGCTTTGCAAGGCTGGCACATGTGCGTGTATGTGTCTCTCTTTGTCACTCATCCCAGGGAACAGGCAAAGTGCCCTAACTGCTTTGCAAGAAGAATTGGGGGGGGGGGGGGAAGCTTTGTCATTTACATCCTTTTTTACATGCCTTTAAAGTTATACCCTCGAATTATCTCTGGGTTATATAAAAATCCAAAAAATTGGCCCTAAAACCTGCCCTTGACTTATACGTGAGGTTGACTGGTACATGAGTATGTATGGTAAATTGAGAGAAATATCTGGGAGAAAATTATCTGCAAGGAAATCTTTAAGCTTTTTTAAAATCCCATTTTTAAGTCAGGGGGAAAAAACAGAACAAAGTATACAGGGAGCACATACCTTATTTAAAAGAAGACTAATGCTTCCTGGAGGCTTCTGAAGCACTGTTCTCCTGTTTACCATCCACACATGCCTCATTTTAAAGAAAAGCAAAGTTTTCCACCACTGTCAGTATTCCTCAGCCGAATCTGATATTAAATGGGATATAATAACTCCCATTTATAATATAGTACTACAATAACATATAAATGAGTACTATAATACCTTATCCTGTACTATTTATCAGATTCACGTGTGTGAGATGTTACTTCTTGCCCCATGAATGGAACTATTAGAAGCAGTCATTAGATTTTTTAAAAAAACAGTTTTATATCATTAGATCAAGGATAGTCCATGTTCAAGCTATGAGATCTCCTTTGTGTTTGTTTCTCCCTGTTTTGGGAGGAAACGAACCCAAGTCCTTTTTCCAAGAAAATGTGTCCTCCTTTTCTCTCTAGCTGTAACTTGATCTTTACCTAGGATCCTTTCCCCCTCAATGGAATAATATAGATTTTTGTGGGTTTTTTGGGCTACATGGCCATATTCTAGAAGAGTGTGTTCCTGACATATTTCAACAGCATCTGTGGCTGGCATCTTCAGAGAACGCTCTAAAGATGCCAGCCATAGATGCTGGTGAAACATCAGGAACACACTCTTCTAGAACATGGCCACATAGCCTGAAAAGCCCACAAAAAAAAAAAAAAAAAAAACAACTATGGATGCCAGCCACGGAAGCCTTTGATTTCACATTGGAACAATATATTGCTTTAATGGCCATACTTAATTAACCAATGTAACCTCACATGTGACACTAGAAATACAGCTCTATTCATTAGACTACAATGTTGGGGTGTGCAAACTTCTTGATCTGTTATGATTTCAGAAGAACAATTTTCCCATACAGCAACTCCAAAGACTTCCTTTGGGAAAGCATCAAGGACCAGTATTGCTCTTGGGAGTCTTCACATACTTGACATCTGCTCCAAAAAGTCTTTGAGAGATTTCACTAGCTATTTATGACTGAAGCCAGGTGAAGTGAAGTTCAAAAGGGATACATGATGGTCTGAGACAAATTTCAAGCAGTCACTGCACTACATCAAATCTATTACCTGCAAACTAGTAGATAAATGCCAACAAGGTGGGCACCAGACAAATTTTAGACATGCCAAGTGTTGGGTAATGCTATATGGAAATAATATCAACTGTAGTACAAATAGTTACCTCAAATACAGAACACATAAAGCCTTGATGCATGTTTCATCCAGTTATCCTGTAGCATGGAACCAGTAGTACAAGGCATCTGAAGCCCTCAAAGATTTAACACAAGTATAGATTCTAGGCATGTATAGAGTGAAAACCAAAACCAGATACTCTAAATACCTACGCAGAGCAAAGGTTCAGGGAAACTTACATGTAACAACTATCCTCATAAAAAATCAAGAAACATTCTGTGTCAGCTGTAGGTTCTGAGAAGGCACAGCTCTTTGCTGACCCCAGTCTCTTAAATATGCCAACAAGATGAACAATTCTAGTTGGGAGTAAGAAGCATGGCTCAGAACTTAGGTACCAATCAACCTTCACCCCAAATATATTGACTTGCAGACTTATAATCTAGGGTGACAGCTTTATAAAAGAATATACATTCAGACTCCGAAATCCTGAAAATAAGTATTTCTAAGTATATTGGTGAATAGGCCATGGAAAAAGATGTTGTCTCTCAAGGCTTGGCATACAGAAAGCTAAATCTTGGTTTGCTTCCAAAAGCCACTCATTAGAATGTGCGCACACGCACACACACCATGCAGAGATATTTTAAGAACTAACCTATGGACACACAGCATGCCAGTATACTTTGCTTGGTCAGAGGGGCGGGCTATAAATAAATATTATTATTATTAAATATCAAAATGAAGGTTTTATGTAGCAATAGGGATTATGCTTGGCATCTGGGTTTCATTATAATGTTTACAACATAACTAGCATTTCCCCTTGTGTTTAATTCTGGCAACCATGTTACAGGCTGGAACATCCAATCTGTGCAAGGGCTATTTCTTCTTGACCTTTCCCAGAGTCCTGCACCCACAGCTAGTAGGCTAGATGGATTGGGAGGCATGGAAAAAGTCAGCCAGTAACCATGGATACCAGATAGTCTGTACTATTCCAAAGAGTACATCTGTGTCCTGTGCTAATGTGCAAAATGCCTCACTCACTGAACATGATAAATTTCTATAAGACAGACCTAAAGTGAAAATGGCCAATAGGCTTAGTTTATAAACAAATGTGCTATGGGATAAACTAGAGTCTCCCATCCTGGGATCTGAAAAGAAGGCTATGTGAAATCAAAATGTGAGCTGGCTTACACAATAGTTCTAGTGGCAAAAAGTGACATTGGTGGGAGTGAAAAGCTGCTACAAGTCACACAATGGGGCAACACACGCATTCCTAGTGCAGATCGTGCAATAAACGTGCAGCTCACCTATGAAGTCCCAACTGATGGGTTCGGACATAATCCATCAAAGGTAGAAGGGGGGAAAAATACATGAGACAATATTTCATGGAAACCTTCTCAACACAATAACATACATCATTAGAGAGTTCTTACGGTTACAATTTTTATCACTAAAGCTGAAGACTTTAACAATGCAGTTTCTTCATGGCAAAAGAAAAATAAAAGCCATAACTCCAGAAGGAGCATTGGTGTAACAGAAGGTGATACTTCCCAACTTTGACAAAACTGGCTTGTTGAAACCATTCATAAAAACAGGCATTTTGATAGAATTCTGCTTATCACAATCTCTCCAAAGTCAGTGGCAAAAAGTTAGCAAAGTCAGAAACACCAGTATCATGTGGGCACACAAATGGATTTAGATACTAGACAAACAGAATTAAACATCAGCCTGACCTAAAGTACACACACAAGAAGTCAATGTGAGTTTTTCAGTTGGAATACCAGAATAAAGTCCCAGTTCAAGCACAGAAACTTACCTGATCTTTTTTGCTCTTATGTGATGAAGCGACATGAGCCAGATACTGAATGACCTTCTTGGTGTTTTCTGTCTTTCCAGCACCTGATTCACCACTGCAAAAAACAAAACCTATTCAAAATATGTCTGAACACACACATCCTACTAATCATTCTGTAAAACACTTCCAAAAGCTTTGTAACATATTACTCTAAAGTATCTTGCTAGCTTGAGTATGCTGAATAAGCAGGGTGACCAGATGCCATAACCGCAGAGAACAAGGCACCACAAAATGCAGGACATTCAAGAAACATATAGGACATTACCAAATAAAAGCTGGAACACTAATATAAATGTAAAATCATGCCTCTCAGTCAAGATCAAAATGGAGGACATTCTGAAGTTCCTCCGGGACAGCAGATTGAAATGAAGGACATCTTGGGAAAGGAGGCTGTCTGCTCACCCCATCTATTATTTGTAAGTTGTTGTTTTTTTAAATTGTCAAGTTCTCCAACATTTTTACCCAAATTAGATATTCCAGTAGAGGGCCTAGTTTTTACCTGGCCTCAATCTTTTTTTAATGAGATTAGGCACATCAAAAACTCTGTACATACATCTTTCTTGAACTATTAGCTAATCCCTAAAAGGTTAGGTTTCACAATAAAAACATTTCTGTTGTTCAGCTACATTTTAGCAATTCTTTTTTAAACTGCCAACAGCTATATAAGCAAGTTATGCAAATTCTTACGTGCAGAGAATAGACTGGTCTTCTCGATCTGAAAAAAAGAAGAAGCAAACAAAAGAGGATCAGATTCAGGTTGAAATCAGGTTTTCTCCCTTCCTATTATATTTTTTAGTGCAAGTCCAGTCTCAGTCCTTGAGTAAGTCCCCATATCTCATCACACATTTTGAACCTTAGCTGGTGTGTTCACCCCCTGGTGCAAAGGCAACAGACTTGTGTTAAAAGAAAGCTTGAACAGCCCATGTTGCTTGAATAGTTTTCAAACTACACAGCAGTCATGCAAAAGCAAAGCTCAACACCTGCCCATGTTTAATATCACCATACGTTCTGCATAATTCTTAAATGGTGCAGAAAAGTTTTGAGTGTGCAGAGAAGTTCTCCTCAGATTATTTTGGGTAGCAGAATTCTTTATAACTAAGGCTGCTGCCTCACTGCTGAATTAATGCAGTTTGATACGATTTTAACTGTCATGGCTCCATCCTATGGAATTCTGGGATTTGTACTTTGGCACTACAGCTCTGACAGAGAAGGCTAAATTAATAAAACTACCAATTCCAGAATTCCACAACATTGAGTCAGGGCCATTAAAGCAGTGTCAAACTGGATTAAGTATGCAATGTGGATGCAGCCTAAAATGCTCTCTGCAGCCAAGTAAAATTAAGCAACACAACTCAACTGAGCTTCAAAACCTAATGTCTCAGGTAATCTAAAAATGTTTTCATATACAAAGATTCTATTTGGATTTTTGTCACTGCTAAAGGGATAAAAGCAGCTGCAAGGCCAAGGGTCACAGTTTCTAATTCACCCTTTCATTCACACAGTACGTTTATGTATATACAAGTGTAGAATTATTATTAATTTGCCAGATGAATGACAGAGATAAATCTTTGGACCCCTGACCCATTCAGGAGACCACAGGTTAACGTTTTTTACATGGTCAATGGATCACACAGACACACGCCGGAAGGCTTCTGCATGACTGGGCGTTTAGAGGGAGGATCAGGGGACTAACTAATGAGTCATTTGCACATTGCCCCAGGAGATGTATTCAGCAGCACAGACAACAGGGTGGTTCTGTATCACGCAGGCAATTCCAGGGAGGTTACTGTGTCTCTGAATAATTATGACACATTTTTATAAAGCTACAGGTGTTTTACGAATTACTATTCCTCTACACGAATTTTTGTTCATGCATCATCACTATGGGAAAAGTAAAGCAATCAAGCAAAGACATAGTTATGTTAGTTGTTTCAGCATTAAAAGGTACAAGGCAATTAATAAAAAATAATAATATTCAACCCCTACAGGACATTTGCACACACAGGGGTCACATATTGAGTATTTATGTCCCTAACTGAATTCCAACCCATGTTTGATCCAAGGCAGGGGTAGGAATCATGAGGTCTTGTAGATGCTGTTGGGCTTCAGCTCTTAGCATTCCCTACTATTGGTTAGATTGGCTAGAGTAAACTATAATTTACTAAAATTTCAATGGTCAACTTGAGATGATTCTCATCCCTCTGTTAAGGAAACAAAGCTTCGCTACCCCCTACATGGTGATATATATGTCTGCCCACAAAGACTTCATGCATGTGAAGAATTGGAATGGGGTGCTCAAAAGCTTATTCTAGAAACTGAGTATTTTTTTCTTGTTGTTGTTGTTGTTTTGGTCAGTCTCAATGGTGGTACAAGACTCCCCTATATATTTTAAAGTAGATGTCCAACTGAGAAAGGTTTGCAATGGCCTCAGACCCAAGAGCCCAAGCATGTGGTCTTTGTCTACAGGAGGAGCTCTCCCTCAAAAGGCAGAAGTGACTACAGGAAACCATGACACAGCAACTGACTAATTTGCCTGACATTCCTGATGAGGAGAGGGATGCAGCCTCTTTATTCTCTACTACATTCCACACAGCAATGTGTGTACATATATTAGCTGGCAACTAATCAGAGAAACCCCCAAATGCGACAAATCCTTACAGTAATTCATTGTCCTCCCACCCCCCACTCTCTATTTGCTGCAGGTTTCTTAGTCACCTCCTTCTTAAGCTCAAAGGAATGCACCTGCAAGTATAGACAAATCACATGGCAGCATGCAGGCACTGCCATAAAAGGAAATAGTCCCTTTCGGAATACAGGGGGAAAAGAATTTTCCCAGCCTTGAAATGCACTCATCATTGGGATAGCTGGAATTCTTCTGCTTACTGACAACTGAGACATGTAGCATGGGATCCTGTTTCCTGTTGTTCAACCATCAGACTTGCCTTTTCACTCTCCTCCCCCAGTCCCATAGTAGGAAGCCAACATATATACCAAAAAAGGCTGCTGCAGTTTAGCGATCTAAATACCCTAAAGGCACCAGAGCCCTTCTGATCTTAGAAGCTAAGCAAGGTTAGCCTTGGTTAGTACTTGCATGGGAAACTGCCAGCAAATACCAGGTGCTGTAGGCTATATTTCAGAAGAAGGAACTGGCAAAACTACCTCTGATTATTCCTTGCCGAAGAAAGACATGGGGTCACCATAGGTCAACAGTCAACACGAAGGCACACACACACACAGACACACAAAGAGTCTAAAGACTAAGATGGGAATACTAGCTATTCCAGAGAATGTTTTCTTTTCTAACCTATCCTTTCTGTTGTCTCTGTTGCTAGGATTACTATCCATATGACAAGATCCAGAGTGCTCACTTCAGGAATCTAAATAGACCTATGGGTTCTTCCCTCAATTCCATGTCTGAGTAATATTAGCACCAAAGAAGTACTTGAATTTTGTTTAAGGGTTCTGCAAAAAGAAGTAAGACATACATCTATTACTGTATCTGCTTTACAACTCCAGAGCTACATCCCAACTGCATTGTTAGAACTAAGTAGCTCATGCAATTATAATGCATTTCAGACAGCTACCAGAACAATTGCCTATCAGCGGCCAATTCCCTTTAGATTATTTACTAACAGGGCTGGTCTCCAGCATGCAGAAACTCAAGAAGCCAAGATTTTATTCCAAGTGTGGGGGGTGGGGGCATATTTGTTACAACAATATATATGCAGAACATTGGAGTAACACATTTAACATGGCATAAGCTCTCATTTACCGGATCTCATCTAACAAGATGCACAGTTCAGGAGCATCAAATGTAAACTGCCTCATCCAGCAAAATGGACAAGATGTTTTTAACCTGGAATCTCCCAGTATATAAATACGGCAGAATGCTATTGTCACAGAGTTGGAAGAAACCACAAGGGCCATCCAGTCTAACCTAGTCAAAAACCTAGTAAAATTCAGTTTTATCACAATACTCTTCAGCATATAGGATTGTGGTGTTCTGATACCAGATGAATAATGAAAACTGTGGCACAAGAAGCCTTGGTTTTAATCTAGGTAGGAAAATGGGGGGGGGGGGGGGGAGACAATATAACATGCAGCTTAGTGCTTCACAAGGCAGTTAAAGAACACCCAAACAGGCCTTTATCGCCCACTTCCTCTGCATGAGCAACTCTGAGTTGAGTCTGCTTAGCTCCATAAAAGGAGAATATAGCATTCACCCAATGGTGACATCATCTCTCCCGCCAAGAGGAAGTGGAGCAAAAGAGGCAAAGGTTTCAGCCCTGCTTATAGCTGATTCATCAACACAGAGATTTGACTACAGATAAATGGCAAAGAGTTGCCTTCTAATCACAGAAAAAAATGTAACTTTTATCCTCTTTACAGCACTTTAAAAATCCTTTACATTTATCCCCATTTACTAAATTTATGCAGTAAGAAGGCGGCACAGGCAAAACAGGATAAAAACAAAGAGTGAGACTGAGGGAACCCAAATTGTTATACTCTCTTCAGCTATTTTTCCTCCAGGTATGTACACAGTGCTCCTTTGATAACCATTTTCCCTATTCAACACTATACTGGAAAAAGCCTCAGGAGGTACTTTGCCTGCACATGCCTCTTGAAATTTTTTTCAAGTAGGGCAGGAAAAAGAAGCCTGGCACACTGGCATTTTATCCTTGGCAGTGTCTGTAGCTGGGTGATGTTAAGAAGTTAAACATCTGGTCAATAAGAGTATCCTTAGTGTTGCTTTAATTGAACTGTATAACACTGTTGAGACAAGAGGTCTGGAGGCACCAAGGTCCCAAGGAATAAGAAGTGTTTATTTAAAGAAAGCTGTTCAATTAGTTGAAACAATTTCATGAAGCAAGATGTCTGAGTGGTACAGACGTCATGCAGTGGATAGTAAAATGTATTCCTACATCTGTTCTTGCCAGATCAAGCTCACCACTACCATATGAAATTTCTTTTTCATATCTCCCATTACGCTAACTAGAGACTTACTATTTAGAAAAAGACCAAACCAAAATAAAAATTAACAGAAGAAATCATTCCATTTCCCACTAAAATTATTTATACTGAAAAGCAATTCTACTTATAATAAAGTCATTTAAAAACCACTACATCATTCCTTCCTGTGTGCATCATAGCAAAATTGTTATATTCTGTGGGTTTCATTTAGTATGAGAACACAGCTGTTGATCATGAGACATGACAACTCAGAACACTTGAACTCAATTTTTACCAGAAGGCATTCTACTTCTGTCTGGACCAGCATCGGGCCAAAATAGATTTTTATTGTCTACCTTTAAATCTGGACAAATGTAAAATGAACAAAAGTGTCCTGCTACCTTAAACTGTCCGCTTGCTTTTATTTTTAAAAGTGCAGAATTCATTTTCATCAGTAACCACAATGGATTGCCCATCTCATCTGAGCTGGTTCATTTTTGTACCATCCCTTACAAAACATCAGAAAAAACACTAACTAACTTAGGTATATCTTGTCGCATCGACTTGATTTATGTTATTGCAGACTCATTTCACAACTGCACATGTTTTCCCTGTAAAAATTGCTGGGTTCTTGTCATTCCTGTAGGGTTAAGATAGAAAAAACTGAAATGTTCATGGGTTGTTGATTCTGTCTCCTAGAAGAAACCAATAGGTTAGGAAAGACTGATGCCAAGTAATCGCACACACACGTTAAGCACAATTATGGCATCTGGAAAAACTGGACACATGTTGACGATACATGAGGCAGACAAAGACTTTGATTATCTATGAGTACATGCTATGAATAGTGACAGTCAAAATTATGCTACAATTTAAGATCTACCAACTTGTATTATGCAGACATACACTGATCCACTCTGAATAAGAAGTCTGCATAACAAATATGTTTCTCCAACTGTGATAATAGAAAAGTCTTTCTCAAGTCCTTCCCATTATCAGGGCCTTTCCCCCAGATAAAAGGTTAAATGTGGGAGGATGTACTGTTACATTTTAATGAGAGAGATTCACAGAGGTGAGGAGACAGCACCTGTCCAATAATATGGGCAGCTGGAAGACAATGGAAATGATTCTGAGACAAGGATATAAAAAGCTGTGCAAGGACCAGAGGAACGGAACTGTTTTTTTTAACAAAGAAACATCTGGAGCAGGGACGACATAGGAGGGTGCTGATGGGGCCAGACCATGGAGTCCAGACTCTCAGCTAATCCCATGAACATCGAGGACTACAAATCCCCATCTGTACTGTGCGTAGCATTAGGGAATGTATTAGCTAGCTTGTGTTAAGATCTTTTGATTCTTTTCCTGATTTGACTGGAATAACTAATTCTGTAACTTGTAATCTCTAAATGTGCCTAGGGAAAAGGCATCCCTCATGTAGGAGATATCCTTTTGTTATGAAGATTCCTTGCTTAGAATAAATACCCCTATTTCATGTGCCTTTGCTTGGTTTCATCTCCTTAACAGGAAAGGGAAAGTCTCTGTAGTATCACAGAAGGTAACCCCAGGTAACTTTGTATTGAGTTATCAGGAAAAAGAAGGGGGTCAAGTTCAGTAGGTGGTGGCAACTTACTTTGTTTAAGGTGGTCTCAGCGAGTCCCATCTAGCTGAGGCAGAAGCAGGAGGGGGACACAGAGGTCCATCACACCAACTCAAATAGTTCAACAAACTGGTTAAAAGCAAAGTCTTCCTGTAGTTAGCCTCTGTGATATTAAGTTGTTCAATGATCTACTCTACACTGATACACTACAGTGGTCCTTCCACATTCGTTGGGGTTAGGGGTTAAGGACAGAATTTAAAAAACAGAAATTAAAAAAATTATTCTGTTTACCTGAAAGTACACCTCCAATGCAACTCTATGGTCAACGTCTGCCAGAAGTTGACCAAAGAATCATACTACAGGACCTACAAATGCCTAGCCAAGTGTTTTCTCTAGGAACCTCTAGGTTCTCCAGCACAACTCTATGGTCAATTTCTGGCAGAGTCGCACTGGAGGACCTAGAGATTCCTACAGAGAACATATTAATCAAATCTGAAAAAGTAAAAGCCACAAATGTGGAGGCCCAACTGTATAATTTAGATTTGTTTATGCTCATTAGAAAGGATTCACACTCCATAAGAAAGCAAAGCAAACTACGACTAAAAATGGCTTGGGTCCAGACTACTTGCGGGAGCACCTCCCATATAATCCACCTCACACACTTCGGTCCTCTGGGAAGAACCTGCTACAACCTAAGAAGACCAAGCTGTCTATGGTGACCAAGAGAACCTTTTCTTCTGCCGCTCCCAGGCTCTAGAATGACCTGCCAGACGAGATCCGTCTTATTACCACCTTGGAAGCCTTTTAAAAGGCAATCAAGATGGATCTCTTCCTACAGGCCTTTCCTGAACACCCTCTTGATCAGTTTCCCCCTATTACTACGACAACTGCTGATGTTTATTGTTACTGCTCCTAATACTGATATTGACATCAATATTGTTGTCACCATCCCTGTCCCCCCGCCCTCCTATAGGATAACCTTTTTGTACAATCCACCCACAATTTTATTATCTTATTATGTTCGCCTTGGCATGTTTTATATCTTTCGTTGTTTACTCTCTTTTTATGGTTTGCATCTGAGTCTGCATCTAGTTTTTATGATGGGGGCAGGGTTTGGGGATTATTTCTCTTAATTGTAATTTTAACTGTATGCTGTGTTATTTTATACTGTTGTAATCCACTTTGATTCCTTTGCGGAAAAGCGGAATATAAATAAATAAATAAATAAATAAATAAATATAAAAATAATGATTAAAAAGATTTTAAAGGGGAAAAAACTAAGAAATGTTTCCACTATGCAGGCAAACTGGTCTGATTATCAAACAGTGAATCATTTCACTTCTGTATGAAGTATGAGAAATTCTGGTCAGCTTATGTAGAAAGTCATGAGTCCTGGCAGGCCTCCTATAAAACCAAGACCCATGAAGAAAAACTCCCTTTGTGAGAAAGAGTTCACAATAAAAGATTAGCATAAACAAATCTGATTCAAACAGATACAGACTGCTACTCCAAGCTGGCCAGACTAGACTTGACTAACAAATACTGTAGTACATTCCTGGCCCCAGCCTATGAAATATGTCAATATTTCTCCCTCTTCCTCATTCCCTCTCCCAAGCAGATTAACGCTTAACAGATACACTGGTCCCCCGGGTTACGAAGGTAATCCGTTCCGGGATTACCTTCGTAACCCGGAAGCTTTCGTTTCCCGGGGGACCGCTTTCGCGGACGGACCGCATGGCCATTTAAAGGGGCCGTGCGGCTTTTTTTCTTCGTATCCCGGGGGATCTTTCGGATCCCGGGGGATACAATGGCGGTCCCGCCGCCTTCGGATCCCGGGGTTTTTGTAACCCGGGGGATTCGTAAGGCGGGGGACCACTGTATAGGCAGGACAAGTCTGCAGTCTTCCTAATCCCAGAGTCATGAGGCTCCAAAGAGACCTGAAGAGCTACTCACTCAACCCATATGCAGAACCCTTCACACACAATTGTAACATGACTCCCCAATCAAACACTACAAAGCAACCAGTTTTGATTGTATGGTTCAAGGATTATAGCATACATTCTGGTTGCACATTATGCAAGGTTATTCAAGGGCTTGTGTATAATATTGTAGCTTTACTATTGTGTACACACTGTAGCAGGAATGAAGGCTCTTGAACACTTATTGACTATTTCCTCCTCCTCATGTATGCACATACAAGCAGGAGGCCTTGATGCCTAAGCATTTGACTCTAAGAAAAAATGACAATAACTTGCCATATGTGGTGCACCAACAGCAAAGATCTTAGCAAAGTCAAAATTCAAACACACTACAAAAACTTTTATGCCTCACCCCTAGCCCACCCCCGATAAATTTGGCTTGTGGCAAGGAGATTTTTTTTTGTTAATGAACAGTTACCCTGTTTCCCTTAAAATCTCTGAAAATAAGACCTAGTAGAGGTTTTGCTGAATTGCTACATATAAGGCCTTCCCCGAAAGTAAGACCCAGAAAGTTTTTGTTTGGAAGCATGCCCATTTTTTGTTCAACAATAAATGTGAATTCTTCTTCATGGAAAAACAAGACATTCCCTGAAAATAAGACCTAGTGCATCCTGGGGAGCAAACATTAATATAAGACACTGTCTTATTTTGGGGGAAACATGGTATACAGGTTGCCAAGAGAGATGCCAGCTCCAGAACAATGTAGTAACACATCTGTTACTAGAGTTAGGCAATTTTCGTCTGAGCGTAAACCATGCAGTTCCTGACCCTACTACTGCAGAAGCTGCCAATTAGGATGCCCTCTACCAAATGCTGGAATCTAACCGATTAACATGTAAGTCTTTCTGCTCTGTCAGCCCAAAGAAATAAGTGCACCCCATGCCGAGAATGGGTCAGAATCAATGGCTTGCCATTGCATGTTGTGTATTTTGCCAAAAAAAGACAAAGAAGTGCTCAAAACCATGAAAGATTTCCCGCCTGTTAGGCTCTGAATGGAGTCTGGAGTACAACAGCTAATCCTGAACGCCTCTGGTTTTTGCAGAGCCCATGGCCTTTCATCTTCTGTGCTCAATGCAGATTCCTCCCATACCACTGGCTGCAGTAGCAAGCCTCCCCCACGGATTAAGCAGAACTTGGAGCAAAGAAAAAATGCTGCTTTCCAGAGACCAGAAGATTGACTGGGATCAAATGCTACAATACAGCAAAACCCCACCCCAATGTGAAGCCTTCTTGTGCTCTTTCTCTGAACCTCTGTTGACCTCTTAAAAGGAATAGTAATAGCTTTGCAAGATTAATCTTCTCAACTAGAACGTAGCAATTATCACAGCCGGAAATGATTTTTTAAAGTGTACCTACCTTGCATCATACTCCTGTAGGCTGTGTCTGTAATGGCATAGATGTGAGGGGGCATCTCATGTCTCTTTTTGCCCTTATACATCTCCACAATCTCTTCTGAGTAGATGGGCAAGTTCTTGTAGGGATTTATGACGACACAGAACAGGCCTGAGTAGGTCTGCAAAATGGATTTCATGAAGAATTCATAAGCATGCACTTTCTTTATTTTTTGACAAGAAGATAATTCCTTCAAACATCTATACCCTAAAAGGGGTCCTGGAGCATCTAACATCAATACAAACAAGGATTTCACCACCCCCCAAGGCTTACAACTAACTAAACCTAACCCAAGATAAGAGAGGATGGACAGGGAAAGAAATATCCCCATAATCTCTCTTTTATCTGACAAAATATAAAGTAGTATCCAGCAGAAATTTCAGAAGATTTACTTTAGAGAAACATTTATTTGGACTACCATAATTGCCTTTCATTACCAGATAGTTAAATTGGTAATTAATCTGCTATTTGCTGTATGAATATGGCTTTTTCCAGTTTTTGACCACTGAGTATTCAAAGATTGTGTGTTCTGTTTAGTGATGTTAAGTCATGTATGTTACAAAATTTCAATTAATGCACACCTAAACAAGCAAACAAACAAACAAACAAAAACCTACCATTTGGCATTCTAGGAAGCACAGCATGTTTAGGCAATATGGAAAGTTTAACTTTATACCAGCATTGAATTCATACACAAGAAAACCACACACATTGACAATGCAGCACTATCCAGGGGATGTTTCTCACACATAAAACCTGGACTGAAATTTTTAAAATACATTCTGTGGCTAGCATACAAGTTCACACATGTTTAATTAGCATAATTTATTTACTTGGACAGAAAGGTAAGCAAGAGGCCAGAGATGAGCTCTTGTAAAGGGCTACCAGGTTAAGACATGCTGCTGGCCGGCATAGTTTTTTCAGACTTAGATAGAAAGATACATAAGGAGGGGCCAGTCCATGGAGGGTTTTGAAAGTCAATAACAAAAGCTTGTACTGGATGCGGAAGGGGAAAGGGAGCCAATGAACTAAGATAAAAGAGGAGAAATATAGCCAAATGCTGGACAGAGATTAAAGGAAGGAGGTGAGAGGAAGCCCTGCCAGAAGGTGGTTACAATAATCTAGTCACAAGACCACTAGGGCATGGACCAGAGTCTTGGCGGTAGAGGCCGAGAGAAATGGGCAGATGGAGAGGAGTCACTGCATAAGCATGCCATGGAACAGCTTTTGAAAAATCTTGGTACAGGGTTTTATATGTCAGAAACAACCCTTGAATAGTGAGACATTATAATTTTCTTCCTCTCTCTGCAGTGTCCAAAGCCCCCTGCCCATAGACTCACCATTTTGCTGCAACAGTCCCTCCCCTTGTGGCCATTCTGTTGCTGGTAGACAGGAGCAGAGAAGTGTCTGGCTATGTTCCCATAGCTAGACACAAACCAATGATCCCATCAACTGAGATCTTATGAGGACTCCAGCAGATCCCATTAGTCAACAATGGGCTATGAGAAAACAGTCTAGCTATGAGAATACAGTGGTCCCCTGGGTTACGAAAGTAATCCGTTCCGGGATTACTTTCGTAACCCGGAAGTTTTCACAACCCGGGGGACCGCTTTTTTTGGTGCACAGCGTGCCGGAGCGAGCTGTTTTAAAGGGCCCGGGCTGCTTTTTTTCCGCAACCCGGGGATTTTTTCGTAGACCGGGGCCGTTTTTCTGGCCCCGGTCGTTTCGGGTCCCGGGGATTTCGTATCCCAAGGGATTCGTATCCCGGGGGACCACTGTATAGACACACTTTTCTGAAGGGTTTCACTTCCCACCAGCATCAGAAAGACCAACAATGTAGGATCTCACCCCTTGTTAGGTCTGCCAACAGATCCTAAAATGTCAGCTTGTCAATCACAACTCTCTTGACATATGCACAGCTCAACTATGACAGCTGGGTATTCACCAGTGGGGCAAATTTTACCCCTCCCAGACAAGAAACACAAATAAATCTACAGTGAATAATGGTCACCCCACCATAGTGCATATGAAATAGTTTACTAATAGAGTACAGAACACACTGCTGTATGGACAGCATACTCAATGTGGTTTCCAGACCAAGTACTCTATTACAAAAACTGAAATACTTATAGAGTTTTACCAAGACAATAGAGCAACCACATTGTCAAAATAGGGAGCAAGCATCTGAGTTCTTTGGAAACTTTCATCAGACTTCATGTAATGCAAGAATACAACTGGGGAGTAGGGAAAGGAAAAAGAGAGAAGAGTGGCATGATATTAAGTCTGCAAAGTCTACAGTTATGAAAGTGTAAAGAGATCTGAGGAGACTGGTAGACACATAAAGGGATTAGCCTTTGTTAGGCGTTAACACATGCAGCTTCCATGAAGGCTGTTTAGAGAAAGTTACAATCACAACATATTTCTTTTTAAATTTTTTAAAAGAAGTATCAACTGCAACAGGCTAGAAAGTAGTCAAAGATAAGAAACTGAACATCTACTTTCTGTCAGAGAGAAACTATCATCTCACTAAGGAATCATACTAAATAGAAAAAACACAAGTCAAGACTCTAATGTGTAAGAAAAAATTATAACAGAATATTTATATAATACACCATACAAGAAAAAAAAATCCTTGTTATTAAACGTAATGGGACAGAATGCAACAGAAAAAGCAAACTAGAATGAAGTGCAACTTGATAAAATGTAGCAGCTGGATTAGTAAGGAAGTAGTCCATTAAAATTCCTGTTTAACTAACCATCAGAAGACCCAGAGGAAGAGATGTTTCAAGGAGCTTATTAATGGCAGAAATGTTTTAAAACATGTATAGAAAGTGTGTGAGTGGGGGGGGGGGAGATTCTTGTTGTATCTTGAGCCAAACCACAACATAAGGTGGGCAAACTCAAGCTATAAATCTATCCCAAACCATCAACCAATGAAGACTGGCATAGAATCTAATTAAATTAACATTGGAGGGTGGCTCACTTCAGTCAACACTGTTAAAGCCAAGTATGAATACCATATATCAACGTGAAGGCTAATATTACTTAAATACTTTTAAAAGTACTGTACTCAAGTTAAAAGTTGCGCTTGTTCATGCTATGCTTATTTGCAAAACATTCCAAACTTCAAATGATGAAACTAATGGCTAGATTGAGTCATGAATATATACTACACACTTCTACAGATTGAGACAGTGTTATGTACAGCCTCAGAGTGAACATTTACTGCATATATACAGTATCTTGCATTGCTTAGAGCCATTACACACATTATCTGTACTCATGAATAATGTATAAGACTGCATGTCTGTTTTACTGCATGTATATGTTGACAAACTAGACGTGTTTTATATGCCATAAAAATAAATGCACCCCCCCCAGCCCACGCCTGTGCAAGGAAAGGCTTGCTCATATTTGAGAGTCCAGGGAACGACAACACCCTCCAAATCTCCACTGGGCAAACCTTATCGATCAGAAGTTTACTCAAGGCCAATTCCATCTGATGATAATGAGAAATGTTGGAACACTACTACATTGATCCTCTTGAGATGAAAAATGAACAAAAATAAGTTTAGAAACTAGCAAATGATCTCTTTAATGTACAAAGAATTGAGATGAGCTGCACAGCAGGCAACTCTGATACTAGGCAACAATGACATCTGTTCCTCAATAATAATTCAGGATAGAGTTATGTGAAGACAACAGACCTTTTCCAGGAAAACCTAGGTGACCCAAATATATTCAATTTGTGCTGGAAATAGTTAAAGTGTACAATGTATTTTTTCCGATGCATCAAAGTAGCATGCAGTATTGTCAATATCAAAGATACTGTTCAGTAAAGTTATAATCAAATCATATAAAAACAATAAAATATAATTAAAGTTGAACATATACAGGCCTTAAAAGACTAAGATTTAAAAGTCAAATGCTGACGTGCTGTTGAAAGAGAGAGAAGAAGCTTATTTAAAGACAAGACAGAGCTCCTTGTGGTTTCTAGGAGACTTCTCTAATGAAAGGCATTATACAACTTTGGCACCACCACCAAGAAGACCCTTATACCTACTCATCTAACCTCACACAGATGAAATGGTGAACAGGGCCTTCCAAAGTCTATAGTTTCAGAATATATATTTTTATTACAAGCAGCATTACATCATTCTCTAGCACTACTGGTGTAGGCCACTTTCTTCCAGTGTCTCAACTGAGCAGGATCTCTATTGTCTTCCATTCAGGGGAAAACACAGGAGTGGTAAAACAAGAGGGCAGTATCTTAGCAAAGAACACACCTACATATTATTCCATTTAATTCTGCAAAGGCTCATGCATGGGCAAAAGCAGCACAAGACAAGCTCTTAATTCTTTACTCACACTTAATCATATATAAACAATTACAAGTCTTTGTTTCCATGGCAATAAGCTGTCAAGAACCATGCTGCCACTTTGAATGATGAGAACAGCACTGGAAGCCAAATCACCTGCTCAGGGTCTATACTAAAGCACAACACATTGAAGGTCTGAAGTGTTGTTGCTGTTTTAGTACTCTGTGTTCTCTGTTCAGCATGCTAACTTGATCACAGCAGTGCTGTCACATATTCCCAACTGCCTTCTGTGCAGCTGAGTAACTATATAAAAACGCTATTTTTCTATCTTAGTATGAGTGTTCCTTTATAAGTGAGGTTCCAGATGAAGATCAGGCCAAATTATGCTTAATTTGGACCAAATGTTATCATTTCTAGAGCTTATTCCCAGTCTGGAGAAAAGTACAAAACACACAGGAAGCTGTGCAAGTGCTAACACCCAACCACCTCAACACAATATTCCTCAGACTTCCTTTAGGAAAGATCTAGCGTAATGAAAAATATATGTTGAAAAATGATTTGAAGACATCCAAAAGTACCATCCCACATTTAATTAGCTGCTAGAATCAGCAGAGAAAATCATTACTTACATAGATAAGCCCCGAGTAGTATCGTTCCTTTAAGTTGTGCAACACAGATGCCTCATTCAGACAGGTTAATTCAGCCATGTCTTCCACTTTAGAGAACTTAGGTGGGTTCATCTTTTGGATATCATCTTTGTTTACTCTCACTTTCTTCCCATTCTCTGCAAGCTCCACGATGGCTTCATCTCCTACTTCCTCCTTCAAGCTAGCAGGCTCAAAACCATTCTTCTCTGATGGGACCCACACCAGCTTCTTGGCTGCCCAATCAGCCTGAGCAAGGGGGTTGTTGATGACATTTCTGTCCACATAGAGATATTTGTCAGCATCTCTCTGAGCCATGATGACCTATAACCAGGGACCTGTAAAAAGATAAGAATACATTTATTATTAGCATCAACATGTCATTATTGTGGCAAATATTCTGATCCTATAACCTTCTAGCCACCTATAATTGACATCTGTTGCATTTCCATCTTTCTCAAGTCTATTATTATTGAAGTAGCATGCATCTATCTGAAGCACCTCAGATCATCTAGCCCAGGCCCACTGGTCAAAAGACTGGACAATCCACCCGTCACTTCCCCTTACCAATTAGGAACTGCAAACAGATACATGTATGGTATAAAGGCACACAACTGCATATAAATTTCAAGAAAACAATGATAGCTGCGGTGGTGACAACCCTAATAAGGTGGCAGAGCTAAAAGAAACACACATAAATTGGAGGGGGGGGGTCCACTGCCACAGTGTACTTCAATCATTTCTAAAAGGGATATTTAAATATGTTCTCAAGTTGAAGACAAGTTTTGACATGAATGAATTTTATGGTTAAATTTGTTTCTCCAATTCATAGGAAATACTGAGGTCAAGAACTTGCTGAAAGCTATTATTCCTCTACAGCAAATAAGGACAGACTTCTGACTTCCAAGATCTACTTTGTATTTCTGGTCCTTGAACCAGAAATAGGCATGCACTATGAATTAAGGAACAAGGAGGACCCGTGTATGTGTCCAGTGCAGGAATAATTTTCAGTACAAAAGGTGTGCCTACAGTTTTTCACACAAGAATCCAGCCTTCATTCTCTCCCTTTGATGTCCTTAATTAGAAAGCCAGCATAGTGAAGGGGCTTAAGCATTGGATTATGACTCTGGAGACCAGGATTCATTTTCAGCCATGGAATCCCACTGGGTGACCTTGGGTGAGTCACACATTCTCAGTCCCACAAAACCCTGTGACAGGGTTTCCTTAAGTCGGAACTAACATGAAGGAGCATAACAACAACAAGTAGTGAAGAAAAGAAAGTCTTCCAACTGCCACTACGGTTAAATGTGCAATTCTTGAAGTTCAGAACTAATGCAGACCTCTCAGAAGTAAATTTAGATCCACTATCTGTTCATTTTCACATTTCACAATTTACTGACAACCATGCTAGATGAAAATATATGCTATGGGTATCTGCTAAACCCATAGGGGACCTAAAGTGTGATACACAAGAGGCAAAATAGAACAGAGAGAACTGGGAAATCTTTTTTCATAGTGTCCACAATAGTATCAAGGCTGGCAAAGCAACAGCTATGCTCCAAACCTCAGCTACACAGCTTCCTGCAAATGGAACTTGCCAAGTACTTGCCATTTTTGGCCATAATTGAGCAGGACACACCAGAGAATGAGGGCTTCCAGATGAATTAGGTTTTTCAGGAAATGATGAAACTAAGAGTAACCAGAAACCAGTCTGAAAATACTCTCTTACTCCCTTGGGCCTTTTCTGCTTAGAAGACATCTGACATACTTTTATGATTCTTCCTGCCCTTCAGAAAAGAAGAGTGTCCACTCTTTTGTTTAACAATCTTGAAAGAGCATTCTGAGAAACTGTCCTTCCTTAGTCCTTCCACACCCTTATTAACAAACACCCTGCAGCACAAGAAACCCCTAACAGACCTAAGACTGCTCTAACCACATGGCAATCTGGTCTAACAGGTATGACTTTGCCATGCAAGGGTGGGGAGGGGGCAGTAATCCCACTCCCTGTCACCACCTCTATGGACATAACAGCATCAAACAAACCTTACCTTAGCCAGAAACCAAACTGGCTTCTTACTGCTGATGGCACTAGATTGAGAATATCAGATATTACATACAAAAGGAAGCAGCAGCCTCAAATTTACAAGTGATCCAGCCCTGAACCCCAAAGAAAAGTTCTACCAGGAATTTAGGATAGAAGACCTAAAGGTAGAAAGACACAACTTTCCTCCATTTGTAAAATAAATATAGCTATATCCTTGCCACTTTTAGAAATATTCTGCAGAAAAAGAAGCGTTTGAGAGGAGCTGATCAAGTTCAACTTATGGCCAAAAAGAGTACTTGATCTCACCATTTGCTCCGCAGAGTCCTTGTCTGATCTTTATAAGACTTTTTAAAAAGACAATAATCTTTATTCTATCACAGCTGTTATTTATCAGGGATGGGGTTTTGCTGAAAAGGATTTTAAGGAAAAGGTAAGAAAAAAGTAAAATTAAATCAGACCCAGACACATTGTCTTGTTTTAAGCTGGGAGAAAAATACCTTTAATTTCTTTTATTGATACAAGAGACTAGGAAGGCAAATCATCAGGGGCCTATTCTTTTATTTCACATGTTTTTCATTAACTGCAAACTATCACATTTCTCATGATAATGTACAATTCTCACATAATGTACAATATTCTTTTTTCTCAACCCTGATATTCCAAAAGGATGTATTTATTTCAGCTCCTTTCCCACCTTACTGATTTTGAAATTTCACTTCCCAGAAGGATACAATCTACCAAATCGTGTCCCTATAGGCAAGCAGAACCTTGACACAAGAAATGTAAGGAAGTATGGCATATATCCTATAAGAAAGGGGTTTTGTGAACAGATATAAAGAACTCTGGAAGCTTACTGGAGAGGTTCCTTAAGGAGACAACCAGCAATGACAGATGAGCTTCTGTTAAAAAAAATCACTCCTCACTACCAATTGTCCCCACCATGTGCAGCCAAAGAGAAATATTCAGAGAGTACCAAATTTCATGAAAATAAATAGCAAGACCCCAAAGCTCCCAGCATGCAAGAGCTAACTATGCACTCTGGTGCACTTTTCATCGTAACCTTCTATTCCAGAGCTTCTCTGGGAGACAAACTAGTGTGTTCCTTGATTTCAGTTATTTCAGGAAGTCTGAAAATCCATGAGGAACTTTTAAAACCATGACTGTACAAACTAAGGAAGAAAGAAGAGCAGGTGAATAATGCACAAAGAGCAGAACAATACCTGGGAGAGGAAGAGCAACCAAATCCAACCAAGAACAGGAAAAGATGTGGAACTTTTTAAGTGATATGCACAACCATCTGAAGTTTCTGTGCTTGAACAGGAACTCATTAACAGAGCAGCAAAAAGATGTGAAGCTAACACCACATCCTCTCACAGTTATCAGCATCAAACCATGTGGTACACACTATCCATCAAAACAGACACCAAAGTGAACCAACTGCTCCTCTGTGCCGTCACAACTATGAAGCCTGATTTAGTACTTCAGATACCTGGAGAAAATTAATACTAGCACAGCTCATTATTTGGCACTAGAAAAAGTGTTCAGCACTGAATACATATTGGGAAAACATGGATTCACCAATCTGTGTCTTTAATGTGGCCAGCATATCTTTCAGCATCGTTTTCAGCTCCTTGGCAATCATCTGTCATCATGTTTTATCAGGTTTTCAGTTTCTATCTAAGCACTGAAAGCTGCTTGCTCATACTTATAACATGCTTTCCTGAAAGTCATTCAATCAACTTAGAAGAATATAAGACAAATATAAACAAAAATTTTAAAAGTAACCATAATACTTTGAGGGGAGGGAAGAAGAGATTTGGTCCATCTGAATCATTGTTAAGATCATTTTCCAGACTTATTTTTATTGCCCTACATTTGAAGATTAAAAGCCAAGCTTCTTAAGAAGATGCTCAAGACTGCATAGAATCTCTCTGGAAGAAGCTGCAGATCCCCACAATCCAAGAGAATGCCACACCCAATAATGCAAGTATCTGAATACTTCCTGTTGTACAGAAATGTGGGAAAACAGAAAAAGATGAGCACTGAACTGAATGGTTCACTACTGCTGAGAAGGCAAGTTTGCTTTCCCAGTTTTTTTTCCTGGAGCTGATCTGCTAATTACAGATACACCATCAGTATGCAGTCATGACTGAAAACTGAACAGCATGATGCTGGGCAGGTAGCCACCCCTTTGATGTGGGAGGCGAGGAATGAGCTTTGCTGGAACACTTGCAACAGCAGCAATTTGTGAGAGAGCCTTCCCTGTGCACACTCATCCTGATGTTTTACTTTTTTTTTTTAAACAAATGGGCTCATCCTATCTGTGTGGCTCCTATAGCATCTGAACTACTCTTCATAATCAGGATGACCAGGAACTGCTCTAAGCATTTCAAACTTTTCCGTAAGCATTCCCTTCTCATGGAATCAGAAAGTGTTATACATGAGTGTTATACCATACCAAAGCCACAGTTCTCAGTACAAGTTGTGCAATGGAGAGAAGACAAGGGGCTAATCTTAGTCAAAACATTTGTGCTGACATCAGTAATTTTGATTAACGTAATTTGCCATAATTAAAGTGGGAGTAGCAATGTCAAGTCTGTTGCAGCAACGAAAAAAAAAAAAAAGGCTTGTTGTGTCTTAAAAAATTCTAAGGTTTAAGCATTTATGGATTTCAGTCCTCTTCACTAGACATATAGCATGCAGTTACAGCTGGCAGATTTTTTAAAATAGTAAAATGTCAACTGGACATGAGTTATTTATCTATACACGGCCATTATGCATTGGTCAATATTCTACTTTTGCCAAAATAGGCAAGTTTTGGGAAGGATGAACAGTTACATAATTAGGACTATCATTTTCAAGTTCACATGCTGTGGAAACTTAAGATATAAATCACTACACTTTGTTCCATGTTCTTATTTCCGTTTGTGCAAAGTTATTCATCCAGTAGAAGAAAGCTACTAATATATCATATTCTAAATATACCTATGCTGTAGCAAGTTTCTCCATGAAAGAGTTGGTTGGTACTTACAAGATCTTCCATAGCAAAAGTGCACAGAATGCAAAATTACACCAATTAGGAAAGGCTGCTACTCGTTGTCCATCTTTCTTTACCATACCAGGTATGGTGATTTCACTTATTCTCCTGTTTATTCAGTGCTTTTACAGGTGCCACAACAATGGTTGGCACTCAGACTTCCAAGGGAAGAGGAGTGCTATATCAAGAGCACTGGAATTACAGAGAACTATTTCTGTTGTTCCAAATATCCTACCTTCAACCTACAAACAGTAGTATACTACATCACCAGTAGGAACCCATTTTGATTTTTTTCATATATTATGTGGTTATTGTATATTCTTGAATGTCACACTGATCACCAAGATATTAACAGTCAAGTTACTAAGCAATTGTATTTACTGTAGAGTTGCCTGTTAACTATCTATAAAATACAGGAGAATTTGGGATCATGAGAAGGAGGAAGAGGGAGGAAATGTGGCAGTATCTTTAAAACTTTTTTTTTTTTAATTTTCACATGAACTTTTGTGGATATAAACTCACTTCTTCAGATGCAATATCAATTTAGGCTTTAGAGTTGCAGTAAGCATAATCAGTGAACCATTTTTATACAAACTCCTTCCTGTTCTGAGTTCTGCACCAGGTTGTTCAGGTATCCAAAACCTCTTTGCTGCTTCTGTAGTTCTCTGCAACTTTGAAATGAAAGGACAAGATACTCATCAAGGTACTCATCAAGGTACCCCAAATGGCTGGTTTTTATAGTATAAGCTGAAAAGTGTACTTTCTTTAAAACTGTAGATCTGGGGCATAGTTAAACTTTATTGCCTGATTATTTATTTGATTTATATTCCACCTTTTCCCCTAGGATGGGACCCAAGGAAGCTGGTACAGACACTGACTCCTCCCATGGATGCTTGCCAGAGGACACACAGAGAATCCAGTTGAAAGGACTGCAGGTAAAGCTGTGAATGATTTTAATGTCGAAGCTCTCTGTCGGGTTCCATACCAACTGATCCCAAAGGCCAAGCAGATGGTATTTGAGATCTGAGGGTCTGTTCATACAGGAGTGCTTTCAAATGCAACTTTTTATTCCATCTGGCCTGAAATGTATAGACTTGCAGTGGGCACAACAGGCAACCACATGAGCCTCACCAAGACATTGAAAATATTTAAATGTCCCTCCCATTTCAGGATTTTAGCAGTACACACGAGACAAACTTCTTGAGAGATGCCAGCAGAAGAAATAGTCCAAAGAGCAAGTGGGTCTTTGAATGCTGGTGCCAACGACCACCACCAAAGCCAAAATCGAACAGACTGGAATCAGCCAATAAGACCAAAAAATAGAGCAGCATGGTTCCTACCAATGCTGCAGTAGCAGTAGACAAAAAAGGAAGTGGTTTTGTCATGAAGCCCTTTACACAAAGGTGCTGGAAATGGGTAGAGCTACTGCCAAAAAGGTTCTGAAGGTTCAGAATTATGCATTGTGCAGACACAGGACAACCCACTTCAGAGAGTCACACAGACAACGAAGAAGAACTCAATTTACATTATTAGTATCATGATCATGTTTATACCTATCAATCTGAACTGCATTTAAAACAATACTTTCAGCATTTTTAAAAAACAAGAAACAAAAACCTAAATAGGTTATAATTCTTGTGCAGTTCAACTGTAGGAGCCATTGTAAGTGCCAACCAATCGGTCCATCAGTTATAGACTGGATCAATGTGAACAAACTGAAACTTAATCCAGACAAAGCTGAGGAGCTCCTGGTCACAGAAGACACAGATCAACATATAGAGATTCAGCCCATGTTAGAAGGAGTTATTACACTCCCTTTGAAAACACAAGTTTACAATTTGCTGCTTGTCCCATGAACCTTTACTGTCAATCAGAAATACTGGCTATCAGGAATAAGAATGCCATTTGAGAAGGATATTTCATCTAGGTCTCAGCCTTTGTCTTTCCGGAGTTTTTGGACTTCAGCTATCAACAACCCCAGTCAGTAGGGCCAGAGTTCAGATGAAGTCCAAAATATCTAGAAAGCTAATGGCTGAGAAGCCCAGGTCTAGGTTTTAGAAGAATCACGGAAATGGCACACCCTGCCTTAAATGTATTTCTCCAGAACAATTTGTACCCCACCCAATTTTTATCACCGGCCACAGAACTGCTTTTGGGATTTGGCCACTGCTCAACATGGTCAGCACATTAAAGGTTTAAATGGCATGATTGCTTAACAGGAAAATCTGCCCCAGAATAACTAGAGTAGAGTACCTGAATGTTTCCTGCTACAAATTTCACAGCTCTTGCAAACTGGTAACTTTGCCCCAGGCATGTTTTTGGAGAACAGAAAGACAATAACCTTTTCTGTTGTGGTTATAACCTCCTCTTCAGGGAAAAATGCCCATTAAAAAATCTAGTTTGGAGTTTTTAAAGAATCCTCCTAGCTTTCTTGAAAATGAAAGCCAGAAGCCCAAAAGGGCCTAAGCAGCTGGTACTCAAATCAAACATGAACTGTTACTACAAAACAGTCCTACTGACATTTGTATTGTAATTTTTAGAATAAAGTAGTTTCTTGAGTTATATTTAGTTCTGCTACCCAAACTAAGTGCCCTTTTCCCAAGTAACCCAAGCATAGTTTTCACAAATATACAGAAAAATGTCCATAAGATGTAATACAGTGGATGCTGCCTAACTAGTAAAGGCAGCACATAAGCTTAGACAAGGTGTAAAGTGTTTAAACTTTGTGATCATGAACAGAAAATATTACCTAGAACCCAGGAAGCAACATTACTGACAGTTGCTTTCTCCATCTCAAGCATGCAAATTACTGGAAGAAAGAGATTAGTCCAAAAGTTTCTACAGCTTTTAAATGTGTAAGAGACAGTGACAAAAGCACAGCTATTATCACCCATCTACTTATGACAGCCACGTTGTCACCTTTCGGGGGCGAAGATTTGTAGCATTTCTGTGTATAATTCACTGCAGCATTGGCTACGCACTGGGGAAAAGCTTACTGGTATTGCCTTAGGTTCTGTGACACAGAACAGAAAGCTTTCCTGCAGGTACTAAGGTTAGAAGGTTGTCATTAACTGAAATGACAAATACAGCACTGCACTCCTTGACTTTTGAAATTACAAAATGAGAGGCACTCAGATTAGCAATATCCTGTTGGCAATGATGCAAAGCAAAAATGAGCTCAAGGCAACTGAAGACATCTGTGAGGGCAAAAGGAACATGGTGTGAAGGCCATCTTCTAACAGGAGTCAGAACATTCTATGGAAAAGCCCACGTTTCTGTCTCTAATGCTGCACATATTAAGTTATGTTTAATGTATTTCCCCTTCACATTTAAACACGCTGGAACTCCAATTATTTAGACACTTTTGCTAAGACACCACAACTCACTAGTAGATCAGAATTTTTTATTTTATTTTATTTTATTGCTCTCAGAAAGTTCTAGAATCAATGCCTCCCATGGGGGGGGGACGGTGATAGGGAAGCCCCCAAGACCTGCTACCAACCTGTGTAAGTCAATACTGAATTCAGCATAACCAATGTTTTATCTCAGGAGAAGATATAAGTGCAGATTTCAACTGTTGGAGCCTTACAGCAAACTAAAAAAACAACATATATGAATACTGTATCTGATATGTAGTGTAACCTTAAGACTTATCTACTCATTAGTGAATTCCCTGAATTTAGTGGGACTTCCTTCCAACTAAGTGAAGACAGTCTATCTGGCTTGAAGTCTTCTTCTATAATGCAAAGCTTCTGGTTTATACATAACCCATAGATTTTCTTTTGTTTTTCCATTTTAAGTCCTAATGGATCACAGCCTCCTACATAGCACATATTAGGTGCTGTACAAATAGGTGGTGCATAGAACTGTAAATGTTGGATGATGCTATGCACAAAACAGTAAAAATCCAAATCAGTAGATCATTTTTAATGAATAAAAGAGTACTACAGAGTTGGAAAATCTGCAGATAAACAAGTCATTATCAGCCTTTGTATGCCATTTGCAGAGAAATGTCCCTAAACAAGAGAGGAATTTTGATTCCAAATTGAGATACCAACTAATAGAAGAGCTGAAGCATCACTGCATATTCTTGTGCTAGACCCTAGGTCCTTTATGACCAAAAAGCCTTTGCAAATTTCTTTGTGTACTTGGCCTAAAATGGGGGAAAGGGACGCAGGCACAACTTTTGACAAGGTACAATACTTTGTATTAGAAGTTAGGAAAGTCAGATGTATGAGTTCACTTTGTTATGAACAATTTCCACCCACAAAAATCTACAATACTCCTCCCATCACTACAGAAAAGTGGGAATGCCGTACACCAGTGCTCTTTAAAGTGGTGACCCTCGGACCATTGCCAGCTCATCAGTTGTTGATCTGCAGACAGTTTAGGAATAATAGGAAATAATTGTAGCCAATGGGCACAAATGTGGTAACACTGAAACAAATGTGATAACTGGAACACTGAAGAAGAAAAAACTGCTGGTCCCCCAGATCAGATAGCCTGAGATGCATTGCTGTACACCACTTCTTGAAGCAAATTGTACAGTAATAACACAGAGGCTCCGCCACAAATGTATACTTGGCAGGGGAAGAAGGACAAGAGACTGTGAAAGCAGTGGGCCACTCCTCCTATTATGAACTAATTGTAGAGTTAGGCCTAGGACACGTTTCACTCGAGAGAAGCTGATATTAATTACCCAGCTTACTGAGTACAGGAACTGCTGCATGGAAATAGCATCTTGTGTTCGGAAAGGGGACGAGGAGGGGCAGCTATTAGTTTCAAACTCCATCTTTAGCACACTTAAGCTCAACTGGCAGCAACCCAATAATTGAAAGTTTGGGATATATCTTATTGCAAGCTAAATCTAGCACAGCATGCTCTCTGTGACTGTTGTTTCCTATTACTATGTGCGCAGTATATGCCTGCTCAGCAGAGAAAAAGACAGTGTTGCCCACAAGGAAAACATTCCAGAGGGAAAACACATTCTTCGTGACCACTCAGTAGAGTAATCCTGCTTTAAGATGACAGCAAGTAGCTTTGGAAACTATGGCCCATCCATGCTGCTCAAAGGGTTTGGTGTAGAGTTCACCAAGTCTCCCCAGGCAACAGGATCTTTAAGAAAAGTACAGAACACTGCCTGTGATGGTCCAAGAAAGAGTGTGGCCTCCCTCCTGTCTTTAAACACAAGAGCTCAAACAGCAGTTACTTGACACGCTACCAGAACCAGTAACAAAAACCCTCTTACTGGTCTACAAGTGGCTATATCAATTGCCAAGGCAGCTCCCTTTCCCATCTTACCATCACTATCTTCTGATTCTCCTTCTACAGGCTTCACAATGCATCAGCTGAGTTATCATGTTTACAGGACTACCTCTTCACTGAAATTCTTCCTAAACTTCTCTATCTTGTCTAGACATGAGAATAGACATTGTTATATGGTTGCTGGACTTGGAAACAGAAAGACATACAATGGTGGCAACTGAGTGTCCTTGAACAAAGACCACCATCTCAATAGTAAATAGCAAGATGGACTAAGTGATTTCTAGCAAAGAAGCAAAGGGGGGTCAGGGCATGCTCCCTACGCTCCACAGTTTTCACTACCAGCTATTCCCAGTCTGATCTCAGGTCTTGGATAGAAGAAGAACAGATGGAAACACAGACTGCAAGGAACAGTGTGAAATAGCGGACAGGTAGGATTCATCTTCCTTCTCAGAAGGCTGTTACTGTCTCACAAGAACCCATGCTCAGAGGCAGGGATCTGACATTGCCCTACACAAGTTCTAACCTTGTTCTTAACAATGTATAGGATTTTCCATTCACATAATCTTTGTTTTCAGTATTCTGATCAACAAATATTTAACACAGAAGGCTTACTGTGGCAAGTAGAACCACCAGAACTCTTGTGCTATCTATAAAGTTAACAAATCTTCATTCAGCATAATGTTTTGTGGATTGCAATCCACTTCATTAAATGCAGAAATGCCAGGCAACTCATTAAGTGTAAATACAAGTATATCACTCTATGCGACTTCAAAACAGCCTTGCAATAATTTACTCAGGGATGTTAGCTATCCCCTTCACACCATGCTTCCCCACACACCACCATTACTCTCCTGAAACTTCGGTGGTACCCAGGTCCAAACAATTTTGAATTGGAATTTTGCAGCCACTTATTTAAGCAGTACAAGAAAGGGAAAAACATGATGTAGCAAACAAGGAGCAAATCAGTGTACACTGGACAGCCAAACAGATAAAGGTAGTCTGGACAATACTGTATTCTCAACAGTGTCATTCACAAATCAACAGAGAACTCATACAGAACAGAATAAAACCTCTATAGACAGTAAAATCCACAACCTTCTTTCTTCAGTAATGAAATAAAACTAAAATACCTTGTCTGTGCAACTATCTCAAGTCTTGACTTTAAACTAATATACTCTACAATGCTGAGAATAAACTCTACAGCATAGGGCAGAAGATATAGCATCACGCTCCTCAAAGGAATTTCACAGTTGTAAGGATCAGGAAGAATGGCTAAATTGCTAAGATACTTGGGATGACTACATTCCCAAGCTGACTAAAACTTCAAAATATACTTTCAAGCATGTTAGTTACTAAAGTTATGTCTCTCCCTGATGTGAGACACAGTTCCTCAGGGTCCCTTGACGATGACTGGCAGCAGTTCTAGGGAGTTAAGCGAGGAGTTGCCCATCATATATAAACAATGAAGAAGAAAGTACACAGAGATCAAGGAGGTCAAACCCTTCTTTGATTTAGTTTCCCTGCAGCTCCTCTCCCTAAATATTTTCTCCACTCAAAGTCACCTAGAACTGTCTTCAGAGAAGCACTGCCCAACCTTTGCCTCTGTCTCTACATGGTTAAGTATACAGAATGGCTAGGATCACTTAGAACTTGAACATTAACCAAGAAACAAACAGGAAATTGCTGTCACATCTGACAAAGGAAAGCTCTGATTTCAGCCCATCAGCCAAGGAAACAGTTCATTTGTCTAGAACCAACGTTTCCTATTAAGGCCCATTTTGTTTACTTATGGTAAAAACATAATGCTAGCACACTTAAGTAACACTTGCATCTCAAGATGAACTCTATTTTACAATTATAACCTAATACTTTTTTTTGCTAAAGGTTCATATTCATCACTGAGACTTCTTTCTCTTGTCTTTGTTTCAATTCAATCTTTTAAAATTGTCTCTAAAATAGTACATTTCATTAACTCAGTTTATTGAAACTGAGTAGTAGATGAAATGAATTATTGTAGCTTTGTTTTGAACTCAGTTAAATCTAGTTATTATCAATTCATCTAAACAAGCTTACAACCAATATCCATGGATTTCAGGGGAACCTGCTCTCAACTGTTTATTTAAAAAAATGTATGCCACCCTTACAAAATAACACTTCGGTGGGTGAGGAATTTCCATGTCAATCTCCCAAGAAGCCTGAGCCTGGTTGGGTACACACTAGAAAAGTAGAAGGCAGGGCAGAAGTTTTTCTCACATCCTTCCACATACATAGTTTTCTTTCCATAATTTTGTCCTTTCAGTAATGTGAATGGGAGAAAAATGAACTATGCTAGCTACCTGATAGACAAAAGGTCTCTCACTATTCTGGGGCATGGAATGTCCAAACTTTTTTGCATTCAGCAATGGAGCACTCAAGTCAAATAAGATCTAGAGCAATTTCTGCAGTCCTAAGAGAGTAGCTGAAGTTAGACCTTTCCCCAGCTTCAGAGAAGAAGATCTGGGAAAGAAAAGAAAAGGGAAAAAAAGAAGACGATCTGGGATGCTCTGCAAAGGAGCAAAGGCTTGCAAACATAGATCGGAATGCCATTAGTATTAGTGCAATATGCTACTGGTAGTACTTTTTCCAGAGACACACAGCTATAGCAGGGAAAGGTAAGGTAAGGAAAATTTAATGGCTTCAGGAAGCCTATTTGCCCACCTCTCTGTTATGGCAAGATACAAAGACAGACATCTCATTTCATGTAAGGTTACATGAAAGGAGTGAACGTAATGTCTTCCTTCATGGCTGGTGTCTGTGCCCATCGCCTTTTTCCTCCTGCCATCACTGACTGAACTGGCACAATTACACTGCCATTGTATGTACAGCACTGTTTAAATTTACAGCGCTATATAAATAAAAGTTAATAATAATAATAATAATAATAATAATAATTCTGCATTAAAAAGATTCCCACCTTAATCTAATAGATTCCAGGGCAGTGAACACATAAAAATAATATATTTGTACCACAAAACATTATGATGTACAATAAAACTACAGCATAACAATTTTATGAAGTAGCCACTATAAAACAAACAGCAGGCCTTAATCATTACACAATTTAAAATAGCTGACAAATAAAGGACTATAACAGGATTGATTTAGGCACAAGAGCAATTTGGAGTGGAGACTTCCATAAATGGGGCATCACCAGAGAAAAATCTGCTTTGTCATGACACAACACACTTCTGTAAGGATGGCACTTGTAGATAAACTGCATAAGATGATATCTTAAGACATAAGCAAGTTTAGCAAGATTTTTAGTCATTGGAGTCCCTTAGTTAGCCCTAGCTAACTCATAACACATGCCCAAAAGGCATATCAACAACCTATTTAATTGGTTTTCCTCACAACATAGCATCACGTGCTTTGATCAGACTAAGAAAGCAAAATAAACAACTATGATGTCCTCAAAATAGGTAGAAGCATCATTTATAAGATACTAAGCTTAAAGGGAGGATGAGGCCTAGCCATATGCTTTGGAACAAATATGGCTCTGTCATGATCCTGCAACTATGGTACATAGATCAACAGCAGTAAGGTTACATGAAAGGAGTGAACATAATTAAATTTTAACAATAGTAATGAATCCCTTCAGCCTTCTAAAGATGTCTGTCTCTGTATCTTACCATAACAGAGAGGTGGGCAACCTGATGCTCTCCAGATGTTGATGAATTCCAACTCCCATCAAAGGAAACCAGCAAGGCCAATGACCAGAGAAAATAATTCAATATTTGAAGACCACAAGTTGCCACCCTTGCCATAAAATAGTTAGCTAATCCTTTCTATACAATTTTGCAACAGAAAAGCCATATATATATATATATATATATATCAGTGTAAGAGGGGCGCCCCAAAGAAGAGATACAAGGATTCCCTGAAACAACATCTCAAGCTCGGCCAAATTGATCGCCAACAATGGTCTGCCCTGGCCTCACATCGGGAGGCATAGAGACGCACTATCCACAATGCTACAGCCTCTTTTGAGAACTCACGCCAAACGAGTCTCGAAGAGAAACAACAACGCCAAAAGAACCACAACTTGGAAACATCACTCAAGGAGACTTTTTGCTGTGCTCTTTGCAACCAGACTTGTTTATCTCAGATTGGCCTTTTTAGTCATCAACGTGCTTGTACAAAGCGTGGGATGAGTCCTTCCTGAATCTTCATTAGAAAAGAAAAGCCAGATGATAAATTGTGGAAATGGGTACATCAAAATCTAGGTAAAAGCAAGGTTACCTTTGATTCATCACCCCAAGGAATGCTGGAGAAAATGTACTACTATTTTGTGTGTGTGCATGCAACTGTATACTTTCAAGTCGCCTGTCAACTTATGGCGACCCCATGAATTTTTCAGTGTTTTCTTTAGCAAGGAATACTCAAGAGGTGGTTTTGCCAGTTCCTTCCTCTCAAATATAGCTGCAGCACCTGGTATTTGTTGGTGGTCACTCAGCTAAATCCTGGCCCTGCTTTGCTTACAGGATCTGGTATCTTTAGGATATTTAGCTATTACCAGTTCAACACACACCAGAGAAGACACACATCGCACAAAAGTAGTAATTTGTATATAAACAACAACACACCTACATCTTCCCCCCAACATGGTGCCCTCTCCAGATGTTTTAGGCTACAATTGTGATCAATAGTTAAGAATGATGAGAACCGCTACCCAAAATACCTGGAAGAAAAAAAGGCTGATCTAGGCTACTTATCCTTCTTATGTCATAAACAACAAAAATCACCTTGTTATGAGCCATAAATCAAAAATGACTTGGAAGCACATGCAACAACAACAAGAACAACAGTTGTATCTATAAAAACAGCATCCTCTTCAAGGAGATCTACACTGCTCTCTATCCAAGTTACAAAGCTATACAGTGGTCCCCCGGCTTACGAATCCCCCGGGGTACGAAACCGGCGGGACCGCTAACATATCCCCCGGGATCCGAAAGATCCCCTGGGATACGAAAGAAAAAAACCGTGCGGCCCCTTTAAATCGGCCGGGCGGTCCGTTGACAATAGCGGTCCCCCGGGAAACGAAAGCTTCCGGGTTACGAAAGGCCCAGATAATTCAGCATTCTCTAAGGAATATTTTACCCATAGTTCCAATGGGAGATTTTACTCTCAGGGAACAAATACCTCCAATTTGGCACAGACAGAGAAGACACTGAAAGATAAGTTTGAGAAATGATCAAGAATCACAAGGCATATTTCCTCACATATTAGAATTAAATCACACTGAAAGAATGCCACAGAGTACCTGCAATCATTTCTGTCTTAGAGCAACTGACAAAAATAAGTCCCCCTGAAATATATCCCCATTTACCAGTGCATTTCCCACAAGGCTGTACACTGGCAGGTGCAAAACAAACACTCCAAAGAGAAATATTTGCATTATTCTGCTCTGGCCTACCTGAACACCCACAACCTCCAAGTACTCCAAACCACTACACAGTTTTGGGCAAGCATTGCCTGACTGTAACCAGAGGCCAAGACACTCCCCTTCAGTGTCAGCTTCTAGTCAAATATGTTTTTCAGCTCATAAAGGTTGCTGTAATTTGCAAAGGGAGAGAAAGATATAGTGGTTGGATTACAAACGGGTATGAGTACAGCATCCACCCATGCTGGGGGCATTTAAGCACCCTCTCCAAGCAGAAGCATGGTTATGCCCCCAAGGCCCATAGTGCCAAGTCAAGGTCTCTTTCGTGTAGCACCACATAAGGCACACTAGACTGTTTCCAAAAGAAAGTTTAGCATTCCTACCGCACAAGCTGAATCACTTTTTATTTGTTCACTACAGGGTTTTGGAGAGCTGTCTGTGGACTATACTTTCTATCAGATGTGCAGTTAAGATAATGCTTCAGTAAAGCCACAAAGTTCATCAAGCTATACCCCATGAGAAGTATCCCAACAAAATACAGAAGAGGAACAAAGCACTTCGGATTTGGTTCTCTGCAATAAATATGAGTACACTTTAACAGTCAAGTAACTCAAATAGTACATGCTGGAGGGGGAAGAGATCCAGCATGCTTTCCAGACTATGTCTTCAAGAACACTTGTAACAGTATTATCCTATGCAATATTAAAAGTCTTCAAGTGTTGCTCTTAACTGAAGAGTCCTGTGACTTTCAAGGGAGCCACATTTGAAATAAAAATGAGCTCCTTACATGGCAGGCAAATGGAAAGAAAGGGTATTACCTGCACAGGGAAAACTGAAACAGCAGAGAAGCAAATACCAAAATTAGACTTTCATGCCTGTGTTGAGAATTAATTTGCTGCTGTCTCTTCACATCCATTCCTATATTAAAGTCAAAATACTAGAACTAACAGTGGTCCCTGAGAAACAGTTATTTGGGGGCGGGGGGGGGGGGGTCACAAGCTTCATAGCTGTTCCACAGCTACTAGTAGTTAGTACAGTAAATTAAGCAAGGTTTGCACATTGTTCAAAAGGGTATCTTTAGAGACAGCAGAAAATTTATCTTAAGTGGAAATGCTTGTACACTCACTAAGTACTTCTTGCTCTCAAATTAACTCTCTCTTTTAAAAAAAAAACGCAGGTAGGGATTGTATCAGGAGCTTCTGCTCTTCTGGCTTAAACAAAAACAACAATATTACATTTTTATTCCAAGTGATAAAATTTCAAGGGTGAAGCACAACTCTACGTGTGTTTTCCCCAAGCCCAAATGTTTTAGCAAGAATGATTCAAACTTTAATGCCCTCAACCATAACTTTGGGCATGCATAACTTGTATTGGGAATGTTTCAGTACCAATTCCAGGGCTTCAGAAAGTGGGCTGACATCAAGATACTAGCTGCATCGATCTTGGCACAAGGTGAAATATTAACACCCATCTGGTGTCCTTTGGTAATTACCTATCATTAGCAAGAAAGATGTCTCACTAATATCCCAGTGACAGAGTAACACAGTCATCATTGTGAACCTCTGTAAGTTGACAGGAGACTTGAGGACCTATACATACACACACAGAGGGTCCAAACACAGGCTTTGCCAAAAGATTAAGGAGAGCCTAAGAATCTTGCATATCTATAGCACTGCCTTGACTCAGAAAAACTAGCAGAAAGGAGGTAACATGTAACTAAAAACATGTCACTTTATATCAGCCTTCAGTATATATAAGCAACATTCATTAGACCGAAGACAACTCAGATCCCAGGGTAATTATGTTGCTTTCCAAACTGTTTACTCAAAAATTTGGTAAAACTTTCCCCAATTATTTCATTTTTGTTGAATATGCATGGATTGTGCCATAGTTCCAGACAGCAAAAGCAAGTACATGAGTCAGACATTATTAGCCTATGCAGCCATTTTCACTAGAGTGGCAAGGATAAATAACTACAGCCATTTTTCACCTGGTGACTAAGTCAGAACATATCTTTGTACAAGCCGTAACTGATTATGCAGTTGTTACTTTGGAGTCAGTTGCGTCACACCTATGCTTAAGGGGAGAAACTGCATTTTTAAAAAGAGTTACAGAAGGAGGTTAATCCAAGAAGCAACATTTACAAACTAGTCTCTCCTGCAACAAGAAGAGCATATGCTTCTAGCCTCCACAATATCCTTTTCCCGGCATAATTCACAGAGCAGCTTCGGCAAAACTGTTCAGGTGCAACCACCAGTTTACTGGGGCTGTGCAGAAGAGAATTATCTGAGAAAGAAACACAATTATACAAATAAAAGGTCTCTTTGTAGTCAGCTCGGTTGTCATATTTTACAGATACAAGACACTCCCATTTTATTTGCCAGCAGCACACAAAATCCTAAAAATCCTAAGCACATTTTGGATGCCACATTTTTAAAAGATGCTGGCAAATCAGTCCTATGTACAGTATTAATAAATACAATTATCCTTACAAGGATGATGCCACTATCAACAAGCTTGTAAACAAACTCCTGAAAAGGTTCAGAAAAGAAATGCAGCTAAGTTGAGGCACAGAACAAAAGAAGTAGACTACTGGTATGATGAAAAAGGTAAAGAGCGCTGAATTAAATCTTGATATGAACAAGTGATTACACTAAACAGAAATGGGATGGCAATTGTGGAGACATGGTTCCTACAGGCTGAGTTATTGTTGTGTGTCTTCAAGTTGTTTCTGACTTATGGCAATCTTAAAGCAAAGTTACCATGGGGATCTTTTTTGCAAGATTCGTTAAAAGGTGGTTTGTCACTGTCTTCTTTTGAGGATGAGAGAGTGTTGTTTGTTCAAAGTCACCCTGTGGGTTTTCCGTGGCTGAGTGGGGATTCGAACCTGGGTCCTTCATAGTCCTAGTCTAACCCACAAACAATGCTGGCTCTTAGTCTATTGTGAGAATAAGAAGGAAATCTCTTTGCATACTAGCCATCAATACTGCTAGCCCAGATTTTTAAAATTAGAGCAACAACCCTCAACCAAAACAAGGAATCCACACTTGCTTTAACTATGAAAAGCAACAGTTCAATATTAATATTCTAGGAGTAACAGGTCCCAAGAGCCAGTGTGGTGCAGTGGTTTGAGTGTTGGACTACAACTCTGGAAACCAGGTTCGGTTCCAAACTCAGCTCAGGAGACCCACTGGGCGACCTTGGACAAGCCACATGCTCTCAGCCTCAGGGGAAGGCAACGGCAAACCTCCTCTGAACAAACCTTGCCAAAAAACCCCATTGATAGGGTCACCTTAGAGTTGTCGTAAGTCAGAAACGACTTGAAGGCACACAACAACAGGTCCCAAGCAGTTTTCAGTTTCTATATTTTCTTTCAGGGCAGTGGTGCCTAGCCGCATTGAGTCCCAGTTTTGGGGAAAGAGTGGGATATACTGTAATATAATAATAATAATAATAATAATAATAATAAATACCCGAACTTTGGTTCTTCAGGTTTTGGGACTTCCAATTCCCAGAAGCCCCAACCAGCTTGACCAACAGTCACGGCTTCTGGGAGGTGAAGTCCAAAACACCTGAAAGTTAGGGAACCACTAAAGTTTGGGAACCATTGTTTTAGGAGCAGAGAACGAACAAAACAGCACTAGTCCTCTGTCGCATTTGCATTCTTTCCAACTGGGCTGAACAAGGTGCCCATGCCCAGCAGAAGACTCTGGAGCTGCCTGGCTACGCTTTCGCCACCTGATGAGAAGAGCACCTGGTTGAGCAAAGGCAGTGGTATCCAGCCTCTGAAATGAGAGTGAAAGCTATCTGGTGAAGGGGAGAAAGAGAGAGAGACAGAGAATTTGGTCCGGTTTGATCATGGGATGACAGCTGCAGGATCCATCCTTGCAAGCTTGGTCTTGCCCCGTCCCTCCCTCCTTCCTCTCTTGGCTGAGACTCAGGCAGAGCCAACTGAATGAGGAAGTCAAGCTCCGCAGGCGGAAGCCAAGCCCACTGCAATGTCTACTGCAACCAGACTGTCAGCCCATGACTCAGGCGGCAGCCCCAACAGCTGCCAAGCGCTCGCCTGCCCGTTACTTACCAGGGAGCAGCAGCTTTTTAATATATATATGTGTGTGTGTGTGTGTGTAATTCCCAAACTCTGATCCTCCAGGTGTTTCGGACTTCCACTCCCAGAATTCCCGACTGTTGCCCAAGGTAACTGGGGACTGGGGGAATTGAAGTCCAAACCACCTGGAAGGCCAAAGTTTGAGAATCACTGATACACACAATCCAAAACACACTGCAGAAATAACCCAGTCTGAGACCGCTTTAACTGCCCTGGCTCAGGGCTAGGGAATCCTGGGAACTGTAGTTTGTTGTGGCACCCGAGCTCTCTGACAAGAGAAGGCTAAATGTCTCACAAAACTAGTTTCCAAAATTCCCCAGCACTGAGACAGAGCAGTTAAAACGGTCTCAAACTGGATTATTCCTGCAGTGTGTGATGGACCAAAATCTAGGAGGATTAGAGGATGCCCTTCACCTGGAAGGATGGGGAGGGAGACCCCATTGCAACTGAGGCGCAGCTGCAAGTAGGAAAAAACAGGCATAACCAGTTGCAAGGGAAGTACAACAACCTCCAAAATCCACCACATAGTGGTACCTTTATGGGCCCAACCAAAAAGTGCTATAACACACGATGCAAGTTTTCAAAGCTCCACTGGCTTCTCCGTCAGGCATTTTAAAAAAAGCCATACAGGAAGGGGAAAAATTATTATGATGTTAGCTCACCAGCCTGCATTTTGCTAAGATGTGGCTGTTCTCAGATAAGGTGATGCGGAGACACAAAAGTTTGTGACGTGTATTTTGTGCATTATAAGTGGTCCCATAAAGGTACCACCGTTCTGTGGATTTGGGATGTTATGGTACTTTGCAACATATCTACCCCTGGATATGTTTTCCAGTCGCAACCCAAAGGGAGACGTCCAGCATCGCCCAAGAAGAGGGGAAGAGGAGGAGCAGGGCAGGGTGGCCAGGCGTCCTCCTTTTCCAGGACATGTCCTACATTTCCACCTCCTGCCCAGGAGGGATTCCGAAAGGTCCTCCATTTTGAGCGTGACTAAGAAGCACAAACCTACCTCTATATTTAGCGTCTTTAGCTTTTGTTTGGTCGTGTCCTCCGTTTTTCTTGGAATGCCCTCCATTAAGCAATGAGGACACCTGGTCACCCTGGACGGGACACTCCCCAAGCAAAGCTGAAATAGAAAAAGGAGGCGCCTCCCTCCAAAAATATACCGTACAAAAAGGCGGCCCCTCCCCAGGATAACCAGACGTGTCCTCCTTTTTCCAAGGTGTGTCCTACACTCCCAACCTCAAAGCCCAGGAGGAATCCCAAAAGGTCCTCCATTCTGAGCATGACCAAGAAGCATCCATTTATAGGAGCATCCTCTAGCCTTTCTCTGGCCGTGCCCTTCGTTTTCCTGGAATGCTCTCCATTTCTGCGGCGCCTCGTCCTCCTTTGCAGGTATGGCATCTGGAGAGCCTGGATGGGGATCGAGGGGATCGGCTCCTTTTGAACTCAAGGAAGAGAAAGGCTACAGCCTGAAGAGGCCCTCCCTGCAGGGCTGTTGTTCCTTCAGAATGGGAAGGAAGCAGAGGAAAAAAGGGAGGGAAAGATAAAAAGGTTCACCTGGAAATGGCAGGAGGAAAGGAGGAGCCTCCTTTCAAAATGGGGGCCCCACCCCAGGAGTCCTCCTTTTCCAGGACACGTCCTACATTCCAGCCTTTTCTGTCCAGGAGGAACTCCAAAGGGTCCTCCATTTTGGAGCATGACTAAGAAGCATTCATTGTGAGTGGTTTTTCTTAGGCTTCATGTTTGGCCATGCCCTCCATTCTTACTGGAATGTCCTCCATTCTTAAGGTTATGACATCTAGCCACTCTGCCCAACGTCCTCCTTTTTTTCCAGGGCCTGTCCTACATTTTTTTCAGCCTCTTCTCTCCAAGAGGATTTTAAAAAAAAGTCCTCCACTTTGGAGCCAATGACTATGAAGCATGCATTTGCATTGACTATGAGTGTTTTGTAAGCTTTTCCCCTCCATTTTAATGATCCAACTCTGCCCAACGTCCTCCTTTTTCCCAGGACCTGTCCTACATTCCCATCCTCTTATGTCCAGGAGGGATACCAAAAGGTCCTCCATTTTGGAGCAGGAAGCATGCATTTTATCTTTATCTGAGTGGGGTGTGTGTTGGCTTTTTTTTAAAAAAAGCTTTTCTCTATTTTGTGATAGGCACCCTGGAAATGTCCTCCATTTGGAGCATTTGCGCTTTCCCGGACTTTTTAATCCCAGAAAAAAAATGAATTTTTTAAAAATAATTTTCTAGAAGTTAAAACCACACCCGACCGCCTCATGAAGAACCTCAACCCGCCGGCGCCAAACTGAAAGCCAACCGTCATCATCTTATTCGTTTCCCGTCCCCGCCCGCACCAAACCCGGCCTGGGCTGAAGTACCTGAGTCTGGACTCAGGAAGGAAAAGCCTCCGCCTCCTCGCGGTCAGAGGACTCGGCTCGGCAACCGACACCTTCCCGGAGAGTCCCAGCTTCAACGCCTCACCGGCAACAGCGAGCGAGGTGGTGGTTTCAAGCCGGGAGGGAGCGGCCGCGGCCTAGGCTCGGAACGCCCACTCGCATCGCTGTCAGCCTATCGGAGCGCGAGCTGCCTTTGATTGACGCCCCGCATCCACCAATAGCGGCACGCGCGGGAGGCGGTGCTTCCAAGGAGGCGGCCTTGAGAGACTTTCGCCTTTTTTTTTTTAATCTTCTCAACGGACGCTCTGCCGCGAGCCCGCCTCCTCCTCCTCCTCTCCGCCAATGAGAAGCAGTTACCCAGGGAGGGCGGAAGATTGACGTGCGCGGCGGCCAATAGGGGCGCGCGAGAGGGCTGGGCTGGTTTTTGTAGGCCTCACTCTGTCACTCAGTCTGTCAGGACTTTGAGCCATTTTTCAGGGGAAGACTGAGGCGTTGCCGGGTGCGGCCTTTCGGGGGAAGGAAGGGAAAGGCTGTCGTCCATTTTTGGCCTTCCTCTGGGCAGGAAACGGGCAGCTAGCTGGGCCTCTTCCCATTGCTATGCATGAGTGGCCAGGAAGGAGCTCCATTGTTTTATTGAGACACAAGTGAAGAGAAATAGATAGACACAGGCGAAGAGAAATAAGACACAAACGAAGAGAAATAGACACAAGTGAAATGAAATAGACAGCTACAAGTAAAGAGAAACAGTCACAGGCGAAGAGAAATAGACACAAGTAAAATAGACACAAGTGAAGTGAAATAGACAAAGACACAAGTGAAGTAAAATAGACGCAAATGAGAAATAGAAGTGAAGAGAAGTAAAATAGACACAAGTGAAGTGAAATAGACACAAGTGAAGTAAAATAGACACAAGTGAAGTGAAATAGACGCAAATGATGAGAAATAGAAGTGAAGAGAAGTAAAATAGACACAAGTGAAGTAAAATAGACACAAATGAAGTGAAGTAAAATAGACACAAGTGAAATAGATACAAATGAAGAGAAATAGACAGAAGTGAAATAGACAAAGACACAAGTGAAGTGAAAAACACAGACTCAAGTGAAGTGAAATAGACACAAGTGAAGTGAAATAAACAGACACTGCTTTAACTGCCATGGCTCAGTGTGATCTGTTGTCTTGTGAGATACTTTGCCTTCCCCATCAGAAAGCTCTGGTGCCCCACCAAACTCCGAATCCCAGCATTAGGCCATGGACCTTAAAGTGGTGTCAAACTACTTTATTTCTGCAGTGTGGCAGCAGCCTTAGTTTTACCTTTGTCTTTTCCTCTCCAACCCCCTTTCCTTCCCCACTATGTTGAAAACTTGCACCACTTCTCCTTTTACATCCTTACCAAAACATTTCTCTGTACCTCCTCAGTAAACAACCTGTCTTGGTTCACCACCCTAAATCTGGAACGACTTCAAGGCACATTTGTCCATCGCTAGATCATCTCTCCCTTTATTATTAAGCGCTTGCCTTGATTTTTCATCGTCTCACCTTGATCCAGTCATATTTATCCAATATGCTGCTAAAATTAGTCGCCTGAGTCATTACTCTAAATGGCAAGCCTCCTTAAATCCCTACACTAAGTTTCCTGTGGCTGCAAGGTCCTTCGTACAGATTTCTCAACCTTTAAAACCTTTTGCTTCTCATCCTGGCTCTGCCTCTCAGAACACCTTTGTGTCACTATCATATTTACTTCCTTCAGATTGCTCCATTTTTTTCAGGAATAATACCTGGTCCCAAAATACATATAATTGCAGTGGTTAACATATTCTTCCTCAGTTTACAATAGAACCCTTTCCTTCTCTGTTCCTCTGTTTCCCAGTATTTTATTTAAAATTATAATTTAATTAAGGTAGATTTAAGGTCAGATCTATTCTTTGTAAAGCATCCGTTACATGGGAACTAGGTTCATTTAGGCTGTCAGCCTACATATTGTTTGCTACCTGGGACGAATTCACAGTGAACACAGTATAATTTACTTCTGAGGATACATACACATGAACACTATTCTGTTTTCAGGAGCCAGCTCTGGAGAGCAGGGTTTGAATCCCCAATCGGACATGGAAACTGGTCGACCTTTGGCAAACCACATACTCTCAGCCTCAGAAAACCCCACGATAACTTTGCCTTAGGGTTGCCATAAATGAGAAATGGCTTCAAGGCACACACAAATAACATCAACAAATTCTGTTTTCAAAATTTCCTCTAAGAAATTAATGACAAGACAGGATGAAAATAGTCATCCTCTATTGTTTTGTCCTCAGACTTTTGGTATCCAGAGACATGCTGTCTTGGGAAAACAGAAGTCCCATTCTTGAGTTTCATTAGTACCATAACCATAAACTAAGACACAGATTACATGCTTCAAATATAAACATTCCCAAAATTTGATCCTTGGCATCTCCAGCTAAGCGTGAGAAAGGCTCAGAGCCACTGCTATTTGTGCATAGTGTAAATCATTATTTATTGAATTAGAATTATATTCTTGACCAAAGGAAGTTGGTTTGCTGTTTTCCTAATGTTGCATGCAATTGTTAATGATCCAATCAACCTGAAACATCTTCCAGTCCCATTGATTCCATTGGGAATGATTCAGGAATGGGCTTAACTTTCACATCTTAAATCTTTGTGACTTTAAAACTCCTAGCTTTGCCCAAGGCAATTTTCCAGGTACGTGGAGAATGCCTGTTCCTAAGTATAAATGATGTGAGACAAGACTTTAAGTTAGCCCAGGGTAAGGATCTTTAAAAAAAACAACAGATGAGAGACTTCAGGTGGAAACAGGAATCAGACTGGCTGAAGAGTATTAGAAAAAGCAGAATGTCCTAGAGGCATTCACCTGAAGCCTACTTTTAAAAAACTATTTGCTTAAAATGGGAATTAAAAGTGGTAATGGGGATATCACTATGATGCTGAAAAATGTGTGCTTTTGAATATCAGAAATTCCGTTGTTAAATATTACTGAGAGGCAATGCAGAAAAAAATAACAAAATGAAACTTGTCTATATTACCTAAGAGAGCATTGCTGAAGTTGGTTACTAGTTTCTAATGTGCACAAATAAATAAACAGATAAATTATCTCTAAATATTACGTTTGTGCAACACACATTAACAAGTTATGACAATTAAATAAAGAACTGAAAATGTAAGTTCAACACTAAACACCAAGCCAGTGGTTCTCAGTGAGTGATATGTATACAGTACCAGTGGGATGCAAAATATGTCTAAATAAGATACAGTGTTTGCAGAACGGTTACTAAGAAATTGTTCTCAGAATTTACTGCCAGTAATACTATTTTTTTTAAAAAAAAATGTTTATTTTACAGTTACTATAACAATAAAATTAATTTTTTGAATGGACTAATTCATCCATTTATGAATATAATTCTCTCAACAATAATAATGCCATGTTTGTCCTTAAAATATAAGCTAATGTGTTATTAAAAAAAGTGATCATTTTGAGCATGACTTATGCTCTTTGATAAAGTGAAGAACTGCTACTGTAGTCCCACACCTCTAAAACAGTGTACTGACACCCTCTAAATCAAGAATGGATACCAGCATCATGAAAGCCCAAGAGTAGGCAATGCATGTTGGACTACAACTCCCAGCATGCATCACTGTTTATAATGGCTGAGGCTGATGGGGATACAGTCTAATGGCGTCTGGAGGGTTGCCCTTTGCCATTCCTGATGATTTCAGAAAATCCAGTTGGGTTCTGTTGTGGGTCCAATGTTTTTCCACATCCTTATAAATATGGAACAGAAGGCATGCTTATCAAATCTCCTGCTGACACCAAATTAGGAGGAGTAGCTAATACTCCAGAGGACAGGGTCAGAATTCAAAATGACCGTGAGAGATTTGAGAACTTGGTTGAAACCAACAAAATTAAACAGGAATGAATTTAAAGGTATTACACCTAGGCATGAAAAATGTAGTGCACAAATCCAGGATGAGTGACACTTGGCTTGACAACAGTACAAGTAAAATGGATCTAGGGGTCCTATTAGACCAAATCTGAATGTGGGTCAGTAGCTGATGCAACAAGCAGAAGAGCCAATGCAATTATAGGCTGCATCAACAAGAATATAATGTCCAGATTAAGGGAAGTAGTGATGCCTTTGTTCTATTCTGCTTTGGTCAGATCTCACCTGAATATTGTGTCCAGCTCCGGGCTCCACAGTTCAAAAATACATTGACAAGCTGGAACATGTCCACAAGAAGATAGTCAAGATGAGCAAAGATCTACAAACCATGTTCTATGAGGAACAATATAGGGAGCTGTGTATGTTTATTGTGGAGAAGAGGAGACTGAAAGGTGACATGATAGCCATCTTTAAGTATGTGAAGGAATGCAGTATCAAAGATGGGGCAAGCTTGTATTCTATTGCTCCAAAGACTAGAACACAAACTAATAGATTTATATTACTGTAGAAGACAAAATATTCCACCTGAATATTAGCAAGAATTTCTTTAGTGTAAGAGTTATTCAACAGAAGAGACTGCCACAGAAGGTGATGGACACTCTTCTTTGGAGGTCTTTAAACAGAGGTTAGGTGGCCATCTCAAGAGTGCTTTAATTGTATATTCTTGAATGTATAGGGGTTGGTCCCTTGCCAAAATATCCAACTCTATGATTCTGTGGGTTGTGTGAGAGGAGAGGAGAACTCCTGCTAAACAACAAGGCACTGAGAAAGTTTGACTAGGACAGGAATAGCTAGAATAGAGCAATTAATCTCACATTTGCAACTAGAGTTAGAAGAAGGGACTGAACAGATAATGGAATTTTGAGGGAAAAGATTGAAGGCTGAGTATTCACTGGGTAATGGAGCACAGAGAAAGAACATCTAAAAATAACACCACCATTGAAAGCATTCCTTTTCTGACTTGGCAAGTGTTGCTCTGCATTTATTTTGCAGTAGTGTAGGGTGATATAAATATGCTATATTTTAGTGAAGTGTAATTAGGTAAGAACAAAAAAAGGGAAGAAAGAGAAAAGGTCTTCAGTGTGTTGCTGAATACTAACCACAGTGACTTTAAAAAATAAACCCACAAAAGCAGAGTAGCTAGCAAGTATTGCATAAGTAGGAGGCCTTGTATGGGATTTTGTTCTGAAACATATTGCCCAAGTAAATGGAATCTAAGATAGAGGTGTCAGCAAAAGTTGAAAATGAGGTTTAGGGCCCTTTTCATCAGAAACTCTTGTCTGTAAAGCTGAAGCAAATAACAGTGTCTGTTAAGCAAATATTAACAGCCAAGCTTCAACAGCTATAGTAAGAAAAGAGAAACTTCAATAGTGAGGTGGGTTTTGGAAAGCAAATACCACAAATAAAGCAATTCTGTGTTTCAGACTCTCCCAGTATAACACTGTGAATGCACAAATCATCTGGCAAACAACTGTCAACTCACCTTATTATCTATGCTTGTATCATGCTGCATGAAAAGTCATTGGAAAAAACAACAATAAACCATTCCATCTGAAAGAGAAGCTGATTTTAACCCTTCCATTCATCACACTCGCAGCAGCCTCACAGCTGTTATGGATAGGCAAATAGTCAATATGCAGAATTTGTCTTAGGTGGCTATTTAAAGTAGCAGGTGTGTGCTGGAACAGGTGGAAACCATCTTTTTCCTAGTGTTGTTTCAGTCATACACTTGTATTGCTGAGGTGTTTAGGAAGGTCAACAGTAATGATGCAAGGAAAAGTAAAGGAGTGAGCAAAGGAGCTTCATATGGTGGTAGTAATAATAATAATAATAGTTTATTTTTAGCTTGCCTTTTCCAGTGGATCAAGGTGGGTTGCAGCATAAACAATAACAATAAAATACATATAGATATAAAACCACAAAATTACAGTCCCTTACCCCTCACTCCCTCCCAATCTTAAAACAAGATTAAACAGTAAACCAATTTTAAAAATTGAATACAATAAAGAGACCATCAAACTAGAGGCTGGGCAATTTCCTTGGAGGAAAACAGCTGTCCATATTAATGTTACTGGGGCGAGAGGTCAGTCTGGCAAGGTCTGTTGGAAAAGATATGTCTTGACAGCCTTTTTGAAGGCATCAAGAGTAGTGATATGCAGATCTCTTCTGGCAGCCCGTTCCAGAGTTTAGGAGCGGCAGATGAAAAGGCTCTCTAGGTAACTGCAGCCAATCTAGTTTTCTTAGGCTGAAGCAGATTCCTCCCAGAGGACCTAAGTGTGCGGGATGGATTATATGAAAGAAGGCGCTCCCTCAAGTAAGCTAGACCTAAGCCATGTAGGGCTTTAAAGTTTATAACCAATGCCTTGTACTGCACCCAGAAACTTATTGGCAGCCAATGTAAAGATTTTAAAATAGGGTGTAATATGGTCAGCCCTAAATGTACCCGTGACCAATCTGGCTGCCATATTTTGTACTAATTGGAGTTTCTGAACTTGGCACAAGGGTAGCACCAAGTAGAGTGCATTGCAGAAGCCGAGTTGAGAGGTTACCAGTGCATGTACTATCATTTCTAGATAGCCCGGCATCAGGAAGGGTCGCAGCTGGTGTATTGGCCGAAGCTGATAACAGACACTCCTGGTTGTCGCATCTATATGAGCTGACAACTGGAGTGACGAGTCTAGGAACACCCCGCAAGCTGCGAACACAGTCCTTCAGGGCAAGTGTGACCCCGTCTAGGACCGGATGACAGATCTCTATAACTGGATTAGGGCTCATTATGAGTACCTCCGTCTTATCAGGATTCAGCTTGAGTTTTATTTCCTCATCCAGTCCATTACTACTCCAAGACAGACATTCAGAGGAGAGACACCATCCTTAGTCACTGCAGCAGTCCAAGACATAGAGAAACATTTCTGGGTGTCATCAGCATACTGATAACACCCCATCCCATGACTCCAGATGATCTCACCCAGCTGCTTCATGTAAATGTTGAATAGCATGGGAGACAGAATGGCGCCCTATGAGATGCCAGATTTTAGCTCTATTTTAGAAGAGTAACTGTCTCCCAGCATCTTCATCTGGAACCTAGCCAAGAGATAGGGGCAGAACCATTGCAAAGCAGTGCTTCTGATTCCCAGTTCCTTCAGGCATTCCAGAAGGATATCATGGTCAATGGTATTGAAGGCCACTGAGAGAAGTAAGAGCACCAACTAAGAGCACACTTCCCCTGTCGATGTTCAGATGAAGATCATCAACTAAGGCGACCATGGTGGTCTTGACTCTGTATTCTGCCCTGAAACCAGTTTGAAATGGATCTAGATAATTGGCTTCATCCAAGACTACTTGGAGTTGAATAGCAATGGCTCTCTCAATCACTTTGCCCAGAAATGGTAAAAGGTAGACCAGCTGGTAGTTGTTTTTATCCAGGGGGTCAAGGGATGGCTTTTTGAGCAACAAATTAACCACTACTTCTTTTAAGCTGGCAGGGAATTGGCCTTCCCTAAAAGATTCATTGATTATATTCTACAAAAGCAAGTAGGCAAGGTTTCATCTGGAGGACCAGACCAAGCCAGTTTGCTGCCTTGGACTTGGCCTGCTGCCTCTCTACACCATCTACCACCTCTTTTAAATGCAAGTGTGATACAGAAGCTGCCAAGCTGCTACCAGACCCAGGAAAAACTTAAGCTTGTCACAATGTGCTGAGGAGCTTGCCAAAGTTTCCACTAAAACTTGCAGGACCTGGCCCTATTAGCCAGGGAAAGAACTATATTGCTTGAATCTCCCTTATCCAAAATGCTTGGGACCAGAGGTGTTTTGGATTTTCAATTTGTTTATATATGGATTTTGGAATACCTTCATTTGTATAGATGTACATAATGAGATCTGGAGACCCATGACTAAACACAAAATTCATTTATGTTTCATATACACCTTATACACACAATGAGGTAACATTATGCAAAACATTTTGTGCATGAAACAAAGTTTGTATATATTGAACCATCAGAAAGCAAAGGTGTCACTATCCCAGATACTCATGAATAAAATGTTGGTTTTTGGAATATTTTGGAATTCCCAGTAAGGGAGACTCATCCTGTATAGGGCATTTCCCCATATGGCCCAACTTCAGTTGGGGAGGAAAGGAGTGCTGTCCGGTCTGGTACTGAGTTGCCAATCTAGCTATATGCCAATACCCATAGAAACCCTGGCTGGGCAGCAGTCTTGCTATATTTTCTATTTGAAAAATGTTGACTGCAACTGAAAAATGTTGAAACAAAAACCAGTTCACCACAGCCTGGTCACCAGGGAGTCAGTATGGCTGTGTGGTTCCTAGCAAGGTACCTGCAGGTGATGAGAGCTAAAGCAGCACCTGGTAGGAGTAGTGTACTCATTGCGGCAGGACAGTCAGGTTATGATGGAATGGGAATTGTTCCCATAGGTATGTGGGGCATATTTGGTTCTGCAAGACTCCTTCTTGTGAAACCACTAACTCGTGATAGGGCTGAACCTATAGACTAAAAAGGAGGGTTGAGAAAGCAAAAGAGCCTAGTAGCTCAAACCAGAGCTTAGAAATTGTATTTACATTGACTATAATTCCTCAAATCCCTCAGCCCCATGACCAGTGAGTATGGTATTTGTGGATTCTGGGCATTATAGACCATTTTCCAATCTATGGTTTGAATACAGTGGATCACATGGAAAGTACAGACGGAAGGTAAGATCTTGTAATGTAAAGGGGAGACTTGGGCATTTCTATACTGTGTTTCCCATATGAGCAATTAGCAACTGTATATTTTTCTTTAATTATGTTTTAAATGGTTTTAATTCTATACATTTTGCTTTTTTAAAACTTATTCTGTTGTTTTTATGTTATTAATTTGTAGTGGATCCCAGCATTTGGAAGAGGAAGCTTTCAGAGAAGTAGCCTTGTTAGTCTTTTGCAGCATAAAACAGTGAAAGGGAGGAAACACTTTTCACTCTGTAATATATTTAAAGTAATGGGTTTATATCCATAAACGTCCATGCCAAAATAGAAACCACTTAAAGGTACTGCCACATTTCATTATTTCCCCTTCTCCTTTTTTATATGAATGAGGAAGGGTGAAGGCGTGATAGAAGCCTCGCCTGGAATTGCTTGTTGTCTGACTATTTTGGGGAACATGGGGTGAAAGCTAAGGCTCTGTTATTGAGAGGGCAGTGAGAGCTCAGCTGGTAACCCCAGAAATGCCTGGAAGGATCCACCACCAAGACAATTTAAATGTTGTGAGTGAAGCTGTGCAAGACCCCATCACACTTGTTTGTAGCAGAGCTGCCGAACGGAAAATGCCTGGATGGCTTTAAATGTATTGCTAATCAACCCTTCATGTACATCTCAGTTGGGTTCTTGCAAAATAATTCTGTTTCTCCACTGAAAAAGAAGCAGGTTTTAGTACATTATAATTCTATATTACATCTTTAATCCCCTGTATAGTCTTAAAACCTGTGTACCAGTCTATGCCGTGAAAAAGGATCTCTTCATTCCACATACCTGTAATGCATAAGTGAATCAGACATTTCCACTGACCTATTCACGCTCCTCCAGTTCTATCAGTTATACTTCTGCTTCTTCAGATTAGTTGTAGTCCCAGCATTTGAATTCTGTATTTGTTTTTGAATTTGAGTGTAGAATGAAGTTCAAAGAAAGATTGAAATCTAATCCTCATTTCAATTTATTTTTTCTGAACAAAGGAAGACTCACATCTTCTCTAATTTACCTGTTTCTGGAGTCATCATGAGACACAAATGTAGTCTGACAGACTGTGTTTTATTGTAAAAACTCAATAAAAAAATTAATTAGAAAAAAAATGTAGGTGTCTGACATAAAAAAAATCCAGCCCAAAATAATACAACTCTCCCCTTTATCTAAATATTTGGGTAGTTGTGATATGTAATCCAATCCAACCAGTGTGCTTATGCAATAAAAATGGATAATTAATGATGTCCCAAAGTCTGCCACCTAAGATGCATCATCTAACTAAACCAATCTAACTTTCATTGCTGGTTTCACAAAAGTTGTAGGAAATTCTACAAATCAGCTGCTCTTTCGCATTACATAATTACTGTATAGTGTTTTGTTACCATTTTAAATGCTCTGGTTCCATACTATGGAATCAGGGGATTTGGAGTTTAGGCAGGGATATTTACAACTCTCAGCCAGAGAGCTCTAATGCTTCATCAAACTACAAAGCCCACAATCCTATAAGATGTTGCTATGGGAGTTAAAGTGGAATTACAGCACTACAACTTAAGTCCTGATGAGTTAAATGGGACTAATTCCAGACTGAGGTCCTTTTTACACTACACTGTTATAAGACTGTAATTCCACTTTTAATGATGATGGCTCTATCTTATGGAATTCTAGAATTTGCAGTTTCAGGAGATTCTCATCCAGACAGCTATAGTGCTTCACTAAACTATAAATCCCAGGATGTTGCCATTGTAATTAAAGTGGAACCATAATACTACAATTGTATACAATGAAAGGGCCTCAGGATTAATCCTGACATTTTGTTGCCTGACACAGTACATCACACTGCACTAAGACTTCAACCTGTTCAGAGTCAAGGTCAATAGTAGCCTAGGTCAGTCAGAGTTTTTGGCACCTGAGACAGAAGTTCTCACAAATCCCTCTTCTCTTTTCTAGCAGTAAAAAGAAATAACTAACAACAGCATGCTGCCTTTTCGTGGTGCCTAAACTCTGCTACCTGAAGCAGCTGCATTGCTGTGTTTAACAATATAATGACCCTACCGCCCATGAAATGAATGCATCTGTGTGTGACTTCTCTGTTCTCATCTGCGGTAGATGTACATGATAGCAAGAAAGACAGTATACCTTTCTTGTTTTCACTGTGCCCAGACAGACAGTCTATTTTGTGGCTTTTTTTCGGTCCAGCAGAAGGGCACAGACACTTTATAGTGTGAATTGCCATGCCACAGGCAGCAATTGACAATGCACTCGTCTCTTAAATTAATTAAGATGCATTTTCCTCCCACCCTTCTTCAAAAATATCTGAACCATGTCTGTGCCCCCATCTCATTTTTGTGTTCAGTGAATCGGACATTATGGTTTCCTCAGAACCCTGTTAAGGGGATTATAGCCCAATGATAGACACAGTGAAAGACATCACATTCCTAATTTAACACACTGTCAAAAATATTTTAAAGCACTTCTGCCATCTCATCTACTCAACATATTTTGAACATGTTGATCACTATAGTAACCAACTCATGCTCGGTAGGGTGGGGGCGGGTGGGGAAATGCTTGTGGTTTACCTCTGCTTGTCTGCTTTCTACTTCCTCTCAAGCTTGCCTTGTTCTGCTGACATTTTCTAACTAATTTCTGCATTACTGAAAAGCTTGCAGTGAACAGAATTGCTCACAGTATTTTCACCAAATGAACACATTTCAACCTGAATCCTATCACTACTTCCAACTAGCAAAAACTCATTGACTCAATGGGATTTCTCTACTTGTTGACTCACCATTCAGTAATTAATTCAATGGATCTATTTCAGTTGCACTACCCAATTGACTTTTTCAGACTGTATCTGCTAAAAGTAGTAGTACTGCCCATCTCCAGTCTCCAAGTACAAGCAGTTGTGCAGAACAAACATTTGTCCAACAAAACAAGCATCCCTACGTCAAGAGTGTGTTACTGACTCTGACAACCCCAGCTGGATCACAAGATGACTTTTTGGATTGCAACTACAAGAAACCCCAAACCAGTATGGTCAGGACCTATTTTACCTGGGAGATTCCAGGAATTTAATTTAAAAAATAAACACTGGTAAGTTTCAATCCTTGTGCATGTTTACTTGGGAGTAAATCCCATAGAACTCAGAGATTTACTGTATATACTCGACTATAAGTCGACCTCATGTATAAGTCAAGGGCGGGTTTCGGAGCCAAAATGATGGATATTTATATGACCTGTGGATGTTGAATGTAAAACTTAGGAACATATAACAAGGATGTAATGGACAAACCAAAGGACAACAATGCCAGAAAACTTACAGAATTCTGGCAGGTGTAACTGTTTCTGCTACTTTAAAGGCTGGATGAATGAGAGAGTAGACCAGGTCGGTGCTTCTTTTAGCTGCTGTTGGGATGGACTAAGGTTCACCTTTCACCACTCTACTCAGAGAAAGAGATGATTCCTTCATTGATCAGTACTTACATTGACCCATGGATAAGTTGACCCAGGTTTTTTGGGTCAATTTTTGACTAAAAAAATTAGATGTTTATATGAGTATATACAGTATAAATTTGCCAAGTGTTTTACAACATTTCTTTTTAACAACAGTACTGCAAAATAGGTCACAATTGCTTGTATTTTATGGCATGGAAGCTCATAAATGATGACTTGTCCAAGGATATGAAGTTTGTCCACCCCCATTGTTCAAAACAAAAAGATTATAGCCAAATTCACCCAGTGCTAAAGATTGCTAAAGTGGTAGGTAGGATCTACTTATCGAATTCTAGCTTCAATCTCCCCTTCTGTCCTCTGCCTGTATCCCCACTGTTATGAACCTTGCCTATTTGCTAAGATTTTGTTTCCAGTCTCTATTCACATGCTGTATATCACTTTAACAAGAAAAGGCTAAGTAGAATTTAATCCAACTGGAACCACTTCCCATGTTCAGCAAGTGAAAGAAGTGAGTGGTGAAATTCCCACAGAAGAAGGGGGGTGGACAGTTATTCATTGCAACCCCTCCCTTTCTCTGGTCTGACATCAACCATTTGGTCTTTTGTTTTCCTCCCAGTTTCCATTGTGTGATGTTTACCTTGGGCCTAGCCTGCTGTAATAATTAAAGTCAAATATTTGCTTAAATTTAGATTGTGATTTACATTCTTTTCTCCTAGCGGAGAATGAAAATAAGATGCAGCCTAAAATAATGCTCCAGCAAGTTTCAGAGATGCAAGGAGCAATAACTCTACCAAAGCTTTATGGCAGCTTCCAAAACCACATAGTGGCTTTGCAGTATGAGCCAGCAAGGACTATCATCCCAATCCCAGAAACAACAAAGAGAAACCCATTCAGTATCATTCTTTCTCTCTTTCGGTTCAGAACTAAAGATGTGCTGGGGCAAAGATCTGAAAAACTTCCATGATCTGCTTTAAAATTCACTGCATCAAGGTCTATTTATATCTGTGGTTAGAGAAGCATGCTGAGTGTTATACAATATTGGAAAACTGATAAGCATCCAACCATAGCTCCTTAGTACTTGAGTGTGTGGGTTTAGGCAATCATACAAAAACTCACTCATATTGCTAGGCTACACAGTTACGGCTAAATCTGATGCCTTTCATGTTGGGTGTTATCCTTCTCCTTATTTGTTGAAATTATTGATTATTTTGTTATGTAACCTCCTCTAAAATATGATTGGAATGCCTATCAATTAATTTTCTATTAATAATATGCATCCTTTTATATTTTTGCCCCCCTTCTTTGCAAATGTAATTATTACTGATTATACAGTTTAAGGTCCTTAACAACAAATTTTGCGTTCTACTTGGGGTAATTTGCCATCAAAAGAGAGAATGCCATATTGCATAACATTGCACATGCCAATCTGTACATACAGATGCAAAATGAGAAATAAGTTTAAACAGAATGGCTATACATAATCACTCTGCAGGGATAGTCAGTGGGATCTGTTGTTGGGGGGGCAGACAATCCACAATTTTAATGCTCAGTTTTAAGACTATTCCTCTCACAGCTGTTCCAAGTTGTCCAGCAGCTCTCTTGGTGTCAAGTGTCTGTTGATTGTAGGTTCCAGCCTCTGGATGGCTCCTGTACAATATGAAGTGGTTATGAAAGAAATAATGAATTCAACACACTCTGTAAAACAGATAATAGATTCACTGTTCCCATCTCCTAGCCACCCCTGCTCATTTGACTTGGTTACCTGTGGGCCTGGCAAGTTTGCTATATAAGTACTGGTTGTGGTTGGGCAACTTCAAAGTCCCTGATATTTCTTTTCATGGCTTCTTATCCTCAAATCAGACTTGAATAAAAGTCACTTTTGAAAGAAACACCATCCTTGGATTGTTCTTCCAAAAGGATTGTCATCTGTAAAAGGGAACACGTGCCCCCACCCCATCCTATGGTATCTGCAGACCATTTTACCCACCTATTCAAGATAATTGTTTATGCTGTGTTTCTTGACACCTATTTTGCCATTAACTGTTCAGTCTGTACAGTTTCAGACACAAAAGATGACACAAGATGATCCTCCCAGCCTAACTCAGCTGCCCTTGTTTCCACAATGCCGCACTTTAAGAGGCCTGCAAGGTGAGGAACCAAGACCCTGAGTTCATAACTGCAATATCTTCCTCTCCTAGCTAACGCTGCTTTGGATATGTACAGCTTAAGCCAAATATTGTGTGAATTGACATTAAAAACATATTAATTAATTGCCATGGCTTCTCCCAGGGAAACCTGAGAACTGTAAATTACTAGGAGTGCCAAGCATAAAGCATTCCTTGACAGAAATCACTAACGCTCCCCCTTCAAACCACAATTCCCAGGAGGAAATTACTATAATACCAGTTTGAGTCTGTAATATAGATGTGACCTTTCCTTTGGTTCTCAGCATTGTAAGTTTCTGTCCAAGGTCACTTGCATGCTTTGCTCAGAATATCATCCTACCAAGCCTGCCAAAAGTCCATTGTTAGTTTAAACAGCTATGCTAAATTACTATCTAGAACTTCTGGGCTTCTTTCTATTTCCTCTTCTAAACTTCACAAGATGATTATCCAGGCAATAAATAGGGGTTTGTTTTTAACTGAAAAACATAAAAGAAACATATCCACCAAGGGGAATCCCAAATTTATTATAATATTATATTGCAATCCTCTCAAAATAATGCAAAGACGTGCCCAAGATATATCCAATTTACAAACAGCTGCCATTTAAATCAAACCAAACTATTAAAATGAATATATATGTGTGTGTGTGCGTGTGTGTGCGTGTGTGTGTGTATTGTTGGTTGACTAGATAGGGTTGGTTTCAGACAAAGCTTTTATTAAGCTGTTGTTAATGTGGGTCTTCAAGTCATTACTTATGGTGTCCCTAAGGTGCCCCCTATCACAGGGTTTTCTGGCTGCATCTACAATGCAGCTCAACATCACTTTAACTGCTGTGGCTCTGTGCCATCTGCTGTCACAACAAACGATAAATCCCACGATTCCGTAGGATGGAGCCATGGCAGTTAAAGTGGTGTCAAACTGTGTTAATTTTGTAATGTGGCAGTGTGGCCTTAAAGACAATCATTTGCCTTACTGAACACTTTGGATGGAATCTATTTCTCAAAAGCATTGAAATGCCTTCATGACCCTGTAAGGCTTGACATAAAACAAAGAACCACCAAAGTCTAATGGCATTTTTGCAATTTATAACTGATCACTCACCAAGTTAATAACTGCTGCTGCACTGTTGCTAGGCCAGTCTCCTTCCCAGCAAAGTGAAGAAAAATAGTTCCAATAGACAGCCTAGTTTCCTAAGAGAGGAAGGCACTGTCACACTGTATGAGGCAAAAAAAGAAAAGAGAATAGCTTTGGGGGGACTGGTGACTGTTTCATTTACCAGATGACGAGAAGGAGCAACACTGACAGAGCACGCTGTGTTACCAACCAGAGATGTATCTGCCAGAGCAGAAGACTGCAAAATGTAGAACTACCCCTTATAACTATGTCAGTTTTCAGACTGTGCCAGTGACCTTCTTGCTAAATCTCAAGTATAGAGAACAGGATTTTATGATTGCTATCTGACATCAGTATTTACTTCATCAGAGTATTATCATTTTCTACTGTGATTTTAGCTCATGTAATGAGCCCCAGGTCATTTGTAGGTCTTGTTAGTTTATGGTAGCACATAGCAACAGCAGGTGGAACATCTGCTTGCATATCATCCCCCTTTACTATATTTTTCCATTTTACCCTCTCTAGTTGTATAGGTAAAGGGCAGACCATAGTGCTATGCACTTCCTGTTAACACTGTTTGTAACATTGTTGTAAACTGTTTTATATATCTGCAATTGTCATTTTATTATCAATTACAGTTTGTTTTTTTGTAAACCATATTGATTTTACACACACACACACACACCCAGGGTAGAAAAGTCAGGAAGGAACACAAAGAAACACAAACCTGAAATAACACGTTCACATCTACTATATGACACACTGGAGCTGGTGTGGTGCAGTGTTTTGAGTGTAGGACTAGAACTCTGGGAGACTGGAGTTCGAATCCCCGCTTGGCCATGAAAACCCACTGGGTGAACTTGGGCAAGTCACTCAGCCTCAGAGGAAGGCGATGGTAGCCCCTTCTGAATAAATCTTGCCAAGAAAATCCCGTGATAGGTTTGCCTTAGGGTGGCCATGAATCAGAAATGACTTGAAGTCACCCAACAACATCACATAAAAGGCACCATATAGTAATCCCCCTGCTTCGTCATACTGTGACATCTGAAAACAGTGTGTGTATGCTAAATGTACTGTATTTCTAATGACATATTCTCATTAATTGCCACATTCTAGTTTTTCATGTCAAATCGTTTCCCGCCATCTCAGTTTGTTTGTCCTTAGCTGCCATCCGCACTGCAGAAATAATCCAGGTTGACACCACTTTAACTGCCATGGCTGAATGCTACAGAATCCTGGGAACTGTAGTTTTGTGAGACACTTTGCATTCTCTGTCAGAAGAGCTCTGGTGCCACAACAAGCTACAAACCACAGAATTCCATAGCTTTGAACCATGGCGGTTAAAGTGGTGTCAAACTGGATTATTTCTGTAGTGCGGATGTAGCCCTTGATATGAACTTATTCTCCAGATCCTGATCCTTCTGTCGCTATAATGGCAGTACTCAATAGTGTAAGAAGAAGGGGGCATCCCCTGGCTTGAAAAACTGCAGTGTTTTCTGAACTACAGAATAGATCTGGGGTGTTCCTAAAGAGCAGGGATTAACCAAATGAGGACTCAGCATCCTCATTGGTATGGAATGCAATCTATGGATTTTGGTATCCATGGGGGATGCCAGCAGATACCAAGGGACCTCTGTATTATCATTTGCTGGCAGGCAAAGACGTTTTTGTTCAAGTAGGCTTTTAATGGGTAAGCAGGAAAGGTTCTTAATGAGATGTGTGCATTATTTATTAATGTTCATATGTTTTTAAATGATTTTATAATGTGGATGTTTTTAATCTTTTTAATTAGTTTTTTTTAACTGATCCTATTTGGAAGCCACCTTGGGTCCCACTCTGGATAAAAGGCATCATATAAAGGAAATAAATAAATAAACAAAGGATTATAGGACAATTATGATTATGATGGTTATAAATGATGAATATAATATACTGTTTTTATAAACAGGGTGCTAATTTGCTTTGGCGACTACCTTCAGGTCCATTTTTTGTAAGTAACATGGGACATATATTTTTTAAATGAAAAATAAAAACAGATCCTTTTTCAGATTTTCCAAATGCTAGGCTAGGCTAGCTGAGGGTACATTTATACTGCAAAATGAGGGTGCTTTAACACTACTTTAACTACCATGGCTACATCCCATGGATTCCTTGGATTTTTCAGTTTTGTGAAGTACTTAGCATTCTCATCTGGAGCACTATAGAGAATGTGACATATTCAGCAAACTACAAAACTCTGGATTCCATATGCTAAGACTCCCAAACGTGCTACCCAGCTTGGCCAACAGTCAAGAATTATGGGAACTGAAGTCCAAAACAACTGGAGGACCAAAGGTTGGAAACCACTGACCTAGAGCCATGGTAGTTACTGTGACATCCAAGTGCTATAACTGTGCAACACTGATACATCCTGAATTTCAGAGACCCTTAATATTACAGTTAAAACATGTTGTAAGCATGCAAGCAGAACACATAGCTGTTAAACTCTCTTAGGCTGCAGTCCTATACATATTAGTTTGGGAATCCTATCAAAGTAAGTGGGTTTTGGTTATAGCTCTCAGATGGGAATATTATCTCGCTGAACTATAACTCCCTTATTGACTTGGGGGGAGGTGGTCTGGATATTGCCCTCCAAATATAACTTTTCCATACTCTGATAACTGAGCATTCATAAGATAGTGCTGATAACACATGATCAACTAGGTGCAGAGTTTGTCTAGATTCGCAAAAAAAGCTAGCGTACCCAGAATCTCATGACAGTGGCTGTACTCAATGCTGAGCAAGTTCTAAACAGAGCACAGCTGTTTTGTATAGAGCCTAGAACTTTGTAGCAATGGAAAAATATAGGATTGGTTGAGTCCTTCTGCCAATGGTTGAACCTTACCATTTTATGTAATGAGATACTAGTTGAACACAGTGGCTCACAGATTAAACTGTAATCATTGGACTCTAAGGTCCAAAACATGCTGCAGAAATAATCCAGTCTCAGATCGCTTTAAGTGCCCTCACTCAGTGCTAGGGAATCCTGGGGACTGTACTTTATTGTGGCATCAGAGCTCTCTGGCAAAGAAGGCTTAATGTGTGATGTCACAAAACTATAGTTCCCAGGATTCCCTAGCTTTCAGCCAGGGCCAGGTTTCACACTGGATTATTTCTGAAGTGTGCTTTGGACCTTAGTTACAGACTTTCCCACTATGGTGAGATACATGATTGTTCTGTTTCAATTATAGCAATTATTTATACATGTTCACCTTTCTCTGTACAACAACATATGGAAATATTATGAAGCCATACACTCTCTTTTTTAATTTTTCGTGATCAGTTTCCTCTATTTTGGTGATATGCTGTGGGCTGCTTTCAGCTTGGTATATTGCAAATTTACAGTGCAGAAGTACAATTAATCCTATTGCAGTCTATCCCTCTCCCATAACTGTACAAATATGCTTTATACCTGAGGTCTTAATATCACTCAGTACCGCATCTGAAGAAGTGGGTCTGTATCCACAAAAGTTCATGTGAAAATAAAAACCAGTTAGTCTTAAAGGTGCTGCAACATTTTTTTTTCTTTCCCTCCCCCTTAATTCTTTCTTTTTCAGTACAGGGAAAGATTCACAAAGCTTCATATGGGAAAGCAAATATTGGGAAAGAATGGTAAGGGTTGGTAGTGTAATTAGAAATGTCCATTTTAGGATGCTCTGTGCAAACAGGCATCACTCACCTCTTCTGCAGCAGAATCTCTAACAAAGCCTTCCTTTCAGAGTACCAATTAGGCAGTAGAGTTAAACTGGTGGTAACCAAAATAAACAAACACTAAAGAATTCAAATTAAACAGTATAGCTACCCATCCTTTTTCATCTGTTAAAAGGATCTGCTCTGCTGTAACAGCTCTCTCTTGATTATTTAACCATTCTCTTCTTGTCTTGGAAGTCCTCCATAGCTGAACAATTTGTACCTTTCTAACGTGGAAAAAATTACCTTCAGAAACCTATAAGAACATGCAGTGCTTATCAGCAGCAATAACATTTTAAAACTACATAAATTTTATATTATTATTTATTATTATTAGTGTTTGTTTATATAGCGCCATAAATTTATATGACACTTTACAGACATCATCAGTTCAACATTAAAACCTGCCAATGGTGTACAATCTAAAAATCATGAAGTATAAAACTATACAGTGATTAAGCAAATTATTCAATTATAGTACAAAACTGTCAAAACAGATAATACATATAATCAAATCTAATTTACACAACAATATTAAAATTACGTTCCAATTGCTTCAGAGAATGTTTGTGGTTGTGTGTCTTAAAAGTCCTTTCTGTAAGTTTGTTGTTGTGTGTCTTAAAGTAATTTCTCATTTATGAGAACACTAGGCTAACCTGTCATGGGGTTTTCTAGGCAGAATTTGTTCAGAGGAGGTTTGACTTGCTTTCCTCTGAAGCTGAGAGAGTGTGAGCTGCCCAAGGTGGGTTTCCATTATTGAACAGGGATTTGAACCCTGATCTCCCAGTGTCTAGTTCAACAATACAACCACTATACCACACTGGCTCTCGACTTCTGTACATGTCATCTATGGAAAAAAATCATACTCTGTCCTAGGAACATCTGGATTTAGGGAGATCTAGGTCAAAACATCATTCAGCTACAGTATTAAAGATGGTCAGAATGGTGTGGCCTGGCCTTCCAGATATTGCTGAACTTCATTCCCAGTATGCTGGGAGTTGCAGTCAACATTACCTGGAAGACCACAAATTCCCCCTCCTGATTTATAGGGTGACTCTGGTCCATCTTTTATCTTAGTCTGCTTCATTGGGTTGTTGTGAAATTGCAAAGGGTGCTATTTAGATTACCCTGTCCATCTCTGAGGAATGGTGGAGTTTTAAAAGAATGTAATGTGGTTAGGAAGAGAATCAAGATAAAATCTGATTACTGCAAGCCACATGGAATGTACTCTGGATTTGGTGCCTGTGTGTTGGAAATAAGAATCTTAGCTGAATTTCTGCTCTCTTTGCAGTCTACTCAGCATGCTGCCCTATAGAAGTTGTGCAGGGAAATAAAAAGCAGGTGTAACTGAAGCCATTGCCACCTCCTTTCCTTTCTGCTTCCCTGATGTGTAGGCTGACTTAAGATCTTGCTTCCTTTGCTAGAGTTCTTTTTCTGCTTCTTTTATTAAAGCTTCCCACTTCCCTGCATGGTTACTCAGCATGCCTTCAGGTACAGCAAGCTTCAAGGAGAACATGCGGTGAGGGAGTGGCCTTTGTGCTTTGCCCAAGCAAAGGGAGCCAACAGTTGATCCTGATAACATAGCAATGACTTCATTGCTTGGCACCATCCTACAAGGGGTGGGGTGTCAAGAACAATCATATTAATATCAGTTCCTCCAAATGAGTGCACACTGCTGAAGATGCTTGTGTGGGCAGAGAATTGGAACAGAATTGTTCCCCACCTCTGTCTCCTGCGTGTTTCCTGCTTTCTTGTTCTCTGCCTCCTAATGGCTTTATAAATTTTGAAGCAAGCTGTGTAGGTAGCAGACCTGCTTTAATCTTAGTTGTTTACTACAGGGGATTTCAAGGTGCATGCACATACAAGAGTTCTGAAGTAGGAATCAACTGGCAGTCAAGCGAGTCTCTGCATACAGAATGGGAGAAAGTGTTGCCATCTTATACCATGATTTAACAGGAACAGTTCGGATGAATCCTCTGTCATCCCATTTTCCCAGCTGCTTTTCAAATGTCCTCATTTCTCTTTCCTCCTCCTACATTCTCCCTTTGTCCTACTTCAGTTGCTGCAAAATCAGCATAGGGGGAAGAAGAGCAGCAGAAGCAATAGGAGAGAAGAGAGTCCATAATTTTGCCCTTCCCTGTAGACTCAGGCAAAAAGAAACTACTGACGCCTCTCCTAGATTGTCTGTTCTTCTTCATTAATAACATTTGCCATCTTGACCACACTGTGATGCTGGAAGGTATACTATCTTGTCCATCTCAGGCAGTAAAAATTATCAGCTTGGCCCTCCTGACTACAGCTCACTTCGCCAGATGTCTGAAGTGTTATCTAGAATTTCAGGTACATACGCGGTATACATTTGCGCATGCGGTGAGGGATTGTAAAAAGAAGGTCAGAAGGAAATTAAATTGTTGCAATTAATATGGCTACTCCTTTGGAATATATTCTAAGAAAATCTGGGACATATTTCAAGAGAAATGTGACATAAGACAGCTATAAACTAAGACACTTTGATTAGTAGTTCTTTAAGGGCTCAAATACACGAGAATTTTGGTAGTGTTGATCCTGGGTGCCTGGTCATTTTAGGGGGTGCTCAAGACTCCAGTGGGACTGAAATACCCTCAAGGCACCAGATCCTGTCTGATCTTGGAAGCTAAGTTGGTTCAGTCCTTGTTAATACTTGGATGGACGACTGTCCAAGGAGTACCAATTGCTATAGGCAATATTTCAGAGGGGGGGGGGAGGCAAAATTGCCTCTGAGTGTTCCTTGCCTAAGAAAACCTTATGAAATTTGTGGAGCAACAGGCTGTTTGAAAGTGCACAAACACACACACACAAACCTACATCACCTTCCCTGTTTGGGGGTCTATGGGCTGAGTTAAAATTGAGCTGACAAACTGGGCAAGGACATCAGCTTGCATAGAAACATATACTTTTGTTCATTGGTGTGATGCTGTGTGCCTTCCAGTACTGTAATTTCTGCCTTGTGACTTGGCAAGATTTGTTCAGAGCCGGGTTTGCCTTTGCCTTCCTCTGAGACTGAGAGAGTGTGACTTGCCCAAATGGGTTTCTATGACTGAGCAGAGATTCAAACCCTGGTCTCCAAAGTCACAGTCTAATGCTCAAACCACTACATCATGCTGGACTTTATTAATCTTTTTAAAAATATCATAACTCAGACTTTGCTTCTGGAAATGTAACTTTTTAAACTAAAAAGGGCTTTTATTTTGTGTGTGTGTGTGTTTTTGTTTTTGTTTTTTTGTTTTTTTTGTTTTTGCTGGGACCAAGAAGTTACTAATGTATACCCCACTGTTGCAGTTCCAGAATTAGGAAGCTTTGCACAAAAAAGGCAGAGGTTAACCTACTGTCTCAGATTACACGTTTGTTTGTTTGCTTTTTAAATGTTATTACAACTTAAACTTATTCAAGATGTCCTTTGACCCACAGTAAAGAAAAGCAATTGGGCAATACATTTTTTGAGACGTGGAACAAGCTCTCCTCCAGCCCCAGTACCTGATGTGACCTTAATATTTGAATGCCTTTAGTTGTGTCACTACATGGCAGATGTACTACTTGCATGTTGGAGTACTTCATACTTTTCCTGACTGGAGATGACCATATATAGGAAAATCCATGCTTTGCTGTACTATGTGAAGTGCCTCGTGAGCTTTTTTCTTTTTTTCTTTCATAGAGTTTGGGCAGACTCACAGCAAACAAAAATGTGTACTCCCCCCACATCCACCTTCACACTTTAGAGTATGTACGGTACTTTTCTACATAGATGTTATTTCCCTATCAGTAAATTGTAACGTACAAAATGATCCTAAAAGAATATTTTATTTATGTCTTGTATTCCCTTCATCATCTTTGCAAAATGCCACAAAATAAGTTGGGGAGACATAATAATAACTTCATCTGTGCTCATCTCTGCTTCTAATGGAATTCTGAGAGTAACAATTCCAGTGTAGAGATAGAGCCAGAACAAAAACAACAATAACAGTACAAAACAAACATTGGGTGTGTATCTATACTGCAGAAATAAAGCATTTCAACATCACTTTAACTGTCATAGCTCCAGGCTGTGGAATACTGGGGTTTGTAGTTTGGTGAGGCCCCAGAGCTCTCTGACAGACCAAGCTGAATACCTCACTGAACTTCAAATCTGTGGATTCCACAAAATGGAGTCATAACAGTTGAAGTGGTGTCAACAGTTAAAGTGGTGTTTCGGGGGGTGCAGACTGTATTGGGTGACACCTGAAAGCAGTGTGTCTTCCTTCCAGGGTGGAGTGTACCACTTTCTAGTGTAGAGTCTACCACCATGCCTCTCTGCAGGTAGACCAATACTGCAGCCACAATGTTGCGAGTTCGATCCTGGGGGGGCTCTGTGATCAATTCAGCCTTCCATCATTTCGTAGGTGGGTAAAATGAGTACCTGTCTTGTTGGGGCTTACACATTGTAAACTGCTTAGTTCAGTATGAAGTGGTATAGAAATATAACTGTTATTGATATTGCTAGACCAGGACTCCAGAGACTGAAGGTATTGAAAAGGACTGGGGTCCACCTGCAAGGAGGCTGGCATGCTGCTGCAAACTCCTGGAGGCCACTCCATTCACCGAATGGCACTTAGACCCCTTTGGCACTTGCAAACAATGTGGGTAGGCCAGAACAACTGTGAGACATGGACAGTTCCTTTGGACGCCCTGATCTGCCAGCCATCAGCAGCAAGTAGACCGGAGCTTTTCTCTTCCAAAGTGGGCCAATCTTCTTGTGATGAACCATTGGCCTGGAGTCTCTAAGCCCAGGGAACGATAGTATGAATTACTACATTGGGGTTGCACCAACCTTAGGTCAAGCTGCTTTATTTCTGCAGTGTAGCAATAGCCTAGAACAGCTTTTTTTCTTTTAAACACGTACTTCAGGTATGAAAGATCATACACAAAATGTGAAGGCCAGTTAAATGTGTAGAATGTACAAGCATGCAGAATTGAACATGACTTGTATTCTGCAAAACAACTATGTCTCAAACTGCCACTAGAAATCACGTCTCCAGAACTCTGAGCATTGTTGAAAGGTATGTAGAAGAAACATGGGGATCTTCTTAATGCCACATTAAGCCCATCCTATTACCTTGTCTCCTTCTCAGAGATATATTTCTGGTTGCTGCTGAAAAATCCCGTGCTCTTCCAAACAAATGCTTTGTTTGCTCTGCACACTTTCATCCTGCTACTTGTATGTTTTGGCATGCTTCTTGCAGTTATACTGTTCATATGAGGTAATTTTCAGCTCCCCATTTCAAATCTTGATACTAATCAATGGTTTTAGGAATACATGGATGCCCCTTTCAGCTGTCTGTTAGCTTCAATGATTTTGACTTCCTGGAATCCTAATATAGTTTTATATATCTAAATCTAGGCGGGGGGGATGGGGGAGCTGGAGGGTTCTTGGAGTTTTCAACATGATCTTGTCAGCCTTCTGCAGTCTGTGGTTACCACCTTCCCCTTCCTCTGATCTCAGTACTAAATTGTACCCAAGGTTGTCAAAGGACAAAATAAAAGACAGACATGCAAATTTTCCTGTCAAAGGAATTTTAGTTAAGAGAATTTGATTTGATGTGGATTCCCTTTGAATTGATTCAAGGCATGTTTATTATCTATTACAATTATATCACCTTTCTTCCAAAGAGCTCAAGATCAAATACAGTTTCCCCTGCCCCGTCTTATCCTCCCAACAGCCCTGTGAAGTGTATGAGATGAGATTGTATTCTCTATGATCATGTATGGCTGTGTGAGCTGGACAATTAAGAAAGAAGATAGGAAGAAAATCAATTAATTGAAGATGTGGTGCTGGAGAAGAGTGCCGAGGATCCCATGGACAGTCAAAAGGATAAACAAATGGATCCTAGGACTCTTTCACACGGGAGGAACTTCTCCCAACTTCGAATGGAGCCAATGCAAATTCACGTGAATTCGCTAGTTTAGCGAATTCACGTGAAGTACTATTGCGTTCGGAAGGCATTCGGAATGACTTCCCATTACCCGAAAATAACTCCCCCTTGCCCAAAATTGCGTGAGATGCTCTAATTCGCAATAATGTGAAACCCCAGGATTGCATTTGGATTGCCCTTGGATTATACTTCCAATTTCCCACATCTGAAAGAGTCCCTAGAGGAGATCAAGCTGGAAACCTCCTTCGAAGCCAAGATGACCAAACTGAGGCTGTTGTCCTTCAGAGACAACATGAGAAGGAAGGACTCACTGGAAAAGACATCCCCCTCCCTCCCCATTTTCTGAAGGGGAAAAGGGGGGTCAGAGAGCCAAGAGCCAGAGCAAAGAAGGGCTGTGTCTGTTGAAGTTCTTTGTGTGTGCATAGGGGTGCAATGGGGAAAAGGAAGCAGGAGCTGCTGCCTGGCTGCTGCTGCTGGGGCTCCCCCTCCAGGTGATGATGACGACATCAGGGCTATTTCCAGCACTAGTGACAAGAAGCCAGGCCTTATATGGGCAGGACGCGAGTCCTCCAGGAGAAGCAGCAGCAGCAGCAGCAGCAGCAGGAGAGGAAGAGCTGAGCAGCCCAACCCACTGACCTCTGCCTTTCTGCCTGCCTTCCTTGGGAAAATCCCTCCATCAGTCCAGCTGCCAGGGACTTATGGAGGGAAGAGATCCCCCCCCCTTTCCCAGCACATGTCCTCCATTCATTTCAGCCTCCCTGCCCAGGAGGGCTCCCAGCATGTCCTCTATTTTGAGCAGGACTAAGAAGCATGGCTTGAATGTTCCTGAGTGTCTTTAGCTTCCACTTGGCCATGTGCCGCCCTCCATTTCTCTGGCATGATGCCCCACTACTGCAGTGCCTTGGTCCCCCTTTGTGTTGGAGGCACATCTGGTCACCCCTGCCCTGAGGCTGCATCCACACTGGAGAGAGAACCTGGTTCGGCACCGTTTTAATTGCCTCGGGTCAAGGATGTGGAATTCTGGGAGTTGGAGTTGGTTGTGGGGCCCTACATTTTGTGGGGCCTTGTCTTCTGGTCACCCCACCTCTGTGAGGAGAAGCCCCATTAGCCTGAGCTCCAGGAAAACCCAATACAGTACTGTAGAAGGTTTGCCTTAGGGTTGCCATATACCTGTATTAGAAATGACTTGAAGGCGCACAACACACACACACACCATTTGCCACCAGAGACTGTGACGTCCAATGGAAAGCCATGAGGTTTGCCTGGAGGAAGGACCAGATGTCCTCCTTTTCCAAGACCTGCCCTGCTTTTCAGCCTTCTGTCCAGGAGGAATTCCAAAATGTCCTCCATTGTGAGCCTGACCAAGAAGCATACGCTTACATTGTTTCGAGCTTTCCTTTGAGCATGTTCTCCATTTTCCTTGAATGTCCTACATGTTGCGATGCCTTGTCCCCTTTTGTGGCAAGGACATCTGATCACTGTATGGAAGAGAAAAAGGTGCGGAGAGGAATGGATGTGTCTGTGGACCACATCCCCTTTTGTTCAAGTTAACACTTAGAAAAATCACATTTTCAGTACAGCTCCCACTATCTCCCCAGGAGATTAACTCTTCTGGCTTCTGGGAGTCGCATTCCAAAAAAAGTAACTTTCCTAAGCACCGAAGAGTTATTTTGCAGTCCTTCTCCCACCCTCTCAACCTGAATGTCCCATTTCCAGATTTGCAGCATTCAAAGACAAATGCATCTGAGGAAGTAGGCTCAAGTCTACAAAAGTTCATGCTACCAACTTTGATTTCTCTCAAAGGTGCAGCAAGATCCCTTTGCAGACTGATTTTCCAGACTGACAAAAGCTATGCCTTTGAATTATACTTCGCTTTGGGATGGCAGGAACCATTTTGCTGCAAATGGCTCCTCTCACCCAAGTCAAGGTCCTAGTGCATAGTCACCAAAGCCAGCCATGTTATTTTGGCATATGAAACAGAAATCCCACAGCATCTGCCACTTCTCCAGCTATAAGAATACGATAGTAAAAAAAAAGAAAAAAAAAAGGATATTACTATATAAACTCAGCTATAAGTGGACCTCATGTATAAGTCGAGGACAGGTTTAGGGGCCAAAATTATGGATTTTGATGTGACCTCTGGATAAGTCAAGGGTAAAATTTAGGTACATATAACAAAGGATGTAAAGGACAAAGCAGAGGAAAACAATGCCAAAAGATTTTTCACAATTTCAGCAGGCATAACTCTTTGTGCTCACCCTAAAGCCTGGATGAATGAGAGACAAGGGGGGAGTCAGTGCTTGCCGGGCAGATTAGGCTCTTGCCTTTCACCAGGGGATGGTGCCTTTTTAAATAAGAGTTAACGTACAGTTCTTACATTGACCCTTAGATAAGTCGACTCAGGCTTTTTAAGTCAAATTTTAAAGTGAAATTTCTAGATTTATTCATGAGTATATACCATAGTAACAATTTGCTATCCTTTTATGACAAGTACAATCTGCTACATGAGTCAACTGCCTTACTCTGCCTAATGGCAGGGCCAGCCCTGAGGATCTCCTATAGGCTGCAATCACACTGCAGAAATAACCCAGTCTGACACTACTTTAACTGCCATCACTAAATATAATAATAATAATAATAATAATAATAATAATAATATTTATACCCCACTCATCAGTCCTAAAGGCTATCAGAGTGACTAAATGCTATGGAATTCTCAGAATGGTAGTTTGTTAGGACACCAGAACAGAGCAGAATTCCCAGAATTCCATAGCACTGAGTCATAACAGTTAAAGTGGTGGGAAACCAGATTATTTCTGCAGTGTGTATGAAGCCCTGATTTCCTCTTCAAGGGCAACTGACCCATTGGGTGTGCTAATGAGAGCAACTGCCTCCATCTGTTACAGAAACATGATAGCAATAACTTATTTTACAAGATTAGTTACGTTTAGAACAAGTTATGTTAAAACCTAGATAGTAATAATTATGTTTAATAATTTCCAGGTTTGAAATAATATAATAATAATAATTTATTTCTAGCCCGCCCCTCTGAACAGGCAATGGGGGGGGGGGCGGGTTACTGTCAACTAATTCAAAGGCCATTCCTAGATCAACATAAAGTTTCAACCCATTGAACTCGGTGGGATGTTGCTGAAAGAAAGGCATGTTTTAAGAAGCCAACTGGCAAACCCTCCCTGTCTTTGGCATATAATAGCTATCCTTTATTTCAAAACATTCTCACCCACTTGAGAGTGTCCTTCATTTTTTCAAGATTATGAGTAGATTGATTAACTGGAAAAGGGAGTTAGAAGGTTAGCAAATCTCACTGCTCTTCCAGGAGGCAGATCCTTCCAGCAACTGCATAATACAGTCCAAAAGAAGATCCATGTCAGCCTGTTGCAGAAAAACAGCCTTAATGACTAACACATTTATAGTGGTTTCAGCTTTTGTAGACAATCGAATGAAGTTCATTGCAGTTCATGGCATTCATCCGATGCAGTTAGTGAAGTTGGAACATGCCTGCAAACTCTACATGAAACTTGATGAAGTACAAATTTCTGCACCCTTCAGGTTTCATGAAAAGTTAATTATACTTTAGGCATCTTTCAAAGAAGTAGCTGTATTAATCTCTCGCAGCATAAAAAAAAAGGAAGAAAGGAGGAGAAGAGCAAAAAAAGAAAAAAAGAAAAAAAGAAAACAAGAATAGTGGTACCACTTTTAAATTTAACTGGTTTTTATTTTCACATGGGCTTTCCTGGATATGGATATAACCCTACTTCTTTGGATGCAGTACAGAGCGATATAATGCTCAGGTATAAAGCATATTTACTTAGTTGTGGGAGTGTTGTGGAATGTACTTGAATCAGGAAAGATGCAAGCCATGACCCTTGACCTAAATTTTATAGGATCTTAAAGGTACTGCCACATTTTTTCTCCTCCTCCTTCCTATTTTATGCACTTTTCTCGTAAGCATGTTTAGGATCTTAACAGTAGAGCCTGCATCTGCTCCTGTCTTTTGAAATAAACTCTCACTACATTTAATACGATTTCTTCCTTAGTTACTACCATATATTCTCAACTATAAACTGAACTCATATATAATGAAGAGCAGGTTTCGGGGTGAAAATTATGGATTTTGATATGATCCATGGATAAGTTGAGGATAAAACATAGGAGTATGTAATAAAGGATGTAAAGGCTGAAGCAAAGGAAAATGATGCAAAAGGACTTTTAAAAGTCCCCCAGGTAGAACTGTTTCTGCACATGCTAAAGCCTGGGTGGCTGAGAGGGAACAATGGTAGATTGTGGCTGTGCAAGTCAAAAAGGATGAAAAGCAAAGCAAAAAGAATGGTGACTATGGGACTGAACAGGCCGCCTCTTTCAGTGCCAAATCGGGGCTGCAGCAACTACTTGCCACGGTCCCAATCTGGCCTTTCCGTGGTGCAAAAAGGAGCTGCAAAAAGCAGCTCCTTTTTGCGCCGTGGAAGGGGTGCCATAGCTGCCAGTGCTGTGACTTTTTGGCACTCCTTTGGCATTGTGTCATCTGGATGCCGTGCCAGAGAAGCGCTGCCATGCAGTGGGGTGTGCAGCGTCAACCAGGCATGGGGGTGGAGTTGGATCGTGCATCATGTAGACACCACAACCCCACTCCGCCCTGATGCCAGTCTTTATCGCCAGTCTGTCAAGGCTGTAAGTGCTCATCTTTCCTCACTCTAATAAGAGAGGCATAATGGCTAATTATCTATAAACTCTGAGGCCAAAAAAATAAAGTATAGGAAGAGGGAATCCAGCAGGACAGCCACAAATAGTTGAAAACTAATCAGGGAGACAAAAAGCAGAACTGGCAATAGTTTACCTGAAGGAATTACTACCTGTGGAGACTTTTTAAAAAGGGATATGGAAAGATTCAAAGCTGAAGCATAGTCTAAAATGGTGGCTTTAATCTAAAGTCTAAATTCTGCCATTTTTATGTATGGGTGGAGACTATACTGTATCACTTACTATGACGTTTCCTGTTTAGAGAAGCCAAAACTGACTAGGAGTATCTCAAAGATATATTTTATGACTTCAATAAAATGCAAAATAAAGAGACAATACCAAGGTTGCAAGTCAGTTTTACTAGTTAGAAACTCCCTTGCTGATCAAATATATGGCGAGTAGTTAAAATGGATACCGGACCTTTGACCATCCCAATACAGTTGGAATATAGTTCTCATCATTCCTCCCCATTGGCAATACAAGCTAGGGCTGATGAGAACTCAGAAGGCCAAAAAATCTCCACCCTAAAACAAAAAACCAAAGCTCACCACTCAGTTCTTCCTACCAAAATGCACAAGTGGCAGCAAAACCCATCCTGAACTGCTCTTGTACTTTTAAAATAAATTCAAATTTCGTAAATCAAAAGATTAAACATTTGTGTGTGTCTGTAAGGTACATGTAGTCCCCTTCTGCCAATCAAACTGCTGTTAATAGGAAAGATACACAGATCAGTTCAAAAGCTGGCAACTCTACAAATCCATTCCATTTCAGTGTTTTGTCTCTAGCTGTGGCTTTTGAATAAAAGGTAAAGCTCCTCCGAGATTTTAAAGGGCAGGCCTGTTTCAAGCTGCATGAATGCTTTCTGGTTATGCGAGGCTGAACGCCTGTGTGACTTTGTGTATGTTATCTCTACACAGGCAGCTCTGCAGCTGGGCAGCCTCAGATCCAATTTCCCTTTGTTTCCCTATGGAGATGTTTACACTGAAGCTAGGATCTGGCTAGGTAGCTTCTACATTACTCATCTGCCAGTTATGATTATGCTCTGGCAACCTTGAAATCAGGCTATCAGGTTTATAGTATACATATATACCTTTCTTCCAGCTAGTGGGGAGAAATGACAGACATCACAGTCTTTGTTTACCCAGAGAGTACAAGTCTTTGTTGCTGGGATCTTACAGCTGTGAAACATAGTTTTTAAAAGCATGAAGAAAAATAATTTGGCTAATAGTCAAACCCAAAACATTAAAATGGTACTACTATGAAAGAAGGAATCTAGACCTTTGACAGTTTTCACATTGGTGGTAATATATATGCCCAGCCTGCCTAACATTCCAATAGCTACAGAACCTACAGATAAATAAAACTATGTCTTTAGAGGATTCTCTTTAATTTTTCTGTTGGGGTAGTTAATTTAATTCATTTTTCTATTGGGGTGGTGTATGCCACCAAACAACATATAAAAAGCCTAACAGTCTGAGAATCAAATTAAATACATTATATCATATGCATCATATTACTGTATATGTATCATATGCAATTATATCAGGAGTCAGCGTGGTGTAGTGATTTGAATGTTGGACTATGACTCTGGAGACCAGAGTTTGAATCCCATCTCAGCAATGGAAAACCCATTGGGCATGTCACACTCTCTTAACCTCAGAGGATAGCAATGGAAGCCCCCCCTGAAGAAACTTGCCAAGAAAATCCCACGATAGAGTCACCATAAGTTGGAAACAAATTGAAGGCACACAAAAACAAATGCAATTATTTCATACGTTGGAAACAGAACTCTTTTGGACCACAGCTCAGAGAATCCCCAAACTAGTATTTGCCACTGGTCATGCTGGTTCAGGGAGTCTGGTAGCTGTAGTCCCCTAAGAGGAACATTTTTCAACTCTGGATTTTTAAAAAAATGTTGGCATGTTTTGTTTTTGAAATGCAGTTTCCGTCACTTGGGAGGGGACTGATAATGTACAGGACCAAGGCATGGTGATGGCAATTTATCTACTCCCCCTTTGTGCAGTGCTGAAAAAATATCTCTCCAGTGAAACTTGTATTTGCATTGTGAAAAACAACTCACTGGCATTTTGGCAGGCACCGTGTGGTATCAGCACCCCCGAACTCCTATTTTAAAAGCATTTTTTTTCCTCAGAACTCTCCCAAGAGAATGGATTAAATTTCTCCCTCAGCATCTACTCTAGCTCATTGATTATCACTTGCTCCAGCATATGCAATTTGCATTTTTAAAAGAAGAATGTCAAGATGCTTTGACAACTTATTAATTTCTCCTTGAGAAATTATATCCTTTTCCCCCCACACTTGAAGCAAAACCCCAAAATTACCCTTTTCCACTTCATTTATTTTCTGGAACACTGCCAAAAGAAAAATGCAGGAAGAGGTTTGTTGGTGTTATTTGCCATCAGATCAACCTTGGCTGCTGCTGCTCTGCAAAATTAATGCAGTTTGACACTGCTGTAACTGTCATGGCTCCATCCCAAGGTCATCAACTGACCTATTCAGGCCTTGCAAACTCAGGGCAATGGCTTTCTTGATTGAGTATATCCATCTGTAATGCCATCTTCCTTTTTTTCCTATAGCGTCCAGTTTGCCTGAGCATTATTGACTTTTTCAGTGAGTCATGCTGTTTCATGGTATGTCCAATGCATGATAACCTCACTTTAGTCATCTTGGCTTCTAAAAGAAGTTGAGGCCTGGTTTGCTCTCAGACCCCATCCATTTGCCTTTTGGTCAGTCCTTGATATCCATAGAACTCTCCTCCAGCACCACATTTCAAATTAGTTTGTTTTCGTTCTGTCTGCTTTCTTCCCTATCCAGCTTTCACAACCATACACAGAAATCTGAAATAGTGTGGCCTGAATAATTCTGACTTTGGTTTCTAATGATATGTCTTTACACTTGAGGAAGTCTACACTTCCTCTTAACATTGCAAGTCTTTATACTTGAGGAAGAGGTTACTCCTATGATACAGCTATTACTACATACATCATAGTAAGACTATCTCCAAGCGCCATTCCTCACACAGCAAGATCCCAAGGTATGTTCTTGTTATTTTTTCAAAGTGTTTCAGCCCACAACTCCAACATATGACAGTTCAGACTATTAAATTAAAAACAGTTTGCTTCCCACTGTTGCATGTCAGGGACTTGATCCCTAACAGAGTTACAGTGTGTCCTCACCATACACGAGTGCACCATATGCGACTTTCAGCTTATGCTGAAGCCGCAAGCTGGAAGAAGCAATGGTGCCTGTGCCTGTGCCCATGCATGAGCCCCATTGTTTTCAATGGGACTCTAGCATACATGGTATTTTCCTTAGGCTGGGAGGTCCGGAATGGATCCCCATGTAAGGGAAGGACCAACTGTATAACTATAGTTGCCACCTCTGAAAGCGAATAGCTGATTCCCTGACCCAATTCTTTGGTCAATGCCAGTGTGCAGAGGTGAAAGTCAGTGTGCAGTGAGCATTGTAAACCATAGTCAGCCCTACTTAACTTTTAAAAAAACATATATTAACAAGAATAGACATATAAACACAGACAAAGACATTTTAAAAAATTAAAACAATCATCTTGCATTTACATTCTTCTTTCATCCCCTTCATTCTTTGCCACACATCAGCTTCCATCCTAACAGGCCTTGGCAATCCATTTGTGCATTATACATGTAATCTTATCCTATATTTCTAAAGACATTTGCCATTTACAGGTATATGAATCAAATATTTTTATCATCTTTAGTCTGTAAATCCTACAGTGGCAAGCTCTCCCCATATAGCATTTAAAATAATTCATGATATGTTTAAACTTAATGGCTCAAGAATTGTCACAGGATTGGTAGGCCCAGTGCTAACATTAGAAAAAAAGTGTTATTGACAAGAATGTATATATAATTGCAATTTTCTGTTGGATGTCATGTTTTTATGAAAAATAAGATTTAAAAATAAGTGGCTACTGACTCACACAGCTCATGCTGTGGGGGCAGCTATGGCAATCTCCTGGCTTGCCCTTCTGAGTCCTTGCCCCTCATTTGCTCCCCTCTGATGGAGGACAGACTTAAGTACTGCCCTGGTGTGTAGAAAGTGCTGTGCCCTTTCAAAATTCAACAGGCAATCCAGTTGATTTCTGCTATGTGGAATAGGACAGGAAATGCCATTTTGCCCACAATGGGCAGCAAAATACATTCAGCCCTCTGTAACCATGGATTCCTTTTCCACGGATTAAATCATCCACTGCTTGAAAATATTTAAGGAAAAAATATATCCCAAAAAGCAAGCCTTGATTTTGCTGTTTTATTAAAGGATGCCATTTTAGTACACCATTGTATATAATGGGACTTGAGCATCCATGGATTTTGGTATCCATGGGGGGTCCTGGAACCAAACCCCAGCAGATACCAAGAGCGCACTGTATCTCAGTGAGGGCCACCTCTCAGTGCCTACATCCCCTTCAGCCCAAAGACATTTTTCCACTTCTCCGCTGTGCCTCTAATTATTTTAAGAACAAGCAAAAATGCTGCTGTGTTCCTTCTTGCAGCAGAGGTTAGGGGGGATGTTGGAGTCAACATCTGCAAGGGAGATAACATTCCTGTTTAATTACTGGACTGTGAGCAGCAAGGGCTTCCTGTCCTCCCCTTCCTCCAACTCCTCATCCTAAAAGGCAGGGTAAACAGCTCAGACTTCATTCAGGCTTAGTGATGTGTCCTTCAGTATACTGGAGTGGAACTCCCCGTAGTCATCTCTAGGGTCTCTTGTTTCCCACAGTCTGTTCTGAGTTCATCCTCTTACCACAAAGTCTGCAATTGCTACTAGGAAACATATTTGAAGAGTGAAGTATTTTTTTAGAGTGTCCTGGAACACTAGACATGCCTGGCTGTGTTACAGATTCTGGGGAAAAAACTTTTCTTACATGTAGGACATTCATCAGGGTGCGGAACCCCATGTCCTGGGGACCAAATCTGGCTGTCTTGGTATCCCAGTCTGGCCCTCTGCAAGTGTTTATGGAACAAGGATGTCTTCTGTTGTAAAGATTTTTGGAGTTGAGATGTCTATTGTAAGACTTAATTACTGGCAGTAAGAGCTTTGAGCCAAAGTATGGGAGGGGTTGGTCCCACCTTTTTATCTTTGACCCCACAATTAATTGGACTGTAGCTTCTAAGAACTTGGACTGAAAAGGGCTCCCAACCCATAACAAACCCCGTCCATTGCAAAGAAATCTAATCATTGGTCTAACCTGCCTAAATTGATTGCAAAATGTCTTAGAACAGATCTTAATTTGGCTATAGATACTTTACTTCCTGTGTAAAAGATTCTTGAATAAAATTTGAGAGGAGGTGTGGTCCATTGTGTAGATGGGGAGCTACTGGCTCTCCCGGACGCATCAGATCAGCCAGCACAGTGAATGGTGAAGAATTATGGGGAGTTTATCTATCAGAGGGGAGCTGATCCAAAACATCTGAAAGGCCAAAGCATCCACATACTTGTCAAAGTGTGAGCTAACATAAGAACAATGAGTTGTATTTCCTTCTCCCAACTTTTTTATCAAAGTTAAGTGGTATAAGTATCTGAAGGAAGATGAGCTTGCAGACAAAATGGCATTGGAAGATGCTGTGTGTGTATGCACCTTAATGTTGCCTGAATTTCATAGAGCTTTCTTAGGCAAGGAGTACTAAGAGCAGATTTTTTAATTCCTTCCTCTGAAATACAGCCTACAGAACATGATGTTCGTTGGTGGTCTCCAATCCAAGTACCAACCCTGCTTCACTTCCAAGATCTGACAGGATCTGGTGCTTTTTACTTGTAGTTAATTTTGTATTTGTGGGGCAACAGCTAAAGAAGCAGGCAGTATTAGTCTCAAAATACTTGTCCAAAGTCCTAACTCAGTTCCTCAGGCAAAGTGTCTGCTGCTTTTCAGTTCACTGAGCATATGCTTTTCATAATCAGACAGGGCAAACCGGTTTCACTCCTCTCCCACCTTGTAGCTATAATTCAAAATAAGTTAGGAAATACTTCTCTCTCCAAATAAAGACCCCTTTTCTTATGAATCTGTTTGTCCATATAGAAATCTGAAATACACATCCTTTCCCTAACTCTCCAAGCTGTACTGGTGGCACAATAGATGTTGAGACAATGTTACACCAGCAGACCAACAATATTATACTGGCATTTATTTAAAATGGCACAAGTGCTACACTTCATAACTATTCAGAGGTTGGTGGAAAACAGCAGAAGAGGAACTGGCTGTTTTGACATCAAGAGCTCACTCTCACCCCTGACACCACCATGAAATTGCATCTGTGAAACTACTGTAAGCTGGAGCCCTCAAAAGTACCACTTTGGAGTCTATACCTGAGCAAAGCACAAAACTGCAAATACACAAACCCATGCTGAGGTGACATGGAACTTGACCTTCTTATCCGTATGACTGTTGGATATATATGGAAGATATAAAACTCCCATAAGAATGGCTGTTGTTGGAGCCACAAGGAATTTGCACTGCACACAGGAGAGCAACAAAGTGAAAGAGCATGGCTGAAAATTTGTCCTTTAGTATCTCTCCCCCCCCCCCGGGCAGACAGACATATTGGGGGGGGGACCAAAATATATTATTTGTTTTGGTCCCCCTCCCCCCAACCTTCTACAGACAGGGATACTGAAGTGCCCACAACTGGCATTTTAGGGAAAAGATTAGTTTATACTTTTAGGAGTTTATCACACAGGAGGAATTTCTCTCAATTTTGAAAGAAATAAAAGTGGGGCCAGTTCGGAAATGAGTGAATTCACCAGTTCAGTGAATTTACATTATTGTGCATTGACGCTGCACCGCGTTTGGAATGACTTCCCATTGCCCGAAATTGTCTGAAATTGTGTGTGATAGTTTCTCACGCAATAACGTAAAACCCGATGATTGCATTTGGAAGGACTTCCCATTGCCTGAAAATGCACGTGGTAGTCTTTCATGCAATAACGTGAAACCCCATGATTGCATTCAGACTGACATTGGATTATGCTTTCAATTTCTGTCCTCTGATAAACTCCTTAGCAAGAAAACCCTATGATAGACTCACCTTAGTGTGGCTATAAGTCAGAAACAATTTGAAGCCACTGTAATATTTAAAAGATGACCCCTTTTTCCTGTACCAAACTTTGGAGTTTCCAGACTTTGTGATCACTTCAACTATCAACTCGATTCTATGGTTTTGTTGCTATTGTTCCCCAACTTCTACTAACTGCCTTGTACTTGTATTCATCCTATTCTTGTAGGCCTTTGTTGTTGTTGTTGTTGTGTGTCTTCAAGTTGTTTCTGACTTATGGCAACCCTAAGGTGACCCTATAATGGGATTTTCTTGGCGAGATTTGTTCAGAGGAGGTTTGCCATTGCCTACCCCTGAGGCTGAGAGCATGTCACTTGCACAAGTTCACCCAGTGGGTTTCATGGCCAAGTGAGAAATTGAACCCTGGCCTCCAGAGTCGTAGTCCAACACTCAAACCACTATGCCACACTGGCTCCCTGTGGACATTTAGCCTTCCTCAAAGCCACAGAGCAAGCTCATGCCTATGACCCAAACTCAAAGTTATATTATGTCATGTGCACACAATGCTTTGCTAAAGCTTGATGATGGGGGAAATGTAGAGAACAGCACAATGTGTGTGTGTGGGGGGGGGTTCCTATCTGTTGGCAAAGCTATACAATTTTATACACTGAACAATACCCCCCTTGTTCTTGGACCTACTAAAGGAGACACCTAGAGAACTCCCTACAACCAGGAGATTGAAGGATGAGAAGGACCTATACGTGTACTTCTGATTTTTGTTTTTAATCTTCAGACTAGTTTACATTCTGGATAATCTCCTCTGTTCCCTGCAGAGTTAACACTGAAGTGGAATATTTCAGCCTCAGAAAGAAGGATGTGGTTACTTGCCCTGCCTCTTTCAAGATGTATTCTCATCTTTCAAACATGTTTCTCTAACCAGCCAGGGGGGTGATTTTCTGCATTAACCCTGAATAAGCTCTTAGCCTCCTGCAGAGAACAGTTTCTCTAGTGTTAGTCACTCATGGCCTTCCGGGGAAGGGGTAAGATCTCCCAGGGTTCAGATTTTACAGCATAAGCTTGCTGCAGGACAGACTCGCTATCTAAAAAAACCCCTATTTTAAGGCACAGTTTATTTCTATAGCACCCTCTTGTTTCAAAGTATTTCACAAACATCTGCCAGTTGGCACTGGTTTCTGCAACAGTTGAGGTTGCAAAATCATTTGTTCTGTACTCCCATCTCCAAACCTCACACGCCGTTTCAGATGAGAGCAGCATACCAATGTTCACCATGGTTTTATTATTATCATTATTTTGGATGTCTCTGTACTCTCTTCTTGCCAACTCAAGGTGAATATTTCTGGACATATTGAAAAATGTTAAGTTTAAATTTAGAACAGTATTGTGTTTCTAAAACCTCTTTTTTTTCCCCTGCTACAGTTTATAACAAGTTGCAATAGTTTCCTAGCCAGCATGTTTTTCAAGAAGGAATTTGGCATATGAAGAAGGATCCCCACAGAGCCAAGCTGGTCTTGCCAATAGCCAAAAATTCAGATAAAGAATAACATAGTTACATAAACATTTGAAGACATCCTTTGCATATGTGTGTCCTGTTATTAACAGCAAATCTTATTATAGCTAAAACAATATATATATATATATATATATATATGTTTTTTTACAAAGGCCACAAGGTCTATTCCTGTTCAGGGCCTCATCCTACAAAGCAGTGAGCAGGCTTCACCATAAATCCAGACATCTACGCACCTAACAGCAAATGTAAGGTTATTAGATATATTAAATAACAGGTTATGGTATCAGTACAAAGTGTTATTGACACGATGCTGTTGTTGTTGTTGTTGTTTGCATTCAAGTCATTTAAGATTTATGGTGACCCTAATCATGGGATATTCTTGGCAAGATTTATCCAGACGGGTTTGTCATTGCCTTCCTCTGAGGCTGAGAGAGTGTGACTTGGCCAAGGTCACCCAGTGGGTTTCTATTGCTGAGCAGAGATTGAACCCTGGTCTTCAGATTCATAGCCCAATACTCAAACCACTATACCACACTGGCTCTCCAACCATACATTTATAAGGATTGCTGAATATCATCATGTGGGGGAAGAGAGGTCAGAAAACCAGTGGAAATGTAGTTTATTAACTTTTTTTGTGAGTCATACAAGTCTGACACATCTTACTTCATGAAGTCAGAGGCAAGTTTTAAAAATGAAAATGAAAATGGCACCTTGCCTACATCCATCCCACATGATCAGATTGGCAGTTGAATTTCTACCATTAATGGTATATTTATTAAAATATTTTTACTTCACCCTACATCTGAGATTTCAAGGTGGAATTACATACAATGAAATGTTTAAAAATGGTATAAAGAGATAGAGAGAGAACAAGCACAAGAGAGTACCAGTGTGTAGTGGTTTGAATGTTGATCTTGGACTTTGGAGATCAGGGTTTGAATCCCCCATTAACCATGGAAACCCAGTGGGTGACACTCTCTCAGCTTCAGAGGAAGGCAAGGCAAACCTCCTCTATACAAATTCTGCCTAGAAAACTCCATGATAGGTTAGGCTTAGTGTTGTCATAAGTGAGAAATTACTTTAAGACACACCACAGCAAACGTATAGAATTTATGTAGTTTCAAAATGTTATTGCTGCTCATAAGCACTGCATGTTCGTATATTATTTTAAAGGTTTCTGAAGGTAATTTTTTCCACATTAGAAAGCTCTCAGCTCTGGAAAGTAATTGCACTCCCAGAACAAATCTCACCAAGAAAACTGTGATAGGGTCAACTTATGGTTTCCATGAGTTGGAAACAGCTTGAAGGCACACAACAACAACAAAAACAAGGTAAAACAATCAAACAAGACAAAATTATGTAAAGGAAATCCACAATATAACAAGTTGAATGCAAGTCATGGGCAAAGGATCCAAAAGGCTTAGAAGAAAGCCTAGTTTTCACTTGGCACAAAAACAAGGACACTGTCAGCATCCAGTTCCACATGCAGGACACCATACCAGAGAAGGCCCTCTCCCCAGGCTCCACAAAACATGGGGTTGCCACTAATGGGGAAATAGATCTCGATGCTTGAGCTGGTTTACATACATAATTGGACAACATCTGTTGGGGGATAAATGTACTTTTCTGGACAACAGTGCCCAGAATTTCTCTGTTAGCAGGAGCATTTTTTCAAATGTATACTGACACCAGAAGTGGCTGGTGGCTCTGTTACTTCAGGACAGTGAATCTGCTCAGGATTTTCAGGGAGCTGTTGTGCATTTAATGCAGATGACACCAAATTAGGAGGAGTAGCTAATACCCCAGAAGACAGGATCAAAATTAAAAATGACCTGAATAGACTAGAAAGCTAGGCCAATGCTAACAAAATGAAATTCAACACGGAGAAATGTAAGGTACTGCACTTAGGGCAGAAAAATGAAATGCACAGATATAGGATGGGGGACATCTGGCTGAATGAAAGTATATGTGAAAGGGATCTAGGAGTCCAAGTAGACCACAAATTGAACATGAGCCAACAGAGTGATGCAGCAGCTAAAAAGGCCAATGCAATTTTAGGCTGCATCAATAGAAGTATAGTGTCTAGATCAAGGGAAGTTATAGTGCCACTCTATTCTGCTTTGGTCAGGCCCCACCTGGAATACTGTGTCCAGTTCTGGGCACCACAATTAAAAAAAGATGTGGAGAAACTGGAGTGTGTCCAAAGGAGGGCAACTAAGATGGTGAAGGGTCTGGAAACCATGCCCTATGAGGAGCCCTATGAGGAGCACCTTAGGGAACTGGGGATATTTAGTATGGACAAAAGAAGGTTAAGAGGTGATATGATAGCCCTTTAAATATTTGAAGGGATGTCATATTGAGGAGGGAGCAAGCTTGTTTTCTGCTGCTGTAGAGACTAGAATGCGGAACAATGGATGCAAACTGCAGGAAAAGAGATTCCACCTCAACATTAAGGGGAACTTCCTGACAGTAAGGACCAAAGCAGAACAGAGTGGCACTATTACTTCCCTTGATCTAGACACTATATTTCTATTGATGCAGCCTAAAATTGCATTGGCCTTTTTAGCTGCCACATCGCACTGTTGACTCATGTTTAATTTATGGTCTACTTGGACTCCTAGATCTCTTTCACACGTAGTTTCATTAAGCCAGGTGTCCCCCATCCTCTATCTGTGCATTTCATTTTTCCTCCCTAAGTGCAGTACCTTACATTTCTCCACGTTGAATTTCATTTTGTTAGCTTTGGCCCAGCTTTCTAGTCTATTCAGGTCATTTAGAATTTTGATCCCGTCCTCTGGGGTATTAGCTACTCCTAGTTTAGTGTCATCTGCAAATTTGATGAGTATGCTCCCAATTCTGTTATCCAAGTCATTGATAAAGATGTTGAATAGCACTGGGCCAAGGACAGATCCCTGTGGCACCCCACTTGTCACTTCAGGATGAAAATGAACCATTGCTGAGCACCCTTTGGGTTCGGCCCATCCACCAATTACAGATCCACCAAACAGTTTCCTTGTCTAGCCCACATTTTACAAGCTTGTTTGCAAGTATGTCATTGGGAACTTTGTCAAAGGCCTTACTGAAATCAAGATATACTACATCCACAGCATTCCCTTCATCTACCAAACTGGTAATTTTATTAAAAAAAAAAAAAAAAAAGAAAGAAAAGAAAAGAAAAGAAAAGAAAGAAAAAAAGAAAGAAAAAAAAAAGAAAAAAAGATCAGATTTGTCTGGCATGACCTGTTTCTCTGAAACCCATAGTGACTTTTTGTGATTATGGCATTGGCTTCTAGATATTCACAGACTCTCTGTTTAATGATCTGCTCCAGAATCTTTCCTGGTATTTATGTCAGACTAACCGGACGATAATTGTTGGGATCCTCTTTTTTCCCCTTTTTGAAGATGGGGACGACGTTTGCCCTCCTCCAGTCTGCTGGGACTTCTCCTGTTCTCCAGGATTTCTCAAAGATTATTGCCAATGGTTCCGATATTACATTTGCCAGTTCATTTAGTACCCTTGGATGTAGTTCATCTGGTCCTGGAGACTTATATTCATTTAGATTAACCAGGTATTCCTGTACTATCTCTTTACTTATTCTGTACTGAAATTCTCCTATTCTGTTCCCTGCTCCACTGTCCTCAGGTTGAACACCCTTTGCCTTTTCTGAAAAGACTGAAGCAAAGAAGGTGTTGAGTAATTCTGCCTTTTCTCTGTCCCCTGTTAGCATTTTGCCATCTTCTCCACACAGTGGCCCTATCGTTTCCTTCTTCCTTTTGCTGCAGACATACCCATAAAAGCTCTTTTTATTGTTCTTAACCTCTTTAGCAAGCCTGAGTTCATTTTGCGCTTTAGCTTTTCTGACTTTATCCCTACATGTGCTGGCTTTTTTGGAAGTTTATAAAAAGAAGTTGGATGGCCATTTGTCAGAAGTCCTTTCATCATGTATTCCTGCATGGCAGTGTGTTGGACAGGATGGTCTTTGTGGTCTTTTACAACTCTATAATTCTATGATGACCGTGACACTGATGATAATGGTGGTGATGGTGATGCTAACTTAGAAATACTGCATTTCCATTGGGAAGAAGCAGTTGCTCTTGGCTTTCCTGGACATCCATGTAAATGAAGTATAACAGAGATGCTTGCATCCATTAGTGAGAAAATCTATGTGTGGGCGACACCACTATCTCTTATACATAAGTAACTGCCTTGTAAGGAATTTCATTATGTGTCAATGGCATGCTCCCATAACTCTGCATGAAGAAAGAATACAACTAATTGTTCATTTACATATATGAATTCATTTCACCATATGCAAGTTTAACAGTGCCTGTTGCTACACATTTGACAAAAACAATACCCAGACAGTTCACATTTGCAGATGAGCATCCTACACACAGGAGATGTTTCTCCCATTGTGGTAAGTGGGTGACTATTGCATTGGGGTTCATGTACATTTCTATGAGATCCTTTCCCAATATATTTGGGAACATGCTTATCTAAGCAAAGAAGGTTGCCAAAAAGTATTATGATCTGGTCCATCAGGAAATTAAGAGGTACTCAATTAATTGGTTCTGCAGGCCTGTCATAATCACAAATCAGACACTTAATTACCATAGGTAAGTCAGGAATGCTTCCAGACATGGTTTATTATGCAATCACACTTTCTCATTGACTGAATTGTATGGGAGTCCAGACAATATTGTTTACATTTGTAACCAGGGGTAAGTAATGGACGGCCTTCATGCATGGCTTAGTGCTCAGTTGCTTTAATTTACTCTTTAAGATCTTTCTAGGTCTTTCATGGCTCCCATTCTCCTGATCTCTTGTTTACAATCCCTATTCCATTTGATGATTGTTCCAAAGTATAAGAAATCTTTGAAATGTTTCAATCTTCTCATTGTCTAGATTGAATTTATGTAGGCCCTCCATGATCATTATTTTTTGTTTTCTTTATGTTCAGCAGCAAACCTGCCTTTGTACTTTCCTCCTTATTCCAAGCCCATGATGTTTTCTGTCATCCACATATCTTAGATTGTTGATATTTTCTCCTTCTATCTTCACTCCTCCTTCTTCCAAATCTGCATGGAGAGAGGGACTGGGGGGAAATTGGTCTATCCCTGCCCTACACTGTAAACCCCCCCCCCCCGCTTCTTCAATAAGGAGGAAAAGTGGGAATCACTTCACAATCCTTTTTAATATGCTGAAGCAGCATTTGTACTGCTATGCCAATGTCTTTAATCCTATATTAAATTTGTATGGATAGTGAGATGTTGCTGATAACTCCCTGACAGCAAGCTGGGCACACATTTGTGCAACATCCAGCTGTAGAGATAACTTGCACTTGGACAAAAATAAATCAAAGCCTGGATAAGGCCAAGCAGGACACAAGAAAAAGCCTGGCAAAGAGTCTTGTCCACAGTAATCTGGGCAAGAAGAACATCTGTCAGAAAGATGCATTCTCCCATACAAGCCTGTCTTTGTTTTAAGATCTTTTGGAAAGGCTCTTCTCTTGATGCTAATGCCATCAGAGAGCAGGCCTTATTCTGGAACTCCCTGCTGAGGAAGACTAAGTTGCCTCCCTCTTTGTTATCCTTCTGCTGTCAAGCAAATATATTTTTGTTCAGGCAAGTATTTTGGCATATAAGCTGCTCAACTGCTGTGGGAAATCTGCCCAGTTTGCGGCTGGCTATTGTCTTACCATGGAGTTTTGAACTGGCCTGCTTTTAATGTTATGTTTTAATTACACATGGTTTTTAATGTACAATAAGCCCTCTATATCCACTGATTCTTTATCCACAGATTCAACCATCCATGGCTTGAAAATATTCAAAATACATAATTCCAAAAAGCAAGCCTTGGTTTTGTAATTTTATATAAGGGACAGCATTTTACTATGCCATTATATTTAATGGGACTTGACTGTCCATGGATTTTGATGTCCATAGAGGGTCCTGGAACCAAACCCAGCTGATACCAAGGTCCCACTGTACATTTTGTTATGTTTATATATGCACACTCACAAGTAAACTTCTTGTTATAGATGCTCTGACAGAAGCAATGCAGGCTGTGTATGTGTGTGTGTATGTTTGAGAACCCATAAAGAGTGGCAGTGAATCTACCACAAACCCTAGCAGCCAGAAAGGGCCTGGAAAAACTATCCATGTGTCATGTGTGTGGTAGGTAAGGACATATGGGATGCACGCTCCAGTACAAAAAGCATAAACTGTTGCAGCTGCTGGATGCATTTTACTGTCTGCATGCACAGCTGTTGAAAATGCTCTCCTCCCACACCCTCAAGCTCCAAGTCATCCATCATATTACCTGGTTAGTTGTGTGTCGTGTGCCTTCAAGTCATTTCCAACTTACGGGTTTTTCTTGGCAAGATTGTTCTGAGTAAGATTGCCATTGCCTTCCCCTAAGGCTGCGAGCATGTGACTTACCTAAGGTCATCCAGTGGGTTTCATGATCAAGTGGGTAATCATACCCCGGTGTCCTGAGTTGTAGTCCAACACTCAGACCACTATGCCATGCTGTAACATGTGTCCTTACCTACCACACACATGACACATGGATAATTTTTCCAGGTCCTGTCCTGCTGCTGGGGTTTGTGGTGGATCACTGCCACTCTTTATGGGTTCTCTGTCTCATACAGACACAACTTGCACTTCTATAACAAGAAGTTTAATGTGTGAGTAATATACAGGTGTTGTACTTGCAGTTGTTGCACTGGTTGCTGTATTTTCTTCCAATTTCAAGCCCATTCCACAACCAGCTGACCCAGAAGCAGTTCCAGACCACCTCCCAGCCCTCACCTGGCCTACTCCTATAACATCACAAGGATCCAGTCCCATTTTCAGATTTTGACCTTGAAGTCTCCAGAAACAGGTGCATCTGACCTGGAGACACTGGAAACTGGCCATGCTCAGTGACAACATCATGCTAAGCTGCTGACTTCTGCAGGGTGGGAATTGAAAACTGAGAGAAGAAATGGAAGGGAGGATTATATAGTTTTTTTGTGGGTTTTTCGGGCTATGAGGCCATGTTCTAGAAGAATTTATTATCAACAGGACCATATCATGCTGCAACCCTTAGTTGCAGGTCCACTTGTACTATGAGGTTTCATGGGCCTCCAACCTCAACAGTGGAGTGCACATCAAATATAGTAAAGTTCACTGTGTGACTTGTTTAAACACCCAGGGTGAGCAATACCCAAGGTTGCAAAAGGGACAGGAAAATTTTATGTAGGCTATTTTAGGAACAGTGAGGTTTCAAAGTCAGTGGTGCATTGATACATGAGTTCTGATCTCTGAAGCAGAATAATGCAATGCAACATTGTAAAAGGACTACCAGGCAGCAAGGTCCTGTTCCCCCCGCCCCTCGCAGTAAGAAAGGTCTAGGACAATACAAGTACAGTAGGACTTGCAAGGAACATTGCAGTGATCTCCAACTTCAAAGAGGAACATTTATCCTGGAAAGTGTTCACAACAGCCTGCAACAGGAACCGTATACAGCAGTGCTGCTCAGGCCTCTTGGAGCAATGTATTTGTGTGTGTGAGGATAAGTTGCTAGCAGGACAGAAGAAACGTTGAAATCATCTTAGAATGGGCACATGCTGTCAGAATGCTGCTACTCCTAGAGCAGAACATTTTAGTAAGTATACAAGTGGGATCTGCAACAAAAATGATTCAGAAATAATTTGGAATATTCTGGAAAGCCAGTGTGGCGTAATGGTTTTGAGTGTTGGACATAACTCTGGAGACTAAGGTTTGAATCCATGCTAAGCCATGAAAGCCACTGGGTGACCATAGGCAAGTCACACTCTCTTAGTCCCAGAGGATGGCAATGGTAAACCTCCTCTCAATACATTTGCTAAGAAAATCCCATGATAGGTTCACCTTAGGGTCACCATAGTTCGGAAATTATTTGACACAACAACAACAACAACAACACAACCAACAACAACAAAGGTAGAAGGAAGTAGGAAAAGAGGAAGACCCCACTGCAGGTGGATAGAATAAATCAAGAAAGATACCATCCTGAGTCTGAAAGACCTGAGTAGGCTGTTGGAGGTCTCTCTTCCATAAGGTTGTCATAAGTCAAAGTTGACTTGACAGCAGATAAGCAAGGCTAGTGTTGGAATATGACTCTGGAGACCAGGGTTCGATTCTGTGCTAAGCCATGAAACTCACTGGGTGACCTTGGGCAAGTCACATGCTCTCAACCTCAGGGGAGGGCAATGGCAAATCTCCTCTGAACAGCCAAGAAAACCCTGTGATAGGGTTGCTATAAGTCAGAAATGACTTGAAGGCACACAGCAACAACAACATCCAGAACTGTTGTCCAAAAGATAACTTTTTCAAACTCTGGTCAAGGAACAAGAATATATGTGTGTCCCCTGCCCCACTAATAATCAACTAGAGTCCAATACAGTTCCTCATTGTTGAAACAAAAGAAGCAAGAAATTATAAACACAGGGATATTGCAGCATTTTTGAGACTGAAAGAATAAAGATGGTAACATGAACTTTTGTAGGCTAGAGTTTACTTTCTCAGATGCAAGAAACTACAGTATAAGGTAAGGCTTGATCTGTAGCATTTTTGTCCTTCTACTTCCTTGCCGTTTTAAATGCATAACTCAAAAGATATCCAGTCCATCAAGAGACTGGGACCACTTGAGGGTAAATGGAGAGAGGGACATGTTGTCTTATTTCCTCCCCTGCCCCCAATATTCAGGTGCCCCAATTTCATATAAAAAGAATGAGCAACTGTGTCTTGGTATAAAGGGTGCATGAAGGGTGTACGAAAGTTTGCCAGTAAATCTCCAGCTTGTCCTGACAGTGCACAATACCACCCAAGCCCCAGAGCCTTGGAAGGAAATGATAAAACAGCCAATTTATGCAAGCTCTTAAATGCACAATGCAAAGTCACAGTGCCTACAGATGTTTTTTCCTGTTCTGTATTTATGGGAGGGCATGAACATTAATCACTGTAGAAACATACCAGGCCTGTTCTCCCTCCCAGACTTTTCCTGCAGTCTCTCACAATGCCTCTTTTTAAAAAATTTGCTACAAGCAGGAAATGTGCCTGTTCCAACTGCACACACAACAATATGGAATATGGAGCTTCTGTCCCTCATGGTTCTACAGGACAAGTTTGTCCTTTTTACATAGGCTTTTTATGCCTGCCCAGACTCCTATTCCTCCTCATCCTCTATTTAGCTAAAAGTATTTTTAGCAGCATCAGGCTAAGGAGGATGGTGAAGGCCTGCACAACCATGCCTCTCATTTTGAATAAAAGGTTGGTAAAATATGCTGAAGTGCTTTACTTTTTTGTGGTGTCATAATCAATCTTTTATTTTCATGTTATTTTGGCATTTGGAACCAAAACTTTTGTTGAAAAAGTAGTGTTCAGAACGATATCTAGACTTAAATCCTGCTATTCATCCTGATTAGAATAGATTAAATGAATCAGTGGGATTTACCTACATGTTGACCAACTGGCTGAATGGGTCAACTCTTTGTTGTTGTATAACTTCAAGTCCTTTTCTGACTTGTGGTGACACTAAGGTGAAGTTATCATGGGGTTTTCTTGGCAAAATTTGTTTGGAGGCAATATTTGTTTATATTTTGTATCTCTCTCTCTCTGGCTTTTCTTCGCTAACGAAGATTCAGGAAGGACTTATCCCACGCTTACTACAAGCGCGTTGATGACTAAAAAGGCCGATCTGAGATAAGCAAGTCTGGTTACAGAAAGCACAGCAGAAAGTCTCCTTGGGGATGTTTCCAAGTTGTGGTTCTTTCTGTGTTGTCGTTTCTCTTCGAGACTCGTTCGGCGTGAGTTCTCGAAAGAGGCTGCAGCATTGTGGATAGTGCGTCTCCATGCCTTCCGATGTGAAGCCAGGGCAGACCATTGCTGGTGATCAATTTGGCCAAGCTTGAGATGTTGTTTCAGGGAGTCCTTGTATCTCTTCTTTGGGGCGCCCCTCTTTCGCTGACCCGTGGCGAGTTCACCGTAGAGTACTATTTTGGGGAGGCGGTGGTCCTCCATCCTGGAAACATGCCCTGCCCAGAGCAGCTGCGTTTTCAATAGCATGGCCTCAATGCTGGTGATCTCTGCTTGCTCCAGGACAGCAACATTTGTCACATAGTCAGTCCAGTGTATGTTTAGGATTGTATGTGTATGTGCGTAGACAGCGCTGATGAAAACGTTCAAGGAGTCGTAGATGTTGGCGATAGGTGACCCATGATTCAGACCCATAGAGGAGGATGGACAGTACAATGGCTCTGTACACACTGATTTTGGTGCTTTGCCTCAGGTGTTTGTTACTCCAGACTCTTTTGTGAAGCCTTCCGAATTCACTATATGCCTTTGCTAATCTGTGATCGATCTCTTTGTCAATCTTGGTGTCTGAGGAGATGCTTCCCAGGTAGGTGAACTCCTGTACGGACTTAAGTACAGATTTGCCGATGGTGACATGGGGGTGATAGTGCTCTTCCTGTGGTGCAGGCTGGTAGAGGATTTCCGTTTTCTTCAGGCTGACTTCCAGCCCAAACAGCTCTGCAGCTGTTGCAAAGCAGGATGTTAGGCGCTGCAGAGCTGCTTCTGTATGGGCAATAAGGGCAGCATCGTCAGTGAAAAGCAGCTCACGGACTAGATAGTTTAGAGTCTTTGTGTGAGCCTTCAGACAGCTTAAGTTAAACAAGCTAGCATCAGTACGGTAACGTATATAGATGCCGTCTTTTTCTTCGAGATCTGCTATAGCCCTTTGGAGCATCATGCTGAAGAAGATTGTAAATAGAGTTGGAGCGAGAACACAGCCTTGTTTCACACCATTAGTTATTAGAAAGGGCTCTGAGAGAGCATCGCCATATCTGACTTGTCCTTGCTGGCCCTCATGTAGCAAGATGATCATTTTGAGGAATTTGGGGGGACATCCTAGTCGTTCCAGGATCTGCCACAGTCCTTTTCTACTCACAGTCTCAAATCTTTGGTAAGGTCGACAAATGTTACATAAGAGTCCTTTGTTTTGCTCTCTACATTTCTCTTGCAGTTGTCTAAGAGCAAATACCATATCTGTTTTGTATATATATTTTGTATATATATTTTTATTTATATGCACTTGCCTTCCTCTGAGGCTGAGAGAGCGTGATGTGCCCAAAATCATCCACTGGGTTTCTATGGTTGAGTAAGGATTCTCAAGAGTCTTAGTCCAATACTCAAACCACTGCACCAAACTGGCTCCTGGGTCTACTTTAGTTGGGACTAAGCAACAGGATGCAGGTCTACTTCATTAAATGTGGTATACTGGTATGATGAAAATTCTTTCAGTTTCTACCAGAAGAACATCACACTCAGATGCATTTCCCTGTCTTCCTCGCTAGATTTTTCTCTTCCTTTTTGTAAGAAATGCTGCTAATACTCAAACACTGCAAATGGGAAAGAGTTGCCAGCTTGCAAACTGGAGATCACACCTATTTTCTTAATATGCTTGGAGGTGAGAAGGAAGGTGCAGAAGGAAGGTGCTTTTCTGCTGGAAGAAAAATAATCCTGGCTCCAGTAGTAAGAAGGTAACCTGCACCCATTTTTGCTGCTCTGCATCTACAACTCGGCTGGTGTGGGATACATGCTGATAGCTAGCAGTCCTGAAGCAAATGGTCCTTGGGGGATACCTTTTCCTTTTCTTTTCTCTGCCGCCCCTTTTATGCACAGCAGGCTGCCAGATGACAGAGGTGAGAGGAATCACTCTGGCCAAAGGTCTGAACTTGCAAAAGGGCTTTTGAAATGAGGCTGAGGGCTGCAGGTTGGCTACCCCTGGATTAAAGAAACAAAGGCCAGCTCAAGGTTGCCACCTGGCAGCCCTAGATCAGAATTAATTTGATATGCTACTTTGGCTTTCAATGTCTGTAAAGTAAGCATTCACATTAAATGGAAAACCTATGGAGACAAGACACTGGAGGTAAAATGCCTCACCCCTTCAAACCATGTGGAGGAATCCTTCATAAGAAATAATAATTTTGTTTAAAGTCTCATCTTATCTTTTCTTTCTTTCTGTTGAAAATCTGCTTCCTATCAGGAAAAGAGTCAGGGCCTTTGTCCAGCCTAAGGACAGAGTTAAAAGTCCAACCTCCTCCTCCCCTTTCCTGGCACCACTTCCTGAAGCCAGCCAGGCTCAACTGCACTCTGCTTGAGAATTCTGGCAGGAACATTGCTGCCTGGGCAGTTATACATTGCAGGAAAACACTGCAAAGGACATCAAATACTGCTCCCTCTTTTTAACTGTTTACAGCTTGGACGACAAATCTTTACAATTTTCAGATGCTGTAAACTGAGCAAGAGAGCCAGTGTGGCATAGTGGTTTGAGTGTTGGATTATGACTTGAGACCAGGTTTTGAATCCTGGCTTGGCCATGGAAACCCACCAGGTGACCCTGGGCAAGTTACACTCTCTCAACTCTCTCAAGAAAGGCAAGGGAAAAAATCCCTCTGAAGAAACTTGCCAAGAAAACCCCATGATAGGTTCGCCTATAAGTTGTAAATGATTTGAAGGCCCGCAACAGCAGCAACATATTGACAAGGGAAGCATGTCCAGAGTCAACAGCAAGAACAGACATTGAGAAATATGGTCTTTCTAAAATCAGAGAGGGGACAATGAACAGAAGCATTAATAGCAAGATAGGACTGAGCAGTCACAAGCCTTTCTGTTCAATTTCTGAGTGAAAGCCATTTCTATATTGCTGTCTCCAGCCCGAAATGGGTGTGGTAGGTAGGCTGACCACACTAAGGCAGCAGGCCGTCTCTATGAGGTGGCTGGAAGGCAGTTCAAAAAAGAAAAAGCCAGAGAGGAGAGTGAGCTGGGAGGAGTCACTTTAAATTACAGGTGAGAACAAATAAACCCAGTAGTCATAGTCTAAAGGTTACATGATTTTACAGCCTAAAGGTACGGATTAAAATCAACCAGCAATCTAACTCCCTCCCAATACAATTATGGCTTGAACCCTTCTGAAGAGCAGATGATATTTCAAATAGTTCCAAAAAAGAAATGCCATACAAAAGTATAAGGCACAAAAACTAAACAAAACCCCACAGCAACACAGAACAGACTGTGGTATGTTTTGGCTGTGCTCCTCCTGAAACTCTGGCATCACAAATAGCTATGTTAAACTGAGTTCCAAAAAGTTGTGGCAGTTATGGGTGGCTGGTCTGAAATCAGGAGTAGGCAACTTGTGTTCCCCCAGATATTGTTAGTCAATAGCTCTTATCTTGACCATTAATTTCCCTGGCTGGTACTGATGGAAGTTGCATTCCAACTGGAGATGTATAAAGGCATCTTTTAGCACCTTTGAGACTGTGCAAAAGGTGTAGCAAAAGTGTTCATGTTATTATTCTTGTTATTATATTTATTATTATCCTGCTTTTACCCCCAGATTGGGACCCAAAGCAACTAGTTTGGTCTACTTCCTCAGATGCATGGAGTGAACTGAGTCTACAAAAAGAAAGCTTATACTGCAACTTCTTTCACATAAGCCTCAAAGGTGTTACAAGATTGCTTTGCCTAGATATTCCAGACTAACACAGCTATGAACTTTATCATATGGGGGAAAGGGGGTGAGGGAAGAGGGGGACATTAGCCCGTGAAAATCATGCAATTGCAGTGAAGGTTTTCACACGCAAGGGAAATCCCATGAATATGTTTCTGGTTATTACCCGTTTATTGCTGGGATAAGTCCTGTTTAATTGGATGTGAAACACAATTGCGCTGGCTAATGTCCGTTTAAACCCTCTTTTCCTTGATTTTCCCTGTGTCACACAGTCCTATGTCTCTGAACTCTACCCCCATGGAGATATAATTTGCCCCATTTCTGCCCATATAAAACCACATCCATTGCCATCTTTGTGAATATTCCGATCACAATGGATTAGCAGTCTATAAAACTGTTGTAGTCTAAACTTTGCCATCAGGTCAATGCAAGAGAGATTTTGAGTAGCACTATTGGGCTAGATTGATGATCAGTTATAGTACAGCTTCTTCTCTCTCCAGCAGCAGCCATTTTATAATACAAGCATTCATTGTACCATCTGCCTTAGGGAAAGATTGTCATTTCAATTTTTGCAGAAAATATGTTGCAGTTTAAGTAGAGAACTCAGAATCCTCCTTCCATGATGAGGCTGCCTTAACCCTTAAAGTCTTTTTTTTTTAAAGGAAAATGCTTGGATATCCTTTAGTGTCTTGCTTTAATCTTCAGTGTTTTTATTTCATATAAACTTGACTGGTATACTTGTAGTCATGGTTATATTGTTGACTCATGTATCAGCCCTCATCAAAGAATTCCAAAAGGAAAGTATTTTTATTCCGTTCATTCAACAAGCAAACTTCTAATTTCACTTAGTACCTCTAGGTCTGCCCCTACATGTCTCTCTCTGGCTTTTGATCACTAACGAAGATTCAGGAAGGACTCATCCCATGCTTTCTATAAGCGTGCTGATGACTAAAAAGGCCAATCTGAGATAAACAAGTGCCAAGTCAGGGAAGGCACTGTTCCTTCTTGTCTGAAGGAGGCGGCCGTAAAGCCCCTCCTGAAGAAACCTTCCCTTGATCCCCTGGACCGAAACAACTATAGACCAGTTTCCTTGCTGCCATTTTTAAGCAAGGTGATCGAGAGAGCAGTTGCCTCCCAACTCCAAGCTGTCTTGGATGAAACCGATTATCTCGATCCATTTCAAACCGGCTTCCGGGCAGGATATGGAGTTGAGACTGCCATGGTTGCTCTGACAGATGACCTCCGCTTGAGCATCGATAGGGGTAGTGTGACCCTGTTGGTGCTCTTGGATCTCTCAGCGGCCTTTGACACCATAGATCACGCCATCCTTTTGGACCGGCTGAGAGGGATGGGGATCGGAGGCACCGCCTTACGGTGGTTCCGTTCCTTTCTCTCCGGCAGGACCCAAAGGGTGAGGCTCGGGGACAGCTGCTCCTCCAAAATTGAGCTAAGCTGTGGCGTCCCGCAAGGCGCCATTCTGTCCCCGATGCTATTTAATATTTACATGAAGCCGCTGGGTGAGATCATTCGGAGGCATGGAGCTCAGTGTCATCAGTACGCTGATGACACTCAGATATATTTCTCCATGACCAGATCATCTGCTCAGACCTCAGATGGCGTCTCCTCTCTCAATGACTGCCTGGCAGCGGTAATGGATTGGATGAGGGAAAACAGATTGAGACTGAATCCAGACAAAACGGAGGTACTGACAGTCACCGGCCCGAAACCAGGTCTGGGAATACATCTCCCGGTCCTAGATGGAATCACACTATCCTCGAAGGACCCTGTTCGCAGTCTGGGGGTACTCCTAGACTCGTCACTTCACATGACGAGTCAGGTGAATGCGACGGTCAGGAGTGCCTGTTATCAGCTTCGGCTGATACGCCAGCTGCGCCCTTTCCTGGAGATGAGGGATTTGGAAACTGTGGTACACGCTTTGGTCACCTCACGACTAGACTACTGCAACGCGCTCTACATGGGGCTGCCCTTGTACCTAACCCGGAAACTTCAATTGGTTCAAAACATGGCAGCCAGATTAGTTACTGGGACATCTAGGAGAGAACATATAACTCCATTGCTTAAGTCTCTCCACTGGCTGCCAATTAGTTTCCGGGCACAGTACAAGGTGCTGGTTCTAACCTTTAAAGCCCTACATGGCTCGGGCCCATCTTATCTCAGGGACCGCCTCTCCCCGTACGATCCTCCCCGCACACTTCGATCCTCTGGGAGGAACCTACTACAGCCTATCAAGACCAGGCTGGCACAGACCTCCCAGAGGGCCTTCTCTGCGACCGCTCCCAAGCTCTGGAATGGTCTGCCGGAATGAGATGCGTCTCATGACATCTTTAGATTGCTTCAAAAAAGCCCTAAAGACGCATCTCTTCCGGCAGGCCTTCCCCTGAAATTTCCTATCTCCGGCTTCGGTTCCAGACTTTGATTTCCTGCTTACTCCCATGTTTCTGATCCCCACTTATGACGTGGCCGCATAAGGAAGGGTTAGGATGCTGTTATATGTTTTTAAATAATTACTGTTTCAATCACTGCCGGTTTAATCTATTTTTAAGGGGTGGGAGGTTTGGAAACGGGTTATGGGATTGTTTTAATCTATGTTTTTTCTTTTACTTGTACCCCGCTCTGAGTGTATGAACAGAGGAGCGGGCTATAAATAAACTATTATTATTATTATTATTATTATTTGCAGAGAGCACAGCAAAAAGTCTCCTTGGGTGATGTTTCCAAGTTGTGGTTCCTTCTGCATTGTTGTTTCTCTTTGAGACTCGTTTGGTGTGAATTCTCGAAAGAGGCTGTAGCATTGTGGATAGTGCATCTCCATGCCTCCCGATGTGAGGCCAGGGCAGGCCATTGTTGGTGATCAATTTGGCCAAGCTTGAGATGTTGTTTCAGGGAGTCCTTGTATTCTTCTTTGGGGCGCCCCTCTTACGCTGACCCTTGGCGAGTTGTAGATATTGGCAATAGATGACCCATGTTTCAGACCCATAGAAGATAATAGACAGTATAATGGCTCTGTACACACTGATTTTTGTGCTTCGCCTTAGGTATTTGTTACTCCAGACTCTTCTGTGAAGCCTTCCAAATGCGCTATATGTCTTTGCTAACCTGTGATTGATCTCTTTATCAACCTTGTAATGTCAGGGTAAATCAGGCGACCTCCAGCAGGAGAAGCTTGTACAATTAAATGGCAGAAAATGGTCAATTCTGACATATTTATTGTGATACAAAGCATCATTTCAGTAGCCCAGACAGGTACCTTGGGTAAAATCTTCATTGCCTTTCCAGGAATGGACATGACTCTCTAGAGTCTGCTGAAATGCAATTCCCATCAATCCCTGCCAGCACAGCCAAGCAAGGGAATTGGACTCCATGGACATCTGGGGTGTATCTATGCTACATAACTGTAGCACGACAATACTACATGAACATGATCTAGTCTCTGGAATCCTAGACACTTGAAATTCTCAGAGAGTTCTAATGCTAGAACATTAGGCTCAGGGATGTGTGCTAGAGAATTCCAAGTCTTTCAGTGAACTACAAATCCCAGGATTCCTTCAAATAGAACCATAATAAATGCTGTGATATCAAACTGATATGTGCAGTGTGAATACCTTTCTGAAGGGCCACAGTCGCCCACTCCTGCCCTATTCAAACCCAGTCTCCAAAGATAAGTTGAAGAATTTCAGTTTTGCTACTGAGGAGAAATACACTATTGCTCAGCTCACAGACAATGCTATATCAATGGGGAATGAAGTAATTACTAAAGTTCAGTTTTAAAGACATAGCCATGTTATTCTGGATCAGTATGCAAAGGGAATTGTAGGGATCAGATGCATCCGATGAAGTAGACTTAGTCCATGAAAGCTTATGTTACCAACTTCTTACTCTCTGTGTAAGTCTCGAAGGTACTGCAAGATCCTTCTGCATAAAGCTGACTTTATTACTGATTAACCCCCCTCCCCTGCACATACACATACAAAAATAAGACTCCAAACAATGTTCCTCTTCATTCAGTTTATAAACAACAGCAGGAAGGTTTGGGGCAGCAGCCAAAGAACTGCATACGATTTAAAAACTATCACCAGATAAAGAGGGAAGACAACAGTGACTAGAAAGATGAGGCTGATTTTAAAAGTAAGTCGGCTGCCCTTTCACAGGCAGCAGTTATTCACTACCCTGGGTCTGGAATGACCAGGTGGCTAAAGGAAGCTTCTCTGATCTGTTACTAGCAGTCCTGTATTTCTTGCCGCTGGTTTTTAGCTATCAGCCAGTGAAATTTCTTCTGCCTTCATTACAGAGTGGCCAGTTTTCCCAACTAGCTTAGACATACTGTTGCCTTCAAGGAGAAGGGGAAAAAAAGAATGGCACTGTCCAGTCCCTCCAAAATCACACACTAGTCCTTCTCTTACAACACAGCTCACAATTTCCCCTCACTTCCCTCCAAGGAAAGAGATTCTATTTTTAAAGGGAGAAATGCAGGAGGCCTTGGTGCATGTCACTCAGTTGTCTTTGGTTGTTCAGGGCCCAATAAGCTTCTTAAGGAAAGCTTCCAGCTGATCTTCATCTTTTATCCCCACAAACTTGTCCACCACGTCCCCATTCTTCATAGCTAGGACTGTGGGTACTGCAGAAACCTAGGAACAAGGACACAAAAAGAAAGACACCAGAAGAATAATATCTGTGCTCCACTGACCTGTGAACATCATTAAAAGAGGCAAAGCAAACATTAAAACAAAAGGTAGGCTCTTTAGAGAAGTCAATGATTAATGTTTCCTCACATTGGTGCAGTCTTGGGAAATTTATGAAGATCCCTTAAATGACTTTCATTGTATTTTTTTCTTATCTGTCCCAGAGCCTGGAATAGTTACTTTTGGGGACTACAAGCCCCAGAATCTCCCAGTCAAAATGGCCACTGGTCATGCTAGCTGCAGGCTCTGTAGTTCAAAAACACACCACTTTCAAACCTTTGTGTCACAGTTACTCAACCTCAGTGTTTAGCCTAAATTCTAAGAAAGGGATATTTTGACTGAAGGATCCAAACTTTCTTACAGACCCAGGATTGTTGTCCACCTCTTCTGATGTACTACTGTGGTCCTTTCACGCTACACACATACCTCACTTAACAAAGCCTCTGACAAAGAAGCTTCTTTTTACAAAGTCTTTTTCTGCCCACCCACCCCTTCCTCTTTCCCATCTTGTTCTTCTAGCTGGAAGTCCCCCCCCCCCACCAATAAAAACTAAAAATAAAAAAAAAAAAGCATTGGAATTGGGAGGATGGCGAAGAACTGGAGAAACACAGACTTCCATTTTGCCAGGATGTTATACCACGTCTGCAATAAAGTTTGAGATGGGATAGTAACCAACCAATTCTTGTGTGCCTGCCTACAACAGGCAAAGTAACAGCAGCTGCCTCTAGAATCCCTTCCTGAACATGCATGAACAGCAAAACAGAGAGAAAAGGGGAAAGAGAATTTGTCTCATCAGCTATCCCCAACATGTTAAAAAAAAAAAAAAAAGCACAGAGCTGTCAATTTGACCACCAAAATGGAAATCATAACAAAAGCAGAGGCTGATGAAAGAAAACTGATCCCTGGATGCTTTTGGGAAAAAGCTTTCAAATAGTCTGTAGAAGGTTCAATTTTTGTTTGTATTTTGCCTGCTCATGCAAGGCTTATCTGACCTGGCAATTTCATTTCCCATGTGTATACTTTTAGTTTTGAATAAAAATATTGGTGAAGCATGTTGAACTGCTCTGCTTTTGGGTGGGGGGGGGAGGGTATAGGAACCTACCCCTATTCTTTCAATGTTATTTCTGCTTCTGGTACCAAATTTTCTGTTAAAGAGGTAATGCCAAGTAACACATCTATTTCATTAACTGAGCTATACCTGTACTCAAGCACAGTCCTATTGCTGCTATGGTTGCATCCTACAGAATCCTGGGATTTGGAGTTTAAGGGAGGCATATTTGGAGACTTTTCACCCAGAGAGCTTTAGTTCCTCACCAAACTACAAACCTCGGGATTTCACAGTATGCAACCATGACAACTGAAGTGGAATCATAGTGCTATAATTGTGAAAGTGCCCCCAGTTCTGCTAAACCCAGTCAAGGCTATTACTACTGTTTCTCATGTTTTAAAGGACTGGTGTCCACTTCAGGTTTACCTGTTCAGCTTGAGATTCAAGTTCCTTAAGCCAACAGTACTTGTCAAATATTAAATGATCTGTAGACAGGCATGATGAAACATCTTTCGCAATGAAGCATATTTATTTCCTGACAACCTTCTAAAAAGGTTTGGATTCTTTAAAAAACAAAAGAATATAAAAAGGTTTGGATTCCTCCAGCACTGAAAATAATGGAATTCCTAATTGCTTGGGAAAAACTGGAAAGAGGGAAAAGACTTCACTGAGATATGGGACTGCTGCACCACTACACCCTGAAAACAGGGGTGGGGAACAGATTGCTTTTACCATAGGCCAGGCTGGCTGTGGCTTCTGGAAGTTGAATTCTCCAGCATATGGAGGGCCAAATGTTCCCTGTCCCTACTCTGAAAAAGAAACTATTGGACTGAGATGACAGGCAGTACCCTGTATAAAGCCCACCATGAATTGTGCATAGCTGTCCATCACCTCTGACCACATGGCAAGGAAACATTAACCACACACACCTTGACATACTGAAGCTTACAATATGACTGAAAGCTACAGAAAAATCACCTTTCTATAAGGTTTTAACTATCAAAAGGAAGATTTTAAGCAGTTACGTCTTGGCTTTCCATTAGCTATTTTCAGCCCACATCTGCCACCAGGCTCCCACAGGCAAGAACATCCCAGTCCTGCAGAGGCTGCCATTAGACCAAATAGTTTCCCCTTACGGTAGGTTTTAACTGAGTGCACACAAGGAAGCAGGTGGGAGAATAAAAGGAATGAAAACATACATATTTGCATATAAGATATGCATAAAGCATACAGAAATAAGTAGGAATATGCTTTGGGATAGGAAGTGTGTAAATGAGTGCAAGTGTAAAAAACACTGCAAAATAAAAAAACAGGTTATACATGGCCTTATTTTGTACAATATGATCCCATGAACATAAAGCAATGAATTCAAACTGAAGAAAAGATATTCTAGCCAAATATTAAGAAGTTATTGTTACTGTAAGAACTGTATGGCAGAGGAAAAGACTGCCCTGGAGGGTGGTGAACTCCCTTTTCTAATAAGTCTTTAAACAGAGGCTTGATGGGCATCTTTCAGGAGTGCTTTAATTGTGCATTACTTACATGGCAGGGTTTTGGATAGATGGCCCTCAAAACATCTTCTAAATTTAAGATTCTATTATTCTAATCCTGTTCGTACCCAATGGTCATGTTTTACATGCAGAAGAAATCCCAGATTCAATCCCACAACATCTCCAGGGAGGGCTGGGAAAACCTCTGTGTGAAATCCTGGACAGCTGTTGTCAGTCAGTGTCAGCAATACTGAGTCACATGAATTGATTATCTGACACAGGACAAGGCAGCCTCCTGTGTGCTGTGTTTATTAACTGGGAAATAAAGAAAAAAACCCCCACTGCAGTCGGATCTTCTGGTATTCCTCCTGCTCAATCACTATTATTTTTTTAGCTTCAGAAACCTAGCCAGAGATTTGCTACACATTTTAAAATAGTACATGTATGTGTAAGTGTGCACATGTGTCCAGCCCCTCAACTTGCTACACTTGTGGGAAGCAACTGCTTAGAACACACAATCTGACAGCAGTGATGAAAAGGAACTCCAAAAAGGAATCCAAATTTCTAACTTATGCAGCCTTCTCCTAAATTCTGCTGCATCATCTTTCCCTCACCTCAAATCTGTTTTACTGATTTATCCAAGGCTTCAAGAAATTACTTGAAAAATGTCAGAATTCCTCACCCAGTGGCCATGGTTGCTGGCTGGAGGATTCTAAGAGCCACATTTCCAAATTCTAAATCTAGCAACATTTTATTGCTTGCTTGTTTTTGTTTTTAAATAAAAACATGCAGCTAGGATCAGCCAAGAGCAAGAAGCATGGACTGGAGTGTGGGGGAAAGCTAGCCTGGCTTGGACCAAGTTCCTCCATCTTCTCTGCAGGCTTCTAACCCTGGAAAGCCTGGAACCCAAAGGCCCGGGCCTTGCGTTCTGACCAAGCCCATTAAGAGGCCAGAGAATGACTGGGGAGGCATCTGCAAATATTTCAGAAGGGACTGACACATTCCACAGCTCCTCTGGCGCCCTTATCTGCAGACAGCTCAGCCACTGGGTCATGTCCCATCCTTATCTTGCATGCTGTCCATCCCAGGAATGCACTCTCTCATCAAACAATGCTCCCAGCTGCAAGGCATCTTGCTGCCATCAGCAATTTGCCACATGCAAATATCCTCAGCTCAAAGACAGTGCTTGGGAAAGTTACTTTTTGGAGACAATAACTGCCAGTATGGTCCCTTGGGGATGCTGGGAATTGTTGTAAAAAAAAAAAAAAAGATTAAAATATTTCCGGGCTGTATTCAAAGGCCTCTTTCAATGACTACCACCCTTTCCCTTCCGTTGGCCAATGCAAAGCAGTTGCTTAAGAGTGTTGCATCCAATGGTTAACTAACCCAGGAGGGTTTAATTAAGCAACAGCCCCAATTCCCCTCCGGCTCCAAGTAAAGAAGAAGAAGATGCAGATACAGTACTTAGGTTTGGTTTGATGATCTTTAGTGACCCCTAGGGGACGCATGGATAAAACGTTGCTAAAGTAAAAGGTTTCCCTTTAGTGGTCACCTATAAAACTTTGCTACAGGTCTTTAAAATGTTCTCAGACAGCTACTCTCTTTATCTGCAAGAACGTTAGTGTTGTAAGAAAGGCCCAAAACACATTGCATAAATAATCCAGCTTGAGACTGCTTTAACTGCCCTGGTTCAATGTGTGAGGGAATTCTGGGAACTGAAGTTTTGAGAGACATTTAGCCTCCTCTGTCAGAGAGCTCTGGTGCCACAATAAACTACAGTTCCCAGGATTCCCTAGCACTGAGCCAGGGAGTTAAAGCAGTCTCAAACTGGATTATTTCTGCAGTGTGTTTTGGACCAAGAAAGCTACTCATTTAATTTACACTCTGATGGAGAGATGCCGGATAAAAGCCATCAATATTGGGGTCTGACAGACTCTCCGATTCCCTTTCCCTATGCACAAATTTCAGTTCCAGGACATCAAGATGTATAGAAGATTTGCCCAATGTCACATGTAGGACGTCTATGATAGATGGAAAAGGGACATCTAGATAGAACATGGACAGCATAACATGATAAACCATTCCTTCCTTCTATAGTTTAATTCCACAAGACTTTTCATACTCGGCAGGCTGAGAGGGATGCTATACATTTAATTGTTTTCTAGCCATGCCGGGCCAGTCTCAAACACCTGGTTTAAAGTTACTGACACTTACAAGGAAATCTGCAGAAGTACAGCACACAATGCCCTCTGTTGTTTGGATGGCAAAGATGGTGGGAAGATTTTGATTAGGTTCCAGAACTGAACGCAGTCATATGGAAATATTTGGCAAGACAATTTGGAATAATTTTACAGAACAATTTAATATTTATAAATCCTTCTCTGTGACAGTGCAAGAAGCAGTGTGCATGTATAATTTTTTTAAATACATATACAGTAACTAACTGGATTGGGGGTGGAGAGATAAAATGCATAGTTTATTAGTGGTGAAGGAACAAAGGAGTTCTAGGAATATATATACATATATGTGTATATATTATATATATATTCACACACACACACACAATTTTATGTGTGCATGCACACGCACACACACACACGTATTACCAGAGCAAGGACATCATCAACCATAAGCCCCAGGGAATTAACAGAAGTTCCTTGTTCCTTATATAACTTGAATGTATATTTTATGTTTTTTATGTATGCTGATTAGAATGATATGTATTTTATTTAATAATTATTTTAAAATTTTTTTTAAAAAGAAGTTCCTTGAGAATGTGAAAATAACAAGACCGTCATGTCTTGCTATTGTTTATGATAGATTAGCATGGATGAAACCAGAAAATGGGGAAACCAATCAGAGGCTGGATTTTTTCCCCAGAGGGTCCTATTACATGCTAGCAGTTTAAATAGGAATGTTGTTTTGCAAGATGGGTTGCATTTTAAATTAAAAGCTAAAGTCTGAATTGATCTTTTGTTAAAGCTCAATGGGTTTCCAGGTTGAACCCGTGCAGTCAAAAGCAAGCACCACTATATTTAACAAAGCTTATTCTGAAGTAACTATACATAGGATTGAAGATCTATTCTGAAAACTCAATAACTTTTTGTCAGTGATTTCTTTTTTTTAGAAATATGAGTTTTATGGCTATATGATTGAGTTTTCAACCAGTATTAGCTCCTCTGGGTACGAATTCTGGAAAAAGTAGGATCCCTCCCATCCTGCCAACCTGGAGGTGTACCTGTGGATTCTCCTTCGGAATAAAGCTATGGGGACTACCAATGTGAGCCTCCATATGGCAAAGCTTATCTCTACAATACTGCTTACTGTACCTAAATCACCACTGGTTTCCTATAATAATAATAATAATAATAATAGTTTATTTATAGCCCGCTCCTCTGTATATACACTCGGAGCGGGGTACAAGTAAAAAAAACATAGATTAAAACAATCCCATGACCCGTTTCCAAACCTCCCACCCCTTAAAAATAGATTAAACAGCAATGATTAAAACAGTTATTTAAAAACATATAGCTACATCCTAACCCTTCCTTATGTGGCCACGTCATAAGTGGGGATCAGAACATGGGAGTAGGCAGGAATCAAAGTCTGGAACCGAAGCCGGGGATAAGGAATTTCAGGGGAAGGCCTGCCGGAAGAGATGCGTCTTTAGGGCTTTTTTGAAGCAATCTAGAGATGTCATGAGACGCATCTCATCCGGCAGACCATTCCAGAGCTTGGGAGCGGTCGCAGAAAAGGTCTGCGACATTCAAGACGTTCCATAATAGGTTTATGTATGTATGCCTGACAGCCAATGTGGCACAGTGATTTGAGTGCTGGACTGAGGAGTTTTTCACACTGTGAAAATAATCCAGGTTGAATCCAGGTTAAATCTCTGTAGTTCACACACATCCTTAATGCACCTAATTAAGTGCATTAATCCAGGATTAATCCAGGATAAGCGATATCGGGGTCCCCCTTTTTCAAAAAGATCCACATTGTCAGTAGTGTGAATAACCGAGGCAAATACACCCAGGATAAAACGCTGCATGTGAAAAAAAGGGGTTCCAAATGTATTTGCATCGTCAACTCCATCTTTATTTTAATGCTTGCATGTGTGAACAACCGAACTCGCAGAGCTGCGCATTGATGCAGTTCCAGTGTGGGCATTGTGGTGGATGTGTGATTGACGCATAAGACCGTGGGAGTCAAGGGTTCAAAACCCCTCTCAGCCACCTGAGGCAGTGTCTTTTTCTCAGTCTCAGATATGTTACAGGAAAAATGAATGAGTTCAAAGCATGGGAGCTACAGGCTGAGGTAGGCCCTTTTCTCCACCTTTTTCTGGCAACCCCACTAGGAGCTAAATAGTAAGGACAGGCTCTTAGCCTGTGGGAAGAGAAGAACAGACTAAGCAAATGGAAGAAACAAGGATGGGGCTAGCCCAGCACTTTCACAATGGGGTATTTGTCCCCAAACATAAAAATAGGCCTATAGGAGGTGTCAAGCAAGAAGACACTACAGCAAGGCAGCAGCAGCAAAAAAAACCAACAACACCAGGGCTTAGTCTTGGGCTATCCAAGTGCCTTGCCCCCTAGGAAATCAGAGAACAAAGCTCTGGCTTGTACAGAGTTCGGACTGAGTCCTTGTGAAGTTCTCCCCGCCACCCCTTCATTTCACAGCAGGAAACACTTCACGGATGGATGCTCCACTGGGACAGCTTGGAGCCAGGGGCAGGCTAGGACCCATGTGAAGGAATGTCAAGGCATTCCAAGGCGCACAGAGGGGGTCTCCCTCCCTCTCCCTTTGAAAGAATCTGCTGCAGCCCAGGCTATTGTGAAATCTGCAGGCTGCTGTCTGGTAAACAGAGGTGGGTGAAGGAGACAGAGGGGAGTGGGAGGTTTTACTGGCAATGCAAAGGGAATCCACAGAAATGGAAAGAAGCCAGCCTTGAAGAATTCCAAGGGAGAATGAGAAAAAACAAAGCAGTTTAGGATCCCAGTCCAAAAGCAGAAGGGGTTTAAAAATCCCCTTGGCCATGTGAACCTGGCTTGTGTTTCTTTGTTGTGTGCCTTCAAGTCTTTTCCAACTTATGATGACTCTAAAACACTAACCTTATCATGGCATTTTCTTGGCAAGATTTGTTCAGAGGAGGTTTGCCATTGCCTTCCCCTGAGGCTGAGAGAGTGTCATGTACCCAAGGTCACCCAGTGGGTTTACATGACCGAGATGCGAATTGAACCCTGGTATCCAGAGTCACCGTCCAACACTCAAATGACTACGCCATGCTGGCTGTCAAATCTGGCCTATACACAGAGAACTGTACAAGTCCACTTAGCCCAGTTTCACTGTATCTGACTAAAAGCAGCTCTAAGATCTTAGGTCGTTCAGTCCATGAGCACCTTAGGGTGCCATGAGTCAGAAATGACTGGAAGACTAGAAGTTCAGCCTAAAGAAGATAGAAGGGGTTTGGTCTAAGGAACCGGGGGGGGGGGGGGAATCTTGGCCCTCTAGATATTTCTGGTCTGCAACTCCCAACATCTCCATCACTGGTGATATTGGTTAGGGCTTATGGAAGTTGCAGTCCAACAGCATCTGGAATGCCACATACTTTCCACTTTTGGAATTCAGGCAGTTTTCTTTTCTACTCAATGGAAGGTTGAAGATTCAGAAAGGACTCCTAAAAAAGCAAAATACAATTATTTTTTTCTTTTTAAAAATATTTTGAAAGCTCTTTTGGTTAACTGAAAAAAAGAGGTTTTGCAAAGTCTGGTTGCTTTCTCAAGAACACAAACATGCAATTTAAGATCCCCATGGCTACAAAGACTATTTGAAACTCTGCAGTCTTCCTGTCTACTAAGTCAGGGAAAATGAATGCGTCACTCTCCGGATGCTGTTGGACTGCAACTCCTTTCACCCTTCCCAACTGACTCTGATGACAAGGGCTGATGGGACCAGTAATCACGCAACCTCAAGAGGGCTACTGGTTCCCAATCTGTATTCTAAGCTATCCAAAGCAGGCCTGCCTGCCTGCCTTTGCACCACTCCTTCACGGTCAATTCAGTTCCCCAAAAGATGAAGCTTGAGTTGACTAGTTGATGAAAAAAAGACTCTTGTATTATCTTTCAGGGGATTATCTTTTTCTCTCTCTTCTCTAAGCCTTTCTTGGCCCCAGCAGAGCAGCATTCCTTCTGCCACACCTCACTTGCTAATTTATTGAATTACATCCTGTCCCATCACCTTTCTCCTTTCTATCTCATTTGGACATTAAACACTCTAGACAAGGATCTGGTCAATGGTGCGCTTAGTACAGGGCCTAACACCCCACTACTCTTCATTAAGCTGTAGTGCCAGGAAACTGCTCAGAAAGTGTAGGTGGGATCATGGTCAGCTAAGAGATTAGAAACCAGAGATAGGGAGGGATGGGCAAATATGTTAAGCCTGAGCTTTCTGACATTCTCTGATTTCTCCCTCAAAACACTTTCTAACTTGGGTCCCTACCAGATTGAGAGTAATTGTTTCCTCAGACAAAAATCTGCACCTATTTCCATACACACCTTTCAAAACCAACACTCTGAAATGAACACTTCAGTTGATGAAAGTGTATTTGTGCACATTTTTGAACCATAAACTTTCTATGTGCATTTTAAAAATGTGCATATTTTGCACATGCATTTTTGGGGTGGGAGGGGGACACAAAAAGACACTGTAGGCTAATACACGCATAGATTTGTGACTATACATGATGTTTGGTCCTATTCTGTGTTTGGTGCTGAGGGTTACAAATAGGATAGCCTTGTATTAAAATAGGAATCCAACATATTCCTCAGCAACTCTATACCTTCCAACATGTGACAGATGAAAACAAGTAAATGTGTGGCCAAGCAACATCAGAGTGTGGTCCAGCTGGCAAAAATTAAGCATGGGGAAGAACAAGCTAGGAGAGACTGCAACAGTTTGTTTTTTCTGGAACCCACTCCTTTTCTCTCCTCCTGGCTGAATTACAATATATACTCATCTATAAGTTGAGAAAATTATGCCCAAAAATTGACTCCAAAATCCTGGGTCGACATATACAGGTCAATATGGCAATGCTGATGATGGCAGCACATTCAGTGACAAAAACACACACACCTTCCTGTCCACTTTCCCTCTGTGCCTGAGAATGGGTTGCTGGAAGCAGAGAGAGTGCAGGACGATGTTTATTTCTATGGGAACAACAGCTGATCCAGTCACAAACACACCTCCCCCCACTTTCTCTAGTCCAGCACACACACACACTCCCTCCCTGCCTTAGCTCCTTTTATGGTTGGCTCTCCCCCAAATGACTCTTCACCCCTGCCTCCTCCTCACCCTCTGTGAGAGGACAAGCTAGCCACTGCAGACAACTGTGGATGGGCCAGCAGTAAAGAGCTTCCATTCCAGGGAGAGTCTACAGTAAAAGTAGGGCTTTTTGACAGGATTGAAGGATCAAAGGGCACCTGTGATTGTCTAACCCCATTCCAAGGAAAAAATGGCTGCAACCAGGGCTCTTTGGTGCTCCTTCACTGTAGCAGAGAAACAGCCTCTGTCTACTGCTGGGGAAATGCTGAAGAGCCACCATAGACCTGAGAAGCCTCAAAATTTTATCTTCAACTTATCCACAGGTTATACCAAAATCTGTAACTCTGGCCCCAAAACTTGCTCTCGAATTATACATGAGATCGACTTGTATATAGTAATTGGGTGCAAGAATTTTTGCACTTTGAATTCATTTGGTAGCAGCTGAAGTAAGCTGTGGACAAAGGGAGAAAGTGGAAGGAGCATAGAGAAAATGGGGCATTTTAAAAGCAGATGACAAAGTAGGATGATTAGAGGATTAACTGGGACTATGCCAAATTGGTCAATTGGAGGGTATGCAATTGCTTGAGATGGTATGCTTGTGTATCCCAGAGTCCTCTCCTCAGTACCCAGATGTTCATTCCTATCTTCCTATTCAGACATCCTTATTATATGTTATTAATTATTATATATATTATATAGCCTGATTCCCCCAACCCTCAATCAAGCCATAATAAAAAAAGAGAGTTCCACATTTTTGGCAAAAAAGAATTGCAGGGAAAAACAAACCTTCCTATCGAATAGGAAGACAGACATCACAACAAATGAACACAAAAAGCTTCATGAAACGTATCATATGCACAAAACAAAGGGTGCATGTGTATCTAAGGAGCACGTACCTCATATTCAAGGGCTAGATCTGTGTGATCGTCAATGTCCACTTTTGCCATAAGTACCTTCCCCTGGTGCTTGGCCACCATCTTTTCTAGTCTAGGCCCAAGGATCTTGCAAGGACCACACCACCTCCAAGCAAAGAAAAAGGATTAGGGTTTAATTAGGAAAAAGAACTTGCAGTGCTTATGTTGGTGTTCTGTGCCTTGAAGTCATTTCTGACTTAATGGGCGACCCTAAGGTAAACTTATCATGGGGTTTTCTTGGCAAATTTCTTCAGAGTGGATTGCTATGGCTCCATCCTAAAGAATCCTGGGATTTGTAGTTTTGTAAGGCACCAGAACTCTTTAGCAGAGAAAGCTAAAGACCTTGTAAAACTATTAATTCCAGGATTTCATAGGCTGGAGCAACAGCACTTAAAATTGTGCCAAACTGCATTATTTCTAGATGCATTATGGGTCAGCTATCCACCAGCCTCTACCTGCAAACCTCAGACTCTTATCACTGTTACCTCCTCCTCTATTTTGACTGGTAATACAGTTGGCCCTCCATATTTGTGATCTGATTATTCATGGATTTGATTAATATATTTGATTAATATATTCTTTTTAGGAATCTCTAAATCCTCTAGTGCAACTCTATGGCAACTTCCACCCAAAGTCACATTGGAGGACCTAGAGATTCATAGAGAGAAAACTTCTCTAGGTTTTTTGTGGAGCTTTCGGGCTATGTGGCCATGTTCTAGAAGAGTTCCTTTCTGATGTTTCACCAGCATCTGTGGCTGGAATCTTCAGAAGATGCCAGCCACAGATGCTGGCGAAACATCAGAAAGGAACTCTTTTAGAACATGGCCACATAGCCCGAAAGCTCCACAAAAAACTATGGATGCCGGCCATGAAAGCCTTTGACTCCAAACCTCTTTAGGCTTCTGTAGGTTCTCCAGTGCAATTCTATGGTCAATTTTGGCAGATGTTGACCACAGAGTTGTGCTGGAGGACTCAGAGATTCCTAGAGAGGTGGTCTCTCAGGTTAAAATAAATAAGGGTTTTTTTTTTAAATTTACATTTTTCCCCACTTTCGCAGGGGTCCTGTACCCCTAACCCCAGGGAGTGTGGAAGGTTGACTGTAATTGCTTCAGACAAGAAAAAGACCCATTTTGGAATGAAGTTACTGAGATGGAGGGCTCCCATGGCTCCCTTGGTTGCTAAGCCATGGCCTACTTGGTTTCTCATTTCCTTCCTCTCCTCCACAACCTTTTAGGAAAAAAAAAAAAAAAAAAAAGAGAGAGAGAGAGAGAGAGAGAGAGAGAGAATCCAGTGATTTTTGAGAGCTGTATAAGGACATAGTCCAACCAAGTTAAACTTTGATTTTACACTACTTTGATCCAGAAGTCATGTAGCTTCATTGAATTTTTTACAGAGCTTGTTTACTAGTAGGATATATCCCTAGCTATAACGTAATCTGCATCTGGGTCCTTTAACAAATATGAATGATTTAAAAATGTCTGGTATTTGCAACTCAAGACACAACTCAGCAATGAAGAAAAAGAAGGGAGATGGACAACTGAATGTCTGATTGCACATCTAGTTTGATCCTTGCAAGCAAGTAATGAAAAATATTCAAGGCAGAAACCTGGAAAAATTAGTTAACTTGCGTCTTTTCTTTATTTTTTCCTTGCCTCCATGTTTAACATATTCTTCCTGAATCTGGTACCCTCCAGATGTGTTGAATTACAGCTCACAACATCCCCAGACAGCATGGCATTAAAAAAAAGTTATTAACATTAAGATAGAAACAACACAACACAAGAAACACACTAGGCCTTTCATATTGTGTATATGTACCTTCAAGTCACATGTCAACTTATTGTGGTCCCATGAATTTTATACAGTTTTTTAGGCAAGGAATCAGAGATTACTTTGCCAGTTCCTTTCTGTGAAATATGACAGCTGGTATTGTTGGTGGTCTCCCATCCAAGTACTAACCAAGGCTGACCCTGTGTGGTTTCTAAGATCAGATGAGGTCTTGTGCCTTTAGGTCCTCTTTTTAGGCACACAATTTCTCAAAAATGTTTTTTCCACACTTATGTGAAGTCGTTGATTCATAGATTCGGAACATGAGAAAACAACAGGGAGTGAAAAGAGAAATAGTGCTTTGCTATTCAAATAAGCATCTCTGAAAGTCCCATCATCCTTTGTAATTGGCTGTGCTAACTAGGCCAAATGAGAGCTGGAATCCAACAATATAATAATAATAATAATAATAATAAACAATATAATAATAATAATAATAATAATTTCTATTTCTATCTCACCTCTCCAATAACATTGATGCGGGTTACATCAATAAAACCATATACACAATAAAATAATCCAACAACCTCCTCTTCCTTAAAATAATTTACACAATTTACAACACATCAAACTGTAATAAATACAATTAAAATCATTAAATCAGTACGATAGTCATTACAAGAGCCGGACGTCATGGGCAGTCTTGGGACAGTCGAAGCCAATCCAAATTAGTGGGGGCAGCTGGGTCAATCAATCAGGGAAGGCCTGTCGGAAGAGATCTGTCTTGACAGCTTTTTTTAAAGCCATCAAGGTTAGTGATATATTGGATCTCCTCTGGCAGGCCATTCCATAATTTGGGAGCGGCAGATGAAAAGGCCCTCTGGGACACCATAACCAGCCTGGTCTTTGTTGGCTGTAATTAATTTTTTTGCAGAGGACCTAAGTGTATGGGGCGGATTATATGGAAGAAGGCGATCCCGCAAGTAGGCTGGACCCAAGCCATGAAGGGCTTTAAAAGTCATCACCAACACCTTCTACTGTACTCAGAAACTAATAGGGAGCCAGTGAATGGATTTTCAAATTGGTGTTCTATGGTCACCTCTAGATTTTCCGGTGACTAATCTGGCAGCCATATTTTGAACTAATTGCAGTTTCCGAACTAGGCACAAGGGTAGTCTAATGTAGAGCGCATTACAGAAGTCATGTTGTGAGGTTACCAGTGCATGTACTACCATTTTCAGGGTCCAGGAAGGGTCGCAGCTGGCGTATCAGCCGAAACTGATAACAAGCACTCCTGGCCGTCGTGTCTATCTGGGTTGACATCTGAAGGGATGAATCGAGGAGCACCCCGAAGCTGCGAACGCAGTCCTTTAGGGGAAGTGTGACCCCGTCCAGGACCGGTTGACATATCTCCATACCTGGATTAGGGGTCCCTACAACGAGTACCTCTGTCTTATCTGGATTCAGTTTTAGTCTGTTTTTCCTCATCCAGTCCATTACTGCTTTAAGGCTGACCACATGTTGCCCATCCCCTATTTTGCCCACAGAGGTCTCCTGGATGACAAAAAAGTTAGAAACAACAACAAAATGCATAGCCACACTAATTAAATATTCTGGAATTATTCCAGAACCAGTACTCAACAACAGTATGCTAGAAGGGAATGATGGGAACCACAGTTAACACATCTGGGGGGCACCAGGTTTGGGAAGGCTTGTTCTAAATAATCGGGATTGGATTTTGTGTGTTGAAGGGCTGTGAATTCTATTTAGTGAGAGCATATTAGAAAATAAACATCTTGGGTTTAAGAATTCTTTTACTCTAAGCACTTTTTGCATCAGGCTTCAACTGACAGATTTTGGAGTTCTTTGTAACAAACAAACCCAAAACCAAAGTAGACCCCTTAAGCCTGGAGTTCATCCATCTCTCATCTACAACATTATTTGCGTTCAAAGTACGCGGTACACAAGGGGAAGAGAAAACAAGACGCTTTATCAATAAACCTTCCCAGCATCTCCAAGACCAATATGACAATTTTTAAAATCCATGAATAATTCTATGGCAGAGACGCAGCATGGTTTGGTGGTTTAAGTGCTGGACTATGACTCTAGAGATCAGAGTTTGATTCCCAGCTCAGCCATGGAAACCTACTGGGTGGCCTCACACACTCTCAGCCCCAGAAAAACCTATGATTGATTCTCCTTAGGGTCACCATGTTTGACTTGAAGGCACACAATAACAAATTCTATAGCACTCATTACTCACCTCTTTGCGATTACTCACCTCTCCCTATACAGTTTAGGTCTAGGGCATCTGACTGATCATATCTCCCTGCACTGAGCTTGTCTGGACCCTGAGATCCTCAGGAGAGGACCTTATTTCAGTCCCACCACTTTCTTAGATACAGTTGGTGGGTACACAAGACAAGGCCTTCTCGGTGGCTACCCCTATGCCCTGGAACTCCCCTCCTAGAGAGGACAGAATGCCCCCCATTGCTGTCATTCCCAAGTCTTTTTATTCTAACAGATTTTTTAGAAGGTCAAAGAAAAGCCTTCTGAAACGATGCTGCATTGCTTTAAATAAAAAAAAAGTTTTTAACTGATTTTTATCATTTCAAGTAAGTTAAATTGTTTTAATATTAATAGCTTCACTCTGTTCTAATGCTGATATTTTGAATGCCTCTAACTACATTGTAATAATTTAATTTGAAAGCCATGAACAGTCTCAATCTGGGAGAAAGATAACTATAAATCAAGTAGTAAATGTTTTTAATGCATTTGTTCCCATTTTTTTATTGATGGGAGATAGGGTGGAGGTCAGTACTGTCTTGTGAGGTATAAGTCCAGCTGCTAACAACTCCAAAGGCCACCTTATTTTAGGTCAAATCCTAAGTAGGTCCAAATTAGGAGATAATTTGAGGGAAGCTGGTGATTCCAATAACACTACAGAGAGGGCAGACATACATAGTCCTTGCAAAAGACAGCAGACAGGAACCTTTGTCTGTTCCAGCAGTATCTTTCTGATGCTCCACTAGAGCTGGAAAAAACCCAAGCACCAGGCTAACATAGGAAGGTATTATCCGTTTCTTGTGTCCAGTCCTATATTCACTCTCTTTCTAGGGAGAGCACCATGGGGGAGAGGAGAGAAGGGGAGCACAGCTGTGGCTGACTTTTTCCATCAGGGATCCTGTATAGCCAAGCTACTTGACTATACCGAACAAATTCTATTCCCAGTATTGCCCTCATGATACCATGTAACCTGTTTCTCCAGGGAGGATAGGAACTGAAACTGGGTCGCAACCTGGCTTTTCAGTTTTATGGAAAGCTTAGGGAAATTATAAGGGATGTGGTGGCTTAGTGGTAAGACTCCAATTCTAACTATCGTTGGCAATTCGAGGAAGGTTGGCAATTCGAGGCCCAGGTGCTGCATGATGGGGTGAGCTCCTGTCACTAGTCCCAGCTTCTGCCAACCTAGCAGTTCAAAAGCATGCAAATGCAAGCAGATAGACAGGTACCACTTTGGCAGGAAGGTAACAGCATTTGGTGCAGCCATGCTGGCCACATGACCACCAGATTCATCTTTGGACAGTACTAGCCCTTTGGCTTAGTAACAGAGATAAACACTGCCACTTACAGTCAGGTACGACTAGACATTCATGTCAAGGAACTACCTTTACCATTTTGGGGGAAATTACATTTTTGGACTGCCACTCCCAGACTCCCCCAACCAGCATAGCCACTATCCATGCTGGCTAGGCATTTTGGAAGTAGCAGGTAATGTTTCAAAGCTTGAATGTCAAGTCAAATAGAAAAACATCCTCTGTACTCACTGGGCATGGAAATCAATCACCACTGGCTTCTGACTTTTCAGAACTCTGTCTTGGAAGTCATCCCCGTCCTGGATGTTAAAGGTGTGCCTGAAGACCCGAGTGGTGGAAAAAGTCCTTCTTGCTGCTGGTGTAGAAGTGAAGGGAATGGGCCCACACAAGGCAACATTGCATGGCACAGCTGAAACCCGGCACAGCAGCAGTGAGGACTGGGAACGAAATGGCACTGAGAGATGCTTGATGGGGAGGGACATGAACGGTCTGAGAAGTTTCTGGGCCATCTGGAAAAGAAAGAACCTATGCATCACAATGGAGAAACAACAACAAATGGGTACACCTGCCACCCCTGGCATAACATTTGTGCATTTCCCTCTCTTAGCCTAACTCTTTATCAGGCTATTTCATAGCCACTTTCCCTTGCCACTTTGTTTTAAATGGAACTAGTTCATATTATCCAAGTTGTTGCTATCTATAATTTAGGTTGACTAACCCAGTTCTAACCATGTTTGTTGCTACCTTATTCATGTCCTTTGACTTGCAATATTCTTTATTGATGGCATATGCTATCTCTGATATACTACAGTGGTCCCTCCACATTCCCTGGGGTTAGGGGTGAAGGACCCCCGTGAATGTGGAAAAAATGCAAATAAAAACCCACTATTCTTGTTACCTAAGGGAACACCTCACCTTGCTGGGAACCTTCAGGTTCTCCAGTGCAACTCTATAATCAACATCTGCCAGAAGTTGATCACAGAATCATGCTGAAGAACATACAAATGTCTAAAGAAGTGTTTTCTCTAAGAACTTCTAGGTTCTCTAGTTTAAGTCTATGGTCAACTTCTGGCAGGGTTTTGCTGGAGGACTTAAGAGGTTCCTAGAGAGAATATATTAATCAAAACAGCAAATATTCAAATCCATAAAAGTCAATAAAAACTCAATAATTTTTTTCAATCTGCAAAAGTCAAAGCTGCACATCTGGGGGGACAGATAAACTGTAATTGTATTTTTAGATACATGGCTGCATACATTCAAGCATTGTTCTGTTTTGTGCAGAACTGCTACACACATTTAAGCATTGTGCAAGCATTCTGCCCGCTAACTTCCCAACTAAACTGAGAGCTTGAGGAAAAATTCCTTTTTAAACTACAGCTCACAGAATCCTTTAGTTGGCATAACCAGAGGAAAAAGAACAATTTCCTATCTCCATGGAACTACGCCATTTTGAACAAAAAAAGAGTCTTTAGAGACAGGGAATGTTTGGTAGCTGCTGCAATCTCTTTGGCTATTTCTTAACTCCTCCACTGGGTTGCTCCCAGTTTCTCCTTTTTATCAGCAAAGTTGGGAAACGTCAATCTTTTTACTGGATGTTTGTTATTTAAAAGCGGTGAAAAGACAGTACCACATTTTCAGAGAGAAAAAAAAAATTCATTACAAACCATCTACAGTATTTCAATTGACCGTATGTACAGCACTGTGTAAATTTACAGTGCTAAAGTTATGCGAAAATATACAAGTTGATGGTCTTTTTTTTTTTTTTTACTAAAAAGATTGGTTTTCAAAACAGATTAACAACAGTAAAGTTCAAATAAAATACATACAGTTGAAAGATAAAAATCAGGGTAAATACAAAAAAAAACCAGGATAAAAAGTTGAAAGTCAAAAAGGACCACCTAAGTTCAAAACACATTGCAGAAATAATCCAGTTTGAGACTGCTTTAACTGCCCTGGCTCAATGCCAGGGAATTCTGGGAACTGTAGTTTTGCAAGACATTTAGCCTTCTCTTCCAGAGAGAGATCTGGTGGCACAATAAACTACAATACACACGACCTTCTAGCACTAAGCCAGGGCAGTTAAAGCAGTTTCAAATTGGATTGTTTGTGCAGTGTGTTTTCGACCCAAGTCATCATCTTCTTCATCTCCACCAACTGCACCTCCAAAGGCCAAAACAAGAGCCTTTCCCAAATTATCTTAAAACCCAGTTAAATCCCATGGTCCCTCAATGGTTGGGGCATCTGGGAACTGTAATACAAAAGGTAACATTTCCAAGCTGTATGCAAAGGGCTCTTGCAGCTGGCCAAAAACAAACAGACATTGCTACTTTGATCTTGGAGCGCTTATTTTTAAAGAGAGTATCTTAAAAATAGTTTGTTTTCATTTTTGTCTTATGGCAAAACCGTATCCTGGGGTTTCTGGGGCTGTACTGATACTCAGTACTGTTTTCAATTTTGTAGTGTTTTAACTTTAAAACTTTAACTTAAAAATGTTTAAAATAGTTTTGGATCCCATTTTTGCAGAATGGCAGGATATTTGAGCCAAGGCTAGCAGGCTAGCAGAAGCTGCATTTCCTTTAAGGAGGAGAAAGAAAAGGAGGAGGCTGTAGTCCATGTGCTTGGGTGAGATCTAATTTAATTTACACTTGAGCCATTGCATTCTGGGAGCCAGTGCTGGGAGGCTACTTAAGGCTACTCAAGGCTAGCAGAAGCTGCATTTCCTTTAAGGAGGAGAAAGAAAAGGAGGAGGCTGTAGTCCATGTGCTTGGGTGAGATCTAATTTAATTTACACTTGAGCCAAGGCTAGCAGGCTAGCAGAAGCTGCATTTCCTTTAAGGAGGAGAAAGAAAAGGAGGAGGCTGTAGTCCATGTGCTTGGGTGAGATCTAATTTAATTTACACTTGAGCCATTGCATTCTGGGAGCCAGTGCTGGGAGGCTACTTAAGGCTACTCAAGGCTAGCAGAAGCTGCATTTCCTTTAAGGAGGAGAAAGAAAAGGAGGAGGCTGTAGTCCATGTGCTTGGGTGAGATCTAATTTAATTTACACTTGAGCCAAGGCTAGCAGGCTAGCAGAAGCTGCATTTCCTTTAAGGAGGAGAAAGAAAAGGAGGAGGCTGTAGTCCATGTGCTTGGGTGAGATCTAATTTAATTTACACTTGAGCCATTGCATTCTGGGAGCCAGTGCTGGGAGGCTACTTAAGGCTACTCAAGGCTAGCAGAAGCTGCATTTCCTTTAAGGAGGAGAAAGAAAAGGAGGAGGCTGTAGTCCATGTGCTTGGGTGAGATCTAATTTAATTTACACTTGAGCCAAGGCTAGCAGGCTAGCAGAAGCTGCATTTCCTTTAAGGAGGAGAAAGAAAAGGAGGAGGCTGTAGTCCATGTGCTTGGGTGAGATCTAATTTAATTTACACTTGAGCCATTGCATTCTGGGAGCCAGTGCTGGGAGGCTACTTAAGGCTACTCAAGGCTAGCAGAAGCTGCATTTCCTTTAAGGAGGAGAAAGAAAAGGAGGAGGCTGTAGTCCATGTGCTTGGGTGAGATCTAATTTAATTTACACTTGAGCCAAGGCTAGCAGGCTAGCAGAAGCTGCATTTCCTTTAAGGAGGAGAAAGAAAAGGAGGAGGCTGTAGTCCATGTGCTTGGGTGAGATCTAATTTAATTTACACTTGAGCCATTGCATTCTGGGAGCCAGTGCTGGGAGGCTACTTAAGGCTACTCAAGGCTAGCAGAAGCTGCATTTCCTTTAAGGAGGAGAAAGAAAAGGAGGAGGCTGTAGTCCATGTGCTTGGGTGAGATCTAATTTAATTTACACTTGAGCCAAGGCTAGCAGGCTAGCAGAAGCTGCATTTCCTTTAAGGAGGAGAAAGAAAAGGAGGAGGCTGTAGTCCATGTGCTTGGGTGAGATCTAATTTAATTTACACTTGAGCCATTGCATTCTGGGAGCCAGTGCTGGGAGGCTACTTAAGGCTACTCAAGGCTAGCAGAAGCGCGCGCCTAACGGCGCGCGAATTTTGATTTTTTTTTTTATCTAGTCAAGGAGGTGTTTAGAGAATAGAAGAGGAGCCGGCCTGAAGCATCAGAGGAAGTGAATCAGAGACTTGCCTTTGGAAGGAGCTTTTAGCCAGGAGCTCTCTACATAACTATAGGCCCCGTGACTTGAACTCAGTGACAGAGCTTCGGAATAAAGGCCAAGTCTAGCAAGGGAAGCCCACAGTCTTGTTTCAGTGCCTCCTTAAGACTTCTCAGTATGGACACTGAAGGCCCTGCTGCAGTCACCTGCAACACCTGTGGGATGTTTGTCTTCTTGCCTACAGAGGTAGCGAACTACACCTGCCACAAGTGCAAGTTGGTAGTCCTCTTGGAAGAGAAAGTACAGCAGCTAGAGGAGCAGATATCTGCACTCCAGCATCATAGAGAGCAGGAGAATCTCCTGAACAGAACAGGCCAGAATGTCTTGGGTGGGAAACAGACAGAGGAAGTTGTTGGGGTGGAGGAGGTCACTCCACATACAACAGAGGTAGAGGCTTGGAGGGAGGTCACACACAGAAGTAAGGAAACCAGGGAACGTTCTGTGAGCGGCTTGCAGCTACAGAATCGCTTTGAATCTCTCTCTGTTGTCAGAGATGATGAGGAAAAGCAGCAGGGACAGACATCAGGGACAGAGCAGGGGAGCCTGAGAGTATCACGAAAAGGAACAGCCACTGCTAAGCCTCGGAGGAGGCGCGTGGTCGTGGTGGGGGACTCCTTGCTGAGGGGTACGGAAGCAGTGGTTTGTGGGCCTGACAAGATGTCTCGGGAGGTGTGTTGTCTCCCTGGGGCAAAGATCCATCATGTGACGGAGAGGCTGACAAGACTTGTCAAGCCTACTGACCGTTATCCCCTTCTTTTGGTTCATGTGGGAACCAATGATACTGCAAGGCACAGCCTTCAGAATATCAAAAGGGATTATGAGGCTCTGGGAAGGAAGCTGAAAGAGATGGATGCACAGGTTGTCATCTCATCTCTACTCCCGGTAGAAGGGCATGGTCCAGGAAGGGAGAGGAAAATAGCAGAGGTGAATAACTGGCTCCGTAGATGGTGCCGCCAAGAACAGTTTGGATTCTTGGATCATGGGCTGCGGTTCCATGAGGAGGGACTTCTGGCAAGGGATGGGCTGCATCTCACGCCAGTTGGCAAAAACGTTTTTGCCAACAGTCTGAAGAATCTGATCAGGAGGGCTTTAAACTGAGTTATGTGGGGGAGGGAGACATTATACTGGAAGACAAAAGGGATGGAGAGAATAGTCCAAATGGCATAGAGGGAACAAGGCAAACAGTGCAAGGACCCAATAGTAGGAGGCAAAAAAATGTGCAAAAGCAGCAAGTAAAGAGGACACATGGTCTTAAATGTCTCTACACTAATGCACAGAGTATGGGAAATAAGCAGGATGAACTTGAACTCCTAGCACAACAAGGGAAATATGATATAATAGGCATCACTGAAACCTGGTGGGATGAGTCTCATGATTGGAATGTAGAAATAGAGGGATATAACCTTTTAAAGAGAAACAGGCCAAGCAGGAAAGGAGGAGGAATAGCATTATATGTCAGGGATATTTACACCAGTGAAGAGATCCAGGAAGTCAATACTGGAAGCCAGGTGGAGAGCATCTGGATAAAAATTAAAGGAGAGGGAAATAACAGGGATGTTACTGTGGGAGTCTACTACAGACCCCCGACTCAGGCAGAGGAATTGGATGATGCCTTTCTAGAACAGATGACCACACAATCAGGAAGGAGAGATGTAGTAGTGATGGGGGACTTCAACTATCCGGATATTTGCTGGAAGTCAAACTCAGCCAAATCCTCAAAGTCTAGCAAATTCCTCACTTGCCTGGAAGACAATTTCATTGTCCAAAAGGTGGAAGAGGCAACAAGGGGATCAGCCATTTTAGATCTGATCTTAACCAACAGGGAAGACCTAGTTGATGGGATGCAAGTGGTTGGATCCTTAGGTGGAAGTGACCATGTTCTCCTGGAGTTTGTTATGCAGTGGAAGGGAGAAGCTAGGCATAGTCAGACACGCACTCTAGACTTTAGGAGAGCTAATTTCAATAAACTTAGAGAAATACTGGGAATGATCCCATGGTCAGGAATACTAAAAGAAAAGGGAGTTCAAGACGGATGGGAGTTTCTCAAAAGGGAGATATTGAAGGCACAATTTCAAACAGTTCCAATGAGGAAGAAAAATGGAAGATGTCTCAAGAAGCCAGGATGGATGACTAAGGAACTTTCAAATGAGCTAAGTTTTAAACGGAACATGTATAAGAAATGGAAAAATGGAGAAATCACGAAAGAGGAATTTAAACAAATAGCCAGCACATGTAGGGGTAAAGTCAGAAAAGCTAAAGCGCAGAATGAACTCAGGCTTGCTAGAGAGGTTAAGAACAATAAAAAGGGCTTTTTTGGATATGTCCGCAGCAAAAGGAAGAAGAAGGAAACAGTAGGGCCACTGCGTGCAGAAGATGGCAAAATGCTAACAGGGGACAGAGAAAAGGCAGAATTACTCAACACCTTCTTTGCTTCAGTCTTCTCAGAAAAGGCAAAAGGTGCTCAACCGAAGGATAATGGAGCAGAAGACAGAATAGGGGAATTTCAGCACAGAATAAGTAAAGAGATAGTACAGGAATACTTGGTTAACCTAAATGAATATAAATCTCCAGGACCAGATGAACTACATCCTAGAGTATTAAAAGAACTAGCAAATGTAATATCAGAGCCATTGGCAATAATCTTTGAGAACTCCTGGAGAACAGGAGAAGTCCCAGCAGACTGGAGGAGGGCAAACGTTGTCCCCATCTTCAAAAAGGGAAAAAAAGAGGATCCCAACAATTATCGTCCAGTTAGTCTGACATCAATTCCAGGAAAGGTGCTAGAGCAGATCATTAAGCAGAGAGTCTGCGAACATTTAGAAGCCAATGCCATAATCACAAAAAGCCAACATGGGTTTCAGAAAAAGAAGTCATGCCAAACGAACCTGATCTCTTTTTTTGATAAAATTACCAGCTTGGTAGATGAAGGGAATGCTGTGGATATAGTATACCTCGATTTCAGTAAGGCCTTTGACAAGGTTCCCCATGACATTCTTGCAAACAAGCTTGCAAAATGTGGGATAGACAAGTTAACTGTTACATGGATTTGTAATTGGTTGAGTGGCCGAACTCAAAGGGTGCTCAACAATGGCTCCTTTTCATCCTGGAGAGAAGTGACCAGTGGGGTGCCACAGGGTTCTGTCCTGGGCCCAGTGCTATTCAACATCTTTATTAACGATTTGGATGACAGAATTGGGGGCATACTTATCAAATTTGCAGATGACACTAAACTGGGAGGAGTAGCTAATACCCCAGAGGATAGGATCAAAATTCAAAATGACCTGAATAGACTAGAAAGCTGGGCCAGTGCTAACAAAATGAAATTCAATACGGAGAAATGTAAGGTTCTGCACTTAGGGCGGAAAAATGAAATGCACAGATATAGGATGGGGGACACCTGGCTGAACGAGACCACATGTGAAAGGGATCTAGGAGTCCAAGTAGACCATAAGCTGAACATGAGTCAACAGTGTGATGCGGCAGCTAAAAAAGCCAATGCAATTTTAGGCTGCATCAATAGAAGTATAGTTTCTAGATCAAGGGAAGTTATAGTGCCACTCTATTCTGCTTTGGTCAGGCCCCACCTGGAATACTGTGTCCAGTTCTGGGCACCACAATTCAAAAAAGATGTGGAGAAACTGGAGCATGTCCAAAGGAGGGCAACTAAGATGGTGAAGGGTCTGGAAACCTTGCCCTATGAAGAACGCCTTAGGGAGCTGGGGATGTTTAGCCTGGAGAAGAGAAGGTTAAGAGGTGATATGATAGCCCTGTTTAAATATTTGAAAGGATGTCATATTGAGGAGGGAGCAAGCTTGTTTTCTGCTGCTGCAGAGACTAGAACGCGGAACAATGGATGCAAACTGCAGGAAAAGAGATTCCACCTCAACATTAGGAGGAACTTCCTGACAGTAAGGGCTGTTCGACAGTGGAACACTCTCCCTCGGAGTGTGGTGGAGTCTCCTTCCTTGGAGGTCTTTAAGCAGAGGCTGGATGGCCATCTGTCAGGGATGCTTTGACTTGGAGTTCCTGCATGGCAGGGGGTTGGACTGGATGGCCCTTGTGGTCTCTTCCAACTCTATGATTCTATGATTCTATGATTCTATGATCTATGAAATGCAGTAAACAAAGAAACTGCAAGGCCAGAAACTTGCAATCTATTTATTCCTCATAATCTAAAATGATGAGGGAGGACCAATGGCACTTTGCACATGTTTACAGGTAGTGTGGCACATTGCCAACCATCCAATTCCCTGATTTTTCTCTCTATCAGCTCTCTTCCCATTGCTTTGTTGTTGTTGCTGTGTGCCTTCAAAATGTTTCTGATTTATGGTGACCTCATCATGAAGTTTTTTGGGGTTTAGAGTGTGTGGCCTGCCAACAGTCATCTATTAGCTTTCCATGGTCGGCAGGGATTCAAACCGGATCGCCAGAGCCATAATCCAATGCTCAAGCCACTATACCATGCTGGCTCTCACTATATAAAAATAAAGGTTAATAATAATAATACTAAGGCGGCTATCATTAGACTGCAGATTTGTCACAAAGTGTGCGTCGGATCTGAAAACGTTCACGATTCCTCCAGTGAATGCTGAAGTTTAATTAACGTTAGCATTAGGCGACTCCTTTTTTGTTGTTGTTGTTGTGTGCCTTCAAGTCATTTCCAGCTTATGGCAACTCTAAGTCAACTCCTAATCGTAGGGTTTTCTTGGCAAGATTTGTTCAGAGGAAGTTTGTTGTAATTGTCACACTGAAGCTGAGAGAGTGTGACTCGCTTAAGGTCACCCAGTGGGTTTCCAGGGCTGAGCGGGGATTCGAACCCAGTCTCCAGAGTCGTATCATGGGGTTTTCGTGTCAGGATTTCTTCAGAGGAGGTTTACTGTTGCCTTCCCCTGAAGGTGAGAGAGTGTGAGAGTCACCTAATGGCTTTCCATGGCTGAGCTGGGATTCGAACCCGGATCTTCAGAGTCATATGAATTATTATTATTATTATTATATCATGGTGTTTTCTTGACAAGATTGGTCCAGAGGTTTTGTCACTGCCTTTCACTGAGGCTGAGAGAGTGTGACTCCCTTAAGGTCACCCAGTGGCTTTTTGTGACCGAGAAGGGATATCATACATTGTATAATATATTATAATATATATAAAATATCATATATACATTAAGAAATAAAACTTATTATTATGGGGTTTTCTTGCCAAGATTTCTCCAGAGGAGGATGGCCAGAGCCATCCTCTGAGGCTGAGAGAGTGTGACTTGCCCAAGGTCACCCCAGTGGGCTTCTATGGCTGAGCTGGGATTCCAACCCTGGTCTCCAGAGTGGAAGCCCAGCAGCACTGTAACCACTAGGCCACGCTGCCCTCTCCCCAAACCCATACCCAGTGCTCCCTCCAAAGCCCCCAGGAGACAATGATATTAGGAACCCCTGCCTCTTCCCTGCCCTCCTCCTCACCTTCTTTCTTCTACGCCTCAGTGAAGCTTCAAAAAACACAGCAACCAACCACACTGAACCCAAAGCTGAACAACTCTGGCAGCTGATTGGCTGGAGCAGTACTTCTTTCCCCCAAACACTTTCATTCTGATTGGCTAGGCTCTGGGAACGCTGCGAGGCGATTGGCTAAGGCGGGGAAGGGAAACCACGGACACTATTGGCTGAAGCGGATACGCTTCCGAACGCTGAGTCGCTTTTTCGCCTACGCTGATTGGCTGCGGCTGGAGAGGCCCTGACCTTGCAACGCCTGGCTCTTGGGCCAATAGGGAAGCCGTTGCGCGCTGAGGGGCGTGGCTTCGAGGGCCATGGAACGTTGGAGAGTGGAGGCCCTGGCTCTGGGTGACCTTGAGCCAGAGTCACACTCTCTCAGCCTCAAGTCACACTCTCTCAGCCTCAGATTTAAATATGTTAAAGATTTTTTTTTCCGGGGGAGTCTGTTCCCTTGCCTTCCACTGAGGCTGAGAGAGTGTGACTCACCTTTCATAGGCTACATCTACACTGGAGAAATAACCCAGTTTGGCACCGCTTTAACTCTTTCTGTGGCTCAAGGCTATGGAATTCTGGGAGTTGGAGTTTGTTGTGGGCCCAAAGGGCCCACAACAAACTCCAACTCCCAGAATTCCATAGCAACTGACCCAAACAAAGAGTTAAAATTTAATTTAAATGTGTTGTTTTTAATTTTTAATTTTAATTAAGGAATAGCCCACCAAAATATACTGAAAGGCTCCCGTGTGAAAAGGACAGTGTTTGAATAAGAATTTTGCCCATTCCATAAATAAGCAAAACAACATCAATCCTGCTGTTGGGATCGGAAGATATTTTTAAAAGTTCATCCAAAGAATGCAATGGTACAAAACATATTTGTAATACAACATCAGTACAACAATTACTCATTTGATCAAAATAAATTAAAATATATATACAGTATTGTTATAAAAACAGTTAACAAAAGTCTTGCAACTGAAACCACAAAGCTCTCTGCAAGTATCGCACTATGACACAGAAAGCAACCGAGTACTTGATCATAAACTAGCCTGAAAACCAGAGCATAGAAAAGGTTTTTTTTTTTAAAATTACAGCTCCCAGAATTCCCCAGCCAGCATAGCCACTGGTATGGGATTCTTAGAATTAGTCCAAAAAAGTAAATTTTCTGATCTGTGCAAGTGCAATTGTTGATCTCTGTTATGGAGCTGTATGAAAACCTGAAGACGACCTTGTATAACCATACATTTGGAAACTCTGACCTTAGTAAAGTTAGCATTTTGCAATACGCAGTCCTAACGCTCAAAGACAGTGAAAAAGTCTGAATAAATAGAAGTATCGGCTATGATGAAACTGTAGCTTCCCTAACTATTCTTTCTTGAATCAGGACAGAATTAATTTCATTCATTCTGTGTCAGGTGTGCTGGTCATGCATATATAGATGACAGCAGCAAAATCTGGACAATGAAGACAGAGCAGCTGGGCAAGGATGAAGACAAATGCATAGAGACAAGAGGACTGGATGTAATTTAACAATCCTAGCTGTGCTAAAAATATGGGGAAAAACTATAGGGGAAATGTGTGTTTCAAGCATAGTTCAACTAAACATGGACAAAGATAATGCCTTCTCCAATGCCAACTGTGTTGTGGCATAGTGGGTAAGGTTATTTTGTGGGTTAAAGTTTGGTGAAGATTAAGATGGAGGTCTCTGTTGGATTCAGCCATATGAAAACTGACAGAGTGATCTAGAGCAAGTCACACTTTCTCGGTCTTAAGAGGAAGGCAGTGGCAAATCTCTGCATAAATCTGGCCAAGAAAACCCTATACAACAACATGCTGAAAGTTGGGCATACTATGCATATGTGCCACGGCAAATATTGGGTCTTTGGAACACCTTGGATTTGTTTTGGGAACTGATCTGTTATTGGAGCCAACCTTGGATTTGTTACTTGGTTAATATCTTCATGGTTGTGAATACTAAAAATAAACATATGTGTCACCCTTAGAACATGGGAAATGACCAGCTGAAAGGTGAAGGAAAAATGTTTCCTTAACAGCATGTTTTTTTTAAAAAAGAAAACCACCAGTGAAAGCCATATACGCAACGTTCTTTAGAGTAATTATAGAAACAGAAGTGCACCAGGGGAAGGGGGAGGAACCTGAAATCGAGGTTGAATACCTGGAAGTGAGGAGTTCGAACCTTGCTTGCTGTTAAACAGATCAGTGAACATCACAGGCGCCATACTGACCAAAGAGGGTCCAAAGTGCTAAACTAGAGATGGCAACGAGAGGCAAACCTGACAAGTAAGGTGGGCATCTTTTAAGGATCACTTTTTTTGGATGAGGGTTCTTGGGTCACATAAACATCTTCAGCTTTGTTAGTATGAATATAGGAGGGTTTCTTATTGTATCAGACCATTAGTCAACCCAGCCCAATAATGTCTCTCTTAACTGTTTCCATCTACAACTGACATCATCCCCTACTACTACAGCCAGGGGATGGGGATGGCTTATCTACTCTAACCAGTAGTGCCTTTTCAAGTTCTAAATCCCTTTTACTATTTGAGTACTTCTGATGTAGTGATGCCAGGGGAATTGAAATACAGTTGTTCTACACTGGGTTGGAAATCACGCAGTCTTCCAGATGAGGCTGGACTCCAATTCCCATTGTTTCTCACCAATGACTATAGAAGCTGCAGTCTGACCACATCTGGAGACCTGCATGATTTCCACCCCCATTCTTTGCGCACATCATGCTTAACCACTGTGTTGTGGGCCTCCTCTTCTTCATGGATTATGCCTAAACCAGGAATGTGGAATGTTCCCCATTCACTGGACTACAACTTCCTGCTCTAGCCAGTGTAGCCAATGGTGGAGGATGATGGGAGTTGAAGTCCACTAAATTGGGATAAGGAGAGATTCCCCGTGCTGGTCTAAATCACACAGTCTTTTGTTGAAGATTTTCACACAGTCTAGGCTGTGAAAAAAAGTTCTAACTTGCAGCAGCATTTCTGACAATCCAGAAGGTCCACTTTCAAGAGGTGAAATAAAAGATACAGCTATTTACAGATGAACAAGAGAGCTAGGATAGATCCTTGCCACTGGATATAAACTGCTGGAAAGATTTGAAAGAACAAGTGCAAGTCTTGTAGAGAGAGGAAGGAATGGGTATCAGGACCATCCTTTCCATCTGCTAAAAATAATGAGAAACTAGGAAGAGATGACTTTGGACTCTTTCCATTTGTTCATCCTGATTCACTGAAGTTAGAGAAGCCTGTGGATTGGAGGAAGACATTCAGTAAAGTGCAGATTGTCTTCCTACCTAGTCTTACCTAAAAATGAAAATAAAAGGACATTAAAAATACAGCTACAATGGGAAACACAACTTCATTTTGATTGAATGGAATTGAGGAAGTTGTCTAACCAGACATAGTGCAGTCCAGAGAAATAATATGTAAAGGCTACAGGGACTCAGAGAAGAGGGCACACAAGCATACCATTTCTACAGAACAATCTCATGACTATGGCAGTAGTGCATCTGGATAAACCTGGTATAAATAAATCCAGGTGTTCATCATTATATAAAGACATGAGACCTGCCTTGTAGACAATGGATAATATTTCAGTGCTTTGGATGTTAACAGCAGCCCTTGAATTGCTTGCCCAGTCAATGCCAATCAACTGGTTGTAGATTCATGCACATACAAATCTGTAAGTATATGCAACAACACAGCACACGTAGCACCTATGACTGACAACATCTCTTGTGGATCACCACAAAGCATGCAACTGAACATTCATAACCTGTGTATCTTTTTTGATCTCTCTCAAGATAAACCAAAGACTTCCCCATATAAACACAAATTCAACACCATTACCAGGCATCAAGAGCAGACAGGAGCAAAGGAAAACTGCAGCATTATCAAGCTGTAGCCTTTGCTTATCTTGTAAATCCCCTTCCCCTTTATAAATAACAAAAGATCTACCGAAGTCTTTGGCAAGTCATGGTCCCCAGAAAGAAACAGTTCAGAAACTCAAGTGTGTATAAAAGAAGGTGGAGGCCCTCTGAAGATCTTGGTATCCTGATGGCAATACTTGTGGATTTGCTATCTTTGAAGGAAAGTTAAAGTTCATCCCTGGTACTCATGAGATGCTGTAGATGGCGATTTGGTGTCATGTGACTGTCCAACAATTGGTCATGTGATTGCACATTGCTACCCTCCCACTCACTGGGGGAGTCCATAGCAGCATAGTCTTCAAGAAGTCCAGCTTCTACTCCATAACGTCTAAGTCTCTCATTGCCCAGGAGCCCCTGCATTCTCATATATCCCTGCTGGCAGAAGGGAGGCAACTTCTGATGAGTGAAGGCAAAGAGGAAGCAGGACTCTAGACAAAAGAGAAAAATGCTCTGAGTTACAATCCTTGGGAATGTTTAAAATTAAAAAGTTTTCAGGTCTCAGGCAGTGAGAACCAAAACAATTACGGGTTGAATACACCTTATCCAGAATTCTGAAATCCAAAGTTCTTCAAAATCCAAAATTGTCCACATGGATGGCTGAAATAATGACATCTTTGTTTCATGCACAAAATTATTAAGAACAGTATATATCAGTTGGAAACTACTTGAAAGCACACAATAACAACAACATAAGGTTACCTTCAGACTATGTTTATAAGGTGCATATGAAACATAAATGAATTTCATGTTTAGATTCAGGTCCCGATTGCAAAATATCTCATTATGTATATCCAAACAGTCCAAAATAGGAAAATATCCAAAATCTGAAACACTTTTGGTTCCAAGCATTTCGGATAAGGGAGACAACCTGTGGTAATACCGGTTTTAACATTCTCTTGAGTGCTTAGGAGATGGACCTTAGCTCAGTGCTAGAGTACAGTACTGTACATGCTTTGAATACAGATTATACAGAGCACTTCCCATTTACTTCCAAAGCATTGTCCAGTTCAGTAGGTACCCTCTCCATTGCCTGACCACATATCTCTGGAAACTAGAATGGTTTCCTGTTAACCAAAGGCATGCCAGCTATGCAATGTTATCATGCTCTCGTTATCGGAGCAAACCAAGAAGCCAGTCCATTTTGAAGGATGTGTATAAATGCTGTTTTGGACTGAATTCATTTTATATTCCAAAAGCTCAATTATTAATTGGCATGCTTGCTTCCTTCTGTTCTGTAATAATTTGATTTCTTGCCCACCCCCAGATTACCTGCATAGAATCTGCGCAGATCAGTTCCCAGGCAATTCTCCAAAAAACGCCTGAGTGGCAGGATGTGGGCGTTTGGAGCAGTCCAGTCTGTCAAGAAGTCCTCCACTATGTGATGGATAGCAGCTGGACGGGGTAGGTGCCAGTCTGGCGGACAAAGTCTCATCTCACGCTCTGTTGGAAGAAAAGTGAACAGCTGATTCCTCAGTGCCAACAGAGCTAACCCTGCATGCATTATATGGAGATAGCACACCATTATCAGTGGATTTGTAACAACAACAACAACAACAAAAATCCCCAAGAACAACCCCCACAAAGGTCCTCCAAAAATAGAATCATAGAATCATAGAGTTAGAGGAGATCCCAAGATGCATCCAATCCAATCCAATCCCCTGCCATGCAGGGACTCACAATCAAAGCACCCCTGACAGATGGCCATCCAGCCTTTTTCAAAACCTCCAGAGAAGGAGAATCCACTACACTTCAAAGTTGTGTGTTCCACTGTCAAATAAGCAGTTTTATTTTGTCACCTTAACCAAAGGCTTCCCCTAAGATCAAATATTAATGGTTGAACTATTCAACGACTGTCCACAATGTTTAACTTTCAACAGGTTTTATTTTATGCTCCTCTTTCCTTGGAGATTTCAAAAATCAGAACTTATCAGTCTTCTGGAAGCAATGCAAACTGTTTTTATTAATTTGTTTTTCAGCATTCAGGGATACACAGGTATATGCAGGAGAGCCCTATCCTAAAGACAGAGCTCAGGGAGGGTTTTTTTGGGTGGGTGGGTGTGTTTTAAATCCCAACATTTCCCTGTCCATACTAGCTAGGATATTCTGGGAGTTATAGTCAAAACAAGTAATTTCCCAAGCTCAGCTCTTGGGACTGAGAGATGTATGAACAGAAATTATTACAAAAACATACATATACTTTTACATTGGCCATGTTGGTTGTGAGATTCTGGGAGCTGTAGTCTGAAAAAGTAACTTTCCCATGCTAAACCCTTGGGATAAGGAGAAACATGGCTATCGATGTGCATCCAAACCCATTTATACTTTTGCCAACACCTGTTTTAGCTGACCTTTTTCTCTGTTCCAACATTGGCACAAAACATCAATCAAAACTATTAACATATACAGGGTTTCTGAAATGTGCAATAACAAAAAATCTTAGGGAGAACTGTATACCCTCCCCATCAATGGGCTTCTGGGAATAGGGCAGATTACTCTTGCTGGAATTTTAAACTGTTTGTGGGCATCCTGGCAGAGGGTTTTTTAATTAGGCTGCGAGCCATATAAAGGCTCCCCTCTTGCAGTCCTTCTGCCAGCAGGTCAAAACATTTTATTCCAGCAGGCTTTTAAGAACTAACTACAATGGGCTTTAATTATATGCTTTCATGTTGATTTTTATCTCGTGTTAATGGATTTTAAATGACTTTACTTCTCTAGATTGTTTAATTCTATTTTGAAATAACTTTTATATATTCTAACTGATGATCTTGTATGCATTTTAATCTGTATTCCGTTCAATATCTTCTAAGATGCCTTAAAGAGCTAGCATAATATAATGGTTTGAGCATTGGATTAGAATAATGGGAGCCCACTGAATCCCTCCTTATACATGGAAACCCACTGGGTGACTCTGGGCAAGTCACACTTTCTCAGCCACGGGAGAAGTCAAGAGCAAACCTCTGCTGAACCAATCTTGCCAAGAAAACCCTATGATAGGTTTGTTTTAGGGTTGTCTTAAATTGGAAATAGAATGTATAACAACAACAAGGTGTCTTGAGTTTACTACTAATAGCACTATCACCAGCTAGATCAGAGCCATCACTGCCAGCCGCCAAGGCCCATTTGCAATCATACACATAGACTTTTGAGTCCTACTGGCAAAGAATGACAATCACAGCAACTAACAACAATAAAAACAAACAACAGATGCAGTGAAGAACACAGAATAAAAGATGATGTAAGAATAAAAGAAAGCCAGCATGACATAGAGCAGTGGTACTCAAAACTTTTCCCCTCTGGGCCTCCCTTTTTAATCTACATGTGGACATTGCACTCCCACCACTCAACATAGTATATTAATAAAATTTTGTTGATTTAGTGGGGGTTTATATTCATATTTTAACATTTTATAAGGAAATAAATTAAAAGAGTTAAATTCAAGTAAATTCATCATTTAACTCCATGCATGTGTAAATTTTACACATAAAAAGTTTTGGAAGAGGAGAAAGAAGGAAGGATCAGCGCCTTCAAGTCTTGTGCCTTGCTTCAGTAACTCTCATATCTTCCCTGGGGGGTCTCACACCTCCATTGGTGTAGTGGTTTGAGTGTTTTACTAGGACACTGGGAGGCCTGGGTTTGAATCCCTGCTCAGACATGGAAACGCATAGGGTGACCTTGGGCAAGTTACATTTTCTCAGCCTCAGAGATTCTCCTTAAGATTGCTGTAAGTCAGAAACAACTTGAAGACACACAACAAGAAGAATAAAAGAACATAATCCCTGCAGTTGAAAACTATTTCTGCCTAGTTAGTGCTGGGTTGGGGACTGTACAGCCCTTCTGATGTGGTTAGATTCCAACTCCCATCATTCTCAGCCAAGGGTCAGGGAAGATGGGAGTTGCACTTCAATAACATAGGGACGACTCCAAGTTGCCTATTCCTGCTTTAGTGAATCAAACATTAAAGCCAAAAGAAAGAAACAAGTGGGGGGAGAATTTAGGGTGTGACTTCTTAGACTGATAATGATCCTCTTAGCAGCAATGGTCATTATCTACCAGCATTGACACACTACTAATAAATGTTAGCTGCACTGAATTTAGATGCTAAAATATCACTGGCATTAATCAACTAAAGATGGCACACTTGGCTTTTCAAGGAACCCAAGTATCCTGAACTGAACATCTAAACGATCTACAGAGGAACAACTGAGGAAAGCAGCAACAAAATGCCATTGGGTAAGATTACCAAATAAAGCCTCCTCAGAGACTTACTGGTAACTCTCCCTTCCATGCAGCCAGTAAAACAAAATCAGTGTCGAAGTTTAAATTCCCACTAAAAGGTTTTTAGGTTTTCAACACTTTTCTTGGCTGGTTATACCATAAGTGGTATTATGACCATTTGCTTTTGTATGTGTTATTGGTATTGTTCTCAAATTATTTATTATTTTAAAAATTGTTCCAAATGCTTTTGTATAGTTTTTGCACTGTATTGCAGTTGCATTTTAATATGAACTGCTCAGACATCTTATTGCATCAGGCAGCATATAAGTACTACATCTTAACAAATAATGGATGTGGATAGGAACAAAAGAACCACTTCACTTACCAGTGGGGAGATGTTTGTAGTAATAAATGACAGGATGCAGGAAATTGGACTGCCATGCATGCTGTGCTTCCCCCACCGCGCGATTGTAATAGAAAACGTCCTTGTCTGGCCCAGAGAAGTTCTTCCCATACTCCATCATGATGACAAAAAGTCCATTCTGAACTTTTCTTCCTGTGCGCCATTCCAGGTCTTGCAGGACCCCAATTGGGTATTCTTCTAGGTATTCAAATTCAGTGGCATTCCTAAGCACAACCAGAAGAATTAAAACTAGATTGAGACAGGACATGAGGCAGCAGGGATAGTGGCGTTTGGTGTCTCAGTAGACTGGTCAGAAAGGGAAAACCTCATTTCTGACGGAGTTGTCTGATAGCCTTGATTAAGCTGACTGCTGTTTAGGATTGCCCAGAGCTGTGGCCTTGGATATCTTTTACCAGCTTTAGCTGGTACACCGACTATATCCTTGTTTGAGGAGAGGACACAATTGCTTCCTGTGCCTATAGATTACTTCTCCCCAAGCCTCCATGACATCAAGACCTTTTGTAATAACAGCATCATTTACATTTTTATACCACTTATCAGTGAACTCAGCACTCTCTAAACCCCATCAACCACACCACCAGCTCCCAAGGCAACTGGAGTGCGCATTTCATGACCACATGACATGGCTTCAAGCCCCCAATAAGCTGGGTACTCAAATTTTAGTTACCTATGAAAGGATGGCAGGCTGAGTCAACATTGAAACCCTGGAATCGAACACACAACTTTGTGGCTACAGGACCAGCATTTAACTACTGCGTCACCGTAGTATGCACTATATAGTAATGCATACTATGTGAAAAGGCCAAAGCTCAGTGGTAGAGTTATACTTTGCCTATAAAATGCCCAGCTTCAGCCTTCAACACCACCAGTTTTGCTGGAAAAGACTCCCATCTCAAACCCTGGATAAAAGTTTCCAGTCAGGATAAACAATACTAAGGTAAATGTAATAATTGTCTCACTTGGTACAAGGCAAGTATCCTCTGCTGCTATGAAGAGGGCTCAAAATTACAACTAATGTAAAATGCCACTCTGAGTTTGCTGGTGACTGCTGTCAAATTAGCTTTGATTTACAGTGGGGCTACGAAATAGATGGGCAGGAAAAAATGGCTTGAAGCCACATTTTCTGAAGCCACATTGAAACCCCACCAACCACACCACCAGCTCCCAAGGCAACTGGAGTGCGCATGTCATGACCACATGACATGGCTTCAAGCCAGGGAAAAGCAGGGAAAAGCTGCTTCTTTTTGAAATTGCTTTTCTCTGCATAAGGCGCCTAGAGGGCACTTTTCTGCTGGTTTCAAGGCATGTGTCATCTAAACACCATGCCTACAAGCCAGCCTGAAAGCACCTCTTTTTGCCTGTCTGTTTAGCCCCAGTGACTCTATGAATGAGAGACCTTGAAGTCACCCTGTTATCGACAGCCCTGCTCAGGTCTTGTAAACTCAGGGTGATGTTTCCTTGACTGTGTCTATCCACCTGTAATGGGGTCTTCATCTTTTCATATAGTCTCTCCTAATGAGTCACGTCCCTCATGATATGTCCAAAGTGTGATAGCATCAGGTTACTCATCTTGGATCTAGGGAGAGTTCAGGCTTGATTTGCTCTCGGACCCATTTATTGGCAGCCCATATTTATTTATGTTTATAGTATTGCTTATCTGCAAAACCCTCTTCCAGTACCATAGCCTGAGTAGCATAATAAGGTATAAGATGGCATCATTCTACTTCACCAGTGTTAGAACCGCTATTCTAGTTATCAGTAGGTTTCAGGACACTGTTCAAGTTACTGGATTAATCTCAGTTTTGTGAAAACTGTGTAATGTAACACAAATAAATAAATAAATAGCACTTAATTAACTTTCCATAATCAGGTGCCCATCAGAGGTTTTAAACAGCTCTCAGAATTCCCCAGACAGCTATTTGGGTAGTTGCCAACAGCACAATGGGAGGGCACCAGGTTGGGGATGGCTGCCTTGTATAATCAGGGTTCCTATAAATGAAGATCTGCTGAAGGAATGCTACTTCAAGCTTTGTAATAATCAAAGGTTGTCCACACAAACCAAGCCCTTTCTAACCACTTTTCTGGAGTGCCTTCTGTTTTGTTTTTTTTTGTTTTTTTTTTGTTTTTTGGCTTTCTGTTGAAAACATTTGGTTAATTGTTCCTATGTCTGGTTAATTACTGCTGCTCTTTTTGCCTTGTTGAATGAATTTAGTTTTTATCCAAACTTGTAAAATAATTTATATTGTATTATACTATAAATTGCTTTGAAATCCCATCTGGGATTGTTTACAAATTCAAGTGGTCACATTAACCATTTACTTCTCAAAGAAATAACATTACTGGGTATCTCTTGGCTTTTGTCAAGTTGTTTGTTGTTGTTGCATCTGTATCCAATCATTTCTCTTGAAGCAGGGGTCTATTTGTAGCCATTTCATGGATCTGCATTAGGGCACTTCCAAAAAAATAAAATAAATAAAAATAAAAATAATAATAAACAGGATGAGTGTTTTGCTGAGTTGGTCCTATGGTTTGAAGGGCACATTCTCTCCTTCCTAAATCTTTTTTTATTAGCGTTATAGTGCAATTTCACCAATATACTGAAGGAATACAGCAATGTATATAATGCTATATAACAAAGTAAGTTGATGAGAAAGAGAAATTTTTGTTCTGACTTGTGTCAAAATTAAATCGAAACCTACTCAAGGGTGGGAATAAAATGTTCAAAGCAGTGCTGGGAATTGCCAGAAAATAGTCTGAGAAAGTAGGAATGTTGTTTGGATATTTTAGAAAACCACAAGAACTACAGTAACAAATACTACAACCTCCCAGCACATTTGACCCGTCTGGAAGAGCCCACAATCTTGAAAAAGGAAGAGACTGGGGAATAAATGACTCACTCTTTTAGCAGGATGACATCTGCCAGCACACTGAACATCTGGTAAATTCCAGACGCCTCATTCAGTCGCTTCACAATGGCATTTGTTAGCTGCATAATGGGGTAGACTGAGGAAGGCCAGGGTATTCCATGGTGACGGGCTTCTAGTAAGCGATGAACTGTGCGAACTGCATGAAGTGGGAGGGAAAAAGAGATGGAGACTGTAATCTAATGATGTGAGAAGCTGTATAATTACTGTCTGTGTGGTGTAATTACTCTGTTTTATCTTACATTAAAAACCATTAAAAATATATTAAAAAAACAAGACAGTAAGAGCACTTCAGCAAACGAACCACTGCCTAGAAAAGTGGTGAGGTCTCCTTCCTTGGATATCTTCGAAAAGAGGCTGGATAGCTACCTGATGGGGATATTCTAGCTGGTGATCCTGCATTAATTCTATGACCAAGTTGCCTCACTTTCTACATGTCCACTCACAACATTTTCAATCTCACCTGTATATCGGAATCCATGAATAAAGCCTCCAGCAGATTTCCTGAAGTCAATTGAATGGCTTGCAGTGCCCAGAACAAAGAGCCCTCGAGTGGCTTTCGCTTCATAGCTAGGCTTGATCAAGGGATATTTCTTTTTATTGCCTTTGCCTCGCATGAGTCCAACAGACCTAGATGGGTGGAAAGGGCAAACAAAGCAAGTCACAGCTGAGAGTGGAGGCCGGATAGATAGACTGGGAGAGAGGTAAAGAGCTGGCCCTTGAAATGGGACTTTAGGTCAGTAACAAAGGATTGCTTTGGGTGCAGACAGTCTTGGACTGATCCTCAGTATCTCCAGTTAAAAGGGCTGTGAAAGTTCCCTCTCTGAAATCTGACAGTTGATACTTGTGATGGACAAACTTGGTACAGTATAAGGAAGTTTTGCATTGTCACAGATATGCTCAGGAGAGAGAAGATCCTACGGTATCAGGGATGTACCTATGGGGTGGGTGGGAATGAGAGCATTGCTCTCCCAAATAAGAATGTTGACCCCCCCACCACAAAATTTCTCATCAGTCTCCGAATTTCTAGCATTACAGAAATTGAAATTTCATTTGAGCATTAGGAATTCAATTTAGGCATCCTAAGAAAAGGGGGAGGCAAATATACCAAGGGAATGTGAACATAGCAAATGTTAGATGTGTAGGTGTGAACAATTTTCAACGTCTCATATCTGAGGAATTTAGGATTATGTGAAACAAAACAAAAACAAACAGCTTCATTTATATACCGCTTCATACCCTTAATGAGTGTCTAAGCGGTTTACAACTGTAAGCTATTTGCCCCCCAACAATCTGGGTACTCATTTTAGCGACCTCGGAAGGATGCAAGTCTGAGTCGAGCTTCAGCCCTTTGCTGGTCTTGAACTCGCCACCTTATAGTTTTGAGTGAGTGGCGGCAGTACAGGCATTTAACCACTGCGCCACCAGGGCTGATTCACAAGGTTACATACACTGAGATTAAGTAGAGAAGAGACAACGAAAAAGCATCTCTCATTCCACAGCAACCATGGCTCTGAGATAACTATTTTTCTGCCACTAGTTGCAATCTAGATGAAGGACAGAAGGGGCTTGAGGAAGTTTAAATCACCCCATCCTTGTGCACTGAGAATGGTATGTGCATTTGTGGAAAGTACATATATATATGTGCAACCCCAAGCAACACTGGATGCAGTCCTTAGGATCTCTAAATGGTTGTAATTAAACTCTTTAATTAAATGAAGATCTGTTATTTATATGAATCCTACCATAGAGGTCATAGGAAAGGGTCTGACCTAAAATTCTGAGATAAAGTTCAAACTATACTAATAAAGGCAAATGTACATGTACACACACACACACACACACCACACATCTCCTCTTATCCATTCTCTGTAGCTTGTGGGCAGGTCCTGTCTTACTTGTTGAATATGGAGAAATCAAACTTCCAACCCAGGCAGCGAATAGCACGATCATAAGGTGCTCGAGTAGCAAAATTATCCAGCTCATCCTGCGGGAGTGGGATGGACTCTGCTTCACTACTATTGCTGTTCTCCAGGTAGAAACGGAGGGTGATGTGCAGCTTTCCTTTCTTATCCTTGACAAGGACCAGGTCTTCCAAGTCACCCTCCAGAAGCCCATCTAGAGACTTCAACTGATATGTATCTAGGAGGCCGTTGTTAATTGCTCTGTGGAAGGAAGAGGTGGGAATGCAAGAGTCACATACACTGAAAGCAGATAGAAATATCACTGGCAGGGTACACAGTACTAGAGTGGGCTGACAGTTATTGATGTATCCTATGTTAGCCCTAAGTTCAGATTTTGGAAAAGATACTTGTTTTGACTACTCCCATTTTGGGGACTCTAGTAGTTATAGCCCAAACAAGTAATTTTCCCAAGCTTTGATTTAAATGTTGTTGGACAGTGAGGTGGTCTAAATTTGTTTATTGTTGCTTTGCACTGCTCTAAGTTCCCTCTGGGAACATAATAGTAAAACTATTGACGATGTAACAAAAATGGCCATTGAAGGACTCTAGGACATATCAAAAACTTACCTCCAGTATTGGAAAGGTGGCTAAGACAACAAAAATAAATAAAATAAATAAAACCTGACTCAAATTATAAGCCAGCCAAAAATCTAAGGAAAATAGCAGTAAAGGCTTGTATATTTATTGATAAAAGCAACATAAAAAAGTACAAACCCAACCAGTCAGACATATGTACATGCTGTAAATTTGCTTCCTGCAAATACATAAATCAATATTGAACAAAAGAAGCAGGCAACTAGGCATAAATCAAGTACTGTAGTACCAGAAGCCAAATATCAAAATCTTTAAATAAACCAGATACCTTTCAACATTTTCCATTTTCTTCAGTGGCTAGTAAAAAAAGCCTCTTTCACTGCTAATGTATTTCCATACCCATAATAAAGTGAAGTCTAGAATGAAAACTATATACCTCCATAAAATAATATGACTTAAAAGGTCATATTATTTTGACCTTTTTGGCTTACTAGTTGAAAAGGGAATGTAGCAGCCCTAGATGAACCTCCATACTCAGAAGCCTCTCACCACAGTCACAGTGGCCCCATCTGCACTGCAGAAATAATTCAGTCTGACACCACTTTGACTGCCATGGCTCCATGCTATGGAATTCTGGGAACTGTAGTTTGTTGTTTTGAAACTACATTTTCCAGAATTCTATAGCATGGAACCATGGTAGTTAAAGTGGTGACAAACTAGATTATTTCTGCAGTGTGGAGGCAGCCAGTGCGGTCCAACAAAATCTTAATCCATAGTTAATCCATTTTGTTTTTTGTTGCCTACTTAGAAATTCCAAAGAGCGCATGTCAAGCACCTTGTAAATCATATCCCAGGTCTAACAGGGTATGCTTGGTTTAGTAGGCCACAAGTTGTACAGCCCTGTATTGACATATAGTTCCCACGTAGTAAAGCCCTAGGGTCATCCCAAGATATTTTGTTGCCTGAGGAGAAGGTTGCTGATTTCCATCTAAAAAACAGTGATCGGATGAGCCGTTGAATCTTACAACAGTGGCAATAGGACAGCATACTCCACTATACTGAGATGGAAGGCCAATTTAAGAGAATTATGATGGTTTTATGGTATATATTACTCTGACTTCCAACACAAGAGTACTGGAGAGTACAGGAGAAACAGATAGGAGTTGCCAGAGACACCGCACTCTGCCTAATAGTAGAATGTCGGCGAAGAGTCCTATGCTTAAAGGAAGCAGAAGATGTTTAACCCTAATTTTTTTTGTAACAGCCCTGGGTATCTTTAATATTCAATTCATACTAGCTCAGACTCTTACCTCAGATCTCCAACATAATGAGTAGCCCAAGAAAGGCGAACTCGGGAGCGGCTCACCATGTGTATGAAGTTGGTGACACCCAAAATGTTTTCTGCTGTCTCAAAGGCAGAGTTCCCCCGGCCCAAAATCAAAACAGACTGGCCAACAAAATCTTCTGGGTCAATGGACACAGATTCATAGCCCTCAACATATTCTGAACCGGGGAAGTTCACTTCATGGGGAACCCATGTTCCGGTGGCTACCAGAAGAACACTGAAATATAAGAGTTAAAAAAAAAAAAAATCAGACTTGATAACCATGCAGAAAATCAAAACAGCTATTTGAGTTTCCACAGCTATTTCCAAAACTATTCAGGATCATGGAATGCTAATCCAAGGTTTGCCAAATATGTGACCTGGAATTATTGAAATGCAAGCTAACGCAGCTACGTATATAGATAAAAGCAAGCCTGAAGTTTCAAAACTAGTACAGTACTTTTACTGTAACTATTTACTACTGCAATATGTGAAGTATGACCATTGTCACAAGTTTCCATAGGCTTTTTTCTTCTTAATTTTTAATTGAGTAAGATAAACAACAATTTTTGCTATCTGGGGCAAACCTGAAATCCTTTCTCCAATACAATACTGAGGCAGGTGATATTAATGAAGAGTAGTGATTAATTTGCTAACAACTAACTAGCTGATTTTAATTGAATAAGATAAAAAACAATAATTTTTGGTATCTGGTGCAAACCTGAAATCCTCTCACCAATACAATACTGATGCAGGTGATATTAATGAAGAGTAGTGATTAATTTGCTAACAACTAACTAGCTGATTCAGTGCTGGAGCCACAAGGATCAAGACGTGCAGTTATTCTGGATAGACTGTCACAGTGTGCACAGGCAATTAAATAGACCACACAGACTAATTTTGGGGCTGACCCTGCATGTTGGCTAGTAACATAACAACAACAACAATAACAACAATAATGTAATGTAATAAAATTTATTCGGTCTTTGACCAGTATAGTAATAATAATATTTATAACCCGCTCTTCAGCCCTAAAGGCTATCAGAGCGGCTTACAAACATAATAAAGGGGTCTTGAAACTAACAATGTTATTCTGCTTCTTGGCTGTACCATTTCACATTGAAGGTGAGGTAGGGCCACTATTTGAATCTCCCCTATGTTAAAAAAAATGTTTCTTGTATACAAAACAGTAACATAGCAAGGAGCCAGTGTAGTGTCGTGGTTTGAGCATTGGACTATGACTCTGGAGATCAAGGTTTGAATCCCCCTCAGCTATGGAAACCCACTGGGTGTCCTTGGGCAAGTCACATATTCTCAGCCTTACCCTTCCTCCCCTCGCCACAATGATAGGGTTGGCTTAGGATTGCCATAAGTCACAAATCATCAACAACAAAAACATATGAAGTCAAAGTCTGGAACCTTTTCTCTGATAAATTACATCTGCAGATGTTAAGGACTTTTAATTCTGAGGGGAATTCAAAAATCTGAGACCTAAAATGGTACACCCCAGCAAAAGTTACATCACACCGTGCTTCTACTTGGCTCAGAGCCTTAGTGTGAAGTCATGCAGTGGTTTTATTCTTGTCATGAGAATTCATTATAAGTATGTCAGAAAAACCAATGCACTTTGACTAGAACCAAGAAAACCAGTACAGTATTTGTTGGAAATTACTGTTTCACAACTGGGGCCAATGGCTATTGTGACATTTGCTCACTCTTTTAGGTGGGTTTCTTCTTTTAAGTTCGGTGGGCTTCTTCATTATTTACCTGCATTTATACAGCTGTGCATTCTGGTCAGTGAGGCTGAAGTAATGGCCATTCCATGCCGTGATGTCTTTTTCCAGCATCACATGAGTGATAGATGTGTTGTATCGTACCTTGAGGTCTAGCATGGAAGCAAAATCAGTGAGGTAATGCACCATGGCATCAGCATTAGGGAAAAAGTCATGCGAATAGTGTCGGAAGAGCAGTCGGCTATCATGACTGAGTAGTGAATTCCAGTCATGGCGAAGGTTGAATTCACTGTTGGATTTGCCAGTGTAACGCTTGTTGACGCTGATCAGCTTGCGATGGCGTGGGTACAAAGTAAAGAAACGCCCTGGCGTGTATCCACGTTCAAAGACCACATAGTCTCGTCCTGCACGTTGAAGGAAATAGGCCATCTGCAGTCCTGAGGGGCCAGCACCAATAATACAATAATCATGGTACAGAAAGTCATGAGAGCAGGAAGAAGCCACAGACAAGGCAAAGGTCAGCAGAACTTCTTGAACATACTTCGATGGAGATGGCAACATACTGGTGGCAATGAGGTTAAATCTGTGGAAGGCACTTTTAAGAAGAAGTAAAAAATAAAAATTCAAGGCTGCTTAACTGTATTGGACAACACAGTTTCATCATGTACTATACATTGTGCTTTGCCTCTTCTCTTCAGTTTAACTGTAACAAAGCCTTGCTGGAGATGGCTTCTGGAAAACAAAAATGTGGGAGAGGATAAGCAAACATTCCCTTTGAAAATTCCTTTTGCTTCACATTCTCTGTGCAAAGAACTATTGCCTAATTCCACTCATGGAAGGCAAAGCTTGTCTCCTCTGGACCTGTTTTGCCTGTGCTTTACTCGCCAGGTATTTTACTTATACTGGTGCTGCTCAATCTCATGTTAATGTACATCTTCTGTAGGAATATACACTGAAACGGGGCTAGTGGTGTAGTATAGTTTTGGCAGATCTCAGGGTTTGGCCATGAGTCTACAGTTTTCATGGGTCATTTCAAGATGGGAAACAAGGGTACAAATTCTCTAGGTTTGGTAGATTCATCTCCAGTCGGGACAAAAGGGCTGGGTGGAAATCTCCACCTCAGCTAAGAGAGCAGCATCTTGTAATAGTTTGCAAGGCTTAATTGACTAGTTACTGCAATCTGCAAATATTCTCCATGGGTTCTCTGTATCTACGTACTTTCTTTCTCTCCTAATTGTTGTGGTGCCATGATTCAGCCTCCACTCCACTCTGCATCTACCTGCTGTCTAGAAGCAAGTAGGCTAGGCTAAAAGTTCCTTATCCTGTCTGGCCAAGCAGGTGAGCAACTGTGACTGGTACTTAATACATAATGTTTAATGATAAGACCAGAGGATGTCTCTAGGTCTCAGGTTTTGGCTCTGAAAATCCAGGGCCTGGGAAGCTTCTGAACTGGCAACTCTAGTTTAGTAGAGCCAGGGCTCACAAGGTTGAAGATTCAGGACTAGAATCATAGAATCGTAGAGTTGGAAGAGACCACAAGGGCCATCCAGTCCAAACCCCCTGCCATGCAGGAACTCCAAATCAAAGCATCCCTGACAGATGGCCATCCAGCCTCTGCTTAAAGACCCCTAAGGAAGGAGACTCCACCACCCTCCGAGGGAGTGTGTTCCACCGTCGAACAGCCCTTACTGTCAGGAAGTTCCTCCTAATGTTGAGGTGGAATCTCTTTTCCTGCAATTTATATCCATTGTTCCGGATCCTGTTCTCTGAAGCAGAAGAAAACAAGCTTGCTCCCTCCTCAATGTGACATCCCTTCAAATATTTAAACAGGGCTATCATATCACCTCTTAACCTTCTCTTCTCCAGGCTAAACATCCCCAGCTCCCTAAGGTGTTCCTCATAGGGCATGGTTTCCAGACCCTTCACCATCTTAGTCGCCCTCCTTTGGACATGCTCCAGTTTCTCCACATCCTTTTTAAATTGTGGTGCCCAGAACTGGACACAGTATTCCAGGTGGGGCCTGACCAAAGCAGAATAGAGTGGCACTATAACTTCCCTTGATCTAGACACTATACTTCTATTGATGCAGCCTGAAATAGCATTGGCCTTTTTAGCTGCCGCATCGCACTGTTGACTCAGGTTCAGCTTATGGTCTATTTGGACTCCCAGATCCTGGGAACTGTAGCTTTGTGAGACATTTTAGCCTTCTCTGTCAGAGAGAGCTCTGGTGCCACAACACACTCCAATTCCCAGGATTCCATAGCAATGAGCCAGGGCGGTTAAAGCGGTCTCAGACTGGATCGTTTCTGCATCGTGTTTTGGATAACACCTTGACAAAATACCTGTGATGCCAACATTTGTCATTTATTGGATTTTTTATTTTTAAAAAAACACCTTTATCTGAGGGTAATACACTACATGAAATAATAATTCATGTATTAAATAATAATAATAATAATAATAATTCTGGTTAAGATAACAAAACTAACATTTCCCAGAATTCCACAGCATGGAGCCATGGCAGTTAAAGTGGAGTCAAAAACTGGGTTGTTTCTGCACTGTGTGGCTCTAAAGCATTGGAAAAGGCCTTCATGGCAACCAAAAAGACCCCCATGGCAACCAAAGGGCCCCTCATGGCAACCAGAGACCCCCATGGCAACCAAAGCCCGCCCCCACTTCTTCTGCCCAATGGGAAAAAGGGACGGGACAGACGGACAGCCGCCTGCGTGACGTCATGACGCACCTGGGGCATCCGGCGGTAGCGAAGCTGTCACAGGTAGGTCTCGCTCTCGTCGCCTGGCTGCCCTGGAGCCACAGCAGCAGCAGCAGCCGCCCTCAAGGCAGACCATAGAGACGCGGCTCTTCGGGTCCTCCGACAACAAACCGTCCTCCGGGAGGAAAGGGAAGCCATCGAGTCTCCAGTGCTAGAGCGGCACCACTTCCGGCGCCGAATAGAAACATTAGAAAGCACAGCCCTCCTCCTCTCCTGAGTGGCTGAGAAGCGTCACGTGACCCCTAGTTAGCAATAACCATGCAGTTTTGACATTGCTTTGGCTATCATGGGCTCCATGCTGTGGAACCCTGGGAGTTGTAGTTTTTCTTGGCATCCTGTCAGAGAGGAGGGTAGATAATATGTTCTCACAAGGCTACAAATCCCAGAATACAATAGCATTGAGCCATGGTGGTCAAAGCAGTTTCTTCTATTTATTTTATTTTATTAATAAAAATATATTTATATAAATTTATTTATTTTTTTATTTACTTCCAACACATCTATACATATCACCAAATTTGTTTCAAATAAGGATCTATACAAAATCTATAATGTAACATATAAATAAATAGGGGAGGGAATATATGCACCTCAAGTTCTATAATATTATATTACAATATTATATTAATATTATAATATGTTATATTATAATGTTATCTAATATAATAATATAATATATATATTATATATTTTATAATATATATAATATTATATTATATATTATGTTATATATTGTCATATTATATTATCCAAATTCTTAGAGCTCACTTCCCTTCGTCTTCTAACAGCAAATAATCTTTATTTTATTAAAATGCTCCATTCAGTCTCTTATCTTTCACTAAAGTCACTTAAATGATATTCTTAGGCTGCATCCACATTGGGAAAAAAATCCGGTTTGGCACTGCTTTAATTGCCTTGGCTCAAGGCTATGGAATTCTGGGAGTTGGAGTTTGTTGTGGGGCCCAGAGCCAAAGTGGTGTCAAACTACACTATTTCTGCAGTGCAGATTAGGTCTAAACCACTTCCTCAGCGAAACCTGAGAATCCACGCTCATGGATTGCACAGAAGGGCAATTCTGGAAATGTTTAAATACAACAACAACAACTTATATGCACATTAAAAAAAGAGAGAGACTTAAGTTAGCAAAGAATGGATATGGCTTTCTTTATTTTTAAATGTTGTATGCTTTTAAAATAATTTGACATTGTTTGGTTTTAAGTGCTTTTCTTCTGTGAACCTCCTTGGGCTCCTGGGACAAAGGTGGCATATGAAAGAAAGATCCCCCCCCCTTTTTTTAATGTATTGTCAAGGTAAAAAGCTTATAATTCTGTGATTATGAATATTTTATGATGAAGACTTTGAATGTACTTAAGAGAGGTTATGAACTCTGTACTCAAATATACTAATATGATTTCAATATTAATGGGCTATGAAAGGAGGAGGTACGAGGGGGTATCCAAATGTTTTAATGATCACCTTTCAAAAAAAATTGACAGAAAGTTTGTTTTGATTTGTAGTTGTTAACTTATCTCTATGTAGTCACTATCTAGATTTATACATTTTCCCCAGCGTACCTTGACCCTCCGAATACCTGATATTGTAGAAGTCTGAAGATTGCATCTTACAAGGGGGTATCATAAAGTAATAATTATCACCCGGAAGTTATTATGGCATATTGATAAAATTTTGTCAGTGTCAACATTGGTCCCTAAGTGCATGTTGCTGAGAAAATCAACTCATTGAGTCCTTTATATTTGTGACTGGCTCTGCCAGAAGTGGCTAAAGTGTAAAATCCTTGTCAGGCACAATCTGCATGCGCACCAGGGCTGTATTAGGATTAAAGCAGGTGGCTGGCAAATGGTGGCACAGGATATGATCTTATGGATATGTAGGTCCAGACCGAAAGGTCCTTCCTCTGGCATGGGGTTGTGACCTCTCACACTGAGCCCCAACCAGAGCAGACCAAGGAGACAAAACACACCGGAGTCCACCATCTTGGCTCTTGGCTTGTCAAAGTCCAACTGGATGCATCCTGGAACCTTATGGGTAATGGGGTGATCTCCCATTGTGAGCTCATATGACCTCACAGACCTGTCACTGTTGGCTCAGCCCATGGGTCCCCAACATCCAACGCTCACCATTCCACCACATTGGCAGTCTGACTCCTCTTTCTCCTCCTCTTCTGCACAAATATATCATTTATTTTGGGAGAGATTTCCCCACTTAGGACAGAGGGTGTGTATATGGACAGGTTGCTTACCTGAAACAGTATTTCTTTGAGTGGTCATCTGCGAATACACACAAATGGGTTCTGCTGCTCCTGCGTACTCAAATTCGGAACTATCTGGAATCACGGCAAAGTAGAGCTTCCAACCTTTTGCAACTTTTTGGCGGTAGCTCCACCCCTCCTCTATACAAGCCCAGTTCCCGCTCTTTTCCGCAGTTCCGAATTTTTCTGCCGCAAGCGACAGAGGAGTAGAACCAATCATGAGCAGGACACTGAGGGGAGGAAGGGCAGGATTTGTCTGTATTCGCAGATGACCACTCAAAGAAATGCTGTTACAGATAAGCGACCTGTCCTCCTTCTTCGTGGTCTCTGCGAATCACACAAATGGGTTAGACAGACAAGCTTAGGTCAGCGGCGGAGGGAGTGTCATGACAGTTGTAAGATGAACCAATTAACATTTATTGGTCAACAATAAAAACTGTCAAAGGCCGGAAATACCCGTAGTAGTGCAAAGCATTGTAAACAGTGCTTCAACAAAAAGGTAATGTTTTGACAGATAACATACATATGTACTAGGTATGCACTGCTGTGTTTGACATAAGTTAATGGATAGCAGACAGTAACACTGCCCTCCCAAAGGCTGCATCAGTTCTGGCCCTGGTGTCCAACCTGTAATGTCTGATAAAAGTCATAGGTTGGGACCAGACAGCAGCCTTGCAGACATCCTCCAAAGCCACCCCAGTCAGAAAAGCGGAGGATGTCGCTACCCGCCTTAGTTGCATGTGCCCTGACCCTGGTAGGGAGAGTTCTACCCGACAGTTCATAGCAGAGGTGGATGGTATCAGCCACCCATTTGGAAAACCTCTGAGCAGTCACAGGTCATCCCTTTTTTGGTTCTGAATAGCACTGGAACAGACTGTCAGAGCTGCTCGAACCCGAAGTTCTGTCCAGATAGAAGGCCAAGGCTCTCCGAACATCCGAAGAGTGCAAATGACGCTCAGTATCGGTGGTCGGGTTCGGGGCCTGGGTCGGGAGCACAATGTCCTGGCACATATGGAAAGCAGACACTACTTTAGGCAGGTAAGTAATGTTGGTACGGAGGACAACCTTATCTCTATGGAACCTAAGGAAAGACTGGTCCCTCCGCAAGGCACAAAGCTTGCCTGCATGGCGGGCAGAAGTGATGGCTACAAGAAAGGCTGCCCTCCAGGTCACCAGCCTTTGGTCAGCAGTAGCCATCGGTTCAAAGGGCTTGGACTCCAAGCAAGACAAAACCACATCTAGGCTCCAAGCCGATGCCAGTACTGAGACCGGCGGGTGGAGGTTGTTAAAGCCCTTCAAGAACACCTTCACCAGGGGGTCCTTAAAGAAGGACGCTTTCCCTCAGAACTGAAAATGGGAACAAATAGCAGACAAGTAATACCTGATGGAATTAAGGCACAGCCCCGATTCCACCAGTATCATCAGGAATTCCAGCACAATCGGTGTCGACACCTCTGATGGAAAGAGGCTCCTCGAAGCTAGGAAATGGAGAAACCTCTGCCACTTACAGGAGTAAGACCTCTTGGTAGCTGGTTTGTGGGCCGCCAGGATCACACGTTGAACTGAAGCAGGCAGCTCTGCTAAGGCCGGAGTCTCCAGGCTACCAGCGGCAGGTCATCTACGTCTGGATGTCGAATCCGACCCTCCTGAAGAGTGAGGAGATCGGGCCTCGGCTCGATCCCAGGAATCGCCTCCGGGACAGATGAAGCAGGGACGGAAACCACGGCTGCCTGGGTCACTATGGGGTGATCAGGATGGCGTCCGCTTGGTCCCTCGACATCTTGGAGATGACCCTTGTGATGAGTGGGAACAGAGGGAAGGCATAGAGGAATTCCTCCGTCCAGCTGTGGAGGAAGGCATCCCCCAGGAGCGTCAGGACTGGTCTTGGGAGCAGAACTGGATGCAACGGGAGTTGACCTCTGAGGCAAACAGGTCGATCCAAGGAGTGCCCCATCTGAGGAACAGATCCGCCACCGTCTCCGGGCGCAGAGTCCACTGGTGGCACTGCGAATCTGATCTGCTGAGCCGGTCGGCCAGGACATTTTCTTCTCCGGGGAGGTGAACCGCCTGGAGGACAATGTCCCTCGGTATGCACCAGTGCCAAATGCGAAGAGTTATCTCCAGCAGGGTTGGAGACCTGGTACCACCTTACTTGTTGATGTAGAACATGACGGTGGTGTTGTCCGTCAGGAGCTGTACTACCTTGCCTAGCAGCTCGGGTTCGAAGGCCACAGCTAGCATTTCTAAGGCGTTGATGTGGAGGTCTTGATGGCATCGCTGCCACTTGTCCTTTATGGTGAGGCCCAGTGTGTGGCCCCCCCATCTGTCCAAGGACACATCTGTGGTGAGAATGACCTGCGGCTCTTGAGGCATGAAGAGCATGTTGGCGCAGGCGTTGCGGGAGTCTAGCCACCAGGAGAAGGACCGAGCGACTGGCCTCGTTACCATGAGCCACTTGCTTGGAGGGTCGGCCATCAGGTTGAAGACTGCAAGGGTCGAAACCGAAGTCTTGACCATGGGGTCACAAAGGTTGTCAAGGCCATGTGACCGAGTGCACAGGCGCAGCAGAACCCATTTGTGTGATTCGCAGAGACCACGAAGAAATTATGTGTGTGAGTGTGTGTATTAAGGCTATGGATGCTTGAATACATGGATAAAGAATGCTTGGATAAGGAGGGCTGGCTTTACAGGAAAACAGATTCCAGCTAAACACCAGGAAGAACTTACTGAGAGTAAGAGCTGTTTGACGCTGCAACACACTCCCTCAGAGTGGCAGTTGTAAGTTTTCTTTGTAAGTTTTTAAACAGAGGCTGGATGGCCATCTGTCGGGGATGCTTTGATTGTGAGTTTCTGCATGGCAGAATGGGGTTAGACTGGATAGGCCTTATGGTCTCCTCTAACTATATGACTCTATGATCCAGAAAGCTAATAGAAGACCATGATTTTCCTTTGGCCCACCCCTGTAGTAAGATTAACTATTTAGTGAGCAAACCTGGTGCAGACTGAATATAGGCCTATAATCACTTTGAGTAGAACATATAATGTAATGATGCCATGAGTTCCAGCACTGCTCAGTTTCTTGCAAAATGTATTCATTCTCAAAAGTTGTGCACTTATGAACCTTTAATTTGACATACCACCTTTGAGGTTTTCTCTGAAGCAAGCGCTACAATGAGGCAGGAAAAGCAAAGAGATGCAATAGCTCCTTGAAAACATCCAAAACATGGAGCGATTGCCCCTAGAGGACATTCAGTGTGCGGTGTTTCAACCCCATTTCTTCCTTCAACTTTATTTGGGGTGAGGGAGATGTGCAGCTCTCCCAGGTCAGTTGTGGCGAGGAATACAGTGGTCCCCCGGGTTACGAAAGTAATCCGTTCCGGAATCACTTTCATAACCTGGAAATCTTCGTAACCCGGGGGACCACTTTAATTGTAGCGCCGCGCGGCAGATTTAAAGGGCCGGTGCTTTTTTTTCGTACCCCGGGGTTTTTTTCGCAAGCCAGGGCCGTTTTTCCGGCCCCGGCTCTTTCGTACCCCGGGGGACCACTGTAATTGTCCACCCGAATAGTAACACATGACTAAAATGAGCTTTGCTTAAAGCAGTAAGGAAGTTTAACACCAACCAGCAGTGCACTGCTTGACTGCAAAGCATTACTAAAATGGCAGTGGTGCGGCAGAGCAGTAACTTAAGTGGCAGGCGAAATGGCATATTTTGTGAATCACTTTAAGGATCTAAGACAATAAAGAACTAGATCTGCTGCAGGAAATAGCTAACCTCTTCATAATGAAAGAACATCCTGTTCTTTTTATGGAACTCGTCTTTTACACATTCTCCATGCTGCAGCAGACGCACGGAGGCAAAACCACATGGGAGTTGTTGGAATATGATTAGAGAAAACCCTGCAGTACCCTCACCTCACCAGTTCCGTTGGCCAAGGCTATTAATGAGCATCTTACAGAGGCTCAAGAAATAACCCTCTGGCACTGCAGCACAGATATTCATTTAATTGACAGAGAGTTGGTTCCTGTGTGTGGCTTTAATCCAAGGTATGCTTCTGGCTGTGGAACTGGACAAGTTACAAATGGGATCAATTGAATACATAAGCTGAGTTTTAATTTTTTTTTTGTTATAATGAGGGAAAGACTAGTATCTTTTTTATCTGAAATACTTCTGCATGTGGATAAGACAGGCAGCAGCCACTAGTATTGCAAGCAAATGACATTAACTTGAATGCCTCTGAAAAGTCAGAAGTTGCTTTCTATCTTTTTAATAGATAGCCCATTATTCACAAGGTTTCAGAGCAGCTGGTTTTCTAGGCATATTTTCCACTGTATTATTCCAGCTCACACAGCATATACCCCTGCATCAAACTTCTTACAACAGTTGTATACAATATGTCCAAAAATTATCTTAACAATTTCAGTTCTATACAGAATTAAATCTGTAAAGATAATTTTCAGGCACCCTGTACATCACCTTCTCTCTTTAGTATCTGAATATTTAAAAAGATACTTTGAAACATCCCAACTGGATAAGTTAGGGAGCACTACAACTAGCCAATAAACAAATGTTGTGATCAGCCACTATTAAGAACCAATAGACACCTGCAAGAATCTTGTAGGACAACTTTTCTTAGACTGTCCCATCAGATTACTGGTCAGTACTGTTTCCACAGGAAGGAAGGGAAGCAGAGAAAGACCTTGGTCTAGAAAATGATTCTAGCCTAGCTTCCTCTGCAATATAGCTTTCTATACTTTTCTTGCCACAAGAAGTATTTAACCAGGTTATTTTCCACTTTACGTAAAAGTTGTTCAGTGTTTGGAAAGCTGTTATCAGATTATTCTGCTGTACCTCAGGCCCTAAATGGAGAAGGTCGATCGAATAATCATGAGATCTTTTTCTATGGCAACTTGTTTTATGTTGTCAACCACTAGATCTGTTACTCACTACAAATATTTAGTAATTGAACAAAAGGGAAAAAAAACTGATTAAACTTTTATTTATTCAATTTTCCTTGGGGCTGAAGTGAACGAAGTGCAGATTCAGCTTTGATCCATCTAAGAACAATACAAAAGTTGAGTATGTCCTTCAAGGCTGGCGTTACTGCTGCTGTCTGGCTGCAATGTTTAGCTCTCTTCCTCTGCAACACAAAGATAAACTGAATTCAGCATGTTATACTATCCTAAGTGAGGCTACTACCAAGAAAATGGCCGTAATGTTCACTATCACACAACACTGAATGCTGGTGCATGTACATATCATAATAGAAAGCCCATTTTAACAAACTGCAGCCAGATGTGCAAATTTAAATTTTAGCTTCAACAATACAGGTTTTGCTATCTAAACAATGTTTGTGAGGAAACCATTTCAGAAACTTCTAATCTATAGCAAGGTTTGTGTACATCTGCAGAAACAGTAATTGTTAAACAGACCACAAGAAAACAGGACAAAACCACAATATAGTATAATCCTTTTCCATACAGTATTTTCAGCACTGACATATATTAACTAGTTATTATGCTACAGTTCTGCCCAGCTCTATATTGTCATTTGTATGTACATTGCACATGCAGTACAGCATCTTAAGCAACAGCTTAACCACCTTTTATATTTTTGGGTCTTAACACCTCTAGAGGCAAGCAACCTGGTGATCTCCAAATGTTTTGGGAACTAAATTTCATAAGCTTAGTCAGCATGGCCAGTGAGGAGGTATTATGGATGCTATCATTTAAAATAATTGGAGCTGTCCTAAGTTCTATTTTAAACTGTGTTAGTACACTGTCCTGACAGAGCAGCTTATGTATTTATTAATTTATTATATTTATTTGTATCCCGCTCATTACCTTCTTCCTCCTCCTCCTCTTCTTCATCATCATCTTCTTCGTCAGAGCTGAAGGTGCCATCTGGCAGGCTGTAGACACGAATGACCTGCTTATTGGGGTCCTTCAAAATGAGGTATTTGCCCTCATCTAATTTCATGCAGATGTCAATGACGCAGCGCAGGATGCCCCAGGCATTCTCCATGCTTAAATTAATTTGGCTGGCAAATTCATTAGGTTTGAACTGCTGTGTGCCCAGGATCACATGCCTTGCAGAGTCTTTCACATGATACCGAGATACATACCTGGCAAAGAAAGAGAGTCAAGAAATGTCCACCACCTGTGTGTTAACTGAACATATCTACTGTTTTTTATGTTGAAGCTATCAGATCAACAATCCATTGCTTGAGGGAAAGTTCCAAGGTTCTAGTTCTGAGTGATAGCTTCCATTATTTTACTGGATAGTATGAGGATCCAAATAAATTCCTAGACATTCTTTATATCAGTTACACTAATCTGTTGTTGCCTTGTTTCTGAATTTTGGTGATCCTAAAGTGACTCTTATCATCAGGTTTTCTTGGGAAGATTTGTTTAGAGAAGGTATACCTTTACTTCCTTCTGAGGCTGAGACTTGCCCAAGGCCATCCATTGGGTTTCCATGGATCATCAGGATGTGAGCCCTGTTCTCCAGAGTTACATATTAACATTCATACTACACCACACTGGTTCAGTATTATTGCAAAAATAATAAATTAAAAGAAAAGGGCAATTAAATTGATGAACTACATGATCAATAACCACAGAAGTGCTCTCTGTTTCAGAGAAGTAGTAATTTCATGGCATTAGGAAGAAAACATTAAAGAAACAAGGTCTGATTAAGGCATGTCAAGCATACCATAATGCATTTCCCCCCTCAAGGTCTGTTTATATGTAGTCTCTCATCAATTAAATAAAGCCAGATTTTAGAATTTAGTCATTCCCTTGGCAAAATGTTTTGCTACAATTTCAGAACTAGCCATAAAACTCTGGTTTGCTTCATGAAGACTTTCTTACCTGTTTTTCCATACCTAAACACCAGCTCCCCAAAACAAAATAAAAACCCAACAAACAAACAAACCCCACATCCCTCTGTATATGACAATCCACTTGGTCTCACCCTAGTTTAAGATATTCTGATCCAGCCAATAATGCACAACATGTCCAACGGGCAAGTTTGTAGCTGTTGTTTTTCAGTTCAGTGGCAATCACAGCTCCCCTCTGAGAGTCTAGTTTCTGACGCCAGTCTACACCATTACAATGCTGGAAAAGGAGGCATGTCAATTAGAACTTTTTACAATACTGGTTGTGCCATACTGTTAAAATTAATAGGTGAATATAAAGCTGAAAATGAAATGCAATTGTATTTATTTCAAAGTGGCTTGTAATCCTTGATATAAAAGGAAGCTAGGATCATAAATAATATGACATGAGTTCAATTAATGAGGCTCTAGAAATTTTCTTTGATCGCTAACAAGGAAAAGAGAAGTTCTGCACTTTATCTATTAGATCATCCAAAACAGTACAAAGATTTACACTTTTATTATCTGGTCCTCCTTACCCTTGAATCCCATTCATTCAGAGTTTTAATGTTGATGAATGACACTTCTCCATTAGCTCCAGTCATCACTCCATCATGTTCACAACGTACTATGAGGTCAATATCATCTCCGAGCTTCCACCTTCGGTACCTAGAACCAAGTAAAGAACCGCAACATTATTGTTTCGTATCATGCTATTGCATTACACCCAAACTGATGAGAATGAACTTTTGGGAAAGCTTTAGCAAGTCACACCACGAGACAGCCCCCCCCCCCCCAATCTGGTCATATGTTAGAAACAACAGCATACCGATAGGCAACAGAAGCTACTTCATTCTTGTCCATATCATCTTCTACAAATGGATTTGGATTGGGAAATGTGTATTTTTCTTTCCCCTGTAAAGGAGCACATGCAAAACTTTACCAGGTCATGCAGTCAAGAACGCCTCATAGAGAACAAGCTTACGGGAAGTGCTCGGCTTTGGAATGAAAAGATCCAGCTGTTCTCTCTCCACCAAATCCTTTCCTAACAGCCTTAACAACAGTTCTCCAAGATGTCAGGCTGACTAGCAACCAACTGTCCACTATTACTCATTCAAGAATATTTTCCACTGCTACATGCATACTATGCCCTCTGAGGAAATCTGGGGGCCCTATAAAAGCAGAAAGATCTCTTGGAATTGATATCCTCTTGTGTTTACTGAGCTTGTAAGCAGCCCCCTGGCAGCAGCAAATTCTAAATAACTACAGTTAAGTTTATTTCTCAAAATTCTCTATGCTACCAAGCCAACTGGATCTTTCATCCTTACCATTCTCAAGCACTGCTGGGAGAAGTTGTGGTTGATGTAGGTAGCTTCCATTGCAAGATTACGAGGTGAATTAAAGGAATTGCCCTCATCCTGAGGTGGTTCATTAGCAGTCTCACTCACTGTCAGGAGATCTAAGGACAATCAAACACAAATGGTGATCAGACACTTCCACATTGTTCTACAAGGATACAGAAAATGATCAGTAGTAACATAATTTGCCTCAAACACAAAGACAATATTAATGCCCCAGGTACAATTTGCTCTAAGATTAGATTTTCCTTCAGGTAGGTAGGAATAATTAAGAGAAAAATTCCCACCCACTGCTTGCCTTCCTGCTCTTCTTTAATGAATATACCAATAGACTCACCAAAGTCAGAATTGTCCCTTTTGTCAAAAAACAGCTTGGATCCAACTCTTTGCACAATGATATCCCAGGAGTACACAGAACGGGTGCAAGCCATAAGGGTAGCTAGGATAGCATCTGTAGCAAATACATTTCCTTGAGTCTTGGCCAGCTATTGAGAAGTGACAAAGATGAGAGCAAGAACTGTTACCCAAACAAACCAAGAAGGTATAATCAAATTTATATCTGCAGCAATACTGGTAACTGGCAGGTCATACTGGAACAATACCAAAGCTTACCTTTCACAGATTAACGGTCCATGTACACCATTAACGGTCCATGTACACGAGCAATTACAATCCAAGGGAAGGAAGACAGAGGAGTCTATCTGAATGCAAATAATTTTCTCTAATACAAACAAAAACTAGACTGGCACCACAAGCTTCAATTCTACCATAATTCCAAACATCATTCCTTTCAAAGGTCTCCTTAAAAACTTTGGTTTAAACAAAGAAAGAACACTCAGTGTGCATCAGCAGTGTAGAAATACAGAAATAGGCTCCAGCCTATGGAATCCTAAGATTTGTAATTTTAAAAGGTCTTCTTCAGTATTCTCTGCCAGACAGTGCTGGTGCCTCACAAAACTACAAGTTCTAGGATTCTGTAGAATGGAGCTATTATGGTTAAAGTGGTGTCAAATTGCATTATTTCGAGAGCACAGCTGCACCTTCAGAAGACATGAACTACTATCTGTCTAATTTAGCTTGGGTTTTATCCAACTGTATCTCTAAGACTCATAGGAAATTATACAACACTCTTATTGTAAAACACCCAAGCCATCCCCTAATTCAGTAAACATGAAAATCCCTACTAAGAACTAGCTTAAACCTGAATGCTCTACCATAATTTTTCAAGTGGCTTTTATGAAAACTTTAGCAGACCTCTTGTGGAGGGAATTCCAGAGTGAATCCAAGCCAAAAATATCACTCTGACTACCGAATAGTCAACCAGTCAAATACTATTTCCTGGTTCAATATTTGCTGAAATTCTGAATTTCAGGCTTACTAAGTGACATTTTATGAAAACATTTTTGCCTTTTCCATTACTATTTTTCTTATAGATAAAATATTCTTGTTCTCTGATGTACAACACACTTGTTACTCCTTTTTAAATAAAAACATCAAGCAGACTGTAGTGATAAATACAGAGGAAGATACGATACCTTGCGGATGACTGGATCATCAGTGGTAGTTACTGTATGGAAGATACGTTTGATGCTACGCAGTGACTTTTCATTTCTTGTGGTGATACGGTCAAAGGCTTTGTCATAGTATTCTAGGGCACCACAGCACTCTCTGCAAGTACAAAAAGGGATGATTATGAACACATTGTCTAGGAAGTACAAGTTCAGTCTCCCAGAATTCCAAAATCCAAAATACTCCAAAATCCAAAACTTTTGAGATAGTGACACTTTTGCTTTCTGGTGGTTCAATGTATACAGTTTTTGTTTCATGAACAAAATTATTACATTTAAAATACTGTGTATAAAGTTATCTTCATGCTATGTGAATAAGGTGTATATGAAACATACATGAATTTCACATTTATCAAATGTAATTTCACATGCAAATACTCCAAAAATTTATCCTTCTGGTTTCAAGCATTTTGGATAAGGGAGACTCAACCTGTATCAATGAAAAGTAGCATAATGAATCCAGGAACAATGGATGCAAACTGCAGGAAAAGAGGTTCCACCTAGACATTAGGAGGAACTTCCTGACAGTAAGGGCTGTTTGACAGTGGAACACACTCCCTCGGAGGGTGGTGGAGTTTCCTTGGAGGTCTTTAAGCAGAAGCTGGATGGTCATCTGTCAGTGATGCTTTGATTGGGAGTTCCTGCATGCCAGGGGGTTGGACTGGATGGCCCTTGTTGTCTCTTCCAATTCAGTCATTCTATGATTCTATGATTCTACATGGATCATTATCACAAGTCTACAATAACCTCAAGTTTGTATTTTTCTTTGCCTCTCCAAAAGCAATATAATGGCTGAATAGGAGTTTAGAAACAAGCCTCCTTAATGTAGGAGAATCAACAGCTGAAAGCAGAACAAGTTAGGCCTATTAATAATAACATTTAAAGAGAAGAAGCAAAATATTTTACAGAACAGAAAACCATATATATGTCCACCATAGAATCTGGACTTTTCACTAGATCAACAGATAAAACTCTAATTTTTGACATCTAATCTTGCCTGTCTATCACTGCCCAACACTATTAGGCAAGATTAGATGTCAAAAATTAGAGTTTTATCTGTTGATCTAGTGAAAAGTCCAGATTCTATGGTGGACATATATATGGTTTTCTGTTCTGTAAAATATATATTAGGCGCACTAAATCAACTACATACGTAAATATATTTATATATTTATACCTCCACTCTTCAGCCAAAAGACTATCAGAGCGTCTCACAAATTGTTAATTAGAGATTTCCCTGTCCTCAGGATTATAAACTAAAGAGACAAGCCACAAAAGGAGAAGGGAATGGCAGTGGGGAAGGGGGAAAGTCCAGCAGATTTTCTCTTCCTCACTGATTCAGTTCTTCTATTATAATGGGGTTAGAAAATGGATTTAGGCCTCTATATATAAATGTATCTGGACTCAGAATATACGGCAAAGTTACACTGCCTAAAGACAAGAGATTATTGTTGATTTTGGCCAGGGATGCCCAGACACAGTGTATATGTCTTTGCCAGGATCTGGGATATTAGTAAAGGGGCTGTGGAACACAAGCTGTCCCCAAGGCTTACATGTCCTGAGGATCTGAGACTTCCAAGTATCTCATCTTCATTAGCCTAGGGAAATCCATCTCCTCTTTCACCTCCCAGTCACTGCGAACTTCCACAGAGGAGTCACGAGGCTTCTGTTAAGCAGAGGAAGTACAGGTAGATGGAAAAAAGAGAAGAGACAGCACATCAGTGTTGCATATAGGAGTAGCAACAGGTGAAAGCAGAACAAGTAAGGCCTAATAATAACAGCAAAAGAGAAGAACTATGTGGGTAGAAAACAATTTACTTCACCTGAGATTTTTGGTCCCATTTCTGTCTCACTCCAAATTGCTTCTGAAACTTCTTTTGTAAACGTAGCCTGTCTCTGTTATGATTGAAATACAAACAAATCTCATGAAGAGGGGGTCGGCTGATCCCAGGTTTTTCACCCATAGAAATAAATCAGAATCTAAGCTTTAACTATTATTTCCTCATCTTCTGGATTCCAAAGCTGCTCAAAACAAAGTGTAAGTTCACATGATTCTATGTAGAATTTCTATGTAGAACAGATAACAACTTTAATACAGCTATTTAAAACCTACATTATAGTTTCCATGGGAAGAGTTCTATTTAATGGAAAGCAGAAAAGGTTTTGGAGCCAGATCTTAATTCATTTAGTACTCACATCAATTCAGAATATTTCCTAACAGAGTATTTCCTAATATCTTACTTTTCTCCCAAATGGAACCCATGGTTTCTCACAACATAAATCAAATTAAGGTCTATGAATTAAATATGAATAATAAAAAAGTTTTTAAAACCAATGAAATAAGCTGATGTTCAGCTTCTATTGTTTAAAACAATATAAGAACATTTAAATCCATGACAAGAAACAAACACACAGCACACTGTTTGCATTAAAAAGACCCTCCTGCACAGTTGCTTAATCACCAAATAATTCTTCAAATAGAGGTCTGGTGAAAGGACAGCTGGGAGGGGGCCAGCTTAGTCTCTTAAGAGAGTTCTACAGCCTGGGAAGTCACTGAAAAGTTTCTCTTCTGTGTCCTCACCAAATGTACCTGTGAAGGTGATTGGATCAAGAAGGCCCTCCTCAAAGATCTTAAAATTCAGGCAGGCTAATTTAGGATGCATCTGCACTGCAGAAATGATATTCTCTGACAGACACAGCAAACTCACCTCTCCTTTTGCTTGGCACTTTTAGGCAGCGTCTGCAGGTTGAACTGAAGTATATTCCGGCGGTCTTTGTCTCTTCGAAGATTCCTCTGAAGGGAAAAAAGACACTCATGACATAACTAAAACAACATGACACACTGAGGAATAATAACATGGGACACATGGGGCCTGATAAGCAACCCTACAAAGGATTTTTGTCTAATATTATTTGCAAAGAGAGCCAAGGAAGTTTGAGCATTAGATTGGAATGTGGATCTGAATCCCTGCACAGCCACAAATGCCCACTGGATGACATTCAGCAATGGCAAGCTTCCTCCGAATAAACTTTGCTTAGAAAAATATATAACAACAATGAACACTTTGTAATTGATATAACATCTCTAAGCGTTCTTAGGAGGCAATTCATAAAACAAAATCCCTAATGAAAATACAACAACACACCACTTAGTAGCTTTACACTAATATTCATTACGACACCAGAGGAAGCACTGATCTCACAATGGCTTGTCTGAAATGATACTTCTCAGTTACAGAGAAGAAATCCCCTTTTCACAAATCCCAGAAAACCAATCCTTAATGTATTTTCAAATGAATATTTAGAGACAGACAGACTACTAGCTATTAGGCTTGTATCTAGATTGAACAACATGCCATACCTGCGCAAACCTCATGCGATTCCTCTGGTATGCAGTCTTTTGTGTACGTGCAGTGTCCACCAATTGGAAACTAGCCTCATCTTCTTCATGAAAATAGGCATACTGGCTTCCACCACCAAACTGGGATGAATATTTATCTGAAAACATAATTTTCAGGCTTAATACTGGTACTTCCTATAAGTTTTAAAACTGGAATGGTTCTTGTATACTTAATTGTGGGAGCAGTTATATTATTGTTCACTACTGCTGTGAATCAGCAGTCAGACAGGATGTGCCTTGGCTTACTCCTTATTTTATGTCCTTATCACACTACATTGTTATAGTGCTATCTTCCACTTTAACACCAGCCTGGGGAATACAGGGTTTGTAGTTTAGTGTGACCCAAGAGCTCTCTGGCTGAGAAATCTATACACCCCTGTCTATGCTGCAAATACCAGGATTCCATAGGATATTGCTATGGCAGTGAAAGTAGAATATAGCATCATGACAGTATAGTGTGATAAGGCCCTGAATTATGGTACAAGTACACCAGTGTTTGCACAACCAAGGTCCAATATTACTATTTGTGTCAAGACAGCATAAACATCCCTGGGGAGATCAGATATGAATTTTTGTGTATTCGAAGAAAAGGGGAGAATTCTGGAAAAGCATATAATTAATGCTATTTTATCCTATAACAAAGAAACAACAGGAACTATAATACCTTTCTCCTAGATATCTCAGAAGGACAGTAACTTCTATTTTACAATGATTATCAAAAGACAGTAAGCAGCCCAAAGCCATTTAAAGTCCACAAGAACAATAATTTTGTACTTACTTGTGTATCGCTTATCCTGATAGGTAGCTCCTGTCCAGTCAGCAACCTAGTCCAAAAAATAAATTAAAAAATTAAATTAAACAAATGTATATGACAAACGGGAGCCAGTGTAGTACAGCGATTTGAAAGCTGGACTATGACTGTGGAGATCAGGGTTCAATTCCCTGCTCAGCCAAGAAAACCCAGTCGGTAACCTTGGGCAACTCACATGCTCTCAGCCTCAAATGAAGCAAAGCTTCTCTGAACAAATCTTGCCAAGAAAAAAACCATGAGAGGGTCACCATAAATTGGTGACAAGCACAGTATGAAGACTTCCAGATAATTTTCTAAACTGCCTCTGAGTTTCTGAGAGTTATGGCACTCTCTCAGTCAAAATCAAACTCTTTCTCTAGGGAAAATGAGGACCAATGTGTGTGTTATCCTGGCTAGGACGAAACAGCTTAAGATGCCTAGAATCTCTACAACGTAGTTGTAGAGATTTGTGTGTATGTCACTTTTGAATTATGGTGACTCCATGAATTTCATAGGGTTATTTAAAGCAAGTAATATTTAAGAGGTAGTTTGCCATTGCCTTGTTCTGGAATACAGCAAACAGCAACTGGTATTCCTTGGCAGGCCCCTTTCAAAGTATTAACCAGGGCTGGCCCCGCTTAGCTTCTAAGATCAGATGTAATCTGTTGCCTTCAAGGATTTAGGCTCATATAAATGTAATGTGCTGTAGTATTATTTATTGAACACACTGCAGGAATTGTGTCCTGTATTAAACAGCTCTGGGAGGGCTGAGATCTCAAAGAAGGGCAGAAGCCTCATATGTAGCAACATATTGTGGTAACAAATGAAAGGGGTAGGAGAGCATTCTATTTTCAGGTATCAGCCAGTATTAGGCAATGTGTTCCTCAGGCCCTTTTCTATAGTGTACATTGAAAACATCATCCTATGTTGTTAAACACGTGAGCTTACAGCAAGCCCGAGATTCCAACTGCTTGTTTAATTAGGACATGCAACATTCTAGCCCCTGCTACAGTCAAAGCTGATATGAGTTGTTAAGCTCTGATGCAATTTCTGCAGAGCCTGTTATCAACAGAAATTAATTAAATGTATCATTTTATTTCCCCCAGTATATTCTCTCAAATGCTATTACTTATTAGCTTGGGTAAATATCACTCAGTTTTTGCCCCAGGAAGACTGTTCTAGGAACTGGAGCATGAACTCCTGAAGTAGGTCAGAAACAGGTCCTCAAATGGAAAGGCATTAAGGTATCATAAGAACTTCTGTAAAAGGCTGCATTCAGAAGTACCTTTCCCAGACGATCTCCTTTGCTAAAGGGCTGATAAGGCATATCTTTGAATTGTTCGGGCACAGCACATGGACCCCATCCTGATGGATTGTCCTGGATCACAGGAATCATGAACTTTGCCATCTTCTATACTTCTAGTGAAAAAAGGAGAAGAGAGAGAGAATATGAAGATCTAATCATTATAGAGCAAAATGCATATTGAAACAGAAAGATCAGCTGATACTTGTTTTCAAATGGAGCAAACTAAAGAGAAACAGTTATACTGTAAATTGTCAAGTCTTAAATTTTTATTTTAATGTACAGTACTTGAATGACTGAGCAACATACATTGGTAATGAAAAACCAGGAATGGATTACTCTTACTATTTCCCTACACTGGAGGATAAAGAATATGCCAATTCTAGTGTGATTCAATATAAGAAGAGATTTCCATCATTCATGGCTCTGGAAAAAATCTTTAAAACAGTGAAACAGTATGATTTAGGGGCCAAATCCCCTTTCACTGAATATATGGGGGTGGGGGGGACTACATTCCCACAGCACTTCCTGTCACCAATCTGAGCCTGACCTTTATGAATCGTAGGTCTCTCCCAGTATTGCTTAAAGGTTATAGGTAAATATCTATAGTATCTGTACTCTACAAACATATGAAAAAACATGAGAAAGGAGGAATTTACAGCAGAATGAATAAACATGTAGAAGGTAAATAACAAATGCAGTATCATACACGATGTATAGTATTGTATTTCACTCCTGCAATTTCATTCAAGTAGCCTAAAGACACCAGGTCCCATCTGATCTTGGAAGCCAAGCAGGATCAGCTCTGGTTAGTACTTGGATGGGAGACCACCAAAGATTACCATGTGCAATAGAAATTAATTTAAAATAACAATTAATTTACAAAAGGAAACTGAAAGAATAACATGTGCCACAGGTGACATTTCAGAGGAAAGGACTGGCTAGAGTTGCCTAAGAAAACCCTATGAAAGTCATGGGGTTGCCTTATAAGAGGGCAGGTGAGTTGAAGGCACATGCACAGACACAAGACTCTTTTGTGGGATCCTGTAAGTGAGCAGTTGTTTGTCTATTTACACAAGAACTGAGAATGTAAAATGAGATGAAATTATTTTTTGGGGAAAAAGCTTAGTCATTTACTAATAAGTGTGTTTGCCTTGAGGCTGTACAGCTGCTCTGAGTTCCGCCGTCAGCACGTGTATTTTTTGCAGCCTATAACAACCAACCTCCCTGTAACAATTAGCCTCCTTCAACCCTCCTTGCTTGAGAGGTCAATTATAGTCCTGGGCAGAAAATAAATTTAACCACTGCCACAAAAAAACAAACAAAAGTAGTGATGACTTCTGGAGTGTGTGTGAAAGAGGCTGAATGACCATTGGCAGAACAACATGGAGTCACACTTGGGAGCCACCTTAGGGAGGGAAAAAAAACCATCTGGAGTAAATAGCATTTTGTTGTTGGGTGCTTTTAAGTTGTTTATGAATTAAGGTAAACCTATCATGGGGTTTCACCTATCAGGGCTTGTTCAAAGGAGGCTTGCCCTTTCTGTCCTCTCTGAGGCTGAGAGAGTGTGACTTGCTCAGGGTCCCCCAGTGGGGTTTTCTTGTCAACATCTGTTCAGAGGAGGTTTGCCTCTGACTTCCCCCAAAGCTGAGAGTGTGTGACTTGCCAAGGTCAATGAAGAGGATGGATTAAAATTGTAATTTTAACTATGCTCAAGAGCAGAGAATTATAGTGCTGAAATGTATTGAGAGCAAGGGTTGTGGACATAAGATCGCGTCAGATCCTTTGCTCTGGAATGCAACAACCCTGAAATGGCTCCTGCTTCCAGTTGCAAACCCAAATCAAAGGAAGTACTGCAGAGGAGACAGTCTGGAGACAGTAAAGGAAAACATATAGATAATAGTTCGATTGATGGGTACCCATAGACTTATGTTTAAGCATCTGGTGAATATAAAGAGGTGTCTATGTTTAATTTACATGTAACCAACGCATGTAATTTGTAGTTTTCTTTGTTCAAAGTACTATAAAGGACTGGGGCTCCAGAATTTGGATGTTTTCCTCTGGAGATGCTGCAGTGAAAATAGACTATGTTTCCTTTCCAACTGGGCTCCTGGGTCTCCCTGGTGGTTCTGCTTTTAAATTAAAACCTTGTTCAGAGGGCGTTTGCCATTGCTATCCTCTCTGAGGCTGAGAGAGTGTGACCTGCCTAGGGTCACCCAGTGGGTTTCACCAATCCTGACTTGTTCCGAGGAGGGCTGCATGTTTTCCTCTGAGGCTGAGAGAGTGTGACTTACCTTGCGTCACCAGGTGACTTTCACCTCTCATGTCTTGTTCAGAGGGGGTTTGCCATGCTTTCCTCTCTGAGGCTGAGAGAGTGTGACTCACCTGCGGTCACCCAGTGAATTCCACCTATCCCGACTTGTTCAGAGGGGGTTTGCATGCCTTCCTCTAAAGCTGAGAGTGTGTGACCTGCCCAGGGTCACCCAGTGAGTTACCTTGAGGGGGTTTGCCATGGCTATCTTGTCTGAGGATGAGAGAGTATGACTTGCACAGGGTCCCCCAGTAGGTTTAAATCTATCATGGGGATTCTTTGGCACGGTTTGTTCAGTGGGAGTTTGCCCCTGCCTTTCCCTGAGGCTGAGAAAGTGTGACTTGCCCAGGGCCATGGCTTCATAGAATCGTAGAGTTGGAAGAGACCACAAGGGCCATCCAGTCCAACCCCCTGCCATGCAGGAACTCCCAGTCAGAGCATCCCCGACAGAGGGCCATCCAGCCTCTGCTTAAAGACCTCCAAAGAAGGAGACTCCACTACCCTCCGAGGGAGTGTGTTCCACTGTCGAACAGCCCTTACTGTCAGGAAGTTCCTCCTAATGTTGAGGTGGAATCTTTTTTCCTGCAGTTTGCATCCATTGTTCCATTGTTCCGCGTTCTAGTCTCTGGAGCAGCAGAAAACAAGCTTGCTCCCTCCTCAATATGACATCCCTTCAAATATTTAAACAGGGCTATCATATCACCTCTTAACCTTCTCTTCTCCAGGCTAAACATCCCCAGCTCCCTAAGTCGTTCCTCATAGGGCATGGTTTCCAGACCCTTCACCATCTTAGTTGCCCTCCTTTGGACATGCTCCTGTTTCTCCACATCCTTTTTGAATTGTGGTGCCCAGAACTGGACACAGTATTCCAGGTGGGGCCTGACCAAAGCAGAGTAGAGTGGCACTATAACTTCCCTTGATCTAGACACTATACTTCTATTGATGCAGCCTAAAATTGCATTGGCCTTTTTAGCTGCCGCATCACACTGTTGACTCATGTTCAGCTTATGGTCTACTTGGACTCCTAGATCCCTTTCACACGTACTTTCATGCAGCCAGATGTCCCCTATCCAATATCTGTGCATTTCATTTTTCTTCCCTAAGTGCAGTACCTTACATTTCTCCGCATTGAATTTCATTTTGTTAGCCTTGGCCCAGCTTTCTAGTCTATTCAGGTCATTCAGAGGGGGCTTCCCATTGCTATCCTCCTCTCTGAGGCTGAGAGAGTGTGACTTTCCCCTATAAAGAGGCGACAGCAGCAGGCCCCATTCAAGGGCCCTTTGAGGAAGAGGCCTCCGCCTCCAGCTAAGAGGCATCGGCGCCCGTCCAAACCCGGACAGAAAGGGCCCCCAGGGTCCCCTCTCGGCCCCTGAGCGGCTCCCTCACCTCTCCGACCCAACAGGGCCCCGATGTCGATGGATTCAGTCCAGGGGACTCCAGGCCATCGAAGGCGGCGGACAGGAGGACGACACTTCGAGGCTTTGCGGCCTACTTCCGGGTGCGCCGCCGCCACTGCGACGACAGTGACGATGACGTCATTGCAGCGCGACGCCAGAAAGCGGCCTAGTAACTACTAACCCAGGCTGGGCCTAGTAGTAGTAGAGGCCCAAACCAAAACAGAAATAATCCACTTTGAGGCCCCTTTAACTGCCCTGGCTCAGTGCTGGGGAGTCTTGGGAATTGTAGTTTATTGTGGCACCAGAGCCCTTTCTGACAAAGCTAAATGTCTCACAAAACTACAGTTCCCAGAATTCCCTAGAGGCAAGGCAGTTAAAGCAGTCTCAAACTGGATTATTGCTGCAGTGTGTTTTGGACCACTAAGGCTTCATCCAGACTGTGGAAATAACCCGGTTTGGCACCGCTTTAATTGTCTTGGCTCAAGGCTATGGAATTCTGGGAGTTGGAGTTTGTTGTGGGCCCGGAGCGGACGCTCCAGGCCCACAACAAACTCCAACTCCCAGAATTCCATAGCCTTGAGCCAAGACAATTAAAGCGGTGCCAAACCGGGTTATTTCCACAGTCTGGATGCAGCCCTAGAGATGCTGAGAGAGAGCCCATGTGGCATAGTTGTTCGAGCGTTGGACTAGAGTTGCGTCCACACTGCAGACATAATCCGGTTTGAGACCACTTTAACTGCCGCGGCTCAGTGCTGTGGGATTCTGGGGGTGCTGCCAAAACAAACTGCCCTTCCATAGCATTGAGCCACAGCAGTTAAAGCGGTATCAAACCGGGTTATATCTACAGTGAGGATGCAGCCACGGCCATCCTCTGAGGCTGAGAGAGTGAGGTCTTGGTGCCGCAACAAACTACCGTTCCCAGAATTGCATAGTACTGTATTGAGCCATGGCATTCAAAGTGGTGTCAAACCAGATTTATTTCTGCAGTGCGGGTGCAGCCTAGGACTCGAGGACAGGGATCAAATCCCGGCTCAGCCATGGAAACGCTATTGGATGAGCTTGGTTGAGCACACTCTCTCAGCCTCAGAGGATAGCAGTGACAAACACCCCCCACCCCAAGAAACTTGCCAGAAAACCCCATGATAGATGCATTTTAGGGTCTCCATAGGTTGGAAATTACTTGAAGACATACAGCAATGACAACAGATGCTGGGAAGGCCTTGTGGTGCCTTAAAATATGGGGACTGTTCAGTTAATGGTGCAAATGTATGCAGGGAGTAGATCTTGGGCTGGGATGAGCAGCTTATTGAGCTTGTTAGCGGCCCTCAAAGTGGTCTGACCCTAACATCTGTCTCCATTTGGTTGCATGGCAGGTCATGGGAGGTACTCTTGGGATGACAACTCCCAGAATCCTGCAACCAATATCATCCTTCCTGGAAAATCCTTGGGAGTTGTCCAGAAAAGTAACGTTACCAAAGCTCTCTCCAATACAAATATCTGAGGGCATGTCATTTTGTGGAGGGAGCAAGCTTATTTTCTGCTGCTCCAGAGAACAGGACCCGAAACAATGGATGTAAGCTACAGGAAAAGAGATTCCACCTCAACATTAGGAGTAACTTGCTGACAGTAAGGGCTGTTTGACAGTGGAACACACTCCCTTGGAGTGTAGTGAAGTCTCCTTCCTTAGAGGTCTTTAAGCAGAGGCTGGATGGCCATCTGTCGGGGAGAGTTCCTGCATGGTAGGATCTCTTCCAACTCTACAATTCTATGATTCTTTACTCATTGCAGGATTTGTTCCTTTAAATTTAGCTCAGTCCCCTTCATTAAAGTGCTAGGTATGCTTTATGCAGAACAAGCAACTTCCTTTGCTAAAGCCTTCAAGACAGGATTACCTCCAGTGTGCTACAGTGTTTCAGCATTTGTGATGCCTCTTCACTCTATCTCTGCTTTGGAATATATGGTGCTCACGGTGCTGGAAGATTTTTAAAGTACCTTTGATTGTTTGGGGGCAATCTGGAATGAAAATAAATTTCCCTCATTTTGCATTTGTTTATTGGGTATAGAACATTTGAATTGATAAAAGTTGATATATAAGAACAGAGATACCAGTTGTTGTTGCTGCTGCTCCCAAATTGATCACAGAGGCTCTCAGCATTAAATCTCATCTGCTGCCATAGGTCAAAGGTGGCACTTACTAAATTGGCAATGATGATTTCAATGGGTCTTGTTATTCTTTCTCAAAGGCAGCGTCTTGGTCTCCTCTCTGGCAGGAGCTCCTGGTACACGCACAGAAAACTTTCAGTAGAGTATGTCAATGGGCATAGATGCTTGGTTGCAGACCTGGTGGGGTGTTGCCAGCAGTTAGGCGCAGGGTCCAAAGCGCAATTGTTTTCCCAATTTGTTCCTCAGAGGAGGAAAAATAATGCCAGCCCTGGAAATGATATGAATATCACCTCCTAGATTGGATTCAGTCCCAGCTAAGTCTTTTTGACTTTCCTCGTTTTTACTAGGTTGGCACATTGTATCTGAGATGGTGCTCCTGTAACTTTAATCCTTAAGAAGTTATGGCTCAGGACATAAACTGTAAAACTCCTTCAAGCCAACAAAAGGTCCTGTCCTCCCTTACCTTCTAAAATTCAACTATGTTCATGTCCTCTCTGCCTCCTCCCCCTGCCTCCACTAGTGAAATATTGGCTGAATGAGGATGAGATAGCTACAGCTGAAAAATTAGAATTTGGGAGATGAGGGTGAATGGATATCTTTCTGAGTTTTACTCTATCTTATTGTGTGCTTTCAAATTATTTCAGACTTATTGTGGCCCTAAGGTGGGATTTTTGGGGGCCGAGAGTGTGTGACATCTTAGATCACCTAGGGGGTTGCCATCGCCAAGAAGGAAATTGAACCCTGATCTCTAGAGTCTTAGTCCAATGCTCAAGCCATTACACTGTACTGGATTTCTTATCATATCTTGCCTTGCTCCAATATCTTTTAAGGATTAAAGTTACAAGAACCGTATCCAACATTCTATCTGAAAACCCTATCCTCAGTGCCTTTCCAAGCCAGCTATGACTTAACTAGATTTTCCCCCTCACTATTATTTCATGGGAGAAACCAGGAACTAGTGGACATATAGAACAGAAGAACTGTAGCCTGAACTGGCCTCTTAGAACACTTCTCTAAAATAAAAATTTACATAGAATCATAGAGTTGTAAGAGACCACAAGGGCCATCCAGTCCAACCCCCTGAAATGCAGGAAATCACAATCAAAGCATCCCCAAAGCCTCTGTTTAAAGACCTCCGAGGAGGGAGACTCCACCACACTGAGGGAGTGTGTTCCACAATTGAACAGCTCTTACTGTCAGGACCCCTAATGTTGAAGTGGAATCTCTTTTCCTGTAGCTTGCATCCATTGTTTTATGTTCTAGGGGTTTTATAGATTGCCCTTTTGGGGCGGTCTGCAGCTGCCCCTTTAAGTGCCGGAATGGGGCCAGGGCTGCCGGTGAGCCCCAGAGTCCCCATCATGCTGCTTCTGAAGGCCTAATGAATCCCAGTATCCCACAGGAAGGAACTGAAATGTGTAATGTTGCTTAGATGGTATTTTGGCTTGGCTTCATGGGAATGTAAGAACATATGAATTCTGGGTAAGACTAAAGCCCTCATTAGTTCCATATTCCATTTGCATAGTGGCCAACCAGTTGTATACGAGAAACTCATCTGAAAGATAGGACTGTGACTGCATCCTCTCGGTTCTGAAGTCCTGTGAGGAACTTAAGAGCCAAGGCCTAAAGCCTACTTCTGGTGAGCGAAAAACTGCTTCACTGAATGCCAACATGGATTTATTTATCCTGCTATACGAGGTCAGGATCTGATTTTGGGAATAAAATAACGAAACACAGTTGGTGTGCACATTCTGAATACTATTTATGATGCAAAACTCACTTTTTTTTCTTGTTAATAGTGTTCCCCTCAAACCACTCACCCATCCACCTTCTTGAGATCCTGGCTGAGGTCTTGGATGACTGAGATCCTGGATCAGGGGATATGTTGCATATTCCTAAGTGTGCACAGCAATGACTTAATTCTTCTGGGTCTCCAGAGGATTCCTGGGAGATCCTGGAGGATGCTGTTTTCAATGAATCCAGCCATAAAAAATAACTGAATGCTTTTCTAATATTCTCCCTGCTCTCCACTGGCCAGGAAATGGCTGTGTTGTGAGGGGCAGGTGTGGTGGAGGATGGGAGATGTTTTGTGTTCTAACACTCCCAATCCGGTATCTTGGCTTTTGTTTCAATTGTAGAAGGATTGTAGCTCAGTAGTAGAATATATGAGTTGAATGCAAGCATTCCAGCTTCAGTCTCCAGTGTCTTCAGATAGAGCTGAGAAGGACTTATGTCTGAAACCCTAAAGAGCTGATACCAGCCCATGTCAACAGTACTGAGCTAAGATGGACCAAAGATTGACTGGATATATAGCAACTTCCTTATGATCTGAAGTTCTATAACTGTTTGTGTATTCTGATAATTATACCCGTTAGTTCCATTATGTAAGCTGCTTTGATTTACCCTTTTCTAAGGAAGGGCATCCTTAAGAAGAGTGTTATGTACACTGCTCACATAACCATGGGACTTTTTTCAAATCCCCTTCATCCCGGATCTGCATTGTCTCTATATAGATTTTTGCAAGTTTTAGGATTTTTCAGAAAGATTCAATATCTTTGGTTGCTTTCAACTTGTGCCAAGATTCCAATCCATCTAGAGGGTTGGGAAAACTCAAAATTAAAAAAAAAAAGGTACTTCTTTGGGCTACAACTTTCAACACTAGCAGCACTAGATAAGGACTTTTTCTTCTACAGTCCAAAAAAAGGCAACACTTCCACACTTTGCTTAGATTTGGAAATATTGACATGATGGGAAACTTTTGGTCTCAGGGTTCACCTATGTGTGGTTGCATTGCTGATGCCCAGAAACACTCCTTTAAAATATCTCATTGTGGCATTTTTATTTAGAAGTATGCCATAGGCGGTTGTACACGATTAGAACGCACTGTGCCATGATGTTGTTGCCAGAACACAGATTGTAAATTATCAGTCGGAGCCACTCTGCACCACTCTGGCATCTGCCCCTTTGAAATAAAGAATGCTGAAAGGAGGGTTTGAAGATCAAAGATTGTCCTTTGTTATCCTGTGTGGAGGCTGTGAGGTGGGTGAGTTAGAACTGCACAGCTGAACTGCTTTCACGAGAGGGCAGTGCTTCCTAAGAAATGAAATTGTGCACAGAGGGAGTGAGGGAGAACTGGCGAAGATCAGCATCTTGACAGATATTAATAGGCGAATTGTTTTGATTGACAGGCCCCCAAAGAGCTCCTTCCTATCTTTTATTTATAGCTTCTCACATGCCTCGCCCTGCCCGTGTCTTACTTAAGTCATTATGGTCCTGGCAGGAGAGGGGACTCCATTTTCTAAACCCTTTTAACTCTCGGTCCTTTGCTGAAGGCAATAAGACAACCAGTGTCCTGAAATGCCTCTCAGACATTTTGATTTCTTCCTCTATGCAAGAGCTAGCGTGGTGTAGTGGTTTTAGCACTGAGCAATGACTATGGAGACCAGGACTCGAATCTCCACTTTGCCATGTAAACCCACTGTGTGACCCACTGGGCAAGTCACACTCTCTCATACTTGAAGGAATGCAACAAACACCCTCTGTACAAACCTTGCCATGAAACCCTGTGATAGGTTTGTCTTAGGGTTACGATATGTTGAAAACAATTAAAGTACACAACAACAATGACCTCTCTCCTAAAGAACCCGCAGACTGCAATTCAAAAGTGACAAAAAGCCCCTAATCTCTATTGTCATATTGTCTCCTACTCCTCAATTTTAAAAGATTTCCGTACTCCCTAGATATTTCTGGGACCAGGAGTGGTGATTGTGGCACAAGGTCTCTGATGCCAAACAGGAAAAGAAAAGGCTAAAAGTGGATATCCAGTTTTGTTTTCCTTGTCTACATATTTCGTGACTTGATGCAGTTCACCACGGATTCTGGGGAGTGAAAATTTAGCCTCCTCAAGGCTACCAAAGTTGCCCAGTTGAGCATGTTGCCTGGAGGATTCTGGAAACTGTTGTCCATAAAGTAATGTTTCCAGACATTAACCTTTCCTTTTTGGTTTGTACCAGCTACATGCTCTGAGTGGGTTGCCAGAGTGAAAACTGGAGAGCATTCCTGTATCTTGAATGACTGTATAGAAGAAGGAACCTGGCTGTATATCAAGCAAAAATCTTCTACACAACCCTTAAAACTACAGAAGATCCTTCCAGTTTTGAGTCTGGCAGTTTTAGACCATATGATAATCCTCATGCAGTTGCATCCAGCTTTCATGGCCTGTGGTAAAGGGACATTAAGAATATTTGCTTCACCTTTCTGTACTCTAGCCCAGCTATGAATGTATCCTGCAAGTCTAGCTTGAGAAGAGGTAAAGGGAAGAAACAGGGCTCATGAAGGGCAAATAAAAAAAACTATGGGTCTAGCCATGCAAACACTTCCCTCTGCTGGAAAACAGGAGTGCAGAAATGGTGGTTACAGGAAGGGTTTAGCACAAATGCTTCATTCTTCCCCACCTGCCAGTTTCCCCTTCTAAATGGTACCTTTTGGGAATACCTTCTTTATAAGACCTTATGGGGATATTTGGATCTACTAGCAAAATTTGGTTGGCTATTTCCATTCTTTCTTAGGAGTAAGCCCCACTGATCTCAATGGAACTTAATTCTGAGTGGACATGGTTTGGATTCTTTGTAGCAGTGACACAGACTCTAAATTACATGTCTATCCGTTTAGGACTATAAACACTTGGATAGGAGGTAGTGTGGTGTAGTGGTCATGGACAAGAACTGTGGTATGTGTGTCTCAGATTAAAATCTTCAGAAGGTTCATTTTAGGCCAGTCACAGTCTTTAGAGATTATCAGACAGGGTGGGGGTGGGGGAATGACAGGAGATGGACGGGAATGAAGCGCTATGCTCCCGTCCTTATTGTTTGATCAGCTGAAGATTATCAGACACATGGCATTTATCCTGTGATTATCCCATCAATGAAGAGGAATTGTCCTGTCACTTCAGTATTAACGGGTTATCCCATTATTAAGAAATGGAGGTAAATGATGGGACAATTCCTCTTCATTGATGGGATAATCATGGGAAAATCATGACGTCATTGGATAATCTTTGCACAATCATGTGTTAAGGACAGGAGCATCACTCCTCACTCCTGTCCTTCTCCTGTCATTCCCCCCCACACACACAATCTGATAATCTTCTTCCAGTCTAAACTGCCCCACTGAGTGAGAAGTTCAAAATTGTGAAGACCATCTACACAGCCTTGAACTTCTTGGAAGGAAAATGTAGTATTCCATGAACAACTTGAAAACCTGTAATTTCATTGATGTGGGTAGTCTCTTTACCAATGCAGAGCACAACCACTTCACAGTATCCTAGTTGTTGTGGCCAGTTTGCCACTGCTGGGCAAGCTTCTAGGGATGTGTTTCTCCATCATTGGTGTCTGGTGGCTCCCATATAAGTATAGTGGTGAATATATTTTGCATTTTAGTATGAACTAAATGTGGAACTTGCTTTGAGGATAGGGTTGAGCATTTCAGACAGTTCCATTACAATTCAGATTAAAACCTAATTCACTATCCTGGTATTTAAACCAGCATCCACCACTTTTTCCCAAAATTGGGGCTCAAAGCTACTGGGGATAACTGGAGCTCATGGACGTCTCTCATTTGTAGGATCTTTATAGATCAAAGCCAACACAATAGCAGATACCAAGAACAAAAAGAACTTGTTCTCGCTGATCCAGTTCAAGTCTTAATTTATGAAAATAGCCCATGTTTTACAGTATGATAGTGGTTTGAAAGTGACACAGACATGCCCACTGTTTCTGTTCCTCTAACTTTAAAGACACTACCTGAATCAACATCACAGCAGGATCTGGGAGCTATTGAGGCTGCTGCCAGAGAATTAATTCTTCCTTGCTCACAGGTTTCATGAGACTCCCCCCCCCCCCACACCTTTATGCTGTGATTTCAGCACAGATACACTCAGGCACAGTTTTGCATGGCGCCCTAGGGATATTTCAGCTTCTTCATAGTAAACTGAAGTTTCTGACAAAGAGCTTTGAGCATTTATCATAAAGGAAGCAAATGCTGCTTTGGAGTTAAAAGGCCATAGAGTAAACACAGGGAAGAGGGTGTGTAATGGAACTTAATTCTGAGTGGACATGGTTTTGCTATGCAAAATGTTTCCCACTGTTTGACTCACTTTTGCTTAGCCCACAACACTGTGACATGGGACACTGTCATTCCTATTTGAAAGAAGGCAACTGGGGTTAATACAAGCCAGGACTCATCAGCAATCAGTTCCAGAGCCTGTTTTCAGTAGCAGACCTCAGCCATGGAAACATATCAAATATTGAAACTGAAGGTGTATTTGAGCATATGCATAGTGCGTTTTTATCACGTCTGGTTAACCACATCGGAAAGAGACAAAATAATTTTCCAGATTGCAGCTCAAACTATTTGTCCATCCATCCCAATATTTCTTCTCTGACTACTTTTCCAGGGCAAGGGTATTAAACCAGGCTGGGTACAAACCAATGGAATCAAACTGTGAGAACAGATTATGCAGTAGAACTTCCAGGGCAGAGGATATGTCACAGGTTCCCTGTGGCCCTGGGCCCTAACATATTCTATTTAAGGTGTGAATGGTAATTCGAGAATTAAATTGAGCCACCCATTAAGGACCAATGATCTATGTGGTTTGAAAAGCAACCAGAATATGGCTCCTAACTGAGTTCTCATGGCTGATTGATTTGAATTCATCCCATGTTCAGCCTCAATACACCAGAGCTGACAGAAGAGATAAGCTAAGATAAAGTGAGCTATGGCTGGCTCTTGCATTACAGAGAAATGAAGCAAATGCCTCAATGTAGAGAAGTAATGGCAGGGGGAGGGGCTATCCTGGGCTGGGAAATCAGCCGGGCTGGGAACCGTGTGACCCTCTAGATATGGTTGTACTGCAGCTCCCAGCAATCCCATCAAGTGTAGGCAATAGGCAAATGCTGGGAGCTTCAGTCTAATAAAGCATCTGGAGGAGTGCAGAATTCCTACTCCTGCATTTATCAGAAAAATGTCTTGGTCAGGGTTGGCCCTATCATTGTGTGAAGTAAGGCTGATACCTTAGGCAGCTGGTTCATTGTGGGGGGTAGGAGGCAACTATTTATTTACTTTGCTGTTAACAGTGAGCCCATGGTATCTGCTGTGGTTTGGTTCAGAACCTCCCATGTATACCAAAATTCATGGATGCTCAAGTCTCATTAAATGCAATGGTGTAGTAAAATACTTATATATATGTCCCTTATATAAAATAGCACAATCAAGGCTTGCTTTTTGGACTGTATACATTTTAAAAATATTTTCAAACCTTGGATACTTGAATCCATGGTTTAAAAAATCCATGGATATAGAGGGCCGACTGCATTGCAGTTTAATGCCAGGGAATGGAAAAGATGCTTGAGGGGTTTTCTGTATTATGCGCCAAAATAACTTGGCTAACTTTGGGTACTGTGCACTGAGACTGTTGTGGATGTGTGGCCTATTTGTTTTCTTTTCTTCTCAGGTATCAAAATGTTTTTGGTCATCTCTAAACTTGGGTCAATCCTGGAGAAGGCTTTATGAAGAAAGAGATAACCTATGGCAAGGGATTCACAGTGAGATAGCAGTGCCTTAGCAAGGTGCCCTGAGTTTGCAAGACTTAGAGGTCTCTCATTCATGGGGTCACCATAAGTTGAAGCTTCAGTCAAAAGCTGGGTGGGGAACAGGTATATTGGGCAGGAATTCACATCAGCCCCACCTAACATAGCCAATGACCAGTGATAATCCAACAAGTCATCCAACAATTTCTAGTGGTGCCTGAACTGATCACGTTAGGTTGTTTCATGATTAGGCCAGCCTTACTTGTTATATCATCATGTGCGGATCTTTGACTATAATGCTTCAGTGAGCTTTAGAGTGAAATAGAGAGTGTATAAGAGAGACAGAACCATGTATCACGTACATTTTCTCAGGGCGCAGGTCATACGAGTATAATGCTCTTCAGACTGATGATGGGAAGGCATCTGACCTACATCTTCAGCACTCTGCATTATACTGTTGGCTAGCAAGATTCTACTAGTGATTTGTCTACAATGGTTCTTGAGAATTACTCCTGTCCTCCTCAGCCTTTCATCACCTCCAAAGGGAATATCATTCACAGCATGCATATGAAAGCAATGAGGAGAGGGAGGTCATGAATGCTGAGGGAGGAGTAAATCTCATACGGAAAGAGCAAAGGCTGCTAGAACAGATAAACCCGAGCGTTGATTGTAGGGTTCAGTCCTGAAGCTGCCACCAAACATGGGAGTTCCTTGCAGAAAATTCCACCACTATGGCCAAATGTGGAATTTCTGCTCCTTAACCACCAAATACCACAGTTGAGAAGGCCCTTTCCTTTCCCATATCATCCCACTTTATATTTCCCCCAGTGGTGGCAGACCTGAGTTCTTGGGGAGGAATATATAGGAAGATGTCTAGGTGTAGCTTGGTGTAGTGGTTTGAATGTTGGACTACAACTCTGGAGATCAGGATTTGATTCCCTCCTTGGCCATGGAAAATCACTGGTTGGCTTTGGATGAGTCATACATTCTGAACTCCAGAAAACCCTGTGATAGTTTTGCCTTAAGTTGGCCATAAGTCAGAAAGGACTTGAAGGCTTACATCAACAACAGCAACATAGGGAATTCATGTTTAGGACAGTCATTTGTTAACAGAGAAACACCACTTGTTGTCTGGTGGTGAAATGGCTGTATCTGGCCCCTGAATTTCAATGTGTATAAGGGCTTAGATGGCAACCTGTTGCTTGTACATTTTAATATGTTCACTTTTTCTGCCATACACATTTTCCAGCATACAGTATTTTATTATTATGATTTCCTTTTGAGCTGCCTTGAGTCCCACTCTGGGAGAAGGGCAGAATACTGTATAAGTAAATATTCTTCATGGTGGGCCTGCTATGTCTTTTTCTACCTGTTAACAGGGTGGGGATACAGGGCCTTCACATCAGTGGCACCACCAGATGGTGGAACTCATTAACTTTGTGATTTGTGTGCTTGAGCCTTCATCTCTACAGATTTTGATGAATCCTATCATATGTCACTAATGCTTAGGTTGGCGGAGGCTGTTGGGAAATGGAATTGAGCATCATCTGGAGGGTCACAGTTTTCTGACCCCAACCTGGGGCAGCTTCCACAATCTGGTACTACCAGATGTGCATTTCAGGAGTTGTAGTTCAATCTGGTGTCAACCAAATGTGTATGACAGGAGGATGTCAAGTTGGGTAATGCTGAAATAGTGCACTTTCTATGGAGGTTATCACACTGGGGCTGATTCTGACATTCAAGAGAGATTAAAGCGCACTTAAAGCAGTCTGCAAATTAAGCTGATATGGTGAGTAATTGTGTGAATATTATCACATGCAATTGTGCAAATAAAGTGATATCACAAATGCATTGTTGTTGAAATCCTGAAAATAAAAAGATGTGCATTAATGTTTCTTTGTGACCACTTTAATGGCAGGTTTTGTGCGACATTATATTAAATAGTTACACATAATTGTGCAATTTTTCCGGGATATTCATGGGATAAACCCCTGATCTCCTTCATGTGGTAAAATCCTATGTTAGCATAAAACCATTGCTTTTAAAGGCATATTTTAAGAATGTGTCCTCCAAGTCCACTTAATCTAAACTTGTACTTGGGTTGTTGTTTTTCGTTGTGTGCTTCTGCAGATGTTGTGATTGCATTTTAAAACTGACTTTATTGTTTTCTTTTATTGATTTCAATATGTTTTTGATTTGGAGCCACCCTGACACTCCCTCATGAGAGAAAGGGTCATAGAGCTGATACCATTTTAGAAATACACATCTATAGAAATACTAAACAAGCAAATCCTTGATAATTTTGGCTGCCCTTTTCTGAACCTCTTTCAGCTCTCAGATATTGTTTTTCAAATGGCATGACTAAAGCTGTACGCTGTATTGCAAAATGTAGTTGCATTATGGATATCCATAAAAAGCATTAATTTTCAGTCCCTTTCTTAACGATCCTTCAGTATGAATTCTGGATTCTTGGGTATAAGCCATCATGCTAGTGGCTACTAGCCAGTTCCTCTTGCTGCAAGTGGGAGTGTCTAAAGACAGTCCAGAATGTCCATCAGTGGTTTGTTTATTGTGACATCCAAGCCTGGCACTCTGGTTTGCCTCTCTCTCAACAACTCAAAGAAATAAATTTAGGATGCTATGAGTAATTTCTCTGGCTTCTCAGGGAAGGACAAGACAGATTGTCAGGTCCTCTTAAATTCAGATGCCAGAATAAAAAAGTTATGATTGGATGGTCTGTCGTTTCTTTAGCTACTCCCACTTATTTAGACACTTCTCTGCAACCCTGACTTATGATGTTCCCAACCCCCAAAGTTGCTGTTAGTTGTTGTTGTGTTGTTGTTGTTGTTAAGCTTTATTTCTTTAGCACTGTAAATTTACACAGCACTGTACGTACAACCATTTGAATAATAATAATAATAATAATAATAATAATGAGGAAGAGGATGTTTATTTATAGCCCGCTCCTCTATTCGCATAATCGGAGCGGGTTACAACAAGGTTAAAAAATACAGGTTAAAACACTTATCCTACCCCTTCCCAACCACCCACCCCTTAAAACTAAATTAAACCAACGAAGACTTAAAAACAGCAACAATAAAAACAAGGTACGACCTCATGAACAAAGTTCTTGCGCAAAATAGCAATGGGTGTCAGATAAAGGTCAAATGTGGAGAACAACCTAAAGGTTAACTGTCCAGTATCAGAGCCGGAAACAGAAGGGTTTCAGGGGAAGGCCTGCCAGAAGAGATGCGTCTTTAGAGCCTTTTAAAAGCAATCAAGAGATGTAATAAGATGGTTCTCTAAACACGACACAAAAGGAGAAGGGAGGGGATCAGGTCCAGCATTTCTTCTCTCCCTTTGAGGCCTGGACCAAGGCAGATGGATTAGAAGGAGGGCTATACTTAATTGGGGCATAATATTTTTATTTTTATTTTTTGCCCCAGAGTGCATTACATCTACTTTCCAATGAGCCTTATGTATTTTATTGTTTATTTAACCTAGATCCTTTTGCTCTACAGGAAATTTGCCAAAACTGAGGAATAAGCATCTACATATTAAATTTATAGACTGTGGCAGCTGATGGCTTCCATGTCAGCGGGATGATGAATCTGCTCTGGATTTCACTCTGAAATCACTATCTGAAAAGTAGGTTTAGCATCTTGGATATTTCCTTTAAAATTTACAGTTAAACCCAGGCCACATTCACCACCCATGTGACTATGAAGGCCACCAGCCACTTTTTCTTTATATTCATCCCCTCCCCACTAAATCTGGCAAATACATTTTATGTTGATGAAAGGATTTGCCATCTTATCTAAGGTCACAAGTATGGTAGGCGGGGGAAGCTTGTGGACCTCTGGATGTTGTGAGATTAGAACACCCATCATTCTTTACCACTAGTGCTGACTAGGCTTCTTCATAAGGAGTACAGGTTGCCTCTCTCTGTAAGACTGGGGAAAGTGTTTGGAAAACATATGAAACAAGTGAGATTTGCAACAAAAAGTTGCACTGTAGTGTGCGCCTCTTCAGGCTTCCAGACAGCCACATCCTTTCCCAGGATATTCCATTCCTTTGACTTCTACCTTCCCTCCTGGTTTTCCTCCAAAAAGCAGCATTTCACAGCCATTGAGCCTGCTTAATTGTCAATGGGCTATTTCAGGTTCCTTTCCCCCTTTAGCTCCCTTATTTGTATTATCCACAAATTTTGGGACTTCCCCCAGACTGCTGGTTCTTCTCTCTGGTGTATGAATGTTGCCATTTGGGCTAGGCACTTAGAAAATGAGCTCACTTTTAGCACATGGGATTTTGATTGATTGAAGGATCAGCCAGCCAGCACTGAGAGAGTTCAACTCCCCAGAAAAATCTGACTGTACCTTTGAATATGAGCTCAGCCCACCCAGGAGACCTTGCTTTGATCAACAACCCGTTAAAAGCAGCATTTAATATGACAGATTAATTAGTGAATGTTTGTAAAGAGCTTTCAACATGAAAAGTGCTCTATAAATGCTGAGGATCGTTATTAATGACTATTACATGGAGCGTGCCCCCCACCCCTGGGTCTCCAGAGAAGGAGGGTACCCTGGAGGCATGTATGGCACAGCTCTTGGCCCTAGGGCCTCTTTGCTTCCCGGTCTCTCAATTCTGATTACCTCATTGCTTTGCAAAAATCCTTCTGGGCTTAGCGTATTCACAGCAGGCACATGCTCCATATTCATGGCACAAAGATCAAGCCATTCCTCTTTCTCTGGGGAAAGGAATTGCTGATCCATCCCAACCCAAGGCCAGGGATCTGCCTGCTGACAGGGAATAGCTGGCTGATTTGTGGTGCTCTTCTGGGGATACCCTGTTCCAAAGGCAAGCGATGCGTTTAAGGCTGCAAGTGCTTCAGTTGCAATGCACTCTCCTGTTATGCATGGAGAAGAGCAGACTTCCACTGTCAGATCAAAGTGTGACAAGCCAATGTATGCAAGCAAATTGAAGGTTAAATGTCTGCATCACAACTGGTGTGATGTACAGGGCTGGCCCTCCCATTAGGCAGAGTCAGGTGGCTGATTCAGGCTACAGATCTAGGGATGCTGGGGGCAGGAAGAGAAGTTGCTGGAGGACAGATACACTATAGAGTTTAGGTACACTCTATAGTCTACCTTGTGCTCTCTTGGGTAACCTTTTGTCTTCAGGTAGAGTAGTGATAGTATCAGAGTAAGATTCAGTTACCAGCCTGGTTGGATTCTATAAATGGATTGTGTGGGGGTGAGGTGGGGGAGTACCATTCTGTCCTTTGCTTCAGCAGAACTGGGAAATATTACTGTTTTGGAGTTTGACTCTCAGAATCCACAGCCATTGTGGCTATTGGAGTCCAGTACTTGAAGTCTAAAGCAGTAATGTTTCTAAGCTGTACACCTTAGGTAGCAAAACATCTTGGGCCAACCCTGAGAATGTAGCGGCTGGAGTGTGTGGCTGCAAAATGAACAAGGACTGGCCACACAGATGAAATAGCTTGGCTAGCTCAGCTGTGGACCTTGATGGGTGACCTTGGGACAGTCACTTTCTGCCTAACTTTCGTAACTGGATTTTTATTATGGTCATATAAGTAGGACATGCAACTATAGGTGCCATCTGAAGCTGATAAAAAGGTAAAACATGAGAACAACATGCATCAAAGCACATTACTTCCTGCAGTCTTATTTGCGACTCTAAAGGCATCAGATCCCATCGGATCCTGGAAGCTAAGCAGGGTCAGCCCTGATTCGTACTTGCATGGGAGACTACCAATGAATACCAGGTGCTGTAGGCTATATTTATAAGGAAGGAATTGGCAAAACCACCTGAGTACTCCTGGCCTGAGAAAACCCTATGAAATTAAGTCAATTGAAGACTTGAAAACACTCTTGCACAAACAGACAGACAGACAACAGAGAGACAGACACTTTCTCCCTATGGTGGCAGGTGACTTCCCTGTCAATGTGGTGGTGAATCTGTTATGGGTTTTAGTTTTAGTTTTATGGTTAGGAGCTAACCATCCCCCATATTTTGGGGACAGGATTCAGCACTTTGGACAGTTCTTCCAAAGTCCAGACTAATAAATTTCAAGATCACACCAGTCTTCTAAGATGCCATAATCGTGTTGGTACAGCAAACACAAACATATCACTTTGGGGATGATTGCTTCTGCAAAAGTGCCAAGGTGCTGCTGTAGTTCTTCCTGGGCACTATATTCTGCACATCAACCTTCATAACCCTATCTTGACCATTCCCAGCATGCCGTTTGGTCTGTATTTTAAAAATTATTTTATGTTTTCAATTGCACGGTCACAGCAATTGATTTAGTAAAAAACAGAAAAGAAATTGGGGGAGGGAAAGAAAAAGAGGGAGGGAGAGGAGCATAATCATGCCCATTTGTACCCTATGACTGCCTGCATATCAGAATTGCAGCAGGAGGAAGTTATTGCATGTGAATCAATAGTGGAAAAGCAGCACAATTGTTTTGCCTGTCAATGAAAAGGAGTACTCCAGGAATGGATTGAAGATGAAGCAGCTACAGGACAGATATGATGTCATGTGATAAGGTAGGGTCACAGATGCTACTATCCTGCTGTAATTCCACTTCAGAACCCTTCTGTATCTAGGAAGGCATCAGATGTTCTTTCCTGACCCATCTCAAGAGATGGTTGAGATACCTCCATGCCTTGCCCCCTTTTTTCTCATCTCATCTGCTGAAGTGACCTGAAATGTGCAAAAAATTTACAGACCTATTTGTGGCCCTTTAGATTGACCTAATTACTGTTTGGAATTTTACTTTTTTGGACTATGATTTCCAGAATCCTCAAACAGCATGGACATTGGCCCTGCTGGTTGAGGGGTTCTGGGAATTATATTCCTAAAGGTAATGTTTCCAAGCTTTGGAATAAAGAATTCTAGTATGGGTTTCTTATGATCAGTATGGGTAACTTTTGTGTGTGTGGAACTGTTCCTGATTTAGCACCAAGGAATACAGATTATCAATGGGAATAGACTTTGCTTGACTATGTTATCAGGTGGGGTGGAGTTTCTGCCTTTCATATTATTCAAGTGTTTTGCAGAAGCAATCTAAGATGTCTTTCAGGAGGAAAGATTTAAATGCATTTCTGAATTCCTATACAGAATTTGATCTTATCTGAGTATGATCATGATTTCCCCACTGGGAAGGAAAAGAGGTCAAATACTGTTCAGGTTTAATGTAAAAAGAATGTGAAAAGAACCATTTAATTCAGCATCCTAGCCTGTGTCTGAAGAGAAAAAGAGAAAATGAGATCAGCTCTGACACAACCAATCAACTATATCATGTTTCTCTTCCATTATAATGCAGCCACGTAACTTGGAAGTGAACAAGAACTGGGAAAATTACTTTTCAAAAGTAATTAGTTACAGCTTGGTTCAAAGCTCCAGAAAAGTAATTATTTAGGAGTAGCTGACAATGGCATTCTTGCGTTAGTAACAGTAACAGTTTACTTGCCTGTTTCTCAAAAGTGAATACAAGATTTATTTTTAGCTAGATTAAAACATCTGAATGCAAGGTACAGCATAAAGCAACTCTTGAATCATATGATATTATTTTTCCACCATTTACTGAGGCTACACCCTTGTAATAGTAAAAATAATGTTAAAATCATAATTGCCCAACAAAGAGAGTAAAGTTATCTCTCCTCAAATTACTGTTGCAATGGAGGTAACTTACTTATACCATCACTATAGCAAAAAAAATTAATTAGTAATCGGTTATTTGTAGTCAGTTACTTCCAGTTTCTAGAGTAATTGAGCAGTTTTGTGGCTTTTGATGTACAATTCCCTCTGTTGTGTCTATCCCTGTTCCCTTTCTTGCTTTGCTTCATCCTTTCAACCATAGCTGTAATGATTCCCAGAGTCTTTGGAAAAAGTTAGCAATGGCTGTGTCTGCAGGAGGCTGTAAAGATATATAATGAGCATGACTTCCATCAGTTGATTGCCTTCAATTGGACTGTTTAGAGCTTAAGATGAAAGTGCAGGATGGGTCTTCCATTGTCATGATGTCATGGGGGTTCCTGCTGATTTGGATCATTGCTTTCTCTCTGGAACTGACATCTCTGGGGGTCCCTAGGATGGAGCATGGTTGGAGTATTGATCTGCAGAGACTGAATGGAAATAGGAAACTGAAAGCCTGTAATTATTAGCTCTGTGATAAGGCTTCCTGCTGGTTTCCTGTGGCAGCTCACCAATGCACAGATCAAAGGGACAGTAGGGAGCTTTGTTTATGCTTTGATACTCGCTTGTTGGAGTGGAGAAGGCTTGCTATGTACCAAATCAGCAAGCAGAAAACAAGAGAAAGAAAATGATTGGAAGACGAAGGACATCATGCTATCTTAGAATGGGCAGTACACTTTCACCAAGCAGTAAATCTGGATCTTCAGAACAGGTGAACAATCCTAAAAGTTCCCTCTGCTGTTTCATGATCTGAATATCTATCTATCTATCTATCTATCTATCATCTATCTATCTATCTATCATCTATCTATCTATCTATCTATCTCTTTACAGAGTCCTTATAAATGTGCCCAAGATTAATATCCTAATTCAACACTGAGCAAAATGTAAACCTCCAGATGCTAGCCTGGTCTGCCACTTTCATCAGACCTAGACGTCAGAGCACATGGTAAAGGATGCTGGGAGTTGTAATCTGAGAAGAGCTGAACAGAGGAACATTGCCAGTTTAAATGCACCATGCAGTTACTTTTTGAGTGCATGCCCCATAAGATAACTCTGATTTTGTGTCTGAGGGTTTGGCCTGGGTCAGAAGGATTGGCACAGTCTGGGGATGAGAGCAGGATTTTTGGATTGTTATCCTTTTTCAGAATTGGCCAGTGAAGTTGATTATTCTCTGGTTTAGGATGTGAAAGATCCTGCATGAAGGTACTACATCATGTCTCTTCTGAAGCTAGGTGATGCCACTATCCTCAAAACTTGGTTATTGACATTTAAAGGAGTGACTACTGAAATTCTCAGGGCAGTAGATTCCATATCTGAGATCTCATTTTACTCCTTCATGGCATAAGCACATATTGCACATGGCCCTGAATTGTGAAGGCCAGTGATAAATCCCACATGGGCACCTGTGTTCTTCTGTGACTTGTACAGATAAGGGAGAATGTGTCACAGGTGCCAGAGAGAGAAGAGGTTTTCTCGCATAGATCAGCATATGCATCCAGGAGTGAATGGGAATTATTCAGTCAGCAACTGAGCCCTTGAGAGGCTGGATTTAGAGCACATGCCTTTGAAACAAAGAGAGATGCAAGAGTCTAAGGAGGAAAAAGAAAGGTGAGGAAGGAAGAAGAAAGATGGCTGAATGATGGGAAGGCGGGGAATGGGAGACGGGGCAGAGATGGTGTTTACAAGCTACTAAGTGAGTTAGTTGTGGAATTTTAATGTGAGGCCCAGATATTGATCTGTGTGAGATGCAGCAGGCAAGAGCAAGGGATGGGAGAAGGAGCGAACTGCAGTGCTATTAATACAGAGGACACACGGAAATCTATTAGTGTCAGGCAAGGAAGCCAACCTGCTGCTGTAACCCTCTCCTTCTCTGGGATTCCTAGCATTTTTGTCATTTGTAGGAGGAATGCTATTGTGGGTGATGTTGGAGACAATTATATAAATGTGCCTTCAACAGCCAGAGTGCCATGACTAATTTTGCAACTCTTCATAGCAGCTAAGAAGATTTCGAATGCTATTCCTACAGCTTGCCAGCTAAAGTAACTTTGGTTTGTGGTTATGCTGATCATGAGCAGGTCTTGCATGAAAATGTAACTGTGTATCCTCTCTCCTATAAGCAGAGCTTGGAAGATGACTTTTGAGAGGAATGAATATGACACGTGAAAGCCATAAAGGACGAGAAGATGGACAGGATCCAAGAGCATAATATTCTCATGTTCTCAGTTATGGGTGGCTTCAGCAGGGTGTTATATTAATTTTTTTTAAAAAAGTGATGTTCAAAGCTCTGCCTGAATAAAAAAGTGTTTCCCATTCAAGGTTCCAGCTACTTCTTCCAAACTGGGCATTCTGCTTCTCCTTTCTACATGTTCCATCCCCCTCCCCCAACTGTCATGCTCCATTCTTTGTGTATAGTGCATGCATCAACAGCCATTTGTTTATTATGATCTATCTATCTATCTATCTATCTATCTATCTATCTATCTATCTATCTATCATCTACTGTATCTATCTATGGTTCCAAAAACATGCTAACTCCTCAATCCTTTTTCTCAGGGGCCTTTAAAAAAAACTTACAGTCCTTGTTGAACTCACCAACTGTGTTTGCTACTAGAAGAGTAAAGTTTTTCCTTCTATGGCTCTTGTTTATTTGATTTGTTGCTGTTGTCATGTATCTTCAGGTCAACCCTGCCTTATGGTGACATTTTCCTAGAGTTTTCTTGGCAAAATTTATTCATTGGCTTTCCACAGTTGAGTGGGGATATGAACCCTGATTCCACGGAATCTAACACTCATACAAATACACAACTACATACACTGGCTTCCCACTATCAGGGAGGCCTATTCTGTTAGGGGCAGGATCCATTTTTGGAGCCTTTATCTAGATTTATTTATTAAGAAGAGCATGCTTCATAACCATGCTTGTATAAAAGATAGAAAAGACTTGTAGTTGAGAATGTCATGCTATAGTGAATACTGTGTCAGTTCCAGAAGCTGTTCCTGGAGATTTGCTTCATTTTTTGGTTGTTGCATTGTGTGTTGTATGTTGTGTGCCTTCAAGTCGTTTCTGACTTATAGTGATTTTAAAGCAAATATATCATGGGGATTTCTTGGCAAGATTTATTCAGAGGAGGTTTGCCATTGCCTTTCCCTGAGGCTGAGGCCATGTGACTTGTTCAAGATCACGCAGTAGGTTTCATGGCCAAGCCTGGTCTCCAGAGTCATAATCCAACACTCAAACCACTACACCATGCTGGCTTCCAAACAGAGGTTGGCAGAATTACTTTTTTCATAATGGTCCTCAGAATTCCCAGCCAGCCTGAGTAGTGACTAGGCAATTCTGGGAGGCCTAGTCCAAAAAGTAACTTTCCCCCAAACTAATTTATCCCTCATGCTGATTAAAATCTACACAAACAATTCAAATAAGTTATCTTTGAATTTTGTTTGGCTGGGTTTTACCCAGATTCTAGGCATGCCTCCTCATGCACATTTAGATGCATCTGGCTTGGATTCCAAGTTTAATTTTCTAAAAATATGTAAGTTGATAGCCCTTGTAGGAGCCAGGATATAGGGAAAATATGTTGTCACTCCTCTGTCAATTTTTTTCTTCATGAAAGTAGAGTGCCCCTACCTTTCAGTTGTGAGGGAAGGGGGAAGAGGTGTGGATGGCAGAGTGGAAGAAGCAAGCAAAGGGTATACTGTGAGGCTGTGAGGTGAGGCAAGGGAAGGAACAGGAGAGAAGGGGAGTGTGAAATGAAGTGCAAAAAACAAGGGAAGGGTGCATTATGAAGTTGTGAGGTAAGGTGAGGAAGGAGGAGGGAAGGGAGACTGAGCATTGCAAATGGCAGTGTGTAAAGAACAAGAGCATTGTGACAGTGGATTTATCACACACAGCTTTTAAACTTCCATAAAAGTTTGATAATAGAACCTTCGGCAATACCTATTGCACAATGTCATCTCCCTTTTGTTGCTGCCTTGTCCTTGAAGCATGGTTAGCCCATACCATTGATGGAAAAACCTGTTAATAAGATCCCAAAAGCACAGGTATAGTGCTAGCCCTCTGGTGCAGCAAGACACTCCTGTGGCAGTTCCAGGATTGCACAGCCACAGGGTAATCAGAGGTCCTCCTGTTTCTGAACATGTCCAAATTGTGTTACGAAGACTGCAATGTTACAAAAACACCCCCACAACCCCTATCACAAAATGCATCTGCAGAGGTAATCAGGTGCCCCTTCTTCCTGGCAATCGCTTGATCATAGCAGCCTCTAAGCAAGTCCTGGTTCCCTAAGGACTTATGGGAGATGTCCCCTTAGCTGCTATGGCTTAAAAGCAAGGGCATCACGTACAAAGCGAAGCCTAGTTGGGAGTTGCAAACAGGAAAAGATGCCTCACACCTGGGACAGATTTATGACTTTGTGACACTTAACAGATGCCAGCTATTCCGATATCAGTGCTTTTCCCATGGAAGAGGCTTCCCATTGATCAAGCGATATGTAAATTTGGTTTGCTTTGATGTAGGACAATAGCCTCGGTTGAGGACGTGACTAGAAGACTACTTAAACTCTGCCATTTCTTTGTTAGTTGTTCTGCCTTGGGATCTCAGACAGACCTCTGCAGTTCCAACCCTCCTCCCTTCCCCTCTCCTAAGTCCCACACACCCCCTCTCCCTATTCTCTTCGTAATATTGCTGCATCAGCCTGGATTCTGGAAGAGCCATTTCAGGCAAGTATTTCACCATTAGAAGGCCTGTTCTTTTTCTTCTATTAGCCTTGTGTGATCGCAGGTGCTGATGTGTGTGTGAGAGTGTGTCCCCCTGTACATCAATAAGCTAGCTTAAAATCCAAAGACTTTGCCTTTGTGTTAGTTCTGGGATCTCTGGGCACCTCCGTAGACATTATGGGAATCATGGTCCAATGGTCTTAGTGAGGAGCCAAGATTGGTGCATTGAGCTAATTAATTTCCTGTAATTTGAGTAGTTATCCTTACAATTGTGCAATTTGGGTTGAGGAAGAAGCAAGAGGGATGAGAGAGTAAATAGCTAGTAGAGTACAATTTTGGTAAACCATATTTAATGAATTTATATTAGTGTTTTTATCTTTTATCTGAGAATGTTCTACATGTTTCTGGAATGTTCTATATTTTGTGGTGTCTTGTCCACCTTTGTGGTTGTATATCTATATCTAGTTGCCCTGTAAGTCACATGATCTTAAAGTCTCTCCATCTCTCTTTTTCCTTCACAGAACTGTCCTTTTTTGTTTTTCCTTTCTTTCTTTTTATTAAATCACATTTGTATAACTGTGGAATTGGATTTATCCCCCCCCCCCAACTCCACATACAAACATAAGGCACACTGGGTAAGAAGGATGAAAGAGAGCACAAGGGATCTGCAACAGCCTGGTAATGAAGAGATGTGCAGTGTGGAGTGAAACCAGTATGTATGCAGTTCCCTTCATTAATGTGATCACGGTGAGAATGGAGGTGGTATGATAAACTGAGCTGTCAGTTGAGGCAAGTAGGATGGATCTGATAAAAACACCACTGGAAATTCCTGCGCACAATTTTTTAAAAGGCTTTCTAGATTGGCAGGAAAGTGTGACATGAAGTTGCCTTTTCCTTAATGCTTAGCAGCTGCACCACAGCCTTTAGATGGAGCTGCGCTGTTCTGCAGTTTTTTAAAAAGAAGCTGGGAAAACCATCACCTTTTTAAAGGTGCTTCTTCTCCCCTAAAACACAAAAAAGGCGTTTTCATGGGACACTTTCCCTTTTTCTCATCTAAAGGCTAGAGTTTCATGCAGCCATGGACACACTTCTTTTTGCCAATCTAGAAAGCCCCATTGTTGCTCTTTTATTTGGTAGCTGTGGATATACATGTACACTTTACGTGGTTCCCTTCTCCTTATTAATCTCCATAACAACCTCCACAGGGTAGGTTTGCTGAAAGGCAGTGATGGCCCAAATTCCTTGATTAAGTAGAGATTTGTGTAGCATCCCTTTTCTAAGTCCAGCACTTCAGGCATTACTCTATACTAATTCTTTCTCTTAAGTTGTTACTATAAAAATGGTATGATGGTTGCAATGTAGTGGACAAAAAAGGCAATCATAAATACGCCTAATTTTCACAATTCTAATTAGAATAATTCTAATAAATATAGAGTTAGAATAATTGGCAGAATTAGAATAATTTGCATAATACCGGTATAAAAATAGATGCACAGACTTGAGGAACTAGAGTATAATTCTACACTATTGCCCCCTGCTCCCCAAATGCAGCCATCTCATTTTCCATAATAGTCCTAATCCTCCTACTGCTTCCTTTTGTTTTTAACAGAAAAGTGTTTTCATTCACTCTGAAAGTTTTTGCTGTGAAAAGTTCTGAAGCTTTTTATTTTTAACAATGGTGGCTTTGTTATTTTCATAGTCTAGTGCCTTCTTGTTGTTCTTTTAAAACCTGTAATCAGCTTAGTGTATCCCTGGGCAGAAAAGTAAGGTACAGAAAAAAGAATTCATCAAAATGGCTGTCTGAATGGCATGAGATGTCAGAGGAACTCAGGCCACAAAGTGAGTACTGAGTTGAAAGAAAAAAGCTGGACAATAAGATCAATAGAACCTGTGGCTAGACAGGCTTTTGGAAGTATATCTGCCATATATACTTCTGTAAACCATTCTAGCTACTGGGCCCATATCGCTGTCAATGAATGTGGAATGAACTGTGACGAGAGAGTGCATCGGGGCAAATTAATTCGCAGATCTGTGCATGCTGTCGGCACATATAGAGTTGTGTTGCATAATGTTCCATTCCTTTGTAGGAATGGTCAACTGTAAAAAGCAGATAGAATTCAGAGACATAGCTGGTTAGTCTAGAAAATCAGTATGCAAAGGGATCTTGTAGCACCTTTGAGACTAACTGAGCAAAAGATGTTGTAGCATTAGCTTTTATAAACTTGGGTTGCATTGTCACTGCAGAGATAATCCAGTTTTACACATCCCTTCAAATGCCATGGCTCAATGCTATGAGATTCTGGGAATTGTAGTTTCTTGTGTCACCAGAGCTCTCTGATAGAGATGGCTAAATATTTCACAAAATTACAATCCCCAGAATTCCATAGCATTGAGCCATGGCAGTTAAAGTGGTGTCACATTGGATTATTCCTACAGTGTGGATACAGCTCAAGTCTACTTCCTCATATGCAGAAGTAGGCCAAGTCTATGAAAGCTTATGTTATAACCTCTTTTGCTCAGTCTCAAAGATGCTACAAGATCCCTTTGCATAGTGTAAAAAGGAGAATCACACAACTGTGGAGATCCATCATTTACAACAAGATGTTTAAGTGAATTAGTCATGTGACTTTTAGAAAATGAATTGTTGGAGATTAAACTTGCATACATTTGGATAAGAAGAAAACTATTTGTTGTAATGAATAGATAGATAGATAGTTGTGTGTGTTTTGACCAGGTTACTCAAAAAGCACCATTAATTTTAATAGGGTTCATTGGTCTGGAAATTTTGCAAACCCATAGTCCTATTATTATTTGAATAATGCCTGTCACTTAATTGGTCCTCTTCCTCACTTGGATGAATCCTTCAAGAGGTACAACGAAGACCAGCATTGTACGGGTATATGGGAGAACCTTGGATTAATTCCTTCCTGTGATTAATTGCTTTTCAATATTATGATTTTTTTTCTTAATACTATAATTTTTGTATTTGTAAATCTGTACCTTTTAAATACCTTGTTGTGAACTACCCTGAGTCCCAGATTTGGAAGAGAGGTGGAATACAGATAACTCCTCATTCTCTCTATCCTGTCATTCAGTGGGTTTAAAATGAGGGAGGAGTGTGTGTGGGTGAAAGGAGGAGTGTGTATGTGAAAGTAATAAGGGATCTCTTTTATAAAATGGTAAGAGTTAACTTGAAATAGCTTTATCTTCTTTCTTTCTTTCTTTCTTTCTCCCTGTTTTTGTATCATCAAAAGATTATATGCTGATTGGTGGACCATGTTAGGTTTTAAAAATGACATATCCTGGGTAGCAATTTGTATCCAAGTGTTATTCCCGGTAGAGTAGACCACACATACCTTCTGCCTCTTCAGCCTTTGGGGATGACATTGGAGAACTTCAGTTGAAGAATTCCTTTGCTGCTGGGATCATAGAAGGCAGAGTTCTGTTGATGCCTGGAAGTAAACAATCAAACCCTGCAAAGGTACTGCACTTTGTAACATGATAGAGATGGTAGGATTGGCTTAAAGAAGGTCTAATGTTGAATTTAGGAATAAAGAATGTGCAATTTTGATACAATTTGCAGGTGCTAGCATTAATTAAATTAGGCCCATGTGGCTCTGTCTGTTTAAATGGTCCCTTCAAAACAGTCATTTTTAGGTCTTCACAACTTATATCAAAGAACCTGGGTCCCAGCATGACAGAAATAAAAATTCACTTCTTCTGGGATGAACATTTATAGGCTTACAAGGCATTCTCTTATGTGCAGGGGTGTGTAGCTACATCAGGAGGGCAAAATGAGGACACTGCCCTCCCAATAAGAATTCTGTCCCCCAAATGAAATGTTCCTTCTTTCCGCAAATTTCTATCATTGTAGTAACTTAACATTTCAGTTGAACATTTAGAAATACAGTTTAGGCATCCAGAGAGAAGACTAATGTAAGGTTACTGAGGGTTAGCGAACACAGCAAATGTTAGCGTTTTTAAGTATGAATGATTTCCAGGGTCTTGCTCTGTAGTGCTAGAAATTTGGTAAGTGAAGGAAAATTTCCTATCTGGGAGAAAAGCCTCCATCCCTCTCCCCATGGGTACACCCCTGATTTATATTTAACATTTAATTTTAAGGTCATAAATTATGGCAGTAGTATATTTGGGAGCAAACACAGACAAACAAATTAAACAATTCCTCTAATAGTTGGAAATTGTTATGAGAAACGTATGTCCCACCTAGACCACTTCTGTGCTTCACTGGTGGTATGTGCACCACCAATTAATAACCACTGCTTCTAGAAAAGTCTATTTTGCATGGACTTTACATGGCTTCCTGTTTTTCTCATGCTCTCAGTTCTTACATATGTTACACTATGGCATATCAGTGTGAAAGAATAGACTAAACTTCTCTAAGTGCTTTATCACACTAGGGGGCAAATAGGATTTAAACAAGAGTTAAACGAGAGTTAAACAGGAAATGCCCTATGTTTATCACAGGACATTTCCTGTTTAACTCTTGTTTAAATCCTGTTTGCCCCCTTTGTCTCTAAAGTGGAAGATCAGCAATTTCTTTTTGCTAATGTGCCAGGGACCAGTGTCATATTTTTGCCATATGATTATCATATTTTCTTTCTTTCCTGGAAACTTGCTGGAAACTGACAGCCTATGGCTTGTGAACTGGCACAGATCTGTACTCACTTGGATCCGTGTTCACTGAACTGTACTCCCTAGACCAACCCTAGACCTTGACTATTGTTTTTGCTGTGTGCCTTCAAGTCATTTCTGACTTATGGCAACTCTATCACAGAATTTTCTTGGCAAGATTTGTTCAGAGGAGGTTTGCCTTTGCTTTCCTCAGAAGCCAAGAGAGTGTGACTTGCCTAAGGTCACAGGTCGGTTTCCATGACTGAACAGATATATGAACCTTGGTCTCCAGAGTCGTAGTCCAACACTGAAACCACTATAGCATACTGGCTTCTCTCTTTACATATAGAACTAATGGACAAAAATCTAGCATTGGAAATCATCATAATTCTTCTAATGTGCAATTTTTTATTCTATATGAAAGGATAACTCTTTCAGAAAGGAGAATTCTAACATTCATCCCTTACCCCCATTGTACATTCCAAGAGGAAAAATACCCTCTAATTCTAAGTAAGAGGAACAGTAAGCCAAAAAGCAGAGCTTCCGATTTGAAGACCAGCCTCAAAATATACCGAGGAATCTATGGATCAACACCAGGAACTAGGATGTTGACTGACTGGAAGCAACTCTTCAGAATTTCAGGTAGCACTTGTAAAAGTTACTTTTTGGACTACATTTCCCAGAATTCCCTAGTTAGTATGGTCTTATTAGCTAGGGGACTCTGGCTGCTGTACCTCTATAAACTGTGGGGAGGGATCCAGGTTCTGATGACAGAGTGTTTCACATCATCTTGACTTCTGATATAAAATCTGATGTTTACTTCCTTCAAATATGGCTATGGAAGGGAGTCCAGATATTCTGATTTAGTGGGATCTGAAATATTACCTCTATCCACATGAACCTATTGTCAGGACTTGTTTCAAAAGCATATCCCTTGTTCCTCCACTGCTGGTTAGATGAGTAACTACTGGACAGAAGCCTTCACCTCCTTCCTGTAGCTGATATCAGAACTGGAAGTTGATATCAGAACTGAGGGTATCTGGAGCACAATGGATGGGAGGGGGAAAAATTGCCCCATACCCATTACCCACTAAATTGTGAACCTCTCTTAAAGTCTGGATGGCATTTGAGGTTTAACCTGGCTCTTGGAATGTGATTTGTATCAAAAGTATGTGGTCTGCTTTTCCTGTTTTAGTTGTGTTGTTCATACTTTGTGTATGCATGTGCCTTTGACCTCCCTGTCAACTTATGGTGACACCATGAATATCAAGGTTCTCTTAGGCCAGGACTATTCAGAGGTAGTTTGCCATTGCCTACTGAAATTTAGCCTACAATACTTGGGTCCCAGTCACACTACACAGCTATGACCATGTAATTCCACTTAACTGTAGTTTGGCAAGGCACTAGGGTGCACTGGCTGAGACTCATGAATGCTCCTCTGAACACTGCAAATCCCAGGAGTCCATAGGATGTTGTCATGGCAATTAAAGTGAAGTGCAGCACGACAGTGGCATAGTGGGTAATGTGAATGGCCCTTGGTATTCCTTGGTGGACCCCCATCCAAGTACTAATCAGGCCGGACTCCGCTTAGCTTGCAAGATCAGATGAGATCTGGTGCCTTCCGAGAATTTAGGCTCATTGCTGCCCTTAATATTGATAGTATTCCTCAAGTCTTCCTCCTCTGAGCCATGCTGGAAGTGTTTATAAATAAGACAGGTCATAAACTTTGAGGTTAGGACATGTGGTTCAAGTCCCATCTTGGGGATGGGACTTGTTATCCTGTTGTTATCCTCCTTTGGAGCCTGTTGTCATCCTCTTTTGTAGTCTCAGTTCTGTCAGAGCCTGGCAAAGTTACTTTTTTGGACTGCAGCTCCCAGAATTTTCTGGGAGCTCCCAGAATCCTTATGCAGTATAGCCAATGTCTTCTGGGAGCTGTAATTAGAAAAGAAAATTCCCCGAGCTTTTGTTTCCATTCTGTAGATTGAAAATTAAAATAACCAATCACTGAGGATTACTGTAAGGGTAAAGACAAGAAAAAGGACTGTAAAACAATTAAATGTATTGAAATATGAATAATGTAAGAGAAAAAAAAAGCCCGAGGCCTGAGTAGTAAAATAAGTACTTAAATAATACTGTCTACCTCAGAGAACCTCTTCCTGCATCTATCCATTTATAATGGACGCTCTACCAACAACAGTCATCTAAGCAAACAAACAGTATATTGTGAAATTTGGATGTTTTAGTGGAAATCAAAAAATACCCATAATAAATCCACCTGTCAGAGAAGACCAAAAAATTCAAATGTATATTTACTTGAGACAGAAAATGGAAATATCCATCCCCACCCTCTTACATTCTCTGCTTTTTCTGCTTCCATTTCTTCCATATATTGAGAGAGAGAGAGAGAGAGGGAAAAAACAGATTTCTTGCTGATCAGGCCTTAAACTATAAGAAAACAGCCGCCATTCAGTTCAACATGGACCCTCTTTTCTCAGGGATTTCTCCATGAAGGAAAACAGTCCCTTGCTACCAGCACCCAGACAAACCCACATAAACAAGGAGCAAGTTATATTAAAAAAATCTTTATTTCATGTACCAGGATTTTTTGTGTGTAATTTTCTTCTTTTTAAAATTTTTCTTTTTAACAGTCTGAAAAAAAAAACACAAAATAAAGAAAATGGAGGTTTGTTTCTTGAACTGGTTTGAGCTGAACATATGTGGTATCCTTGAAAAAAAAAATTCTCCATCAATCCGAGTCCTCCCTCTTCTTCCCCTCTTTCACCTTCCTTCTCTCTCACACACACTCATGCGTGTGGATGTACACACACACACACACACACCATGCACACCACACATGCATTCATCTTTATTCAATCAGAAAAGCTCAAGAACTCTACAGTTATCAAGTTCTCAAAAGCAGCTTTGGGATTTAAACCAACAATTCCATCCTTTGCCTATGCTGGAGTACAGGAAACCAATTTAAACTCATCTCTGGGACTTTGGATAATGGTTTTATTGAACCCTTTCTGCCCTTTGCATTGTTAATAGGTTTGCAGGCTGAGGTTTAGGATTTAGCAGGAGTTCTAGACATTCACTATAGAATGGGATGTTCCATATTGATTACTAATGTCACCCAAGCTGTCTTGTGGCTCTTCAGCCATGACGGACCTCTCCTGCAAATGCCTGGGGAGAATGTATTCTGCCACCGGCTCAGCATTCCCACATACTGTTCACTCACCCTGCCCTGGGAAGGACTCCATTCTCCTCTGTAAGAGAAGCAAAATGGAAGAAAGCAGCATTAAACTAGGCGGCTAGTGCTCAGTATGTCTTTTCTTATTCCTGATCCCATTTAGATTTCTGCAGGAACTGAGCAGCTGTGGGAAGCAAAGACTCTTTAAACTTGAGGGACACCAGCATGAGTGGGAAGAGTCTATAAAGGCTGAGAGGAATGATTAGATCCCACTCACCAAACCGGCCATAACCCAAAATCTTGCTCCTTCAAGGTGACACAAAAGGCCTTGGGCCTCTCTTTTGGTCCAGCCCGGATTTGCATTTAAAAGCTAATTTGTTGCCACAAATTGGCTGAACCATAATCTCTGCTTGCTCTACCCATCACTACTTTGTCAGAACTGGATTTTCTTTATCTCCTAGGAGCCATGTTAACAGAGGCAATGGATCCTCACACATTATTGGCATTCAGCAAAATGATCATAACTAAGAAGCAGCAGGACCGAGTGTCCATTATGGTGATTTAAATGTCTGCTGTGAATCTTTTGTGACTGCTGCCTGTGAAGGATGAAGGTAGGAAGGAAGCTATATGAGGGTATACCTGTTGCATGGCTGCAAACCTGAAGGAACTGCTGTTGGACCACTAATGATGAGTGATAAGCAAAGATCAGGCATGTGACCAGGAAAGGTGATCTTTTCCCTTCCTTACAGCATTTATGTCCTTGCTCCAGAATGAGCAAGGACAGCATAGCAAGCGAGGATTTTGGATTGGGCAGTCCAGGCCTTTCAACAAAGTAGAAAGGGGAGGTTTAGTCTCTTAGACTGTACATATTTGTCCCTTCCCCACAAGATGAACATATAAGATGAATGCCTCAACCTGCATGAGCTGCAGTAACGGGAAACATGGAGCCTACTACCACCCTTCTGCTTACTACTCAGCTACTAAAGGCACGGGAGCCCCTTTCTGAAAAGGGTCTGGCAAGGCCTAATCGTAGGCCTGCAGTAGCATTTTACAGTGACTCTTTACAACCACAAATGACAGCAGAGAGTCCTCGGTATGTAGAGGACTAAGAGGTCTTTGATGGAAACTTGGTGCCCAAGGATGACATTATTTGTGGGACTCTTTTCCCCTGAGCATTTATACTGCCATCTTGTTTCTTTCCAAGGATTCCCACCTCACCTCATTCAGGCAGCCCTCCTATGGAAGGCACCATAAATTATGTCCTCCTTTCTATTTGCCATGGATGTCCTTGATGGAAGAAGGAAGATGAAACGAACCCCTTAAGGAGGCTGAGCTCCAGGATTATCCTTTTTCTCTTTCTGTTGAAAGTTGTAGACCTGCCAGATTCCATAAAGGACAACCTAGCTCCCTGGACTTTCAACACAGAATGGTTGCAATTTCTCCCATCATGTGCTTTGGTGATGAGAAAAGCTGCACCTAGCAAAATCCTTTTTGCATTCTTAAAAACTCAAGGCCAGAAGGGTTTCATGCTAATCTTGGCAAACCAAATGCTGATCAGGTGGCTCTTTTATGTAAGGCAGGGCGAGCCAACAGTCATTGTGGTGACTGGCAAGAGAATGAAATCAGGGAATAACTTTTTATACCATGTACTTGTCATTGGAACTAAGTCTTGGTTGGTGAATATGGAAGGGATGCTACAGTTAAATCTGGCAAGAAGGCTTATCCTTGAAACAGGAAAGGTAGCAACATAAACCAAATGGAAGTCAGCAGCAAGTAGGGACCATTCTGCCTGTCTGCTTCTCTTTAAATCTTGGAGGGAAGGCAGGGGAGCATCACATTTGCCTACCCCGAGAGGGAATGTAGCAGAGGTCTCCAGTGTCATATTTAGTCCTTATTCAGTATTCCGAACCCAGCATTAGCAGCATCTATCTCTCCTTGGGAGGAGATCTCTTTTCCCCCAGCCCCAAGTTCTCATGGCCTGTGGGGGAAATACAACCCACTCCAAACAGCTGACCAAGTTCTACGAGTCTTTTTAAAGTTTCTGTTGTTTGTTGCTGAATGGATTCGATTTCCATTTTCTCCTTAGAAGCCTCTCAACCCCTAAGAATTTAGTTTTCACAGTTTTCAAGCTGGAAAAAGAAAAGATGAAAAGAAAAATACTATCTGGCTTTCTTGCAAGTAAATCCACTTATTATATTTACATTTATTTATAGTTAGTTTTCTTTTATTAAAAAATTGCCACTTTTTTTTATGAAGCTTTTTTTTTTTTTTTGCAATGTCACTGTTTAACCCCAGGATAGCCACACGGTTGTGAAGCTGAGTTGATCAGCCTGAACTTTCTGAAACCTAGAGATCAGTAAATCAGCATTAACCCTTTGAGTCCGCAAGGACAGAAAGGTTACTGTTAAGCCCTGTGGACCCAACAAGAATGTGTTGAATCACCAGTCACTCCAAGGGCTTCAGGAAGTTATTTCAGGCAGGCCCCAACACAAGTGTGAAGAAAGGCATCTACAGAGACACCGAGTCCCTGCATTTTTACCACTGCCTGGAGATTCTCAGGAACCTGCAAGTCCACAGTGGGTTAAAAGCAGAAAGAAAACAAACTAAAAACCCAAACCAAACCAAACTTAAAGAGTAACCCCACCCCCAAATCCAAAGAGCTGCCTTCTCTTCATCCCACTTGGTTTTCTGTTTAAAATTATTATTAATTTTTTTGTTATTTCTTGGTTCCTTTTTTTAAATTTGTTTTTATTAAATGTTAAAATAATGGTACATGGGAAATCATGCATTTTCTTTTAAATTTATTTTCTATTTTTAATATTTTTAAATTTATTTCTCTTGATTTTTTTGAAAGTTTTTTTCTCTTTTTTCATTTTTTTCAGTGTTTTGTTTCTTTTCAGATGTTTCGCTTATGTTTTTGTTTCTTTTCTTTTTGTTTGTTTGTTTGTTTTTTTGCTTTTGGAAGGTTTCCCCAGGGTTGCTTTCTCCTCTCCCCACCCCACCGCCCTCCCCCACTGCTCCCTCCCCTCCTGCACCCAAGTCCCATGCCCACCTTCCCTGTTTCCCCCCATTTTCAGCCCCCTCTCGACGGCTTCATACAGGGGTGGTCCGGCGGTTGGCTGTGTTAGTGTGGATAGAGTCCTTGTTTTCTTTTTGGATACAGTTGTGAACTTGGAGGAAGCTGTTATCCCTGTCTGAATTGTAGGTGGCGGTGGGGGTAGTGGCAGCCTTCATGGGGTCCCTGGTCAGGGTATACATCGAGATCTCTGTGGATGGGAGGGTGTTGAACCCTTTGATCCCAACGGGAGAGGCATCCCTGGAGTGTGAAGGCTCAGTGGAACGGGAACTGGAGCGACTGCGTCTCTGATAGCGGTAGCGGTAGCTGGGTATGCGGGTGATGGCAGAGGACTGGAGGTAGTCCGTGGCATGAGCACTGGCACGCAGCTGTTTGTGCCGGTCAATAAACATGTGTACGGCCAGCACTCCCACCATCTCGGCTATAATGAAGGACAGGGCTCCGAAGTAGAAGGACCAGCCATAAGAGTAACTGTTCTTCTTGGAGTCACTTTTCGAGGGGTCTCCAGCATTGGCTGATATGTACACAATGATGCCAATTATATTACTCAGACCTGAGGACAAAGGGCAAGGGAGAAGAAACCATTAGAATCAGAAGAAAAAAAGATTCCACCTCATTTCTTAATCAACAGCTGTTTGGGAGTGGCATGGTCTTCCTCACAGGGTGGCAGACTACCTTCCTTTGACAAAGGCTGGGTGGCCATTTTTTGGGAATTCTTTAGTTGTGTATTCCTGCATGGTGGGGGGTTGGACTAAAAGACCCTTGTAGTACCTTACAATGATGGTTCTGTGATTCTATGAATGCTGATGAGATTGTCCCCTTAGTGCCATAAGTATTAACCGAGGAAGTCTTGTTGTCATGGGTGACTACTGTGTGATTTTAGGGAAAAAATATCTCCCCTGTGACCCAAAATGACATGACCATGTTTTCAAAACAGCATCTGAATGGCACAGCTACCTATGGTAGCTTTTGTGTAATTCATCTGATGTGTGGGTTGGAGGCACAGATTTTTTGTCACTCTTTTTAGTCCCTTGTGATTAACAGGAAGTCGCCCCCGCCATGCCATCCCAGTTCCTAACATTGCACCAATATGCTCCTGTGTTGACCATCTGCACTTGCACATGAGTGCATGCATGTATGTAGCCAATCTGCACATGTGGGGCCCCATTATCTATGTCTATGAACTCCACTTAGGTTCCTCTTTATGAGCAACCATGCCCAGCAGGTTCTTGCTGTAGGGTTGGGGCAAGTATACATAATGTGGAGCCCTTTTATGTATTCAGAGCTTGGGAATTTCCACTCCCTGGAAACTCCAGCAAGCATGGCCACTAGTTATTGGGAGCTGTGATCCAAAAGATAACTTTTCCAAGTTCTGGAGTACAGTTACCCATCCATAGCCACAGATTCTTTATTCATGGATTCAACCATCCATGGCTTGAAAATATTCCAAAAAGATATAAATTCCCAAAAGCAGAGCCTGATTTTGCTATTTTATATAAGGGACATAATTTTACTATGCCACTGTACTTAATGTGACTTAAGCATCTGTGGATTTGGGTATCCACAGCGGTTCCTGGAACCAAACCCCAGCGGATGCCAAGGGCCTACTGTATATCATATGTGAAAGGGGCTACAGTCTCAATATGAGTTGGTCAAGTTGGTGGCTGGGCCCTTCCAAGAAGGTGGGAAAAATGGCTAAGGTGTGTTCTTTACCTTTGAAAAACTATGGTGTCGATTGACTGTATATACAGTGGAAATAAGGCAGAGGGCTTATGAATTACTGAGCAACTTACTGGAGAATATGGAGAGAAACTCCTTTTTTTCATTTTGGAGTCCTTAGCCAAAGCCAACCCAGTATTATCCTTTATTTTTGTATAAAGCAAGTCCAATTAGCCCTACCCAGCCTAGCCAGTGATGAGGGCTGCTGGGAGCTGCAGTTCAGCATCTGTAGGGCCTCTTGATTCCCACGTAAATATAAAGAAAGAAAGATTTATTGTGCACAATTGGGGCACACTGTGAAGGGAGAAGAGAGTGAGACACTTCTTTTTACAATAAGTGAAACATCTGCAGTCATAGGGCTGTGCTATGGAGAGCAATGTAGCTGAATTGTTAGTGCTTCCTATTTTCTTTTTAATAAACATCCCACAACCACACTCCATGCAGAACTCACAAACACAATGGGCATGCTAGCTGGTGTGGAAACCTATCCTTCCAAATGAGCTGCACATCTGCTACATACACACATACATCAAATGACCACACAAATCCATTTAAAGCACAAAAACAACAGAAGAGCCCTGTGTCAACTTGAAGAATCTTTATTTTATCACTCAGTTTTTTGTGGATGATGGCTCATTTTTTCAGATGCAAGATTTTAAAAGACACTATTGATTCCATTTATTCTGACCCTTTCCTTTCTGGCCATTAGTTTTTCATTGTATGCTGCCTCCAAAGAATTCAGGGCAAACATACATGTCCTCTGTTTATTCTGACAACAACCTCTGAAGCGGAGCAGACTCTATGGAGAGCGGGTAACTGTCGTGTCAGTTTGAAGGTGATTCTGCTTTGGCGTTAGCTTGAATTTTAAGGAAACTATCCAAGGTGCTGAACCCTTCCTCACAAATAGGCCCAGCATCTGGGATAGGATCCTTAAAGTCTGGACTAAAAGCCAGAGCAGACTCATTGTCCCACTGATATGTGAGGCATTAGCTACTAGAGCCTAAAAGTTTATATACACTGTAGAAATAATGCAGTTTGACACTACTTTAACTACCATGGCTCCATCTTACAGAATCCTGAGATTTGCAGTTTTGTGAGGCACCAGCACTCTTGGTCAGAGAAGGCTAAAGACCATGTAAAACTATAAATTCTAGGATTCCATAGGATGCAGTTACCACACTTAAAATGCCACCAAGCTGCATTATTTCTGCAGTGTAGATGCACCCTAAGCCTTAGACTGCGGCAGAGGCTTGCTTAGTATCACTCAGTTAGATTGATGGCTGAATAGGATTCTGAATAGGATGGCTGATGGATTCAAAGCAAATTTACATAATCTAAATTGGCCACTCTAACCTCTTCCCCATACTGGTTCTTCTTTAGGTCTCAGGTTTTTTTTTAAAAAAATCTGGTTTTGTTTTGTTTTTAATTTATAAAACGACTAGCATAATATAAGGCCTGTCAACCAACCAGTTTATATTGCAATATAAACTGCTTCAGCAACCTTCCCCAGTATCACACTGTCCAGATGCTTTATACACATCTTTGTTCAACTTCACTCAGTAACCCTCTGTTGTCTAGGTGTGATGGGAATTGTAGTCCAACAAATTTATAGAAGGACATTTTTTTTGTGGGGGAGGAATTGTGCTGGAATGTTCACTACTTATATAAAAGCACAGGAGCAGGAACAAAACCTGGGTATGTGACTTCACCTCATGCACAAATTTGACTCTTCTCCAATCTAAGGCTGTATATTTGCAACAAAAGCAGATTTTGACTAATAACTCCCACTTGCTACCCATTTGATTCCAAAGGTCTTACAATATTAATGCTTCAGCCTTCTTCTCCCAATACTTGGGAAACAGTAGTATCTAGGTGTAAATTTTGCAGAAACCAAATGTAAAAATAGATATTTTTTGTTGGAAAGCAGTGGAGATTGAAGATGTTTTTCATCATATGAATACCCTCCTCTTTGATTCAATGCAGCAGGTTTAACTGCTGACTTCAAGGTATACAAGTCATTGCAATCACAACACATGACAAAACACAGGTATCTGTGCCACAAAGTGTTGTAGAGCTGCCTTTAACATAATTATGTTCATTGTGCATAACTCTTAATAGTTAAGACCTGATAATGTGATGGTTCTCTGGCTTCTGTGGAGCATTTTTTTTCTGTGTATATGTTTCCTCCCTAGGTGATGGGCATTGTCACCACCTAATAGATTGGCATAGTGCTGAAATGAACATGTGTGAGAAGCCAGTGCAACAGCAGAAGAGGTGAGGTGATGTGAATTCTGGTTGTGCTGCAGGTGATAGACATATAGCATAGCCATTGGTCCAAGCCTCTTACTGATGGACACACAGTGACAGCCACAAACATTCCCAAATGATATGCTATTGATATTAACATTTCTGAGAGGATACAGAAGGATACACAAGATGGAATACAATGCCCTTTCCCATTCTGTTTCTGCTCCAGATCTAATTGCCATCTAAGCCAAAAGGATTTGTTGGGATATATCTTCAATAGCTGTTTTTCTCTGGATACATCTTAAAACACCCTAGAGAAGAAGCAACAGACTTGACCTTGGGAAGGAATTTGATGAGAATATCACTCTCTGGGCTTTGTTCTAGGAAAGTGAGTGTGCCGTTAATGTCTGAATGATCTGGGCCCTTCCACATTGCATAGTTATAACATTATGTTTCCACTTTAACTTTGATGACCACATCATATGGAATCCTGAGATTTGCTGTTTAGGAAGGCACATTTAGAATTCTCAGCCAGGGAGTTCTAGTGCTTTACTATAGGATGCAGTCATGGAAATTAAAGTGGAATCTTAGTGCTGTAACTGTGTAGTGTGAAAGTATCCTTAGGTTTGGAAGTTACCATGGAATGTATTATACTTGGACTATGTTATAATTAATGATGGTATTTCTAATTTGTGTTGCTGTAGTGGCTCTTCTTGGTATTATTATTATGATTCTTGGTAAGTAGGTGATAATATTTTTTTAAAAAAATAACAACTAATAATGTAAAATTTAGGAGCCAGCATAGCATAGTGGTTTAGTGTCGGACTATAGTTCTAGAGATCAAGATTAGATTTCCATGAAACTCATTGGGTGACCTTGCACAAGTCACATGCTCTCAGCTTCAAAGGAAGGAAATGGCAAATGTCCTCTGAACAAATCTTGCCAAGAAAACCCTATGGTAAGTTCACCTTAAGGTTGCCACAAGTCAGAAATAACTTGAAGGCACAAGATAACAACAGCAATGTAAATTTTGGGGTAACAAGTAACATTTACAATTATTCCTGGAATGTTGCATTTGGAGAGTTGTGCTTTTGGCCATTTTTGCATTTTTAAACAGTGCATTAACATTTTAAAAATAACCTAAAATATAATTATTACTAATCCCAGCACCTGCTGCCTGAGTCAACTATCTCTAATGGTACGACTGTCTCTGCCCTTTCTCCAAACACTTCTGATCCTCATTTAGAACTCCAGTGCCACAAGTGATCTCAGCTAGAAGAAAAGCAAGGCTACAGGGAAGTAAACTGTGGGCACAGACAAAGCTGGCCCCCTTTTTTATTTAAAAATTGGTATTCCTGTCAAGGTCACTGTAAAAAGCCATAACAATGAGAAATGAATATTTTAAAAATGTCCTAAGCTTTGGTCAGTATTGAGTACCCATGTTCCCTTCCTCACTTTTGATAGACTGGAAAGCTTGAGCAGGCAACTTTGGCTTTTGCTATCACTAACTATTATGAGGCTTTGAGATTCACTAAGGTTGGCATAAATACTTGCAGTTTGACCTTCCAGCAAGGCAGAAGGGGAGGTGGGCAGCTCCAGTTTCAGTGGGGCAGTGAATCCCTGCCAGGCTTTGTCCTGAAGTTTAAAAGGGCTATTCAAAGTGCTGAAGTTTGATGTAGTGTTATTTGAACTAGGACTCCAGGGTTAGTGGGGCACTGAAACTGCTTCAACCTTTAAGGTAGCTATCCAAGTTTCTGAACCTAAAAGATATGTTCAGCACCTTTAAATGTTGTTGCTGTGTATCTTCAAATTATTTCCAACCTATGGCAACTCTAAGGAGGCACCATGACAGGGTTTTCTTGGCAACATTTATTTGGGGGGTGGGGGTGGGTGGGTTGCCCATTGCCTTCCTCTAAGGCTGAAACAGAGTGGCTTGCCACTCTGGGTGTCCATGGCTGAGTAGGGAGCTGAACCTTGGTCTCCAAATTGATCACCATCCATGCAACACAGTACCATCTGTGTGGTGCATTTCAGAGCAGCTTTGATTCACTCTTTGGAAAATTACTGAGTTTGGGATTCTGGGGACTGACGTCCCTCTAATATGTTTCTGTTTCAAACTTCTTTTAGTTCAAACTCTCAGGCCTTGATAAACTTACACATAACCATGAGAACTCTTTTCCAGTCCTAGCAGTGTGGTCAACATTACCTCTTGCATGGCCCAGTCATATGGAGGTGCCCACAAGTTTCCAAAGGAAACTTCATGTGGTTTTTCACTGACATAAAATAGCCTCCCTCATGCTGCCTAGGGATGATGGGAAGTGTAGTGAACACATCTGGAGGACCAATAGTTTGGGGGAATCTAGGATAGCTAACAGTTAAATATTGAAGTATACAGTCACTTTTATTAAGCATTGGCCTTAAAATGCAGGATCAGTGCTGGATTGGACAAAGCACCCTTTTTTCTTCTTTCTTTTTTTTTTGCAAATGGTTAGTCCAGAGGCTGGCCATAAAAACATCCACTCTCCCCTACTGGGGAGGGGAATCAATGACATGTAATCCACAATCATCAGTGGATGCAAATACAGATGACACAATTACAAAGTAGAGGTATAACCCATAGATTATGGCACAGGCCATTATAATCAACCAAATTTCCATAGATGCTGCAGAATTTTTAAAAGAGAGTCTAAAGTTTTCTGCACAATTTTCGTATTTGCTGAAATTCTAGGTTAGCTTTTCATAACTGATGTGTGTGTGCTTTCAAGTCATCTGTGGACTTATGGCAAACTTATGAATTTCATAGGGTTTTCTTAGGCAAGGAATACTCAGAGGTGGTTCCTTTAGTACCATTCTCTGAAATATAGCCTACAGCACCTGGCATTTGTTGATGGTTCCCAATCCAAGTACTAACCAGGGTTGACCCTGCTTTGCTTGCAAGATCAGACAGGAACTGGTGCCTTTAAGGCATTTAGGCCCCTATTCACAACATAGTTCCCTCCAAATATGTTCCTCACCATTCCTATTCAGCATTACCAATAGTTATGTTGGCAGGAGTTATAGTATTTGTAGTGCACAGAAAACTGTAAGGTCCCAGATTGGAGAATGCTGCCCTCTGTCTGTTTTCCTCCCCAATGTCTAGTGGAAAGTCAGTGCTTAGGCTATGCCACTTCTAACTACAGTTGTAGATTCATATAATCAAATATTTCTCTATGCAAACAAGCAATAATGACTGAATTTGGAATTCTATCATATCAGGGTGAAGGCTATGTTAGGCAAGCAATAATAACTGAATCTAGAAAGCTAGCATCAGAATGAAGACTATATGGGAATTTTCTTCTCTTAATCAGATTTACTGCACAGAGGCAGTTTAGGAGCATTCAGTGATACCAGCCTCCTCTTCCAAGTGTAAGTGATACAGACTAGGCATAGGCTTAGCCCTTCTGTGATAACCAGACTTGAGATACCAAACAAGTGTTGTTCATTCTTCTGAACTCATTCTTTTTATTCTTCAGCCTTGCAGGCAGTGCATAAATAATAAAAAGCTGTTGGAATTTTGAACTCATTAAAAAAAACACACAAAAAACTGCTGGTGATAAATTTAAGCAAATCCTTGGCGAAAGAAGGATGATAAGAAGCAACAACGCTGTTTCTCTGCTGTGCTTAAGATAAAGCACCATCATCTTTTGCATCTGCCTATATGGCCCACTGTACAACTTGGGAAAGTTATTTTGGACAGCTCCCAGAATGTCCCAGGTTGAACAATCACCGTCCCTCCAAAAATCTCCCATCTGGCCATGCCAGCTGGGGCATTCTGGGAATTATGCTACAAAAAAGTAACTTTTCCAAGTTCTGGCTATTATCTTCTTAATATGCAGTCTAGGAAGGAGAGATGGTTCTTTCCCATCCTTTCTATGCACCCAACCAAGCAGTGGCTGAATGCCTGATTTCTCTACCCATCAAATGTGCAATGAAGGCAGTGGGAAGTCCAAACTAGGAGCTTATTGTTTACTTTCAACATTTGGAAAGCATCATAATCCTCCTGATTTCACATATGAATAGTGGTTTTACAAAATAGTTGAACTTACTTTGCAATGTCTGAGGTTTTGAACTACCAGGGCCAAAACTGTACATGGCACAAGAAGATCCATTACTTAAGTTTGGGTGCAGAGTGTGGAATTAATTCCTCCCCACAACAAATAAAGGTACTGTATAACCTTACAATTATAAATTAACAAGGGATAGCTTCACTCCCTTAGTAGTGTATGTATTTTTAGTTACTTTCCCAGTTATGGCAGGTGGCCTCAGTAAATGCTAGAGGGGGGATATCACATGGTTCACGTGCTGGCTTGCACTGTATCTCATGCTACTGTGTCATGCTCTATTGTGGGTATTGTGGTGATGAGATAGACAGGAGGAGAGTTTTATATCATATATCAGTGGTTTATAGAGCTCAAAATATTTTCAAAAACAAGTTTATAAAAGTAGCTATATATATATATGTATATATATAGAGAGAGAAATGGGAAAATAAAGAGATACTTTTAAAAGTCTCAAGCTAGAACACTAACAAACTGGGGTGGGATGTGGAGGAGTTGGAAATGCGACAATTTACTTTAAAAACTAACTTCCAAAATTCTGCTTTTGTGAATCCATGTCCTGTCTAAAGCGAGGGCATAACTGGGAGATGATGACAACAACAATGATGATGATTCTATTTATTTATTTTTATCTCATCTTTTCCCTAGCACTTGGGACTCAAATTTTTAGAGTGAAGGAGACACAGACATGGGTGTGCTGTGTCCTCCCATGGCCTGTGGTGCATATATTTATTTTAAAGCATTTATGTGCCATCTTTCCTTGTATTAGATATCATGGCACTGCTAGTACACCTCCCAACAGTCTGTCCCACCATAGACCTTTTGTTGTCTGAGGTAAAGGACCAGATGGCACTCTCTGCCTCCCTCCCATTCCACATGCAGTATCAAACCAGACTGGCAGCTGAATGTTCCCTTAGCACTGGCAAAGGAACAGCAATCTTCCCTGCAGCTGAAGGCAGCTAAGCTAGCAAAGGGGGCACAGGCCAGGCCATGTGTGGCACACACAGTTCCATCTTCCACTTTGCCACCATTTCCATGCATCCCAGCACCTACTGCCTGCGGCACCATCTCACTCTGTCTAATGGTAGGTCTGGCTCTGCTCCTTCCCCAAACCTTTCTGATCCCCAGTTGGTAGCTCCAATGCTACAATTGAGCTCAGATGAGGGGGAAAAAAGCAAAGCTACAGGGAGGTAAACTCTGGGCGCAGGCTAAACTGGCTCTTTTTTGCTTTAAAAATTGAGTTTCCTGTACACAAAACTGAGCCAAAATAGGGTAGTTCCACTGTCATATCTGGGGCCTTTGCACACTATACAATCATAACATGATGATTCCACTTTAACTGCTGTGTCTGGATACTATGGAATCCTGAAATCTATAATATGGGGGGATCACTAGAGCCCTCTGGCAAATATCCCTCCTTGAAGTGTAAATCCTTGAATTGCATACTGTGTTGCCATAGTAGTTACAGTGGAATGATAGTGATATAATTGTGTTGTGTGAAAAGGCTCCTGGGTTGACTCTCACCTAAAACAGGTTATAACCTCCCAGTGTGAAGGATAACTGTGCATTCTCTCCCCTTGCCCCCATGGTTCAAAGACTGTCTAAATTAATTTAGATGCAGAAGTAAGTAGCTGTCATTGTAACTGCCCAAATGTTTATTACCTCTTCTTTAACCCTTTGACCAGTCTGGTTGCTTCCAGCACATGAGGTCCCTCCCTCTGTCACTTGTGATCCCCCGTTCTTTTACCCCACAGATGGGCAGCCCGCTTCTCCCTCCTTTACCTGCAGACACGAAGAAGATGCCGGCACTAAGGATGATGTTATGTCGGGTTTTGTAGAACTCGCTGGCTGCAATGCAGAGTCCACCCATGAAAAGCAGAATCACACTCAGGATCGGAAAAATACTAGAGGCCCTTACAGCCCCTGTAAGCAAAGAAGAGGTGGGGTAGGGTTGGAAGGGGCATTGGGATGGGAGGAGAGGCAAGGGAGGAGTGATGGCATGTGTATGAGCCAAGGGGAAGGGAAGAGAAACAGATGGGAGAAAAGTGGAGCAGGAAGAAACAGAAGGGAGGGTGAGGGTTGCAGTGAAGATGAACAAAAAAGACGGAGCAAAGAAGCACAGGAATTGAAAGGCCGGTGATGAAGAGACAGAAGGAGGAAAGAGAAAGAGAGCGTCAACAGAAGAAGAGAGCTATTACAAATGAACTGTCAACATCTTGTTTATTAGAAACCAGCAGTGCACTTAGGGTGGGGAAGAGCAGTCAAAGGGCATCTGGTTGTGGGCAGAGGTTTACCAGGGTTCTTTATGCAACCAGAAAACTGAAAGGCATATCCCTCTGCTCAAACAGACAGTGAAATCGAAAGGCCAAAAAAGTATCATCAGTGCAGTGTGATATTCAGCATATAGGCAACAACTACAACCAAGTGGAGACATTGTGGGGAGAATTCAAAAAGAAACCACACAGACATTTTGCTGAAGTGGATGTGGAGGACTTTTCTAAGGAAGTCAGAAGAACAATCCTTGCATGCATGCAGACATACACTTGAGGAAAACATATATGCATTGCACATAAATGAAGGCACAGTCCTATGTGCTCAGTCTCTTCCATCCCATCGTCATATAATCCAGCCAGCAGATGGCAGTAGCATGCAGATATTAAACAGACATGTACACACACATTGGTGTGCATACACACACAAACTGACACCCACCCTCTCATAGTGTGTTTTAGGCTGAGACATGTGGGGTATGGCCAACCCTGTTCATTGCAATTGCTATTGGAAAGATGTCTCTTCATTAGTGTTTCTTGTAGCAAACAGGCAAAGTGTGGATGTTTCACAGATACACACACACACACATATGTGTGAAGGATCCCTGCCAGGGCCATGTATCCAGATGTACATGACATCCTTGTATTACATAAGTGCTATGGGAAACATAAAGGTTACTGTTTGTTGTTGCAAGTATGTATAAAAGCCATCTAAAATGTTTAATCCTCAAAAGAACTAATGCAGTGTAGAATGACCAATACACAAAAAATAGGTAAAATGTATTAATTCACCATTCTCTAACTACTTTTATTGTTTGAAAAATAGGGTAGGTGTGATAAAATAAACCAATCTATTGTGCATTCTTTAAAGCATGATCCATTAAAAAAGAAAGAAAGAAAAGAAACAAGAATTTCTAGGAAAGACTAAAACCACATAGTTTTAGTTACTTCTGCTTTGTTCTCACAATCTTATTTCAAGATCTTTCAAACTTTCTGTCTTCCTGCATCCTTTATCTCCAACAGTTATTTGAAGCATAGAAAGAAATTGTTAGCAGCAGCAGCATTCTTTCCTGGGAGGACGATAGGATCCTAAGCTAAAACTATCAAGTTTGGTCTCATGGATGTAATGGAAAACTCCACAGATGCATCAGGTTAAGCCCACTGCCCCTGTTTCGTGAGGGAAATATGGGTATGGAAGCAGACTGATATGCCAGCAGTATAAAGGGATATCAGTAAGCACCTTGTCACCTGAACTGTGATATTACTATGGACTTAAACAATGAACAGCTTTTTGCTATGGATGGGAATGTGAATCCTCCTGTTAAGACCAGTAGTTGTATCTGATAGGAACTGGTTTTTGCCCAATGTCTACATCAGGGGTTTGACCCTTGACAGTACAAATATGCCCAGCAATGGATAAACACTGCTTTACTAACAAAATAGTATAGGTCTCCCAGAAAGACATGTAATAATCCTTCATGGATGCTACACAGCAATTTAAGGACTAGTTGAACTATAGCCCTTACCATGGGGATAGGCAGTTTGTTGACCTCCAGGTATTGTTGGATTGCAACTTACATGATCTTTCACTATTAGCTAGCCTGACTTGGGCTGATGGGAACTTCAGCTCAGCATCTGGAAGGCCAGAGATGCCCACCCCTGCTCTATCATGAAAGTCTTGAACTAATATATATGAGGCAGGATGTTGTGTCTGTATGGCCAGTTGGCAAGTGAAGAGAATTGCAGTGCAGCCCTCTAATGCAGAGCCCAGTGGCTGAAGCAAATTTAAGGAAACTCTACAGCAAGCCCTGTGTACTCTGAATTGTGTCAGCTCTCCAGCAAGGAAACATTTATTTGTTTAAAAATTTCCCCTTACTTACTCTACGTGAAGCTTTCCAATAACCAGTGAAGTTGAAAGCTTTCATGGCCAGCATTCATGGTTTTTTGTGGGTTTTTTGGGCTATAAGGCCATCTTTTAGAAGCAAAGCAATAGCCCCAAAACCCACAAAAACTATTTCCAATAGCAGCAGGGGACTTTGGTGGGTCTGGGACCATTTTATGTCCTTGGAGCCTTTTTATGTCCCATGAGCTGCATGAACTCCAATAAACACAAGCTCCCAGCTCCAAATCTGAGGCAAACCAAAACCTAAAGTATCTAAAGGTTCATGGACTTTTAAAAAAAATGTTAAACAATGCAGTGGAATTCTGCAACCTATTTTGAAGCAGAATCACTACTCCTGGAGATTTCTAGGAGAGTCAATTCACTATTTTTTTAACCAAAGAAAGATTTTTTTTAAAAAAAATTTATTTCCTTTTGGAAGTGGATAATAAGCAGTTGTTCTTAGGAGGTGCAAATAACATTACCCCCCTCCCCCCACCTCCCACTGGCTCCTTAGTTAAGAGCAGATGTAGCTCAAAATAGGTTGGGAATGTTAGGAAAATTGTGTGACAACAACATTTCCTACAACCTTTGAATCAAATTTCATAACTTTGTAAGTGTGTTTGTGTGTGCATGTGCATGCACACATAGACACATTTGTGTATCTAGGGGATGGTAAATATCAGACTGAACAGGATACAAAGTATACACGAAAACAAGCACCCAATAGTGCTTCCATTGTCCCTATTCCATACTGAGTAAGCTCCAGCTCTTGTGCCCTTCTTTTCCTTTCCTTTGGCTTTTTCAGTTTGCTTTGTCAAGTACAGAAGGTGATCACACACCAAGCCATTCTGTTTTCCATCTAATGTGGCTAGGTATAATGTTGTTTTGCTCAAGAAGACATGATTTTTTTTTTTTTTTTTGGAAATGCACAAAACCACAAACGAAACATGGGAAGGTTTTTTACATGCTATTTATACTTTCATACATGAACAGAATGTTGCTGACACACAGCTATGTGGAAAAGATAGAAGCTATCATGTCTACATCCAGAGTACATCTTCAAAAAGTAAGTTCTCCAAGTTTTGGTCCAAAGGATTTCAAAGCTGTATTACACAGACAAGACAAATATATCTTGCCTTTCCCAGATTTCTGGCCATGTTTCAGAGATGGTGCTACGCTATGCTAATGACTTCTGGAAAGCACTAATGAGATTTAACAGTGGGGGTTGTCAGCAAATGCCAGGAGATATTCACCATCTGAGGACGATGCCCTACATACTGAGGGATCTTTTTTTGAGACCATGGGTGTGTGCATCCCAGTTAGCTTTCCCCTCCTTCCATACATTGCTTATTAAAACAAATTAAAAAACAACAGAGTTTTGTGGCAGCAATGCAGGGCCTTTTCTAGCCAGTTTTGACTGGCTAGGAAAAGATTTTTATTCCAAACACATCATGCAAAAGCAAGCCTATCCATGCAAACTAAGCTCATTTTGTAGGATTTGTTTCTAGTAGTAATTTTTGGAGTGCATGCACTTATCCTGACAGTTCCCATAACTGCTCCTACATAGAGAATCCAAAACATAAGCAACCGTGTCAGTCTGTTTCAAGGAAACAAAGCTTTAGCAGCTTTACCCTCCACCGGAGTATATTTTCTGTAAAACCAGTAGGTCCTATCCATTTGAGACCACATCATCCCAAAATATTTTGCACTGCAACAAGGGAGGCTCAGAAGAATATGCCTGGCATTCTGTTCAGTAGTCATGACCTTGTAAGCTGGATCTGCTATTTTGTAACTGTTGAGGATTCATATTTATGGTCATGAATGACCAGACATGACTCCCAAATTCTACCTTTGCAGCCTGGGAGCATGGAGACTGAAACGTTTCCAAGGTGCTGCAAACTGGAGTGCTAGGGAATGATGTCTGCTGTGCTCTTCTGGCTATAGGGTGTATTGAGACAAGCAGTTGTGGCAGGACCCTGAGGCATCTCCCTGCCGGCTTGTTCTTGATGCATCCCACAACTGGGAGAGCACTGCAGATATCATCTCAAACATGTCCATGGATCTGCAGTATCTCAGAAACACTTTGGCTGGGGTGTTGCCAGTCATAAAAGTAGGATTTGGGGGCTGGCATAACTATGACAACAGAACTCTGTTGCTGTAGGGTTTGGCCTTCATTTTTGCTAGGAAAAAATCCCTATGTAAAGTTAGGAATGCAAATAAACTGAAAGGGAACAGGGAAATCTTGAGTGGATGAGAGAGGACACCATGCTCCTTACTGATAAAAGAAAAGTCCAGGTGCTTCTACCTTAGGAACTCAGGTATGCTATGTCACTGGCTATATCAGAGTGTGGATCCATTTGCAACTCTGTATGTCTGAAGCCCCTTTGCCTTACAGAAATTCTTCTTTGTCTAGAAGGGTGGATAAAATGCACTGCCATGTCTGTTTGTACATATCCATGGATTCTGCATCCATGGATTAAACAACTCACAGCTTCAACATATTCAGAAATAAATACAATAAATCCCAAAAGCAAAGCTTGATTTTATTCTTTTATACCAGGGACACCTTTTTTATTCTTTTATACAGGGACACCTAGGAGCCCTGGTGGTGCAGTGGTTAAATGCCTGTACTGCAGCCACTCACTCAAAACCATAAGGCTGCAAGTTCAAGACCAGCAAATGAGATCAAGCTCGACCCAGGCTTGCATCCTTCCGAGGTTGCTAAAATAAGTACCCAGATTGTTGGGGGCAAGTAGCTTACAGTTGTAAACTGCTTAGACACTCCTTAGGCGGTGTGAAGCAGTATATAAATGAAGCTTTTTTTTTTTTTACTGTGCCATTGTATATAATGGGACTTGAGTGTCCATGGAGTTTGGTATCCACGGGGGGGGGGGGGGGGGGGCTGGAACCAAATCCCAGTGAATACCAAGGGCCCATTGAATTTTGAGTTTATGACCTTGGCATTTGTGTGCACAAAACTGATCCACAGAAAGAAGCATAACTGCTTGCTATCTGTATAATAGTACAGCTCTCTAGAAAAGTATGGAAATATGTAGATATTCTAGATCACTACAATGTGTTGTATATGTGACTGGCTTTTGAAAATAGTCTGGAAAAATTAATTTGTACAAAACATGTCAGAAAGTGTCCTGACTGGAAGCAGGGATTATGGTTACATTACACCAGCATTGTGCCATACTTACTGGCTCCCAGTTTATTTCTGGGTCCCATTCAAGGTGATGCTTTTAACCTTTAAAACCCTTCATAGTATCCTGAAGGACAACTTGTCCTGCTGTTTTCCTACCCATGCCCCGAGATCATCATCAGGGGCTTTGCTCTGAGCACGCCTCATACTGAGATGCACTGGGTGACTTCTTAGTGGTAGCTGTATCCATTTATTAATTAATTTATTCATTAGGTTTAGGCCTGGTTCTTTTAAGTGCTGTTGGTGGGAATCAGACAGTGAAAAGCAGAGGGCAGTCTGCTAGAACACACTGACTTCCTTATTTCTGCCCCCTAAAACAGATTGGCAGCTCATAGAATCATAGAATCATAGAATCATAGAATCGTAGAGTTGGAAGAGACCACTAGGGCCATCCAGTCCAACCCCCTGCTATGCAGGAAATCCAAATCAAAGCACCCCTGACAGATGGCCATCCAGCCTCTGTTTAAAGACCTCCAAGGAAGGAGACTCTATCACCTTCCGAGGAAGTGCGTTCCACTGTCGAACAGCCCTTACTGTCAGGAAGTTCTTCCTAATGTTCAGCTCAATTGCTTCCAAGATAGATGTATAAGTGAATCTAAGCTCTGGAGGGCAGGGACAATCTCAATGAAACCTTATGTCAGATGACATATCAGCTGCTCCACTTTTCAATGAACTACCAGCATCCTCCTCAGGGCCATGAACGAGGCCTTTCCTTCCATTTCCACCTCCATGAAAGATCTCCCCAAACCCTCCCAGGCCTATAGGTTCTGAAAAAAATATTCAAAGAAGAATGGGCCTTCTGAAGGTTTAGCTAGTAATCTGCAGATGTGACATTTCTGAAGGTTCTGAGCTGATCAGCCTACTTAATCTCTCATTTGCTAGAAGGTCCTTGCTGGGAATAACAGCCCCTTTCTTGTCCACTTTAGACAAGGCCTCGTGGTATTGACCATGCCAGATTTTTTTGAACCTGACCTAGTATGCTCCCAAGAGATGACACAACCCTATTAGAAATATGGTAAGTAACTAAGGAAACTACTGCTTTCCTGGGGTCTTTCCACAACAAAGAATAAGCATCTGTTCAATGCTAAAGACATAGAGATGCACCCAAAATTCAGGCTTATGAGTTTTAGAAAGTTGCTTTTGGATTTCATCTCTCTCCTTGCCTTCTCTGCAGTAGTACCCCATTTATGCAATACCTTTTCTAGAGGAGGGTGATTGACATCAACTTGGCTGACTTTGTGGTGTAAAGTGAGGACATCTGTCTGTCCAGGCATTTTAGAGGGTTCATCTGCCCCCGTTATATTTTGCTGCATGTTAATTTATTTTGTGATTCTATTTTGTATTCTATGATCATTTTGTGCTCTCATTCCTGTTACCTTTAGGATAAAGTCTGAAAACCAATATATAAATAGATAAATAAATGAATTCATCACCAAGAGGAGGATCAAACAATCAAAATCCTGTTGCCAAAAAGAGTCACCATCAGCATTCCTTTGACTATGCAGTTATGTGTGTGATGTTGTGCAGACAACACCATGAACATGCATGTATTTATCATATCTGGATCTCCTTCTTTAAGTCGCACTCACTACCACTTCCTGCATTATATTATCACAGATTAGAAATAAAAATATGCTGGGCCCACCCTAAAGCTTTGTAGCTTAATAGAGAGTCAAATCTATAGCTTCCTGGTCCAAACCCAACACTGGATCTTATTGGTCCCTCATCAACCCACAAATACATTAAAGGTATTTCCAAAACCTTCTATAAGGATATCCCTGTTTGATCAGACTAAAGGTGCATCTAGTCCAGAATTCTGTTCTCACAGTGTCTAACCTTGTGAGGACATAGTGTTGATGGCATTTTGCTACATGTGCTCCTCAATAATTGCTATACAGATGCATCCATAGCCATCATGACTACTAGCATTATCCTATATTCATTGTACAATCCAAAGCCATGACCATCATTACAACACTATTTTCCCACCAAAGAGAAGGCTCTTGAAATCAAGCTTGTTTTTATTGTCCTTTGAGATACTTTGGGGGCCCAATCCAGCAAATAACAGCATATAAATATCTGAATAAAATAAAAAATAAATAAATTTAACACTATGATGGTATGAGCTAAATGCATGTGCCAGTACAGAGTAGTAGTGCAAAGGAGATAGGACATTAGAGTGCTATCCAACATGTATCTAATCAGTAGTAAGTTCCACTAACTTCAATTGGGATTACTATTAGGTAAAGGAGGATAAAATGGCATGCTCCTACATGTGATTGGGCAGCTGTTTGAATCCTCATCATTAACAACTTCCTCAGGATACCTAGTTGTACACTTTTGAAATCAAGACAGAGAATATGGAAGCTTCTCCCCCAATGCCAAAGTCCCCAACCATTGTCCTGTGACTTAATCCACAACAAAAATAGATTTAGAAAGACCACAGTCTTTAGATGGGAAATGTTGGCCTGAAACAGACAGGCACTAAAGGATGCCCTTGTCACGTACTAGGGTTGCCTCGGAGCAGAGCTTACACATGCTCTGCAACTCTAGCAAGTGATGGGGGCGTTGTCATAGCACTGCGCAGTGTGCAGCACTGTTTATACGGCATACGCAGTGACAACGTTGCAGCTGCACAGCGTCTATATGGCGCCGCGCAGTTGTGACATTCCAAAAGCACTGGCAGCCCTTTTTGCATCACAACTGCAACACAAAAGGAGTTGGGTTTCTGTGCTCCTTTTTTTTTAAACTGCGCACCTTTGCCACTCTGTATAGTTGCTGCAGCAGTGGTGCGCAGTAAAAAGAGAGGACACCAGACCACCCTTTTTGGGTGGTCTGTAAAGCCCCGTTGCTACTTATTTTAACTTCTTGTTATGTTTTTAAAATCTTTAAAATATTTTTAATTCAATGTTTTGTTTTAATATCATAGCTATATAATTGTTTTTAAAGTTCACTTTAAGATTTATAACTGAACTTTATAACTGTATAACTGAACTTTGCCTTAATACTTCAGAATATTCTCTCTTTTTTGTACCTCTGTTGTTGTTTTTTTAAAAAAACAAACAAACACGTATGGTTTGTCTTTGAGGTTCTACTCCAGCAGTATGCATTGCATTTTTCTCTTCTGATCATCAAAGCTTCTGGTGTCTCAAATGTGGTGCATTCACCCAGTGGGTACACCAGCTGCCCCCACAAGCAGAAGATATACTGGACAGGTGAAATACCTGAGGAGACACAGTGGAAGACTAACCCCGTCAATAAATTAGTTGAACGTCATTGACATTTTGCAGTCAGAAAATCTCCTTTGCACTGAAATACACTTTATCACAAGTATGTTTATTCCTGTTTTAATTATTAGAAAAACATATGTGTTCAAGAGAACCAGAAAAGGCATGAGATGGAACCCGGGACTCCAGAATGTTTCAAAACATACACACACAGACAGGCTAAGAGGTGCTGTTTAACTTGCCTCCCCCATTTTGCCATCTTCAGTGTGCCCATCCTCAAGGGAATGAACGTTGTATAATGTCATCAGCCAGAGAACGAAGGGCATCCAGCAGCACTCAGCACACATGATAGTTCAAAGGAAAAGAAGCTGCAGACTTACGGAGGAAATATTCTGCTGTGTCGGCTTCATACTCTGTGTCCTCGAGGAAGTGATCGATTTGCTTACACAGACCTTTAAAATTCCCTACAATACAAGAGGAGAAACAACAAATGAGAACATCAGAAACTGAAGCAACCCTGCTCTCCTTCTGTCCTCCTCTTTGGCTTGCTTTCCATCAGGTCTTTTCCACAGATGATTGTTTTTGCCAGGCAACAAACATGCCATTCTGAAATCTGGAGATGTTTACCCCTGCTAGCATATGTCTCTAGCAGTCAAAGTGAAATATTTTGGGGCTGAAGAAAATATGATTCTCACCTCCTGCCTCTCTAAGCAACTGTTTGTGTTTCATGCAACCGTGCAGTATGCAATTACAGAAGTGTCATAGTCACCTACTGGACAATGCCCTTGCCATCGCTGTGCTGAGTATGTGGCATTTTGTGAGCATTTGATTAACCCTCTATCTTTATTAAAAAGAAACTTTAAAGGCTGGGCACTCCCAAGTGTGCTATTCAAATGTGGAGCACTCTGGCACCCATTTTAAAAACACAATACAAATATATGAAGTTACCTGCAGATATGTGCCACATTAATAAACAAACAAACAGTACCCAGATGTCCCACTAAATCATAAAACTCAGTGCATGACCTTGGACCAGTCACAGATTACTTAGCCTGGCCTATGGGAGAGCCCTGCATGTTGCTTCAAGTTCTTTTGAGGAAAGGTAGGATATAAATGTACCTAACAAAAGAAAGATGTGCAGTGTTGAAGCTCTCATCTTCCCTAATGGTAAAAGGTCAGCAAACAATTTCCCCACTGCAAATTTGTCTCTCTGGTGTCTAAGCTACCCTTTCCTCCATCTATTACAATAGGAGATTTTGCCGCACTGAAAGGATATGCTAGTTAGGATCTACTTTCATGCTAAAGTAAAATAATTTCTATAGTAGTAGTAGTAGTAGTAGCAATAATAAAAAATAATTAATAATAAAAATAATATTTATTTATAACCTGCTCCTCTGAGCGAGCAATCGGAGTAGGATACAGCAATTTAAAAACAAGTACAATTAAAATGTTACATCCCAATCCCTCCTCCCACCCCTTAAAATAAGATTAAACTAGCACAAGGTTAAAACAGCAATAAAAACAAAAACAATACAATGTATCCAGTCCAGATTTATGGGGAGCCTCAAGGTCATATCTGATGTGGCTGGGGAGGCTGGATAGGTGTCGTGGAGACCAGGGAAGGTTAGCCGCTGTCCGGAAAGGCCTGCCAGAAGAGATGCATCTTGGTGGCTTTTTTAAAGCTGTCCAGGGCCATAATAAGACGCATCTCATCTGGTAGGTTGTTCCACAGTCTGGGAGTGATGGCAGAGAAGGCCCTCTGAGAGGTCTGCGACAGCCTGGTCTTAATAGGCTGTAGCAGATTCTTCCCAGAGGACCGGAGCATGTGAGGGGGCTCATATGGAGAGAGGTGGTCCCTGAGATAGGATGAACCCAAGCCATGTAGGGCTTCAAAGGTTAAAACAAACACCTTGTACTGTGCCCGGAAACTAATCGGCAGCCAGTGCACAGGTGTTATGTGGTCTCTCCTCGATGTTCCAGTAATAAGCCTGGCTACCATGTTTTGGACCAGCTGAAGTTTCCGGGTTAACTATGGGGCCATCTTTGGATCTTCTAGAGAAGTTCTTGAGATTGTGTGCCATACTACACAAACACATACTTATATTTATATAAGCCAAGTGACCTACAAGATGCCTTCATCCACATTTGCTGATAATTGCACTGGCATTTATATACACAGGTCTGAACATTATGCCTACATCATGCTTGCCTAGTACAAATGTCCACCAGCTGTTGTGCTATGAGACCCTTGTGTTGGATGGCAACACTGAGCAATTGAATGCAAAACAAATGTGCAACTGAATGCTCAGCCAAATGCAGAAGCAAATACACAACTAAATGTGAATCTGCATGAGTGTTGGAATCACATGTGCAACTGTGCTTCTGCAACTTTGAATTGAATATGGATATTGTGCATCAGACAAAAATGTCTAACTACTTTCATAGGGAAACATGCATGCATAAGACACTAACCATACAATGGCCTTTGTATTCATAAGTGCACTAGCAAAAAAGGGCCTATCTTTGGAAATCAATACAATGATTTTTTTAATAAAAGAGAACAACTGTAGAGTTATTTCATAGCATTTCAAATCCTACATTGATTTCTACCCATATCATTTACTTTTTTGTAAATGCTCCCAGAACTTCCTAGCCAGCATTGACATAGTCTGAAATAGTAGTGTTTTAAAGTTATGCTTCTTATTGATGGAGATAACATTTTTAAAAATCTGTGTATTGTTTGTTTGTTATTTATGTGACTTTAAGTAATTTCTGACTTATGGCAACCCTAACACAAACCTATCACAGGGTTCTCTGGGGATGAGAATGTGTGACTTGCCCCAAGGTCACCCAGTGCATTTCCATGGCCAAGTGAGAAACTGAAAACTGATATCCAGAGTTGCAGTCTGACACTCAAACCACTACACCACAGTCACACTCTCCACTATGAGGTATTGTTTATAGTGTTTTATTTGTTATGCATTGCTGTGCGAGCCCTTGTTGGCTGTGAGGTGATTTATAAATAATGAACAAGCAAGCAAGCAACCTTATGTGCATGCAGAGTTACACCTCCATGCATATGTCCCCCTATTTACAACTTCAAATTTGGTGTGGCTATTTGCTTTATCACACTAGGGGACAAACAGGATTTAAATGAGAGTTAAATGAGAGTTAAACAGGAAATGTCCTGTGATAAACATAGGGCATTTCCTGTTTAACTCTCATTTAACTCTCGTTTAAATCCAGTTTGCCCTGTAGTGTGATAAACCAGTATGTTAAGGTTTGGGTTTCAGAAAGTACTTAAATCCCAAGGATCAGTATCAATATCCATTGCCCCTATCATTAACCATCAACTACTTTATACCTTGCCTTCACCTCCCAAAAGTGGGACTCAAGGTGGCTCACATAATAAACACAGATACAAGTAAAACTACAAATAGATAAAAACGTATCAAAAATTCAGACTAAAATAATATTGAACTGCCTATAGAATTAATATTAAACAAAACATTAATTTAAAAGCATAGGTTAAAAACAGTAGAGTACTAAAACAGAAAATCCATTTATATGCCACAACAGGTTCCTAAATGGCTACTGGAATGGAAAAGTCTTTACTTGACAGTGAAAAGGTAGCAAGGAGAGAGTCTGGGCAGCATCTACACTGCAGAAATAATCTAGTTGGACATCATCTTAAGTGTCATGGCTCAATGTTATAGAATTCTGGGAACTATAGTTTGTTATGGCACCAGGGGTCTTTGACAAAGGAGGCTAAATGTCTCACAAAACCCAGAATTCAACAGCATTGAGCCATGGGAGTTAAAATGGCGTCAAACTGGATTATTTCTGTGGTGTGAATGTAGCCCTAGTTTCCCTAGGAAGAGAGTACTAGAGTCTTTGTGCAGACATGTGGAAGGCCCTCTCAAGGTGGGTGACATTGAGAAAAGTGTCATCCAGTATGAGTATCTCATGCAGGGATGGTCATTTTACCTGTGCAAATCATTTACATTCACAATGGCCCAGAGCACAGCAGGCTAGTCATGTTGTGGAAGCAAAAAGATAGTGAGAGGGTGAACCTTTTAACCCTGCAGTGTCCCACATCTGAACACGGAATTAACAGAAATCTAGTCTTAGCTGATGTGGCTGAGCATAATGTGGAGTGAAGTGGCACTGTGATAGTGTTTCTGTGAAGGACAATGGGAGTGTAGATCTCCAAGAAGTGTGAACAGAAGTGCAAAGCAGCAACACCAAGGAGTGCATGTGTACTGTATAGTCTCTTTCAAAATAACTGCAATTCTTTTATAAGCTATTATTTGTTTCCAACCTTGTACTAGCTTTGCATCACTTTAGTTGTCATACTTCCTAGCAATGAATTCAACAAAGGCCTTGAGAATTCCATATTTTTTAAAAAGAAATACAGCTCCCAAGCTTACTCAAGGTGAGAATGAATAGCCCAGCGGTAAAATAACTTACTTTTGCCACCAGAGGTTGCCTGTTCACATCCTTTGAGAATTCCAGAACATGATGTAGTGATTAGAGTGTTGGATTGGACCTTGGGAAATCCAGTTTTATGGTTTCCATTGAGCCATGAAGCTCTTTGGGTAGCTGTGGGGGGGGGGGGTCTCAAATTGTTCTACTTTCCAGAGTAGTTGTGACAATACAGAGGGAACCAGGAAGGCCATGTGCACACCTTGAACTCACTGAGAGAAAGGTGAAATAAAAACATACGTAAAAAATAATATATTTTATTATCTCTGGAGTATAGATAGAATGGGCCAAACCAGACTAGACTAGACTTGACATTTTAAGTTCTAGTGTGCATGATTTACTTTTTTAGTCCTGGCCTAGATGGTATTTTTTGAAAAAGGCCCTTACAGAGGGTGGGATTCAGCTGGAGGGGAGGGTTTGAGCTTTCCTCCTACCATGAGTCCTAGTCTGAACTCCAGTAGTGTTCTGCATGAACGGAGTGTGTGCGCACAATGGCTATTTACAATAGGAGGAAAGTACCCATTCATGAAGGACCTTTCATTTCATTCAGATAACTGCTCCTGTATCCAAACCCCTGAGTCAGTGGACTCTTTCATACAAGGCTAAATTGGAAGTATACTTTAAGGTCAATTCGAATGCAATCATGGGTTTTACGTTATTGCGAATTAACTCTTCGCACGCAAATTCGGGCAAGAGGGAAGCCAATTCGAATGCAATCATGGGTTTTACGTTATTGCAAATTAAAGCTTCGCATGCAAATTCGGGCAGGAGGGGGTTATTTTCGGGTAATGGGAAGTAATTCCGAACGGAGCAGGGGTTCATGTAAATTCGCTAAACAAGCGAATTTACATGAATCCGCATTGGCTCCATTCGAAGTTGGGAGAAATTCCTCCCTGTTTGAAAGAGTCCAGTGTTCTGTAGTGTTTGGATGGTGGACTAGGACCCTGGAGACCAGCTATGGAACCCACTGGGTGACTTTGGGCATGCCATACTCTCTCAGCTCCAGAGGACAGCAATGGCACCCCCCCACCCCCCAATCAGATCTTGCCAAGAAAAGCCCATGACTGGTTCACCTTAAAGTAACCATTAGTCCGAAATGACTAGAAGGCATGCAACAACAATCCAGACCCCCAACCTGGACTGGGACTGCAGTAGAGACAAATGGTTAAAGCATCTCCTCCATACAATAGATCCCACCCAGCTCAATCTAAAAAAAGCTATTTATTTTTTTTGTAAAAAAGTACATTTGACTTAAGAAGCAAATAATATCATTCTAATATACCCCACATGTGGTTTGTTACTGTTGTTGTATGCCTTGAAGTCATTTCCAGTTTATGGGAACTCTAAGGTGATCAGCAAGATGAGAGGGGGACTGGATTGTCTTCATCAGAAGCTGAAAAAGTGTTACTTGCCCATGGTCACCTAGTAGTTTTCCATGGTTGAGCAGGAATTGAACCCTGGTATTCCAGAACACTAGTCCAACACTCAAACAACCACACTCACTGTCTCTTCCCACACATGGTTACTCTCCTGAAAATCAATTTAAATGTAGGTTCTTTAGCAACTGAAGTACTTGCTGGAACAGAGAGCATTTTCTGGAACTCTGAACTAGACTGTCATCTATAAAATTAGCCAAATATAATAGAAACCCAGCTCAATCAAAATGTCAGGCATCTTTTGAAAGGTCAGACCAAGGACAACCAGGACAAACTCAATTACCAGCCTCAGTAAATGGGTTTGCTAGAAGTCTCAGCATAGCTAGCAGATTTAACAGTGCAACAGCTTGCCACAAGGAGCATTTTCTTTGATTTGTGACCAAATGTGGCATTCTTCGAAGCATAACTGAAACATAACTGAAATGCTCCACTTTCCATTAAAACCATGATGAAGTCCTATGAGCTTATAAACTGAATGCATGGTGATGGCCACCATCATTTGGAAGTGTTGTCGGTATGCACATCTACAATTTGGAAAAGTTACTTTTGGTGATGACAGTTCTCAGAATGTCCCAGCCAGCAGGGCCACTGGGGGCTGTAATCCAAAACAGGAACTTTCCCAAACATTGCTTACACATAGGTTTATTCATTTTCTTTCTGCTATTACACACTTTGTAAAAATAGTAGAAAAGAAAAAGGGTCACAATGGCAGGAGGAAAAACCTGCCAATTGATGGGTTGCTTGTTGCTGCAAAATGAATGGCTTGTTGTGTGTAGCCATTTAAAATGTCCTCCAGGTGGCAGCTGTTTTATGTGCGCCCACCCATCCTCAAGTGCTCCAAGGAGGCTGGTGGCCATTTTGTAGAGCTGACAGTTGAGTACAGCTGTGACTGAAGCATTCAGCGTATGCCTCGCTGGCCAAACAATAAATGAGTTTTTAAATGGTATGTGACATCAACACTGAATCATGGTTACTGAAACCTGACTTAATGTCTCTCTGCCCTGACTCAGCTCCATGACCACATTTCCAGCGTTGGATGAAGCAAAAGTTGGCAAGCCACATGTATGCTTTACTCCCACAGAGAATTTTTCTGTTCCATACTTTTCCTTCAACTTTCTTCTGCATCTTCCATATGCAGAATTGTAACCTGGTCTGCTTGGCCCAGTGTAGCAGTCATCGCTTGGGAGTAAATCATTAGAAACAATTAGCTAATCATAGAACCATAGAATCATAGAGTTGGAAGAAAGCGCAAGGGCGATCCTTTCCAACCCCTTGCCATGCAGGAACTCACAATCAACGCATCCCTGACAGAAGGCTATCCAGCCTATGTTTAAAGACCTCCAAAGAAGGAAACTCCACCACTATCCGAGGGAATGTGTCTACTGTCGAACAGCCCTTACTGTCAGGAAGTTCCTCCTAATGTTGAGGTGGAATCTCTTTTCCTGTAGCTTGCATCCATTGTTACAGGTCCTATTCTCTGAAGCAGCAGAAGACAAGCTTGCTCCATCCTCAATATGACACCCTTCAGATATTAATTATTTGTAATAAATAACTTTTCCAGTAACAAAGTACTAAAATATTTTGTATCTTATTATAAAGTACAATTACTTTATAATTATACCTTTATCTCAGCCCTGTTAGAATGCGACTAAAATTTTTCTTGACTTTCTTGACCTAACATAACTATAATTCTTCTTGACTTTCCCAGTTATGGGATGTGGTCTTACCAAACAGTGTAGGAGAATATTGTGTGGTTTAGATGTTGTCTTGTGGTGCTACCTCATATGCTTTTGTTGAGATGATGATTTTTAGATTGTAAGCCTGAGGGCAGGGAACCGTCTTAATCAAAATAGTAATTGTAAGCCGCTCTGATAGCCCTTAAGGCTGAAGGGCAGGGTATAAATACTCAAATAAATAAATAAATAAATAATGACATGGAGTGGAGGGGGATGTGTTTTACATTACAGACCAGAGGCTTGTAATTTAAAATTTATTTAAAAAGGAGCTAAATGTTTCTATTCTAGTAAATATTTATTTATTTATAAAAATCACCTATAAATGGTAATGAAAATAGGATGAGTCTTGGAACTATAACAACAACTAATTACATGTAAAAAGTGACTTTCCACACTAGAATCATCATTGCATTTCATTTGACCACTTCTCTAGTGACAAAACTGCCTACATAGGTAATCTAAGGTCACACAGCTATTTTGAACTGTGGAATCATAGGACTTTATCACACAGGGGAGAAGCTGGGATTTAAACCAGGATTAAAAAGTTGCGAGATCGCGACAAAGATTTTGAGCCACATCGTGATTAGAGAAGACTTATCCTGGGAAGAAATAGGAATGCTCAAGCAACAAAACATTCATGGGGAAATCCCATGAATGGTTTGTCACTAGACTATTCATGTTTCTTCCTGGGATAAGTCTTCTCTAATCATCACATTGTCTGAAAATCTTTGTCGCGATCTCACGACTTTGCCAGGAAAATGCCCTTTTAATACTGGCTTTTCCTGGCTTTTCCCCAGTGTGATAAAGTCCATAGAATCATAGAGTTGGAAGAGACCACAAGGGCCATCCAGTCCAACCCACTGCCATGAAGGCAAAGTACCCCTGATAGCTGGCCGTCCAGCCTCTCCTTAAAAACCTCCAAAGAAGGAGACTCCACCACTCTCCAAGACAGCATATTCCATTCTCAAACAGCTCTATTATCAGGAAGTTATTCCTAATTTTTACTTGAAATCTTTTTTCCACCAGTAGTTTAAATCCATTGCTCTGTGTCCTAGTCTCTGGAGCAGCAGAAAACAAGCTTGCTCCAGTCTCAATATGACATCCTTTCTAGATCACATTCATAGTTAGATGCTGGATTAATCTTGGGCTAGTACACTAATTTAGGAATAACTCAAGGGGCAGATTAATAACAGAAGCCAAGTCTAGATCATGGGTGGGCAGACGTCAGACTTATATTTATTTTGTTTTGTTGTTATCAGAATCTCAAGATGAAACCAAAGCTAGCTATAAGAAATATTCATGAAGAGTGCATCTACACTGTCAGGAAAATCCAGGAGTTACTCCAATCTGCAATGACCACTGACTTGCCTATTCACGTTCAGGTGAGTATGGGAGGGCTGTCCACACAAAGTTCACCTTTTTGAACTCATGCCAGTCTGATAAATCACAGTATATGCAGCTACATGGCTGTAGCCACTCCATTTCCTCCCTTGCTCCCTCCCTGCATGCAAAGTGCATATTTTGGAAAATCTTCCTTTTGGCCTCACTCCAATCTTGCTATGGAGCACAGTCCACATGCATGTATGAATATCCAGATTTTTTATTTAAAACCAGGATAGATTCCTACTTTTCTCCTTCTGGATTAAAACCCTGAGACAATGAAATGACCTATCTAGGACCTCAATAGTCCTCTATGTTATTTAGACAGTTTGCTATGTAAAGTAAACGAGTCTATTTTATTTGGCCTGTGTAGATGCACCATGGATTGCATATTCAGAGTGCAGAAGTTGTCTTCAGTACCAAAATACTAAGAACCAACATGGTGTAGTGGTTTGAGTGTTGGACTATGACTCTGTAGACCAGGATTTGATTCCCGGCTCTGCCATAAAACCACTGGGTGACCTTGGGCAAATCACATACTCTCGGCCTCAGAGGAAGGCAATGGCCAACCTCCTCTGAACAAATCTTGCCAACAAAACAAACAAATACAAATCCCGTGACAGCTTTGCCTTAGGGTCACCATAAACTGGAAACGACTTGAAGGCACGCAGCAGCAACAACAACCAAAAATACTACCCAGGATAAAAGGCTTGCATAAAAAAAGCAACTCCCAGTTGCTATCATTTCACTAGCCTAAATTTGATAGAAAAAATAATTCTGTTATTTCTAGTGTAAAATCATTACAGCAGAGGTCATCAACCTCAGTCTTCACTAGCATGGCCAATGATAATGGATTCTGGGAACCGAAGTCTCCAAAATTTGGAGGACAAAAAGTTGAGAACCAATGCGCTAGAGAAGGACTTCTGTGTGAGAATTCTAAATGGCCCTCTCAAACAGCAAACCACAGGATGTTACCATGGGAATTAAAGTCGAATCACTATGCTAGCATTGTGTGATGTGATTGGGCCCAAGATCCAAAGACATCCCAAATTCTCCCTGAAAGACAAGATAATAGAAGTCAAAAGAGAAAAAGACTATAGAGATAAGTTATATGGTTAGAGCCATGAGACTGATTTATGAAAGATATTGGAAATCCAATAAGATAATGAAGAGTATGGAATAGATAGAAAAGATGATGCATCTCGTGGAACTAGACAAGTTGACTAAAAATTCAACAGAGTTGTTTAAAAATTGGAAACCTTTTACAGGCCATGTAAAACAGCGAAGATAGGATACAAATATTACAGGATTTGATATATAGGAAGTAAAGCTATTTTTTCATATAGTTAGGAAGGAAATGTTGATTAAAGGTAGAAAAACCAGATTAAGCTGAACACTGGCTAACAGTAAGGAGAGAAGGAGAGACTAGGCTAATTGGATAGGTCTCATAGAAAAGCAGGATGCCATTTTAATGGAGAGTGAGTGAAAAGGGGAGTTTGTTGTTGTGTGTTTCTGTTATGTGTATGTATGTGCCTGTTATACTTATTAAAATTTTTAAAAAAGAAAAGAAAGATTAGATAGTGATTTATTCAGCTTAAGAACACAGAGATAGTTGGAGTTTATACTGTATTGCCAGGAAGAAAAACAAAGAATGATCCTTGTGATGAACTAGCTTTGACTACAACCACACAGCCCTTTGGTTCCTTCTCCGAAAAAGTGCAGGCAATTAAACAGGTGTCCTAGATGGAAACCATTATTTTAGCCAGTGTTCCAGTCTTGTCAGGAGCTCAAAGAGGGAGAGACAGTTACCCATCATCAAGATGAGCCTTTATTACATAACTATCTACAAACAGGTCCTTGAGTCATGGGGTCAAAGAAGAAAGCTTCAATTATAATTGTATTGAAACAACCCCTTGGGAAGAACCATATGTCATACAACTGAGCAGGAAGAAAGAATGCCTTAAGAGGTTTGTCTCCAGATTATTAGATATAACTTTGGGAGTGCAAGAGAAAAGACAAATGTCAGAGAATTGGTCTTGGTTTTCACGACGACTCAACCCTTAAATTTGGGCTTTCCTTGTTTCTGATTTTTTAAAATTATGCCTAGCTTTGTTTTGCCAGAAGTGATGATATGTGAGCAAAGTGTTGTTGGAATACCAGTGATGGAAAGAATATTAAAAAAAAAATTTTTTAAAAACTATAGAAAAGTGGGTTGCCTCCCCCACTAGTATCAGGTAACCCTGTCAAGAGGTGGAATCTCTTTTCCTGGTAGTATAGTTCAAAGGTGATATGGTTACAATAATATAACTGTTGCAGGCATTTCACAGTTTCCTCTTTACAATCTCCAATACACTTTCTCTCCCAGTCAATATCCTTTTCTTAACTCAATTTCCTTCGATTCCCTTCAGCTCCCCTTAACTTTCTCAAATTCTCTCTCAGCTGACACTCATCTACCACTCAAATGCACTCAACTGACACTCTACTCCATTCAACTGACCTCACAGTCACTCACTCCTGCTTTTTATATCCACTCCTTCCCCTACATCCCCTTCCTCACAGTTAGCCTGAGCCATGATTGGCTGTTAGGTAACCAAGTCTGCCCAGGGAGTCCATCACATCAGGTGTGCCCTGCATCAGAATTTAGGCTTAATAAGATTAAAATGCATTAAAATAATTTACCTGTTGCTCTGGATTTTCCTTGGAGATCCAGAGCACTCTGTTTCTGTGCTGTGGTGGCTGTCTGCATGGGCATCCTGCTGGGTCACCTGGCATGTCTGCCACTGCTGCATCTCACTTATTTTGAGAACATGATGACCACAGAAGTGAGCAATTCATGGTGGTGGTGGACATGAACAGTGGCGCCTATGCAGACAGCCACCATAGCATGGAAACAGAGGGCCAGGTAGTGGGGGAGGTTGGGGCAGTTGTAGGCCAGGATACACTTTGGTGACATCCCTGGCGTATCCTGGACAGTGAAGACAAAACCCTGGACTGATGAGAACCTTTGCAGTTTGGGACTTATTATACATGAAACTTGCATGTAGCTGCTTTACTTAAAAAAAAAAAAAAAGCATTCTGCGTGGGAAACTACATTTATCTATTAATGCTAAGAAATAATATTTTCTGCAAAGAAAATGCTGTTACCCATACAAAACTTGCTGTTTTTTGTGCAAAACACCCAGGTGCAAATTATGTGCACAGTAAATCCCAAAACTGTGAATAGGCTTCAAAATGTGCATGGATTTTCTCAGAGAAGGCAGAAAATGGCAAAAATTACTCTTCATTTCCTTTGAGAAGAAACTTGGGCTGCTGCTACAATGCAGAATTAATGCCATTTCACACTACTTTAACTCTCATCCTATGAAATCCTGGGATTTGTAATTTGTTATCACACCAGAGCTCTCTGGGAGAGAAGGCTAAATATCTAACAAAAACCTAAAACCTCAGAATTACATAGCATGGATCCACAGCAGTTAAAGTGGTTTCAAACTGCATTAATTCTGCAGTGAAGATACAGCTCTCATGAAGAAATGTATCCCTACTGCAGCCAGGGCCACACCAGACCTTCTGGAAGTTACAGCTCTCAGAATTTCCTAGCCGATATGGCCATGCTGACTTGGAGGAAGGCAGAGGATTCTGGGTGTTACAGTCTTAAAAAGTAACATTTCTAATCTGTGGATCATATAGGCACATCCATCACTTGCATATGATGCATCTGAACTTCTGCCAAATGCTGTACAGTGGTCCCCCGGTTTACGAATCCCCCGGGGTACGAAACCGGCAGGACCGCTAAAATTCCCCCGGGATCCGAAAGATCCCCCGGGATCCGAATAAAAAAACCCCGCATGGTCCCTTTAAATTGGCCACGCGGTCCGTCGGAAATAGCGGTCCCCCGGGAAATGAATGCTTCCGGGTTACGAAAGGTAATCCGGAACGGATTACCTTCGTAACCCGGGGGACCACTGTACTTGAGGTCCTCTAAGGTGACGGAAACATTTTGTTTGGGGCATTAGATCTGTTGTTTACGCACAGACATGAAGGAGATGGTCCAGAGTGAACCAAGACACAGAAATAGTAAACTGCTAAGGGGTGTGCATTGATAATGAAAATCTGTAACAGGCAAATAAAGGAAACACAACACAGTAGGCATTTGGCAGCACACAAAAAAAAAAGAGTAAAGAAACAGCAGTGAAAGCTCACATTCTATAGCTGCTTCAGGCTAAGGCTGAAGTTCTGAGGATTCTGAGGAGAAAGTCTAGAAAAATTCAATATTAAACAAGGACTGCAAGTTATATACGGTATTGAATTATGGTGGACTTTTTACAACAGTGGTGAGGACACATGTCCCTCCAGATGTTTTCTGCAACTCCAGTCAGACCTAACCAGTATAGCCAGTGGTGACGGGGAGTGGCAGTTCTACAATAGCTGCAGGGCCACATAGTCCTCAATTCTGGTCCTACAAGCAGAATTCAGAACCACAGTGGTTATGGAATTATTTCTTCTCTTTTAAATGTTTTGGATCTGGTCATTCTTTACATAGCCAAAATGGCCCCATTAATGCTAAGGGAGAAGTATCAGCAAAGTTGGGGAAGTTGCAAAGTATCCTTTCGGTTGAGAAACCATAAAGGAGGTGGCAACTTCAAAAACAGCTCAACATAGGGCTGAGTGTGCTCAGTAGCCAGAGAATATCAAATGAATTGGAGGTATCCCCCCATCACGAAGATGTAATAATGAGTGGAATGGAGTGGCCGAAATCCTGTAGAGCAGCATTCTGTGCTGTACTATTTTATTGCAAGCCCCACATTTATGAACTGTGTGTTATCAACTCCCTTGAACATATCATAAGTAAAGGACTGACAAAGTTGACAATAACTTTTACTGTTCCTATGGATATAGCTGGTAACTTATTTCTTAGAAATTCTGGTAGTATTTTCCATAACTATGAAATTTTAATCCACATGATTGGGAAAGGTTGTGCAGGCTGACAATAAAAGAAGCATTTTTTCCTGAAAAGCTACCACTGCTAATCATGTGTATCAGCCAGTTGCAAAACCTACTGTTAAGATGACAAACACATTTCATGACAAATACACCCACACATCAACACCCACACTCAGTAGGCCAGAGACTTCTGAAAGAAATTAACCAGCATTTGTATGCTTTGGCGCTCTGGAAAGGCTCTTTAAAAAAATCTTACAATCTCACCCCATGCATCTTTGTTCTAAAGCTCTGGCTGCCAATTGGCTTTTGGTCCGAACTGAAGGTACTTGGGATGGTTTGAGACCTTGATACTTGAAGGAGTGCTTCGTCTTATACATACCAGACTGAGAACTGAGATATGCAAGAGGATGCTTCTCTGTGTCACACCAGTCAAGCAATATGAACTGGGAGGACAGGGGAGAGGGCCTTCTCAGTTGTGACACCCCAGTTGTGGAATGCCCTCCCCTTGGGGGTCTGACTGGCACCGACATTGGTTTCTCCCTGGCACCAGGCCAAAGTACAGCTTTTTATTAAAGCCTTTGGGGACTAATTTACTTCCGAGTGTACATGTGCATTTTTAATAATTAAAAATATGATCTTACTTCATTTCAATTATTTGTGGTTTTAATCTGGAAGTATTTTAAATTGTTTATATTGTATGCCGTTATGAGATCCCATGATGAATGGTGAGATAATTTTTTAAATAATAATAAAGGCATTTAATAAATAAATAAATTTACTAATGAAGGCATTTAATAAATAAATAAAGCAAGCAGAGATGGACAAGGTATGGACCCTTTTGGACAAGAACACCCCAAATCGTCCAGTCAACATTGCTAGGGAATATAGATCGGTACTCTAAAGAGTAATGTTTCTGGGCTGGGTGGGACCATTTGCTGCTTTGCTTCATTCAGCAAAATAATTTGATCTGGCCATATCCAAATACTAACATGGTTTCTGGCCACATCCTCTGGTGGCCATGAACACAGAATTAATGCTAAAGGGTTATATGGATGTAGATCTCTGCCTCATGATTGGACACCCAGGGCCAATGGAGGTTCCCAGTCATCATTCACAAGTTATATGGTCTATAGGGCAGAGCCTTCCAAATTACTTTTTTGGACTACAACTCCCAGAATTCTCCAGCCATTAGGCAGGGCCATCAGCAATTCTAAGAGCTGCAATCCAAAACCATTTTCCCCCTCAATATTCAGTGTCAGGCTGCCTCTCTTTAATGCTAAACATGCAGTTGCTACAAGTGAGGGTAACCCACAGGTGCAGCGGCTTGATGGGGGCACAGCCATTGACATATTGTTAATAGTTTATAATGGCATTCCTGTTATGCCTTGATAGAAAATTAAATTTATGGTGATGTTTCTTTTAAAACAATAATCATTATCTCATACTGGGATAGAAGGAACATAAAGCTTAGAAACTGGGGTGGGGGTGGGGGTGGGAAATTATGATTCTGTTTCAGAAATGAAAAAAAAAATATATAGAAACTTGTTCTTTGGAGGCTTTCCAGAAAAGGGCAGACAGGCATCTTTCAGAGGTGTATTAGGTATAGGATGTCTTGTTCTAGGATGGAGGGCTGGACAAGATGATTCACCGAGGTCCTTTCCAACTATTTATGCCAAATCATGAAGTGCCATTTTCCCATTTTAAAATCTTAACTGACTTTCATATCAGACCTGCCTTGTGTGATTCCAACACTTACATAGGACTGAATCAAATATCAATCCTCCCTAGAGTAGGCCCATTAAATTGAGTGGAACATGTTAGTCACATATAAGATGGTGTCTGCTGGTGGCTGGATGTTGTCCACACTGTCTGCCCCAGACTCAGGATTGGGCCCTGTGTCATCCAGATGCCTTGCCAAGAGAATGGGGGGGGGGGGGGCTGATTTATTTGGCCCATGCAGACAGGACCATACTATAATCATTTCAATAGGTCCACTATTGGCATGACTGATGTTAGATTTAGTCATAGACTGAACAGAAACAGAATCATAGGGCCCAAACAGGCCAAAATAAAGCTGCTTCAGGTCACTTTGGAGGTATGCTGCTTAACTGATGCATGCGTCCTAAGAGACCAGAAATCATGCAAAAGCCTAAGGACTGGAGCACAGCTTTGGTGCTGCTTTTGGCCTCTTAAGATGCATGCATCATTTAAAAGCATACCTCCAAAGTGACCTGAAGCGGCTTTATTTTACCCTGTCTGTTCAGGCCCATAACGCCCCCTCCAAGTTTCTAAGCTTTATTTATCTTCCTTCTATCCCAGTATAAGATAATGATTATTGTTTTAAGAGTTTTGATAAAAGCATACATGATTTTTGCTAAAGGTCTAAAAAAATATTGTGTGGCCTTAAGAGCACTTCTAGGCACATATTTACAGTGATCTGAAACTGATTCAGTTGGCACATTTTCCCTCAGAGGATGCTGGGAGTTAGGATTTTCTAGAGGTGTTCTGAATGTTATGTCAGAGGCACAATGTCTATTAAACCTACTTGGACGACATTGAGCAACATCCTCCTAGCAGGGATGGACATACCTATGCTGGCTGGAGATCCTTTGGATCCATAGTCCAAAAAACTAACATTTAGAAGCTCTGAAAAATTCTCAGACCTCTTTAGTCAAACAGGTTTGAAACTGATCACCCAGTTGACACAGTTCCTAAATTGTCTCAATTAGATTGATTTTCTATGGAACTCTGTTTTCCTATTTTCCCTGTAACTTGATGAGATTTTTAAAAAAAAGAAAAGAAAGAAAGAACAAGAATTATATAGATTAAACCAAACAAAATTAAGCAGTCAAGAATTTATCAGTATATGTCCCTTTTTCTTTTCATGTTTAATATCTGTCACTCCTTTACTTCTTCCCTTTCAAAATTTACAAAAGTGAACACTGCTTATTCTACTTTGGAGCAGGTAAGCACCCTGTAATTTTGGTACCATTAATAATGGTGGTGTTCACCTCCAAGTTTGGGCCAAGCCTAGGTTATGGTATCTTCTAGGATAGCAAATGGTATAAATAACAGATGCCATTCCTTTTGTTATTACAGCAGGTCCTTAGTATTCACTAGGGGTTGGTTCCAGGACCCCCTGTGAATACCAACATCTATAGATGATCAAGTTCCATTAAATACAATGGCATAGTAAAATGTGTCCTCTATACAAAATGGCAAAATCAAAGTTTGCTTTTGGGAATTTATATATGTTTTAAAATATTTTTAAGCCATGGATAGTTGAATCTGTGGATAAGGAATTTGTGGATATGGATGGCTGACTATATAACCCTGTGGTAAAGGTTCTGGCATTGAATACCCAGAGAATGTCACTTTCTCTGTTTTCAACTGATACCAGGACACATCCATTTTTTTCTTTTGTACATTTGTTTGAAAACATTGGGCTGGATCCAGGCTTAGAACACATACATTGACTAAAATCCCATTTTAATGGTGCTTCTTTAAATGTGACTAAACCTGGATCTAACCCATCATATGCCGAAGCCTAAGTATAATAAAGCAAAATATGTGGATGTACAAACTGAAAAAAATAGGGCAAGATAAAGGGCAAACTGGCTCAAAATAAATAAATGGGTTAAAAAGAAAGGAAGAAAAAGTTGCTACAAATTATCCCTTTGCCAAAAGAGCAACAAAAGCTTATCACGTGTTGATCTTTCAATTTTTCAGGTGTCTGAACAAGAGATGATTGCAGATCTCTCATTTATTCAGGTTCTGTGTTCACATATTTGACAGCTGAGCCATTGAAAATTGAAAATTATTGGTGCTTCATTTGGGTTCTTAGAAACTCCCTATAGTTTTGAAATAGCTCTGAATGGCTTATGTGTGGGAAGGGGTTGTCTTCACTTTGACTAGATTGAAATAGGAAAAAAAAAAGCAATCTTGAAGGGTGTAGGATGATCAAAACTTCTGCCTTGGATATTGCATTTCAAGAACACCACCATCTCAAAATCTGAGAGCAGTTGTTTCTCCCATTGAACATGCCAATACCACTTCTGTGTAAATACAGAGCTCACATAAAGCTACAGATAAAGAAGCAGATGGTGGCATATAAACACACAGATATGTTGTTGTAGAATCCCATAATGTACATAGAACTAAATAAAATATGGGAATTTCACAGCCAGTTATCTACTATTCTGTGGCACATAGTTTTAGGATATCTTTCACACTGCACAATTAACCAACTAAGGATAATTGTTCCACTTTGACTGCCATGGATGCATGGAATCCTGGGATGTGTAGACTGGTGATACACTAGAGATTTTGGCAGAGAATTTTTAAGTACTCTTCCGTAAACTTCAAATGCTGATATTGCAAAGGAATGAAACCATAGTGTAGTGTGAAAGGGCCCAGAGAGTAGTCCAATGAGTTGATTTTCAGGGATCCTATGGCAACAAAATATCTGACATGTTAACGGCTAAGAAATTTATTATTATACAAGAATCTGTTTTATCCAATGCAAAAAGTGTCTTCTGTATTAAAACTGAAATACAGAACAGATTAGATTGTGGCAGTTACCTTAACAGTGATGACAGGCATTCCTATTCATATCACAGGAGATACAGCTGAACCTCATGATGAACTGGAGCTCAGTTTTTTTTAAAAAATTAAAACTTGTCTGGCTATTACAAAATCAGTGACAGTGTGGCCTGTGAGATTTAAATGTTCTACCACCATTGTTTTAAATGTGATGATCTCTGATACCAACTTTCTGTCCATTTGTTCTATATGAAAAGAAAGAAGCTAATGTGGTGTGATGGTTTGAATGTTGGGCTACATCTCTAGAGACCAGGGTTCGAATCACCACTCAGCCATGGAAACCCACTGAGTGCTCTTGGGCAAGTCACACTCTCTTAGCCCCAGGCAAACCTGCTCTGAACAAATCTTCCCAAGAAAACCCTGTGACAGGTTCATCTTAGAAACAACTTGAAGGAACACAGTAACAACAAATAGACTGGCCTGTATATTTCCTACAGAGGTTGGGAACTGATGACAAACAAGGCCTTATATCACACTGGAAAATGAGCATGAGCACGGTGGTTGAATCTGCAGTGTTGTAGAAGATGAACATCTGATGTCGCATGTGACTTTATTAGGTCCTATAGCAATGTTGCAAGTAATTCCCATCTCCTGGTGTACACCAAGAAAGTTGGCATCCAGGTTTGTTGCAGGCTCTGATCATGATGTTTGTATCCTTGTTAAGTGGCCTGTTCTTGCTAGTGAGCATATACCAAAGTAAATATTAGTCTTTAAGGCAGGGAGGTAGAAAACATGGTCTGTAGGTTATGTGTTCCCTCCAACCCTTTTATACTTCCCTGAAATCTATCAAAAGCTCCCAGAAATTGCCATTAAAAAATCTGCATGAAAAATAACTAGCAAAGTGCTTGAGTGCCTTGCTTGGAGTAGTGGTAAGACTCAAAATACATCTATGAATACTTCCTAACTCTAGCCCTAAAAAACCAGCCAAAATTGGCTGAAAATCTCAGAAGTGTACACCAAGAGTAGATTTTTGCTCAGTTCTGGGTTGTGTAGAGATGGGAATTATGGACACTGCTTGTTATACAACCAAGTAACAAGGAACCCTTGCTGAAATGTCTGCTTCTACACAGCCATTAAAGGTAGAGGAGCTGTCTCCAGTTTTCACTTTGACAATTCTGAGAGTGATTTTCCTTTAAAAATGATGAAGTGTAGTTTGCACAGAGTGCAAAGGCCCCCTGCTCCCTCTATAGTTGCTCACTCGTGCTTTAAGGTGTCACAAGACTCTGGGACTTTTCACACCAAACAATGATAGTGCTAAGATTCCTCTAACTGTTATGGTCTGCTCCCGTGTAATTCTGGGATCTGCTATGTGTGGGGGAGATAATTAGAATTTTTAGCCAAAGAGCTTTAGTACCAAACTATGCTACAAATCCTAGAATTCCATAGGATGCTGCCATGGCATTAAATATGGTATCATGTTAGGATAATTGTGTCTTGTCTTGGTTTTACTGTGACAGATGTAATATGGAGTACGCTCTCTGGAAAACTGACAATGAAAGTATAAGGCTTTTTGTCTTCACCAGCTAGGTCCAACCAGTGCCCTTCTAATCCATGAAGTTGTCCAGCAAACTTTTGATCTCAGCAATAATATTAGCCACAGCCAGTTTGTTGTGTGGCAGACACCTTTATGTGTGACAAGATCAAATATTGTGTACAATTTGTGCTAAATCTGCTGCACATCAGTTTCATCTGGTTCCTGCTAGTTTTTGTATCATAAATGGCATGGTAAATTAGCTACTTCTGGTTAATCCCCTGCCCCTCTAAACCCATTGATGATTTTACATACCACTGTCACATATTTTCCAGAGACAGGTTGGAGGAATAAGAAAACAGGTGACATCTCATAGAGAGGTGGAGAAAGCTAAGAGTCTAAAAATCCTTCCTGCTGTTCCACTTCCCCCCTCCAAATACAAGTCTATAATTGTGTCACATTTCAGCTAAGCAACTGTGGGAGGACAGAGAACTGAGAGAAGATGTCTGTGTGTGGGGGAAGAGTATTGTTCTTCTAGTATGACTGATGTGTTGGCACTCACCAGGTATAGTAGACAGACAGGTGCTTGAGTGGTTTATGGCAGCTTTGGACAAAGACACCATCAAAATGTGCCAAATTGTCAATGCAGAAGGTACACAGATGAACAAAACAGGTAGAGTAACAATGCAAGTAAGGGGAAAAAAAGAACAGGTGAAGAAGCCTGGAGGTGTTTCCTTCACTAGCTACGGTTATCTGCATCTCATATATCCAAGCAGCAAGAAGTGATGGGGTCAGCAGTACTTGAGGCTGCTTTCTTTTGAAGGAGAAACAACTGTAAACTTAACAGCATTCTTGCAGGTTTTGCAAAATATACATAAGAATCCAGGAAGATGCCTTATGTCAAATGAGACTGTGGAGCCACTAACTCAGTAGTGTCTCATTGTCTCATGATGAACAAATTCCACAACTTAAAGTGCTAAAACACTGGATTTGGATGCTCTGGGGGGCCACAATGCACCACTGTGGCTGCCATTTTGAAGGGAGGACCAGAAGGTGTGCCACATAATTCCTACTGAATTTTGAAGACAGTTTGGGGCTATTTTTACTGTTTCAATGTGGGGCTCCCCAAAACAGCATATTTTTGTCTGCCTGGGCTTCTGAGAAAAGTTTTCTGGCTGAAGATAAAATCCTAAAGTATAAAGATATACAAATGAAGACTAAAATTAGAATCATCCCATCACCATGTACAGATGCACAAGTTGGACAGTGAAGAAAGTGAATAAGAAGAAAATCAACTCATTTGAGATGCGGTGCTGGAGAAGAGTGCTGAGCATACTGTCAGTGGCCAAAAAGACAAAAAATGGGTCCTAGAACAGATCAAGTCTGAAATCTCATTGGAAGCAGATCAAACTGAGACTGTCATAGTTTGGCCATATCATGAGGAGGCACATTTCATTAGAAAAGACATTAATGCTAGGAAAGCTAAAGGGTAGTAGAAAGAGAGGAAGACCGCACATGGTCATGGGCCTGGATGTGCAGGAACTAGAGCAGTGGAGGATATGAGGTCTTGGAGATGTTTCATCGGCAAGGTCTCCATGAGTTGGGGCCAACTCAAGAGGAGTTAACAACAACAAATATGTGTAGGGTTTTAAGGGGAAGCATCCCTGAAGGCCTGCATGCAGTCTGCAGGCTGCACGACTCCCATTATTGGGTTTCCACTGCCTGACAGCAGTAGAATTGTAGGTAGGAGTATTTCCTAGCCCTACTTGGAGATGCTGGGAATTGAACCTAGAACCTTTTGATTATACAAACATGTTGCAGCTCTGAGCTACAGCACCAAAGTATACTCTGTACAAGTAAAGCAAAGGTGGAGTCAAGCAGCACACATATTTCTCTCATGCAGCAGATCCACTGTCTTGTATCAGATCCTTAGAGAGGAAAAAACACTTTTGTCAAGACTCTTCCTGCCCATTTTCTTTTTCTAATGCTCTGCTTTGTGTTCTCTGTATTTGTATCAAAAGCATCACTAGCCGGGTACTGGGGACGTGGCCCACAACAGGTGACACCCTAAGGGGAAGTGACACCACTGATCCCTAAATATCTAACTTTTGGCAGAAATGGGCTGTGCCATCCCTTTAAAAAGCTGAAGAGATGGTATGAGTGGGGTGAGACTCAGTGGGAAGGGAAAGGAGAGGCCCCAGGTTTTTTAAAAAATTAAATTTAAATTCTTGAAATCTTACATTTGATTTTAAATTTTCTTTAAAATCATCACATGTTCCCAAATTTTAACTTTAACCATGTGAAACTATGTACATGTAAATACATTTAGGATGTACAATATGATATTGTAATTTAATGGTATAATTTTAATTGTGCTAGTTGTTTCTGTTACAACTATTACGATTACATTCAATGTTAAATAGAATTACGATTTATGAGTAACATTAGTACAAAACACAACACTAAGGATTCTGTATGGGTATAGAAAGAGGTCAACACCATGAGTTACTGCACCAGGTAATGTCAACCTTAGTGATGCCACTGATCTGTACTGGAAAAGGTAAGGCCCATAGGTCACAACAGCCCACACAAAGGACCTTACCAGTCCTGCAAAGGTAACAAATCCTCCCGTTTACAAAAAAGCATGTTTTGTGGGTGAAAATTGCCTGAAAATCATGCTCAAAGCCCCTACAAATGCTGCCTCGCAAATTCTTTCACCCTCAGAACACTGTGTCTCAAATGCTTTCTTTTCATCCATTTCTGCTCCAAAAGAGTGACCAGAAGTGATGCACATCTTGTTTTTATTTTGGAGAAACCAATGGGGAAAAAAGGTATTTTGGCATGGTGTTTGGATGATGCTCACTGCAGGGGCTGAGAGTAGAAAATTACCCTCCAGTCCCACAAGGATCTAAGGACCCTATACCTCTTCTTTTAATGAGAAAGGGGAAAGGAATGCCTCTGTCTCCAATCTTTAATGCAGGACTGGAGAACTTGTGGTTATTCAGATGTTGTTGGAACACATATCCCACTCCGTGGTGGGGGAGAATAGACATTGCAGCATTTAACTTGGAGTGGGGAGGAGAGAAAGGGCAGAATCTTGTCCTTTTCAGTAGGTTCAAACAAAAGCAAGATGCTGTTTCATTTCCTATCTTGTGTGTTCTTCCTGATTAATAACTTTTGTCATCTTGTCTACACTTTGATGTTTCTTGGTCTCACATGTTCTGGTTTTCATCTGTGAAATATTGGAGACTATGTGAATATTGGCTTCTTGCAATATGGGTGGGAAACTTCTGAAGTGGCCAAATGTGGAAGCAGACATTTGCATCAAACAATTTGCGAAAGTTACCTTTTTGAATTACAATTCCCTGTATTTTCCATTCAGCATGGCCTTGTATCTCCCAGCCATTAGCTTTAATTAAGGAAATATCCACCTGTCATTCTCACAAAGGAAAATTGTCCAGTCACTGTAATTGTGACTCTGTCCCTACTCCTGACAGCTGCTGGATTTCTGAGGCTGGAGAGAGGCAACTTTTTGTTTTAAAATGAATGTTGGAAGTGCTGCCAAAGAGTTGAGAAGAATATGAAAGTTTGCATTGACATTTTGGCTGGTCCTAATTAGAGCACGGAAAAGTTACTCATTTGATTACAACTTCTGAAATCATTCTGCCAGTATGGTTATTGGGGACTTCTTTTCAAGATGATAGAGTCCCTGATAGATGGAGGGAGTTGTAGTAGAAAAAGGGAACTTTTCCAAGTGCTGGCCTTATGCACCCAAAGGTGTATTTCAGCTGCAGATGAAGGAGTTCATCCTGTACCTTTTTCCTTCTATAATGTAAAGTCTTGCAGACTCCATTTGAGCAGAAGTGACAGTGAAATTAAAAAATGGCAATTCTTCTTGCCCACCACCCTCAGCTACTTAAATTCTCTCTAGAAGAATAAAAATAAAAAGAAAAGGACCAGAACAGATTCTGGCTTAATTCAATGGGTGCAGTTCTGGAGTAATTTGCTCACCTCCTGAGGCTTGTTGTTGTTGCCGCTGTTGCTGCTGCTGTTGTTCTTAGTTGAATATGCACTGTAAGTGAGACAGAATCTGTCTAATTGCTTTATAAAGTATGTAAAGTGCTCTAGGGTTCTTCAGGATGGAATGAGCTATATAAAAATTATTATTAATAATAAAATATATCCCAAGGCTCTTGGGAAATAATCTAGAGAATGTAGCAAGCTAATTATACAGACATCTTTCAATCCAGCTCTCCTTATGTTTAGTCACTGGTTACATCCTCCTTCTACCCATCCCATCATTATACACTCATTTGGAGAACATGATTGCAGGCGCTGGTGTTTGGTGATCTTAGTATGTGCACTCTGAAACTCTGCAGCTTTCCTAAGTTGTAAGTACTACACAGAGAGAGAGACATGGAGGAAGGGTAGAATTTTTCTTTGCCACTATTTTCACCTTGAACACATCCACATCCACATCAAAGCCAACACACCCCATACACCATGCTCCCATGAAGTCCCTCTTCCCATTGTTCCAAGTTCTGAGTGCAGATATTTCAAAGTGGGCATCTAGAGTGCATTATACTCATTAATAATACAGGGGTGTCATGAATCGAGGTTGACTCAAGGGCAGTTAACAACAACAACAGCAACAACAACAACAACAACAACAACAACAACAACATGCTTGCATTATGTATGGCTTGGGCAGAGTGAATGTCAGTGTTTGAAACTCAGCATAATGTGAATGCTGATTTGGGAGATCTGCATCCCATTGGTACAAAAAAAGCAAGTGTGAATGAGCCCCAGGTCTTGGATCTTTTAAAGAAGCCTTTCTATATATCCCCTTTCCTGTTTGAGATAGCTACAAGGTGACCCAAGACCATGGTTCTGCCATACTAGCATCCATGGCAGGGTCTGGAAAATATTTTTTTTAAATTAGTCTTCCCAGAATCTCATTGGCAGCAAGGATAGTGACCAGTAGCCATCCTTGGGTGTGGGATTCTAAGAGCCAATATCCAAAAAAGTAACTTTCCTTAGCTCTGGAACACTTCATCTTTGTAATGTCCTTCCCAGGAAAGCTTGCCTAATGCCAGCTTGGGATATTTTCAGCAACAGGTGAAGAGCTGTTTATTTGCCCTGGTTTTTAAACTGTTCTCATATTTTGTGCTGTTTCTAATTTCAAAGAGTGTTAACATCTATCATCGTTTTTAATATTTTGTAGTTTAATATTTCTCATGTGGATAATTGTTATTTTAACTGAGGGCTGAGTAGAGACAATGAAACTACTGGTGAAATATAAGCTGGGAGGCCCTAGAATAGAGTTCTGTGGATACCATGGAGTGTCATAAAGACAAATGCTTTGATCAAAGTATTGAAGTAAATGAAGCCTGAATTCTCATTAGAAGCCAAAATGAGGCTATTGTGTTTTGGACATGAGACATTTTTCATTGGAAAAGATGCTGGGAAAAATGGAAGCCAATAGGAAAAGGAGAAGATACCAGTGTAGATGGATTGATTCAAGCAAAGAAGCCACAACCACAAGCTTGCAAGACCTGAGCAGGGCTGTTGATAAACAGAGATATCTCTCATCCAAAGAGTTGTCATAAGTGGAAGCCAACTTAATGATAAACAACAACAAAGAGAATGTCCCCAAATATATTCAGTAGCCTTCACTTCTGTAGAAATAATTTATTCAGCAATGAAGAAATAAGCCCATTTTCAAGTTCAGTAAATAATGGTGAGATGGAAAAGCTGATTTTCTAGTGTCTGACAGTGCAGTCCTTCCTACCATAGAAAATGGTTTGCTTCTACTTTACTAGTGAGCCAAGGATTTCATTTAATATTTTCCTGGTCGGGTTAGAGCTTGGATGGAAATTATGCAGCCTACAGACCATGTATTTGTCCAGTTGTGTATTTGTATTAGTTGCCCCTCTGAAGGAAAACAACAACAACACCACTTCCATAAACATTTTTCAAAATAGGGGAATCACAACTCTTTGGCAAAGAAGGCTAAAATCAAACTAAAAAGCCCAGGATTCCATAGGATGGAGAGACAGCACTGAAAGTAGTGTCAAACTGTAGATGCACCCAAAGGGTTAAAAAAGAGAGCTGTGTCCTGTACTTGTCCTTGTACCTTACACAGCAGTGTGTGTGTGTGTGTGAAGAACATACTTATCTGCAGATATCAAGGCAAGTTTCAACTTCTAGGCCAGCTTGTTTTGTACATGGAGTGGGAAGGGAGTGCCATCTTGTTTTTCCTCCTAAGCAGTAAAATACTTAGGCCTTGCAAGTTTGCAAGCGATCTGGAGACAACATGCCAAGATATGGCCAGGGCCAAAACAAACTGCTCTACTACAGCAGAATGCATTTTGAGCAGCAAAAGAGAAGGGCAAAGGTGTATACCAGAAAGCCCCAAAAGCTCTTCATGGAAAATGGAGAAAATGGCCAATAGTACCGTGATTTTACAGAGTAATGGGGCAGCTGTTATGTGCTTAGCAACTGATCGTTCAGATGCTCTCAGGAAGCAGAACCAATTTAACTAAGGAAGGTAGATCATCTCAGCTATTATGGTCTGCTCTGAAGTACCTATGAGATATGCTCTTCTGTAAACTGTCGATGAGCAGGTGAACTAAGATGGATGGTTGCAGTAACTTAGATAAGAACAACATTGAGTGCTGAAGATCAGAGTTTGAAAAATTACTTTAACAAAGTAACTTTACTTCAAGAAAGTAATTTGCTATGGAACTCATTGCAAATCCCCAAACCTAATTTTGTCACTGTAAGTCTTTTATTGGCTCATTACATTATTCTTAAAGTAGCTCATGTTATTTATTGCTTTCCTATAAATGTCCATTACTACTCTTGGGGAGTGGACATAAATAAAACCTTAGGCTTGATAAGAAAATGGATTTTTTTTAAAAAAAATGCTCAAAATGCCTAAAATGCCCTTAAAATGAACTAGAAAACATATTTATTTCTTGAACATTGATACAGAACATACTTAGCTGCTCCTTCCCCACTACTGCTATCATCAATAGTTGTGCCACAGAATAAACATAAAAACAGATACAGTGTGTGTGTGTCCACTGATGTGTGTGCATGTGTGTGATGGAGTCTCCAGAGTGTTGTTGAGATTCTTACATCGTTTTAAGAAAACTGTCGAAATTAATACCAGATTGTATGCTTGTCCCAAAATTTGCACAATATTAAATCTCAAATGGACAACGTGGTCATGTGTTCTACATTACAGTGGGCAGTCCTCTGTTTTAAAGGCTGCTCAGGGCACTAGTTCTACTTTAAAGATACAGGAAAAAAAGAAAGGATGGCAATATCCTTGAACTTGCCCATCAGTACGTGGGTAAGTTCAAGGATGTTGCCATCCTTTCCTACTGCGTTTATCACACGGGGACAATTGAAAGTGTAAATCGGGTTTATCCCATGAAAATCATGCATTCATGATTAAGATTTTCACATGATGTCATGATTAAAGTATCATTATCCTGGAATATCCTGTAAAAATATTGCAATTTTGTGCATTCACGATAAAGGTTTTCACACAACGTTGTGATTAAAAGTGATTAAACCACCATTAACCCTGGAATAACCAGGCAATAAACAGCAACAAATCATTCATGGAAAAATCCCGTGAATGATTTGTTGCTGTTTATTACCTAGTTCTTCTCTGGTTATTCCCAGGATAATGACCAGTGTGTGAAAATTTTAATCGAATTTTAATATTAATTGCACTATTTGCATGGGATAAACCCTGTTTAAGCTTCCAATTTCCCCCTGTGTGATAAACTCCTATGTTTCTGTAAACAAATGAAGCAAATGAAACAGGTAACTTAGCCACAATCTTCCACACTATGGTGAAATATGTTGTATTTTTGATGTGCATGTCTTCCTATAAATTAGTTTATGCACATTTTATGAAGATCCGTGTCCTTTATTGTCCATTTCCTTGGCAATTTATTTTATTCTATTTATTAAAATATTCCTATCCCATTCTATATACAAAGATCTCTGGGCAATGTGCAACAAAACCATGCAAACAGTTTAAAGCAGTTTATGTAAGAATATTTTATACAGATTAAAAGCATATCAAGCAATTTGACAAGTTAAAACAAGACTGTTTAAAACCAGTTAAAACAATATAAATCATGCCCATGTGCCACAAATTATGGGCCTTAAAAGTGAGGTTTCTGTATGTATATGCCTTCAAGTAATCTGTGGACTTATGGTGACCCTGTGAATGTTTCATAAGGTTTTTTTTAGACAAGGAATACCCAGAGGTGGTTTTGTAAATCCCTTCCTCTGAAATACAGCCTGAAACACCTGGTATTCATTGGCGGTCTCCCATCCACGTACTTATCATAGCTGCCCCTGCTTAGTCTCCAAGTTCAGACAAGATTTTGTCCCTTTAGAGTATCTGTGCCCCTTACATGTTCCTCTGCTCACTTTATTTCACAGCCTATTGAATTTTTAAAAGACCTTTTCTTCAATTGCTAGGATCAACAATTTGCACATTTGACAAATGAAAGTAGATTTTTTTTTAAAAATGCACAGTTATTTGTTCTTATATAACAGGGGAGGGGTAAATGGGGTCTATGAGTGACATCTAGCCCCCTGAACCCCACTTTTGTGTCTGGTTGAGGCCAATAGTCTGGTTGAGGCCAATAAAACAGGCTTGGGGACTACATACAATCTCAGGGACTAATTTTGGCCACCTGTAGTAATATAGTGTAATCATCTTTATACATCAAGGAACTAGAGAGGTAGAATGTTCTTGAGCAACTCTAAAGTAAAATGCCCCCAGTCTGGAGTGTACATAAGAAACCAAAAACATTGCAAACAGCCATGTGGCAGCACTTGAAGGTCATTTCTCTGTTGTGAGCTTCACCCAAGTTAGCAATGTTACTTTCTGAAAGTCATGCATTCCTATCACTTTTTATCATGTTGAAAAAAAGTTAGCTGTTGTTCTTACTCATTCCTGTCTCTAAAAAGCAGCTAGAGATTATTCAAATTGTTGGTATTTTTTATTATATATGCTTCCTTTTAAAAAATCTTAGCACTGGTAAAAAATGGCACAAATTTGATAAATCCCATTGACTATGCCCATGATAGTCAATGGAATACATTGCTCATCACATCAAAGAAAAATAGTGTATATTTCTTATGCTACTTTTAAAATGCAAAATCATGATACGCATGTTGCAAACCTCGCCATACACACACACACACACACACACACAGAGAAACACACATTACATAAAATTTTAAAAGGGCAGTAGTAGGTACTCACCCTTGAAAAGGCATGACTAGTACTTGCCTTCTTTAATGCTGCTGAAAATATTTATTTTTCATAATAAGGAGTTAATTGTGAGCTGTAGATATAGTGGATAGGAATCAATTTCTATTTCGGTATTGCTTCATGCCCCCACTGCCTTCCTTGAGTAGTGGGAATTTTACAGCCAGGTAGCATGGAGTAGTGGCTTGAGTGCTGGACTATGACTCTGGAGACCAGGGTTTGAGTCCTAGCTCAGTGCCTGGATAGCAAGTTGCATACTTTCAGCCTCAGGGGAAGGCAAGGGCAACCCTCCTCTGAACAAATTTTGCTAAGAAAACACCATGATAGGTTTGCCTTACGGTCGCCATAAGTCAGAATTGACTTGAAGGCACACACCAAAATGAGTTTGTCTCATTGAAAAGTAGTGCATGAAGTCTTTGCAATAATATGTTCACAAATGTAATAGGCTATAAACAGATATTGAAGGAGGTACAGGCAGCAATTTCTGTACAAAGGAAGTTCGTAGATGCATGAAAATAAGAATTTCGGAGCATGTGTGCACGTGTGTGTTTATGTGAGTGTGCGCATGCATACACACACACAATGGGGCTTCTGTTCCAGTTGGGTTGTACATGTGCTCTGGGTTATAGTCCAGGCTCAAAGGAGCCATCTAAGATGTTAAATTCTATCTGTATAATAGGTTCATCACTTTGGATAGCTCCTTATGCAGATAGGCATGACTCAAGGTACATTCCAAGCTAGCTTTACACTGAGAGCAGCTAAAGTGAACACTGGGGCCCATTGTTCCCCACCAATGACCAGGCGACATCAGGCCTAGGGAGAAAAGCCATCTCTGCTTTTTGCTCAGCACAACAGCATGACTCATGACAGCACACTCGATAAGCAAACTTATCTTCAAGGACAGAAGTCTAAAGCATTAGGACAGAAGCTGTGTTTTGTATTTTTTTCCCCTCCCGGTTCCTTAAAATGCTTTTTGCATCTCTCTAATCTCACCTCATCCCGCACTATCCTATTACTTTCCTAAATAAATTTCATGCTTGGTTTACTGTAAATTGGACTAGAAGTGTTGTGAGTGTCAAGGGGTGCTGAACTGAGCTGAAATAGCAACAGAGGTAGCCTGCTCTGCAAGAATAGAGCAGAAAAGGCAATGCAAACAGAGGAGAAGTTCTAAAAAGCAGAGCATCTGGGGGATCTGGTGTGTGCCTGCTGCTAGATTTGGGGATGGTGGGTGGGGAATTAGTGGGGAATAATGTGAGCAGCTGATAAGGAGTACTATGTTGCTCTGTGGAGCACTGCAGTGCATTCTGCAACTGTGTGAGTATAACTTACTCAGTGCCTTGAATTTAGGAAGCAGCAGCAGCAGCTTGAAAGTTGTGAAGTAACCAGCATGTATCAGGGTTTGCACCAAAACTATTGGTGATAGGTTATTTTTGGGTTTCCCAGTTAGCAGGGCCAATCACCACACTGGCTGGGAGGTTCTAGGAACTCTAGTTCAAAACAGTAATCTGTCCAAACTGTCGTCTAAATATGGATCACCAATAGTTTTGCATAGATTTTTTTTTCTTTAAAAAAAAAAAAAAGGCTGGAGAATGTTGGTCTGGGGACAAGCAAGGGGCCTCTCTCTTTTGCGGTCTGCATCACACAACCAAGCAGGAGATCTGCTCTTGAGAGTCTCTGTTGGCCCAGAACATTTTGTTGTTGGAAGGAGAAAAGGAAAGGATACCCTCCACTTAGCCAGATTGAGGGGAATATTAGCCAAAGTCAGCAGAGTTCTTTTCCATCTGAGGCAGAAAACATAACAAATGCTTATCCCTCTGCCCAGTAGGGGAAACAACTACAGACAATAAACACAAATTGATTAACATGCCTTTTGTTATCCATTTCATGACACTCCACACTTGATGCCCGAGATACAGTAGTTGTATAAGAAAGGAATAGACAAACAGACAATCAGTATCTTGTTGAGTGGGGAGAAGTGCTTAACCTTTTGCCTTGATCCCAGTAAAAACACACTCCCAACCATAGCTGGTTTTTGACATGTCTAGCTTGTTTCCACTGATGATGCTACATATAAGAATCTGGAAAGCCTTTAGCAACAGAGCAATAAATAAACTTCTTGCTATTATCCATAGCCATAGGCAGTTTAGATTGAATAAAACCAATAGATGTTTGCAGTGTGGATATGCCCTTAAAAGAGTCTGAATGACAGAGAATACATTTTTCAGGGTGCATTGATTAAGGTTGTGCCAGCTGGGCCATTTGTTATCTGACTGAAGGACTTTCTTTCTTTCTTTCTTTCTTTCTTTCTTTCTTTCTTTCTTTCTTGAGCCTTTCATCAATGCTAATCAGAGGGGATATTTTAAATTCGGATAAATTCAAATGAATATGCAATGGCTGTTTTTCTTGCCAGAGAGGCGTCAACATCTGTGTATATTATAACTTAGCCTTCAATCTTGCAGAAAATTTCTCACCTGAAAAGATTCCATCTGCTGAATCTCATTATATCTTTCTCTGTAAGGACAGAGAGCTGCTCCCCCCCCCTTAAAAATAAACACCACATATAGAAATCTATACCACCATTACGGCAAAAATTGTATCTTATCTGTATTGAGAAAAGCCTTGCTTAACTTGGAACCTTAAAAAATGTTGGACTAAACTCTCATCCACCCCAGGGATGGTGGACATTGTAGTACAACATATAACAGAGATGCCAGCTTGCAGAAAGCTTATATAAAACATTTCTTAGCCCAGGGGTGGGAAACATGAGGCTCTCCAGATGTTAATTAGACTGCAGCTCTCATCAGCCATAGCCAGCATATGGTAAGGAATGATGGGTGTTTACATATGGCAACATCCAAATGGTTACACATTTCCTATCCCTGTCTCAGCTTCTTCCCTTGGGAGGAAATAACTCTTTCTACTTCTATATATGTGTGCATATAAGGTGCCTGTTGACTTATGACAACCCTATGAATTTCATAGGGTTTTCTTCGGCAAGGTGGTTTGCCATTGCCTTCTTCTGAAATACAAATTACTGTACATCACTTGGTATTTCTTAGTGGTTCCCCCTTCCAAGTACTGATGAGGTCTGATCCTGGTTAGTTCCAAGATCATAAGGTATCTGGGGCTTACATGGTTTTCAGGCCTTTTACTCTATTCCTGACAAAAATATATTTTTATCTAAGTAGTTTAAAGTTATGAATTGTTAAAGATTATCTATAGCTTGGCTCAGTCATAAATAAAATAGGAGACTCTAATCAAGAAATCAAAAGGAAATTAGCAGTTTTGAAACATACCATACATTTTGATTGAAAGGTTTTTAAAGCTCCTTTGGGAGAGAAAATGACTCTTGGCTCTAAAGTACCTTGTGGATTACTACACAGTACATGGAATTACATACGGAAAAATTCAAAGATGTAGCTGTCTTAGTCTGTAGAATCAGTATGTAGAGAGATCTTGTAGCACCTCTGAGACTGTTCACAATGTCTTTGTTCACTAGCGACCATCCATCGTTAGTTAAACCTGGGCTTGCTACTTCATTTCCATACACAAAGGATTTTGAATTTGGATTGACATTCTCAAATACCAGTGGCATAAATATGTCTGTCTTTGGTTTCCACTCCAATATATGCATCTGAGGAAGCAGACTGAAGTCTACTAAAGCTCATTCTGCCAACCTCTTTATTTCAGTTGGTCTCAAAGGTGCTCTACATACATATAGAAAGTTAAAGCATGAGAGTAATTAAACTACAGTGGCCTAGACTGTGTGCAGATTTCTAGAGCATCTATTCATCCATCCTTTCTTTGCAGTGATTTTCAAAGCGGAACTTGATCTAGACACTATACTTTTATTGATGCAGTCCAGAATCACATTGGCTTTTTTAGCTGCAGCATCACACTGTTGATTCAGGTTCATAATAATAATAATAATAATAATAATAATAATAATAATAATTATTATTATTATTTATATTTCCCACCTCTCCCTTTGGATTGAGGTGGGATTACATCAATAAAGCAATAAAATACAGGTATAAAAATAAAATAATAGACACTCATAATATCAAAAATACAATAATTTAGCTAAAACATCATTTAACTAGCCAAAGACAGATTAAGAGCTTTTTATCATAGAGTCAATAACAACAACAACAACAATAAATTTTATTTCTATTGTCCTGCCTCTTCCTTTGGATCAAGGTCAGGTGGTTAGGCCCGCTGGAAGAGCCTTTTAGATACTTAAGAACCTTTTTGATACTAAGAAGATGCTGAGGACACTGTGGATAGCCAAAAAGACAAACAAATAGTCCTAGAACAGATCAAGTCTGAATTTTCCCTGGAAGCTAAGATGACAAAACTGAGGCTGTTGTACTTTACCACATCATGAGAAGTCATGACTCATTAGAAAAGACTATGGGGCTTTCTAGATTGGCAGGAAAGTGTGACATGAAGCTGCCTTTTCCTTAATGGTTAGCAGCTGCACCACAGCCTTTAGATGGAGTTGTGCTCTTCCGAAGTTTTTAAAAAAGAAGCTGGGAAAACCAGCACCTTTTTAAAGGCGCTTCTTCTCCCCTAAAACACAAAAAAAGCGTTTTCATGGCACACTTTCCCTTTTTCTCATCTAAAGTCTAGACTTTCATGCAGCCATGAACACACTTCTTTTTGCCAACCTAGATCAGGTCAATAATGCTAGGAAAGGTAGAAGTTAATAGAAAGAGAAGTAGACCTCATGCCAGATGGCTAACGCAATCAGGGAAGTCATGCACCTGAGTCTGCAGGACCTAAGCAGAGCAGTGGAGGATGGGGGGAGATATCTCATCTAAGGGGTCACTATGAGTTGGGGTTGACTCAAAAGCAGTTAATAACAACAAACTAGACAGGAAAGAGAATACAGGTATACCCCAATTAATAAAGTCTCTGACAAAGAAACTTCTTTTTACAAAGAAGACAGACCCCCCCTTTCTTGTCTTCTGTCTAGCTGTTTTTTTTGGGGGGGGGGGCAGCATTGGCGTTGGGACAATGGTGAAAGAGAAAAAAAGAGACTTTTGGTGTTTGGTTGCAGCAATATGTCTGCAGCAAATAGTGCAATAAAGCTTTACAAGGGAAGGGATGAGATTCAACTCTAAGTGATCTTAGAGTGTACAAACACTTGATTCCAGTATCACTACAGAAAGAAAAGGGGAAAGGAGATTAGTCTGCCTCACCAGCTACTCTGGCGTGTTGAAAAAGCATAGATGTGTAAGTTTTGCCACTAAAAAGAAAATGATAAGAAAAGTGGAGACTGTCAAAAGAAAAAGTATCATCATAGGATGAATTTTGGAAGAAGCTTTCAAGTGGTCTCCAGAAGATCCAATATGTTGTTGTGTACTTCTGCAAGGCTTACCAGACCTAGTTGTTTCATTTCACATGGGCATAATGTTCGTTTTGAATAAAAAGTTTTCTAAAAATGTTTAACTGCTGCTATAGGGGAACAAAAATTAGGTATGATCATGGACAAATCAAAGTAGCCGCCATGGACACACAGCTTCCAAGGACAGCTTTCTTGTAGATATCATGCCCTGAAATCTGCCAGTAATGTTTGCAAACCAAAATAATAACCTCTCTATAGTCCAAAGGCACATGTGCAGACTTAGGTGTCATAATCTTTTCTCCTTCTTTTTCTTCTCCTTTTAATCCCCACACATTTCACACTCTTAAGATATCTGGAATGTCAAAACTGAACACATGCTACCAACTTGTGAGATCCAGGTCCCAAGTAGGACAGACATAATACGTTGGCAGACAAATTAGGTTTGCCACTTTCCACCCTTGACAGACACTTTCCCTAACAGACTGTGCTTTTAACAGCTAAGTGACAATCATAAACTCTGTAGATGAAGGCCGTCCTTACCCCCATCTCTGCTTTTCTATGCTTGCTTTTGTGTGCTTTTATGAGAGCCAGCATTATGTAGTGGTTTGAATGTTGGATTAGAACTCTGGAAGAACAGGGTTCAAATCCCCACTCAGGCAAGGAAACAGACTGGATGACCTTGGGTAAGTCATACTCTCCCAGCCTCAGAGGGAGACAAAGGTTGCAACTGCATTGCAGAAATAATGCAGCTTGACACTGCTTTAACTGCCCTGGCTCAGTGCTAGGGAATCCTGGAATTGTAGTTTACTATGGCACCAGAGCTAAAGGGATAAATGTTTTACAAAACTACAAACCCCAAAATTGCATACTATTGAGCCAGGACAAGTAAAGTGGTGTCAAACTGTATTATTTCTGCAATGTAGATGCAGCCAAAGCCCCCCCCCCCCCAAAAAAACAAAAAACAAATCTTGACAAGGAAACCCCATGATAGGTTTGGCTGAGAGTTGCCACAGGTCAGAAACATTTTGAAAGCACACACAAATCCTGATAGTAGTGATACTTTTTGATAAGGCAATAGCTTCACTATATTCCCCCCGACCACATAGTGGATATTAAGTAGATCAGGGCAGTTTCCATTTGAGCTAGGTTTGGAAAAACCTAGCAGACACCCACAGCCAGTGTCCACATGAAGGAGAGTCAGTCTCTCATCTCAGTTGGTGGATTGGGAAAGGTAATAGATCACATCACTACCTCCTGAGTACTGGGAAGGTTGTTACTGTGGGTTACAGCCGATGTCTCAATCAGTGGTCTAAATCCCTCAACAGACTGCTACTATTTGGGTTTTTTTTTCCTGCTGATAAACTGCCAGGCTGAAATACCTCACTCCTCAGGGTAAAGGGGCCCTGGAGACTGTCTGTACCACAATCCCCACAAAGCAAGGCATAGAAGGGAGGGGTGAGGAGGCAACAATCAGGAGCCCTTGTGGATCAGTGGTTAAGTGCCTGTAGGTTGTGAGTTCAATCTCAGGGGCTCCAAAGTCCACTCAGCCTTGCATCCTTCCTTAGATCGCTAAAATGAGTACCCAGTTTGTTGGGGGCAATTAGCTTACACAATGTAAACTGCTTAGAGAGTGCTTAATTCACTGATAAGTGGTACAGAAATGTACTTGCTATTGCTATAACAATAGAGTCAGGAAAAAAGGCGACTGGGGTGTGTCTTCCTGTCTGAAGTGCATAACGTTTTGAACTGGACCAACAGCTGACATGCCATATGAGAAAACAAATACTGCATTGAGGATGTTAAGTACAGTTGGAGGATAATGCAGCATTCTCAAGCTTAGACTAGCATTCCCAGAATCTCCCAGCCCCAATGGCCAGAAGCGATGCTTGCTGGGGGATTCTGGAAGTCACAGTCCCAAAGTTTTTTTAAAAATAGTTCTGAGCTTCCTATATTCTGGAGACCTCCAGAGATGTCATATTACAGTTCCAAGCACTTGGGTGGTGGTGGTGGGAGTTGTTGTCTGATATATCTGCATGATGCTGACATCGAGGGAAGGCTGTATTAGACAGTAAGCCCCCGACCACCCTACCTCCCTTTGCTCTCTTCGTAAGGTAACCAATCTATCCTTTGTCATCTCTATGGCTGCTGTCCAGAGCCTCTCTTTCCCTCTAGCTGTGCCTTTTTGTATTCATTCCATATCAGCTGGTATGTCAGTTTTCCATAATGCTCAGAACAGCATCTCCTGTTCTGGACCTGCCAGAATGTCTATGAATACTATGCACACAGCTGGACAGCTGCTGATTGAGGAAGGCCCTTTGTTCTGTCACATCCCATTGCTGATGCTGCTGGCTTATCTTCCTTTGGCATGTCCACAGGAGAACCTGTAAAAACCCAGCACCATATTTGGCCTGAGGCCTAGTGACTTAACACAAACCCACAATTTCCATACCAAGTGTCTGTTGTATAACCTTAGCTGTTGCTGCATTTTGGGTATCCCCCACAACACTAGTAGTAAGTGTTTCAAATCCAAACCTCCAGATATAGATCAGTTCTGCTGGACTCTTTCCTTTCCTTTCCTTTCCTTTCCTTTCTTTTCTTTTCTTCTCCTCTCCTCTCCTCCTTTCTTTCTTTCTTTCTTTCTTTCTTTCAAAAAAATCCTTGAAATAGTATGCAAAGGGATCTTGTAGCTCCTTTGAGACTAATTGGAAGAAAGAAGTTAGTATCATGAGCTTTTGTAGACATGACCCTACTTCCTCAGATGTAAGTAGAAGTAGGCTCAAGTCTATGACAGCTTATGCTACCGACTTCTCTTTTTTAGTTATGTCCAGACTAACACGGCTATATCTTTGAATCCTTGAAATAGTTAACCTTTTTTTGAAATGTTTATCTCTCTCAAAGACTATAACAATTCTGCTAACCTTTACCACTTGACTTTCAAAAAGCATGTCAAGTGTTCTGCGTCTATTTGCCTGACTGGCACTCCTCTACCACCTGATTTGTTTCAGAACAGCTTCCCGAATTCCTAGGCAGTGTTGCCCCATATTAGCTAGGAATGATGGAAGCTGTCATACAATTATTTGGGCACAACAGGCAGGGGAAGACTGACCTAAAGATTATGCATCTCTTCCCTTTTAATAGAAAAAATAGAATTGTCATAACTGAATGTGCAATGTAGTTCTAATATTCGAGCTGATCTTATGAAATATGAGACATTACAAAACCAATGAAGTTCTGCTATAGTGACTGTATTTTCTTCCACCACCAAACCCTTATCAGGTTAACTTTGGGGAGGAGTTATTTAATCCTGGGCTCAAATTTCCTTTACTGATATCTTTTCTTATTTTCATGGCCAGTTGAAACTTTGTAACTCCCCCCTCCTCAAAACACAAAATACCAATCAAACTCTCCAAATTTGTCTTGATTTTTCCCCTTTCCAAATGCTGCCTCATGTCAGTTCAGTGGTACAAACGCACCTTCAGGGCTACTGCCCCTTTCCCTATTGATCTGTTGTCTCTCCCTAACGGTTGGCTAGAGCAGAGATGCCATTAATTGCCTTGAAAAAGGAATGAACGGCTATGCTGAACAACAAGATTTCTATATCAGTCTCAATGCCAGAAGATTTTCAGCAGGAGTTGAGGGAACGAAACAAGGTCTCTTGCTTAGCTAAAAGCGCTGTGTGGAGAAGACCTGCTGGGATGGACACAGAGCCAGTGCTGGCTCCATTCCAAAAAAAAAAAAAAAAATGGCAAGGCAAAACCCGAGACTCACAGTGATGGCTGTGAAATGATGACAATGGGAGAGGAACAGCCAGACAAAGAGAGAGTGGAAGAGGAGGAAGATTGGGTGAATTTTTTTTAAAAAATCTATTTCTGAGCCCTCATAAAAGGGAACATTACCTTTTGCTATTTGAGGCTGGCTCTGTCCTATTTTCACTTCCTGGGATTAAGGGGCTCATCTACACAGACCAAATAAAAGGGTCTCACCCCATTCTCACAGTGACCTGTCCTCACAAAGCAGGGCCAAATCCCCAATCTGAGTATGGACTGCTTTCACTATGTAAGGCCAGTTCCACACCAAAGCCACCCTATTGTTGCCTGCCATGTACATGATGAGCAACTTCATGGGGATTTGCTGCAGGGGACCCAGGGCAATATCCCAGCAGCAATTTTCCACCAGGATAAGATCTGTCTCTTGGACACTGGTATCTAGCACCTGCTTGTCTGAGTAGACTATAGGACAGAGCATGTTCCCCTGACTGCTGTCTGGTCACTCTAGTCTCTACTTCCACTACTTTAAACTTTTTTTTTTTTTTTTTTTTAAAACCCTTCGCTTTTGCTTCAGATTTTGCAGGAAAACCCAGAGCACTCTGTACCAATGCCAGGCAGCTGTCTATACATGTGTCTCTACTGTGTTGCCTGCCACCACAGCACTGGTATGAGTCTCTCCTTCTGAGGTCACATCAGGATGCCCAGCCATATGATTGGCACTGGACACTTCAATTCTGACTTCAGATGGAACAACCTGCACTAGCAGCAGTGGCACTGGGTGACACAGTGGGGACATGTGTGTAGACAGCTGCCTGAGTACAGAGGTAATAGGGGGAATCTGAGACAACTCCAAGTCCAGAATATTCTGGAAGAAGCCTAGAGTATTCTAGCCAATGTAGCCGAGCCTTAAACCTGACTGAAACAACTATTGAATCAATCAATATCATCATCACTTACATCCTGTCCCCCCCCCCCCCGCCAAACCTTACAAATGAAAGCAAATGCAACATGGTTTAAAATACAAAAGATCAGCATTCATACAGAACTAAACATGCTGTCAAAATGCTAAAAAGCAGCTATAAATACAACAATTAAAACAATTGTTCTTGTCGTGTGTCTTCAACACAGGCTGAATCCATATTCCCAGATCTGTCTTTGGATTGACCAGGAGCACCAGCATTTTGCCTGGATTATGCTTCGGTTTCTTTGCCCTCATCCCATCCGTTACAGCCATCAGGCACCAGATTAGCATAGGAACAATTTCCTTGGAATTAAGTGGAAAGGACTGATGGAGCTGGCATATTGATGACATCTGACTCCAAAACTCTCGTCTCAACAACATCTCCCAGCAGTTTCATGTAGATATTAAAAGCCAGAGGGGACAAGATTGAACTCCGAGGGACCCCACAGATCAATGGCCAAGGAATCGAGCATTAATCCCCTAACACCATCCTCTGAGAATTCCTCTCCAGGAAAGTACCTCCAAGCCCCATCCCAGAGAGGTGACTAAGAAGGATACCATGGTTAATGCTATCAAAATCAGTTGGGAGGCCCAGCAGAACACACAGGAACATATCCCCCCCCCCCCGGCCAGTTCCCTGCCTAGGTGATCCACCAAGACAAACAAAGCTGTTTCTGTCCCATAACCATATCTGAAACCAGAATGAAATGGATTAGGATAATCTGTCTCATTCAGAAACTTCTGTGGTTGAAATCTGAAGTGTCTTGTAAAAGTAGGAAGCAATTAGATGGGCCTGCACATACACTTGGGATTCACTCCCACTAAGCTTACCCTGGAGGAATAAAACCTCCATAGTGCCCCACTGGGGCTTGCTCAGTCAGCAGGGACATACATACAGTGTGCACACTCATTTTATTTATTTATTTATTTATTTATTTACAAAGCATGGGTATCCTACTTAACAGAGAAGCATACTCCATGAAGCATTTCCTACAACCACTGACCTGTCTTTTTCTGGTGGAAGAGGAATGTGTCCACCCAGAAAGAGAAATAGTTTTCTTCCTCCAATCCTATTGATTAAGCAAGATCAATCTTTCCCTCTGGTTTATGTATGCTGCTGAAACAGGATTTGGATATTTTGGAAATCAAAACTGAATGGAGAGCCTCCACAGACAGAGTTTCTCTTGTTTTAGAAAGTCACTATCCCTGCACAGAGATGGTAGGAACAGAGATATACATGAGGGGAGTAAATAGGCACAGATGTATAGACAGTGGTATAGAGAACCAGGGATTGCAGGGTCAAAGTCCAGGACTTTTTAAATAGCAGAGAATATGACTTCATCTGTCACAACACACCTCCCTTATTCTTCTGAGTTTAGTCACAGTTTAGTTTAGTTAGGAGGAAATAGTTTTTCCCAGCAACAATGCATTGTTATAAATGATCCCTTTGTAATTCAAATTATTTTTGAGTGACTATGACTTATGTGGGCAAGACCCATTAGCTTTACAAAGGACTTGCTCATGATGGAGGTGAGAAGTGATGAAAACATAATAAATATATCAAGAGATAGATCAATACAGACATCTACAGTACATTGGACTTTCTGTGGGAGCATTGCTGTAGCAAGGGGTCTGCCTTTTCCAAATTTACCACTGTATCATTGTTTATAAGCTTCAAAGAGAGCCAAATTCTCACAATGCTCCAAGCAAGCATAATATAGTGTGATCAGGTGTAATGCATAAACACCTTAACCTGCAGGTATTTGTGAGATGCAGGAGATATGATACAGACACACCATTTCATTACATACGGTGCTTCTGATATTTAATGAGAAATCTTTCTCTGTACTCATGCAGATAACCCCCACAGACAGACAACCATAAACATGGGCCCAATAAAATAAATCAATCATGATGGAAAATGAATATATTCTAAGAATTGTCCTTAAACAGCCATGGTCACAACTCAGATGAGATTGGCTTGATGGCTCAAGATTAAGGAGGGATAGACTACCAATGGACACAAATCTGAAGCAGCAGAAAAAAAATGGGTGAGTATTAGTATAACATTCTGGCAGAGTTTTGAAGTAACTATTCACAAATAATTAGTTAATTGTCATCAATCCCTTTCCCAATTATGGATGTATAATGATATTACATTAGAAAGGTAAATTTAAAACGGACAGTTTCACTCCTTTTGCAGCATAACAGTAACTTTTTAGGTACCTATGTAGTTATGGGCTCACTAAATGTGGAAGGAAGAATATCATATTGTTCAAGTTTTTGCTTGTGTCCTGCTGTATTGTGTTGTGGGTGTTAAAGTTATGGTGACAATAAGGCTGATAGAAGAAGCATGTGCTTTAGTATTAATAGAAGTAGTAGGTAGCTGCTATTGTGGCAGCTTAGAAATAATTATTTCTTAAAAGTATCTTTCTAGGATTTAGCCTCATGTTATATGTGTGTGAGAGTGGTGTGTGCCTTCAAGTTGTTTTTGACTTATGGCAACCCTAAGGTGACCCTATGAAGGTACCTGAAGGCCTTTAAACAGAGGCTGGATGGCCTTCTGTTGGGGATGCTTTGAATGTGAGTTCCTGCATGGCAGGGGGTTGGACTGGATGGCCCTTGTGGTCTCTCCCAACTCTACAATTCTATGATTCTATCACAGGGTTTTATTGGCAAGATTTGTTCAGAGGAAGCTTGGCATTGCCTTCCCCTGACACTGAGAGTTTGTGACTTGTCCAAGGTCACCCAGTGGGTTTCATAGCCGAGTTGGGAGTCGAACCCTTGTCTCCAGGGTCCTAGTCCAACACTCAAACCACTCCACTCCACTGGCTGTCCTTATTGCACGTCAACTTGAATACCTAAGCATAGTGGTTATGCAGCTACAATCATGTCCCAGTCCCAGCATCTGCTGGCAAAGACTCCTGTGTGGCAAAGACTCCTGTGTGAAATCCTAGATAGCCACTACCTGCCTGTTTAGACAATACTAAGGCAGGTAGACCAATGGCCTGAATTGTTATAAAACAGTTTCTTTAAGACAGAACAAAGTTTGAGAAAGCTATTTTCCCCCATGAACTTTGGCCATGCTGACTGGGGGATTCTGGGAGCTTTTGTCCCAAAAGGTAGCTTTCCCAAGTTCAGAAGCAGAAGTTCCCACAAAGACCCCACCCCACATGACCACTTTACCATATGCTAGGCTCCTCGTTTTCCTTTTACTGCTTGACAAGATGATTAGGATTGCCAGATCTCAGGACTTGGCCATGATTCTCGACTTTGTGTCATCATCTCCAGGCAAAAGAGGAGGGTGCAATTTCTCCACTTTTAGTGGGGCTCATCTTCAGGCAAGGCATATGCAGAAACCTCCAGCTTAGCTAGTAGAGCAGCTGCTTGCTAGAATTTGCAAGGTTTAACTGATTTGTGGCTGGAGCTTGCAAAGACTCTCCTGAAGTCTATGTATTTTTACTTAGTTATTTTTCTCCTTCCCTCCCTGTTATTTTAGAGCCAGGGCTCACTCTCCACTCTTCTCTGCATTTACATTCTAGCTTGAAGCAAGTAGGTTACATTAAATGTTCCTTATCCTGTCTCCCATAAGTGAGAAAGAGAATGGCCCCTTTAGGTAAGATTTCTGTCTTAATTTACAAACAGGAAAATATTTTCTCTGTATGTGTACTTTTGTGCATATTTGTGCCTGCACCTAAATGACAAGTGATGAGCAATTGTGTTTGGTACTTATTGCATAATGCTTAAAAGCATCGCTAGGGCTGTCCCTAAATGTCAGCTTTTGGCCCAGAAACTCAGGGCCTGAGATGATCCCGAACTGGAAAACCTAAGGATGATTCAGATGATCATTGGGAACTATTACCTCCAGGATCAGATGGCTATGTCTGTGAACAGCACCAGCCAGGGATCAATAACAGAAAATAGCTACTGCTTTGCCCTGCTGTTTTTGGGTCTCCCATAGGGATCAGGCTGGGCACTGGAGAGAACAAAATTATGGTAGGTATGTTCTTGATCTCCTCTTGATTCTTCTTATCTTGAGCCATTTTGGTCAGCTACACAAGGCTGATTAAATAGGGAAGAAGAGGCAAATGAAGGTGGATTCACATCCCTGCTCACCCATGAAGGTCATCCAATGACCTTGGACAAGAACTGTTCAACAGTGGGATAGACTGCCTTGGAGGATGGTGCACTCTCCTTCTTTGGCAATCTTTAAACACAGGTTGGGTGAACATCTTTTAGGAGTATTTAGCTGTGTTTTCCTAAATGACAGCCCCCCCCCCCCGCCATCTGATTCTAAGATTCTATGATTCACTTTCCTTAAATGAGCCTGCCTCACAAGGTTTTGTGGGGATACTATTGTGGTGGTGCTGGGGAAACATTACATGCATGCTACCACGGACTCCTTGGAAGGGAGAGGGGAGGATGAAAATATACTAATTCATGATCAAGATTGTGTCTACACAGGGCCTGTCTAAGCAACGCTTGGCTGCCTGAAGCAAGCAATATGATAGCATCCTCTTCCATTCCATGTACAAATCCAGCTGGACAGGCAGCTGAATCTTTCTAAAATAATGCTGATGAGCTAGGGTCCTCCACCACACCACAAGGCATCTTGACATGGCTAGTTTAAGAGGTTCAGGTCAGGTCATGTGGCACACAAGTCACTGCTGCCGCCTCCCAGAATTTTCCACCTGACTATCTCAGTTTGCCGAACAGTAGGGCTGGCTCCACCTGCAACAAATCCCGAGATCCTGTTTCACATATATTTTCTGTCTTTCTGTTTATTAACTCCACTATATGCACCTGAGGAAGTAGACTGAAGTCTATGAAAGCTCATGCTGCCAATTTCTTTATTTCAGTTATTCTCAAAAGCGCTACAAGATCTCTCTACATTCTGTTTATTAAGTTATATGTGTATCTGTGTTTTATATATATACATACATATAGATTGGGGGTGGTATTGTTACTTTATTTAAAATGTATTATATTAAATTCAGTGAAGTGTAATAGAGTGGAGGAGGAAAATCCATTAAGAGTGTGCCTGAATGATGCAGCGGAATCAGCCCTGGGAGGCAAAATGGAAATGAAAGCAGCAAGTCAGGATTTGAAAGAAGAGAAGGGGGGGGGGGCTGCTCAGTGTTGCAGAATTGTGGGAGCATCTTGGGAGGGGCAGAAATTGAGAAAGCGAGAGCAAGAGCGAGCAAGTAGCTCGAGGAAGGAAACAGACTAGGGAAGTGTGGAGGCTGAGGCATGCTGAGTTTAGTGCAACATGGGACACGATGAGGGACAGTCGGTGCAGGCATGATGAAAGAGCACTGCAGGGCTCTGACTGTGAGGGGAGGAAATCTGAATTTGATAGAGAAGGAGATCAGAAGCCAGTTGCATGGATTCAGGGAGAGATGATGACTCAAAGTAGGACACCACGCCAGCAAGATGGCTGCAGCATATTCCAGAGTGCCTCCAGGCCTCTGTGTCCCAGAAGAACAGGGTGGGGGGTTGCTTGTGTGAGCAGCTGATCTGCATGGCTTGATAAAAAGCTGGCCTCTGAAATCCAGACTTTGGTGGACAGACATCAGGTTTATGAGCTCTGCTTTTTGGTTGTTTACTAGAGCCCAGAGATGCATTAACTGGAGCCCAGTGCAAAAAACAAACAAACAAACAAAACAAAAACATATGGCTAGAATGCTGATTTTCTTTTTTTCTTTTCTTTTCTTTTTTTTTGGTTTTGTTTTGAGGAATTTGTTTTGAGGAGCAGAGCTGAAAGACAGTCATAGTTCCATGCAAAAATCCATTCTTGTTCCCCTAAGATTTGCTTCTGTCAGAGTTATAATTTAGGGCAAAAGGGTAGCTTAGTATTGCTTTTGTTAAGGAATTAAAAAAAAAAACTTCTTGGAGTATTGCAAGAGCTTGGAAAAATTACTTTGAGGGCACTACATTCTCTAGAATCCCCATGGATTCTGTCACCACAGACTCCACAGTGGCTATGCTGGATGGGGAAATGTGGGAGTTAAAGTACAAATAAATAATTTTTTGAAGCTGTAGTGTACAGGTGTTTCTCGGTAATGTTTAACGTAGATGTGCTAAATGTGTGTGCATGCGTGTAGCCACACAACGGTGTGGGAGGGACCATGACCCTTGGGTGCATTCCAGTTACCTCTCACAAGAAAAAAAATTATGAGGGAATTCGTCTGAAAAACAACAATTTAATACTTGGATTGAAAGGACATGAATACAAACACTGGTCAGGATCAAAGCTTGGCAACATTACTTTCTCTGGATGCATCTCCCAGAATCCTGTAGCTAACAGCTCACTTTGGCTGGGGGTTCTGGGAACTGGAGTCCAGATATCTTTGCAAACTTCTGTCTTCCAGTAATGCAGTCAGGGCATTTTAGCTAATGTGGTTTGCCCCTCTGTTATCAGCCAAGAGGAGCAGCTGTCACAGAATGTGGCCTTCACCAGAAAAATCAATTTTGGACCCATGGCAAAATATTCAGAGCTCCAAAGTGATAGAAGAAATGGTTGGTCTTCCTTATGTACTAGTACCCATTAGCACACCCAATGTGATCGTTTTTCTTCTGTAACCAGGTACCAATTTTGTAGAGGAGCCATATCAACCATTTGATTACCAGGGATGATGGCAGCATCATGTGCCCAGCCTCTAAGATGTGCTTGCTTCCTCTGAGCTTAACTGTAATCCTCACAGAAGCTCAAGGGGAAGTAGATTTTCCTAGCAGTGAGCTATCCCTGTTGTAATGCAAAGTTTTGGTGCTGACTTGATCTTGAATGGACAATTAAGATCTATTAGCTTTGCAAAAAAACCTGTTCCTGGTAGAGCTGAACAACTGCTAGAAATCGTTTTCTGATATGGATCAACACAGCAGCCTTCATTTTTTTCCCCTTGGGGGGAAAGGTGTGTGGTGAGAGCTTACACTTAGAACTTTGCCACCACCTCAGTATCTGGCACTCTCCAGACAAGTCAGTCTCCATCACCCCCAGTCAGCATGGTTGTTTGTCTCAAGTTGATGGAAATTGCAGTCCAACAATCTGATGGGCACCATGATGTAGAAGACTGCAGTTCATCATGCCTATGGGAATCAAAATTAGTAAAGCTAGGCAGGTCATATTCTCATCTGTTAATGTGGCTCTAAATGCTCATTGTTCTTAACATTGCTCTTAACATCTGAATCAATTAGATTTACCTATGTGTTGACACATGCTTTAACAATTGAGACCAACCAACAAGATGTCAGCCATAATTTGTGCTTTTGCATAGAAATGCCACAGGCCTTCTAGACCTCTTCCATTTTGAGGACATGGTTTATATCCCAACTCTATGATTGTATGATTCCTGGCCGCACCGCTATCTGCCTGTCTGCCTGTTTGCCTATCTGATCTGCCATCTGATGCTGTCACTGCATGCATCTCAAGAAGTAAGCTCTACCTTATGAAAGGTTATTCCACATTAAGCCTTTTTGTTTCCAATGCCTTAAGATGTCCATTACATCCATGTGCTGCTGTGTGCTTTCAGATCATTTCCAACTTATGGCAACCCTAAGATAAACCTATCATTGGGGATTCTTGGCAAGATTTGTCCAGAGGGGTTTGCTTTTGCTTTCTTTGGAGGCTGAGAGACTGTGACTTGCCCAAGGTCACACAATGGGTTTCCATGGTCACCAGAGTCATAGACCCATGCTCAAACCACTACACCATGCTGATTCTCCCATCCATGTATAGAGATTTATAAAATAAAACGAAACCCTCTATAACTGCCTAATCATCCTGATTGTGAATACAAAGAGTAATTCAACCACAAGTATCCCTGCCCTTTTTGAATACTTTGGCAGCTTTTAGATTCTATCTGTATAAAGGCTTCCTGTGGTGGGTAAGGCCACTCACAAAATGGCTGCTGTGAGAAGTGAAATCATTTACATTTGCTACTGAAATACATACAAACCCACAACCCCATTTCATAGAATGCAAAGCCAGGCTTAGGGAGAAGTAATTACTCCAAGAAACTGAACACAAAGTACCAAGTACAGGGTAAAAAACTGAGCCCCATATAACAAAGTACATTTGACATAATATAGGAAAACATCCACTTCGCAGAAAGAAAATTGGAGAGGATAAAAGATGTGTAACTCAGATATTGGAAAGTTATTTTTCAAAAGAAATTCATTCTCATTATATGCCCCAGTGTTAGAAAATCAATACATTGTTGCTACCTGTTGCTATGGTGGAAAAGTAATTTATTGAGTGGTTTCATTGTTCATTCCTGCTCTGTAACTTTCTTGTTACTTAAAAATAACCCCACCCCAATTTTGACATTGATAACAGAATATATAAAAGCATTTAATACAATCAAACTTGAAAAATTGGCCCAAAATGCCTGTAAAATGCATTAAAAATACAGTTAAAAGTAGTGCTTTGAGCACTGGACAGACTCTAGAGATCAAGGTTTGATTTCCTTGTCATCCATGGAAACCACTGGGTGACCTTGGGTGTGTCACACACTCTCAGCCCCAGAAAACCCCATGATAGGTTAGCCTGAGGGCCACCGTAAGTCAGAAATGACTTGAAGGCACACAACACACACAATAACTAATTAGAAAATAACAATTACTTTTTATATCAGTTAAATCATTTTGCTCTCACATAATATGCTACTTTGGACTGTAGCTTTGTTATGCCTTAATTTCCATTATCACAGATAACTTGTTACTTCCAAACTCTGTAATAACTTGCCCCAGGATATGATAACAGGGCAGAGATGGGAAACTGAGTCCCCAAATCCATCCATCCATTCATTCATTCATTCCCCTTCCTTCTGGATCAGACCCAAGGAACACAGGAGTTTATCAGACGATGGAAATTGTAAGTATAATCCAATGGCAATCCGAACGCAATCATGGGGTTTCACATTATTGCGTATTAAAGTATTTCATGCAATTTTGGGCAAAAGGGAAGTCATTTCAAACACAATCATGGGTTTTACTTTATTGCACATTAAAGCATCTCATGCAATTTTGGGCAATGGGCAGTCATTTTGGGCAATGGGAAGTCATTCTGAATGCATTCCGAATGCAATTAGTATTTACGTAAATTTGCTAAACTAGTGAATTCACGTGAATTTGAATTGGCTCCAATTGGCTCCATTCGAAATAAAGAGAAATTCCTGCCGTCTGATAAACTCCATAGAGTTTAAAACAAGATTAAAGTAAGATCTTACATTACAAAAGTTAAGACTGAATCCAGCTCCGTATCCACAGATTTTGTATCCATGGATTCAAACACCCACAGCTTGAAATATACACACACACATTCCAAAGAGCAAACCTTGATTTTGCCATTTTATATAAGAGACACCATTTTACTTCACCATTGTATTTAATGGGACTTGTGCATCCATGAATTTCGGTATTCATGGGGTGCCTGGAACTAAATCCCAACATATACCAAGGGCTCACTGTATAGGTTTTGTTTAAAAAAAAACAAACCTTGTTTCCTTGGGTGCCCATATCTACATGTTTTCCAATGGTACTGAGTGGTTATGAGGAAGATGGCACCAGATTTCATAGCACCAGAAGATGGCATGATATGGGTGCTCCACTTTATAGCAGTATCGGTCCATGTCTTCCATGTCAGTGAGGTGATCAATCCAGTACAACCTTTTGTATGAATTTTAAGGTTACTGTCCCAGGTGCTGAACACTAACCTGCAAACAGGTTCAGCAGCTTGGATAGTTCCTTTAAAAACTGAACTAAATCTCAGGCTCATCAACATAGAAGCCACAGACCATCATTGCTTTGCAGACACCCAGAACATCCAAATTAGAACAAAAGGTGGAATGCTGAAGTAGAATCAAAGCACTCCCAACAGATGGCCATCCAGCCTTTGTTTAAAACTCTCCTTCTTTGGAGGTTTTTAAACAGATGCTGGATGGCCATCTGTTGGGAGTGCTTTGATTATGTCTTCTCGCGTGGCAGAAGGGGGTTGGACTGGATTGCCCTTGCAGTCTCTTCCAACTCTATGTTTACCTAAACATAAATCCCACTGAAGCAAATGAAACTTCTTCACAAATAGGTAGGCATAGGATTTCACCCTTAAGGCTTATGGAAGGAGTGCTATAACCTTTCTTTGCATAAATCTTTTGCACCAGATAGTTGTGGAATAAGTCATGGACAAGCAGATGTTAGCAGATTTATTTAACTGATATACATTTTATAAATTGCTGAATGCAGCTTGGTGTATGCACATGCTTACAGAGCAGAGCACATTCTTGAGGTGGGTTTGTAGAATCAACACACACATTGCAGGTGGTTTGGACTACCATAAAAAAGAGATCTGTATTTGTCTGTGTGTCTAGAAGAATATATATATATATATATATATATATATAAGCTAGGAATGTTTGAATCCATGGATACAAAATATACAGTTGCGAGAGACAGCATGGTGTAGTGGTTAGAGTGTTGGACTATGATTCTGTAGATCAGGGTTCAAATCCCTGCTCAGCCATATAAACCCACTGGGTGAACTTGAGCAAGTCACAGTCTCTCAGCCTCAGAAAATGGCAATGGCAAACTAACCCTGAAGAAACTTGCCAAGAAAACCCTGTGATAGGTTCACCTTAGGGTCACCTTAAATTGGAAGTGACTTGCAGGCACACAATAACAATAGAAAAAAGTGGGACCCTAAACTGGAAGAAAAAAATTTCATCTATCAGCTAAAGGTGGGACTTTGAGGCCTCCAGCTACTTGGTAATACTATCCAATTTGGTATCTATTAACTTTTAAGTACCAAATACACTACCTACAATTAATCTCTATTTTGTTCATATAGAAACTTTTGTTTGTATGTTATTGTTTGTTAATATACAAACTAATATTGTTAATATATAAACTAATATACAGAGTTGCTCCTTTTTTCTATCTATCAAAATATGCATGCTTACTTAAGGATGTAACTAATGGTGACAGCTGGATTTTATGCTTTCAGAAAAGGCCAATCAATCATTACATCCCCCCCCCCCCCAGTCCTTGGGAGCACTCACTTGTGCCATATGAAAATATCATGGCATCTAGACATCTCCAATCTGGTGTCCTTTAAATGTTTGGGGCCACTACACCTTGTAGTTCAAACAAAATGGCCAGTGGCCAGGGATGAAGGGACCCATAATCCAAAACATCAGGATGTTACTAGGTTAAGACATCTCTCTCTCCTCCCCCAAACCCTGTTTTCAGATGGTGAATAATTGGAGGCTGCAAGGCCATGGCATCATGCCAGCTTGTGCCCTTTCTGCAACTCCCAGGAGTTTGTTTAACATCCAGCATGACAAAGAGTTCTGGAATACAGCAGACATTGGTGGTTCTATTTTCCACCGCTGGAGAGTATGCTTTGATGCTATAGCCAAAGCTACAAGCCTCATTGAATTAGATAGAAAGATGGATTAGACGTGTAGAAAGGAGGTATGAAAACTGGAGGAAGGAACATCAGAAATTTAAGATCTGAAAATGATATCACATACAGAAAACAGCAAAGATCTGGAATGGCTTTAGAGGAAACTGAAGGAAGAAAGTGAAAATGAACATTAAGAAAAAGAAAGCCCTGGTGAACATTAAAAAAAACCCAAAACTAACAACTACAGATAGTTAACATAACTTTAAAGCAGATGATGAAGATGCTGAAATAGCTGAAGGTTTTCCATACCTTGGCTCAGTCATTAATCAGAATGGAGGCTATAGTCAAGAAATCAGAAGAAGACTACATCTTGGAAGGGCAGCTATGGTGGAACTAGACAAAATCCTGAAGTATATCATTGAATGCTTAAAAATACGCAGGATTGTCTATGCCACCATGTTTAGAATTTCTGTGCATGGTGAAAGCTGGACAGCAAAGAAAGCCGATAATAAGAAAATCATAAGAAAAAAAAAATCTGCTCTACAGATATTGTGGACTACCAAAAAGACAAATAAATGAGTATGAGAACTAATTAAGCCTGAACTCTTCCTAGAAGCCTAAATGACCAAACTGAGTCTATTGTGCTTTGGCCATAACATGAGATGATATGATTCATTAGAAAAGATGATAATGCTTGGCAAAGTGGTAGGCAGTAGGAAAAGAGGGAGACTGCACTGTAGGAAGACTGTCAATAAAGGAAGCCATAGTCCTGAACAGGGTTTGTAAATTGCTTCTATTGTGGTTATTGAGGTTAGTGAGGTGGATGAGAGAGTGTTTTGTACAAGTCAGTGACATGTAGCACTTAGACATTAGATGCAACTGAAATAGTATATGTTCTAATCACTTTTGAGGAAAAGGAAAGTTAGAAGTTAGTTTTTAAGAATGCAAATGTAACAACCTTAGAACTACAACATGTGCTGGCAAATTGTGGTCCAAACAGGGAGGTGCCTCATTATCTCCCCCCCCCCATGGAATTAGACAATTTCTCAGTGACTAGCTCTTGCCCTTTATTTAATTACTTGGGTATATTTAATTAGGTTCAGCCTTTCCTAATCTGGTACCTACAGTGCCCATCATCCCTAATCACCATGACTGATTAGGGATGATGGGCACTGTGTTCCAAAACATTTCAGTGTTAACATGGAAATATACATTACAGACAAATAGGTTTTTTTGGTGGTGCTTGTGTTGACTCCAGAGGAAACAAGCCAATTCCTTCCTAAGAAAGGGAAAAAGATTTGTTCCCAACTGTTTTTTTTTTAAAATGAAGGTAAACATACAAGAGATTTCAAACTGTTTATAGATACAGAGACAGAATAATTATACATTCAGTGCTTGAACCAGCAGCTGCTTGTGAGTCTCTCACCTAGGTGCAGGGAAGGCGACAGTCAAGTTGTAAGATGATACAGAAGAGGGGAGGTAGTAAGAGTCGATATGTAAATAAGAACACAGGCAACAAGTCTGGCTTATACAAATGGATGTGAAATTCTTTTCAAAGGCCTTGATGCCCTGCAATAGACATTTTGTTGCCTGAGGCAGAGGACAAGATGGCATCCCTCCCTGTTCCACATATAGATGCCAACTCAGCTGGCAGACCTCACCTCATCTGCAGTGATGGCAAAGCCATACTTAAGGACACCTGACTAGTTTTGGTGGCCAGAGACAGCTGTGTGGGATAACTAAGTTGGTTTTCTAGCCTAGAGGACTGAATTAGGAGGAACATCCAGGAAAAAATACTGCTGCTGCTGCTGCTTCATAACATTTCCCACCTAAAATAATTGTTTCGCCTTGAGTAATATTTGGTAGGGCCCTGATTGATGGAAAAGGTACTTTCTCAACTCTGTATCGGAGCTGTTGAAACAAAGGACAAGGTGGAATGAGTGATTGGAAACTGCAATGGAGGGGGACTTATTTTCTAATTTGCCCTATTTGAGAAGATACATCAACAATGCATCATTTTAAACATAAAAGCTTTTCTAAAAATCCCCAGAGACTTGTAGTTTGGCAAAGATGTGACAAGATGTTTCCATCGTTACTCTCACAGATATAAGTAGTTCATAGGCTAAGTGTGTGTATGTATAGCTCCCCATATTTTAGGGTGAGTCCCACCCCCACTCAGTCCATGATCTGCCACTGCCCTAAATCAATGGGTGGAAATGTGACTTACACAATAGCCTATTCCCAGGGCTGGCCTCCCTAGACAAGGAGAGGTGCATGCCCCAGGTGGCAGAGCAGTAGGGTGGCAAATCCCCCACTGACTAGGAGCACCCCTGACATTGCTTTGGTGAATCTTGCTATCCCCAAATGCTTGCCTCCTACTCTCTGTGTTGTCAAAAAGAAGACGAGTAGGCATTGAAGACAGCAGTGCGGAATAACCAAAGCCCTTCTTCCCTCTCCTCTTAGGTCACTTTCCCACTACAAAATTATGGTGGCATGATTTCACTTTAACTGCCATAGAATCCTGGGATCTGTAGTTTGGGGAGACACTAGAACTCTGACTCAGAATTGTAAATGCATCTTCCATAATTTTCAGACCCTAGAAGTTCATTGCAGGAGTTCACAGGACAGTTAAAATGGAATCATAGTGCTATAGTTGTGCAGTGTGGAAGGGCTCTCATACTCAGAGGAATATAATGGAAATGGTGGCACATGTAGGTCTTCTTTTTGCCTCGGTGAAAAAAGAGCTCTGGTTGCTGCTGTCTACTCCTGAAGTGGCTTAGCTTTGCATTTCTGCTCAGAGCAACAAAAAGATTCCAGCCAAGATTTCCTTTTGCTACACACCAGGCCCATTGGCCTTTTCAAATGCCTCATTTCACCCAGCCTGACCTCAGATGATTCTTTCAATGTAGCTGTCCTTTCTTACCCCGTCTGACTTACTCAGTCTACCTGCTTGGTTCTTCCTGGGTGTACTATGTTGACTTCTAGCAGATTTGTATTACCTATCAAATGCGCAATTTTAGCTCTGGTCCCTCTACTCATGTTGTTGTTGTTAATTGTCATAAACTCAGCTTTACCTTATGGTGATTCTATGAATAAAAGCACTCAAAGTATCAAAAGCCCTGCTCAGGTCTTGCAAATACAAGGCTGTGGTCTTCCTCTTCCTACGGCCTTCCACCTTACCAGGCATTATTGTCTTGTATAATGAGTCCTGTCTTCTCATTATGTGTCTAAAGTATGATGGTCTCATTATAATGTTGGTTTCTAGGAAGAGTTCAGGCTGGGTTTGCTCTAACATTTATTCAATTGTCTTTTAGCAGTCTCTGATATTTGTAGAGCTAACCTCCAACACCTCATTTCAAATGAGTTGATTCTCTTCCTATCATCTTTCTTCACTGTCCAGCATTCATTACTATATATAGAAATTAGAAATATGATGGCATTGACAGTCTCAACCTTGGATTCAATAATATATCTCTAGATTTGAGGATCTTGTGTAGTTCATTGACAGCTGCCCTTCTAAGTCCTAGTCTCCTGATTTCTTGACTAGTCTCGATTTTGATTTATGACAGAGCCAAGATATAGAAAATCTTTAATTCATTGTCTTCATTATCTACTTTAAAGTTATGTAAATCATCTTGTGGTCATTTGATTTTATTCTGTCCTCTTTAGATGATTTCTACCACACACACTTAAGTTCTGTCTTAGTATCTGCTTTTCTACTACTTCTCTCTGAATTTTACAGACCACGGAAAAGTTATTTTTGGACTGCAGCTTTAAAATCTTCCTGCCTGGACAGATTATGGTTTTCAAAAGGTAAAATTCCTGAGCTTTGATATTGTCCATTGAGGCTGAAAGTCATGCACACTTTAATAATTACTAATAATGAATAAATATAATAAATATAATGACTGCAATAAAGGCTTTCGAAAGTGCAAAGGGTGTCCATATCTATGGGGCATTGAATCCACTCCAGGTTTTATTCCAAGTTTCAAAGGCCCTTTGAAGATAGGGTTCTACACTTTGGAGAGCTTCTTTAAACTTTAAACCCAGAGCAGAGCCACCATCCCAATGATTTTCCACTGCTGAGTGGAATCAAAGTTCGACTAGAGAAGTAATGGCTCTATTCTTCTACCAAACATTGTTTGAGTATATGAGATGAAAACTTCTAAAGGTCATGTGTTTGCTTGTGTGTGTGTTTTGCTTTCTGAGTGGAAGCAGGCACTATGACACAAATTACAAAAAGGGCTACAGTCTTAGAAAACCTTCAGTATCCTTTACCACTGAAGTACATAATTCAAAGTTTTGATTTTCTTTCCAAGGTCCTTGAGACAAATTAGGGAAATCCACTCATCAGATATCTCTGGATGTATCCACACTATACGGTTAAAGAAGTCCGATGCCACTTTCTCTTCCATGGTATTTGTAGTTTGATGGGGCACACAGAATTCTTTGCTAGATAGCTCTAATCCATTGTGCCTTGAACTATAGTACTAGAAATTTCCATCTGGAAATTCTATTTACCTTGCAGAACTACAAATCTACTGATTCTGTACGATGGAGCCACAGTGTATAAAATGGTCTGACTGATGTGATTGTGTAGCATGGATACCTTTAGTCTCAGGACATTTAGGGCTTCCAATATGCAAGCCAGTTTTTCAGACTGGCAGCCAGTAAATGAACTAGTATGAAATGTGATCTGCAGTCAGCTTCAGTTAACAGTGTGCCATCACATTGTGTACCAGTCAAGGAGCACAATGAGATATTTGTATGTGCCCCTTCAGGTGTGGTGAACTTCAATTCAGATTTTCTTGAGCCATTAGCCAATGATTGGAGATTATGGGAACTGTTGTCCAAAAATACTTGGACAAAAATATATGTTCCCCTGCCCATCTTTTAGGCTCCAAATATTTGCCCTAACGTTGTGCCCCAACAGCATTACTGGTTTCAAACGCTGATTTGTCATCCCTCTGATATGGAAGCTGCAACTGCACCACTGTCTTCTACAGAACAATGTTCAATTCATTAATTCTCAAACAGCCCAGAATCTTCAAGACAACCATAGGATATAGACAAGAAGGGTACAGGCAAATTGGAACAGGTTCAGAGAAGGGAAAAAGAATTATACAATGTATGGAGAACAAAACCTTTGAGGAAAAGTTAAGGGAAGTGGGCATTTTCAACTGGCTGAAGAGAAGAACGAGGAGTGACATGACTGTCCTCTTTAAATATCTAAAGGGATGTGACAGAGAAGAGGATGCAGGTTTATTCTCTGCTGCTCCAGAGAATTATACTAGGTCTAATGGTCTTAAGTGATCTGGGGCAGGAGGAAGATTTTGATTGAACATTAGAATGAACTTCTTGAAGTTTAGAGTGGTCCAGTTCTCTAGAGAGGTGGTGGGGTCTCTCTCTCTCTGGACATCTTCAAAAAGAGGCCGGACAGCTACCTATTGGAGTTGCTGTAGCCCGAATTCCTGCACTCAGCATGGGGTTGAACTCAATGGCCTGTGAGGCCCCTATGGTTCTATGAGTGTAGGTTTCATACTATATTATTATTTTAGGAAAGCAGTAGTAGAGGGAATGCTATCTTTTCTGGAGTATCCCATTCTAGGACTTCATTCAATATATCTGTGGCTTTTTGTTCTTCTGAGATGCAACAAATCCCATAACACAAACACAGGTGACTAGATTGCCAAGATTTTGGACTAGAAGAATGGTATCGTTTACCCTTACTTTAGCTGCTATAAAATTCAAGTCAAGTCAGAAATGGCATCCTTAATATATTCAAATGCAGGCATGTGAATTGATATTCCCCCTGCATTTATTGTGTAAATTAACACTCAACTTTAAAACAGATAGTGAAAACTGAGGGGACACTTTTGTAGAGCAAGTGTCCTATATTCCCCTGTTCAGTAACTCTACGCTGTATCCTGGATCAGTCATGCATGCCCCCAATGACAACTTACAATATTTTGCTGCCTGAGATAGCAAGATGGCACCTCTTTCCTTTCTGTATACAAAAGCCTACAGGATTTGACAGTTGACTCTTTCAACACAGACAGTTTGGACCAGCATCTTGCATGGCACATAAGGCAATAGGCTAGCTAGGTGTTTGTTGTTTTTGTTGTTGTGTGCCTGCAAGTCATTTCCAATTTATGGTGACCCTATCATGGTGTTTTCTTGGAAAAAATTTGTTCAGAAAAGGTTTTACTCATGATAAAATATGTGGCATTCAGGCCTTTTCCCCAACATGTTGCTTGCGGCCTCTCAGTATCTACTGCCTGAGTGAACTAACTCACTTTACCCAATGATAGGACTGGCCATGAGTGTCCTTTATAGATAACACAGAGGTACTATCTCTTGTACTGTAAAACTCCCTCTACATATTGAGAAGACAGCAGAATAAAGATTGTATTTAGTATTCCAACTAGTAATTGCCACAATAAACAGACATAAAATTATCAGGAATTTTGTCCTTTAAGGTGAGACAAATTTCTCCTTCACTAGCAGCTGAATTCTTAACCATATTAAAAATATATATATCTTCAGGAATGATTGTTACTCTGGCTGAAAAAGGAGTGAGCAAATGGAAAGAATTAGGGATTGATCCAGCCTTTCTCAGCTTGGTACTCCTCAGATGTACTGGACTCAAATCCCCATCATCTCTACCGATCACAGTCAATATCAATGCTGGCTAGGGATAATGGGAGTTGCAGTCTAAGACATCTGGAGAGCACCACGTTTAGGAAGGTTGCTCCAGTTTCTTTAGAGTCTTGTTTGTTGGAGTCTGAGGGTGCATCTACACTGTAGAAATAATGAGGTTTGACATGACTTTAACCACCATTGCTCCATCCTACATAATGCTGAGATTTGTAATTTTGTGAGGCTCCAGCACTCTTAGGCACTCCATCCCAGGATTTCAAAGGATGGAGCTACAACTATTAGTGTGGACATTATTTCTACAGTGTAGATGTTCCCCTTAGAAACTTTGGATCTCATAAGGTTGCTGGGTAATATGTGATATGTTTGGATCAGTACTCCTAACAGCCGCAGCCAGAATAATGGTAAAACGGGAGTGGAGTGCAACAGCAGCAGGAGGCCACAGATCCTGCACCCATGTCCTAGAATGTCAGCCCAAGGTTAGTCCTGCAGCGGACCAAGCCTACTGCAACTAAACATCATTTACAGCCATGCCTCCTTCACTGCAGTTTCCCTCTTATATCTTATTGACAGTGCAGTCACCCTTCACTAACTTACATATTGTCAGCTATCTCTAAATTCCAGAAAAAGCAGGGGAAATACTTCTCTTTAAATTCTTTTATCCTTATGTTTGTGTATTAGCACTCTCTGTTTCCAAGCACAAATTAGGAAATAGGAGAATTGCAGATGGAAAATCACAGTCAATAGCAACAATAAAAAGAGGTTTAAACTGTTTATTGGCTTTCTTTTGTCTCGATACAACAGGTAAGAATCATCATAATAAAAAGGTGTGAAATGCAAAGAAAACTAATGACTTCAGTGGGCAAAATCCAGCTCCCAGTCCCAACAAATCAATAGGGTTGGCATAGGCGTTGATTTAGCAGTTGGCAATTGATTTAATGTTTCTACTGTAGTTGGAGCTAGCAATTTGATTTAGGCCACAACTTCCCCAAATTATTTTAAAGTACATACACATTATTTTAAAGTACATACATAGTATCTCTTATCCATATTCCCGACCAGTACATACATAGTATCTCTTATCCATATTCCCGACCAGTTAGAGAAAGTGGTAGCTAGAGGAAGCCATTTTAGCTCTGTGCTTTCAGGCAATGAATAATTACTTTTTTGGAGCTCACTCTGTATCTAGTTACTATGTAGTATAACACATTCAACCACAACAAAAGCTTCAAACATTTTGCAGATTTGGTAATCCTTTTTAGGAACAGAGGTACAAAAATAAATTTAAATTGCAGGCAGAGAAATCCTATGAAGGTAACGGAGGGGGAGGGAAATTGTCAGCGGAGGAAACATCGATTCCTGCTAGACTCACTGTAACGGGGTGCGTGTGTGCGTGTGTGTAAATGTGGTGTGAAGGACCTTGTACTTCTTTTTTCTTCCTTCTTCCTAGTAGATTGTCTTTTCCCTTTCTTTTCTTCAGCTGATTGGTACCAATCTGGAAATGAAATGACTATACCCGCACCAGGACTGACCCTACCATTAGGCAAGTGGGCTGCCATCTCTGGAGGCAGATGCTGGAAGGTAACAGTAGAATGCAGGAAGTCAATGGCCTGCCCTGGATCTCCTAACAAGGCATGATGGGGGCTGCAACAGTCTTGAAGACATACACTCCAACATTTTGCAGATGAAAACTGTGAAGCATGTGGCTACGCAACATTAGAGTTTGAAGAACACCCAAGCTAGGAAAGACTGCAGTAGTTTGCTTTTGCTTGAGCCTACTGGGGCAGCAAGATTTCTGCCCCTCCTCTCCCTCTCGCTGAATTAAAGGGCTACAAAATATTTTTGAAATCTAAATTCAGTTTGCAGCAATTGAAATAAGCTGAGGATGAAGGAGGAATGTGGAAGGAGGAGAGAAAAACTGGGACATTTTAAATGCAGCTTAAAAAGAGGGATGATAGAGGATTAATCAGGACCTCCTGTAGCTACACTCCTGATAGGACTGAACCTTAAGCTAGTTAAACCCTATTTTGCATTTAATTCTGAATATATCCAAAAAATAGACTTTTTGACCCTTGCTTTGAATTTTATTCTGCTACTTCTTCAGGTGTAATCATATACATACCCCATAGTTAAAGGACTTTTATGCCATTTGGTCTGTTATGGCTCCATCCTATGGAATCCTGGGATCTGGAGTTTGGTGAGAGCTTTAGTATACTCTGATGGAGCAATCTGCACTTCCCCCAAATGACACAGAAAATTCTAGTTTCCTCACCTAACTACAAATCCCAGGACTGTGTAGCATGGAGTCACAGCAGTAGAAATAGCATCACACTATTACAACTTTGTAACGTAGATGTCTCTCAATTGCACCATTCATCTAACCTATGATATCCTGGATCTCATAGGAAGTACCTTTTTGTTTTGCTAATGGAATTTAAATTTCCTGGACTTTAAAAGACTTTGTTTCCCATCCCATCACCAGAAGGAGGAGTAGCTTTCCTGCACAGATATTCCTCCATACTCAGAACACCAACAACATTGTGACAAAATGCAAGCCTGTAACTAACATCCTCATCTCCCCCCCCCCCCCCATTATTTTAAACACCTTTGCCTGATGAAGAAATCAGTGGAGCTTTGAAAGCTTGTGACATATATTTTATACATTTTCTTTGCCCCAACAAAGACATCACTATTTTGTGGATTTTGGATGATATTGTACTTAATATCACCAATTAGATCTGAAATAGGGTTCGTTGCTCCTGATCTTAAATGTTGTTGCAATTCTTTTGTACTCTATCAGTAATTAGAAACAAAGAGGTCCTGGTTAGTCATGATTAAGTCCCTTTCAAAGTCATAGGACAAACTTGTTCTGTTGTTTTGAATGGGATTTGGTGATGACTAATTTTTGTTGGAGTAGAGTAAGAAATGTTGGTGATCATAAACACATTTGACACAACTTGTCCTTCTCCCACTGTTTCTCTCAACTCAAATATGTGTGGTTTTTTTAATGCCATTATGCAGGCCTGCAAAACCAAACATGCAAGTATTCAGAATTGCTAGATTTACAATTGCTCATCAAAGCTTTATTCTGTGCATCCGGCAAAACTTAATGATGCAGGAAGCCTGTCAAGGGTATGTGATGGTTTTAGATTGTACCATAATGAATATGCACCATTGGGCAGAATTAAGGCTGCAGCCACGAAGCTAGCAATTGCTAACTTCCATCAGCTTGTTTTTGCAATGCAAATAATGAACTTTCAATATATCCCTGTTGTTTTTATATTCATAATACTACGTTCTTCATAGTATTCATATAGATCTCCAATATGCAAATAATGGATTCGTTTCCCTTTTCCCCACATATGCATATTTTTAAACAACAAGTTCTTTCTGTCTTGTATATACAGCTTTCAAATTTTGATAAATTCTTCAAAAATGAATGGGAAAAAACCCTGCACCACCTGGACCAGGCAAACTGAAAAAATACAGTTATTCCCAGGATGGAGAGTGTCACTTTGCATTTGTCTGTCATATAGGTTTTAAAGGTATGAAATCTCTTAGGGACAAAGAGCAGGGTCTCTAATTTGTTGCTAACACAGTTGAATATACAGGGATTCAAATCAGGACTTTGAATATTGAGCCTCAGATTTTGTATGGAACAGCACAGTATAATTGTTCTGTAGACAGAAGTATATTACATCTCTTCTTAATCCTCTCTGGACTTGGAGAGCCCCCCACAGCCATTCAGTAGCTGGTGCAGAGTTGGGGTATGTCTGTGGGTAGGGGATTCGAGAAATTCATATCTTACAACTGTCTTGATTTGGCAGGGGCCGTCCTGATTAGTCCATTGTTATTCCATTTTTCTAGCTGCTTTAAAATGTTCCACTTTATTTCTTCTTTCCTCACTTTCTCGCTTTATCCCCAGCTTCCTGCAGTTGCTGAAAACTGATGGTGGATGGAAGTGAAGAAGTTTGGAGAGTGGATGGAAATGAGGAAGGTTGGAGGAAGTGTGTTAGGGTATGAGGAGGTGTTGGAGTAGAGGAAAGAATGTTAGAGAAAAAGGAATACATGAACAAGTAAAGAAAGGGAGAGGTGGTAAGGGAAGAAAGAATGAATGAGAAGGAATGGAAGTGGGAGGGGATGAAGGAGAAGAGGTTGGATTTTAAGGTTTGGACGTGTATAGATGGGTTTGTTTCTATGCTTTCAATATGAGTGTTGTATATGTGCAATTTTATGCTTGTTGTTTAATAAAATGCACACACACACACACACACACACACGAATGAAAATAGAATTCAAGGGCCAAAAATAGTTTTCACTCAATTAACTCAGTAGTAGGAAGAGGAGAGTTTGAGGTGGAATATTGACTCAGGAAAAATGGAATCTTAGAGTCAGGCAGGTGGAATCTTAGACTTGGGCAAAAGCAAACTGCTGCAGCCTCCTCAAACTTGCCTGTTCTTCCTTTTGCAATCTTGGGAGCTTACCTCATAAATAAATAAGACGGTTTACCTGTTCTGATTTGATTTGAGGATCCGGGATGCCCCTGGATGTTATCATACCTAAATCACCACCTGTCTAGCTGGGATGCTGCGCCCAGATGCATCCCAGGTTGAAGCCTTGCTCAGTCAGCTAATTTGTGAAGTCGGAAGTTCCCCAACTTTGAAAAGGTGCTGGCTGAGCAAGACTTTGATTCAGGATGCACCTGGTTGGTGGCATCCTGGCTAGACAGGCAGCAATTTAGGTATGATGAGAAGGAGTGGAGGCCTGGCAGCACCACCAGAGGCTCCGCCAGCCCTGGGAGAAGCAGTGGAGGCCCGGCAGCCCAGCAGCAGGAAGGAGGACAGAAGAAAGGTAGGAAGGAAGGGAGCTGGAGGACGAGGACGAGGATGGGGGATTCTTTTTTTAAAAAAAGCAAAAGAAAACTAATCGCAAAATCAGTAGAATCGTCTGCCAATGTATCAATTTTGCAATTAGTTTCATTTTGTTTGTTTGTTTTAAAGGAGGGAGAGAGAGAAGAGAACAAATGAGAGCAAATGAGAGCAAACGGTCAGGACCTTCCGAAGGGGTGGGGTGTGAGGAATGGCTGAAGGGCTATCTTCCCAATGGGAACGACAAGTGTGCCAATGGGAAAAATCAATTCCGAACAGGCCCCCTTTTCTTAGTGGGAATGAGGGGCCTTTTGGATTTGTTTAGTGGGGCAGAACCGAGTTAGGACGCAGGTTATTCCTCCAGTGGGAATGGGCCCTTTGACTCCCTTCTAACTCTCCACAGCTACTGAATGGCCAAGGGGAAGGGGTGCATCACCTAAAAGATAACACCAGTGTGTGTATGTTGATTGTTGTGAAGTGGGAAAGAGAAAAGAAATTTGAGAATATGCAAGATCTTAGCATCAACCAAAAAAGTATTTTGAACATGACACTAAGAGAAAACAATAGATGAATAAATAAAAATATTGGCTGTAAATATGTAGAGCAACAACAAGTATTAAGCACAGGAGGATGGGAGGAGCAGGGAAGAATACTGTGAGATTACATGTGAAGCAGTGTTTTTAATTGTAAATATATCAATAAAGATTATTTTAATAAGAAAGAAAGAGAATACTACCCTCCTAGGGGAAAAAAAAGAACATATGCAGGCTTAAAATGGACTTAATATCTGCATATATCACTTTCAGCCTTAGTGTTACAAATCCCTAGGCTTGCATGGACAAGTTAATTTCAGATTCTTTTGCATTTGATTTTTTGAAATCTCAAGTTCTTTCCAGAATATGAAGAAATGGCTAAAATTTGGTAAATTCCCATCACCAAGATTCTCACCCGCCTTTACTTTCAGGCAGACTAGAAAGGCCAAACCCATTCAGAGCATGTGGCATTCAGTGTGAAGCATGAAACTATGATCAGGAGTATCACTTCACGCCCAAAGTTCAATCTATCCCAGGTGAGGAGGGAAACTCACTGACCGAGAAGCCTCTCAGAGTGTCTTCTTTGGCAGTGCTCCATGAACCAAGAGTAACAGGTCTACATGAAATATTTATCGTATATCATTACACCCTTGAATTCAGTGGTCTCATAATCTGATTAGCCCATACAACCTCAAATAATTTGCACTTTGGGTCTTGCTCTCCTCTAAGCAGCCAAGCATCCTCTGTCAAGCTATTGAAAAGCTTTGGTTTGGAGAGTTGGATTCACTAGGAATGGTCATCACAAAAGGCGCAGCTGCAAACATCCTGATATGGTGCCATGGAGAGGTCAAAAGGAGTTCTTCTCTCAAGCGGCTAAAGAAATGCAGTGTGTAAACCTTCACCCTCACCAAAGAGGCGCTCTGAAGCATTTTAAAGAGACACTTTCTCCGCCATGCCTTTTCCCCCTGACTGCACTGCCTGAGTACAGCTGTCGTTCTGCCTCCAATACTCTGCTAGGGAAATTGGATGCAGCTATGCATTGCATGATGGGACTATTGTCTAATGCAGTGCAAACAGCCAAACAGATCTGATTGCATAAAGATCTTTCAGTAACCGCCAGAGACCTACATTGTGAGGAAGGAATCTAACATTTTTTGCTTCCCTGTCACCCCATCCCCTAAGCATTTGGTGTATTTAATAGAGGATCCCTCTCCCTCAACCTGATATGGGAACATCTTTGCTTGTTTTGGGGGTGGAGGTGAGGAAAAGAATTGGATTGATTGACATATATGTAGAATTCCTGAATACAGCACATATGTAACAGTTTTGCTTATCCTAAACTGGAAAGCTTTGTCCTTACTTCAGAGTGATCACGGAAGCCAGAAGCAGGTCTGGTAGAGATACAGCACGGGAAAGCATTTTTTAAGACTAGACCTTCCATTAGCCTCCAACTGGCTGCTTGAGGGATCCTGGGGGATATAGTCTTTAAAAAGTCAATTTTTGCAAGGTTAACTATTATTTTTGATACATTATACTCCATTGCCAAGAAAATCTTGTGCCAAGAAACCCTTGCCAAGGAAACCCTATGATAGATTTGTTTGTTTATTTATCTTATTTATTTCATTTTCATGCCACCTTCTCCCACAAAGGGACCCATGGTGTTTCATGAAAAAAACAACAACAAACCATTTACAAACTTTACAATAAAAAATGAAAAAAAAACCCTCTAATTAAAATCAACCAACTAAAAACAGTATAAAATTATATAAACATACAAAAATTAAAAACATAACTAAAACACACACCCTTAAAAATATACCATTATATACCACCATTATATATTAAATGTCTGCTTGAATATTTTGCCTGAAAGGAAAGCAGTGAAGGGTCTAATGTAGTCTCCTATGGAAAGGAGTTCCAGAGAGTGGGAGCAGTCACTGAGAATGCTCTTTCGAATATCCTCAGCAAGTGAGTTGGTGATGATGGTGCGATAGAGAGAAAGCCTTCCCCCATAGATCATAAGATGCTTACAAGTTCCTATGGGGAGATATGGTCTTTCAGATAATTGACCATAGGGTTGCCATAAGTCAGAAACAACTTGAAGTCATACAAAAACAAACTCCATTATACAAACACACCCATTTCCATACATGTATACAAAAATGATAGCAAAACCAATATTAAATGTTTAGGAAAACAAATACCTCCCCCCCCCCCAATAGCTTCTGATTCATTGCCAACCCACTTCAAGATATTCACGGTTATCTTTAGAGGTCTAAAAGGTTGCAGATTCAAATACTCAGGGGTCTATTTGACCCCACTGTAGGAATTTTAACCTCCCAATGAAAATTTAATTTATTCACCAAATTTCTAGCATTGCAGAGAATGAGATGCTGAAAATTGTTCATGCCTGGTACTGTCATATTTCCTGTTTTCACCTTCGCCTTGGTGTATTGCCTGCATCTTTTCTTTGGATAATGATACTATATTTCTAAATAGTAAAGTGAAGTTTTAAGTTACTGAAATGCTAGAAATTTGAGGGCTGCAGGAAAATTACATTTTTGATGGCAGAATGCTTATGGGGGGCAGGGTGAAGTCTACAAAAGCTAATGTTACTAACTCCTTTCTTGCTCTCAGTTGGTCTCAAATGTACAATACTCCTTTGCTGTAATCGGCCTGGATGTCATTGGATGAAGCCCCTTTCCAAGTGCCTTCCTCACAGCTCCCCTCTTTTGCAGAACCTGAGACTACAACTGTGAGATGTTATAGCCCTAATCAGTAACAACTCCAAGCTATGCAAAAGGAAGTGTCACTAAAACTCTGAAAGAAGGGCATCTTCTTTATAATAAGGTCATATATTTTTTACAAGCACCATCTTCAAATGTTTTTATTTGAAGGTGATTTTAAAATTATTTGTTTGGCTGCTTAATGATTGTTTTTTAATCTTTCTCATTATTGTGGACAGAGAGGGCAGGCACCAGTAGCAAGGTCTTATAATGGTCCAAGGTCAAGAACCAGTAAGGTCATGCATCACAAATAGGCCAGCCAGGCAAGAAGAATCTAAAGTCAGAGGACAGTGCCAAGGTCAAAAACAAAGTCCTACCGAGAGTCAAGTAAACAAGGTGAGGGATTTTGGAAATTAAAGTCAACTAACAGTGTAGCATCTAACCAGTGAAGTTCAGAATAGCAAGCAGGCAGGCAGGCACATTCAGAAAGGTAAAGTCAAAGACAGTCCAAAGTCAGGCATCAGCAGATCAGGAAGCAACCAATGCAAGGAATGAAGAACAACTGAAAGATGTCCACTTATAGACATTGTTCTCAATAATTTGTCAGAGAGTGCATCTATACTGTATAAATAATGCAGTTTGACACCACTTTAACTGCTATGGCTCCATCCTACAGAATCCTGGGATTTGTAGTTTTGTGAGGCACGAGCACTCTTTGGTAAAGAAGGCAAAGGACCTTGTAAAACTACAAATTCCAGGATTCCATCAGATGGAGCTACAGCACTTAACATGGTGTCAAACTGCATTATTTCTACAGTGTAGATGCACCCTTAGCCAGTTTTGAGATTTTTCAGGGATGTATCTCAGGGGCTCAGGAGCTGACACTCCTACATCAACTTTCCCTGGGAGGAGGGACTTTTACCTGAGATCTTACTCCTGAAATGCTTCTATCTTGAAGAGACCTCCCATCATGCCATGTGTTCCTCCAGGCAGTCTGAAGCTGAGGCTGTGCTTTTTTTTTTTTTTACCTTCCTTTGGGAGGTATTCTCTTGGGTAAAACCATAGTGTTTTTGTTATTTGCAGTTTTTCTGCATTCATAGGGGTCCTATGCCCCTAACCCCAGCGAATGTGGAGCGACAAGTGTCAATGTAATGGATAAATAAAAAATAAATGATCCTGTATCATCTCAAGGAGTGGAGACTCTTCTGAGATGATCTCAGTTCAGTGAGCATTTCTTCATGTACTCAGGTTCCAAGCCATGTACAAATGTGTCATATGGAAGTGAATCAGCAGTCCCTGTACTTGTTTACCTTGAGGTAAACTGCATCATGTGGATTGACTGAATTAAGAAAGCCACAGCCTTAAGTGAGTAGGGCTGTTAATAAGGGAATCCCTTGGAAGTCTATTATTCATAGGGTTGCCACAAATCAAAACCAATTTGAGGGCACATAACAACACCAAGTACCTGAATCCAGTGTGGGTTATTTCTAACTAGACATGCATAAAGCTGCAAATAAAATGGAGTTTATTTAACCAACTATTGAATTTATTTCCATTTTAAGGTACTTCTCTGAATTTTTATCTTCACAACAACCTCATGATATGTATTAGGGTGAAAGAGAGCATGATTAATCCAAGGTCACCCAGAGAATTTCATGGCCAAGTGGAGACTTGAACCTGGGCCTCCCCAGTCCTAACCATATTCTATAGCAGCCTGTGGCTCTCCTGTACCAGCCACATGTCTTTGTACTCCAACTCTTCAGCTGTTTCTCACTGAAAATATTTGGCTGCAGACCTAGCTTCCTGTATTGAAATGTACCAGCATTAAAGGAAAAGAGATGAGGACTATCCTGATTCCTTGACACTGAATCCATTAGAATGGTCATAGGGTAACTTTGGAAAATGTGCTCTCCCCCTGCTAGGGGGGAGTGTGGAAGGTTTAGTATGCATGGCAAAAGCGTATGGACATTGGCATGGTAAGCGCATGTCTTGAGGCTGTGATTCAGCATATTCTTTCATTGCGGCAGTATGCTAATCTCAACAAAATTCAAATGAAGTGCTTACTGTGGTTGGCTTGCTACATATGCACAGCAATATGCAGGGTTTGGTTGAGGACTTGCAATCTTCCGTCATGGATCAGTACATAAAGGCATGGCTTGGCTGAGAAATCAGGGTGACTTTCAAGGTCTGATAACTCACAGATCACCAGGATTAAAAAAACTGAACATTGCTTATGCTGTGTGCCACTGGAAATTTAAGGATCTCTGCCTTCCAGTAATATATAGTCTGCACTACTCCTTCTAACAGGGCACATTATTTAGAACTGCAACGTTTTGATTATTGACTTCTTTCCCTTCCATTTTCAGCTTCTCTGTGATCACAGGGATCACACTTCTGAAAAAGTGTAGTCTATCATTGATAGGCCTGGAATGATGCTAAAATACACATCATGATCCTAGTAACAATTCAGGGTAAATGTGAAATAGGAAAAAAGCAGCAGCAACATTTAAGATCTACTGGGATATAAAAGGATGGAGGTCTAATAAAATGAGCTCTTGAAAATGTTATTTTTTCCAACTGTAATTCCCAGAATCTCCGTCCAGCATAGCCAGTTGGGGGATTCTTGGGTATATAGTCCCAAGGTAAATATAGAACTTTAAGAAGTTAGTTGTTTGGACTACTCTTTCCAGAATCACACAATTAACACTGGGCTTCTGGGAAACATAATCCAAAAATGTAATGTTGTTAAAAAAAGAACAAGATATAATTTGTTTACACAAAAAGAGTCTTCATAAATACCAGCCACAGAATATCCAAGAATATAAGTATGTGTCCAGGTGTGGAACTTCATGTTCCTACACCTTGTTGCAGAACCTACAATTCAATTCAAGAAGCTAATATGGAAGGAGAGGAAGTTAACCAGGGTTAAGGAAAAATCTAGCCTGTGGGCACTGGCTTCCTATCTGACTAGCAAACATCTTCTGCTTTCTGATTAGTGAGTGGAGGTAACAGATTGTTTAAAAAAGCACGTAGGAGATTTTTTTTTTTTAAAAAAAAGGATATTTAAATAGCACTGAACTGTGTTATGGCTTGCAATCAGGAAAGATTCTGAGTTCTGCTTTGCAAATAGGAAAGCTCCTTTGTGGAACTCAGGGTGACTCTACATTGCAGAAATAATGCAGTTTGACACCATTTTAAGTGCTGTATCTCCAGCCTATGGAATCCTTGGATTTGTAGTTTTACAAGGTATTTAGCCTTCCCTGCCAAAGAGTACTGGCCCCTCTTGTTGATGTGGTTAACTGCCTTCACATCGATCTCGACCCACAGTGACCCTGCTGAAGAGACATCTCCAAGACCCCCTCTGTCCTCTACTGCTCTGCCCAATGCCTGCATTTTATGATCTTTCCTAGTTCTTTTATAGCTACCCTCCCCATTCTTAATCTTCTTCTGATTTCCTGGCTGCAGTCCCCATTTCTCTCATATTTGATCCCAGATATGAGAACTCTTTTACTGTTTCTATTTCCTCATTGTCAAGTCTGAATTTATGTAAGTTCTCCGTGGTCATTATTTTTGGGTTTTTTATATTCAACAGTAAGCCTGCCTTTGCACTTTCTTCTTTGATCTTCCTTAGTAGTTGTTCCAAGTCTGGGAGGTTTTCTACTAGTATTATGGTGTCGTCAGCATATCTCAGATTGTTGATATTCCTTCCTCCTATTTTCACTCCTCCTTCTTCTGTGTCCAAGCCTGCTATGTTGTCAAAGGACTTTATCATATTGGAGGGGGGGATTTGGGGAAAATTGAAGGTTTAAACTAACATTATCCTGTGAAAATCATGTGATTGCAGTGAAAATTTTCACACACATCACAATTAAAGAGGATTTATCCTGGCAATATCCAGGAAATAACCAGCAACAAATCATTCATGGGATTTCTCTGTGAATGATTTGTTGCTGGTGATTACTTGGTTATTGCCAGGATAAGTCCTTCTTAATCACAAAATCATGTGAAAATTTTCACCATGACTGCCTGATTTGCAAGGGATAATGTCCTTTTAAACCCCTGCATTTCCCCATATCATAAAGTCCAAAGGATTTGCTATAGTCTATAAAACACATGCTGATTTTCTTTTGGAATTCCTTGGTGCACTCCATCAGCCATCATATGTTGGCTACGAGGGCTAATGGAGCACATTAGCCATCACAGAATTATACCTGGCACCTCACAGAACTACAAATCTCAGGATTCTGTAGGATGAAGCCATTGCAGTTAAAGTGGTGTCAAACTGCATTAATTCTGCAGCATAAATGCAGCCTGAGCAGGCAGAAAAAATGCTGCATGGGGTTTGCTCTTGAGTGGACATCAATAGGATTTAGCCGTATTTCATCTGCTTGGTGGTTAAATGTCAGTGTACTATACATCTGTCTCACACACTCTGATTTGGCCCTGCCTACTCTGTCCTTAACCTCACCCAAAGCTACAACTCAACAAAGGTTCTGGAATGAGAAAAAAGTCCAACCAGCACCCCTTCTTCTTCCTGGCAGTAAAAATCCAATAGAAATACATTAACTAACAATTTGCTGCCCTTTTAGAGTAGCCAAAATCTACTGCCTGAGGTGGTCACCTCATGCTTACTGGTAGCAGGGCTAGATCTAGACTGGGCTGAAGGCAAAAGGCATATCTCAGTACTGTGCTGTTCCTCATTTGATAGGGAGCAATGGATTTGCTGCCAGGAAAAGTGCTGTGCTATCTACTCTGAACTATGGTTGACTTCTGTATTGGGAAACAAACCTAAATGTCAGGAGGAAAAAAAAACACCATAAATCTTCTAGTTTTCTTTCTGGAACCTGGATAAGTGTAACTGCCCTTGGAATTTGTGAATGGTTATGGAAGTTATGGATAGGTTGCAATGTATACCAGAGAGCAAGCCTGGTATAGTGGTTTGAGCATTCAGCCATGGAAACACACTGGTGGCCTTGGAGAAGTGACACTCTCTTAGCCTCAGAGGAAAGCAAAGACAAACCCCTTCTGAACAAATCTTGCCAAGAAAACCATGTGATAGGGTTGCCTTAGGATTGCCATAAGTCGGAAACAACTTGAGGGCACACAACAACAATAATAACAGTGTACATTGAAAATGAATTTACAAAAGAAAGTGAAGCAGTCTGGACAGGCACTCATATTTTGGGAGAAAGATTTGGTAAACATTCAATAACACTCTCTCACACATAAGAAAACCCTATGGTAGGTTCGGATTAGGATCGCCGTAAGTTAGAAATGACTTGAAGGCACACAATGATAATGACGCTGACAACAACAACAGTGGTCAAGATCCTACATGGAACAAGTAGAGGGTAATGATTTCCCTGCCCAGTTCTGTGTCCTCCCCTGATTCCAGCAGCTGTTAAGGCCTGGTTGGGGTTGCTGCTTACTGGCAGGAAGAAGAAGGGAGGTGATTCAGATGAGGAAGAAGCAAGTGATCTCACCTTGGAAGGGAGAGAAATAAAGATATATTTACAGAATGAAACCCTTCCCCTAGGAGCTCAGAGCAGTCACATAAACTGCCTCCCCCCCTCCCCCCCCCAATACTGGTATGACTAACAGTAGTCCCTTCTGGGGTCTGACAGCTGCTGGGGGTGGGGAGTTTGAGATGGAGTGCAAAGACCTAGAATATAGCCCCCCCCCCCTTTCTGTGTGCATATCTTCAGGTCACCTGTCACCTTCTGCTGACCCCATGATTTTTTCATAGGGTTTTCCTAGATAAGGAGTACTCAGAGGTGGTTTAGCCAGTTCCTTCCTCTGAAATATAGCCTACAGCACCTGATATTCATTGGCAGTCTCCCATCTAAGTGCTAACTAAGGCTGACCCTGCTTACTTTCCAAGATCAGACAGGATCTGGTGCATTGCCCCATCTAAAAAGAGACATGTTTACATGTAATCTACACTCACATGTGTGTATGTGGTCAAAAAGATACCATTCACTATAACCTGATGTGGTTGGTGCCTTAGATCAGGTGTGGGGAACAAGTGGCCTTGTAATTATTGCAACTCCCAACATCCTTCACCTTGGCTCTGTTGGCTAGAGGTAACGGTATTTGCTGTTCAACAATATCTAGAAGGACACAGCTTCCTCAGCCCTGCTTATGTGTCCAATGTACTTGTTTGGTGGGAGGAAAGCACACAGTACAGCCTGAAAATAGCTCTGGATAGAGGATCCAGAGGGGTGGTCTTCCTCCCTCTCACACTACATTTTCAAGTATGATCTCCTGTTGATCCAGGATTTCTCTAGCAAGGTCTTAATCACTGATAGTGAGGAACTGGAAGCTTGGAATGGGATCTTCTCTGGCCCAAAAGAAAAAAAGGGATAAGGTCTCGGACAGATGGATTGCAAGCTGGTGGTGGTAGAACAAGTCTTGAAGGTAGTGTCCATGCTGTTGTTGTTGTGTGCCTCCAAGTCATGTTTGACTTATGGTGACCTTAAAGTGACCCCCATCATGGGATTTTCTGGGCAAGATTTGCTCAGAGGGGTTTTTCATTTCCTTCCTCTGAGGCTGAGAGCATGAGACTTGCCCAAGGTCACCCAATGGTTTTCCATGGATGAGCTGGGATTCCAACCCTGGTCTCTAGAGTCATAGTTTAATGCTCAAACCACTACACCACCCTGACTCTCAGAGTCCATATTAGCCCTTGTCAAACTTCCCTTTAGAACCTAGTGCAGGCCCAGCACATTTTGCTACCTGAAGGAAAGGACTATATTTCAATCCATATGTTGGTTCAAATGGACTGGAATATGAATGGTCATCACTGGAAATGGGAAAGGTCCTCCACTACACATGAAGACAGTGGAGTACTTTTAATAAATGTAAAGCAGGCTACTTAGAGCACAAAATTTTGTCCTCCAAGAGAGAGGAGTGGTCAGAGGGTTTAGGAGAAAATGATCTTTGGGGGGGGGGGGTATCAGCACATCCCCTTCCACATCTTCCATCTGAGCTGGTTGCCTCACTCTGTTTCATGGAGGTTTGGCCCTTGTAAAATTTGGGGAGAAGGAGCCTTCTGTGAATAGAACAAGAACAAAGCTTGTCACACAGCTTGATCACGATGATGACTGTGGTATGGTAGCAGCAAAAACAGTGTTGGGTAGTATTGGGTAAATAGCATTATACTGGAATAGTATAAATGAAACCCTTTGCAGTTGCTTTAGCTAGGAAAAAAAAGCCTCAAACACATCCAGAAATCAGCTTCTCCAAATTATAAGCCTCCCCACAATTATGTAACTTAAAGGGTAGTTTCTACCCTGCCAGGCAAACAGCCTGCTGTTCCTACAGATTACAAAGAGACAGGGGTAGTGTTGGTCCCTAGTGTTATATGCTAGGAGACAGGATATTCCTTGTAAAGAAGTTCCTCAATCCTTGTATTCACTTTAACAGCTGCTAATGTGTGTTTTGCCCCAAGTGAAGCAAAATGCATGTTAAAATATGTTCATATGAATTCAGCCTCAGAGATCTATTAATCTGCTTGAGCAGCCTCAGCTAGCAATAAATCTCAGATCAGCCAAGTCTACCTATTTAGGCAGCAAATTGTATGGTATTATACTTTATAATACATACTCTTGACTGCATTTTGTATTCCATCTCTTGCCCTTTGCTTTCTGTTTTGGGGCAAAGCATGAAATTCTTCAGTAGATTTTCCTGCCTCTTCACAAGGCCTGAACAGCTATAAACTAATCTGCACTGCAGAAATAAAGCAGTTCAACGCCATTTTAACTGTTGTGATACCATCCTGTGGAATCCTGGGATTTGTAGTTTGGTGAGGTATTCAGCCCAGTCTGTCAGAGAGCTCTGGTAACTCACTAAATCCCAGGAATCTGTAGGATAGAGTCATGGGCCAGTTAAAGTGGTGTCAAACTGCTTTATTTCTGCAGCATGAATACACCCCAGATGAAGCCAGGATTCCTTGCAAATGTTCAGCTCTTCCACCAGGTTAGTTACAACAAGCTAAACCACTGGTTCAAGAGTTAGTCTATTAATTTAGAGAACATTTTCAAGATCTTTTGTGTTGGTTAAAGAAGGTATTATAAGATGGCCCAATTAATTTTCATTCCACTGGTGGCCAGTGGCTCATTGGGGTGGTGAATCCACTCTGGGCTTTAGCCTGAACTACAAAGAAGCCAACTAAGCTATTGAAACTTTTTAGGGGATAGATTCCAGTGCTTTGGACAACTTCTTTAAAGCTTATATGAAACCCCAGAGACAGTGTACCACCACACTGATAGAGGAGTCACCAGCTGCCACACCTTTCCTTCTTTTGAGAGGGCCAAAAAGAGAAAACCAGTATATACATTTTGTTTGTGGAACTGTGACCCTTTCTGCATGGGACAAAAAGCTCCATGAGAATCTGCAAGTGAAATGAATATTAAAAAAATGTAGATGACTCAGCTATCATTGTTTATGCTTGCTACAAGGCAGGAAAGTAAAAAGGAACATTTAGCATTCTTTAATGATGCACAATAAGAGTAAGCCAAAGAAATAATGGTGGTGATGGGGGACAAAGAATACCATTATTTTAAGCCAGCACCTGATTTCTACCCTGAATTGTGGTGGGCCAATAAACATGGATGGAACAAACAGTTATGCTAACAAGTTATTTTGGGGGTGGGGGACAAGAGGGAGTAACAAAGTCACATTTCAAAAGCAATGTATTGAGTGGGAATGATGCCAACATTCATTTTTCGTGAAATGAGTAGCATTTTGTAGTTACTATCTCTAATTACTAATTACTTGCTTAATTAAGGTATTTTTAGGTAACAGTGTGTGTAACAAGAATAATGGTACATCATTTTCAGGAAGAAAACACTTTAAACAGTTTCCAACTTCCTATGAAATCTAATTTGATTTAAAAAAAATTAGACCACTGACTAAAAATGTAGTTCAAATAAGCAAGAAACAGTAAACTGGCTGGAAGCCAAAACCCACCCCTAAAATCTCCCTAGCTCACTTGGCTGATATTTGCCAGAAGGTAACCCTATCATGAGTAGGGATGTGAAAATCTGTCAATCTCTTTCTTGTTGCATTTCTCAGTATCCCATCGGCATTCTTGTTCTGCCTTGATTCTCTATTGGGTTGGGAGACATTTTTCTCTTCTCTCATGCACATCTTTGTGCACATTTATTTAAAAGGTGTGTTCTATATGTATGGATTTTTGTATACATCTTCCATTGGCTAATGCTTCTTGATGTGCGTCTTTCAAAAGTACCCAGTTTTAGTAATGCACGTTTTCCTCCAAGAGACACACAGATGTTTTGGAGTGCATTTTTTTCTCTTTGAAATGCACTGGGAGCCTTCCAAAGGTCTGGATTTCTGAGAAATGATCTGTTCCATTCCATTGCCAGTCTGAGAATGTGAGAAATAAGCTTGTGTGCAAAAAGGGAAATCCAGCAAAATTTCTTTTCCTTGCTTAGCAGTGACCCCTTTTTAAAAGAAATGGTTCGCTAAGCACAATAATCGAGATTAACTGCCATGACTCATTGCTTGTTTGATTATGTCAGTGCTACTGGCTAGAATTAACATTGGTGGTATGTAAACAGTCATACTACTATGACCACTACTGTTTAAAAAAAAAGTTGAGAAATAGATGCTTGAAACTGGTAATGGTCACAAGCATTTTAGTATCAGGACCACAGCTTAATGGTAGTGCATGTGCTCTGTGTGAAGTATTGTTCAGTTCCAGCATCTCCATGTGTTTCTGTGTGTATGTGCCTTCAAGTTGCCTGTCGATTTATGACAACCCCATGAACTGCATAGGGTTTTCTGTGGAAGGATTACTCATGAGTGATTTTGCCAGTCTCTTCCTCTGAAATGTAGCCTATGGCAGCTGGTATTTGTTGGCCCTCTCCCATCCAAGTACTAACCACAACTGACTCTGTTTATTTTCCAAGATCAGACTGGATCTTGTGCCTTTAGATCATTTAGGTAGATAGCACGTGGAAAATATGAAACTGGAAAACTGCCACCTCTCACTGAAATGCTAAGGTAATATGTAGGATTTTGAGTATAAAGAGGATGGTCAGACAGTTTAATGAAAAGCAGATGTGTGAGATGTTCAAATACAGTATCTAACAGGCTTCACATCCTCCACAAGGCAATAAAAATGTGCACAAGCAAGTACAACTCAGTGAGACCAACAGCCAATGTATCCTGGTTCTGGATAGAAAAAGGGCCAGAGGCATGTTTAGGGAGGGCAGGCTTCCATGGCCCTCTCCTGTGGCTATGGGCTGGACAAAGAGGGAAATAATATTGGTAATGATTTAAAAACAGGTTTCCCAACAGCTGGAAAATGCCAAGGGAAAGACTCAGCAACTTGTGCAGTTTTCTCCAGTTTGTTATATATCCCAACATGTTGTGGAGGATTATTTCTCCAGTGTGGATGCAGACATAGTGAGGAATCTCTCAGGTTTCAGCCCAGGGCTCTGAACACTACACCACAGCGACTGTCTTAATACAAGCAATGGGAATTCAGAGCCCCTGCACAAGAAGTTCTTTTTAAGTTGGCACATCCTCGGTCTTGCCAGACTGTTTCTCCTAACACTTGATAGCAGGGAAACAGCCCCACATTCAGTCTATATTAGATGTCTCAGCCTCCCCTCCTACTCCTTCTCTTTTCTCTTGCCAGTTAGCTGGTTCTTCTTATAACATCAGGCCAACCATTTTGCAGCAGATGGAAAGGGTTTTCTCTTCCCACCCCTATCAAGAGAGCACTGCTTCCCAGAGAAGGCAAAAGACCCTTCTGTCTGCTTACTGTTTCAAAGGTTATTCTTATTTTCCTCTCCCAGGACTTCTCTAATATTAAAGTACAATAGCACCCCAAATCCACAAAACAGTGATACCTTTATGGGGTCAACCAAAATGGACAAAATACAGGTTGCAAGTTTTTGAAGTTCCACTGGCTTCTTCATCAGAAAAGTGTTAAAAATCATACAGGAGAAGAAAAAAACTATTGCAGGAGAATAATTTCTACTGTATGATTTTAAATACCTTAGCCTGATGATGAAGCCAGTAGAACTTTGAAAGCTTGCAAAATATATTTTGTGCACTTTGATTGATCCAATAAGGGTATCACTGTTTTGTGGGTTTTGGATGTTCTTGTACTTGCTACATGACCAACATGGCTACCTCTGGATATGTTATCTAATAATAAGGTCAGCTCTGTCTGTAGTGGTGGCTGGTGGCAGCTGTATCAGTGGGATGATATCTTTGAGTCTAAACTTCAAAATGATGGGTTTTACTATGAACTGTAAAGGAATTATCCAAGGTGCTTAATTCACTCTAGCCACAATAGGTCCAGCACATTCAATAGCCCCTTTATAGTTCAGACTATAATCCAGTGTGGATTAATTGACAAGGAAGACCCCAGATGCAACTACCAGTTTGATGGATTCATATCTCAAACCCATCTTTCTAAGTTAAGATGTTTCATGGGTGAATGTCACAACATTGTTAACAAATGGTTCCCCCCTCCATTAACTTGCTCTTTGTTAATTCACAGTTTGAGAGACTGTCATTCCCCCACCCCCATCCTGCTTCTAAGAAAGGTTACTGAAAAGTCAGTGGGAAGGAAGGTATCAGCTTTAACCTACTTGTTTAACAACAGTAAAATACTCTAACAATCACACCAATTTAACATTCTCTTTACTTCTCCTCTCCTCCCCATCCCTATGAGCCTACATAGATTATCACACACAGTCTTTGGGAAAGGAAGAAAATATTTTCCAGAAACAATGACCCCTCCACCTTTTTCCAGTAGAAGAAAGATAGTATTTCCCCAAAACAATAATCCCTTCACTTTTTTTCTAGTAGTACAGTGGTTTGAATGCTGGACTCTGGGAGACCAGGATTGGAAATCCACTGGGTGACCCCATTTTCCCAGGCTTAGAGGCAGGCAAAGGCAAACCTCCTCCAAATAAATCTTACCAAGAAAACCCAAAAATAGGGTTTGTCATAATTCAGAGTTGACTTGATGGCACATAAAACCACCAGCATCACACAAGGGCACATTCCTATGATTGACTTGCTTTGTGGTAGAGTTGATCAATGACATCAGCTGGTGACCCAGTGTGCACCTCTGCAAAGGCTAAGAATGCTTTGTATTCCACTGATGGTTGGGAGCTTTGTGAATGTTGAGAGCAGGGTCCCATCTTCCCAATCAGTAGGACTATCCCTTTAGGCCAAGGTTGGGTATGATGACTACCATATGAAGCTTCTCTTCTCCAGGCTAAACATGAGCAGCTTCCTCAACAGGGCCCAGTTTCCAGATGCCTTGCCATCTGCTGGACATATTCAAAATTGTGCTATCCTACTTTATCTGTGGCTTCCAGAACTGGACACGATACCCCAGGTGAGTTCTGACATGTCATCCTGTGACTGACAAATTATAGAGCTTCTTAATTATTATTTATGATTTCTGTAAAATGTTTATATCCTGCACATCTTGCAAATGTTCTTGAGATGCTCTGCCAGTTTAAAAAGACCCACAAGCACTCAACAAAAATCACAGATTTTTATTAATCCCCGCTCAATAAAATTGGCAAAATGGCGTCAAAATGTTAAAACACTAGAATGGTAAAAGCTAGCAATAATACTTAAATAGTAAAAACAAACAAGCAAAAAAAGAGCTAGAGACTGAATGCCTGGTGGAAAATAAACCTAGCCAGGCATCTCAGTGTTACTAATGAAGAGGTCATGAAGATTTCCTTAGACAGAGTAGGGCCCCTGACTGAGAAGGCTTTCTCTGGCGGTGATCTGTTATACCCCATTGTGTGGCACAACCCAGGGAATATCATTTAAGATAACTAGCCAGCAACACATAAGGCCAAGCAATCTTTTTGGCTAGTGTGATCCTAAGATTAGCCCCAACACTGTGAAGTGGGTCCAGAAACTGATTAGTAATCAGTACAATTGATGCAGCATTGAGATGAAATCCTAGGCTGCATCTGCACTGCAGAAACAATGCACTTTGACATGGCTTTAACTGCCATGGCTCAGTGCTATGGAATTCTGGGGTTTGTAGTTTTGTGAGATATTTAGCCCTCCCTATCAGAGATCTCTGGTGCCCCAGAAAACTACAAATCCCAGGATTCCATAGCACTGAGGTCATGGCAGTTAAACTGGTGTCACACTACATTATTTCTGCAGTGCAGATGCAGCTCTAGATTGGGTGCTGTGATGAACTTGCAACTGAGAAGAACACACACATTTATTACAAAGCACATATTTTTGTAGAAGGAAGGTGCTAAATTCAATCCCCCTCATCTCTAGGGATAAAGCAGAAAAGGATGGCTAAGATCTCTGCCTTGGCCTGAAAAAATATTATCAGTAAATCCTGAAATACACGGGGGGATCTGATCTAGTACAAGGCAGCATCATATGTTCACTCACTTGTTAGATTTTCTTGCCCCTAATTTCTCCTAGGCTGACAACCCATACACTATTACTTGGGAATATTGAATATTGAATCCTATTGAATTCAATGAACATTACCTCTGAGTAAATGCATAAGAGATTCATCTGCAGTAATAGTTGGAACAGAGATGGGGAACTGTTGATTTTTCAGATGTTTTTGTTCTGCAACTCCTATCAGTCCTTCAGGAATAAGAGATTGTGTCAGTTATAATTCAGAACATCTAGAGGGTCCAAACTTTCCTATTTATTGCTTGCAGAAAGGGTTTGTTTTACCTAGAAGTAAATGCAACAGCTAATTCTTGGTTCAGAAGCCATCCAAGGCATAAAGGAGGGGAAGGCAAAGTGTGGTCTTCCAAATGTTGGTGAATTGTAACTCCCATCAGCTTTAACCAGTGTATCCAGTGGTGAGGAATTATGGAGTTACTGTCTAGCAACTAGTTCCCTGTCTCTGGCATACTGGATCAGTTTCACTGAAACACTAACTAACAACAAATATTGATTTATGTATGGGATAAGGAAAATTTTCAGGTACATGAAATTATACTTTTAAAAAGATTATTGACTAAAGCTTTAAAAAGTAAGTTAAGGTCTGCCAAAAAAGCAGAGGATTGTCAGCAAAAGCACAGTATCCACATTCAGTACTGAACTGCTGAAGGAAGTGGGAAGGAGCAGAGTTCTAGTTCAGTGTTATTTTATGTCACCAACACCTTCCCTGAGTGGTGGGAAGTTCATAATTTAATTTAGAGAAGCTAACACTTATTTATGTAGGAAATAGGCAAGAGTTTCAGGTTTATGAAATGATCCAATTTAAAAAAAAATTATTGCGCAGAGCTTGAAAATTACTTTTCTTGGGTCTAGAAAACTCCCAGAAGGCTACAACCAAAAAAGATAATTGGCTGTGTTAGGTTCTTCTTGGTTAATTCCAGCCAATACGGCAGGCTCCCGCTTTGGAAATAAAGGAGGTAGTTAGGTGGCTTCTATAGAGCGGGGAAAAAAGGGACACATACAATCCTAGAAAAGCAGGGAGGTTTAGGCTTACGAGGTTTTTGAGCTGTCACTGAGTGAAAATCCAAGGTAGGGTGTGAATGGAGAGACTAGCACATATCATCCGGAGAAGTGTCTCATTCAGTTACTCATCTGAAAGTGGTCAAGCTAAATGAGATGAGTTAAAAATGAGGATGAAATATAATTGCTAAATTGAGCACCTGTAGCAGTTCCAAGACCATCCTCCCTCAATCACGCTCACAGCACAGAGAGGAGAAGCTGGTGCCCTACATAATCAGCAGAAAATGGTGCTAATAGGGCTGCAGCAGAGACCTCAAAGGGGCCAGGGAGTCCTTTTATCCACAGCAAATTTTGAGGCAGAATGACAGCTCCAGAATGAGCAAGAGAGAAGTCGGGAGAGACTGCCTACCTGGCACCAGCAGCTGGCAGGAAGAGAGAGACCTGCTGAAGGTTAGAAGTGCAGAGCCAGGGAAATGACCTTTTCACACTGCATTCCCCAAAATCCCCCAACCAGAATTCACCTCACTATGTTGATTGGGGGATTCTGGAAGCTGTAGTGCAAAAATAAAAAAATAAAAAAAAATCACTTTCCTAAGATTTGAGGGTGAGATCTGAGGAGTCCCTCTGTTCTCTCCAAACTGGCCTAGCCTAAGATGTCTTGCTACTTGTGTCAGGCAAGCGTGCTCCTTGTTCTCAAAGTCCAGAGGCATATGACCCTAGTACAGTCCACATACTACAGCCGCTGAGGCATATCCTTTCATAGGAAGAAGTACAAATATTAAAAATATTATTATAATAAACAAACTAACAGTATAAATATCCATATATGATTTCTGCAGCACGTATAGAATTTGCTAAACATTGGAAATCCAAGGTGACTACAACAATACAAGAATGGAAATCAAGGGTATACGACTATTTTGTTAAGGACAGACTTACAATGTACAGTTGGCCCCCTTTATCCATGGATTTGAGCATACATGGCTTGAAAACATTCCCCAAAAGTATAAATTCCAAATAGCAAACCTTGATTTTCTATTTTATATATGGGACACCATTTTGTTGTGCCATTATATTTAATGGGACTTTGGCATACACGGATTTTGTTATCCATGGAGGGTCATGGAATCAAACCCCAGTGGATAACAAGGGCCCACTGTATTCTGCAGGGAAATCAAACCAGGAATTTGAAGGTAAACAGAAGAAGATAGAAAAACTATGGGATTAAGACAAGACACCGAAATATATACATAAACAGGAGAACTTGACCTGTCTCTCTGTCTCTCTCACTCTGTTCTTGAACATTAAAGTTGGAATTACATATTTATACTTATAGGAAATATGCCAGAATTAAATTGACATACAGATTTTTTTTATTTGATATACTTTAAGTTTATAGTACTAGTAGTATTATATGGAATCAACGACACTGACCTATTTGTATCTCCCCTCACTTTCCCCCTCCCCCATTACCTTTTATTATAACTTTAAAATTTAATAAAAATATTTTAAAAAATAAACTAAATAACACTTCACTGTCCTTTCATTGATAAAAGCCAGGATCTTGCATGTGTGTGTAACTCTGCACATAAAGTTCTTCATCCTCCCACAGCCTAGCAGTTGTCAATGCCTGGGAAGGACCCCTGCTGTTGTCACTTACAAGTGGGGATGGGAGGCCGGGGTAAGGCAATTCAGACCATAGAGAAGCAGTTTGTCTCAGCTACTTTGTTGAGGGGAAAAGAGAATGGACCCACCCTTTCATTTCCACAGGAGCTCTGAGAAGCTGGATCTTCATGTTCTAAATTGCTTTCTCCTCCCTCTCCTTTCTTGGTGTGGGAAGTGTTTGGCTGGAGCACAGCACCAGGAGAATTGCCTTCTGTGGCCCATCAAAAAGGAAATTTAACAGGATGGTGGCCAATGTCAGCTGAATGAAGTGGTCATCTCATCTACCCAATGATAAGTCTGGCCTTGGAGGTCAACATTCTTAAAGGAGACACAAGAAAGATATCTGATTCTTACCAAACAACCCTATTTCAAAACAGTCCATTGCAATGGTGGGGACAAGTGTGGTTGGATTACTTGCGGTCCCCATAACGGGGGGGGGGGGGTGTTGTGAATTCACTTCAAATTTTAGCCCAAGCTTTAAAGGATCTATCCAAGGTACTGGATGTGTTTTGCGATTGCAGTTCAACGTTGGAGAGATCATTTCAAGTCTTGGCAAAAATCTAAAGAAGATCCACTGTCCTGCTGACATGGAAGCCATCAGCTGCCATTGTATGGGAAATATCTCACATCCGCCCGAACCTCCTCCTTCTCTTTGGAGAAAAGTTCTCACTGTTAGCAAACTCATTCTCACACAGCTAGAGAGACTGTGAGGGGTTTTAAAATTGATTTTGTGACTAGACAGGCTTAATAATATAACTGTCAATGTCAATATATACTGCATTTAATTTCCCTCTGACCTTACTGCTACAGTCCCATCTTCATGTACAACTAGAATTTAGAAATGTGTTTGGGGAATTCTGGGAGTTGTAGTGCAAAAAAACTAATGGTTTGCATCCTGTTCAGTGTTTGCAAAATTTTAAGCCCAGGCTTATGATTTCAAAACTTTTGGTATTTGTATTTATATGGTATTTTGGTATTTGTGTTTATAACAAAGGGTTTCAAAGGCAAGGTAGATTGGGCTGCTGGGAAACAATAACTTCAGCATTCTCCCAGCTGCAGAGTGCATTGAGACAAGCAGATGCAGCAAGCCCCTGACGGATCTTTCAAGTTGGTTGTCTCATCATGCCCCATGACCAAGAGAGCACGGCAGTCATCATTTCCCAATATCATGATCTTCAGTGTCTTTGAAACTCTTTAGCTGGGGTACTGAGTGTCATAACAGATATGTTTTCCAGAGTGGTATTTGCAAAAGTAACTACAATGATAGAGCTCCATTGTCATAGCTGTGTCTACGAATGCAGAATCTCAGCTGATGCTGAGTTTAAGTTCTGCAGGCAACCAAAGGTTCTTCTGCTGTTTCCCTGGTCCAAAACACACTGAAAAAATAATCCAGTTTGAGATCACTTTAACTACCCTGGCTCAATGCTTGGAAATGTTGGGAACTGTAGTTTTGTGAGACACTAAGCCTTCTTTGTCAGAGAGCTCTGGTGCCACAATAAACTACAATTCCTAAGATTCCCTAGCAACTGAGCCAGGGAATTTAAAGAGGTTTCAAACTGGATTATTTCTGCAGTGTGTTCTGGACTCCCCCTCGTGTGTGTGTGGGGGGGGGAGGAGGAGAGAGAGAGATCATGTGTGTATCTAAGGCTGAAATTCTGGATAACACTTCATCCATCTGATGGACTGTAGTCCATATAAATTCATGATAGAATAAATATTTCAGTCTTTCAGGTACCACAAGGCCCTCTTGTTTTTGTTGCAACACACAAACCATTTGGAAATTCAAAATAAGTGTTGCTAGCTGCTGTTTTTTTCTGCACAGGCAGCAAAATGCTAGTGGTGAAGCTCAGCCCAGCATGAACAGACAACACAGAACTGGAAAACTGGGCTGCTGTGGGATTAGGTTTGGTCTCTATGGGCAATCATAAAGAAAACATGTGGTATAAAGGTGAGAAAAGTCATTCTGAGTTTCTTTATCATGTGTGCTCACACAATCACCTCCTTTATTACATTCTGCCAGTAGTAGCACTATTTTGGCATGCATGGACCACAAAAATAAATATAAAAATAAAAACAAAAAGGGCCAGAAAGGGAGCATGTAACATCTGCCTCTGCTCTCATATGTTTCCATCAGTCTCTTTCTATGGAAGATGTCAGCCAAAAAGAAGAGCAGTGGGAAAGGGTTGCTTTCATATCAATGAACGCTGAAACCACTTGGGCTTTAAAAGAGATATCCAAAGGTCTAAAAACCCTAGTGCCTGAATAGGTTCGGAACCTCGGACAGCTCCTTTTAAAATCCAGACCCATAGTAGCTAAAGCTGCTATGCTATAACTGTGTATTGCATGTTCATTCTCTAACAGAAAATAAGTGCATTAAATCCTAGATGATCTTCTACAGGAATAATATACTCTTGGGGAGAGAGAGAGAGAGAGAGAGAGAGAGAGAGAAGGAAGAAAGAGGTGGGATGAGGTGGGAGAGAGATCACAACATACTTTGCCATTGGAAAAATCCATTTTATCTTGACGATTGTGAGGATTGTAGTTAACTTCGAGTGAAAAGGGAAGATTGCATTAGGTTTAGGGGTGGGTTCTGTGAAGATATCCTAAGGCTACAATCCCATGCATATTTGTTATCAAGTAGGGTTTTTTCCCCTAAGTAAAAATGTGCAGGTCAAGGTTTGACAGCAGTGCTGGAAGAGTTTATGATCCATAGCTAGTTGCAAAACCCCATAGCCAGTTAGTGGCCGAGTGGGTGGGAAGATGTTCAGGGCCTCCCAGCTGCACTTGGGCATCTGGGAGAAAGGAATAGCCATCAGACTTCTTCTAGCATGGGTTACACCCCATGTGTTCTGCTGGTGGTCTTGGAAGATAATAGTTGTGCTCACTGTTGCACCTTGCGGTGAAAGCCCACGAGACTCTGCAGTGTGAATTAGCCCAGGCAAGGACATCTCTGCACACCACGAAGGAGTAAAGGTAGTAGAAGGGAAATCCAGGTCACTATTTCTATTCATGTGTGCTTATTTCTTTTCCAGTCACAAACGTGAGAGAGAAAAGATAGAAGGAAATGCAGAGCTCTTCAAGAAATACTGTTTGCTCCCAGTGGTTCTAAGAAGGCTTACATCTTAATCCCCGACGCACGAACATGGGCGTCTATCCCCTTGGTTTTGATGGAGTTTGCTTTCAAGTAAGTGTGCTTAAGACTGCAGCTTTGGATTGCATGTTCCAAGCTAGTGAAACTGTCATTGCACAGCAAAGAATGAATGTTCCACTGAGTTCCCTCATTGTACTGTATGTGTGGATGGTGGTGGAGGACTTGCAGCTCCAACTCCCATCATCCCTCATCATTGCCTGTGCTGGCTAGGGCTGATAGGAGTTGCAGTTCAATAACATCTTCCCTTTCATCCTTTGTGTACTCTGTGCAATTGATATAACTCATGTCCTTTGCTTCATTTTCCATGCCTTCAATCCTTATTTTTTCCTCTGCTGTTTCCTTTCTGACAATTTGTAGATTGGAAGCCCCTTGGAGCAGGAGTCTGACCTCTCACAATTTGTAAAGAACACATACAAGGATAGCCCTATTATAATGATAAGATGATGATGACAACGATGACAATAACAGGATGAAATAAATGCTGTGTATCTAGAGTTTGATCCTTTACTTAGGAGACTCAGGTTGAAAAAATTGGTCATCTATGCCCTAGAACAGCTTTGCCCAATGCGGCACCCCCCACATGTGGGAGACTATAATTGCCATCTTCCTCAGCCAGTATAGCCCTAGAAGATATCATGCTGGAAGTGAGCTGTCCCTCATTTCTGTTGTCTTTTAAGAGATGGTACAAGACAGATTTGTTTCCTAGAGGTTATTGCTGAAGCTGCACCATGTTCTGCCACAAAGAGTTCTTGGCATTGGATTGCATTTGAAGAGTGGTAAAGAAAACTACAAAGAAGATTCAGCCCAGAAAAGTAATCAAAGCGAGCACAGATCTCTCAAAACACTTTGAGATTGAATTCAGCCTTTATTCTTAAGGTTGTCCACAGTTCTTCAGCAGAACATCAGCCTCCCTTTCTCCTCCCTAAGTCTGTGTCCCAGATAAAACTCCAGAAGCTGAGCCAAGCTTTTACAGTTTCCTGTATATATCCGAGTAATATTAATGAAGGCTAAATAAATACATAAATAAATAAATCACTGATGTACTACAGCTTTCTTGCTCCCATGTCCCTGTCTCTCTTTGGAACTGAGCCAAGATCCTTTCCCAGACTTATTTCCAGTTACAGACTGTATGGAAGAAATTTTTAAAGGCAGTATCTGTGTATGCATATGAGGCCTACTTCTTTGAGGTTGTAGAATGTGAGACAAGTAAAAAGAGGAGAGTGAAAAAAAGAAGGAAAAGCCAATTGGTGATGATGAGGCAAGGGAAGCTGAAGAAAGACCTGAGGGAGAAGGAGCAGAAGTAAAATACATCTGGAAGTAAAATAAACAAATAATTGTAAATAATACTATATGCAAATAATCATAAGAAATACTGAGGAAAAAGATAAATAATGTATGAAAAAATATAAAAATATAATTTAAATATACAGTAATAGAAATGTTCAAAGCAGTTGTAATAAAGAAACAACAACAACAACAACAATAAATATTTAATTGCATATTCTTTCAGAGAACTAGTGTGCTGTAGTGGTTTGAGTGGTAGACTATGACTCCAGACACCAGAGTTTGAATTCTCACTCAGCTATGGAAATCCACTGAATTGCCTTGGCAAGCAACACTCTCTCAGCTTCTGACAAAGACAAAGGAAAATGCCATCTGAATAGTTTTGCCAAAACAAACAAAGAAACAAACCTATGACAGATTTGTCTTTGGGTTGCCATTAATAAAAAATGACTTGAAAGAACAAAACAACAACAACCTCTGTGCAACTGGGTTTAATGCTTAATATATCACATCAAATGATATCACCCTTGCCTGCCACATGAATTCACAATGGATTACCCCTAGGTCTCAGGAGTCCTGAATTCTCAGAGCTTGGGATGGTACTGTCCTAGAAACCCTACTTTTCTGCAGGATTCACATGATAAGCTCTCTTGATCAGGTTTGCAAGACTCCTAGAAAACACATTCTTCCAAACTAATATGGGGTACACCCCCTCTCTTACCACAATTCCATTTTCTTTGAATCACAGACCACAGTCCAGGAAGCCAAATCTTTCCCAACAACACCATTTGCATTGATAGTTTGTTCACTAGCATCAATCTGTGAGCTCTGGCAGCAGGACACTAGCCCCAGTGAGTTCAGGTAGGCACAAAGTTCCTGCCCACCCCTGCCCCATGCCTACACTGCTGTGGTTATTTAAGATTGCCCTCAGAAACTTGGAAAGAATTTGCTTGTGCCTCTCATACACACACACACACACACACACACAAACTTCAGTCCTGAGTTAATAATTATGATTAACAATTATCACACATAAACAACAGCATGACTGTGCCATTAGCAAGCCGTTAAAGCTAAGCACCAAGCAAAAGGAGAACATATCACTATGCCATCTTTTACAATACTGCCTGCAAAACACAGGGTTAAAACATGTGGTCTGAAAATGTTTTGACACTGAAATCACCTTAATCCTTAACCAACTTAATACATATACAGAAACAGCCTTAGAGCCAGCCCTGTTAGGCAGAGTGAAGTGGTTGCCCCAGGCAGCAGAATTTCAGTGTCCTTACAAGATAACAAAGGGTTAGTAACCCTTTGACACTACACAATTATAGTGGGATGATTTCACCTTAACAACCATGGCAACATGGTATGGCCTCTTAGGATTTGCAGTGATGTTGTTGTGTACCTTTACATCAACTCTTATTTAAGGTGACTTTATCATAGGTCTTTCTTGGCAAGATAAAGGCAGAAGAAATTTGCCATTGCCTTTCTCTGAGGCTGAGAGAATTTGACTTGCCCAGGGTCACCCAATGGTGACACATTTGCAGTTTAGGGAACGGTATTTAAAATTTAAAAGAGAGCCAGCATGGTGTAGTGGTTCCAGTGTTGGCCCACTCTGGAGACTAGGGTACAATTCCCTGCTTGGGCATAGAAAACCCACTGGGTGACCTTTGGTGAGTCACATACTCTCTGCCTCAGAAAACCTTGTGATAAGTTTACCTTAGGGTCCCCATAAATCTAAAATGACTTGAAGGCATATACACACACAAATAAATTCAAAATTATCAGTCAGAGAGCTCTAGTGACTCAAGAAGCTGCAAAGCTCAGTGTCCCATGGGATGTAGCCATGGCAGTTACAGTGGACTCATCATGCTATAATTGTGTAATATGAAAGGCCCTAGGGAGGGGACAAAGATATATGTGAAATTTTCTGCCTCATGTGTAAAAACAAATTGGTTTGGGCAGAACTTGGAAAATTTCTTTTTGGAATCGCTACTCTCAGAATCCCTCATTCAGCCAATGTCTACCCCCCCTGTCACCTGTTTTGGGACTGAAATTAGAAAACTGGTGAGAAGTGTGAGTTGGCACTGTGCCCTTTACAGTGTGCTTCAGTATTCTTGTTATGGAAGACCCTGTATTGCCATGTATGTGTATGTCATGTGCCTTCACCTTGTTTCCAATTTATGGCAACCTAATGCAATCTTATAACAGTGTTGGCCAGATTTGTTCAGAGGGCATTTACCATTGCCTCCCTCTGAGGCCAATAGTGTGTGACTTGCCATATCATCCGGTGGGTTTCTATGACTAAGAGAGGATTTGAGTCTGGTTAGACAGAAAAGTAGGCCTTTCATACAGCTTAGTTGGTGCTTGGTAAGCATAGCTTAATCTGTAAACTATCTTGCAGATGTCTGGTACTGATCCCTCTAACTTCACTTTCAGATAACACCTAGCTATCCCTCTTGGGAAAACAGTTTCTTTCCCAGCCTGGGTTTTTCATAGAGAGACACACAGAAGACCTGAGCAACAATAGTCTCTTTATTTGCCAGGCGGTGCAGGGCCCAGGCAGAAGCATATTAACAGCCATGATTTGGTCCCCCCCCCCCACCTTGCTGGCCTTTGTATCAATGTCCTAGGGCACTTCTGGAGACCACTGTTACTATTCCTTGAAAATAATTTTGCCTTTCATCATCTAAGGTGTGTGTGTAATCTTTCTTTGCCTTTATTAATCACAGAATGTGTGCATTTATCAATCATGCAAAGGAATCTTGCAGCAGCTTTGAGACTAAGTGTGAAAGGAGTTGTAGCATGAGCTTTTGTAGACTTGATCTGCTTCCTCAGTACTGCAAGATTCCTTTGCACACTGATGATCTACACAATACCTATGTCTCTTTATCAACCATGCATATTCAATGAATGATATATTGGTGTGCAAATGACTTAATATCATTCTGGTAATCCCAGACTCTGGTTTGATTCGGACGTGATTAGAACAGATTTGCATGTGTGTATACATACATATGCATACACACATACACAAACACCTTCAGTCAAGATCTAAATCTTTAAAAACATAGGAAATCATGCATTTCATATATCATTTAGTTTAGCCCATAACCACTCCATGGACTGGGAGAATTTCGTCTCTCAAGGAGGCAGAACTGTGGTCAGCCTTCCAATTAGGTATAGTGAAATACCCTCCTAAGGGTAGAGAGAGGATCCTGGTTTCTTTTACTACACCATGGTTAACACCAAGCACAATAGTCAGTTTTAATACAGAGGCTGCCTTTGGATGTTACACAACAATTGTGCAAGATTTGCATGAGCTGGGATGAGCTCAAAAGAGCCTTTGGTTATTCTTTATCATATCACTTTTTCAGCTGCTTTTAAAATGTCCCAGTTTCTCTCGCCTCATCCTCCTTTCCCCTTATCTCCATAGCTTACTTCTGTTTCTGCAACTGAGTTCAAAGTACACAAAGTTCTAAGTTTGGACCTATTTAACTCAGCACAGAAGGGAGAGGAGAGGAGGGTCTGAATATGATTCTAATCCTGAATCTTCTATGATTCTTGCTCTTCCCAGTAGTCACAGGCAAAAGCAAATGCTGCAGCTTCTCTTGTCTTATTTGTTCTTCCTCATTTCTAACTTTTGCCATCTTGGACACATTCTGCTGTTGCTTGGAAGAATATATGCAAGTTTTCATCCATGAAGTATTGGAAGATATGCATCACACTAAAGCAAGGGTGACAACTTCTTTGGATCCAGCAGACAGTTTCATCCCCCTGGAACACACTATGGGTTACTCCTTCCTGCCTTATACCCCATTGAAATTCAGCAACAAATTCTGCCTCCAGAATTTACTGCTTGTTCTTGATGGCAAGTGGCTACAGGAACAGAAGAAAAAACTGGGAAGCATATGTTCACAGTGGAAGAATGAAAGGAGACAAAGTCCCACATGCTATATGATGGCCAAAAAACTCTCTATAGAAGTGGACCATTGAGTATTGTAATACTCAAAGGTGCACTTCTACAGAGTGTGCAGATTGCAACTCCAGAAATTTCTGAGAACTGCCCTGAAGAAGGCCAATTGTTGATAAGGCTGAAATGTATTACACTTTTTAAGAAATAAAAGGTTCTGACTATTGTATAGCACAATGTGAGACTTTGATTCCTTTCATTCTTCCACACCATACAGCTACAAATGCTTTAATGCAAGCTGAATGCTTTCTTTAAATGGCATCTTCCCAGGTTGCTGTTGAAATTCAGCACCATGATTTGCTGAAATTTGTCAGTAGAGTATCAGGGGGCTATTGGGGAGGCCCACAAAAGTGGCTTTGGTGTTATGTGTGTGGTCTGTGTACATTACCATAGTTTAGTGTGATTTGCAGGAAAGGCTGAAAAGCAACTATAGTTCGAAGAAAACAGAAGTGTTCTCCTCACAGGTAGGCTGGAGTAAGAGAAAGGGGTACATGAAGCGGAGGCTCATAAAATGTAAGATAAAACTGTAGGGCTAAATTCTCCTGTTAGTCCCAATAAGATTTATTTATTTATTATACCCTGTTTTTTGCAACATTGGGACTCAATGCGGGACTTAGAGTGAGAACTATAGGAGTGCCACTGAATCAATTGAATTTAACTGTTGATTCACTATTCAACAATTAATTCAATAAATCAACTCTAGTTGGGACTAGCAAAGAGGATGCCAACCACAGTTTAGCATTATATGAGAACCAATGGTCTTTATTTCAGAGCTGAAATGTAAAGGATTGTATTGTAAATGCTGCAGCTTTAGAACACATTAGTCCTATGAATAAAAGTCAAAATGTTTCCACAAAAATTAGAAGGTGCTTTCCTGGCCAATAGATCCTAGGGAAACAGCAATAGCACTAAAATAATTTATGTAGTAAACAAAAGAACATGTTTTTATTTCCTTTGCCAAATATTGGGATATCAAATTCTACTTTCCTTCCCCAAAAGCCAGAGGAGAGATTTGAGACAAAATAAAACACTGTGTTCTGACTCAATAGCAGAATGACTGATCTAGGCCCAAGTTTCCTGCTAGGCAAGGCAACCTCAAATTCCCAGGCTTCTAGGGTAGGATGCCTTCTTTTTCTTTTGTAATAATGCTATGGGCTATGCTTTTCTCCTGACTCAAAGTCTCCCTTCCACTTTGTCAGGCCTTGCTTACTGAGAATGGGTACTATTTAATGGAGAACCAACTTGAGCTTAGAAATCTTAGTACGATACTCACCCTCCTTCCCAATCATTAGGGTTGGATGTGAAACAGATTTGGCATTTTGACAGAGAGGGAGAGAGGAAAAATCAAGGCCCCCTTCACAGTGCACAATGATAGCAGTTTGAGACCCCTTTTTAAATGCCATGGCTCCGTCTTACAGAATCCCAGGATTTGTAGTTTGGTGAGGCACAATTTTTTCATGCAGCAGATTCTGAGGACCTCATGAAACTACAACTCTCAGGATTTTATTGGATGGAGCTATGGCAGTTCAAGTGGTATCAAAGTGATAAATTTTGTAGTATGAGAAAGGTCTATTTAATTTGATGGGGGAGGGCACACGAAACAGGTTGAAGGGGTGCATAGTGTGAGGAATTTGGAGTCTGCTGGCAATATGACTCAGGATCTGGTTGTTTGAAGGAACATGGGGTGAAAGTGTAATTCCAGAAGACTTGGTCTCCACAAATGATTCAGACCAAGATCCTGTTTAACACTTTGCAAGTGTATTTACAGAGATTGGGAAGGTAGCTTTTCAGTCATTCTGAGGACATTTCAGTGCCCATTCTGGTCATGTACCTATGTAGCACTGCACTGAAGATGAATAGTGATCTACATGCATAAAGAAGTATTGGATTTCTCCTTATGCAAGTGTAAGTTGACAGGAGACTTGAAGGCACATACAAAAGGACACACAAATAGTACCACCAGGAATTACATTGATATAACTCTGCAGCGAGATTCAAACCATAATGCAGCATTCTTCCTGTGCTTTTAAATCACTTGGTTACCTGCTCTTCATGATAGCAGCTCTGTATGGTTAGCTTAGAGAAGAGAGGTTTAAGGGGTGACATGATTGCTATGATTAAATATTTGAAAGGATGTTATATGGAAGAAAGAGCAAGCTTCTTTTCTGTTGCCCCATAGACCAGGGCACAGAGCAATGGATTCAGGCTACAGGAAAAAAGATTCCACCTCAATATTAGGAAGAACTTCCTAACAGTAAGAGCTATTTGGAAGTGTATTACAGCAGGTTGAACTGGACGGCCCTTGTGGTCTCTTCCAGTTCTATGATTCTATGAGACTGCCAACTCAGAAACATAATCCAACACTTTATGTTGGGTTAATCTGGCTCTTTGAAGGCCACCATTCAGCATTATGTTCCCAGGTCAACACATACAACCAAAGCATGCAACCAGAAGGATATAGTTGTTTTTAATTTTCTACCGTTCTTCTGTTAATCTAGCATAAATAAATGGTAAAATAATGAAATTGTAAGATAGTAATCAATAAACAGATGGGCTCAGCTAAGAGATGAACCCCTAATTTCCACCCTTGAAGAATCACCTTTTTGCACATGAATCTGCCTGAACCTACCATTGTTCATCTGAGGTCCCTTCAATGAACCTTTCTTACTCTCATCATTTTAGCTAAGGCTGGTGGTAATCAGTCTTTTCAGATGAGGTCCCCCATAAACAGGGTGCCCTCTTCATGGAAGCTGCCCTGGTGATAACTCTGTTAGCCTTTTGCATATCCTATAAGTGTCATGATTTGTCAGGGACAGTCCTGATTACTTCTCTCTTGTTCCACTTTTTCAGCTGGTTTTAAAATGTCAGTTTCTCTTTTCCCCCCACTTTTCCACATTGTCCTTAGAATACTTTAATTGCTGCAAGTTGAGTTCAAGGTGCAAAAATATGTTGTACTGAATTATTTCAGCACTGGACAGAGGACAGGGAAGAATTTTAACTTTCCTGTAGCCAACTATGGCAACCACTCCTAGCTTGTGTGTTCTTTCTCATTAATAATTTTTGCCATTTTAACCACACTCTGATGTGTCATATGTGCCCTGGTTTTCATCCATGAAACATTGGTGGGTATACTTTCGGTGCCTGTCAAACACTTTTTAAAAAATGCCAAGGCATTTCAGCACATTTTATCTCATTTTCAGCTTTATATTATAGCTCTGGTGGATGTTATGGCTGACATTTCTAAGCTTTTACAATTACTGGGCCCATCTTTTGGATTTTTATTTTTATTTTATTCTCAGTTGTACATTGCCTTGGGATGTCATATCACCTCTTAACCGTCTCTTCTCCAGGCTAAACATACCCAGCTCCCTAAGTCTCCTCTTGTAAGGCATGGTTTCCAGACCCTTCACCGTTTTTGTCACCCTCCTCTGGACATGCTCCAGCTTGTCAACATCCTTTTTGAACTGTGATGCCCAGAACTGGATGCAGTATTCCAGATGAGGCCTGACCAAAGCAGAATAGAGTGGCACTATTACTTTCTTTGATCTAGACACTAACCGTCAATGATTCAGATTAGAATCATATTGCCCTTTTTAGCTGCCATATCACACTGTTCACTCATATTCAATTTGTGGTCTGCTAGGACTCCTAGATCCCTTTCACATGTAGTCTTGTTAAGCCAGGTGAACCCCATCCTATATCTTTCATTTCAATTTTTTTGCCCTAAGTGCAGTACCTTACATTTCTCCTTGTTGAAATTCATTTTGTTAGCTTTGGCCCAGCTTTCTAATCTATTTAGGTCATTTTGAATTTTCATCCTGTCCTCTGGAGTAATTAGGAGCTATTCCTCCTAATTTGGTGTCATCTGCAAATTTGATAAGCATGCCCTCAGTTCTTTCATCCAAGTAATTGATAAATATGTTGAATAGCACTGGGCCCAGGACAGAACCCTGTGGCATTCCATTAGTCACTTCTTTCCAGGATGAAGAGGAGCCATTACTGAGCACTCTTTGGGTTCAGCTGATCAACCAATTACAAATCCACCTCACAGTTGTATTGTCTAGCCCACATTTTACTAGCTTGTTTGCAGAATATCATGGGGAACCTTGTCAAAGGCCTTACTGAAATCAAGATATGCTATGTCTACCACATTCCCCTCATCTACCAAGATGGTAATTTTATATAAAAAAGAGATCAGGTGAATCTGGAATGACTTTTTTTTTTTTTTGAGAAAAACATGTTGACTTTTTGTTATTATGGCATTCACTTCTAAATGTTCACAGACTCTCTGTTCAATGATCTACTCTAGAATCTGTGGCCAAGCAACATCAGAGTGTGATCAAGATGGCAAAGGTTATTAATGAAGCAGAACAAGCAACCTAGGAGAAGATACAGGAGGAGATGACTGTGAAGGAGAAGATTTCACCCCTCCTCTTCACTTCCCCCTGTTGAGTTAAGTGAGCACAAATTACTTGTGCACTTTTGAACTCATTTTGCACCATTGGAAGTAAACTGAGGGCAAAGATGCAAAGTGGCAGGTGGAGAGAAAAACTGGAACAATTTAAAAGCAGCTGAAAAAGTGGGAAGAGGGGGAATTAATCAGGTTTGGTCCTGGGACAGTTGGAGGATATGAACACAGTGCCATGAGGATGAGCAGAGACAGGATGAGCAGACTGTTGAACCAAGTGGGACCAGACAGCTGACTGTGCCTGCTGTCTGTTGATCCCACTCAGAGATGTGTAATTAGACAGGTATGATCAAACAACAGAGCCTTCTGTAACCTCTTCTCTCTTCTCACAAGGAAGCTGACTCTGTAAAGCTGTCCAGGGACTTTCTACCACTCAGGGAAGTGGGTCGGGTGAAACAATAGCTTTTTCTTCTCATCACAACACACATCTGAAGTTACAGCAGCCGGAGCAATACCCTGGTGTCTTCCCTTTTCCACTTTTGTTCCAGCAATCACAGAGTATCAAACAGTGTTTGCTTCAGAGATGAAATAATCAGCCTTCTGGGGGTAAAAGAAAGGTTTGGGGTGGCAGAATTAATATGAATAGTGGTGATGGGAACCACCTCTCTCTGCTTTACTCATTCTTCCCTGTGAGATATCCTGACAGAGACCAGAATGGAATCTGGGATGGCCTTGGTAGGCTCACTCAAAGAAGCTATGAGTTGGCCCCATACATTGTAATACCCGAAGTTGTTGTGTCATTGTGATAGCAATCTGTGTCATCCCCACAACACTTTCTGAACTGTTTGTATATGATGCATTTCTGGGCTTGCAGAAGGCAGTTTTAGTACTTCTACTGTTTTTATTGTTGTTGTTAACATTGACCAGAATCTTCTATGCACTATGTTGCTACATAACCATGGTACTTACTTAGCTACATAATGAATCTCAGCCCAGCACCCTCCATTCCCACTTTCTGATCAACAGTCATTGCTATTGATGGTGGTCCATTCCCCTTTCAGAGTGGAAGCATCTGACAAAGGTTCCCAACCTTGTACACGATGAATCTCCATTGTGACAGGCAGAAACAGGGTCCCTATTGCAATCCTCCATCACAGCGGAGATCACTCATATGTGTGTATATAAGTGTGAGGGAGAACTTCAGTCAGTTGCTTCCTGGGCAACAGAGGAACATTCCCCCATTGCAGCAGCTGCTGTTCAGTAAGTGGGGATTGAAGGACTTTCACAGTCCCTACATATTTCCTAAACAAGGAACTATGTAGGGATCATGAATACAAAGCACTCACTAATAGATAACTCTCAGTTATGTATTTGTAACTACCCAATAGGATTCTGGCCATTATTAATAACCTGGCTTTTCCCCAAGATTACAGTCAAAAACATACAAAAATAATAAGCAACATTAGCTGCTATTTGCTGTCATATTCATACCTTCAGCTGAGCAGATATTACAGAGGAACTAGCTGCCCACAGGGCAAGTAACTGATTATTTAGGGGCAAAGAGGAAAGTGCTGCCATTGGATTCTCAGGAGTAAAGGCAATTAGGGCCAAATACAACAATCTAATTGTCAATGTATGTGTTTATCTCTGGTGGGTGGAAATGTGATATCTGATGTGTTATGGGTGGCCTCCATCTCATTAGGGCAGTGAATCTGTTCCAGGTTTTAAAAAAGTCACTCAAACTATTTTACAGATAAGTTTCAGCACCTTGGATAAATCTTTTGAAGGTCAGAGTAAAACAGATTCACTGCTCCTCTGGGATGGAAACCTCTTGTTTCCTGGACACATGGAATACTTTTTGCTTATTAGGTAGAATTTTTGCACAGTGGCTACCATATCTTGCATGTAGATTGCAAACTTGGGGGCATGACCTTGCCTCCCCCCCTCATTTGTAAATCATCTAGCTTTCAGTACTTGTTACTAATAGTGATAGCAGCAGCAGCAGCAGTGGGGAGCTGCCTAAATACCCTTAAGGCACTAGATCTCACCTGATTTTGGAAACCAAACAGGATCAGGGCTGACTAGTACTTGAATGGGAGGTCACCCATGATTACCAGGAGGTATGGGCTATATATGGGTTTGCTGTGAAATCAAAAGGCATCTTGAAGGTGCATATTGGCATGTAAGAGGCCACATCCCATAGAAGTGCCACTTTGAACTCCAGGGATCAAGAGAGAGGACAATGTGGTAAACCAAATGGTCTTTTAGTACATCTTCTAAGTAGAAAATGTAAGCATGTAAATGGTAACAAACAATACATTATAGAAGGTGAGGGAGTTTTAAATCTGATGGATAAAAAATAAGAATAGAAGAGTATCTATTTTTCATGATATGCAATATTTAGCTAATGAGAAGAAGAAAAAAAGGGGGGAGACATGGCCATCTTTTCTTCTCTTGTTTTACTGAAGCCATCTTTTATATCAGTGGCAGAAATCTGAACACTGTCTGTACCATTTTACAGTCTCTCCCCTTTCATATGTCAGTTATGTTAGGGAGATATCATTTTAATAAGACTTCACAAAATGTTATTAGTTCCAGTTTCATATCTTTCTACCTGTAAAAGCGGGTGTCTTATTTGTCATGAATCCCATTGTACAGGCTTCATAGAAATTCATAAGACACACTAAAAATAAATGACCTCTGATATCTTTTCAGGGCATAAAAACAGGTTTTGAGCCTCTCCACCAAAAGAATGCTTGTTTTTCTTGGCCTGGTGATGGCTTAGACCTGACAATTTTACTACATTGTAAAGCCTCCAATTGAAGCCTGGATACAACCCACAAGGCCTCCTCTGTTCCTGCATCTCCCTAAACCTCCCTCCCTCTCTCTAGGTCCCTTTGCTGTTGGCTGAAATCTCTGTTCACCCGAGCAATGTAGTAGGAAACTGGGCAAGGAAAAACTAAATGTCCTTTCCCTGTGATTTCCCCCTCCTTCTTGGCTGATCAATTACAGCTTTCACACCATGTTGAACAGTGTGAAAGGGAGCATGAAAGGGGATGGCACAGTCCCTTTTCAAACCCTGCAGTAGAGAATAGTGCAAAAGGGACTCCCATTCGCACCATGTACTATGAAAATGAAATTGAACTGTTCCACAGAGAAGAGAACACATTCTCCCTTTATGGTGAATCATGAGGCCCTGGGCGGGGGTCCAATGTCAATCTTGGGACTCCTTTTGGCTTCCCATGCTGCCAGTATTCCCTCAAATTCCAACCAACTTTACTTAAAATATGTTACAATTTATAATATGCTTTTTTGGAGGGAGGTTTACCATTGTGAAATAGCAAAACTCCCCCAATAGCCAAAAAGGCAACAGAGAGTGCTGGGATATCAATTCTGGTTCAAATATGCAGCAAGGACAAAAGCCTCTCCCACTGTCTTTAAAAGTTGAGTGTAACAAGGCTGCACTTATATGATTTTGTAGTTCAATGTCCTGTATGCACTGGTGAATGTTCTCTTTGGTTTTTGGATACTCCATGGCTAGAATAACAGACTGTGAGAAGCCCAGAGATTGCACTTTTTCCTCGACCAGCATTTCCAGTAAACCTGATATATTTTACATTGATTACCTTCTGGCCAACAAGCAGCCAGGGATTACAACCAAGGTGGCAAGTGTTTGTGTTGCTGCAATACCTTGCAGATGAAAAATGGTGTTTTTGATTTTTAATTTTTTCTTTTATCAATCTATTATTATTCTGTTACTATTATTCTATTCATCTAGTATTTGAAGGGATTTCACTCTATATAGTTACTTGAATTTACCTAGGCTTTGATAAAACTGAGTAAATCTGAAGTATAATTTTACCCATCCTAACATGCTGCTTCCCCGCCCCCCCCCCCCCAAATTATTGTCTTTATGAACCTTATGAAAAGTATCAGGTAAACCTCACTACCTTGGGCTGACTCTCTGCCAGGGTTTATAGCCTGTTTATAGCCTTGAAGCTGTATTCCTATTGTATTTGTATTGTACCGTTTGCCATGTTTTTTTCTATTGGGCATTGTATAATATTGTCCTGTTTTATATTGTTTTATGCTGGTCATCGACTGTAATAATATATTTCAATTTCAATTCTGGTTGCCAAAATGGTAGCCAAGACAGCACTGCTACCGCTTTCCAGAGTGGCTATCTGGGTGCTGAAGCCTGTTTATGCCTGCTCTCAATGTCACTCCCTGCATTTCTCTGTTACATGTGAATGTGGCATGAGTGTGCATATCCTTTGTCCCTTCCCACTTTTCCCTTGAACCCCATCCAACATAGAAGTTTGGTTTCACCAGCTGCTAGTATGCAGCTCTTGTCTATTCACCCCTAAAAGAATGTGGCCTTTGGGGTAAAGTGGGATGGTCAATGTTTCCTGCTGCTGTTGTAAATTTTCTAGCCATAAATTAGAAACCTGATAAACTGAGTACCTGGTCCATAGCTGGCAAGATATAACAGTAGTGGTGTCTTTTGTGATGGTGACCCTGGTTACGTCAGATATTAAGGATAGAGTATATCATATTCAGTGTCCCAACTTTGGATAGTAAAATTCTGTGAACTTTAAAGGCCTTATGCCTTTCATCATAAGTCACAAAAATGTTAGAACAAGTGTAGAGGTATACATTTGTTTTAGAAGAACAGTGGGGAATAATTAAGATTACCATTGTCAGATAGTTTTTGTGCTGCTAATGGAGTTTAGATTTTATTTCCTGGACTTCAAGACTCTTGTCTCCAGTGACCAAAAGGAATGGCCTCTGCCTGCATGGATATCCTCCATGCCATCTTGTTGAGAACAACAGCATTTTGAAAAAATGTAGGCCTGTGATTTTAACACTGTCATCTTTTTCATTCTTGTACACCTTGTCCTTATGAAGAAGCCATTGGAACTTCCAAAGCATGAATTGTATATTTTGGTTGGCCCAATAAAAGTATTGCTGTTTTGTGGATTTTGGCTGTTACTGTATTTTTGTGTATGGCCAACATGGGTACCCCTGGAGATGTTTTCTGGATGGTGATGATTGACTAGAAACTGTTTTATAGATAAAGAGCACAGTAAAGTTCTGTTAGATTCTCTTTCTCTGGTACCAAAATGTCTTGTCCTGCCTTGGGTGTTTTGGAGCTTAATTTGGAGGTACAAATTGATTTTTTTCCTCGTTTTCCAAGATAGAAGCCTAAATCCTCTTGTTTTAACCTCCCATAAAATAGATCCCTTGCATGAACTGTAAGTTGCTATGCTGATACTTATATAGGTTCTATTCATTCAATGAGTCTACTCCAAAAGGGACTAAAAACAGATTTAGGCCAGAATAGTCATTTAACCACAGAGACTGCTGCCACACTACAGAAATAAAGCAGTTTGGCACCACTTTAACTTCCATTGCTCAATGCTATAGAATTCATAGTTTGGTGGGGCACCAGAGTTCTCAGACAGGGAAGGTTAAATATCTCACAAAATTACAAATCCCAGAATCCCATAGCACTGAGCAATGGAAGTTAAAGTGGTGACAAACTGCTTCATTTCTGCAGTTTGGCAACAGTGAGAGAGTGTGATGCTTTTTAACGATAATTCTGTTGGTACAGGTCTGTGCTATTGCAGCAGCAGCAAGGGCTTAAGAGTCTACCCTTCCTGGAATGATGCACTCACTGTTCCTATGTAAAATAGAGTATTATTAGTATTAGTATTAGTATTATTTGTACTCAGAATGCAAATGTCAAACCAACACTAAGGGTGCACAGTTTTTGCTGGGCAAATTAAAAACTGAAAAGGAGAATGAAAGCTTGTTGAAAAACAAATTATTACATGAGGCAAAGTAAGAGAGACTGAAGAAGGATGAAGCCATGGCCCACAGCTTTAGTAGCTTGTTGGAAATGCCTATATGATGAAATTAACTCTTGCCCTTCTTTTCTAGCATAAAAATGCAGGTGATTTGTGATTCACAGTTTCAGAAAACCAGAGCATAATAATGTTTTAGGTTTTTGCCCAGGGGAGGGGGGGGAACTATATCTCCCAGAATCCACCAGTCAGCACAGCCCTTAAATGTGCTGTCTGGAAGACTCTGGGAAGGCTCTCTAGTTTAAAAAGTAACTTTCCCAAGCTCCATAGAAGACTGTGGGTGCTTTTTATTGACTTTGCCATTGTGCTAGCATAAAGCATTTGTGGGAGTAGTACAAAGTTGAGTTGGTTGTGGCAGAGAAAGCCATTTCTATTTCCCCAGAGATCTGCCCTGCTGCTGACCCCAGAATGTGGCTATTCTAAATACGATCTGGTGACATCTCGCCACTGATGGTGTCCCCCATGTTATATTTATGAACAGGATTGTGTTCACTGCTAATGTTTTCCAAATCGCTTCTGCTTCCCAAACCATTTGGTAACAGACACCACTCTTGACATTTATTTATTTATTTATTTATTTTTACCTTTACAGATCACCATATTGACTAAAAAGTCATTATGTTCTATAAAGATAAAACTAAACTAAACAAAATGAATAAAATTGATTTGACACAGTCCAGAGGAAGCCTAACTCTTGCTACCTTGACTTGTAGAGCAGATTGGTTGACTCAAAGTGTGAAGCAGATCTTATAGACCTGGTCAACAGAAATAGTTGACTTACAACATCCCTTTGCATTCTTCCAAGGCTGTGCAATGGTGTAAACAGAGAGATCAAGCTGGCACCTTCCTCAATGTTGTTCCAACACCACCTATTTTTAAAACAAGATTCCCCAGGACTTTTAATTTATATGGTGGTTTAGCGTTTGCTTGTTTTATTTGTGCATCACATTCTCTCTCTTTATGGACTGTTCAACGGGTTGTATAAATAATAACAAAGAATAAATTCCCCACATAAACATAAATTCCAAAATGTACTGTTGTAGCTCTGTGAATTTTTATTCCTAATCCATGTGTTTTTAATTTGTTTAATGCTGTTTAATTGTTCTCCTCTGCTCTGTTTTTAAAGCAAATCTATATTTGTGTTTTCTTTGCTGTATTTCATTATTGAGATTATCACACTAGGGTCAATTCCAGAACCATCCCACAAGTATCCCATTATTGGCAATGAATATCCCATTATTGGCAATGGGATAGTTGTGGGATGGTAATGGGATAATTGTGGGATGGTTCTGAAATTGACTCTAGTGTGATATGTTATTATTTTAATTTGATTTTAATTTGTAAACTGCGCAGAAAACTCCTAACATAGGGCAGCTTGTGAATGTTGTTATTGTTATTTAAGTTGAATCTGACGTATGGCAACCCTATCGTAGAATTTTTCTTGGCAAGATTTGTTCATGTGTCTGTGTGTGTGTTGCCATTGCTTTTCTCTTAGGCTGAGAGTACATGACTAGCCCAAGGCTAGTCCTAGTCCAACACTTACACTACTACATCATGTTGTCTGTTGTGAATTGTATTATGTTTGTATAAATACATATCAAAATAGTTGGGCTGTACAACCTCCAGCTACTGGTGGAATGTAAATATTTGAATGTTTTCCCACGTGGGAAAGAAACCCCCACATATAGAAAGCAACAAGCTAGAATGAAGCACAAGTGAAAGTCCTTCTTTCTGAGTGTTCGTTTTCTATGTGAAGTGAACTGCATTTTGTTTTGTTTTAATATAGGGAGGGTCAATCAGTTATGCAATCCTCCAACCACATTTTCAAGTAGAGAGAAGCAGAAGTCTAATTATTGCTGTGATTTGAGTTGAGATTGGCTATTCTCTGCATGATGAGCACCTCAAGGATTCTCTAATGTCCTCAAGGTATCTCAGTGTTGACAGCAAGAAATGGAGATGGCAGATGGTTACTTTTTTTCTGTTGTGTTTGCAATTTGCTCAGAACAGAGTTTATATACAGGTCCCATCTCTACATAAAAATACTGTGTTTTCTAACGTGTGCAGCTGAGCATGCACACATACGAAGTGCACAGGACAGACTGGTGGATTACAAAGATACAAACAACCCATTGAACACTCCTGTTTTTACTAGCCCATAAAACAAAGCAACACGTAATTTTGGGGGTTTTTGGGCTAAATGGTCATGTTCTAGAAGAGCTTGTTTCTGACGTTTCACCAGCATCTGCGGCTGGCATCTCAGAAGATCTTAGAAGATGCCAGCCACAGATGCTGGTGAAACATCAGAAACAAAACTCTTCTTAGGACATGACCACATAGCCCTTAATATACACAAAAAAACTATGGATGCCAGCCATGAAAACCTTCAACTTCACAAAGCAACAAGTTATCACATTTTCCAAATGAGAAATCACTCATGAGAATGCCTAGATTTTCTCTAGGACTTCTCCAACAAAAATCCTACTATCTCATGGTGGTTCATATCAAGGAGGGGGGAGAGGTTGTCTCATTTATGAGAGAAGGATGAACCAAGTCTGATTTACATCCCAATGATGTGCTCTGGATACAACTTCTACCCATTGCTTGTGCAGATGCTTTGAAAAGAGGGTAGCTTTGGGACATTTTGCACATATCGAATGCTTTAAATTCTCTTCCCATCATTTAGGCCAATGGGTTCCCTACTACCATCATAGTATGCAGAGTTCTGAAAAGTGAATTTTGGGGGTCTGCATCCCCTAGAATTTCCCAGACAATTTGGGTTGGAAATTTTGGAGCTTTAACCCCCAAGAATAACTATCCAAGTTCTGCATAGAATTCAGGTTTCCTGTTGCTATTATCCTTGGGTCTAATATTTCTTAAAATCAAGGAAATTTTGGTTTTCAAAGCTACCCACACTCTCTTGCTCCACCAGTGGTGAAACAGTAGCCACATCTGGGGTTGGGTAGCAGCAGATGGAAGCATTATGCAACATGTTGCTGCCATCACAGCCTTTAGACAGCCTCATGGGAGTCTAACAAATCCAGTAGAAAAGAACCCTATAGAACCTCTTGGTAGAAAATGAGCAGGCAGTCATAAGCTAATGCAACCATAATAAGAATCAGTGACTCAGATGAAAATCTATGTGGCAGTACAGAAACCTGAAATACAAAGGCAACGCTCCAGCACAGCATTACCCATTGCATTGATCCTGTGGTTATCTGATTATTGCAAATGATATAATCGTTCTCAGGAGACTACGCTGGATGATGCAGCAGTGTTGCTTGCCGGGGCTTTATCGAACTGCCACACTCTGATTGGCTTAAGGAGCACTCCCACTGGGTGATTCAGCCAATTAAACAGCCTTCTAGCCCACAAAGCATTATTAAATACATCCCTTTTTATTATGGCATTTCCTGTCAAGCAAATAGAACAGCTCTGCTGTGCTCCTTGTGGTGGTATACAACCACATTGTTCACTGCAGTCAGTTGAGGTCTGAATGGCTAATGTGTAAGGGAACCAAACTGAAACAGCACCACTCTGAATTAAACAACCTTCTTTCTTTCCTTTTTCACATTTCTGATCATTGCATTCAGCTGAGGTAGCCAGCTGCCAGGTGGCTGTTTAGACAGTTGCCAGGTGACTCAAGTAAGATCCTTTGGTACTTCCCTTCCTATTTCTGCCAAGCCAGGTACAAGTATGAAATTCATAAACACATCCTTGCCTGAAAAGTTTTATTTTGACAGTACATTACATCTGAGCTGGATGTAGTCTATTATGTTATATCCTGCTGTCTTATATTATCGGTTAAACAGATTTTATTGTACACCACCTTGATATTGTTGATGTTGGTGCTGATGCTGATAATAGGGCAAGATATGTGTGTTTTAACAAACCAACAAACAAAATAACATGACTTATGTGTAGTTAATTGCTTTTTCTAATTGAAAAGGTATAACTGCATTGTAACTGCAATTTTAAAAAAGATAATATCACTTCTCTTTCAATGTAACCATAAACATTTTTTTATTATTTCTATATGTACAGTGGAGTCAATAAATAGTGGAGGAGGAATATCACATGCTCCAAGTGTTGGCTGATGCTGCTGACATGCAATGGCTGTTCTTGGCTCCTATGTCAATAGGGCATTTTTTTAGCCTGTAAAGTCTCCCCTCCATATCCATGGATTCTTTATCCAGAGATTCAACCATCCATGATTTGAAAATATGCATATATATGCCCAAAAGCAAACCTTGATTTTGCCATTTTATATAAGAGACCCTGTTTTACTGTGCCATTGTATTTAATGAGATTTGAACATCCATCGATTCTGGTATCCACAGGGTGTCCTGGAACCAAACCTTAGTGATTACCAAGAGCCCACTGAACTTTAAAGAAGTGTCCAAAGTTATTGAAGATATGGTTCAGCACAACTCATTTAAAGTTCAGACTACAACCCAAAGCAGATTCACCTCCCCAGTGACAGAATGAATCTGCTTTGGGCTGTACTCTGAACTTTAAATGTCCAAGGTCCTGAACCCTATCCTTGAAAGTAGGTTCAATAACCTTGGAAAGCTTCTTTAAAGTACAGTGGGCTCTTGCATGCTTGCTTGCTTGCTTTATTTATTCAATTTATATCCTGTCTTTTTCTACCACCTGATTCAAGGAGGCTACTTTGGCTCTTACTCTGGCTTTCATTGCTGGCTCCTACTCTGTTGTGGGTATCCCAGTGATGGTGATGTGAGAAGTATGTTTTGTAGAGGACAGCAGTTTTTTTAAAATGTAACTATAAAAAGAACAAATTACTTTAGGGCCTTGGAACTATAGTATCTCCAATTACTTCTGAAAAGTATGTTCCAAAATCTACATCTCATTTCATCAGTGACTAGTCTTTCAATAAGCTACCAACACCTTGCCATAATCAACTGACTATTGGCAAAGCTTGAGTGGACTCCCTTCACATTTATATTTGAAGAAATAAAGCCATCTAGATCCATTACACATAAAAAGTATGCTGTACTATTCTCACAACTTTTTGAGTAGCCTTATAAATATGTCCATAAACACAAATAGGCAACATTTTTAGTGCCTGGCTGCCCACGCATATCCTTGCTGGTGGCACATCAGTGGCTTGAAAGGAAAAACCAAACTAAGCTCTCTTCTAGAGTAGTAAACCTTCCCTGCCTGGCTGTTTGGCTGCTTTTTTTTATTCACCACAGGCAACAACAGAGTTTTGGTGACAACAACAACTGGCTAAATGGCAGTGATTAAATGCCAGTACTGCAGCCACAATGTTATAAGTCTGACCCTACAGGGCTCCAGGTTGACTCAGCCTTCCACCCTTTGATAAGGTGGTAAAATGAATATCCAGCTTATTGGGGGCAATTGGTTTACACATTGTAAATCACTTAGAGAATGCTTAGTTCACTATGAAGTGGTATAGAAATGTAAAGTGCTAGTGCTATCGCTAAAACACAGTTGCTGCTATTTACATTACTGTGACACCACTAAGAATTTCACCTCATTCTGCTTATGACACTTTCTGCTTAGGAAAGGAGCCTCCCAAGAAATAGTTCACCTCTGGAAGCCAACATGCTTTTTCATTTTTCAGGTGCTTTGATTGTTATAGAGCTCACCTCCCCCTTCCCCTACTGACCTTACAGCAAATATACTATTTTTGTTGCTGTTGTGTGCCTCCAAGTCATTTCTGAGGTATGGTGACCCTACAGCAAACCTATCATGGGGGTTTCTTGGCAGGATTTGTTCAGAGGAGGTTTGCCATTGCAGGCCATATCATATCTATATAGGTAAAATGACATGTTCCTGTGAGCACTGTTGTTTTTGTGTGCCTTCAAGTCATTTCAAATTTGCAGTGACCCTAAGGTGGAACTATCACATGGTTTGCCAATGCCATCTTCTGAGGCTATGACTTGCCTAGAGTCACCCATTGGGTTTCATGGCTGAAATGGGATTTGAACCCTGTTCTCTAGAGTCATGATCCACTGCTCAAACCACTACACCATGCTGGCTCTTATTTATAAGCACTGTGAACTCACATGCTTATAAATCAAGACTTATTAATTTGATCCTAACCTGACTTCTAGGGTACATTCAGCTTACACCAAAGTAGATTTCTGTTCCAAATCTTTGCACTGGATCTCTGTGTGAGGGTATCTGTGTGTATGGAAACAGGGAAGCCTTCAAAGTTCAAGTTTTAAAAAAAACACAACAGAAACACATCTGGCACAAACTTTTTGGGCAGAATCTTTACTTTGTGTGTTTATTTATTTAATTTATACCCTACCTTTTTCCTTGTACAGGATCCAATGTGGTATGAACTGAAAGCACCCTGATAGTTAGGCTAGGTTTGGATTATTAACCAATTTTAACTTCTAAGCATAAAAACATGCATGTTTTAACTTATAATTTTAATTTATAGATTTGACAAAAACATGCTGCTCCACTGATGTGTGGGGAGGACAATGTTTCTGTCTTGAGCATTTTTTGGATCCTGTGACTGTCTTAGTACTTGAAAATAAAAGAGTTTATTAGCGGCCAGAAGTATTGTTCAGTTCCTTTGCCCTACTCGTGCAGCTAAGGTCAAAAATCTCCTCATGCATATGTCTAAAAACTATTTCAGCACAGGAAACCTGATTTTTATTAGAAATGTAACATGTGTGGACCGAAATATACTAAAGGGATCAGATCTTGTCTGATCTTGGAAGCTAACCAGGATCAGTTCTGGTTAGTACTTGGATGAGAGATCACCAATGATTATCAGGTGCAGTAGGCTATATTTCAGAGGAAGGAACTTTCAGAACCACCTCTAAGTATTCCTTGCCTAAGAAAATCTTATGAAATTCATGGGGTCGCCATAAGTTCACAGGAAACTTGAAGGCGTGCACACCCACCCACCCACAAAGTATTTAAGAGGGCAGGATTAAATGTTTCCACAATCCAAGCAGGGTGGGTTGGGGTGGGGACCCTAGAATCCTAATCCCAATGAAAATCCAAGTATTTAATTAAGAAGTAGGGTGAAGCAAAACACTTCATTTAAGATGTCTGGAAGGAAGATATCCTGAATTGACAGTTTGGTCTTAATAACGTTTGTATTCCCTCCATAAAATACTAAAATGGCATATCTCCCCACTCTTTAACCACTCCTACTGAATTAAATATACCCTTGCCTGTTGACAGGCCCTTTCTTAAAACTCTCTCTCTCTCTCTCTCTCTCTCTCTCTCTCTCTCTCCCTCCCTCCCCTCTTCTCTTTCTGGTCTCTTCTTGGCCCTAAGCAAGTGAAACACATGCACCAAGATGTCATGAAGTTGTTCTTGCCATCTGAGACTGCAGGGGAGGAAAGTGCTGTCCATGCCAGTTGCTATCTTAGAAGACTGTTTGAAATTGAAGTTCTAAAGGCAAAGGTTACATCATCAGGTTCCCCACCCCCAGACTCTTGCCTGGAAGTATTTATGGGTCACCCAGGTCAGCAAGAACCAATGAACATAGAGGGTGTGGAGTGCAAGAGAATATCTGCAATTGTGTTCTTTTAATATACAGTTGCATCATCACAACGAAGGAAATGCTTTCTATCTCTCAGCTCTGTTAAAAGACTTTCAGAGGTGAAGGGTCCACCCTCACACCTGAGTGCAGTCTATTCCACAGTCAAATAGCTCTTACTGACAGAAGGTTCTTTCTAAAATTTAAGTGGAATTTCTTTTCTTGTAATTTGTGTTCTAGTTTCTGGAGCACCAGGAAACAAGCTTGCTCCATCTCCTACATGACACACTTTCAGAGATACACATATGGCTATCCTATCACCTCCTGACTAAATATATCCAGCTCCCCAAGCCATTCCTCATAGGGCTTGGACCAGCCACCTTGGACACCCTCCTCCAGACTCATTCCAGAGAACTATAGTATTGGCTTTCTCAGGATTTAGTGGAGGGTTGCCAATACGGACAGCTTTGAAAAGGAATCAGGCAATTGTCTGGAAGATAAGAATATCAATGGCTACTAATTACAAAGGTGATATAGTATCTGTGTGGGTCTGTATACCAGTTACTAGAACATGCAAAGATGATGGCACTGTGGCTGGGGCTTCCCAGAGGCATCAACTGGCCACTATGGGAGCAGAATGCTGTACTAAATCAGACTGTGGTGTGATCCACAGTATTTCAGGCCTACATGTTCTCCACAGCGTTGGTAGCCAATACTGGAAGATGATTGTTTTAGGGTCACCAGGGCCAAAATCCAAGACTTTGGGATGATTCCTTGTTATGTCACAGGGAGAGGGCCCTGAGGATGTTGCAAGGGTAATGCTACAAGGGGCAGTCCCTGGTGATATCATTGAGCATGACATGTTAAGCATCAACCATAGTTGCACAGAGTATATCACTCAAACCAAAATCGCAAAGTCTAATACACGAGGAAAACACACATACTTTCCAAAGAATTCTCAACCTGAGAGTCTTCCCCCCCCCCACCCCTGAGGACCAAAGAAAAAAGGGTCCAAGCTCCTGAGATGCAAACCCAGATCCTGATCCCTGAGAACTCACGTGCTTTGAACAGAAGCCCTGTCCTTGCTTACAGATAGTCCTTCAAACTGAACTGACTGCTTTGCTGAAAAAAGGGTCAAATTGCAGAGAAGTCCAATTAGTCCTAGGAATGACCACTAATATTTTGTATTTGAGGCAACAAATGTGGCTACTCCACAGGATTATGACTACAGCCAGCACAGATCCACAGATTTTTCATCCATGTATTCAACCATCCATGGCTGGAAAATATTCAAAAATAATATAAATTCCATAATCAAACCTTGTTTTTGCCATCTTATATGAGGAACACTATTTTACTATGCCATTGTATTTAATGGTACTTGAGCATTCATGGATTTTGATATCCACAAGGGTTCTGGAATGAAGCCCCAGTGGATACCAAAGACCCACTGTAGTTTGTATCAAATCACTCTCATAAAGCACCCTGGAAAACCTGAGGCGTGTCCTGAAGAATACTATTTTGGATAAAAAAAACAACAACAACATTTATTTCCCAGTCCAGGACTCAAGGTGGCTTACAACATAGCAAGTATATCTAAAAGAATTTCCTCATAGAAAAGTAAAAAAAGTAATTAAACTGCCATTGAAATTAAACCCAATGAAAAGGTAGCCATTAAACAGAAAACAACAGATAGACAATACAACACATTATGCAGGGTCTTTTTTGTATTAGTCACTGACTGTAATAAATTTCATTCATTAATTTATGCAGTGTCTATACCTCTTGAGCAATCAGTATTTAAAGGCCTCCTGAAACAAAAATGTCTTCAACTGCCTGTGGAAAGACCGCAAAGATATTACCAGTCTAACCTTTCTAGAAAAGGAGTCCCAGAGCTCAGGAGAAGTTACTGAGAAGGCCCTGTCCCATGTTTTCACCAGATGTACTTTGTGATGATGATGGGACAGAGAGAAAGTCCTCTCCAGAACATCTCAAGCCAAAGACAGTATTGTAAGGGAGAATATGGTCCTTCAAATAAACTGAACCTGAGCCTGTAGAGCTTTATAGATCACAGCCAGCGCTTTGAATTGCACCTGGAAACAGGTACAATAGCCTGTAGCCTGTGGAGCTATTCCAAAAGGGAGATATGTGCTCCCTGTAGCAAGCCTAAATTAACAATCTAATGGTAGCTCTTTTGACCAGCTGAAGTTTCCAAACAATCTTCAAAAGCAGCCCCATGTAGAGCACATTACAGCGAACCAAACAGAATATAATGAAGGTTGCTGCCACACGGCAGAATTAATACAGTTTGTGGGAGCCAGAAATCTTTTGAATGGTTTTGTAGGGAATGTGTGGCCCTCCTGGAGTGACAATGCTGCTCCATAACCCCTGACAGTTGATCATTCCTGGTCTAGTGGAGAATCGTTCAGTAGAAACAACGAGCACTTTCCCATATACAACAGTTATTTATTGTGATTTATTGTGTTGATGCCCAAGGGACAGCAGGAATTCCTAAGAATATAAGAACCTGTCCCATACCAAAAGAGACCATTAGCCTATCATAAGCAGCATTTGTCTTCTCCAGCCTGGTGCCTTCCTACTATTGCTTCTTATTTCCTAGGACATTGTTGGTAGGATCACCATTGCACTGTGAAGTTCAAATGGGATGCTCATGTGAACATGCATCATAAAAGACAGCGTGGTGTTGCCATTAGAGCATTGGACTAGAGCTGAAGTTCAAATCCTCACTCAGTCATGAACTTCACTGAGTAAAATTGGCAGAATCACCCTCTGTCAGCCTACTCTACCTTGTAGGATTGTTGTGAGAATACAATGAGGAGGAGGATAGTGTGCATTGCCTGGAACTCTTTACAGGAGTGATAATAGACAAAAATAGTGAATAAATGAAAAATACATGCCCATGCACTAAGCCATGAACACATAGAAACATCACATATGATAATCCACACAGTAGTTCACAGCTGGGTCTTAATATAAGAAACAGGTCCTAGAAAATGAAATCTACACCAATGCATTTTTGCAATAATCATATAGAAGCTGAGCAGATTTGAATTTGGGGCTGAAATACGAGTGAAGTGGAACTCCTTTTGTACATTCTTAGCTGTGTAGCTTTATATGCAGCCATGTTTACTTGGAAGAAGGGCCTACTGGAATAAATAATGATCACAGATGATTTATATAACTTTAACATGATTAATGATTTTGTACTGTTTATCTAGACTCAATTATTAATCAAAATGGAGACTTTAGCCAAGAAATCAGAAGAAGATTAAGACATGGAAGGGCAGTTATGGAAATACTAGATAAGATCCCCAGGTGTAAAGGTGTATGAATAGATACCAAAGTCAGAATTATCATTACAGTATGGAATCATAGAATCATAGACTCATAGTGTTAGAAGAGACCTGAAGGGCCATGTATTCCAGCTCCCTGCCATGCAGTAACTCACACCCAACAGATGGCCATCCAGCCTCTGTTTAAAGACCACCAAAGAAGAAGACTCCACCAGATTCTGAGGGAGTGTGTTCCACTTTCATACAGCTCTTACTGTCAGGAAGTTCCTCCTAATGTTTAAGTGGAATTACAGTTTGTAAGTGTAGATGTGAAAGCTGGATAGTGAAGAAAGGTAGCAGGAAGAGAAGCAACTTGTGTGACGTGCAGTTGGAGAAGAGCTCTACAGAATGCTAGAAAGACAAATAAATGGGTTCTTTTGCAAATCAAGTCTGAACATACACTAGAACCCAAGATGATAAAACTGAGGCTGCTATACTTTGGACAGATATAAGATGATGTGAATCACTGGAAAAGATGATCATGTTTGGCAAAGTGGAAGGCAGTAGGACAAGAGGAAGAACACATTCCACATGGACTGATTCCATCCAGGAAGTCATGCCCCTGAATGTGCAAAACCTGAAAACAGAAGTTATGATGAGGGCTTCTGGAGATATCTTATTCATATGGTCCTCATAAGTCAAAGTCAACTTGACAGCAAATAACAACAACAAGGCCTACTGTGCTGAGTGGGTCCTACTCCCAACTAAATATGCATAAGGTTGCAATCTTAGGGAATATCTGTTTTAACAATCACATTGGATTGTTCTATGCTGAATGCCAAGGTTTGTCAAACTAATAATGAGTTTAATCTCTGGCATGTTGGATTGGATAGGAAGCAATGCTTTCTAGCAGAGGTGGGCAAAATGTGCACTCCCAGAGCTGTTTTTTCAGGCATTGAGCCTTCCAGACTTCTTGAACTGCCTTTTTTTCTGGTTAAAAAAAAAAAGAAAAAAGGGGGGGGGGTTACCTCTTCTGAAAGCCTCTAGCACTGGTAATTCATGGTTAAGGTTACATTCTCCCCTTTCCCCCTGAATATTTAATATTCTATCCTCACAGGTACATGTGGTGGAAACACAGGGAGGGCATTCTTGCTGGCTATTCACAGAGTCTGAAATTACCTTGTTAGAGGATCCCTGGGGCAGAAAATTAGCTCCCAGACACCCCACAACTGTCTAACCTACTCTGTAGCAATGATGGGAAACATATGGCTCTGCAGATGTTTTGGACTTTAGTCCTTCCATTCAGGATTGCTAATGCTAAAGGTCCCTGAGCCAGGATGGTTTAGTGGTTTGAGTGTTGGACTAAGACTGTGGGAGAGCAAGATTCAAATCTCCACTCAGCCATGGAAACCCACTGAGTGTCCTTGGGCAATTCTCTCTCAGGTTCAGAGAAAGTCAGTGTCAAACTCCATCTGAAGAAAAATCTTGCCATGATAAGCCTGTGATAGGTTCACCTTGAGGTCACTGTAAGTTGCAAACATCTGGCATGCCAAAGGTTTCCCATTCCTCTTTTACAGAGAAATCATTGATGTTCCATTATTTTCTGTTGGGATTACCAAAAGAAGTTATCGAGCTATACTGGGAATTAGTTCCAAAGTAAGGGTATCAAAATCAAGATTTACATGTTGCAAATGTTTGGGCACTGCCATTCTTCATGTAGTTTGTTGTCTTAAATTATGAACAGGGATGGGGGACAAGTTTGGTACCCAAGGGCCATGTTGGAAATTTATGAGCTGGAGACCTGTAACTAAATCTGCATATTTTATTAACATGACTGGGAATTGTGGTAAGTCTTTTTCAGTGGTTGAATCTTCCACTCAGCTGCATTGCCAGCTGCTCACAATCTGTAACCCTCAAAATGTATTCTTCCCTCACTACCATTCTGATTTTTTCATGGAGAGGGATATAGGATTCTTTTTTTTTTAAAAAAAAAAATCTGACTCCCACATCATATTTCAATCTTGTCTCAAAATTTTCTCCATGAGGGCTAGGAACTGCTTTGAAAATGCACACTACAATCCAGTCCAGATTTGGCAAGAACAGTCCCAATTAATCCTATGTCATGCCCCTTTTAAAATATCCCATTTTCTTTTTCCTCCTCCTACTTTTGTGGGGAAGAATCTTCTTAGCTTGTCTGTTCTTCCTCATGCATAACTTTTGCCATCTTGAGTGCACTCTGATGTTGCAAGACCATATATGTCCTGGTTTTGATCTATGAAATGTTGGAGTATATGCTGATGGCAGAGCCTTTCAACGTTCCAATAACAGTTTGAGGTTCCAGTCACCCTGAAAACATGACTTCACCACTAGGGTAAGAAAGAGGAGCTGCCAGAGCAATTGTAACAGCTCTGACACCAACCTCTCAGCGAAAGACACGGTGACAAAGAGCTGCTGTTTAAACCAGAATCTTGAAGCACTTGACAATCTGCTGTCAACACCAGTCCTAAGGTTGCTTCCTCACACAGTAGAAATGGATTGTTTTTCTTTTAAACCAATTTGATTACCATGGCTTACATCAAGGGACTTTGGAAACCATAACTGATAATAGGAAGAAAAGAACTACTAGAAATCAGCAGGAGTTTGCTTTTTTTCTCTCCCTGCTTCACCCAAGAATAGTTTCTCTCTAAATTATTACATGCTTCTCATTTGCCTAAGACAAGTGCTGAGTTAGGGGATGCTGCCTGGGTTTAGTCTCCACTTGGAAGTCAGATGATGGAAGATTTTTTGGCAATTTGTTACATTTGGTTTATTTACACAGGTGGAGGTAAGCAGCATAAGTGTGCCAAGCTACAAGCAGATCTTCTGTCCTGCATCAGATCCCCAGAGTGATGCTTGGATGCCCCAAACTGTCTTCACCTGAAGGACGGCCTAATATGAAGCAGAGTAAGGGGATCACTCTAGGCTGGATGCATCACAAAAGGGCAGCCAATGTTTATTTACCTTACTAACTCTGCCACAGATGGGAAGACATGATTTTCTGCCTCATGTAACAAAATAACTTGGCTGGCTTTGAGTGCTTAGGAAAAGAGACCACGGCCCGTTTTACACGGGCAAAAAAAGGCGCTTTTAGGGCTAAAAAGCCCGCATTTAGGGTTAGGGAGGGCGTAGCCTTTACACCCTCCCTAAGCCTAAAACGCATGGACGCCGCCATTTAAAGATGGCGGCGTCTACACGGTGGCGCCGTACAAGCGTCATCACGTGCGCAGCGTTTTGACGCGCTGCGCACGTTTTGACGCTCTGGCGGCGCGGGAGGGCGCCAATCGCGCCCTTCCCGCGCCGCAAAAAAAGAGCTCGATCCCGGAGCTCTTTTTTGCGGCAGGTCGTTGCGGCGGGATGAGGCCTCTGGGGCTGCCCGTGTGGCAGCCTAGGCCTCATCTCGCCGCTAGAAGGGGTGAGTTTGGACCGCCCCTTTTAGCCAATGTAAAAAGCACCCACATTACACAGGGATAGACTCAGTCAAGCAAGCTCTGATTTTGCAAGACCAAACAGGGCTATTGATAACGGGTTGACTTGGAGATCTCTCATTCATAGTATTGCCATTAGTCAAAGTTGACTTAATGGAGATTAACAAGAACATATTGTTTTAGAGTTATGTGGGAAAGGTAGGGAATATTGCTTCACCTCTGCCAGCAAAATGTGAAGGGCAGCACTTTTTTAGGTCACAATTCTTGCCCTTTTCAAGCTGCTAGTACTCTTACTCCAAGTAGAGGGAGGGCTGTAGGATGGTGTAATCTTTCCATATTCTTTGTAGAAAATAGACTATTAGGTCTTCTGGATAACATTATTAGGTCTTCTGGAAGAACCATCAGCTTGGCATTGTCTCCCACCACCACCATCCTGGACCAAAAAATTTACTTTTTTGGATCATAAATTCCAGAATGCTACAGCCAGAATGGCAACTGGGGGTTCTGGCAGTTGTAGTCTAAAATGTAACTTTGCCAAGTTCTATATTAACATTATTTTATGCAATCCCAAATTTATAATCCAAAGTAGTGTTGATGTCAACTGTCACAGAATAAGACAAGCTGCAATCGCACAATATGTGTATCTTTAACCTCTTCTCCCTCCCTCTCTTCCTCCCTCCCTCATGTGTCTTTATTTCTGCTGCTTTTATCCTCCTCCCATTTCTTTTACCTTGCTTGCTCTATAGTTGGATAGCTAAAGTGCCTGCTTTCTCCAAGACTTATCATTAATTTTGTTCACTTTCATCTTTTGCCTTCACTTTAATCATCCATAATCTTAGCTATGAACTCTTCCTGACCTTTACTTATTGTCTTTTTGTTGCGGAAAGGTGGGAAATGCTTCTGTTGCCAGAATACACTTGGAGACTGGAGATTTGGATGTACATTCTTAATTCTGATGAACAGCAGAAAGTAGACTAACAAAACCCTCTTGTCATTTGGAAGTCACAATTGTAGCTGGATAGTAGAAGCTTCTTGTAGAAGATGAAGACCACTCCATCTGTGAAAGATCCCCATCCTTCAGTATGTGCTCTGTGTAAGCCAGGGATGGCAGAAGGTAGATCAGAATCTACTAATAGAATCAAATACCTGTTGTTGTTGCGTGCCTTCAAGTCATTTCCAACTTATTGCAACCCTAAGGCAACCCTATTACTGGTTTTTCTGGAGCTGAGAGTGTGTGACTCGCTCACAGTCACCCAGTGGGTTTCCATGGCAAGAGAAGAATTGAACCTTGATCTCCAGAACTGTATTCCAACACTCAGCTACACAACACAGGTTCTCATACTTATAGTATTCTAAGTTAAAAGAGTATGACCATCAGTTTGTGTATCAGGTTTAAGATAGTTGATAAAATATTTCGGGTAGATCTCTGGGTTATATGCAATTGGTTATCAAGAATAAACTGAAAGGGACTTTTCTCACTCTCTTCTCCAAATTATACTGCTGAAACAAAGAAAGTTAGGCATCAGGATAACTACCGTGTTTCCCTGAAAATAAGACAGTGTCTTATATTAATTTTTGCTCCCAAAGATGTACTAGGTCTTATTTTCAGGGGATGTCATATTTTTTCATGAAGAAGAATTCACACTTATTGTTGAACAACAACAACAACAACAACAACAAAGAACATTCATTATATACTGTATATATATATATATATATATATATATACACACACACAAAAATTTTGCTAGGTCTTACTTTTGGGGGAGGTTTTATATTAAGCAATTCAGCAAAACCTCTACTAGGTCTTATTTTCTGCAGATGTCTTATTTTCAGGGAAACAGGGTAGCAGTGAATATTTGTACAAAAGGACTATGAGACCTTTTCAGTTCTCATACTCAAAAAAGGTTCCTAGTTCAACCATCTTTCATTCTAGATGCATTTCTTTTCCCCATATTCCCCTTGGTGGATCTTAGGATTCTAGTAGAAAAGCACAATGTAAATTCCATAAAGTGGACATCTGTCCACTCCTGCATGTATTACAATATTCCCACTGAGTGCTTCTTTCCCCTTTCTCTGCTGGACATCCACTTATTTTGCTGCCTACAGTAGACAACAGCATTCCAACATTTATTTATTTATTTATTTATTTATTTACTTATACCCCACCCTTCAGCCCTAAAGGCTATCAGAGCGGCTTACAATTATTATTTTAATTAGACGGTTCCCTGTCCTCAAGCTTACAATCTATGAAGACACGATACAAAAGGAGAAGGGAATGGTGGTGGGGAAGGGGATCAGGTCCAAAAGTTCTTCTCTCCCTCTGAGGCCTGGACCAAGGCAGATGGACTGGAGGGAGGGCTCGGCTAGTGTCACACCAGGTTTTAGTCTAAAAGTATTTATCAAGTTGCTGAACCTGTTTTAAGGATCAGGTTCTGCACCTTGAATAGCTCCACTAAAGTCTGGAGTGAATTCAACAGCTCACTGACATGGGCTGAATCCACATTAAAGAAATAATCCAGTTTCACACCACTTTAACTGCCCTGAAATGCTGAGAGTTGTAGTTCTGTGAGACATTTAACCTTATCTGCCAGTGAATTCTGAGGCCACACCAAACTAAAATTAGTCATTACTCCCTTAATGTTGCTTTGGAGAGTGTCATCTGAAGCCGTATGTGTATCTTTAAATCTATTTTAAATAGATAAATAAATAAAGCCATGCAACACAATGCCATATGCTATTCTCTGAATAAAAATGAACACCAAAAAAAGGTATTTTAAGGATAACAACAAATAACTAGCAAATGGCTATTTTTTTAAAAAATAAGAAAGAATACTTCCCAGGATCTACACATACATAAGGAAATATAGAAGTCTAAATGAAGGTGCCAGAGGTCACTAGGAGTAAGGAATACATAAGTCCATCTGACAAATATTGCAGATGAAGGTATAGACTAAACTAGGGTAGGCTGCCCCAAAACGGATCTAAGAATCAGTGGATTGTAACCTGGCACTTGCTGGCTTCCTTGGTCTCTGTGAACTGATGATGAATCATTTCCACCAAAGCTTGGAAAAATCATTCTATATACTCACATATAAGTCTAGAAATTTTAGCAAAAAATTGACCCCCCAAAATACTGGGTCATCTTATCCAAATAAATGTAGGTACTGTATTTTAACTCTTATGAAAAAAGGAACCAACATCTTTTCTGAGTAGCGTGGAAAAAGCTGAGAACTTAGTCTGTCACAGAAACAACTAAAAGAAGCAACAAGTCCCTCCACTCTCTCTGCCATGGCACCACTTCTGGCTTTTTTGAATGCCTGGGTGGGTAAATGGTGGCAGTGGCAGCTTTTTGGAGCTTCCTCTCAAGGGAGTGCCAAGAGGAATCAGGCTTTGAAGGATCTGCGTAAGACATCTGTCTATGTTTGTCAATTCTTCTGGGTTAAAATCAAGCAAAGTTACCAAGATAAAGTTAATGTAGTAGCCATTTTCTTTGCTTTGCATTTTCACCATTTTTTTGGACACATGTGCATTTTCTGAGAACTGCCTGTGCCTGGTTACCTCTTCCCATACATCATACAGCCATGATTTACCATAGTTCCCTCCTCGTCCATCCAGCCTTTAGGGTGGGCACAAACAGCCTGTCTGAACTTTTAAAGTTCTTTGGCATCATTTTCCTTTGCTTCATCTTTTACATCTTTTGTTACATACCCCTAAGTTTTACTCTCAATTTATCCACAGGTCATATCAGAATCCATAAGTTTGACCCCAAAAACTGTCCTCAACTTATACATAAGTCTGACTCATAGTCGACTACATGCTAGTATTTTCTTGAGCTGTAGTGCCCATACTTGTGCTGGTGATGGTGGTGGGGAAGTTGTAGACAGAATCCACATTACACTATTATATGCACTTTAATGGTCATAACTCTGTCCTGCAGAATCCTGGGATCTATAGTTTGGGGATATACTTAGAATGCTCTGCAAGATATCTCTAGCACTGTAGAATACTAGAGTATAGTTCAGGAGAGTGAAGCTAGAATCCCCAGGATTCTGTAGGAGGGAATAATAACTTTAAAGTGGTATCAAAGTGCTGCGACTCTGTTCGGTAAATAACACTTATACTAAGAGCAAGAGCCTGTTTAACACAGCTGGTGTATAAGTGACCCTGCCACAGAAGGTCCCAGAGAGAAGATGACAATGCTAAAGAATTCTTCTGGACACCATCTAGTCAATGACTGTATGGGTAGAGGAATGGTGAGTACCATCCAGTAGTTTTTGCACACTGTGCAAAGACATTGTACAATGTTTCAATATGTATTGTCATACACCAGTGTAAGTCATTCCTGCCCCCTAAATGTAATTTTCTCAACCTCTGCTCCCCACCTCCATGTCCTTCACTCTGATTCTTCCAGAGCTCCCACAGCAGCCCTGTGGCTCAGAGAGCCTTACTTGAGGTAGAACTGTCAAACCATCAGAGTGAGGGGAGAAGTAGAAATAGGTCACTTAGAGCAGGGATCATTGAGACAGACATTCAATAAGGTAGCAAAGGGAAGGAAGCTGGATGTATCTGAGCACTTAGCATTTCTATCCAGCTCTCAACAGAAGTAGCCAGGGGTTGCTCACATGCAGCACGTTCATGACAAAATAAATTTAAAAAAGGGTAGGCAGAGCACAGTATCCTCTAATGCTTAAAAAGGCTGACAAGCCTTAGAGTGGGTGACTGGTGAAGTAACCTCAATACGAGACAGCATGAAGTCTGCAATGGCAGCTGCTTCAATGGAAGATTGACAAACTGCGACAAATGTTATTTTTCCATTAGATTTTTTTTCTTGCCAAAAAGATACTCCTTAGATTTTAATGTACATAATTTTCTTGCAAGATTTATTCAGAGGATGTTTGCCTTGCCTTCCCCTGAGGCTGAGAGCATGCTACTTTCCCAAGGTCACCCAGCAGATTTCATGACTTCCTGGTTTCATATATATATATATATATATATATATGTTTATATAATGAGACTCTTAGGTGACAGAAGCTACATTTTAAATATATTTTGAAATGTTTATGGGACCTTCTAGTTGCCTGAAATGCAGCTTAATATAACTATATTTTTAGTTTTTCCATGGCTTTAACTTGAACTACTGGTTTACCAAAGTATGAAAACCTCAAGTCCTAGTAAAGTAATTGATTCTGACATACTGAAGTGGGTCGAGGACCAGATTCTGCAAGATTAGGGTTCACTACTCTGCTGTGTGACCTTGGGCAAGTCACTCTCTCTCAGCCTCGGAGGATAGTAATGGCAAACCCTCTCTGAAGAAATTTGCCAAGAAAACACGATAGGTTTTCATTAGAGTCACCATATGTAAAAAATGACTAGGATGCACACAACAAGAACAACAACAAATCAGAAGGAGCTCACAAGTCTTGGAAAAAAAAGAAGAAGACACACCCCTATGTATTATGTAGTGTCTGAGTGTTGGACTTGGTCTTTGCGAGACCAGGCTTTGAATTTCTGCTTGGTCATGGAAATCCATTGGGTGATCTTGGGCAAGTCACATTTTCTCAGCCTCAGACAATGGCCAGCCTCCTCTAAACAAAATCCTGTGATAGATAGGTTCACCTTAAGGGTTGCCATAGGTCAAAAATGGCTTGAAAGAATGCAGCAGCGGCAGAAGCAGCAGCCACCACCACCTATGTTTATGAACTGAAAATAGAATTGAAAACCGTCTGTCTAAGGAAGGCTTTAGGTTCAGTGGAAGGATTCCATTGCATCACCCACCCATTCCATAAAGTCCTCCAACCAGTCAAAGCAGACATTTTTAGAGGGTCAAAGGGCTATAGTGAGAAAGAAAAAGGGGAAATCTTCTACTCTTTCACAGGCAAGAACTCCCCTTGTGTGGTATTCTTGCCAGAAGGAACAAACCCTGGATCAAAGCCAGTAATTATGGGGAAGGGTGGTGGTGAGTCCAAACAGAGGGACTTGACCTTCTCTGTAGCCATGTTAATTCAAGCAGATCACTGAAACAACCAGTGAACTTTGTTCAGCCTCTAATTATTCTAATGGGACAGTGGTAAAGGCCATCTAATACAGTGATTCCTAAATTTGGGTCCTGAGATATTCACTACAATTTCCTGAAGCCCTGATCATTGGCTGTGCTGCCTAGGGCTTCTGGGAGTTGCAGTCCATCAAAGGGATTGGAAATATGCTGCTGTAATGCAATAATGTGTGATGTGAGGTTCAGGGTCCACCAGCATTTCATCACCTGCTTCACATATTCTGTGAGATCTTGGTGAAACCAAAAAAGAAATGACCTTAAAGAGCTGAAAAATCTTTCATGGTTTGAAATACAATACAATAGGTAAACAGTTTTCATTGGAAAAGTATATTGTTTTGAAAAGCTATTTGCATCTTCAGCTGTCATTTGCAAAAGTCATTTGCAACTTGCTGCAATGGTTCTGTATGTTAATTTTCCCCATCTGCATGATTAGATTGATTGCACTGTGCTCCTTAAAGGACAAATGTAGCCATTTGAGTTTTAATATAGAAATATTTAAGGCTCCTCCTTTGTAGTGACAGTGTAAGAACACATTGTGGCTTACACAAAAACAAAGAAGCAATGGAGCTCTGTCACAAGACTCTAGTTTTTAAAGAACAATGAACTGATGCACAGCCATCTTGCTCAAAATAAGCATGTTAAGTCTGGTCAGTGTTTGGATAGAAAAGTGCTTGAGTGCCCAGATATGTCAGCTTGACTCCCAGAAATGAGTGCTATGGTGCACATTCAACATGGGGCTGGTGACACTTGCTGGACTTTACCATAGCTAAAGCATTATTTCGGGGGCCCAATGCAAACTTCTAACATGTGTCCACAAATAACCCCATGGATAACCTCTAGCCTCAGTTTTCATTTCCCCCACATTGTAATGGAGTTGCAGCCTGATCTGACTCCTGGGGTAATCTGGCCTGCATAAAGTATACCCATTCATGCTTAGGCTATTGACTTCACCATTTCTTCCTGTTAACTGATGCATACCAAATTCTCTCCTGTGGCGGCACATTTTCAAGGTTAATTTAATACTGGTGGGGAAACAGCCATTTAGAGAAGCTTGTTTGCCATTAGCAGTGGACTTCTCCTTAAGAACCCCTTAAGAACATAAGAACATATCAGGCCAAAGGTCTATGTGATCTAGTATTCTGCTTCCCACAGTGGTCAGCAAATGCTTATGGGATGCCCACAAGCAGGACATGGACTGCCCAGTCCCTTGCATTCTCCAAAAATTGATATTCAGAGAAATTCTGCCTCTGATACTAGAGAAATATTTACCAGTCACCGTAGCCATTGATACACTTCACCCTTGTGAATAAGCACTCATAAGATTCTGAAGGAATTCAGGTTTCTTGGAAAAAACTCTGGAGAGTTATCTTCTTCCTTTAAATTCTCTCCTCCATCTGCCCACCCCCCACAAATCTTTTCTTTGTAAAAACTTTCCTCCATCTTGCTGCCCATCAGATGTTTTAGACTACAACTCCTATCAGCTCCAGGCTCAAGCTACCATGACCACTTACACAATTTTATACAATATTACCCCTATTACACTGCTGCTCCTGAACCTTCAATGCCTGTTTTATCTTCTTCCTTTAATTTTCTATTTGTTGCCTAAGTATATTATATTCCTTACAGATTCCAGATTCTCCCCACTTTTTAAAAGTGCTTTTTCATCTTTAATTCTAAAATTCTTGATTATGACAGTCTTCTTTCCATTTCACACACACACACACACACACACACACACACCCAGTGGGTTTAGCTGAAAAGAATGGTCCACTTATTTTACATTCTGTACACAGAAACATTTGTCTTTTTCTCGATCAGCCATTCCTCAGCTTTAAAAATATGAGAAATATAAGATGTTTGAACCTATTTGGCTGGCAGTCAAAGGTGCAGAAAAGGAAAAAGGAAACTTGTGCCACATAGAGAAATAGGCAATTTTCATGTTTCCCTGGCCTTTTTAAAAATAAATATCCCAGGATCTGTTAACCGGAGTATAGTATAGTCTTAACCTGGTGGTGGAAAGAGAGCAGAGGGGGCTAACTGGACCCCCATGGGAGGAAGTTACACAATCTGGAAGTAGCCATTGAGAAGGCTCTCTGCTACATCCTCACAATCCATCCATATATTTAGATCAGAAGCCTGTTCGTACCCTACGTTGACATAAATATGCCAGCAAAGAGGGAGATAGCAGGCAGAAAATGGTGATGGATGCAATAGCAATGAAAAAAATAAGACACTCAAACAATAGGCTGTTTGGAGCTAGCAGATTTTTTCCCGTCTACTAGCATATTTATTTTATTTATTACTTATTTATTCAATTTATACTCCGTCTTTCACCTGCAAAGAGCCCCAACGTGGCTTACCAAATTTAAAGTAAATGTTTTGCTAAACATTAGAAATGTATTACTAAAAAATAAATATCAGCTTTACGAAAAGCACATTGTTAAATATATTTTAAAACATGTTTACAACATAATGAGAAACATACAAAATAAAAACAAAGCACATCATTTTGAGTATGGTGACTATAGATCAGCCCTTCTCTTTCAGCTTGACCTACTCCACAGAACTGTTGTAAAGATAGAATGCATCAGAGCCATGCATGCCACACTGAGTTCATTGAAGAAAAGATGAGATACAATGTATAATGAACCAATAAATAAATATGTAAAAAAATGCAAATATTGTCGTGTACCTTCAGGTTGTTTCCAATGTATGATGATCCTAAGGTGACCCTTTTCTGGGGCTAAGAATATGTGACTCTTCCAAGGTCAGTGGGTTTCCATGGCCGAGCGGGAAATTGAACCCTGATCCCCAGATTCGTAGTCCGAAGCTCAAACCACTACATCACTACAAATAGCTACCACAAAACAGGATCAGCAATGGAAAAGCCCAGGGGAGTTTAACTCTCCCCTCACCTTGCTCTGGTCCAGACAAGTCTATTCTAAAAGATATCTATATTTGAGAATGACAGAATATCACAAGAGTCAAAAGAATGGGATCTTTATTGGGTAGGGGGGGACAAGGGGTGTGTGTGTTGAGGGCTAAGAGTCCACAAGTGAATGAATTCTCTGGATGAAGGAAGGGATAGTGAGACAAAGACAGATGGGAACTGGGCAGGGGGCACAGAAAGGCAATGGAATCAACCAGCACACCTGCCACTTTTTCAACATTCATGAAAACAAATTGCCACTCTCATAAGGGATTATGGTTGGAGAAACATCTGTGAGCAGCTGGTATGGAACACCAGAGATCACACTACTTGGAAGTAATAGGAGCTTATCAGTTAAAACAAGAAGGGGCATTAAAATGAACTCCCTGGGTGGGCAAATGCTTAGCTGGTTCATACATTATGTATTCAAAGGAAAATGGATACCTTCTGGCAGAGATTGGAGAGGCTTCCTTTTTGAACTCCATTTCCCAGAATACTTTCACTAGCTGGACCAAAAAGTAACTTTGACAAGTGCTGACTTTCAGGCAGCTATTATAGCTAAGGAAGGGTAGGAATTTTGCAGCCCTCCATTGTGAGGAATGCAACTCCCAGCATCTTTTCCAAGGGTGGAAACCTGGCTAGGGTGGTTGTTCAATAATGTCTGGAGATTGGCACAATACTCTCTCTCTCTCTCTCTCTCTGTGTATATATATATGTGTGTGTGTGTGTATGTGTGTGTTTTATACACACACACATACACACGCACGATATATATATATATATATATCAGCAAATAATGGCTGTTTCAGAAAGATTATGCTTGTTGAGGTTATTGTCATCAAAGCAATCTATGAGACAAGTCATCACAGATTCATCCCTTTGAACACTTGAAGCAGAAACACAATTTCATTAGCCTGCCACCTATAGATAGCCTGGAAGAAACTGCTTTGGTGCATTGGTAAATTTTTAAAGCTATGACTGTTGCTGTAGCCATGTCTTCGAGGAGAGTCCAAAAATACAGGCAGCTGTGGTGATCCATATCCACAAGAAGGTTCTAGTAGTTTCAGTCTCCATCAGGAGCAGGTGTTTGCCAAAATGAATGGCTCTTAATCACTTGTCTCAGATCAACCCACTCCCAAACAGTCTGCATTACAGCAGGGCTAGCTCATAACAGTGCTATTGTTTGGAAAATAAACTCCACCCCAAGCTACTATGAGATTTTCAGTTCAATTCAGAGAGATGAATTGAGCTTATGGGGTGGATGGCAGATGATGGTGGTTATCATTTTTGAGAATCAAAATGTCCCCACACTTTGACCTTGTGAGTCCTGGATCCAGTATACCACAGCTGGAGGGGCTGACACAAGACCTCAAATGCCCTGTGATCAGTAGAGATAAATGCAGTGCATAAAAGAAGGTGGATAACCTGTCACTTTTTTTGAGGTGGCCAGAAGTTTTTATTTTAACCTACCCACTCCCCCAATTCTGGACAGCTTAGCATCTGACGAATAAATGCCTCCTCTTGCTGTCTCAGCACATGTCTAAGGGCAACCATGGAGGAAGAAGCCCTTCTGTCACTCGCAATGATATCTGACCTGGATTTTTGAAATAAAGGACACGGGAAAACAGCAGAGGAGATTGGAAGCAGCAGCTCCTAAAATACTGCTATTCTTTTTCCTAAATCCTGAGAGCTATTCAATACCTCAAGAGCTAGCGTGGTGTAGCAGTTTGAATACTGGACAACAGCTTTGGAAACTAAGGTCTGAATCCCCTCTTGACCATGGAAAGTCAGTGGGTGGCTTTGGGCAAGTCACACTGTCTCAGAAGACGGCAATGGCCAGCCTTCTCTTACTAAATCTTTCCAAGAAAAGCCCATGATAGGACCACCATAAATTGAAAATTAATTGAAGGCACAAAACAATAATTCAATGCCTGTGAGTAATGGTGATCCACAAAGAAGAATGTAGCTCAATAACAGAGAATAGAAGGTTCCTGGTGAACCCTCCAGCATCCCCTGTTATAAGAGTCAAGCAGTGATACTGAGAAAAATCCCTGTTCTTACAGCTTCTGCCAGCTGAGGTACAAAATCTGTGGAACATTAGTCTGACTCAGTATAAACCAACATCTTATATAAGTGCCCAGTTCCCTTCTTGCTGAAACTGCTTCAATACCAAATATAAAATCCTCCTCCCTTCCTCCCTCCCACCCGCATCCATGGAGTGACTCACGAGTTACACCAGTGTGTGATAGAAAAAGTCAGGCAGTCTAGCATGTATTTTAAACAGCAAAACAAACTGTATAGCAACCAATGACATTGATTTTCAGGTTCAGCATCGATTTGACCAGTGCTGTCATGAACACTGAAAAAGCGAGACATAGATGGTTTGGCTAGAATGCTAGACTGAGCTACAGATGTAAAGGTTGGATTATAGTATTACACGGGAGAACGGAAAAGTTTTTTTTCCCCTCAGTGAGTGAGACTGAGAGTTTTTACATGTTTTTTTCCTCTGATTTCTAGGCAAGGAGGATATAGAAAACTCCATGTACATTTTTGCACAAAACATTCAAAAGTCACAATTTTCTCACAAAAACATTTTAAAGAGAAAGAAGGGTGGCATTGTGTATAAAATGTAATATTTTGTCCAAAAAACAATAAAAATAGTAAAAAAAGGGGAGGAAAAGTCCACGAGGGTTTTAAAAAAAACCTTATTGAGGTTTATATTTCAGCACAATGCATGTGAAAATCTTCACCGCAGTCACACAAATATTGCTGGATAATGCCCATTTAAGCCCCCAAATTTCCTGATGAGTGATTAAATCCAAAGTATGGCATATCTACTTCTTAGAACTAACAGCTCCCAGAATATATTTAGGCATGCTGTCTGGAAAATTATGGGAACTACAGTCCCAAACAATAGTTTTTCCCAGCTTCAGAACCACTTCCACCACTTCTCATACTATATAGTACATGGTGGGAGAGGCAGAATCTTTCTATTTGCATAAGCTCTTACTTTGTTACTCTCCTTCAGTGCTTGGAAAGTTACTTTTTGGACAACAACACAGGATGGCTGGGCAATTCAGGCAGCTGGATTCAAAAAAGATATTTTTTGGACTCTGTGAACAGCTGCTGACACACTCAAAATGACAAGGCCTTGTTGGAAGTCTCTTACACTGAACACTTTCCAACATGAAGACTGGGGCTGTATCTACACTGCAGAATTAATGCAGTTTGACACCACTTTAATTGTCATGGCTCAATGCTATATAACTCTGGGATTGGTAGTGCTTGAGATATTTAACCTTCTCTGTCATAGAGCTCTGGTGCCACGATAAACTATAAGTCCCAAGAGTCCATAGGATGGCACCATGACAATTAAAAAGGTGTCAACCTGCATTAATTCTGCAATGTGGCAGCAGCCCCTTCTGCACTAAAAACATCCAGATTGTCACTGCAAGGAAATATCAAGGCATGATCTCTTCCTTGTATATCAGTAAACATTGCAGAATGCTCTTTTCCACTATATGTTCCATGCATTTTCTGTTCTGCAATAGCCTGTCCTTCACTGATGTATAAAAGGAGAGAAGAGATCCTTTCTTTTTTGGTTACAACAGATAACACTAGAAAATGCATACTATATATGTTATGACACTGAACAGACGACAATAAACCATACTGACTGCAGCAGCATGAAATGTCTGTCCATGCATAATAGGGCATGTTAGTGTTCATGCATTTGCAGTTCCATGCAGCTGTGCAACAGAGACAGGATGCATCTAATTCCTGTCCCCACAGAAAGAGTTAACTTCTAGAGACCAAGCAAAAGAGGACTGAATCCTGAACACTGGTAATTGTAGTAACTTTATATTAAAAAGGTTAAAAAGGGCATCCTGGACAGAACCAGCCTTACTGTGTAGTAGAATTTGGAAAAACTACTCTCTTGACAAAAATTCCCAGAATACCTTTGCCAGCATGGTTCTTCTGGTTCAGGGATTCTGGGAGGTGCAGTCCCCAAAGACAAATCTGATCCCTTTTTTTGATAAAATCACCAGCTTGGTAGATGAAGGGAATGCTGTGGATATAGTATATCTTGACTTCAGTAAGGCCTTTGACAAGGTTCCCCATGACAGTCTTGCAAACAAGCTTGCAAAATGTGGACTAGACAAGGTAAACATTACATGGATTTGTAACTGGTTGACTGGCCGCACCCAAAGGATGCTCAACAAAGGTTCCTTTTCATCCTGGAAAGAAGTGACAAGTGGGGTGCCACAGGGTTCTGTCCTGGGCCCAGTGCTATTCAATATCTTTATTAATGACTTAGATGACAGTATTGAGGGCCTAGTTATCAAATTTGCAGACAACACCAAATTAACAAGAGTAGCTAATACCCCAGAGGACAGGATCAAAATTCAAAATGACCCGGATAGACTAGAAAGCTGGGCCAAAGCTAACAAAATGAAATTCTCCTTCCTTAGAGGTCTTTAAGCAGAAGCTGGATGGCCATCTGTAGGGGAGAGTTCCTGCATGGCTTGGGGGTTGGACTGGATGGCCCTTGTGGTCTCTTCCAACTCTATGATTCTATGTCTTCTACGATTAAGGTAATTTTGGAGGCTCTGTATATGGAACTGTGAGGCAGCCACATCAGGTAGTAGAATGTTAGCATCATGAAAAGGATTAAATGATTTGCTTGTTGTTGTTGTTGTTGTTGTGTGACTTCAAGTCATTTCTGACTTATCATGACCCTAAGGCAAAACTATTGTGGGGTTTTCTTGGCAGGATTTTTACAGAGGTGAGTTGCCTTTGCTTTCCTCTGAGGCTGAGAGGGTGTGACTTGCTCAAGGGCACCCAGTGAGTTTCTGTGGCTGAGAAGGGATTTGAACTCTGGTATCTCATTGTCCTAGTCTAACACCCAGAGAACAACATCACACTGGCTCCCCATATATTTTTAAAATGACTGACTTCTTATTGCCAACAACAGGGTCAGGAAAGGATGACTTCTAGGACATTCTGTCTCTCCATAACTTGGTTGCCTTTAGGAATTTTGTACCAAACCATTGGGTGACCTCTCAGCCTCACAGAATGGCAATGACAACCCCCCTCTGAAGAAATTTGCCAAGGAAGCCCTATGGTTTGCCTTAGCATTGCCATGAGTCCAAAATGACTTGGAGGCACACAACAACAACAGCAACATGCAGGGGTTGTCATGGGATTTTTATTTGTCTCAGGCAGCAAACCTGTTTTGGGCACAAAGTCTCCTGAAAGGGAAAACAGGAACAAATAGGAACAGCGAGTGATTCACCAGGTAAAGGTAGCAGAAAATGGAGACTACACCCGGGAAATGGGATCAGTGAGAATGTATGAAAAGACATGAAGGTACAAATGAATAATTCAGATTTAACATGTCTGACAATCAGCAATTCAGGTTCAACTTGTCTGAAAAACAGTAACCCTCCCTGGTGAATCTCTGCCATATCGATGTGAAGGTTCATGGTCACTTCTTTTGTGAAGAAGAAACACCAGTTCCTTCTCAAGTAAACAAATTAGCCAGAGCAAATGTTTGCCTTTCTAATTCACTTCTCAGAGCTACAGATTTGTCACAGTCCAGTGCAACACCCTAGCTGCCAAGGTCAAGCTTCAACCTCTGAGCCCCAAACCCGTCTTTTATTACTGGTTCAACCCTATTTTCAGTGACTGTGCTATGGATCTGTCATGGTCCAAATTTTAGTCTAGAAGCCCCAGTTATCATGTAGCAGCATTTGGAAAATTTGCGTTCTTGACAATTCTCAATATCCCTCTGTTAGCGTAGCCCTTCTGCCTTAGGGATTCTGAGAGTAGTCCCCCCAAAAGGAAATTTAAGATGCTCTTATCTTTTTGGAACTGCAAGGCAGCCACATCAGGCAGCAAAACTGTAGTGTCATGAAAAGGCTCAAATGGTTGGATAGGTATGTATAATTGTTGCTTGTTAATGTTGTGTGCCTTCAAGTCATTTCTGAGTTATGATGACCTTAAAGTGGGATGTGATTCCCCTCTCGGCTGTGAAACCCACTAGGTGACCTTGAGCTCTCACTTTTAGAGGAAGGCAAAGGCAAACCTCCTCTAAACAAATCCTGCCAAGAAAACCCCACGAGAGGATCACCTTAGAGTTGCCATAAATCAGAAATGACTTGAAGGCACATATCAACAACATCAACAACAACAGGGTGTAATTCAAGATTATAGGAGCTGTAGTGCTAAGCACTGGGAAGGCCAAAGGTTCCCCACTCCTTCTAGCCCTTCCCAGGGACTCAAACAGGTCATTTTATTTTCCACTTCCCAGTTTTCAATTATTCTTTCTCAGTGTATGTTCACCAGTTCTTGGTTGTTGAACACACTTGATCCTCATCAGGCTGTTTTTAAACACTCACCCACCCACCCACCCTCACCCTCTTAGCATTTTTTTTAAAAAAATATTTCTTATACTCTTACAAAGTTCAAGGCTCTACCAAGCATTGCAACAGCTCCCATCTTATTTCTCAGTGACCATCTTAGTTTTCAGCTCCAGTACACTGCTGACATTCATTACTTTAGTTTGTATTATAAGGAAAGATGATTTGAGAGTCAGCATTTCTGACTACATGGTAAGACCAAAAACTAATTTATGAAATGACAACAATAACTAGGTGGATCCATTATAAGAAAAGTTAAAACAGTATGCATAGAAAGGGCAAAGAAGAAAGAGAAATGTCACACAAGTGGATAAATGTCCTCTTTCAGGACATGCTGAGCACTTGGGAGCTGTTCCTGCTCCTAAATTCCAAAGTTAAAACTGTCAGATGGAAACCAGACAGATACACATTACAGAAGTGAGTTTGAAATGTCAGTGGGTTCAAGTGAATCAGCGTTTAATGTCTAGCATGAGGAAGCATGCTTTGCATTGTGGTGCTACAATTACTAGGATATGGCTGTGGACACAGATGTGATTGCTATTCTTGTCAGCAAATGTTGTGACCTGCCAAACTTCTGGGTAGCCTTATTCAATTCCCACTCAATTTCTTCTCAATGTATAGGGCCACATGTTAGAGCATCTTGGGGGAGGTGGTGGCTACTAGAAATGTGAACAGGAGCACTCCTGTTGAGGGCTAAATTGGGACTGGGCAGGAATTCCTGATGTTACTGTTTCAGTGGTATATCTGACAGTGACGAATCAAGATCAAGAGCCTTCTCAGAGTTGTATGCATGTTCTGGCTATGACCCAACATCTTTTTTTTCATGAGCAAAAGGTCAGCCCAGCAGAAATGGCAGTCATATGAAGATGTTACATTTGTACACCAAGACACGTCCTCTGACTGTTGTTGTGTATGAAAAAACAAGGCCTCTCAACTCTGTGTATAAGATAAGAATGGATTCCCTGCTACCTTCTATAGACAAAGCTTCCTCTACCTTAAGAATCTTCGCTTCAATAAAATCAACCGTTGTCACACAAACAGATGTCATAACAACTGGTTCCTCTTCTGGAGAACTGCAATGGACATGCAATCATCACTAGTTTGGAGAACAGTTTCAGAGTCCTTCAAAGCTTGTTGCAAACTGATAAAGAGTTCTTGCTGTTTCAATTGCAAGTTGAGGAAGGGTATCATGGAATACAAACCATTGTGTAATTGTGAATGGAAGCTGACTCTTGCATATTCAAGGAAATCTAAAAGGTGATGATAATGATGAGTAGAGAACTGATGCTCAATAGGTAAAAGCTACTGAACTCTTTCAGAAAGACGTTTCTCATACTGTTATCCAAGTTGGATATTTCTGGAAAGTATGAATACTATAGGCTGTTCCAAAGAGGTTTTAGATTATATTTGATTCTAAGGACCTCCTTAACTAAAATCTTCTGTCTTTACTCATCAGATTATAGTGACATGCAAAAGTCAAGCTACTAAACCATGTGGCTTGTGACTGTGAGGATGCTTCCTTCCAGTCCACCATTGTCTATAATCCACAAAAGACAGGAAGCAAAACAAGAAGGGGTGTCCTGCAGGCCAGGCAAGTGAGACAATCAAAGAAGAGGAGAACCAGGGTGAATTTCTCCTTAGAGGTGACAAAATAGGAAGCCATAAGGAGTGGAGAAAGAGATGTGCACATCGAGGAGGTACAGAAACAAAGAACATTGTTTTTCCTTACCCTTATGAGCAACACAGCAGCTGTCCTACTCCTCAGCTGGAAGAAAGAAAGAGGACTCAAGCTGAGGAGATAGGGATCAAAGAGGCATTTTTAAAAAGAGATATGAGAGGAAAACAGCAGTAGATAGTTACTGTCATACAAAAGAAATGGATTTATGGAAGTGGAGATGAAACAACAGAAGCAGAAAAGGAGGAAGACAAATATAGTGAAATAGGGAAGATTAAGGGTTGGCAATAAAACAAGGGGACAAAGAAACGGTGGCAGAACAGGTGAATGCAAGCTTATTAAAAATGAGGGGAAAATAAGGAAAACAGGAAAGTGAAAATATAGGAAAGGGAAGCAGATCATTGAGACATGAAAGAAGAAAGGAAGAAGAAGAAGAAGGAGAAGGAGAAATAATGTGAACAGAGAGGTCAAAGGAGACCTGAAGAGAGGTTTGGTAGGCCTGCTTGTTCCCTAAGGCTGTAACTTCAAAACCCTTGAACTTATGCCATTCATAATAAACACATGGGTTAGCTGGATGGTGACAATAATAAGTAATACTCATTATTACAAAGGGCTCCTGTAGTACCTTTGAAGCTAATGGAGAGCATCTATCTGATGAAATAGAGCTATGCTACAATGTCTTCCTCTCAGTCGCAAAGGTGCTACAACATCACTTTGCATATTGATACAGATTCACAATCTTTATCAGATCTTTGAATTTTTATTTTATTTTATTTTATTTTTTTGGTGGGTTTTTCGGGCTATGTGGCCATATTCTAGAAGAGTTTATTCCTGGGACATTTCACCAGCATCTGTGGCTGGCATTTTCAGAAAAGATGGCCACATAGCCTGAAAAATCCACAAAAAACTATGGATGCCGTCCAAGAAAGCTTTAAAATTCACATCTTTGAATATTATTATTACAGTTATTATTACTGTTACTGTTATTACTAACAGGATATATTTTCCAATTATATATATCCTGAGGCTGCAGATCCTGCTTGATCTGGGAAGCTAAGCAGGATCAGTTCTGGTTAACACTTGTATGGGAGACTGCCAATAAATACTAGCTGCTGTTGGCTATATTTTCAAGAAAGGAACTGATAAAACCTCCACTGAGTATTGCTTGCTTAAGAAAACAGGCAATGTACACACACACACACACACATGCACACAGACATATATTAAGGGGGGGGGGAATATCTGGCATAGGGATTTGGTACAATTGTCCTCCCTTTTTCTCCCTCTTGCCTCCAGTCTGGCTAAGTATTTTTTTTTTAAAAAACTGTATTAATTCAAACAAATTTCTGGTAAGTTTTGTCAGATGCACATTTTAAATAGTCCATGAGATTTTCTAATTCTTTTTTGGGGTTGGGGTGGAGGGTACAGTGGAATGATGTCATAAAGCTTTAGTGTGTGTGTGTGTGTGTGTGTGCGCGCGCGCGCATACATGTGCAACTTATTAAAAGGATATTTAAAATTGTCTTGCGCTCACCCAACTGCCTTCTTTCTCAAACAAATTTGGGTTCACAGGGAGGCAGTGAGCAGCACAAGAATGATACAGGCCTGAACAGACAGCCCTCCCCCCCTTGGCAAAAAATACACCACCATCCAGTGCAATTGGTATTCAACAGGCAGAGGCAAACAGTTCTTTTCCCTGAGGTTCAAAAGGAGTTGCTTTCTTTGCCCTGCTTTCTGCCCAAATATAAAATCATATCAAAATGCATACCTACAGCGGAAAGGTCTACCTAAGGCTACACAAATCTGGATTGTTTATGAGATTGAATAGGGGGAGAGGAAGAAGAATGATTTAATCTTCAAAAGAGAGTCCACGGCATCACTGGCAGAGTCAGCATGTTCTCCTGTTCTCCCCATGCAATTGCTGCATGTGGTGGCGATGTTCCTACTGCTGCTACACTGCAGCTCCACATCCCTCTCACTACGTTTCCTTCCCACTCCCTTGAAGGCAGCCATTTGTGGTGCATTTCAGGACAATGTGAACCTATCCATCACCGCATGCACAGCAGCAGGCACACTGGTCGTGGCTTGTAATTTTTGTGCCATCTTTAGCTCTTCATCTCTGAGGGCTGCATGTCTCACAATAGTGTCACTTGAACCTAGTCAATTGCTGCTGGCTACCACCCTAACTCTGCAGAGTTAAAGGATTTTTTAAAAAAACCAGAGCTGGGAGCAATCCTGAGATGACCACTAAGTCCTCCAAAGTCTCTATGGACTTCACTTTCTCTCTCTCCCCCCCCCCCCCCCCCCCCGTATTTCAGACATCCATGAACCTTTCTGTCAAGAATGACAGAAATCACACTGTATCAAAACTCCTGTCTGTATCAGACACTTATGCTAACCCAGATCAAAGGGCTGACATGTGTCCAGGGCCATCTACCTTGACACGCTGTGGCTCACCAGGTTTGCAGAGGGGTAGAGAAAGGTTGCTATCCCTGCTATTTGAAATCTTTATTTCAGCCAAAGAGTCCAACACTTGGACTTTATATATGCACAGCATGAACTCGCCTGCTGAGACATGGCCCTTATCCAGCCCCTGCTGCATACAGACAACCAGCTACTCTTATGTGTTCAACATCCTGGGCGATCACTTGCTGCTCTGCGGGAGACACAATCCTGTATCCAGGCTTCTTGCAAGGATTCAATCGCCCAACCTTAAAGCACAGCAATTAATGGTGTGTTGTGCTCAGAGGAAATCTTTAGGCTGAAATAGCGAGTGGCATTATAAATCAGGCTGAGTGTGCCCGAGCAAAGCTGTGTGAGTCCTAACACCCCAGCAGGCATTTGGGTCGGCAAAAGCAGGACCATAAACAGGCACTGCAGAATCCCAAACTTGGAATGGTGGCTTGTGCCAACAATCCAGGATGGGTGGGTTTTAATGGCAAAATGTTTGTGAAGACTAATTCATTTGAAAGAGACTTTAAATCTGCGAAGCTGAAGACAAGGTGCATTGGCAGCACCGGCAGGACCCTTGGGAAACTTTAATGATGGAGTCAGGCGATGAGCCTTGGCTACTTAAAGCTGGCAGAAAATTATGAGAGAGGAAGAATGAATAGCAGAGGTTTTATTCATCAGAAAAAAGTCAGGAGAAGGTGGGGGGACCTTTCTAGTGCCTGCTTGGGCTTGGGGGGGTTACGTTTTTGGACTATAACTCCCATTGGCCATGCTGAAGGTGGATTCTGGGATTGTTAGTCCAAAATAGCAACACCCCCAAGCTCTTCTGCTTGCCTCCACACTCAAGCTTGTGTCAACGCTTGCTATTCTGATGGTTGAAATTGCCCTCAAACTGATGTGCGCCTCTCAGCTAGAACAAGCAGCAAAGAGAAAGCAATGAGCTTGTTAATTTCCTCCCGGAAGAGGTCTTTTCTTGGCTGTGGATCTTTGCAGCATCGGCCTCTGTTCAATTACTTGCCTTCACACTAAGAAAATCCACAATGCTGTCTAACCTTTTGTGCATCATTCATCCTTACCCTCAGTATTGTTCACTCTGCCCTCCGCCCCACTGATGGGCCTCCAAGACCAATCCCTCTCTAATAGTAATGACATGACAAAGCCAATAACCATGCAGCAAAAGAAAATCAAATTCATTCCCATTTGCTTCACAAGGCCACAGTGAGCCAATCTCTTTCAGTTCCTGGGTTCCAGTAAAAGGAAGGCCAAATGAACCCCTAGTTAGTGAGATTCAACCAGAGCTTGGAAATAACATTAATCAAAATTAATAGGTAGAAGCTAAGAAAGAAATGGCAATCCAAGAAAAAAGTTCTGCAAGCAGAGGTGATACAAGCTTGCAGATTTGAGCTGTTTGACATACAAATGAGCAATTACAAGTCCCCCCCCCCGCCAATTTCTCCACCCAGAAAACTAGCAATGGTTGCAGCAAGCAGACTAATAGTACAGGCTTTTCAGAAGTAACTTCAATGTATTCACCAGACCCTCTTTCCATTGTTAATGACCTAGAGGGAATGGAGATGTTTGGAGTCAAACCTGGGAAAGTTACTTTTTCAAATTACAGCTCTCAACATCAGCCAGCCACTGGCCATGTTCCGGGGTGGGGGGTGGGTGGGTGAATGCTGCAGGCTGAACATACACACACAACAACAACCCATTGCCAAGATCTGACTCCCAAAAACGTAGATAAAGAAAACTTGATGGGGACGTTAATGCCATGAGATGGGGTACTATTTTTAGGGTGGATTAGAACCAGGGGATAATAGGAGCTCCCATGTCAATGGAGCCTTGAATCCATTTCATTTTTTAGTCCAAACTGTAAAGGAGTCATACAAATTACTGAACCTATTTGGGGGGCGGGGGGGAGAGGCAGTATCCAGCACTTTGGATAGCATCTTTAAATTTTAGACTAACTTCAAACCCCACTGAGAGGGGAGCCGCCAGCTGCCACAGAGTACACTCTTTGTTAAGATAAGGAAGATCTTCACTTAGTTCAGACAAAAGGACAAAGTCTCTCAATTGAACTGCAAAACATTGACATGCTGAGTAAAGATGATGGCAGTTGGAATTCAATTCATATGGATGGTACAAGGTTGGGGAAAGACTGAAGTACTGTGACTATGGAGAAAGTAGAAGATTAAAGTCTTGTTTTCTCAGAAAGCACATTATGTGCTTCCAGATAGTTATATCTAGGGATGTTTATAATTACTTCCCCACCTGACCTTCCAATTTCCCCCATCACCTGTTTTCGCCTGAACTTAAACCTTCACATACTTTTTGAACTTCCCCATAGGCAACATTTCACAAGCAATACTAATTGCGAGGAATCAAGATATAAATGGGTATCGGTTGGGTTTTTTTTTTAATTTAAAATTTTAATATGTACACAGTGCTGAAATCTCTATAGGATAACATCAGGGACAATCCAAGACATTTTGCTGCCTGAAGCAAAAGACAATGTAATTATCCTTCCCATTCTATGGTCAGAGTATAGATGTGGGCCCTTGTATATTGGTAATGGAGTACTCTGCTGTCTTCTATCATAGTTGAATGCAGCAGGCTGTTGTTTTATTTCTGAAAACATCAAGGGTGGGGATTCTATGGCCTGCCAGATCTTTTGGACTAAACTCCCATATTCTCTTTGTTGGTTGATGAACTCTCTTGAATCTGAAATATATTGGAAAGTCTAAATGCTCCCCCATCCCTGTTCTAGGCATAAATCTCTACACCTCCTTCTCCAGCCCACTCCAACCCTGTTTATTTGTAATAAAATTATATATAGCAATTCTATTATACATGTTAACTTTTCAGAGCATTTCATATACATCAGCTCAGTAATCAGTAATCATAATTACCTCAGTAATTTTTAGGATATTTCCCTCCCGCACACACCTATTTTCATCAGGAGCCCTGATTAAACCAGTCTCTTGAGGATCAAAGTAACTCTCCTTGAAATAATTCCTAGCAGAAACTCAACACACTATCAGCCATTTCCTCAACTGTCTTCTAAATCAAGGATGGCTAATTTCTGGATTTGGGTGGGTGGATGGGGGATAATTCTATTCCCCAGTGTGTGAAGAAATGCACTTTATCCCACAAACATCACACTCTAGCTTTCAATGGAGAGCCTCTACCATAAAGTTATCCATAACTAGTGGTAAAGGCTTCATATTTTCTCCTGAAAAACATATCTGTTACATAGGCTTCACAACTATTTTTAACATGGGGTCCTTCAATATTGGCAGGCAGGTTCATATTAATTTTTCCTACTTGCAGGAACTTGCAGGGAGGAAGGCAGATTACTCTTCCCATCCATTGTCATTTAAACATTCATAAACATGAAGACTTATAAGTATAGTGTGTACTTAGAAGTGTCCCCCATGTGTACACTGGAATTTACTTCCAGTAAGTACAAAAATAATGACCATGGGAGATCTATAAGAATTCATCCCAGACAACAAGAAAATTGAAATAGTTAAAGAGTTCCCATACCTTGGTTCAAATATTGATCAGAATGGAGATTGCAGTCAAGAAATCAGAAGAAGGCTAGGATTGGGAAGGGCAGCTAATAAAAAACTGAATAAGATTATAAAGTGTAAAGACATAACTCTGAACATTAAAGTGAGGATTGCCCATGCCACTGTATTCACTATCACCATGTACAGATGTGAGAGTTGAGCAGTAAAAAGAAGCCGATAGGAAGAAAATCAACTCACTTGAGATGTGGTGCTGGAGAAGAATACTGAGAATACCATGGACAGCCAAGAAGACAAGCAAATGGGTTCTGTAATAGGTCAAACTTGAACTCTCTCTCGAAGCCAATATAACTGCATTGAGGCCGTTGTACATTGGTCACATTATGAGGAAAAATGAGTCATTAGAAAAGACAGTAATGCTAGGAAAGATGGAAGACAGTGCAAAGAAAGGAAGGTCACATGTCAGATGGTTAGATTCTATCAGGGAGAACATGGGCTTGGACCTGCAGGATCTGATCAGAGCGGTTGAGGACAGGGGGTGTTGGAGATGTCTCAGGGTTGTCCTGAGTTGAAGGCAACTTGAGGGCAGTTAGCAACAACAATAACAATAAAGTGTGCCTGGGATAGATTGCAGTTGGCTTGTGTTATTTGTTGTAGGGTTCAACAACAACAAAAGTTTTAATATCTTTTAGTGTTCTATCATAAAATGTATCTTATTCCATCATACCCTTTTAATTGAGAATGTCTGAGGAGGTTCAACAATATAGGGATCTTGATGGTCCAATGTTGTCAGGTCATTTTGCAGGGTCTCAGAGCAACTCCAGCCTAGTCTTATGGGAGGGCTTGAGCCTCCCTGCCCCTGCTGTTCCAGAGTCCATAAATGTGTGTATGTGTGGTGAACCTACAGGTGCAAAACAAAACAGGAGGTGGTGATTTGACATAATGGGCAGGGACAGAATTAAGTAAGTCTTTACCAACTTGTTATCCTCCAGGTATTTTGAACTGCATCTTCCACCAGTCCAGCACCATATAGGGCCAATGGTGAGCAGGGATGTGAAATGATGTTCAAAACATCTGGAGGTTATGGCTGGGGAAAATGTGGGTTAAATGTACCCAACACCTTCAATCCAAACTGCCCCTTCAGATGAGGCTTTTCCAGGTAAATAAGCAGCTGCTGAATATTATTTATATGTGTGAATAATATGTCTAGTTCCATCTCTGTGGAGCACATACAAGTGCATTACATGATTGTTAGTATGTACTTCAAACAAAGCTCAAAGGGGAAATATACACCTTAGAGAGTAGGATAATTCCATTTCTGCAAACCTGCATGCCCCCCATGATGAATAAAACTGTGAGTGAACCTTTAAATATATCTTGTTTCAAATGTTATAGTCTCACTAGGCATTAGGTGCTAGATGAAACCTGCAGGCTTCGTGTGTACCACTCCAGCCCTGGTTCAAGGAGTTATTCTGAAGAAACACACAATGAGTACAGTGGCACCTTCTAAGGGAACTAATATGTTATGGCATAAGCTTTCTTAGATGCCTCTCAAAAGCCTATGCTATAATAAATTATTTGTTTTGAAAATGTTACAGGACACGTTGTTCTTGCTGCTGCTACTGCTGGTTGCCACAGAAAACAAACTAACGTAGTTATCCATCTGGACATGATTTGGAAGATGAACCAAAGCCTGAACCAACATTTAGCTTCTGCACAATTGTCCCCAAAAGTCCTAGTTCAAAGGCAACTGCAGTGTGAGTGTCACACAAGGTGACCCATAATATGGATAGGCATAGTCATCCTGCTGCTCACTTTCCATAAGAACTTTTTAAAAAGACACAGAGAATAGGGAAGTTGTGAACACAGCAAAGAGTCTGGTGGCATCTTCAAGACTAACACATTTTATTTGGCATAAGCTTTTGTGGAATACAGGCCACTTCACCAGATCTATCTGATAAAGTGGGCTGCATGAGCTTAGCCCAAATGAAATGCTTTAGCCTTGAGGAAATCACAAGATTCTTGGCTGTTTTGCTGCAACAAACAAACACAGCTCCCTGCCCAACTAGCAAAAATAATTACAAGAGAAAATGCAAGTTACTAGAGTGCTGGAGAGGAGACGTGTAACCTTTCAAGAAACAAATTTGAAAAAGTAAGAGGTTGTCACAAAATGATCAGTGCAGTACTGATGACAAACCCTGTTGTTGCCCACTGTGTAAAAACAAACAAACAAAAGCCTAACTGGTCCCACACTGTAATGTATAGCAGAGGATTTTTTAGCCTCCAAACAATATACACTGAGAGAGCTAAATCCAATTGTTCTTCTCAACTGGAGTACCCCACTGATTCAATAGAAATTTGGTAAGTCCGCACTAATGTAACTCTCTTTGACCCAATATTGACTTTAGTTGGGAAACAAACAACTGGATTTGGCCCACAACCTAAGTTTTCTTAAAGTAAGGTCCAATGTGTTAAGTGGGGCTTATTTTCACAAGACAGCAGCTGAGAAAGATCACAAAAAATCCTGAAACAGCAGGTATGGAATTGTGTCATTGCTTATCACTCTATCCCCTTCCTCATTCCAGCTGAAAAAGCCAAAGGGATGAGCTGGAGGTCACCTTGGCCTATACAGCATGTTCTTTGCAGCTTATGCAACTGGCTGTCCTTTGATATCCAAACACTGACATCAAATCGCTCTTTACATGGGCCCAGGCTAAAGACTCTTAGAATCATAGAGTTGGAAAAGACCACAAGGGCCATCCAGTCCAACCCTCCACCATGCAGAAAATCACAATCAAAGCATCACCGACAGATGGCCATCCAGCCTCTGTTTAAAGACCTCTAAGGAAGGAGACTCCACCACACTCCGAGGGGGTATGCTCCACTGTCGAACAGCCCTTACTACCAGGAAGTTCCTCCTAATGTTGTGGTGGAATCTCTTTTCCTGTAACTTGCCTCCATTGTTCCGGGTCTTGTTCTAGGGCATGGTTTCTAGACCCTTCATCATTTTAGTCACCCTTTTTTGCACACACTCCAATTTCACAACATCTTTTTTGAATTGTGAGGCCCAGAACTGGACACAGTATTCCAAGTGGGGTCTAACCAAAGCAGAATAGAGTGGCGCTATTACTTTCCTTGATTTAGACACTATACTTTTATTGATGCAGCCTAAAATTGCATTGGCCTTTTTAGCTGCCACATCACATTGTTGACTCATGTTCAACTTGTGGTCTCCTTGGACTCCTAGATCCCTTTCACACTTAGTTTCATTCAGCCAGGTGTCCCCCATCCTATATCTGTGCTTTTCATTTTTCCACCCTAAGTGCAGTACCTTACATTTCTCCATGTTGAATTTCATTTTGTTAGCTTTGGCCCAGCTTTCTATTCAGGTCACTCTGAATTCAATAAGAACTTGTAGATTTTGCATACTCTTCTTCGCACTAGCAATAATGGCCAGGCTTTCAAGGTATGGGTACCTGGAGTATTAAATCACATCTTCCTAGTATTAAAATGCTCCTGCACATGCTAGGGACAGAGAACATTTCCAAAACACAAATCTATGTTATCACACTCAACAAATGAGTACACAAGTACAATGTGTGGTGTCCTTGTGAAAAAAGTGCAGAAAAACTGGCTGGCTATCCATATGCAGAGGGCCTTTCAACTCTGTATCCTGTTTCATCAGAGTCCAATCAGAAAGACCAGAACTTGGAGCGAGGGACAGGTTCAGGTTAAAGGGAGTCCTGTATGAAACCCACAAGCCCTCCTGAATCTATCCATCCACAGCTCAGCCAAACCACGATTCTCATAAAATTTTTGTAGAAAATAGAATGAGCAGCTAAAGGGGTCATCGTAAAAGGTAGGAGGTGCTCCTCCTCTCATCATTAACTCAGCAACAATATTGGAACTAACCTGTTCCTGGCAACATTTGGGCACAATACTAATGGAAAATCAGAGTATACACTCAACCTGCATGTATCCAAGGGGGATGCAGTGGGAATTGAATTCAGGGGATGGCAGCTTTCAGCCTTGCAAGATCTACTTTGTGTTTTTCTAGAATCATGAGATCCACCAAGGATCAATCACAAAGATACCAAAGTTCGGAAGATTTGCTTTTTGTGGACCACACTATGATGCCGGGAATGTGATTTTCGGAGTTGTGTTTCAGAAAATAATAAGATTTCTATGCTCTACCAAAGACATACACATCAGATGGGAGAAAGTGGGGTTCCAGAGCAGCTACTCAGCCCAATAATTTGTTTGAGGTACCAGGATGGATTCACTGTTTTTCTACATAAAAAATTCTTGCTGGTGAGCCAAGCTTTCTTTCTGAGTTTATTTGTTTCCAAGGTAGTCCTTTCACACTACAATGTATAGCACTTTGATTCCACTTTATCTGTCTTGGCTGCATCCTATGGAATCCTGCTTTTATTTTTTTAAATTTGTTTAAGGCACAAAGGGCTCTTTGTCTGACAATTATAAATGCTCCTCCCTACTACAAATCCCAGAATTCCAGAGGATGGAGCTATGGCATTTAAAATGGAATCATGATCCTCTAACTGTGTGGTGCAAAAATAATCCAGAAACCCACCAATGGGGCATTCACACTATTACATTGCAGTTTGAGACTACTTTAACTGAGACAGCTATGAAATTCCAGGATTTGTAGTTTGGGAAGGCACTTAGAATTCTCTGCCAGAGAGTCCTGGCTGGTAATGTAGTTTAAGGGAGTGTAACAGAGTGTTGCATCTGAGGAAGTAGACTTTAAAAGCTTATGCTATGACTTCTTCTACATAGTTAGTCTCAAAGATGTCACAAGATCCCCTTACATATAAAGAATACTAAGCACCTCTCATTTGTAGTCTGCCTTCAAATCATTTCTGACTTATGACTATCCTCAGAAAAATCTTTCATGGGCTTTTCTTGGCAAGATTTCTTCAGAGGGGGCTTGCCTTTGGCTGTTTCTGAGACTGAGAGAGTATGACTTGCTCAAGGTCACCCAGTGATTTTCATGGTAAAGCAGGGATTCAAAGCTTTGTCTCCAGAGTCATAGGAGTTTATCAGACGACGGAAATTGGAAGTATAATCTAATGGCAATCTGAACGCAATCATGGGGTTTCACGTTACTGCGTATTAAAGTATCTCACGCAATTTCGGGCAAAAGGGAAGTCATTCCAAATGAAATCATGGGTTTTACATTATTTCGTATTAAAGCATCTCACGCAATTTCGGGCAATGGGCAGTCATTTTTGGGCAATGGGAAGTCATTCTGAACGCATTCCAAATGCAATTGGAATTCATGTAAATTCACTAAAGTAGCGAATTCATGTGAATTCGAATTGGCTCCATTTGAAATAAAGAGAAATTCCTCCTGTCTGATAAACTTTATAGTCTAACGCTCAAACCACTACACTATACCAACTTACTAAGTACCTCACCAAACTACAAATTCCAGGATTCCAGTGGACGGCATTATGGCAATAGAAGCAGTATCAAAGTGTTATATTTGTGTAGTGTGGAATCACCACCAGGACATCTGGGAGATCTATCTACCCCTGACTCTAACTAAACTTCATTTTCCCCAAGATCCTAAACACCAGTAGACAAGACTTTCTTTAGAAACAAAGAAACAGAACATCTTTAAAAACAAAGCTTTTTGTATATATTTTTTTCTTCCCAACTTTTAACGTTACATCTTTGAAAGGGTGGAAGTGGGCAGCTTTCAAGCTGAGCCAGGTGACCTTTCCCAGACTGCCTTTCCTCTGGAAAAGAAATCATTCCAGAAGTGAGGAAAGCTATTCTTTAAAAATAAAAATTTTGCCCAGCCACCCTGCCCACTTCACTCTTGCACATTTTATTTCTGTATTTTACCAAAAACCCCAGATCCATCAATTAGAGCATGGAAGACCGCAGCCTGGAAAATGTCCTTTCTAAAAAGATCACAACTCCCAGAATCCTGCCCATTGACCAGCCTCAATGGAGAGGATTCTGGGATCTGTAATCTTTTTTTTTTTAAAGGAACATTTCCAAAGTCCGGAAATCAAATTTCCAAGAGAAAGAGAGAAGGGAAGTGGTAGATCAAGAACACTACTACAGTACATATATATTTTAATTTGGAACCATTAATAGCAGTTCGACCCGATTTTCTTTAATTCTGCAACAAGAGAGGCTTCATTCATCTAGGGATGAAGTGCGGTGAAGGAAAGGAACATTTCTCTTTTGCTTAGAAGCAAGAGGCTCTCGGAATAAAAGTGGAAGGGGAATTGGGCCTAGGATTTGCTTTCAAAGGTGAGCAATTGGCTCTCATGTTTGGGAACTGAGTGTCCAATAAACCAAACCAGGAAGTGGCCCTCCCCAATGACATTTTCTTTCAGTCCCCAAACACCCATCATTGCAGAAAGTGAGGGTGGATCTACATTGTAGAAATAATGCAGTTTGACACCACTGTAGCTGCCTACAGAATCCTGGGCCTTGTCGTTTCTCGAGACACTTCTTAGCAGAGAAGGCTAAAGCCCTTGTAAAACTACAGACCCCATAGGATTGAGCAGAGCACTTAAAGTGGTGTCAAACCGCATTATTCCTACAGCGTAGGTGCGACCATAGACACATAAAAGGTTTTACACCTAGACCTCCTGTTTGCATCCCCTTGGGAACTTTGCCTGCCTCATTCTTTTGGATGCCTCTATGTATCTATCTGTAAAGGCTCAGCAGACCCTGTAAGTTACTGCAAGGCTAGAAATCTGGAGGCTGAAAAAAACAACATACACACATACACACTTGTTGTTGGGTGCCTTCAAGTCATTTCCAACTTATGGCGACCCTAAGGCTTATGGGGTTTTCTTGGCAGATTTCTTCAGAGGGGGTTTGTCATTGCCATCCTCTGAGGCTGAGAGTGTGTGATTTTGCCCAAGGTAAGGGTTTCCATGGCCAAGCTGGGAATTGAGCCCTGCTCTCCAGAAGGCCTAGTCTAAATGCTCAGACCACTACATCATGCTGGTACACACACACACACACACACACACACAGAGATATTTCTTTAAGTCTCCGAATTTATAGAATTCTGTCCCTCCAAATATTATATCCAAATCCACTGGGCCCCACAACAAACTCCAACTCCCAGAATTCCATAGCCCTGAGCCAGGGCAGTTAAAGCAGTGCCAAACCGAGTTATTTCTCCAGTGTGGATGCAGTCCAAGGAGACCATCCATGGGGCTGAGAACACAAAGGCAGTGGTGCATCTTGGCTGGAGGAGACTTTGGCCCTTTTCCTTCCAAGATCCTTGGCCTTTAGGACGCAGCTACACTGCAGAAACCATTCCTTTGGACACCTCTTTAACTGGCATGGCTCAAGGCTAGGGAATTCTGGGAATGGTAGATGGAAAGGGGGGGTGCATTTCTCTCTCACTCTTGCACACATAGAAAGATCAAGGAACGAAATGAAGCTTGACTCGCAGGTTCTTGCCCAGCACAGACACAATAACATACACTGTAGTCTCTCTCTTATCAGAGACACACACAGAAATGAAAAGGAAGGAAATGCAGCTTCTCTCTCAGTCTCAGTCGCCCCTCATCTCTCTCTCTCTCACACACACAAACACACAAACATACTTCCTCTCTCTCTCTCTCTCTCTCTTTCTCTCTCTCTCTCACACACACACAGATCGAGGAAGGAAATGCAGCTTCTCTCTCAATCTGTGTCCCTTCATCTCTCTCTCTCTCTGTGTGTGTCTCTCTCTCACACACACATACACAAACACACACAGAGTCTCCCTCCCCCCCTCTCTCTCTCTTTTACACAGGCACAGAGATTGAGGAAGGAAATGCAGCTCCTCTCACTCCTCTCATCTCTTTCTCTCTCAGACAGACACAGACAGGAATCCAATGGAAGGAAAGGCAGCTTCTCTCTCTCCATCTCAGTCTCTCCCCCCCCCCTCTCTGTCTCACACACAGACACAAACACACAACACATACTCTCTCTCATACACACACACAACCACAAAGACAGAGATCAAAATCCTGTGATGGGAATAAAGAGCTCTTTTTCCTCTGAAGGCTCCATCCGCACTGGAGAGATAACCCGGTTTGGGACTGCTTTGACTCTTTTTGTGGCTCAAGGCTATGGAATTCTGGGAGTTGGAGTTTGTTGTGGGGCCCAGAGCGGAGCGGAGCTCCGCTCTGGGCCCCACAACAAACTCCAACTCCCAGAATTCCATAGCAATTGAGCCAAACAAAGAGTTAAAGCGGTGCCAAACCGGGTTATCTCTCCAGTGTGGACGCAGCCTCTCCCCTGGAGCTCCTCTGCAGGAGGGATCCGTGCAAAGGCCTCAGCAGCAGCAGCAGCAGCAGCATCTCCCGATGCAGAATGCGTCAAAGAGCCCATCGCTCAATGAAGGCACTTAGCCATTCCGAACATGTTCAGCCATCACTCAGCCGCTTGCACCAAGGAGAGAGAGAGAGAGAGAGAGAGAGGAGGAGACAGAGGGGCACCGGAGCCAGCTCTCTCTCTCTCTCTCTCTCCCTCTCCTCCCCCTCCAGCTCCTCTCCCTCCCTCCCTCCGCCGGATCCGGTTTTATTTGCAGGCTCCGCTTCTAGCCTTACGACACCCCCCTCCACCAGAGCCTTTGGAGGAGGGGAGCCAACAAGCCAAGCCTAAAGGATCCCCCCCCTGCAACCCATAGCCTTCCCCACTCGCTCCCCCCGGAGCCCAAGGGCCAGATTCCTTCCTTCCTTTTTTCCTTCCCTTTCCCCTTCATCACTTCCCCATTCCTTCCTTCTTCCCTCTCTCCCTCCCTTCCTTCCCTCCCTACCACTTCTCTTCTTTTCTCTTTCCTTCCCCTTCCCTCCCTTTCTCCCTCCCTCCCTCTCCCTCCTTCCCCTTCCTTCCCTCCCTCCTTCCCTCCCTTCTCTTCTCTTCCCCCTCTCCTTTCCTTCTTTCTTTCCTTCCCATCTCTCCCTTCTTCTTTTCCCTCTCCTTCCTTCCTTCCTTCCTTCCTTCCCCCTTTCCTTTCTCCCTTCCTTCCTTCTTTCCTTCCCATCCCTCGCCCTCCCTTTTCCGTCCCTCCCTCCCCCTAACTTCCTTTCCCCCTTCCCTTCTCCCTTCCTTCCTTCCTTCCTTTCCCATCTCTCGTCCCATCTTGACCCAAGCACTTCCGAAGCGCACATCCCAAAGAAAAGGGGGCTCAGTAGTGGAGGTGGGGGGGGGGGAGAGGAAACGAAGGCAGCTTTCTTGCCACTTGTTCCTTGGACACTTTGGTCCTTATAACAGTTCCTATCCTTCCGACTTTGAAACCAATCTTTGAGCCGCCTGGGGCCCCTTTCTGGGAGAAAGGCGGCATAGAAATGAAATCATCATCATCATCATCACCACAGACAAGAGCACAGCTCTCCCTCGCCTACAAACTGTTGGGAGAGACCCCCTCTCTGAAGGAAAAGTCAACAATCAGGATGTTGGGTATGTTTTTTTGGGGGGGATGGATGGGTGCCATAGGGCACTCTCACCCCTTGCGGCAGCCTCCTACATTCAGCCCTGGCCAAGTTTTTTTGATTAGAGGGGAGAATGTTTGGTTTTAACCTCCAACGTCCTGGTGAAAGTTGCTCACAACCCAACCCAACCCAACCCAACACAATCCAACCCAACCCAACCCAACCCAACAGAATCCAACCCAACTCAACCCAACCCAACCCAACAGAATCCAACCCAACTCAACCCAACCCAACCCAACAGAATCCAAACCAACTCAATCCAACCCAACCCAACTGAATACAACCCAACTCAATCCAACCCAACCCAACAGAATACAACCCAACTCAACCCAACCCAACCCAACAGAATCCAACCCAACCCAACAGATTCAGCCCAAAACAACCGAGCCCAACTCAACTCAACTCAATCCAGCCCAGCCCAACACAACCCAAACCCAACAGAATCCAATCAAATCCAACCCAACCCAACTCAACCCAGCCCAACACAACTCAGCCCAACCCAACACAACCTGACACAACCTCCTCCCCACCCCCACTTTCCCAGACCGATCGTCATCAACACAGTTCGCAAACGGAGACCGAGGACGCCCCCTTTCCTCCCCCCCAAGACACACACACACACACACACCCCAGTCATGAGAAAGAAGCCCAAACTGCACGCCAAGAACATCACATTTGGCCGGCATTCCAAGGAGATTAGCATCCAGGTTTCTGCACCCACACTGGAGGAATAATCTGGTTTGAGACCACTTGAACAGCCATGGCTCCATGCTATGGAATGTTGGGAATGGTACCATTCCTAAAATTCCACAGCATGGAGCCATGCGTGGCAGTTCAAGTGGCCTCAAACCAGATTATCCCTCCGGTGTGGATGCAGAAAGAAGGGGGGAAGCGAAGGGGGTGGGGATGGTTTGGGTTGGAGGGAGAGGAGTCCATGGGAACAGACTGGAAATGCCTCTGGCTCTGAGCTTTCCAACTTTCCTGGTCCTCCTCCCAAACTAAGCCAAGCTTTCCTGCTTTCCATGGGGCTAAACAGTAATAGATGGGGGGATTTTGGGGGGGGGGGTCAGATGGGAATAGATGTGGAGTGAGAAGGGGAGGGAAGAGAGGAAGGGAAAGCAAGCAAGGCAGCAGATCCAGACTGAGAGACTACCTTCCAGGCAGCAGGTCCTCCATAATCCAGAATGGGTCATGACTTCTTCGTTCTTTTTGCTGGTTTCGTTCTCGCCGGTCCCTTTCATCTTGCAAACCCCTCTGGAGTAAAGCCAGTAGTCGGTCCCCACAGCTATGGTCATGAGGCTGAAGGCAGCGAAAGCACCAACGGTGGTTAAAAGCATCTGAACACCTCGGTCAAACAGCCCCATAATTCTTCATTATACAAAGAACCCCACCGCCTTCGGATTCTTGGGCCGCGCGTTGTTGGTTGGGTCCTTGGTTGGTTGGTTGGTTGCTTGGTTGGGGTGTGTGTGTGTGGTTGTATGTCAATAATAAAATAAAAATAATATTTTTTCTCCCTATAATAAATAAATAAATGGTATCTATTCGAGAGAGCAATCTATATATATGTAGATATATATAGATGTGTATATATATATATATATATAGATTTAAAAAAGGAGGTAAGAAAGCCTAGTGTAAATGTGGGGGAGAGAGAGAGAGAAAAAAAATCACGAGGGAAAAGGCTGGCCTTTTAAAAGAGAAACGTTCCTGCGGTTATCTTAGAAGATATATATATGTGTGTGTGTGTGTCTATAAAAAAGGAAATGAAGGGAACAAAATAAATAAGAATAGATAACCCCCCCTCCCAAGATGAGATGCCTTAATCCCTTTTCCTAAAATTCTGGTCTCCAGTTTCCATATGTAAGGGCTAATTCGGAGATGGCTTCCACAGTGAAGAAGGGAGCAGCAGCAGCAGCAGCATCCTCAACACACTCTCGCCTTCTCTGGACCTAGACAGTTAGAGACCCTCAGAGCAGAGAGGCAACCTTCAGCCTTCTGCCTTAGCTCTGCAGCCTGCGCCATGAAAAAATCCTTTCCTTCCCAAGTGGCTCTTCCTTGGATTTTATTTTAAATTTCTTTCCTTTTTTCTTCTTCTTTTAATGGTAGAGAGGGGGAGCGATGCTTTCTTTGCTGGTCAGCTTGCTTTGCTTTGCGTTGCAATCCTTTTCCTCCTTTCCTTCCTCTCTGGTTCCTTCCTTTGATTCTTCCTACCACTGAACCAGGCTGGCCAGGATTTTGTAAGCCCTTGGTTTCAGCTGAACAGGTGCTGAGCTTTCGCCTTCCATGGCTTTCCTCTCCCTTCCCTTCCCTTCCTTAGAGCAGAGGCAGAGCAGCAGTTGTTGTCATTGGAGGCAGGGATGGTTTGGAAAATAAATTTAAAAAAATATTGGGCAGAGGAGGTGATGGTGGTGGTGGGGGGTTTCTCTCAGAGAAATTAAGACGGATTTCCCCCCTTTTTTTCCTCCTCCTCTTCTTCCTTTCTTCTCTGTAAAAAGCTGGAGAAGGGAAGGGAAACCAGCCTTGGCTTGCTTTTGCTGCAGGAGATGCTGCTCTTCTTCTTCTTCCTCCTTCGCCTACTGCATTAAAGCGGTGCTGAAATGGACAGCTCCCCTGCACCGATCCCTCCGCGGTGCTGAAGAACAGCTCCTTTCCCTTTCCCCCCTCTTTGCCCGGAGTGCTGCTGGGAAAAAGAGAGGGGAAAAAACAAAACAAAACTGAGGAGGGATCAGATATTGGGGTGGGGTGCTGCTGGGTGTGGGGTGAAAATACCCCCCTTCCTAGACCCTTTTCCCCCTTCCCCAGCCTCTGCACTGCAAGCAGGTCCTCAGAGTCAACCCTCCTGGGCTCTCTCCGAGGGGGTACCCAGGAGCCTTCTTGCTTGTCCTTTCTTTTTTCTCTCTCTCTCTCTTCCCCCCCTCTCTTCTTCCAAATCCCGAAATGATGACTCCCATAGGAGCTTCATGAAGCTCAGAGAAAGACGTAGCTGGATCTCTCCTCCCTCTCTGCCTCTCTCCACCCTCCTCCTCCCAGCTCTACGTGCCCAGAGAGCTCCAACTACAACAAACCCCTCTGATCACAATTAGAACAAGCACAAAACTTCCATCAGGCGTTGCTCTCCTCTCTTCTCTTCCTTTCTAGGGAGGCAGAGGAGGAGGGGGGGGGGGAGAGAATAAATGCAACGTGGAAGGGTCCTTTGAACCATCCGGCCATCGCTGGGAAGTCTGCCCCTTCTTGACTGTGATGCATCTTGGCAAGAAAAATGAAAAAAAAAAATAAAATTAGAAAAGTCCTCGTTGTTCTCGCTTTGCTGTGTACGAAAAATAAAACAAAACCTTTTGGAGGGAGCCTTGGTGGTTTACATCTATATGACATAGGTCCAAAACACCCTGCAGAAATAATCCAGGTTGAGACCGCTTTAACTGCCCTGGCTCAGGGCTCTCACCTCAGTTTATGGTGGTACCAGAGCTCTTTGGCAAGGAAGGGTTAAATGTCTGGCAAAACTACAGTTCCCATAATCCCCTAGCATCGAGCCAGCAGTAGCAATAGCAGCTTCATTTATATATCATTTCATACCGCCTAAGCAGTCTAAACAGTTTACAATGTTTAAGCTAATTTTCCCCAACAAGCTGGGTACTCATTTTAGTGACCTCGGAAGGATGCAAGCCTGAGTCGAGCTTGAGCCCTGGCTGGTACTGAACTCTTACGGTGTGTGAGTGATTTAGGCATTTAACCACTGTGCCAGCAGGGAACTTAAAGCGGTCTCAAACTGGATTCTGCAGGGTGTTTTGGACCTTTGCCCCTCAGTTAATCACCCCTGAGGATCAATGCTGTGTCTGATTCCTCCCCCCCCCCCAACCTAAGATACCAGGCTGTGTCATATATGTGCCTCATCAAGTTGATATATCACAGGTACAGCAATGGTCAAATGAAGCGGACAAGGGAAGCTGATACATATTTAGAATCTTTTCTGTCTTAAATGGCCTTAAAATGGGTCTCATGCATCTGAGGAAGTAGGCACAAGTCTACAAAAGCTTGTGCTACCAGCTTCTTTTTTTCAGTTAGTCTCAAAGGTGCTACAAGACTGCTTTGCATATTGAAATGTGTTTGTGTGTGTGTCTGAAGCCATAGATCTAAAAGCACTAAATACATTAGAAGGACCTTGCTGGAGCAATTTAAAGGCACATCTAATCATGTCCTGTTCCCTACAATCAGAGGCCTATATGAAGCCCACATGTAGGACAGGAAGGCAACCATACTATCTCTCATTGTGTTCCCCAGCAACTAGAAGATACTATGATCATAGAATCATAGAATCATAGAGTTGGAAGAGACCATAAGGGCCATCCAGTCCAACCCCCTGCCATGCCGGAACTCCCAATCAAAGCATCCCTGACAGATGGCCATCTAGCCTCTGCTTAAAGACCTCTTAAAGTAAAAATGATACTTTTGATCCTGGCCGCAATATTTGTAGACACCATGAATACATCTAATCCCCTTTTGAATCCATCATGATAGATGGCTATCACTGTGTCTTGTGCAAGTCATTCCAAATTTTAACCATTTACTGTGTGGAAACATTTTCTTTTTCCTTGTCTTTTGCTTGTATTCAGTTTACCATGGTTCACCGTAACTGGATGATCCTGGGTATTATGAAGGAGAAAGTCTCTTTCCGTTTTCTCCAAACCATGCATAGTTTATAAACATTATACCATCACATAAACCCTATTCCTATAATCCCTATTATAGTAGGCCCACTGAATCAATAGACACATGCCTCACCATTAAAAAGTAACAATAATTGGGCCTGTCTTAGTTGGCAGTAACCAATATGGTTCAGACTAATTTAGTGTTATTTGCAGCCTTTCCCCCCAAACCCAAAAATACTGCAATATTTTCTTAGTGGGAAGTTGTTTCAGAACCCTAATAATTTTGGTTGCTCCTTCTTGCACCTTTTTGAGATCTATAACATCCATTTTGAGATGAACTGTATTAATCTGCAAGGGAGGAAGAGGCTGATCAGGGCTTCCACATCAAAACTATTTGAAAACCTGTATGTCATCATATAAACCTGCTTGAATGTTAATCTCTTTTGGGGAGGGCCTCCTCTTAGTCCCATGCCATTGCAGGCATGTCTGGTACAAATATGGAAGAGAGTCTTCTTAGTGGTTGCTTCAAGGATATGGAATTCCTTCCTGTAGGAAGTTTTCTTGGTCCACTTTCTGCTCTCCTTTCACTAGTAGGCAAAGACCTTTTCATTTACACAGGCCTTTTGTATTATATGTTATTTTAGTGATATTTTGTTTTAAGCCTAACTGTAGGCTACCTTGAATTCTAGAAAGTCAGGATATAAATACAAAGCAATACAATACAATACAGTACAATACAATACACAGCTCTGAGGGTAATCAAGATGAAACACATAACAACACCATTTATGTAAAAGATGAATTACCAGTAAATGGATGCAATATGGCAAAGAGAGTTCTCCAGCTGTAGTTCAGTCCACATTCGAGGTCATGATGTCCCCACATAGATATGATTAATCCTCCACACTAGGGAGAAGCCAAAGTTATGGTTAAAAACAGGGCTTATAGAGGTCCTCAAAATAGCTAGACAGGCAAATCTTTCTCCCATATGCAAAACAAGACATAGTTCCTCTACATTAGGCTGAGGGGGGTGGGGGACCAGGTTATCTAGTGTTCAAAGGAAGTGAACAGTTCTCTCACTGTGTCTCCCACAATGTTCATATATTATTAGGAATACCTCTCTGCCTGGCATTCTTAGCTATACAGCAATGCAAATTTGGAGTAATCTGTGCCATTATGTTATGTGATGTGTACAGATATCCCTGACAATCCCCTCTGGTGCAGTTATCATGTCCACTACATGAAATAACTAGAACTGTCCACCATATTCCAAAAGTGATTGTATCATACAATTGCATACAAGCATTACGATATTGGAAGGTTTTTTTAAAGATCTATTTTCCAGTGGCCCTTACTAGCATTTTTTTCATACACACACACACACACACACACACCATACACATGTATGAAGTCAATACTTTTGTCAAGCTATCCACTACAACACAAGGATACCTTTCCTAGTCACCACAATCAGTAAGTTAGTATTTGTTTAATTTTTGGCCTAGTATGCATCCGTTTCTTATATTGATCTAACCATTTGCCATTTTTATTGATGGCTCACTCATTTGGGAGAGATCCTTTTGGAGCTGTTCACAATTGCGTTCTAGCTTTTATCACCCTGATTAATTTGTGTCTGTGAACTTAACCACTCCACTGACTACCACCAATTCTAGAGAATTCATGAACAAATTAAAAAGCACTGGTCCCAGTACAGATCTTTAGGGATTCATCTTACATCCATCGATGACATGTTGTTGTTGTTGTTGTTGTTGTAATGTGCCTTCAAGTCAGTGTCAACTTATGGTGACCCTTTCATAGGGTTTGCTCAGCCAAATTTATTCAGAGAAGATTTGACATTGGCTGAAAGACTGTGACTTGCTCAAGGTCACCCTCTTGATTTTGAAAGAGTGGGGATTCAAACCCCTAGAGTCCTAGTCCTACAAATGAATGACTATATCATGCTGTATGTCTTATTTCATTTTTTAAAAAGTGTAAGAGCTCATGGTATTTACTAAATTTTCTTGCCAATTGTAACTTGCTTGCAATGGGCCCAAGGATCTTTAGGCAGTAGTATGTCATAATCCTTTCCTCCCTTTCATCACTCTCAGCAGTTTCATTTTATGAGGTTAATTACATCAGTCACCTCATCGTTCTTAACATATAACTGCTCATTTATGTAACAACAGTAAAGGAAATAAAATGATTCTCATCTATTTCTTGATCCAACTGATTTCATTTATCTCTGAGCAGTTTCATAGATCAGAGAACAACAGGGACTAGAAGGGCCACGTGAGGTTACCTGTAGTTTTGCCAGAAGGGTATGTGGAGGAAGATGAATCTCTGGAAGAGATTGAAATGTGTTTCAGTTTCACCTTTCTTTCTTTCTTTTGTGTGTGTGTTATTTGTTTGTTTGTTTTTTTTAAAAAATTAGCTGCCATTCAAGAGCCTGATAAATGTTAAAAACGTTGAAGAAGACAAATGGTTTAACTGTCAAACTCACAAACAAGGTACAGGAAATAGCCATTAAAAGTTTCCTTATTTTTCCCTCCTAAGTACATTTAACTTTGAGGAAAACAGATACCCAAAAGGATTGCAATGATGACCATATACACATGGCCAGAAGAGTTGTTTGTTGTTGTTGTTGTTGTTGTTGTTGTTGTTGTTAACAGCTCCCAGAATTGCCCAGCTGGCATAATTAATAAACATCACACAGGGGCAAATTGCCTGCAATCTCTCCACCTATTTTTTTCCATTCACTACTGTCCTGTCCCCAAATTTTCTACCACACTGCCAAATTTAAACTGTCAGACAAGCTGCACCTGGAGAACACATCCTGTTTTGAAGCTAATCTGCATATCTGAAAATGCAGTTGAAAACAAGTTGTATGCTCTCTCCATGCTTTGTTTTAGACAGAAGAGGAAGACTTTCTGGCCACAGCTACTACCCTGCCAACATTTGGGACATGGGAACACATTTTGTGGTGGGACAGCAGTAAGACAGCGTTTATTAGTGGGATCGGGGGAAGTGTATCCCTCAGAAGTTCTCCACTTTTATTAAAATCCACCAGTGTGTGAGACACTCATATTAGACATGCTGTTGTATGGATGCATTCTAATTCAACCCCAAATCATTTATTCAGCAGAAGGCATTATGAAAGTGAGGCAATGAGTTGCCTAAGGCTAACTAGAAAATTCATGGGATTGGCTAAAGATCTGCACCCAGGTTTCCCCAGACGTACTGGGCACTGTGGCTCAGCCATTATGAACACAAAGTTGCCAGGTCCACAGTTTGAAAGCCAAGTGTCGCATGATGGAGTGGGTGCCAATTGTTAGTCCCAGCTTCTACCAATCTAGCAATTCAAAAGCATCTAAAAGTGCAAGTAGATAAATAGGTACCAATTTGGTGGGAAGGTAACAGCGTTCCATGCACCTCAGTGTTTAGTCGTGCTGGCCACATGACCACAGAATTGCCTTTGACAATGCTGGCTCCCTTGGCTTAGTAATGGAGATGAAGACCACCTACTACAGTTGGACACAACTAGACAAACTTGTCATAGGGGAAACCTTTACTCCCCCTCGCCTAGATCTAACATGGTTGGAATAAAGCCAACACAAAGGGACACAGGGATTAAGAGTTTTTGTTCCCATGTTACTTCAGTTGCTCATCCAAAAGCAGCAGTTAGCCACAGAGGTAAAAACACATAAACACATTTTTATTGTAGCCACTCCAGCTACGACTGCCATCATCCACACCATTCCCACCCCCCATCAGCTACTACATTACACTACTCCATGAGTAGTGTAATGTAGTAGCTGTTGAAATCCTTACCTTGCAGATATGAAGGACTTTGGAAAACAGAAAGTAAAATTAATTAAAAAACAATGATAACAAAGAAAAAAAACCACAGAAAGTAAAGGCAGACTTACAGAAAGGGAATACAATTTCAAATTCCACTAGGCTCAGTGCAACTGGCTTGGGGAATTAGAGAGCAGTGGGCAAAGGCTCTGAGGAGGTCAAGCGCAGAAGTAAAATATGGCAGTTTCAGAGCTAAATCTTATTGACAGTCTCAGCTAAATAAAAGCCACTGAATCAAGATTACCTACATGCTGAGTTGATTAAATGGGTCTACTTTTGTTTAAGCAGGCTTTTAATGTGTAAGCAGGGGAGCTTCTTACTGGGATGCTTTATTTAGCTTTTAAATGGTTTTGATACTGTTTTATGTGGTAATTTTAATTGTTTTGAATTTTATTGTGATTTTTTTAAAAATTGACTCTCTGGGAGCCACCTTGAGTCCTACTCTGAAAGGCAGCATACACATGAAATAAAATAAAATAAAATAATTTTTAAAAACCCCACTGTATTGGGGACTAATAAATAGGATCCAGGCAATTATCACCCCTCCTTTCCTCAAATTCTTTTTTAATTTGATCTTGATCTTGTTTTATTACATTTTATGAACCACTTTGGGAGGTACAATAAAGTGGGATATAATTTGAAATCAGTTAATCAGTCAATCAGTTCCCAATGCTTCTGGCCCTTACTTTCAATGCATATACCTCTTTGTTCAGTGCTGGAGCAGAAAACATTAAAAGACAACAATAGAAATGGGGAACAGAGAAGTGGGCTCCTTAGGACTCTGGAACATCACATTAAAACCCCTGTGCCATGGGCTACTAGTTTTGCCTCTCTAGAATAGAAAACACATGACTATCATGGCTGTCATTATCAATGATATTTATTTTAAAGGATAAATGCTGGTTTCTGTGCAAGGCAGTCACATATGATTTTGGCAAAGAATAGGTCTCGCTCTACAGTATTTTCTGCACAAAAGATAATATTTCTATGCATGGTAATTTTTTTTTTGCAGAAAAAGTGCTGTTTCCTTTGCAGAAAAAATATTTTCTGCATTACAAGACCATATAAAAATTTTGCACAGAATAAGTCCCAAACTGCAACTAGTCTCCAAAAACTAGTTTTTGAAAACTTTCCCATAATAGGAAGAAAATTATGGTAACTACTCATTTCCTTTGAGACCCAAATTAGTCAGTAACCACATCCCTGCTTTGGACTCATCTGGCCCAAAGTTTGAGAAATGCCGATATAAGGATTCTGTTTTGTTTTGTTTTAGCTGGAAAAGTTTGGAAATGGGTTGATTGGAAGTAGAACACTTTGTAGGAGAGGCTGCTGAACTCTTTCCACACCTGCCATTGCTCCTTTCTGAATAGTGCAACCCAAGGCCCTCACCATGTACTTTCCAAATGTATTGTTTTTAAGAGCAAACACAGTTTCTGAATTCTCAAGAAAGAAAAAACTGTGGGTGCATGATAGTTTAGACTAGAGAAAAGGGTTAAACTGGAAAATTACAGGAGCCTACGACTGCTGCCACACTGCAGAATTAATGCAGTTTGACACTGCTTCAGTGGTAATAGCTCCATCCTATTGGAATCCTGGAATTTGTAGTTTGTTGTGGCACCAGACAAGGCTAAACATCATACAAAACAACAAATCCCAGAATTCTGTAGCATTGAGCAATGTTAGTGAGCAGTGTCAAACTACATTAATTCTGCAGTTTAGATGCAGGCTGAAATTGTTGGTGAAGTGAGAAAACTCAGGTTTCTAGTTTCTCACTTAAGAAATGTGAGTCCCTGGCTTTATAATCAGCTTGTTTGCAGAATTTTCACCATTGTCATGGCTTTGGAGTTTTTCTGAGGACTGGAACATGCCATCTGCAAATAAGCACCAGCTTTGTTTGGATTAGGAGTGAAAAATGGGATGGTCGATGTTGGGTTGTGATTTCCAGTTCTAAAGCAATAGTATTCCCAATTTCTATTTCTTCTTATTCAGCTCAAAGTCTTCTGTGTTTGGGAAATGTGCCTCTGAGGATTTCCAGGTGAGTAACTGGTACCCAGAGGAAAGTAAGTGGGAATATCTTTGTGAGGGTTTTTTTTTTTTTTTTTTTGGTTTTACTAAGTCACAGTGATCCTTACCAGAATTTGCAAAAATAACTTTTCAGGATGATTACTCCTGGATGGTTTTCTGTGAGCTGTAATGTAAAAAAGTAAGTTTTCAGTGATCTGCCCAGATCTGAGGAGACATAGCAAAAGGGCAACCCTTTTTGATTCACTGCTTGCCAAAGAGAGAACTACCAATAAATGAAGCCCAACTGAATAAAATGGCACCAATGGCAATCAGAAGGATTTGTTTGTCAACGAAGGCATGCTAGTGTCTGGCACCATTGGCGACAAGAGCAGTAGCAGCATCTGCTGTCTTCCGTAGCAGACGTTCCTTTCCTTCTGTGTAGAACGAAGCTTTGAGAAGAAGGAGGATGCCTGGTTTTGTAACTGCTTATTTTGTTTCACGTCCATCCCTTCCTGTTCAATGGCCTCTTTTGGCTCTTTTCCCTTTAGATTAGGTCCTCTTGGGGGAAATTCCTTATAAGTGAGCATCACAAGGAGAAAGCCAGACATATCTAGCATACAACAGGGCTCCCTGGGAAGAGTTGTGTTGGGGTTTGATTTCTTGCACCACCATTATGCTTTTCTTCACAGTACTGAGAAAACAGGTAAGAAGACAGAAAACCTCTGCCCTGTTTCTGACACACTACAGTGAAACATGTCACTGAAAACAAATGTATTGCATGCTTTAAATATTTTTAAATAAATTTACTTAAATTTATTTAATAAATGTTCGTAAATAAATAAAGAGATAAAAGTTGGTATGAACCATATCACATTACATTACATCAGTATCCTTACACGATCCTGCAGAAAACAATGTATGGTTCCTCAGATAGCCAGTACACTTTTCAAGAGGAGTGGGGAATTATGCTGGCTATGGGTGTTAGACGTTACATATTCCAGTAATATCTGGAGGGTCATATACTCTGCATCACCACTTCACAAAATGGACATTTTAACATTTTGTGTTGGTGTTTCAAAACTTGTCATTCCATTCCCCACTGTCTCTCTTACAAAAGTGCAGAGGTAGCTATGCTGACCACAAGACAAAATACAGGCCATATAAGTGGGGTTGTTGTTAGGCCATCCAAAAGGGAGTAAAAATCGCTGTTTCGAAAAGCTTGTGTAGTCAATAGTTGTGTTAACTCTAGGATTTTTTATACAGTTTGCCAAACAGGCTTTAAGTTATTTCAGAAAATGGTGGTGATAATCTGTGTGGGAAAAGCAAATCTGCCCCAATTAATCACAGCACTGCTGTTGTTTTTGGTAACAGAGATGAGTATTTTCAGGGTGGAACATTCTACGTAGTTTGTGCACAGGATTCAGAGATATATAGTCGTGTTAGTTTGGCATATCAGTATGCAAAGGGATTTTGTAGCTCCTTTGAGGATAACTGTGAGGGGAAAAAATGTAGCATAAGTTCCATGCATCTGAAGCAGACCAAGGAAGAAAGTAGATCAAGTCTACAAAAGCTTATGCAACAACTTCTTTCACACAGTTAGTCTCAATGGTGCTACAAGATCTCTTTTCATATTGACTGTGTGTGCATGAAAATGATGCCTTGTTTTACCTTTACTTGATGAAGTGTTGTAAATGTCAGCTTCCTTTCCCCTTTTGTATTAGAGGAGGGGATACAATATACTTCGCTAACCAAAGACGTGCTCATTTGATGTGTGTGCATCCATGGGCAGTTGACAGGTCTCATTTCCCAGTTTCCTTCAGAAATTCTGGCACACTACAGAAAGCACAGTAGTTTCTGGAAAAAGCTGAGAGCTGGAGAGTCACTGGCACAGGTCTCCAGCAGATTTCTTACTGGGCTAGATGTTTATATTATTCCCTGTTTGGCTGGAGAATAAGATGTTATCACTCACTACAGTGAAATTGAAACTAGACAGTCATTTGCCTGGCTTGGAAGTTACCCTTTTAGATTATAATGCCCATTCCCATTGGTCATGTTGGTTGGGGATGCTGAGAGATAATAATAATAATAATAATAATAATAATAATAAAAATTTTATTTGTATTTCCCACTTCTCCCTGCGGATCGTGGCGGGATTCCAACAAGATTTAAACAACAGTACAATCAATATCATAAAATTACAATATAAACAAAAAATTAAAAATTAAAACATTAAAACATTCTATTCTTTTATATTAGATTGGAAACCAACTACCTAGCCACTGGGTGATCAATATTACACATATCCAAAACAGCATCAGAGAAGAAAAGTATTGATGGAGATCAGTTTATAAAAGGTCTGGCGGATAAGCCCACTGGAAGAGATCTGTCTTAAGGGCCTTCTTAAAGGCCTCTAAGGTGGAAATAAGACGCATCTCTTCCAGCAAGTTGTTCCATAATTTAGGGGGCACAGCTGAGAATGCCTTGTGTAGTTATAGTTGACGAAGTGACCTTCCTAAGCTCTGGTCTCTTATAGCACTGAACTATGTAGTTTTCACTTCCCTCCCACTGCCAACTGACCCTGTGCAAATGGGGAGGCCAGTTGGGAAAAGATTAACTTATATTGGCTTACAGTACTTCTGTATCCCATCCAGGGTCAGCAAACCCCAGAGATAGCCCTTGAGAATCAAGTCCAGCCAGCTATCTGTGGTGATAGTGATATGAGTGAGAAGGAGAGTTCAGACTCAGAATATTGAACACCAGTTATGGAATACCCTCCCCTTGAAGGCCCAATTGGCACCAATGCTGCTTCTGCTTAGGCACCAAGTAAAAACATGGTCGTTTATGAAAGCTTATGGGTCCTAATTGATTTCACAAAACTCTCCAAGACTCCAAGTATTTATTTATACTATTTTAAATTTTGTAATCTTGCTTTTAATGTGTGCTGACCTGAGATCTTTGGATAGAGAGTAAGATATACATATTTTAATAAAATAAAATGCATAATAGAATCAAGAACAGGAAACAACAACTAGCTCCCTGGATCCTTCATCACTAGCTACACTGATTATGGCTCAAGGGAAGTGCAGTCCAACAACATCTGAAGGGTCACAAGTTCCTCATTCCTGCTTCTCACACTTCCTGACCCTCACTGTATTCCTCATGCTCGCCCCACAGGTGGAGATCCTTAAGGGACAGTCTTTGGACCTGAGACTCAGCACTTTGATTCTATTCCTTTCTATTTGATATAGTTTTATGTGCCAATGGGAAAAAAATCAGGAAGTGAAAGGTTCTGGGATGATTAGACAAAACCAATGAGTGGTTATCTCTCAGAGTTTGGTTTGGGGTTCTTATGTTCCAAGTTTAAGAGACTGGGGTTATAACTCCACTTCACAATTATAGCACTTTAATACCACTTCAAATAGAATCCTGGGATTTATACTTTTGTGAAACTTTCAAGATACTCTGCTACAGAACTCTGATGCTCTAATTTCTGCATGGGGAGGTGGACTGGGATGTCTAGCAGAGAATTCTAGTATTACATTAAACTACAAAGCCCAGAATTTTGTAGGATGGAGCCATGGCAATTAAAGTGGTATTAAACTGCTGTAATTGTTCGGTATGGATGCACACTGGGTCTTGCTTTGCTGGTGATATGGTCAAAATGGACCTGACCATTTCTTCACCTTCTGTATCCAAATCATGGCCAGAGCCTGGAAAAATTATTCTTTCGATGATAGCTTCCCAAGCCAGTGGGGATTCTGGGAGTTGTCATCTGGGAGTAACTTTCTCAGTCTAGTCTTGGCAGCTTCCCTATACTAAAGTCATGGTTTGACATTCGCTCTCAAGGAGAGCAAATTGGGGGAGAATCCCTTTGAATTTGATGAGTGGAAATGTGATGCCAGAATTGGCCATTCATTCTGATAGAATCCTGCAAGGAGGAGTAAGCAATCCCCTAGTCCTTCTGGTCCACTGTTCCTGAAAAAAATCCATATGTTTGATCAGTATGTCAGTCTAATCTTTTTCCGAGTGTATGACTCCACAGGAACCATTCCAAAAGCACTCACTTGGAAGAAAGCATTCCTTTGGAACCAGCCCTATATTTGCACACAAAACAAATGCCAAATCCTTGTTTGGGTTCCTGTTATTTCCCTTCTCACTTTGCTTCCTTTCCACAGGCTTTTCATTAGAAGAAGGCAAGTTATTGACTAATTGGCTCTGTGGGGTGGCTCATTGTTGAGCTCTGCATGTGCAAAAGAGAGCAGAGGGAACAAAGAGGGTGAGAGGGGGAATTAGTGATCTCCTGTGCCCTTGCCCTGCTTTGCCCCCAGTTTTTCACTGCTCTTCAAAGCTCTGCTCAGCCCATTTCCCTTTGCATCCAACCTATTACTCACCAAATCTTCCTTCTTTAACTGTTCTGTTTGTTTTTAATCTCTCTTCTTTTTTTGAAATACCTCTGCAGGGAGAGGAGAAAGGTGAGAAAGAGAAAGGTTAGAAAGAGAAAGAGCTTGGGAGGGTGAACTCAGGGGCTATAACCCAATACAACTACTCCAAGTCACCTGTCCCCAAGTATGGTGAAGCATGAATTTCATAGGATTTCTTAGACAAGGTGGTCTTAACAGTTATATCTTTTGAAATATAGCCTATAGCACATGGTATTTGTTGGCAGTTTCTCATTCAAGTAATAGCAAGAGCTGATCCTGTTTAGCTGCCAAGATGAAATCTGATGTCTTAGGATAGTTAGGCCTCAGTGCTGCTACTAATGTTGCATCATTATAAAAGCAACATCATGTGAGTATGTGTGTGTGTGTAAATGCTACTAATCAACCAGAGGAGTTTATCACATGGGAGGCTAAGTGCCTAAATCCCATGCAAAAAACAGGATTTAAATCCAGAAAAATCCCACAAAAGAAGGGATTGTTTTCACACTCATGAGTGGCACTGAGCATTAACGCGAAAATAACCTGCATAGAAAGTGGACAAAATTGGCCATTTTTTTTACTTTCAGGAGAATCAGCCAATTTTGTCAACTTTCTGTGCAGTTTATTTTCATGCTAATGCTCAATGCTCATGACATCATGTGAAAACAATCCCACTTTTGTGGGATTTTTTCATTTTGTGTACATGTTAATACACAACGTCATGTGGCATTTCCCTGTTTTAAATCCTGTTTCCGCATGTAAAAAAAAACCCCGTGTGATAAACTCCAGAGAGAGAGAGAGAGAGAGAGAGAGAATGAGAAAGAGTAGTATAAATTCAAGACCATGGAATGTAGTCACCTGAAATTTAGCATGGGCAGTAATGAAAGCCTTAGTATATACATCTTAGACTTATTTGTTTTAGAATGGTTTAATTAATTTAGTGTATTAATTTAGTCTGCAGTACCATCTACTATCACTAGGTGACTGTACTGTATATTGTTCTTGTGTGCCTTCAAATCATTTCTGATTTATGGTGACCTAAGATGAACCTGTTGCAGGGTTTTCTTGGCAAGATTTGTTCAGAAGAGGTTTGTCCTTGCCTTCCTCTTAGGCTGAGAGAGTATGAATTTTCCAAGGTCACCCAGTGAGTTTCCATGGCCGAACAGGGATTTGAACCTGGCCTTCAGAGTTGTAGTCCAACACTCAAACCACTACAGTGTGCTGACTCTCATGTAACCAAGAGACAAAACCAAAGGGGTTAGAGCGTGTCTAGGCACCTTCATTGCTGCTTCCTCTGCAGGGTCCCCAGATTCTTCAAATAATTTAAATGCAAAGGGGTCTCACTGCACAGTACCTTACAGTAGGAGTGTGTACAGAATGAAAGATAAAGAGTCACTGGTGGAGACTAAGGTCTTTCTAACACTTGTGAAGATAGATATTTCTATTAGTAAATGACAAAGCAGTAGGAAGAAAGATGACCACTATCAGAATGACCCCAGAACGTCAACAGAGTTAATGTCACTCTATGTTCTTGGTTGTTTTAAGTTTCCCTTTGTTGCTGTTTAAAGAGAAAGTGGCTAGCCCAAAAGGATGGCAGAAGCACAATCCAGAAGTTCAGCAACACCTGGTGAAAAATATCAGTCTGCCTGGACGTTCCCAAAAAATGTCATTAAAAACTAGAAAAGGGAGAATGGGATAGATTTCTCCTGTCAAGAACATATGGTACTGAGATGGGATAGCAGGATGCAAAGGTAGCTTGGGAAACTTTCTTTCTGGATTACAGCTCCCAGGATCCCACAACCATGCTGCCTGAGAGATTCTGGGTAAAGTACTCGAAGAGGTAACTTCCGCAAGCTCTGATTTGTAGGAACACCAGAGAAAACACTGGCCACAGTGATGCAGTTTTCTAGTTTTAACAGACTATATGATGGATGGTCCTCTCACCAGACTTCAAGGGAGGCAGCGCTTCCCCAGCTAATGTTAACATGCACCAAAAGTGCTGAAGACCTCTATACTGAAACTGCCATCCATTTAAAACAGCTTTGCTTAGCTCCTGAACAACTTCAGCAAATATATTTTTAATCCTTTTCACCATCCCCCCACACCTTCAAGCCAGTAAGGCTTGAGACTTCATTATTCAAGTCTCTTAAAGCTAGATTCCCATTTTGTGTGTGTACAGATGAGATGCTGTCATTTTGCTAGTAGTGTTTAAATCAAATCATCACAGACCCAGGACAGATTTATTAGGATACTTTCAATGTGAAGATTAAGGTAGAACCAGGTGAAAGGAGTTGCTTCTACAATTTTTTAAAGTCAAAGTAATAATGACTGGAGGGAATCAGATAGAATAAATGAAGGCTAAGCTGAAGAATCTGATAAAATCAGTTCTTTATATCTTCCATCTTCCATTACTTAATCAACATGCAATGAGGTTGATGCTAGGATTTCAGTAGGACATTTTGAAGCTGTGCTATGCCCTACCTCCCCCAGTCACAGAACCGATGGGGTAGAAATCCTGCCAGGGATTTGATCTAATATCACCTAAGGTTTGCTTTGCAAATATTAACCAATATGCCAAACTCACTGTTGTAAAAAATAATTTAAAACTCTTAACTGAGCCTCGCTGATGAAAAAAAAAGGATAAGCGATGGTTTTAGTGTTGTTGCTTTTTCAATGACATTTTACAATAGATGTAATCCCACGAATGTCAGCAGGAAAAGACCAACGTAAAGGATTCATGCAATTTCATCTAATTGAGGGAGTCAGCAAATTTATCCCACAAGTTTCATGCAGCCCCTGGACCCCATTTTTCTGGCCCCTCAAGCTCCCTACACTCATTTTAAAAAACTAACAAGCAAACAACCCAGTGCACTTTTCAGGCAATCTTTGTCCCTAAAGCATGCAAAAGCCCCCAAATGCATGAAAACACATAAAACACCCCGCAAGCATCCAGAATCCTGTACTATTCTCAAATAACTTGGCTTTCCTCTACAGTCCCTCTCAAACTGGAGACCGAAGTGATGTGACATTCAAATTTCCTTGCATTGCATTCTAACTTGTTTCTCATTAGATTCTAATGCCTGGAAATAATGTCAAATAGTCAAGACTGATTTGTTCTTCTATTATGTAACATCTTCATTGCTTACAATTGTAAACTGCTTAGACACTCCTTAAGGGTATGAAGCGGTATATAAATGAAGCTGTTTGTTTTTTGTTTGTTTCATAATAACTAAAACATTAATGCTTTAAAACCAGTACTCTTTATCTATTTTTATTGATTTGTGGATATTATGCTTATTTTGATCATAGAGCTTTAAACAGATTATTTATATGCTACATTTATATAATATGTTTTTTTCCAAGGAGCCCAAGAGTCAACCATACTCTACCTTAGCTGTTTAGTTATATTTACATAACTCAGTAATGTCTCTTGGCCCAATCCTCCTGGCCAAACCAACTTTATCAGCCAGCAGCCAGATTGGATGAATGAGTTCTGTTCAGTTACTGATTGGAGCATGAGGAGGATGACATTAACAACCCTTTGTCCCTAGTGAGTGAGAGAGTGACCAGGACTTGCTTCAGAAGACCTGCTTCTGATTGTCACAGTCTTACTCGCCGGTGGGTGAGACCCTTTACTTTGTAGATTCACCTTTTATCAGTTGACCTAATCAGTGTATAATGCCACCAATTCCAGTTTCCACTTCTTGGTATAATCCTGGACAGAATTTTCTTTCTTCTTAGGGTTTTCCGAAGTACACAGTTCATCCCACCTGAATGACTTTGGTTGCTCTCCTGAAGACACTTGTGAACCTGTCAGTCTCATTGACTACAATAGGATTTATGGGCCTACAAATTGTTTCATAGTAACAGCCCTTGTCTCTCTCTGCACTCTCTGCCTTCTTCCTACCAGTATCATTTCCCTAATATTGCTCTTCCCTCCTTCTCATTACAATTTTATATCTTCACAAATTTATTATTTATCAGCAGTTACTATTTTATAGGGGTTTTTTTCTCCCTTGGGTCTTTCTGATATTTCACACTGATCTTACACATTCCTCCATCTCATTGGAAGCCAATATAAGGTAAAATCTTATTTGCTTCCTGTTTCCTTCCTGTGCTTATTGTACTACACTACACTCCTATGCACCTGTAAAATATGCTGGTGAAAGAACCCAGTTGGGCTTACCTCCCCATCCTAAACACATGAGTATAGCTGTAAGGCCTGGACAGATCAGCACTTTGTGCCGGCCTGGGCCCGAACTAGGGCTGCGGTAGGGCGGAGCATTCACGTGTTCCCAAACCCTACTGCGTGTCACGTGTGCCACCTTGGTGAGCCCATTTACATGGGGTGCACCATGACGACATCCATCATGCACAGCACCCAAACAGCATAGTGAACAGGGGGGCATCATGGCACGTGAGCATGCCAAAGGCACCTCTTATGCGGCACAAAAAGAAGCCCCTTTTCAGGGCTTCTTTTTGTGCCATGAGCAGGCCGTGTGTAGGGCGTGTGATTGTCATGGACTGCTTCTGGGACAGAAAGAGGTGGCGTCTCACTGCCCCTTTCTGCCATAGGCACATGTTACCCTCACACATTATACCATCCTTTTTTCTTTTGTTTTGTTTCAAATATTTCTTGATGTTGTTAACTTCCATCAAGTCAATCTCAATCCATGGCAACCCTGTGGATGAGACACTTCCAAGACTCCCTATCTTCCACTGCTCTGCTTAGTTCCTGTACATTCATATTCACAACCTCCTTAATAGAGTCCATCCATTTAGCATGCAGCCTTCCTCTCTTTCTGTTTCCCTCCACCTTTCCCAGTATTATTGTTTTTTCTAATGAGTCATGCCTTCTCAGGATGTATCCCAACTATGGGCCTTATCAGACGTTGGAAATTGGAAGTACCAATTGGAAATTGGGGTTTCATGTTATTGCGAATTAAAGTATCTCACGCAATTTCGGGCAAAAAGGAAGTCATTCCGAATGCAATCATGAGTTTTACGTTATTGCAAATTAAAGCATCTCACGCAATTTCAGACAATGGGGGGGGGTCATTTTCGGGTAATGGGAAGTCATTCTGAACTGAGAAATGGAGGACATGCCTTGGAAATGGAGGGCACCTTGGAGTATTAGCCCTCGCTGGAACCAGGCAGGTTTATTGAACAGCTCCCTCCCTCCTTCCATTGTGTGTGTTTTTAAAAGGGCAGCCTCATTCTGCCCTTCTCTGAAACACCTTTTGGGGCTTCTGTGGCAAAGAGGATGCCCTCCCCTGGTATCGCCTCCCCTCCCCTCCCTTCTATGAAGCATGTGGGGAAAATTACACTTATGGAAATTACACTTTGGAGTATGCACAGAGAAGGTATTTCTGAGCAGGCAATGAGGGTTTGTTTGTCTCCTTTTGATACTCAGATTTGCATTGGGCCCACTTTTTAACCCCTTGTTGTGCTCTGTGTGTGAGATAACCAATAGCAAATAGGCTTGCTTTTCTGGGATGCCAGCATTTTAACCATTTTTGGGATGATTGCATATATGACCTATGTGTGATAAAGGATATAGTGAAATATGCTGGTAGCATGAGCTTTTGTGGACAAGTCCCAAAAAGCTTATGGTACCAGCTTATTTTGCTCAGTTATTCTTAAAGGTACTACAGGATCCCTTTGCATACTTTTTAAAAATGTTGTTAGGGTTATCATTGTTAGCATTATTAGCATCATTTCTTTGTTTGTGAACCACTTTTCCACAAGATCGTGCCTGAAGCAACTCACAACATATCAAACAGTAATTATTCAGCAAAAATTATATTAGGAATACTAACATCCCTACAAATAACTACGAATAACCATATTATTATAATATAACAAATAACCACATTATCAGTTTGTAAATACACAATCAATGCATACAAATTTATACAAAACCATAGCTTGAATGAGAGATGGAAATCATGCAGCCCCTCCAAATGTTGTTAGGGTGCAGTATTTTACACCATTACCAACGCTGTAAAAGGTTGCATCGACACTACAAAATTAATGCAGTTTGACACCACTTTTACTGCCATGACCTAATACTATGGAATTCTGGGATTTGTAGTTCTGTGAGATATTTAGCCTTCTCTGTCTGAGAGCTTTGGTGCCAGAAACAAACAAAAATCCCAGGATTCCATAGGTTGGAGCCATGACAATTAAGGCAGTGTCAAACTGCATTAGTTCTGCAGTGTGACTGCAATCTATGACTCATGGGAACTACAGTCCAACAGTTCTGGAGGATCAGTGGTTTCTCACTCCTGGTCTAAATCCAGCTGCTTTGTCAATAGGTCTACTCTGGTTGGCCCATTGAATCAGTGTTGATTTAACAAATTCCCCTTCATGCAATGGGCCTACTTGTGAGCCTAGAGTCCAACATCTAAAAACTAAAGAGGGAGGGAAATTGAAGCCTCATATCAAAATATACAAGATAAAAAGCCAAACATTCCATTCAACAGAAACAATATGGGGTTCTTCACAATAAGAATATATTCCTCAGCTTGCAGTCACACCTTTCACTGGATGTCAGCTTTCTGTCTTTCCTGTTGTATCCTCCCTGCCATTTCAATCTCTCTCTCTGCCCTGGAGAAATAAAGATTTCTTCACACCCTCAATATACTCACAGTTTTGATATAATCTGGTCTCTCTCCACAAAGCAACCCTTCAAGCCATATCCTTCCAGCAGAGCTAGGAAAAGTTACTTTTGGAACTATAACTCCAGAATCTCTCTTCTGGCTTGGGGATTCTAAGAGTTGTATTCCAAAATGTAATTTTCCAGTCTCTGTCTTCCAAACAGCAGGATTTAGGAGGATACAGATGGGGTAAAGTAGGTGCTATGAATGTTAGTCTCTCTGCTAAGCAAATTTGCACAAGAGTCTTCCTCATCTTGCCTTCAATAGACTGTCTTAATTATTGTATGAAGTGGCCTTTAGCAAGTGCCAAGAGTTTAACTAATTTTTAAAACAAGGGTTAGATGCAGGGTGGGAAACAGTCAAGTGTTACAGGACAGCAATCACCCCTGAGGATCTTGGAGGGTTGCAACTATATGCTCCAACTATCCTCATCTTACTTTAGCAGATGCAAAGTAAGTTGAAAGTGTGAAAGTAGCTTGCTCTCCATTGCTCTCTAGTCAATGATAGCTAAGAAAATCAGGAAAACTGTATGCCTGAGAGGTGTGGCATACAGTAGTTGTCTCTTCTAAGCTTACTCTGTTTGTGAAACACTTCCAGAAAAAGCACTGAGAATGGAAGATCCTTGAAACTATGGAGATTTTGATACTGGGTATTTTATTAAGATTCTAAATCAAACATTTGAAAAGTTACTTTTTTTACTACAACTCCCAGAATGCCCAGCCAGCATGGTAAGCAGGAGATTCTGGGAGCTGTCAACCAAAAATGGACCTTTCTCTACCTTCAAGAACCGGGGTTTAGCTCATCAGAGTCCAGAGGTGATTCACTTGATCTATCTACCTCATGTTTCATGAGCTGAATCTCAACACATTTTCCTTGCTTCCAAACATGAAGCTATGTGAACATTGCAGCCATTATGATGTAGTAGTTTGGGTACTAGATTAGGACTTGGGGAGACCAGAATTTGAATTCCTACTTGGCCATGGAAACTCATTAGGTAACCTTGGACAAGTCACATCCTCAGCAACTGAGGAAGGCAATAGCACCCGGTGATACAGGGTGCAGCTACAGAGGCCAAATAAAATGGGCTCACCTAGGTCTCATGGCGAGCTGTCCAAATGATGTATGAGATGATTGGAGCTGAATCTGGGTCTTTTCATTGTCTCCGGGCTTTAATCCAGAAGTGAAAAAAGTGGGCTTTATCACAGTTTAAAGCATAAAATCCAAATATTTGTGTCTATGTGTGCATGTGTACTTTGCTCCATAGCAATGTTGGTGTTAGTCTGGTTTGTGTGTGAGGGGTTCAGAAATACATACTTTCAGATCCATGGTGCATGGAGGAAAAAAAAACTGGAATGGCCACACCTATGTGGCCACATGTATTGTGATTTATCAAACTGGGATGTGTTTGAAAGGGAGATCTGTATGCACAGTTCTCCAGAACTCACTTTTGTGTGTGTAGACAAACTCATAGTTGCTGCAGATCAGGGTAACCCCAAGGTAAGCTGAATTTCTCCTGTCACTGGAGAGATGAATCACCTTCAGGTTGTTTGTATAATGACTTGAAGGCACACAATAGAGAGGCATGTACATATTGCCCAAATTGAGCTCAGTTTTGTGATTTTATCTTTGCTTTAAATTTCTTTTGGGAGACTGAAAGTGGACAACTGCCCTTCCTGTGACAGGGAGGTAAAAATGTCAAGGAAGGAAGGAAGGAAAGAAAGAAAGAAAGAAAGAAAGAAAGAAATAGACTTTTCCTGACACATTCTGTACATAGCACTGGGTTTCTAAGATGAGATCTCTTTTACCTCCCTTTACTTTGCATGTTTTGGTGAGGTTTGTATGTCGAGCAAACAGTCTGATCAATAGGGATAGGAAAGAAATCAATAGATACAAGCCATTAGCTCTAAACAGAGGGCTGGTTGTTAACAAGGCATGCCAGCTGGGATAAACATTTTGGGGTAAAATATTCTTGGGAAGGTAGCTTTGTTGAGAGGGTCAGGTCAGAGTAAAGGATGGGTCTATGCTGAACGAGACACAGGAGCCTTAAGGCAGTTATACAAGAATCTGGTTACTTTCCCTCATCTGTAGTCCCACATAGGAGACGGAGCAGTGGAGTAAAAATACTCTTCCCCTGCTGCACATCAAAATAAGTACAAGTCCTTTTTCTGAAGTGGAAACATTAGAACATCTCTCTCTCTCTCTGAATCTTTCTCTCCCAGGCAGGGAGAATTTTTGCTGGAAAGCTGGATATCCAAAGTGTATGAAAAACAAAAACAAAACCCATCGACTACAAACACCTAGAATGAATACTTGGGGAAGTTTTTTCTTAATGAAAGGCACAATCTTGCTACGTTCACAGCCCATTTCTGCCCAGAGGCCTTTGCAAGTACTTGCAAAATCAATGAATCAAATCTTCTGTGATTTTTTTAAAAAAATGCACCCATCAGTCACACCACAAGCACAAAGGCATCGCTGGGGGGGGGGGGGGTATGGTGGATCTACCAAAAACTGAGGAGGGATGATAAACACCCCTCTGCCATTAGTTTCTCCCCTCCAGAATGATGCAATTCAGATCTGTCATTCCCACTTGTTGAACACGCTCCAGAATTGATTCTTTCCAAAAGAACCACCAAAGAACTAGTATCACAAAAGAGCATTGGGTTTTTGGGTTTTTTTGCTTCATTGAGATTGAAAACAATCACAGTAAGATCAGAACCAGTTTCAAATGGGAACCGATCGGCAATTCGCTTTAAAGCATAGTAAGAACAAACCCGACGTTTCTCTCATTATATGTGGAAATGTTGGATTTTTCTGGGTTTGTAATCTGTCCGTATTGTACATGTTTATTTTCTAACTATAAAGGCTGGTCTATGGCCATAATAATATCATAGATATTTAATAGGATGTTCTGAATTCAGTATGTTATATGTAGTCATGACTCCTAATAGACATGGGTAGGATGGTTCCTATGTCATATGACAATCCTGTCATGTTCTGGGAAGTTATGTTTATATTATAGAAAATAAGATGATGTATTCAAAGGGCTCTTGTAGCACATTTGAACCTAACTGAAAGAGAAAAGTTGGTAATGAACTTTTGTAGACTTGACTCTACTTCCTCAGATGCATGGGGAAATAGACTCAAGTCTATGAAAGCTCATGCTACCAACCTCTTTCTTCAAGTTAGTCCAAAGGTACTACAAGACCTCTTAGCATATTGATTTTCCACACTAACATGGTTATATTTTGAATTCTACCAAGGTGATGTATTGTCATGTACGAGTATCATGGGAAATGAGGTAAGTGATCTGTTGTGAGGGGTGAGATGGACTCTTGGGCTGCTGTCACACCGCAGAATTAATGCAGTCTGACACCACTTTAATTGCCATGGCTCCATGATATGGAATCCTGGGATATGTAGTTTGTTGTGTCACCAAAGCTCTCTGACAGAAAACACTAAATATAGTGGGATCCTGGTATCTGCTATGGCTTGGTTCAAGATTCCTCCCCCCCCCCCCCGTTTGGATACCAAAATCTGTTAATGCTCAAGTCCCTATTATATACAATGGCATAGTAAAAAGGTGTGCTTGATGTAAAATAACTGTTTGCTATTTGGAATTTATAGATTTAAAAAAATATTTTTAAGCTGTGGATGCTTGAATCTGTGCATAAGGAATCAGTGGATACAGAGGGCTGACTATATCTCACAAAACTATAAATCCCAGAGATCCATAGCACTGAGCCATAGCAGTTAAAACGCTGTCAAACCACATTAATTCTGTAGTGTAGTTACAGCCTATTAGTAAGTCAGGTACAGTGGTGTCTGTGGTGGCAGCAGTTTTGACTATCAGAAAAGGCTTATTATAATGATGACTATGGAGGGAGACTTGAAGGTCCCCACAATTCCCTCTGAAATTTGGGCATTCCACTCTGGGTTCACCTGTATCATTTTATTTGGGCCTTTGACTACCAGCCTTCATGGCACATAAATGTTGAAATAATGTATTTATGTTTATTAGGACGAGGTCTATCCACAGCTGTTAGATAGGATGCTCACAGCAGTCATCATAATTGTAAAGATTTACTCTTGTGAAGCTATCACTAAAGAAAGTGGGGGGAGAATGCAGTCAGAGCGGCAAAGAGTGCAGGGAGATGGGGAGAAAAGAAAACATTGTTTCTGCATTTACACATTTAAAATCTTCTTAGAAGCCTTAGGAATACAAGAAAAATCCAGAGATCATTAAGCGCTGGAGAGGAGATGATTCATTTTGATGCTTATCCACATGGAGTGGTAATGGTCTGCTTTCTATGTGAAGGTGTAGAGACAAGAGCAAGAAATGCACCCCTTTTTTTTTAGCTTCAAAGCTATATGCTGTCATTGACTCAGGCTCCCTGGCTGGCCTGCAGCATCCGGAATTTCATGCACTCATGTGCTCTCCTGCATGCACACAAAACTCCTTCCTGAAAACATCATTACCTGAATTTTGTATAGAACAGACTGGCTTGCCTAGGGCAGCTGTTAGGGAGTGATCATAAAAAAAACATACGAACTGCCAGAGTGGATCAGCCCATCAGCCCATGGAGCTCTGCTCAGTATCCCCACCTCAGACAGTGGCTACTATTGGATATCATACAGAAAGCTGCAGGGCAAGGAGAGGAGTAAGGTGGATTTGTTCATTCCCATTTCCCAGTTTTACAAGATTTAGGGACACTCTGAATTGTAAGCCTCCACTGCTGGCTCATCTTGGGCTAACAATAAACACCAATGGGACTGTGATGATCTTGGGATTCTGAAAGCCATCACTGTGATGCAGAGTTGCCAGGTGAAATAAGCTACAAAGTTCTGGTATCTTTAATAGTTGTGTAGAAGGGGGATTTTCTGCAGGTGCTGCTTGTCATAGAATCAACCAAAGATGCACTGCAGACCTTAACCCTTACCTTAAGCCACTGCTTACTGTATTTCCTGTTCCTCTCTGTGTCTGCTGTGCCTCATATCCTTTTGTCTGTTAAACATTGGCTCTCAGATTTGAGATTAGACTTGAGATATGACTTGAAAGTATCTTATGAGGACTTGAGACTCAACTTGAGGCTTAAAGATAGAGACTTGAGACTTGGAGTAAAAAACTAGAGTATATCTCTAGAGGCAATACCTGCTCAAATGCTTTCTTCTATAGAGCCACTGAAGGTACAAGATTCCTGTTCCTTATTTCACTTGGCAACCCTACTGACTTAAGTGATCTTTTCTCTGGGCCACTCCATCTCTCCCTTTCACAAAACCCATTCAGCAAGTGTCAAGGATGAGTTGCTGCAGATTTTCCCTCTTCTGCAATATTCAGGTATATGTAGTGGAACCACTGATGCAGTCTAAAAAAAGGATTTTAAAAAAATTAAGGAAAAAATAGAACCAAAATAAGAACAAAGCCTGAAAGAGAGTCTATTTGCAGTACAACATTCTAAAGAAAACTGATACTGGACATGTATTATTGTTGCTGTGTGTCTTCAAGTTGTTTCTAACTAATGGTGACCCTAAGGCAAATTTATCATGGGTTTTCTTGGCAATATTTAATCAGAGAAGATTTGCCATTGCCATTGTCATTCAGAGGCTGAGCGAGCTTGTGACTTGCCCAAGGCCACCCAGTGGGTTTCCATGGCTGATATGCATCCTGGTCTTCATAGTCTATCACTCAAACCACTACACCATATTGGTTCTTGGACATGTATGAGTCTTCAGTATCTAACCTTATTTTATTCTATTTAAGAATTTCTGTGCCTTGCTTTTCATTAAAAAACCCCCTCAAGGCAGCTTGCATTAAAAGCAGATACAACAAACACAATAGCTAAAACTTGTCCAAGGTTTCAATGGCTAAGTGAGTTTCGATGGCAAAGCCATAGTTACCGGCCCAAATATCTTAAAGTTACCAAATCCCATCTGATCTTGGAAGTTAAGTAGCATCAACCCTGGTTAGTACTTTGAAGGGGGACTGCCAACAAATACCACTTGCTTTAAGCCTATTTCAGAGAAAAGAACTGGCAAAGCACCCCTCAGTGTTCCTTGCCTAAGAAAACCTGATGAAATGCATGAGGTTCCAGGTTATTTGAAGGAGTTTTTTTTCACTTTATGATCCCCCTGGAACTCTAAGATAATCTGGAGAGGCCTTTCTCTCTGTCCCTCTTGGTGGCTGCTCCTTCTGTATGGAAGGATGGGATGCTTCCTTCTGTCCACAAGTCAAAACATTTTTATGCCATCAGGCTTTTAGTAACTGAATGGGGTGGGGGTTGAATCCTGTGTGGTGCTGTTTTTAAGGTTTGCATATGGTCTTTTAATGAATTCTTATGTTTTTAATGTTTTAACCAACTGCTGGTCTGTGGTACCTCTTGATTGCCCCAACACCCCGCCTGAACCCCACAAAATCAGTGTCTAGTACCCGAGCCATGTAATAGTTCTTCTGCACCAAGATCATACTCCTGTATCTAGAAAAATATCTGAAAATTGTTCACATCACTAGTGAACATATTCCTTGCACATGACAATCTTAATGTAACTTAGTTCTACCTTTTTTTAAACTGGAAAAAGAAATTAAGTTAGTCGTTGTTTGTAACTAGATACTTCCAAAATCAAATTATTATAAGATGGGAAAGACATTTGCTTTATTATATATGAAGCTGTTCTGTGTATGTTTCCCATGTTTCTGGTATCTTGCCAAAAGCAAGAAGACACTGCTGTTTTCAAGAGACCACATAGGGTCTTATCTGTAATTGACCTATATTCATCTCAAACTCCATTTGCTCAGGCCTACACTCCCCCTTCACACTCAAGTAACACAACCCTTCCCCCCTTGAATAAACACCTCTTCACATCCAGAGACAAAGTAAAAATGAAATGATCACAACTTGGTCCTCTGGGAATTACAGTTTTACAGCTTGTCCCTTTATGATGCTGATAGAACTCACAGTCTAGTTTGAGACAGAGGGAGAGAGGGAGGGAGGGAATGAATAAAATGACAGATGAAGAAAGGGGATAAAGCATAATAGAACTGAGTTTAAAAGTGAGCTTAAGAAGGGAGAAAGAAACCCGCATAACAGAAAAGTGTGCCTTAGAAAGGGAGCAGGGAAAGATGGGTGCTCATAAATCTACTGTATATACTTGACTACAAGTTGACCTCGTGTATAAGTCAAGAGCAGATTCTGAGGCCAAAATTAAGAATTTTGATATGACCCATGGGTAAATTGAGTGTAAAACTTAGGGGCATGTCACAAAGGTTTAAAGGACCAAGCAAAGGAAAATAATGCTAAAGAACTTACAAAATCCCAGCAAGCATAACTGTTTGTCCTCACCTTAAAGGCTGGATGGATAAGAGAGTACAGGAGAGTCAGTGCTTCCAAGACAGATTACACACTTGCCTTTCATTTTTGACTAAAATTTCTAGACTTATACGTAAGTATATACAGAACTGGGAAGAAAGGAAATTGAAACACTGGGGAGGAGAATAGATAGGGAAGATATTATTGATCAAAATCAAGAAAGGGAGCAATGAAATAAGCATGTGTCCCAAAAATGTTGATTTGAATGCAGCGTCACAAGCACATTTTCTGATGTAACAGCAGCTGGAGCTTGAACAAGTTCTCTATTGAGCCAGGAGCCATGCTTCTGTAGATTTGGGGGAATTGTAGTCCAAAAAGTAACTTTTCCATGCTCTCATGGAAATATACTAGTGGGTATGTATACTGTGTGGCACATGTTTTGACTGTTGGACTACGACCCTGGAGACCAGGGTTTGATTCCCTGCTCAGCCATGAAACCTTGGATAAGTCACATACTCTCAGTCTCAGAGGAAGGCAATGGCAGAGTATGTCTGAACAAATCCTGCCAAGAAAACCCCATGATAGGTTGACCTTACGGTTGCCATAAGTTGAAAACTACTTGAAGGCAAACAACAACAACATACCCCAAGCACCACAGGTTTTTGGGAGCAGGTCTAAGAATAGTGAAATATACTAAGGTAGTACTTCTACAAAGATAGGGCCAGTAGCTGGGTGAAGTGACCTTCATCAAATGAGAATATATGGGAGGTGAAGTTGATGAACACATGGCTTGGTATGTGAATGGTGCAGCAAGACCATTCCATGTGTTAATCATAATTGAAAATGGAGGTAGGGGAGGAGACTCTACTCTGATGCAAAGGGTGTGATGAGACTGAACATAGATGCTAAGGTAGCATTTACGATACCAGAATAGCACCATTTGCCAACTCATTGGCACTGCTGTGAAACCACCCACTACACAGTCTACAGTGGCCACCCAGACTCAGCCTTGCCATAATACACACACACAGACACACGTGGGACAAGAAGGATTATAGATAATCTTTAAAACACTTCAGACAACTCTGTTCTGAATCCCATAAGGATGCTGTCAACCACTTAAGTATATATTTATTACAAAAGAAGAAATATTTGAATATTATTTTGGTTTTTGTCTTCTTTGACTGCACTGAAATCAACACAGATTTTTTTCAGACCATCTGAAGAAAGCAGAAGCTGAAGCATCTTGCCATAACAGTCAAATATGTCGCTTGTCAGTCACTCTTATAAATATACATATATACAGCCTCCTCCCCTACCCCCATTTCCAGTTATGACATGATTGAATGAAACACATAGGCAAAGAACAGAGGGCAGGCAATCTAGATTTGACAGAGACATTTCTTCATGAAATCATCACAGCCTGCTAATTATTTGTATGCACAAATTAGTATGTGCTTGTGAAACGGAGTGTTTGGGAAGGAGCCTGGTTATGATAATTGATTTCTTGCTATGTTAGAGTGCTGTGTTGCTCATCTTGAGAGCTTTGAAAAAACACTACAACTCCCAGAAACCTCAACCATTCGTCACACTGGCTGGGGGATTCTGGGAATTGTTATTCAAAAGGTAATTTTCCCAAGCTCTGCTTCTCTCCACATTTGACTATTCTAGTGTGATACACTAGCGATAAAAGCAAATTTCAGCAAACAAGGCCAGAACATTTGGATTTCCAAAGGCAAACAGAATTGCTTTGTCAAAAGATATTTAATAGTTCACTACACACATATACTATGTTTGGAGAAAAATAAACAAAATGCTCTGTGCGCTTATGAAACATAACTCTAGCTAGATGCTGGCCACTAAGGGAGTCAGCAGAGGCTCGCTTAGCTGCATTACAAACAGCATTGGTTAAAACATGCTCCCTGAGTCAGAGATCAATGTTTATTCCCAAGAGACCAAGATGAGAACTGAACACTGCATTTTTAAAGGCAACACAGACTACTTTTACATTATTTCATACCACTAAATGAATATGAAAAACAATTATCATGAGATTTATACTTAGCAAATACATTTGACCTAAGTCTATCTTGGAGCCAGCATGTTGCAGTGGTTTGAGCATTGGACTATGACTCTGAAAACCAAGGTTCAAATCCTGGCTCTGCCATATAAATCTAGTGGTTTATATGGCAGTTGGTTAGTCACACACTCTCAGCCTCAGAGGATGGCAATGGCAAACCCCCTCTGAAGAAATTTGCCAAGAAAACTGCATGATAGGCTCACCTTAGGGTCGATATAAGTTGGAAACAACTTGAAGGCACACAACAACAAAGCCTATTTCACTTTCCATATGAATGGAAAGTCTAAGAGCCTAAAGGTCAAATCATAAATAGTTGAAGCTACTTTAGGGATAAGGTTGATCAGTTTGGTTAGCTCTATTAAAATACAGACTAAGGTTTGCAGTGCATTCCCCACCTTACTAACATGGGAGCTACTAACCACCATGGATGGATTCCCCACCTGGAACCTAAACCAAGTTCCCAATGGTCTCAAGTCTCTCTACTCCCTCCTGAGCTCTCTCCTACATGTTGTTTGAAATTGTTACCTTAAAGACTGATTTCTTTTTCCTGGTGGCCAGGAAATCTACCAGATTTCTGAGCTGGGGTTTCTTTCATCTGATTCTCAGCTGTATACTTTTCATCAAGACAAAGACCCAGGAAGAAAAAAAAAAGATCAGGAAGGGAGGGAAGGTATAAATATAATTCAGAGGAGAGAGATGCTGAACGACTAGGGAAGACTGACAAGATATTATTGTTATCAAAATTTAAAAAAGGAAGGCTGTCATAGTAGCATATCTACCTGCTGTGAGGTCATGAGCAAATCACCAAGACCTTGATAAGGACTCTTTTGGAGTCAGATTTTACTACTGCATGCTATGCTTTAATCAGAGATATTCCTAATCAGTGTGTATCTGGAATGACCTAACAATTCCCTAAATTCTGCAATGCCTCCCACACCTTTTGCAAATCTCAAGCACAGCAAGATACCTGGGAAGACACTGGGGAATAATGGCCTAGGTATCCTTGGGAATCAACTGTCTTGATGAAGCTCAGTGGAAGAGGACTGTAACAGAAGCACCGACCGGTTGGTCTTGATCACAATTGTACATCAAGCAAGGCCAGATCACAACAGGCAAGAATAGGACTGTCATGAGGACCTATTCAGGGCACTGCAGATGGCCCTGAACAGTGAAGAAAACTATTCTTTTATCAATATCGAGACACCTTCTGAGACTTTGTGATAGCAGGCCAAACTACTTCTGTATTACTGTAGTGACATCCCCTTTTGAGGAGGTATCAGAGACCTTAAAGGATCATTACCTTACTATAAAGCTACTATAATACGGGAGCAATTGGGGTTATAGCAAGAGTAGATTTATGTCTGTGAAATCTAGCAGTGCAACAGTTTTTAGCATGGAAGATCAAGTAGCAGCTCCTTATCCAAAGTTGTCTCCTGCCTGTTGTGTGTATAATGTGTGAAGGCTGGGGAACATGCCACCACCTCAGCCTTGTTGTTATTGGGCAAGGTGTTGCCATTATGCTGTACTTTATATATAACCTTACCATGAGCTCAAAGGGGAAACAGGTGATCCTAGCTAGTGAGCCATCTCCAGTCCTCATGTGGCCAAACCTTTGAAACCTTTGAAATCTCAGATCTATATGGGACAGGCATAATCTGTTCTGAAAATTATGTGCTTTCCTTCCACAAGACTTCAAAAGCAGTGTCTGGAGCAGCTTTCCTCAATCTTTTTATTCTGGAGGAATTTTTGAACACTTTTCAGGTCACAGGGGACCGCTGCCTCCCCCCATATGTCTGCAGCCTCAAAATGTTTTCCACCTTCAAATCACAATCTTTCATAGAATTCCTGGAGATCTTTCATGGAACCCTAGTTGAAAATCTTTCAGCCTAGAGGTTCTGGGGAGGACAGGTTCCCATTTCCACTTGCTTCTTCCTTTATAACACTCAGTTCCTGCCTTAGAGGGTGGGTTACTATAATAATAAAATAGTAATAAGTGAGTGAGCACAGTAGATAATATGGAAGGAGGCAGTCACGGAGATAGGTTGGATCCAAGCCATTTAGGACTTTAAAGGTAATAATCAACACCTTGTACTGGGCCCAGAAACTAATTGGCAGCCAGTGAAGCGATCTCAAAATCGGTGTTATATAGTCTCTTCTAGTTGTACCTGAGACCAGCCTGGCTGCCATATTCTGTACTAATTGGAATTTCTGAACCAAGCACAAGGGTAGCCCCATGTAGAGAGCATTACAAAAATCAAGATGGGAGGTTACCACAGTTTCAAGGCCCCTAACCTCCAGGAAAGGGCACAGCTCTTGTATCAGCCAAAGGTGATAACAGCGACGGAGCCAGGAGCACCCCCAGACTGCGAACACAATCCTTTGAGGAGAGTGTGACCCTGTCTAGGACTGGAGATTGTATCCCAATACCTGGGTTTGGGGCTGCTACTTTAAGTACCTCCATTTTGTCTGGATTCAGTTTTAATCTGTTTTCCCTCATCCAGTCCATTACTCCTTTAAGACAATCATTGAGAGGAGAGACACCATCTGAAGTCCAAGCTGAAGACTGAGACATGGAGAAATATATTTGGGTGTCATCAGCATACTGATAACATCCTGCCCCATGCCTCCAAATGATCTCTCCCAGCGGCTTCATATATTTATTAAATAGCATCGGGAACAGGATGGTGCCTTGTGGGACACCACAATTAAACTCTTTCTTTGTAGAGCGACTGTCCCCAAGCATCACCCTCTGGAATATGTGCAAGAGGAAGGAGCAGAACCACTGCAATGCAGTGCCTCCAATTCCTAACCTTCTCAGATGATCCAAGAGGATGTTGTGATCTATTGTATCAAAAGCTGCTGAGAGGACGAGTACCACCAACAGTCACACTACCTGTGTTGAGACAAAGGTCATCAGCTAAGGTGACCATGGCAGTCTCAACTCCATATCCTGTCCTAAAAACATTTTGAAATGCATCTAGATAATCTGTTCTCTCCAAGACAGCTAGGAGCAGAAGAGCAACCACCCTCTCAATCACCTTGCTCAAGAAAGTTAGTAAGGAGACTGACCTATAGTTGTTCATATCCAGGGGGTCCAGGGAAGGTCTTTTCAGGAGCAGCCTAACCACCGTTTCCTTCAAACAAGATGGAACATGACCTTCCCTAAGGGATGCATTGATGATGTCTCTTAGAAACATCCTCAAGGCACCTCCTCCCTGGACAGCCTCTGAACAGGCATGTGACAGTTCTGGAAAAGAAGAGTCTGTCAATGAGCTATGAGAAGAGCTAGAGAAAGGAGCCCTATGTTCCCTTCTTGTGGCCAACCCACCCCTTGAGTGGTGGAGCCCTTCTTTCCCTTACGGGATTTGGAAGTTGGATCCTGAACATATGCAACTCTACTGTATCTCCCTATATGAACCTACTAGAGACCTAAGATCTTTCAGGGAAGGCTTTCTTGGTCCTACCACCATCACAGGCTCACTTGGTGAGGACATGAAAACATTCTCGGTGACTGCTCCCACCTCTGGAATGCTCTTCTGCGGGAGGCTAGGCTGGTCCTCTCCCTCCTTGCCTTTCACTAGCAAGTAAAAACATTTTTATTTAGACAAGCTATTTTAAAATCAGGACAGTGTGGCTTATTTGAGGTGTGTGCCATGTTTTTGACTTTTGTATGTTTTTATGTTAACTTATTTTGTTTTAAATAGATGATTTTAATTTTTGTTAAAAAAATACTGTGATGTTTTTGAAATGTTTTTATCTTGTAAGCTGCCTTGGGTCCCTTTCTGGAAGAAAGGCAGCATAAAAATGAAAATAAATTAATAAATACTGCTTCTCTTTCATCACTGCTCAGATTCCTTGAGCAGTTAGCAGTTTTGCTTCAGTAGAGGAACTGGGACTGTGCTAAGCATTAAGATCTGAGAGCAACTGTGAAGCTGCTGCAGTTCCCTGATTGACTCATCTCTTTCTTACTATAAACTGTTGAGCATGCTTATGGGATCCTTTTATGACTGGTCTATGATTGTAACAAAGTTGAATGATGATACTTATGGGATCAACGAGCAGAAACTTCTTCATTTGCTGGTGCATCCTCCGCTGATCTCCTTGGTCAGTCCAGTCTGATGCATCTAGAATAGTGATAGGAATCATGACCCCTACCAGATGTTGTTGGACAGCAAAACCAAGCAATTCTAGCCAACAGAGACGAACGCTGGCAGTTGCTTTATCTAAATACTGGAATATATGGGAGGCAGGGCAGAACAGCATCTCAGTGGCATTCTTCATGCTTTGGCTGTAACTGTCTGACCCAATTGAAAAAGGACTCCTGGCTAAACTTTCCTCCCTGAGTGCTAGCTGGTGTTTATTGCATCAACTGGAAGACCATTTTGATTACAGAGTACCATACATGGAGAGAATGGGGAGGAGAAGGATTTTCTCCAACAGGATAATAATATTAAAAAGTACTTATTCTCTGTGAGCCACAATCTTGGCTTTTTCACTTGCCTTTCAGAATACTTTCATTGTTACAAACATTTAGAAAGGGCCGGTCTCCTTCCTAGTAGAGAAGGTGCTAGAATGCTCTCCAGAAGATATAGGAAATCCTTGATAGATTTCTACCAACTAGAACACCATCTCTTTCATCTTTAGTGTGTTTTAGGAATGACTTTTTTTTTTGACAACCTATCCAAGATGTGCTGGTATCTCCTGTACATTCTAATCCAAATCTTTTTACCATTCATCTCCCTTCAGGTTCTTTACCAGGCTCTTCTCTCTTCATTTCTACACACACACACACATATTCCACCCTTTTCTTCGCCTTTGTTCACTTCTCATTCTCCACTCCCCCAGAGCTTGGGGAAAAAAAGCCATTTTGGATAATAGTTCCCAAAATCTCTGGACCAGCATGGACATGCTTGAAGGATTCTGGAAACTATAGTATAAAAAGTAACTTTTCTAAGCTCTTCTCTGGTGGGAACACAATTTATCCCCCATGGTTGATACATACTATTTTGTGGCTATGTCTAGGCACCTGTTGCTGAACGGGTTATGGGACATTCCCCATCTCTCTCCCTTTTATGCTATATATGTCTATTGCTGTCTGTCCATCCGTCTGTCCTTCCCTCCCTCCCACCGCTTTTATTTCAGCTGTTCCATTCCTTTTATATCTACTGGGTTATCTATTTTCCTTCTACCTGTCTTCTTCCCCACTCTCCCCAAATCTCAGATGATTTCATCTCCTACTGACAGGCCATCCTTCTGCATCTCAAACACTTCCAGGCCCTCACTCAGTCTCTCTCATACTGAGAGGAGGCAGCAGCAAAGAATTTGCTGCTGACCGCTGCATTGCTAGGAGGCAAACACATGCCCGGCCTTGTGCAGGCCAGTTTCCGCCTGAGTGCCCCAAGTCACATATCCCCAGCATCATCTCCAGCACTGAGAAAACAGATGGTATAATAAATGAGTGCAGTCTGATAGGGGGATGAAGGGGGTGTCTGCCTAGGATAACCCTAAAAAAGAAACATACACATATAAATTTGAGTAATACTCGGAAGTGCCTATTTGAGACCAGCCCACTTCTGGTACTGTGGAGTGAAATAATGGCATCACTCTGGCTTAAGCATCAAGTGGAACATATAGGAGTGCATACCAGGAGAAAGGTGGGGTGGTGGTGGGATCGATTCAGGATGGAGCCAACCTTAAAATGTGCTTGGTAAACTAGAGATAGAAAGATGCTGAGAGGAGGGCCATGACTGGCTTTGTAGAAGAGGGGAAGAGGAGACATGTAAAAGAGCTCACGTGTTCACTTTCCAAGGCTTAATAATGAAAAATCATTGGCAGTGCCTATGGATTTGTAGAAAGAATAGGCAGGGCACAACACAATCCATTTTGGTACACATACTTAGTTGCCTGCCACTCAGCAGCCTCCTCTTTGGCTGTGCACTCTCTCTACCCCATCTCTTCTGCAAGCCCCTGTCACTTCTGTTTAGTCGTGTCTCCCATCTGTGAGAACAAGTGAAAGCCACACCACTGGGCTGACTTCAGCGACAGGGCTATCGGCAGCAGAAGTAGCAGCAGCTGTGACTCAATCCTTGCCCAAGAGAAACGTCCCCAGGCTTTCCGACATGAGAATACAGAGGATGGAAAGAGCTTTTGTTTTGAGGCTCAGCTTTTGACACAGACATATAACACACTCTCTCATTAAACTCAAGTCTAATCTAGGATGTCCACCATGGACACAAATCTAGCTAGTAAATGTTTTCTAAGAATTCCCTGCTCAGCTTCAGCCTCCATCTTGTTTTTTTATGTGTGTGTGTGTGTGTTGTTTTATAAAAGCTTAGAATCATCCATAGTAGGTCCCCATTGATCTACATTTTACTACTTAGTTTATCTTTAGATCCTTTCACACTGCACAATTATAGTGCTGTGTTTCCACTCCCCCCCCCCCCATGCTTCCACCCTACAGAATCCTGGGATTTGCAGATTAGGCATTTAAAATTCTGAACCAGAAAACTGTACAGTATTGCCTTATCAAACTACAAACTCCAGCATTCCATAAGAGAGCAACCATGCCAATTAAAGTGGAATCACAGTGCTATAACTGTGTCATGTGAATGAGTTCTAAGTGAACCAATGATAAGGAATGGTCTGATCCTGCTCTTTCCTAAAGTATAAAACTATCCCAGATTGTACCACCCTTGTGGGTACTGTGTGCTTTCAAGTTATTTCAAATTTATGGCAATCCCATCATGGGGTTTTCTTGGCAGGATCTGTTCAGAGGGGGTTTGGCTTTGCCATCCTCTGAAGCTGAGAGAGTGTGACTTGTCCAACATTACTCAATGAGTTTCCTGGGCTGAGTGGGGACTTGAACTCTGTTCTCCAGAGTCCCAATAGCTTTCAACCTCATTTTTTTCAATTGACAATTCCTTCTTCTGAAATGGAGCCTACAGCACCTGGTATTCATTGGCAGTCTCCCATCCACGTACTAACCCATGGCTGACCCTGCTTAGTTTCTAAGATCAAAAGATATCTGGTGCCTTTAAAATGTTTGGCCCTGCTTGCAAACTGGTAGTTAACCACAAAACTTTGTTTTTATGCTGGACCCATTACCCTTGATTTAATACAGATAATGGGTTGGACAGGTCAAGTGTGTGCATCAAAATAATGATGAAACCCTGCCATTTACATTCTGACATTTTAAAGATATCCAACAACCTATATCAACAAGCATATAAAAAAAAAGAGGAGTAAGCATGGAAGTGAAACGTGAGTTAAGTAAAATCTTTTTATTCATACAGATCCCCTCGCCCCGACATTTAGAACTGTTTGCAGTCTGTTATATACTGCTCAATCAAAACCAAATATATCTGCGTTGGGTCTGTAAACTGTAGTTTCTACTCAGAGTTAATAAGTCAGATGACCTTTCGCCAAGAGTAGCAGTAACAAGCTGAAAGAACAAAAAAGGAGTCTCTAGAAGGGTATCCACTCTAGAAGTCTACTCTGCACCTTAGCACAATTATAGAGAAACGACCTGAGTTATTCACTCTGTGCAACACTGAAGGAAATCTTTGGGTTACTTCATAACTAGCAGACTTAGTTTAAGCCCCATTTGGTATCATCAAGTCTGGTAAGACAAAGTCATGTTAGATTGAAGTATCCAATTAGTTTCTAGTGTGCCTCGAAGAACTGTTGCAAGTAAGTGAAAATTTTAGTGGCTCATTGGAGAGCACTAAATGATCTCAGGGCACCTGAATACAAATCCCACTGCAGCCATACCATTTGAATGCCAGTGTGAGCTTCTGTTCCTCTTACAGGAATAAGAGTGGCAAATAAGCTAGCTGGAAGCATGAAATTAAAAAATTACATAGCATCTTGCACATTCAGAATGTTACCTATCAGCACCAAAATTCATTATCCTGTACTGGGCAAATATTTGGGCCCAGAGCACTACAAGTCAAAATGTTGCTGTTTTGCATTTACTTTACACAGCAGAAAATAGATGCACAAAATGCTGGGTACAGAAGAATGGAACCTTTGATGTTTTGAAACTAAAGCAAACGACGAACACTGGGATTTACACACACAAGCCACAAACAGGGAACTCTGCAAATCTTCACAAATATCTGTATTTCGTATGTTTACGTAAAGCCCCAAACAGCATTCTTTGCAAGAAGTTAACTTTTAATTTTTACTTCACCTAGCTGCGTAGTAATTTTTTTAACTCTTAGGTTTTACTGCATCAAGAATCTAAGTATCTGAAAGCCTAGTTCTGTGAACTGTCTAGAAACAATTAACAAGCAGTACGTGAATGAAGAGAGCCAGTGTGGTGTAGCAGTTTGAGTGAGTGTTGGACTAAGACTCTGTGACACAGGACTCAAATCCCTATTCAGTTAAGGAAACCCACTGGGTGATTTTGTTCCTATTCTTGACAATTATATTTTGGAGAACAATACAGAATATTTACTCCAGAATATTTTCTGCAGCTCCCACTACAATCAGGGACTTTATATACCAGCTCTTCAGGTCAGTTTATTTTAACCTAGTATAAAGCTGCAAAGAACAGGAATAAAATCTTTTTAATCAGTCAGGATGTGGCTTTCCTCAGAGATCTTGTCACAAACTCCATGTTGTTCCTGTTCATACTTCATGTCTTGAGGGAGACTCATAAAACTGACCCCTTTCACAACCCCTGCTTGACAAAAAAGGTCTGTCACATTCACGCTATCAACACTGGGAAATTTTGATTCATTCTCAGAGACCAGGGCAAAAAGGCAATCCTGGTTTTCATTTTGAAGAAAGGAAGAACACAGCTCCAAGGGAGGTGTGTCACATGATGCTGTGACACAAGAATGAAGCTGCCCCCTCCAGTGTTGAGGAGAAAAGAGAAGACTCTCAGATCAGAAAGAACAGCTAGTGCTGTGAAAGTTAAAACAGCAGCCACTACAGCAAAGTCTGGAGCTAGCCTGTCAACACTCAAGCAGACATGAGAATGTGAGGAAACCACTTTAGCCTCACACATACCTGCAGCTTCTTCAGGGCATACCTATTAAATTGGACAAGAAGCAGGATTCCATAATTCCTCCCAGCAACTACTGTTGCTGCAAAGGACTAGAAATCCAGAACCTACAAAAAGTTCTCCATTGATCCTCCAAAGATGTTTTTGGTCACAAGAACTATAGGTCAAGATGACAAGAGGCAATTGACTTTGGTTTCTCCTGTACTGCTGTTGCAGTAGATTAGTGAGAGTTCTGGTTTTTACTGTGGAGTTTTAGTACTTCTGTTTTGATTTAATTGAGCCCTGAAATTCTGTTAATGAAGGAAAGTATATAAATATTTAAAAACAAATGAAGGTGCTTACACCACGATATAAGTGATTTATATCTTATATAGGCAAGCAGATGCTACATCAAAGGTATTGCCTACTTCTGGAGGGAAGGAGAGCCATATCTGGGATGAAAGCAGGAACCTCTGTCTCTATGTATTTATGTGAAAGTACCCAAATGTAGCAAGAGCTGCATAAAAAATGGAAATGCAGCATTTTCCCTTCTGTAAGCACCAGCATTAGAATTCAGCTTTCTTTTAAGATGGGTCTTGAATGGGATTTATTACAAGTTTCTAGCAGAAGACTGAAGACTTACTAATTCTGCCTTTAATGGATGCCTTTTGGGCACAATTCAGATCTGACCAAAAACACCACCACTTTCACATCTTACCCATTCATTTTGTATGAAATGAGTTCACTCAGTACATTTTCTTCTGCTTTAAAGGACAGGTTCTACACAAGCTTTTTAATCAATTAAAATTCCTAGTCTAAGTAAATATATTTCAATGTTAAGGAGAAGTTCAATCAATAAGCTTTATCAATAGCAATTTGCACACCATTTGCCATGAATATCAGTTGCATACACTTGACTGAAACCAACAGGCCTTTGCAAGAACACCATTAACTGGGCAAGTGCTGAAATTCCTGGGAGCCCTCACCAGTCAATGAAACTGCTGACTTATTACCTTTATTACATTCACTCTACCTACATTTTTGGTATCTGTAGATGGTGTACTGAAAATTCAACTAGCTTCTTGTAAGTGCATTAAACTTGCATATGTTGGGATGTGTTAATATAGCTGAAGTTGTGTAGGTTTTATTGATATTTTTAGACTTTATTTTATGTGCTGCATGTTATGACCTGCCTTGAGCCCTTGGGATAAGAAATAATAAAAATCAGAATAGATAAATATGTTATGACAAGCCTTTCCAGTATACTCTCTCAATTTAGAAGAAGCAAGGGTATTCTCTATCATTCCCACAGTTGAGAGATCAGAAACCCATACATTTCTACAACATGACAATCACTAGTAACATGGATGTTACTTGACAAAAAAGCAATTTTCTAACTCACACATTTGGTAAACCAATATGGTGTCCAAGAGGATGTTATGCTAACCACTGAAGGCATTTTAATGCCCCATATCACTTCCTTACGTGATCTCTGCACCAGCAGAGGGCAGTACATTCCCAAGTAATAAAAGGTAGAAAGAAAATACATAGATAACTAAATAGCTTGCAGAAGTAGGAGAATAAAGAGCCAAATCAAAACAAATGTTTTGTGAAATCAGGAGCAGAGATCCACCCAACAGACTAGAGGCAGGACTCATATAGTCCTCCAGATGTTGTCAGACTGCAACATCCAGCATTCCTCACCACTGGCTTATCCTGGGAGCTGTAGTCCAACAACACCTGGAGTGCTGCATGATTCCTATCCCTTCATAGAATTCATTCCTAAAAGGCATTATCTAAGACAAAAACACAATGATTTCAGTTTTTTCCCTTATTTTTAGTTTCTTCTAGAAGAGTATTTAATGTTATTTATTCCTGCTGGTTTAGTTGTACCAGGATGGTTAGGCTGTTATTTTGTTTGTAAATGCTGCCTGTCAACATTATAAGTTTTATTTCTGGAAATTTCTAACACTAGCTATACTATACTTGCTTCCACAATATTCAAACAGTGAAATTATTAAAAAAACACAAACAACAATACTTCATTTACAATTGTATGTCACAGGATAGGCAATAACAAGCTAAGAATTGGAATGATCGTTCAAAAACAACTTCTAGAGGTTGTTTGCCTTAGAATTACCAGAAAGAAAATGAATATAAGACATAAAGTCTAATTTCTACTCTCTCATGCCATTATCTATGATAATTAAACATTTAATTATTTTCAGGCTCAAGTAAAAAAGTAAGGTATGTATATTACACTCAGATCCACTTCAAAACAGTGAATGAAAGGTTTCCAACTTTTCTTTGTACAGTTGGTGGAAGGAATTTGCTAAAATGCGAAAAGGAGTTTCATAGTTTTCCATTTCTTTCTGTAAAGAAAAAAAAAATACAATGGGGAAATGAGAAGGAATATGTCTTGGTTAGTTATTTCATCAACAAACTACTGAAAGGAACAACCCAAGGAGTTCAAACCAACAAGATCTAACACTGAATAAACAGTTTACTGCTCTGAATTTCTTGGGTTGGGAGTGCAATTCTTTACCTATACATAATTACATAAAGATACTCACAACTGAAATCTCACAGTACTCTAGGCCATTGGTTTCTGCCCATTCTTGTGCTTGTTTTTGCTCCACAACTCGCCTATCAGTTAAATCAATCTTATTGCCCACCAATACACCTAGGAAAACAAAACAAAGAGGAAGTATTTTTTAAAAAAACTTTTATTTATTTTAGTTCTACAAAGAATACTAAATCAACAATAACAAAATATTCAAAGAGGCTTAGGATATGAGTTAAGAGTAAAACATATATAAAGGAAGTTTAACAGGCAATTTCACTAGGGGAGTTATTCAGCTCTATTGTATGATTAACCTGGCAAGTTAACATGCTATCAAAGGAAAAAAAAATTACAAGTTAATGGATGATATGATTCCCAAAGGATATATTTTCCTTGTTTGTTTTAGATGCTGAGACTGCATCTGCACTGCAGAGATAATCCAGGCTGATACCACTGTAGCTGCCTTGTCTCAGTGCTATGGAATTTTGGGAATTGTAGTTTTGTGAGACATTTAGTTTTCTCTGTCAGAGAGCTATGAGGCCACAATAAACTAAATTTCCCAGATTCCCATAGCACTGAGTCTTGGAAGGGAAAGTGGCATCAACTTGGATTATTTTTGCAGTGTGGATGCATCCTGAATAAACTGGGGAAAGCCACCCCAGCAATTTGGAATTAAGAAGCAGTGCTCTGTAATAACAGCTGAATATGAAATACAGCTCAAAATATATGGACTTTCAGAATTTCCTACCTGGTATATGCATTCCAGAAGTCTGGGTCCTCAGTTTTTCTAGCCACTTAGCACAATTATTGAAAGATTGTTCACTGGTGACATCATACACAATACACATGGCATTGGGTTGTTCCCACTGTGTAGCAAAGGAAAAACACTGTAATCCGTATGGAAAAAAACTGATGTGGTCAATAGCAAGTAAAGTACAAACTCCAGAGACATCAAAATAGTAGTAAGTAATTTTGGAAAAAATAAAGAACATCACAGAACCCAAGCTAAGAATAAAGGAAACCAATATAAAGGATCCTGTAATTCATTCCCCATGGAAATAACCTTTGTATTCAGAGCAAAAGTTACATTTCTGTGTTTCAGACACACTGTTAACTAAAACTTTTCAAATACTAAACACATTAAATAGATAAAGAGGGAATTTATGGTGCCACATTAGCTTGTCCATATTCAGCAAAAAATAGTTTTAAAAACCCATTACAACATAAGGCAGCAATACACCTACCTGGGAGGATGCTCTACTGAACTAAGTGGGACCTAATCTGGAATAAATATACAGAAGAATGTCCTGGAAAGTCAATGTAAAGGAAATCTAAAACTGTCCTAAATAAAGCTTTCCTGCACATTCTTATTTGCTAAGCAAAGCCGCTCGCCATAAAGGGTAATGGTGCACGTGCCCGTGGTGCATGCACCATGCCACACCATGTGCACAAGCCCCATTGTTGTAAATGGTGTTCAAGCATTTGTGGAATTTCCTTTACTGGGGGGGGGGGGTGTCTGGAATGGATTCCTGCGTAAGGGAAGGGTGCTCTGTACTACTGTATATATAATCTGTTCTGGAAGCACTGGCCTCCCTCTACTCTCTCATCCATCCAGCCTTTAGGGTAAGCACAAACAGTTATGCCTGCTGGAATTTTGTAAATTCTTTAACATCATTTTCTTTTTCTTCATCCCTTAGATCCTTTGTTACATGTCCCTAGTTTTTGCCCTTGACTTATCCATTGATCATATAAAAATCCATAATTTTGGCCCTAAAACCTGCCCTCAACTTATACATGAGGTTGACACAATTGAGTCTATATGGTACTTTATAAATAATTTACAGTATACATTTCCAGTATATTCCTCAATTAATTCTGGAGATTATAGTGTTCTGTCACCTGTCTATTTGAAATTTACAATGTGAAGATGCACATGCAGGCTCTCTGAATAAGCAAGGCACAACTAAACTGCATGAAATGAGTCCAAATACACATTCTTGCTAGATCAGATTAAGGTCTACAAAATCCAATAGTTTTCACAAGGGTCCAAAACACACTGCAGAAATAATCCAGTTTGAAATGGCTTTAGCTGCCCTGGCTCAGTGCTAGGATTCTGGAACTGTAGTTCTGTGAGACATTTAGCCTTCTCTGCCAGAGAGCTCTGGTGCCATAATAAACTACAATTACCAGGATTCCCTAGAACTGAGCCAGGGCAGTTAAAGTCATCTCACACTGGAGTATTTCTCAAGTGAGTTTTGGACCAAAAATCCCAGCAACCAGCAGCTATTACATGGCTGTAATCCAGCTTCTATCCTCTGTTCCCCTCCCGTAAATGCCAGTTCTTGGGAAACCCCCACCCCATGATTTCAGTATTATCAAGGAGAAAAGAAGATAAAAATGATCCACAGCACATATCTTGAAAGACTGTTATATTATACTTGCCAGTTTCTCAAGCATCTCTGTGAAAAGTTCCTTGCCTCCTGAGTCAAAGATGAAGAGTTCCTGAAAGCAGAAGCAAAATAAGGTGAAGTCAGGGAATCTTCATTAAGCACATATGTTTAAATACCAGATTCCTTCAGACCTGGCAGCAGTCACAAGAAACAAATGACAACCATCCCCCAGATAATTAAAATATTTTCTTCCTGAGAGGCAACACTCTGCAGAATAATATATTCATATGTAATTTAGTATACAAGACACAAGTTCACTTCCTCAGTTTTAAAAAATGCAAGCTCCATAACCTACAGTGGCTTGGTACAAATGGCCAAAAGCGGCGTCCTGGTGCTGATTCTATGGCATGGGAGTGTGCAGCAACCGCATGCTCCTGAACCCTAGGATGTACAGTCGCCATCATCATGGCAGCCTCCCATCCACATGGGGGCTGCCATGATGACACAAGTGCGGCGCATGTCCACATGCCATGCTCACATAATCGACACATGTGTTGCCACACATGCCAAAAAGATCCCCGTTTTTACAGATTCTTTTTGGTTGGGAGGGATGTTTGGTTTGGAGGGATGTTTGGCCATCCCTCTGGAGGAAAAATGGGGGGCTCCAGCCAGCCCTTTCGGGATGGTCAGTCCAGCCCCAGTGTTATTGGAGGCCATATTCAGACTGCAAAACTGTTCCTAGCCATCCCCAATACAACTAGTCCATGGGTGAATAACTTAATGGTGGTAGCACAGAGCTGTATGGGTGTTGTTGTTGTTGTTATTTTCATTTCTATGCCTCCTTTCTCCCAGGAAGGGACCCAAGGCAGCTTATAAGAGTAAAACATTTCAGAACACCACAGTAAAATATTTAAAAACAATTAAAGTCATATAAAGCCATAAAACAATATAAGGCCAAAAACAAATTGCCCTAAAGACTGGTGAAATCACACCCAAAACTTAGTATACTTAAGATGGTGCATGGGTTTTGAAATCCTTTTTCACTGCCATTAAGCCTCCAGGCCCAGATTGTGTTTTCAATATCAACTCACAGAATACACAAAAGGGCATCTGGGATTTTAACACTGCTATATATTTGTTAACCAAATCGATAGGTGACTCAATCACTACAAAGTTCTGTAGATAAATCCAGTGACTGAGCTTTCTGCATTGCCAGTACTAGGGTTCCACATTATATTAATACTAACACAGAATTCTTGTCAAATAGAAATAAATTAATTCTGATAAAGTCACTGAAAAAGACTTAAGGCTCTAGGTACTTTTTTAAAATTCTCATACACTTCACTTTAAATGGTAACTGGCCTCACCACACTATCACTTGTTTCTGGAACAGGTAGTGTCTTCACCAGCAATTCTACTCCTGTTGTCTGTCAATCAGAATAAGGAAAATATATTAGTTAGAGAAAGCCAGTTTATTTTCATACTAGGCTTGCCTAGTGCCAACAGAACCCTTTGTGTCTTTCAAATCACCTTCACAATATGTCTAAATTACAACTTTTCTTCTGTCAGAGAAATACTTATAAATCTAATAGGTGGATGTTTGGGACTGGTTGTGAAACAAAACTATGCTAGTAAACTACTTGTTCACGGTAATGGAAAGTTTAAAAAAAAACAGACTGAAGAGTTGTTCTAGATTCTTTGGATTCTGGTTCATACATTTATTTGAGCAATGATTCTTGGAGAGTACAGGGTAATGCAACAGACTGACTTCAATGTGGAGATTGTATATCCAGGTGTCTGACATGCCCAATTCTCTTTTAAACTGGACTTCTACATGTAGATACTCCTGCACAGAGTGGATGTACCATATTTCTTTACATAAACAGTGCATAATGAGACAGGAGATGCTCCTCCATCTGAAGATGACTGGCTGCATAAGTCTATGAACTGGTTGGAGATAAAGGTATTCTTGGCGCTTTTCTGACAGATTTTTCTAAAATATGTTCAAGACACATGGCACTGATCATAATAACCTGTAACACAAGATTAACATTTAGATTTGCAAACAGCATGTTGCCTTATGGAGTCGAAGGCTTTCATGTCCGGCATCCATAGTTTTTTGTAGAGCTTTCGGGCTATGTGGCCATGTTCTAGAAGAGTTCCTTTCTGACGTTTCGCCAGCATCTGTGACTGGCATCTTGATAGCCTGGAAAAGGAAAGAGGAAACCCTGCGGGTAAACAAGGCTTGGCTACCAGTCCTGAAGAACAGCAAGGTCAAGACTCAACCTATGCAAATGAGAAACAGCCTAAGGCCCGGTGATTCTCAGCAGACAATGAGCAGCAGTTAGCAGACATTAATCCTTGTTTGCATATCCTCCCATCCTGAGGTTTGCCATTAGCAACAGAACAATACATTTACAAATTACTCCTTCCTTCCCAGGGCCGCGCAGGATATATATATATCCAATCCTTTTCCAAACTATCATTCTCTGAAGATGCCAGCCACAGATGCTGGCGAAACGTCATAAAGGAACTCTTCTAGAACATGGCCACATAGCCCGAAAGCTCTACAAAAAACTAAGCATGTTGCCTTCTCTCTTTCCCAACTTGTCATTCAGCTACATTGCTCACCAGTGTATAGTTTTTTTGAAAATGAGCACCATCATTACAGAACATCTGGATCAAGGTACTCTTCCCCACTGTTGAATCACCTGTACAACAAAGAGAGAGGAAAGAGTTCATTTCATTAAAACAATGTCTTCTTGCCTTAAAAGCTTTCCATGCTAAGAACTTATTGGTTTTCTTCCACTGTAATACTACTTACAAAAAACCTGATAAAATGAATGTAAGCAAACAACAGCTTAATTCTAGGCTTTCTATACTTACTGAAATCTAAGTCCATAAGTACTCTGAAATCTGAAAAAGGGCAAAGCCAAGCTAGATTTCAATTTGTGTGAATATAACTAATGTATACATTTTGTTGTGTAAATGACATCCATGGGAACTTAAGCAATGGGATCACAAGGGGTTTGGAGTAAAAGGTAATTTATTTATCTCTTTGTTGTATTAAGAAAGTGACTGTGACATGACTTATTCAAGCAATATATTACAACTAACTCCAAAGCTGCCCATTCTTGATTATATCATACAGGGAGAAAAAATTTAATGTTTCTACTACTTCCTGCTTTCTCTGGGAAATGTTCAAATAGACAATGGGAACTGTATTCAAATTCTGCTTAACTCCCCGCTTCACCTTTCTAAGAATTAAGACCTAAATAGAACTTCTAGACCCAACTGGAACAGATCCAGTAAATCAAATTCTGAATGGTAATCGACATGTATATAATAATAATAATAATAATGATAAAATAAACTTTTATTTATATTTCCCGCCTCTCCCTACGGATCGAGGCGGGATTACAACATATAAAACAACAATACAATGTATTCAATACAAAATTACAATACAGCAAATTAAAATTATCCAATTAAAATCAGTTAAAAACAACTACATGGTCTATCAGAGGGGTTCATCAGACAGGGGTTCGATAAAATATAGATCCCATTGATTCAACTGGATTACTCTAGTTGGGACCACCAATTGTATTTAGACCTCAATTTTTAAATAACTCAATGTTCTACAATACTAACCTTTCTAGTACGTGTTCCCTGATTTAGTATGATAAACAAAAGGAACGTGGTGGTGTTCTTGATATCAAGAGTTCTTTTCTTGTCCCAATTTTTATGATTGGAAAGTTTCCTTCAGCTTAAAACCTGGAATTCAAACTTCTTGCTGAAAGAAATTGGATCTTCCTTTCTGTGTGCATGTCTAGTATTCAAATGGTCAGCCAATCTTTTATGAATTGATGACTGGTGGAATTTTCATATTTTACAACTTTTGGAACCAAATCAGCTGCACCTGTAACAATATGCATTGCAGTTGTTGACTCATCACTAACTCTGTTGGACTCCACACATTCTTGGTATGCGCGCATGTGTGTGTAACAATGGGGCTAAACAAACAGGCAAAAAGAGGTGCTTTCAGGCTGGCTTGAAAAGTGCCCTCTAGGAGCCTTATGCAGAGAAAAGCTGTTTCAAAAAGAAGCAGCTTTTTTCTGCTTCCTCCTGGCTTGAAGCCATGTCATGATATGAGCACTCCAGCTGCTTTGGAGTCAGTGGTGTAGTTGGTGGGGTTTCAATGTGGCTTTAGAAAAGCCACTTTTTCCTGCCCATCTGTTTTGCCCCAAAGTAACAGGAAGAGTGTGTGCTTCTTCAAAGAATTTGAAAGCAATGTCAGAGAACTGTGACTTGTCATTTGTCTTCAAAATGGACAGCATGCCATTGTGATCAAATATACTTTGTAGCACAGCAATTACTCTTTCTGCATTTGTGCTTGCAGTTTCACCATCTCCAAGTAGTAGAAATAGTTGCCTATGATAGCAAGCTTGTGCTTGAAATTTAAAAGTGCTGGTAAAGTTTGGTGAATCTTTTATAAAATATTCCACTGTAATGATGGCAGAATCATTACTCTGTCTTGAAGCATGAGTACATTCTGGATCACAGGAAATTCAAATTTCTCATGAGGGTACTAAGCTATTCAAAATCTGTTCCAGTCCTGTATCTAAATAGTGGATTTTTTGTGTCATATAGTTCATCAGCCTCTCATACTCCCTGTCTACAATGAAATCCGCATACTGTAAATAGCAAATTCTTGTTCTTGACATAATATGCTTGGAAATGATGGCATATGTATTGTGCTCATGACAGAGTATCAATTGTCATTAATATTTCCCCAAATATATAAATTAATTTTGTAATCCAGACATGAAATCTTTGGTCATTTGGAGAAAATTCTCCAGATATTTTGTGTCAAGAAGAGATACAAGTGGCTTATGATCTGTTTGCAGAGTAAACGTTAAATCAAGAAGATATACTTTTTCTCAACCTGGTGTTTCCTAGAGGTACCAGACTGCAGTTCCCATCATGATTTAATATATCTGGACAGCAGCAAGATAGGCAGGACTATCTTATTCACACACTCAGCTCACTACCAGGGCTACTTTTTCAATTTGCAGCTATCTTGTTTCTGTTGGTGTGAACGCTCTTGAGCTAAAAGCAGTCAGAGTTCAATGTCCTGTGCTTTCAAGTTGATGTAAATACTCCCTTCTAGTGGAAAGGCTGAAGCATCCGTAGATACTAGTATACTCAAGTATCATATTGGGCCAGTATAAGGAATAAAATGAGTATCATTTTGAACTTGTTGAAAGCTGCAGTGAGCCTCAAAATACATTTTTACTCTCTCACTCAATATGCCTCTGTGGTGCTGTGTGCAGTGGTGTTGCCCAGGTAGACACTTTAATAGCCCTGCACAATTGCCTGACATCAGTATGCTCTGTTAACTCTCTGACTGAAGCTACCTTTAAGGACCAGATGCCTTGCAGTGTTTTCCAATATCCCAAATGCAGAGGCTTAGATTGTACAAAGGAGCACATTTCATTAAGCATAACTCTACTTGGGTTTTTAAACATTCTGTTCAGCCTGTCATCATATGATGCCCTTGTAGTTCCAAACAGTAAAGTATCATCAGTATGAAACTATGCCAGCCTGGACACACAATCTAATTTTGGAAGCAGGGGTCTGACTTGATTAGTACTTGGATGGGAGTCTAATAGAGAACACCAGGCTTCTCCAGTTAGGGCTGGCATAGAATCCTGACAGATTCTGATTCTATGATACAAAGAAAAACCCTGCAGAGAGAACCTAAATGGACCAGTGGTTTGAGTTGGTATAAATTAGCAGCAGCTAACACCATCTAGTATCTGAAGCTAGAAGGGGCTCAGGGGGTCCCAATGAATAGTATCTTAAAATAATCTTCAAAGAGGGATGGTGAATGTTATTAATTTGGATGTTACTCCAGCTAAGAGAATCTGCCAGAAGCCCGTCAGCATCAAATATTGTGAAAAATGTGGTTCATGGTACTGTTCAAATGCATTTTGATATAGCTTTGTCAAAGCAACCAACTTTTAAATCTTGCTCTTAGGTTTTGGCATAACCGTCATCCCAGCACATGGAGGACTCTTTGGTACTTGTAATCACTTCCATTCTCATCAGCTTTTTCATCACTGGCAATGACACAGAACTGGGAATGGTTATGGCACAGAAAACATACTTGATTCCATATACATATGCTATATTCACTGGACATTTTCCTTAACACTTTGTTTTGTTCAGACTGCTGTGCTGACATCAACTGGATTCCTATAGAATGAACTGAAATATGCTATGGGTTAGAGCCAGCATGGTCTAGCAGTCTGAGTGTTGGACTATGACTCTGGACATCAGACTTGAGAATAAAAACCCAATTGGTGACCTTGGGCAAGTCATTCTCTCAGTTTCAGAGTATGGCAATGGCAAAACCCCTCTGAATAAACTTGCCCAGAAACCCTTTGATAGGTTTGCCTTTGGGTTGCCATAAGTTAAAAAATGACTTAGGGACACACAACAACACTGGGTAAGATTTAGGTTTTGTATGTAAAAATGAGACTCCTCAGAATGAGATAAATCCACTTAGGCCACATTCCAGGGGCCTAGTGTTGCAATCCTGAATGGTCCCCTTCAGTGTGGGGCTGGAGTTCAACACAATATTGAGATGATAGTCTGCCGCAATTTATTCTGTCATTCCAGCCCTGTTCCTCAGCAGCATGTCTTTTCTCCTTTCCTAACCCTCTGTATGTAATCACTGCTGCTCTATTATTCTTGCTTTTTTCTTCCTGAGCATCTAAAGAACTTCCTTGCTGCAGAATAGTTATTAGCAGGAGTTAGCTACTTCTGATCTAGGATCACATCTTGTCTGATTTTGGAAGCTAAATAGGGTCAGCCCTAGTTAGTACTTGGATGGGAGACCACTGACAAATACTAGGTGCTGTTGAATATATTTGAGAGGAAGGAATTGCCAAAACCACCTTTGAGTATTCTTTGCTTAAGAAAACCCTATGAAATGCATGGGGTTGCTACGCATAAATTGACAGATGAGATGAAGGTGTGTGCACTGCACACATACAATCTCACATACTGAGAGAGCTAAGACCAGCCTGACTTGTTTAAGTTCTTTGTTGTAGCTAAATCAATACAAAGCTGTGCCATCCTGACAATATATTCTAGCTGGGTGGAAATTTGTTCTTTATACTACATTCACATTCACCTTTCCAAAGCTATTGTATGTCTATATGCTACTCGATGTCCATACAAATCTGAGAACTCCTGGATTAAAAGTCCGTTCCCCTCCACTTTCCCCCCTGGTTTACATGTCACCTTCTTATTCAGGGCAGTTTGCAGAAGCAGCAGTAACTACAAACCTAAAACTCACATCACAAAAGCAACTTTAATGAAAGAATGAGGAAATCAGTGATGTCTGGTCCTCCTGGGGAGTTTATATTTGGTACTGGAAGATTATATTTGACTCTTGAGTGCACCTTCTTGACCTGTTTCTGTTTGTTTTTACAGGTCACAAACATTAACTTGACTTGTTATGCTTTATTGTACAGCTAAGTCCTAACCATGTTTACCCAGAAGTAATTCTCACAGATTTCAGTGGGACCGATTTCCTAGTAAGTACCATTTATAGCTTCAGTCTTAGATGACAAGCTTTTTAGAGACTGTTAAATTCTCTTCTTTATCCCTTTATCTCCCTTTAAGAGTCCATATGACAGCCAGCATGGTATACTGCAGAGCTCCCCAAACTGTGCCCTTTAAGAGATTTTGGACTTCACTTCCCAGAAGCCTCAGCCATGTTGACCAATAATCTGGGATTGTGGGAGCTGAAGTCCAAAATCCCCTCAAAGAGCATAGTTTGGGGACCACTGGTATAGTGGTTTGAGTGCTGGACTATGACTCTAGAGTCCAGGGTTTGAATCCCAGCTTGGTCATGAAAACCCACTGGGTGACCTTGGGCTAGTCACTCTCTCAGCCTCAGAGGATGACAAAGGCAAACCCAATAAAATCCCATGATAGGGTTGCTTTAAGTCAGAAATGACTTGAACACACACAACAACCAAGAGTCCATTAGAGCTGTTAAAATTGGCTGGAGGGGCCCTGCTCTCTGTCTCATGCTCATTTGGTGGGAACAAGGGAAATGGCCTTCTTGGTGCTTGCTCCCAAACTTTGGAATTTGCTTCCCAGGGAGGCCAGGATGGCCTTGTCCTTTCATCAGCAAGTTAAGACATTTTTATGCTGTCAGGCTTTTGGAAACTGACTAGGGTGGGCTTTTAATGCTGGGGTGGGCTTTTAATGCTGTGCAGTGCTGTTTTAAGGCTTGTGTGTTACCTGTGAATGAAGTTTAAAGTTTTATCTTCATTGTTTAATTGGTATTTTTAAAAATATTTATTTATACATTTATTGAAGCTTTTGTATAGTTATAAATTTAATCTGTATTGTTTTTAAATATGGTGTTTGCCACCTTGAGTCTCATTACTGAGAAAAAGGTGGGATAGAAATAAATATAATGATGATGATGAATAAAATAAATAATAATAATAATAATAATAATAATAATGCAAGTTGAATATCCCTTATCCAAAATGCTTGGTGCGAGAAGTAGTTTGTATTTTTTATTTTTTGGATTTTGGAATATTTGCATATACATAAATGTGATTATCTTGGAGATGGGGCCCAAGTCTAACCATGAAATTCACTTATGTTTCATGTACACCTTGTATACATGGCCTGAAAGTAATTTTATACACGCTATTTTTAATAATTTTGTGCATGAAACGAAGTTTTTGTACACTGAAACCAGAAGAAAGCAAATATATTACTATTTCAGCCATCTATGTAGACAATTTTGGATTATAGAATATTTCGGAATTCTGGATAAGGGAGACTCCACCTTGTTGTGGTTGCTGTGTGCCTTTAAGTTATTTTTGTCTTATGGTGACCCAAAAGTGAACCTATCCTGCGGTTTGCTTGGCAAGATTTGTTCAGGGGAAGTTCACCACTGCCTTCCTATGGCTCCGGGATACCTATCCAGCATGGCACTGGTAGGAAACAGAGGCAATTGGGTACATTTGGCTACCTGTCCAGCCATTGAAAAATGCTTTTGTTTTAACCTGGTGTTGGGTTGCCATTTGCTGTTTTTATTGTGTGCCTTCAGGTCTTATGGTGACCCAAAGGCGACCTGGTCATGGGGTTTCCTTGGCAAGATTTGGTTCAGAGGAGGTTTGCCATTGACTTCCCCAGAGGCTGAGAGAGTGTGACTTGCAAAGGGTCACCCGATGGGTTTCGCAGCCGAGCTGGGAATCGAATCCTGGTCTCCAGAGTCGTAGTCCAAGGCTCCAACCACTACAGTGGTTCTCGTACTACTCCACCTGCAATAATAATAATAATAGTAGTAGTAATAATAAATAGTAGTAGTAATAGCAGTAATAATAGTAGTAATAGCAGTAACAACAACAATAATAATACTCCAGCTGCAGTCTAAGTCATTAAAACTGATCTTGGCACAAAGAACTCAGAACTTTTGGAAGGTTTTGGACAACAACTCCCAGAATCCCTCACGACCAGAATGGTGGTCTCTTTTGTGGGGGCTCTGGGAGTTGTAGTTCGGGGAGTTCTTGCCTAAAAGCCCAGGTTTTACAAGTATAGCTCACCTGCCACGATGCATTTGGCCGCCAGCTTCACCATGGCCCTCCCAGGACCCCTCACCATGAAAGAGGGCTTGTATTTCTGGAGATAGAGATCTAATGGGGTTGGGCCTAGTGGAGAAGTAAAAGCCTTCCCTAGCGTTGCCATGGGCAACAGTACTCTATTCCCTCAGGTTCCGCCCCTCCGCCATCACCGGCTTTAACACCCCAAGCTCCTATTGGGTACGCCACCCTCCCGCCTCCATTCCCATTGGCTCCCGCTGTCAGCTTCCCCGCCGCTATTATCCATCTCCTCGGCTCATTGGATCCCGTCGTGTGGCAATCAAATAAAAGCCGGATGATGATTGGGTAAAACTCTCTGTCAATCAAGAGCGAAAGCGTACCGCCTCTCCGCTGCTATAATATGGTCTCTTTTGCCACAACCAACGATGACGTCATCCGAAGCTACGGCTCGCGCCTTTTTCTGCCCAGTGATTGATGATACGTTAATGACATAATTTTATGATTGGTCGGTTGATGATGACTGTACCACTGATTCCTTTGGTGATTCTCTGAGAGAAAGCTTTGTTTTATAATTACAAAATAATGCCCAAGTTTAGTTTTGCTTTTTCCTGTACAGTTCTACGAGGCTACAACGATACATTTATTTCCCTCCAATTCATCCCCCCTCCTCTCATAATGGACCGTCCCAGGCCTATATAATTTCTTCTCAGTTTTGTGCGCATGCGCAGATTGACTGACTGTCTGCACTACACAATTAATGCGGTTTGACGCCGCTTTAACTACCCTGGCTCAATTACTATGGAAATTCTGGGTTTTTTGTATTTTTTTTTTGTAGAGAGATTTGTGGGAGTTTTGTGAGCCTTCTCCTGTCAGAAGGCCACAGCAAACTACAAATCCCAGGAGTCCACAGAGTGAGGCCATGACAGTTAAAGCGGTATCAAACTGCATTAATTCTGCAGTGTGGCAGCAGCTTATCGCTCTCACTTTTTTTTTTAAAAAAAGTATCATTATTCATTTTTGTACACAATATTCATCTATGCCTTATTATCATTATTATTATTATTATTATTATTATATTTTATATTATATTACAATATTATATAATATATTATTATATAATATTACAATATTATATAATGTAATATATATATATAATATCATATTATATAATATATATTATAAGTATTATATATATAATAATAATAATAATAATAATAATAATACAGTACACAATATTCATCTATGCCATGTCAATACAATATTAATTCCGTTCGCCTTCATATTAACAAAACTTGAAGTTGTATCTGTATCTGTTCTTTATGACTACCTGAGGGACCCATGATAGCATTTTCTAAATAAGAAAGCAGTGAAGGCAGGGGGCTTACTCTTTAGATAAGTGTGAGGAAGGTTGCTCACTTGAGACTTACAAGTTGTGGGTTCAGTTCCCTCTTGTATTCATTTTCTTAAAATTCAATTCACACTGTATTTGAGCTTTCTATCTGCAAAGGTTATCTCTGTCACACACATATACATATACAGATATATATCTGAGATGAAGCAGGCAGACAAGGGGCGACAACTCTAGGAAGAAACTTAAAATGGTCATAGTACCAATGTAGTTATTGTTGAGTTTGAACAAATTGTAAAATGTAGTTCTCAAAGTGTGAGTAAACCCACTCTGTGTGACAGATCAAGTGTAGGCACAAATACAGAATAAAAGCAGGGTAGTTGCAAGAAAGAAATTCTGGAAAAGAGAAATTAAAACAAAGGAAGAAGAACAGAAGCAGATGAAGAAACTTTCAGTAACTAATCACACAACACCAAATATCAAATAACTGTTTCTTAAGCCATAGAATTTGGTCGTAAAAATGCTATGTACAACACTGTATGTTTCTGAAAAGTCTGCATACTGTGTTTGAAATGCATGACACACTAGAAAAGCATGAACAAACTGGGTATGTTTAATTTACAGAAAACAAAATTAGGGGAGCCAGGCTGACAGTTTTCATGTATCTAATAGACTACACAATAGGAACAACATATGTATACATTTACTAAGTAAAAGGGGAAAACAAAGTTATTGGTGAGCAGGTACAGGTTATACAGTCCGGGATTGTAAACCACTGCTCAATGTAAGAATGCTAAGTAAAGGAGGGAATCTCCTTATTGGCTCACAGAAACAGTTTTTAAGAGCATTTCTTACAGAATGATCTGAAGGCTAATTGCAAATTTACTCTGATGTTAGATTATTATTGTGGCCTAAGATCTATGAGATCTACGATCTTGGGAGCATATAGATCTATGATCTGTATGCTGAAAACATAAGAAAAGCAATGAAGGAAGAAGACAAAAAGGAAATCAACTCATTTGAGATGTAGTGATGAAGAACAGTACTCTGAGTACCATGGACAGCCAGGAAGACAAACAAATGGGTTCTTGAACAGATCTGACCAGAGCTCCCCGTGGAAGCTATGATCAGTTTGAGACTATCATACTTTGGCCACATAATGAGAAGGCACGAATTACTAGAAAAAACAATAATGCTAGGAAAGGTAGAGGGTAAACGAAAGAGAGAAAAAACACTGACCAGATGGATAGATTCAATTGGGGGCTGGGGGGGGGGTGGGATTATTACGGGCAAGGGCTTGCAGAATCTGGGTAAGGCAGGGGAGGACAGAGATTCCTGGAGATGTCTCATCCACAGGGTTGCCATGAGTTGGAGTCAATTTAAGGGCAGCTAACAACCACCGCCACAACAAAGATCTACATGATTAATACACATGGCTTTTAAACTGCAAATATTGTTGGAAAATAATGCACTTGGCGGTAGTTACAAGACAGAGTCACCACAGTGAAGGAGAAGGGCAAGGACGCATCTCCAGGCTTCACTGCTGCAGGGGGGACTTTCTTCTCCTGCACAGTGGCATCACTGGAGGGGTGCATCAGGTGCGGATCTCAATGACACCCCAGAAGTGTGATGACACATAGTCAGGCTCTTCTGGTTTGCTGGTGAAGAGACCTCTGCCACAGCAGTAAATTAGAAGGCCAAATGCATCTTTTTGGCCACTGCTGCTCCACACCAGCCCCCCCCCCCCACACACACTGGGTGACACCAGGGGTGGGGATGCCACTGCTGCTTTGGTGAAGGAGAAGGGCAGGCCCCTGCCTCAGGTGACTCCAGAGTAGGGTCACCACTCACCTTTACCCCAGACTTAGAATCATAGAATCATAGAGTTGGAAGAGACCACAAGGGCCATCCAGTCCAACCCCCTGCCATGCAGGAACTCCCAATCAAAGCATCCCCGACAGATGGCCATCCAGCCTCTGCTTAAAGATCTCCAAAGAAGGAGACTCCACTACACTCCGAGGGAGTGTGTTCCACTGTTGAACAGCCCTTACTGTCACGAAGTTTCTCCTAATGTTGAGGTGGAATCTCTTTTCCTGGAGCTTGCATCTATTGTTCCGGGTCCTAGTCTCTGGAGCAGCAGAAAACAAGCTTGCTCCCTCCTCAATATGACATCCCTTCAAATATTTAAACAAGGCTATCATATCACGTCTTAACCTTCTCTTCTCCAGGCTAAACATCCCCAGCTCCCTAAGTCGTTCCTCGTAGGGCATGGTTTCCAGACCCTATGTATACATAGACTTGGAACCCAAAAGAGAGTCTGGTGGGCAGTTTATAGTGGACTCCACATGCAAGGGAAATGATTTATTGAGTAGAAGATTTTGAGAAGTGGGAAATGGAAAGCTATGTAGAAATCTGATAGGGAGCAAGTATGCTAAAACAGGAAAGGGAAGGTCCAACGCCTGATAAAATTCCCAGTATTTTTATAATATTGAAGTGGTCTCGAGGCAGCCTGTGTGCAGCACTGTACACCAGGTCTGGTGTATTGGAAGAAGAATGGACACAATATATGAATAGATAGAAATCTAAAACTTGGGAAAATAACAGGCAGAATTAGATCTGGGAGTTGATGGGAAGAGGTTCCTTTTCCTTTGTTTAAAAAGAATTCTGAGTGTCTACTGTCTCAAGTAGTTGTTCAATGGGGTTTGTTTTGCCTCATTGAAATGAAATTAGTTTGTTCTTGGGAATGAATGAGGTACTTGGCTTCATTGTGTCATGTGCTATGTTAAGATCTGGTGCAAGTTTATTTGTGCATAAGTCTTTTTACATTCAACAGACTTCCCTAGTAAGCCTAATAGGCCCTTCTCTCTGTTCCACCACCATCACCAGCATAGTTGGTGGGGATGCGAGAGATGGCCTTCTCTGTGGCTGCCCCTAGACCAGAGATGACAAAACTCTGAGGGGCTGCATGCCCCAAATGATTTTTTTTTTCCTGCACAGGGATCTACTGGGGGTGCGACATCTGCCCTCTGGGGGGACTTCCACCCTCCAGGGGTGGGACTTCCTCCCCCACTTTTCCTGAACTATAGCTGCCTCTGAGAGACAGCTGGAGCCCACGAACCACTGGGGAGGAACAGCCAGAAGTGCACACCTGCCCCCCCCCCCGAGCCCATTTCCCAGCCACTAGCTGCTTCAGAGAGACAGCTGGAGGCTGGGAAATGGTGGGGAGGAGGAACTATGGGTGCGCATGATGCGCCTGTTCCTCCTCTTCCCTTCTGCTGTGGCTGGTGAAATGGTGTTGCATGCTACCTGTGGCACGCATGCCATAGGTCCGCCATCATGGTCCTAGACTTTGAAACTCCCTGCCCAAGTAGACCAGAATGCCCCCCTCCTTATTGGCCTTCTGCCAGCAGATTATGCAGGCAGGCTTTTTAAAAACTCAAATGTTCTTAAAAGACCACTGTTGCATTGTATCATTTTATGTGTTTTAATAATATTATCTTTTAACTGTACTTTTATTCTTTTAGTAAATAATTTACTTTAATGTTGTAACAATTTAATTCTGTTTAAATGTATCACTTTTCTATGTTTTAATTGCATTGTTTTTTAATATTGTGAAGCCACTGAGTCCCAGTTCTGGAAGAAGAGAGGGATACTACTACTACTACTACTACTACTACTAATACATGACATAGAATTGCATCATCAAGGATTCCACCACTAGATCTTTTTCAGAGAAATGTTCCCTGATAGTTTTTGCTAAAATACTCCAACATACTGAAGTCATAATATAGAACCAGTGTGATAAAGCTGGGATGAGACTAGTTATGTTTAGAGACAAAGGCCCCAATTCTCTAATTTTACAAGCAAACACTAGTGCAAGGGTGGACAAAATGCAGTTTTGGGACCACCTGTGCCCAAGAAAGAAGTGGGCCAGGGGGATTAATTAATTAATTGTTCTTCATGAAAGCACCCAGGAGCAGCAATCCATCTTTTAAGTATATGGGCCCTCTACACTATTAATACCTTTTCGTCAACACCAGAAGTGGAGTTTTGTCACAAACATAATCAATGCTAACATTTATCTTAGCATTTGTATTTATATCACACCCGCCCTCCAAAGACTTCAGGGAAGTGTATGCTAAAGGCACTGTTGTACAATTGTCCTTACAACAACCTGTGAATTAGGTTATGCTGAGAGAAAGAGTGAGAAAATATGGCTTCTTCCTCCGGTAACACAGTAGTTTGTCTGAGGCTTTATAATCATATCTATAGCTCATAGAAATCGTGCAAGTTAAGCAAGTTTGCCTGCATTTTCTTACTTAGCATAATTTATGTTGCTTTGATCAGTCATAAAAAGGGGGTTAAAAAGGATAATTAAAGGATGCCAAAACCTTGCTTCAGACCCACTGGAAAAATCTGTTCAGTCTTCTTTCTCAGATTTTACTCTGCAGCATCATCCATAAACTTTCAAACTTTGCTTCCCCTGATTTGAGGACTAGAAACTTGTATCATTTTTAAAAATAACTAAAATCAAGATTATCTGTGTATTGTGAACATTGCTCATTTCTCCCTGCCCATGTTCATTTTATGTTTGTCTGTTATGAGTGCAGAAATTTTTTTGCACATTTACCTTTTGTTGCATTTGTTTGACACCAGCAAGTGAAGAGCAGCTTTGGATATCTGAGATGAGAATGAGGCGCATTGTAAGAATCCATTCTTTGTAGTATTTAGCAATGTCTGCAGTAGTTTGCTTGTAGACATACTACACAATATACATTTGAGAAAATTAGGACTTTCATGTCTGTATATCTGACATGAGATCTGGGTGAGATATCTGAAATTCTAAACCAGTATTGAGAACACCAAAGAAACATCAGTGTGTGTCTAAAACCACATTTATGTTGTGAATGGACTTTTGAATAAAATGAAAGCTGCATGGGAAAATGGTAATATTTTGATAATTACAATTTTTTTTGATCATCAGTGAAAATTTGTGGGGAATGTCATGACAATTTGACACTGCCAAAATATTGCATGTTTTTTCTAGGATTCTGTATGCTCAGAACATTTCATACCTATTGGCTTTGTGGGCTAAAGGAATGGAAGCCCTGTGTAAATTCTGGTCACATTTCTACCCAGAAATGCTCTCCCCTAATAAGAAAGCTGTCCAGCATGAACTCTGAAGTTCGTGAGCTTTCAGGGCTTTAGTAAATGGTGAATGTTAGGGAAAGCAACCAAGTGTAAAAGGCACCAAAGCAGAAAGAGACTTGGATAACAATGACACAAAATCTTTCTTTCCCTTCATCTCGGATGCATGTTCTGCATCTTAGGACAGGTGCAAGGAGATAGGTCAGTTGAAACATACCTTAGCAGCTGTACAAGTAGTCATGCTGTACTCTGCTGAATTCAGGGTTAATTTAAAGGTGAAAAGTCAGCATATATTGCTTGGGATGGAGATTGTGCTTTTCCCCCAGCTGTAGAAGAAATTTCTCCAGTGGTGCAGAAATACAAATGGGCATCCAGATGAGTGTCATTATACTGCTTCAGCCAGGGCCAGCTCTGTTATTAATCTGAGTGAGGCAGCTGCCTCACCCATCAGACTTTGAAGATCATGAAACAACAGCATATGATTTGTCTTTTGGTTTATGAGATTTATTACTGCTAGAAATGGAGAGAAGCACTTTGGGGGATTTTCTGTTTCCAGTGCCAAAATAACTTGGCTGGCTTTGAGTACTATGCATTTTAAGTAGGGTGTGTGGTGACTGCAGGATGTCCTTTGCTACGGTGTTTCAGGTAGCAGAATGTCTTGGGCCTCTGTCTCTGTTCCATTTCTAGCCTACATTTTGCTCTTCTTGAAACTTCTGTGTTGTCTTCTAGGTTGGCCCACCACACACCTTACTTAAGATGCACAGTACCCAAAGCTAGACATGTTATAGCATCACAGCAGTCTAAACAGAAGGTTATCACAAGAGCATGAACCACTGTTTACTGAATGCAGCACAGTTCAATAGATGTATTTTTTTTAATCCCTAGCCATTCATCCATTCATCTAGATCTATGATTTAAGATCTGAGATTTGGTGCATGTTGGGCCAACCCTACTATTAGGCAGTATGAGGGAGATGCTTCACCCATAAGATACTGAAGCTCAAAAAGCTGTAGGCAGAAAGACAGGGTTATTTGTGCCCCTAGTTAAACTAGCCTGGTGACCAGAGATGTGATTCCTTTACCTGTTAGTTGTTGTTGTTGTGTGCCTTCAAATCATTTCTGACTTATGGCAACCCTAAGGTGAACCTATTATGGAGTTTTCTTGGTAAGTTTCTTCAAAGGGGGTTTGCCATTCCTATCCTCTGAGGCTGAGAGTGTGTGACTTGCCCAAGGTCACCGAGTGCATTTACATGGCCAAGCCAGGATTTGAACCCTGGTCTCCAGAGTCATATTCAAATACTCAAATTACTATATCTTACCAGTATTGAAGTAGAATTCAACTATTTGTTAGGACATCCTGTTTGTAGAATGGGGAAGTAGGCACCATCTTGTTTTTCATCTTAACAGAATCTCTCAGGCTGGCCAACAGTGGCTGAGACTCTCTTGCCATCTGAAGGAGAAAGAGAAGAGCTGGCATTTCCAACCGACATCACTGCTCTCATTATTGCTGCTGTTGTCTTACTTTGTGAGATGGTGCAAGAAGTCTCCCAGGGCACTCCACCCACAATGCCTGACTTTGACGATGGACTCCTCAAAGTCAAGCATTTGGGGACAGGCCAGCTCTGAATGTGCCAGCCATTTCAGAGAGCAGCCAGCATGATTTTCTGGAGTAGGTAGGGGAAGAAACTCTGGGTGGGGGGTACATAGTTCACACCTGTATGTTGTGCCACCGGGGGGGGGGGGGGGGGAGGAAGGAAACAACATCTTGATGGAAGACCCACCCATCACTATAACCCTGATTCTGGATTGGGATTCCAGTGTGACTTGACTGCACTGAGATAGAAAAACTTAATCCCATTCAGATCCTTTAAAAGAAGGATTTTTCCCACCTCCAACTAAGTTTTGCCTTGAAAGTGAAACTACTGTATATACTCATGTATAAGTCTAGAAATTTTAGTCAAAAAATTGACCCAAAGAGTTGACTTATCCACGGGTTAATGTAATTACTGTACTTTAACTCTTTTTATAAGAAGAATAATCTTCTGGTGTAAGGCAAGAGTATATTCTGTTTCAGAAGAACTGACCCGCAACCCCACCCCTATTTTCTTATTCCATCCAGCCTTTAGTATAAGCACAAACAATTATGCCTGCTTGAAATTTTTAAATTCATTGGCATTGTTTTCCTTTGCTTCATACTTTAGATCCTTTGTTATATGCCCCTAAAGTTTACCCCTGACTTATCCATGGGTCATATCCAAATCCATAATTTTGGCCCCAAAACCTGCCCTCGACTTATACATGAGGTCGACGTATAGTCAAGCATATACGGGTATGTGCCTCCGTATTTAAATTCTCCAAATATCTTGAAATGCTCTCAATGTGCACACAGTGCTTTCCCAGTCTTTAATTACTGCCATCAGGAAAACCAAGAGAGAAACAAAACAAACTGCCATGTTTTGTAATGGCTGTATGTCTGTTTTACCAGAAGCAAATATGGTTGCAGCAGCCCGCTATTTGAGTGAGCTTATACAGTATTTGGTTGACTGGGCAGTGTGTATTTTCTGAATCTTCTCCCTCTTTGGTTCTGCTGTATTAAATTCTGTTTGTCACAGCTGGAAGACTATTGAAAACAGTATTCAGGAAAAAGCTCCAGATTCTACACACCCCGCAATTTGCAATTTCAGTAAGGTTCTCAAGCCAAGCTTAACTCATTGCTCTTTGCATAAGCACACAGCAGTAGGTTCTTTCAATAAATAATCACACAACATCAATTTGTGTGCCTAATTTATGTGTATAACAGTCATCTTATAATTGAGGCCCTGAGTAAGTGACTGCAAGATTGACCTAAATTCTCTTGGAAACTTCCTGCATTCTCCAAGACAGTTGATTAGAGATTCTGCTATCGCCTTAGATGCATTTAAAAAATTAAAGATTGTAATGAATTAAACATAATGCCGAATAATGGAATTGTGACATCACCTTCCATTATTTAATCAGAAATATGATTTTAGATTACAGTGTCCCCAAATGTAAATTCTTCCTGCGCTGCAGATATTTTATGCCAAATTCACAACACAGGATATAAAAGAGGCTAGCAATAGCTTTGCCAGATGTAGAGGGGAAATATTAATGTCTTGAAAAGTGTGGGTAGAACTTGGATATATGATTATAATGCATGGTTTAAGGAAGTGTCGCAGTTGGCAATGTTGTTTTTACACAATCTGCTAATTACATTTCATATACAGTCATAGAATTGGTTTCTGTTTGGGCTTTATTTTTATGCACATATGTGTTTCCACATAAAGACTTACTTGTGATTAAAGGAGGATATACACTTCCATTAGTCATCTGGGCTGAAGCCTTTCCTCCCGCTGCTTATGGTTGATTGTTCTACCCCTCCTTCTCTATCATTATTAGAATCTTTCTTTCTTTCTTTCTTTCTTTCTTTTCCCCTTTTATTGTGCAATGAACTATCAGTGTTACACCCTTCTGCTTCATCATCTAGACACCTTGTTAATTTGGGCTGCTGCTTCCTTTTAGAAAAAGATAAGCATGGCTACTTCCTGATTTTGTCTCAAGGTCTTCTCTGGGTTTTACTTTTCAGTGAGCTGGATAAGGTCTATCAGTGCTGGACAGGTGCTATGGCATGTGGCTATGATAGGCAGTAGAGTCACTAGGATTGGTGTCACCCATTGAGGTAACTCCTGTTGTCAACCCTCCTTCCATTGACCTCCTCCTATACCACACCTTAACATTAGGAGGAACTTTCTGACAGTAAGAGCTATTCAACATTGGAACACACTTTCTCGGAGTGTGGTGGAGTCTCCTTTGGAAATCTTTAAGAAGAGGCTGGATGGCCATTTGTTGAGGATGCTTTGATTGGGAGTTCCTGCATGGCAGGGGGTTGGACTGGATGGTCCTTGTGGTCTCTTCCAACTCTACGATTCTATGGCCCGGTACAGATGGCCCTTTTGGGCTGTCCCCATGGCATGAGGAGGCATAGGAGGCATGCAGCATTCTCACGCTCCCCAGTCCTAACACGTATGGACAGCACCATGTTTACATCGCGCTGTCCATACGTGCGCTCTATGATGACGTCCAAATGGACCAGTGCATGCCTGATGTCATCACGCCACAGGAGGGTGCCTAGGGTGCCCTTTTGTAGCAAAAGAAGGAGCTTTTGTCCTTAGCGCGGCCTTCACACTGCTGGGCCAAGGATGCTGAGGAGAAAGGGGCTGTGGTGACAGCCACGGAGAATGCCACGGCTTAAGGCCACAGAGAAGTGGCAATTTGTCGCTTCTCCGTGGCCCGGGGAAGTGGCAGATTGGGGCTACAAGGGCTGCTGGTGAGGCCGCCCAGGCCCCAGTCTGGCACTTTTCTGGGTGCCTACGGACCACCCCTTTTGGGTGGTCTGTAAAGCCCCTATGAAAACATTTGTTGCTGTTCCCAGCACAACAGGAATTGCACAAGAGTTTTAGAAGGAGGCTTTACTGTAAGAATCTATGCTTGCAATCTTTTCATTATGTGTAGAAAACTGCAGCTTTCTCAGGATTACTATGTAATTGGGAAAAGTTCAAACAATGTGGAGAATAGTTTGACATTATGGCTGTAGCATTTGCCAGTCTGATTGTTGCATAATTCAAATATTATGTCACAGAAAAAGAAACTCAGCCTGTTAAAGCTGCAGCCTTTGCACTACGTTTGGCATCACTTGGTGTGGCACCTCATGGTGCCACTCCCCCATTGACCTCCTGCCATACCACACCATGCAGAATCCATAGTAATGTTTTTTGTATTAATGTTACTCATCAATAGTAAATACTGTGTATTGCTGAATGTAATGGTAATACTTGTTACATAAACAGTGTTGTTTGTTGTCATGTCCCTTCAAGTCATCTCCAAACTTATGATGACCCTAAGGGGGTTTTCCTGGCAAGAGGAGGTTTGCCATTGCCTTTCCCTGAGGCTGAGAGCATGTGATTTGCCCATCCAGAGGCTCTCATGGCTAAGCTGGGACTCAAACCCAGGGAATCAAGCTCTGGAGTTGTAGTCCAGCACTCAAATCACTACACCACACAACACTGGCTGTCTAAACAACTAGCAAAATTAAAAATATACCTTTAAATTACAACATCATATACACAGCGTAAATGCATTTACATATTCATAGTTTCATGTTGTTGAAGTGAAAATTTTGTAAAATATGTTTTTAAAGAAATTTTAAAAAAGGTAAAATTTAAAAACTAGGTTCTCTTTCCTTTTTCCTAAACTTCACCCCACTCATACCATCTCTTCAGCATTTTAAAGGGAAATGGGCAAATGCCACAGCCTGTTTCTGCCTAAAGGCTGATGTTTGAGGAGCAGTGGTGTCACACACACACCCAAGGGTGTCACTGGGCGCAGTCTGCACTCCCTGCACTGCTGTAGTGATGCCACTGAGCCTTTGCCAGCTTCACTGTTGTGCAATTTCCTTTCCTGTCCAATTTTCAGTGTCCTTGCCAAAAGATGCTCATTTTCTGGAAACTACACAACTTTCATAGAAAAGCTGCACAGTTTTCCATGATTATGTGTGTATGTGTAATCCATGAGTGTCCTGAAGCTATGGGGTGAAAAACTGTTTCATTGTCCAGTATCAGAAAATTTGACATTTATCATCACTAGGCAGCTTCCACACTGCAGAAACAATCCAGTTTGACACCATTTTAACTGCCATGGCTCAATGCTATGGAATTCTGGGAACTTCAGTTTTGTGAGTTATTTAGCCTTGTATGTCAGAAAGCTCTGATGCCACAACAAGCTACAGTTCCCAGAATTCCATAGCATGGTAATTTAAATGGTGTCAGACTTTATTATTTCTGCAGTGCAGATGCAGCCTCTATAGGCCAGGGCGCCTTATTGTATGTATATAAAAATGAATTTAAAGTACAGGTTCAGTTTCAGGCAGAATCACCAATCAGCTATTTGGGAGTGGAGCATATATTTAAGGCCCCCTTTTCTCCCTCTTAAACTTCTTGTGGTCAGAATTGTCCATTTTACTGAGTTTCTTTTAATTTTTTTGCAACAGGAGCTGAGGCCAAAACCAGAAGAGATGGAACACTCTTGGCACTGAATGATAAGATGCAGCAGATTTAATTCTAGTCTAGTCTTTAGAGAGCTAGCATGGTGTAGTGGCTTGAACCTTGGACTATGACTCTGGTGACCAGGGCCTGGAATCTTGCTTGACCATGGAAACCCTCTGGCTGACCTTGGGGAAGTCACACTTTCTCAACCTCAGAGGATGGCAATGGCAAACCTCCTCTGAACAAATCTTGCTAAGAAAACCCCATGATAGGTTTACCTTAGGGTCGCCATATTTCAGAAATGACTTCAAGGCACACAACAACAAATAACTCTCCCTCCACATTAAGATACCTTGAGATCCATTTTCCTTGAGATGAAGAACAAGGTAGTACATCCCTCCTATTCTTCATACAGAAGCCAGTTGGACTAGCAATTAAATCTTAATACTGATGATAGAATCAGAATTGTGTCCTCTACCACACCAGAGGCAAAAGGCCAACTTGAGGAGCTCAGAGCAGGTTATCCAGCATAGAAAACTCTGTCCTCTAGGGCATGCAAAATGACATTATTCTTATTCATGTTTTTGGTGGGTCAAGATATTAACTTTATTGGGGGCATAAAGCAATTCTGGGTTTAGCAAATCACTTTTGCTATCAGGATTAATTAATTATAAAATTAATTTCATCTATATCCCACCTTTTCTCCCAGACGTGGGATCCAAGGCAGTTTACAATACCTCAAATACAAGCGAGAACTAAAAGCCAGATTAAAAAAGTTAAACAAGTTATTGTTTTAAAAGACCATTAATTTTTAAAAGTGTAAAGTTATTGAAAAACAAAAACAAAGGTACAAGTACAGTACATAAAGACCAGACACGCACACAGACTCCTAGGTCCTGCAAACAATTTTAGTGTCTCTGTACCACTCTGCAATCCAAGTGAACCTGGAACAGGGAGGTGAGTAAGTAAGGAAAAGAGAGAGTCAATCCAAATAATGAGATGCATCAATAAGAAAGGGTGGTTTTTTTTGTTTTTGTTTTTTTGTTTTTGGTATTTTGCTTTTTTAAAAGTCACAGGTGAAGATGCCAGCCACAGATGCTGGGGAAACGTCAGAAAGGAACTCTTCTAGAACATGGCCACATAGCCTGAAAGCTCCACAAAAAACTATGGATGCCAGCCATGAAAGCCTTCGACTCCTCACAGGTGAGAATTGTGTACTTTTGGATGGTGTTGGATGGCACATCCCAGTATCCTTCACTGTTGCCTGTTTTGGCTAGGTCTGATGGGGAGTTGCAGTCCGACACCATGTGGAGGGCAGCACAATTCCCATCCACTTTTAAAATATGCCTCAGTGTCCCATTTGTAGTACTGTATGCATTACTGTTATGCGCTGGTCGCAGATAGCAGAATGGGGAAAGTATCCTCCTCTCTACCGCCTCTGCTCAAAACTTATTGCTAGTTGTGACTGATGATGTTGGGCTTAGAGCAAACATCAGTATGATGACTCAGTAGATGTCAGCACTTTTTGATACCTCCAGGGCAGAATAAGAAGGACGAAGGTAAATGGTGTGCTGTTGTGGAGCTCGAAGCAATGTGCTCAGCTGAACTTCACTCAGAAATAACTTTTTTATTCCTATGAAGAAGACAGAGGATGACAGTCTATAGACCTATCAGAGATTGGTTAAGACTCTGTCTACAAACATAGCAGTTCATCTTTCTATAACTCTGCTTATTAAAAGTGTAATTGTGCCTTGTTGCCACAGGAGGTCAGTGGCTGCTGAGAAAAAACACTGTTAAGAAATACTATCTGAAACTGTGATCCTATTTACACTTACAGTGGTCCCCCGAGTTACGAAAGTAATCCGTTCCGGATTACTTTTCGTAACCCGGAAATTTTTGCAACCCGGGGGACTGCTTTATTTGACGGACCGCGCGGCAAATTTAAAGGGGCCGCACGGTTTTTCCTTTCGGATCCCGGGGTTTTATTCGGATCCCGGGGCCGTTTTTGCGGCCCCGGCTCTTTCGTTCCCCGGGGTTTTTGTACCCCGGGGGATTCGTAACCCGGGGGACTACTGTATTTAGGAATCTGGCCCATTAAACTCCACAAAACATGTTTCTGTAGAGGCATACATAGTATAGAAAACCACTGTACAGTGGGTCCGTGTTATCCTCTCAGGTTTGGTTCCAGAACTGTCCATGGATACCAAAATCTGTGGCTGTTCAAGTCCCATTAAATATAATGGCATAGTAAAATGGTCTCTCTTAAATAAAATGGTAAAATGAAGCTTTGTTTTTTAGATTTTTTTTTTCAATATTTTCAAGCCGTGGATGTCTGAGGGCTGACTCTGTTTCTTCTTTGACAGTTACTAGGGCATGATGAGCATATATTACAGTGTATACATGTTACATAGTTCTAGGGAGCTAACATAGTGTAGTGGCTTGAATGTTGGACTATGGTTCTTCCTGTGAATCTCCACTCGACCATGGAAACCCAGTGGGTGACCTTGGATAAGTCATGTTGTCTCAGCCTCAAAGGAAGACAACGACAGTTTGCCTCTGAACAAATCTTGCTAAGAAAACCCCCCGATAGTGTACCTCTTTCTGAGTTCTGTGGGGTTAACTATAACTGAACATTGTAAACACAATTACAGCCTATGCTCATATGTGGGGGTATCCAAAAGTTTTAATGATCACCTTTTTAAAAAATTGACAGAAAGCTTGTTTTGATTTTAACTTATCTCTATGTAGTCCCTATCTAGATTTATACATTTTCCCCAGCGTATCTTGACCCTCCGTGATTGCATTCAGATTGCCATTGGATTATACTTCATGTGATACGCTCCTTTCTGAACTCACCTAAGAAGAACAACCCCTTCTTTAGGGTTTCCCTACCCACGAAACCAAACCAATAATTCACAGAGGTCATAGAAGATTCACCTTAAGGTTACCATATGTCAAAAATGACTTGAAGGCACAAAACAAGAACAACACACATATTTCAGGTAGCAGAGGGTGGGTTTGATGTGCCTTGATCTTTTGCTTGTACTGCTTGAGTCTTTGGCATGTGTCTAAGGAGATTATCACACCGCGACCAATTCAGCAATAATAGCTGCAATGTAAATAAAAAGCAATGCTAGCACTATAACACTCAATAGTTTAGCACAGTTGCACATTTGTGTGATTAACTTTTAATATCATATTCACGTTTCACACACATCCATTAATGAATAGTTACTGCATCAGCACAACGGCAAATGTCTGGAAATCATTTACCGGGGCTGCACAGAATAAAGACAGCAAAATAAAATTTATTACTTCAGCACATTGTTTTCATCCAGTGTAGACAAAATTGTGCTCCACACCTCAAAAGAAGAGTGAAATTCACGGCAAAACCAATCCTGGCAATGAGAACGGATTGCTTCCACCTCAATGCATTTTGAGTATCTCTAGTTGCTTCTGCAATAGCGCTAATAAAGTGTGATTGACTTTCTCACTCCTGCAATCGTGCTTCAGTTATGCTATTAAGAAAGCATTCACAGGAGTTCCCGTGGTTTGTTGCAGGAACATGCTGTGTTATTCATGGGTAAAGTCTAGGATAAGTGTGGCGTCATGCAAAAATCTTCCATACGATCACGTAATTTAGCCAGGATTATTCCTCTCTGTTCCCCCTTTCCGCCCCTGTGTGATGGGGCTATCTTGCTGTCTGAAGCAAAAACTAAGATGGTGCCACATCCCTCACTCCACATGCAGAAATTGACCAGATTTCCAGTTGCATATCTTTTTCATTCTGGTAATGGTATAGCATCCTCCACAGCAAGAGGCCAGCATTGGATATCAGAACAGGTCATGCTAACACAGTTCTGTCTGAAGCAGTTGCCTCACTCTACCAGTGTATGACCAGTATGACCAATGTTGTCAACCTCACTTGCATAATGGGAAGAGTGCTGTTGGTGTGAGGCAGCTGAATTTTTAAAATCTGAAGAATTCTTGCAATAATTCTTCCTACAGTAGCAGGACGGGAGTGGATCCAAAATGATAATACTTTGGAAGACAGAGATGAGGCTGGAGTGTCATAGGATGTTAATAGGGGTACAGCATCCAGATGGAAAACAGGATAGACAGGGCTCCTTTGCCTTTACTAATTCTTATTTCCAGCTTGTGTGCATGTGTGTGTTCTGTGCCTTCAAGTCATTTCCAACTTATGGCAACCCTAAACGTGGCCCTATCATGGGGTTTTCTTGGCAAGATATGTTCAGAGGAAGTTTGCCATTGCCTTCCCCTGAGACTGAGAGCATGTGACTTGCCCAAGGTCACCCACTGGGTTTCATGGCTGAGCTGAGAATCAAACCCTTGTCTCCAGTCAACGTCCAGTACTCAGACCATCACCCCACACTGGCTCTCATTTGTTGCTTGTACTATGTCTAAAGCACAGGAATCCTCTCTTTTTTTGTGCTTGGGGTAGGAAAGCTGTTGACATAGGCAACTCTTTTGGATGCTGATATGTTCAACTAATTTGGAACATGTGTGCTCAGTAATGTAGTGGAGCCACCCTGATATACAATGCGGAAAGCCTGGAACTTTTTGATTGACAGGGATGGTGCTATTATTTGCCATCCTTCTTTGATTCCCTAAGCATAGCTGCAATCTTCATTGTATCTTGTGGTGGTGGGGGGAGCAGAATGAATTTTTCAGTTATAGAAATATTTTGGAGATTGGTCACGAATGTGCAATTGAGATCCATAAACTAGACAAAAGATGCTCCTTGTAGTGATGGTACTGGTTTGATGGAACTGGCTGCAACTGGTTTGTTCAATACATCTATTTTCATTTGTGGGCTCTACTTGTAGGGATGGCAAGAATATTTGTATTTATTTGCTCCTAAGTGGAAAAAAAAAGTTTTCCAATAATCTGGAAGCCTCATTGGGAGGAATAATAGACCAGCATGAATTCTGCCCAATTTCTTCATGGTAATTGATGTCCTAAAATATTGTAGAGGGATTATTCTGTGGAGGAAATTCTCTCTCTCTCTCTCTCTCTCTCTCTCTCTCTGTGTGTGTGTTTATCATCCAAACATTTCCCTTTCCCCTTAGAAAATTGGTTTCTTAATACCATTTTATGCATAAGAAAACTGTTTTCTGTGCAAAAAACTAGGGTTGTTGTATAAAAACTCACTTTTTTCTTTCTGCATAATTCCTCTGAAACACTTCAGGATATTCAAATACAGAGAGAATACTCTAGGGGAATATTCATTTTCTCATACGAAGAAAACTATCCTAATTATTTGTTCTTGCATGTAAGGATGAAAATCTCGAAGATTTCCATTCCTTAGATAGGATTATAAAGACTGCCAAGATGAATACCTGCAGTCCCAAATTATTTTTTTTAAAAACAACAGCAACCTTAAAACAATTTGCCCATGAAGAATAAGGAAAGGAGGCATCCCATGCAGATGATCTTTCAGGATGTGTCCACACAAGCACAAATCTGAGAGGCATTTCTGTGTGTTATACATGGTTGCTGCATGCATTCGGTACTGCAAAGGCATTCTGCTTTTATCTGCATCAGGATCCAAGGTAGTGTGCCAATGCCTTTGGTTACCAATGATGACATATTCTTCCTCTAAAATTAGAAATAAGAACATGACAACTCGCAATGGCTTCCATTGAAATAGGATGGTGGCCTTTCTCTGAGACCCCCTCCTATTCAATGGGCTAGTGGCAGAATTTAAAGTTCAGACCCTTGTAATGACAATTCTTAAAGCAACATTCCCAAGGTGAGCCCAGAAGCAAGTCTTTATGCAACTAACTGATCAAGACCAATCCACCCTTATGTATTGTACTTTCAATCAAAAAAGGTATGTGGCTTCAAGTTACCTGTCAACTTATGATGACCCCATGAATTTTATAGGGTTTTCTTATGCAAGGAATACAGAGAGGTGGTTTTACTGGTTCCTCCCTCTGAAATATAGTCTGTTGTGTATGGTACTGATTGGCAGTCTCCCACCCGAGTAATAACTGAGGACTAACCAGCTTAACTTTAGAGTATTTAAACTCTATGAAACCCTACAAAAACTCTATGAAATACCTTTACGGTATTTAGGGCACACAACAGGAATAGCCCATAATAATAATATCATGGGTAGCAAAATCCATAGCTCATAACAATAAATATTTGCTAGCAAAATCCATGATTCCTCCAGTTAATGCATTTAAACCCCAAAAGAACAAGTGATTGCAAATTTGCCATTTTGGCCACACTGTGATGTTCCTTGGCCACGCATGCCTCAGTTTTTATCTGTGAAATGTTGGAGGGTATGCTCTGTTCCAGATTGAATTGTATGTTACATCAATATCTGGAGGATACAGCCAAGTTCACAAGCCTCAAGATCTATTGTGTGTTATTGATCACCACTGTCCCTCTGCATTTTTCCATCTGTGTTTTAGTACTGAAGTGGGCAGCCCTAGAGTGTGGAAAGGCTGTACCGGCTACATTTTAAGTGCCACCCGATCATTTTTACAAACCAGAAGTGATGTTCCAATCATTTGTGCTATTGTACGAGGTATATATTGATTAAGCCCCAAACTTCAACCCCTAGAATCCTTTGGATGTGCATGTTTGGGTTTTCAGCTTTATTTTAAATGGGTTGCTGGTGTCAGGAGGCCCAAGACATCAAAGCCCTTTTGAGCTGCAAATAGTCCATGAGACACAGGATTGCCAGTCTTTCCCTATTATATCCTTGTATTTCAGTGACTGCCCCCAGTCTCTGTAATTCCCTGTTAGACTGATTCCCTGCTTGCTATTTGTTCATAGATGGAGGAAGATTTTTTTTCATTTTGGCACGCCTTTGAGGGCTGATTGCTCTATGGCAAACAGCCTTTCTTGTGCTGTGTTGTTTATATTTGTTCTTCTTTGTAATGGTTATACTTCTGTTTTAAGTATTAGTGATAGTTGGAAGTTATGTTTAACTTTTGTATGATGTGAAGTATCTGTTTTACCTTTTGTAAAGCACTTTGAATTTCAGACTAGGAAAAAGGCAGGTTTTAAATGAATCTTTCCTCCTCGTCCTTTTTGTTCTCTATTCTAGTTACAAAACTGTAGGGACTAAACAGAATGACAGGAATCATCTAATTGTGAAAACAGGTAGCAAGGTTCAAGTGGAAGAGGCTGAGATGGTTGAGAATTTCCTTTCCTTTTGATAGATAATTCATGAAATTCTTTCTATTTCTTGCAGAAAGAATTCAACAAAAGTATGAATGAGAGGGAAAATGACACAGATTCAACTCCAGGCTCAGGGCTTTGAATACTTAATTCTCTGCATTACACAGTCATGTTAGTACTGAATTAGGGTTTATTCCTCTCCTTTTCCCCCTGGTTAACTTTTAAACAGATACATGATAAATATATGGCATCTTCTTCTTCTCCATTCTTAGAATAGCTGTGGACTGTTGGTAATGAAAATGAGGGAAATTTTTATTTGCATTTATTTGGAAGAATTTATACAGATCTGCAAAATTTCTTCATCTTCTGAAATGAAAGGATGGGGGATTATTATTATTTAAACCAAAAGCAGGAGATTGTAGAGTGATGAATTATTTTTTCCACCTCTAGGCAAAGGTTGAATCTGTAGAATGCAAACTTCCTACCTAGGACAAAAGACTATTGCTTTTAATTGACTGAAGCTTAGCTGAATCACTCAGTCCTGCATTCTTGCTTAGTGAGTGTTCAAGACTTTTCCCCTGCCTGAAATTTTAAAAAGCAGTGTTTTCTCTAGAAGCTGTGATGACTTTTATTATTGGACAGAATCCATGTATGCTCTTGCCTTCTAATGATCAGTTTTGAATAGTTGGTGAGAGGAGCTGGAGACACCAGTTTATTTCTCCAGGACCCTGAATCTTCACTCTGAAAGATAGACCTAAGGAAAATTACACCTCTTTCTATGTTTTTGATACTAGGACTTACTATATATACTCATGTATTAGTCTAGAAATTTTAATCAAAAAATAACCCAAAAATCTAGGTTGATTTATCCATGGACTAACATATCAAAAAAGGTACCATCTCCTTCACTGAGTAGTGAAAGGTGAGAGCTTAATGCATCCTAGGAGCATCTAAAAGGGGGTTCTGACCCTCTCTACTCTCTCCGCCACACTGCTTCTGACCTTTTTGAATATATGGGCAGGAAAATAGTGACAGTGGCAGCTCTTTGACATGAAAAGAGCACTGAGATGAACCGGGATTTGAAGGATTTGGATAAGACATCTCTGTATGTTTGTGAGTTTTTCTGAGTCAAATCAGGCAAAGCTATCACATAAAGTTAAAGGCTATAATCACTCCTACCAAAGTCACCATTTTCTTTGCTTTGTCTTTTCATTTTCTTAGACCCACCTATGCCTAGTTGCCTCCCTGACACATCGCACAGCCACCATTTACTGTAGTTCCCTCCTCATTCATCCAGCCTTTAGCGTGAGCACAAACAGTTATGTTCTTTGTAAGTTCTTTGGCATAGTTTTCCTTTGCTTTATCCTTTACATCCTTTGTTGTATACCCTAAGTTTTATCCATGGTTCATAACAAATCTATAATTTTGGCCCCCAAACATGTCATCAAGTTATACATGAGGTCAACTTACAGTCAAGTATATATGGTATGCTTTTGGCAGTTATTTTTAAAGGTATACAGAAAGCCACAAAAAGTACAGTAGGGCAAAAGTTGTGTACTGTAGTTGGAAAGCTGATAGATGTGTGGTTGGGGAAAGTAGGAGTTAGATATCTATTATGTATTGGAGGCAGGGCACTGTAATTTGTAACATGCAACATTCACAACCTTCAAAAATTTACTTTCTTGGAAGACAATTCCCAGAATCCCCAACCAGTGTGGGGTCTTGGAACTGCCACCTAAAACCTGGCTTTTACAAGCTGTAAAACCCCTTCTTGAAATTTGAAAACCATTGAAAGATTATTCTGGACCTACAAATATTTCAGTGTTTGGGATGTACCAAATGCAGAGGTGAGCATTTGCAACTGATGGCTTCCATATCACAAGGGTGGTGAATATTCTCTTGAATTTTTGTCTAGATTTCAAATGAGCTATTAGAGGTGGTGAAACTCTATGGTATTTGGTTTCGTACCGTGGATATCTCCATTAGAGTTCAGACTAAAATCTGGAGTGGATTAATGCATACTTGGAACCAGGAAGCAATGAATCACTCTGCAAGTCTGATAAAACAATAGAAATTGATAAATAACTTGGTCAGTAAGAGAGTCTAACAAATGAATCATCACTGTATGATAGGTAAACACTAGTCACTCCTATAAAGAAACTGCCACTATACAGAATATAAACAATGAGCAAAGCATGATCTGTGTTTCACTTGAATACTGTGGTGTTTGATGGAGCATTTGTGCAGCTTCAAAATTTACTTATTCCCCCCCCCCTTGTTTTGTTTTGGTCTTATTTTCATTTTTACACTGCGCAAGAGTAGCAAACTTCCACTAGGATCTAAGAGGCACCTTTAAAATTTGAGAAGCAACCACTGTGTTGGATCAGATCTAAAATGCAAACCCAGCCTCTTGTCAAGGATTAAAAGAACACAGCAATGTTTTCATAAGGCAGGGGCATGAAAATAATTCATTAAAGCCTCAGTGAAACTATTTCTTCTCTAATCATCTGGATTTCCTCATGATAGTGCAAACTAAACTACTGGCAAGCACAATGGACGTCGGGTATTGTCCATCCCTACATCTGACTGCATTGCAGCCATTTCTGAACTGATCTTTAAGACTGATTGACATAGGCTCATGTTGTTATACAGGCATTTGTTCTAATAACTCCCTGCATTGGAAAAAAATTACACACTAATGCATTTATAGGAAGAAAAAATTTTCAACAATATTTCACCAGAAAAAGTAATGTGAGGTGAGCCATTAAGATATTTTGCAGCTTCAAATACTTAAATCTGATCAGGAGGGCTTTAAACTGAGTGTTGTGGGGGAGGGAGACAGCATTCTGGAAGGCAAAAGGGATGGAGAGAATAGTCAAAGGGGCATAGAGGGAACAAGGCAAACAGTGCAAGGACCCAACAGTAGGAGGCAAAAAAATGTGCAAAAGCAGCAAGTAAAGAGGACACATGGTCTTAAATGTCTCTCCACTAATGCACAGAGTATGGGAAATAAGCAGGATGAACTTGAACTCCTAGCACAACAAGGGAAATATGATATAATAGGCATCACTGAAACCTGGTGGGATAAGTCTCATGATTGGAATGTAGAAATAGAGGGGTATAACCTTTTTAAGAGAAACAGGCCAAGCAGGAAAGGAGGAGGAATAGCATTATATGTCAGGGATATTTACACCAGTGAAGAGATCCAGGAAGTCAATACTGGAAGCCAGGTGGAGAGCATCTGGATAAAAATTAAAGGAGAGGGAAATAACAGGGATGTTACTGTGGGAGTCTACTACAGACCCCCGACTCAGGCAGAGGAATTGAATGATGCCTTTCTAGAACAGATAAACACATACTCAGAAAGGAGAGATGTAGTAGTGATGGGTGACTTCAACTACCCTGATATTTGCTGGAAGTCAAACTCAGCCAAATCCTCAAGGTCTAGCAAATTCCTCACTTGCCTGGAAGACAATTTCATGGTCCAAAAGGTGGAAGAGGCAACAAGGGGATCAGCCATTTTAGATCTTATCTTAACCAACAGGGAAGACCTAGTTGATGGGGTGCAAGTGGTTGGATCCTTAGGTGGAAGTGACCATGTTCTCCTGGAGTTTGTAATACAGTGGAAGGGAGAAGCTAGGCATAGTCAGACACGTACTCTAGACTTTAGGAGAGCTGATTTCAATAAACTTAGAGAAATACTGGGAGTGATCCCATGGTCAGGAATACTAGAAGAGAAGGGAGTTCAAGACGGATGGGAGTTTCTCAAAAGGGAAATATTGAAGGCACAATTTCAAACAGTTCCAATGAGGAAGAAAAATGGGAGATGTCTCAAGAAGCCAGGATGGATGACTAAGGAACTTTCAACTGAGCTAAGTTTTAAACGGAACATGTATAAGAAATGGAAAAATGGGGAAATCACGAAAGAGGAATTCAAACAAATAGCCAGTACGTGTAGGGATAAAGTCAGAAAAGCTAAAGCGCAGAATGAACTCAGGCTGGCTAGAGAGGTTAAGAACAATAAAAAGGGCTTTTTTGGATATGTCCGCAGCAAAAGGAAGAAGAATGAAACGGTAGGGCCACTGCGTGCAGAAGATGGCAAAATGCTAACAGGGGACAGAGAAAAGGCAGAATTACTCAACACCTTCTTTGCTTCAGTCTTCTCAGAAAAGGCAAAGGGTGCTCAACCTAAGGATAATGGAGCAGAAGACAGAATAGAGGAATTTCAGCACAGAATAAGTAAAGAGGTAGTACAGGAATACCTGGTTAACCTAAATGAATATAAATCTCCAGGACCAGATGAACTACATCCTAGAGTATTAAAAGAACTGGCAAATGTAATATCGGAACCACTGGCAATAATCTTTGAGAACTCCTGGAGAACAGGAGAAGTCCCAGCAGACTGGAGGAGGGCAAACGTTGTCCCCATCTTCAAAAAGGGAAAAAAAAGAGGATCCCAACAATTATCGTCCAGTTAGTCTGACATCAATTCCAGGAAAGGTTCTAGAGCAGATCATTAAGCAGACAGTCTGTGAACACTTAGAGGCTAATGCCATAATCACAAAAAGTCAACATGGGTTTCAGAGAAACAAGTCATGCCAAACGAACCTGATCTCGTTTTTTGATAAAATTACCAGCTTGGTAGATGAAGGGAATGCTGTGGATATAGTATACCTTGATTTCAGTAAGGCCTTTGACAAGGTTCCCCATGACATTCTTGCAAACAAGCTTGCAAAATGTGGGATAGACAAGTTAACTGTTACATGGATTTGTAATTGGTTGAGTGGCTGAACTCAAAGGGTGCTCAACAATGGTTCCTTTTCATCCTGGAAAGAAGTGACCAGTGGGGTGCCACAGGGCTCTGTCCTGGGCCCAGTGCTATTCAATGTCTTTATTAATGATTTGGATGACAGAATTGGGGGCATACTTATCAAATTTGCAGATGACACTAAACTGGGAGGAGTAGCTAATACCCCAGAGGACAGGATCAAAATTCAAAATGACCTGAATAAACTAGATAGCTGGGCCGATGCTAACAAGATGAAATTCAATGCAGAGAAATGTAAGGTTCTGCACTTAGGGCGGAAAAATGAAATGCAGAGATATAGGATGGGGGACACCTGGCTGAATGAGACCACATGTGAAAGGGATCTAGGAGTCCAAGTAGACCATAAGCTGAACATGAGTCAACAGTGCGATGCGGCAGCTAAAAAAGCCAATGCAATTTTAGGCTGCATCAATAGAAGTATAGTTTCTAGATCAAGGGAAGTTATAGTGCCACTCTATTCTGCTTTGGTCAGGCACCACCTGGAATACTGTGTCCAGTTCTGGGCACCACAATTCAAAAAGGATGTGGAGAAACTGGAGCATGTCCAAAGGAGGGCAACTAAGATGGTGAAGGGTCTGGAAACCATGCCCTATGAGGAACGCCTTAGGGAACTGGGAATGTTTAGCCTGGAGAAGAGAAGGTTAAGAGGTGATATGATAGCCCTTTTTAAATATTTGAAGGGATGTCATATTGAGGAGGGAGCAAGCTTGTTTTCTGCTGCTGCAGAGACTAGAACGCGGAACAATGGATGCAAGCTGCAGGAAAAGAGATTCCACCTCAACATTAGGAGGAACTTCCTGACAGTAAGGGCTGTTCGACAGTGGAACACACTCCCTCGGAGTGTAGTGGAGTCTCCTTCCTTAGGGGTCTTTAAGCAGAGGCTGGATGGCCATCTGTCAGGGATGCTTTGATTTGGAGTTCCTGCATGGCAGGGGGTTGGACTGGATGGCCCTTGTGGTCTCTTCCAACTCTATGATTCTATGATTCTATGATTCTATTCTATGAAAGGACTCAGCTACCAAATTAAGTGCGATTGTTATCACTAGAGATGTGTTGTGTGTGAGAGTGTCTGTGCATGCAAGTTTCATTTAATCCAGAAGACTTTTAGGACAACAAAGTCTTACCACAAAGCAGCAAGATGAGATTAAATTATTTACCATTCTCATATGCCTGCTGAAGTAATTTTGTTAAATGTTTCTGTCCTTACAATGACCTGTGATGCAGCAAGAGGGGTAACCTGACATGCCAAAGGAATATAGCCCTAACCCCACCCTGGCTTTCCCTTCCTTTCCACCCTCTCTTTCAAATCACAGTAAAATGGGGTGAATGCAAAAGGCAGAGAGAGTGGGGCCCAGATTGATGTGACCTTTATTATTTTAACAGCATCTTTCAGCACAATTACAGAGTTGCAGGGCTGCAGAGAACAGAGTTGGAGTATAAAACAACATAAATAAATAGAAGAAGAACCAAGGAGGTCAGCAGAAAACAGTTGGAATCAGGCGGTGAAGGGTGAATGAAGGGTTTGGATTGGTCAACGCCTTTATGATTCAGCCACCATGGTTGTGAATTCTGGAAAACAGACAGAGATGAGAATAAAAAGATGGAAGGGAAGAGGAGAGAAGAGGAAAAAAGAATGTGGCAGCACCTATAAGACTAACTGGATTTTATTTTAGCTTTAGCTCATTTTATCATGAGCTTTTGTGGGTATAAATTCACTTCTTCAAATGCAAATATGTTTACACAGAAATATTATTTTATGTACAGAAAAGGCTGTTTCTGCAGAGAAAATGCTGCTTTATATGTATGTGTGAATTTTGTGCAGAATAAGTCTGTATTACAAAATAAATGGTGCAAGGAACAGCTTTTTATGTGCAGGAAATAATATTTCTTTGTAAAAAATTATTATTTTCTGTACAGAAAATGCCTTTTCATGTGCAGAAAATACTATTTCCTATGGAAAACAACCACATGAAAATTTGTGCAGAATAAGTTCTGAGATGCAAAGCTATTCATCAGTCAAGGACTGTTCAATTATTTTTCAACTTTTTTAAAAAACAACAACATTATTTCCATCCCCTGAAGACCCCCACCCCCTTCACACACCCATTTTCTATAGCTTCTAATGTGTGATAGCATGCATTTAGGAAAACTTTGCATCTGAATGTACTGTATTGTCATGCTTTCTATGGAATTCTTTCAATGTAAACTCTTTGAGCCAAGTTTGAACTCTCCAGGGCAGAACACTCACCATCAACGCCAATTTTGCCATCCCCATCTTTATCTCCCGCAGCCAAGAATGCCTTAGTTTCTTTATCAGAGAGGTCCCTGCCATCAGGGGTAAAGCCTTTCAATACGAACCTATGAAGAGGGAGATAGGGAGACTGGTTGAGGCGGTTTTATATAGCTGTACATATACATAATTTGAATTTATACAGTGATTTTCCTTCAATGTAGTTTACAAGCGAACTAAAACACTATAAAACATGAAAACATAAAAACAATCAGCTTTTAAAAATAAACATTTAAAGAATCACATCAAAAGCACTTGCTACTGTAGTGTCATAGTAGGTAGACTAAGTATCAGATTTGGTAAATCCAGATTCTGGTCCCCACTGGGCCATGAAATTTGCCAAATGACCTGGGTCACTCAGTCTCAGCTTGCCTTAATTCAGGTTGAGAGATGTGCATGTGTTCTTGAATTCATTTGGAAGGAAGGTCGAATATGTTGTTGTTGTGCGCCTTCAAGTTGGGGGGGGGGGGGGAGGAGCTATAGTTTTCAGATTCTTCCAAACAGTATAGCCATTGACTGTACTGTCTGAGGGGTTCTTGGGACTGTAATCCCAAAAAGCAGCACTTCCAAATCTAGGAATAGTTTATATCTGGGTAATGTGATTCCTTAGGTATTCCAGGCCCAATTTGCAAAAGACTCTAGTATTCCTAACAATCTTAAGGACAAACTGATAAACTAGCAAAGCATTCAAAGGACCACTGTCCCATTTTCCAAGAAGCTAGTATTCAATGAAAACAGCCTCTCTGGACCAGCAGAATTTTCCATATTGTCTTCAAGGTAGGCTAATCAAAAATCCATTACAGTAGCCAAGCTGAGCCATTTACTGCAGCATGCACAAAAAGAGGGCAAAGTCCAGGGAATGATTGAAATTGTGGATCAGCTACAGTGCTGAATCCAAAATTACTGCAAAGGGGCAACTGGATCTTTAAGGAAGGGGAAAATGACCCTAGCCAGAAGCAGCATTTCCCCTAAAGTTAACATGGGGGAAGTAAATTTCCCTTTGTGGACAGTTTAGGATGCTTTTGATTGGTTTTTTGGGGGAAAAATCATCCCCAAAATGAAGTCAAGGGCTTCAGGAGCCATTATTTTGGGCTCCGAGGACCACATGCAGCCTGTCAGGTGCATTTGTCTACCCGTTCCCTGAATTCTTGTTAACTGGACCACCACCATCCACCAGCATAGGGACCCTGGAACTGTATAAGCTGGGCAGGCAGGTCATTGAGAGCCAGTGTGGTGTAGTGGTTTGAGCACTAGGCTACAACTCTGAGAACAGGGTTCTAAACCCTGCTCAGCCACGGGAACCCACTGGGTAACCTTTAGCAAATCTCACTCTCTCATCCTCAGAAGAAAACAAAGGCAAACCTTCCTCTGAACAAATATTGCCAAAAAACAAAATTAAAAGCCCCTATGAGAGGTTTGCCTTAGGGTCACCAAAAGTTGCAAATCACTTGAAGGCACACAACAAGAAAAGGCAGGTTATTATGAATTGTGTGTAATTACAGTACAAACCAATAAAAACATAGGATACAGTGGACAATAATAACAACAACAACTATAACAGCATAACTATCAGCTCAAGACAATGACAAAATAGTAAATTAAATAATATAAAATCGTTTAAAGCATAAATGTAGTATGTCAAGGAATAGAGTGAATGCAAGAGTGAATATTAAGTGACTGCAAAGATGGCTAAAAGAGACAATGTGGTGTAGTGGTTCAGTGCTGGTCTAGGACTCTGAGAGATCATGGCTTCAATCCCCACTGAATCATGGAAGCTCACTGGATGACCTTGGGCAAGTCACACTCTCTCAGCTTCAGAGGAAGGCAATTGCAACCTCACCTCTGAACAAATCCTACCAAGAAAAGTGTGTGATAGTGTCACCATAATTAGAAATGACTCGAGGGCACACAATAACAACAGAGATAGCTATAAATACAATGATTCTCAGCCAGGTCAACTACACATGAGTCTTGGTGGTACTGGTCCATGGTGCCTGATCATTTCAGTAGAGGCTCCTTCACACACACACACCAGTCTAGCCTTGTGATGGTTCATATCCCTCTTCCCCATTTTGGCATCCATGCACCATTTTGCCTCAACTAAAGTTCAGTTTATTCATTCTTATCCAGCCCATTGCTGAATTCAGGCACAGAAAGCTGGCATGGAAAGGAACAATTGGTTCCTGTTCTTTCTGGTGAGGGTGACCTTCTTAATGTCACCGAAAGAGTGAAAATTGTCACATGAAGCTACTTCAGGTAGGAAAGAGTCTCACTAGGGAAAGCTCAATTTCAGATGCTTCAGCAGTTATTTCAAGCCATGTTACAGATTCCTTCCAGCCTTTGCTCTCTTTTGAGAATTCTTTCCCCTTTTAAATATTTTTGTTCTGTGCTCAATCCACGCACATAGGGAGGGGGATACAAAGAAAGAGCTGTAGGACTTGTTCCTTGAATCTAGACCCCTTCCTTGCATTTTCTTTTTCTTTTTTTAAAATAAATAAATAAATGCAGCCAGTATTCAACCCTATGGCTCAATAAGAGGAACACTCTGTGGTTATTTGTACTTTTCTGATAATGGAACTGAATGTTATTCAAATTATTTAGGCCACAATCTTATAGTCCCTGGGAGAGTATTAAAAGAATCATAGGATGTACAGATCTCCCTTTTCATGGTAGTCCATGGATTAAGAATGAGGTCTGCTTTCCACTTGCTGGTTCAGATACCTCTGCTGTTTTATCGAGTTGCTTTTAGAGCTTAAAGGAGTGTTAATAATAATAATATATACCGCCTTTCCAAATAGATCAAAGCGGTTTACAAAATAAAGTGACCAACAGATAAAATCTACAGAGTCCAAGTACAGTTATTAAAATCAATTACAGTCATAAAAACATTAAAACAGATAATCCTTAATTTGACATACGTCAGGTACCACTGTCCATCGTCAGTCTCATTTATCAGCTGAACAATCACAGCAAATCAGGTGGAAAAGCTCGCCGGAAGAGATCCGTCTTTAGTGCTTTCTTAAAGGCATCTAAGGTGGCAATAAGACAGATCTCTTCCGGGAGGTCATTCCATAATTTCGGAGCCATCGCAGAGAAAGTTTTATTAGAAGTCGATAGCAGTCTGGTACTCAAGGTTTCCAGTGTGTTCTTTCCTGATATTCTGAGGATGCGGGGCGGATTGTGCAGGAGGAGGCGTTCCTTCAGGTAACTCAGGCCCAAGCCATATAGGGCTTTAAAGGTGATGACCAACACTTTGTATTGCGCTCGGAAGCTAATTGGCAACCAATGTAGAGATTTTAATATGGGGGTAATATGGTCAGTTCTTAATGCCCCCATAAGTAATCTGGCTGCCGCATTCTGAATTAATTGAAGCTTCTGAACCTGGTACAAAGGTAGCCCCATGTAAAGCGCATTGCAGAAATCCAATCGAGAGATTACCAGTGCATGTACCAATGCTTCAAGGTCCTCTCTGCCCAGATAGAGACACAGCTGGTGTATCAGCCTAAGCTGATACCACGCACTTCTGGCTGTCGCTTCCACCTGAGCAGTCAGCTGGAGCGACGAATCCAGTAGCATGCCCAGACTCAAACATTGTCCTTTAGGGGAAGTGTGACCCCGTCCAGGACAGGTTGACAAATCTCCATTCCTGGGCGAGTTGGGCCTATCACAAGTACCTCCATTTTCTCTGGATTCAATCTGAGTTTGTTTTTCCTCATCCAGCCCATTACCGACTCCAGACAGGCATTTAGAGGAGAGATGCCATCCTTGGTTGCTGCAACAGCCGGAGACATGGAGAGATATATTTGAGTGTCATCAGTGTTGTTGTTGTTGTTGTTGTTGTGTGCCTTCAAGTTGTTTCCAACATGGTGAAACAAAGGTGACTCTATCATGGCAAGATTTCGTCTGACTTTGCTTCCCTCTGAGGCTGAGAGAAAGTGACTTAGAATCATAGAATCATAGAGCTGGAAGAGACCACAAGGGCCATCCAGTCCAATCCCCTGCCATGCAGGAACTCCCAATCAAAGCAAGTGTTTTTTTGCTGAATGTGTTTCCATGGCTGTTCTCCAGAGTTATAATCCAGTGCTCAAACCACTACACTATGCTGGCTCATGTGCAAGATAAAAAAAGCAGTATATTTGGATTTTCAGAATCCAAAGCGCCCCCCCCCCCTTCCCCACTGGCAGAAAGGAAAAAGAACCTTTGTAGTCCTGGAGGTGACATATTTAACATTACTTTTCCCCACCCCCAATACATGTTTTGGTGATTTAAGCCTGATACAGCTTGAGATCTAGCAGTTTCTCCACCCCAGTTTCCTTCCCATCCAACTTCCATCAGATTTTTTTCCTACCCATCAATCAATTATATACTTTTACGCATTAGTTTCTTCACATGGTTTAGTCCTTTCACAAGGTTCGGGGGGAAAAACACTTCTGGTTCTAAAAAATGGACTCTCTCCATCAATAAGAGAGGACATACCTTGTTCAGATGAGGGTCATTGCTCCTGAAAGGCATTGCACAGCAGCAATTCTTACTTCTAAGCCGGGGGGGGGGGGGGAGGGATGGAGTATAGGAGGAACTTGGGGGTGTAAAAAGACCCTAGGGCTGCCTGTGATCCGTGAGCCACATTAATTCATAGCTATTTATTACAGAAGTTTTGGACTAGAGTGCCCAGAAGAATGCCAGCCAGCATGGCCTAAAGCTATGGCAGCAAGTATAAGGCAGACCTCCTCCTCCATGCATGGATCACCCTCTCCATGGAGATTATTATACTGGGGCTAATTTCGGCATTAAAGAGAGATTAAAGTGCATTTAAAGCATCCCGCAAATAAAGTGAAAATGAGAAGTAATTGAGTGAATGATTATCATATGCAATTTCACAAATAAAGTGATATCGGAAATGCATTGTCACTGAAATCTTGAAAGTAAAAGGATGTGTGTTGATGCATCTTTGTGATCACTTTAATGGTGGTTTTTGTGCAACGTTGTGTGAAATCGTTTCATGTAATCACACGATTTTCCTAGGATATTCACGGGATAAACTCTTGATCTCTTTTGTGTGATAAACTCCCATGAAGAAAGAACGCCATAGATCCTGTGATGCTTGTAGCACTCTGGGATTATAGGACTGAAGATTAAACCATTTGAACAACATTCAGTTCTAATTTCAGGAAAATATAAATAACGACAGAATGTTCCTCTTACTGAGCCATTAAGTTGAATACTGCCTGCATTTATATATATATATATATTTAAAAAAACATTAAAAATGTAAATTCAAGGACTGAGCCCTTCAGCTCTTCTTTTCTGGCTATTGTATCCCCAAAATTATTACTACTACATCAGGATGTAATTCTTCACTAATATTCTTGAAGGAAGCAATGGGTAATTCTAGCAATTCTTTTTCAGCTCTGAGAAATGTTTTGAAAACTGCAGATTTTTTTTGGAAGACTATTAACAGGATAGGACTTATTTGTTGCTAAGTACATATGTGCACATGTGGTTTTTTTCCCTACTGAAAACAGTATTTTCATTGCAAAAAATGTGTGGACTGTATTCAGGAAAAGTTCTGAACTGTAAAAATTCTTGCCAGTCCAAGATTCTCCTCATCAGGGATTCCTGGCAAGCAAGAAATATTGTTTCTGACCATTAAAAAAATTAAAATAAAACTTCTTTCCAGCTCTGTTACTGGAGTCTGAATTTCATCAGGTACATAATGTGAGAGTATGCTAATCTTTTTACTTACTTCAGTTCATCCTCCTCAATGAAGCCACTTCGATCTTTGTCCAGAATGTGGAAAACTTTCTGCACATCTGCGTGGCTCTTCTTTTTCAACCCCACCATTTCAAAGAACTTCTTGTGGTTAAAAGAGTCAGCAGCTATAGGAAGATAAAGAGTTTAGCAGGGTGTTGGGCAGTTTATTATTTTGGCACACTGTTAAATCTCTGCCCCTATAGATGGCACAAAATCTATTGGTCCTCATGACACAAGGGCTGGTTTATATGTGTCTGTTCACAAGACTGAACCAAGACATTTTGCTGGCTTAGATGAAAGACAACATAGTTTCATGCAGGCAGGAACAAATAATTTTACTATTTTTCTCCTTATTGCAAGAAAGTAATTGAGAACTGCACCATTTAGGACTTTAGTGCAGAACACAGCATACCTTTCTGTGCAGAAAATGCTCTTTTCTGTGCAAAAAACAATATTTATTTTATGTACACTAAATGTCCTGAACTGTGAAAATTCTCATTAGTTTAGGATTCTCTACATCAAGATTTCCCAATAGTTAAGATGCCCCCCTCTCTTTTTAGCATTTTCCCATCTTTTAAAAAATATTTTTCCAATCACTAAGCCTGGACTGAGAGCTGAATAAGTAAGCTGAATAAGTAAGGCAATGGACATGGGAATCCCAGTTGGTTTCTCATCCAAGCATTGGCCAGAGCTAGGAAGAGCTGCTTTGTTTTAGGCCAAGGTGGGCACCTTATGAATGACATAGCCAGCAGTGAAAGATGCTGGAATATGTAGTCCAACAATATCTGAGGGTTCACAAGTTGCCCAAATCTGCTTTTGGTAAAATTACTATAGCACGTACTTTAAGATGCAGTATAGCACAGGTTTGGGGAACATGTGACCTTCCAGATTTGGGCCACAGACCCCATCAGACCTAGTCAGCATAGCAAATGGTGAGGTGTAATGGGAACTACTGTTCAGCAACCACAGGACTAGGGAGGCAAATCCTCCACTATTTTGTCCTCCCATACAAGGGCAAATCATTACAGTAATTTTCTCCCTGCTGCAAGAAAAAACAATAAAAATGAATATTTCCCCACCATATTCTCCCCATATTCCAGTATCCTAAAGTGCTGCAGAAGAATTATTCTTTAGAGAAAACCATGCAGTTATGATGTCATTAGTTAGACTTAAGACTTCATTATTTGTTGTTGTTGTGTGCCTTCAATCATTTCCAATTTATGGCAGCCCTGAGGTGAATTTATCAGGGGGTTTTCTTGGCAGGTTTCCTCAGAGAGATTTGCTCTTCCCATCCTCTGAAGCTGAAAGAGTGTGACTTGCCCGAACATCACCCAGGGGGTTTACGTGGCTGAGCAGGGATTCAAAACCTGGTTTTCAGAGGCATAGTCCAATGCTCACACTACTATACCATACTAGCTCACTAAGGCTTCATAGCTGCTTTTTAGGAGATTATTGCACAAGGCGCTAGTGATGGGATTGAAATGGAATTATAATCTATGATTTCTCTCCTTTTCACATATCATTATCATTCATTCGTTGCTGATCTGTTGCTGATCCATCATCATACCATTATTATTGCACATTTTTGCATTGATGAGAGAAACCTGTCAAGGTCAAATTGCATGATAATAACAGTATAACAACAGATCAGCAACACATGAGTGATAATGTTGTACAAAAAGGAGAGAAATCATAGGTGCTAATTCCACTCCAATGCCATAATTAGCGCTTTGTCCAGCAATCTCTTATTATCATTTGTGACCATAGCATTCCTGCCACATAGCACAATACACCATAGCACAAACAACCCTGAAACCCACCTTAAAAGCCAGTCAGTCATCCCAAGCATCCCAGTCTGTGCTACTGGCAAGTGGGATGCTGCAGGATGACATAGCCATTTCCCTGGTCACAGCATTTGCAGTGTCTTGCTCACCAACAGCACAGACCTCTATTCCTTGAGATGGCTGACTGGTTTTTAAGGTGAATGGAAGATGGGGAGATATAGTATAGACATAACATCAAGGCTATGTGTTTGATGCAAGATTTTAGCCATCACTTTTTGCCCTGGAAACCAGTTTTCTGTGCAAGAATTCCATTTTATGCTCAGAAAATAGTGGCTGTGGTTTTGATTTGTTTTTTGATTTGTTTTTTGGCCCAAAGATACCATGCATTTTTCTCCACAAAATAATTCCATTGCAACACTTAGGGACATTAGATTATATATGTTGTGTACTTTAATTTCTGACCTATGGTGACCCTAACATGGGGATTTCTTGGCAAGTTTTTTCCAGAGGAGGTTTGCCATTGTCATTCCCTGAGGCTGAGAGCTTGTGATTTGTCCAATGTCACCCATTGGTGAACCCCCACTTGGCCATGAAAGCTCACTGGGTGACCTTAGGTAAGTCACAGTCTCTCAGCCTCAGAGGATGGCAATGGCACCCCCCCCCCCCCCCGAAGAAACTAAGGCCAATGCGATTTTAGGCTGCATCGATAGAAATATAGTATCTAGGTCCAGGGAAGTAATAGTGCCAATTTACTCTGCCTTGGTCAGGCCCCACCTGGAATACTGTGTCCAGTTCTGGGCACCACAATTCAAAAAGGATGTGGAGAAACTGGAATGTGTCCAAAGGAGGGCAACTAAGATGGTGAAGGGTCTGGAAGCCATGCCCTATGAGGAGCGACTTAGGGAACTGGGGATGTTTAGCCTGGAGAAGAGAAGGTTAAGAGGTGATATGATAGCCCAGTTTAAATATCTGAAGGGATGTCACATTGAGGAGGGAGCAAGCTTGTTTTCTGCTGCTGCAGAGACTAGGACCCGAAACAATGGATGCAAACTGCAGGAAAAGAGATTCCACCTCAACATTAGGAGGAACTTCCTGACAGTAAGGGCTGTTCGACAGTGGAACACACTCCCTCGGAGTGTGGTGGAGTCTCCTTCCTTGGAGGTCTTTAAGCAGAGGCTGGATGCCCATCTGTCGGGGATGCTTTGATTTGGAGTTCCTGCATGGCAGGGGGGTTGGACTGGATGGCCCTTGTGGTCTCTTCCAACTCTATGATTCTATGATTCTAAGAAAACCCTGTGATAGGGTGTCCATAAGTTGGAAATGACTTGGAGGCAAACAACACACACATACATGACCAAACGGGGAATCAAACCCTGGTCTCCAGAACTGCAGTCCAACACTCAAACTACTATACCATGATTATCATACCAGGAAGAAAATTGTGCAAAATTCTTGCAGATCTATTATTCTACCAAACATGGTTCCTCAGTTGTTGGGAAATCTATTTTTCGACCTGGGAATGAATAATTGGGAATATTCTTTCCATCCCCAACCTGGAGGATTTTTATGTTTCCCGGCCCTGGTACAGTTCCTAAACATTCAGCCAAGAAGCTAGAAGGGAATAATGTCTTTTCCCCTTTTCCGTTCAAGTTGTTCATTTACTTCAAATGTCTAATGCTGGCCTGTATAAACCAAAAATGGGAAAGAAATAGTTATGAGTTAATCATTTAGGTTGACTGAAGGCCAAACTAGATGTGACACAATGGAATTAAATGATTTATGATTAGATTTTTTCTGTGCTGCCTTTCCCCAAAGGTCCAAACCAGGAGTGAGGGAGAGGGAAAATTTAGACACAAAGCAAGAGAATAATATCATTTGGAGGAGAAATACAGCAGAGCAGTACTCATTACTCCAGTTGTCTTAATGTTCCTGTCTCAAAATGACCTGTCTCATACTCCTAAACCAGACTTCCTCAAGCAGATACCCTCAAGATGTGTATGGAGTTTTTCATATGATGGAATTTGGGGGTATAATGCAATGGCAATCCGAATAAAATCATGGGGTTTCACATTATTGTGAATGAGTGTATCTCACGCATTTCGGGCAATGGGAAGTCATTCTGAACGCATTCATGGGGTTTCATGTAATTGTGTATTAGAGTATCTCACGCAATTTCAGGAAATGGGGGGTCATTTTCGGGAAATGGGAAGTCATTCTGAATGCATTCCCAAATGCAATCAGATTTCACGTAAATTCGCTAAACTAGTGAATTCACGTAATTGCGAATTGGTTCCATTCGCAATTGAGAAAAATTCCTCCCATGGGATAAACTGCTGTGAAAACAACTCCCATCACCCAGCTCATCAAGGTGTGGTAACTGGGCATACTGGGAGTTGTAGTCTAACACAGCTAGAGAGTCCTCTTGAGTTGAGGACATTTCCCCTGTGCTGAGGTGGGCAATTGAGGACCTCCAGATATTTTAGCCTACAACTCTAACCTAGCAGCATGCCTGGTTCATGGTCAGGGATTCTGGGAATTGCAGTCCCCAAACATCTGGAGGGCCATAGTTGCCCACCATTTGGAGGGCCAGCTGAAAATGTCACCCAGTGGATTTCCTTGGCTAAGCAGAGAATTGAACCTCGATCTCCAGATTTGCAGTCTAACACTCAAACTACTAAGCCTCACCCAAAAATACATGACTTGTGGGGATTGTGTTCAATCTATATGGAAGGAGAAGCTTTCAGAGACAAGCTTCCCAGCCCTCAAATAAAGACCATCCATTACAACAAAGGACAGCTGGCAAGTAGTTGGAGGGACCCTGCCCCCCTTGCAACAACTGCCATGGCTCAAGGCTATGGAATTCTGGGAACTGTAGTTTGTTGTGGCACCAAAGCAAAAATAATCTGGTTTGACACCACTTGAATGGCTCAGTGCTATGGCATTCTGGGAATTGTCATTTGTTGTGGCACCAGAACAGAAATAATCTAGTCTGACACCACTTGAACTGTCATGGCTCAGTGATATGGAATCTGGGAATTATAGTTTGTTGTGGCACCAGAGCAGAAATAATCCAGTCTGACATCACTTTAGCTGTCATGGTTCAGTGCTATGACATTCTGCGAACTGTAGTTTGTTGTGGCACCAGAGCAGAAACAATCCAGTCTGACACCACTTGAACTGCCGTGGCTCAGTGCTATGGAATTCTGGGACATTTAGCCTTCTCTCAGTTGTAGTTTTGTGAGACATTTAGCCTTCTCTGTCAGGGATCTCTGGTGCCACAACAAACAATAATTCTCAAAATTCCATAGGCTTGAGTTGTGGCAGTTCAAGTGGTGTCAACCTGGATTATTCCTGCAGTGCAGATGCAGCCACAGTGACCTCTAAGCAGTGCCCTGATAAAGCAGTGCCTTCCTCTCTGGCCTTGCATGCAGATCAAGAAAGAATCAATGAATGTAGGAGGGGAAGCAGAGGAGGAGGGAGCTGTAAAGGAAGGAATTAGTCCTTTCCTAGAAGATCTGCTCTCCCATCCATCTTTTCATTTGCTTCGTTCCTTCCTTCCTTTCCAGAGCTATCACTTGAAAGCAGAACACGAGAGAGAGCACTCGGTTAAAGAAAGCCATTGAAGCGGATTCCTCTTGCTTCCAGTTCATGTAGGCGATCGCTGCGGCTCTTGGATTAAGTTTTCCTTTCAGAGCTCAGCTGCGAGGTCACTGCAAGGGCCAGGGAAAAGGAATGGGGGGGGGGGGGACAGGTCTCCCTGAGGGTTTTAGGGGGAGAGGGGAGGACCTATTTTAGTATCCCCTTTGGAACAAAGTGTCCAGATATCCTGACTGCAAAGGAGGACAAGGTACCGCAAAAGGTAGGACATTCCAGATTAAAAAAAATGGAGGACATGACTATAGAAAAGGTCAAAAGACTAGTCTGTCAATTGATGCTTCTTAGGACTACATCCACACTGCAGAAATAATCTGGTTTGACCCCACTTGAACTGTCACAGCTTTGCTGTGGTGCTACAACAAACTACCATTCCCAGAATTCCATAGGATTGAGCCATGGCAGTTCAAGTGGGGTCAAACCGGATTGTTTCTGCAGTGTGGTTGCAGCCTTAGTATTGCTGAACATGGAGAACATTTGAAATTCCTCCTGGACATAAGGCTGAAATGTAGGATATTTCCTGGAAAAGGAGGACATCTGGTCAATCTGCACTCAAAGTGGGGCAGATCAAGGGAATCCCCAAGCATTGTTTAGGGGAGAGATGTTAACTACATTCGAGTGGACCCCAACCCATGGCAGCCCTGTGGATGAGACATCTCCAAGACCTCCTGTCCTTCACTACTCTGCTTAGGGCTCAGAGATTTAGGCCCATGACCTCCCTAATTTGCGTCTTTCCATCTGGCATGTAGTCTTCCTCTCTTTCTTCTACCTTATCTTCCCTAGCATTATTGTCTTTTCTAATAAGTCATGCTTTCTCATGATGTGGCCAAATTATGACAGCCTCAGTTTGCTCATCTTGGCTTTCAGAGAGATTTCAGGCTTGATTTGTTCAAGAATCAATTTTTTGTCTTTTTGGCTGTCAATGGTATCCTCAGCACATTTCTTCAGCATCACATCTCAAATGCATTGGTTTTCTTGTCCAGACCTGGGCACCATAATTCAAGAAGGATGTGGACAAGCTGGAGTGTGGCCAGAGGAGAGTGACCAAAATTGTGAAAAGGCTGGAAGTCTATGAGGAAAGGCTTAGGGAGCTGGGTTTGTTTAGCCTGGAGAAGTTTAACTATTTGAAGAGAAGTTTAAATATTTGAAGAGATGGTATATTGAGGATGGAGCAAGCTTAGTTTCTGGAGATTATCACATAGGAGAAAGGAGGGACCAAAGCAGAGTGCTACTGTCCTTATCCCATCCCTATCACATCGCTCTTATCCCATCCTTCTCCCATTAGTGAAGTGTAATGGCCCCATCACTTTGTATTAACAGGATTTTCGACAGGGCCATTCCACTTCACTGATAGGAGAAGGGCAATGTCATCTGACAATCTTTGTGTGATCGTGCTATAAGGATGGCATAGGGATGGGATAATGACACAATAAGTGTCACGTTGTATGATAATCTTTGCACAATCACATGATAAGGATGGGAGTGATCTGCTTCTCTCCCCTCTTTTCCCCTGTGTGATAATCTCCTTAGTTGCTCCGGAGACTAGGACCTGCAGCAATGGATGCAAGCTAGAGGAAAAGACATTCCATTTCAACATTAAGAAGAACTTCCTGACAGTAAGAGCTGTTCAATAGCAGAACACACTCCCTTAGAGGGTGGTAGAGTCTCCTTCTTTGGAGGTTTTTAAACAGGCTGGATGGCCATCTGTCAGGCATTATTTGATCGTGGGGTTGACCTGATGGCCCTTGTGGTCTCTTCCAGCTGTATGATTTTATTATTCATCCTATCCACTTTCTTCACTGTCCATCTCTCCCATCCATATATGGTGATGAGGAATACCATACAATAATGGTTTGGATGATTCTGACTTTAGTGCTTAGTTGTTTATCTTTACACTTTCGGATCTTGTCTAGAAGAGAGATACTGGGCTACATATATTTGAGAAGTATAGGTAAAGGTTATGATAAATAGGAATGCATCTAGGAAATTGTCCTCTGTCCAGTCTCTCTCTTGATCTCTGTTGATCGATTATGGGGTGACCTAAGGTTCCTTGAAGTCTCTGGCTAGGTCTGCAGATAAAGAGGTGGTGAAGAGGCCTGGCTGGCTCTGAGCCTTCTGTTTTGGGAATAAAGATGTGATGGGCTAGTTCAAAGGGGCGGGATATTATTATTATTATTATTATTATTATTATTATTATTATGATGATGATGCTCAGGAGGAAGAGACAAAATAATTTGTATCACTACACCATACAGTCACCTTTTTCCTCTTTCTTTTAAAAGTGGCCCCAACTTCCAGATCACAAATAATAAACTTGAGAAGTTTATTCAGGAACGATATAATTCTGGGCTGCGTAGAATCGAGGAAAGTAGTAGTGCTACTCTGTTTCATTTTGGTCAGACTTCACTGGGAATACTGTGTCCAATTCAAAAAGAATATGAATAAATGACAAGCTGGAACAGGGCCAAAAGAAGGGTGTCCAAGTTGATCAAAGGTCTAGAAACCAAGCCTTGTGAGAAACGACTGACGGGGGGAATATGTAGCCAGCATAGTGTAGTGGTTTCAATGTTGGACTAGGGATGCATCTACACTGTAGAAACAATGCAGTTTGATACCATTTTAACTGCCATAGCTCCATACTACAGAATCCTTGGATTTGTAGTTTTGTGAGGCACTAGCATTCTTTGGTGGTGAAGGCTAAAGGCCTTGCAAAACTACAAATCTGGGATTCCAAAGGATGGAGCAACAGCACTTAATGTGATGTAAAACTACATTATTTTTACAGTGTAGACACACCCTACAACTCTGGAGATCAGAGTTTGAATCCCCACTCAGCTGTAGAAACCACTGGGTGACCTTGGGTAAGTCACACTCTCTTAGCCTCAGAGGATGGCAGTGGCAAACCCACTCTGAACAAATCTTGCCAAGAAAACCTCATGATAGGTTCACCTTAAGGTTGCCACAAGTCCAAAACGAGTAGAAGGCACACAACAACAATAACAACAACACTATGTAGATACCTTTAAATATCTGAAAAGATGTCATGCAAGAAGGTGAAACAAGCTGGCTAAAACGCAAAACAATTTATTCAAATTACAAGAAAAGATATTTCACCTAAATATCAGGAAGAACTTCTTTACTGCAAGAACTATCTGACAGTGGGAAAACAGCCTTGTGGGGAGGGACTCTCCTTTGTAGGAGGTCTTTAAGCAAAGTTTGGATGGTCATCTCTTGGGAGCGTGTTAGTTGTCTGCTCTTGCATCACAGGGTTAGTCCCTTCCAACACTAAGTTGCTGTGATTCTAGAAACTTGTTTGCAGGAGGGTTGCTTTTGGGGTGTTTCAATCTGCCAGTTTGCTACAAAGAGCCCAGAGAAATAGGTGCAGGAAGGGGAGCTCCCTTGAAGTGGGGAAGGAAGCAGTTGCCTCTGCAGCCTTCCCCCAACCTGGTGCTCCTTTGGATATGTTAGGTGATGGGCCCCTATCCTGTTTTTGTTTGTAAGGTGATGGGTGTTGTAGTCCAACACAACTAGAGGGCACCACATTGGGAAAGGCCATGAAGGTCACTCCTGCTAGTTCCCTTTTGGAGACCATCTCCAAGGGAAGGCAGATCTCCTGCTTCTTTCATACTAATTTTGCAGAAGATGTGGGATTTCAGCTTTCAGGCGACACATAAAACCTTAAGAAGCTGCTTTATAATGAGTCAGACCACTGGTCTATCTAGCTCAATATTGGCAGTCATTGTCCAGGGATCCAGTCAGGATTCCTCCTAGCCCTTCCATGGAAATCCCTGGCTTTTGCTGCTGGCCAAAGTGCTAACCAGTCCTGAACCTACTTAGCTTCCAAAATCAGAGCACAGTGGGTCTCTTTCAGGGGCGTAGTGACAGGGTGGCAGCAAAATGGGATCATTGTCCTCCCCCTCCCCAAAATGTTCCTTCTGTCCCCACATTTTTGACATTGCAGTAACTTTAAACTTCAGTCCAGGCTTTAGAGAGAGACAGTGGAAGCATTCAAGGAAAAGAGGCAGGCAAAGTTCCCAAGGGGCGGCCAACACAGCAAAGAGAAGAGGCCTAGGTGTGACCGGTTTCCAATGTCACACTCTCTCTGTGAATGATGCTAGAAATTGTGGGGCTGCATGAACAATGTCATTTGTGGGGCACAATTTGTATTTGGAGGGGGAGCAAAGAGCCTTCTTTAGTCCCTCTCCGGGTACACCCTTGGCCTCTTCAAGGTGGCAGAATGCCAGTTTCTCAGTCTAAGCATGAAAGAGGCAGGATCCCACCACCCTAAGTGCATCACCATAAAGAAGTGGGGCTGGGTACCATTGGGGAGGACCTCCTGAACCATCCAAATTTGCTTTGAATACCACCCAAATTCTGAATTGGTGGCACTGCTAACAATTTGGAAAAGAAAGAAGGAAGCCTACAGAGGAAGTTTGGCCGACTCAGCCCACCACAGCTGCTCTTGCAGCTCCGCCGAAAATAATAATAATCATAATACTAACAGCAACAGTAACAACAATCTGCACCCTAGCATGGCATATTTGTTTGGGCATTGAACCAGGACTCTGGAGACCAGGGTTCAATTCCGTCCTCGGCCACGAACCCCACTGGGTGACCTTGGGCAAGTCACACACTCTCAGCCTTGGGGGAAAGGAAGGGCAAACTTCCTCTGAGCAAACCTTGCCAAGAAAACCCCAAGACAGGTTCAACTTAGGGTCGCCTTTAAGACTTGAAAGCACACAACCATCACCACCACCATCCCTAAAAGGCAGGAGCACACAAAAGGCTGAGAAGATGGAGAGGAGAGACACCAGTTCTTAGAAAGCTGGAAAAGCAGAAGTATTGCTGAGATGGAGGGATGTGGGGTCGTTGTTGGTGGTGGTGGGGAAGGAAATACTGCTATCCTTGTTGGGAAATGTCCTTGCTGAGAAACATTGCTGGGATAGAGGGCTGTAGGGAAAGAACTATTTCTTTCCTTGCTGGGAAATATTGGATGGAGGGCTGTGGGGTGGTTGGTGTGTGTGTGGAGTGGCAAAAGGTAATATTGCTTTCCTTGCTGGGAAATAGTTCTGGGATGGAGAGATGTGGAGTGGTTGGTGTGTGGGGTGGGGAAAGGTAATACTCTGCTTTCCTTACTGGGAAATTTTGGAAATATTGCTGTGGGACTGTTGAGAGTGGGGAGAAGGAAATATTGAGTGGGGGGATGGATTGCTAAAGACTTGGGAGAGGATGCCAGAGGGACCTCGGCTTGGGAAAAGTTCTCCCTTCAAAGTGGCAAGGGGGAGGGTCAGACTAGATGACCCTTGGGGTGCCCCCTTGGACCCCCCCCCCCTCCAGTGGTTCTGGGGCATCCGACTCCAGCAGGTCAGGGGCAGGAGTCAACCGAGGACGCCTCCTGCTGCCTTCCTTGGCTCATCCTTTTATAGTCCTCCTTTCCTTGGGGTCTCTTTCTGGGGGAGCCCAGGTGAGCCCCAGCAGCAGCAGCAGCAGCAGCAGCATCCCTGTCCCACCCTGAGTCCTCCAGGCTCACCTGCAAAGGCTCCCACCGCCTTCTTGATGTCGTCTGCGCTGAGCACGTCGGTCATCGCCATCCTGGCAACTCTTTCTGGAGGAGAGAAAGAAGAAAGAAAGAGAGGAAGAGAGAAAGAAAGAAGAGAGACTGGAGGAGGAGGAGGAAAAAGTGGCCCAAAGACTGAAGAAGGTGGAGGCAGGAGAGGAGCAGCAGAGGATGGCAGAGGGAAGGAGGGAAGGGGGGGAAGGGGTGCCCTCTTCTTCATTTCTGCTCATATGACCAAAAAACTGCAGTGCCGGGCGGGGATGGGATGATGAGGGTGGCACACCGGGTGAAGGCTGGCACGATGCCACTCCCAAGAGGCAGAAAGGGCCCCCTGGCACTCTCTCTCTGTACAGTAGTTATAAAGTCTCTTGAATTGGGACTTTAGGACAGCCAAGTTCCACTCCTCACTGATTGCATCCGCACTGCAGAAAGAATCCGGTTTGGCACCGCTTTTGAAGTCCCAGGGCTCAAGGCCATGGCATTCTGGGAATGGTCGTTGAGCCATGGCACTTCAAAAGTGGTGCCAACCAGGATTGTTTCTGCAGTGCAGATGGAGCCCTTGAGACACTCAATTCGCTGGGTAACTTTGAGCCAATGGCTGTGTTCACACTGGAGAAATAAACCGGTTTAAGTGCCATGGCTCAATGCTGTGTAATTCTGGGAATTGTAGTTTGCTCCGCTCTAGGCCCCACAACAAACTACAATTCCCAGAATTCACAGCATTGAGCCATGGCACTTAAACCGGTTTATTTCTCCAGTGTGAACACAGCCAATGTCTCCCTCCTTCTCCCCCCCTCTTTTTCAGGCTGACCTACCGACCTACCTTACCTACCTACCTACCAGCTGAGCTACCTAAATGTATCTGAGGAAGTAGATTTAAGTCTCACGCTGCCAACTTCTTTATTTCATTCAATCAGTCTCGAAGAGCTCTCTACATACTACCTTACAGGATTGTTGTGAGGATGCAGTGGTGGTGGGGAAGGTGGTGGCAGAGGATTGCCAGTGCATTGGCAGAAAGGCAGGATTTAAATGGTGGGAGGTCAGGTGGACACGTAAGACCAGTGTGGTGTACTGGTTTGAGTGTTGGACTACAACTCTAGAGATCAGGGTTCGATGCCCATCTCTGCCATGAAACTCCTTGGGTGACCTTGAGCAAGTCACACGCTCTCAGCCTCAGGGGAGGGCAATGGCAAAGCTCCTCTGAACAAATTCTGCCAAGAAAACCCCATGATAGGTTTCCCTTAGGGTCACCATAAGTTAGTAATGACTTTATGGCACGCATAACAACAACAACAACAACAACCCACATTTCATAGTTAGTGCAGTTTGACATGACTTTTGACTGCCGTGGCTCCAGTCTGGCCAAGAAAACTGCATGATAGAGTTTATCGCCTTGGGGTCTCCATAAGTTAGATAGGGCAACAAAAAAAGGGTGAAGGACATTCCTTCCTCCCTGTTCCTTCCTCCTGTCCTCCTGGGTTCTGGGCAATGAGAGCCAAAGTTTGACCCTCACAACCAATCTGTCAGCAAGGTTGCAGGTGGATGTGACTGGCCCAAAATCACCCAGAGAGTGGACTCGAACCCAGGTCTTGACCTCCCATGCTCTGAACTGGAGAGGTCTCGTTTGCTAGTCCTATTGTGAGAATTTCTGCAGGCACAGCTTTTCTGTCTTGGGTGTGCTGCTAAATTGCAACACCGAAATAACTACAACTGAATTGCAACTATTTGAACTATGAGCTGGGATTGATTATCTCATATTGATTGTCTCATTTGGGTGGGATTGATTGTCTCATATTTCTATGTACCTAGTCACCCTGACTAGTGTTCAGCCTGTTAGCAAACCAACTGTGGTCTTAAAAACATGGGTCCAAAACACACTGCAGAAATAATCCAGTTTGAAAGTGCTTTAACTGCCCTGGCTCAATGCTAGGGGATTCTGGGAACTGTAATTTTGTGAGACATTTAGCCTCCTGTGTGATAGGCTCTGATGCCACACCAAGCTACCCTTGCCTGGATTCCCTAGCACTGAGCCAGGGCAGTCAAACTGGCTTATTTCTGCAATGTGCTTTGGACCAAAGAGAGAGAAACAGAAGGAAAGCAAGACAATTGCCCGCAAGTACTGCGATCAAAATGACAATCCTTCTGTTAAAGAAGCTGCAGTCTTATGCATGTTCAGTTAGGTAAGATCTACACTCAAGGCCATTTTGGTTCTGAAGCACTGCTGTGGAAATGATCTTCCTTTCCAATATAATTGCTTCTTTGTGGGCACACCTTAATGCAAAGGAGGAGACCTGCTGGCCCTCTTCCAGTTCTCACCAGTCTATCCAGCATGGCCAATGACTGGGTATGATGGAAGCAGTAGTATAACAGCATCTGGAGGGCCAGAGCCTCCCCACTCTTACTTGAACTAACACATTCTGGAATGCATCTATACAGTTATAGCAATTTAATACCACTTTAATTGCTATAGCTTTATCCTAGGAAGCCTGGCACTTGGACCTTGGTATCCTCAAAATTCTCTCTGCCCAGAGAGCACTAGATTACTTTTCTGAATTAGAGCTCTATATCAGAGAATTCCAAGTACCTCTCCCTACTACAGCTCCCAGCATTCCCCAGGAAGGAGCCATGTCAGTTGAAGTACAGTAGTAGGAAATTTCATAAGTCGTATAATGAAGATCCAGTATCTGCTGTGTTGGTAATATAATCAAATGACACGCATCAGTGCATACCATCACCACACAATTTCACTGAGTCTTAGTATGGCAAAAGCATCAAAATGTCCTTCTGTCTGGTTTCTGCTCATACTCATAATTGCACAGTTTGAACATCCCTGATCCGCATCCATATATATATATATATATATGCATATATGTATGTGTGCATATATGTGTGTGTGCGCATATATACATACATCTCCTAATTAAAGACCCCCAATTACTTTAACTTTTCATAATGGGGATAATTTAGAATATGGTCACCCCCTCCCATCTTTCACATTTTCATGGTTCTGAGACATGGGCAGAAGGACAGCTTGGTGTACTTTAGATGCTTATGACTACAACTCTCCATAAGCACTGGCCACAGGTCATGCTGGTTGAAGGTGATGGGAGCTGTAGTCCAAAACAGTTGAAGGACATCAGGTTCCCTCTCCTTACTCTGAACTTCTCTTTTGAGATAGCTTGACCAGAATCCTGTATAATGCCCTGTCTGCAAAATGTATTTTTAGAAAGATGCTCTATGATACGACTCGTTTGATTTTTTAGTCCCTTCCTAATATTTTATTTATAGCTGTTCTACACTATGCTCATACTTTCATCCAAGTATCCATCACAACCCTCAAGATCCCTTTCCTGATGGGTCCCAGCCACTTCAGAGTTCATCTGTGTTCATATGGATGGAGAAGAGAGTTGAGGGCATTGCCCCAGTTTATATATCTTCATATTTACGTGCTTCTCATTCACTCAGCTTGGGGAGCTCCTTTTGGAGTTCTTTAATGTATCTCTGTTTTTCACCATCTTATCACCTGCAAACTTACCTACTTCTTTATTTAGCTGTTATCATCTAAGTTATAACTTCTATGTTGAGGTGGGTGACAGAATTGGGGGCATACTTATCAAATTTGCAGATGACACTAAACTAGGAGGAGTAGCTAATACCCCAGAGGACAGGATCGAAATTCAAAATGACCTGAATATACTAGAAAGCTGGGCCAATGCTAACAAGATGAAATTCAACACAGAGAAATGTAAGGTTCTGCACTTAGGGAGGAAAAATGAAATGCACAGATATAGGATGGGGGACACCTGGCTGAATGAGACCACATGTGAAAGGGATCTAGGAGTCCAAGTAGACCATAAGCTGAACATGAGTCAACAGTGCGATGCAGCAGCTAAAAAGGCCAATGCTATTTTGGGCTGCATCAATAGAAGTATAGTGTCTAGGTCAAGGGAAGTAATGGTGCCACTCTATTCTGCTTTGGTCAGGCCCCACCTGGAATACTGTGTCCAGTTCTGGGCACCACAATTCAAAAAGGATGTGGAGAAACTGGAGCGGGTCCAGAGGAGGGCAACTAAGATGGTGAAGGGTCTGGAAACCATGCCCTATGAAGAACGCCTTAGGGAGCTGGGGATGTTTAGCCTGGAGAAGAGAAGGTTAAGAGGTGATATGATAGCCTTGTTTAAATATTTGAAGGGATGTCATATTGAGGAAGGAGCAAGCTTGTTTTCTGCTGCTGCAGAGATTAGAACGCGGAACAATGGATATAAATTGCAGGAAAAGAGATTCCACCTCAACATTAGGAAGAACTTCCTGACAGTAAGGGCTGTTCGACAGTGGAACACACTCCCTCGGAGCGTGGTGGAGTCTCCTTCCTTGGAGGTCTTTAAGCAGAGGCTGGATGGCCATCTGTCGGGGATGCTTTGATTTGGAGGTCCTGCATGGCAGGGGGTTGGACTAGATGGCCCTTGTGGTCTCTTCCAACTCAATGATTCTATGATTCTATGATTCTATGATTCTATGTATAGATTTAAAAGGGCTTGTCCTTCACATAACAGATAATCTAGGAATTCCTTTTCTTTCTTCTCCCCATTAAGATCAGCTTAAGCACTTCTATCCTTTTGCATTCTCTCTCAAAGGTGTTACAAGATCCCTTTGCAAGCTGACATTTAATTTATTACTAATCTACAGCAGGATATGTCCTCTTTTTTTACACTTGCTATATTCAGTTAGGAATCTGTCATACTTTTTCTAAAAAATGTGCTTTTTAAAAAACTCAAGGTATATAGTGGGAGTATCTAAGCATGGTGCAATGGCCTGAATGGTGAACTAGGACACTGGAAGACCAAGGTTCAAATCCTCACTCGACCATAGAAACCTATTGGGTGACATTGGACAAGATACACTCTCTCAGCTTCAGAGGAAGGCAAGGGCAACCTCCCCCCCGTGGCTGAACAAATTATGCCAAGAAAACCCCATGATAGGTTCCCCTTAGGGTCACCATAAATCAGAAATGCACACACACAACAACAATCCACATTTCCCAGTTAGTGCAGTTTGACATGACTTTAACTGCCATGGCTCCATTCTGCAGAATCCTGAGGTTGGGAGTCTGCTGCTGGTGTTGAGGGAAGATAGTGCACTAGAGCTCTCTACCGGAAAATTTGAAGTACCTAACCAAATTATGTAAATCCTAGCATTCTACAGGATGGAGCCATGGCATTTACAGTCATATCAAACTATTTGTTTGCTGTGGATATAATTTTGTTTTGCTTTGTGTGTATGCCTTCAAGTTGCCTATTAGCTTATGTCAACCCCATTAATTTCATGGGATTTTCTTAGGAAGTAATACTCAGAGGTGGTTTTGCCAGTTATTTCTTCCTTTGAAATACATCCTATGGTAGCTGGTGTTTGCTGGTGATATCCCACCTAGGACATATCCAGGGCTGACCCTGCTTAGCTTCCAAGATCAGACAGGATCTGGTGTTGTTAAGGTATTTAGAAAAATACAGTTGTCTCTTCGTATCCACACATTCTGCATCCATGGATTCAGCTAACCATGTTTCAAAAATATTCACACACATACACACACACACAAATTCTCAAAAGCAAAGCTTCATTTTGCTGTTTTCTATAAGGGACATCATTTTACTTTGCAATATTATTTAATGGGACATGAGCATGCATAGATTTTGGTATCCACAAGGGATCCTGGAGCCAAAACCCAGCAGATAATGAAGTCCCTCTGCATGTTACTAAATTACCTTTGCCTGCCTGTTTGCTGAAACATTCAGAGAGTTCTAAAAGTCCGCTGACACAGGACTTCACTTAAACAAAGCCATGCTAAATATCTTTCTGCAAGTCTTATTCTTCCATAGGCTTAATACTTCTAATTAATACTGCATTTTTACAGATTTATCTACAAGCAATATTTTATTTATTATTTTTAATTTATTAGATTTATATCTTGCCTTTCTCCCCAAATGGGATTAAAGATCCCTTTTCTAACAATTAGTATTCCACATCATTGAACCAAACTTTTCCCTTCAACTTCAAAGGAAACCTATTTAGTGACAACTTCCATATTTTATTTGATGTCCAGCAGTTTCATAATGAAGAATTTAGATGGGTACCTGGACTAATTCCTTAATCATTCTGTATTTATCCCTAGCACTTAGTAAATAGATAGCTTCCTTATACTGAGTTAGGCCAGTAGTCTGTCCAGTGCAGTACTTCCTACACCAGCCTTCTCTGTTGGCTAACCTATCTAGGGATGATGGGAGCTGTAATCCAACACATCTGGAGAGTATCATGTTGGAAGAGTCTGGTCTACACCATGAATCATCAGCTGGTGGGTTGGACCTATTACTGAGTCAAGGTCTGACCTAAGGAGAGTTACTGCTATAACACTTCTACCATGCACATTTTAAAAAACCCAAGAACATTGGTCTTCTTTGGACTAAACCTGAGTCTATGTTGGAAAAGGTTGAAAATTGTTGGTACATTGGGCATAGATATCTGTCCAACATGACCAGCAGTGAACTCTGAGGCAAATCATTGAGGCAAGTTTTCCAGTTCTCTTCAACAGCAGTCCTTTCACCATCTGAGGCTTCAGCCCCCTTACTGTCCAGTTTACATGTTTGAAAGTTGTTTGACTTCATTTTTAGCAGCTCATTCCCTGAATTCTTCTGCTCTCACACTACTGCAAATTCACAACTACACTGATCAGTTCCTATTTAATTTTGTTCTTCCAATTTGACCAAGAAAATTTTAAAAGCTTTTTTGAACTTCCTTAATTCTCCTTGTTGACAGTGTTAGTGCCTTCTGAGCCATGTTTATACTTTTCCTTATCATTGGTGTACACTTTGAATTAGCTGTTTAAATAGTTTGAAACAAATGATCTGCCTCATGACTCTTCATTTTCCTTTTAATGTTTGCTTTATTTTTTTAAATTAGATGTTTCCACTTCTCAAATCCACTGGGACAATGCTAGTCCTCCTGGACAGCTTATCACATAGACATGCACTGTGTTTGACAGCACTGTGTCTACTGTTCCCAACATATCTTCTATCAGATCCTGGGCACCACTTAGGATTCACTCCAGTAATGCTCTCCCACTAGTCCACATCAGACAAGCAGCATGCATTGTTTCTGTGCTTCCAAGTCACCTGTTAACATTTGGTGACCCCATGAATTTAATAGGGTTTTCTTAGGTAAAGAATTCTTAGAGATGGTTTGCCATTGCCTTCCCCTGAAATTTTGCCTACACTACTTCCTATTCCTTGGCAGTTCTCCTTCCAGGTACAAACCAGTCCTGACTCTGCTTAGCTTCCATACCAGATGGGATCTGGAGCTTTTGGGTTTACGAAATTACAGTCCTATGTATGTCTAGACAAAGGAAGACCCATCAGATTTCATGAGACTCGCTCCTAAATATGCGGGTATAGGATTGCAGCTTTATATTCTAAACTTGTGGTAAAAAATTGTGTGTCCCATCCCCAGGCCCCCAGGAATACTCCAAAATTTGATCAGAAAAATCATTTTTGGGCAATGCCCCTGAAAATACTTTTAAATGTTAAAACATACTACCCTAAGACACTTAAATTAGCTAAAAGGGTAGCTAGGTGTGGGTGCAATTCATTTTTGGTCACTACAATGGGAGTTGTGGTTATTTGTTTCCAGAGCTTCAGAGCTTCAGAGGAGGAAAAAACCAGCCAGTGTAGCTCCCTGGGCTCTGAAGCATGTCCATCCCTCTTCTAAAGCCAGACTTACTGCAGCCAGATATTTTGTGTCTTTTAGAACCATTTTACCCAATGAGTGTAAGGGCAGTTGATCAACCATTAGTAGCAGAAGCAGCATCAGCATCGCTAGGCATTATGAAATTGAAAAGAAAATACAAAGGACCATTGAAAAAGTATGGCTACCCAGATATCCATGGGAAAAGGTGAGGAGGGAGTTGGGAAAAGATGAGGAGAGAGTTAGAAAGATTAAAACAGGACAAGAGAATAAACAAACACAAATTAGATGTTAGAAACGACAACACCCAAAAACCACTTCCAGGACATTTCTGTCTTCCTGGATGTACAGTAAGGGATTGACAGACCACAGTCCTTGAACCAGGAAATCACAAAGGACTAGAAACAGCTGAATTGAATTGTATTTACAACTTTCAATCTATTATCAAAGGTATGTGTAAAGATAATGGCTTCATGGTGTGCTACATATATTAATGCAAGAGTCGTCACTACTGTACCCACAAGGATTCTTCACAGAGAGAATTTTGAACCCAGGGAAACTGAGTTTTGGTAAGCAGATTTATGCTTTCAGACATCAACTCTAGCTGGTTTTTAAAGATCTGAAGAAACTGTATCTCCTTGCCTAGCCTTTGAAAACTGAGAGCAAGGGAGATGCTTTTCATCTTTCTGCAAACTATTATGTTCTATTTCACTCCCACAACTATGCTTAATACCTGAGCCCTTAATACCAGTCAGTATTATATCTGAAGAAGTGGGTTTATATCCGTTAAAGTTCATGCTAGAATAAAACCCAGTTAGTTTTAAAGGTTCTGGCACTTTCCCCTTTTTTCTCCCTCCTGTCCTCCTTTTTAGGTTGTAAGAGACAAACATGGCTACTTCTTTGAAAACTTTAAATGACTCCTATGTAACAATAAGAGACCTGGAGAAAGACCTCTCAGAGGAAGTCTGGGTGGGGGATGAGTCTTAAGAAACCCTTTGAATACAAGTCTTTCAGTGTTCTGTAAAGCAAAACAATTATCAGCAGGAATGAAATTCAAAAAGTAGTAATGGGGCAAAGAGGAATACAAGAAGTATCAGATATGGCAAAACAAGAAGACATATTCCTGACAGTGGCAGCAGTCGCTCCCATGTTAGCCGGGTGGTGAATCTTCTCTGGGGTTTAGTCTAAAATTGAAAGGAGGTATCCAAGGTGCTGAAATTATTTTGGTGATAGTGTTCAGCTCCTTGGAGACTTCCTTTACCACTTGTGCCAAAATGCTGATTTGCCACCACACTGACATATTAGCCACCAGCCACTCATTCCATTAGAAAATGTGGATTCCCCACTCCTGCTCTTACCATTACTTAACACTGCCTCCTTAAACAGTTTTACTGAGCTGCGGTTTGCAATGCCAAGCCTGTTTGCATCCCAGAGGAAGCAAAACTCCTTGTACTGAGTTATGCTAATTTAGCCCTTGAGTCAGGTCACTCAAGGCCAAAAAGCTCCCATTTAATTTCTGCCTTTAGTCAGTTGTCTAAAGTTGGATGCATCTAAACTTCCCCATCCTTGCAAGAGAGCAGTGCTATTCCCCGGTTTGGACTAAGGTGGGATTAAGATGTGCCAAGGCCCTAAACAATGTAAAATCTGAGAGAACCCATAGAAATCTTTCAAAAAATGTGTGCTCTAATACAATTAATAAGTGATTGAGTAAGTAAATTTGGGGGATTGGGCCCTCCCAGGGGAGAAATTGGGAAGGTTGGCCCATGTATACCTGCTGTTCCCCAATAAAAGTCTCCTAATAATCTGAGTTCCTGAAACAGGAATGGATAATCTGGAATAATCTGAAGGTTAAATTTCCATCTTCAAGGAATTTAAAAGCCATTGTTGTGGTGGCTCTGTACATTCAACTTATTTCCAGTGGTGAACCTAATGTGGCAAGCTCTGTTCAGAGCATGTTTACTATAGCCTGATTCTGAGGCTGAGAGTGTGTGTCTTGCCCAAATTCACCAGTGGGTTTCCATGGCTGAGTGGGGATTTGAACCCTAGTATCCAGAGTCATAGTCTAACACTCAAATTACTACAACATATCATATCAACTGCATATTTAAAAAACAGCAGCAAAAAGAAAAACCTAAGTTGTTGAAAAATCAGATTCTCTGGGTGTTTGGGGCTAAAGGGCTTGAGGAGGGCTGCACCCAATTCTATTGCAAAACTGCTGCTCTTGGATAATTCAAGGAATAGGAAATTGTATTTTTGGCTGATTTTTGTCCCCATAGAGTCAGGATTGGATGTTCAGGGGTTCCCAAAGCTGCAAAATGAACTTGGGGTTGCATGAACCCAGGAGCTTCACCTTGTCCTTTGGAACTTTAGCCTATAGCTTACTCAAAGTGTGCATAAATCTGTCACCGTGTGCACTAGTAAACCAAAGAACAAGAGGTGGGCCTAATGGGAGCTAATATTTCTTTCTCCATGTCTTCAGTGTGAAGTCTGAGATCTAAAGAAGACAGGTTCTTGGAAGGAGCCTCATCGAAAGATGTAGAAACACTTTCCAGTGCCTACAATCAATCCTTGAGAAATATTCCAGCAAAATGCAGTGAAAGGGGTTTGCAACCAAACTGAGGCTATTGTTCTTTGGCTACATTATGAGAAAGCATGACTCACTAGAAAATATTAATGCTAGGAAAGGTAAGAAGGCAGTAGGAAGAGAAGAAGAATGCATACCAGACAGATAGCCTTAATCAAGGAGGACATGGCTTTGAGTCTGCAAGAGCTAAGCAGAGCTGTTGAGGAGAGGGTGTCTTGGAGGTGTCTCATTCTTGACTTGGAGGCAGTTAACAATAAACTGTAGTTGAGACTAGTAACAGAATTCAGGCCTATAAATCTATTGAATTAGGAAGTATAAACCAAGAAAAGGAGCAGAAGAAAAATATTGTGAAACCCATTAAACCATATGTAATAATCTGTTCCCTTGAAAGAGTTACCTTGCTTAGTTCCATGGAGAAAAGAAGACCTACAAAATAGAAGAAGCACTTGTTATCTTCTACTGATGTAAGACAGGGTTGGGGAATCCATAGTTCTTCATATGGTGCTGGACTGCAACTACCATTAGTCCTAGCCAGCTAGGCCAATGGTGGGACACAGTTGGTTTGGAGCTGAGCAACACTTGGATGACCATAAATTTCCCAGGCTGATAGAATGAAGGCTTTTCAAAGGTAACAGAATTCTTCATGTACCAGAAAAACTCCCCAGTATGCAAAATGGATATCAGATCAGAAGTGTGGTGTAAGTAAGGAAAGTTTTTAAGCAAACAGAATGTAGCTTGTGTGCAGGACACCAGCAGCTCCATGTATAAAAGTCGCACAGATTTCTTCCCATTCAATAGGAAGGGGAATAGAGATTTTAAAGGGAAACAAAGAATACTGGAGATCACCAGAGAAAGGGAAAACATTAATGGAAACTGAATGGGAAGGGAACAAAGAAAGAGAAACAGGGAAAGGAAAGGGAAGCAAGGGAGAGCAAGGAGGAAGAAAGAGCAAGCATAGACATGATAGACAAATGGATAACAGAGAGAAAGCAGGAGCTTGACACTTGTCTAGATATGTGCTGTCTTGTTTGTACTGGTATTGCCTTGGCTCTGGAGATCTTGCACTTTGTTGGAGTGGAGCTTGCTACACTAAATGGTCTTGTGGCTACATATAGCTCATGAGCCAAAATCCCTACCTTAATTCATGCATCCTTTTTGTTGCTGAAATCAAGCACTGCACACTTTGGTGGGTGTCCCCCCCCCCCACTAACCTTATGAGACCACAACTTAAATGCCTGGATTTGGGGTTACAACATCTTCTTTAGCTTCTTTAGCTTTTACCAAGATTGGGAAAGTTACTTTGTTTGGATTACAGTCCTCTACTTCCCCCTCTCCTCAGCCAGCACGGCCAGTAGGCATGCCGACTTGGAGATCATGGGAGATATTGTCCAGAAGAGTAATTTCCCCAAGATCTTCTCAAAAGCATCTCAAGGTGTTGAGATCTGCTGAAGTTCTTACTTTAAAACTCTGTCCCTCCACTTTGAGAATGTGTGTGAGAGAGACAACCAGAGGGAAAGCAGCCTGTCTCTGCAGTAGCACCTGTTCTTCTCTACTACACACCCGATACTTGTTGCCCCTTCCTGCTCAGGCCTTACTCAGCAACCCCCTGGACTTGAGACATCTCAGGTCACAGCGCATCAAATCTTTCCTTGACTGGCAGCCAGAAGCAAAGATGCTCTGGTTGCTTCTGCTGCTGACATCCCCCTTGCCGGCCCCCCCAGTTTGCTGAAGATGCAATTTAGGTTATGCTTCCTTAGCCCATCCTGAAGTCAAGAGGCCAAAGCCTTCCCTGCCAAACTCACTGTGGCTTCCAAAAGGGTAGGCCTTTGGGTAGAAAGGCAGCCCCTGACTTCAGTAGAATGAGGAGAAGATGTCGCCATTAAAGGAAGGATGCCACATTTTGAAATTAGCATGTAAAAGGGGTGGGGGGCGGGGAACCACTTTGAAAGGAAGCAGTTGACACTGGTATCTAAAAGGGACACTCCATATAAAGCATTAAGCTTGGAGGGATCCCATAAAACCATTTTGTCCAGACTGTAAAATGATGTAAAGTGTGCCACTACTATGCTCATCATTCACAAGTGCTATCAGGCTAAAAAGATGCTGTGGACCGAAGATCAAGAAGGGTAGATGCTTCTCTCATACCCACACAATCCCAACTTTGAATTATTAATACAAAAGGGAGAAATTAGAAAGAGAGTCAGGAATGAGGAAAACAACAAGCAATAAGCAGATTGAGATCACCTCTGTTTCTCTTATCTCAAATGGTGTAGCTGATGATTAGGTCGCCTTTTTATTTGGTAAGATTAGGACAGCAAGAGTTAAAAAGTTTGACATAACTGTTCTTTCAGGGTTGGAACTTCAGGCTTCCAAGAACAGATGCAAGAAAAAAGTGACATACCCTGCACCTTTTGAGGAAAGGTGGCAAGTGGCTTCATAACCAGCTATGACATAAAAACTACTTTGCTTGATATCTGACATCTTTGCCCCTCTCTCCAAAGTTATTAGTTGAAAAAAGACAAGTCTCTTTCCAATAATAAAAGAGGCAGTATTAAGTGCAGGGAAAGTTAACAGGACTTTGCCACCTTTTCTCCCAGGCTTCAGTCTTAGTTTTAGAGAGTGGGATGCAAGCAGGGCAAGGGACTGATCAGGATCTTCTGGGACTCCAGAAGGACCACCACTGTGTCCACTGAGCATCACCAACTGGCAGTTCTCTCTTTTGGAAATCTGAGCGCTCATAATATTCCCTGCTGACATTTTGTGAAACAAGCTGCAAACTTTCAGACTACACTTGATGCCTCATCCCCCTCTTCCACTCCACCAGCAGACTAAACAAATATGGCTTGTGAGAGCAGCAAGCAAGAACACATCAAGTAAAGACAGACAGACAGAGATCTACACTTCCTGATGATGAATATTATAAAGGGCCCAGAAATGCAACCAGCTCCAGGAGCTATAGCAAAGCCAAGCAATTAAGAGACAAGGAGGCTTTGAGAAAGTGACCTTTTTTGCCAGATACCTATCAAAATCCTCCAGCCAGCATACTGGGGGAAGGGGATACTGGGAAATATAGTCCCAAAAGTGACTTTCCTCAGCTCTTAGAGGTGCAAGACTCCACAGGAGCCCTCTCCCACTCTGAATCCCAGGAGGGTGGCTGGAACAGAAGGGAAGATGCTCCAGGTTGAAAGAGACTGTCCTTCATGGGCTTCCTTTGATTTTTCAACATCTCAAGAGATCTGAGTTTCAACTGGCACTGTTTCTCTTTCTGCCCATTTTCCTTCCTCTCTCTTTCCCCCTTTGGTTCACAAGAGATCTCTTTCTACACACATCCCTGGTTCATGCTATCTTTCTTTCTCACTTCCCAACCCTCCATCAGTCCCTTTCCACAGTTTCCTTCTTTCTTTCTTTCTTTGGGGCGGTCAACTCCACAAGTTCCCTGTTCATCCCTCCATCACCCACCTATTGCCCAGACCTTCTTTGGAATCCCCTTGTTGGCAAATGGGATGGAAGAGCTCTTACTTATTTCGGTGGCACAATTTTGCTTTACTGTTTACAGGGGATGGTAGAATTTGGAAATGTTCCTTGGGGAGGAGACTACAACTTGGGAAACATAATTATTAATAATAATTCTGGAATTCTGGACGTTGTAGTCCCCCCAGTTCAGTTAGGTGAGCTGCACGGTCCAGGTAGAGGCACGGTATCCAGGCACTCTAGAGAACATCTGGTGCACCCCTGTGTCCATTGGGGCAATCTACCAGTAAAGTACCCCTGATAGGTTGGGCACTACCAAAGCACCCCTGAGAAGTTGGGCATGCACCAAAGTGTCCCAGACAGGTTGGACATCCACTAAAGCACCCCCAAGAGATTGGGTATCCATTATAGTAACCCTGAGAGGTTGGGCATCCCCAAAGTACCCCCGAGAAGTCGGGCATCGCTTAAAGTCCTCTTTAGAGATTAGGCATCCCCTAAAGTCCCCCTGAGAAGTTGAGTATCCACTAAAGTCCCCTTGAGAAGATGGCATCCCCTAAAGTCTCCCTTAGAGGTTGGACATTGCTTAAGGTCCCCCTTAGATATTGGGCATCTCCAAAAGTGCCCCTGAGAAGCTGGGCATCCACTAAAGCCTCATGAGAGGTTGGGCATCGATTAAAGTACCCTTGAAGAAGTTGGGCATCCCACTAACGTGCCCCTGGGAAGTTGGGCATCCATTAAAGTACCTTTGAGAAGATGGGCTTTTCTTAAAGTCCCCTTTAGGGGTTGGGCATCCCCTAATAAAGTCTCCCTGAGAAGCTGGGCACCCACTAAAGCCCCATGAGAGGTTGGGCATCCAATAAGGTACCCATGAAGAAGTTGGGCACCTAAATCCCCCTGAGAAGATGGGCACCCCTTAAAGTACCCCTTGAGAAGATGACCATCCGCTAAAGCAGAGGTTATGGGCATCCACTCAGTACAGTCCCTTGGAAGGAGTTGGGCACCCCCAGCCCTGGCATCCCAGCCCAAAGCGAGGTCGGTGCCGCTTACCTGTGGCAGCAGCAGCAGCAGGGCTCCCAAAGGCTGGCAGGGGAGGAGCGGAGCAAGGCTGGCAGCGCTCGGAAGGAGAGAAGCTGAGCCTCCGGGAGGACCCCCCACTTATATAGCCTCCTCCGGGGCCCCGGCTATTTCGGGAAGGAGGAGGAGGAGGAGGAGAAGGAGGCTCTGCTCTGCTCTGCTCTGCTCCGGGGGGGGGGGCCCTACTCCTGGCATTGCTCCGATCCTTGGTATCACATTCACCTTGCCCCCAGATGCGCTATTAATAATCCTGGCACCCAGCGCCCCCAAACCCAGATGGAGAAGGATACTGACGCGCATCGGGACTTTCTTGCAACGCACTGGAGGAATAACCCGCTTTGGAAGCGCTTTAAGTCTTTGTTTGGCTCAATGGCTATGGAATTCTGGGAGTTGGAGTTTGTTGTGGGGCCCAGAGCGGAGCTCCGCTCCGCTCTGGGCCCCACAACAAACTCCAACTCCCAGAATTCCATAGCGACTGACCCAAACAAAGAGTTAAAGTGCTGCCAAAGCGGGTTATTCCTCCAGTGCAGATGCAGCCCCAATCATTAATTCCCATTTCCTTGCTAGACTCCTGCGCATTTACAATTCACCAGCTCCATTTGCATTGTATCAACCAGATATCTTGTCAACCACGACTATTTTATCAGACGGGAGGAATTTCTCTTTATTGTGTATGGAGCCAATTGGAGCCAATTCGAATTCACGTGAATTCTGATTGTGTTCAGAATGCGTTCAGAATGACTTCCATTTCCCGAAAATGACCCCCCCCCATTGCCCGAAATTGCGTGAGATGCTTTAATACGAAATAACATAAAACCTCATGATTGCGTTCGGATTGCCATTGGATTATACCCCCAAATTCCTTCACATGATAAACTCCATTGTATCAACTAGATATCAACCACGGCATTAATATTTTACTAATGATTTAATATTTTATTGCTTAATATTATATATAATGTTTACCCCCCCCCCCCCCCCAGTTTGCTTGGCATCAAGACTTTTTGCTTCAAAGTAAATATTATACTTTGTGCCGCCCATCAAAGTATTTCCATCAAAGATGTCTCACTTCTGCTTTCTTTATTTTCTCTCTATCGCTTATGCTTTGCACCTCTCACTCTTAGCTCACTCTCAACTCTCATAGGAGTTTATCACATGGGAGGAATTTCTTTCAATTGCGAATGGAGCCAATTCGCAATTACGTGAATTTGCTAGTTTAGCGAATTTACGTGAAATCTGATTGCATTCAGAATGCATTCAGAATGACTTCCTATTTCCCGAAAATGAACCCCCCATTCCCAAAATTGTGTGAGATACTCTAATACGCAATTACATGAAACCCCATGATTGTGTTCGGATTGACTTCCCATTGCCCGAAATTGTGTGAGATACACTCATACGCAATAACATGAAACCCTATGATTGCATTCGGATTGCCATTGCATTATACCCCCAAATTCTGTCGTATGATAAACTCCTTACTCTTGCTTTGTTACTGCCATCTGTCTATGTGTGGTTTTATTTTAGGATTACTTTGTTGTAACTTTGTTGTTACTTTGTTGACGAGCCTGTTTTCTTGGCACGTTTCTTCAAAGAGGGTCTGCCCTGGCAGAGGCTGAGAGAGTGTGACTCAACCAAGGTCACCCAGTGGGCATCATGGCCAAGCAGGGATTGGAACCCTGGTCTTCAGAGTCCTAACTTTATCACATGGGGACAATTGGAAGTCTAAATGATGATTATCCCATGAAAATCGTGCATTTGGGATCAAGATTTTCACACGACGTCACAATTAAAATGCCATTATCTGGAGAATATCCTGTGAAAATAGCACAATAGCGATAAAAGGTTTATGCACAACGTTGCAATGAAAAGCGATTAGTGCTGTGATCCTGGGAGTATCCAGGCAACAAACAGCAACAAATCTTTGAAGGGAAAATCCTGCGAATGATTTGTTGCAGTTTATTGCCATGATAATGGCTCTTTTATCACACTGTGTGTGAAAATGTTAATTGCGTTTTAATTGCAATTGCACGATTTTCACAGGATAGTCACGTTTCAAACTACCAATTCACATTCACCCTCCACTCGGTGTGATAAAGTCCCTAGTCCAATGCTAAAACCACTAGCCATGCTGGCTCGCTTTGGGACCCAGTTATCAAGGTGGGTCACGAAGCTTTGAAAAATTCCCCTAGAGATGAACTGCGCAGCACTTTTGTCTTCTTGAATTAGATGGTGATGATGATGATGATATTAGTAGCATTAGTATTTAGCCTTCAGACAGCCTACAAGCTTTACTTTGGCTGTGTTCACACTGGAGAAATAAACCGGTTTAATTGCCATGGCTCAATGCTGTGAAATTCTGGGAATTGTAGTTTGTTGTGGGGCCCAGAGCGGAGCAGAGCTCTGGACCCCACAACAAACTACAATTCCCAGAATTTCACAGCATTGAGCCATGGCAATTAAACCGGTTTATTTCTCCAGTGTGAACACAGCCCCAATTTATTTTTTAAGAAGGAGGAAAGAAGCAGAAGTTGCTGTGATGCTGAAAGTTCCTCTTCCTTTTCACCAAAGATGCCAAGGATTGGATTTGGATCTCTCTGCAGAAGGCACATCTGCTCTGCCACTGACCTTAACCCTGGAACTGCAGCAGAACTGGAAACAAGTTACTTTTTTGGACTAAACATCCCAGAAGCTCCAGCCAGCATGACCATTGTCTACACTGCTTGGGTGATTTTGGGACTTGTAGTCCAGAAATAGCTTTTTCCATGCTAGATCAGAGGGATTTCCTACCTTTTCCCTTTGTCCAACCAAGGAAGCAGAACTTACTCTGTTTTTAAGGCATCTGAGGCTGTGCAGCATTAATATTAATATTTCTTCTTCTTGTTGGAGTTTATCACATGGGAGGAATTTCTCTCAATTGTGATTGGAGCCAATTCACAATTACATGAATTCGCTAGTTTAGCAAATTTACATGAAATCTGATTGTGTTCGGAATGTGTTCAGAATGACTTCCCATTTCCTGAAAATGACCCCCCATTGCCCGAAATTGCATGAGATACTCTAATACGGAATTACGTGAAACCCGGAATGACTTCCCATTGCCTGAAATTGCGTGAGATACACTCATTCGCAATAACGTGAAACCCCATGATTGCATTCGGATTGCCATTGCATTATAACCCCAAATTCTGTCGTATGATAAACTCTGTGGTGTACCTTGAAGTAGTTTCCAATTTACGGTGACCCTAAGGCAAAGCTATAATGGGGCTTTCTTGGTATGTTTCTTCAGAGAGAGGTTGAAATAGCTATCTTCTGAGGCTGAGAGAATGGAACTTACCCATTTCTTTGAAGATGCCCGCCACAGATACAGGCATAACGTCAGGAATAAATTCTTCTAGAACTCGGCCACATAGTCCGAAAAACTCACAAAAAACTATGGAGACTGGCTGTGAAAGCCTTCGACTTCACATTGTCCAAGGTCTCCAAGTGGGTTTCATCACTGTGGACTCTTTCAGACGTGGGAAATAGGAAGTATAATCCAAGGGCAATCCAAACGCAATCCTGGGGTTTGACGTTATTGCGAATTAATTCTTCTCACGCAAATTCGGGCAAAAGGGAAGTCACTCCGAATGCAATCATGGGTTTAACGTTATTGCAAATTTAAGCTTCTCACGCGATTTCGGGCAAGGGGGGGGTTATTTTCGGGTAATGGGAAGTCATTCCGAATGCCTTCCGAATGGAGCAGGGGTTTAGGTAAATTCGCTAAACAAGCGAATTTACATGAATCTGCATTGGCTCCATTCGGAATTGGGAGAAATTCCTCCAGTTTGAAAGAGTCCTGAGTCAGGATTTGAACCCTGTGGTTCTCAATATACTGACCTTTATCTGAAGTGCTCTGGGTTGTTTACAATAAAATCAACATGAAAGAAGAAATAATTGTAAAAAATTGGAAACATTGAAAACATTAGTTTCTCAATGAAAGACAGACAATTTAAAACCAGCTAAAATAATCCTGAATAATACAATGCAACCATAAAACACATGGAGCCTGGATGAAATCAGTCTGGCCTGAAGGCATTAAAAATAAAGAAAAGGAATGAAGCCAGCTTTGAAGGGACATCTGGCTTCATATCTCCGACAGATCCAATGGTCAGATCACTTGGGATTCCAGCCAGGCTGTCTTGAATAAAATCCAGAAAAAGCTATCCTTATAGTATGGTTTGGGGGGTAAGGAGGCTGTATGATCTCCTCCAGATCTTGGAAGGCCATGAAAAAATGGAAATATATCTTGATCTTTCTAATGTGTTCCCAGGGAGTTTGGGGGTTTGTTCCATGTTTTTGGCCTTTTCTGTACAATTTTAGGCCTAGATGAGACCTTCTAATAATAGAATATTTGTATTCTGTTTTTCTGTGATATAGAGCAAGAACATTTACTTTTCACACAGAGCTTGGAAGCGATCCCTTTTCTGACCATAACTCCCAAACCCCTTTTCTGGTGTAGATTCTGGGAGCTGTACAAAAAGAATGAGCTGTTCTCATGGAGAGTGTGAGGCTTGTTGGGTGGGAGATGTAAAAGAAATGCAAAGAACATCGACTGTTTTTCCTTCCCAGGTTTTCAAATCTCCAAAGCCAACGTGCACACTTCAGAGTTAGGAATGTCCATCTGGCAATATTGCAGCTATAGAGGTGGTTGCAGGCCAGGAGATTTCAATTGAAGGCAACGAGATCACAGTACTCGAGTATTTCTGTGCAGTAATGACTACAGGTATGGAGTTTATCACACGGGAGGCATCCCATGCAGAAATGGGATTTAAAAACCCCCAACCCCCCTAAGAAGACACGCAAAAGTGCAATTAATTTTCAGACACATTGAGATTAACACAATGTTAAACCGGCTAGAAAGTCGACCAAATGCAATTCTTTTTACTTTCGGGATTTTCCGGAAGTAAAAAGAATGCATTTTCCCTACTTTCCAGCAGAGTTAATGTCACATTAATGCACCTTAACAGTGATGTTGTCTGAAAATTAATTGTGCTTTTTGCATGTCTTTTCTACTTTCTGTTTGGGTTAACATTGGGTTAACCCAGATGCCATCTGATAATAAATCTGCTTTAATGTTGAAAGTAATGAACAATGTGTCTCTCCAAATGTTGGACTCCAGTTCCCATCACTCCCCTCCCCACCAGCTCTGCAGCTAGGATTAATGGGAATTTCAGTCCTGTAACACCCAAAGAGCAACAGCTTGACAAGCTTGGATCAGAATTGAGGTTGCAGGCTTGCAGCCTACTGGCATTTGCTGGAAAGGTATTATGAATGCAATAACATGCTAACCTGCCATGCAAAAAATTTACTTCTGTTTGGCATTGTGTGAACACAAAAATGAGGTTCATGCCTAGTCTGTGCCTTTCGACATTATTGATCTAAGAGTGTAAACTCGAGCTGTCAGTAAACTGTGTATACAAAGTGTGAAAAAAACTTTGTATTTTTGGATTGTATCTGGATTGTCTGGATTGTTATACAAGCACCTGCAAACAGTTGGTGTGGTTGGACTTTTTCAATCCAATTCTCATTGTCTCCATTTTGACTCTAGTGTAGAATAATAAAATTTGAAGGAATCTTGGAAGGTCATCTATTTCAACTCCCTCCTCAATGCAGGATCTGCATGGCAAGACAACTAGGACATCCCTTACAAGTGGGATGCTTAAATATTACCAACAAAGGAGATGCCTCTGTTTTCTAAGGCACTCTCTTCTACTGCAAACTTATTGGTACCATTAAGTAATGTCACAAAATGCCTAGACATGATCTGCTTTCTTGCAATTCATACCTATTCTACTCTAGAATTACAGTGACAGTCTGTGCAGGATAGTGACTTCCACATCAGCGATTTCCTGAATGCATTTTGAGTTTTAATCCAAACTTTAAAGGAGTTATCCCAAAATAGCACCTTTAAAATTCAAACTAAAGCCCAGAGTGGACTTACCTGCCCCAACATCCCAGGCACCACTGGTCATGATCACAGAATGGTTCCAACAACCCGGCACGTGAGCAAGCACCTTCAGTCCTTTGTGCTTGCTTGGGTTCTGCTTTTCATACCTGAGCAAATGTTGTTTTCTGTGATTTTGACTCTAAGGCTGTGTCTGCACTGCAGAAATAATGCAGTTTGACACCATTTTAACTGTCATGGCTCACTGCTATGAAATTAAGAGATTTGTCATTTTGTGAGATATTTGGCCTTTTCTGTCAGAGAGCTCTCGTGCCAGCGCAAACTACACATCCCAGGATTCCATAGCACTGAGCCATGGTAGTTAAAGCAGTGTCAAAATGCATTATTTCTGCAGTGCAGTTGCATTCTGGTCACTTTCAGTTGCCAAAAAGAAAAAAAAAGCCTCAGATAACCTGGGGAGAGGCCAAAAACCAGACGGAAATGTCCTTCATGCTCCCTAGAGGGCATTGGGGGCAATTTTATTTTATTTTATTTTTGCTGTGAGGGTTAGGGTTGCCAGTTTAGGATTTTCTCAGGGCTTGAGGTTTCTAGCCAAAATCTGAAACAGCTGCAGCTGCTCCTATGGATTTTTTACTCAAACACAGAGACAGAATGTATTTTTCCAGTTAGGAAATTAAGACAGAAATCTCAGCTAAAGAAGCTGTTCCCAGATCAAGGAGAAATGAGAAGATTATTTCTTTCCACTTGCTTGGAGAGATGAGATTATAAAGAGCATTTAATCTATCCTATTTGCTTTTAGAGAGAAGGTAGAAGCAGAGCAGAGAAGAGGGTGAGCCCTGGCACCACACCATCTATCTTGAGAAATTGTACCTTGTCTCCTGCTCGAAGATGACCCACAAAAACTGGAGACTCACATTCAGACACTGTGATCTGGGGTGCCACAGTACTCCCAATGGTTGCCTGTTCTTGATCACACTGTGGAGATTCCTGTCATTGTAGATGATTGCTAATCATATTTATCTGAAGGATGTTATCACTGACAACAGGAGCAGTTTCAAGTTTTCCTTGTATAAACTGATACCCATATTAAAGGACTGCTTTCAAGAACACTTTCTTGTTGCTTCATCCCATTGCTGATCCAAAAGGCCATGTCTTGGCACACCTAAGGAACATCAGGAAGACTCAAAGCTGAAAATGTTTAGCTTATCCAAAAGTCAGAGCAGAGATCAGACTCTTTCACAGACCAAGAGACTGGGAAAATTGCATTTTCGGACTCTGACTACCAGAACCCCACCACTGGTTGATTCGTAGATTCTGGGAGTTGTAGTTCAAAATAAATAAATGAATAAATTCCAGGCTCTGAATACAATGCAATGTTAATCACTGGGTGCTTTGGAGAACACTAGATACATTCTGGGGGGAAAAAGGCAAAATTATTGGAAGTTGGAGAAAAAGATTGAAATAGTTCTTTATACAGAACTCTTCCAAAATTTTCAAAACAGTCCTTCAGCAGTGCTGATTGGGAGAGCAGCCATATGTAAAGGGGAAAAAAATCTATAACTCTCTCATCAGCCAGGGAGAAGGTTCTGTCAAATGCTAATTTACCTGGCAATATTTCATGAGCCAGCAAGCACTTTTTCCACCTTACAGGACTGAGAATGAGATGCAGAGTTTGACATCTCTAGAGGTCAACACAATAAATCCAGCTGTATTTAGGAGCTACTGGAAACTGTCATTGGCATCTGTGGACAATCAACCAGACTGATGACATGAAGAGGATAAGAAAGGAGTCATTGTGTAAAGATTCATAGCTTGGTGGTTTTTGAAACTATTTATCTTTGAGGACTTCTGCCCCATGAACAACCTTGGGACTCCTTAAACCAGGAAACTCTTTATCCTGAGCTTGGAAAACCATTTTCAGTGTCTCATCCTCTGCAGTGCTAGAAATGTGGGGATAGAAGAAACATTTCATGGGAAGGGTGGCATTCTTATTTATTCCCACTCCCCATCTTTATAGCAACACTCCTGGGGAATGGTAGGAGTCACCATGAACTGGAAATTTGCAAACAACCTGTCTGAAGTTCTTGGCTTAACTGGCATGGTGTACAGCTCTACTTGAAAAAATTGACATTTAAGCAGAGGTCTTTGCATAATGAAAGCCAATACAACATATTTGTTTCGATATGGTGCAAATTTATTGCAATAGCATGTACATTTCTATACATGTCTTATTGGGTTTTCCCCCCCATAATGATTGAATTATGAAAAATCACCTCTGGTGTGTACAGAAGAAAAGCAGCTGAGGTTTTGAAGAAACTTGTCTCAGTGAACATGCACTTGTTAACAATATTGACTGTGGCTGAAAAAGATATACTGATTGTGTTGTGAACACTGCATGACACAAGTGACAAAAACCAAATATAGCATTGATAAAACAACAGACTATCAAAAATAACGTTACAGTCATATATCAATTTCAAAACAGAAGGAATAAATTGTAACTTGTTTGCCCTCCAAATGTTTTGGACTACAATTCCCACAGTCCTTTGCCATTAGCCATGCTGGATGGAGAGATTGCAGAACAAAGCACCTAAAGGAGCAAAAGTTCCCCACTCCTACTATAAGCAGAGCTGTAATAAAAAAATTCAGTGGTGTTTGAGGTGTTCAAGCTTTGCTTAAATGGATGAAGTTCCCAGGTCAGGTGGGGAGTTCAGCTTCAGACAATATCTTGAGATGGTTGATAAAAGAATTCCCTTGTGCAGTGTCTCCTTTCCTCCTTGTGGCCTCATCCAACATACGTGACTGAATGGATGAACTCAGGTTTGTGCCTGCTAGTGTTGACCTCAGATACCAATGTAGCCACTGGTGATAACCCATGTTGGATGCAAATCTAGCATTAAGGTCTACTCATGAGAGTGTTGGGATCAGACCCACTTCCTTCCCCTTACCTGATCACCTCTTTTTTTACAAAAGATTTCCAAACAGTTGTGGCTCCAATAGAAAAGATAAAGTCTTTTCTTTTTCCTTTTTGGCACCTGCCAGGCATTTGTAATGGATTGTTGCTACTAGATTTCTGGATACTGGGAGTGTCTTTTGGTGAATGCACTCAAATATAGGAAAACAGTCTACCCTCCTCTGAATATCTTGAATCATGAAAATCTTTCACATCAGGTGAGTAGCGATGGGCCATGATGCTGAGGAAAGTCAGGATTGAACTGTATCCAGTGTACTTTAATATTCTGAAGCCATGCTGAGTGATTGTAGGAACACTATCAACAACAATTGATTTTACTTCAGTGACCTTGAATGCAGTGTTACTGTATATAAACTGTGTTTCGATATAGATCTAACCTTCATTTGTCATAAATTATCAATTATAACTGGCCTTCACATACTGTCAAATATCAAATATTACAATCACACGGCAAAGTCACGTATTAAAATCAAACATCATCAGCTGTCCAAATGCTGACACAAAACGTTTAGTGGACAGGAAGGGAACACCAGAAAATACTGAGAATATCTTGTGAATATTCAGCACTTGACTTAGCAAAGTAGAGGACCAAGGACATTGTGTTTGATTTTTTTTAAAGAAATGTTTAAAATTATGGAGTCATATACAGTTTTATTCAGTCCCTCTGCACCTATTTTTGTTCTCTCAGTCTTTTACAAAGTCAATAAGACTTCCTTGTAATGTCAGCTAGGAGCCTCTGCACTTGTTGTTTGCATTGTCTTGCTACACACTGACCTAAATCCAATTCTTAATCCCCAGGAGAGAAGAGTTTTGGACTTCAGCTCCCAGAAGTCCCAGCCAACTTGGCTAACAGCCAGGAATTATGGAAGCTGAAGTCCAAATCATCAGAAGGACCAAAGGCTGGGAATCAGTGATCTAGTCCAAGGCTGGAATATAGCTCAGAAAAGCAACTTTTTGGATGTCAGCTTCCAGAATGCTCCAGTGGCCATGCTAGCTGGAGCGTTCTCTGAGATGTAGTCTTCCAAAATCATTTTCCTGGGGCTTAGATGTTTTTGAATTGCATTTCTTGTTATCCTTCACTGCTGTCTATGCTGGCTGGGGCTGATGGGAGTTACAAGTAAATCTGGAGGGACACATGTTCCCTACCCTTCATCTAACCCAATAATTCCCAAACTCTGGTCCTCTAATTATTTTGGACTTAAGCTCCCAGAAGCCTCTGCAATTTTGCTCAGTGGTTTGGGATTCTGGGAGTTGAAGTCCAGAATACCAGGAAGGCCAGACTTTGGGAATCACTAGTCAAACTCATATCCATTCTCTGAAACATGGCGGTCTATCCCATAAGATCTTTAAAGGACTTTCTGGTATTTAGACACTAACAATGAGAAAAAATTCTCTGGACAGCTAGTTTGATTTGGAAAACCACCTCTGAGTATTTCTTGCCAAAGAAAATCTATGAAATTCATGGGGTTGCCATAAGTTGACAGGCGACTTGAAGACCACCACTCTGCCCCAATATTTCACACACAGAGACGTTATTCCACCTTTTTGTTTGAAAGGCGTCAGAGGTGGTCTGAGCTTGTGTGTGTTGTATGCCTTCAAGTAATTTCCTTCTTATTGGGACCCTAAGGCAAACCTATCCGTGCCAAGAATTTTCTTGGCAAGATTTCTTCAGAGGAAGTTTCTCATTGCCTTCTTTTGAGGCTGAGAGCATGTGACTTGCCCAGGGTCACTCAGTGGGTTTCATAGCTGAGTGGGGAATCAAACCCTGGTCTCCAGAGTTAATAGTCCAACATGCTGGCTCTTAGCTTGACTCTTCTGAAAACCAGATACAGGCACTTTGTTCTCTGGCCATAATGGCAGGGGACCAGCAGAGTGAACCAATCTGATGGTACTGCAGCAATCCTCAAATGACACAAAAAAAGGACTGATAAAGTTCCACCAGGCCTTATAAAACCTGTGCTTTTGGCCTGGCTCTCACGTTTGACCAGCTAGCAATATATGGGAAAAGCAGCTGCTTGCCTGGCTACCAGATCTCCTACCTGCTTGCACACACTTGTCTTCAAACAATCTGTCCTATAGTTTGAAAAATGATTTCTTGTCATGTTCAGAGCAGATTAGGAGATAAACATTTGCCTAAAATGTTCATAAGGCTACAACACTTGTGCTTGAGAACCATCTCCCAGGAAGACACTGGGACTTGTTTCTGAATAAACATGCTTAGGACTGGATTGCATAAATAACATCATCCATTCCTGTATGTCTTCTTTGCGGTGTGGCTAAATTTATCCATCTCAGTTCTACTACTCTTTCCTCATAGGAGTTTCATTCAAGAACATTTAATAAACTTTGCATCTCCTCCAAAACCTTTTCTAGCTGTCAACATCCATCTTGAACTATGACTTCCAGGAGTCAACACTCCATTCCAAGTGAGATCTTTCCAGTGAGAATATAGTTTTGCCACTGTTTAAAATTTGTGATTTGCTATATAAGCCCTTCCTGGCCATTTCTCTCCATTTTTTTTTTCATTCTGAAAGAGATATATCATTTTTATCACTCTTCTGGAACCTCATACAAAATCCAATAATGAAATGTGGCAGTACAGAGAAGGTCCCCAGTGGGTCACTACTGTGATGGGACACCAGTTTCTTCATAATTCATTTTAAATTATTGATCTCCTGATTCAAGCACTAGTCAACTGCTTTGAATTAGTAAGTAAAAACCAACCTTCTGTAATATAGTTCCTACTGCCCTTTGGACTATCACTTTGTGAAAAGCCCAACATCCAGCCTTTTATCTGAGTAGTTCAAATAGTTGTGAACATTTGGGAACATCAACAATGGAAAGTTAATAAGTTTCAGAATCTCAGACTGATGACAACTCTTATGCATACTATGCTATGCTATGGGTCTTACTAGACGGTAAGAGGAATGTGTATTACCTAAGATTCGTTTTTTTTTTCTCCTCCCACAATGGGATTTTCTCAGAGATTATACCTCAGCAGTCTTACAAACTGAGTATGCGTTTACTATTCAATAACCAATCATGCTAAATGCTAAATGCAAGACATTGTTGTCACTGTTATGTGCCTTCAAGTTGTTTCTGATTTATGGCAACCATAAGGTGAACCTAACATAGGGTTTTCTTGGGAAGATTTGTTCAGGGATGGTTTGCTATTGCCTGTACTACAGCCACTCACTCAAAACCACAAGGTGGCGAGTTCAAGACCAGCAAAAGGGCTCAAGCTCGACTCAGGCTTGCATCCTTCCGAGGTTGCTAAAATGAGTACCCAGATTGTTGGGGGCAAGTAGCTTACAGTTGTAAACTGCTTAGACACTCCTTAGGCGGTATGAAGTGGTATATAAATGAAGCTGTTTCTTTGTTTGTTTGTTTATGCTGAGAGCATGTGACTTGCCCAAGAGCACCCACATGGTTTCATGGCTGAGTGAGGAATCAAACTCTGGTCTCCAGAGTGGTTATCCAACTAAGCCACACTAGCTTTAAATATACATAGGTGGGGAAGTCACATGCTATAACATCCTTTCCCCACTTGGGTGAGCACCTCTGAAAGAACGGTTGAACTCCTACATCTGGAGATATGCATGCATCACATAGCTAAGTCTCCATAGCTAAATCTCTGGCTGCTACCATCAAACTACATAATAAATAATGCACTCTCCATGGTGATTTCTATGTTGTTGAGGGGGGGGGGGGCAGTGGGGACATGTCTATTTTCCTGTAACTGGACAGGCTGCCCATAGAGACTGCAAGGACTTCTTGGGAGGCTCCTACAGATGACATTCTACAAAACAGCTGGACATGTCCCCACTGATGCCTGCACTGTCTAACAACACAGAAATGGCTGTGTTGGGCGGGCTGGTGGTGCATTGCTTACCAGGTCAATTTTGGGAGGATTTTGGTCATTGCATGTGCTCAAAAAAGTGAGTTGCAATAGTGTAAGTCTGACTTAAGAAGATACCAGCACATGTTAAACATGTTTGCCTGCATCCCTTTAAAATGCTAAATAGATGGTATGAGTAGGGAAGAAAAGGGAGAGGACACAGTCTTTTTTTTTTTTTTAATGTGCTTTGATTGTGTATTCCTGCATGACAGGGTTCGGACTGGATGGCCCTTGAGGTCTCTTCCAGCTCTATGATTTTATGATATACAAGTGTGGTGCAGCATATATGAAAAAGCAATGAATGGGTGCTAGAATTGCAGTTGCAGTTGTAAAGGCTCAGTTGTACTCACTAAATCATGTGTATGTGGGAGTCCTAATGTGAACACGTGTGCTGTAAATATTTCTAGGACCTCTCACATGGGAATGTGTTGGTGAAAGAGAGGGAGAACGACTGGGGAAACAGCCATTAGAGTGAAGAAAATAGGAGAGAAAGGAACCACTCTTCAAGTCAGAGTCTATCAGCTGTTTGATGCAATTGCCACTGTAGTGTTACTCACACCAGGCTAGAAAAGGCCCTTGTAATTATTGCTGCAGGGGGTTATATATACCAGGATAAACTAACTCAGCAGAAGTCAGCCCTATTGCTTAACTCCCTGCCTGTTCTAGACTGTGCGGGGATTAAAAGGCTTTCAGTCTGAAGGGAGAAAAAAAAAATAGAGTCTTTTTGGGAGCCATTTTGTAAAGGAAAGCTGGGACATGGGTGTTCTGGGAATCTGAGTAACTAATCTGCACAACCAAGGTTTCCTCCTCTGCAATCTGCCTCCTTACATTTTCTTGTAGGCAACAGCTGACTGACACACATGCAAAGTTAGGAGTTACTAGTTACGGTGTAACAGCCATGGCTCAATACTCTGTGATTTGTAGCAATCTCAGGTGAGACAAAAAAGGACCAATAAGGTCCCACCAGACCTTATAAAACCTGTGCTCTCACGTTTGGTCAGCTTGGGATATATGGAAAGAGCAGCTGCTTACACACTGTTTTTGTGCACACACGTGTCTTCAGTCTGTCCTGTAGTTTGAAAAATGATTTCTTGTCATATTCTTAGCAAATTGGAAGACCAATTGTGTTTGCCTAAAATCTTTGGTTTGTAGTTTATGAGTTATGTTGCATGGAAGGAGCCATGACAGTTAAAGTGGTATCAAACGGTATTGATTCTGCAGTGTGGCAGCAGCCCTAGTTACTTGTGAGAAACAAGAAATGACAGACTTCTTTTTAAAATTATAGCTTGGACTAATTACTTTAAAAAGGCTTTAGAGTATTCAAAGTATTCCCAGTCCACTTGTGGAATGGACTGGGAATACTCTGTCTGGTCTCCCAGGTATGGCCTTTCCTGGACAGAGAGAACCTACCTAGGCACTACAATTCATGTGCTAAAAACTTCCCAGTTAGAAGGTTACAATGGGGGCTGTATGGGGTTTAGGTGGGCATGACTCTGAAGCTACAACTAATGCAGAATGCAACAGCTAGATTGTTGACCAGAACGCTACACAGAAACCATGTGATGCTGGCCTTAAAGGATTTACCCTGGCTGCCAATATGCTTCCGGTTTGAACTCAAAGTGCTGGTATGATATTCAAAACCCTAAATGATTTGTCCTTTTGAAAACCAGCAGTGGGGGCTGGTGGTTCTGACATCAGTGGGGCAATTAATTCCCTATAGATTTTAGATTGGATTTATAAAGACATTATTCAAAATGATGCCTGCTATCCCCAAAATTGGTGCAGCATTTTGGATAGCTCTGTTAAAAGTTTCAGCTACAGCCCCAAAGAAATTCTCTCCCAGATAGGGAAGCCACCAGGCACTAGTGAGACTCTGAAATACAGATGGGTACCAGGTTCAGATTGTCATATTCTGTCCTTAATCAAAGCTTATGCAAAACATAAATATAAGAACGCTGAGGTTTCCAGGCCTTATCTGAAAACTAGAGATCATTAATATACTTACTGTGGCAACAAGTTCTGCATCTTAAATATAATTAAGAAAAATAAACCATGAAAAACATTGTGAAATGAAATAAAATTAGAACTTTAATTATTCAAATGGCCAATACATTAACCTTAAAAGTTAATTTTTTGGAATATAGTTCCTAGTACCCTGTTCTTAACAGTGCACCATTTCCAAAACATTAGTTTTGGTCACATTTGCTCTTCACAGTTCAAAACAGAAGTGGATTGACTCCAGAAGTTTATGAAGATTTCTGGTTTTACACTGCTATTTTAAATCTTTTACATGATTTTACTGTTTCTAAAAATTGTAAATCTGCCTTGAATTATGCAAATGTAGCTGAAGTTCTGGGGATACAAAATCAAACAAACAAAGGACATTTCATTACCCAGAGAGAAGCTGGACAATTTATGATATAGAGGACATCTTGGCTGTGATTCTCAACGTTTGATCTGGGGGCATTTTTCTGTCAACATTCCAAGAAAAAAATGCTGGCTAAGAAAGTCTATAACTAGCATCAGGCAATGAGTGAAGATTCCGTCAGCTGGCAATTTACCTAGCAATATTTCATTCGTCAACAGTTTTTCTAAATGGCAGGATCAAGCGTGGAATAACTAACCTGGTCTACTGCAGGGTTTGCAGCACAAATGTGCCACTTGGGCTAAGTTCTGAAACCATTAATAAATCCATCTTTCTGTTCCTGCAAATGCTAGAAGGCCAGTGGCAGAAGGGAGCAGATGGGAGATGCTGACTGAGAAAAAGTGATGCAAATGTCTAGGGCTCAGGAAAAACAAGAACACTATAGTTCTCAGAATCCTTCAGTCAACCCAGCCAGTTGCCCTTTGCCCATTTTTGATGGTTGGGGCTCTGCCAGTGGGTCCCTCATTCATCATATAATGGCAAGTAGCCTAGCATACTAGCAGCTGCCTAGCCTTGCCAAGGACTGCTGCCATCTTCACATTCTTTGGTCATTTATTAATTGAAGTCTTGTCTGTGGCAGTAATCACTGTAAACATAACATTTCAGATCTATATTATGCTTTAAGAGGTCCAAAGCTGTTCACTCTTCACTTATGTAATTTGAGGCTGATGAGGAAAGAATTTCAAAAGTTTTCTCCATCCTGGGTAAGGTTACACTTTTTTAAGGCTTTTTTTTATTTGGGGATTTTTGGTGTGTGTGTGTGTGTGTGTGAAAATTTCATGAATTTTTTTTTGTATTTTGTGTGCAAAATACAAATTCTTTTGCATAGGATTGAAAAGAAAACCTCTCTTTGAAGCTAATTCTCCCTCCTGAAAGTGATGTCTTGACCTTGCTGAAAATAAAAAAAAACCAAAAACAATGTTTTTTATTTTTTTTTTATTTTACATTTTTAATTCAAACACACAATAGCTGGTACCAAGGACTTTTCTACACTGGGGAAAAACAACTAACTCTCCATGAACCCTGTGCTGGCAGCAGTCCTCATGATCTATGGATCCTTCTGGGAAGATAGGGTGATTTCTGATGCTTAACCTGACTTTCCTCCAAACTAATAAGCTTATCAGATATCATTTGCAGCCCGATCTGGTGAATGGGCTGAGATAGGAATGGAATGGGATGGAACAGGGTGTTATTGCATGGATTTTGCTGCCAATGCCACTGGAAGTCCCCAAGCCATTCCAAAGCCATTTCCCAGCCATGCTATGGCTGACGATTTTGAAGAATGGAAGCTTCTGTTCTTCAAAATTGGCAGCCAAAGCACACCTGGAGCATGGCTTGGGGACTCCATGCAATAATAAATCCATGAAATAACACCCCTTCCATCCTGTTCCATCCCGATCCTAGTCCATGCCCAGTTTGGGTTGGAAATGACATCTGATAAGCTTATGTGTCTGACCTGTTTTTAGAGGCGCTACTGCTACTTTGTGTAAAGCCTGCCAGTTCTGATGAGGACAGAAATGGCCTCTGGACATATGATCAACAAGGATGATGTTGGTCTAACCCATCCCTGTTGATCACATGGACACCCCATTCTGACCTCAGCAGAAATGATGGGGCACTGGGCAGAACCTTCATAAAATCATAGAATAATACACCTTGCAGAAGTAGTGGTGGCAGCACCAAGGGGAATGGGCAAGTGGGGCTGATGCAATGGGGGACCAACTGGCCTGTGTGCATAACAACTCAGCACCACACTGGATTCAGTCTGGTGTGTGTGGTTGATCCAGGGCCTAATGCTCCTGACTGCCCTCTGATTAAGCAACCAGTGTTGATGTGCCCCTTGTTAGGGACATATGCATGCGTAAATATAGCTAGACATGCAGTGTCCAAAAGTTGCCGTTGCACAACAGAAGTATGCTGGTGATGGAAGCAGAAGCAGAATTGTACCAGCAGCATGTTCCTCTGTGCCTTGTCTTTTTCTGCATTGAGTTTTGTGGTTGATGATTACATATTATGTATTGCAGGTGTGCATTTTGTGTTTTGCACAATGATTATGCAATGGTACCTAGTCATTTACATATGTTGCACAATATTGCTATTCTGCATAGGGATTGTAGCCATGCTGGAGTAGAATATCTTAGCATGTGGATATTTATGTGATGTTGATGGATTGCAGTCAGTGTCTGCCAGTAATACTTACAAAACTCCTGTAACATTCCAAACTGAAGAAGAATTCATGGGCTTGCAGAGCTTCCTTCTCCTTTGACTTGGGCTTTTATGAGTTTCCAAAACCCATTACAAAGCCTAAGTTCAGGGAACTCTGTATTACAAGCTGATTCCATGAATGGTTTTCACATAGTAAGTACCAAGTTGGGTGTCATGCTAACACATATGCCAAATACTTGGCCTTACTAGAGACAGCAGTGTGCTAGTTGATAGGTTTCATGTTAGCAGGCTGGAGAATCCACAACAAGGTTTCAAGAGATCTTTATGGTGGGGAATCCCACCGTGAAAATCCATTCAGCATCTTGGATAGCTCAGCAACTTGAACAAAAACATAGGGTGGATTCAACACTCAGTACCATGGACACAACCAGTCTCTAATAGCTATATATCTCTTCTCTTCAGGAGAGATGCTTGTCTGTCCTTTTCTTAGGGAAATGTGTGTGGGTAAAACAGTGTAAAAAAAAGGATGAGTCAAAACTAATAAAATGAATTTCAACAGAGAGTACTGTAATATAATGTACTATATTTGGTCTGTAAAAATGAAATGCAGAGATATAGAATGGGTGACACCTAGTTTGACAGCACTGCATATGAAAGGGATCTAGGAATTTTAGGGCCGATACAGACGGCCCAAAAGTGGCATGGTGGTGGCAATACTAGGGGTCCAGACCGTGCAGCAACTGCATGGTCCAGAACCCTAGTATGTAACAGTGACGTCATCATGGCGAGGTCCTGTCATACAGGTATCGCCATGATGACGTTGCCGCTGCACAGTATCCACACATCACTTTGCATTGCTGATGTCATGAGTGCGCCAATGGGGCACTCATGATGTAAGATGCGTGCCACAAAAAGAACTTGGAAGAACCGGGTTCTTTTTACTGCAGAGGGACGCTGCGCAGTTTGGTGGCTGCGGTGTCACTCTGTAGCAGAAAGGGGTGGCTCCAGATAGTGGTCTGTCAAGCCCCCTATTTAACAGCAGGCTGGAGAGGAGTCAGTAATATGATGCGGCAGCTAAGAAAGCCAACACAATTCTAGAGTGCATCAATAGGTGTATAGTGTCTAGGTAGAGGGAAGTACTAATACCACTGTATTCTGCTTTGGTCACATCTCATCTTGAAAAATGTGTCCAGTTCTGGGTACCACAATTCAGAAGTATGTGGACAAGCTGGAGTGTGTCCAGAAGAGGGCAATTAAAATGGTGAAAAGTTTAGGAGCAGTTTAGGGAGCTGTGTGTGTTTAACCTGGGGAAGAGAAGGTTAAGCAGTGACATGATAGCCATTTTAAAATATTTGAAAGGATGTCGTATTGAAGGAGGAACAAGCTTGTTTCTTTTGCTCCAAAGCAGTCGTGTCACTAGCAGGGTGCTGGGGGATATAGACCTCACCAGGTGACACCCTAAGAAGGGGAGGGGGGTTGACACCACTGCTCCTCCAACATCTACCTTTGCACAGAAACAGCTGTGTTAGTCCCCTGTGTGCCTTTCAAATGCTGAAGAGATCAGGTGAGTGGGGTGAGGCTTAGTGGGAGGAGAAAGGAGAGGCTCCAGTTTTTAAATTTTAATTTTTTTAAAATTTTCTTTAAAAACAAAACATTTTGTCAAATTTTCACTTCAACCACATAAAACTAGGTATATGTAAATACATTTAGACTGTGCATATGACATTGTAATTTAAAGGTATAATTTTAATTTTGCTAGTTGTTTATGTCCGAACTGTTACCATTACATTCAGTGATATATGGGAATTATGATTTATAACATTAGTACAACAAACATTACTAAGGATTCTGAATGGTATGACATAGGAAGAAGTCAGTTTTTGTACAGCATGATGACTAGTGCCTGAGGCCATGGTTAGAATTCCCCCCCCCCTGCCCCTGCCCTCCCCTGCTACTAATGGCCTCCAAGGACTCCTTTAAGATCATCAGGGGAGGCTCTTCTAGAAGTACACTTGGTGCCCTAGAAACATTACCCCTCTTTTTTTGCCCTTTGTTGTTGTGTGCCTTCAAGTCATTTCTGGCAACCCTAAAGCAAACCTATCAATGGATTTTCTTGCCAAATTTCTTCAGAGGGGGCTTGCTATTGGCATCCTCTGAGGCTGAGAGAGTGTGATTTCTTGTTTTCTGCTGCTGCAGAGACTAGAACGCGGAACAATGGATGCAAACTGCAGGAAAAGAGATTCCACCTCAACATTAGGAGGAACTTCCTGACAGTAAGGGCTGTTAGATAGTGGAACACCCTCCCTCAGAGTGTGGTGGAGTCTCCTTCCTTAGAGGTCTTTAAGCTGAGGCTGGATGGCCATCTGTCAGGGATGCTTTGATTGGGAGTTCCTGCATGGCAGGGGGTTGGACTGGATGGCCCTTGTGGTCTCTTCCAACTCTACGATTCTATGATTCTATGATTTGCTCAAGGTTACCCAGTTGCATTACACTGCCCCATATCCTTCCCAGCTACCCTGACCAGTGACCATACTGGGGGATTATTGAAACTGTAGTCCCAAATTTAACATACTCTCAATATTATATTGCAAGAGCCAACATAGCATAGTGGTTTGAGCAATGGACTATGACTCTGAAGACCAGGGTTTGATTTTCCTCTTGGCCATAGAAACTCACTTGGTGACCTTGGGTGAGTCACACATTCTCAGCTCCAGGAAAAAAAAACAAACTATGATAGGTTCGCCTTAAGGTCACCATATGTCACAAATGACTTGAAGGCACACAACATACATCATATATTTGCATTTTTAAAAGTACATACTGCATATCACCCAGGAATTGTAAGATAAAGAGTGGCATTAAATTAGTTTTAATAGATACCAGTACTAAGTTAAAAAGAATAGCCCTGTTTCCAATGAGTCATGCCTCCTTATGATGTGGCCAAAGTATGACAACCTCAATGTAATCATCTTGGCCTCCAGGAGTATTTCCAGCTCAAGCTATTCAAGGACCCATTTGGTTATCTTTTTGGCTGTTCACAGTATCCTCAGCACTCTTCTCCAGCACCACATCTCACATTAGTGGATTTTCATTTTGTCTGCTTTCTTCACTCTCCAGCATTTACATCCACACATGGTGATGGGGAATACAATGGCTTGGATAATTCTAACTTTGGTGCTCTGTTGTTTATTTTTACTTTAGGATTTTTTTCTAGTTCTTTCACAACTGCCTTTCCAATTCCTAGTTTTCTTGTAATTTCTTGACTGCAGTCACCATTCTGGTCCATGTTTGATCTTAGGTACATGATCTTGTACCTAAGATGGTACATGAAGGTTAAAAGTGATGCATTTAAAATCACATGTAGTTAGGTTCCTTGATTTCAAAATTGGAAATAGATCACAACACTCTACTACACATCAATTCCCGCACATATATGCATGCAGAGTTTGCACTCCGGCTGCCCCAGCATGTACATATCCTAGCTTACTGCTTAGATACAGACACCTGCTGGACAGTAGGGATTTGAGTGGCAGGCAGCACCCCTAGATCGGCTTTCTGTCACACCAAAGCCACCAAAGCTGCAACAGGCTTGAAGAGGTGAAAAAGAAGCCTCTGATGAGAAGGATGGGTGTCTTGGCAGCTTGTAATTAGGCCACTCGGGAGCTCTCAGCTCCACCTCCCCTTAACTTGAGTGCATCTGATACACTCTGTGTGGGATTCCAAAGTTTAATTTAGCTTAACTCTTGGCTGCAATCAACGGCTGATAAATTTAGTTGGGGGGGATTAAGGAACCTATAAGACTTAATAGTTCCATAAAAGGAGTCCAAAAACCATGGGACACAGCAAAATATCTAGGCATTCTCTCAAAAAACCTGCCTTGCAAAATGGATGGACTTAAAAGTCTTGAAAGAAAGGTGCAAGTAAAGTTTCTGGGTATGTGAAAAATTATATGGTCTTTACAGGATGCAATCAGGAGTTATATGGCAAACCAGAAATTAAAGCCAGGGCTTTATCTGTAAAAAGTTTAACTACAGGTGAGAGACCATTTTGAATTTAACAGGTGAGATGGAGTAAACCTGCCTTCCTCATGTCCTTCAGATATGTTGGTCAACTCCAGACCTTTCAAGTGTCCTGATTTAGCAGGAACAATCATGATTAATCCTATGCCACCTTACTTTTTAAGCTTGCTTCTAAAATGACCTAATTTGTCTCTCTTCCTCTCACTTTTCCTCTTTGTCCTCAGTTTACTTCCATTGCTGCAAGTTGAGTTCAGTGTGCAGAAGTAGTCTGCACTCAATTAATTTGCACAGTGCAAAGGAGAGGAGGGGATGGAATATTTCCCTACCCAGTAAGCTCTGGCAAAAGCAAATTGCTGCAGCCTCCCCTAGCTTGTGCATTCTTCCTCATTTATAACTTTTGCCATCTTGGCCATGCTTTGAAGTTGCTTAGCTACCCATGTCCTGGTTTTCTGTGTAGGAGGGTATGCAACTCATCATGATGAGATATGTAGTTGGACCTATCTGGAGGACCACCAGCTTGAGGCTTGTTAAACTACTGCATCCTCACCCAGGTTACTTTCCAAAACCCAGGATTGATTTGAGTGATACTGTGTAAAGAAAAGCAGCAGGGTTGGCATCAGAATGTGGCATCCTTGGGCAACTGCCACGGCCCCAGGGCCATGGCAGAACCTGCTGCTAATATCTGATTTGTCCCTCTCCCTTAATTATTTTTTCTATCTTGAAAAACTGGTTTCAACTACACTTTTCATTTCCCACAGACTGCGTTCCTGACCTCATTTTACTTTGGAACACTATGGGAAATGAAAAAGGAGGCTATGAACAGCTGCCTAATGCAGTTTGAAGTACTGCCACCATAGAAAGGGGAAGTTAGATGGCAACTTTCAGAACATCTCAGTCAGTATGGTCACAGGCTGTCACTACAGTAGGTAAGCCTTCCTGCTGGCCTCCCTGTCCAGAGGATGGCATTTTCTGGCAACATTCCCTCAGACTTACAATTGGCAACTGAAAAAAGTAATCTGATGTACATTTGTTGAATACTATAGCACTTAAAGTTACTTGGCAGTGATGCTTAATCCATCAAATCTATCAATGCTTATCCTGGGTTTTAAGTGGGTTCATTTCAGAAAGGTGAATAAATGCATATTAATGCATCCTTGTTAGTATAGCCATATCCCAAAAATGGAATGAATTGTGCAAAGCTGCCTTTTAACTGAGGAGGCCATGAGTCCTACTTAGAGAGGACAGCCCTCTGCCCGTCTAGTTTGACTTATAAAGGGAGAGCCAGGATGATCAACCTTGAAGGTGCCCACCACACAGACAATTAGAGCAGCCACCTTGGTCACAGCCTTTTCTCTCTAGAGAGATGTGTTGCATTTCTATTTAAATTACAATTATTTTTGAAATAGCAATTTATGCATGCATATTAGCATGTATTGAAAATTTTATGCTAATGGGTGGCTGATTTCGTCCTTGTGTTTGGCAGCTTATAACTGGCCACTCTAACTTTTCAGAGTGAGACCACTGTTATGGTTAACCCTGCCTTCCCCAGCCAGGAATTCACCAGGTGGATTGGACTGCAATTGACCATAACTGGTTTTTTCCCCCTTTCTTTCTTGGAAACTTATCATGGACCAGCATCCAATGATTCATGGACCAGTACCAGTCCACAGACCAGCACTTTGAATATTGATGGATTATTCATTTCATTTGCTTTTATGCTTCCTTTTTCTCAGAGATGAACCCAAGGCACATAAAATATGTGATTTGGGTTAGGCAAGCAGAGTAGATCTGGTAACTACTCTAAAGGACTTATATTAAATCAGGGGTGGGCAGTTATTGAAGGATAAAAAAGGTAGCATTAGTCCATAGATCATGGAGGGGTGATCCTTCCCCACCCCATTTTTGCTCCCAAATGCCCCTTAGGGAGTGTGGGAAATTTTTGCTATGGTTTAAAGCCTTCCTGTTCTATTTTAGATTCAAGGGAAGCCTTAAAAAAACACAGGAAGAACAGTAGGCCCTTGGTATCCACTGGGGTTTGGTTCCAGGATCCTGCCCCCCCATGGATACCAAAATTTGTGAATGCTCAAGTCTTATTAAATACTATGACATAGTAAAATGGTGTCCCTTGTATAAAATGCAAAAATTAAAAATATTTTCAAGCCATGGATGCTGGGATTTGTGGATGTGGAGGGACAATTGTAACTGGGAAGTCACTTCCTTTAATAAAAAGGAACCTATCATGGGCCTAAAAATGGCTTGGAGACATTTGGGGGACTGCTGTGGCAAAAAGCTTTTTTGGAAATCTGTGGAAAGGCAGGAGACTGCCCTCCCCCCCCCCAAAAAAAAAAACAGTACTGGGAGGCCAAATATGGTACATGGGCTGTGTGTTGTCCACCCTTGTACCAAAGGACTCCTCCAAACATGGTAAATATGTTGAAGAAGTTGCTGGAAGTAGTGATATTGTTGTTGTACCTCTCTCTTTCTCTTTCTTTTAAATATTCATACAGCATTTTTGTTGTCCTAGTCTATTTTCTGGCATCAGTTTCGACATTTTATTCCCACCCCAGTGTGGATTTCTTTTTCATTCCTAGACATATCAGAGCAAAAAAGCATCCTCCACTTCTCCTTTCCCTCTTCTTAATTTTCTTTTTTTAAAAAGCTGTATAGTGCATCGGTGAATCAGTGGAATGGTACTTTTAATGCTATGACTCTATAGTAAAAAAAAAAAATGTGAGAGAAGAAAATTTGCTCAGCAAACAATAGGTCAGCAAACAATTTTAGCTGCTAAGGCTCAATGCTACAGAATTTTGGGAAATGTAGCTTATTGTGGCCTCAGAGCTCTCTGATAGAAAAGGCTAGAACTCTTACAAAACTGCAGTTCCCAGATTTCTACAGCACTGAGCCACAGCAGTTGAAGTGGTGTCAAACTGGGTTATTTCTGCAGTGCAGATGCAGCCTAGGTCTGTTTTTCCAAAGTGCTGAGTAACCTTGACTTCCAGGTTTTCCCCCCTCACATTGCATGAATTGCAATGGAGAATTCTGGAAAAGGGGGTACTGTATTTCGTTGGACTGATAGAAAGTTTTATTGTATTCATGCTGGGACATTTCAGCTGCTTTAATGGAAAAGATAATGAAAGAACCAAAGTGGAAAAAGCAGCACCTCTTTGTGGATTAATTTTCCTTCTGCTGAAAATGATACATGTATTATCTTTGTAAGAATATCAAGCGAGGTCCCCCACTCCTTATGCGTAGCAATGATTTGTTTAAATCAAGCAGGACATGCACATTGTCTTGATGCTATGATGCCCAATCAACGTCTGTACAAGAGAAAATGGGGAATATGCATAATCAAAATACACACAGGTCCAGTTCCAGAGGAAGTGTGCATTTTGATTATGACCAAACAGTGAAGGCTGAAGTATAGGATACACTAAATAGGGTGCAGTATAGAGGCCCTGCAAAACTTACTTGGGACTCTGTGTAAGATTACATCTGTTTTATTTTGATCCACTCTACAGATTGCAAAGGCCCTTACATGACCTGTCATTCATTATTGGCAGAACTAGCTTGGGTCTGTATTTCCCCATATGAGCCTGTCAGGTTTTAAGACCTATAGGAGAAGTCCTTTCTGGGTCCCATCACATCCAGAGGTTGTTTGATGAGAAGATGAGAAAGTGCCTTCTTAGTGTCTACTTCTAGATTAGGGATGGAAAGAATATTCTATAGTATTTGGAAACTTGTTGAAAAACATGTTGTTTGAGTTCTGAGAAACACTGATGAGAAGAATCCTAGTCTTACAACAATCTTCACAGTTTAGGACTTGTTCTGTGCAAAATCCTCGTGTTTTGGTTTTCTGCAAAAAGCACATTTTTTTATTCCGGGAATAACAATATTACAGAGAAATAATATTTTTGGGGCAGGAAAAGATGTTTGCTATGTAGAAAATGTTGTAATTGGGAACCTATTCTGGTCAAAAATTAATATGAGTGATATAATAATAATAATAATAATAATAATAATACCCTACCTCCCCCTTAGGATCGAAGTGGCTTACAATATAATAAAAACAGTATAAAGTACCTCATACGTGATAAAATACCCATTGCCCCCCAACACAACATCCAAATAAAACACCCTTAATAATAAAGAAATCAGACAGTTAACAGTCAACTGCCAACACAGAATTTGCACAGAAAACAGCACTTTCTGATCAAGAAACAACTTTTTTCCTTTCCTTTTTTTTGACAGAAAATCATGTTTTTATGCACAGAAAATGCTACAACAACTATGCAGAAATATTCTTCTGTGTGCAGAAAATACTGTTTACTGCACAGAAAATGCTGTTTTGCTACAAAATTTGCTACAATTTTGTTTTAAAAAAATATTTTGTAAGCCACCTTGCATCCAAGCCTGGGAAATAACCATGGAAATAAATAAATGCATACATACATAAGGTAGAGTGAAGCACTTGGTACAGGTGGCAGATCCTGATTATAAGATGTGGCTGCTCCTTCCCCTGTTTTCTTCTTTAGCTGTTTTGCTTTTCTCTTCTCTTAAACTATGCTTGCCACACAGTGTATTCTAATACACTGTTATGCAATCCCCGAGCTGATGTAGGTGCTGTTATATTTTTGTTCAAACATGGTTGCTTGAGGATGCTGAATGTTGACACTGGCTTTCATAGTATTCTCTTGAACAGTTCTGAGAGCTGGATTCTGGTGAGGCTGCTCGAGAATTTTAATTTAGAGATCTCCATTCCTGAGACCCCGCATTAAATTACAGCTCCCAGGATTCTTTGGGGAGAGGAAATAACTACTGCACACGCTTAAATCTGTGGTAGAGAGCAGATATGTTCAACAAATTGTCTCTTCATTTATGACTGTCCCTCCCCCCCCCCCCCCACCCAGTGCAGAAAACATTACAGAAGAGCATAAGTCATAAGGGGTTTCTGGTGTTAAACTCTGATGTTTATTTTATAAGAAACACTAATGCAGGCCTGACTTTCCATGGGATTACCAGGTCAGTCTCTGCATTTCCTGGCTGGCATTCCAAAGCTTCTTGCCATGCCCCACATGCCAGTTGATTAAATGGGAGCTGCAACGGGAAGGCGAGGTCTCAAGCCAAGTCATTAGTTGCCTTGAGGAATTCTATTCTCCTTCATTCAAGAGCAGAAATGGATAGGAAAGCCTTTTCATTTGCCTTCCAAGAGGAAATACATCACGAGAAGAAGGTAGAAGAAATGTATATCATTATGCCCACCTTAAGGTATATCTACAGAAATAAATTTAGAAAGAATTACTACAATATAAACAAAAATATAATATATCTCAACTTTGTGAGGACAACTCTGGCTAGCTGGCCTGCATTCACTGTTGTTGATGGGCTATTCATAGAATCATAGAATCATAGAATCATAGAATTACAGAGTTGGAAGAGACCACAAGGGCCATCCAGTCCAACTCCCTGCCATGCAGGAACTCCCAATCAAAGCATCCCTGACAGATGGCCATCCAGCCTCTGCTTAAAAACCTCCAAGGAAGGAGACTCCACTACGCTCCGAGGGAGTGTGTTCCACTGTCGAACAGCCCTTACTGTCAGGAAGTTCCTCCTAATGTTGAGGTGGAATCTCTTTTTCTGCAGCTTGCATTCATTGTTCTGCGTTCTAGTCTCTGCAGCAGCAGAAAACAAGCTTGCTCCCTCCTCAATATGACATCCCTTCAAATATTTAAACAGGGCTATCATATCACCTCTTAACCTTCTCTTCTCCAGGCTAAACATCCCCAGTTCCCTAAGGCGTTCTTCATAGGGCATGGTTTCCAGACCCTTCACCATCTTAGTTGCCCTCCTTTGGACACGCTCCAGTTTCTCCGCATCCTTTTTGAATAGTGGTGCCCAGAACTGGACACATATTCCAGGTGGGGTCTGACCAAAGCAGAATAGAGTGGCACTATTACTTCCCTTGATCTAGACACTATACTTCTATTGATGCAGCCTAAAATAGCATTGGCCTTTTCAGCTGCCGCATCGCACTGTTGACTCATGTTCAACTTATGGTCTACTTGGACTCCTAGATCCCTTTCACATGTTGTCTCATTCAGCCAGATGTCCCCCATCCCATATCTGTGCATTTCATTTTTCCTCCCTAATTGCAGAACCTTACATTTCTTCGCATTGAATTTCATTTTGTTAGTGTTGGCCCAGCTTTCTAGTCTATTCAGGTCATTCTGAATTTCAATCCTGTCGTCTGGAGTATTGGCTACTCCTCCTAGTTTAGTGTCATCTGCAAATTTGATAAGTATGCCCCCAATTCTGTCATCCAAGTCATTAATAAAGATATTGAATAGCACTGGGCCTAGGACAGAACCCTGTGGGACCCCACTGGTCACTTCTCTCCAGGATGAAAAGGAGCCATTGTTGAGCACCCTTTGAGTTCGGCCAGTCAACCAGTTACAAATCCATGTAACGGTTACCTTGTCTAGCCCACATTTTGCAAGCTTGTTTGCAAGAATGTTATGAGGAACCTTGTCAAAGGCCTTACTGAAATCAAGATATACTATATCCACAACATTCCCTTCATCTACCAAACTGGTAATTTTATCAAAAAAAAGAGATCAGATTTGTCTGGCAAGACTTGTTTCTCTGAAACCCATGTTGGCTTTTTGTGATTATGGCATTGGCTTCTAAATATTCACAGACTCTCTGCTTAATGATCTGCTCTAGAATCTTTCCTGGAATTGATGTCAGACTAACTGGACGATAATTGTTGGGATCCTCTTTTTTTCCCTTTCTGAAGATGGGGACAATGTTTGCCCTCCTCCAGTCTGCTGGGACTTCTCCTGTTCTCCAGGAGTTCTCAAAGATTATTGCCAATGGCTCCGATATTACATTTGCCAGTTCTTTTAATACCCTTGGATGTAGTTCATCTGGTCCTGGAGACTTGTATTCATTTAGATTAACCAGGTATTCCTGTACTATCTCTTTACTTATTCTGTGCTCAATTTCCCCTATTAGCAGCATCAGGCTAAAAGTCCTTGAGCTATATGGGTGGGCAAAGGCTGGAAGAGCTCTATGGCCAGAGTTTAGAGCTGGGAAGCATTAAGCATTTTCCGGGAAGAAAAGCCAGAGAGAGAATCATAGAGCTGGAAGAGACCACAAGGGCCATCCAGTTCAACCCCCTGACATGCAGGAACTCCCAGTCAAAGCATACCCGACAGATGGCCATCCAGCCTCTGCTTAAAGACCTCTAAGGAAAGAGACTCCACCACCCTCCGAGGGAGTGTGTTCCACTGTCGAACAGCCCTTACTGTCAGGAAGTTTCTCCTAATGTTGAGGTGGAATCTCTTTTCCTGCAGTTTTCCCCCATTGTTCTGCATTCTAGTCTCTGGAGCAGCAGAAAACAAGTTTGCTCCCTCCTCAATATGACATCCCTTCAAATATTTAAACAGGGCTATGATATCACCTCTTAACCCTCTCTTCTCGAGGCTAAACATACCAAGCTCCCTAGGTTGCTCATCATCGGGCACAATTTCCAGTCCTTTCATCATCTTAGTTGCCCTTCTTCGGACACGCTCCAGTTTCTCCACATAATAATAAAATAATTTTAAAAAATATTTATAGCTATCAAGACAGTCGGAGTGGGTTAAAGCAGATTAAAAATTACAGAGTAAAAAAATTCTGGTAATTTTTATTTTTATTTTAAAAAACATTTATCACATTAGGTAGAGATACATATTTACATGACTTGACTGCATGTTTGAGTACATATTCTTATCCACTATTGTTTCAATATCTCTTATTCTAATTTATATATTTTATCTCCCCCCCCCCCCCCCCCCCCCGTTTCTTCATTCTTCTGCCTTTTGGTTCTCCATTCTAAATATTCACCTTCTTCTTCTTCTTTTTTTTAAAAAAACATATTTAAACTAGTCCTGCACTGGACAGCTCTTCAAATCGAGGAGAAAGGCTCCAAACAGAAGAACTCTCATTAACATAGAACCACCATAATGCCAGGGGTGCATATTCAACATTTCATGCCTGTATCCTCCAAATCAATTTGGTAAGAAAGTAGTCAGTTTTCTCTGCTGTCTTGTTTCCAGTCTTTCGCTTGCACTTTTACTCACAGGCCAAAAGGTATTCCAGATGTAGAAAAGCCAGAATGTGTGCCACTGGTGGCTTATGGTTTGTCATATTATCCTTTGAGTCCTCTACCACTCAGACCATGGATTTATGGAGAACAGACAGCACAATAGTAGTTCAGTTTGTGATAGCCCCAACTTAACAATGTCTGGAATTGTATTGTGAGATAAAAGACAGGATGGATCAGTGAGCTAACAAACCGAGGAACGATCACATTTTATAGCTTGGAGAAGAGATGAATAATCATGACTGTGTGGCACTAGCTGGAAAGAAAAGTATTCTGATGCTCTTGTGAGAATGCTGCATAATAAATGCATGCCCTCAAACATCTCATAGCTGAAAACGGGAGACATGTGGCCAAGCAACTCCAGTGTGTAGAGAAGATGGCAAAAAATTATTAATGAGGAAGAAGACACAATCTCAAGACATCTCAGTAACTCTTTAAACCAACAATATGTGCATATATCAGACACAAGAGGAGTGGTGGTGGGTTTCTTGTTTGACTCACTCATCCCAGCTCCTCCCCATTGCTTAGTCAAGAGGGTGAAGTTATGAGGTTGGCTGCATATCTTCAGATAAAAGGCTGTAGCTTCCCTATTTTCTTGCTTCCACTTTTAATCCACATATGCCTTGCTTCACGCAGGACCTTACCTCACAGGCCCCTCTCCCACTGCAGTTCCATGGTCTGCAAAAATTTGGATGGCGTTTCACCTTCCACACCTTCAATCCTGATCTGGAATTAGAATGTCTGTTAGTGTCCAAACCTTATTGCACTGTCTACACAGCTTCTGTTCTCCCTCTCACCCTTCCTCTCCATTTCTTGGAAAAGCCACATGGATGCTTGTGAGGGGTGGATGAGGGAAAGATTTGGGAAGGAAGTGGCGGGGGGGGGGGGGGGAAAGGAGGATGAAAAAAATGAATGTGTGTGTGTGAAAGAGAGAGAGAGAATCATTGCAGCGACAGAACAGGACTCTGGGAGGGGTCTGGCTCTCCATTTCCACATACTTGCCCACTGACCAGGCAAAATCAGAAGGAAACTGCTATTGAACTTTCGCTACTACAAATCATGACAACAGCACTAAAGGTAGTCATTAACAGATTTTTCCTGTGAGTAAAAAGACTCACTTTTACTATGGTGGTGATGATGTACTTTACTACACGAGATAAAATCCAAAACTGATTTGGGAGTGTAGTGGCATTCTCTGTGCCGCTCTGCATGATGCCTCAGCACTTCCATTCTCTTCCTGAGGGGGGGGGGGGGGGGGAACAGCCATCAAAGCATGCCTTTGGCTGAATGGGAAAAATCCATTCAGCAAAAGGCACACTTTGAGGAAGAGAATGGAAGTGCTACAAAGGTATGCAGAGTGGCATGGAGAAAGCCACTACTCTCCCAATTGGTTTTACCTTTTTATTCTCATGTGGTAAAATCTGACAGCATGCAATGGGGATGGGGGTCTGAACACACAGTTCTCTTATTATCCTGCTGCTTTGAAGATTTTCATACCAGCGCTTACCGTGGGGGTAAGCACTGGTAAAACATTGATAAAATGTCAGGGAAGCACACATGTATGAAAGCCTGATGCGCTTCTCAAATAGCGGGTAATCATCCCCTTGCCTCTAGCATCCTTGAATTGTTTGTGGAGCAGCAATTTCCTGTAAATGGAAACTTGCGTTCATAGGAAATTGCTGCTTCACAAATGATTCAAGGATGCTAGAGGTGAGGGGATGATTCCCTGCTGTTTGAGAAGCACATCAGGTTTTCATGCACGCACACTTCCCTGATGTTTTACCAGCATTCTTTGATGGCCATGTGGAGTAAGGGCCTGAGTCTCTATCTTCTTTCCCTTCAGAGCATGGAAATGCAACATCTTTAGACTGTGATTTCCAGAATCCCCCCTGACATAGCCCATGGCCATTGTAGCTGAGAGATTATGGGAGTAGTAGTAATATTTTCAAATTCTGTCATGTTGTTGCAGACATACAGAGCCTTCATAAAATTTTCCAAACTCTGCTTTCCATAACACAGCTTTTAACCTGTGACAGGTATCACTTTTTCCTGCATGGCTCCATCTTCTTTTATTATTTTATCCTAAAAGGGAAACCTATGTCAGGCAATTTGATGGAAATGAAAATCTGAAGCCTGCACAGTTTTTCTTGCCAGGTGCCTGTTCCTTTCTGTAGGTCTTATACCTTTTAGATTTAGCAGTCCTGTACATAGTTTCTTAAAATCATTCCCACTGAACTCAGTGGCTGCAGTCCTTAGCTATGCCTAAGATTACACAGCCAATTTTCTTTTGTGCTCTTCTGCTTTGGAGCACAAGAAATATTAATGGCCAGCTGGGGGGATAGTAAACACAATAGCATGAAGTGGCACTTTGTTTTTAGATATGCCAAAACCAAGTTCAATCAGCTGCTCAGTAGATGCCCTTAGCACTTACTTTTCCTTCTTCCTTGTTTCCCATCCCTTTCCAAAATATAAACTGTCAACTTTCTTGTCTTTGGGAAGCATCAGGGCAACTTTCACTGTGACACCACAAACCTTCCTCCATCAAATGCATAGAGTCAACTACTCTGAGGAGCTTTCCACACGGAGAAAATTGGAAGGTTAAACTGGTCACAATGGAGGGTCGTCCAGGGCATTAGGGACAATTTCACAATTGCTTTTCAGATGACACTATGCACAAACTGGTTAGAATCCAAACAGAAAGTGAAGTGAATCAGGGAATAGGCGTTTTCGCAAAAATACCAGGTTTTCATTTCCAGTTTGTTCACGAATTCGCTTTCTTCATCTAATTGCAGCAGTCTGAAAACCGTGTGCTGGATTCTCCCTGTTCCCAGATTTCCCATGGTTCCTTTGTTGTGCTGAGGAGAGGGAGGGACAGACACACAACAAACCTCTTTCCCTTGTGCAGCTGGCCTCTTCCTCCTGCAGTCTCTAAGCTTTAAGTCTAAGGGAACAGCTGGTGGGAGAAGGCAGAGAGAGGATATTTTGGAATTCCTCCTGTACAGGGGGGATAAATGGAGGATATGTCCTGAAAAAGGAAGGCATCTGAGAGTTTCAGCCCTTGATGAAATCAGGACCAGCCACCTCCTATTTCTTTCTAGTGTGTGTGTATGTGTTTGTGTGTGGTTTTATGGGAGTTTGCAAAGGGAAACCTCAGCCTTCCTTCCTCTGAAACACCTTCTGGGGCAAAGAGTGTTTTCCTCCCCATTTTCCTTCCCTATCTGGAGCGTGTGTGTGTGTGTGTGTGTGCATTTGTGGAAATGGCATGGGTAAAAAAGGTATTTCCAAGCTATCAACAGGATTTGTCTTCATCTGTCTGAGACCCAAATTTGCTTTCTACCCACTTTCTTGCCTACATAATGTGCTTTTCTCCTGTTGTTGTGCTCTCTGTGTGATAATCATTAGAAAATTTGCTTGCTTTTCCAGGATGCCAACATTTGCATGCTGTGTGGATGGAATTCTGAACTAGATAATTATTTGGTGTGATCCGTCCTGGATCTTCTTATGGTCTTGTGTGATATACTGGAAAAGGGTTGGAGGACAGAGTTGTAGTCTCTCCTCATCCCAGGCTAACCTGTTGCCTTAGGATATGGTGGAGGATGTTGAAGGCTAATCCAGCCAGCTTCAGAACATGGAAGAAGTGGAGGAAGGTGCCATTTGGTTGTTTGTTACAGGCAAACCCTGAGCATAATGGGAAAATAGAAGGGGGTTCAAAGGAAGAAGGAAATCTGGACAGAAGTTGCTGGGGGTGGATAAGGCCAGGAGACAACCAGACATTGACCTCATGTCTGCCTTTCCTGCGGTTGCTTCTCAGCAGTGTAGGGCAATGGGTGTATGTGCCCTGGCAGGCTGCTCAGAGATGTCTCAAATTACACAGCATCAGAGCATGCTGGGCATAAAATTAGCAGCAGAGTTTTTTGGAGTGAGGCGCCAGGGGAGAATGTCACATTCAGCAGAAGGAGAAAAAGAGGGAGACCTGGAACTTGAAGAATTATTTCTCACCAGCTACCTTGCTGTCCCATTCGCCAACCCCCATCTCTCCACACTCCTCTCCCTCCCTAGTTTCCTATAGGGCCCTATCCTTCCAGTTCCTGGGAGAGCCAAGAACCGATTAACTCCTTGACACAAAGCATTTGGAGAGAGAGAATAATTAGATGCAGTGGCCTCAAAAGCAGCATCTCACAAAGGACTTCAGCTGGAAGATTTGTTCTTCCTTTGTCTTTATAAGGCCTTTGCAGGAATACAAAGAATTGCCTCTCCCACTTGCTCACAAAGGATATCCCAGAGGTTAACTTGACAGCAGCCAATAGGAGTGTGAGACTTCCTTTTTTTTATTTCTTTGCTGGGCAGCCATGTGTCCTACTTTACTCTGGACAGCTCTCTATTTGAAAGGCTATCAGAGGACAGGCCTTGATTTGGAGGGCTGTCTAATCTCAGTTCAGTTCAAAGGTAACAGTCCAGAAGAATGGAGAGCAGTTAGAGTATCTGAACAACAGACTGGCGACCAAACAATTTTGTTTTGTTGTTGTGTGCCTTCTAGTAATTTCCTACTTATGGTGACTCTAAGGTGAACTTATTATGGGGTTTTCTTGGCAAGTTTTTTTGGGGTGGTGGTGGTGGCGGCCATTGCCATCCTCTGCAGTTGAGAGAATGTGACTTGTCAATGGTCAATCAGTGCGTTTTCATGGCTGATTTGTATCATGGTCTCCAGAGTTCTAGCCCAATGCTCAAACCATTACACATGCTACCATACATTAAATTTGTACTACTAAGCACATATACCTCCCCTCCATTTCAGAACATACAAAGAAATTCTAGAACAGATGTTTTCATGACTTTTGGGAGACCATGAATTATTTACAGTATATGATAAATCATAGCCTCCAACAGAAAACTTGGGCATGTGTGTCTGAGCAACATCAGTGGGTGGCCAAAATGCAGTGGCAACAAGTGGGCAAAGTTTTTAATGGGGAAGAAGACACAGAACTACTACTTTAAGCAGAGAATCCCTGGAATTTATGTACTGAGTTTAAGAAAACTTAAAAACAGAACAACCAAGCGAGCCTACCTGTAAGAGAAAGGCTTTCCCCCTTCTTCTCCCCTATGTCATGCTGAGTTAACTGAGCACAAACTACTTTTGCAGTTTGAATTCTGTCTGTATCAACTGATGTAAGATGAGGATGAAAGAGGAACATAGGAGGAGGAGAAACAAACTGGGACATTTTAAAAGTAGTTGAGAAAGTGGGACAGCAGAGAATTAGTCAGGGCTGTCCCTGCCAAATTACAGGATATAGAAGAAAGCAATAGACTCCTTTCCTAGAAAAGTATAGATAAACATATACACCCAGGCTTTTTCATATAATTTATTTGACTGCAATAGGAATTTATTTCATTTAATTCCTGTGGACTAGCCTAGAATGATTTTTTTTTTAAAAAAAGAATGAGCCTCTGAAAAGGTTATAATATTTAAATCTTAATATTTACCAATGGAGTAGGTAGAAGGATCAAAGAGGAAAGAAAACAAACCAGGGAAAATTAGGTTTGCAACCAGTTCCAGCTTGTCAGCAATGTGTTTACAGACAGATGCATCCTCCTATCAGCAACCCATCCTTATTGAAACCCAATACTTCTCAGAGTGCTGCCATCTTACTTCAGTAAGCCCATCAAGTGTCACCACTTTAACTAGGGCACTCCCCAAACCTGGTGCTAGTCCTGTGTTTGTCAGGGTCCATGTTGTCCACTTCATATCTGAAGTCCATATCGATTGCCTGATCCACACTTCTTGCACTTGGGCAACTAAAACAGGGTCTAGGTGGTGCTGTCATGATGGCTGCATCCTTCTTTAATTGGCTTTAATCACTTCTTTGCTGTTTTAGATTTCCTAGTTTCCTTGAAAAGGGAAAACATTTCACTTTAGGTGTCTTTGTCTATGATTCCACTGCTATAAGAGGCAAAACATGTTGACAGTGTTTCACAGTGGAATCTCATTCTTCCACAATGTTTCTGAAAAGCAGCCAAGCAGCTAAAATGTAGCATCCATGAATCTTTTCCACCGTAGCAGCTCAATCTGGTGCTCAGAGAGGCAAACCTGGAAGCAAAATCTGTGAACTGTGTGAAACAAGCCTTGTGGAAATCAAATTAAATCAGGGACTTACATCTCGTGTGTCCTTAAACACTATACTGTACTATACTATGGACAGACAAATCTCTCAGTTCTGTTTCATCTGTATTCAATTTTTAGAAATCTTTCCATCTGACATATATATATATATATATATATATGAATGTAGGGTAGTTCTTCTTAAATAGAATTCTCAAAGTCCACATTCAGCGGACACAGACATTCACTCATAAGCAAAAAGGGGACTACATTGTACCTGCCTGTCATGTAGGTGTTAAAGATAAAGACTATATCAGGAAAAAAAATCAACACTATAAATATGATTGAATACCCAGAAATTCAGACCCAAACCTTTAAGAGCTGAGAGCTTAAAACATTTTGTCTGGATGAAACAATCTCTCAGTTTTGGTTTTGCTCACATTCCGTTTGAAAAAAAATTCTCAAGCACTTTCTGTCCATTGTATGAAGAAAACTGGCACAGTTTAGAAAGTTCTGGTTTTAAAAAGGAAATGAATTTCTTACTGATCCCCACGACTATACTGCAGTTTCTCTCTCTCTCTCTCACACACACACACACCTCATTTTGCCTGTTCCCCATAGTGACACCGTTGTAATGGCTTCCTCTTTGCTCTCCTTCTGCTGACAGTGTTTTAAATCTTTCTAATCTGTGCTGGTTTTAATAATCTGTGAACTGCTTTGAGTCTCATTATTGGGGTGGGGGGTGGAGGAGGATATATATAAATAAAATAAATAACACCCGTGGCAAGATCCATACTATTATGATTACATGATGAATGATGTAGACTGTTTTAATATGTGTATATCTTATTTGTCCTTTTAAATTGATGTGTATTTTAACATATGTATTTTAAATGATGTGTGTCTGTCAATTGTTGTTGTTCCCCAATGCTTCAATCCATGGGGAGATGATGATGGTGATGATGATGTACCTTTGCTTATCCTTGATGTCACTGACTGCTCACTTGCTGTCTGAGATAGCAGTATTAGTCTATTTCAGCAGAAGACTGGGGATGGAGGGATCTAACAGCACTTTTGAGACTGACAAGTATTTCAGCATAGGTTTTTTTGGACTCCTATCCACATCATCAGATGCAAGTGCTGAGCATTCATGCAGTGACTAAAGTGAAGTGATGGAAGCTGCTTCCTTCACTTGCCTTCCACTCTCCCTTTGGATGGTGGTTCAGATTAGACTTGGAAGGTCAGTGAATATATAGCTTAGACAGAAACAAAGAGAAACTGAACCCACTTACAAAGAGTATCCATCGTGAGCACCTTGCTTAAATGTCCCCCAAAGCATGAAACCAGCAGTGAGAAGTCCCCCCCCCCCGCTTCTTCATGGGGGTAGCAGAGGTGGTACCCTCAAAGGAAGAGTTTGGGACAGACATCCAAGGTCCTACTGAGCAAAATGAGCAGCACAATTCCCCAACATAACAGGATTGGCTTAAAAACAGGTAATATAGATTATACTGTAAAGCAGAGGCCCTGGTTAAATTAAAGTGGTTAAATGCCTGTACTGCAGTCACTCACTCAAAACCATAAGGTTGTGAGTTCTATACCAGCAAAGGGGCTCAAGCTTGACTCAAACTTGCATCTCTCCAAGGTCACTAAAATGAGTACCCAGATTGTCCGGGGAAGTAGCTTACAGTTGTAAACAGCTTAGACACTACTTAGGCAGTATGAAGCGGTATATAAATGAAGCTGTTTTTGGTAAGGCCACAAAATATTTCAGGTCTATGAAGCTATTACTGTATATACTCATGTATAAGTCTAGAAATTTAGGTTAAAAAACTGACCCAAAAAACCTGAGTCAACTTATCCAGCGGTCAATGTTAGTACTGTATCTTAACTCTTATTTACAAGAAGGAACCATCTCCTGGCGGAAAGAAAGAATATAATATGTGAGGCAACAACCCCTTTACTCTCTCATCCATCCAGTCTTAAGAGTAAGCACAAAGAGTTATGTCTGCTGGAATTTTGCAAGTTCTTTGACATTGCTTTCCTTTGCTTTATACTTTAGACTCTTTGCTATATACCCCTAAATTTTACCCTTGACTTATCCATGGGTCATAGCAAAATCCATAATTTTGACCCCCAAACTTGGCCTCGACTTATACATGCGATTGACTTATAGTCGAGTATATACGGTAGCTAAGATTAGATTTGATTGAAAGTGCTCTTTATTTTTCAGTGTTCTCCTGACTCGTGACCCCCTGCTCATAACTTCAGAGTATCCCCCCCAAAATTATCTCTAATGAGGGCAATGTTGCATTACATCTTCAAGTATGAATGCACATGTGGCAGTTCTCAGCAATATGGTCCCCCTTCTGCATCATTTTACTTTTCTGGTGAAATCTTCTCCCCCTCTCCCTCAACATTCCTAGCAGAGGTGAATCCAGGAGAAAACAATCACATTTTTTCCTGGGGCAGCATGGATATAGGTACCACACATAGCCATTGTTAGGGTTTTCTACATCATTTCATTGTGAAATATTTATTTCTGAATCAGATCATCATTTCTTAATACATTTTTTAAACTGCAACAAATTCTAGTTTTAGCTCAAAGTGGTACAAAATCATTACTAGTCAGTTTAGATAGGATACCATATTTATTGAAAGAAAATATAAATTATAAAAAGCCATGAAATGTTTTGCAATGCACAGCCATGTCCCCTCATAATCACACAGTGGCCCCTCAAGACACACAGTGGCCCAGGTTTTCCAGTCTCTTCTTTCTGTCCAGGGAATATTATAAAAGAGACACTAAATCAGTTCTTCAGTATTTGCTGAGCACTGTCTTACAGGTTAATTGCTTGCCTTCTTAAGCTGTGGGTTTAAGCCTATTTAAAGAATCAACTCTTTGGTTTTGCCTCTATGGAGGTTAACAAAAGTGCATACAGATATTAATTGTTTTGAGCCTCAGGAACATCTTTCTTTGGATTTATTGTACAGTCCATAGATCTTTTGTCCCATTGACTCTTAGCAGTGTGTCTCTGCAATCTTTCAGAACTCTGCCAGATTATTTATCTGTCACATTGGGATCCCACCCTTTCTCCAAGAGGGACAAAGTGGCCCTTTATCCTTATAATGTTATGATACAGGTCAGGTTAGGATTAGGTTGGGTCAGCATGAGTATAAATGACTTTTCCACGGCAACCTAGTAAATTATGATGAAGATATTAATTTAGGGTCTCATAGCTAAACCCACACTCCATTTTCCAAAATGGAAAATTTTCTTGAGATGAAACCATGTTGGCTAGTTATGCTGTGACATACAGATTCAGAACATGTCCATACTGATAGATAAATACATCTTAACTTTGAGTTACTTCAGTCCACAGTGACCATGGGCTTGTCTACATATACTAAGGCAAGTTTGGGAGAACTGTCCACACAGTTTGCTAGATAGCACAGTACACACACACATGCAAATATCTAGATTTTCTGCTCAAAACCAGAATAAATCCCCACTTTTCCCCTCCAGATTGATGTCCTCATATGATGAAAAGGCCCAGATTATCCTGTACATTGTTTAGACAGCTGTGAAAAGTAGGTGAGACTCTTTTATTTGGCCTATATATAATATTGTCCACCAGTTAAGACTTCTGCAACCCCAATGAATTTTCCTTCTGTATCCAAACTTCTTACATTGTGTGTGTATATATGTGCTTTTGAGTCACATGTCCACTTATGGTGACTCCATGGATTTCATAAGGTTTTCTTAGGCAACAGATTATCAGAGCTGGTTTGCCATTGCCTTTTGGCTTGAATTTAAAATTTTAGTTGAACATTTAGAAATACAGTTTAGGCATTAAAAAAGAGGTATGTAAAAAATTCCCAAGGAGATGTGAATACAGGAATGTAAGAATTGTAGGTGTAAATGGTTTTTAGTGTCTCACTCTCTGAAATGTTGGAAATTGGGGACTAAAGCAACATTTGGAAAGAAAGAATTCTTATGGGGAGGGGAATACCCTCATTTTGCCCCTACCCACCCAATACCTACACCCCAGCATCTTAGCCTCCCTGGGCAGGTATGAGGACCATAGAAGGGGCTCACCAATGTCCACTCTTGATGCCAGACCTAGGATTCTATGCGGTCATTCACACTACAAAATAACCTGTTGTAGAAACCGGGTTTGGCACTGAGTTGTTTTGGTACAGTTTGCGGGGGGGGGCACTGAAAAGTCCATTTAAACCGATGTATTTGGCACTGGATCCCTTAGTGGTTCTTTTTTTAAGAACGGCAATGATCTGCATCTCTGATAGTGTGAATGTGCTATCAGATCAATTCAGATGGTGTAGCCACCGTTCAAGAAATGCAGATGCCTGTATTTTGATCCAGAACTGTGGTGAATGGGAACTTCAAATCAAATTTAAATGCCATGGAGAGATTAGCTGCCTTAAAACATAGTGAGAACAGTGAATCGATTCCAAGATGTGAATCTCTCCATACAAAAAAACGCAAACAAAAATGTAAGTGTGACTGATCCCTATGTGGCAGTGATGGCAGCACCATGTATGCAGTTACATATGATACAGGAGTGTTAAAGAACCATTTTGATAGATTTCTCAATCAAAACAGATGAAATATGCTTGCCTGAGTCCATCTCTGTAACATATTTTAATAATCTTGTGCATGAAATCAAGTTTGTGTACACTGAACCCTCAGAAAATAAATGTGTCACTACCTTAGCCACTCATGAAAAAGTTTTTGTGTTTTGGAATATTTCAGATTTTGGAATTCCAAATAAGGGGGACACAACTTGGAAGGAAGGAAGGAAGGAAGGAAGGAAGGAAGGAAGGAGTCTATTGTATGCTTAATGAACGTGCACATATACATATTTGGTGTAAAAGGAATGGCAGCATTTCAGCAAGGACTGAAGAAACAGGAGGTTAAGATGCCAGTTAGAATTGTAGCAGGAAATGACAAACTATGCTGTAATGTGACCACAATGTTGACAAAGGGCTTCTTGCTGATCACTTCCTTTGCTTGTTCCACAGAAGCAGTGCTCTTGCTCAGGATCTTAGGTACCATAGGAACTCTAGGTACCATATTCTAAATTCTGGAGGTACCAGGCACAGCAATTGCTCCTTCAGTAATTTCTAGGGGTGTAAGTCTTCACTAATTTTCTTCCTGAAGGAAGCAATGAGTGATTTCAACATATTTGTCCAAATCATGCAGTCTGCAAAGCTTATTCACAATTCAGGTATTATTCTATGCAAAATTCACAAGGCGGAAATTTTTCTGAGAACAAATGTTTTTCCGCACAGAAAATGAAATTTCCAGACTGTTTTTTCTGTACAGAACAACCACACACAAATTTTGCACAGAATAAATTCCAAATTGTAAATATCAGCAGCCAAGAATTCTTTTGTATAACTTTTCAAATATTTTTAAAGTATTGTTTCCATCTCTTAACAATTTCTGCTTCCAGAAAGCACAGCTGGATACACACCTGGCATTGTGAGTGATCCTCATTGTCTGTCATGCTACACAGGCCTATGAACTAGAGACAACAGTTAGAAAGTGGATGGTGGATAGTGTTGTCTTGTCAGCACTATCCCAGGCCCTGAGGGCATGGCTACATGGGCCATTTGCATCTATTTCTTCCCACTTTCCCATTACCCTGTCCAGATGACTTAGGGCCAAAGGCCCAATTCAATAGTAAAATGTCCATACAGAGGAAAGGCAGTCCCACAGCAAATCTGGGACATCCCTGCTTAACGCAGATATGAGGAGACAATAAGAAACAATAGGACAAACATATTTTAATTGACTTAAAAGACTTATTGCCCCTTTGAATCAGTGTAGGCTAGGCTAACGCTGAATAAATTAACACAGTTTTCTATTGAATAATGTTTAATATGTATTAAAGGGGATGAGTGGCAATCACAAAGTAACTGGGAAATTAGGGTTTTGCAATAGTTGGCCCTCCATATCCATGGATTCTTTATCCATGGATTCAGCCATCCACAGCTTGAAAATATTTTTTAAAAAAATAAACTGCAAAAAGAAAACCTTGATTTTTCCATTTTATATAATGGACACAATTTTACTATGCCATTGTATTTAATGGGACTTGAGCATCCACGGATTATGATATCCATGAAGGTCAGGTGCTGGGACCAAACCCCAGAGGATATCAAGTGCCCACTGTATGTCCTTATTTCTAAAATGTTGTCAACTACGATGCCATGCAACCATGATCTCTGTTTTCAAAAGGCCTCTCCTTTCACTTGCACTTCCTCAATCAGACAGGGGAGGGGTAAAGCAAGATAACGCATATTGTCAGAAAACAGAGAAGCATTCAGTAACGTAGAGATCACTGGAGTCTTGCAACCAATTCAGAGTGCATTGATTAAGGCAGAGAAGCGGCCTTGGAAACTGTTGCCAGTACTTCTGGTGAGGGGTGTAGAGAAGGGAAAGGACTATTTGTCTTTTTGGCCCAGGTTTGAACTCTTGCACTGTAAAGAACTGAAGGAATGTCTTTGCCCAGGCAACTGCGAGGTGAGAGGTGAGTCTTTCCAATATTTTCTCCTGGAAACTTCTACACTTGGCCTCTAAACCCCTTAAGGGACCTGATGCATATTTGACATCAAAATAGATGGTTTGCTTATTGAGTTGATTTTTCAAAATCATTTTAGTCTTCCTCCCATCAGGACTGGTCCTACTGTCTGGGGAGATGGGGAACCACAGTGTTGCTTCCAGAATTCAGGGCAACTGTAGCAGCTTTAAAGAGTAAGAGAGTGACAGAGTGTCCTCCTATACCACAGATCCATCTGAGAGCATGCAAATTGGTCTTTCTCACCGCGGGGCTCTGTGAGAGCATGCAAACTGTCCCCCTGTACTACAGAGCCCTGGGAGGACACACTGAGATGCATCTCATGGGTTTTTGTAGAGGTAAAGGGAAAGGTGGTGGAAATAACAGAAAATAGGAAGAAGGCAGCTTTTATTGATTGTTTCGCTATGAGCAGTTAGAAGCAGACAAATCTGGCAGCCACAGAAAAGGCTCTGGTTTTTGTGTTTCTATTTGAAAGAAAGCCAGAACTGTAGTGCTCAAAGCAGTGGAAATTTTGGTGGTGGCAGCAAATTTCAGCAACTTGAAGGGGAATGCTTAGGGGCTCGAGAAACAGATATAAAGGCCCACATATGGCCTAGTTGCCATACAAACATTCCTGTATTTTTTTAAAAAAAGCATTTTGTTGTTTTGAGTACTATCTTTCTTTCAGCATTTTGTCAGTCATGTTACACATCTAAAAATCTCCCTTATGGTAGCATCAGATCACCATTATGGTTAACAGTCATTGTGTTGAGTAATACTCTCTTCCTTTGCCTTTCAGCGATTTTGACCAGCTTCCAGATGATGTACCTGTTTCTGCTAATATTGCAGATATTGAAGAGAAGAGAGGCTTCTCCAGTTACTATGTAAGAGAAGAAGTTTTAACATGGATACCTATGTTATAGAAGGGTAGGGGAGTGCAGTTAATTTATAGGACATATCTGCTTTATGGGCAAACAGCATTTATCCATTATTGCACAAGAGGAACATTTCCCATGAGTAAGTACTTATTTCGCAGCAGTAGGGGTCACATTACACTCTGAATGTATGATGACTGATTCTTGAAATTAAACAGCATGCTACATTAAAGACATAGCCTAAGAATAGTCTCTCACTTTACTCCAGACTAAATACATGTAGCTGAATCAGGAACAGTATGCACAGGTCAGATAGGTGTAAATCTTCCTCTATCTGTTTATTTTATTTTTTATTTTTTGCCTGGGGTCAAAAAACATGGGGGGATGGAAAGAAAGGGAAAAAGGTATCTTTACTGAGGGGCCATGAATGGATTCTTTCATCCTTTTATCCCCTTGAACTTCCTCCTCAGTTTACAAATAAAGACTAGATGGAGTGAGATTTAAACCTCTCCCACCCATGCTAGTTCTGATCTGAATATATGTTTATTGTAGAGTAAAAAAGCACTATCTGAGGGGCTGGGCAGATTGCCGCTAAGAGGCACGCCCCTGGAAGCCTTGGGTTGGGAACGCGGCAACCACAGCTTCTTTGGTTGAACTTATGTTAATTGAAAGATTTTCTTCTAAATGACATTTCTTGCATTATAAAATAAAGTAATTAAACAGAAGATACTGATACTGAATATTGGTATAATGATGAACAACTGCCAACAAATTATTAAAATTAAAATGTTTAAATTCAAACAGTCCATGTTTTTCTGGTAAATAATAACCAGACTATCTATCTATCTATCTATCTATCAATCAAAGTTTTTTTTAAAAAAAGGATTTTTTAAAAAAAATTATTTTGGTTTAAACCATGTTTTAAACCAACCTGGTTTAAACCAGCCAAACCTGGCTTTTTGTTTCTCATTCACGGGGATGCCCTATGTCAAAGGTGACTTGAATGGCAAATAACAACAACAGCAGAGTGTTACAGTGGTGTGGAAGACATCACAAGCAGGTATGATGGGAAATATTTGAATTTTCAATATTTGCTTCCCTGTGTTAAAATTGTAAGAAACTTTTCCTAGTCTGGTTGCTGGTCCCTCTCACCTTCTGTTATCTCCTCAGATAATAATTCTTCAAATAGGAAATGTGGTTTACTCCATAGGTGGTGGACTACAACTCTCATAATCTCCGCCAATTGGCCAACAAACCAATGTGGGTACCAATGTGACTGTTCTTTCCCCAGTATACCAGAGAGAGGCCTTTCCTAACAATACTGCCTGATTTAAAAGCCAGGCACTCAAATTTTGTCATCTTCTTTTCCAGGTATTTGTGATTGAGGTGAAAACAAAAGGTGGAGGCAGATACATGATCTTCCGCCGTTATCGCCAATTCTACAACTTGCATGCCAAACTAGAGGAAAGATATGGTACTGAAAATAAAAACAGCCGCTTTACCTGCATGCTCCCTGTTCTGCCAGGTAAGTCTGACCTTGTGGTCTCATGACTAGATTTTCCACCCAGGTAACACATGAGATAATGAATCATTCTATGTGGCTGAATAAAAGAAGAACTATGGCTTCAAGAAAGAAAAGGACTGAAGCATTGGGTAGCTGTAAATTGTAGGCTCATTCTTTAAGAGTGGAAATGGATCTTCTACTGGGGAACCTCTAGGCTTCCATATGTTGTTGGACTCTACCTCCCATGCTTCCTCACCACTGGCTATGCAAGCTAAGGCTGATTTGGGTTGCAGTTCCTCAACATCTGGGAGGTTGATGTTTGCCTACCTCTCAGATGCCTCTTGCAATAAAGTCATTGCATTACTGAAAACAAATTGTCCTTAGCCATGAAAACTTACTATATCTTTTTGCTCTGCTTCCCCTCCATGCCAACACCTCTTTGACTCCCTTGGTTTACTTTGGTCTTTCCAGGAAAAGTTTATATTGGTGCAAAAAGAGAGATTGCAGACAGCCGAATCCCTATACTCAACATGTACATGAAGGTAAATATTAATTCTGAAACAGTTTTGTTGTTTCAAGCAGGTAGTCACTACTGCAGAGGTCTATTATTATGAATTAATTGTGTGCTGTTTTCTTCACACAAGTGCAAGCTAAGGACTTTTAAAAACCTGCTTGTGCCTATATCAACCCATATCCAACAGAATATGAATGAAAAACATACATTGGATTTATATAGTGGACATTTGATTTCGTATCTGGTTTTTATTCCATGCTAACATTCACCTGTGGCACAACAAGGCTGGAGAGGTTCAAAGGTAAATGAGGGCATGTCTTTACCATATGGTATTTCACTGGTATGCTAGTTTCACTGTTTCATACATGCCACTCTTATTGTCTGCTTTTTATCAGTTTTGAGATCATCAGATGCAAAGTATGGTAAATTCTCTGAGAACTGTATCTGGAAAACCCCCAGTTTATTAGTTTTATTGTTTCCTTAAGCAGAGAAAATGACTGTTAAACCAACATGAATGTAGTGTACCTCTACTGCTTTTTTATTGTTCTTATGATGCTGTCTGACACATTCTGTTTACTCTTATACTAACACTTGAGAGGTAAGTCTGCTAGCTAAGAACTGCCCCCACTCCATAAAACTGCCTTTTAATTCTCCACACTGTCCTAGACTTAGGGTGCATCTACACTGTAGAAATAATGCAGTTTGACACCACTTTAAATGCTGTAGTTCCATCCTATGGAATCCTGAGATTTGTAGTTTTAGCCTTCTCTGCCAAAGAGTGCTAGTGCCTCACAAAACTACACATCCTAGGAGTCATGGCAGCTAAAATGGTATCTACAGGGTACATACACCTCAAGAGTGGGTTATGTAGATGGCCTTCCACATGCACATTGAATCACACCTAAGGCCCAGATCTAGTATGATGCCTATAGCTTCCCAGCTCTGACCTAATAAATGAGAGAATACCTGACAGTAGAGATGTTCATAAGACCCTGTCCCAACATACACAATTAGTGATTATGTGAAGGGGTCAACAGGGATAACATCCCCTGCCAGCTCACTCCTAATGCTAATTCATCTATAGTAGGGATGGAAAGAATAGTTGGGAAAAAACCCTACAAAACAGCAACAATGCATGTTTTTAAGTGACAAGTCAGGTGAATGCGACGGTCAGGAGCGCTTGTTACCAGCTTCGGCTGATACGCCAGCTGCGCCCTTTCCTGGAGAGGAGGGATCTGGAAACTGTGATACACGCGCTGGTAACCTCACGTTTGGACTACTGCAATGCACTCTACATGGGGCTACCCTTGTGCCTAACCCGGAAACTACAAATGGTCCAAAATATGGCAGCCAGGCTTCTGGCTGGAACATCCAGGAGAGAGCATATCACTCCTGTGCTAAAAGCCCTCCACTGGCTGCCGATCAGTTTCCGGGCACAGTACAAGGTGTTGGTTTTAACCTTTAAAGCCCGTCATGGCTTGGGCCCATCTTATCTAAGGGACCGCCTCCTCCCATATGAACCCCCCCGCACACTCCGGTCCTCTGGGAGGAACCTGCTTCAACCCATGAAGACCAAGCTGGTACAGACCTCCCAGAGGGCTTTTTCGGCTGTCGCCCCCAAGTTGTGGAATGACCTGCCGGACGAGATGCGTCTCATTACATCTTTAGAAGGCTTTAAAAGAGCCCTAAAGACGCATCTCTTCCGGCAAGCCTTTCCAGAGAATGTGAATATCCCCAGCTCCATACCTAGGTTTTAAGGGCTTTTTAAATCTTTTCCTGCATTTTTCTCCATACAACCTAAGCTGGGTCCACTCCCTACTATTGTGTATTGCTGTTTTAATTTATTATGTTTTTTAACTCCATTGTGATTTAATTCTTTTTTAAGGGAGGGTGGTAAGGGTAAGGAAGGGGTATTTTAACTTGATATTGTTTTAACCTCTGCTGTACTCCGCCCCGATTGCTTGTTCAGAGGGGCGGAATAGAAATAAATATTATTATTAAAATAAAATATTATTAAGTGGTGATGTTTTAAATCTTGATGAGACTGTTGAGAATCATCATAGTTGGGACTTATTCTGCACAAAATTTGCATGCAGGTGAGTTGCATAGGAAACAGAATAACATAATTTTCTGCATATGAAACTTCTTTCTAAGCAGAAAATAATGTAGCTGGCTCTTTGTATTCATTGGGGCTCTGTTCCAGGCCCCCACCCCCACCCCCACTCACGGATAGCAAAATCCACAGGACCTGAAGTCCCATTGTTTCCAATGGCACATGCTGCCATTGGGAACAACAAGGCAGGGCCATCTGCAGATGCTCCAATCTGTATATGGCAAGCACACAGAAGAGGACAGCTAACTGTATTTCAGCACAGGAATATTTTCTGTATAGAAAATGCTGCTTCCTGTAGAAAAAAACTACATGCAAATTTTGTGCAGAATAAGTCTTGAATTTGGAATAGGCTTTGGAAACAGTGTAGTTTTTGAAGACTTTCTTACAGCTGGAGGAAAACTGGTAAAATTACTTATTGCTTCCTTCAAAAAGAGATTAAGTGAAGAATGACATTCCTAATCTGTTGGCTGTCAGCATTTTTCTGGAAGCTTCTCTTACCATGTAAATTAAAATGTACAGCTCTGTTGACCTTCATGCTGATGGTGTGCTATTTGCTGGGGATCATAGCCAATGTGTAGGGTCCCACTTCCTTCCTCAGCATTCAGTGGAGCTGAGTTGGGTTCTGGAGAAGGGATGCCTATAAAGCACCAGAGTTAATGATCATCAGGGGAAAGTTTATATCTTGCTCACTTTTTTTGGTTAAATACAGAAGCTGCTTAGCCTGCCTTCTTGGGTGCTGCTAGATGAAGATGTCCGATTGTTTTTCTATCAGTCGGACTTTGACTGTGAGCAGACCCCACAGGGGCTGCGAAGGCTTCGCCCACGTACTCGTCGAGTGTGAGTATGCTTGGAAAACTTTCAGCTGTAGCCTACCTGCCTATGCTTACCTGCCTATGATTAAAATATCTTTTTGGCCTATTCTCGGTAGAGGTGATGAAGTATCCCTCCTCTCTCCTCTTTTTGACAGCAAGAGTATTTCCCCTCAAGAACCCAGCTTTGACCGAATGGCAGCACCACGTGCTGAGGTGAGCACTTCATTGAGTATATTGCATGCTGCAAAAAAAATGTAAAACTTTTGTAAGTTTTGTTCTTGTGGAAAGCTGATTTCAATAAACTTAGAGAAATACTGGGGGTGATCCCATGGTCAGGAATACTAAAAGAGAAGGGAGCTCAAAAAGGAGATACTGAAGCGCAATTTCAAACAGTTCCAATGAGGAAGAAAAATGGAAGATGTCTCAAGAAGCCAGGATGGATGACTAAGGAACTTTCAACTGAGATAAGTTTTAAATGGAACATGTATAAGAAATGGAAAAATGGGGAAATCACCAAAGAGGAATTCAAACAAATAGCCAGCACGTGTAGAGATCAAGTCAGAAAAGCTAAAGTGCAGAATGAGGTTGCTAGAGAGGTTAAGAACAATAAAAAGGGCTTTTTGGATATGTCCGCAGCAAAAAGAAAAAAGAAGGAAATGGTAGGGCCACTGCGTAGAGAAGATGGCAAAATGCTAACAGGAGACAGAGAAAGGGCAGAATTACTCAACACCTTCTTTGCTTCAGTCTTCTCAGAAAAGGCAAAGGGTGCTCAACCTAAGGATAATGGAGCAAAAGACAGAATAGGGGAATTTCAGCACAGAATAAGTAAAGAGATAGTACAGGAATACCTGGTTAATCTAAATGAACTACATCCAAGGGTATTAAAAGAACTGGCAAATGTAATATCGGAACCAATGGCAATCATCTTTGAGAACTGGAGAACAGGAGAAGTCCCAGCAGACTAGAGGAGGGCAAACGTTGTCCCCATCTTTAAAAAGGGGAAAAAAGAGGATCCCAACAATTATCGTCCAGTTAGTCTGACATCAATTCCAGGAAATATTCTAGAGCAGATAATTAAACAGAGAGTCTGTGAACATTTAGAAGCCAAAGCCATGATCACAAAAAGTCAACATGGGTTTCAGAGAAACAAGTCATGCCAAATTACCAGCTTCTAGATGAATGGAATGCTGTGGATATAGTATATCTTGATCTCAGTAAGACCTTTGACAAGGTTTCCCATGACATTCTTGCAAACAAGCTTGTAAAATATGGACTAGACAAGGTAACCGTTACATGGATTTGTAATTGGTTGACCGGCCGAACCTAAAGGGTGCTCAACAATGGCTCCTTTTCAACCTGGAAAGAAGTGACAAGTGGGGTCCCACAGGGCTCTGTCCTGGGCCCAGTGCTATTCAACATCTTTATTAATGATTTGGATGACATAATTGGGGCATACTTATCAAATTAGCAGATGACACTAAGCTAGGAGGAGTAGCTAATACCCCAGAGGACAGGATCAAAATTCAAAATTAAAGCTGCTTTCCCCCCACTACAATGCAAAAGAAGTGCGTTCATGCCAAACTTTCAGTGTGGGTCATCTAAAAGCTGCACTTTCATGCAGGCATGAACACACCCCTTTTTGCCAGTCTAGATCAGCCCAATATATCCAAATTTGTCACCCTGCTCCTTGCAGTGGAACTAATGTCAGCCACATACCGGCATTATAGATGTTAAGTATATGGTGATCAAACTCTGAGATAGATGATTCAATTTACCAAACATTTTCATGTAATTTTTATCTTCTGGAAGTCTTTCACTGTTGAGTTATTTCTGACAGGCACTGTTTGATTTTACTGGATCCTCTAAACTAGAACTGAGCTTCAAGAAGGGAGACCTGATTTATTTACTTAGCAGAATCAACAAGGACTGGTTTGAGGTAAATATGAATACTTTATCTCATAAGTTATAGGTTCACGTTGCAATGTTTGCCTGGCTTTGCCCACTTTTAATTGTGTCGTGTGTTAGCATCATTGCCAGTACAGGTCAAAATAATGAACACAAAATTTTGAATGCCAGTCTGTCATGCTCGGATAACAAACTTAGACTAGATGCATTCTTCAAGAACATGTCCTGTATAGATCAAATTGGTGGTCAAATATATAATTAAAGGCTCTTTTAGTTGTGCCGTATTTACTGTAGACGTACCAGGCACTTGTGATATGTGTCTCTGTGTGCTTTTTCTAACCAACATGAATGCCAAGGTTGTTTCTGTACTAGCTCTACAGATTATAATGTTTTCAGATTTCTTTATTCCGGAGTGATCTGTATGCTCTTCTTATGCTTTCTTAGACATGTTCTGATGATTTTATTTGCAATAAAAAGCAGCTGCAACATTAGCGTATACAGTGTGGAAGGGTAAAACTGAAACTTTTAATAACTTTTGTGCCTTGAATAAAAACTTCCTGCTCTTCAGTTCTGTGTCATTGTAGGATTACTGAATAATTGTTCTGTACCTTGATCTCATATAACAAAAGAGGTATCACTTGCCCATTCCTTCTTCAAGAGGTATGCTCTGTTCATCTTGTCCCAGGGAACTGTCCATGATGCCACCGGCATTTTTCCATGTGCTTTTGTGACTGTCATTAAAGACCTCCCACAAGAAGAAGATTCTATCAATTGGTTGCGCTGTTATTACCATGATGACAATGTCAGCACCATCAGGTAAAGCGAAATGTTATGCATCATTTCTATTTTCCCCCCTGGCTTCCAGAGCTCTATGAGAGTCCTTCCTTTCTACTTCTAAGGTCACAGAGACTGAAATGGGTATGGAGTATTAGTTTAGACTTACTACTCTTTCAAACGGGAGGAATTTCTCCCAACTTCAAATGGAGCCAATGCGGATTCATGTAAATTCACTAGTTTAGCGAATTTACATGAACCCCTGCTCCGTTCGGAAGAACCCCTGCTCCGTTCGGAATTACTTCCCATTACCTGAAAATAACCCCCTCCTGCCCAAATTTGCATGCGAAGCTTTAATTCACAATAAAGTAAAACCCATGATTGCATTCGAATTGGCTTCCCTCTTGCCCGAATTTGCGTGCGAAGAGTTAATTCGCAATAACATAAAACCCATGATTGCATTCGAATTGACCTTAAATTATACTTCCAATTTAGCCTCGTATGAAAGAGTCCTTAGAGTCACCAGAGTACAGAGTTCAAGGAGCTCAACCCCTACCTTGAAGAGCATACAATGTAAATTTTGCCACAAGGAGAACAATAGAAGAATAGTGCAATGAAAGCAAGCATGATTAAGTAAAGACTATGGACAGCCCAGATCTTTAAAAAGTTCCAACATTCCCCAAATACCATGACCAGTGGCCATGGTGCCTGGGGGATTCCAGGAGATGTAGGTTCAAAAAGTAAAAAATTCAAGCTCTGGAACAGCCTGTCAGTGAGAGTTGTTACAAGCAATAGGTATTTTAAAAATACGCCAGGAGAGACAATTAAAAAAGAAGCAGAAGCAGAAGCAGAATGAGACATTTAACCCTTTTCCAATAAGCACTGTATCCTGGTTCCAAATAGTCCTTTCCAGTGGCTTCTCCTCTACAACAATTCAGTATGTTTTAAATCACTTAGAAGAAAAACTGTTTGCGAGGCAATAGTAAAGAAGTGGTAGCTATAGAACAAGATAAGCCCTGTTCCATTTCTTGGTCAGTCTAGCAGCATAGAACAGTCCATGCTTTTAAATCCATACTGCTGGGACCATTTGTCTGTTTCGCAGTTAGACACTTATTGAACCTCCCAGGACTGAATTCAGATATTGTGTCCTCCCAATAAACATGGATTTTCTATTTTACACCAGGAACAGGCAATTTCCTAGTACTGGAGGCCACACCGAACCTCCCCTCCCACCAGGGACAGCATTGCATAATGGCAATTGCCATTTCAATTGCCTCCAATCAGAGCCTCCTCCCCACCATGTTGTTGTTGTTGTTGTTGTTGTTTACCTTCAAGTCCTTTCTGACTTATAGCAACCCTAAAGCAAAGTTATCATGGGGTTTTCTTGACAAGTTTCTTTGGCTGGGTGGGGGGGGGGGGGTGGGGGATTGCTATCTTCTGAGTATGAGACTTGCCCAAGGTTACCCAGTGGGGTTACATGGCTGAGCTGGGATTCAGACTGTGGCCTTCAGAGTCATAGTCCAATGCTTAAACCACTACACCACACTGACTCTCTGTCTCCCCTGTACTAAAGAGCTCTGCAAATTGGCAGAGAAGAGTGGCTCCTTCCTCTCCTAAAGTGGGAAGAATGGTAGGTTGGTTTTTTCCCCCTTTGTTTTTATCATATTTTGGTGGCATGTTGCAGGTTGTGGCACCAACTGATGAGTGTGTGATGCTCAGTCCTGATTTAAATTCTGATACTGGGTAAAATGGTTGGTACCCTAGAAGAAAAAAATAAAACACAAGCTGTCTCTCAGTGTTCAAATGTCTTTTCATAGTGCTTCTGCAAAGCTGACCTTGCTCTTTTTTCTTTTAGAGACATATCAGTAGAAGAGGACCTGAGCAGCACCCCATTGTTCCAAGATCTTATGGAATTAGTAAGGTAAAAGTTTAAGCAGATGACCTCACAGTCAAAATTGTATAGAAAATATTGGCATTCACATGCCTCTTGAAAGATTCCAATAGCCTGAGCAATTGTTTCTGAGATGTTCAGCTCTGCTAGTGATGAAATAGGTTGTATAAGCCTGGATCCTGTTTTAGACATGTTTAGCTGGGCTGGTAGGAGCAGACATCTCTGTTATCACCCCATGATAGCCCTTTCAGACCCCTGGAAAAATTATCCTGTCACCTTGCTGGATGGGGTGAACTGTTGTGAGGATAGTGTGAGGAAGATCCTAAGATTCAGGCTTAGGGATCTTCTGCAATCAGAGTCCTTCAGCTAATTGAATACATTGTCCTTTAAACATAAATTATTTCTTTTTTCATCTAACTAGAGGAATGTCCTGTTCTCTGAATGGTGTTATCTTATGGAATTTATAACAAAGAACTGGTATCTTTACTGTATCATTGGAGCAGGGTCTCTAGTGCTTACAATGTTTTTAGCTCGTATAGTTTGTCTTACCTAATACATACTTCCTGTCCTGATTTGTGCTCTGCTTCCTTTTTTTGCGTGTGCCAAATTTAGCAGCTCATTAAACAGATAAATTGGTAGATTTAGTCATTAGCGCTAGCTTTAGTGTAAGATCTTTCACTCTGCTCATTGTCTTGCCCCTTTTCCTTTACCCTTAGCAGGCAGTTTAAGACTGCTACGCATGTAAGTGTGTGTGTCTTGTTAATCTGACTGTGCATGTATATGCAGCCACTCACTCAACTTCACCAAAGCAAACTTGCTTGCATCTTTTAATCTTTTAATTTTAATTTTCATACATCTTCTCCAAATCATCCCTCCTTTTCTTCTCTTTAAATTATGCACACTGAAGAAATTCAGCATATATATATATATATATATCTGTGTGGACATCTATATGTTGCTTTCTTTAAGTTACAACCTGTGTCCACTTGCATTATCTGAAACCCGGTGTCACAATGTGAAAAGATTGTTAGGTTTGGACTGAGGAAGCTTAGGTTTGAATCTTTGGCCTTCCTGAACTGGGCAGGATACTTCAGGGGCAGCCCAGAGTATGCTGGTCCCACAGTTGCCCTTCCTCCCATTACCTGGCCCTTCATTTCTGTAGCACAGTGGCTGTTTACATGGGTGTTTCACTAGGCTGCTCAGTGAGTCTGTTGCTGTGGCTGTCACTCACTTCTGAGCTGAGGATGAGGCACCTAGCGAAAATCACAAGCTAGGTGCCTCATTCTAACCTCAGGAGCAAGTGACCCACAATGGCAGCAGATGCGCCAGAAGGCTCAGCAGGGTGCCTTTGCAGAAAGCTGCTGTGCCACAGAAGATCTGGAGCAACAGGTAAGTTTTTAAAATGTGTTTTAATGTTGTTTTTCCCTGGACTGAATGTACCAGAACCAGGGTTTGGGCCATGCATTGTCCAGACAGGATTAAACCAGAAGCGGGTGGGGGAGGATGGAGACAAGCCTCTTGATCCCTTTCAGACAAAGCCTTTGTTGTTGCTGTGTGCCTTCAAGTTAACTCTAATTTATGGAAACCCCATTGTACTATTTTCTTGCTAAGATTTATACATAGGAGATTTGCCATTGATTTTCATACCAGCGCTTGCAGTGGGCTAAGCACTTGTAAAACGCTGCTAAAATGTTTATGAAACATGTGTGTGTGAAAGCCTGACACACTTCCTGAGAATCATCCCCTCGCCTCCAGTACCTCTGAATCGTTCAGGGAGCAGCCATTTCCCATTAATGAAAAGTTTCTATTAATGGGAAATGGCTGCTCCCTGAATGGTTCAGGGATGCTGGAAGTGAGGAGAAGATCACTGATGTTTAGGAAGCGCATCAGGCTTTCAAACACACACACTTCCTAAACATTTTAGCGGCATTTTACCAGTGCTTACCACACGATAAGCACTGGTATGAAAATCTTCTATGGCTAAAAGAGTATGACTTGTCCAACTTCACCCAATATCTGCCTGATCAATAATTAATATCTACCTGATCAAGGATTCTCTGAGTCAAAGAGGGCATTCACATTTACTTTTTTGTCCCAAGGAGATCTGGATATCCATGGTGATGCAATACTGGATCGATGTTCCCACTACGTTTTCTGTTCTCGAATCTCTCCATGGCCTTTTAATCCCGTTGCCATTTACACTTGCCATCGGACTGATTTAAAATGGAGGTGCCTCCATTTCAGGGAATGATGTAGTGTGATCTGAATTGATTCAGTGGCATACCCACACTAACAAAGATGTGGATCATTACAGCTCTTAAAAAAAGATGCAGGGAAAAACCGGTAGCAAATATACCAGATTAAGTGTGATTAAATGAGTTTTCTGGTAGTCCTCCCTGCAAACTGTGCTGATTGCAGTAAGGGTGAGTGTGAACACCACAAAAATAACCGGTTCCACACTGGGTTATTTTCATAATGTGAATGGGGTGCTAGTCCAACACTCAGACCATTACACCATAATGCCTTACATGTTTACTAGGCCATCAAGCTGACTTGATGAGCCAGAGTTAGTCACCACCTCTTGGCCTAACTTTCTTCATGAAGGCTGCATTTGCACTGCAGAAATAATACAGTTTGACACTACTTTAACTTCCATGGCTCAATGAAGTGGGATTCTGGAATTTGTAATTTTGTAAGATATTTTTAGCCTTCTCTATAAGACAGGTCTGTTGCCACAACAAACCACAAATCCCAGGATCACATAGCAGTGAGCCATGGCAGTTAAAGCAGTGTCAAACTGCATTATTTCTGCAGTGCAGATGCAGATACAGTCATTGGGATAAAATGAAGTGGGGAGGACAATGTACATCACCCTATCTTTGGTTGGCCAAATATGGTGTAATAAATAATTAAACAAACCTACACATAGCTCAGTAACTGGAAGGAAAAAAGTTGAGAAAAGTTGAGAAAAGTTTCTCACACATGCACAACAAGAAACAATATCAAGAGAAGAAAAAGACTACTTTTTAGGGGTAAGTTGATACAGATGTAGCATGAGAGCTCTACCAAACATGCCATTTTAATGCAGTGATATTTTCACATGAACAGCCATGTGCATGAAAGCTTAACTGCCTGGCCTACTAATTTATGAGAAACCCTCATGCAGAGAGCACTGGTTATTGTACCATGTCTTCTGGTCCATTTTGCCAGTACAGACAGGCTTTGTGTTGTTGGAATTCTAAAGGAGTTGTTGTTTCGGTGAACAATGCAGTTCAAACAGAGAGCTTAGATAGGAATCTTCTCAGTTCTCAGCCAAGCCCTGATCCAAGAAAGCTGCTGGCCACACTGCATGTAAGTAAAAAGACTGACATGGTTAGCTATGGGCAGACTATGTGTGGCCAGTTCCTGCTTACCATACAAGTATCCTCTTTTTCTGCAGTTCTGTGAGTAATGTAAGGAAGGGTTGAAACGAATATTCAGAAATATCTAAATGAATAATTAAAAAAACAGATTCTGAGTGTTGGTAAATCCTAATCTTCACAGTTTAGGACTTGCTCTACTTGAATACCACATGTGGGGGTTTTGTGAAGAAAATGGCATTTTCTTCATATAAAACATGTTTCCTGCACAGCAAACATTTTTTCCTGCACAGAAAACATAATCTTTTGTGCAAAATACTCATATGTATTTCTTGCATAACATAAATCCCAAACTGTGAGTAGTCTTCAAAAACTGCCCTCTGAGGAGACTCCAGGTTCCAGGTCTGGCTAGGACTAAACTCCTGACACCTCTCCAGGTCACAGCATGAAGTATTCTGTTTTCCTCTCTTGCTTTGCTTTTGTTGGAATCTGTCCAAGCTAGAAGCTGGAATTTTTCATTCTCCTTATGTTCATCATGCATGGTGAGCTATCCAAACCAATAATACTGGAAAGGCATTGGCTTGGCCCTGTTCATTCAGGCTGAGTGCATGAAGCATTATAAAAGACTTCTCATGTTTCAGCTGGGCCCTTGCCAGAGGAATAAGGTCCTCCTGGCTCCAGTGTGGTCCTCGGCTCTGGTTCTTGGCTCAGTGCTTTGGTTCTGACCCCCTGTCCTAATTCTTGAGACCTTGAGTGCCTCAGGCAGTTCTGCAGTCTTATACTCTCATACCAGAATGTGGAAAAGTTACTTTTCAGACCACATGTCCCAGAATTCCTGGGTAGCCTGACTCAGCTGGCTAGGGCATGCTGGAAGTTGTGGTCCAAAAGGTAACTTTACCAATCTCTGGTCATACCTCTGTGACTTGAGATATCCACCCCAGATCCTAACTTTGTTCTTCCTTTTCTTCTCCTTTCTGGAACATATCTTTTAATTACAGGTTGAGTCTTCTTAATCTGAAATGCTTGGGACTAGACTTTTGAATTTATTGATTGATTGATTGATTGGATTTTGAAATACCTGCATTTGCAAACTACTACTACTACTACTACTACTACTAATAATAATAATAATAATAATAATATTTATTTCTTACCCACCCCTCTGAGCGAGCAATAGGGGTGGAGCACAACATGTTAAAAACATATACAGTTAATATCCTCCAAAGATACCCACCTCCCTCCCCTTAAAACAGTATTAAATTAATCATAATTAAAAGAATCAAGATTTAAAATACATTCATTCAATGTCCCCTGTAGGCAGCCAGATGGAGGCGGGGGGGGGGGGGGAGTCATCATTATATAATGAGATGTCTTGGAGATGGGACCCAGCTCTAAAGACAAAATCCATTTATGTTTCATATGCACACTATATACTTCTTCTTCTTCTTCTTCTTCTTCTTCTTCTTCTTCTTCTTCTTCTTCTGTGCCTTCAAGTCATTTCCAAGTTATCGTGATCCTAAGGCAAACCTATCACAGGGTTTTCTTGGCAAGTTTCTTCAGAGGGGGTTTGCCATTGTCATCCTCCAAGCTAAGAGGGTGTGACTTCCCCAAGGTCACATAGTGGGTTTCATGGTCGAGCAAGAATTTGAACTCTGTTCTCCAAAATCATAGGACTTTATCACAGTGTATTAAAAAACAACAACAACACCGAATTACCACTGCTGAATTCAATTCAAATTCAGGATACATCCAGATTTTATCTCATGTATTTTTGCTGCCTACACTGCCAGGCGGGTAAATCCCAGGTAACATTCAGCTAGAATCTGAGTTCAGTTAGCCAATTTGCAAAGCTGGGAAGATCCTGGCATTGAAAAGAGGCTGCTTGAACTTGGATTCTAGCTGGATGTTTCTCCGGATGCACCTGCCTGGTGGAATTGGCAGCAAAAAAACATGCAATAATATCTGGATGTATCCCAAATTTGAATTGAATTTGGCAGTGGTAATTCAGTTTTTTAAACTGTGCGATAATCTTTATAGTCTAGCCCTCAGACCTCTACACCATGCTGTTCCCCTTATATAAATAGCCTAATGGTAATTTTATACAATATTTTAGATAATTTTGTGCACGAAACAAAGTTAGTGTACATTAAACCATCAGAAAGCAATGATGTCACTACCTCAGCCACCCATGAAAAAACTTTTGGTTTTTGGAATATCTCAAGATTTCAGAATTCTGGATAAGGGAGATGTAAGCTGTATTTTTAAAGAACTACTTTTTAACGTTTCTTATTAAATTGCATTGTTGTTTAATTTTTTAAAAGTTTGTATTAATAATTTTTTAGCTGAACTTTGTTTTAATTTGTTGTAAGTTTCCCTGAATCCTGTGCCAGGAGAAAAGCAGGATATCTGCTGAACAATTAAACCAACCAACAAAAAAGCTGTTCTGTTTTCAAATGATCTTGCCAAGCAGAAATGGATGAGTTCCATTCAGGAAGATTTCCCATCCTGAAAGGGCCTAACCCAATTCCAGATATTTCATGGAACTTGACATGTGGATAGGCTATTTTATGCATTAGCAAGGCTGTCCCAAGACATTTTGCTGCCTGGGATATAGTTTCTCCATACTGTGCAAGCTGGCTGGTGAGATGGTTAGGATGTTGGACTGAAAAATGAATTATCTAGATCTGAGTTCCCTCACTCAGCCATGAAACACACTAGAACTACATCCTCACTGCACAAATAATCCAGTTTGACACCACTTTAATCCCATGGCTCAGTGCTACGGAATTCTGGGAACTGTAGTTTTGTGAGACATTTATCCTTCTCTGCTTTGGTTCCATAACAAACTACAGTTCCCAGAATTTTACACCATGAAGCCATGGCAGTTAAAGTGGTGCCCAATTGGATTATTTCTTATGCAGCCTAAATGGTCAGACTCTCTCAGCCTTCTTCACACGGTTGTTATGAGGGCTAAATAAAGAGAAGGAAAGCCATGTGTGCCACCTCGAGCTCAATGTAGGAAAAGAGGAATATCATTGTGATCAATAACCATAATAAGTACTAAATAAATTATCTCTCTTTTTTGCCAGGCGAGAATTTGGGCGCAATGATATTGCCCTGAATTACCGGGATGCCGAGGGGGATCTGATCCGTCTGCTCTCTGATGAAGATGTTGGTCTCATGGTGATGCAGGGCAGGAGCTGGCCTCTTGAGAAGCACATCTTCCCCTGGAAGCTGCATATTACCCAGCAGGATGACTACAGTGTCTACAATCACACAGGATCTGCCATCTCAACACAAAGAGTGGCAGAACCGTGATGATTTTTCTCCATGCTGCGTCAGCAGGAAGGAATAATAACGAACAATTAGGGACAATGCAGAACTGATGCACCATGTTTTTACCTTAAAGAATAAGTCATTATGTGGACATTATGTGGATATATACTTTGGAGTCCTGCAAACAAAAGATGGTGGCTACTAATATGAATGCTGTATTCTATTCAAAAAATTTTATATAAAAAATGTAAAAGAGTATACAGAAAAATATAAAGCTACATAGAAAGCCAGTGTGGTGTAGTGGTTTGGGTACTGAATTAGGACCAGGATTTGAATTCCTGTTTGACCATGGAAACCCACTGGGTGACCTTGGGAAAGTCACATTCTCCCGGCCTCTGAGGAAGGCAAAGGCAAACCCCACTCTGAACAAATCTTACCAATAAAAAACAAACAAACTTCTTTGATAAGTTTATCTTAGGGTCTGCCTAAGTTGGAAATGACTTGAAGGCATGTAACAACAACAGGTCTATGCACGTGTGTGTATTCATTTATATTGTTCTGTATAATCTCTAATATATGGGGGGGGGGGGGGAGGAAGGATCACATGAATGAAAATGTATGGCTAGGGTTCATGAAAGCATACAGACAACTATTCCAAGGCAGATTGTACCTTTCCATCTAATTTTTAGGAAAGCATTTGTATACTAAATTCTTGATTTTGATGTCCATTCTTTTATTTTAATTGTTTGCTGTTATTATTTTAATATATCATATTATTACATTGTGTAATATTCCAGTAATGAGCTATTACAAGACCATTCCAATTTTAACTTATGACAGTCTAATTTTAAGATTTGCAATGATCTTTTAAAACCTGCGATTTTTATTGTTCTGTAAACCTTTAAGCACACTTCTTTATTTTGTGTTTTCCATCTTACAAATTCAGAAAGAGGATTTAAAAAGGATTTTTTAATCTGTGTTCACTGGGAACTGGTGTATCTCATTTTGGGTTCTATGGGGCCAACTACCATATAATTGAATATGACAAACACAATTCAATTTTAAATTTTAGTGTGTGTGTGTGTGTGTGTGTGTGTATCTCAACAATACAACATGTTACATATTTAATTTGACATATATACACTGTCCCAAAAGTTCCATACATCAAATGAGCTGCTGGTGCAAGACTTGATTACAGGAATCTTCCACCTGTGCTGTGGAGTAGTATTTCAACATTTAGATATAATCTCAAAACCCTAAATAATGATGATGATAATGATAATGATAATGATGATAATAATAATAATAATAACAACAGTATCAAAAGAGTTGCAAATGCAATATAGAAATTACACCACAAAAAATTCACCCTTTGTTCTCTCTTAAATTGTTGTTGTTGTGTGCCTTCAAAGTTGTTTCTGATTTATGGCAATTTAAATTGTAACTGAAAATACCACTACCTTTTTCAAGGTGAAAAGAACCTACTCCTTAGTCCTGGCCACTGCAGATCCTCTCAATCTTTCCCTCTCTTCCTGAATTTAACCAGCAGGTACAGCCCTTTCTTTAGAGTTTCCAATCCACTGTGCCAAACCAATAATCCTAGGACCCAGAGATTTTGCCCCTTATTCATCCCTTCAGCCTTAGCTGTTATAAATGAGCAGTTAAATGTTTGCAGTTTGTGGGACAAAAGCTTCATCTGCACTTCACTGCAGAAATAATTCAGACTTACACCACTTTAATTGTCATAGCTGAATTCTTTGGAAAGCTGGGATTTTTAGTTTTGTGAGAATATTTAACCTTCTCTGTCATAGACGTCTAGTGCTACAACAAAGTATGATCCCAAGGATTCCAAAGGATGAGGCCATGGCAGTTAAAGTGCTATCAAACTGCACTAATTCTTCAGTGCAGATGCATCCAAAGCAGTTATTAGTTCTTTCTAACCAGCATTCCTAACAGCTTCCTTTAAGAGGTTGAGATTCTGCAGTGGCACTGCAGTTTCTGGATGTCCATCCTTTCAGTTTTCCATCTTGCCCATCATTCTTTGAGATACAGCTTGGCCTGAGAGCAGCTGCTGCAATGCATGGCTAACTGCTTTAATTTATTCCATATATCTGCATTAAATTAAGCCAGCCATTCACCTCTTATTTTCTCCCCATCAGCACCAGTCTGGACATTTGCTCTGTGAAGTCAGTCAATAATCTCTTTGCCATTCCCCCTATTACTTAGTTTACTTGCCTGGAGTAAAAGGAGAGGATAGAGAAACCCACAGCAAAAGAGAACTATTTAAAAATGCAAAATGGATATTTGGATTGGCATTGAAGCTGAAAGATTTTCAAAAGTATCCACCATATAATTCCATCAAGTCTGGCAAGTTAAAAATTAAAATGCACACATGGTTGTTTTAGCACTCTTCTCACTACTAGCTCCTGTGACTTTAATCCTTGACAGATTGTGAAGCAGGATGAGGTACAGAAAGGCTCCATCAGTGGCGTGAAAAGTGCTTGACCTCCTTCAGTTTCCAAACCACAGCCTTCCACTCCCAACACAATTCTCCAATTCTCTCCCTAGTAGAAAGTGGGAAGACAGGATACAAAGGAGAGTCCAGCCCTATTCTTCTAACAAGGTGAGGGACCTTGTTCTCTATCCCACCTGAAAACCCTACTTCCACACTACCTTTACAAACTGCTAGTCTCTTCTTGGCCTTCTTGGTGCTATATTTATTTACTCTACAGTAGATTGTTGTCCACCAGTTTCAAACTGAGATCATGTTTAGAAGGGTCACACAGTGTGAATGTTTGCCAGTATAGTTACATTTGAGTGTTGGATGTCCATTCAATCATGTGGGTTGCATCATTGTGCAATGAATCATGCAGCCTGCATCACATTGATGCATACTCCTGCTGTATGGGGATTATAAGACAAAGGTGCCCTAGAAGATGCACTTATGCATTGTGTTACAAGGTCCAATGTGCAAAATAGTTAGAGTGACAGAACTCTTCTTGGCCAAACATAATCAGGATAGAGCATTGGTGCAATGCCCTAAAAAGTGAAACAGATAGTACATGCAAGATAGGGAAGTATCTTGTACTTACATCAGTGCAAGTCAGTAGCACAGTTCTAGCCATATTCTGCTCCTTGAGATGAAAGACAAAATGTTGTCCTCTCCCACATTCAGAAACTAACTGGACTGCTAGTTGAAAAAAGTAACGGAATACTTCGAGCAGGAGGATCATTTAGAGGACATAGATTTTGTAGTGTGTATTGATCCATCTTCCAACTGAGGAAAGCAGCTGGAAACTTCATAGGAAATAGCTGGTAGTACTGAGCTTATTGCATGGATATTTAAATCATCTTACCTCAATCTGGTTTAACGCTTTATTTGGACGGCATCCTGATATTATCACAAGGTGTTTGGCTCCAGTTTTGCAGCCTGAGTACATCCTGGGTCCATTCCCACTTCCAGGGCCACTCCTTGCAGCTCTTTTTGGGAGTTTTGAAAAAATGGCCACCAAAGCCCTCCTGGAAGCAGAGATGGGCCTGGGATGTATCAGGTGGCAAAATACATCCCAGGGGCCAAAAACCTTGCAATAATATGCCGCCTGAATTAAAGTTTAAACCAGATTGAGGTAAAATGATTTAAATATCCATGAAATAAGCTCCATTGTCTCTTCTGCCCTCCAGCATGTGCTGTCTGAGCTGGGTGCCTCCCTCTGTTTAATGCCAGGGCTGGCCTTGTACTACAGGTATTAATAGAAAGTGTGTTCTGGTCCTGGAGTAGTTTCCCTTTGTGTAAGCTTCTCCACGGGGTGGGGTGGGGTGGGGGGCTTTGTGTTGGAGTGGCATTGTTGGGCAGAGAGGAGACCTACTTGGACCAGGATCCAGCCATTTACAGGCTGACCAAGGGGACAGTTTGCACATCCTCCCTGCTTTTGTTCTGGTCAGTATGATCAAGATCAATCATGCTATATAGCCCTCTCTATTTGAATATCTTTATCCTTAACCACCAATGGGAACTCTTTGAAATCTTTGGTAAGCAACATTTTTGAGGTACACAGCAGAGATAGTAGGAGTGGAGTAACCTAGAGACAAGAAAGGTATTCCCATGCAAAGATAATTTTTATTGTATTTGTTCATTTTTATGTTGTCACATGGTAGCCACAATCAATTCAATTTCTTTTAAAAATATTAAATAATTAATTCATAGAGAAAAAAAAATAAAAAATTAATTTCCAGCTGATGGAACACTAACAAATCATACAGCTGACTAGGCATTGTTGAAATGCTCAGATAAAGTCAATAGTTTACCAGGGAAAAGAATGTGAAAATGAAAATCATCCTTGCTTTACAGAGGCACTGAATTTGGGTTGGGGAGAATTCATTTGCTTTGTATTTTAATGTGAACTTTTTCGCACTTTCACACCCAGATACAAACTGAAACTAGTCATTATTAAGGTGTCACACAAGAATTGAGGGGGAAAGTCACACACAAAAAATTATGTGCAAAAATTCTGTATATTAGATAAAATTACATACAGAAATGCATGTTTTTGAGGAAATGTGCATGTAGGTGCATACAAATTTTCTTTTCTTTTCTTTTCTTTTTAAAAAAAATCAAGATTTAAGATCAGCAAAAATTAAGACTGGAAAAATGAGAAACTAATCTACTAGTGTAGCAGTTTCCCACACCAGGGCAGCACCCAAATATGTTGGACAATAACTACCATAATTTCCTGGCTTGGGGAGTCATGGGTGTTTAGTTCTGAAGTAAGGCTTATTAATTTCAAGAGAAATTAGTCTTGACTCAACTATGAATTTTCTTCCTGAAAAAACCAATGCTGTCATCTGTGCTACATGCTCAAATGATAAAAACCAGCATTCAAAGAAAAGGGAAGTTGTTGTTCAGAGAGACAGAACTGAAATTCAGCCACCAAGTGTACAGAACAGATAAACTGCTTTGACATGCTTGTTAAGGACCCCCTATTTCTTTTAAGGAATTGTGTGGACAATGGTGGGGAAAATGAAAAGATGGGCAAAGAAAAAACAAACAACTTCATTTATATACCACTTCATACCGCCTAAGGAGTGTCTAAGCGGTTTACAACTGTAAGCTACTTGCCCCAGACAATCTGGGTACTCATTTTAGCAACCTCAGAAGGATGCCACATGTGAAAGGGATCTAGGAGTCCAAGTAGACCACAAGTTGAACATGAGTCAACAGTGCGATGCAGCAGCTAAAAAGGCCAATGCAATATAGAAGTATAGTGTTTAGATCAAGGGAAGTAATAGTGCCACTCTATTCTGCTTTGGTCAGGCCCCACCTGGAATACTGTGTCCAGTTCTGGGCACCACAATTCAAAAAGGATGTGGAGAAACTGGAGCATGTCCAAAGGAGGGCAACTAAGATGGTGAAGGGTCTGGAAACCATGCTTTATGAGGAACGCCTTATGAACCCACTGACTGCTATCCCAATATGGCTTCTGTATGTTTAGTTGGATCTAGTAAGGGCAAGGCTGCTGAAAAGATTATGAACCTGAAGAGTAAACGTGAGTCAGAGTGCTAAAGATCTAGAAAGGTTCTCAAGCATTGTCAAGTCCAACCCCATGTCAATGCAGGAATTTGTAACTAAAGTGTAACTAAAGATTCTGACTTTAGTGCTCAGTTTTATATCTTTACTCTTTAGGGACTTTTTCACACGGAGGACATGCATCACCATTCGGAAAGAAGAAGAAAGGGGGGCCAATTCAAAAATGCACGTAATTATGTACTACCTCATCACACACAAATGAGAACAGCATCCATCCAAAAGAGAAAGCAGTGCCAATATGAATGAATTCATCACATGAGGACATATTGCAAATTAACATGATTGCATCTGTGCAGGGAGGACAGGATGTCATCTGGAGAATTTTACATTTCCGGTCCCAAGGAACCCCCCCCCCCACACACACACAGTTAGAGAGAAATAAGGAGGAGGCAGGAGACATGCTGAGCCTCCTCACTACCATCCTTTCCCTTCTCTAATTCCTCTGGAGAATACAGGGGGCCAGGGAATTCAGGGAGAAAAATCGTAGCAAAGGATCTTGGAAATTGCGGTCTTTTTCTAACATTTCCTCTCAGAGCATCAAATTGAGCTTTTATGTTCTTGCTGTGTGCCTCCAAGTCATGTCATACTTACGCCAGAGCCTATCATAGGGTTTTGTGGGCAAGATTTCTTCAGAGGGGGTTTGCCTTTGCTTCCCCCCCCCTTCAATCTTTCCTCCCAAACAGCTGTTTTCTTCTCGGCAGGCAGGGAGGGGAAATCGCAACAAAGAATCATGGGATCTGTAGTGTGTTTCTAACTAAGGCAGTCCAAGGCTGTTCTAGAGATGCATTCTATACCAGGCAAAATCAAATTGACTGCACATTTGGAGTGGAACAGGATTTATACATTCAATGTTTCTCTGAATTTCCCTATCCCTGGGATTACTGGGGATTGCGTTCGGATCAGGTATGCATTGCCTCCGATGTTGTTTGATATTGTCTTGCGAAATAACGTCAAAACACATGGGTGACCCTGGACTGACCCTGGGATAACCTCCCAATTTTCCCTGTGTCAAAAAGTCCTAGGATCTTCTCTATCTCTTTCATGGTTGTCCTTCCCCTTCCTAGCCTTCTTCTTATCTCTTGACTGCAGTCTCCATTCTGGACAATGTTTGATTCCAGGTATAAGAAATCTTTGACTATTTCAATTTCCTCATTGTCTAATTCAAATTTATATAGGCCCTCTGTGGTCATTATTTTTGTTTTCTTTACATTCAGCAGCAGTCCTGCCTTTGCACTTTCTTCCCTGATCTTCCTTAACAATTGTTCCAAGTCATTGATGTTTTCCACTAGTAATATTGTATTACCCACATATATATTGCCCACTTATCTTAGATTGTTGATATTCCTTCCTCCTATCTTAACTCCTCCTCCTCCTTCTTCTTCCAGTGTGCGTGGGAAAGCGTTCTGCCACGTTTCAAAGGAGCTCTGAGAGACACAACTCTGTGCTGTTAAAATACAGGACATTTCGCCATTTAAACATCTACAATCTGAGTCTAGCCCTGCTCTTTGTATGATTTTTTTCTGCATACAAGTTGAATAAGTATGGTAATAATATGTAGCCTTGCCTGAGTCCTTTGCCTAATGGGAGCCAATTGGTTTCTCCAAATTCTGTTCTAACAGTGGCCTTTTGTCCTGATTATAGATTTCTTAGCAGAACTATGAGGTGTATTGGCACTCTTATGTCTTTGAGAGTGTTCCATAGCTTTTAATGAGCAATGCAGTCAAAGGCTTTGCTATAGTCTATAAAGCACATGCTGATTTTCTTTTGGAATTCCTTAGTGCACTCCATTAGCTATTGTATGCTTGCAATATGGTCCCTAGCACTGCTTCCTTTCCTGAATCCTGTTTGTACCTCTAGGATTTCTCTCTCCATATGTGGTTGGAGTCTGTGTTGGTGTATTTTGAGCATAATTTTGTTTGCATGTAAGATTAGTGCTATGGTCCTATAGTTGCTGCAGTCTCTTGTGTCCCCTTTTTTGTGGATGGGGATGTATAGTGAGCATTTCCAATCTGTTGGCCAGTGTTTTGTATTTGTTGGCATATTTTAGTTAACACTAGAGTTTATTTTTTGGACTACAACTCCCAAAACCATAGTGGCTGTGGGATTGTGGGAGTTCTAATACAAAAAATAGCTTAAACAGCTCGGAGAAATAGTCTATCTAATCGGTCAGTCTATCTGTTCATCTATCTAAATATTTATAGAACTGCCTCCCATCCCAGCATCATAAGATCTCAGTGTAGCATACAGTTAAAAACCTGTTTGATCCAATTGACAACTTAAAACAGTTCAGAGCATTTTAAAATGGTACCACCTCAGTTATTATCCAGAAAGTATCTTTGTCACTGAGGCAAAATGTGCATTCAAAATGTACCTCAAAAGTAGAAGAGATGCTATGGGGTGGGCAATGCCCTGCCTCCTCCCTCCCTCCCTCCCTCCCTCCCTCCCTCCTTCCTTCAAAATTCTTTGGGAGTTCTTTTAAAAAACCTTTAGGCACTTTAGTGGACTGTCATCCTAGTAGTAAATGTTTGCTAAGTGTTTGCTGCTGGATCAAGAATCATGGGCATTTTTCCCACGAGGATTTTTTTTATTAATTCCACAGCGCCATCAAGTGTATGAGGCAATCTGGAGAGAGCTTAGCTTGAATGGAGATCCTTTTCTTAGCAATGCCTATTAGAAGAGAGGGGCCTTTTTTTTTGCTTGCTTTTTACCTTTATCTTCTGCTTGAATAACCTTTGGCCAGCACCATTGCAGCCAGAGTCTGTTGAAAGCTTCCCTCTGCTAATTGTGAAAGTGCTGGCACTTATAAGCCATGCAAATTTAATTTTTACAATCAATTAGCAGCTCTTTCTGGCATGGAAATGGACAGTGCTTTTCTCTTTTCAAACTACAAAACCTCAGGAGAACAGATATATTCTTTTAAAGCTAAATGTGCAACCAAACTCACACAACCTGCTTGAAAAAGAGGAAGCTGACAAGGGTGAACAATATATGTCACCACGTTTTGAGCCCACTTTTGTATAAAACATACCAGAAAAGTAGCGTTTAGAATTGGTGATGGGTATATGTGTGTCAGATTGAGGGCATTGCCACTCCAAAAAAGAATTATTCCTCATCAAAACAGAAATTTCCTACAGGCGTTGAGATTTTGAAAATTGTTTACACTCCTTATATGTGCTCGGTTCACCTTCCCTTGGGAACTTTACCCGCCTATGTTTAAAGTGTATTTCTAAATGCTCAATTGAAGTTTTAAGTTACTGTAATGATAGAAATTTGGAGAATGAAGGAGAATTTTATTGGAAGGGGGGGGGAATTCTCTTTTGGGGGTGCAATGCCCTCATCTTGACCCTTCTCCACAGTTATGCCTTTAAATATGAGCTGTTTCCAATCTGCTGGCATGTGTGTTTATTGAAGGCCAGCAGGAAAGTGCAACACAGTTTCCAGAAAAGCAAAGGTAGCAATATTGGACATAAAGAAAAATAACCTCTAAAATGTATATCATTTTAATATCTTTATTAAGCTAACCAAAAGAGAACAAATGTCCTCAAAGATTAGTTTTGTCAAAAAATAGTAACATTCTGTGTGTATCGATCCAGAAGTAAGCCTTACTGAATTCAGTGGACTTTATTCCCAGGTATAATAACTCCTAACAAACCCATCCTACTTGTGCATGTGGTTAGGGAAGAAGTTATGGTAGTGTAAATGGCAATCCTAATGCTGAATGAATCTAATGCTTCCCCTAATTTGTCTTGACATGCCCCTTTTTATGTCATATGAGAATTGTCAGGATCAGGTTGGAATAGTAGCTTCGTTCACAAGCAGCTTTATTCATTCAGAATAAGGCCTGAAGTTCAGCCAAGGCATTCTAGTCATATGGACTATGTTGTACCTAACAGGCTTCACTTCTTCCCACAGCATTTTTAACTAGGGTAGTAGACACAGAGGAAAATTGCATGCCAGATGGCTAACTCAATCAGGGAGGACAAGGGCCTGAATCTGCAGAACCTGAGCTGAGTGGTTGAGGACACTTGGAGAGGTCTCATCCACAGGTTTGCCATGATTCAAAGTTGACTCAAAGGTGGTTAACAACAAACAAAATGGAGTGGGAGAGCACACCTTGCTCTAGAGCACTGACTCCTGAACTCTGGTCCTCCAGGTGTCTTGGACTTCATCTCCCAGAAAGTTCAGCTATCTTGGCCAATGGTCTGGGAGGCAAAGTCCAAAACACCTGGAGGGCCAAAGTTTGAGAGTCAGTGCTCTAGACAAGGAAAAATGAGTCACATTAAAAATTTTTTGACATATTAAGTAATGGGGGTCTTGGAGAGCCAGATGGAATGGGAGATGTGTGCTGATCTGAGGATTTCAAGCATGGAGTTCGCTGATTTCACAGTATTTCACCTCACTGCATCGATTGGCAGCTTCAGAACTCATGTCTAGTTTTCTAATGGACTTCATGCTCATGGCATTGTAACCCTTATTATGACCAACGTCTTCATTCCCACTACATTTTAAACTGATTTGCAAATTGATTTGAAGTGGTTTAAATGATCCTGGTTTGCACTTGAACCAAATCACTGAAGTGATTCAGAGAGGGGAGGCCATGCACCAGACCCATTTAACCCATGTTTTTTTGATGCTGATTTTTTCCCCCATGTCTTTTTGGATAAATTGATTCCATGCTAGTGTGAACCAGATGCGGATCAGAATCGATTTCAAGAATCAATTTGAAGAATTGAATTCATGAATCAATTCAGTGTCAGTGTGAACAAGATGCAGGTTGGAATAGATTTACTATGATGTGATAAGGGGTCACTTGGTGTGGAAACAGAAATTAATAACCTGTGTCAGCCCACCCTTTCACCCTGGTATGGAAGTACGTAAATGTGATTGCACTGATGGAAAGTGAAAATAAATCCCACTGAAAACACTTGAAATTGAAACAATTCATTTGCCAATGTGAACTACAAGTGGGTGAGAGACTCCCGCAGGAAATGGTTTAAATTGAATCAATTCATTCATCAATGTGAACCACATTATTATTATTTTTATTTTTATTTTTATTATTATTATTATTATTATTATTATTTTACAGCAAGAAAATGCAATCAAGTCAAATGTAGTGTGAACCATGCTCCCCTTTGAACTGATCCTTCCATTTGGATTGCAAAGCGATTTATTTGTATTATTTATTTGTAAGTGGCAATGAGACCAAAGTCTGGAACAATTATTTTGTCAGAGTTTCCATTGTTCAAGGAAGACACTGACAGACATACATCTGTACAGACAGAAAAAGAGATACATTGCATCCAATGATCCTTCATGCAGAGGAGCATTTAGTTACTCTCTACTTGTTTCAGCAATTGGATTCCTATTTAAATTTGCTGTTGTACTTATCATTACTACTACTACCTCTACCATTATAACCTAAGCTTTAGCTAATATACAACCACCAATTAGATTAAACGTAAGTATAAATTAACTTCAGTTTTATAATAGCATATTGGATAATGCCTTACTTTGGCTTCTTTTTGTAATCCAAACTCAGATTGTTTAGAAGTTCATTTCTATTTTCTAGGAATCTATTCTGCATGACTAAGCATTCAATTCTACCACCTTTGTGCATGCTCAGATGTTGACTACAGCAACCCTTTATTTTTCTGAAGTAAATGAAGATGTCTCATTTACAATGTCTGTGCATGTGGTATGCAATTACTCTTTGCAATAGGAATGTATCAATCTGAAAGACTCGGGGCAAGGGAGGATGGCATATTACATCTGTTACAGTCCCATTATTCATTCATATGCAGAAATTTGAACATCTTTCAGAAATGTGTACAACAGAGCACTTCTATTTGAATGTATAATCTTAGCTCTACAACTAGGTGAGCAAATTACAAATTATCATAGGCCAGCTCATTCATTACTAGCTAGAATCCAGAGCTCAGAAAAACTGTTTTTTTTTTAACTGCAACATCCAGAATCTCCCAACTAGCATAGCCACTAGAATGGCCAATCCTAGCTGTAGGTGCAATTGCCAAAAGAGATTTTTCCAAATTCTGGGCAGCGATCTCACTCAGATTTACGTTTTAACGTGCACAGAAGACTGTATATACTAAGGGAATCTTCTCTTTTTCTGTTCCCCTTCAAAGGAAGGAGTCATTTTGCAATTTTCCACCCCTCCCAAGATGTTGTTCAGATGGTGCAACATGAAAACAGAACTAGTTTCCCTTCCCTGAACTGGAGACATTTACAAAAAATATCAAATGCGGAATGGAAACTGAGAGAAACAATAGACTGGGAGAGATGTTGTAGGCTGGGAGAGACAATTATACACAAATCTACATTATATAGATTTGAAATTGTGTAAGAAGGAATAGGTACAGTTATCTGTGTAGGTATAGATAACTTTCTGTATCTGTAAAGGGCCTTCACTTGACAGTGAAGGAGAAGCAAGAGACATAACTCTTTATTGATTCCCAAGGTATCCATTGCAAGTCTTGGTTGAAATTTAAAAAGAAGAAATCCTCATCATGTACAGGAGAAAAATTAAACAATAAGGTAAGTTGGTTATTGATTATTTTTTGTTTGTTTGTTCCAGTATTTTTTTCAGATATTTAGGGACATTGTTTTAGGACAACAGTTCTCAAACTGTGTGTCACAGCCCCTTTTGGTGCTGAACGATCCTTTCACAAGGGTCGCCTAAGACCATCAGAAAACCGCTCCTCTGTCTGTCTCCAGGCATAATTTTATGGTTGGAGGTCACCACAATATGAGGAACTATATTAAAAGACTGCAGCATTAGGAAGGCTGAGAACCACTGCTTTAGGAGGACATTGTATTTAAGAAAATGAAAGGAACCTTTGTACCTTCCTAACAAAGAAGGTATTATGTTCATAGTATCTAAAACTCTCAGGTCAGTGAGCACTTGCCTTAAGCACTAGGTCCTCTTAGAAATCATAAGGCCAGCCATGCATCTTTGACACTGGTGGTATGAGGACCTCCTCACACATTTAACTCTAGTTGTTCAGTTTGAGATTTAAGTATAGAGATATAAAAATGACTTGAGTGAAACTGAAAATTTAAGCAACTGCCAGAGATTTGGCAATCTGGTATCCAGTGGTAAGAGAAAAGAAGCTATGGGTCAGTGTCTCTCACCGAGAGAGAGAGAGAGAGAGAGAGAGAGAGAGAGAGAGAGAGAGAGAAACTCCCAACCAGTGTTGTGTCTCTTCTTTCCATCATTTTGTACTCTCAAGGCATGATCTCCATTTCACCAGCCTCCTCCACATGCCCTCTGTCTTGATATCAGAGCGAAGCTTGGGGATAGATGGACTCCCTGGGAAGAATCAACAGCTACGGAAAGTTGGTGGGATGAGTTACAGGGAGTACATGACTCCCTTATGACAACAGCTTCATTGGCTGCCAATCTGTTTCCATTTTCAATTTCAAGTTCTGGTTGTGAGCTACAAAGTTCAGATCTAGGCTACCTGAAGGACCATATCTTTCCACATCAGCCTAGGATCTTTGGGGATGTGGTTCTCTCCATCCTATCACCCTCACAGGCATACTTACTGGGAACATAAGAAAGAATTTACTCTATAGCTGCTTCTGGGTTCAGGAACTCCCTTCCTAGTAAGCCTAGGGTGGTGACTAAGGTTGCCAGAGTGAAAACACACAACATCTACTGAAATTTCCAGTCATTGAAGGTACGGGAGCTATCACCAGTTTTCACTCTGGCAACTCTTCATACCTTTTAATTCCAGCTGACTTTGAGGAATGGATTCTGGTTTCAAGAGAACAGTTTTTCTTAATATGCTGTGTTGCATTTACTCTTTGGTTTTGAATCAGTGTTTTAAATCTATAGTGTTTTGAATCGGTGTTTTAAATCAGTGTTTTAAGTCTACAGACAGTTTAAAGATATTTTAATCATAACTTTTTGTATGTTTTAAGCTACATGCATTCTTATTTACATTTCTTTTATCTTGTAAGTTACCTTGAATCCCAGAAATAGATAGATGATAGATAGATGGATGGATGGATAATGGAATCATACAGTTGGAAGGAATCATAAGGGTCATCTAGTCAGGCATATGGATAGGGAAGTTGACTGGGAACAAGGCAGAGGGTAGGTAAGAAGCATTGGCTTACCCCCCTTCACCTTTTGTTTCTAGTGCAAGAGGATATGTGGAGAGCCTGGGAGGAGGAAGGAGTGATCAGTAAACCCAGATAGCCTTTACCGTAGTATTATCCAGGTCTTTCCATGTCTTTGGGTCTCCATGTCCTTCCCATGGGAAATTCATGTCGTGTTCCAAAGGTCATTGTGACCTCTTAAGAACATGCCTGGTCCCAGGTATGAAATATGGAGACCGCAAATATAACACAGGGTATGTTGGGTATGCTAACCTCTCTGTATTTGATGGAACTACATACACACATATCATAGTTGAACTCTGCTTCCATGCTAATTTGAGAGACAGAAGATCTCTCTGACACTGGAAGATCTGATGTCATCTCACATGATGTTTAGTTTGGGCATGAGTGTTCATGGAATTATGTCCTTTGGGCTCTGCAGAGGCAAGTTTCTCAGCAAGGAACAATGCAGTGAGACTGCATACTCTTGATGATCTAGCACAACAGAACAGATTCTGTCTCTTCTCACTTCTCTCCATAAAAGGTGAAAAGTTTCCTCAGAGCTCTCTTCTCTTTGGCAGTAATATGACTAACCAGTGCAGAGATTGTGGTTATCGTCTTTGTTATACCTGACCTTGTTGGAAGACATTCTTTAGACATGCTAACAGTTTAAGATGGTTGGTTTCCTAGAAATCTGAGGCAAGAATAGGAGATATCAATTAGTCTTATTGTTTTTCTCAAACAGCTATTTTTGAAACTTAAGATATAAACATATCTGGAATACAAAGCAATTAGCAAAATGTTGTTAAACTATTCTCACATTAAACTGAAATGGAATGTAGCTCATTACACAATTTTTAAAAATAATAATGAGAAATTTGATAATAGCGGGCATGCCTCCTTCATGGACAACTTGCTTCTCTCTCAACTGATTCAGGGAGGACAAAATGGCCCTGAGTACATTACTTGTTTGGGTGCTTAAAGGTCTTAGGATCCTTTGAAGTGAAAAGTAATGTAGCAGCAGTTGTATAGCTGTTCAGTGGTAGGCATAAGTACATGGTGACAGAGATTTCCTAAAGGTTAAGAATTTGGAAACCATGGAGTTAAGGCAATGACAGAAAGTATGAGGGTTTTTCTTGATTAAAATGAAATTATTTACTTGTACATTCCACAGAAGGCACAGAAAAAAAAAAAAACTATATAATTTGAAGACACACCAAGAAGGTAAACACCAACCAAGCAGTATTCAGTGCAAAGAATCCTTTTCTGTCATAGGATAATTCTTTAGGGGAAAATAAAGACGAACAGAATATGAGATCCTATGCTATTGTCCTGGCTTTCAGCCTTATCGCTTTGATCACTGAAGCTTGGGGTAAGTTTTTATTAACCTAATCATATTTTTTCCTACCTCTGTTTTCCATTTTCTGCTTTCATTTCCTTTACTGTTTTGTGTACATTCTTGAATCTGTCTCCCGGGATGTCATAAAGGCCTTGCAATTTTGCCCAATATATAAAAGCCTATTATGTCACACTCTAATATTACATTAAAAATGAAAATTAAGGTGGGACTTTCCAGATAAGAGATGGTTGAGTGGTTATATGTACATTCCATGAGACAGAGTAGGTTACAATCTTGGAAAGCCCTGCGAGGGGAGAAAAGTTTGGACCAGACACTGAAGTGAACACAGGAAGATTTAGGGTGTACCTACACTGTAAAAATAATGCAGTTTGACAATACTTAAAGTTATGTTGCTCCATTCTATTGAATCCTGGGATCTGTAGTTTTACAAGGTCTTTTGCCTTTTCTGCCAAAGAGTGTGAATGCATCACAAAACTACAAATACCAGGATTTTGTAGGATGGAAACATGTAAAGTTGTGTCAAACTGCATTTAGATTCACTGTAAATTTATCTATACAATCTCTGGTGCCCTAAAGTGTACATTTTAGTTTCTGTCATGTAAATTTTTATTGTGTAAAGAAATGCTTTAAATGAGAGAAAGATAAAGTACCATTGCCCTGTTATGGACAGTAAGGACTGGGAAATCAGTCAGTTTCACTTTCTTTTGAGTTTGAACTTTTTAAACCTGAAATGCCTTTTATTCTTAGGAGTTTATCATATGATGGAATTTGGGGGTATAATGCAAGGGCAGTCTGAATGCAATCATGGGGTTTCACATTATTGCGAATGAGTGTATCTCACACAATTTTGGGCAAAAGAGAAGTCATTCCGAACGCAATCGTGGGGTTTCATATAATTGCATGTTAGAGTATCTCACACAATTTTGGGCAATGGGGGGGGGGTCATTTTCAGGAAATGGGAAGTCATTCTGAATGCATTCCAAATGCAATTAGAATTCACGTAAATTCGCTAAACTGGCGAATTTACGTGAATTCGAATTGGCTCCATTCGAAATTGAGATAAATTCCTCCTGTGTGATAAACTCCTTACAGTGCAGATTGTGTATGCTGGTAAATTCTTATAGGAACAAACATAAGCACCCCCCCCCCAACAACTCCTGGTTGCTTTTCACTTGACAAATTCAGTATATGCAGCTGTCCTTAGCATGGAAAGGTCTGGAGTATGTTTTCCTTCCACATATGTGTTAAGAATGAAGGACATCTCATGGTGGTGAACCATAATTCATTGCTAACATGATTGAATTTACAGGGCTCAAGCCTGGGCTTTTAAGAGTTAAGCAGTCAAAGCCCTAGAGCTGAATATCATACTTGTCTTCTCCCACATTTAAATTTTTTGGGGAAAAAAATGCATTTCTTTTTACTGCAAATACATATAATTGAATTTTGATGCATTTTTTTAAAAAAACAAACAAACTAGTTTAAAAGAAATTTAGAGAGATCACCCATGACTGTACAAAGTGTCTGGCATTATTTTTCAGAGAGTTGGCTAAATGCAGCTGCCTTATTCTAAGGAAAGACCAGTCAGTGCCAGTCTTTAAGTTCCTGCTGGTTCTCAAAAGAGCCATACACTTGCCATCTCTCTGTTTTGGATTTTTTGCAGTGGACAGTGTAGTTCTCCAGAACCTATCAATGCTGAGTTCTGGAATACTTTGTTGTACTGTATTGTACATGGAGGCTCTATTTAGAGGTTTGTCTAAGTACAGAGTAGTTTGAAATAGAGCTCATGAGGTGAAATCTTATACCACACTATATACATTCAATGTAAGCAGAATAGTATCCCCTGATTTACTGGGATGAAGGTTAATGAGTGGTGGCAGAAAGAGCTTCTTTCTCATGCCATTTTCCTGTCTGGAACAGCCATCTTCATAGAATCATAGAATTTTGTTGTGCCATTATATTTAATGGGACTTGAGCATACACTGATTTTGTTATCCATGGAGGGTCTTGGAACCAAACCCCAGCAGATAACAAGGGCCCAGATTAGATGGGTAAGCTCACTGGAAGAGATCTGTCTTCTTCCGAGGAAGTCTTGCATGAAAACATGGATTCCAGAAAGGGAGGGAAAGTCAGTCAATCAGAAATGTCTAGGTTCGGTTGTCGTTGGTGAAACCTGAGTGAGTGTGTGCAAAAGTTTTCACCCCAGGTTCCCTTTCTGAATATATATTAATACTCTTGGTGCCTTGTGGTTTAGATCCCACCTGTTAATTTCATGGGCAAATTGGTGAATTCATGCTGTATAAAATAATAATCTGTCAAAATTTTATGTGGCTTTGGCATGTGTCTGGATCCTGTTGGAGGGAGGTGGGGTGTTTGCTCATTATATAATTGGTTAATGGGTTGCCTTACAGGACCTTGCAAGTGAGGAAAGGAGAGTCATGCCCAGCTTGGGAGCAGGTGGCTTCAATCTCACTCTCAGGTGTCAGGAAAACACAAAGTGGCCTCTGCCCATATGGAACCCTAGAGCTGTTACCCCAGATATTCCCAGCAGACAGGCTGGGCATGGGCCAACACCTCACTTGACCAATGTCTGTATCTGGACCCATGCTAGGGCCAAGCCTCTGCAGCTGTAACCAATAAAAGCTGTGGTCTTTTCTCTTCCAATAACTGGTTGTCAGAGTTTTGATGATGAGAGAGGGAACCACTTGCCACTGATTCCATAATAGTTAGATGAGAGAAGGCTCAGTGATTGTGGCCACATTTCTGGGACAAACAGGAACTCCTTAGATCTTATGATAAAGTAGATGCATTGAACGTGTCTTGAATCTTCATGATGTTGGGTTGACATATTGAAGGATGGATGCTCAGTTGTCTCATCTTGGGAGACAGGCAAGATATCAATTGAATAAATGGTTAAATAGTCCTGAGAGAAAGTGAGACAGAGAGAGCTGATACATAGTCACCTAGGTGAAACCTAAAATCTTTGTGAGATGGAGACTTAGGTGAAATTCTAAAGGACTTTATTGGAGACCAAGTCCTACTGAACACAGTGGGACTTTTTTGAGTAAATATAAAAATATTTACACAGTAAGAGTACAATTCAAGGCATCTATACTTTTGAGTCAGTCCCATTAATCTTGATGGTGATTGCATCCTATTTAATGTTTTGACTAGTGTTGAAAAAAAAATGTGGGTTTTTTAAATTACAACTCAAAGAATCCAGCGGCCACAATGGCATGTGGATTCTGGAAGCTGTAGTGCAAAGTGAATAATAATAATAATAATAATAATTTATTTATATCTCCCGCCTCTCCCTGAGGCAGGTTCACAGCATATTTTTAGAATCTTTTCTAAACATTGCTTTGGACTGCTAGTAGTTTATGGATGGGTGGGTGAATGTGATGTCAACATGGTGCAATGCATACACAAGCGTACACATGGGAGCAATGTGATTATAAGACAAATTTCAGAGATTTCTTTGAACAACTGGGAAAATGGAAAAAATCTCTGTGCAACCTTTTGAAACTACAGGTTTCTTCATTAGGCAAAGATGTGTACACATATCAGTGGAGGAAATAGCCAAAGTTATTAAAGACTTCCTCCCAACCATTCTCAGAACTATGACCATGAGAAGGGGGGAAACACATATATTCTTTAACTTTATCTAATTATAAGATTGTATGTACAGCACTGTGCAAATTTACAGCGCTATATAAATAAAATAAATAATAATAATAATAATAATAAATATAAAACAAGCAAGGGAGTAATTACTCATTAATCTTTAATGGCTTGTCTCTTATTGCTTTTCCTCCCCCTCCCCACTCCTAAAGAAGAGCCAGTGAATATCTTTAGGAATATTTTGTTTCCTTTTCAGAAAGCCCACTGATGCAAACTCTGAACTGCTCCACTGATTATAAGTCATCTACAGCATGCACTTGGTTTGAACGACAGGAGGCAAGGAACCTTGTCAACATGACCCTTTTCCATAAGGACAATTATCTGTGAGTCTTTGAATTGGCTTGGGGGTGATGCCATTAAACAGAAGGGCACAATTGAGGAGACTGGGGAAGTGGATGTGCTCCCAGCATTAAAGATTAGCACCCTGGGTCACCACTATGATGAAAAGGGCTTCTTCAATTTGATCTCAGTGCCTAGGGTTCAGATAGCAAAGGGAACATGTTTTAGGGTCATTTTGGATAGGGGCATCTCTTTTGGACTCACAGGCGGGGTGTCTGGCCAAGACCAGTTTTTCAAGCATTTATGGTTGGCTGATGACTTCCACTCTACCATGCCCTGCTCCCAGTCATCTAAGTTTTCCCATACCTTGGCTCAATTCCTCATTCAATCCAGTTAAAAAGAACAAGGTAGCTGGTGATGGAAAAGACTTTACCTATGATACTGGAGGGATGCTGCCAGCCAGTGCAGACACCATTAATCTAGATCAGGATTTCTCAGCTAGGGTTTCCTAGAACTCCAAATTTCCATGGGGGGGGGGGGTGTCAACCTTTTTTGAGATGTAGATATAATAATTTTTATGCAGTTTTTCCCTGAGACATGAACATTATTTTAAAGGTTCTTACATGGTAAGAAGGCTAAAGTAGAAGGATGAACAATTTTATGAGGTCTGAAGCAGCTTCCTGTAGAAGGACTGTTAGGCAAGTATATAGCGTAGAGATTAGACCAGTTTTATTCTTTTTTTACCGGAGCTGTAGGAAAAGAAAGGGAGTTGAATAACTCATTCCTCAGAAGAGAGGTAAAATATGGATTCCTCCCATGTGCATTCTTAGCACAGGCCTGATGAATATAAAAATTTGTCATGCAAGTTTTGCATGTTTAGTGAATGCTTGTCCTATAGCTTTATGTGCATAGATCTTTATCTCATGTTTGTAGACTTTGGAAAAGCATAGTTTGCAATTATGTAGAGAGAGCATTATACATATACAGTATCAGTGATAGCTCACGGCCCACTCATATGAGTGGAATGGTGCATCTACTCTTGTTTTTTGTCTCAAACACACTTATCTTGTTAAAACTCCTCTTTTTGACCTTGTATGGTAAAGTTCATAGACAGAAGTTTTAAGGAGCTTTCCAACAGCCTGAACCCTATTCTGAATAGATTTGGCATCATAAATAGCTCTTTTAAACTTCAAACTAAAAGCTAGAGCATATTCACTGCTCCTCTGGCATTGAAGCCACCAAGTGCCACCCTGATACATATACGTGAAATAATGACAGTACAGGCTGCAAACATTTAATTGTCACAGATAGGAAAGGACCTGGTTTCCTTTTCCAAACAAGGAAGTTGAAGATGACCACTTGTTCTCCTTGGTCTTCCCCAGAAGATGATGGGGGTAGTGCTTGTTATTTGATCTATTTTCCTCCTCCTCCTCCTCCTCCTCCTCCTCCACCACTACTACTACTTCTTCTTCTGGAATTATATATTTATTAATTTTAACTCAAAAATCTAATTCACAATCAAAACCATAAACATTCAGAAAGACAAATATAAAAAGAAAGGGAAGACAAAACAAAGAGTCAAAAGTCGAAAAAATACATGTGTCTATATAACTTAAATTATAAATAATACATAATACTAAAACACTAAGATGCAAAAGGGCACTGACACTCTTCCAAAGACTGTAATGAAAGCAAAAGACAAAACAAAAATAAAGACAAAATTCTGTCATTACATTTCCAACTGCATATCCTTTTACTAAAATTACTAGTAGCCTTAGTCTCAAATTGTTGCATCATGAGCTTTCTTGTTGCTCATAAAGTGCATATAAAATGATCTTCAATTGGTTTGTCCTTTAAAACCACTTCTGTTTTCATCTGAAAGAGGAACTGCACTTCAGTCTAACAGAAAAAAAGGAAGGAGTGGTCATAGGGAAGACAAGGCGAGAGAGAGGGAAGTGGAACCAACAGATACATTTTGATTACTCCCCAACATTTTTCAGCTTAAAATAGTCACCATGTATTCCTAGTCAATTATCTTTCCTCCTGCCCATTATACCTGTGTATTTTTCAGAAGTGCCCTTCATAAGAGAGGGGAGGATTGGCTTCTGGACCCTGGCCCTACTTTCAGTGTCAAATAAGACTGTTAGTTCCATCCTCTGTCCCCTCCACAACTGGTGGAGATGTGCAATGGAGAGCTGCTAGGATGAAGACAATGCTGTGGCAAACCTACCACCATTTTCTTGTCTTCTATTTGTACAAAAACTCACAGCCTTCAGATGATGGTTCCCCAGCAAAGCAACAACTATTCCCTTACCTGTTTCTGCCAGCCAGGAAGCTCTTAGCTCTGATCTCAACCAGACTTTTGTTTGCTCTTTCCGTGACAAATGAAAAATGCCTTCTATGTCTTCTCAGCCAGAAAACAACCACTCTCAGTCTCCTTCATGCCCTAACATTGTAATGCATTGCTACCATTTCAATTGCCATGGTGCCATCCTATGGAATCCTGGAACTTGTAATCATGGGGTATATTTAGATTTCTTTGCCAGGGAATTCTAATGTCTATCAGACTACAAATCCTAAAAGCAATTAAAGTGGAATCAATGTACTGTCACTATGTCATGTGAGAGATAGCTTTTTCTCTATTCTTTCAGGATTTGCTTAACATGCTAAATTTCTGTGTGATGGGTTGGTAGGAAAGAGGATGCCAATAAATCTCATTCTGCAGAATTTGTACTCTTAGTGGATGAAGATATCCTTAAACAATACACATAAACAAATTCCCATTCCCTCCTTCATCAGTTGCAAGACACCACGAAGAGGGTTTTGAGATCTGAGCAGGTACATATAATTCCAAGATGGTTTCTCAGAAAGCCTAAAGAGCTCATTCAATATTCATAGTCAGGTTGCTTTCTGGGTCTTCAGTGCCAAAATAAGTAGAATCTCTTTTGGTTCTAATGAGGGTTCTTTGGATCAAGGCTCCCTGTTAACAAGTTTGTTAATTACTGTAGTAAGTAAAACAAAGTTCTTTTGGTGCTTACAGGAACATCACAAGCATGACATGCAATTCCCAAAAAGTAGGCTCTCTAATACGGTGGGAGTGCTACAGGAAGCAGGATTATTTCAATGTATGGCTGAACAATATCTTCATTTTCAAACCACAGCTCTCACTGGAGGCCCAACTGAATGTCAGCATCATCAATAACGGTATGTATTCCCAATAACTGGAATGACTCTTCTACCCAGGGGCTATTTTCCTTTAATCCAGTAGACAGAAACAGGTCCAAAACATTGGGCCTAGAGCTTGGGAAAAGTTCCTTGGGGCCACAAGTCTCAGAATCAACTAGCCACAATGGCCAGTGGCCATGCTGACTAGGGATTCTATGAGTCACCGTAAAACAAATTAACCTCTTTCAAGCTTTGGGCCAAATATAATTTTAAACAAGCTGAAATAGTTGCCATGGCAAGGAAGTCCCAGCAAAACAGTTAACAAACCCTGAAATTACAGAATTTATGAATCTATCCCCTCCACAGTATAATTGAAACTACCTCCGTCCTCTCACTCTGGGAGGCTTGAGGAGGGGAGAGGACACACTAATAAAGCCCCAGTCTTGTCCTGGGTTCCCAGCAATAGACAGTGTCAGCATGCAATTTATCTAACCAAGGAATGCTTAAAAGCCAAAGTTATTTGCTCTTCATCTCAGACTTGGCATCCAAGTCATATCTTTGGTAGAAATTTGTAATAGTTTTGCCCTTCTTTGCTCCATACAACCAACAGCCCTGGCAGCTAGGGCTTTCTCCTGGGTAATAATAATATAATAATAGTTTATTTATAGCCCGCTCCTCTGTATATACACTCGGAGCGGGGTACAAGTAAAAAAAACATTAAAACAATCCCATGACCCGTTTCCAAACCTCCCACCCCTTAAAAATAGATTAAACAGCAATGATTAAAACAGTTATTTAAAAACATATAGCTACATCCTAACCCTTCCTTATGTGGCCACGTCATAAGTGGGGATCAGAACATGGGAGTAGGCAGGAATCAAAGTCTGGAACCGAAGCCGGGGATAAGGAATTTCAGGGGAAGGCCTGCCGGAAGAGATGCGTCTTTAGGGCTTTTTTGAAGCAATCTAGAGATGTCATGAGACGCATCTCATCCGGCAGACCATTCCAGAGCTTGGGAGCGGTCGCAGAAAAGGTCTTCTGGGAGGTCTGTGCCAGCCTGGTCTTGATAGGCTGTAGTAAGTTCCTCCCAGAGGATCGAAGTGTGCGGGGAGGATCGTACGGGGAGAGGCGGTCCCTGAGATAAGATGGGCCCAAGCCATGTAGGGCTTTAAAGGTTAAAACCAGCACCTTGTACTGTGCCAGGAAACTAATTGGCAGCCAGTGGAGAGATTTAAGCACTGGAGTTATATGTTCTCTCCTAGATGTCCCAGTAACTAATCTGGCTGCCATGTTTTGGACCAATTGAAGTTTCCGGGTTAGGTACACGGGCAGCCCCATGTAGAGCACGTTGCAGTAGTCTAATCGTGAGGTGACCAAAGCGTGTACCACAGTTTCCAAATCCCTCATCTCCAGGAAAGGGCGCAGCTGGCGTATCAGCCGAAGCTGATAACAGGCACTCCTGACCGTCGCATTCACCTGACTAGTCATGTGAAGTGATAAGTCTAGGAGTACCCCCAGACTGCGAACAGGGTCCTTCGAGGATAGTGTGATTCCATCTAGGACCGGGAGTTGTATTCTCAGACCTGGTTTCGGGCCGGTGACTGTCAGTACCTCTGTTTTGTCTGGATTCAGTCTCAATCTGTTTTCCCTCATCCAATCCATTACCGCTGCCAGGCAGTCATTGAGAGAGGAGACGCCATCTGAGGTCTGAGCAGATGATCTGGTCATGGAGAAATATATCTGAGTGTCATCAGCGTACTGATGACACTGAGCTCCATGCCTCCGAATGATCTCACCCAGCGGCTTCATGTAAATATTAAATAGCATCGGGGACAGAATGGCGCCTTGTGGGACGCCACAGCTTAGCTCAATTTTGGAGGAGCAGCTGTCCCCGAGCCTCACCCTTTGGGTCCTGCCGGAGAGAAAGGAACGGAACCACTGTAAGGCGGTGCCTCCGATCCCCATCCCTCTCAGCCGGTCCAAAAGGATGGCATGATCTATGGTGTCAAAGGCCACTGAGAGATCCAAGAGCACCAGCAGGGTCACACTACCCCTATCAATGCTCAAGCGGAGGTCATCTGTCAGAGCAACCATGGCAGTCTCAACTCCATATCCTGCCCGGAAGCCGGTTTGAAATGGATCGAGATAATCGGTTTCATCCAAGACAGCTTGGAGTTGGGAGGCGACTGCTCTCTCGATCACCTTGCTTAAAAATGGCAGCAAGGAAACTGGTCTATAGTTGTTTCGGTCCAGGGGATCAAGGGAAGGTTTCTTCAGGAGGGGCTTTACGGCCGCCTCCTTCAGACAAGAAGGAACAGTGCCTTCCCTGAGGGATGCATTGATTACATCCCTAAGGAATGTTTTCAATGTGTCCCCTCCCTGGACGACCAGCCATGATGGACATGGATCGAGAGGGCAGGTTGTTTTCCTCACGCTTCCAAGGAGCTTGTCCACGTCATCAGTACTTACAGATTGAAACTCATCCAATAAAGTGACAGTAACGGAGTTGCTAGGTGCCTCATTTACAGATGCTGCTAGAACATTGGCGTCTAAGTCAGCCCTTATCCGAGAGATTTTGTCTGCAAAGTAGATGTTAAATGCGTCACAGCAGGCCACTGTAGGGTTAAGTAGGGGATTTGGCGCAGGGGGAACCTGCGTCAGCTCCCCAACCACCTTAAACAGCTCCGCTGGACGGGACTCTGCAGACGCAATGCGTGCAGAGTAGAAGGATCTCCGCGCTGCACGCAAAGCCTCCCAATAGGCGCGAAGATGCTGCCTATGGCGAGTTCTGTCGGACAAGAGCCGAGTCTTCTGCCATTTGCGCTCTAGTCGTCGTCCAGCCCGCTTCATCTCCCGGAGTTCCTGGGAGAACCAGGGCTTATGGTTGGGAGCGGGTTGGAGAGGACGCTCAGGAGCGATAGTATCGAGGGCCTTGGGAAGGACGGTGTTCCAAGTATTCACCAAGGTCTCGGTAGAGTCGCCGGTGCTACCAACCATTAAACCCTCTAAGGCATTCTGGAAGCCTGTTGGTTCCATCAGCCTTCGAGGGCGGACCATTCTAATGGGTCCGCCACCCCCGGGGGGGCGGAAAGTGGCCTTAAGTTCCATCTTGATCAGAAAGTGGTCCGTCCATGACAATGCGGAGGTTTTGGTTACCTCCGCCCACGGATACTCCTGTTCCGTACTAAAAATCCCATCGAGTGTGTGACCCACACAATGAGTAGGCCTGTCAACCAATTGGGATAGGTTCATGCTTGTCATGGATTCCATGAACTCCCGAGCCGCTCCAGATAGATTGGATGGGCTGGTCTCTAGAGGGATGTTGAAGTCGCCCAAGACCAAAAGTCTGGGCGAATCCAACAACAACTCAGAGACCAGCTGAGTCAGCTCGGTTAGGGAGTCCGTTAGGCAACGGGGTGGCCGGTATACCAACAGAATCCCCAAGCTATCCCTGGTCTTCAGGCTAAGGTACACACACTCGATATGGGTTGTTTTCCGGACAGGCTTTCTGATCAAGGTCAGGTTGGTTTTATGGACTAAAGCCACACCGCCCCCTTGCCCACTTTCCCTTATCTGCTCACTGACCGTAGCATTCATTCCTGTGATCAAGATGCAGATGGAAGATCTTTTTCTGTAAGCTGACCTATGGAATTGGTTTTTATTACAAGTAACTGTAGAATTGTTAGGGAGTGATAAATGAACACCAGACAAGACTGCTGATTTCTTTTAAAATTTTGGTCAGCTAACTGAACAAATAGGAAATCAAAATTCATGAAAAGCATGGCAGTCATTGATCTGAAATGCATTTTTCATGTTTGTTTAAACCATCTCCTCATTCACCTGTTTTTTGACATGCTACATGCACTGAAGAAGAACCAGACTGGGCAATAAGTATAGCATCCTAAAACCAGGAACAAGCAGACAAATGGCTTAGAATCAGGAAGTGAAGGCATGAGTTAAACTTTAAAATAGTACAAATTGAAAACAATACAAGCATTAAAATGTAGATACAAAGTTAAAAAAACTATTAAACAATTTTAAAAGGTTAAAAACATTACACATTAATACCTAAAATGTATTTAAAACTCTATGCAAACCTTAAAATCTAAACAACACAGCATTTCAAGTCACACACACACACACTAAAACAGTCCATAATTGATTTTCTTCCTTTTTCAATTTTTTTCCAATTTGTTTTCTCCCCCCCCCCCCCCCCGGTTTTCCTGGTTCCTCCCCCTGTTTTTTCCTGGGCTTTCACATCTCCAAGCAGGGACGGGGTCCTCTCTAGGAAGGAAATTCCAGAGCCTGGGAGCAGCCACTGAGAAAGCCCTCTCTTGTTCCCTCCAAAGGAGCCTGAGAGGGTGGTGGGACACAGAGAAAAGCCTCTTCTGATGATCCCAGTGCTCTAGTGAGTTCATAAAGGGAGATATGGTTCTTCAAATAACCTGGGCTTGGTCCTATAGGGTTTTATAGGTCAAAATCAGTACTTTGAATAGTGAATGGAAACAGACTGGCAGGTGGCAGCCAATGAAGCTGTTGCAACAAGGGAGCTGTGTACTCCCTGTAGCCAGCTCCAGTTAACACCTGGATATAGCTCTTTGGGCCAAATAAAGTTTTTGAGCACTTTTCAAAGGCAGCCCCATGTAGATTGCATTACAGTAATCCAAATGACGCCGAATTCAGCAATATTGTTGAAGTTCAACAGAGCTTGGGCTTAGTCTGTGCATAGAATTTGGGAAAATGCTTTTATTTTGGATTAATATGGAGGGCTCTGGGAAGCCCTCCATATTAATTCTGGGAAGATCTGGGACAAAAAAGTGAGTTCATTTAAGCTGTATTAAGGTGTGGTTGGAACTGCAGGATTGGTTCTGAACTGGCCAAACATTGTCAAGATTGTAGATATCAGAACCAAGAATTCTGCCCTGCTTCATCCAGACTCCTTGGCAGGAGGATGGGGAGGATGCTTATTTGGTCCATGCAGACAATCCCCCAGTAAAGAGTGCTGCCATCTTGTACCAATGCCCCCTCAGGAATATCTCTGCTTTTCCATAGAACCAATGTTGAACTTGTGCTTTTCTTTATTCATTCTCTCAGTCCAGCCTCTGCCACCCCAAAAGCTAGTGGTGAGTGTTACAAAAGATGGTGACTCCTTGTTGATATGGGAACCAGGTGATGGAACAAATAAAAGCCATTGGTTGGATGGTGCCCTGGACTTTGAAGTCACCTACAAACGGTTTTGGGAACCTTGGGAGGTATCTGTGATCACTCTTAAAGCTGTTTGGCAATATTTTTGTTTGTATCTGTGTCATGCTATTAATAATGATAATCAACATTGGGTTAGAATTCAGAGACATAGGAGATTATTGTGCCGGAATAGACACGGGTTGTAATGGTTACTAGCCCATGAAGCCTTGGGCTTATTCATGTATGCTCCAAAGCAGTGGTGGGCAGCTTTCTGAAGCCAGGGGGTCATAATAGACACTCCATCCTTACCTCTGGACTTAGTGGAATGGTGCCATTCCCAAAACTTTGCCACTACTGTCACAAAAATGAAGAATCAACTGCACCATCTCTTTATGGTATTGGGAGTTGTGCCAGAGTGTCCTCCTGCATCAAAAATTCCTGGCAGTGTTAGGAAGGAACATCTCTCCCCCTTTTGGAAGAGTAGGGGGGCAGGCATCTTTTGCTATTTTTCTACACTATTACCAGTTTGTCATCATACTTTGTAAATGAAGGTCACATGGGTGCATGTAGTTTTCTACATGTTGCATAGCCTACAACATTTCACAGACTGAAAACCGGTATATGTGTGGCAAATGAGGAAGAACACACAAGCTTGGCGGTACTGCAGCAGTTTGCTTTTGCCTGTGCCTACTAAGAAAGGCAAGATTCCTCCTCTCTTCTCCCCTCACTGGATTAACTGAGTGTAAACTCTTTGAACTCAGTTGGTAGCAATGAAAATGAGGACAAAGCCACTAAGCTAGTTTAGCAGTTTATAATAAAATTCCTTATTAGCACAACAAATATTATGCTAAAGCCTATAGCACCTTAAGCAAAAGCTGAAGAAAAGCCATGTTATATTCTCCTTCAAGAGAGAGAAACAGGGACATTTTAAAAGCAGTTGAAAAAATGGGCTGAGTATGGATTAATTGGAACTTTCCCTGGACATTTGGAGGGTATGATGTTGTTTAGCTCTGCTGTAACTACACAAAAAGTTTCATCCGAACTGGCTGGTATATTCAAAACTGAGTTAGACTTTAGACAGCAGTGACCCTCATTTCCCACAAAGGGAATGGCAGTTTTTCCCATCTACTCTTGGATCAATAAGTCTCCTTTGTGAAAGATAAAATATATGAGGTATGTCCGTGGATTAAGGACTAAGTACATGCTTTCCATGCAGAAAGCCCCAGCTTTGGTCCCACATTGCATCCCAGGCGTAGAACTGGGAAGGATCTCAATTTGAAACCATAGAGAACAGTTTTCAGGCAGTATGTAGACAAAGCTGGGCTAGAGGAGTGCATGCCCCAAATTGTATAATGCAGCTTCCTAAGTGGGCACACATTTTTCATTTTCAGTGGTAAATATGCTCATTTTATATTTCAGTTTTCATACCATAAGAATGTAAGAGCAGCCCATACTGGATCAGACAAAAAGCATTTCTAATCCAATGTTCTCTTGACAGTGGTCTAATCTGCAATGCAGAAATAATGCAGTTTGACACCACTTTAGCTGCTATGGCTCAATGATATAGAATTCTGGGATTTGTAGTTTTGTGAGTTATTTAAGCTTCTTTATTAGAGAACTCTACAAATCTCAGGATTCCATAGCATTGACCCATAGCAGTGAAAGCTGTGTAAAACTGCATTATTTCTGCAGTGCAAATTAGACTAAAGTGGCCAACCCATTGCTTATGGTAAACCTTCCAGTATGACACATATAACTCCATTCTCCATTTCAAACTGCCTGGTGTGATACGTAGCCAATCTGATTAGCAACCATTGATGACTCCATCCTCCTTCTATTAATCCATTACCCTTTTAAAGTCATCCAGGTTGACAGCCATCACTACATATTGTGGCAAATCATTCCCCAGTTTAAGTATGTGCTATGCGAAGAAAGTATCTCTTTTCATCTGTCTTGGATCTCCCACCATTCAGTGGGTGACTATAGGAGCCCATTCACATTGCACAGTTATAGTGCTATGATTCCCCTTTAATGGCCATGGCTGCATCCTGTGGAATCTCAGGATCTGTAGTTTGGAGAGACATTGGATCTCTCTAGCTGAGATTTATAAATAACCCTACCTAAATCGCAAATCCCAGGATTACTCATGGCAGGTAAAGTGGAATTGTTGCAAATTTTTAAGATAAATCAGGGAGACCAGGAGCACCATTGAAAAGGAAACATGGTTTATTAAGCTGCAGTGTCTCCAGAAGGAAATACATCCAAATTTCTGGAGCCCTGAATTCTGGGTGACATAGTTTTTTATTGTACTTTGAACAAATAAAACTACAAATTACATTTCATTGGTTACATTTTAATTAAACATTACATTCATTGAATGCTCAAACATTACATCTAACATAGCTCTCTATGTCTCGTGGGGTACTTCTCGATTAAATTATTATCTATATGTTTTCTTTCATTGTCTCCGAACTATCTATTCAGTACTTCCTTTTATGTGGGTATAGCAGGAACAACTTCAGGGCCAAGCATTTGACATGACCTAAATAGCAATCTTTATTCTCTCAATACATTTCAGTACTGTAATTTTCCAACTCTTGAGCATGGTAAAATCTCAATTTTAAACTACCTACTTTAGAATCATAGTGCTATAACTGTGTAATGTGAAGGGGCCTTAGATTTCAGTATTATGAGAAAGGAAGATAAGTTTCTCTCTTTCTCTTTTTTTCCATACCATTTTTAACTGTATAGTTCTATATGTTGTCTCCTGTTACTTGCCTGTTTTGAAAAGCTAACTACCAATCTCCCCCTTTTTTTCTTCCCTTGCCAGGAAGCTTCCTCTGTTATGGTCTCAAATGCCTCCCACTGTCTTCTCCGACATGATAAACTTGTGTCTGGGAACACCTATGTTGCTCGTGTTCGAAGCAAGCCAGGGCAAGAGAGCCAGCTTGCTGGGCAATACAGTGACTGGAGCTCTGTGGTAACTTGGGATACCCCAGAAGGTAATCTTACAAAGAACTGGCTGTTTGCCTGAAAGTAGACAGAGACAAGATTAAACCTGGGAACCTTTGTATATTGTTGTGTGAGCTCAGCTGCTGAAGGAGCTAGACAACAACGTGGTTAAACTATAGCAGGAAAGTGTGCTGTCTATGGGCTTTACCCTGTTGAACAAAGGCTCCTGCACATTCATGCTTCATTCCACTATTCTGCTATGTACCCATGAATGAATCAGTATGGTTTGTGAGCAACATACACTTCAGCATTTCACAGATGAAAACCAGAATATGTGTAGCTAAGCAAAATCAGTGCAGTCAAGATGGCAAAATTTATTAATGGGGAAGAACATATAAGCTAGGGGAGGCTACAGCAGTTTGCTTTTGCCTGATTCTACCGGGAAAGGCAAGATTTTGCGCCTCTCCTCTCCTCTCCTCTCCTCTCCTCCCTGCTAAGTTAATGGAGTGCAAAATACTTTTACATTCAAACTCAATTTGCAGCAGTTGAAGTAAGCTGATAAAAGAGGAGAGGAGAGTTGAGGAGAGGAGAGGGAAATGGACATTTTAAATGCAGCTGAAAAAGTGGAATTAATCAGGACTATCTCTGCCAAATCAAGATACTTGGAGGCTATAAAATAGTGCTTCCATGAGGACATCTAGGGTCATCATAAAGGCTATAGCCTGTGCAATAGGGTTTGGGTTCTCTCCACAAATTAATATATTTCAACAATAGGGATTTCATGGGACAGGAGTGAAAAAGTGAAAATCACAGAAGAGCATAGGCAGTGTCAAAATAGAGTGCAGTGAGCCCTTGGATTTGGTTCTAGGACCCCCCCCCCTCCGTGGATAACAAAATTCGTGGATGCTCAAGTCCCATTGAATACAATCTCATAGCAAAATGGTGTCCCTTATATAAAATGGCAAAAGCAAGGTTTACTATTTGGAATGTATACTTTTTTGGAATATTTTCAAGTCATATATGCTTAAATCCGTGTATAAAAAAATCCGTAGATAAGGAGAGCCGACTGTATGAGTAAATGTAATATAATAATACAATGGAGTTTATCAGACGAGAGGAATTTCTCTTGATTTTGAATGGAGCCAATTGGAACCAATTCAAATTCATGTGAATTCGCTAGTTTAGCAAATTTACATGAATTCCAATTGCATTTGGAATGTGTTCAGAATGACTCCCCATTACCCAAAAATGACTCCCCATTGCCCGAAATTGCATGAGATGCTTTAATTCACAATAACATAAAACCCATGATTGCATTTGGAATGACTTCCCTTTTCCCGAAATTGTGTGATATACTTTAATACACAATAACGTGAAATCCCATGATTGCATTCGGATTACCATTGGATTATACTTCCAATTTCCGTCGTCTGATAAACTCCAATGTCTTTATCAGCAGTCAGACTGGTGCCCTGATTTAAGGCTACTTTATTTAGGGCTATGCAATTTTAACCTTTTTTGCTCTTCCACTATTAGATCTGTATGTTATTGTTTGTGAATTATTACATCTTTGTTGTGGAGGTATATTACCTGCAGATTAGGCCCCCCTCTTTTGTGAATAACCTTTCTCCACCAGTAGCTGCTATGGAGGACCTTCTCCCCCATATGAACTTGAGTACAACTTGCAATCTGCTTTAGACAGTGGCTCTCCTGTATCTTCTGTCCATGAAGATTTTCACACTTACCTGAATCAGTTTTAAATCATCCTCCAAACGTCCTGCAAAGGTGGCTGAAAGAGAAAAAAAGCCCTGTTTCTGAAAGCCAGGAAGTGTTCATGAATCGTCATGGAAACAGAGAAGATTTTCAAACCTGACTCAAATGTTGCAGAAAGGTGCCTGAAAGGACCTTAAAAGATTCAGGCAGGGGGAGTTGTCCTTAGAGCTCTTTCCCCATACAGAAAGGTTCAAGTTCTTGGATCAAGGTGCAAACTTTACCATACTTTACTTTGATCACCAACTGCTATATTTCATTGAAAGCAAGCAAAATGTTTGCTTTAAGCCATTTTCTCCTTCAGGTTGCTTCTGGAATTCAGAAACAACAATAATAGTGTGTATGCATGTGTGTGCTCTGTGACAGCTACTTACGGGATAAGAATGACCTTGGAATTTTTAAGGTTCTCCATCCCTTAATTGGATGCATTGGGATTTTCTTCTTTAGCAAGTATGATGCTGAATATATCCTCTTCAATTTATTTCTAGATTCCTAATGCTACCCATTACCAATTCCCTTTTCACTCTCTTCCTTTGTGCTTATTTTTGTTGATCAATATGAGGCACCCAAACCATGCTGATTTCTGATTTTCTCCATTAGATAAAGTTGAAGCTCAGCCCAAGAACCTTCGATGTCAATTTAACAACATCAACCAATTAAAATGCAGCTGGGAGGTGAGGCAAGAAGTCACCAGTTCAGTTTTGTTTGCCTTGTTCTACAAAGACAACCCAACATCACAGTGAGTTTCTTTTCAGCAAAGTTACCTCCAAATTTTTTGGGACTTTCCCCCCTTTCTTGAACGTTCTCCTGATGCTGGATTCTTTGTTTTTCAGAGAGGAGGAATGCTCTCCAGTCCATGAAAAGGAACTGCCTTCCAGCCCTCTCAACAGCCCTCATCATGTTTTGCAAAGCTGTGAGATCAGTGTCACCAACCCAAATGGACAAAGCCAATACCTTGTGACTGTACGACCAAAAGAAGAAAAGAGAGAGGTGAATGCGAAAATTCAAAGTAAGACCTCTTTGGAAAAGGCATATTTTGACTCACAAGATCACATTGCAGAGTCCTGTATCCCTGGGTGTGTCCCCTCCCTTTGGTATATTTGCTAGTGCACTGACATAAAAAAGCAAATGTGGGGAAAAGGCAAATCAGTGGGCCACACTCAGCACAGATTCAATGGAATGGCAGATTTAGCAAAGGTCCATCCAGCCAGGACATAGTCTATGGGCAATGAGGCTGTGACTTTGCTGAAATTAAGCAGCTCTGGACTTTTGGATTATGCTTCCCAGAATTCCTTAAGGAAAATGACTGGGAGAAAAGCATGACTGGGAGAGTCTAAGCATAATTATTCCCCCCCCCCCCAAAAAAAAAGTGAGGTTGCCAAGCTCTGGATTCTCCACCTCGAGCTAAAATCTTTGATTAATTTGATGCTTCAGTCCATACTATTGATGTGTCTTTTGCTTTTCTAGTTAAGACAGCTCCACCATATGACTTGTCTGTGACAATAGTGAATGATCATATATATAGACTGCAATGGAAGGACAAAGTTACTCTAAATTTGAAACAGATATATCAGATTTCATACTGGAAGACTGGAAGCCCTTTAGAGGTAAGGAGTAAGGAGTAGGGATGTGATTCTGTTTAGGATTTTTGGTTTTCTTGATACTTGGCTCAAGTATTTATGAGCTCTGCACTTGCTTGACCAAGGAGTGAGAATTTTCAAAAGAAGTAATGTATGCATGTGTGTTTCACATGCACCTGACATTGTACATAAGCATACACATTTACAGTAGGATCACCTAGATAAATTGATATTCCCCATTTTAATTTTGATATGGGCTGTGCACACAGCCCCTAAGGGGCGGCCTCCAGCTGCCTCTTTTACAGCCAGATTGGGGCCATGGCAACCACATGCTGTGGCCCCAATCTGGCCTTTGCAGGGCACAGAAAGGAGCCGCTATTTGCTCCCTGCAAAGGGTGTGATAGATGTGGTGCTGTGTCTTTACAGTGTTCCTTCAGCATTGTGTTGTGCAGACACAGTGCCAGAGGAGCGCCATGATGCTATGTGCCATGTGGTGCAGCGCGGTGTGTGATTTCACACCACTCTGGGGTGGAGCTGGGGTGTGAGTTGTGTAGACGTTACATCTTGACTCCACCCCCAACCCAGCCCAAACTGCCAATCTGTCCAGGGCCTTAGTCTCAGTCAAGAAAATTTGAATTACTCCATTGGGATGCAGGAAGAGAGGAGGAGAGGGTATTCCGTTATAAACACAGGCCATACTTTCTTGTTAAACACTGGGAAAGAAGTTTTATGGTTCACACCACTATTTGCAAGAAGAGTTAGGGAAGGGAAAACAGATGAGTGTTTTATATTCCTCATTCTTTGGGCCCATTCCCACTTGTGGAAATATCCGCATTGAAACCGGGCTTAGGAAAGCGATTCCAAAAGGCCCCACGTTCACACTTGTTCCTTACTTCCTTCCCTCCCTCCCCCCTTACCAGGGGAGGGCTCTCTGCTGCCACTGCCGCTGCTGCCTACCTTGCCCCTGGGCCCAGGGCTTTCGGGGCTTGTGGCGGTTCTTCCCCGCCACTCGCTGCTGCTGCTCCTGGGCCCCATGGGTCTCCTGACAGGGAATGGAAGGCCAGGGAGCCCAGCAACAATGGCAGCGAGTGGTGCAGTGCCTCCTCCGCTTCCTCCTCCTCCGCTGGGCCCGTCCTGCTCCCATCAGCCCCGGGAGGAACACGGGCCCCGGCAGCAGCACAGCACAGGGCCCATCAGCTCTGGCCAGGAGCAGGACAGGCCCAAAGGAGGAGGAAGAGGAGAAGGCGCTGTGCCACTTGCTGCCGCTGCTGCCAGGCTCCTGGGCCTTCCATTCCCTCTCGGAAAGCCCATGGGACCCAGGAGCAGCGGCAGTGAGTGGCGGGGAAGAAACGCTGCAAGCCCCACAAGCCCCGGGCCCAGCGGCAAGGTAGGCAGCAGTGGCAGCAGTAGCGGCAGAGCCCTTCTCCAGTAATGGGGGGAGGGAAGGAAGGAACGGGAGAAGGAAGAGGGAAAGGAAGGAAGGAAAAGGAAGGAAGGAAGGAAGGAGGAAGGAAGGAAGGAAGGAAGGAAGGAAGGATCCCCCCCCAAAAGGAACTGGATATTAGTGTGTGGGTTTTTTTTCCCCTTCTTTACAGTGGTCGCAAATGCAATCTATCACCAATGCACAAGATTGCATTTGTGATCAATACTCCCCACCCAAAAAAACACGATTCTGATCAGCGTTCCCACTTACTGGAAACGCTTCAGAATTGCATTCCCCCCCCCCCCAAAAAAAAACCCCACCACTTTAAAGCTAGTGTCAGGAAAGCCCGGGCTATTTGCTTTTAACCCGGTTCTTTCCTCCACTGATCGATTGAATGAGGATTGGAAGTCGATTCGAGTGTGAACACTTTAAATCAAAATGTAGTGGGAATGGGGCCCTAGAGAATTTGTTAGGAATGATGAGGAGCAAGAAGAGTAATATAGGGGCTTTCTAGATTGGCAGGAAAGTGTGACATGAAGTTGCCTTTTCCTTAATGCTTAGCAGCTGTACCACAGCCTTTAGATGGAGCTGCGCTGTACAGCAGTTTTTTAAAAAGAAGCTGGGAAAACCAGCACCTTTTTAAAGGCACTTCTTCTCCCCTAGAACGCAAAAAAAGCGTTTTCATGGCACACTTTCCCTTTTTCTCATCTAAAGGCTAGAGTTTCATGCAGCCATGGACACACTTCTTTTTGCCAGTCTAGAATAGGCCATAATTTCCCACCCCCTCTTCAAGGACAGAAAGAATGAGAGAGAAATTTACATCACTAGTAATGGGTTGCTTTCCTCTAGGTGAAAAGAACATATTCAGTGCAAAAAGTAACTTTTTATGACTATAACTCCAAGAATGCCTCAGCCAGCATGGTCAGTAGGAGATATAGCTTTTAAAAGGCAATTTTTCAAAGCTTCCTCTTCTTCCTCATTCCCCTTTCTTACTTTTTTCTTTTCTCAGGTCAAATATGTCAATGCTAGTATTGGTGATAAAGAGTATACCTTTACTTCAGAGTTCCTGGAGCCAGGTTTGAGATACACAGCAAAAGTACAGGCAAAAGTGCATGAATATGGCCATGATGGGCCATGGAGTGAGTGGAGCAAGGAAATTCAGTGGACCACAAAGACGTGTAAGCCACATGTATTGACCAATTGATATGGATACTTAAACATTATGGAAAGATAGTAGGTTATAAAATTAATAAAACTAAAACCATGATGCTTACGATAAATATCTCTGATAAAGAAATTGAAGATCTTACTTAAAAGACGGGCTTCCAGTAGAAAAATTCAGTAAAATATTTGAGCATTACTTTAACATTACTTTAAAAATACAGAGCTTTTTCATAACAATTATGAAAAATTGTGTAAAGAAGTCAAAGTGGATCTAAAAAGGTGCAAAAAACTAAACATTTCATGGTTTGGTAGGATATCAATGATTAAAATGAGTATTTTACTGGAAATGATATTTTTATTTCAAAATTTACCAATTATTATGAATGATGCCCCCTTTCATAAATGGAATAAAGATATTTCAAAATTTGTTTGGCAGAATAAAAAAGTGACGATAAAGATAAAAATTCTACAAGATAAAATTGAAAGAGGGAGCCTTGCTTTGCCAAATTTAAAATGGTATTATCATGCATGTGTATTAGATTGGCTTACAGTTTGGTTTAAATTAGAAGACTGGAGATTTTTAACCCTAAGAAAGAAATGATTTACCATCTGGATTTCATGGTTATCTCTTATATGATAAACTTAAGGTGGATATGAATTTTAATAATCACTTCATTTGTAAAGCTCTACTTAAAATTTTAAAGAAAATATAAACCAAAATGGTACCAAGAGATTCCTACATGGTCTTCACCTGTGGAAGCATTATTTGGAAGAGAAGAATTTAGTAAAAAAAAAAAAAATGGATTTGCTATAAAGATATAATTAACTTGAGTGAAAAAAAAACTATTAATTTGAAAACGGATGAAGAATTAATAAATGAAGGACTAAATTATAATTGGTTTATGTATCGCCAATCAAAAGAAGGATTTAAGACCAATAACAACTTGACCAGAATAGGATCTAATAATCAAGAGTTGGAAAATATAGTTTGGAACACGAAAATAATCTAGAAATTTTATAACTTAATTTTAAATTGGGAACTACAAGAAGAGACAGTAAAAAAATATGATTAAATGGGCAAAGGATCTAAATCAAACAATTGAATTTGAAAATTGGGAGAAACTATGAAAAAAAATTAAATACTCAAAAAACATAAAAATTAGAGAAAACGTATATAAATCCATGTATAGATGGTATCTAACTCCTTACAGCTTATCAAAAATGTTTAAAGGAAGGAATGGTTTATGTTGGAAATATCATTCAGAATTAGGGACTTACCTTCTTGTTTGGTGGAATTGTACAGTTGTCAATAATTATTGGAAAACTATACATAAAGAAATGAGAAAAATGTTTAATTTCAGCAATCGTGCAGACCCAAAGTTATATCTCCTGAATATTTTGGATAATCAGAAAATGGAAAACACAGAGGGGAAAATAATATTTCTAACAATAACAGCAGCAAGATTGATGTTGGCAAGATATTGGAAATCAAAAGTAGTACCATCAGCTGAAGAATGGAAAATAAAAATATTTGATTTTTTCGAAATAGATAAACTATCTTATTTAACAATAAATCAATTCTTACAAAATTTTTATAAAGAGTGGCAATCATGGATTAACTATGTTCAAATAGAAAAATTGGAATATGAATGGATAGCCCTAGCAGACTCATTTAAATGTGTGGTGGGAAGTATATTATATAAACACAAGAAACTAAATGACTACATAATATTAATATTTTGTTTATTTTCCTCTCGTTTATAAATATAAGTATGGATAGGAAAAGAATTTAGTGAAAAAAAAATATACATGTTAATGAGAAAGATGGCTTTCTGGAACTAATTGAAATCACAAATTCAGTTAAAAACTTTTATTTTTTTACTCTAGGCCTCTACAGAATATTTTTTCTGGGATGTATTAAGAGTTAGTAGTTTTAATAGATTAATAATGGTTCTAATGAGTCAATTTAGGAAGTGGAATTTTGTATATTATTATAAATATAAGAAGAATATGTGAGTAATAGAAGAACATGTGATGAACAATATATATGAACCAATTAAAAAAAAAAAGTCTATTTGCCATACATTCCTCATTTTTTCTGGGTTTTATCAGTAATTCAGTGTACAGCCTAGACTGTCAGGATCAAATTACTGGTAGTTTTTAATGGCCACATTTGATAGTGTCATCTACCATCACTGATGAATCTTCATGAGGAGATGGAATTGGATTTTTCCAGCAACAAAATACTATTGTAAGATGTCTGTGTTGTAATCCAAAGCATTTTGTGTGTTAGCTTGGTCTTCAATGGGCAATCAAGATCCATTTGAGCAACAATTTTTTTTAAAAAAAATAATTTGACAAAATGCTGTTATTGTTGATCTTTAATGAATTTCTATTTGTGGTTTGTTGTTCTCTTTCAGTTTTTCCACCTTGGGTTATTCTACTAATAGGAGTGATCTCTATCATTTTAATGATGGTGGGCCTCTACTGTTGCTATAAATACCTTCTTAGGTAAGCCTATGCAGCAAATAATATAAAGGCCAATGGTACATGTATACATTGTCTGAGGGAGAGTGATGGGAATGGGGCAGAAGACAATTTTGTTTCAGCCTGGTTTTGAAGAATTCATTCAAATGTCTAAACTTTTTCAAGTTCAACCTAGAAAGCGCTGAAAATTAAACAATCTAAAGGTGAGAGAAACTTTAACTGACAAGTTTATCCATCCAGGCCCAGTGCTTTGAGCAGCTGATCCTTAGAAATCTCAGGGGCTGTACAAACAGCCCATTTGGGGTGGCTCTGTGCTGCCCCTGGAAGTGTTGGACTGGGGATGCAGCAGCCGCACGCCGCACCCCCAACCTGTTGCAAATAGAAGCTGTGAAACATGGCTCCTATTTGTGCCCTAGAATGGTTGCCATAACAGCTGTGGCATGGCTTTATGACACCCCTCATGTGCAGCACCATTTGGATGCTGCTCATGATGGATGTCTTCATGGCGCATGCAATCTGATTGCGTGCGTGCATGCCAAGACGGCACCTGAGTGGTGGACTAGGGTTTCTGAGTATTTAAACACTCGGCCCTTATCTAGCCCTAGTCTACGTACAGGCTGGCATAAAGTGCCAGTCTGTATTGGCCCTCAGTCTGAATCCCTGTTTGCAGGTCTGAACTGAGGCTACTACCACCTTTTCATCTTGAAAACATCTTGAAACATGTTGAAATGAGACAGGGATAATATATATATTCAGGCTGGGAATAGATGCAGCTATTGAATTAGGCTAGTGTAAATTGGGAAGTATTTTGTTTGCTTTTGCGTAATTCACCAAAATTCAAATATTACTTCATATTCAGGAGGGAAAGAACTTGAGCTTTGTTTTGTTTTGTTTTTAAAAAAACTGAATGCAGTAATAATTGAAATTGACTACTTTTCCTTGATGGGCAGTGTATGCTCCTCTTTCTTGACTCAAGGCTTATGATTGAGTTAGGGAAAGTACAATCTGTGAACTCCAGGGAGCCTCCAAATGCTCCTGTGTCCCCTGAAAACAGGGCTGAAATAAAATAAAATAAAATGCTAGGTTGATGTTAGTTTGGCACTGAAAATAAAACAAAGGCAAAGGAGAAAATATTTCATTACTGTTGTTTATAAATGTGTTAGTTTCTTAAATTATTTCTGAGGTTCTCCACATACGGACTTAAGAGACATGAAAATGAGGAACCATGAAGGGTAGTTTGAGTAGGGGGGTTATTGCTGGAAGATTATTGGGAGTAGAGGGTATTGCTAAAGTCAGCCCTCAGCAAACTGCAGGTGGATACAGTGGTCCCCCGGGTTATGAAGGTAATCCGTTCCAGGATTACCTTCGTAACCCAGAAGCTTTCGTTTCCTGGGGGACCGCTTTCGCGAATGGATCGCGCGGCCGATTTAAAGGGGCCGCACAGTTTTTTTTTCGTATCCCGGGGGATCTTTCGGATCCTGGGGGATACGATAGCGGTCTCGCCGGCTTCGGATCCCGGGGTTTTCACAACCCAGGGGATTCGTAAGCCGGGGGACCACTGTACTTATATATTATCAGTTCTAATTTTAAGTGAGTGTTGTCTGTCCAGACAACTATTAATAGCAAGGACATCAACCTATCTTCAGGACCTCTTCCTTCTATATAATCCACCCCATACACTCAGGACCTCTGGGAGGAACTTATCACAGCCTATAAAAACCAGGTTGACTGCAACCACCCAGAGGACTTTTTCTTCAATAGCTCCCAGATTATGGAATAGCCCGCTGGAGGAGATCTGTCAAATTAATAGCTTAGACAGCTTTGAAAAAGCTGTCAAGATGGATCTCTTCTGGCAGGCCTTTTTTGAATAGCAACCCAGGCACCAAATTAATCTGCCCCCCCCCCATTGAGAATGTTGTTGCCTTATTGCTTGTTGTATATTTAAATGTGTGATTTTAATTAGTTAATTGTTTAATTGATGTTTTTTTGGAGTGCATGGTAACTATTGGGATATGGGGTTTTGTATAGATTTTAACTGTCAGTTTTCATTGACAGAGAGGTGGGGTATAAATAAAATGTATTATTATTATTATTATTATTATTATTGCTCCAGAAATTATCAATAGCATCCTACAAACCTCTGAGGGAACACTATTATCCATTTAACTTAATTTAGTGGTTTTAGGTCCAACCTCAGTGGTTTTTTTGGTGCCCACTCAGGCCTTTCCTGAGATCCAACAATTCATACTGTCTCAGCCTCAGAGGAAAGTGAGAGCAACCCCCCCCCAAACAAATTTTGTCCAACCCCCCCCCCCCCAAAAAAAAAACAAAACCCAGTGGTAGGTTTGCTTTAAAGTCATCTTAAGTTGGAAATGACTGGAAGGCATACAGCATCAACAGCGCCAGGACTTTTTCCAAATGGGAAGGGATCTAAAGAGATTTGTGTGCCCTCTGTAAAATTGTAGCCACCATTTGGAGGCTACTTTAAATTGCTTTGTATGTTTGTTAATATATTCTTTTTACATGCATCAGCTCACTGTGCAGATTGTATAGGTTTCACTACACCTCTATTAATATCCCCAAAGAAACATTTACAGTGTTCAGTCCTGTCAGTAAGTAACCATGGCATACACCTGCCACCAAGAGGCATAGTCTCCTCATGGTGGCCATAACATGAAGAAGCCAGATTTACCTCACTGATAAACATATAAGGCAGGGTTTGTTTTTCTTTGGAAGACAACTAGTTATGTTACTTTTAAAATATAATTTTGCTATAGCCCTCTTACAAAAAGTAACTTGACATTGCAGATAAGTATATTAGTTGTATCAAACTGCTTCCATATTTAACCCTTAATTGCCATCTTATTGTTAGAGGGCATGAACTGGATGTATTTTTCTGAGACTAGCTGAGAGTCATCATAGCCTCCCACTGTTGTGCTTTGGTAGGGGCTGTCCCAATTTATCCTCTGTTTTCCCACTTTTGCATCTGTTTAAAATCATAGAATCGTAGAGCTGGAAGAGACCACAAGGGCCATCCAGTCCATGTTCTCCTCTCCCCACTTTCGCCTTTCGTCCTCAGCTTACATCAATTGAGAGCAAAGCACAAACGTAGTTTGCATTAAACTAGACAATTAAAGAGCTATGATATCACTTTAACTGTCATGGCAACATCATATGAAATTCTTGGGGTTGTAATTTGACAGGGCACTAGTCTGGAAGAGCATTCTAAATATCCCTCCCTAAACTGCAAATCACAGAATTGCATAGGATATTGCCATGGCAGTTAAAGTGGAATCATAGTGCTATAATCATGCAGTGTGAAAGGACCCCAGATTTCAGATATTATTGTGGACTTCCTGCAAGCCTCCAAATAAGGGCCCAGTGACATGGTTGAAACTGTGTAGAGAAAGCCATCTGAAAAATGGCTTCTACATATTAACTTCTCTGTGTGATAAGGCTTTTTATCACTGTATGGCTTTTTCACCGGCCAGTGGTGCTGTGAAAGTGTTGTATGAAGCCAGCCTTCCCTGACCATGCTGGCTAGTAATAATGATAGTTGTGGCCCAGCACATTTGGAACCAGTAAATTTGGGGTGAAAGCTGCTGTATACACTACCAAGGCCACACATAGGGTTCCTTTCAGTTTTGTGTGGCATTTGTAAATATTAGCTCCATTTTCATTAGAAGGTGAAAAAAACAACAACAGATGAGATTCTAGTTTGTCCAATGTATTAATGTTATTTTCATTTTTTATTTATTTTTATTTTTTATTTTTTATTTATTTTATTTTATTTATTTATTTTTTTGCAGCAAGAAAAGAAAATGGGAGGCAAGCATCCTAAGTCCACCCAGGATACTTCTGCTCCCAGGCGTTTTTCAGGTAGGAGAGCTTCTCTTCTCTTTGCTCCTATTTCTTCCCCTCAGACCAATATGAGACTAGATGCATCTTCATAGTATAAACCAACCTCCCCACTCCCCTCTTCACTGGTATATGAAAGAGACCTCTCCTAGTTGCCCGATGATGTGAGGATGTGGAACTGTACGTGCAAACTATGCACACACATAGGATTTCAGCCAACAGTTATTTGTCCCATAAATAGTTTTCTTTTCCTTTTAACCCTGGAAGCCTTTGACAAGATTTGGCTAGATCATTTAATCAAGAAACTGAAGAACTAAAACCATCAATATAGTTAACAACCTGGGTCAATAAGGAAAGGAAGTCTTTATTTACATATCCAAAGTGGCATCACTTTCCTGTACCCTGTCTACAGTATCCTATGATAATTGCCATCTGCAAAACTGCTAGCACCCTGCAAGCATTAACAAAACAGAAGGCCATATCATGCTGCTTCTGTCATGCATCCATGCCACTACTTTCAGATTCTTCTTCTGTATATGGTTTGATCCTAGCTTCAAACAGAAAAGAATCAACTTGGTATGGGGGATTCAGCTCCTCTAAATTAGGAGTTCAGAATGAGTGGCCCTCCAGATACTTTTGGACTGTAACTCCCTTTAACACTAGCCAGTATAGTTCATGTCAAGCTATGATGGAAGTTGCAGTCTGGAGGGCTGCACATTCACCATAGCTACTCTAAATGCTTTCCTGGGTTTTTGTGTGTGTGCACCTGACTTCTCCATTTGTTTCATCCCAACCCATCCCAATTTGCTAAATGCTTCCATAACATGCAAGAACAAACTTATAAAAATGACCAACCCTGGGAAATATGAGATGACAGCAGCTAAGGAAAGAGAGGAAAGCATGCCCAAGCCTGCATCGCAGAGTTCATTTTTTTGGTGGCTTCACTGAGAGACATGGAACTGTCTTCCTCCCACCCACCCAATGAAGCAACCTCTAAATAGACATGTTCATGCATGAGTTACAAACCAGTTCTACTGATGTAAAAGAGAGGATCTGAAAGTTTGTGAGGTCAATTGTATATAGGTGCCAATCAAGCACATAGACACCCAAGAAATGCCCTGAATCACTACTATATATGAACATTATTTTGTGATTGATGGATGGACAGAATGACAGACCAACATATATACACCAGTTTAATTTGTATTCAGTATATTGACTCTTTTGTTCTAGCTCCTTACTCCACTTCCTATTGGTTTGGGTAAGGCGACCATCTCCTCTTGTTTCTTTTCAGAAAGTGGAATTACCAGATGACTCAGAAGACGGAAGTAGCCAGATCTCTTTAGAGTCACAAGTGATTGGCTATATCAGGATACCGGACGGGTGAGCATATAAAGCTGAGACATCTGCTCTCATCTAAAGCACTACCAATTAGGGATATAAAGAACATTTGTAAATGTTCTCATCCTCAATGGGAAATGGTGTCTGCACATGCTGAGACACACCAAGACTTTTCGTTAGTTAAAAAAAACAAAACCTCATGCAGAATTCTTTCCCTCTGCATGACAACTTAAAAAAAAATGCTGTCCTCCTCAGCTGCAGCAATAGTGCAACCCTCCACACTATTATGTTTTGTGCCAAAATGATATATTTTCTGCAAATAAAGCAAAATTTTAATAAAGTCCCCAAATGTGAAAAATCATAAAATAATGTGCAAAACTCAATGAGGAGGAAAGACTTGAAGGTGTTCATTCTCACATGTGACAATTAAGTAGTGAAGTCTTATACTCCTGCTGTCAAGATATGATATGTTTCAGGAGTGTGTCTGCACTGTCAATAGAGAATGCAGTTCAATACAGACTTACCTAGGGTAGCACACCCCATTGAATACCATGGGGGTTAACTGAGTAGACATGCAAAGGACATTTTTATGCATTTTAGGGACCTGCCTTACACTGGATCAAATTGTTGAAGATAGAATCTGAGGAGGCAATTAATACATGCACATCCAGTGTTGATGGATGAGCTTCACTTTATTCAACTTGATGTGAAATGGAAAAGTTTCTTGGAGAAGGGAGTGCCATTGCTTCTTCACTAGACCTATAAAAATCCAGAGCTGACACAGGAGGGCTGGAAATAGGGTGGTGGAAGTTATGCATGTTTCCTTGAAAGAAAGTCATATTCCAACTCAAATTAGAGAACTTTGCTGAAATCTGTTGATTGACATTGCTGTTTATTTATTTTCTTTGCTATAGGAAAATGCTAGCAATCTATCCAGAGTCTCCCCCAGCTGAGTTAAGGAAAACAGAACTAATTTCAATTCCTTCTCAGACTATGAAAAAAGTTGGACTCCCAACTGTAAGCAAAGCTGGCCAATTTTTGACTCAAAGTGCTCTTGAAAAGAAAGTAATCGGTAGTCATCAGACTCAGATCTTTGATTATGATGGTCCATATTTACATTGCCCTCCAGAATCTTCTCTACCTGATATTCCACAGGATGTGCAAGCTCCACCTTCAGAAAAAATAGAGACATCTCTGTGTTTGAAACATATGGGATTGCCCCATTGCTTGTGCCTCCAGCAGCTACCAGTGAGAAAAGAAAAAGGAGCAGTTCCATTATTCCTTGCTATCAGTGATGAGTGCGAGGAGGAGAAGCAGCAACATGTGAAAAGACAAGAAGGATCTCAAAGAGATAAATCAGGGAAAGAAGGAAAAAAAGAGGAGAGACCACAACATCTTCCTGATACAATCAGCCTTGGTCAAAATGGAGCTTTGGATTACATTGCCACTGAAAATTTATCAATCAGCAAAGAAGCGGGCTCTTTACTTTGGATACCTGCTGTGGCCTCAGAGAAAAGGATCCCTGCTTGCACTGCTATGGCAACAGATGTACCTGAAACAACTGCAGATCTCACAAGCTCCAAGATGGGACAGAAGAAACCAGAAATTGTGCTGTCATCTTGGGGGCAAATACCAACTGTTCCTTCAGCAGCATCCCAAGAAGCATTTGATGACTACATTGTGAGCCTTCCTGTGACCCCAGGATCTATGCTGAAGGAAGGACTTGCTTTCTCCTCAGAGGAGCCCAAGCCTAACAAGGGATTTTTTATATTCAACCCTGACAACAAGAGCCCTGTTTTATTAAGGCAGGTGGGGGAATACTGCTTCTTTCCTGGCTTCAAGCCCAGCAAGGAATCTTCCAAGAATCCAGTGGGAACTGCAGAGCACAACTTTTCACAAACTGGCTCTAAAGTCACAAAGCCTCTTGGTGACAGCCAACCTGATAGAAGCAAGCTACAGACTTTCCTCTCACCTCTGCCAAGACTTGAGGTTTAAATGCCTCCATCCAGTGTGCCACAATGGGGATAAAAAGGCCATGTCCTCCTCAGCTGATCTGCATTAACCCATGAAGGAGATGGACAGTGGGCCTGTGGAGCTGGGTCATAGGGCTGACATCTCAGGGCTTTTTGATGAGCATGGACTGTGATGCCATCCTGCACCCCACTTGGACTGGATTGTTCCCTCTGCATTTAGTTTTAATTCCCACAGTACTTGGAAGAGGAATGAATTCTCCCAGAAACAATATATTATAGGTATTCCCTATTGCAATCCAAAATATTTGGGTGGGGGGTGGCTTGGCCTTAAGTGGGCAAGAACAATTAGCTTTACAAAGTATCTGCTTCTGGTTGAAATAATTGCTAGAAATAGTTTTAGATCAACAGAGCTGGCTGTTTTTTTGGACATTCTTTGGGTATTTTCCTATAGAAAGGCTTGCACTTCAAAATTTACCCTTATGGCAGAGGAGACAGGGCTGAAGAATACCCTCTGCATGTAAGCATGGACAGCTCTATAGATCTGGCCACCAAAATGGAAATCATAAGAAAAGTAGAGGTCGGTGAAAGAAAAAGTAATCCTTGGAAGAATGCTTGAATTTTGGAAGAAGCTATCAAGTGGTCTCTAGAAGGTTCAAAAAAAGAAGCAAAATGTTTTTGACTTACCTGACCTCTTTTTTTTTCCTTCATAACACATGCACATATTCTTAGTTTTGAATAAAAACTTTGCTGAAACATTTTGGACTCTTCTTTATACATCTATGCTCATTTTAAAGAACGTATTGGAGGGAGCTGCTTCTGTTAAAGTAGTAATGCCCATGATCACATCTACATCATTAACTGATGTATATCTGTACCAAACTATTGATACCTGTGTCCTGTTTTATTGTATTGAGTTTTTTTTTTTTCAGGAACTGCTTTATTATTCTATGATTAAAGGTAGTCTAAACATAAGTTTAGTAATCAATAAGTATCAGACCAGGTGAAAGTGGCACAGGCCTCAATCTAACATACTTAATGTGTATCCAAAAGAAGTGACCAGTGGGGTCCCACAGGGCTCTGTCCTGGGCCCAGTGCTATTCAACATCTTTATTAATGATTTGGATGACAAAATTGGGGGCATACTTATCAAATTTGCAAATAACACTAAACTAGGAGGAGTAGCTAATACCCCAGAGGACAGGATCAAAATTCAAAATGACCTGAATAGACTAGAAAGCTGGGCCAATGCTAACAAAATGAAATTCAACGCAGAGAAATGTAAGGTTCTGCACTTAGAGCGGAAAAATGAAATGCACAGATATAAAACGGGGGACACTTGGCTGAATGAAATTATGTGTGAAAGGGATCTAGGAGTCCAGGTAGACCATAAGCTGAACATGAGTCAACAGTGCGATGCGGCAGCTAAAGAGGCCAATGCAATTTTAGGCTGTGTCAATAGAAGTATAGTGTCTAGATCAAGGGAAGTAATAGCGCCACTCTATTCTGCTTTGGTCAGGCCCCATCTGGAATATTGTGTCCAGTTCTGGGCACCACAATTCAAAAAAGATGTGGAGAAACTGGAGCAGGTCCAAAGGAGGGCAACTAAGATGGTGAAGGCTCTGGAAACCATGCCCTATGAGGACCGCCTTAGGGGAATGGGGATGTTTAGCCTGGAGAAGAGGAGGTTAAGAGGTGATATGATAGCCCTGTTTAAATATTTGAAGGGATGTCATATTGAGGAGGGAGCAAGCTTGTTTTCTGCTACTCCAGAGACTAGGACGCAGAACAATGGATGCAAACTGCAGGAAAAGAGATTCCACCTCAACATTAGGAGGAACTTCCTGACAGTAAGGGCTGTTCGACAGTGGAACACACTCCCTCGGAGTGTATTGGAGTCTCCGTCTTTGGAGGTCTTTAAGCAGAGGCTGGATGGCCATCTGTCGGGGATGCTTTGACTGGGAGTTCCTGCATGGCAGGGGGTTGGACTGGATGGCCCTTGGGGTCTCTTCCAACTCTATGATTCTATGATTCTATGGAACATTTGTTCAAAAAAAAAAAGATGACAAATTACTTTTTGCACTGGTAAAAAACTGATGTGTGACCTAGGATGGCCCTTGGACAATAGCTACCATTATAAATGGAGCTTGAGAAATTTACTTTTTGGATTATAACTGCTAGGGTCCCCCAGTGTTGGATTCTGGGATTTGTGGTCCAAAAATCCTGGTTAGACCAGGAAAACCAATACTGTCAGTGACTTAATGAAATTTTTTATATTGTATGCTATAGAATCCAAGTTTATCAGAACTTAAGTCTCGACCCAATCTCTTAGGACTTTATCACACGGGAGAAAAGCCGGGATTAAAAAGGCATTTTAATTGTGAACCCAGCTGCTCATAAGATTTTCCCTCACCTTTTCAGGAGCATAAGCCTGGTGGGCAGTGCATAGAGAAGTGTTTTTTTTTTTTTTTATTACAAGTTCCAGAATCCAGGGGGCTGTAGGAATTAATATTTTTTTAAAAAATTAACTTTTTCAATCTGTTATAAGAATGCTTTAGAATGTGCTCTTTATTCATTCAAGGTAGTACATGACAGTGCTCCAAAGACCCCAGCAACATTATGTGGCTGATAGTATACTGAGAAACAGTGGTGGATGGTAGCTTCCACATCAGTGGCATGGTGAATCCACTCTAGATTTTACTGCAAAGGAATAATATGCAAGGTTTTGAGCCAAGAGCAGGGTATGCTCAGCACCCCACATAACTCATGTAGGCTAAAACCTAAAACACATGGACTGCCCAATGACATAGATGCCACCAGCTGCTACTGCCAAAGAACATAAGCCCAAATGCTTTGCAATACGTAAGAGAGTGCGTGGGAGATACACAGATGTTTGACAGCAGATAAGATTGAAATAAGAATAGTTCTATAGATACAGGATGTTTATAATGAGTTTAGGAATGTGGTTGGCTGAGAGTATTTTCTCTGTAAAACAGGGGCTAATTTTTCATTCACCTCTGCTTTTTTGGTATACCTTCCCTGCACCCATCTATACATCATGCCCTCTAACAGTATTTCTACACAGTTTTATTTGCTCTTCCAGTTGCAACCTTTTCAATTCTTTAACAACTACTGGAAAGAATAGGTGGTAAGATTCAACTCTGTGCCCTGTAAAACTGCATTTGCCAATCTCTAAAGCTCAAATGGTTTTGTATGCTCAAGAACAGAGATAGTTGAAGGTGGCTTTGATAAGAACTTGCCCAAATGTATACATTTACTCATAGTTATGATAAAAGGAACATGAGGGTTTAACTGATTGTGGGGAAAACCAAAATAAATAAATACATAAGTAAAAAAGGGTTGCCACTCCCTCCCCCCAGAGGCTCTTCATCTTTAACAACCATCTTGGTTTATTCAACCACCTGAGTGCTGGATTAGGGTTGCCACCTCTTTTTTTCTGAGAGGCCCTTCATATTTAGTACTTGTAGGACAGGGAAGTACAACATGATCATCTCCATATTAGGAACAGCTGTACCTTTTGAATTTTGCTGGTGCAGATGGGAGGGCATTTTGTTACAAAATTCCTTGTCCAAAGTGCATTTCTGAAAAACTGAGCAGAATTCAAATATGTCTTAGACCCTGAAGAATTCAAATACAGGAGCAAGTGTGACAAATTTTCTGCTCTCTGCTCAAAAGCACATGTGAAAATTAGCTGAATTTGCCTTACTTTTTTGTTAATTTAGAAACATTGTTTAGAGTCATTGCTATTATGGTACTGCCCCTTTTAGAAAACTTGAACAGGATGAGGACAGGGAGGAGGGAAAACTGAAACCAGGGCAGTTGCCTTGAGTTTCTCTGAAACTGTGGCAGCTCTCTTAGGCATGTGTTGAGCAGCTGAGTATGTTGTCCTCAATAAAGCTGAATTACTTAAGTATTTCTGCACTTGAGTGTAACACATATTTTTTCTTTCCTGTCTCAGTGAACAAACTCTATTTGCTGTTTTACCAATAAACATAACAAACACATAAAATCTGAGGCTGCAAGGAGGTTTATTCCACTGCCAGGGAGACCACATATCTTTCACAGAGGGCTTGCATGCCTCTTTTACTCCTCCTTAGGATTTGCCGCCTTTGTTCTTCTCCCCATATTTTTGCTCCAAAGCTTTTTGCAGATTAAGGTTTAGGGCGTTTTTCTGGAACCATCTCCCTGTTGAGAAGCATTAAAAAAACAACAACACCAAAGAGTATAGATATTTGCTATGGATCTTTTAGCAAACACCAGGATTGAAAAATTGCTTTCAGAAAACTTTGGGTATGGGCCAATAAAGACAAAAGGTCAAGAGGGTATCAAGAGGCAGAGGTTTGTGTGCAGTGATTTAGAAATGTAGAAAGTCCAAGCTGTGTATGTTATCATTTTGATAGAAATGCCATAAGCCTAACTAGCCATGGAGACTTAACACACGTGGCAGATTCTTATCACTGTCTGTAATGGGAAAAGATTGCAAAAGTTTCTTTATGCACAAAAGCTTGTGATGTGAGATTTCCAAGCTTTGAACTGGGTGAAATCCAAATGTTTAGATTATAATACTAAGTATTTATATATAGCTCACTTTCCTGAGTGATCCGTTAGCATTATCTTTGTAATCCTTACAATAACCCTGTAAACCATATGGGTATTAGTCTTATCCCCCATATTACAGATTTGAGAGAAGGTGCTTGGTTGATAGAGCCTTCAACCTCCCCCTAGCTTTCCTTTGTTCTCTTCAAAATCTAGGGCTCCTTACCTAGGTCATCGGTTTTCCTTCCATGCCAATGTTTGGGGTCCCGAACTGCTCTTTTTATCACATCTGGGGTGTATGAATCCTTCATCAGGCTTTTGCTTTCTAATGGTCCTCCTGCAAGAAAAAAAAGTACACAGGAAAATGGTAAGCATCCATGAACTGCATCCTGGGATGTGACTAGAGGAGAGAGTAAGATGTACTGGTGCAGCGAAAGAGGAAAGAAGATATTTGTATGACTTCAGAATTATGTACAGATATTTGTATGACTTCAGAATTATGTACAGAATTATGTATATATCCTTAGAGATTGTCTTAGTTCACTAAAAATTACTTGAGGTCGTGTTTATAGCAGGGGATCTTTTACAGCAAGGGATAATTTCTGATGTTTTGAAGTGGTAGCTTACTACAACTTATTTAACTATGGGAGGAGCAGCACAGAATCATAAGAGTTGAAAGGGGCCTCATATGCTGTAGGAAATCCAGCTGCAGCATCTCTAGCAGCTAGCTGCTTATCCTCTTTTTGATGATGTCCAGAGAAAGAGACCCCACCATGTCTTTAGGTAATTAGTTCCATTGTTTAATAGCTGTTACTAGCAAGAAGTTTCTTCTAATCTTCAGTTGGGATCTTCCTGTAACTTGAAATCATTAGACCTGGTCCTACCCTCTGAGTTAGCAAATCAGCACCCTCCTCTTTGTGAAAGCCCTTTAAATATTTAGAGTATTTGAGCAAGGCACATGGTCTCAGCCTCAGGGGAAGGCAATAGCAATCCTCTTCTGAACAAATCTTGTCAAGAAAACCCACGATGGGGTCACCATACATTGAGATTGACTTGAAGGCACACAAAAACAACAACAACAATTATGTCACCCCTCAGGCTTTTTTTCTCCAGGCTAAACATACCCACCATATCCAGCCAGGGAACCAAATTCCAGTTTGGGAAGGGTCTCCAAGGCTGTATTTTGGATGGGGGCATGGTGAAGGCATGAGGCAAAGGGTAGGACCACAGAGCAAGCAGGGTGGGAGAAGATGTAAATCACCACTTTCCCACCAAGCAAAGTGCAGGTCTAGGCATGTCTACTTAGGAGTAATTTCCAACACAATAACTTCCCTGATTGTGAAGCACAGCTAAGGCAGAAATCCTTCTGTCCCACTACACTAGGATAAGAACCATTGCACTAGGAGTTACAACTCTTCACATCATGTTAAGTGCATCCTAGTGTAGCCAATCATTCTCTAGCAAGCACTCAGCACTTTAACATAAAGTTTATTCGTTCTTATGATGGACCCTTCCACAGGTTGGTCCCACAGTTCCAATATTTGAGCTCTCATCATACATCTTGTCTTGTTAAACTTCATGATCCCTCCCTAGATCTGTTACCACAAAGGGACCATGATTGTGGACAAATGATTGTCTTGATCAGTGGGTTCAGTGTGTTAAAGTGTGACCAGTTCTCCTCATCAGTTATTAGAATAAAGCATGCAGAAAGATGTAGAAAATAAAACAAGAAATTTTTATTATATTGCAAGGAGGTTAAGCAATAACTCCAGAAATCTTTCCAAACTTCAAGCTCCTAAAACTCTTTTCAGATTCCCCTCTTCCTAACTGCTCTTCAACCTATCTCTGATGGACCTAACTCTATTTCATACTGCTTCTATCTGACTAACAGACCAACTGCAAATTTATATCCTTTCATCCATAGCCACCCCCCCCCCTTGACAGCATAACTTGAAAGGATTTTTAAAGCATTAACATTTAAACAACTTTAATGTTATAAGTGTGTTATAACTGTGAATGCTATTTCATCTTCAGTCACTGATAGGAGATAATAGCAGAAGCAGCTTACTGGTAACTGGGAACGAACACAGGCTAGAAATTCATCATCCTGGGACTAAATGATAATTGAAGTTAGGGAACTGATTTTACAAGCAGAGAAATCAAAGAACTCTGTAAGAGCTGTCTTTAGAGGAATGAAAGTAGGGCCATTGGGAGAAAATCTCCATCAACTGTCACCCAGCAACAGTCATCCCATTAGACTGCAACAGAGGAGAGACAGAGTGCACAACCACTTTGTAGGGTGTGCTGAAAGACCATTTGGTTCCTCTCTTCTTTGAAATGCTTCCAGTCTGGCTAATCATAAAGAGATGCTAGTTCACTTTAAGAACTGGTTCCTAAATGTGACTGTGTTTTCCTCTTCCCTCCACTGGTGAGGCAGTGTGGTGTAGTGCCTTGAGTGTTGGACTAAAACTCTAGAGACTAAGGTTCAAATTTTGGCTTGGTCATGGAAACACACTTGGTGATCCTGGGCAATTCACACTCTCAGCCTCAGAGGATGGCAATGGGGAACTTCCTCTGAAGAAACTTGCCAAGAAAACCCCATGACCGGGTTGTCTTAAGGTTGCCATATGTTGGAAATGACTTGAAGGCACACAACAACAACAACAACAACTTCTCTCTTCAGCCCCTTTTCTTTCTGTTCTCACTTTCAGATTTTAAGTCCAGCAGGCAAGAAACTGTTTTCTTTATTATTGATTTTATGTAAGCCACAGTTGAAGGCTTAAATACCTGAAAGGCATCAGATCCTGGCTGGGCTTGGAAGCCAAGCACAGTTCTGGTTAGTACTTGTATGGGAGACTGCCAACAAATATCAGGTTCTGTAGGCTATATTTCAGAGGAAGGAATAGGCAAAACCACCTCTGAGTATTTTTTGCCTAAGAAAACCCTATAAAATTAACGGGGTCACCATAAGTTGATAAGCAACTGAAAGGCACATACACACACAAGCTACTTTGGGGGCCTAATTTTCTGAAAAGTTGAGTAAAATGCTTCAAATAGATAAAAAGTCAATTGCACATTCAGTGTCACCTGTGAAATGCTGAATATAACATGGTATCTAAAATTACAGTTAAAGTAGCCAGCTCAAAATCTGTCAATTTTGCTAGTAGGCGAAGAGTGGGAAGCATGCAGACCTGCAGAAACTGTTGGACTGCTGCTCCCAACATCATCACCTATGTTAGCTAAGACTGCTGGGATCTGCAGTTGAATAGCATCTGGAGGGCTGCATCATTTCTACCCTGTAGTAGGCCAAGGATAATAATAATAGGATACTGCTGCTGCTGCTACTAGTACTATGACGACGACAACAACGACTACTACTACTAATAATAATAATGGGCAAGCATTTACAAGAAATAACAACCTACAAGAAAGCTTAAAGATGGTGGAAATGACTGGTTGAATCTGTAAAAAGATTGGAGTTTTCCTAAGCAGAAATTTAGTGGTTCAGGAGGAACCATCTTGATACTGTTATGAGAAGAACATTTATTGCCAAGTCCTAAACAGGTCTAGGTTCCTTTAGTTATGCCTTTAACAGCTGTTTGACTGGACAGAGTTTAGAAGAGGACTCTTTACACACACACACACCCTCCCCCGGATGGCATCTCCCAGAATCATCCAGCCAGCAGAGTCAGAGTAAGCCATGATTGATTGAGGGAATTTTGGAATAGGACTCCAAAAAAGTAACATTACTGAGCACTGGACCTGCAGCATAGGACAACATTTATCTCCATATCATGAAAAACTTCTCCAGCTGTTTCTGCACATGAAAGCTCTATGAAATGCTGCCTGACCTCATCCACTTGGCCATTTTACAAATCTTAATGCTTCATGACCTGTATCTTTCTAATACATAAGATTTCAGTTCTCTCTGCTTCAGAGTAAAATCATCCTGTAAAACAAAGGCAGTATTTTCCCACCATTTACTAAGTCTAGAGCAGAACAACTGTGGTGTTGGTAGTGGAATATTTGTAAACTCAAAACTGCAAGCCTAATTCAAACTGCAATGAGGCCAAACTGTAATCAAGGCAGATAGATCTAGAAAAGACATTACCTTGGAAAATGTTGGACCTCAGGTTGTATCCTAGTTCATAATAATCAGCATAAGGTGAAGATGCCATTGGATTCTCTAGTGGCTTGAATGTCCAGTCGCTGAGTCGTTTCTGCCCTTGAATAAGTCCAGCCTCACAGAGAGCACGGCGTGCCTGGAACACATATAGGTATGAGGGAGTCAGACTGCATCTTGGGAGGCAAGGGGTCTTGTACCATCAGTGGCTTCAGTATTAAAGGAGCACCGAATCTCCTCTGGGGTTTGTCAAAATGCACAGGAGCTATCCAAGGTGCTGAGTGCCTTCCATATAATAGGTTCAACACCTCTGGTAGCTCCTTTAAAATTTAGATTGCTTCACTTACTACTAAGAATCAACTGATAGTGTCAGTGCAAAGTGACGGGTTAAAAATGTGGCTTTCAATTTGGCATTTGATATTTCCAAATTTACCAATACGTCCTAATCCTATTAGCATGTAAAATAATTATTTTTCCCTACCTGTTAAAATAATTATTTTTCCCTACCTGTTCTTCAGAAATCAGCTTCTCCAACACAGCTGTGCCATACTTGGCCTTGATATTGGCAGGTATTAGATTGTTTTTATCATGCAAGGGGTTTCCTTCTGCTTTGACATCTTGCCCACTTGAGGCCAGGGATTCTTTGGCACTTGACATGGTTCCAGATTCTTTCACATCTTCACGGCTGCCTTTTAGGACTTTTCGGGAAGATCCAAGTAGTGGGGTTCCAAGAGGTCGATGCTGCCTGCCTGTTTGTTCATATGAATCACAAAAGGCATCTTCCATTTCATCTTGGTTAGAACTGGCAGGCTGTCGGGAATTTGTGAGCCTCCCAGTCTGATAATTCCCTGCTCCCTTGAAGGTATTGCTGTCTGGGCTTTCCTTCTTCCCAGAAGATGTTTTTGGTGACCCACTGTGAATACATAGAGCAGATGGAGTTTTGGGCCTGAGGTTCTGTTTACTGTGGTTTCTTGTTTGGAAATTCTGTGTGGAAGGGGAAGCCTGTGGCATTGTTGGAGGTCTACCCATGATGCTTCTATTATCTGCTAGGCTGTTGGAGTGCTTCTGTGAAGTCTTACTGAAGCTCCTTGAGATAGGTCTTTTGTTGGATTGCACCCCAGTCATGTTGGATGTGACCTGCTCCTCATTTCCATATCGAGGCATTTCTGGAAAACAGAAAGGAATGTATAGCAAGTGAATCTGGAACGGCAACAGAAGCTTTCAATGTGCATCCTTATTTTTGAACAGGACTACCCCAGTTCCAGTTAGCCCTTCTCTCCAATACTGGTTCCTTCTTTTTCTCTCAGCTCAGTTTTCTGGTTTCTTTCCCAAACAACACTCTCTGGCTGAGTTCCTGCACTGGAAAACATATCGTAAAACTCTGTCCAGGAAGAACTATGATGCATCTTCCCTTCCCCCTCCACAGAGCCATGGACTTCTGGGAAGAAGGCTCAAGGCCTCCTAAGACTAGGCTGGAGAGGGTGAGCTGCCTCTGATTTGGCAGGACTGATTTTTTTATACAGATGAACTTTGCTCAGGTGTTATCAATTAAAAGTGTATTAAGTGATCAAACATTAAGAAATATTAATGCAGCAGTTGTAGCTGAGACCTCCAAAAATGATACAGCCTATCTACAATCTAGCCTACGTGTGCTTACACATGAGAAAGCTACACTAAAGACATGGAGGACACTTCCAAATATATACTGTGCTTATAAGAGTCTTCATATTTGAGTACATTTGAATGATAATGAATGGGAAAAATAATTTGCCCTCCCCCTGCAAGTATCTTCAAGTATGCAACATTAAGAACATCTTGCCTGCCATTGTTGAGTTCCCTCCACCCCACTCTTAAAAACAGCCCAGGGCCTCTTCTGTCCACTATACAAAGGGTCAAGCAATTGAGCTCTGAATAGAAATCCAAATCACTGATAACAAAATGCAGCTATTAAAAGAGAATCAGAGAGAAGTCCTTGGGATTTGTACTTTATGGCACTTGTAGTTCCGACCCTTCTTCAATAAAATCTTACAAGTGTCTCTGAAAGAACAAAGTATTATTGCCTCCTGCACCCACTTTTTTCAACATGGGAACTCTGCCTCTTCCACTGTTGCAATGCCTGAACAGAGCTAGAGAGACACATTAATATGTGTCTCATCAACTCACACATGCATGAAACATTTCCTTTTACCAACTGGACACAAGTTTTTTGGTTTACAGATATTAAAGACATAACCATATTAGTCTGGAAATCAGTGTACAGAGGGATCTTGTAGCATCTTTGAGGCTAAATGGAAAAAAAAAACCTGGTACCATGAGCTTTTGTAGAAGAGAGCCAACTTTCTCAGATGTATGATGCACCAAGTCTATGAAAGCTCATGCTACCAGTTTTTCCCCCTTTCAGTTAGCCTCAAAGGTGCTACAATATCCCTTTGCTCAGTGGTTTGCATATGTGTATTTTAGAACATTTACAAACCACGCTTCAAGTAAACATTTCCAGGGAAAATTTACAATTAGAATTTTTCACTATCTCATTGGTCAGAGATTGTATTCTTTGATCTATATATCTTTTATCTATATGTCCATCTGACTAACTGGTAACTTATTAAAAATATATACCATATGAATACATTTTCCCCATGCTGTAGACAAATATGTTAATTTATTTTCATGCAAACCTGTAAATGAATCAGTATCCAATAACATATTAGTGAGTATTGAACTGGGAAAATGAAGCAAAGTTATAGTCAGGTATTTGATTTCAGAGAGACCAGCCATACCAGTGAGGAAGATCATTTATACTGACAGGTCAAAATGGGCCAGTGGTAATTCTTGACCTGATGAAGGCTTCTGGATTAGTGTTCTTGGCTGGTTTGAGCAGACCAAAAAGATACATGACAGATAGATATCAACAGAATGAACACATTGCTGACATCTGGTTCTAAGACTAGGAATGTAAATCTTCATGTATTTCAACCTTGCATTCAAGAAATGCATAATTACCATAGATTTCTCCCTGGTGCTAACAAGAGAATTAAGACTGCTGTGCAATTTTTGTGCAGCATTCAGAGTTTGGAAAATCTTTCAAGGAATTCTTTTTCACATTTATCTATAGATGTGATTTTTGTTTCCAAAAACATGAGGGTGGGATTGCACAGAAAACTCACATATGCTGTATTTCTGCACAGATGAATTGCTCTGGGAATTTTTTTTCCTGCAAACTGCAAGATTTCACTGTTTTTCTAATTTTGAGTTACCCCAATATTGGAGGTACCCTTTTTTCAGCTGAGGACGAACTAAAAGCAAACATTCTATCCATTTCTATCTGACACCAGAAAATAAAGTGCCACAGGTTAAATTCACAGAACATGGGGTTCTGTGTGATTCTTCACAAGGGAGACTGTCACAGACCACTCAATTGTCGCATCACTTACCTGCTGGAACATTGGCCATTATGGTTTCATCATATGTCGCGGCAGGAGTTAGAAAGTCTGTGTTCATGGGCACCTATTATAAAGAAAAAAAGAGTATGGATTTTCACAGTTCATAATGGTCTGTATCAAGAAACAGCAACATGCAATGCACAGCACATTCATTTCATTACTATAGTATATCACAAGCTATCCTGTAGATGTCTCCAGATTTCAACTTGTGCTCACAATTCCTTGTTTTAAAAATAGATGGATGGATAGATAGATAGATAGATAGATAGATAGATAGATAGATGATAGATTTGTTGTAACCTGTTCCAATACATTGACCTTGCAACTTGATATGTTATCATATCAAGTTAATACAATGCTGGAGCTTTGAAAATAGAGGGAAATTATTGTGACCAGTTTTCTAACATATCTTCCTGCATTAATATCTTCATTTAAGCAGAGCTTGGAGAATAATAATAATACTTCCTCCTCCTAGTCCTTCTCCTCCTTCCCTTCTTCAACATGAACAATAAGTTCCAGAAATTCCCAACTACTGGCCAAAAAATTTCCAAAGCTCTGGAAAAAATCTGTTTATGATCTGATATTAAATTTGTATTTTAAATTAACATTAGAATGCTAATTGATCTGAGTGGCCCCAGGACAGCCACTCACTATCTCACCTACCATAAAACGTAGGCTTTCTTCCTGGGTGATTTCTTAACTGGTTGATGGAAACACAAGAACAAAATTTTGATTCCACTGTTTGCAGACTTTTTAAACAAACTGTATTATTTCTGCAATGTAGATGCAGCCTTGGTCTCCAGACCCAATGTTTTAAGATTGAAGGTAGGTTTTTCTTGATATATGCACACAGAGATTTACACACAATCACACACACTACAGTTAATGTGTGAGGGAAAGGACATTGCATGTATTTTTTAACAAATGGATAAGTTTCTTAGGGGCTACACACACACACACACACACACACACACACCTATATTTCATTTTAGATGATTCCACAAATCATACCATACTGCTCAACACTTTATTATCTCCATAATTATTACAGTCAGATTTGCAAATTAGATGTGGCCCTCCTTCTTCTGATTTTAACTTGGTGCTGGCATTTCTCTGATCCATGTTTGTTGTTGTTGTGTGGCCTTCAAGTTGTTTCTGACATATGACAACAAAGTGAGCCTATCACCAGGTTTTCTTGGCAAAATTTGTTGAGAGAGGGTTTGCTATTGCCTTCCATTGAGAATGAGTGTGTGTGGTTTGCCCAAAGTCATTCACTGAGTTTCCATGGCCAGGCAAAGATTCAACTCCTGGCCTCTACAGTCATAGTCCAATACTCAAACCACTACACTACACTGGCTTTTAACACTTTGTTGAAAGTGTTCGTAATTTTGACAGTAAAATTTGCAGATTAGCTGTTGTCCTCTATCTTCTGTTTTTAACTTGGTGTTAACATATCTCTGATCCATATACTTGTCAAAGGGTTCAGTTGATCTGTTGTTGTTGTTTTTTTAATCAAATGCCTCATAACTTTATGGCTGCCAGGCAAGAATCGTTTTGTCCCAGGAAGTATTGAGTATCATCATGTTGTGCCAGCGTAACAACTATATGGCTATATGACTATAAATGCCAGGAGTCTTTTCTGGTCCTGAAACTACTTCAAACACTTATGCATGTATGAAACTGTGAAAACAGCTACCAAATTCCCATTATTATGGAAATCTGGTGCTAGATTTCTCATTTCATATGTTTTAGACTTCAAATCCAAGAAGTCCCAGTCAGTATAGCTGATTGTAAGGGATTATGAGAGTTGTAGACTGAAATGTCTAGAAGACTACCTGGCCTAAAATATTTAGGTTCAAGTCAACGATACCTTTGGTAAACACTTTCTATTTCATTTAGGGATGGAAATGAAACTATTTTTAACTACTTTACAAAACAAAGTTATCCAGTTCATGGTTTTCAAGACAATATTTCAGGTTCCCAACACTGAGAAGCAATTGATGAGTAGAGATATTTCCTCCACCCACTTCTGTTATATGTAAACAAATGTGCACAACTGAAATTGTTTATATTTGGGGGGGGGGGTGCATAAACACATATTTACACCAGGAGAAGTGTGTGTACAAAATATAATAATCACACATTAAGAAACAGTGTATACGAACATGTGAATGAAGTTCCATGTAAGAAGAAAAAGTATCACCACCTAATACAGCTCAAAGGTATGCAATGGAACTGAGACACTGAGAGATTTTCATGTTGTCACTGGTATCTCTTCCCCTTGCCCTCTCTACAAATCATGACCTATAGGAATAATAGTATCTTTCCTTTCTTGAGCATCCTGGAAAATTGCACACATGAGCTTTACCATCCCCCATGTATTTTCACCTGAGTCATTTTGCTGGCATTTCTTGGGCAGGAAGTCAAGAGACAGCTCTCCCGTTGAAGTAGATTACTACCAATTTTCTCCAGCTGTTGTAGATACTGGAGCACAGGACTAAGTTCCTCTGACTGCTGGTCTATGGTATCAACTGTTGCCTCCAGCTGTGGTAGTTCTTGGTGAAAATCAGTAAACTCTTCCGGGTGCTGTAAGTATCGTAGCACGGGGCTGATCTCCTCATGTTGATCTATGCATTGGAACAAGGGGCTACTCATCTTTGGCTCCTCTTGGCACTGATTTGGGGGGCTAACCCCCTCAAGCTCCTTCTGGTACTGAAGCAAGCCACTAGTCTCCTTAGGCTGGAATAAATATTGGCCGGCCAGTTTCAAAAAACCCTTGGCTGGGAAGAGCACCAGTATGACGATAAATGAGCTATATACATGCCAGACATTTCCTAGGGGCGCCAACCGGATGTGGCTCCAGATTAGTTGCCAAAAGTGGCCAAGGAGAGCCTCACATGCCTGCCACATGTGGCCTGGACTGGCAGCAAGAGAGCAGCAAGGCTCACTGCATTGACTTGTGGCTAAAAACCAAGATCCTTTGTGTAGTTCATATAGGGTCTCAAGACCTTTGTCTTTGTGTGACTGCCTGCCTGGGGGAGAGGTTAGATATGTTGTTTAGTCTCTGAGGTGCCCAAGGGTTACATTTGCCTTGCAAAAGTGTGCCTCACCTCTTCCATGGTCTCAACTGAGGTGCCAAAATAGTTCTTGTAAGTCAAGCAGGTCCTTGGCCAAGTCTGGAAAGATGTAGACAAAGAGGTGGAACTGTGATGAAGTTAACAAGATGGTTGCTAAGGAACGACCATTCCCATTTGTGAGCTGTGGTTGCCATGGGAGCCCAAGTAAACATAGGTACCAGTTGAAAAGCCTTTTCTTCAGCTTAGCAGAGGTTCATTCATCCACACTGTAGTTTTCTACCTCTTTTCCTATAATGTTAAGATTGGTTGATTAATCGATGGCCTTTTGTACATGGCCTTTCACATACAAATATACCACAGGGCAGTTCACCATGAGAAGTGTCAAAATACAATTACAGAATTAAAATATGGCCAAAGAATACAAAATTCTTGTATTCATAATGGAATACAATTTAAATCCAAAATAGAATTACATAATTAAAATATTACCAAGAAAATTACCCACATCTAAAACAAAGGACTTTCTAAATCCACTACAGCTTCAAAACCCCTTTTGGCTCTTTCCTTCCTAGGATGTATAGAGGCAATGCAGAAAATCTACGTGGCTGAATTTCATGACATAAAAAGGAAGGAAGGAAGGAAGGAAGGAAGGAAGGAAGGAAATACAGTCATGCTGGATCAGATTAGGACAGTAGTGTTGGGGAAGGTTAATTCCTTGATGTTGTTTTCCTTCAAGCCATTTCCGTCTTATGGTGATCCTAAGGTGAATCTATCACAGGGCTTTCTTGGCAAGTTTTTTTCAGAATGGATTTGCCATTGCCATCCTGTGAGACTGAGAGAGTGTGACTTGTCCAAGGTCACCCAGTAAGTGAAGTCAAAGGCTTTCCATGGCTGGCATCCATAGTTTTTTGTGTGTTTTTTTTTAAAGCTATGTGGCCATGTTCTAGAAGAGTTTATTCCTGATGCTTTGCCAGTATCTGTGGCTGGCATCTTCACAGATGCTGGTGAAACATCAAGAAAAAACTCTTCTAGAACATGGCCACACAGCCCAAAAAACCCACAAAAAACTATGTCCCCCAGTAAGTTTACATGGCTGAGCCGGGTTCAAGCCCTGGTCTCTAGAGTGATAGTCCTATGCTCAAGCCACTACATCATAGTGTTTTTTCCTTCCTTTTAAAGTGTACCCAAGGTTGCTTTTAAATTGCAGGATGTGGAAACTGCTGGTATCTTAAGTATAATTCCCCTCTTCATTTAGATCTAAAGTGACTTTGAGGGAAAATCAAATTTTTGATGATGAAACTGTTAAGGTAAAAGCCAATAAAGCCATTGATAACCAACTGATAACCAATAATCTCTGCCATTAATGATCAATAATTAACAGTTCAGCTGTAGTGAGAAATAGAGCTAAGGAAAAAACTTGTCCTTTTGAATTTGGCCTGTAGCCCCCACCTTGGGAGGGAGGAGGGAAGTCAAGGAGTGGCCCAAAAGGAGAAAGACTGTTAAGCACAGATTTCTCCTAGCTTGGGCCTCTCTCAAGGTTACTGTCAGCCAGCTAAACTGATAACGTGTTTCTGCACAGACATTCATTGATGTTGCAAATTGCCTTGCTTAAGAAAAGTTCAGGCCAGCAGAGAGCCAACCAGTTTAGACTAGCTGAAAAATACAGATAGATGATGATGATGATGATGATGATGATGATGATGATGAATGTTGTAAACTACACATGCTCAATGAATATTTTGTGGGTTAATAAAAACTGTTTGTGCCATGTTTGAGGTGGTCAGTTGATGGAATGATTCTCAACTGAACACTGCTTGCAGTCTAAAGCTGTTTGAATAAATTCTGGATCTGCTTGGAAATCTTCACAAATGCCTCACTTCGCATTATTGGTTGTGAATGGGTTAATTGACCCTTTGTTACCTTAACAAAACCAATATGACGAGGAAAGGATTATATCTCATTGGCTTAGTATCCCATCCTTCCCTGGGATATGTTAAAAATACAAAGTCACACATGTAGAGGTCCAGTTAAGGATCTTCTTGGTCAGTACTACTCAAATTGGTGATGTGTAGACCAGTGCTGGTCTGCATGCTGTTGGCTGCTGGTCTGCACCAGGTTTCCAGGAAAGAAATGTGGTGTTGGTGCAGGGGTAACAAATCCTGCCCATGATTAGGTAGCTTAAGAAACACTGCCCTAGGTCAAGTGTAACTTGGGCTGCTTCTGCATTGCAGAAACAATCCAGTTTGACATCACTTTCACTGTCATGGCTCAATGCTATGGAATTCTGTAATGTGTAGTTTTGTAAGATATTTAATCTTTCTCAGAGTGTGTTGTGCCACAACAAACTACATACCCCAGAATTCCATAGTACTGAGCCATAGCAGTTAAAGCAGTGTCAAACTGCATTATTTCTGCAATGCAGATGCAGCCTTAGTTCCTCATCTTACCTGGGGCTCTTTTTACATGCTATGAAGTTATAGTGCCATTATTCCACTCTAACTGCCATGGTGACAACCTATGGAATCCTGGGATTTATATTTTGTGGAGGGGGGCGTGTTTACAATTCTCAGCAAGAGAGTTCTAGTGGCTCACCAGACTACAAACCCCAAGATCTATTAGGTGCTATAATTATGTTGCTTGAAAGGACCCACATACTATCTGAAAGTCAAATACATTAGAAATTTGTTTCCATTTGATGTTCTTCTATAGTCCAACACAAAGGAAGCACAATAGTATCCATTATAAACAGTTGCTAAATGCAGTTTAGTCCCAGCTAGAGCAGACTCATTGGGGTCAAATGGTGAACAGTAAGTCAACACTTATGTAAGTCCCACTGCCTCAGTTGGTCTACTTTGGTTGTGACTATTTATAGCAATTAAGCAAACGGACCTGGTGGATTCTGTCCAATGTGCTTTAAAATGCTTTGTCTCACACTCAGTTTTCTGGTGGACTGGAGGCATTTTATTAGAATTTGGCACACGAGAAAAGTAAATTTGAAAGAAAATAAATTATTTTACACATTATATTGCATCATAGATTCCTTCTCTGACTTTTCTTCATGGAAAGATTCTGCCATAGTCCAGAAACCTGGCAAGTAATCAAGAGCAATTTTGATGATTTGGTAGATTTTGGACCCAGTTTGATTGTGGGAAATGCTGCAGTCCATGGAGACCATTAATATGAAGCTTATGTAACTTGCAAGAGGAAGATATGGGGGAAAGAACAATATTCCAGAGGCTAGATGGACATGAAATTCTGGTAACCATAGTCTCCATGATATAGGTGAAATTGGGCCGATAGTACAAGAATCCAATGGTGGACAGAAAACAACAACAAGGAATCAGCTGGAGTCATGATCTTAGATGTCTCTACATTAATGAACAGAGCATGGGAAATAAACAAGATGAGCTCAAACTCTTAACACAGAAAGACAAGTATGATTAAATAGACATCACTGAAACATGGCAGGATGAGTCTCACGATTGGGATGTAGTTATGGAAGGGTATAACCTATTCCAAAGAAATAGACCAAACAGAAAAGGAGGAGTAGCAGCATTATATGTCAAGGACTTGTATACCTCTATGGAGATCCATGACTTAGAGCATGGAAGACAGGTTGGGAAACTTTGGGTAAAAATTAAGGATGAGAGAAACAACAGTGACCTCACTGTGGGGATCCGTTATACCCCACCCCCACCCCAGCCAGATTTGGATGAAGCCATCCTAAAACAAATGACCAAGTATTCAAAAAGGAGAGATATAGTAGTACTGGGAGTTTTCAACCGCCTTGTGACATGTTGGAAATCACATTCTGCCAAGAGTCCAACAAATTCTTCACAAACTTTGCAGACAGTTTCAATGCACAAAAGTTGGATGAAGCAACAAAGGGATCACTGTTTTTGGATATGATTCTAACCAACACAGATGAGCAATGGGATGGAAATAGTGAGATCTTGGGTGGGATTGACCATGTCTTCTTGGGATTTGCAATATACAGGAAAGAGAAAATGTGTTTAGACACTCACTCTGGACTTTGAGAAAGCTGATTTCAGTGCACTTATGGAAATACTGGGTGAGATCCTATGATCAGAAATGTTCAAAGGTACGGGAGTTCATGATGCCTGGAAGTTTCTTAAAGGTGAGATACTGAAGGAACAGTTGCAATCATTTCCAATTAGGAAGAAAAAGTGAGAACTTTCTAAAGACATGAGATTGATTCAGGCAATTTAATCTTTTATCTGAAAGATCCTCTTGGTCTTCTGTTTCATATTATTTGGATACCATGTGAAAATGTTGTTGTTTTTTCCCAATGAACCAAGGAGCTTGGCTTAGTTTTGGTTGAGATATCCCAAATAGATTAACTTCTGTTACACTCTGCTTAAATGAAAGTTCACGTTATAAAAACTGTGTTCTTAATATTAATTAATTAATGTTAATTGCGTTGATTATAAGCCACATTGGGCATTGTTCTATGCCAGAAGTAGATTATCTGTGGTATACCAGATGATATTGGACTGAAATTTATCTGTCATCATTGTCTATGCTGGCTAAGGCAATTGGAAACTGCAGCCCATAAGCACCTGGACAACCAAAGTTTGCTCATCTTTGATTTAAGCAATGGAAAGGCAGGGTATACATATTATGAATGCTAGTAGAAACAGTAATTAAGACTTCCCTGTTTTGACAGCAGCTGTGGGTAATAATAAAAAAAAAAGAAAGAAAAAAATTCTTGACTTGATAATCTGTTTTATTCAGTTACCTGATTATGAAAATGGAAAGCAACAATAATGGATTAGAAAACAGAAAATTATAAAAGACTAGGAATTTCACATATTCCTTTTTAAGGCCTTGTTAGAAATGATTAAGAAATTTCACAGCAGGAAGGAAGGAAATCCACACAGCAGATGGATATTCCTTGCTTAAGACTTTTTGCGATTCCATTCCGAAATTTTGAGTTCTGGTGGGGCACGGCGAAACCATTCTGACCAAGATCCATCATAGACAGCCACGTCTGGCTTACCACAGAGGTATGCTGCCAGGGCAATATGGCATGCTGTGACCCCCTTGCGGCATGTAGCAATTAGTGGTTTGGAAAGATCTACTTTCTTCTCCTGGAACATGCTTCTGATCTCCTCTGAACTCTTCTCAAATCCTTCCTTAGTCAAAAAGTTGAAAAAAGGCATATTCAGAGTGCCTGGGATGTGGCCTGGTTCAATCCCTAGAACAAAAAGAAAGCACAGGGGAGACTTAAAGAAAATTTCCAGACTCCATGTTGCTATAACAGTAATGTAAATCAATCAGTAAATCTTGGATCTGAAGCAGCCAGTGGCTTTTTCTGACTGAAAAATGAGAGATGTGAAGATTTTACTCAGTCTTCCAGGTACTCTGTCTCCTCTGATAGCCTGAAAGATCCTCTTGGTCTCCTGTTTCATATTATTTGGATACCATGTGAAAAAAGTGTATTATCTTTATAACAATATAGGAAGAGTTGAGAAACTGAGACTAAAATCTTATTTTGGAGAGAACAACCATGGATTTTTCATCCCGTGCCCCTGGTGGAGTACACCAGTATACTTTTCTGTAACCCAAAGTAATGCGACAGTGCATCCGGTTCAGGCCTTGGCCAATTTTGAGGGATGACAGAAGAGAAAAACTGCTGCATTCTGGAATTGATTTGAAAATTTTGGGGTGATCTGAAGGGTAAAAATTACTTTAAAAAACATTCAGAGCCATTGGGGTGGTCCTGGGAACCTGCAAATATGGAGTGCCACACAGCTCACAGTTTCTCCACCCTGGCCTATCTAATCTAAACATTCTGTTTCCAGAATAGACATGAAATTATTATGAGAACAGTGCCCCCATCATGTTTCACAGCAAGTAGCAGTGAATTCTTCTTGCTCCTCATATATAGGAAGTATGATGTTGGACTCAAAGCACCATCAGCCCCAACTAAGAGCCATGTTGATGAAAGTTGAAGTCCAACAACATCTGGAGAACCACAGGACATATATACTTTATATCAATCAACCAATCACTCTGTTTATATCCTGCCCCCCTCCCCCATAAAATGGAATAATTACATCAGGGATAGGAATCATGTTGGCATCCAAATGTTGGTCTGCAAGTCCCAGGTGCTCTAGACAGCATAGCAAATGGTGAGGAATGCTGGGAGTGCCATTCCACAGCATCTGCAATGCTACACGCATTTCATCCCTGCTTTATTAAGGCATTATAAAATTCTTACATAAAAAGAAGCTAGGTAAATGTGTAACTTCCCTACAAGCCAACAGTTTTACTAGCCATTACTTCCTGGAGAACCGCAACAGTGCCTTTCTCAGTCTTGAGCCCAAATCCAGTTGCTACTCTCAAATCCTAGAGCAGACCCATCAAATCAATGACTAAATGATGTTAGCTTTCTTGAAAATTCAATTGATTCTGGTTGTCACAAGTAACTGGATTTAGGTCTTGAAAGTCCTTGTGGAAAATGTTGGGAAATACTACTGAGGCAAGTCAACCTCTGAGGATTTCTTGGCAAGTGAATGCAAAGTGTTTCAGTCAAATGGGCAGAGTGAAATAAACAGTTATTTGCAGTTCAGTATTTTTAGCCCTGTAATGTTGTCCAGGGGAAGTCAGGAGCAATAGAGCCAATTCCTGAGGAGCACAGAGGAAGCTAATCAAGAAACAAATGAGACGAAAAATGTCCATCTGGAATGGTGGGAGATGACTATGGCACAATTCCCAAACAACTTTCCAAAAAGACTGCTGTTTTTCTTTCTTGTATATGTGTATTGGAGGGGGAGCCAAGTATGCTACTGCTTTTTTGCAATCTCAGATTATGATGCTATTTTTGTGAAGGGATGCCACAATGCCATGCCTCAATACATCTTTGGATCACAGTGTGAAACACTGATTAAGGCATTTTAAATGATTTCTTTCTCTTGAAAAAAAAAAAAAGAAGAAGAAGAAAGAAGTGGATTCATAGGAAAAGATGGAGCAATGAATCTGCCACAAGGAGAATATTTTGATATTATTGACAATATGTAATTGTCAGTGATGTTGTGAGGGCAGGATTTGGGGGCAAATGTTCAGAGCTTAACTAAGCATAAGGAGGCCAAATGTAGAAAGACTGATGGATTCTCACTCTCCTCTATAGATGTTTAGCCAGTTTGTCAGAATATCTAGAAATTTGAGTAAAATTAGAGAATCAGTCATAATTTGCTTGATTTATAGCAATGTTTGTTCTATGCTTCTATATTGGCTCAAATGAAAAAATTTTTTTTCATCAGTGCCTGTATATAAGGAGAGTAGCAGAACTAGAAGCAGTTTCCTTTTATTGAAGATAATAAAAGAGTTTGAATTACTGCAATGAACTCTGTGTGGGGCAGCCTTTGAAGAGTGTTTTAAAACTTCAGCTGGTACAGAGCTACAGTGAGAATGTTACGTAGGCTGGTTATAGCTAGGGTTGTCATATTCCATTTCCGCAAATCTGGGCATGTAACAGCCTGGTTTCCCTTTTTTGACCTTTTCATCTTTTAATCACTATGTACATACTAGTCCATTCATCTATGCAAGGATCTTTGTGTTCCCATCCAATGATTGTTTGTTAATACCAGTTAAGGGAATGATAAATGTTTGTTCTTTTTACATTCCCATTCCCTCTCATCTCTCCAGTTACTTTCTTGCACTCACCCATGTGTACAAATATCTTCGAAGTGAGGCAATACTTCATTGTGTCTGATGAAATAGGCTGCAGTCTACAAAAAAGCTTATGCCAAATAAAACCTGTTAGTCTACCATTGTGTACTATTGGGTAGGTAAGAGTAGATTCTAGATCTTGTTGATTTTCACTGCAAAAGATTAATAGAGGTAGGGTATTGCTTTATGTAAGAAAAAAAATTCAAAGCAAATGGCAGTTGTGTTGTGTTTCCTGACACCATCCTTGTGCCTCTCTTCAGGCCAATACAGACGGCCCAAAAAGGGCAGTTTGAAGACGCCTGTTTTAACTCTGGATAGATGCTGCAGCCGTCAAACCACATGGTGCCGCTCTGGAGTAAAACCCTGTTTTTCCATGTTCTTTTTGCGGCACCCAGTTGACGTCATGAGTGTGCCATTGGTGCACCCGTGACATAACAGACACACAACAACGTGCTGACGCTATGCATCCATTTGTCAAAATGGTGGCGCCGATGTAGACGGGATGCTGCCATTGCACCACCGTCGTTACATACTAGGATTCCGGACCATGTAGTTGGAGCATGGTCCGGAACCCTAGTTTCACCGCCAGGATGTCCTTTTGTGGCTGTCTGTATTGACCCTTCAATAGAAATCCTTCCTACAGCCTCACCCTTGTCGCTTTGGATTTGCTTTGTTTGTTTAGCATTTACACTACAGAGATAAATGGTGTTCCTAATAAATATTTTTAACTTCATATGTTTTAATCTTTTGTACCCCACTCCGATTGTGTCCTACAGAGGAGTGGGTTAGAAATAAAGATTATAATTATTATTATTAAACAAAGGTACTGTTAACCTGCCATATCCACAGATTTGTTTTATCCATAGATTCAACCATCCACAGCTTGAAAATATTTTTAAAAAATATAAGCTCCCAAAGAAAACCTTGATTTGTCCATTTTATAGGAGTGGCTGCATTTTACTAAGCCATTGTATTTAATGGGACTTGAGCATACAAATTTTAGTATCCATGGGGGGTCCTGACCCATACTCCAGTGGATATCAAGGGCCCCTCTACATAAATCTCTTATGTATATTTAACTTAGTAGGGCAAATGATTTAACAGTGTCCATACTATACACACCGGACAGGTGCATGTGCAGTTAGTCCACCAAAAAACTTACCTTTTTAAAAATTACCATTGTTTGTGTCTATTTCCCCTAAATATGAAGATTCACATCTATCCATCTTAATAAATTCCTCTCTCAATCTCTCCCCCACCCCCCTTTCTTTCCCAAGAGCAGCACCATGAGATGGCTGCTTCAGGGAGCAGAGCTCTGAAGCAATGGCTTGGATTCCTCCTGGATTACTTCTGCTGTGACCTCTGCCCCTTTACCTCCTCTGCTGTGTTTCTAATGTGTCCTACTCTCATCCTTCCCCCTTCTTGGCCTTACCTCATGCCTCTGCAATGCCCCCTCTTTTGACCTTTGCACTCTATTGTTGCATCTCCCATGCCTTTCCCATTCCTAGGCTGCGTCTGCACTACCAAAACAATCTGGTTTGACACCACTAACTGGCATGGCTCAATGCCATGGAATTCCTGGAATTGTCATTTCTATTGTCATTGGCTGAGCATCTATTGTCATTGGCTGAGCACAAAAACCTACAGTTCCCAGAATTCCATAGCATTGAGTCATGCCAATTAAACTGTCAAACTGGATTATTTTGACAGTGTGGATGCAGCCTGTGACACTCTTCTATCTCCCTTGCACAGTGTGACCCGATGTTCTAATCGCAAAGGAGGACAAGGCACTGTAAAATGTAGGACATTACAAACCAAAAACCTAAAAACACTAATATAAACACAAATTCATTTCATATGTTTTATTTAAAGCTATACTACATATGCAAAGGGATCTTGTAGCATCTTTGAGACTAATTGGAAAAAAAGTTGGTAGCATGAGCTTTCGTAGACTTGAGCCTACTTAGAAACATGCAACTTCTCTCTTTCAGTTAACCTCAAAGGTGATATAAGATCCCTTTGCGTACTGATTTTACAGACTAACACAGCTGTCTTCTCACACAACTTGAAATATTATGGAATCAGGGAAGGCACTGCAGTTCACTATAAAGTAAGAATTTTGTTAGAATTCTGATGCCTAGGAGGTAGAAGTACATTTGCCCAAGAGTCTATTTACCCACACAAGGTGTGGGAAACTGTATTATAGGGGAAAGTCAGCAACTTTGTTGCCAAGAACAAAGGCAAGCAAATCAACACTATAAAAAGTCTCAACAGGTATCTTAATTGTGTGTGTGTGTGTGCGCGCGCATCTAGGTTAATATGATCATTTCCCACCACCTACCCTTGAGTTTTCACTTGAGTCCAGAAATGAACCAACAGGAATTTTTGGAAAATGTCATTTCCTGCAAGTTCTGTTGATAAATGTAATATGATGCCACCCTAAGAAGCTGATGGTAATCAGTTAATCTAGTTTTTTAGAGCAAGTACATTGTGCTCATGCTGCTTTGTTCTTCTTCCAGGTAGTCAACATGAGAAGTTCCACAGGGTGTGGAGAGAGGCTGGGTGGGAGATAAGAAGAATTCACCACACTTGCTCTGAACTACCACCGTAAACCAAAAACTGCACACTCTTTCTCAGAAAGGTGCCCATTCAAGCATTTTTCAAATCTGCTTTTCTGCTTTTTGCAGATACCTTTATTGATTCAAACAGCTTTGGCAAACAGACAGTAACTGCCAAGAGTAAAACAGGTAAACTGATTTGCAATTCATTCCAGGTAATACAAAACCTGTGCAAACACAAGTCCTTTGCTATTTTATAAATGTGTATGTATGCATGGGCTTTTTGAGCAGGCTGACCTGTATATGACAAAAATTGCACAAGTTGCATATCTATGAAGTTGGTAAACGCATATGTAGATGTTATTATAATACACCATTACCTGTGAGGAAAATGTTGTTTCCTATGCAAATCAGCCTCGGAAGAATTTTGCATAGAAGTCCCAAAATGCAAGGATTCTTGTTTGTCCAGGATTTTTCTCATGAGGGTTTCTCAGCCCCCTGCCAACCCCCCCCCCCCCATGTTTTCCCATCCTTTGTGCAAATGCTTTCAAATATTCTTTCCTACCCTAATACAGTGGGATCCAGTCAGTGATTATTTAGCAATGGTCCTATAAGTATTTTCCCACATGAATCTAGAACTAAATTTATCCAGATGTTGTGCATATATGTATCACAAATGAAACTACACATAGGGTTTGTGCAATTTTCTACATAAAAGTTAATTCTATATAAAAACTGATACAGTAGTCCAGTTCCTATAAATGTTTACTCAGAAATAATTCTCACTGAGTTCCTCGAAGCTTGTAATAAGAGTACCTAGAAGTGAGCTCTTATATTATGGATGGCAAATCTTTGGCAGCTCAGCTGTTAAAGAACTGTGACACCCATCAGGCCTTCTCAACAGTCCCATCCAGCCTGGACAGAAGAAATTTGAATGGCTGGTATGTGTGTGTGTGTGGTCATTATAAGGTCTCTTCCTTAATGAGACTGTCTCTTGACATACCAACACAGCTTACAGAAAGTTAATTAAGCCACACAAAATTTGAAATCTACAGCAAAAGGGTGAGAACGCCCCTTTTCGTAGTGGTTTCCATAATTTGCACAAAACATCTCTGTGCAAAGCTAGTGTCTTTTGCTCTGGTGAGAGAAAGTATGTATATACAGACAGAGCAAGAACAGAATGACTGGTTGAGTGGCCAAAAAGACACAAACAATCCATATAGTACTTTGTATTTTTCACAGTCTATGAAACAAGGCATACACTAGTGTAGTTTGATTATGCAATTTAGGCAAAAATAATTGCCATAAATGCAGAGATTAAACAGCTGGATGTCTTGCAGGTAAAAAGAATTGTACAGTTAGATATCCATATTCGCAGGGGATCCATTCCAGACTCCCCCCCCCCCCATGGTTGCAAAAAATGTGGGACCTCAAGTCCTGTTCTTTCTAATGGTGGCAAGGAGGCCACATGCCCTCTAGCATGGCTGCGAGTACGCATGGCCATTGGGTGCAACGGGGCTTGCCATTCGCAGATGCTCAGATCCATGGATGGCAAGCCTGCAGATATAAAGGTTCAATGTACAGTTTCTCATTTTCACATGTGAGACCAAGGTCCCTATTGCATGGGATTAAAACCCTGTCTTATCTTTCCTGAATTCAGTCCTAATTCGGGAGGCAGCTGAGTGAAATCGCCACTGAATCATCACCTGGGTCCCTCCCAGATGCAGCCTGGGTCTTGCAAGACACTTCAGTAACAATTTTTAAAAGTCAGAAGCTTCCCATTTCTAAAAAATGGCTGCCAAAGTGGCTTACAGGACCTGGGCTGCACCTGGGCTGGATCCGGGCAGTGATTTCTTTGTGATAAAACCCGGCTGCCTCCTGAATTAGGAATGAATCCAGGAAAGGTAAGCTGGGGTTTTAACCCTATGCAATAGGATCTCAAGAGAAGCGAATTACTGAAATGAGTAACAGCAACAAGTTCCTTTTAAACACAAAATTTATGAGTACTAAGGGTTTTTTTTTTAATAATGTGCAGGGTTCTTGTTTTACTTCATCAGAGATGACTATAGCCAAGTCTACTTGGGTTATTTACTCCAAATTCCCCCTGGGGTCACTGAGTCCTGTTTACTGAATGAGGGGCCAAACCCCTAAATTAGGCACAAACTATCTTCATCATGTCCACACCGGATTTTGCATTTCCTCACCTTACCTGAAATGTAAACACCTTACATTTTACTCTAGGTTTCCAGCTCTCTCCACAGTGATGTCAGGCAGCTGCGTTCCCCATGTCATCCCTGAGAACCATCCACTGTGGCCACAAGCCACTCTGAGGTCAGAAAGAGGTGCCCAGCATCAATAACATGGCTGGGCACCTCATGATGATCACAGCAGGCAATGGACAGGGATTGTGTGGGAAGGCAGCCACTGCAGAGTTGTTTCTTGTGGAACAGAGCATATGTAAGGGGGAGTACTAGAGGTGAGAATACTCTGGGAGCAGCCTGTAGGGAAGTAATAGTACCACTCTATTCCACTTTGGTCAGTACTCCTCACCTGGAGTACTGCATCCAGTTCTGGGCACCACAATTCAAAAAAGACATTGATAAGCTGGAGTGTGTGCAGAGGAGGGCAGCCAAAATGGTGAAAGGTCTGGAAACCATGCCCTAAGAGGAGATACTTAGGGAGCTGGGTATGTTCAGTCTGGATAAGAGAAGGTTAAGAGGTGGTATGATAGCCCTGTTTAAACATTTGAAAGGGTGCCACATTGAGGCTGGAGCAAGATTGTTTTCTGCTGCTCCAGAGAACAGGACCCAGAATAATGGATGCAAGCTAAAAGTAAAGAGATTCCAACTCGGCATTAGGAAGAACTTCCTGACAGTAAGAGCTGTTTGACAGTGGAACACACTCCCTCAGAGAGTGGTAGAGTCTTCTTCTTTGGAGGTTTTTAAACAGAGGCTGGATGGCCATCTGTCAGGGATGCTTTGATTGCTTTTATTAAAGTTCCTGCATGGCAGGGGATTGGACTGGATGGCCCTTGTGGTCTCTTCCAACTCTTCTTCTGTGGAGAGTCACTGGCAGAGTGGAATTTTCCCCACAACCAATGAGAGTTAGGGTGGCTGCAAAAGTGGGGGCCTGCCTGATGAGTGATTATAAAAGGGGGGGGGGATCTGTTGAAAGGAGTAAGAGTGTGTTATGTACTGCCAGAAGTGTAGTTAGAAGTGAAGAGGTTAGCCTTTGAGGAATTCAGACCTCCATGTAAGGAATAAAGAGTTAAAATGAAAGGTTTAATGACAAGGGACTTTATCACAGGGGGAAAATTGGGGGTTTAACCAGCAATTAACCTGTGAAAATTGTGCAATTGCAATTAAAGATTTCCACACACATCACACTTAAAGAGCCATTATCCCGAGAATAATTAACAAGGGAATAACCTGGCAATAAACAGCAACAAATCATTCACAGGATTTTCCTGTGAATGATTTGTTGCTGTTTATTACTAGTTTATTCCTGGGATAATGTCACTTAAATGTTGACGTTGTGTGAAAATCTTAATTGTGATTGCTCCATTTTCATGGCTTAATTGCTGATTCAGCCCCCAGTTTTCCCCATGTGATAAAATTCATAGATGAGTGTGTCATATTTTGTTCAAAGTGAAGAGTCAGATCAGGGCAGCTCACACCCATTTTGTTCTGAGAGAATGTTAATTGGGAATTGAACCTGTCTTTTACAGGATTCATATTCCTGATGAAGGGGTGTTATTAGGACTTGTGTTTAGAGAGATAAAACACAGTTTGAACACAATCAGAGTGGGAACTGACTAAGGAACAGCTTGTAACAAGTGAAATGATAAACCAATTGTAACCATATGATTTGAGAACCAACTATAAAAAGATACTACTTAAGTTCTGTCTGTAAATCAACGTTATATTTCTTCTTGTTTACAGAAGAATTACTTAAAGTAATTGATAAATAACAACATCAAAAGTACTTATTATTAAAATACTTAATAGGAATGGATACTGGAAGCCCATCTCTGATTCGTTTATTAAGTGAGTGGACTAGGAGAGGAAGTGGAGCTAGCAAGAGGACTAAGGGTTAAAGAGATCATTCTGAGGAAAGAAAAGCCTCTGATTATATTATAAGGGAAGGAGAATCCTTTGAACCCAGCAGTCATGTTCTCTTTGGAAGTTTTGAAACAGAGGCTGGATGGCCATCTGTTGGGGTGCTTTGATTGTATATTCCTGCATGGCAGAGGTATGGGCTGGATGGCCCTTGAGGTCTCTTCCAGCTCTATGATTATTTGGAGTATTCTGGCCAGTGAAGACAAGCCCAGTGAGTTGTAGATCTCCAACTCTCTCCTGGAATGCTCCATTGATACATTTTTGTATTTGTATCAATTTTTTTTTATTAAAAGTAATTACAAAACACTTGCCCACCCATTGGGGCACTAAGGATTATATACCTTCTGGAATAATATGTACACTGATATTTGCAACAAATATACTTTGCAACCTGTACAGCAGTTATATTTTGCTTTCTTCTCCATATAGGAAAATACTTTCCTTGCTGGAATAAAGCAGAACTGTTGAAGGCATCTTGATTCTTGTGCTGACCAGAATGCTGGAACAGCTGGGTGTGGTGTCACCAGAAAACTGTTAACATGGTTTTAAAAAAAAATCCCTGGAGAAGATTCTACCTCAGCAGGCTGTAATTCTTCAAGGACAGGCACAGCATGTATGCACACCTTCCCTCTCCTCTTGCTACTGCTCTGCCCTTTGTCCAGGAAAACAAAAACAGACAGCTCAGCAATCTCCCATATATTGCTGGGAAGGAGAGAGAGCATACCAGATGAGATAGTGTGCTTTGGACTTCTTGTGTAACTTTGGGGAGCTGGCTATTCAAGAATAAAAAGGCAAAGACCAGTTAAACTGCTTTCTGAGTTATGGGGGAGTGAGTGGAGGATGGGACAAGAGGAGCAAAAGAAGGAGCTGTATTGTTTTGTTGTTTTTTTTTAATTCAAAAAGCAGCCAAATTATCAAGTTACTGGAGAACTTATTGTAACAGTATGCTGAGCTTCCCGAACGTTGTTACTAGCAGACATGAATGCCAACAAAGTGAACTGACAGATACAGAGTCCTAAAGGGAGAGGGGAAACTGTTTCTTCTATTTCTCTGGTAAAAATAACTGCTTTTGCCATATGAGAAGACATGGGAAGGGGGAAAGGTGTAACTAAAAACTCCCTGGCACTCTAATTGAGGTGGCAGAAATTTTGTCTTCAAATATGCTCAATTTTTCCAAGGAAAATCAGACTTCCGATTAGACAGCCTAACCACCCAATACTATGCATGCTTATTTGGGAAGTTGTTTGCTCCCAGGTAAGTGTGCAGAAGACTGCAGCCTGAAGGCTAAAACTTGAAGTGTGCAGAAGTGTGCAGCCTAAACCTAAAAGCAGGAATGGGTGACCTGTGGCCCTCCATATGGTGCTGGACTGCAGTTCCCATGATCTCTCACCACTGGCTATATGCTGATTACAACTGTTGGGAGTTGCAGTACAATAGCATTTGGAGGGACGTAAGTTACCCTCCCCTGGTCCGAAGGAGTGAATCAATATTAGGAGAAAATGAGTCACTTCAGAATCAATGTGGTAAATATTCCTTTGCAAGCAAAGGTAATCCCATCTGATTTTCCTACCTTCCTTCCCTGGTTCATGTTCTGTTCCTTTGAATCTCCCTTCAGCTCTGGAATCCACCATCTGGAAGCGTTTGGATTCAAGGTTCTCCAAGATCTCTTCATAGGTCTTCAAGAGGGACGTGTTCAGGGAGGCTTTAAAAACAGCTGGTTCTGGCCTGGTGATCTCAGATGTCACTGGGTGCCCCTCTTTCACCCAGTTTTTGAACCCTCCATTCAACACAGAGACGGTTCGATGCCCAAAGACCCGAAACATCCACCAAGCCCGTGGAGCATAGAAGATGCCCAAGTCGTCCCCATCGTATACAACAATGTGTGTTTGGTTGCCAATGCCTAGGTGGCTCACATATTCTGCAAAGTATTTCTCGCTGGGCAGCATGAGCTCGTAGGGAGATGACTTGTCTTTGCATTCCTCGATATCGAAAAAGGAGGCACCAGGGATGTGCCGTTCTTGGAATTCTTTCTTGGCATCTCTTGTACCAGGTTCATACCAGGAGGTGTCCAGCACCCGTAGCTCAGGCCCAATCTTATTGGCCCGCACAGCTTCTGCTAGCCATTTGGTGGAGACCAGGGCCCTATACAATGCTTGCTGCACCATGTTAGCCAAAACTCTTGTGATTGATGAACAGCTAGGAGAAGGCAATGAAAAGAAAGGGGAGGAGTTGGGATTCCCAAACTCTAGTCTCTAATCGTGGTCCAATCCGTGGACAAGGGGCGGGGAACCAAGGCTTGAGCTACCTTCATTGCTATTCAAGCCTGCACTTTGGACTGACACAGGCCCTCCCACAACCAGCTGCCCATTCCAGGACACCCCCCCCCCCCCCCGCTTTGCTTTGCAAACATTAGTTCAGTTTTGAGAACCTGTAACAAGCATTAGGAGGAATCAAATTTGCTCTCTGTGGCCTGTGAGTGCTTTGTTACTTTACTTCCCTCTCATTATTACAAAAGGACTCTGGAGTGAGACGGCAACTCAGTCAGCTGTTGGAGGACGTGCTGAGAACCAGACAAAATGTCTCAGGTGCCAGAGTAAGTGACAGTGTTGCAAAGGCGGAGAGGTGATTGGTTAACATTGCAGTAGGGCAAAGGGCCACTCTGAAAGAGAAAGCCACGTGTAAAAGTGCCAAGAATGTGGGGTCACCAAGGGGGAAAGGGTTCCCTTTCAAATGGAAGGAGGAAAAACTGTGACAGGAGCCAGTCTATGGCTTTTGAAACACTGGCATCTGTTTCAGAATGTTGACAGATCTGTCACTGCAGAAGAGTTTGGAAATGTTTTGCTTTTTCAGACATCAGCTTCCAGAATGGCTGGGAGATTTGGGGTATTGTGGTCTAAAAAGTTGTATTTCCAAATATGTTTGAAATTGTCATGAGACAGCAACTATAGTGGATGACAGATTCTGGGAATTTTAGTGCACAAGGATACTAGTATTATAGATGTATGTTTAATCTGCCAGTGTGACTTCTAGTGGTTTGAGTACTGGACAGCAGCTCTGGAGATCAGGATTCAATTTCCAGCTCAGCCATGAAACCCACTAGTTGACCTTGGGCACGTCACATGCTCTCAGCCTCGGGGGAAGGCAATGGCAAAGCTCTTCAGAACAAATCTTGTCAGGAAAACCCCACGACAGGGTCACCACAAGTCAGAAACGACTTGTGGGCATGCAACAATGATGATTTTAAATCAGCTTTATAGAATTTTAATGTAGTTTTTTTTTAACATTGGTTCCAAGCAAATAACTCCAGTGGGAACAGTTAGTGCACATGCACAGCCATTTGTGACATGTGTATCCAAAAGCATTTGATATTTAATAGGGATCTCAGGCAACAGGTGGCTGAGCTAGGGATGCATCCACACAGATGAAATAATCCAGTTTGAGACAGCTTTAACTGCCCTAGCTCAATGCTATGGCATTCTGGGAAATGACGTTTGTGGGGGCCTGAATACTATGGCTCTGCTCTGGGGCCACCACAAACTTCATTTCCCAGAATGCCATAACATTCAGCTAGAGCAGTTAAATCCAGTTTGAGACCGCTTTAACAGTATGCATCATCCTGGCTGTTTGCACACAGACACCTTAGTATGCCAAGAGATCTTGTAGCACTTTTGAGAATAAACTTTGAGAATCCAAGGTGCTACCAGATACCTTGGCAAACTGATATTTTCCAGACTAACACAGCTGTATTTACATATTTTACACACAGTCCTTAAAAACACTCACCCAAGGTCACTAGGGCTGCATCCAGACTGCAGAAATGATCTGGTCTTTGCTCTGGTCCCGCAACAAACTTCACTTCCCAGAATTCCAAAGGACTGAGCCATGGCAGTTAAAGTGGTGTCAGATCAGATTATTTCTGCAGTGTGGATGCAGACAAGGAAGTCTGTGGCAGAATAAAGAACTGAATCCATGAGTCAGACAGCTCTTAACAAGAAAACTAATGGGTGGATTAGTTTTCCATTGCCTTTGCTCACCCAACCTGACCTTTCTTTCTTCTGTACATTACTCTTCATGCTTAACCACTGATTGAAGGAAGAAAAAACCCTAAATTTCTTGCTTTTCCTTAGTCCCATTGAGTTTGCAATAATTTGAGCAAAACTCACAACAGATTTGTTTTGTTTTGAAAAGTAATCTGGGCAGGGTTACCAAAGATGTCTTCACTAAAACGGAGGACAAGACACTGCAAAATGTAGGGATTTCAAGGAAAAAATGTAAGACATTCCAAAATAAAAAACACTAATATAAACATTAATTTGTGCTTCATGGGCTGCAGCCACACTGCAGAAATCATTCAACATTAAATATTAGTATATGTATATGTACAAATCAGAAACCTCAATAAGAAATGAAACAGATGGTTTCCCATTTGCATTTATGTAGCATCTAGTGCTTCTTTGGCGTAAATGTGTTCACTAGTATTGCAATGTGATGTTATAGGTTCAAAATACATTGCAGAAATCATCCAATTTAAGATTGCTTTAACTGCCCTGGTGCAACGTGAATTGTACTTTTGTAACACATTTAGCTCTCTGGTGCCACAAAAGACTACAAATCCCAATATCCCCTAGCACTGACAGTTGAAGAGATCTAAAATGTAGGACATGTAAGGGGGGGGATGTGATTAAATAAAAGCTAAAAATGGGACATACTAAAACAAATGGCAGTACTTGTCCATAGGGAAATTATACTTGCCCATAGAGAATCATTGGGGAATAATTGCTCATGGAGAACAGGCAACTATTCCCCTAGGTTTCCCTATGGGCAAGTGTTCCTCAATGATTCTCTATGGGCAAGTGCTCTCCAATGATTTTCTATGGACAAGTAATCCCTGATGATACTCTATGGGCAAGTGTTCCCCAATGATTCTCTATGGGATTCCTATTTGGTCCCTCTGGCTGTGCTAGGAACAACCTTAATAGGGAACAAAGCACTTTTGTTTTCCCCTCTTCAAACAAAACACAGCCCTCGCTGCTCCTCTTTTGGCAGAATTCAGAAGATTATCCTTGAATAATAATAAATTATGTTTAATTATATTTTCCCACATGTGTTCACATATAATACATATACGACATATAACATGACAAAATAACAAGATAGTACATCTTGAAATTACACTTGCATAGTCTTACTAATTTACATACCTTCTCTCACATATACCTAACAATAACAAAAACACTATTTCATGGATATATTAAAAAAATAGTATTTTAATTATATTTTTATTCCACATACAATGCACATACTGCATATAACATAACAAAGTAACAAAATACAACACCTTGAAATTACACTTGCATAGTCTTACTAACCTACACACCTTATCACACATACCTAACATTAACAGAAACACACTTTCATGGGTATATTAAAAAGAATTAATAATAATAATAATAATAATAATTTTGCAGTCTTATAAAACATATACAACATATAACATAACAAAAGATAGCACACCTTATTACAAAACAACAACAATAATTTTAATTATATTTTTATTTCACATATGATCACATATAATACATGTATAACATATAACATAACAAAAGATAGCACACCTTGAAATTACACTTGTGTAGTCTTACTAACCTACATACCTTCTCTCACACATACCTAACATTAACAAAAAACACACTTTCATAGATATAATAATAATAATAATATTTTTATTCAACATATGCTCACATACAATACATATACAACATATAACATAACAAAATAAAAAGATAGCACACCTTGAAATTACTCTTGCATAGTCTAAATAATCTACAATCACTTATAATAAACGTACAACATATAACATAACAAAGTAACATGATAGCACACCTTGAAATTACACGTGCATAGTCTTACTAAACTGCACACCTTATCACACATACCTAGCAATAACAAAAACCGTCTTTTATGGATATATTATTATTATTATTACACTTGTACAGTCTTACTAACCTACATACCTTCCCGTTCACACACTTAACAGTAAGGGCTGTTCGACAGTGGAACACACTCCCTCGGAGGGTGGTGGAGTCTCCTTCCTTGGAGGTCTTTAAGCAGAGGCTGGATGGCCATCTGTAGGGTATGCTTTGATTGGGAGTTCCTGCACGGCAGGGGGTTGGACTGGATGGCCCTTGTGGTCTCTTCCAACTCTAAATTTCTATGATTCTATGATTAACAGTAACAAAAGCCCTCTTCATGGATATATTATTATTATTATTATATTTTATTATATTAAATATTATTATCATAATTATTATTATTACACTTGTACAATCTTACTAACCTAGGTACCTTCCCTCACACATACCTAATAATAACAAAAGCCTTCTTTCATATATGTATATATATATATATATATAAACATCTAATATTAACAACAACACTTGCACAGTCTAACCTACCTATCTTCCTTCACACATTCCTAGCAATAACAAAAATCCTCTTTCATGTATATATAAAACATAATATCATATAACAATAATGATAATATTACACTTGCACAGTCTGACTAATTTTGCAACAAAAACCCTTTTACGCACATATATTAAACAATAATAATAATAAAGTCAACAACAACACTTGTACAGTCTGACTAACTTTTTTCCTTCACACATTCCTAGCAATAACAAAAATCCTCTTTCATGCATATATAAAACATAATATCATATAAACATATAATAATGATAATGATAATGATAATATTACCCTTGCATAGTCTAATTTAGCAACAAAAACCCTTTTTCATGTGTATATACATATATATAAAACAATAATAATAATAAAAACAACAACACTTGCACAGTCTGACTAACCTACCAGTAACAAAAAACCTCTTGCATCATGTATATAATAATGCTAGTAATAAATTATAATATGTATATAATAATAAACAAACTCATATAATATATATATATAACATACATAATTCTATTATGTATATAATAATAAACAAACTCATGTATAATATAATATATATATATAATATACATAATTCTATTATGTATATAATAAACAAACTCGTGTATAATATATATATAATATACATAATTATATTATGTACTGTATATAATAATAAACAAATTCATATATAATACAATGTATATATATATAAATATACATAATTCTATTATGTATATAATAAACAAACTCATGCATAATATATATATATATAATATACATAATTCTATTATGTATATAATAAACAAACTCATATATATATAATAATAATAAAGCTCGCACTGTCTGACTAACCTACATACCTTCCCTCACACATACCTAACAATAACAAAAACATGATATATATATATATATATATATATCTCCTCTTTCATGTATATATTAAAAACACAACAACAATAATAATAGCAGCAGCTGGGGACAGGGGAGGATCCCTTTCCCTTCCTAAATGTGGCTCAAGCGTCCCCACTGGAGAACTAACCCGGTTTGGAACCGGTTTAAGTGTCTTGGCTCAAGAATCCCATAGCCTTGAGCCAAGACACTTAAACCGGTTCCAAACCGGGTTAGTTCTCCAGTGGGGACGCTGAGAGGGATTATTCAGCTACTCCTTCGGCGGCCATTTTGTGGCCTAGTCTCCTCCTCCTCCTTTGGGCTGGAGTTGTTGGTTTTGCCCAGGCCTCCCTTCCTTCCTTTTCACTGGACGACGAAGGGGGCCGCGGCCTTCGACTCCTCCTCCCAGCCTGACTCGGAGGCTCCCAGCCAGGGAAGGAACTAGGCCCCGACCCCGGTTGTGTGAAGCCTCCCCAAGATTGGTGTCGCAGTAGAGGTCGGTCAGCAGCATTGGGGAGGCTAGATATTTTGGGACTGCAGCAGCCCACCTGATGGGGTGGTGGGAGGGTAGGTGTGTTTGTGTGTGTGTGTTGTGTTGGCCTCTTCTTGACAAAGGTGTGTCCCCCTGAGGCTGAGAGAGTGTGACCTGACCACAGTCCCCAAGGGGATTCGAACCCAGAGCCCCACAGGGTCAGTGAAAGTACAGGAGGGGCTGTTGGGGGGGGATGAGATATTTATTGGGACTACATCCCACTTTTCTGACTTAAGGCCATCCTGTCATGGGGGTTTCTAGGCAAGATTTGGTCCCCTGGGGCTGAGAGAGTGTGACCTGCCCATAGTCACCCAAGAGGGAATTTGAACCCAGGGCCAAGCTGTTTATGATTCATGGCCACTCTATGATCAGGTTTTCTAGGCAAGATTTGGTCCTCTGGGGCTGAGAGAGTGTGATCTGCCCAATTGGGAATTGAACTCAGGGCTGTTTATGATTCATGACCACCTTTTGATCAGGTTTTCTAGGCAAGATATGGTCCTCCGGGGCTGAGATAGTGTGAAATGTCCATAATCACCCAAGTGGGAATTCGTACCCAGGGCCAAGTTGTTTCTGATTCATGGCCACTGTGATCAGGTTTTTCTAGGCAAGATTTGATCCTCTGGGGCTGAGAGAGTGTGACATGTCCATAATCACCCGAGTGGGAATTCGTACCCAGGGCTAAACTGTTTCTAATTAACGGCCGTGGCAAAATTTGATCCTCTGGGGCTGAGAGAGTGTGACCTGTCCACAGTCACTGGTTTCCATAGCCGAGCTGGGCCAAGCTGTTTCTGATTTATGGGTTTTTCTAGGCAAAAATTGGTCATCTGGGGCTGAGAGAGTGTGGCCTGCTCATAGTCACCCTATTGGAGATTCATACCCTCGGCCAAGTCGTTTCTGACTTATGGCCACACTATCACGGGGTTTTCTAGGCAAAATTTGGTCCTCTGGGGCTGAGAGAGTGTGACGTGCCCAAAGTCACCCATTTCCAAGGCCAAGTGGGGATTTGAACCCTGGGCTTCAAGGTCATCGTTCAATTCTTCAATTCACAGGCGTGGGCTTTCCAACTGACTCTGTTACATATACAGGAGGGGCTTGGAGCACATTGAATGGGGGCATGAATAGGGTTGAGCCCTAGCCAGATATTTCGGGACTGCAACCCACATATTTTTGTTGTTCTGTGCCTTCAAGTAGTTTCTGACTTACGGCGAACCTGTCATGGGGTTTTCTTGGCAAGAGTTGGTCCTCTGAGGCTGAGAAACTGTGACCTGCCCAAGGTCATCCAATGGGTTTCCATGGCCGAGTGGGGATTTGAACCCTGATCTCGAGGGTCACTACACCATGTTGGCTCTGCCACATAATCTATGCTCTGACCCATATAATCTATGATAATTGGACAAGCCAGTTGTAGTCCAAAACAGCAGACACTCACCCTCCCAGGGTTGTTCACCTCTGGGTACCAGTGATCAGGCCCCACTCCTTGCACAACTTAGTCCTAAAACCATGCAAAATCCAGTGGGGTCAGTCCACTGTGACTCCCATGTACTCCATATGTCTGGTGATGATAGGATTTGTAGTCCAAATCTATCCCCAAGGCCCAGGAGCACACTATCTTCCTTGTAGAAAGAGGCAAAATCTTCAGTGGTGGCAAGTATTCTTGATGCCCTTTTTATGGCGGAGACAAGATCAGGAGGTTTTGAGTCCGCAGAAGGATGTCCAGCTTTGATATTATATGTTTGTTGTTCTGCCAATCATCATCATCATCATGGTCGTCGTCGTCGTCGTCATCATCATAATTTTAAGGACCTGTCAGAAATCCGACTACTCCTCCCAGTGCAAAATCCCGGTAACCCTTTTGCCTGTTCCCAAGAGACTTGGGTAGGGCAGTGCCATAGGCTGGTAGTTGCTATGAATGTCATAATCGGCCTTGGAGTGTTTGAAACTACTAGCCACAAAATGAGAATGCCTCTGAGTGCAGTGAATCACATTGATTTTAAAGAGGCTTACCTCTGGGAAAACGTCTATTGCAGGAGTAAAAAAGTATTGCCTCCCTACGTTTTTGAATTGCAACTCCCATTATTCCTGAATACTGCATGTACTGGCTGAGGCTGATGAGCTGCACTGTATGGTTTGTTTTCCGGTTTTCTTCAGCTCAGTGTGGGGATCCCCTGTCCTCCGCTGTGTTTCTGTACCCCACTCAGGCTGCATGCACACTGTAAAAATAATCCAGGTTATCACCACTTTAACTGCCATAGCTCAGTGCCATGGAATTCTGGAACTGTAGTTTGTTGCGGCATCAGTCTGGAGCTCTGCAGTGCAGATGAAACAACAAATCTGTAATCTTATTGGCATCATGCCCTTTCAACCCTTCCTGCTAGTCTTGGACTATCTGCAAGACAGTGGCAGTGGTGCTGTGAACTCTATAGAGTTTAGGCCAGCAAGCTATTGTTAGGGGCAAACACAAGATCTCCTTACTTTCCCTCCTTCTGTTGTTGTTGTTTGCTTTCAAGTCCTTTCGGATTTATGACAACCCTAAGGTGAACCTCTCAGAGGGTTTTCTTGGCCAGACTTGTTCAGAGGGGGTTTGCTTTTGCCTTCCACTTGAGGCTGAGAGAATGTGGCTTGTCCAAAGTCACCTAGTGGAGTTCCCTGGCTGAGTGAGAATTTGGACCCTTTTCTATAGAGTCCTAGTCCAGTGCTCAAACCACTATACCGCACTGGTTCCTTTTCTTGTATGCTGGAAAAGCCATGGCAAAATGGGACTTTCTGACCATTTTTGTAGCTCTTGGATGCCCCCACCCCAAATGTTTTGTTTCTCATTGGAAAAAAAAATGTTGCTTCTGGATGCCTCCTGGATTCTCTTTTGAATCTCCCCCAGTCCCAATATAGTATTACAAAACAAACTCTCCAAAGTGGAGGGTTTCCAGCCAGTTCCAGTTCTTTTTTTTTTGGGGGGGGGGGTGATGTGTGGTGTAGCGATTTGACTGTTAGACTGCGACTATGGAGATCAGGGTTTGATTTGGCCATTAAACCTACTGGTTGACGTTGGGCATGTCGCACCCTCTCAGCCTCAGACATGAAAACCTCATGATAGGTTAGTCTTAGGGTTGCCATAAATTGGAAACAGCTTGAAGGCACAGGACGATAACAAGCAGCGCATGGGAGGAAATTGACCCTTGGATTTCTGGACTTTGCTCATACCAGATAGCAAGGAAGGACATACTCTGGTTTGAACTGCAGTTTCTCCACAGTGTCTGATCCAAACATTTGCTCTTGTTTTATAATCATAGTTTATAGGGAATGTTTTCACTCTATGCAACTTCCTGGCCAGGCCCTGAGATCCTCAGGAGAGGCCCTTCTCTTTGCATTTGTATGGGGTGTATGTGATGGGGTTAGTGTGATGATGTCCTCATGCCGGGTACTTGTATGTGGCGACCCCTGTGAAAGGGTCATTCGACCCCTAAAGAGGTTGCAATCCACAGGTTGAGAACTGCTGCTTTATCACATCTAAGTTTCTTTGGCCAAGAACCACAGCTTGGGAATGTTGAGCTTTTCTTGGGGGGGGGGGAGGGAGACGTAGATTACACCTCCCAGAATCCCCAATCTGGCCACAAGTCTTGCTGGCTGGGAGATTCTGGGGGTTGCAAGTCCCAAACAAGGAACTTTGTTTGAGCTCGGCCAAATACATCACATTTTAACTTGACCATAGCACAGGCTGGGATTTCCATTTACCTGCACTTACCTTCTCAGCATGATCTTGGACCAGTGAACCCTTTCCTTTTGTTCATGGGACAATAATAATGTGTAAGCCTTAATCCAGAGGAAAGAACTGGAAGGTATCAGAACTTCATTGGCCGCTGCAGAAAACCGCAGGCCAAAACACATCTGGACTCTATTTAAATGAAGACCTGCCAGTAACTGGCCATTTACTTTCCTTCAGTTACTGATTTCTACCTTGTGGATCTTTTTGCTATTTATAAGATTTGGATGTGTATTTTTTTTTAAAAAAGAACAATTTATTGTTATAGCAATAGTGAGTACATTTCTATACTGCTTATCAGTGAACTAAGCACTCCCTAAGCAGTGTATGATGTGTAAGCAAGCTGGGTACTCATTTTACCGACCTACGAAAGGATAGAAGGTTGAGTCAACAACCATGGAGCCCTGCCTGGGATGGAACTCACAGCCTTGTTATTGCAATACTGGCATTTAACCACTGCTCCACCAGGGCTCTTATTGAATAGATTCATTGTGTCTTTTAATATTTGTTATATACCTATATTTATATCCTGTTTGTTTTCTGCTGTTTTTGTGAGTTACACTCTATATCTTTTTCTTTTGTTGTCTTTTACAACAGTGTGACAAGTCTAGTGAAGTCTCAGGTAACATCTAAACCGAAACAGGACTCAGGCACAATGTCTCAGCAACTTCTCTATCGAGCTCTGGTGTCTGCTAAGTGGGTGTCTGAAGCCATCAAGTCATCTCAGGCTGGGTTGGCTGTCCGGCTGCTGGATGCCTCCTGGTACCTTCCCAAAATGAAGCGTGATCCTCGGAGTGAGTTTGAGGAGCGGCACATCCCTGGTGCTGCTTTCTTTGACATAGACCAGTGCAGCGATCGCACATCGCCTTATGATCACATGCTCCCCAGTGCTGGGGATTTTGCAGAGTACGTGGGCAAGCTGGGCGTGAGCAGTGACTCCCATGTAGTGGTCTATGATGCAAGTGATCAGGGCTTGTTTTCAGCCCCTCGTGTCTGGTGGATGTTTCGGGTCTTTGGGCATGAAGCTGTTTCCCTTCTCGATGGTGGATTAAAGAACTGGCTGCGGGAAGGTTATCCAGTCAGCTCTGGAAAGAGCCGTCCCACCCCAGCTGAATTCCACGCTTCTCTAGATAAGTCAATGGTGAAAACTCACATGGACATTAAAGAGAACATTGAGTCACGTCATTTCCAAGTTGTGGATGCACGGGCTGCTGGGCGGTTCATGGGGATAGAGCCTGAGCCCCGGGAAGGTAATGTGTCTCTCTCTAGGCCTCAGGGATAGAAGAATCGGGCTGGTTTTGCTCAGGGATTGACAAAAAAGGGAGAAGGCAGTAATCCAGGAACAAGAAGAGAAGAACCATCTGGAGCAATAGTTCCTGACATGTGAGACTGTAAATGTTTGTTGGCCACAACTGCCATCATCCCCAGACAACCTGGACAGCAGTGTGGATGATGGGAATTGCAGTTCCACTACATCTTGAAGTCCAGGGTGTTGGGAAGTACTGTTCCAGGTGCAGAAAAAAATTAATATATCAGATCTTTAAATAAAAACATTGTGGTAACAACAGACTCTTTTGCAAAATGTTGCTGAAATATGTTAGGCCTAAAGCCAGAGCTTGGAAATATTACTTGGAGGAATCAGTTAAACTAACTTTTCCAAGCTCTTGATTTACTCTTCTCCTGATGAGCCTCCTTATGAGACATGAGTTTGCAGATAGGATTTGCTGTAATACTGTAGTACGGTTTGATTCCGCAGGTAGGAGGCAGTGGATATACTCAGTTCATACCATAGATTGGCTTAAATCTAGATGATTTAACCTCAGTGCTATGGATGCCTACTTATAAGTTCCATTGAGTTCACTTCCAGGTAAAGTGTGCATTGGATTACAGTGTTCTTCACAGAGATGCAGTAAGAGGGAATCAGATTCAGTCATGTTCTTCTTGAATTGCCTATGAAGAACCATTTTGATGTGTTGTTGCTTTTCTTCCAGGAATTGAGCCTGGTCACATTCCTGGCTCAGTGAACATCCCATTCACCGACTTCCTCACAGAGGAGGGTTTGGAAAAGAGTCCCGAGAAGATCCAGAGCTTGTTTCAGGAGAAGAAAGTGGATCTCTCCAAACCCCTTGTGGCCACTTGTGGTTCAGGCGTCACTGCATGCCATGTAGCACTGGGGGCGTACTTGTGTGGAAAGCCTGATGTGGCAATTTATGATGGAGCTTGGGTAGAATGGTTCATGAGGGCACGGCCTGAACACATCATCTCGGAGAGCAAGGGAAAGAGCCAGTGATATACAGCCTCCTGACTCAATTGAAGGAGAAATGTTGCCTTGACACTTAACATCATGTCTTGCTGTCAAAGTTTTTTTTTTATATATGTAATGAATGGAGGAGTTCTGTGGCCCCTCTTTCTTGCCTACTTTTCTGGGCATGGATGATGTCCTCCCTTACCCCCCAGCACCTTGATTGGGGTGGAGAAAGCACTGGTTATGGGGTGGCAAAATAATAAATATTTAAGTGTTGAGCACAAGAACTTCGGGGGTCCTGCCTCACTGGACACAACGCAGGAAAAGGTGTTACTTTGGGGATTAATTTTTCACCCTGACCATGGCAAATTATGTAATTTTTCCAGAGCTCAAAATTGTTCATTTTGGGAACTATGTCTCTTAGAATCTCCTAGTGACCATAATCACATTGTCATACTGAATGGGAGATTCTGGGATTGGTAGTCAACAAAGTGACATTTCCAAGCCCCCCTTTTTCCTACTCACTGACTGCCTTTTTCATGTAAACTGAAATGCCATTTCTACTCATTTTTGAAATAAAATGTCAGATTACAAAGATCCTGTTTAAAATTAAAAATATTTTAAGGTACTCAAATATTCATTGTTTTGTTTTTATTAGTCTCTGTGTTGACATCCTTCTGTTTCTGAAGTTTGTTGTCTACAACACCTATGGTTGCTAGGGATTGGTAGGCTTCTGGTGTGCCAGATCTAATTTTCTTTATTACAACCTGGAGTCTCACCAACTGGAGCTTGGTGCAAATTAAAATGAAATTAAATTCTATGCCCAGAAATTTGTTTTCATTATTGGGACAGAAAGGAACTCAAAATTCCTTCCCCTTACTGGCTGAGATTCTGCATTGAAGTATTGTTCTACTTGTACATTTTCATGCTTGCATAATGCCATGTCCTTCGTGTGCCCTGGCAGCTGTGAAGACCTGCTTACTGATGGGAAGATGTGGGAAGGGGAAGTGATTCAGACCCTAATGTAGCTACTGGACTCAGCCTGGTGGAAGGGGGAAATGAGAACACATGCAAGGGTACAATGCACCCTTCTTTTTCTTCTCCCAGGAGCCCACCCATTTTTTCATGGTCTGAATTGCCTTCCCACCTGCCTCCTTTTCCAACTGGTTAACAGCAGCAGCATCTGCCCCTCCAGGTTATATATATATATGTATGTGTGTGTGTGCTTCTATTGGGATGGAACAAAAGGGCACATGAACAGTCACTGGCATAATGTCCAAAGAGAGGCGCATACACAAGTAAACCAAACTTACTATCACTAATAGTGATGATCCACATTACCTCCTGGTTACTCCAGTTTCCAAAGGTTTAGCCATGTTACTTCCTTGCAAGACAAAGGGCAGAGTCTTGTGGAACTTTAAAGACTACCATTTGTGGACTACAACCCATGTCCTTTGAAGATTATGCTACAATAAATGTGCCAGTCTATAAACTTTCATATGATTGTTGATGTTTTTGGTAACCCCATGTTTTCTTCATTTCAGTATAATTTAGTATAATTTATGTGCGTGTGTTGGGGGGGGGGGTAATTTTTGGTGCCATTGTAAAACAGGTGGGATCCTGAAATACTTGTTCTTCTTCTGCAAATTACACCTCTAAAAGTCAATTGTGATCCACTTTTTCTCCTTGTGCTTTATAGGTCATAACCTGAATTCACATATGTCTCTGTTCTCCCATGGTGCTGTAAATACCAGAGAGGCATCACCATCCTCCAGTCAAGCTATGTATATTTAGTTTGCCTCATTTTACTCTCTTCTCATTAAAAAAAAGTGTGTGTGGGGGGGAGGGGGGTTCTAAGAACATTTTATCAATTTCAGAAATGAGATTATCACTTTCTTTAGGATTATAGTCTGGAACAGTGAGTTCAGATCTCAGCAACTTCCATCTATTTGGCCAGCAATCAAGAAGTCTGGAAGCAAGTCCAAAACATCTGGACAACCAAAGTTTGGGAACCACTGAGGATGCAATGAAAAAGTTAAAGTGGTTGGGAGAGAAAGAACAATCTCGGGAACTACGCTGGATTGGGAAATATATCACCCTTCAGATTCTGTTAGATTGCAATTCTTGCTATCCATTTGCTTTAAGTATGCTGGCTAGGGCTGCAAATAGTAAATTCCATCCACTAGGGGCCTTTTCTCAAAGAACAATTATCACACTTTGATGACACTAACTGTCATGGTTCTACCCTGGTGGCGCAGTGGTTAAATGCCTGTACTGCAGCCACTCACTCAAAAACCAGAAGGTGGAGAGTTCAAGACCAGCAAAGGGCTGAAGCTTGACTCAGGCTTGCATCCTTCCGAGGTCGCTAAAATGAGTACCCAGATTGTTGGGGGCAAATAGCTTACAATTGTAAATGAAGCTGTTTGTTTAACAAATTGTAAGCCGCTCTGATAGTCTTGGCTGAAGAGCGGGGTATAAATAAAACATTATTATTATTATTATTATTATTATTATTATTATTATTATTATATTACCCTATGTAATCTTCGGATTTTCATTTTATTAAAGGGTATTTAGAATTCTTAGTCAGAACTAAGGATTCCATAGGATGGAAATAACACTGTTGAAGTAGAATCAAAGTACTATAACTGAAGTGTAAAAGGTCTCCAGGTCCAGGGGGTGAGGGGACAGTTGCTTCCACTGTTTTTCATATCACTTGTGATTATTTCTCTGGAACAGATCTCTGGTTGACTTCCTAGTTCCAGTGGAATAGTTATTTGGACATCATTTGCCAAAGCTGCAAGCTTCTTTCTTTTAAAACGGTGACCATTTGGCCTTTGATGATGTTGCAGTGTATAAGTAAGAATAGCCAGTGCTCTTAAAATGCCATTATATCTTAGATATATTTAAGTGCAGGCTATTTAATGGAGGAGATTCCAAAAAAGAAAAGAAAAGAAAAGAAAACAGTATTAGGCATGAATTATACATCAATGCCGGGTGCTATAGGATAATGCATAGTGCTCTTACTAAATTGGATGAGCGTGCTGTTATATATGACAGCCTTTCAGCTGTTACAGCTGAAATGAATGGTTTGGACACATACTTGATAGTCCTATCAGGTTGTCACCTCTCTTTTCCCTGTTTGGTTCATCTACAGCGCAGTTTGTTTTAAAAGGTTCCTGCAAGGGGAGGGAGGACATCAACAAGAGGTGTCAAATTGCATTATTTCTACAGTATGGATGTATCATAATACACCCACAACCATAGGTTTTTGTGGAGCTTTCGGGCTATGTGGCCATGTTCTAGAAGAGTTCCTTTCTGACGTTTCGCCAGCATCTGTGGCTGGCATCTTCTGAAGATGCCAGCCACAGATGCTGGCGAAACGTCAGAAAGGAACTCTTCTAGAACAAGGCCACATAGCCCGAAAGCTCCACAAAAAACTATGGATGCCGGCCATGAAAGCCTTCGACTCCACACCCACAACCCTTCACTATTGGCTTGTCTGGGTAGGGCTGATGGGAGTTGCAACCCTAAGTCTGGAAGACTGCTCTTTGGCCAGTCCTAGTTTGAAGGGCTCTGTCACAAAGCATAGGCTTGCAGTTGTATTTGCCACCTTTCAGTGCTATTCAGAGCTGGACTCTGAGTCATCAGCTGCCAGTCTGCAGCAAGTTTCCTGGAAACTATGCAAATATGGTAATAATATGGCACAAATGTGACACCAGATCCCTGCTAAATTGCCAGTCCACCACATCAGACAACTTGGGAAGTGCTGCCTCAATGTACATAAAGCCAGGAGTTGTGATCTTATAGCACATTTATATATCTGAAAACAGGTTGATCACATGTATAGGTTTCAGTTCTAAACTTAGAAAAGCAAACATGAAAAAGCTGAAGGATTCTGGAAGCTGTAGCCCCCCCCCCCAAAAAAAAACTGTTCCATGATGGTCTTCATTTATGTGTACATCTAAAACTAAAATTAAAAATTGGGCTGTTGCACTGTTGTTTGGATATTGTGCGATCTTTACAATTGCAGTCTACTATGCAAAGACCAGTACCAGCCTTTCTTAAGACAGTAGCCCTCAGATGTATTAGATTAAAATTCCATCATGCTCAGGCAGCAGAGGATGAACATCAGTTTGGGGAAGGCTCTCCTGTGTGCGTATGTGTACGTGTGCCTTCAATCTGCTTGTCAACGTATCGTAGAATTATAGAGTTGGAAGAGACCACAAGAGCCATCCTGTCTAACCTCCTGCCATGCAGGAATAAACTGTCAATACAACCCTGGCAGATACTATCCAGCTTCTGTTTAAAAACTTCCAAAGGAGACTTCACCGTTCTCCAAGGCAGCATCTCCCACTGTTGAACAGCTCCTACCATCAAGAAATTCTTTCTGATGTTTAGGTGGAATCTCTTGTACCTTGAATCCATTGCTCAGTGTCCTGGTCTCTGGAGCAGCAAAAAACATGCTTGTTCCATCCTTAATAGAACATCCCTTTAAATATTTAAACATGGTTATCATTTCACCACTTAACCTTCTCTTCTACAGGCTAAACATAGCCAGCTCCCTAAGCCACTCTTCGTAGGACATGGTATCCAGACCTTTCACCATTTTGGGCACCCTCCTCTGGACATGCTCCAGCTTGTCCACATCCTTTCCAAATTGTAATGCCCAGAACTGGACCCAGTACTCCACGTGAGGTCTGATCAAAGCAGAATAGAGTGGTACTATTACTTCCCTAGACACTATACGCCTTATATTGGTGCTGCCTAGAATTGCATTGTCTTTCTTAGATGCCGCATCACAGTGCTGACTCATGTTCAGCCGGTGGTCTACTAAGTCTAGGGACTCTTTCACACTGGAGGAATTTCTCCCAACTTCGAATGCAGCCAATGTGAATTCACGTGAATTCGCTTGTTTAGCGAATTTACGTGAATCCCCATTGCATTCGGAAGGCGTTCAGAATGACTTCCCATTACCCGAAAATGACCCCTCCTTGCCTGAAATTGCGTGAGAAGCTTTAATTCGCAATAACGTGAAACCTATGATTGCATTCGGAGTGACTTCCCCTTTGCCCAAAATTGCGTGAGAAGATTTAATTCGCAATAGCATGAAACCCCATGATTGCGTTTGGATTGCCCTTGGATTATACTTCCAATTTCCCACGTCTGAAAGAGTCCTAAGTCTACTTTGGCTGCATTCACACTGGAGAAATAACTCGGTTTGGTACCGCTTTAACTGCCCTGGCTGAAGGCTATGGAATTCTGGGAGTTGGGAGTTTGTTGTGGTGTCACAACAAACTCCCAACTCCCAGAATTCCATAGCCTTCAGCCAGGGCACTTAAAGCAGTGCCAAACTGAGCTACTTCTCCAGTGTGAATGCAGCTTAAGACTCCTAGATCTCTTTTGCAAGTATTGTGTCACCCATCCTATATTTGTACATATCACTTTTTTCCCCCCAAGTGTAGTAACCTATATTTTTTTCCTGTTGAAATTAATTTTGTTAGCTTTGGCCCAGCTTTCTAATTTATTAAAGTCATTTTGAAATTTGATCTTGTCCTCTGGGGCAATTAGGCTAGCCCTCCTAATTTGGTGTCATCTGCAAATGTGATAAGCATGCCCTCTATACCAGCATCCAAGTCATTGATAAAGATGTTGAATAGCATGGGGCCCAGATGAGAATCCTGCAGCACCTTGCTAGCCATTTCTCTCCCAGAAGTGGAAGAGCCGTTGTTGAGGATCATTTGGGTTCAGTCAGTCATAGTTACAAATCCACCTAACAGTTGCATTGTCTAGCCTGCATTTTAACAGCCTTTTTGCAAGGATATCATGGGGGACCTTGTCGAAGGCCTTACTGAAACCAAGATATGTTACATCCACAGCATTCCCTTTATCTACCAAGCTTGTAACTCTCTTTAAAAAGAGAGAGATGATTAGTCTGGCCTTTAGAGATGATTAGTTACTTTTGCCTTTCTTTTAATATCCCTGGATGTCGTTCATCTGGCCCCGGAAGAGACCTGAAATCCACTGAGAGTAGCCAGCTACTCTTGTACTACCACTTTACCTATTCTGGGCTGACTTTTGTAGGGTTTTCTTAGGGAAGAAATATTCAGGACCTTATCAGATGTCAGAAATTGGAAGTATAATCTAATGGCAATCCTAATGCAATCATGGGGTTTCACGTTAGTACAAATTAAAGTATCTCACGCAATTTCGGGCAAAAGGGAAGTCACTCCGAACGCAATCATGGGTTTTACGTTATTGCGAATTAAAGCATCTCACACAATTATGGGCAATGGGGGTTAGTGTCATTTTCGGGTAATGGGAAGTCATTCTGAACGCATTCTGAATGCAATTGGAATTCATGTGAATTCGAATTGGCTCCATTCGCAATAAAGAGAAATTCCTCCCGTCTGATAAAGTCCTCAGAGGCACTCTGGGCAGTTCCTTCCTCTGACATATAGCTGGTATTCATTGTCAGGTTCTCATCCAAGATGATGATGATGCTTTGACTCTTTGTTTGGGTCAGTTGCTATGGAATTCTGGGAGTTGGAGTTTGTTGTGGGGCCCCACAACAAACTCCAACTCCCAGAATTCCATAGCAACTGACCCAAACAAAGAGTCAAAGCGGGACCAAACCGGATTCTCTCTCCAGCCTGGATGCAGGCATCATGAAGAAACCTTTTGGAAAGCACACCCTCCCTCTTCCTTCCCAAGGAAAGAGGAGGACCTTTTCCCTCCAGCCCTCCTCCTTTCCTCCTCCTGGGAAAACTACAATTCCCAGAATCCTCCAGTCCCTCCCTCCCTCCCCACACCTGCCCCAGGGAGCCCCTCCCGTTTGTGGTCCATCATCATCATCATCATCATCAGAAGAGGAGGCCAGGAGGAGAGGAGCAGAGGATGGAGAGCCTCCACCAGGCTGCGTCTTCCTCCTCGTGCGCCTGGAGGAGCGGAGGCAAGCAGCAGCAGCAGAGCCCCAGCCCTCCTCCCTCAGGCCCCGGGGGGAGCAGCAAGTGGGTCCGGCTCAACGTGGGGGGCACGGTCTTCCTGACCACCCGCCAGACCCTCTGCCGGGAGCAGAAGTCTTTCCTCTGCCGCCTCTGCCAAGGAGAGGAGCTCCAGTCCGATCGGGTAAGAGAAGAAGAAGAGGGAAGAGCAGCAACAAAGGGACACCAGAGCAAGGCAGGCAGGGAGGGTAGCAGGCAAGCAAGGAGGAAGGTAGGCAAGGAGGCAGGCAGGGAAGCAAGAGGGCCTCTTTAAGTATTTGCAGGGATGTCACATTGAGGAGGGAGCGAGCTTGTTTTCTGCTGCTCCAGAGAACAGGACTCGGAACAATGGATGCAAGCTCCAGGAAAAGAGATTCCACCTCAACATTAGGAGGAACTTCCTGACAGTAAGGGCTGTTCGACAGTGGAACACACTCCCTCGGAGTGTATTGGAGTCTCCTTCCTTAGAGGTCTTTAAGCAGAGGCTGGATGGCCATCTGTCGGGGATGCTTTGATTGGGAGTTCCTGCATGGCAAGGGGTTGGACTGGATGGCCTTCCTTGTGGTCTCTTCCAACTCTATGACTCTATGATAGGGCGGGAGGGTAGGCAGGCATTGAAAGAAGGAGATAGGTAGGCAAGGAAGCAGGCTGGCGAGGAAGGAGATGGGTAGGCAAGAAGGGACAGAGGCAGGCAGGCAAGGAAGAAGGCAGGCAGGCAAGCCAGCAGATAGGGAGGCAAGGAGGCAGGTAAGGAAGGAAACAGGCAGGCAGGGAAATAGGCAAGAAGGCAGGGAAGCAGGCAGGCAAGCAAGGAAGGAAGCAGGTAGGCAGGCAAATAGGCAAGCAAGCTGACAAATAAGCAGGTCAGAAAGTAATCAGGTAGGCAGGTAGGCAGGCAAGGGAGCAGGCAGGGAAACAAGCAGGCAGGCAGAAAAGTTAGCAGGTAGGAAAGTAAGTGGGTAGGAAAGTAAGCAGGTAGGAAAGTAAGCAGGCGGGTGGGCAGGCAGGGAAGGAAGCTGGCAGGCAAGGAGGAAAACAGGTAGGAAATTAGGGAGGCAGGCAGGCAGGGAAGCCAGCAGGTAAGTACATAGGCGGGCAGGGTAGTCAGTAAGCAGAGAGGCAGGCAGGAGGCAGGCAAGTAGGAGACATCCTCTGCTCGCCTCCACCACTCGCTCTCCCAGTTCCCCCTCCCCACCCCATGTCTTTGTCTGAGTGGAAGGTTTCAGTCCCCCTCATGAAAAGGAGACTCTTTCTTTCTCTCTCTCCCTCCTTACTTGCTTTGTTTCTGCAAAGTCACACAAACACACAGAGGCCCCTGAACCAGGAGAGTGTAGTGCACTGCTCCTCAAACGTTTTGCCTTTGTGTGAGACTCTTTTTTCTTTCTTTCTCTTGCTCTCTTTACTTTCTTCCTTTCTGCAAAGTTACACACACACACACACACACAGAGCCAGTGGGGTGTAATGGTTTGAATGTTGGACTGTCACTCTGAGAGAGCGGGGTCTGAATGCCAGCTTGGCCATGAAAACACGCACTGGGTGGCCTTGGGCAGGTCACACTCTCTCAGCCTCAGAGGGAGGAAACAGCAAACCCTATCTGAAGAAACATGCCTAGAAAACCCCATTATAGGGTCACCTTATGGTCACCATAAGGTAGATCTGAAGGCACAGAACATGAGCAACTCACATACACAGTGTTCAGCTTTGCTTCCAGAATGCCCCTATATCGGCTTCATTTCCTTTCCGCATACGTGAGATTCTTTCTCCTACCCAACCCAATTTTGTCATGGATTTGGGGAGATTTAGAAAGGGGACTGCCAGGCCAACCGCAGGCTTAAGCCTCTTAAAGCGGCAAAGTTCTCTGGAATTGAATCTAATCAGATGGCTGAGATTTAAAATGAAATTAAACTTTAGATGAGAGTTCCGGTTTGTTGTCGCTAGTGCAGTCCCTTTGAAACCAAGGGGTTAGGACTATCATCTGCCGCACAGGTTTCTGAGGATCTCTTCTGAGGATCTCTTCTGAGGGCTGGGTCCAACCCATGACATGTTGGAAATATACATCCCTCAGACAGTGGGCCCAGGGAAATAGTTTTATAGTTTCTCTTCTTCTTTCAGAGGTGTGCCACTTCCTGATTAAAAACCAGTAAAAAGTCTCCCAAAAGCTGTGTAATATTTGCCTTCCATCTTGCTTGTAACAGCATTCGATTGCTATGAATTCTTGTTTGCTCATCTCCAATTGGACACTCCAGAGTCTAATATGGGGCATATTAGGCTCCTCAAAGCATTTCTCCAGTGATAGAGTTTCTCTTGGTACTTGATGCTATTATGGTTATATTAAGGTACTTGTGGTGCCTAGTACGTAGGTCTAGGAGCAGTGTGTTTTGAGCATTGGACTGTGGTTGTGGAGACTAGGGTTCAAATCCTTGTTCACCCATGGAAACCCATCAGGTGACCTTGGGTGAGCCATACTCTCTCACCCTCAGAAGGTGGTGGCAAACCCTCTCTGAACCAATCTTGTCAAGAAAACCGTATTATAAATTTGTTGTAGGGTTGCCATATGCTGGAAACAAAGGCACACAATAACAACAAATATATAGAGGTCTGCTCTGAAGTACAGTGGGTCATGGATATCTGCTGGGGTTTAATTCCAAGAATCCTTATGGATGCTAAAATCCGTGAATGCTCAAGTCCCATTAAATAAAATGATGCAATATAGTGGTGTCCCTTATATAGAAGAGCAAAATCATTTGCCTTTTGATATATAAACATTTTCAAGCCATGGATGGTTGAATCCATGGACAAAGAATCCATGGATATGGAGGGCTAACTGTACGACCCTTGCAGAGTTTCTCAGTGAAATGTGTATGGGGCTGCATCTTTAAATTATCATTATATTGGCTGGGGAGGGGGGGGGGAGACAACTTTTTCCCCTGAATATTTCAGCTTTCAAATTGTACAGTGGCCAAGCAAATGCCTATGGGCTGCCCACAGAACAGGTCATGAGTAAAAGGCATATTTCTCCAGGGGCAGCTGTGTCAGTGGAATGGTGAATCCAGATTTTCATGCAGGAGCTCTCCAAAGTGCTGAGTCCTATTCCTAAATAGGCATGGCGCTTTGGATAGCGCCTGTAAAGCTAGCAAAACTTGGAATGGATTTATTGCCCCACTGACATGGGAGCCACCAGCTGCCTCTGGTTCATGTTCATATTTCCCAGAAACTAGTATTGAGATCAGTTCTGCTTCTGATACTGGAAAAAAACAACACAGTTTTTATGACTACAGTGGATCCTTGGTTCCAGGACCCCTTCCTTGCCCATGGGTACTGAAATCTGTGCATGCTCAAGTCTCGTTATATACAGTGACCTAGCAAATTGGTGTCCCTTATATAAAATGGCAAAATCAGGGTTTGCTTTTTGGAATATTTTCAAGCCGTAGTTGGTGGAATCCATGGACACACAATCTGTAGATACAGAGCGCTGACTGTAGTCGCCACTGATAATCTTAACCTCCATTAGTTTATTTAATCCCCTTTTAAAGCTGTCTGCCATAGTGGCTGTAACTACACTTTGTGACAGAGCAGTGAATTCTATAGTTTAACTCTTCACTCTGTGAAGTAGTACTTTGTTCCCCACATTTGTTTCTCCATACCATAATTGTGCAAAAATCTTTCATATCCTTTTTTTTCTTGCTTTTGTTTTAAACTAAAATGCCCCAAGTGTTGCAATTTTTTTTCTGTATAAGGAACTACTCTTGCCCTCTTGTCATTTTGCTTGTTCTTTTCTACACTACCCCCACCCCAGCTTTGCAATATGACTTTTGCAAAAAAGTACCAATATGTACTTATCATGCCAAGTATGGTTACAGAATAGATTTGTATAATGGCAATATCTTGTTATTAGTAGGTTTGTTATAATATGTTTTATGATTTTATTAGTGGATTTATTTAGACGCATTATGACATTTTATTTTCAGTCCCTTTCCTAGTGATTCATAGCATGGGATCCACCTCTTTCACAGCTGTCACACAATGGATTGTGTTGGGCAATTCAAATTTCCTAAGGCTTCAGTCTTTGTTTAAGAAATGGAATATTTAAATATCAAAAATATTGCTAAGCCTGTCAGAGATTAACTTTCATTTGCAGAATAACAGAAGAACATACCTTTGTCTAATGCTGCTTTGCTGAGAACTGAACCTAAATCAAAACCAAAGAAGACAAGTAGCTTGCAGTTAACTAACTAACTAATGAGTAGATTAAGGAAAGGAAGAAATTTTCATTCTCACCATCTTTCAGAAGAAGGTGTGTAGGAATTGGTGACCCAAGAGGGAGTGAAGGATTTCTTTTGTGTGAGTAACTTCTTAAAGGGAAGTGATCTGAATCACATGATTTATTTACTGGGTTACAAAAGGTATTTATGGCCATGCTCATCCATGATACTGACTGGGTGACCTTTGGCGAGTCACATGCTCTCGGCCTTGGGGGAAGGCAATTGCAAACCTCTTCTGAACAAATCTTGCCAAGAAGACACCATGATAGATATGTCTTGAGGTTTCCATAAACTGGAAATGACTTGAAGGTGCACAACAACACATTAAATGATAGAAGGGAGCAAATAGGGGATTTTAAATGGGGAAATACAGCAGACTATGACATGCAGGAAATACTAACTATGCTATCTAAAATTCCATGTGCTCTAAATAGCAAAGAAGGAGGGAAGAGAGGAACGCTGAAATTTTCCAACAGATTGGTGTTTTCATTGAGTTAACTACAATTATCCCAAAATCTCTTCCCTAATCAGTCACTTGTGGGTATTTCCATTTTGAAACAAGATGTGTGGAAAGTGTGTGCCTTGTTTTAAAGGAACATCCAGTTATTCCTAGGTCTGCTTTCTGTTTTTTACTCGATTGCTGACCCTTCAAAGTATCTGTCTTCTTAATCCCATGACTCCTAAGAAAGCTTTGGGTGAGGAACTTGATCAACATGTTTTTTGTTTAAAGAAAAGCCAAGCTGACAATATGTCTGTTGGATACCTCTATCCATATATTTCTTGCCTCCCTACTGAGACAGGATGACTGACCTTGTTCTTTGCTTTTATTTTGTTAGGATGAAACGGGTGCGTACCTCATTGACAGAGATCCCACTTATTTTGGACCCATTCTGAATTTCCTCCGACATGGGAAACTAGTGTTGGATAAAGATATGGCTGAGGAAGGTAAGCCTTTAGGTCTGTAAAATTCTGACGCCCACATACGTGACTGTCATTTTGCTCAAAGTGGTATGAAGTGAATGGCTGGAAGTGGAACTGACTAAAAGAATAAGATGCACTTGCTTAGCTTTCTGAATCTGGTGCTCTTCAGTTGTGCTGGCCATAGCATCAGTGTATGGTGGAAATTGAAGTCAAGAATCATAATGGCTAGGGAGGAGGGGAGTTGTAGTCCAACATATCTGAGGGCTATCAGTTTGGGAAAGGCTGTGCTAGCCAGTATCCGAGTAAGGTAGGGAAACTCTTTCTGCCTGAGGACTGAATTTATTTTCAGACTTCTCAGGAGCCACATTTCAGGAATAGGTGGGCCAAAGACAAAAGCTGTGTATGTGCCATCAAGTCACCTGTGTTGACTTATGGTGCTCCCATGAATTTCATAGAATTTTCTTAGTCAAGAAATACCTAGAGGTGGTTTGCCTTTGACTTCCTTTGAAATATAGCCATCAGTACTTGGTATTCTTTCATGTCTCCCATCCAAGTACTAACCAGGGCTCTTAGTTTCCAAGATCAGTGGAGATCTGGTGCCTTCATGGCATCAGGCTCCAAGCAAAATGGTGGAACCCAAAATGCCAGCAAGTACTGTATTAATTTTAATACTAGTAATTTGGCCTTTGTTGTTATGTGCTGTCCAGTTGATTTAGAATGACTCTGATGTAGAGCTTTCCTGACAAGATTTATTTGGAGGACGTGCCATTGCTGCCTTCTAAGGCTGAGAGTGTGTAACTTTCTAAGGTCACCCAATAGGTTTCCATGACTGAATGGAGATTTGAGTTCTCGTCTCCCAGAACCTTAACCAACACTGAAACCATTACACCAGGCTGACTCTCAACAAAGCCTTAGGAAAAGCATTTCAGTTTTCTAAAGAATCACATGCAAAACCTGGAAAGACACCCAACAATGGTATCATGAGGAGGGGTGTGTGGCCATTTAGAGGAATGTAGAGGGCTGTATTCAACTCTAGAAGGGCTAGATTCAGTCCCAGGGCCTAAAATTCCTTATCCCTTTTGTAAACTGGGAAATAACTGAGAAATATTTAATTACAACAATGCAAACACTTATTCACTATAAAAATATAAATATTTATTCACTTTAAATACAGTAAAAATAGTGATCTTTACTTTGTTCCAATAGATCCATTTAAAAAAAAATATTGCTGCACCCGTGTTGTGTATATGTGAAGAAAATGTCAACGTTTGTTGTAATTCTGTTTACGAAGTACAAAGGAATGGACCAAATAAATCATCTTATGACTGTATGTTTTGATCCTCGGGAACGCACTTATTCTTGGATATCTTGAATGTTTATAAAAATGTGTCCTTTTGGTTAAGAAACAAGAATTGAAAAGTTAATGTCCTTTCTGCCAAGCTGCTAAACAAAAGTTTCATTTCCCCAAGGAATCAAAAAGCCTTCCTGAGGATTCTAAAACAGTAATAGTTCAATAGGATCTGCACTGCACAGCTGGGAGATCTTTGCGGTACTCTATTTTTAAATGCTGAACTAGCTGATCTGAAATTTTTTACCCTGGAAATTCAGTGCCCACAGTTGTTTTCTATCCTAGCAGCTTCTATGCCTCATGGGGATGATGAAGGCAAGAGAGACTTGTCTTCCGGATTTCCTCACTTTGGATTTATTTTCAGTATGACACACACACACACACACACAAAGCAAACACAGGCAAAAAAGTGCTTGCTGTCAGACCTTGGCAAAGTTACTTGTTTGGACTACAAATCTCAGAATCCCCCAGCCAGCATGACTGCTGGCCATTGTGGATGGGAGATTAAAAGTTCTACTTGCTGTAAATGAGAATTACTGATACTTGGTCTTGGTTCTATGGCAGTGTTGGGCAAAGTGTAACACTGCAAATACCCAGGTTTCCTCATTGTTGGCTCTACTGCCTGAGGATGATGGGCTATTCAGAAGGCTACACTTTATCCATCCTACTGTATGGCATACTTGGCTTGAGTGACTTCATGTCACAGCATCTCTTCTTATTCCTTTGTCACATATTGAAGCTGGAATAATGTGCTTGGGCAGGGAAGGAAAAAATAACACAACTATTTGAACAGTGAAGACAATAAGCATCTAAAAAAGGGGGCAAAGAAGGTGGCTTGTTTCCTTGTGCACCTCTCTGTGAGCTTCAGACTCTTACTGGCCTCAGTTGCTTTTTCATCTCATTTTGATGAGATGTTGCAAGGGCACACTTCAAAAAAAGATAGCCTATCCGAATTGGTTCTGGATAATAACAGCTGGTACCCTGAAGGCACCAGCTAAGCAAAGTCATGCCCGGCTAGTACTTGGGTGAGAATACCAGGTAATGTAGACTATATTCAGAGGAAGGCAGTGGCAAAAACCCTATTTGCATACCTTGCCAAAGAACGCCCTATGAAATTCATAGGGTTGCCATAAGTCAACAGACCAGCTTGAAAGCACATACTTTATTTTTCTGATTCCTCCATGGATCCATTAAGTGTCTGTTGGCATTACATGTGTGCCCTGGGATGGGAGTAAACACAAATGCAAATAAATGCCAATGAGAACATCAAAGGCAAATATTTTATTTGCCTGCACAGCAACCGGTGGCCTTTGCTACTAGTTTCCAAGTATTCCAAAGGACAGTAATAAAAAAGGGGGCCATAACAGTGTTTCCACTGCAGTCACTTTATGCCAAAGTGGGCGAAGCTCCTTTTGATGAATCGAGAGTTATCTTATTATCAGCCCCTGTGTTTACGAAGGAGTACCCTAAACCACTGCTTCTTAAACTGCCTAATATGAGGGACCAGCAGATTCCTACTTCCCTTGTGCTAGGGACCAGCACTATATTTGTGCCAATTGGCTACAACTCTTCCCCCCACCCCAGAAACTCTATGGACCAGCAGCTGATGACTTGTGGACCATCTCTTTGAGTAGCACTGCCCTAAAGGATCAAAGACATGTCTCCAAGGGAGTCATTTCTGTGATCTCTGACAAGATTTGGAACCTCAAGCTTATCTAAAGGTCATCTCAATCCATCTGCAGGCAGAAAACATTCCTCTCAAAAAGCCCACATAATAATACATTAGTTTAGTAATACTGAAGAATATTTTTAGTCATGTAGCAGGGTTAAACCTTTATTGAATATATTTACAGAGCAATGGTTTTTATTTTGGCACAGTTATTACTTAATAGGAGGCCATTATTATATTAATTTTGAAATAATTATTTTTGAAAATACAGTTTCCCCCTAAGTAATCCTGAATTTTAATAACAAGACCAATACCTTCAATTTTCCTTTGTTGAATGTAAATCGACTTCTTTTATTATGAGTAGCTCATCCTTCCGCTCCACCCCCAATTTATTCAGATTACATAACCTCCAGCCTCTGCATTGCTTTTGGTATGTGGCTCTTCTCATACTCATCTGAAAAGAATTCTCCATGTTCGTTTATTTATTCATCTAGCTGTTCTCTGCATGTAAAAGCAGATAGTGGGTACAGTGTTCCAAAAACTGCTTTGTGCTAATTTGTTATTCTCATCTGTGGATTTCTCCTTTCAAATTACAGTAGTATAATATCCTAAAATTTTGGTTAGCTTCTCCTTTGGTTGCACCTGCACTGGAGGTTGCACCTGCACTGGAGGAATAATCTGGTTTGACACCACTTTAACTGCAATGGCTCAAATGCTATGGAATTTTGGGAATTGCAGTTTGTTGTGGTGCCAGAGCAGAGCCTGGCACTGCAACAAACTATAGTTTCCTAAATTCCATAGCATGGAGCCATGGCAGTTAAAGTGATGTCCAACTGGATTATTTCTCCAGTGTGGATGCAGCCAGAATCAGTTTGCTCATAACTTGGGGCCAAGATATCTGAAAGGCCTCTTCCTCCCTATGAGCTTGCTAGAAATTTGAGTTCTTCAGAGGAGACCCTGTTGCATGTCCCAACACCTCCTGAAGTTGCTTGGTACAGGTAACAGTGCTTTCTCTGTAGCAGTGCCTCAATTGTAGCATTACCTACCCAAGGAAGTTAGGCAGGCCCCATCTCTTTTAAGATTCCAACAGGCAGCCAACACAGTCCTGTTCCGCAGTATCTGAAATTGCTGTTTTAACTGTTTCAAAACTGGATTCTAGGATTGTTTTTAGACTGTTTTTTTGGAGTTGTTAAAGCCTATTTTAATGTTTTGCTAAAAACGTTTTATCTTTGTATTTTTATAACTGGTTTTTATTTGTTCATCACCTCTGGAGTCCTTGTGAGTTTGGAGGCAAGAAATAAAAATGTAAATAAATAAATGTCCTGGGTCCTTGAATAGACCTTTTTTCCCCCAGAAGAGGGTGATTATTTAAAAACTCAAATTACTCCTCCATAAGTTTCTAATTTAAGCTTCATGTAGACATTTGCCTCCAAATATGCCAGCTATTAAACCGGGGAGGGAATGTGTGTATTCAGAAAGCTCTAGCTAAGTATCTCTGTCCCTGTGCCTGGCTTCTTTTAGTGGTCCTTTTGTATTTAGTGTAAAGAACTGCAAAGCATATGTCTGAGGTGGGAGACACTTGCAAAACTCTCTGGTACTGCTAATAAGTCAGAGTTCCTAAAAGCCATACATCTGCAAATACATCTGGGACTCTGTGCCTCTGCATATTAGATTCTGGTGACTGATGATGGAGAGGAAATTGTTCTTTTTATGCCAGGGATGGGGAATCTAAGGTCCTAGGGCATAATCTGGCCATCCCAGGGTCTCGGTGTGGCTACTGACATTTCCCAAATATCCACTGTTAACCTTATCATTTGATGGTTCTCTGGCTTCTCTGTGCTGCCCTCCTCCCATTTCTAAAAGTTTGGGATGTCTCTGTTAAGTTGGTGACAGCAAGAGTCTTAAGTGGTACCCTTTGGGACCACTGGGAATGTAGTCTGTCAGATTTTCTCTAAAATTGAATTAGGCCCTCGGGCTGAAAGAGGTTCCTCATTCTTGGTTTATGCCTTGTGCTTTGCAGATGCCTCCAGTGTAAGCTAGGTGGACCACTGGTGTGACCCACTGGGACTATTTTTTTCATTCATAAAGAGTGCTTGGCTGCTATTCTCATTTTGCACAGGGCAATGTGCCCCAAAATATCTGGTATATAGGGTGGGGGAAGAGAGAAAGATGGTGCTTTATTTATTTTGTAATGTTTATTGTTTTGCATAATGCATTTCTGTTTCTTCTGCTTGGTCTGTTGAGGATCTGGGAGTTTTGTGTTCTGCTACTTTCCCTTCTAGAGCTCTTTGGCTTTTTGAGATTTTAGCAGCTATCATAGCAGCTTCACTGTGTAGGTGAAGATCTGTTATTGACAAGTATTTACAAATTGCTCAAATCCAATTTTTTTTTTTAAAAAAATAAAAAATCAGTATGGTGTAGAAGAAAATATCAGCTGCAAACAAATAAAAGCTGTGATTCCCAAGAAGATGAATTTTGGCTCAGGATCACCTTATGTATGTATGCTTTTGGAGTTTTCCCATGCAACTGTGGCATGACCCCAGTACTGAATAAATTCTGTGAATTTAGTTGGAATCCTCCCCTATATGTAGGCTTAGGTTGCAGTTTGCCTTCTCCCTCACAAAGTCTTGTGTCAATATTTGATCAATGTACTCTCCAGACTTTTACCGCATATAATTCTGATTTACATTAGCTAAAGTTCCAGAATTTACAATCCTGTTGATTATAGAATGTTCATGATTTCCTTTTTATTACCAGGAATGGTTGACTATGTGGCACCTCAAGGCTCATTCTTTATCTCATGTGTTCTTTGCCTTCCCTCCTAGGGGTTCTGGAGGAAGCCGAATTCTATAACATTGGGTCTCTGATTAGATTGATAAAGGACAGACTAGAGGAGAAGGACTATACCATAACACAGGTATGACGGAGAATGACTGCAGAAGGTCTGAAGGAGAAAGAACAGGGGATTTCATGTGTCAATGGAAATTCAGAGACATTGTATTCCCCCTGACAAAAATGTTGAATTCTGTGTTTAAACTACAGTGGGCCCTTGGTATTTGCTGGTGTTTGAATTCAGGACAGTCTAAATAAAACACCTATGGGAGAACGGGAATTCTCCTACCATAAGGCAGAGTGAGGCAGTTACTTCAGGTAGCACATAATGGTTGGGATTGTGCAAAGGAGTGGCAAGGGTTCAGAGGCCAAAGCTCTGTGTGCCACGCAACCTTCCTTACAACCTTCCCAGTAAGATTTTTTTAAAGATTCATTTTTGGACACTAAGACACATGCAACTCAAAAGATTTCTTCACACAGAAAAATATGAGTAAAAAAGGAATGTGGAAGCAGCCAAAACTAAGTCCCAAGGCTTTAAACACTTTCCTTTGACATGTGTGGCTTTGGAATCCCTGTCTATTCAAACATGTCAGTGCTGAATTAAGAGCTGACATAAAATTTTTTTTAGGAAGCTCCTCACCTTTAACAGCTGCACAACAGGCAGGTATAGCTTGCTCTTTCTCCACATTGGTGATGTGTGCATGTCTATATACCTTCAATTGCCTATTTACTGATGGTAACCACATTAATTTCATAGGGGATTCTTAGGCAAAGAATATTTAGAGACGGTTTTGCCAGTTCCTTCTTATGAAATAAAGCCTACAGCACTGGTATTCATTGGTGATCTCCCATCCAAGTACTAAGTAGGGCTGACCCTGCTTAGCTTCCAAAATAAAAAAGGGATCCAATGCCTTTAGGGTATTTAGACAGTGTGACAGCTGCACTTGTTCAATTTGTCTGGGTAAGATGGGTGAGAATTTTATTCTGGGCATCTTTTTGAAAGAGCTTTCCAAAAAGTTTTCCATAAGGAGAATAGGGACAGCTTGAGGTTGCTGGATTTTTTAAAAATAAGTGTGCGAGAAAAGGAAACTGGGAGATTTGTCTATCCTACTTCAACTTGAAAGTCATGCTCAGTCAGAATCTATACTAAGAAAAATAGTTTGATATGCTTTATAGCCACTCTCCATATTCCATCCCAGAAAGTAGAACTTCTTCTTGCTGTGTGTTACTATAAAAGCTACAAGAGCACATTTTGAAAGTTGAGAGCTGGAAACATGCCCATTCACTGATGTTGTCAAAAGCCCTATCCCTGGCTGTCCTATCGCTCAATGATGTTCTCTCTGTTCCAAAGGATCCCCAGTGGATTCTCAAGCAGGACTCACCCTAGAACCAAGCCGTTTTCCTGCCTGAGGCTAAGAATGGCATCCCCACTCCCTAATGGAACCAACAAGACTAACAATTTAATATTGTTTCAAACTGGTAACAGGGATATAACCTCCACCATAGAGGAAGACAGTAGAAAGACTAGATTGGAGTATTTCATTTCACTTGCACCTGAATCTTCTTTAACTTCAATTAACTACAGTGTGGATTCAACCAGTAACCTTCTATATGTGAAGCAGAAGGCTTCATCTCATTTTGCATGTTTCTACTTGCTAAATGCTTTTCTGCTTTGCTGCTTAACTCACAAAAAGCCAGAAAGTCTCCGTATGAACTGACCAAGCATGGGACCAAAAAATGATATGCATAGGCACATAGTAAAATGTGTTATACAGAGTCAGATAGTTGGCTCACTTAGTTCAGTGTTGTCTATGTTGTTGAACTGGAGATGGTGGTGGCTGAACCTCAGACGTGTTGCATGTGCTCTTATACAGTGACCTCAAGCTTTTAAGGAGATAAATATATGTACAAATTCACTGCTACCACAACCTGCTGTTTCCCCTTTCTTTAACTTGCAATACCCATATAGAGCAGAACAAGGCAATCTAGTGCTCTCTAGCTAGGTTGTACCACAATTACCATAAATCCCCATTAAGATTGCCCAATGGCCATGCATTGCATTCTCAGTGACCTGGAGAACATTAGGTTGCCTACCACTGATGTAACCTGTTCTCCATTTCAAGACTGGATGTGGAGGATTGGAGACAATTATCTGGCATTCTTATCTAATGGAGAATTTCCAAAGTGGAAGGGGCCAGCCTTAACATGTCACATTTTTATGTTTTCTGCTGCTTCAGGTGCCTCCCAAACATGTATACCGAGTGCTGCAGTGTCAGGAGGAAGAACTCACACAAATGGTTTCCACAATGTCTGATGGATGGCGCTTTGAACAGGTATGCAGGAAGAGATAGGAATGTGAATATGGTCTTTTGAGCAGTGACTGGTGTCTTCCATGATAATGAGATGGTGATGCTGCACAGGGTTTTATTCCATACCTCTATTCTGCTACCCCAAAGGTCTCTGTACCTTGGCTATATTTTTGGGTGTTCAAACAAGAATCCAGTGCAAATCTCCTGCCATGTCTCACTGTGGAAGCCACCGACTGGCCCTTTTTCCCGCAGTGTAGACAGGCTTTACAGAATCTTAAAGTCTTGGCATATATCCATATGTTCATGCACACTTCCAGAATATAGCAGAGGGAGAAAGGAGAAACAGGGTCATACCATTAATGCTACTGGAAAGCCAGTTAATTTCTCTGGGCTCCTTCACTACCAGGACACTTTCCCTTGAAGTGTTTTTTTTAAAAACCTTTTAAGAACTGTGTTTGTGTGTTTTAATAGAATCATAGACCTGAACTACAAGACTTATGTTTGAGTTACAAGCAGAGCTTGGCAAAGGTTTGGAATAACATCTCCCAATAGCCATGCTGGATGGTGGATTCTGGGAGTTGTAGTATAAATAAAATTTCAAGGCTCTAGTTATCAAGGTGGCTGTGGGAGGTTTAGTCCCTTTTCTTTAAGCACAAGCCCTTTTGGTAAATATATTTAGAAGGTTGTTGACAGGGAAGTGAAGGCAGAGGATTTGGCTAAACTTTTCTGGAGATAATGGTAGCTGCATTTCATTAAGCATCGCCCTCTTCAGAATTTGAACAGAAAACACAGGAACAGTGTTTGTTAAATAGCTTTTATCCAATGTGTAGTCCCCTGCCCATATGTTGTGGCCTGCAATTCCCATAATCCAGAGCCTGCAAGCCCAGTGGTTGTGAGTGATGGAAGTTTTCATCTAACAACATCTGGGGATGCTAGGTTGCAGAAACCTGTGTTAAAGGTTCAGAATGATCAGTCACATCAAAGGAATGGTAACTGTCAATTCTGAGCAGTAAGAGTTACTCTCTAGCAGTGTTACTCTCTAGAGCATGTGAGCCAAAGTCCAGTGGACTGCTAACACACAGGAATCTATAGCCAGGGTTCAAAGACATATATAAAATATGTGTTCAGGCACACGCTTATGTCTTTCTGAAATATGTGGTGAGCCATATACTTAGGGGGAAACAATGGAGTTTATCACAGGGGAGGAATTTCTCCCGATTTCGCATTGAGCCAATTTGAATTCTCGTAAATTCGCTAGTTTAGCAAATTTACATGAAATATAATTGCGTTCGGAATGTGTTCAGAATGACTTCCCATTTCCCAAAAATGACTCCCTGTTGCCCGAAATTGTGTGAGATACTCTTATATGCATTAACGTAAAACCTATGATTGCATTCGGAACGACTTCCCTTTTGCCCGAAATTGTGTGAGATACACTCATACGCAATTACGTGAAACCCCATGATTGCGTTCGGATTGCCATTGCATTATACCACCAAATTCCATTGTATGATAAACTCCAATATAAATCACATAATATTCTTGATCAGGATGGGGAACCTTTAGGTTTCCAGAGGTTTTTGATTTAAATTATCAAGATCACATGCTAGTGATTCTATTGGCTAGGGATGATAGGAATTGAAATTCAAAACTTGTGAAGGATGAAATATTCCCAAACCCTTTTCTGCATTTATCTAACATAGGTCCAAAACATACTGCAGAAATAATTGTTTGACACCATGTTAATAATAATAATAATAATAAAATTTATTTATATACCGCCTTTCCAAAAAAGATCAAAAAAGTTAACTGCCATGTCTCAGTGTTATGGAATCCTGGGATTTATGGTGTGTTCTGGCACCAGTGCTCTCTGACAGGGAAGACTCAATGTCTCACAAAACTATAGTTCCCAGAATTCCCTAGCACTGAGTTAGAGTAGTTAAAACAGTCTCAAACTAGATTATTTCTGCAGTGGTTTTGGACCACAGATACTTAAAGCAGTTTCTGGTAATTTCTGGCTAAGAACCTATACTTGTTTTCCTTGGAGTAAATCTCATCAGTTTTAGTTAGGATTACTGCTGGGATTGCACAGTAAAATAGTTAAAATGAATTCTTGTGCATGCTTACTTAAAAATAAATCCTGCTGCCTTCAGCAGGACTTCCTCTCTAATAGATGTCTATGATTCTAGGACTGTAGCCATAAAAAGTTAATAAAGCATTCTCTGTATCTAAGCAAGGTGTGCATTTTATGCTGGCATTATTCCCAAATTTTAACCAACTGAACATGGAATAGAACTATCTTTGCTCATACTGAGTAAGCCTCATGGGACCTTCAGTCCAACATGTTCTGCAGATGATATGTTCCTCAGCCCTGGATTTGTTCCATAAGTAGCTGCTTCAGCAAGGCAAGTGCTCTTGTTTGAGCTGCCTTGGCTGACACATCCTTCTTGCCCTGCTGTAATCCTTGGCCATCCTTGGATTTTTTGTAATCTAAAAAAATGGGTTCAGACCATGTGACAACCCATTGTGTATGTCTGATGTGATGTGTGTACAGGTGGTCACCATGGAAAATAATATATGATTGATCCTTTTTCTTTTTCTGCTGACATGCACTTCTTCAGTCCCTAGACTTCTGCTACCCTCCACTGTCCCTTATATTTTCTCTCTATATATGTCCAGACCTAATTACAAGTACTTACTACTACCTCTACCACATAATATCATAACAACATATAGTACTGATGCAAACAATTTTTCTCCTCTCTGCTTCCCAGCTGGTGAATATTGGCTCATCTTATAATTATGGGAATGAGGACCAGTCTGAGTTTCTGTGTGTAGTCTCTAAGGAGCTCTGTAGTTCACCTAGTGGCCTGTGTTCTGAGTCCACCCGGAAAATCAAGGTAAGGGTGATTGTTAGCATCTGAAAGGTTGCATGATCCATTTCCTCAGGTGCTTTCTTTTCAGATATCAAATGGCATGCTTGTTAAGGAACACTATTTTGCTTTTGGCCATGGGATCCCCAGATCTTGACAAAGATCCCCAGATCTTGACATTTTTTGGACTAAAAATCCCAGAATCCCTCAACCATTTCCCATCCATGTACCCTCCAAATGGCCACACTGGTGCATCTGATGTGACTGGAAATGGTATTGCATAATTTCCAGTCTGGGTTTTGGCCACTTTGGGGAGTTCTTTTTATATGTATGGGAAAGTGTGGTGGCAAAAAGTGCTGCATTTTTATAAAAATATAGACTGAAAAGCAAGTGAGGGGAGATATCACAGAATCATAGAGTTGGAAGATACCACATGGGCCATCCAGTCCAATTCCTTGCCATTCAGGAACACAGAATCAAAGCACTCTTGACAGATGGCCATCCAACCTCTGCTTAAAACTAGAAATTTTGAGGTGTTTGAAAGGGTGGGACTTGGATCTGGGAAATGGCCCCATAAATCTTGGGCTTTGTGGGGGGGGGGGGGGCTTCAAAGATTATAAATCAGGGCCCCATGGGCCACACTTTCCTGGGCTCTGCTTTAAGGCCACTTTGCCCAAGGAGTGTTGATAGAACTTATTTCCTGGAAATGTCTTGCTATTTAGATCAGCCTCTTAGCCACCATGTCACATGAACTTTCGAAAACCAGAATAGGAAATTGTTGCAAAGCTCCAATATTTACTTGTTAAGCTTTTAAGAGGTAAAATCACTAAGGTGAACCTTTAAAATTATGTGCACTTTTACTTCTCTTTTGCATGGCATGTTGGGATGTAGAGCGCAGAGGACGATCTGGAGCGGGAAGAGCAGAACGATCAGGAGCAACAGCTGCAGAGAGTAGAGCAGGAGGAGGCAGAGGAGGCAGCTGAAGCAGAGGAGGAAAAAGGTGCAGCAAACCTCTAAGGAGAGCACTGGCAAAAATAAACCCAAGTCTAAAGCCATCTAGGGCATCTCCCTCCTAGAGGAGAGCTGCTGGTGGTGGTGAAGCATGAATGGAGTCCATGTGGGAACGTCTGTGGAGAGAAAAAGCAATACTTGGTGGCAAAGGATTGTAGAAATCTGGGGAAGGAACAGGATTCTTTCTCCTCTTTTGGCAGTTGCAGAATTTAGGAGTAATTTGTTTCTTTTTAAATGTTGAATATTACAACAAGCTCAGTTACCCAGGTTTTATTGATTATATCATTTCCTCCTTCATTTTACAGTAGATCCATTCACTTTACTTCTGTTCTTTCCATGCTGCCTGTTTCCCTTTCTTGAAATTTGTTTTCTTGCATCTTACTTTCCTGTGATATCCTGTTTTCTCTTGGACTCCCTCAGCTTTTGTCTATTCCTCTAGATTCCTCCTCTTCCTTCTTCTTCTTCTCTCACTTCTCCTCTACAAGCACAGCATCCATCTGCACTCCCAGACCTGTTTCACTGACTCTCATCATCTCCTTCTGGGACTCTTTTGGTGGGGTAGTTTCAGAGCCAGGAGAGGGTGGAATACCAATCTTTTTTTTAGGTGACAGCTCTTAGAACCGATCAAACAGCACAGCCCTGCCATCCTTGCTGGGAAAGTTTGGGAGATGTAGTTATTTTCCCAAGACCTGGGCTGTAATGTATGTGTATAGGGCCCACTTAAATTCTAAATTTGTTCTCTGTCATAGCTCTCATATTTCTGGGATAGAAAATTTTGGAGCAGAAAATTTTGGGAGATGAGGTGCAGAGGTTGGGCTGCAAAAGATATGGAGTGAACACATGTAGCTGCCTTTTTCTAGCATAGGGTTGGGGATTGTACCTCCCTCCAGGTGATGTTGGACTGCAATTCCCAGCATTTGTCCTAATTGATTATGCTGGCAAAGGCTGATGGGAGGTTCATTCCCACCCCTGAACTGTTCTAGTTAGTTCATTGGTCCCTCTGGCCCAGTACTGTATGTCTTTGATTGGCAGCAGCTTTCTGGGTTCTAAAAATTAGCATTTTTCCATGGGATCTTTCCAGAGAAGTCAGCAATTAAGATGGGGATCTTCTACATGCAAAGCATGTGCTGTCAGTTCAGCAACTGTTGCTCCTCCTCAAAACTGGCAGATAGTGCTGTTTCAGATGTGATCTAAGAGAGAGATAAATGTTCTGTACCACAAACATCCATGTATCTCTGCTTGCAATAAAGTATACAAGTTTACATTTAGCTAAATAAGCCTGCTTCTGCTTGCAGTGCATATGATTGATTGCTCAGGGGAAATGGAACAGTGAGAGATCAGGGTCTCTGCAAGAGTTACTGCAGGCGATAAGAAACATTATGGAGTATAGTAAATCTGAGTTGTGCCCCTCCTACCTCACCTTGGTTTTTCCTCTTTAGCAGGCATTGCTTATCACCATCAGTACTTCTCCCTCCCCTGCCTTGTAACCTTGAAGACTAGGAACTTAAGTACTAAAGAAGCCAATTCTTATGGCGGAATCCAGCTCTTAGCTGCAATCCAATACAGAGTTTGGTGCTCTTAAGACCATTGATTCCAGTGGTCCAAACAAAAGGGAGAGTGTAGCAATTGCTGTCTGCTTCCCCAAATGAGACCTCTCCCTGGAAGGGGCTGTCCGATTCTTTTGGGAAAACGAGACACAGTTCCTGGTACCTTGCATGAAAATGTCAATATCTGCCTGGCTTTCTATATACAAAAATGTATTCCATGGGAACATACACTGTCATGCTTCATCAGAACTTGGAAATATTACCTTTTAAGTTTGTGATTCCCAGAATCTATGGGCTGTGCAGGCTGTGGATTTTGGGAGTGATGGTCCATTTAAAGCAGCTTTTCCAAGCTCTGTTTTCATACTTGGCCTCTTCTCTGAACTAGAACTCAGGAAGCAAAAGGGCTTTGTTTTCTGTTAATCAAGTTTTTTTGTTTTTTGTTTTTTGGAGACACTGTTGAGGCTCTACTTGAAAAGCTCAGTTGGTTTCTGCAGCAAGAGATTGGAGAATTCAGTTCTGGGACAAAGCTAGGGGAAACTTTGGCTCTCCTGATGTTTTGAACTCCGAGTCCAGCAATGCCTCTCCATTAACCATGCCATTCGGGGCTTCTGGTTGCTGATGTACCAAACAAGGAGAGCCATAATTTTCGCATTCTACATCCTTTTTCTAGGATGAGCTGGACAACTTGTGTCCATCCAGATTTGGGATTCCAATTCCCATCAGCCTTAGCTGTCTGAGGGGAATCGTGGCCCTTCTGATATTGATGGACTACATGTTTGCCAGTACTGAAACTCTCTCCTTTCTTTTACTGTGCAGGATTAGTTTCAGCTTGAATGCTGCATAGCCCTATAGACTACCAGCCCTTTGTGCATGCATGTTTTTTTTCTTTTCTTTCCGGCTGTTCTTCCACCCATCACATTTTCTCTTCTTAATTTTTTTTCTTTATTTGGTCTCCCAGCCCCTTCAGTCTTGCCACTTGTTAAGCTGTTACAAACCAGATGTCTCAGGATATTATGCTGATGATGATCAATGTCTTTTTTTTAATGTTAACTTTTAAATCTTTATTTTTGTACTGTACTTTGTAAGAATAAAACACAACCTGGGTGGATAATGATTGTATTATGTTCTTGCCATCTAAAATTTGTTACACAGTACCCTCTACTTCAGGGGTAGAAATCATGCAGCCCACTAGATGCTTTTAAACAACTCCAAGCATTCCTCACTGTTAGCAGTACTGTCCCAGCCCGCTGAGATTTATAATCCAACAACATCTGTAGGGCATGATTCTCAGCCCTGTTCTACTTACTGCATTTATTGTTTGACAATATTTTGGAGTGGGTTTTGTAGTATTTAATTGTTGCTTTTGTATAGAGCTTAGAGTTTATTTATTTATTTTTACTACAACCCCCAGAATCCTTCAAGCAGCAAGGGGCTTCTGGGAATTTTAGTTTAAAAATAGCATTCTCACACTGGACTCTACCGTCTAATTAAAGATTATATGTTTTGCGCTGTGTAAATTTACAACACTATATAAAGGTTAATAATAATAATAATAACAACAATAATTATGCTGACAGAAGGCATGGGCTGTATAATGAATAGGTTCCTACCTGTTGGCCCTGGAGCTGACTTCCATACTGTCACACCAACCCTTACTGGGGAGAACAAAGCACGAGAACTATAGGCTTGCTTTTGCTATCTTCTCTTCATCTGCACCCAGCCCCAGGTTTGTTGAGTGCAAGGAAGTCTGACAGCCTAGGCAAAGGGATGTCTGCACAATGCAATTTAAACCACTCTTGAGTATGTTAACAGTCGTGGTTCCTAACCAAGCAAACCTTGGCAGGTGGGTGGGTGTAGTTTTGGGTAGGATCTTGAGAATTTTAACATGAGGTTTCCTGTATCTTTTGTCAGTTACCAATTCCCAGAATCTTCTGTGGATTTAACAGCCACTACTCTTAGACCAGTTTCTATATTTTATTGCATTGTATCCATACTGTCTCATCTTTCATTGGCAGGGAGGGAAACTTCTTTTCCCAGAATGGTCTCATTTTTGCTGATTTATTTTTTCAGGTTTTTCCAATTGCAAAGAACAGTGTAAGAACTCTGTGTAGGAAAGCCCCCAGCCACCTGTGGGAAGAAGAAGTCTGGGGTGGCTTACTTGTGGACTGTCTGCTGGTGATTAGTCTGTTCAAACTGATGCTGCTACAGAACTTCAGTCCAATATTCCCTTTTAGGATAGCAGGGAGACGAACATCCTTTTGAACCAACGCATCTGTTTGCCTATTTTACTCCTGCAGCTGAATGGTTAATTGGTTATTCTGTCACATGGGTAGGTATGATGTAACTCTCCAGAGATCATTGGACTGCAAGTCCCAGAAGCCCTAGCCAGCATATGAGGAGTGCTGGGAGCTGTAGCTGGATAACATCTGGAGGGCTATGTGACTCCCATCCTTGCTATACTGCACCCAGTATTTGTTGTGCAATGCACTACGCTTCCCTGAGGAGCTGGAGATGCAAGCTGAACTATATTGGATCTTTGTTTTTGTTTTTAACCTCTCTAGTGTGAGACAAGACAAAGGATCTGCAGTTTGTATTTGCACCAAATCAATTCTCACACTGGCTGTAATTAATCAGGGTTTTCATGTTTACCACATTATAAGTAGAGGACAGAAGGGAGTGAGACCACTACTGAGGGATTGGGAAGGAGAAGCCATGGCTCTTTTATCTCCCTCAGATTGAGCAACTGGAAGATAATGCACATACTTTTCAACAGGCAACCTAGGCCAGCCTCTAAAGGGCAAAAGTAAGTGTGAATACCATGTCAATGTTTCATCACAGGATATGAGTCCTGGCCTGATTCCCCACCCACTGTTTCAGGGTGAATCTGTTCTGTATGGATGTTGAGAATTTTTTCACCTCTTTTCCAACTGCATTTTTTCCATTTCTGCAATAGACACACTCTAATGCTGGGGTGAAGAACAACAAGTCATTGGCTGAATTCAGCCCTTCTGGGTTCCCAATTTGGCCAGCACACCTCCCTAAATGGCTACATCCTCTAACCTACGACACCTTCATTTCAGATTTCTGAAATGTTGTGCAAGTCCCTTCCCACCTCTAAAATGTTATGCTGCTCCTAGTATGGGCTTCAAGCTTACATACCTGGGTATTTTTGTTCCCACCTTTGTTTTTAGCTCTGCCCACCAATGGAATGTAACTACCGAGAACCTCTATGAAATGAAATGAAATCCAGTTCTCAGGCTGAAGGAGGTTTAGCATCCTCACTGTAATACTGGATAATATTTTGTCCCTTGTTAGGCTTGAATACACTTGACGTGCACTCCAGCTATCAATAAATGAGCTCTTTCAATAAATGGAGATGAGAAAAGGACATCTCCTGAAGGATCTATGAATAAGCGAAAACAATTGACTTCTAATAGAAAGCCAAACAGTTTTAGGGAGAAGTGGATAACAATAATTCTCTTAGGGGGGAAGTAGCTGTAAAATTGTGTCTGAGGATGCCAAGAACTCCTGAATAAATTTCACAGAAAATTACTTGGCAATGCAAACTGGATATTCTTTGTTAGAGATGGAAGGGTGGGTTGGAAAAGAAGTTCATTCCATAAAGCTACTCTGTTTCCATTTTATTTGCTCAGGAGACAAACCCTGTAACTGATTGTATTGTATGATAGGAATGGCTAACATATGCAGGCATGGAGCCTTGATTTCTACTTGTATGTTCTTTTCTCAAAAGCTTCAAACATCCCTATTTGGGATAAAGAAAACCTTCTTTCTTGAGGCCTCCTGTGATGATGAGTCTACTACTAATAGCAGATTTGTTAATGGCATTGTGGGGAAGGAGATGGAGGGGGTCCTTTTGTCTTCTATACACACAAGGGAGTTTTAAAATGTTCTTTATTTAATGGGCTGAGCAGTTTTATCTGGCTCAGAACACATAGGGGCTGTAAAGAGAAGGTTAAGAGGTGATATGATAGCCCTGTTTAAATATTTGAAGGGATGTCATATTGAGGAGGGAGCAAGCTTGTTTTCTGCTGCTGCAGAGACTAGAACGCGGAACAATGGATGCAAACTGCAGGAAAAGAGATTCCACCTCAACATTAGGAGGAACTTCCTGACAGTAAGGGCTGTTCGACAGTGGAACACACTCCCTCGGAGTGTAGTGGAGTCTCCGTCCTTAGGGGTCTTTAAGCAGAGGCTGGATGGCCATCTGTCAGGGATGCTTTGACTTGGAGTTCCTGCATGGCAGGGGGTTGGACTGGATGGCCCTTGTGGTCTCTTCCAACTCTATGATTCTATGATTCTATGATTCTATGAAAGATTGCCCCAAGGGGTGGCATGCAGCCTCCCCTTTCCTGGCTTGACTGGGGCTGCAGCAACCTCACGCCATGGCCCCAATCTGGCCTCTGGAGAGTGCAAGGGGCGCCATAGCCATGGCGGAGTGGCTTTATGGCACCCCTTCGGCATTTGGATGCAGTGCCGGAGGTGCATCCTGATGGCTTGCACCATCTGGACTGGCGGGCACCAAAATGGTACCATGGGGACAGAGTTAGCGCAAGTGTCATCAGTACACTGAGCCCTGATTCCACCCACAGGCCGGCATTTTCTGCTGGTCTGTATAGGGCCATAGTCTGACATGAAATCTGAGTCCACAAACCTTTGGTGACTCAGAACTATTTTCTGACTGGAAGTTGTATTTGATTGAAATATTTTTATAATGGAGTTCCATGTTGTTCAGAGAAAATCTACAATATGAACACAGGGTCTTGGGAATTAACATGCAACTGTTCAATTCTTGGAATATCCGAATATCTAGGTTTCATTTAACTATGGGACTTTACAGATCACCCAAAAAGGGCATCTGGAGCCACCTTTTTTTTTACTGTGCACCTTCGCCGCAACAGTTAGATGGAGTGGCAAAGGTGCACAGTAAAAAAAGAACACTCCTTTCCCACTCCTTTTTTGTGTTACAGTTGTGATGCAAAAAAGGGAAAAGGCACCATTGGGCGCCCCTAGTGTGCTGCAACTGTGCAGCTCCATCTAAAAGCTGAGCAGCTGCAACGGCATTGTTATGTACGCTGTTTAAACGGCACTACGTAACGCCGCTGCCCTCGTCACATGCTAGGGTTGTGGAGCATGTGGAAGCCTCGCCCCAAGGTAACCCTAGCACATGACGAAGGTGCCTCAAAAGCGCCAATGTGTATCATCAAGACACTAACAATAATCTCCCTCCTAACACTAATCAAGTTATATTCATTGATTTAGATGGGAATTAATAAATCTGATTAAATCCAATTGTTAGTTCAACCTAAAGTAGGCTCAATGAATCTGGTGGGAATTTGGTAAGTTCACAATGAAGCTTCACTTATTTAATATGTTTACTTAGTGACCAACATTTGGATCAGGGCAAGCACCTGGTTGTATTTGCTACTAACTCACAAAATTCAAATAGAACATGAGGCATGTTCACTTCTTGGGGATGGTAAAATCTATCAATTTTAATTTATCTCATTTCTCCATATCTCCCCTATCTTAAATTTGATTCATCTTGAACTTTGATAATTCTGCTGTTGCCCCCCCCCCCCCCCATTTACCTGAAAATTTTGCGTGTCTTTCTCCTATTGGAATCATTTTGTAGAAAATTTTTCCTAATATACATGTTTTTTTCCCCAAACACATTTCCTAATATAATACATTTCTAAGCATTATTGTCATTAATGTATGCATTTTTATGTGCATTTCCTCCCTAATATACAAATTTTGGTACACTTCTTAAATTTGGGAACTCTATTACAAAAATCTGATATCTGTGAACTTTGAAGAATAACTGAGTCATGGTTGGTATGAAATTAGGTAAACACACTGAAATGTCAACAAAATGAATTTCTCCCCATCCCTTATAAGATATCAAGAGTGCACCTAATACAAACAAGCATTTGAATTCAGGAGACATCAGGCTGTTTCTATCAGTTCTGTAAAAAACATTGGTGCTTTTGTTTTTGTGATCCCCTTTCAGAGTAGGTCCATATAGCAAAGGTGTTGTGGACAGATATAGCAAAGGTGTTTTGGATATATATTCTATTGCTTGTCTACAACATCCTGGGCTATTTTTACATTTGAAGTATATCTGGTTGGTTCCTGAATATGTGTTGAACCTATTCTAGAACAAATTATGGACAAGATCCGATGAAAATGTCAATTCCTCAAGAAATGACAATTTTAATCCTTCCCATGGCTTGATATGCACCAAAAACCCCCGCTACAGATCAGACAAACCCTCTGGAGCACTATTTCGCTGCCATGGAGGACTGCCTGTGAAGAAAGAGAAAGACATACAGTAATTTTGTTCTCAGTGATTGTCAGAATAGATGGTTTGTTGGAATGGTAAGGGGGAAACTCCTACAGTTTTTTCTGAGGACAGCAAACCACATTTCTGCAATCTTTTAAAAAAAAGATTGAACTTTATTTTTGCTGTGAGTCAAGTGGATTAGCCTCCTCTTGCTAGCAGAAGGCTCAGCCATGACAGTTTAGGATTGTCACCATGGACAGCTGAAAACTCTTCAGTCGCTAAAAATTTGGACCATTGTTTGATAAGTTTTGTTGCCCTGCTTTCTGTCCTAAAGCCCTGAAAAGTGCAGTTTTGTAAGAGAATTGGGATTCTTTATAGATGCTTACTCAGTGATGGCTGTTGGCTCTTGTGTCAGTAAGGTGATGAATCTGCTCCAGGTTTTAGTCCAAATTTTATAGTTTGGTTCTCAATTCCAAGGTGATGAATCTATTCTGGGAATAGGGTTCAGGACCTTAGTTAGTTCCCTTATTCAGATTACAACCCCAAGTGGATTCATCACCCCACTGACACAGGCACCATCGGATATCACTGCCCTTATACTGTGCCTAGAACTACTTCACTTTGGTTGCTTTCTCTGGAATTCATATTGGGAAGTGTGCCAGTTTAACACACTTGAAACTAGTTTAAATTTGTAGCATAGATTCCCAATATGAAGGACTTACTTTACAATTATTGTAGGCATCACATGGTACAACTGAATCAGAACCAGCCATTTCTTCACCAGATTTGTACAATCAATTACTTTGCCAGTCTAGGTACATTTACATGGAAGAATGTTCTGTTGAACACATGGACACTTGGGTCAGATTAAAAGTGCATAGGAGGACATTGTTACTTCTAGATATGGATGGTGACATTGCCAGGCATGGATGATGTATTTTATACACACAGTCAGCCCTCCATATCCATGAATTCTTTATCCAGATTCAGCTTTAACCACAAATTCAACTATCTGTGGCTTGGAAATACATTTAAAAATTAAATTCCAAAAAGCAAACCTTGATTTTGCTATTTTGTATGACTATTTTACTGTATCACTGGATTTAATGGGACTTGAGCATCCATATTGCTCTCCACGTGTGGTCCTTAGAACCAAACCCCAACAGATACCAGAGGCCCAATGTAGCACTGTTTATAGTGTGATGGTGTTAGTAGTTTGATAGTAATTATCTGGAATGGATGTAGGTTCCTAATAGACATGCAGAGATAACATAATGTGGCAAAAAGGCATTTGGTATTCTAAAATGATGGTTTACGCACCACCTCAAAGTTGTGGCTGCTTATAAGGACATGTATCCATTACCCTTTTCCAGATTCTATGGGACAGGAAAGTCAGAAACATGCAGCAGAATTGCTGTGGATGGGCTGCTGCTGGGTGTGGATCCAAGTCAGATAACTGTCCCTACAGACAAAAAGAAGAATGTGGGGATCCTTGACAATCAGAGATCTCTGAGGGCTGTTTTGGGGCAATAAAAAGCTCCATTACACAGGACATTTTTCTTCTTCTGATAATTCAGCACTGGAATAATGTGTATCATACATCTGAAATGGTATTCATCTTACATTCCAGCCCACTCCCGTTGACAGTATCTGCCCATTTTCAGTGTACCTGATAATCCTGAAAACCCTAGACATGAAGTTTTAAAATTTGTGAAGGTTAGGAGGGATTCCAGTTGCAATCCACACCTTCACTGCCTTATTTCAATTCACTCTCTGAAACCTTTGATTATCTGTGTTGCACTATCTTCAAATTGCACCATGGCCCCTTAGAGACAGAGAAGTGTACATCTCAATTGTTTTTCACTGTGAAATCCACATTATTGGATTTGAAAAATCTGTCTCACCGCCCATTAATGGTCTTTTAAAGTTCCTTCTGTTAATACATAGGAACAAGATTCAATCAGTGTTTGAATTTGGTATGGGATATCCCTATAGCTTCAAACACTGGAAAAGTAGAGTGAGGGCTGGACATGGCTCCTCTGGTTAGTCTGTGGTATCTCGCAAATAAAGAAAGAGGGGCAGGTACTGCTCAGTTGGACATTGTTTGCTTCATCCATTCCATCACGCTGGTGATTCTGGTATAGACTCCATAGTGGTTGGGACGTCCACATCCCATTCCCCAGCTTACCACACCAGCCAGAAACCACTTGCCACTGGGTTCCTGACAAGCAAGAGGTCCTCCAGAGTCGCCCTATTAAAATGAAATAAAATAACTATCAGTTTGGGGGAAAAGCAAACTTCTTCTGGTGAATGAGTAGGAGGTAGCAGCAGATGGAAGCAATGTGTTTTGTTACTCACACTGAGTAATGACTTGCATGTAAATAAGCTTAGAATGGAGCCAAAATTTCTCAGAAGACATGTTTTTGAGGGAAATAAATGTGAGATTTTTCTTTTTCTTACTCCTGTAGGATAAAAAGGCCAATTGGCAGAATTTTCTCAGAGTATTCAACCTTGTAAGCAGTTGCTATTCCCTCTCTGCCCCCGCATCCAGAACAACACTTTACTCAGAGATTGTGGAGGACGTAATATGGTGCCCAAACTGAAAGCTTTTCCATAAAGTAGAAATCAATGCTCAAATTTACCTGACAAGAGTCCTTATTGCCATCATGGTAGCCAGCGCAAAGCATTCTCGGTGTGATCTGGTAGTGATAGGCCTCATTGCAGATGTCCTGCTGTACTAGCTGAACATCTGCTTTTTGCAAGATCTTACTAGTATGACCTGTGCAGGGGGAGTGAATGGGTACAAGGTTAGCAAGACAAAGGAAAGGAAGAGGATATCTTTTTCTATTTGGAGATTTTCAGACAGGAGAAAAAGGCGCGAGTAAAAGGCATACTCCTGGCATAATTGCACGATTGTGCTGAAGATTGTCAGATGACATCACACTCATCTAGGGCTTATCTGGTAAAGATTCAGGAATTCTCTAGCAACAAACCATTCATGGAACTTCCTTGTGAATGGTTTGTTGCTAGAATATTCCTGGATCTTCAATGGATAAGTCCTGGATAAGCATGATAGGTCTGAAAATCTTCAGCATGATTGTGCAATTATGCCGGGAATATGTATTTTATTCCCCGATCCCGGTCTGAAAATCTCCTTTGTTTCAAAGGCCCTTCTGTCTAGATGTTTACATTCCAGGTCTGGTCAGCTTCCCAACAGATTGGCATTCAGATCATGGTTTGGGGCATGAAATAATCTTTCTCTCCCTCAGTGATCAGGATTTATATATTCGGTTGAAAAAATCTACAAAGCAGGGGTAAGAAGAATGGGCAACTAATGGTAGACTTCTGGGTGAGGTGTAGATGGTGGACAATAATTTATTACTTGCAACTGTAGAACAAGAGGGACAAAAAATGAACCACTCAAGAAACCTAAATTGTATTGTTGAAATGAAGAAAGCATGGGTAACTAGGAGTAGATTTTTGTGTGAAAGGACTGCAGAGCTCCATTGAGTCTCATCAATTTCTTTGCAATTCTTAAATTCTTTATGTCCTCTTTGAGTGTTAGGGAAAGTCTCTATAGCATACGTATGAAGAAGGGGAGTGCTTCAATCCTGCTCTCCTCCAGTGTCACTTTCATCCCTGTGCCCATGTGTAGAGAAATTCTGTGAAGAGGAGAATTCCATTGTGAAAAAGAGAATAAGGATGCAAAAATATATTACTCACATTTTTTTCTTTTGTGATAAGAAATGGAGTCTTGAAACAATGAGACATCCTGTGAAAAAAAGGGTGTCCACCAAATCCGCCAAATTTCCATTTAAGACTTTTTGTAAATTAATGCTTTTTGGAAAAACTTGGATTTTGGAGAAAAAATACTTCTTGTGCAGAAAGGCATGCATTTTGCACAAAATACACTGGCATATTATATTGCAGTTACTGTATGGATTTGTACCCTAGAGTTACATATCTATAACTGTTCCATATTCAGTTATATTACATATTCACTACCATGGCACTATAGCTGCCATCCTGAATCCCACCTTAATCTCTAGGGAGCCATACCAAGTGATGTAGGTCTGTTCTGCTGGTGATAAGGAGGCACAAGGAAGATGTTTCCAGCTCCTCCCTGTCAGTGAATGAGCCTGAGATGATCAGAACCTGTCACAATTTTTTTGTCACACTGCAGATTACTGGCAGGAGGAGGCTGCAAATCTCATTCTCCTTGCACCACAACTGACATCAGTACAGCTGCTGGTGGTTAAGGTAGGTTTGGAGGACTGAGCCAGGAGATGACACTTAGTTATGTATTTGCAACTAACTGTGCAACCCTTACTCAAAGATAGGCCAGCAGGATTGGATTAGGATGAGACATAAGGCACTTGTGCTGCCTGAACTGGCTTTAGGCAAACTGAGCTTCCTTTATGCTGCCATAACCAACTTCTTTGTACTGCTTGATCTCAAATCACCGTCTGAGATCAGCCGGCTGAAGAACTGAAAATGGGGTGGCGAAGGGGAGAAGCTGAATTATACCACATCCAAACCCTACTCAGCCCAGAAACACAAGCACAAGGTTAGGCCAAGATTAGGGTTGTTCTAAATTATTTCCAACACATGCAAACCAATGTGACATCCCCCCAAATAAAATGTTGGGGTCCCAATCCATCTGACAGGACGACACCTATCCTAGAAGGACCAAGGTTTGGATACAGCACAGCTTCAGCCAGCCTAATGGAATCTCTTGGCTCACTTGCTGGGTTAGGATTTCACTGTTAGTCAGCAACGTAGGATCTGGGCACTACTTTGGGGGGGTATTTATTTCCACAAAAAAGTTTTTGTGGAAAATAACTTTTTATAAAATGGAGCTGAACTATGGAAAAACATTCAAAAATTTGCAAAAACTCTCATAATCTCACCCAAGCAGAAAAACTTTGAACTTTTTTGTTCCTACATAAAGAACAAAATAAGGAAACATTTGCATCACTACACCTCCATGGATGCTCTCACTAGAATCTGGAACCATGTAAAATTAAATTCTAGGTTATGTGGAGAACCTCCATGGATCAAAGCAACTCTCCTTTCCCCAGAATTCATCTTGACGTAAGAAAAGCAACATGATAGGGAACCAGAACTGAAGCTATCCCCTACCTCATTAAGTTACATGTATAACATGTAAGTGTATCCTCCATTTGCTTCAGGCTTCAGTTCGATTTAGGGCAGCTTTACAAAAATCAGAAGCCAAAGCAAAATCAATCTACAAGCTTTCAGTTCTTCTTCCCCTGCTGTAAAGGTGCAAGAAATATATTTATGTTCACAATGTCCTTTACAAGCTACTGTGTATGAAGTTATTTTTAACTTTCTAAAAAAATGCTGATTTTCTAGATGGTACCTAAGCAATTTGGGGAGCTATGCTCCTGAAAAATAACACTTCCAAGCTCTGGCTCTAATTTGAAATATGTGACCATGTTCTATATTCTAGATTAGTAAAAGAGACCTTTCAAGCCTTTCTTAAATACATTAGAAAAGGGATTTTTTTAATTTCTCCCCCATCTTCTAAAGGCTTTTGAATTTTACAATCCAAAAGGCTTCACTTTTGAAATGCATGACATTTGTAAAGGATTCTGATCTCAGATCCTTTCCCCTCCCTGCATTAAAATCAAAAGTTTCCCTGCAGAACAGTGAAAGTCAGAATAGTGACATACAATCACTCAAGAAGGGCTTTTGACTTGTCTCTGTTTAATGACAAAATCAAACAAAATCAGGCTGGTGAAATAAAAGAAATTTTGGGATGGTCAGAAGTGGACTTTTGCATGAAAGCACACTTCACTTCTGGTGAGGATAATGAATTCTTGCACTTATTATGTACCAGAGACACCATAGTTGTTAATTAGAAATGTCAGGCATTTTTGTCCACCTCTGGATGGTGGATCTTGGGGTTCTATTAAAAAACAAATGAACTAAACAAGCCAGGCTTCAAATGGGGGAGTAAAATTAGACAATTGTCCCCCAAATAAGAATTTTGCCCCCCCAATTAAATCTTCCTTCAGTTCCCAAATTTCTAGCATTGCAGTAAGTTAAACCTTCAGCTGATCTTTTAGTAATACAGTTTAGGTATCCAAAGGTGAAATTAGAAATAGAATATGAATACAACAAATAGAGATCTAGACACGATTGACTTTCACCATCTCACTGTCTGAAATCTTGATATTTAGAGGGAGAAGGAAAATTTCACTGAGGGCAGAATTCTCATTTGGCAGGAAATGCCCTCATTTTGTATCCCTATAGCTACAACCCAGTAAACAAGTCTGATGTCTTTCTGTTATAAAGAATGACCAATACATCACTTCTGCATGATGTTATGCAAATGATCCACTAAGGGGCGCTTGCGAGAACCTTGCTCTAAAGTAGATTTTGTTGACACTGAATTCTAGTTTGTTATTCCACCTTGACCCTTCTCATAAGATATTAACTAATGGGAATTGGAAATCTGAATGGAATATTTGACTAGGCTGTCTATCTTGATTAAGTAAGCATTATCTACCCTTCTCTGCAAAGCTGGGGATGCCTCATGATTACTTCCAAGTACACAGCATCTGTTAAGACTCTTCTTAAATGATCTCTTAACAAAAATGAGACCCTCAGTGCTGCAAATACCTCCTTCCTTGACTGCTCCCCAACCACTGATCCAGCACAGAAGGCCAGGTTCAAACAGATGGGAGCTGGCAGGTAGACAGATAGGATGGATGAAGGAAGAATAGATAACTGGATGGTCAAGCTGCAGTAGTGCCACATCATAGTCATGGCTATCTTCTTCATAGTAGGGGTGCTGCAGAATGCGGCTCACTTTGAAGGAGACCTCATTGGGGCTGCTGACATTCAGAAATTGCTTGCCAAGATAGACAGTCCAGACAGCAGGGGAAGCCTGGCTAGAAGACAAAATGGGATTTGAAAATGTGTCAGCAAATTTCATATGCTGCTCCCTTTCTCTGACTCTCATCAGGACCAGCCCTACCATTAGGCATAGTGAAGCAGTCTCTTCAAATGGTAGACACTGGCAGAAAGTTGGAGGAGGCAGCTGAGTGCCACACAGCCAGCGGTTTGTCTCCCATGCTAGCCTCCTGCCTTCAGGTGCTGGAAAAGGAGATGCCCATTATCTGCGCTAAACAAAGATTCAAGAGCCAATCTATTTGTCTTTTGTACCTGGAATTGGCAGGGATGCCATTTTGTTCTTGGCAACAGGCAAAAAAAAGTTTGGGGCTGATTTTATCAGCTGATTTTAGGTCCATTTCAGTGCAAATGTCATAGGTTGAATCTGAGCCCTTCTGTTGTACAGCTCAGCTCCTTCCCTCTTAATGGCAAGCCTCTATCTGCTGGATATAATAATTATAAGTTCTTTTGTGGGGGAGTCTCCTTGACTCAGCCTTCCATCCTTTTGTAGGTCAGTAAATTGAGTACCAGCTTGTTGGGGGCAATTGGCTAACATACTGTAAACTGCTTAGAGGCTGAGTTCACTACTAAGTGATATAGAAATGTAACGTGCTACTGCTATTTTAGCTGAAAGCATTGCCTCTGAGAACGTTGGAGTTGTTATCACTGGAAGCTCATGATAATTTAGTAACATAGACCAAGTGTGGAGGATAAATTGGCTTGGTTTGCATTTTGATGTGAAGCTACCTTATTCACATTTACTGAACCAATATGAAAATTCTATTATCCAATCCCATTTAAAAAGATGAATTAAGTAGAGTATAAGCACACATTGGGGAAGTGCACACAAAAAGTATATGTTAGTGAAAACAACATAAAATGTGTCTTATTAGGGAAAATTTCTTGCAAAATATGTAAAAGGTATGCAAAAATGCATAAAAATAGCAAAACCCACATAAAATGTTTGTAAATTTTTATGTAAACTCTACAAAAATCGGCAAGCTGGTGTGTAAGTGTGAGGAAACTACATTAAAAGTAATGAGAAATGGAGAACATCAGAAAATAAGAAAGGCCATGTTGGGCCAGACCAAAGGTCTATCTAGTGAACATTCCATTCACACAATGACCAATCATTGACCCACAATAAGCTCAACAGCAGGACAAAGTGCAGCTGCACTCTCCATCTTGCACTCCATAGCAACTGGTTAACAGAGGGGCATATTTCCTCTGATCATGGAGGTCATATATAGCCATCTTGACCAGTAGCCAATGATGTCCCCACCCCCATGAAATGTTCCAATCCCAATTCAAAGCCATCTAAGGCTGCATCTTCACTGCAGAAATAATCCAGTCTGATGCCGTTTTAACTGCTGTAGCTCAGTGCTATGGAATTTGGGGAACTGCAGTTTGTTGTGGCACCAGAGCTCTCTTAGAAAAGGCTAAATGTATCATAAAACTACAGTTCCCTGAATTCCATAGCACTGAGCTTTGGTAGTTAAAATAGTGTCAGACTGAATTATTTCTGCTATGCAGATGCAGCCTAAGTTGCAAGCCAGAATTAACTCCTGTGCCAGTGAGTTCTACAGTTTAGGTAAAGAAGTGCTTCTTTTTATTGTACCACTATTCATCATCAGTAGATGACCCTGGCTAGTATTATGAGAGAGTGAGAACTGCTTCTCTCTATTTCTTTACACGTCACATACTTTGTAAATCTCTCTATTTCTCTGTACCTTGCATACTTTGTAAACCTCTATGTCATCTCCCCTTACTTGCTTTTTCTAGACAAAAGAGACACCAATGTTGCAACTTTGCTCATAGGACAGATGCTCCAGTCTCTTGATTGTTTAGTTGCTCCTTTCTACACCTTATCTACACAGTGTGTTCACTTTTAATGTAGCCACACCATGGATTTGTACCAGGGCAGTACGATACTGACAATTTCATTTTCATTATCTTTCTAATTACTCTTAACATCTGCTTTTTAAAAACAGTAGCCACTCACTGGGTCAAAATTTTCATTGAGCTATCTATTACAACCCCAAGCTCATTGTCAGATCTTACCAGCTCAGACCTCATGAATCAATCAATGGCCAAGATCCAAAATAGTTCTGCATATGGAACTCTGTTAGAGCTCCCCCATCACCACCTCCAGTACATGCATTTTAATGATAGCCACTCATCCATTCATAGCTATTCCATTACTGGTGGAGAGGATCTAAGAAGTGTGCACTATGCTCCCAGAGCAACTGAGGACATCTGAGGACATCAGTGAGATCAGCTGGTGTTCTCCAGAAGTTCAGTGGGTGATGTCAATGGTCTGCACCTGGCTGTGGGACCATAGGCATTCTCCACTCCCCTCCATTCTCCACTAGTTATGCAACAACAATGTGAGTAGGGTAAGTGGGGATGGCTTTAGACATTGGTAGAGAACACCAATCTATGCAATTACCAACCAAAGACATATTCAGGGGTAAATTGGACCTATGCCAGTTTATGTCACTAACAGGAGCTAGTCTTTATGAAAATGGGCTCCCCCCCCACTTTACCTATACTGAGATTATATCCATGTTACACAGTTATAGCATTTTGATCTCACATTAATCTTCCTGGTTTTTTCCCAAGGAATCCTAGGATTTATAGTTCCAGGAGGTACTTATGAAACTATGTGCTGGAGATCTCCAATGCTGTTGTTCTGTGCCAGAGAGCTCCGCTGATGTAATATAAGGAATTAGACTAAGTATTTTCATATCCCAAAATTCCATAATATGGAGCCACAGCAGCTAACGTGGTATCAAACAGCTATAACTGTGCAGTGTAGATACATCTTGAATCTCATTTGCCAAGTTATTGCCTATTCTTTTGGAGCTCTGCAAATGCATTTGTCTTCTCCTCACCCTAAATAAGTCAGTATCATCAGCAAACATGAGCATGTTGCTACACAATTCAAACTCCACATTTAAAACAAATTGGACAGAAAGGTACCTCCCTAAAATGAACAAAAACCATCACTTCCATTTACCTGTCTTCCTGGAAGCAGTGAGCAGCAGCAATCACCCAGCGATCTGCAATTAGCGTTCCACCACAAACGTGGTGCCCACGAACCTGAAGACTAGCTTGCCATGGCCACTCCCCTTCCTCAGAATGAGTACCACCCAAAATCCGGTTTGTTGGGACCTCCTGCTCTCCACATTCTGAAGGAAACAGAGGGAATCTCCATAATCCAGAGTGATTGTTTAATGCATCCTTTACCAATCTAATGCCCCCCACGATTGGGATTGGATTATAAATCTCATTGTCCCCCATGATCTTTTTTCTTGAGTCCTTTATGATGGAAGTAACATATTTTAAAAGCTATGGCTAAAGAAAACTCTAGTTCAGGCTTTCCTTTATTATTGCATCAGATGCAATTAATTCTTTCCCGGGCTGGGGATGATGGGAATTATGTGATGCAGTTCTAAACTCTAGGGCCAAAGCTCTCCTATATTAAGCCAACTCTTAATTTTTATCTACTTCTTTGTTCAGTATCGCTTCCTCCCAAAAGACAGAGAATTTTTTTTTACTTTGACTTTCTGCACCAACAGAATTTTTGTATAAGAAAGAAAAGATGGCTCTTCAGCATAACATGAATCAAGTATTTTGAATCTTCTCCAAGCTGGGCATTTAATTACTGTACATCTGCTACATCCCTGAAGATCTGTCTGACATCATTATTACTGTCTGAGATTTTAACAGCCCAAACTTATGCTTCTCTATTCAGAAGCAAACACTATAAAATTCGGTAGGATGGGCCTTATTCCCATATAAACATGCACAGCAAGGACAACAAAGAGTATTATGGCAATTGAAGAATAGCAAATTTTACCTGGCATAGACTTTCATGAACTTCAGTTTACTTCATTGTATCTGGCAAAGTGAACTGCAGTCTAAGAAAGCTTACACCAAATAAAGCTGAAACAGATGGCCCAAAAATACCTGCTTGGGGCAGCCATGGTGCCACATGCCACAGCGTCACCCACACCATGCCCCAACCTGGTGTTTTCCTGGTGCAAAAAGAAGTGGCAGAAAGCTGCTCCTTTTTGTGCTGGGAAAAAGGCGCTTTTAAACACCATGCCACTGGAGTGCTGAAAAACTGCTGCCATGTGGGCAGCAGGGCAGCTTCATGACATGTTCCTGGCATCTTGGGGGCATACATTTGTATGTCATGCCCCCCAGATGCAGGGAAGATGCCACATTTTGCTGGTCTGTTTTCCCTGTTGCTTGTCCTTAGTAAGGTTCCATAAGATTCTGGTCTAAATCCACTCATTAAAACAGTCCCACTGAATCAATGGGAATTTGATGAGTCAACACTTAAGTAAATTTCATTGATTCTGTGGGATTACTGTAGATGAGAACCAGCATGGTGTAGTGGTCTGAGCATTGGACTATGACTCTGGAGACCAGGGTTTGTTTCCCTACTCAGCCAAGGAAAACCACTGGGTGATCTTAGGTGAGTCACCCACTTCCAGCCCCAGAAAACCCCATGATAGGGGGACCCTAAGTTTACCATAAGCCACAAGTGACCTGAAGGCACACAACATCAACAATTGTAGATTCAGCTAACAATGAATTTTAGGCATTTACTTTTGCTACACTAAAATAATACAGACAACACCACAAAACTGTATATTAATGTTGGGGAATCTTTGGTCCTCCAAATATCTTGGAGTATAACTCTCATAATCCTTTACCATTGGCCATGCTGGCTGTAACATCAAGGAGCTGAAGCCCCAAATACTCAGAAGCACCAATGTTCCCATCCCTGCAGTATATAGTGTGCAAGAATGCAATCTCATAGTTGTCCTGTTCATATCTTACTTGGTTTGAATCAATGCATGAGGAAAGGAATACCTAGCTGCGCATCTCTTCCATTTCTTTTGAAGATAATTGCATACACTCCCCATATAAATGGGAACTTCTCCTTAGGTCTGTTGCTTTTCATATGAGGAAAGTAAAGATGGAGGCTGTGGCTGTAGGTGCTCCCTTCTTTGTATGTTGACTGAAATCAGGTGAATAACACCTGAATATGGTTATTGTCAACCAATGATACAAAGAATGAATATCTGTCAGTCACTAATTTAAAGCAGGGCTGGACCTATCAATAAACAATGAGGCAATCTACCACTGACTCAGGTGGTAGATTCTGATGCACAGCAATGGTAATCCCTCAAGTAGCTATTCCACCCCGCTTTCTTGGAGGACAGAGCTATATATGCCACACAGTCTTGCCTGCAATTCTGCACTAGCTTCTTGTCCTCAGGTGTGGTAGAGGACTCTAGGAAGGAGCTGCCCATTCAGCTGCTTCTGTACACAGAATGGAGGGATTGCCATTTGCCTCAAGCAGCAATTTGTCATTATCTGGCCCTGTTACAAGAAGAATGAGTTCTTCCAGTTCAGCTGTTGTGACTTAACTATAACAGATCTTTTCTTATTAACATCTCACCACAGTGCATTTCATCAGACCGATCCTTGCAGTCAGGAACTGAGTCACACTGGGGGTTCACTTTCTTCACACAGCTCCCATCAGCACACTGGTAAGTGAAAAGTCCACAGGGAACTCCTGGAATGACATATTCATGAGAGTGGAAGGGATTGAGATGTTCCTTTTTCCTGCTGCTGCATTAATGTTGCCACTGTTTGTCACCATTTAAACTGCCTACAAACATCCACTAAGGAGTGATCTCACTAAGGAATGATCTGTGGCTTCAGAACAAAAATGTGGCACAGCTCTCTTTGAATCAATAAATCTCACTATACGTCCCTGTCAAAATTTTCTTTCTAATCATGGGTAACTTTATGGTAAGACAAAATAACAACAACAACAACAACAACAACGGTTGAAATACTGAAGTAGACAAGGCAGGAAAGATATAGAACAGGGGTAGTCCAAAATAAGGATGTAAATCTCCACTTACTGTATTTCATTCCTGCACGAAAGAACGAAGAGGCTCAAGAATTTTCTTGCCACTGAGATTATTATTTGACCAACTTTTTTTTTATTCCAGGATTTCTTTTCCCCTGCAAAAAAATCATTTGTACAGAGCTTTCTGTGCACCTTTTGTGAAAATATGCTGCTGCTGCTGCTGTTGTTGTTGTTATTTACAAAAAGCTGTTTTTTTGTGCAAAAAGCCTTGATGCTTTGTTGTTGTTGCCTAAGTGAATTTTCCTCATTATTCCCCCCCCCCCCCCCCCAAATTCTGAAAATGGTACTACATTTATTCTATGAGGTGTCTCAGCATGCCAAGATACCTTTTCTCATTGTTGGAAAAAAATGGCAAGTATTCTTTACATCTTTAGTACAGAGATATCATGGTTAATCTAGAGCCACAGTGCAAGTTAAATTAGAGGGTTTAAAATAAATAAATAAATAAATAGACATACTTAGAAATGATCATCTCTTCCAAAAAAGTAGTAGTATGGGGATGGCTAATTTACACTAATTTAGACAAGAAGGCAGTGCGAGTGAAGAGGAGGCTAATCTTTCCACTCTATGCCATTTTGCCACTGAATGCCATTTTTCCAATTTGCTCTTTACCTCCTCAGAGCTACTATTTGCTGCAAGAAGAGCTTGATTGGCAGGGAAGAGAAGTTAGGGGCCAAACAGACCACTCCAAAGGAGTGGCTTCAAGCCCCCGCTTCCAAGGGCAGATTGGGACTGCGGCAACTGCTTGCAAAAAGGTGGGTTTTTCTGCCCGCCGTGGCTGGAAGCTGTTTTTAAGGTGCTCTGGCAGTGTGTGATATGTAAACACTGTGCCACTGGAGCATGCAGAAGCTGCCCATGTGTGGGCTGCTAGGTGGATTGAAGCTGTCTTCCAGACGTCTTGGTGGCATGTGTATGCCATGACCCCAAACTTGCCGGAAGCCAACCTTTTCGGCTGGTGTGTTTCGGCCCTTAGTTAACTTGAGTGTCATTTTTCTTGAAGAGATTGGAATATACACTTAATAAAGAAAACAAATATTTAATCCAGATAAGGCTAAAAAATAAATATATCCATGGCCTACACTAACTGGAAGCCAACATGTTGTATATGTCACTGACAATCTATTTTGGATGCCAGTGTTCTGATACAGCATAGGTTTGTGTCCCTATACCTTCAGGGAAGAAGAAGAACAACAACAAACCTTCATTGCATTCTTCCTCATCACTGCCATTGACGCAATCAAGATGTTTATCACAGACCTTAGAGAACTCAATGCAGGTGCTGTCTTCCTGACACTGGAATTTCCCTGGGCAGACTGCAAATTTCAAAGCACAAGAAGAAAGGAATAATTGGGAAGAGAGAGTTGTGGGGAGGGAAAGAGACAGTCATTTGATATCTATAGTTTTTAATAACTTTCTAAGAGGACATGCTCATTTCTTTGGCTTGCATTTTTCTATTTGTTTAAAATCATGCTTGTAGTTACTTTGGTGGCCCCACTGAATTGCTGACATTTTATATAAGTTATATTTGCACAATCCACCCAATTTTCTTTTTTCTGAGAACATCACAAAATGAGTAGTAGTAAAAATGCTCAAAGGACCAATGCATTGATTCAAAAGTACTTGTATATTTATTGGTCTGGTGTCTTTCTGCTTTACAGACTGTCTTCTACTTGATGGGCTCTTGGAAGGCAAGCTGTCTGAAGGTGTCCTCTGTACACAGGACCTCTGGGAACAGCTGTTTCCATCAACTTGAAGAGATGCAGATCTAGAGTTTCCACTGATGTTCAGCCAGCTTCCCCCAGGATTACTTCGTAAATATAATATCTGGTTGATTTTGGAACGAAGATGTGGCTGGAGGAAGTTCCTCAGATATCAACCAGTGGATAGGAATAGCCCTTCCTGTATGAAATTTATTAATTTCTGGGAAGGTTTCTCTTACTCTATAGTTCCCCGTTGGGCTAGCAAACCAATACATTTGGCAATGAAGTGAAAGCAAGGAATGGAAATAAAGAGTGAGCACTCACCACAGTTTCTCTCATCGAGTCCATTGGGGCAGTCCTGGATGCCATCACAAGCTGGCACACACAGTCCATTAACTGAGCAAAGGAACTCTCTGGGGCAGGCTAAAAAAGAGTAAAGAATGGTTGTGGCTGAGATAACAGGTGCTGTGTGGATAGCATAACTATTCTGTGCACACAGCCTTGACTCCCCACCAAGGAGCTGCCAAGCCCCATAGGGCCATTGATATGACCACTAAATGGTCATGGAGGAGTAGTAGGAGCAGGAGAGTTGACCAGGCAGCATGAGCTATTCTTCTCCTGCCTTTGGCTGCTGCCACACTGCAGAATTAATCCAGTTTGACACCACTGTAACTACATGGCTTCCTCCTATGGAACCTTGGGATCTGTAGTTTGTTGTGGCACAAGAACTCTCTGACAAAGAAGGTTAAATATCTATCCCAGAATTTCATATCATTGAGCCATGGCAGTTAAGGGCGTGTTAAACTGCATTAATTTTGTAGCATATGGATGCAGCCTCTGTTTAACAAATGGCAAGTAGATGAGATGCACTCTCCACTTCACAGTTGTTTCTGTCACTCCCTTCTGGGCTGCACTGAGACAGTGGCCCCACACAGATCAAGGCAGCTGATCTGGATGGGCTGCAAGAAGCTAGAACTCACCTCTTGCACCCTATTTTAAGAAAACTAACATGGTTTAGTGGTGTGAGCATTGGACTAATATTCTGTAGACTAGGGTTCAAGCCACACTCAAATCATGGAAACCCATTGGTTGACCTTGGGCAAGTCACACACTCTGAGCCTCAAAGGAAGGCAAATCGTGCTATGAAAACACCATGACAGATTTGCCCTAAGGTCACCATAAGGCAGAAATGACTTGAATGCACACAACAGCAACAGCCCAATTCAGAATAGGACATATACACATGTAAAGTGTGTATGTGTCACTAAAGATTCTGACCAGTGCATTTAGGATGCTCAAACAAAATTTAATTCAAAGGTTGCATGCATTATGCAAAATTGTGTTTCTACTTGAGTGCATCTCCCCCCTCAAGTTACACTGGGAAGAAGGCAGAGTATTTTGAAATAAATAAATGAATTATAAAATTCTGGGACACAAGAGTGAAAAGCAAGGCAGCCTCTTTATCATACCCTCCTATCTACCTTCCTTAATTATTTCAGCAGGAGTTTCATCAAATCTAAGAAGCCTTTCATCCATGAAACATTTTCATCCATGGATGAAACATTTCATCCATGAAACATTGAATGTGTAATTAGGAAACTTGGTGCTGGTCTACACATAAGTGTACTATGAGAATTGGTGCTTCACATTGACAGTTAATTGCCTTCACTTTTCCAAACAAATTCATATCTATTCACATATATTCACTTTTCTTCTGCCAAAAATGCACAGCCATTCAGATGTATGCTAAGCAGATGGATGACCACATGTGAGATAATGCACATTTCTTTAGATTTCAGCAGACAGTCTGGTAAAACCTGAAAAATCTTGTTCTGGAGCCTTTAAGCTCCCTTTCCCAAATTCCTGTGAATTGCATGTGGTTGGATCATATTCTATTCAACTGCAATGAGCAGCATTTTAAACATGTAGATTAATCCTTAGATCTAAAATACATGAAGTTGGAAAACCTGAAATTTTCACTGTGAAATACCCAAAATACAAGTCAACTTGCATGGACATATACACACATTGAAGCTCTGGAGTGCTCCAGACCTTTCAGAGCTCATGGATACATCTGGAACACTCCAGACCTTCCATGTGTGTGTTCCCATACAAGTGCCCCTGCATTTTGTATAGGTTTGTGTAAGAACCTTAGCTTTCTCTCTGGCTACTTGTTCTCTCCCTCCCCACCTTCCTATCTTCCATCTAAAGTACTTGCCTACCTGCCTACTTTCTCTCTCATTCCCTTCCTTCCTCTTCAACTGCTTGCTCTCCTTCCAAGAGAGAAATCGGGACATTTTTAAAGCACCTGAAAAAGCAGGACAACAGAGGAATAATCTGGACTGTTCCTGCCAAACTGGGACATTTGGAAAGTATGAGATTCAGGAATTCTAGGTGGGGACTGCCCATTAACTGGTATCATATAAAGGATAAAGGATAAAGTCTGGTGCCATTCAGGGAAGAGAGGGATATAATTTTTAAACAGATCATTTATTTTAAGGGAAAACAAAAATCCCAGGACAGGAATGCTAATGCTGTATGTCTGCATTTCTGGTTGTTCTTTAGTCTGTCAACCATTTACATTAATTAAGACAACAAAGCGCTTACAAAGAGGTCATGATTTGATTTCTCCATAGTATTTTTCATGCCATAACTGGATTGCTGGGGCTGTTGCTAGAAAGTTCAATGTTGTACTTACGATCTGATTGATTATATAGGCTGTATGCAGCCTGCACACCAGGCCCAGTTAAGGTGATCTGGGAAGTGAAGTTGATAGTGACACCAGCACTGGATACTACAGGGATCCTTTCAGCATAGGCTTGCAAAGTCCGTAGGCCACACAGCCTGATTTTTTAAAAGGAGGAAGGAAAAGAGCAGATAGTATATCCTAAAAGTGGCATTGCTTTAATGTAATATGGGAAGAGAGAAGCAATAACATGCTTTACTGTAGAAATGCAGAAGCAATATAGAAGCAAATATTAACCAGCCAGATGCAAATCTGGTTCTAGGTTTGAGAAGCTCCATGACAAAGCATCCTCTCTGTAACCTTACTTTCTGAGTAGGCATATCTGCTGGTAGTGGCAGTACCTCCATTTCCCCAGTATAGAGAGAAGGGTGCCTGCCACCTCTTTAAAAATGAATTGCTTCACCTGGAGGCTTTGAAGAGAGACAAATCACCCTTTTTGCCAGAAAAAAAGAGTGGCCAAGAGAGGTCAAGGGCCATAAAAATATAATCTTGGGGGGGCCACATGCATCTCACAAATCAGGTGGCCAGATGTCCTCCTTTTCCAAGACATATTCTATATTTCAACCTTCTGTCCAGGAGGAATCCCAAAATGTCCTCCATTTTGAGCATAACTAAGAAGCACATTGAGTAGCACTTTTCAAGATATTCATCTACTTGGCAGCCTTTCCTCACTGCAAATAGGGGGATAGGATGGATCCTTCTAAATTTCTTTACTCTTAGGAGCAGCAGCAGACAAGCCTTGCTCCCAGAGTTCAGGGCATGTTCATTTTTTGGAGGGGAAAAAGGCAACAAGTTAGTTAGTTAATTAGTTGAGTGAGGACACATTGCAAATGTTGAAAGCACCACCCCCCCTTAATTTCAGCACAATGGACAGATGAAAGGGAGAATTTAAATGTAGATTTAGTCAAGGGTTTGTTGCTAGTAAAGTACAATTTCCAGTATTTGTCTTGCTCAGAGTTTGGTAAGTATATTGCAAGCCAACAAAACATTTTAATGAAGTTAAGCTCATCAGAAATATAGGGTTGAGTACATAATAAAAAACAATATATGTAATATAGTGTGGCATAGTGGTTTGAGTGTTCGACTATGGACCTTATCAGACGTCAAAAATTGGAAGTATAATCCAATGGCAATCCGAACACAATCATGGGGTTTCATGTTATTGTGAATTAAAGTATCTCACACAATTTCGGGCAAAAGGGAAGTCATTCCGAACGCAATCATGGGTTTTACATTATTTCGTATTAAAGCATCTCACGCAATTTCGGGCAATGGGGGGGGGGTCATTTTTGGGTAATGGGAAGTCATTCTGAATGCATTCTGAACACAATTGGAATTCACATGAATTCGCTAAACTAGCGAATTCATGTGAATTCGAATTGGCTCGAATTGGCTCCATTCGCAATAAAGAGAAATTCTCCCCGTCTGATAAGGTCCCATGACTCTGGGGACCAGGGTTTGATTCCCAACTCAGCCATGAAACCTACTGGGTGATATTGGGCAAGTTACATGCTCTCAGTTTTAGAGGAAGGCAATGGCAAACCTTTTCTAAACAAATCTTGCCAAGAAAACTCCATGATAGGGTCACTTTAGGATTGCCATAAGTCAGCAAAGATTTGAAGGCACACAACAACAGTTAGAACATCTGGTCACTCTGTCCACAAGTACAGTTTGCCCATCCTGATGTAAAATAAATTAGGAAGGTCATCTTTTTTTCCTGATACAGACTTAAGTGCTGTTAAAAGGTGTTAAAAGTGCTGCTAAAAGGTGCATTAGGGACAGAAATTCAAGAACTGCACTTCTCCCTGGTCTAGAGACACAGGGAAAGGAAAGTACTGCATCTCTTGAATTTCTGCCTGACACACAGCCATTAAAAGTACAGAGCCAAGAGAACTGAAAGTACAGAGGATGTGAGGCATTGGGAGCAGATGGGAAAAAAACATTTCCCAGCTGCTGCTTTCTTGGGAGGTGGGGAGGGGTGACTGAGGGGATGGTGGTAGTGGAAGGAAGGAGGAAAGACAATCTGGGAAATAATTTCAATTTACAGAGAAATAAGTACAGTGAAGAAGCAACTGCAAGTCATTTCATTGCATTTGTGAGACTAACGGAGAAGTCTGGAGCATAATGGCTGGCCTGCCTCACTATAACTGATACCTCAGCACACTTAGATGGGAGTGAAACCCAGTGAAACTTATTTCTGATTAGACAAACATGAGTTGCATTGGCAGTCTCTGATTCCTCTGTCTCCCTTCCAAAATAAGAATATTAACTGATGATGATGATTAAAAATGATGTCTGGCATCCTGTTTAGTAATTAAATGTTGCAAGCCTGATTTACAACATCATAATTACACTAATTCACTATTATTCCCATTCCCATTGCAATGACCAAAAGTTTCCCTCAAAACTTGCAGTTCCCCCCAACAGCAAAATTTCTGAGTTGCTAGAGACTAGGGAGATTATTGCATGACAAAAAAGTGACTTACCCCTACCAGAATACAGTCGCTTATGGGACGCAGTTGGGAATTATTGTATTAAAAATGCTGCCAATGCCACTGGGTAACTGCATTCTGGCTGCATCCCGGCTAAATCGTCTGGCTGAGCACTGCTGGGAGCCTGGATGCAGCTGGGATTCAGTTGCCCAGTGGCATCAGCAGCATTTTAATACGATAATTCCTGACTGCATCCCATAAACAACTGTATCCTGGCAGGGGTAAGTTGCTTTTTTTTTTTTTTTTTTGCAAGCGATAAAGTCCTAAGACAGTGAACAAAAATGAGTCCAGCTTTCTTCCAGGACCTCTGAAATTCCTTTATTGGGGGAATCAAATTTTTTAAAAGGTAGGGTTTGTGTGTGTGTGTGTGTACCTATGGAGACATAATAAGTAATTATAACTATTGGGCTGTACAGATTAGAAGAAAGGAGTGGCCAACAGCATGGCCATGACAACCATCTGCCCCAAAATGAGCTGTGAAATGCAGCTCCTTCCAACGATGCTGCCAAGGCACCATTGGCACCCTGGTGTGCGTTGATGACACAATCGCAGCACTGTGATGTGAGGACACTGTGCCATGCTTGTGTCATCATGGTGGCCCCCATGTGGATAGGAGGCCGCCATGATGGTGGCATCCATATGGACTAGGGTTCAGTAGCGTGCTGTTGCTGCATGCTCCCAAACCCTAGAATCAGCGCCAACACGCCACTTCCCACCCGTATGTACAAGGCCTATAGCTGCATCCACACTGCAGAAATAATCCAATTTGACCCCACTTTGATGCCCATGGCTCAATGCTATGGAATTCTGGGAATTGTAGTTTGTTCTCAGAATTCAATAGTATTCGATACCATGGACAATAAAGCTGGGTTAAACCAGATTATTTCTGCAGTGTGGATGAAGCCTAAATCTTCCAGTGCAGGATCTCATCTTAACTTAATAACAAGTATTATTGTCATTCATTTTTATAAAACACCTAATTTTTTTCTGTAGTTCTAAAGATACAAACAATGATAGTCTTATGATCTGACTGGGGCCTTGTCTGCACTGGCTAGGTTATTGGAGGGGCAGCCCACAGTAACCTGGCCCCGCAGCTTCCCCCACCTGCTCCTGTTAACTTGGCTCTATTTCTATGCAATGGCAGTTGTGTGCATGGGCATCTTGCTGGATTGCTCAGCACATCTGCCATTGCCATGACTTGCTTCTGAGGTTAGAACAAGGTGCCCAGTGGCAGTCACATGCTAGGTGCCTTGTTCTCACCTCAGAGAACAAGTGACCTGTGGTAGTTGTGGATGCACCAGGAAACCCAGCAGGACACCCATGCAGACAGCTACAGTGGCACAGAAATGGAAGCCTCTGGGTCTTTCCAGAAGATCCAGACCAACAGTTACATTTTAAAAATTCATGTTAACCCAGAGCCTTCCATTTCTGTGCCACTGTAGCTGTCTGCATGGGTGTCCTGCTGGGTTTCCTGGTGCATCCACAACTACCAGAGGTCACTTGTTCACTATACCCCACTTCTGCTGTGGGACATGCCAGCTATTATCTGGACTGCTGACTCCAGAACTGGAGTTTGAGCTATGCATTATCCAGGCAAGACAATGCCAAAATGGGAGGGAAATCAGCCTTTTGGCCCATGCAGAGATGGCCAGAGACACAATTAAATTTTAAAAAGGAAAGAGGAAAGCAAGCCCTGGAGGACTAGCTCCTTTTTTCCCAATGGAAGGAGCCAGATTATCGCCCAGATGTTTTTCTTCAGAGGCAAAAGCCACCCTGGCTGATAGAAGAAAGCTGAATTTGTTTCCCTTGACCTCTGCAATCCTAGGATAGTAAATATAAGTCAAGTATCTTTTGGGGAAGGGAGTTTGCAAAACATTGTTATTTAATTCACAAACACACAGAGACACACAGACGAAGATTGAGAGATAGAGAAGACAGATCTATTTCAATGTTTGTGAAACAGTTTTGAAAGGGTGGAGTTCAAAGCTTTCATGGCCGGCATCCATATTTTTTTTGTGTGTCTTTTTCGGGCTATATGGCCATGTTCTGGAAGAGTTTATTCCTGACATTTTGCCAGCATCTGTGGCTGGCATCTTCAGAGAATTCTCTGAAGATGACCACCAGATGCCTGCAAAACATCAGGAATAAACTCTTCCAGAACACAGCCACATTGTCTAAACACACACACACAAAACTATAACTTTGAAATTATCATTGTAATTTCAAGCTAGCCCTGAAAATACTCATCTTGTGTGCAAGATGACTGCATTTCCTCACCTTCTGTTTTGGATGGTCCATTGTCCCTGAGTACATGGGAGGTCATATTTCTGTCTCCTGAGGGTGTAAGCATCAAACCAAAGGACAACTCCATATTCTAGAGATGGGACCTGCAGAGATGGACATATTGCTGTTCAACGATGTTGACAGTCATGCATATATTACAACCATTAATGGAACTCTGAGCATGGCCTCAGATGTAGGAATGAGAGCAAGAAAGCATGGAGGGAGCACGGAAGGGAGTAGGGAACATAAGCACTCGAATTTTTTTTTGGGGGGGGGAGGGGAGGCCCAAGTACAAGTCCTAGAATTTATCATCCAGCATGGCCAAAAAGAGTACTTTTTTAAATCTCTGAGGAAAGCACACTGACTTTGTTATTTACAGTGAAAAGATTGGCAAAAAAAGAAAACGAAACACAGGAGTATTTAAGTTATGGCCAGGTTCTAGTCACCATGTACCTGGTCACCATTTATTATTATTATTATTATTATTATTATTATTATTATTATTTCTTCTAAGGATTATTGCAAGAAATGAATATGCTTCAGGAGGAGTCTGGGTAGAAAAGCCATTCTGTCCAGAGCTGTGGCAAAAGGGCAGGATATAAATATAAAGGGGGGGGGGGGGTTAAAGGAAAATGTTTAAAAGAAATACCTATTGTAATATTTCTCACAAGATCTGGTTTGCCTTGGTACAAATGGGTTTCCCCCCATTTTTATTGGGTGCAAAAAGGGACAAAGCTAAGTTTCATCTATAAAAGGAGTCACCCGTAGGATCTCACCATCATATGCCAAGTGCACTGGGTATTGGGTGCATAGTAACTGGGGTAGTAAGGAGTCTTGATGTTCCCTTGCAGCTCCCAGTTTTTCTGCAGTGTTAGATTCATCTGGCAGGCTGTGAAAAGACAGAAGTATTCTCTCATGCATGTGCAAAGGGTGCTCATTGTTGTTACAGAATAAGCATGAGAAATGGAAAAGTTACTTTTGGGACTACAACTCCCATAATCCCCTGCCAGCATGGCCCTGTCATGTGTGGATTCTGGGTGTTCTGTTCCTAAAAGGAACTTCCCCCCTAGAACTGCTTATTCTTGTGATTCCAAGCAAAGGGCTGCTACTACATGGTTACTATGAAAATAAACTGAATCCTTTAAGCCTTAAGCAAGACTTCACTATTCTTATTTGATGAAAGACCATGACAGTTGTTCTCATATTAACAGGAAGCTTGCTTACCCTGAGTCAAACCATTAGTCCATCCAGTCCAAGGGTAGGCATAGTGCAGTCCACAGTCTGCGTGTGGAATCATGCTCTTTTTTTCCCGACCTGTGCCTATGCTGACTCTTGTGGATGTGATGAAAAACCCAGATCATGCAGCCCTGAAACTCACCTCTCTTGTTTTCCAAAGTCTAGCATGGCTAATTATTGTCCAATCCCTTGTCTTCCCTATAGTAACTTTAATACAAGATAAACATTGGCCTTCTGTATCCTTAGCTAACGGCTGTTCTTATTTCCCAGAGAATCCATTGCTTGATTAAAATATTTCTAGCCAACCCTCTATAAGGAGATCTCAGAGTAGCATACAATTAAAACAACAACAACAACAACCAAAAAAAATGCAAGAGAGAATGGATAATTTAAATAGGATAGAAGCACATTAAATAAGCCACCTCGTTAAAACAGCAGAAAAAAACGAAAGTATTTAAAACCATGTACATGTATCAGTGAATTTCTTAGCCCAACTATGAGGTAATGTTGCCAAGCCCTAACCAATAGCAGTTGTGCTGCATTTCAATGCAACTTGGAAAATATACTATTTTGGGCAAGAGATCCCAGTGAGCAATTCTGGGAGTTGCAGTTCAAGAAGTAACTTTTTTCAAGTTCTGCATCTCAGATAAGATATTGGTAAAATATATACAATGAGGCAGACACTTTCATAAAGTCTCTCTCTCTTTCATTTCCTCTTTCTTTCTTCCTCCAAACATTCTATAATCTTTGCTCACCTTCAAAGGGCACAGCCTGGGCAGTCAGTATAAAAGGATCATAGTAGCTGTACATCCCCTTCTTCCACACTACAGACATGACAGGGCCTGAAGACAGGACTTCTACCACAGGTTCCTGACGGCTGCAGCCATACAGCCTGAGGCAAAGAACAAAAACAGGGGTGTAAAGTCTGTTTGATAAGGCGGGATGAGGAGAAGGAATGATGAAGAGGCAGCATTTAAGTCTACAGATAAGACAAACAAAGGTAAAAACAGGCCACAAGCTAGTTTGAGATCTATATTGATTTTTGTGTATGTGCATGTGACAGAAATACAAATCACTTCTGGCATGCTAGAAGAATGTATTGGTAAGTGGTGACTATAGAGAGCATATCAAGAGTATCACTTGGTGAGAGACTGCTTGGAAACTTCATGTGCTCTGTTTTGAACTTTATGGTGAAAACAAGAAGATAAAAATGAAACTCAAGTGCTGAACAGACAGGCCAGGATAGCTTGGGCTGAGCACAGTCTGGCCCAAGTCTTCACCTGGGTCAGTCTCTGGGTTAGTGTGGGGACAGGTTTACACACGCATCTCTGCACCATCCTAGGACCTGCTACTGGCATGGGGTTCTTACCTTGCCGTGCCATTGCTGGTACTGAGAAGTCCCCCGCCACCACAACTGATGCAGAAATGAGACACTTGGCTGTATCCTCATGGCCAGATGTAGTAATAGGATGCTTCTCAGTACCAGCAATAGGTGGTAAGGTAAGGAGCTAGGGGCTGTATAAACAGCCAGTGCTGTGGAGTTTCCAGGAAACTCTACTATAAACCAGGGGTCAAATTGACTCAGGGTAAAGGCTATTTACCCCAGGATTGGGCTGGATCCACTGGATCTGTGTCTGGTCTGGCAGGATTGGGACAGATCTTGGTCCTGGATTTTTGGCCTGCATCGTCTAAAATGGACAATGCAAGGCTGTTGGGAACATGGGTCTTTTAGACTGTGCAGACAACCCCACAAACACATATAAATAATTTTGGATTTTTAAAAATCCAAATACTGGAGTGAAGGGATGTTTTCAGCACTTGAGGGCAGAAGGCCATTTAGGGATTGAAGAGGAACAGATAGGGGACTATTATTGCTGACCCACCAATATGTGCCACCTATTAGGTTGCTCTGATGAAAGGTTGGGCCAGATGTTCCAGTCACCTGAGAAGTATTCTGGTCACACCAGAATGTTAATTAAAAAACACAAACTGGAGCCGGTGTATTGTAGTGGTGTGAGTATTGGATTAGGAGTATAATCCTGATCATGTCACCATTCTCTCAGGTTTAGAGGAAGGCAATGGTAAACCTCCTCTGAATAAATCAGAGTTGACCTAAAGGTGCATAACAAACAAACAAAGAAACAAGCAAACAAAAACACTAACTGTGCTAGACATCCTGAACCTATGTTAGACTTTACTTTCAAGTGGGAAAAAATGGAGGAACGGAACTTGGAAGCAAATGCAGGCCCTCTTGCTGTTCATGCTGGCATGAGACCAAAGCTACCTACGATGTGATGAGCTGATTCTCCAGAGGTCCAGATGCATCATACATAGCTAGTCGGTCCCTGCATTCTGGGAGAGTCCATTCCAGGCGTAGCTTGATCATGCGACCTTTGGGGCCATGGAGATGCCAAAGGCAACTGGAGGCGAGGTAATCTGGGCCCTTCAGCTTTAAGATTGCATCCTCCCTGATGTAGCTGTATCTGTAGCAGCCTAAACAGATAAGACAAGGACAACCTCAGACCAAAGTTTGGAAAAATAACTTTTTGGGAAAGCAATTCCCAGAATCCTCCAGCCAGCATGGACACTATTTTGGTTTATAACGTCTAACATTCTTGATCATTGGCTGTGCTGGCTGGAACTGAATGGAGATTGAACATCTAAAACATTTGAAAGGCACTAGGCCAGAGAATCTGGATTACATTGAGCCACATCCCTGCTTGCTTGGATGCTCTATTAGTTGATGGCAAAATACTGGTTGCTGTAAAGAGATATTACTGTCAGCAACAGCAAATATTGGTAAATTCAGGCCAATGCATGGTAAAAATAGTGGTTGCACTCACTTGCACATTAACCATGCACCACTCAAAAGCATGAGACAGCTATACATTTTGATGGAGTTTGTAAAATACAGGAACTCATTTGTATGTATATATTACATTACCAAAACAAACCTGAAACCTGTGTTGCAGTCTGAGATATTAGAAGCAGAAGTGTCTTATGATAACTACTAATCAGGGATTGGAAAAAATTACTTTATAGGACTTTATCTCCCAGAAATCCACAAGCATGGATGTATCTATGGGAGAGAGCAATTTTATTTGAAATTTAGTTACATACAAAAGGGGTCTCAGTTATATAGAATAATGCTGCAGTAAAACAAAAGTAGGAAAATAAAAATGTATACAGAAAAACAAATAAATAACCATGGTAGTCACAAGTTTCTATAAAAGCTGGCCAAATGTCCAAATAGAAATCCATTTCTAAATTCTGTGTATACATCATTCTTTCAAATGTTGCAAACATTGTTAAATCTTCTATCCATTGGATCACAGGGAGAGAAAATTTATCTTGCCAGTATCAAACTATTAATCTCTTAGCAGTCTAAAGAGCATGAAAAATCCCCTTCTGTTGGCCATTTCTTAATTTACAAGAAACAGGAAAAATAATTTTTTAAAAAACATGCATGCTACCAAATATCAAGGAACTTTGCAAAATCAAATTTACTCATGTGATTACTTCCTCCCAAAATGTGACTACTGTGGGACAACTGCAAAAGTTAAGGAAGCATTAGCAGTATTACATCTCCAACAATCTGCTGATATAGAAAGCCCTTTATTGAATAGGCATTGTGGTGACCAATATACACAAAAGAGGTATTTTTGCTGTATAAGGCATAGTTGAAGAGCTGTAGTTATACTAGCTATAGAGGTTAACACTGATGGCCATTGATTAGTCAGAACTGGATATTCCAATTCTCTGTTTTATTCTTGGTGTAAACTTCAAATATTTTTTATAGATAGCAGACATGTTGTGTTGTTGTTAACTGTCCTCAAGTTGACTTTGACTCATGGCAAACCTGTGGATGCAACATGACTAAGACTCCCTGTCCTCAATTGCCGTGCTCAGGTTCTGCCGGCTCAGACCTGTGGCCTGCTTGGTTGAGTCTAACCATCTGGCATATGATCTTCCTCTCTTTCTACTGCCTTCCACCCTTCTTAGCATCACCAATTTTTCTAATGATTCATTTCTTCTCATGATGTAGCCAAAGTACAACAATCTCAGTTTAGTCATCTTCGCTTCCAGAGAGAACTCGGGCTTGAACTGTACTAGAACCCATTTGAATGTCTGCTTGGCTGCCCACAGTACTCTCAGTACTCCTCTCCAGCACCACGTCTCAAATGAGTTGATTTTCTATACATTTTTATAGATGTGTGCTTGTGTGTATGTAAATTATTGGTTTGGATACTTGGTTGTCCTCAATTAATGTCTCAAATGTTAACGGAATCTCAGATGCTCTTAAAACTACAGGGCCAAATCTGGATTGTAACAAATGTTTCATAAATACTGCCACTTAGGAAATAACAGCATCTTCCCCCCTAAGAATTCTGCCACTTCCAAATGAACATTTCCTTCCCTCTCCAAATTTCAAACATTTGAGTAACACAAAGCTTCAGTTGGGCATTTAGAACAGAGTTAAGATATGAAAAGAAACTAAGCTGGAGCAGATCCTAAGGACATGTGAACAAAATATAAAAGGTCTAGCATGTGTGTGTACATCTCTATACCACTTATCAGTGAACTCAGCATTCTCTAAGCTGTTTACAATCTGTAAGCTAATTGCTCCCAACAAGCTGGGTACTCATTTTGCCAACCCATGAAAGGATGGAAGGCTGAGTAAACCTTGGAGCCCTTGGGGACCAAACTTACAAACTTGTGGCTGCACACTTGCATTTAACCACTGCACCACCAGGGCTGCTAGGTCTAGGTATGAAGGATTTTAAGTGTCTCACCCTCTGCAATGGTAGATTTTGGGGGTGCAAAGGAAATATTAAGGGGGAGCAGAAATATAATTTGGAGAGTCAATGCCCACATTTTGCCTCCTCCACAGAAACACTCCTGCCTTCAGCTGTCATAGCCAATGGCCTTGCTAGCTAGGAATTCTGAGAGCTGGAGTCCAAGAAAAAATCTTTTTCATGCTCAATTCCTACTCCTACTGTTACTATTTTCCACATTCCTTCATCAAAGATGAATACTACTACTGTTATTACTTTATTGTTACTGTCTCCATCATTATAATTATTGTTATCATTATTCACTGTTACTCATCAAAATAGTCCCAATGACGCTAGCAACACTCTGATCATAAACTCACCACATCAGCTATGACAACATATAAAAGCAGCAGAGAATACTATAAATAGTTTTCACCTAGATATCATAGTAATTTATGGGTCTTCTATGCCCATTGCCTTCACTTTTCCCTCCCTTCATTGCAAGAAACATAAAAATAATGGGGAAATAAACATCCTACCCAATGTGGATTTCAGCACTATTATGTCTTTCACACTGGATTCTGTCAGGGAAAAAAACATAAAGAAAGAGATGAGATGAGATGAAATGAGACACTGCAAGGGAAATAAAATCCATAAAAAAGGTGAGATGAGATAATGCAGGAAAAAACAAAAAACAACCCTGAAAATTGCTAGAGAAAATAGACCCAGATTCCTAAGCCATTTTATTTTAGGTTTCAAATAAAATGCTAAATGAGAGATGAAGAATACGTGGCCCTCCAGGTGTGAGCAGTTGACACAATCCTTTAAAAACTGCTGTGCTGAATAGGAATAATGGGAAGTGAAGCCCCAAACTCCCACATATTCCCTATCTTTTAAACAGGGAATTGTGTAAATATGGTCCTGTCTGTACTAGAATGGAGCAGCCTGCAGTATCCTGGCTCCAAAGCTTCACGGACTGTCCCCCATTGGAAAGCCTTTTTGTTCTGATGCCAGACAACTGATGGTATACATGTCCTGCTGAGCTGCCTGGCACATTTGCCACCATCATGGGTTGTTTCATTCTCAGGTCAGAATGAGATGCCCAGTCCTGATCACATGGCTAGGTACCTCATTCTGACCTCAGAGCAAGCACCTGGCGGCAGCAGCAAACCTACTGGGTGGCAGAACAAGGCATGTTTCAAACAGCCACCCAGAGACAAAATGAGTGACAAGAGCTGTAGTGCAGCCAGGGCTTGCAAGTGAAGTGTCATGACCTTTTGGTTAGCAGAGTTAACAATGTCATGTGAGATTCTCTCAGATTTCCCTCTTCCTTCAAGGCTTAGGGGCAGTTTTCACAATAACTCAGCAATATATTCTTGTGAGCGAACCATGTTGTGTGCCAAAACATTTTGAACAAGTGTGGTCTTGAACTGGAAATTGAGATCCATAAACTTTACAAAAGGTCTGTTCTTGGTGAAGATGAAACAGATGTAACTAGTTGGGTGATATGGATCAACAACATTGCCTGCATCTTCCTCTGAGACTAAGGGGCTGTACGAACAGCCCTGGAGGCCGCCCTTTCTTCAGCTGGATCGGGGCCGTGGCAACCTCATGCCATGGCCCTGATCTGGCCTTCCAAGGGTGCAAAAAGGAGCCTAAAAAGCATCTCCTTTTTGCACCCTCGAAAGGGCGCCACAGCTGTGGTGGTGCAGCTATATGGTGCTCCTTTGGCGCTGCGTCATCTGGAAACAGTTCCAGATGTGCGCCATAACACCACATGCCATCTGGAGTGGTGTGTGGTGTCAGGAAGCTTTGAGTGGTGGAGTCAGGTGTGCATCGTGGTGGTGGAGTCTGGTGTGCTATGCCCTGACTCTGCCTCAAGGCTGGCCTTTCAGGCCAGTCTGGATAGCCCCCAAGAGAGTGTGACTTGCTTGAGGCCAACCAATAGGTTTCCATGGTGGAGCAGGGATTCAGACCCTGGTCTCTCATTATTCTAGACCAACACTTAAACTTCTGCACCACATGGTTCCATTACTACATCTTTTTTCGTACATTTGCCACAACCTTCTTTCCCTTCTCTTACTAATCTATAATTGTTGAATCATTTCAGCTTTTTTCTTTCCTCCTGAAGTATCTGTCCTAATAAACTGGCCTTCAACTCTCTAAAACATCCTTCCTAATTAAACTGGCAATTAAGTGCCAGGGGTAAAAATATCTCATTTAGGACATGTCTCATCAGGAGCTTCCAGTTCTACTGTCCTTTGTACTATAACTTTATGTTCAGTGTGCAGGGAAGCATTGCCTGTTGAAAACTGGAGCCATGTTCCACTGGGCTTTCTTTGTAATTGGCAAAATATTCCTCTGTAGGATCTGTGTCATAAACCAGCCCTAAAGTTTTCTTGGTCTCATCAGGAGCTTCCAGCCCTACTGTCCTTTGTACTGTAACATTATGTGCAGTGTGCAGGGAAGCAACCCTAGTGACACTATTGGTCTGGTTATGGGGCAGAACTAGATGATTTTCTGATCCCTACACCCTGTACTAGTCAAAAAATGGCTGTTTTTTTGGGGGGGGGGAGGTATCATAGCAAACTGGTGAGTCTTGGGGAGGGGGGTATTTGATTATTGTGGGGGAAGGAAGGGGACCACAACATCCATAACAACCAGAAAAAGACATAAGTAGGCATAAGGTGGAGTTATTCATGTGTATGTCACTAACAGGATACAGGCCCTTGTCTCCAGGGCCAATGGTGAGGAATTCTGAGTACAGTCAGCCCTCCGTTTTGATAGGAATCCATTCTGGACACACACCTTGCAAAAATGGAGACTCGCATGTATTCAAGCCCCATAGGCATAGTGTGCGGGGTGTGTGTGTGTGCACCGTGGAGGGTGCATGGCATTGGGGATAACAAAGGTCACCCCTCCGTGAATAATCAAGAATGCGGATCTCAAGTCTGTGAGAAAGGAGGGGCAACTGTATTCCATCTTGCATTATCTTCCAGCCTTTGGTATTCTTCAGTGCAGATAGATATGATTTGAGCACTGCATTTTCTTTTATTTGTATGTTCATAAATTGTTTTTAGAACATGTTTGTGATTTGATTCATTTTAACCATAACCAAAATTATAATCAGATTTTCTATTTACTTATAAGCTGCTTTGAGTCCTATTCATGGGAGAAGGATGGTTTATACAGTGGGACCTTGTTATCTGATTGGGTTTGGTTCCAGGATCCCCTGTAGATGACAAAATCTGTGCATGCTCAAGTCCCATTAAATATAATGGCAGAGCAAAATGGTGTCCATTATATAAAATGGAAAATCAAGGTTTGCTATTTGGAATTTATACTTTTTTTGAATATTTTCAAGCCGTGTATGCTTGAATCCATGGATAAAATATCCGTGGATAAGGAGGGCCGACTGTATATTAAATAAATAAATCAAAAGTGAATGATATCATAATTCACTGATGCTGAATGATCTACACTGGTTACACCACACAGTTATAGCACTATGGTTCCACTTTAACTGCCAAGGCAACACCTTGTGGAACACACAAGAAAGCTACAGCACTGGAGCTTGCTATTTTTGGAAGCACAGCCAAGAAGTCTTATTTTTACTACTCTATTAAATGTTTAAATTTGCTTTAAATATTGCAGAACTTATTGGGATGGTTTATATTTTATATATTTTTATTTTCTTCCACTCTGTAACTGGCACATTCAACTGTAGAGAGCGTCTTGCTGAGGAAGTTTGTTTGTTTGTTTGTTTTGAAACAGCTAAAAACATTTCCATGAATGGTTGTCTCAAGATGGTTTGCCAGCTACTTTGGACTTTTTTCATTACAAGAAGTTACAGTTCTGCTTCCAGCTAGTAAAATATAGTGTCACAGATCTGTAAACAGACAGAGGGTGCTTTTTCACAGACTCCTTTTTGGATTTGCTGTTTGTTTATGTTTGTTTTGCTCATTTGGTATAAAGTGCTTTGTATGTTTTGATCCATTTTGAGCTGATTCATCATGATGTCTTATACATTTTGGTCATCTTCTCTGAATGTTGACTGTTTGGTATAGCTTATGTTTCATTCATGTTTATCTTGGTGTATAGTAGTGTATAGTGTATTTGTGACATTGTTTATGATTGTTTATTTTTGTACTGGGTATGGTATTATTTTCATTTTATTTTATTACTACATTCTACTGCAGGGGTGGACAAAGTGCAGCCCACAGGATGCATGGCCCTGCAAAGGCATTTCTGTGGCCCTCAGAGTCCCCCAGGGGACAATTTTTTTGAGTTTTTTAAAAAATTGCTCCCAAATTTATTCTAGAGGCATGGGTGGCATATCATTTTCATCACATTCCCATTATAGGCCCATGAAAAGCCTTTTTTAAAACCAGAAGTATACCGGAGTTGACTTCTGGTCACTTCATGTTTTGAGAAAAGGCCTCTCCAGACCTATAATGGCCTAAAGGTAAAGGTAGTCCCTTGACATAAATGTCTAGTCGTAACCAACTGTAGGGAGGAATGCTCATCTCCATTACTAAGCTGAAGAGCCAGCTTTGTCCGAGGACTGCTCTGGTGGTCAAGTGGCCAGCATGACTGCACCAAAAGCTGTTACCTTTCTACTGAAGAGGTACCTATTTATCTACTTGCATTTGCCTGCTTTCAAACTGCTAGGTTGGCAGAAGCTGGAACTAGTAACAGGAGCTTTTAGGCCTACGAGGGCCTAAAACCATGGTGAAAATGATCTCCCTGCAGCCACTAGAGGACACTGGGGATATTTGTGGTTGTCAAGGTCCAAGGTGTGGGCAGCCTATCTATTTCTGGCCCATGCCTGCTCAATATTGGGGCTGCCACTGACTGTCATTTATCACACCTGTGGAGTGTGGAGTAATGGGGTGGCAGCATGATTGGTTAATTATTGATGGTTTTTGCTATCAATGAAAAATTGCCCTTTAACAATGCTTCAAAGACACAGTAGTAAATGGGTCAGTGATGACATTGTGCAATATGTACTGCCAAAGGCAGTGATCTCTTGCTACAATTGTGGCTTAAAACCTGCATGTGATAATGTCCTTAGTAATCTCTGAAAATAGTTCAGTAAAGAGTTATTGATAACTATGAAATTTGTAATTGTTGCATACTACATCTATAAATGTAGTTAGTTGTTTATATACCAAAGGTTATTTACCATAATAACTAAAGCTAATTATGGTTGAAAAGTAACTTTCTGCACTGTGATTATGACAAACAAAAGGATGAGTCAATAAGGAGACATTCCATGAAATCTCATGCAGTATCCAGAAATCTCTACCGCAGGATATGAAGCATTCATAGTGCTTTTAATGAGAGTGGCGATGCATTGAAGCAAGAGAGGCGGGGAGGAAGTGGGAAGAAAATAGGCCTATGTGCATGATGCACAAAAGAAGAGACACTGAGCTGTTCTTTAATGCCAGATGATTTTGTCAAGATAAATGAAATCAAGAGGCAATTAGTGGGGGAAAATGACAGCTTGGTATGAATAGAGATTAGGGGAAAAGAAAATGGGGGGGGGGGGGTTGCTCAAGGTATATAACTATGCAAACAAGCAAGCTAAAAGGAAATGTTTGTATGCTTCAGGGGAGCTTCCAGACTGGAGCTCTTTAACCCTACTGAATCATTGTACTTGTGCAAAGAGCTGGAAGTGGAATTATGCACTTTTGTCACTAGGGCTGGTATTTCTCAGTGTGACAACTCATGGTATCACACACTCCCATTGACTTCCTCCCATACCACACCATAAAGAAACCTTAGTAATGTTTTTTGCACTAATGTTAACTCATAAATTGTAATCCTCATGTATCACTGAATGTAATTGCAAGAGTTGTGACATAAACAATTAACAATATTAAAATTATACATTTAAATTACAATATCATGCACACAGTCTAAATGTATTTACATGCACATAGTTTCATGTGGTTAAAGTGAACATTTGATAAGATGTTATGTTTTGAAAGTAAATTGAAAAAGAATTTAATTTTTTAAAAATTTAAATTTAAATTTAAATTTAAAATTTATTTTTTAAGAAAACCCTGAGGATGCTCCTTTCTCCACTCACAGAACTTTCTCCCACTCACACCATCTCCATAAAGGGATGCATGCAAATGCAACAGCCTGTTTCTGCCAAAGGGTGATGTTTGGGGAATAGTGGTTTCACCCCCCCCCCTTATGGTGTCACCTATTTTGGCCCGTACTCCCTGAACCCCCTAGAGATGCCCCTAGAATTATGGCTGTGCTGTCACACTGCATAGACCAAGCATATCCCATCATCCTCAATGCAAGTCTCCAAAGCCTTCAGCAAAGACCCATGTCTTTGATCTGGGCCAGCAAGAAGGCTCAGGGAGGAAGACTGCCTGAAAGAAGCCATTTTAGACTGCCAGAAAACCTGGAACAAATTTTGGAAAGACAACCTGGGTTTTCTAGTTCAGAACAGGATTCTGAACAGAAGGATTTTTCCCTTTCCAGGAATACAGTAAAAAGCTTGGAATAAACATATTAAAAGTAATAGTTACCTGCTGGCAGCTATAAGCTGTTGTTGCTGTTTTTGGCTAATGGGGGCACAGTAATCACATTTTAAAAGCAAAGCAACAAGCAGGCATGATGTTGCTTCATACATACAATGAATAACATCTAATTTAAGCCCACATTTCATGTTACGCTGCCTTCCAAATTCAGGCTGAAAAAGACTATTTGAGAACATGAGCATGATAAGAAGTAGACAAAATGATGTCATCATGATGCAACTCTTCCTACCCTTACAACTGCCAGCTGATGTTCTAGAAAAGGAATAGAAGATACATGCAATACATATGTCCAGTCATGCATTTTACATAGTTAGATATTACCAACAGAAAACAGAGTAGGCGAAAGCATGGAGCTTTGGTAGCTGCTACTGATCTGACATGACATGTAGGTTCAGTTCTAGACTCTTTTTGGCACTGCAGAAACTCCCACATTCAACATGAATGTCGAAAAAAATATTCTTCATAAGCAGTCCCAGTTTCCATTAATCAAACAGGGTTGGGATTTTGTTCAGAAATCAAACAGTTTTTTTAAAAAATGATATATCTATTCCTGACTTTAAAACATTCAAATACAATAAGGGGAATTAATGCAAGACAAATCCCTCCAGCTAAGATGCTCTTAAAGTATTAAAAGAAGTTGTTATCAAATGGCATAATACTGAGGATCATTTTTATAGAGAGACTTCCATTCAAGGTACAAAAAGGCTATGAAATTGTGGGACAAGTCTCTCTGCATCTGGTAAGTGAGGAAAGCCTTTCTCTCCTCCACTTCTTCACTTGAGAATCATTAGGAGGAGGAGGATTACTGTTTCTTTGTCTTCTTTATTATTGGTGTCATCATCTTCTTCAACTGCTGCTGCTACTACTCCTATTCCTACTCCTGCTGTACTATTACTGTTATACTACTGCTGCTAATAATGTAGTGTTATCAGTATGCAAGCACCAAATAAAGTAGTGGCCTTAATATAGCCATTAAAAGAGTGGAAGAAGTAAAGATGAAGCCAAGTTTTGCTGCCCAATGGATCATGCCAGTAGATTTAGACAGCAGAAGAAGGATGCTTAGGAAGCTAAGAGGTTCAGCCCTGGAACACTAACAGTACCACTTTGTGTACTTTGTGAACAATGTTAAACAATGGGACAGAAACAATTTTGGGCACATTGGGGGATGACTTGTACAGGGAACTGAACAAGGGGTGTGTTTACTTATTGGTTTTGCTGGATCTTTCTGTGGTTTTCAGTTGCTTTCAGCATCATTGGCCAGGGCATTCTTCTGACCTTCCTCTCTGGGATAGGGTTTGGGGGCATTGTTCTGCAGTGGTTCCAGACTTCCTTGGAGGAGTGAACTATGAAGGTAGTGGAAAGGAATTCCTGTTTGACCTTGAGACCATTAGTTTATGGGGTCCCTCTGGGCATTTAACATCTGCTAGGAGAAGTTATCTGGAGTTTTGGGGTTGGATGACATCAGTATGCTGAAGACACTCAGCTCTATCTCTCCTTTACATGCAATTCCAAGGAAGTGGTCTTGGTGTTAAACTGGTGTCTACTGCCAGTAATTTTTTTTTTATGAACTGCTGAGGGCAAACAAATTGAAACTTAATCCAGATAAAAAAGAAGTGCTCCTGGTCAATTGTAAGGCAGATCAAGGCATAAGGATTCAGCCTGTGTTAAATGGAGTTCTACTTCCCCACAAATCTCAGATTCACAGCTTGAGCATAATCCTGAACAGACCTGAGCCTGGATACCCAGGTTTTGAAAGTGGCCAGAGTGTCTTTGATAGATAAAAATTATGTACCTGCTGAACCTATTCCTTGAGATGTCAGATCTGGCATTTAAAGGGATTTGTAGTTTTACAACATCTTTAGTCTTCTATGCCACAGAATGCTGGTGCCTCACAAAATTACAAATCCAAGGATTCTGTACAAAGAAGACATGGCAGTTAAAGCCTTGTCAAACTGCATTATTTCTACAGTGTAGATGCAGCCCAAGACAGATTCTGAGGATACTTAGTCTATACTCCCAACTTTGGATATGGGGTTTTATATTTAATATCTAGCATCAGGCTAGATTCCAAAGTGACTCACTGAGCTAAGAACATGTGGGAGACCTAGATAGTACTAATAATAATAATAATAATATTTATTTCTTACCCGCCCCTCTGTAAAACAATCGAGGCGGGGTACAACAAGGTTAAAAACAGATTGCAGATTAAAATAATTCAAGAATTCCATCCCAACCTCCCCCCCTTAAAATAATAATAAAATTAACAAAATGTTAAATGGGGTCTTCTTATTCCATCTTACCCCCACAGGCCTTTTAGGTCCAAAAGACACTGCAGGAATAATAATCCAGTTTCATATGGCTTTTTCTGTTGCGGCTTAATGCTGTGCAATTCCGGGAACTGTAGTTTTGTGTGACATTGAGCCATCTCTGTCAGAGAGCTTTGGCACCACAATAAACTACAATTCCCAGGATTCCCTAGCACTGAGCTAGGGCAGTTAAAGGGGCCTGAAACTGGATTATTTCTGCAGTGTGCTTTGGGCCTGGGTGAGTCCCATCACAAAGCAATTAAAGACCACACTGTTCATCTCACTCTAGGCTGTGTCCTATTCTCCCTTCCAATCTGATTATTCCAGAGGTTGTCTCAAATCCTATCAATGTTTTGTCACTCTGAATGAAATCCATCAGTTGATCCAGTTCCTTTTGTCAATTCCATTGGGAAACCATCAAACCTTGTTACACCTGGTGATAGTATCAAGTATCTCTTGACGCTATGAAATATGATATAAATATCAGTCTCAGACATAGCCACCTTGCTGACATTACCACCTTGCTTGTGGACCCTGTGTGCCCAGAGAGTCAACTCACTGTGTTGTCCTCAGATGCTGTCTGAGCCACTCTCTGACTTCCATGGACCCCTCTTTAGGACTAGTAATGATCACTCCCTCTAATTCCTGATTTTTCACTTTTACACCTTTTACACCTTTCTTTTTGTTAATCTTGCATGGTTCTTAAGATATGCATTTTGCATTTGTGTGTTCACGTGCACCTTTGCACATTTCTAAATACAGCTCTCTTATTTATTAAAACCAGAGTGTCTAGCAGTCAGTACTGTTGTATATAGGTAGAAAGATACTCAAAGTTACCCTCCTCTCCCAGGCCTCCTTTTGAGCTAATAATTTCTCCAAAATACCAAAGAGACACTGATGCTCTTGGTTGGGACCCCAGATCCCCTCCCTTTTTAGGATAGCAACATCAGGCAGCACAATCCACTGCAATCACTCTAGGATTTAAGTAGGATTTAAGTAGGTGACCACCCATGACAGAACATAACTTTTGTCACTTAGATATGTAAATATGCCCTTCGTCTCTTGGCAAGTTTGATTGGCAATGTTATAATACACAAATTACTGAGAGCTGAATACTGTCACGTAGAATGTCTCAGAAACAGAAAAGGTGTAAAAAAAAAAAGAGAGGAAATAATTTTTAATGGCAGGTTATTAGCACAGAGAGTTTTGGGCTAGCATATAATTTTGTTCTTATTTAGCATTTCCATCAATGCCCAGACATTGAGTGAGGAGGGAGAAAGATTTAATATCAAAATTCATTTACTGACAAATGCAAACAAGACAAAATATTTGATATATGAAGAGCTAATGAAGCTTGTTGTATGGACAGACACATTGTATTGAAATATTATTCCTGGAAAAAGAGGATGGTGGACAAAATTTTAGAGGAAGACAATGCAGAAATGTTATCATCTGGAATCCACAAAAGTTGGCTTAGCTTAATAAATATCCAAGATTTGTGGCTGTCCTTTCCATTTCATTGGTTCATTTACACATTTGTGCAGGGCATGAAGAAGGTAAAAAAAAACCCAACAACAGATGGACTCTTTTTCCTCCTGCTCATAAGGGACTCATGATATTTCTTATCTGTTTGAATATTGCAGTAGAAGTGAGGTATGTGGTTTTGGGTGGTGTGTTTGCCTGAGGGCTATATATTCTCCCACTGCTGAGTTGATGGCTGGATCGGTAAATTACTCTATATCAATTTTATATTAGCATGATTTGTAAAGCATGCTGAGAACCCTAGTTTGACACAGGAGCTACCAGGCACCACTGAGTTTAAGTGAGTAGCACAAATATACCATAGAAAGGAATAAAAGAACTCTGCAAAATAGACTCAAGATTTCAACCAGTGTATCTGGGGAAGCACTTAAGGAATGCTGTGCAAAAAGGAAGTCAGAACTTCAAAATCAGATAACGCTGAAAAAGACTTGGAGATGGCAGTGATAGCTATTAGATTGTTGTGCTGGGATATATTTTTCTAAAGAAAACCCTTAGGTTTGGGGTTTTATTCTATTTCACTTTTTAAAGTTTCCAACATGATGGAATAAGTATCATCCATCCAATTTTGGAACAGCCTTCTTGCCTTTTTAAAAAAGCCCATAGTTCTAACACACTGACTACTCACAGATAGATCAGAGTACAGTGCACATTCTCTTAACAGATGGATAATCAGATCTGAAAAAACTGATCACTTTGGGGAGACAAGACAGTATTGGATCTTAGACTAGACCGCCATCCTCCTCCAACATGTGGCCAGCATCCTCAAAAGCTGAAAGAGCTGCCCATCTGCCTGGGGAATAAGTGTGTATATTTGATCCCTTTATGAAAAGATTTAAGGATGCTGACACTATTTCAGGGCAAGAAGCTCCAAGCAAAAATTTTAAAATAATTTTGCACATGAAACAAAGTTTTTGTACACAGAGCCATAAAACAAAAACAAAAACAAAAAAGTGTTACTATCTCAGCTACCCATGTGGATGGTTTTGGATTTTGGAGCATTTAAGGTTTTGGAATTCTGGACAAGGGAGACTCAACCTATACTATTATATTGAACACATGCAATTTTGCATGTTTTAACATTTATTTTTAAAAGAAAACATTAAAAACCAGACCTTTCCTAGTGTTGTTTCTCTACAGAAGATTCATAATGTATCAGAAGTTAATCCTTTATAGATGTCCTTTTTTCTTTTTTGATTTTATTGTCAGCAGGTATTCCGTCTTCAGATACTTCATTCATAGATACAACATACCCACTCTGCCCCATATAACTCCATCTTGTCCTTTCTTTCTTCTTTAATACCAGGTGATCTAGCTTTTCAATCACTATCCGTGGAACATAACAGCATTGTTATGCAGTGGCAACATTCTGAACAAATATTATGGCAACTATTCTTAGTTGTGTGTGTATGGTGGGGTGGAGCTGTGCCTATCATCTGGCCTGTTGTGCTAGAGGCAAATGGAAACATACTTGTATAAGGGGGCAATTAATACATTCACATACAAGTGTATTTAAAAAAATCAGCATAACCTAGAGTTAAGGTTGGTATAATGTCCCTAGGATTTCTGCTTGTGGAAGCTCTAATGACCCTCCCTTATTAGAACTACAAAGTGCATGTATGTGGTCAGTACTTACCTAGCAGAACCAAGGATTTTGGGTCAACTCGGTATTCAGTCTGATAGGAGATATGACCTGTTTTATTGAAACTGGTGAGTAACTCTTTATAGAGCGTGGCCTTCACTTTCTCTGCAGTCATTTCCTCATATTGGTTTGTTGGGAGTCGAAGGGCAAACCAGAAGAAGCAGGTGAGAGATCCTTCCCTAACAGGGAGATAATAAACATATTTACCATTCCTCCTTTATTTTCATTTATGTCTTATGCCACTACAACTTGAAATAGCTAAAATATTTCAAACTATAAGGCACAATAACTAAAAGTCATAAAAGAGGACAAATATGAAGGCTTAATCTTGAATACTTCTCAGCTTCCTTGCCTGATGGAATAAACAGATTTCATATTTGCAGGGCTTGCTTTGCTCTCCCCCACCCACACTTTTTTGTTTTGGTTTGGTTTTTTGGTTAGAATAGCAAAATCCACAAATGAGACACTCTGCTGTAAAAAAAGTGGCTCAGGGGATATGGAATCAGAATCAGCTGGTGGCTTTGAGTGCAGCCAGTTACTTCCTTCATTCTATGAATTACACATTGAGATAACTTGCATATACAAAATAGAAATCTACAACTGAGATAATATGGATTGGTCATTTTATACAAAACTTTAAAAGCAGCCAGCAGAGTTGCACAAAGACTGAATGATGGGCAAGTGAATATCTTATCTATTTTACAAGTGAGGAACAATAAGACCAACACATTAATGGCAGAGAAGCTAAACATATCAAAGATTTTTTAAAAATAAAATCAAATTTATTCAGAATCATCAAAATTTTAGGAGTGAGAAAACCATGAGTATGTACTTCACATCACAGAGAGATCTGCCAGTAGATCCCAGTCCGCTTTTTACCCATCCTTGGTCTAAGCTGGACTTCTGAATCTGTTGTTTACCAGACATGTTGAGCTGAATCCAACCAGTTGGACCAGCACCAAGCCAGTATAACCATGTTGTCTAGGAAAGATGGGAACTGTGATCTGATACATTTGGGAGGGGTAGCTGATCTAGGAAGGTAACTTTCAAAGGGTTAGATAATGATTCACTCACCCAAAAGCATAAACAGCACTGGAATTGTAGTAAGGAGCCAGATCAGTGGCATGAATAAGATCTTTTAACTGTAAATAAAAGATTTCCAAACAGGCCGAGGTTATTATCACAAAGCAAACTCTCTCCACCAATATAATTTCCCTCTCATTCGGTATACAAAGACTAGTCATCAAATACAGATGAGGACTAATCCTCATCCTTATTGCTGTTGCTTTAGAGTTTCACAGTCTGATACAGAGAAATTTACCACTGAAATTTCTTAGCAACTTTTTGGTAGGAAAGGGTCAGGGTGTCCATGGCATTATTTACTGAATTTCTGCAGGTCATGTTTGTAAATCACAGTCCTGGTTTATGTTAACCATGGTTTGTTAGTTGAGCCACAGATTGCATAACAGACAAGTAAGCAACCATGCTATTTCTCATTTGTTTCTCTCCTGCCTTTTTGGCAGTAGGGAAGTGTTGGCAGCTGGGAAACAAGCCAGGAAAAGCCAAAGTTGCAGGTTCAAACATCACAATAAATTATGGTTTGAGAAAGCCAAAGTTCATAAGGCAACAACAAACTGGATTCACATCAGAGCTTGAACATGACAAGGTATAAGAAACTGAGTTGCCACCAGTGACTAGTTACCTTTTGGGGTAATAGGGGCAAAGCCACCTTTCAAAAGTAAGGTAATGATCACAGTTACTTTATGGGTGTAATAAATGACAATTGTAGTTGTTTTGAAATGTTAATTTTATGGGGCATCTTAATAGGTTTTTATAAAAGCAAGGTTTCAAGTTTTATGCCATTCTCTTATTCTTCGTGGAGGGAGATTCCTCTTTTAAAAAGGAAACAAAAGTAATGGAAAAATAAGGCACAATGTAATAAGTTTCTCCTTTTCACCACTGCAATGTTCTACATTTTAAACACTGCAACAAGTAATGGAACAAATTACTTTTGAAAACAACAATAACAGCAGCAATAATATCTTCATTTATATCCCATCTTTTCCCCATGATTAGGACACAAGATGGCTTGCAAATTAATATGATTACAATATAATTAAAGGCATACCAAAAGTTCACATTAAAATGGATTTACACTATTAACCGTATTAAAACAATTTGAAAACTACACTTTAAAAAGATTGAAAAAACCAGCTAAAACACTACAATTTAAAGCAATACAATTATTAGTTCAGATTCTTGTTTACAGCTGGTTAACAAACCATGGCTTGTTAGCAGAACTAGTTTTGCACAACACAACAAGACTAACTGAAACAAGCTGCTGCATCATGGGCTCTCATGAAATATGAGCATGGTCTATCAAACATGCATATCACAAGAATAGCTTGGGTTTTAGGGCCTGATTCCTCTTTTCCAGTCCTCAAGGCAAAGGAGAAGAATATCAGAGCAAAAGCATCACTTTGAAAATTCTCTCTTTCTCTTTCTCAACCCTCCAACCCACTGCATGAAGACTACTTTGAAGCTGAGACCATAGACTCTTTTCTGCTCAAATTAGAGCCTGGAAAATTTTGTACGGATGGACTACAGGTCCCATGTGCCCTTAAATGTAAAGCTTTGAAAACCTGGAGCTTCTCACCTGTTTAAACCACAGCTCAGAAAACTTAATTTTCAACCAGAGGAATATTCTATTTTTCGAGACTTGGTATTTATTATCTGAATTACATGCTCTGAGCAAATCTGGTTAATCCTTAACATACCATGCTGAACAACATTGCCAGGGCCTGCTTGATGTCGCATCAACAGGAAACATCTTAGATTTTGGCCCTGAGATAGCAGGATGTGGGTTGCTCCTGGCTCAGCCTATTCTGACAAGCACTGGAGGAGCTGGCAACCCTAATACCATGCCCGTTAAGCTGTCTAATGCCACCTGATGCTCATAAAGCTGTGTCTCACCATCTTATGTGTCTTTGTTGTCTCTGTCCAGAAGGTTCTAGATTCCATCCGCCCATGATCCAGGGAATATTGACGATTGAGAATCTTGAGGCTGCCAGAGTAGAAATGTAGGGGATTCAACTCCAGAAGATGACGTGGTCTATAGTCTGACACAAGAAGGGAGCTTGTTTAGTTCTATACAGTGGAGTAGTAAAGGAATTACTAAGTTTAGATCAGAGTCCAGTTACCATTGACTGTGTAATGGTGGTGGTGGTGGGGAAGAGTAGAAAACAGCATTTCTGCATAGAAATCACCTGAATCCCCTCTAAATCCTTGACCAGAGAGATCTGATGGTAATGGAGACTTTGGGGCTGTACAGACAGTCCTTGAAGGGGTGGTTCTATGCCACCCCTTTTCATGGCCCCAGTCTGAAGCTTTTCCAGGCTACTGAGAAGCGGCAAAATTGTGCTTCTCCATGGCCTGGAAAAGGGGTGTCCTTGGGGCTTCATGCCCCCGGACACCCCGTCCCTCTGAAAGGGCAGCCCCTTTTTCCTCAGGAACATTCCCGCAGCCGTGTTATTGCCGTGAGAACAATCTGTTCTAGGAAGTAGCTGCAAAATGAAGCTCCTTCCTGCGATGTCATAAGGGCTGCATCACAGCCCTTATGACGTTGCTTCGCCGCATGGCCGTGGGGATGCTGCGCAGTGGCGATGTCATCATGGTGGTGCTTGTGTGGATGGGATGCTGCCATGAAGCCGTTGCTGTGACATTCTAGGGTTAGGTACTGTGCAGTTGGTGCATGGTCCTTAACCCTAGATTTGCTGCCACCACACCACAAAGCGTCCATTTGTATTGGGCCTTTGTGCCTTTGTACTTCCTTCTCCTAGGCACTTAGACACTAAACAACACCTCTGTTTTGCTCACAAACATCAAGCAGTTGTAAGCCTATGGACAAAATGTGCTAATTTTTAACTTTTCAAAGATAGCCACATTAGTCTGTATTGGTATGGAAGTGGATCTTGTATCTTTGAGAATAGTTGAGAGAAAGAAGTTGGTAGCATGAGCTTTTGTACACTAAAGTCTACTTCTGATTTGATGTAATAGATTTAAATCTAATCTGCACTGCAGAATTAATGCAGTTTGACACCACTGTAACTGTCATGGCTCTGTCCTATGGAATCCTGGGATTTGTAGTTCTCTGACAGAGAAGGGTAAATTTCTCACAAAACTGCCATGATAGTTAAAGTGGTGTCAAACTGCATTATTTAGACCTTAGATTAGACCTTAATCTACTAAAGTTTATGCTGCCAACGCTTTCTATACATTTTATTAATGATTAATGAGGAATATGTATTTTATTTTATTGAATTTAAACAGCTCCATGATGTTGTACACCTGATAAACAATGAATAAATTAAGAAATCTAGAAAAAAGGTGAATAAAAAAAACCCTTCCTAGTTTCAAAAGTATTTACTTAATTGATCTATAAGGCTTGAAGAATGAGATGACATTATATCAGCATTTCAGTTCAGACTGTAAATTAGGGGTATAAATCTTCATAAATGTCATACTCACAAATTAGAATTAATAACTTTACCACTTTCTGCTTTGCTATGAGAAAGTCATAGAAAACTGTCTAGTTGTCAAACACTATTCACAGTTGAGGACTTATTCTTTGCAAATGCAGAAAACAAATTGTGCAGAAATGCTGTGCAGAAATTATTTTCTGCACAGAAAATACTGTTTTCTCTGCACATAAATAAATACATAAATGCATTACTGTACTGTGAAGATTCTCTCTGGTCTGGGGGTTCTTCTGGTCAGGGTTTCCTAACACTCAAGAAACTTATTGTTGTTTTTTTTTTTTTTTTGGTTCTTCTTTAAAAAAATTTTTCTCAATTCTTTCAATATTCTTTCTATTCATACTGCAAATGGAGAATGGCATTTGCAGCCCCTCCCCCAATAAATTCCCTGTAAGAAGAACAACATCAGCAGCAACAATTTAGCACACTAGAAAGAATGTGTAGATTTTCTACTTGCAAAGAGTTAGGACTTGCTTTTTGTTTTATTTTTTAAACATACCCTCCCCCCTGTCTAGTTGATGTGAATTTTGGGAGATAGTAGTTGTCTGAATTGTGGATCGAAGTGTATAAATATAACTAAAAAGTGATCCCCTTTTTAGTGTGAAGCATAACATTTCATTCTTCCACCACAAGACATTACCACCTTATGCCCATATCATTCTGTTGCTCATGTAGACAAAGCTCCACTTCTTAACATAATTTATAAGTAGATTTCTCATCCAATTGGGAGCAGGTGTCATGTGTTCTACTTTTTAAAAGACAGTCCTCTGTCTGGAGGGCTGTCACAGACAGGTCCTTATTTGAAAGCATCCACCTCTGTATCACTGTCCTGGTCAAGTTCAGCTGAATGAGGAAGAACCATCAGAAAGGAGAACAATGACCTTGTTGTTCCTTGGACAGCCGTTAGAGAAGGCATAAAAGTCCCCAGTCTTTCTCATCAAAGTGAGATGTATTATATGGTTTATAAACAGCTGTTGGTCTGAAATCCTAACTAAAATGGACTCCTTGAATTAATGGGAATGTGATAAATCAAGACTTATGGACGTTCTTATGTGTCACTGGGACTACCTATTAGATTTAAGGTCTATTTCTGTTGACATTATACAGTGAGCTCTTGGTATCTGCTGGTTCCAGGACCCTACGAATGCTCAAGTCCCATATCAGTATATGTTTTATGCACATAGGAGGACATTAACATCATTCATTGCACTGGTACCCTTTTATTCTGTCTTGTATTTCCTCCCCCTCTCTCTCTCTCTTTTTTTTTTTTTTTTTTGGCAATATGCAAATAGCCGCCATAGCGGCAGTTTCTTCCTCAAACCATGTTCAGCAAGACTTCATACCTTCAGCCTTTGGTATATGTGCACTGAACTCATTCTCTTGCTGTGTTGCATCATTTAATACTATTATTATTATTATTATTATTATTATTAACCTTTATTTATATAGCGCTGTAAATTTACACAGTTTACACTTACCAATTTACAAATACATAAGAAAAACAAAAGAAGGCCTTTATTACCTAAGAAGTACCAAGTTATGGCACCAGCTCCACCCAACAACATCAAGACTACCCAAAGCGGGAGGCAGCGATAGCAGTTTCGAAGCTGGTTCTTTAGTTTCTCTTGAGGCAATTCCATTGCATCCTTCTCCTGTTCCTCTCCCTCCATCATGGATATCTTACCAAACAGCAAAGCAAGGTTCAGACACATTATCAATAGCCAAGGATTTAGGCCGGGGGAAAGGGAACTTCCAGTCTGTGAACCTACTCCTAAAAAGTTCCAATGAATCTGTGAAAGCCTCTAGATAAGCCTTATACCCTTCTGCAAATCATTTCCTGGAAACTAGACCCAACAGGAATCTCCATTATTTGCAATAATTTGTTACCCTTGATCCCTTTTGTGGGAATGAAATTGGCCAAACTCTTGTCTGCCAACATTTAGAAGAGAGTGTCTTGCTCCCAGATTCTCTGAATGGGAAAGAGGAAGGAGAAGTATAGCTGGTGTATTTTTGGCCAACATTTGCAAATCTCAGTTGAACACCAATTCAGATAAGCTCTGTCTAACTGCACTTCATACCTCCCCCTATTTCTTCACTTGGGGAAAAGCCCCATCTACAGTTTAGGTCAAGGATGTGATGACATCAGAGTGTCTGGTCACACTCCTGACATCATCTGGATTATGGAGGAGATCTGTCTGCTCCATCAAATTAAGGTTTCTTACCCTTATTCTGTGGTCTTGTGGCCAGTATGTCTGAGTGCGAAGATTCACACACTCAGAGCTTGGATAAGTTTATTTTGAGACATTATCCTAAGAACATTTTTCAGCCTGATTTGAAGACAAGATTGCATCCCTTCCCATCTTGCATACAAAACCAATTAGACTGGTGGCTGAATCAGACCACCACCCAGTGACAAGATAGTGTCATGTACTGAATCCAAGGGCAACAGCTCAGTGCAGGTTAGGTTGTGTGGCTCATAGTTCTGTTCTCCAGCATTTCACTGCCCCCCGATATTTACCATCTGAGTCAGCTGCCTCACTGTCTTTAATGGTAGGGCTGATTAAAACACTAGAAGCCAAACTAATGCTACAGTTTTATGCATATTTATGAGGGAATCAGTGGCATTAAACACAGTCAAACATGCTGTAAGCATGCATTTACAAAATTAATATAAATCTTTTGGACAGTTTGATATCCATTGTAGATAACATTTCAACTGCATCTTCCTGTAGAACCAAAAATTAACATTTTACAGCATAAGATTAAATGTTAATTTGGCCATGTGGAGCCATATTCAGAGAAAAATAACAGGGAAATTGCCTTATGTTGGAATTTCTTTAACTGAAATGATTATGTAAATTCACTGCAGATCAAAACACAAATTATAGGGTACATCTGGCAAGGCCTTTGCGGGCTTAGCCTTGGCCTGAAAGAATTCAGTGAAAGGATGGGAAAGGAAGCTAACACAGAGATCAGCAAATTTCTGCCCTCCCCTCTCCTGTTCTCTTTTCTTTTGAATAATCAGCATGCTAACCAAAAATATTCCACACCCCACCTCCATTTTGTGGCTTTCCCTAGTGCAAAGTTAAGTTCTCTGTGTTACACATGGCAGTCAAAGGGTGAAAATAAACAAGAAAAATCTATTTATACCAAGAAGTATAAAACAAAGCTATAAACACACCGTTGAAAAACCATTGCAACCTTTAATCACCCACCAACAACCTTTCCCTTTCTTTCCAGTCTTATAGCTACTCACAACAGAGTGCAATCGTCTGTTTGACCTTGCCAGTTAATAACTAATGTTTCTTCATGGAAGGAAACATAGCTTGCATGTAATGCCATGCCCAGTAGAAAAGGTTTGAGGTTTTGTTCAAGCCTTACCATTAATCACCCTTACCATTAAACAGAATGATGGAATCGTCTCAAGCAGCAGATGCTGGGGGTCAGTTATGGCAATTTTCTGGTTTCTCTCCTTGAACACCCACTCCTATTCCCTTCTTTTGAATACAAATCTCTGTGTTCCACACAACTTTTTTTTGCACCCCTAAACTATTGTCTGCTTTCAGGTGAAGTGGAGGATCCTATCCCAATTTTAGCATCAAAATACATTTCAAGAGCCAGTCCACTTGGCTTCTATACAGGGGGAAGGAGGGGACTGCCATCTTATCTTTTATCTCAGGTCAAAAATGTTTTGGGCCAGCCTTGGCTTTACTTCCTATCCATCCAAACACCAGTAAACAGAAAACAGCTCCCAACTCTTCAAAGTGCCAATACATTGTGTTGCCCCCCAAATGCGCACAGACCTACCTTTTGAAGTCTTTTGTTGCCCTGGTGGCCTGGAGTGCTCTCATCCAAAATCTGACACACACATAGATATGTAAATACTGAGAGAGATGTAATATTTACTTAAGCCCAAGGTCTTCCCTGCTACCAGTTATCCAATGGCCTGTTTTCTTTCTTTTTTGTCCTTTGCCCTGTCTGGAGAACTGTGCTTATCCCAGGAGAAAAAAAAATCCTGTCATTTGATGCCCAGCAAAGAGTTCTGTGTCACTTGGCAGCTATGTAAGATGGATGGTGGCTTGTCCAGTGCAAATGCATGCCTTTACCTATTCGGTCCCTTTCACTTTGCAGAAGTATTGTAGGAAATCTCTGTCTCAAATATGAAAACCACCACCTAAGGTCACCACTTAGGGCAGTTTTTAGGATGGCCTCCTGGATGGGTGGTGCAGTGAAAAAGAACCAGGATAATACACCGTTTGCTTCAAACCTCCTCCTCTCTCTGATTTCCCCCTCTAGAGTGATGTAGACTAGTTGCCCAGCAACTTTTCCCTGCCTTAGTTACACCTGTTGGTTTCAAGGGGATAATATCAAAATGAGACTGAATGGGGAAAAGAAGAGAAATATAATCCAGAGCTGGGAACATATGTAACTTCCAAGGCTTCGCCTCCCCCCCCCTTCTTTCCTTTTTAACAGCCATGTAACAAACTAAGCACTTTTACACCAAAGTCATCCATCACCAAGACCAATCTCTAGCTTCTTCTGCTTCATCTATTTGAAGGAAAGAGCCCAGAATTTTTACACTACTCAGAAATTAGAAGAGATTGTCTCTCTTTCCACTACATTTCCTAACAGATCTCTCCTGATTTTAATTTTGTTAATGGTGTGGGCATTTAAAATATAGAGTGCTTGGGCACCCAATCGTGCAGGGGTGGCTGGTGAATCCATTCTGGGGTTTAGTCTGAAATGTGTCATGCAGTGGTTTGAGAGTTAAGACTATGGCTCTGGAGACCAGGGTTTGAATCCTGGTTCTGCCATGGAAACCTACTGGGTGGCTCTGGGTAAGTCACACTCTCAGCCTCAGAGAGTGGCAATGGCAAACCCTCTCTAAAAAAAACTGCCAAGAAAACACCATGATACATTTGCCTTGGGTCCTCATAAGCTGGAAATGACTTGAAGGCACACAACAACAACAACAATAAAGATAGTATGCAATGCACTGAGTCTATTTTGAGGATAGAATTCAGCACCTTGGATAGCTTTGTTAAAGTTTAGCATAAAACCTGGAGAGGATTCACCAGCCCACTGACTGTGACTGACATGGGATCCATCTGCTGCAATCTCAAAAGTAGGGGATAAAAATAAAATGTAATGTCTCTCATAATGTCTCTGGTGCCATTTTAATTACCACCACTATAATCATGTTGTGACTTCATGCACATTGTGTGAAGACAAAATACCCAAAAGCCTGATTTGGTGGATGCCTGGGCCATCTGCTGAGGATCTGCCTCAGCCCACAGACTGCTCAGCTTGAAAAGTTCAGTGAACAAAATGAAATAGAAATACTGGCAATATCTTGACTGAAGGAGATTTTGCCAGAATTTCTAGCAATGCTATTTTGAGGTTTTTGCCACAGTTCTCAACAAAACAAGATGCAACAACCCCATGTCAGCATCAGCTGCCTTCTACTCCACAGTCCTGATGTGGAGATGTGCTCTAGTGAAGCAGTGTGGTTCCACTTTAGAACTGTGAGTGAGCAGAGAATGTGGATGGTGATAGTTCTACCCAGCTCATATTATCAACTCCTAGAATAATAGCTCCATGCAGAATTTTCACAGCCTCAAGCAATGCATTCAGGGAATATAAATTTGCTGCAAGCAACTGGGTTGCTTGATATCATGCCCTTCTTCTTATGGTCCCTGGTGCCCAACAATTTTTGTTGTTATTACCAAGCAGAGGACAGATCTCTGCAGCTGTTACTCTTTGCCACTGACCATCAAATTTAATTGCATTTCAAACCTATTCCTCTTTCATAGCTCCCAATCCAAGGACTGGGAGAGTTATTTTTCTATGAAGGGGATAAAGGAGCTCTGAATGGTTTCTTCTGACCAGTTTAAATGTGAAGTACAGATATGCAATAAACTTCCCAAAATGATGGTGCAGGAAAGCCAGGGATGTTAATATCTGACTACTTCCTCCTCGCAAATGAGGAATTTCCCAAGTTCTCTTTGCTTCAGTGAAGAAGAAAAATTCTCTTAATTTCTCACCCTGTATGCACACATCTGAAAGAGATATGTACAAGAATGCTAGGGTGGGTTTTTTGTTTTGTTTTGTTTTTGCATAGAAAATGACAATCCTGAATAAAAAAGTACATCTGGCTATCTGAAATAGGGTGGGTTCTTTTTTCAATCCACTACAGTTATCAAACACAAAAAACATGTTGCACAGAATAGGATCCCGAAACACTTTGGGAAGTCCAAATGCCAGCTGAAATCTGTGCAAAACTCTTGCTACTGGATTTCCCAAGAGTTAGGAGCTATCGGAAGAGAAGACATGAGAGGAGTGAGGCTCAGTGGGTACAGAAGGGAGAGGCTGCAGGTTTTTATTTTTTTAAAAAAATATATTTTACAGTTTTCTTTAAAAACATGACATCTTACCAAATTTTCACTTTAGCCACATAAAAGTATGAAAGCAATTGAAAGGTAATATTGTAATTTAAAGATAATATTTTAATTTTGCTAGTTGTTTATGTCACAATTATTGCCATTACATTCAGTGATATATGGATATTAAGATTATGAGTAGCATTAGTACAAAAAAACATTACTAAGGATTCTGCAAGGTGTGGTGGTGGGGAGGTCAGTGGGAGCATGTGACAACATAAGTTACCAGCCCTTACTCAATCTGAAAAGTGCACTTAGGCCACAAAAGAGGTTGTCTGTTCCTGTGCTAAGATACTATCTTCATCATCTGGTATTCAAAAGAAGGCCAACAAATGCCCACAAACAAAAGCCTGTACATATCATTTACTTCTTATCTGCTTAATTCAATTAGCATTTCAATGATTCACATACATTTCCTGTTTCTGTTAAAACAAAGAGTATAGGAAACAACTGTGGTTAACCTACCAAGCACAATGGTATGCCAGTTTATATTCAGGACAAAGTCTTCTTTCTTCTATTGCAGCGTTCTCCAAGGGAAAATTCAGTACACCATACACTCCATCATCAGACTTGTTTTGCATAACAGGTGCCTCATATTAGCATGCAAAATGTTTGGTTTTACAACATAGGCAACAGCAACATAGGCAACAGCAAAAAGAGAATTGTTATGATTCTTATTCATTCTTCATGTGGGTCCATTCGTGCACATAGTGCTTTACAGTACATAAGTGAATTGGCTCACTCAAGGGGCTCATAATCTAAAATGCTTCTTGACTTTTCAATACTGGAAAAAAATTACATTCTTATAGATATAGATACCGTATTAAAAGAAGAAAAACACAGGAAAAAAGCTACTACATAAATACAAACAGAAAAGCTAATAAAATCTATTTACAATGAATCTGAGATTGTATGAGAGAATGCTACAAAAACACTATTCAAAATAGATTTATCCATATATTTTTGTATTACAGTGAGGTTATTGGTCAGTATTATTTCTGGCATGCGAAATAAGATTATACCAAACTATATCAAAGAAGTCCAGCTGAGATTGTACACTGGACACATAGTCATAAACACTATGTTGCCAAAGGCCTTCACAATATATAGAATATAACATGAAATATATGTATTAAAAATTAGATGCGTACACACATAGATACAATGGCATGGCTTTGTTCCTTCTCCTAATCTGACCCTTAAAACCCACCTTAAAGTCCAAGCAGCCACCCCAAAGGATGGAGATCTGTAGTGCTGGTGAATGAGGTGCCGATGACCCTCAAGACACATCAATACCCCTCTGTCAGCAAATGGTGGTGTGACGAGAAATAGGGACCTCTGTGAGGTTCTGTCACAACTCCTCATTGCACCATTGCTTGATGATGGCTAGTGGCTGGTCTTTCAATGCTCCACTTGCCACCACCACAGAATTTCATCCTCTATACAACTGCTTGGATTTTAAGATTTTGTGGGCATTTGCGGTGATGACAATGATGTCAACAATCATAAATGAGAACACCAAACAGTTATAATGTTGCAAGTTATGATGTAAGCCTAGCTTAAAATACAATAACTACTCAACAGTCTCTATCACAGGGGTTTTCTTGGCAGAATTTGTTCAGAGGAGGTTTGCCTTTGTTTTCCTCTGAGGCTGAGAGAGTGTGACTTGCCCAAAGTTACACAGTGGTTTTCCATGGCTGAGCATTTAAACTCTGGGCTTCCAGTGTCCTAGTCCCACACACAAACCATTACACCAAGCTGGTTCTCTGTGGGCTACATTACTGTAAATGCATGATTAAAACTGTATGATTATAACTGTAATACTGCACTGAATTGTTATGGCAGTAGCATGTCTACCTCAAAGCTGGGAGGAAGCATGACAATTGTTAATTGAATATTTATGTCTTCATAACAAATTATTTATTTGGCTTTGATTTTATGCACAGATGCAGATCTGTATCTGTTCCTGCACACTGATTTCATCCATTCTCACTGTTAATTATCTCACAATTTCTTCAAGCAAGGGAAAGAGCAGACTTCATCTATTTGATAATTTTTCACAGGTTCAGGCCATTGCTACATAATACACTTGTTATAATGAAAGGAAAATTAGATCATAAATTTATCCTTCAAAGGTAAAACCACCACAATTGCAATATTTCATTTGCAATCGCATTTTAAAAACAAGTACAGTATAGGAAACCTTTTTCCATTGTACTTGTCTGGTCCATTATACATTAAAAATAAATGTATTTATTATGTGTTAAAAATAAAATTCTAGCACTGAGGAACCTTGCATTCACTGTAACTCTTAGTATAAAAATACAAAATTATCAAAATAATGATAAAATGCCAGCTGGCATCCAGTTAGGTATTTCTGACATCATAAACTGACTTGCAATCATGTGAAGGTGAACTGAAATGCTCATGTTCTCTGAAGGGGAGCACACAAATGCTACCAATAGCATAGCTGTTACGTCATGAGTCTCATTGTGCAATGGCTGCCCTAATCCTATGAAACTCACTGTGGAACAAATACATCCATTGCACAACATGATGCCACATAGAATGCGTGATACACATCATCACAATTCACTAGAAGAGTTATGTGTCCTGTCAGAGACGTAGAGACTCCCCAAGGAGTGGGTATCTGATTTCAACCTGAGAGAAACTTAAGAAGTAAAGAGTAAATGCAGTGCTTGGAAAAATAATACAGCAGGCTCTTGGTATCCACTGGGATTGGGTTCCTGGACACCCCCCCCCCCCCCCGTGGATACCAAAATCCATGGATGTTAAAGTCCCATTAAATATAATGAATAGTAAACTGGTGTCCCCTATATAAAATGGTAAAATCACAGTTTGTTTGTTTTACAGAATTTATATATATATTTTAATATTTTGAAGCTGTGGATGCTTAAATCTGTGGATAAAGAATCTGTGGATATAGAGGCCTGACTGTAGAAATGAAATGGCCATGGCTGATGCTGAGAGTTGGAAAATTAATCCCTACAAACTGCTCATTTCAATATCATCGTAGCAGTGAATATGCTCTGGGTTAAAGTCTGAACTTTAAAGCAGTAAATTCCTACCCCTCAAATAGGTTCAGCACCTTGGATAGGTACTTAGAGTGTATTCACCACCCTCTGAGGTGAGAACCATCTGCTCGACTGGTATTAATCACCCAGCGCACATTGCAGTCCAATGGAGCATACACAGCTGGAAAGAATGAGTACCAATACAACAAAGCTGTATCAAAGAGGAAGAATGATGAATACAGAGTCAAGTGTTGTGATCTACATAGTGGCTACTTCCCCATGACTTTTTCAGTGTTCCTTCATAGAATCACAGAGTTAGAAGAGACCACAAGGGCCATCCAGTTCAACCCACCTGCCATGAAGGAAGTCTCAATCAAAGCATACCTGACAGATAGCCATCCAGCCTCTGTTTAAAGACCTCCACGGAGGGAGATCCATGACTCTTCAAGGAAGTGTTCATTGCAGGAGCAAAGTTTGGCATTTCTAAGGGAATCATTACATGGATTCATCTTGTGATTTCAAAATCCATAACTTTCTTTTCTTGATCAACTAAGTTAAAGCGGCTTATGAAAAATAAGAGGCTATGATGTATTTTGGCAGTCAATGGTCCCTCTTCCATCATGTTGTGCTTTATTTCTGCATTTTGCTTATCAGCAAAACATGGATTTGAGCTGTGCTATGCATGCTAGAATCCTGTTGGTCTGTTATGCCAGCATCACTACACTAGCAGTATAAACAACAGTAGCAAGGGGGGGGGGGGAAGAGACTGTGGGCGCAGTGAATGTGGAAGAAGTCAGGCATATACTGTTTGGACCTGGCAAACTTTCTCTTTCTCTCTGAAGAATTCAAACAGAAGGATGATTGTAATGGCTTTGAAGATCCCTCAAGGACAGATAGCCCTCTGAGGAAATTGGGAGCTTTCTGGGGGATGCTGTTCTGCACAGTACATTGGCTTGGTCTTGACTCTGAATCATACACTGAAGAAAAGCAGAGTTATGACCTTCAATAGAGCTGGTGGGAAGGTCTATCCTTTGGATTGCTTTGGTGCCATTATTACCACTATTAAATTTTTCTGGAAGAATTGAACAGCACATGGGAAACTCTTCTGGAACCTTGGAGAGCAGAACAGTGGGCTTATTCCCATCTTGGGTCTCTTCCTCTTCCATGCTTGATTCTGTTGAGAAGGTCCCCCATGATGAAACAGCTCCTGAGCCATCTCCATCTTTCTGGGATGAGTCCTTTGATTCTTGTAGGAAAGAACTGTTCTCCTGCGTTGCCATATTACTGTAGGTAGGTGGCAGCTGGCTGTTGCCAACAGTTTCATGGAGCACTTTGTAGGAGCAAGAATCTGCATAGTCACTGCCCTCTTGAACAAGGGGATCATAGGTGAAGTACACCTTGCAAGGCTCAATTTCAAATGAGTTGAAGTGTTGGAAGAAAAAATAGCCACCATTGGTAAAACAGCTGGATAAGGAATGGCCACTAGTCTCTGGTGTGGTCATATTTGTGCAATATTCCTTGAGAAGGATGGGAGCAGTCCCTTGGTTGTCCTTTTGAATTACCTCAAGAACAGAAACCTCTGGACCTTCAGAAGCAAGTTGGAAGGTAGCCGTGGATGTTGGAGGGGATAACCACTTCTGTTGGTTTTGTGGGGTGGAACACAAAAGAAAGAGATATTGATACTCCAAACAACTGCAGTGCAAGTTTCAAAACAACAACAACAACAACAGGGATACTTCGGGGAAACCACCTGAAAGAATACTAAGTGAATTATACTCTTGGCTCTTATCATTTGATGGCTATTATTTTTATCATAGAAGATAATAATTTCCAATTAAATGTTTTGTATTATATATGGATGATTGAGGATTTTGTTCAGTCTGTATATGGAAGTGAAATGATCTAATTCACATTTCCCAAACTAATGTGTGGTTCAGTTCAGTTATATTTCCAATTCCAGTTTTCCAAATGTTGCAATCAAGTTTTCACCTTTTAAAAAGGTACCACAATGTGTTTTAAAATGGTATTTTAAAATGTTTTAAAATGTTATTTTAGGATAAAATTCATATAAATACTAATACAGATTTTTCATCAGAATTGGCAACCCAAAATGGGATGGGTTTAGATGCAAAACTAATACAGACCAGATATAATCCATCCTATCTATAGAACATGATCTACAAAGAACATCTCTCAGTTGCTGAACTGCAACTTCTACCATTCCTCACCATTGGCTATGCAAGTTAGGACATTTGGGAATTGCAGTTTGGCAACATCTGAAGGACCACTCATTACCCACCCCTTCTGTTGATCACTTTAGGAACAAAATACATATGAGCTGTGTTATTTGTAGTACTCAATATATGTCAAATATATAGATTTTTGTATGTATCTTTCCTTAGTATTTTTGCACACAAACTCCCCTACTAAATACTTTTTGTACGTAGTTACTAAGAAGAGAAATGTGCCACAAAATCTGGAGAAGAATGGGATCTGCATAAGAACTGCTGTCACATGGGTTTGGGAAGTGAAAAATAAGACTGTGTGGCTGAAAAATGTAGACCAAACACATTATCCAACTCACATAATACCCAAGCCTGCATACCTGGATATCTCCTTCATGGACTGCATTGAGAGATGGGAAGAATTCATCTGGGTTTGGTAATTGGACTTTCAGCACCTTCTTCAAGCTATAGCATATAGTAGAAAAGAGAACACATTGTGAATATATCTATTGAGAACATTAACAGTCAAGCATAACAATCAATGGAGGATATTATATGTTATATGTATGTTATATGAATGCTGTGTAGGTTTGGTGTAGTTACGTACCCAGAACCCTTCCTCAAATTTTCCATTTTTTTGTTTTGTCCCATGACAAGTATAGATTGAGATCTTTTTGGTAATTTATGCCTGTGTAATGCTCTGCTGTGTTAGCATTAAGCACTGATGGTGCAGTGGTTAAATGCCTGTACTACAGCCACTCACTCACAAACCACAAGGTTGTGAGTTCAATACCATCCAAGGGCTCAGCCTTGCATCCTTCCAAAGTTGCTAAACTGAGTACCCAACTTGTTGGGGGCAATTGGCTTACACCTTCTGTCAGGGATGCTTTGACTGGGAGTTCCTGCATGGCAGGGGGTTGGACTGGATGGCCCTTGCGGTCTCTTCCAACTCTATGATTCTATGATTCAAAATGCCCAACACCAATTCAGTTACTCTGGCTCACAGAAACATGGCCACAATGTTCTGCATCCTCCCTAACTGACCACATGTCTTATTCCAAAATTACTTCATGAGAAGAAACACATCATGACTTCCTTTCATTGGATTTAACTGAAATCTGGGAAGCATATAAAGTTCCCTACCAAACACCAAGTTCTAAGGGATGTTCAGGATTTCCTTTGATCTTTAAAAAGGTTAACAAGAGTGACTCCTGACATTTCTTTCACTGGAAAACTTACAAATGAAAATTCTTTTTAAAACTGAATGCCATACATGGCAGTGGGGAAAGCAGGAGAAAAATGCAGCACAGTACGTGTTTGTCACAAACAGACAAAGGAGTCACAAACAATGAAAAATCCATCGTTTGTAGGAACAAAATGTAAGGGCATACCATTCTCACACCCCACCTGAAAAGAGAATACAAAAGAGATACTTGGGGGACTGGAAGCCCTATAATGGCTTTGTCTTAAATCTCAGAAAGACAAAGGAATAAGATTGGTATCAAGACTTATAACTTCTCAAGCTGGGTCTACACATGCAGCAAAATTAGCAGGTGGAAACTTGAGGAAATACAATGGATGGTACCACTACAGGAGGTAGATGCCATTTCTGAATGATCCTATAATTAGTGGTTAGGGAAGGAGGAATATCTGCAAGTGGAAAGCTAGCCTTCAACAATGGGCAGTCAGGACCCTTGTGCTAAGAGAGAGGGCATGGTGTAATAATGATACCTCACAGCAGAGAAAGAGAATGTGTGGCCCTCTCAATGTGTTGGATGCAAGCTCCCAGAATCCCTTACCATTGGCTATGTTGGCAGAGGCTTCTGGGAGTCGCAGTCCAAAACCTTTGGAAGACCAAAGGCTGAGAACCACCGGACCAAAAATTGCACGCTTAGGAGGATGGAAGCATGATTTCAGCTTTCTTTACCATTTTGACAGCGCAGATTTGCTCAACAAGGTAATGGTGATGATGAAGATGGTGACTAGACTTCCAACAAGAAGCACTGGAAGGAGAACACTTGGAGATGCTGTTTCAAGAATAACCAGAAAGGGAAAAGTAGAAATTAGCCATTCATGGAAAACAGATATTTCCCAATCCTATGTGACTCCATGAAGTAAATGGGTTTAAGGATGCTGGACTCCATACAAGTTTTAAGACTTTGATCTCCTTGTTAATGATTAAGAGAGAGGACATTTATGTGGGAAGGGCTGAAACACTTTTGCACCCTCCTCCTCATATTACAGCTAACACTAGATTTTCAATCCTTCTCTGATTTTAAGGAAGGAGCTCAGGGCAGGATACAAATTCTCTCATAACCCTCTTTATCCTCACAAGAACTCTATGAGCTAAGTGAGGTTGATAGCAACTGGTCCAAGGTGACCCAGCAAGCTTCATGGCCAAGTAGGGATTCAACTAGGGTGTCTTTTTCTTTGTCTGACACTAGAACATATTAGTGGTGGTGTCGGGGAGCAGCTGAATTGTCTCCTGCATTCACAATATTCACAGGTGATGCAAGTCTTACATGCACTCTAAAGTATGTTAAGAACAGAAGAGCTGCTTGCCATAGCAGGCAGTATTATATTTCACTGAGTGGTCAGGCTGGTGAAAGCAACACACTCCATTCCATACCAACTGTTATCCAAAGTAGATCTGGCTACTGTCATCAGTCACATTCACTTAAGTCTCATCCAGATTGGACTAATGCAATGCACCTCTTGTGTTGCTGTCCTTGAAGAAACTTTTAGAAATTCTTGCTGGTGTGAAATGCAGTGAGTAGAGTGATTCAGTGTGATCACTTCTCAAAATATATTACACAAATTCTTCCCCATCATCCCTGGCTTCCAATTCATTTCTGGGCACAATTCAAAGTGCTGTTTTAACTCATGCATAAGAAAGCCCTGAAAGACTGACTCCAGTCCATGTGCATGAACCTTCCTGCCCACTTGCACTCCTATTTGAAGCCATGCTCTGTATTCTGGCACCTCAGAAGGTGTGGAGGCTTCTTGATAGTGGCACCCAGACTGTCAAGCCTCTTGTTGCAATAATAAAACCTGTTTGTTTTATGCCCTTCTCATGTTGTTCTTTTCATGATTTAATTGGTATATTGCATTTATTTTTCTTTTATTATTTTACTGTACTTTTTATTTTTTAATTTAAAAGCAATCTCAGAACCTTGGGGGAGGCCAAAAGTGGGATGGAAATGTTTTAAAATAAAATAAGATAAAAAATAACTCTAATGACTTTATGATGCAGAGATTCCTTTTTAGCTATGATGGTTAATTGCCAATAAATTTCTTTTCTATTTACCACAAGTTTATCTATTATGTTTTTAATGCCAACATCCATTACTATGGAAGTGAGCTCCATAAGGTAATGATGCATTCTGTGAAGCAAAGAAAGTACTATCTTTTATTTTTTTCTCAATTTACTGCCAATCAATTGCACTTGAGCAAGTTTAAGTTCTCACACAAAAGGCTCTCATGTTAAGTCAGTTTTGTAAAGTGGATGTAAAGACTACATTTTTCAGGAAGCTCATTTATACTACAAATGCCTGTTCTCAAATCTCCTTTTGGCCACGTAGTCAATGATCAGCTGTTAACTTAAATAGTGCATGAAAAGTAGAAAAGGGATGGAAGCCACATGTATGTTTAGGTCCAAAGCAGTTTGTGTGAAAAGAATGATAAGACAGATTTTTTAAAATCAGTTACTTTGCTACATAACCACTGTTGTTAGATAGTTAAGCAATGTCTTCTAGCCCAATCTCCACAATCCCCACTTACTGAGCAGCAGCTGCTGTTATCAATGGGGGGCTGTTCCACTGTGGATCAAGAAGCAGCTGACATTTCCATTTCCAGGATCTCTGTCACAACACCCCTTCAAGTTGGAGATCACTTGTAGGAGGGACTGGGTGGGAATATCAGCTGCTTCCCAATCAATGACGGAATAGAGCCCTGTTAATCACAGCTGCTGCTGCTTGGTAAGTGTGGATTGGGGGACTTTCATGGTCCCTGTATATTTTCTAAAGCAGTGAACATGTAGGGATCATGAATACAAACCACTTACTTTAGGTTACACATTCTTAACTGCCTTAGAAAATTCTGGCTGTAGTTTTAAAAACAACAACAAATGATTGGTTATGTAGGTCACCTATTCTGGAATGTATGTTGCACATTCTGGAGTGCCACCTTCTGGTTAATTTTTCCTAATAGTGAAATGTTTATATATGTTTCTATATACAGCAGGTCCTTTGCTAAGGCACAGTGTGACATGTTATAGCTTTCCTCTGCCTCACCTGTTTGTTGGATATGGGTAATTTGGGGCATTTGCTTTTTCCAGTTGTGTTGGATTTTTGCATTTGCTGGACATAATGGAAGTTGTATCCTAACACATCTGGAGGTTAGAGAGAGTTTAAAGATTTATACAGAGCCAGTGTGATGTAGTGGCTTTAGTGCTGGACTAGGACTGGGTTCTATTCTCACATTGGCCATGGAAATCTGCTGGGTGACCTTAGGTGAGTCACACACTCTCAGCCCCAGAAAACCCTGTAATAGGTTTGTCGAGGATCACCATAAATTGATAATGACATGAAGGTATACAACAATAACAGTTTATACAAATCACCTGTTTTTACTCATGGCAGTATTTGCCTCAAGCAGAAGATTTTCAAGAAGGTGAAGAGGCCATAAAGATTTGTTTCCTTCTGCTCTCAATGCTGATTTTTGTTGTAGCTTTGGAATATAGGTTGGAACACGCAGTAGGCTGTAGAAGCTAATCTCTAGCTCACCTATGCTCTCTACCTCTCAATGGTGAATCCTTTGTGCAAGCTTGGAAAGGTTACTTTCCAAGTAACAGTTCAAGAATTTCCTCAGCCATTATGGCAAAGTAAATGTTCAAAGCTCTTCTTTGAGTATGATGAACTAATCTATTGATTTTCTTAGTTTTTAATGTTTTTCATCTTAAATTTGGTTCAGCCTGAAATTTGAGAATTTGTTTTTAAATCTGAATGAAAGTCTGCACATGTTTCCATATTCATTTCCCCTCATATGAATGCATATTGCAGTTCTCAGTGATTTAAAAGAATAAGCCTAAGCAGCCTTACTCACAAGAAAGTCCCAGAGTGTCTAGTGGGATTTGCTCCCTCAAACATTTAAGATCACAGCCTAACGGTATCAAAAAACATTTAGAAGTATATTGTTGGAAAGAAAATTGGAATTGCACATATTGAACAAAATGGTTTTAGATTTTAGTGGTTTGAACATTGGACCAGGATTCAAATCCTGGCTTGGTCATGGAAACCCACTGGGGAATTACAGGCAAATCATATAATCTCAGCTTTAGAGGACAGCAATAACAAATCTCCTCTGAACAAATCTTGCCAAGAAACCCCTATGATAGGTTTACATTAGGGTTGTCATAAGTTAGAAGGCATACAACAACAATAACAGCAGCAATGAATTTGTATGTGACTTTTCCTGCAGAATTTTTAAAGTACCATAGATTAATGCAGATATGGGAGGGAACATTTTTACAGTATAGATAGTTGCATGCATAAGTAACAGGGAATAGATTTGTTCACTTACTCCTAGCACATCCTAGAATAGTAGATCCTAGGGTGGAACTCTGACCATGCAACATTTAGTACACCTGTGTGTTTATCTCACACTTTTCTTATCCATGTCTTAACCCCCTCCTCCACCATGCTCAGAGACTATGTGGACTGACCCTCAATCTCTTTGCCTATATAAAGGTTTCAGAATTCTTATGTTTCCAATTCCCTAGGTATTATGCAGGTTTTCTTCAATGTACCCTACCTTTAGGTTTGGTCCTCCATGTTGCTGGTGTGCTCCAGCGGCTCCAAATACTCTTGTAAATGCCAAAATTATTTTGAACTTTTGCACGAACAGCTGCTTCATACACTGTGCCAGGAGAAAGATTCTCAATTTTTACCCATTTCTGATCTTGTATGATTGAGAGGATTCTGCCTGCCTGCCACATGAAATCAACAATTGGGAATTATTTTTGAGTTGTAGGTAGTCATATTATACAAGACATTTGTGCAACTGCTGTCCACTAGGGTTCCTAGACACACCATACTGAAGTGTTCTCTAACCAAGTGCCTTCTGGATGAGTTGTCACTAGTCACTTCCAATTTGGATTTTGATTGTTTTTGAGGAGAATTTCCAGGCCCGAGAGTGGCCAATGGTGGGTCCCAGTGGTGAAAAACTGACTTTAGTTCACTAGAAATTATGCATCTCTGAACTACAACATTTTTTTCCTATTGATACCCATCTGCAACTATCTTTGGATGAGCCAGGTCTCCAATGTTAAGACAGAATATGGAAAAGTTGCTTTGTTGGAATTCAACCCTCAAAATTCTGACGGAATTTTAAGAGATCATCCAAAAAAGTATTTTTTCAAGTTCTTTGTTAAGGTAATTGGCTGATTAAGACATGCCAGCCTCAGCTGCTTATTCTTGTATTTATCTTTTAACAGATGAAGTATATATAACTAATCAAAAGGTGGAATCATAGAGTTGGAATGGCCCACAAGGGTAATTTAGTCCAAGCCCCTAACATGCAAATATATACAACTCCTGAGATCCTGAGAGTTGGTGATCCAATCTCTGTTTAGACATCTGAAGAAGGAAGGCCCACCATCCTCTGAGGTAGTCATTTCCACTGCAGTGACATCACTAGGATTGGTAACACCTGGTACAGTGACAGATGGTGTAACCCTCCCATTATCCTCCTCCTATTCCATACCATACAGAATTCTTAATATTTTTTGTACTGTTGGACTTCGCCATTTGTGGGCTTGCCATCTGCAGATTTCAGCTTCTGTGGATGGCAAGCCCCATTATTCCAAATGGTGGCACATGCATGTACTAATGCTACTAATAAAGCATAATTGCCATATATCATTGAATGCAGTGACAATAATTGTAACATAAAAAACCAGGAAATTAAAATTCTATCTCTAAATAACAAATCATGGCAGATGTTTAAGGAGCAGTGGTGTCACCCCCACAAAGGGTGTCTCCTGGTGTGGTCTGAACCCCCTGCACCTCCCTAGTGATGCCCTGTTCCACTGTTGAACAATAAATTCTTCCTAGGTGGAATCTCCTTTCTCCTGCTCAAGAGGATGTGGGTAATTTTTGTGTGTTTCTGAATTGTGCCTTTTAATTATTATTATTTTTGTTGAAATCTTGGTGTGCCAAGAACAGTAAAATGGGATAAAAATAATAAAACTCAACAATATTTACCAAACATAATAATATGTTGCTCACTTACCTCATCAGAATTGTTAATTTTATATTGGACTTCATATTCCAATTTTCCTTCTAAGTAATGAGAGAGATCACTGAGCTCCCAAGTTAAACTATAGGAATGCTTGCTGGCATTTTCCAGTCGGACTTTGGAAGGGGGATCAAGTTGAACTATATATGAGACATCAGGAAGCGAGAAATATTAGTGGCTGACATTAACAACAAGAGAATATCCAATTATAATTGTCTTGGTCTGTGGAAATAATTTAGACCCATAGTTGTGAAAATCTTTATCAGAACCAAGAAACATGCAACAAAATAATGTGTATGCTTTTCAGTTCTTCAGAGTTCCTAATAATAACTGCTGAACTCTGGATTAAAGAATCCTCCCCAGATGAGGGGAAAAAAAACCTTCTGAAATTTTCAAGTTTTCTTCCTGTACAATCCAATTTTATTTTGGAGGTCCACATGACATTTTCTTCATCAAGCAGTATTTCCTGCAAACTCCCAGCATGATTTTCATTCCTGCTTCCCTGGGCAGTTTAAATTAACTCAGTATTTCTGAAATGAAATGTATTTCTGCTTGGGTTATCTATTTGCATTATTCCAGAACTAGCTAATTCAGCTGCCACCAGTAAACACAGCCATTGTTTCCAGGACACTGTTTCAACAGAGAGTAAATGAGGTAAAAAGAATGTTTGTACCTAAACAAAATGGTCCTAATGTTTGGCTAGTGTAATAATGGTAAAGCATTTTAGCACTTTGACTATAACATCTGAATAATCATAAAGAAAGGGCAGCAGAAATGGGTGAACACCAGTTTCTGAAATATTACATGAATTCTAGATGTGACACATCATCAGTGAAACAGAACAAAGAAGAACACAAGGGGGTGGGGAAGGAAACCCAGGATATTTAAAAAGAGTTTGGATGCAACCTAGGAATATGCATGTAAAATCAAAACAAAAAGAACTAGAAACTCTCACTACTTCTAGAGACTTTTCCCCCATCTGGATGAGCCCAAGAATAGACTGGGCTGCCTTGCAGCAACAGAAAAACAAGGCTCAATGCTAAAAGGCCTTTTGTTATTGTGCTTCATTCTTTCTTTCCAGAACTGACATAGAAATAATAAAATAGACTCAGAATGCTGACAATGAAAGACGTATCCTGTGCAGAGGCTTGTCTTATCTACATCACTATGGTCCTGTCTGCACTGGCCAGGATACTCCGAGGGCCTGCCCAGAGTATTCTGGCCCCAGAACTGCCCAAACCTTTCCCCATTACAAAGGCTCTCTGTTTAGACACTGCATGGCTGTTCTCATGCATGCCCCACTCGGCTGCTGCTGCCACAGGTTGCTTTGCCCTGTGGTCTGAACAAGGTGCCAAGCCCCAATCACATGGCTGGATGCCTCATTCTGACCTCAGAGTGAGTGACTGTTGAAAGTGGCAAATGCTCAGGGCAGTGTTTCAACCAGCCATCCAGCTTTGGAAAGGAGGGCTAGGAAATAAAAGAACTAAATTTGTTGCTGCCTCTCTAAGGAACTGATACAGCCCATCACTTCTTGCTGGAGGCACCATTGCAACAGGAGTAGGGTTTTCTAACTATTTTCCGAGTAATAGATAATATATCCTTTGCCAGAAAGGAGGAAACTCCAATGATGTCATTTGCAGTCAGTATGATGAGTCACTATGGCAGATAGCATGAAAAGATAGCATGATGCAACAGCATGAAATGGTAAGATGAACAATGTGATTGTGCTTGTCATTGTCCCCTGCTTATGGTGCTCCATTACACTCAGCTGACCTGGAGAATATAAGTAGCTTTCCTGAAAACTTTGGCTGGGGGATTTTGAGAGCTGTAGTCCTAAAAACGTAACATGCTCCAGGCTCAGAGGCAATGGCTTCCTCCCTCCCTCCCTCTCTCCCTCCCTCTCTTCCTTTTTTCTGGGGGGGGGGGGGATTGCTGTGAGTACTTTTCTATGTTGAGCCTCTCCTCATTCTGCTCTTGTCTGCATTACATCATTTAAAGGCCATCCCAAAACATTTTTCTATCTAAGCTAAGGATAAAATAGTAAGATATCTAAGAACATGATATGAGCCTGCCTGAATTTTCAGATCTTTGACAGAAGGGTTTCTCTTGGTCCCACCAAGTTACAGGTATGCTTGATGAGGACATAAGAGAGAACTGTCTCAGTGGCCAGTGGCCATCACTAGGAGGGTGCAGTCTGCACTGGGTGACACTCCAGATGAGGGATGTCAGCTGGTTGGGCCCTCTCTCCAGTGTCATCATGTTCTCACAAGGCAGGCTGACTGCATTGCCCCTATCGTGTCCCGTCCTTTTCCTCATGAGGAGAATAGGGCAACACCAGGGGCAGGAACACCACTCTCAGTGGCTACTCCAAGATTGTAGTATTCCCTCCCACAACAGGTTGGCTTGGCTCCCTCTCTGTTTTCTTTCTGCCAGCAGGCTAAGACTTTTTTGTTAAGGCAGATCTTTGGTTTTTAATTCATGTGACAGAAGGGTCCTTTAATGCAGTGATGCTGTCTTTTATTTTTTTTAAAGTTGTGTTTTAAGCTGTTTGTGTTTTCAACACCAGCCTGTGCTTGCTTAATTTTTTTAAACTTTTGTTGTTAAGTTTTTGGGTGCTATATTTTGTTTTAATTTGTTGTGAGCTGCTTTGAGTCTTGTGCCAGGAGAACGTGTGTGTGTGTGTGTGTGTGTGTGTACAAACACACACACTGTGGACTCTTTCACACGGGGCAGAATTGGAAGGTTAAATTAGTGCCAATTCGGTATTGTCATCCGAATTCATGTTATAACGCAAAAGATGTTCATACGTGATTGCTGGCAATGCGGGCCCAATACGAAGGCATCCATGGGTCATTCCAGGTTTAGGTAAATTCGGGCAACCATCGAAGTTACAAGTCTGTTTCCCGTGCGTATTTGGGGTCCATTCGAATTAGCATTGGTGTGGAATGCATTTTCCTTCCTGCCCTGGGATTCCCCTCCTCGTCATTGAAAACTTCCTGGAGGGGAGGGACTAATGACAGAGGGGTGTTTACCATCCCTCCTCATTATTTGGAGATGTCATCCCGCCTGGGATGCCTAGATCGGGAGATCTAGGCATCCCAGGGGCTTGGAGGAGGGGGGGCCCTGGGATGCTTAGATCGGGAGATCTAGGCATCCCAGGGGCTTGAAGGAGGGGGGCCCCTGGGATGCCTAGATCGGGAGATCTAGGCATCCCAGGGGCTTGGAGGAGGGGGGCCCCTGGGGTGCCTAGATCAGGAGATCTAGGCATCCCAGGGGCTTGGAGGAGGGGGGCCCCTGGGGTGCCTAGATCGGGAGATCTAGGCATCCCAGGGGCTTGGAGGAGGGGGGCCCCTGGGGTGCCTAGATCGGGAGATCTGGGCATCCCAGGGGCTTGGAGGAGGGGGGCCCCTGGGGTGCCTAGATCGGAAGATCTAGGCATCCCAGGGGCTTGGAGGAGGGGGGGCCCTGGGATGCCTAGATCGGGAGATCTAGGCATCCCAGGGGCTTGGAGGAGGGGGGGCCCTGGGATGCTTAGATCGGGAGATCTAGGCATCCCAGGGGCTTGGAGGAGGGGGGGGGGCCTAGGGTGCCTAGATCGGGAGATCTAGGCATCCCAGGGGCTTGGAGGAGGGGGCGCCCTGGGGTGCCTAGATCGGGAGATCTAGGCATCCCAGGGGCTTGGAGGAGGGGGGGCCCTGGGATGCCTAGATCGGGAGATCTAGGCATCCCAGGGGCTTGCAGTGGCCCTGTCAAATTTGTCAAACGCTGTAACGTGAAACAATAGACAAGAAGGAAGGGGGTGGTCACCCGGAAGTGTAACAAAGGTTGGGAGACACACCTCTGGGCTCTCTGCACATGCTCAAAATTGTTAATTCGAAGTCTGGAAAGTGTGGGGAAGGAAATGATATGAAGGTTTCCTGCGAACCTGCCCTGGATTACCTTCGCAGGGGCTGCTGTTTAAGGGTTTGTGTATGATCAGTAATCACGTTATAACGCTAAATTTCGAATTGACCTCACTTTTCCCTTCATTCGGGATTGAGGGATATTCTCCCGTGTGAAAGAGTCCACACAAACACTAAAAAGACACATCTGCTATTCCTTGTAGTAAAGCCATCTGGACAAGCAGTTGAATCTTCCTCTGTACTGACAATTACACAGTGCCCTCTACTGCCCTTGCTAGCAACAGACTAGCTTAAGGGGTGCAAAAAAGGTTGCTGCCACATGCCTTCATTTGCCACCTGAGTCAAAGCCTTAATTCTTATGGTAAGGCCAACTCTCTATACATTGATCAGCATGGGCTAGTGAGTGTATTGTGTTGTATTGTAGTAAAGTGTTGGACTAGCTGATGCTTTTATCACTTCAGCTTCCTGTCAAATTTCTTATAACCTCTCATGACACGACACAAAAAATAGTAACAATATCTGCATCATAAATCTTGATGCGCCAAGTAATCACAGAATCTTAAGGCAGAGACATGAAATTTTGAAATAAAAGGCACCAGGAAGCATAATTTATGGCATGCCTATGCTCATCTTTGAACAGTGGACAGAAGCGTTTTTATATTCAGAGATGACAGATACACACATGGGCATGCACACAGACACACACAAGCATATGTATGCAGCAATTTGTCTGATGGCCCATTGGGTAAATTTCATACTGGAGAAAAATCAATTATTCTGCTCAAAGACACACACACTCTCTCTCTGTTTTAAATTCTGGACATTTTAATTGCTGTATACTGTATATGGATTTCAGCTGGGTGATGAGTCATTGTTTTCCCATTCTCAGTTTGGCAGATTTATGTCTTATTGTGCTTTATTGTAGTGGGTAAGTTATTTTAAATTATTTTCTCTTTCTACTCTATCCTCGAACTTTCTTCTGTGGGTGAAGGCTGGTTGATCTAGAAAATTTTAAACAAATATAAAACAAATCATTCAAACTTGAGTTGCTTGATTCGTTCATAGCTCCTTTTGGCATCCCCTTTTCTCTCTCCACTTCCCTTCTCTCTTTCCCTCTTTTCTCTCCAGTGGGATTTGTTCTGCTGGGGAAGGGGTGGTCCTTTCTCAAGTGTGTGGGCTGTCAATGATGCAGATGCATTCAAAACCCATTAGAGGCATGGAGAGTTTTATCCTGAGTGTATTTGGGTCTATTGGTATCATTAGTCACGCAGCCGACGATGCAAATCTTTTCTAAAAACTTGGGGAAAAGCCTGATATTGATTATCCCAGGGTAAGTGGGCTTTTTGGCAACCCCGCCAAACCTAATCTAGTGTATTCTTAATTAATCTGAGATTTAATCCAGATTCATCCTGGATTAATTTCACAGTGTGAATGACTCCTTGGTGTCCCAACACATCCTCACAAACCTCCAGAGTCTTCTCTGAGTCCGACCCAAGAAGCCGTCCAAGTTTTAAAAATAGACTCTTTTTAAGCCCAAATCACACACATGCATGTACACACACACACACACACACAAATAAAACCACAAAAAGGGGTTAAAACTGCTGTGATCTCTCAAGGTGTGATGAACATTATGTCTGACTCTCAGACCTCAGGTGTGGCCTCCCTGCACCAGGTATGAACCATGTAGGCATGAACCTCAACTCTAGCATGAACCATAGTTTCTATAACTGAGCACTATTTGGATATTTGCACAAAGGCCAGCAAATAGAAGCTCAATTGTAGAGACTAGGGTTCTATGATCTGATAAGTTAGCACGGAACATGAACCTTACATTTTGGGCCATTTCTCAGCTAGTACTGCTACTAGCGATGATGGGTGATTTGAGAGTGGTAGTTCAAAAAATAGTGTTTCCAAATTCTGTTCATAGAATTAAGAACTGAAATCCAGAAATCTTCTACTCACTGTAACAAAATGGGTGCATCGTCAGATTCTCAACACTCTCCCACTTCTTCCCGCTATGGCAGGACACATCCAAGGTAATATCATCTACAATGGTCAAGGTGTAATCCTGACAAGAAGCATCATGTTATTAATTTTGGTCATGTATTCTGTGCATTTTGGTTGTCCAAATAACGGTATTCCATTCCAGCACTTTCTGAAGATACCAGCCACAGTCACAGGAATAAACTCTTCTGGAACACAACCTCATAGCCCCCAAAACCCACAAAAACAATAGTATCACTGTTTTGCAGAATTTTGATATTTTTGTACTTTGCTATTTGGCCAACATAGTTATATATATATATATATATATGGAGAAATACTTAGGACAATGTCACACACTGATGTCCTACTGAGTGATTACTACTTATCACTCATGTAATGGAATGAAATGGTAGCAGACCTTTGCATTGGGTATGCTCCTAGGTTTACACTTTGTTAGTATTAAGGGTAGGAAGTATAGGTCTGAATTTCATAACAAGATGACTTCTGGGTTTTTTTATAAAGGGGTTTTCTGGACTCAAAATTGCCCAGAGTGAAATTATCATCCCTTTGGGGTGTTGGGAGGACTTTGGGGACTTAAAAAAAAGATACAGCAGGGGGTGCAGCCCTCTAAGTTCCCCTGGGGGACACTATGGCTTCCTAGCCCTGTGCTCACACTTGTCCAACACGTTGTAGAATGATATGTAGGAAGGTTTGCAACTTTTCTCTTTCTATTGCCACCATGCTATTTCCATGGTGTCTTTAGTATTCTCTGACAAAGAGTGCTTGTGCCTCACAAAGCTGCTAATCCAATGATTCTGTAGGGTAGAGACTTAAAGTGATGCCAGACTGCATTATTTCTACATCATAGGTGCATGCTGTGTCCTTGAAATAGCCTGGATCTGAGCCGTTATACACAGTACTTTGATCTGTGCTCAGAAACAGACTGATGACCAGTGAAGCTGTTGCATCAAGGAAGTTGTGAACCTGTTAGCAATCTCTTTGAAATTTCTGAACACTCTTCAAAGGCTCTGCAAAGGGGGCCCCATGTTGAGTGCATTACAGCAATCCATCCAGGCTGTAGCAAAAGCATGTGTCACTGTGGCCAAGTCAAATTGCACAAAGAATGGGCACAGATGGTTTATTACCTTTATTACAAATGAATTCTTGGCCACCGTGGAAACCTGAACATCAAGTTTAGGGCTGAATCCAGGAGTATACCCAAACTGCAAGCCTGTGTCTTTTGAGGAACTGTAATCCCACCCAGCACAGGCTAAATGTCTATGCCCTGATCTGTCTTTCAACTGACCAGGGCCCCCACTGTCTTGTCTGAACTGAGTTTCAGTTTATTCGCCCTCATCATTCCATCATTCCTTTATATTTCTTTTCTTTCTTTCTTCCCATCTAGGAAGCTGGTACTAGAGCTGATCATTTGAAGAATATATTTGGGTTCAGACTGAGGGCTACATGTGGCCCTGAAGCCAAAGGGTGATCAGCCCTGATTTACAAAATCTCCAAGGAGTGCCTTGGAGCCTTTCCAGAGCTAGGGAAAGTTTCTTTTTTGGACTTCAGTTTTTGGAACCTAGATTTTTTTTTGTACTACAGCTTCCAAAATGTGTGATGTGGCCATGAAGACTGTGGGTCTCTAATTCCCAAAAGTAGTTTTTTCCAACCTCTGCACCTTTCCTGGAAGAGAAATATTTAGCTATGATCACACATATTTTGGCTATTTCCAGAAAGGATTATCACTATAACTGGTGAAATTTGTTTTAATAATTCTCTGTTTCTGGCTGCTCTTTATTACAGTTTTTAAAATAAAAAAGAGTATTGCATACTCTTTTTAAAAAGTCCTGACATGCACAAGACCATTGAAAAACTCTCATAATCTTTCAAGATATGTCCAGATGCCTTTTCTCTTTAATAACAGAAAAAACATGAATATTCTTTACATTCTTATTCTAGAGGAGGGATGGGGAAAGTATGGTTCTTCAGTTGTTGGACTGTAACTCTTATCAGCTTGTGCCAGCATAGCCAATGGTGAAGAATGCTAGGAGCTGCAGTCCAGCAACATCTGGAGGGTCATACTTTGCCTACACCTCTTTCAATTCTAATGCCAGTGTTAAGATTTTAGTCATCATAGCAGAAAGGCAAAGAACCCAGTGGCATCTGAAATGCTAACCAGTTTATTGCAGCAAAGGTGCACATTAATGCTGTGATTTCCACCTACACACATGATAAGAAGTAAATGAAATCATGAGTCTATATGTCATCAGGAGCCTATATTTTCTCATTAGGTTACTCACTTTGAGGATTAAATGACAGCTCCTGATTCCTGCACCCTTCAGTTGGCATGTCTCAGGTGTTCTCCTAAAAGACACATTTCTCATTAGCCAGCTAACATTCACGCAGTAGAAGGCACCAAAATCAGGTTTGTCACTGAGGATATGCCTAAGAGAGAGCTGTCACCACATTCAACTCCTTGATGAGACCATCTGTATGATATTGTGTTTGCAAACATATATTTCCTGCATGCATGCTTTGCATTTCAAGGTGAGTGCTATGCATAGCAATATTGCTCTATGGACACCTAACAAAATGCAATCATATTAACCCAGCTGTAAGTCCAACTGCAGGTCCTTGTTTTATACTGGTATAAGTAGTTTCTATTTTGAAACCTCTTTCTAAGGATGTAATTTACTTGCTAATTTTCTTCTTGAAGGAAGCAATGAGTATTTTTTTAGCAATTATCTTCTTGCTGTGAGAAAGTATTTGAAAACTGTGCTGTTTTTGACAGTTATTCTCAGTCTGAGACTTATTCTGCAGAAAATTTGTACACAGTATTTTTGCACAGAAAACAGCATTGTTTTGCAAGAAAAAAAACATGTTTTATGTGCATGAAATAATATTTCATGCAGAAATGATATTTTCTTTGCAAAACAACCACCTGTGAATTTTGTGTAGAGTAATTCTCAAATCATGACAGTTCTCACCAGTTCACAATTCATTTTCTTAGGGTTTCTCAGCATGTAAGGAATGTATTTTTTCACTGTTTTCCAAATATTTTCAAATGTTTTCCCCATCTCCACTGATTCTTCCATCAGGCTGTTTTGAACAGGGAAACCTCATGATAGCTGGATAGATCCATAGGCTAGAGTTATTTAAAATAATATAAATTATAATAGGATGGGGGACACCTGGCTGAATGAGACCACATGTGAAAAGGATCTAGTAGACCACAAGTTGAACCTGAGTCAACAGTGTGATGCAGCAGCTAAAAAGGCCAATGCAATTTTAGGCTGCATCAATAGAAGTAAAGTGTCTAGATCAAGGGAAGTATTAGTGCCACTCTATACTGCTTTAGTCAGGCCCCACCTGGAATATTGTGTTCAGTTCTGGGCACCACAATTTTAAAAAGATGGGGAGAAACTGGAGCATGTCCAAAGGAGGGCGACTAAAATGGTGAAGGGTCTGGAAGCCATGCCTTATGAGGAACGACTTAGGGAGCTGGGGATGTTTAGCCTGGAGAAGAGAAGGCTAAGAGGTGATATGATAGCTTTGTTTAAATATTTGAAGGGATGTCATATTGAGGAGGGAGTAAACTTGTTTTCTGCTGCTCCAGAGACTAGGACGCGGAACAATGGATGCAAGCTCCAGGAAAAGAGATTCGACTTCAACATTAGGAGAAACTTCCTGACAGTAAGGGCTGTTCGACAGTGGAACACACTCCCTCAGAGTGTAGTGGAGTCTCCTTTTTTGGAGGTCTTTAAGCAGAGGCTGGATGGCCATCTGTCGGGGATGCTTTGATTTGGAGTTCCTGCACGGCAGGGGGTTGGATTGGATGGTCCTTGTGGTCTCTTCCAACTCTATGATTCTATGATTCTATGATTCTAATTGTGTAGTGTGGATACACCAATTATTATCCAACCATGAAGAATTATTTATGATGAACCAGCCTAAAGGCAGAGCTTGGGAAAGTTTTTCTTTGTACTATAATATCCAGAAGCACCAGTCAATACAGCTATTTGGCTAGAGGGATTCTGAAAGTTTTTTTTTTTTTTAAAAAGTAACTTTTCTAAGTGCTGCCCAGATTCTAAGACACTGGCACTCATATTCTCTGGGATGAGGCAGACACACGTTTAGCTCATAATGTCACTAAAAGATGTAACTAAATGCTGACAATGAAAGATAGCTGCATCAGGCACTTTTCCAACCTGCCATTTCCAGGCTTAGAAAGGTGGAATGGCTTGGGATACCAAGAACGATCAAAGACAAACATTCCATATATCTTCTTGACAATGAAAGCTCTGCTAGAGAAAAGAGCACTCTGTCTGAGTCTTTCTTTTGACAAATGGCTCATGCAGATCTGAAGATTAACAAAGCAACCCATCTTCTTTGCCATTCCAAATGCATTTCACTATTTTACTCACCCATAGTTGACAGAAGCTGTGATTTTGCATGGTACTCCTGTGGCATTTTTGATAGGGGTCCAAGTGCATGCAAGATTCTCCACTGAGTTGAATAAGCAAACCAGACTTGAGGATCCTGGTAAAGAAAGAGTGACGTGAATCTATCGTGGCATTGTATTCAGGGCTACTTGAAAAATGCTGGGGCAAGGAATTGTACAGAGAGAGCAATAAAAGGCTGCTATACAAGCTCATAGAAGCTAGAATTCCCAGTAACGGATTGGGCCATCCCACAAATTATATGATAGCCAGAGCTTGACAAAGTTATGCTTTTGAATACCACTCCCAGATTTCCTCAGCTAACACACTGACCTGAGGGAATCAGAATTGTCATCCAAAATGACCATGCCTGTGAAGAGTAGTCATGTTTTACATTTTACAATGGAGTTGACAAATTTGGGAGACTGACCTGGAATATATCAATATTGTGTGATTCAATTCTGTAATCATTAGGGCTTACAAAAGTGTATGTGTGTCTCTATATCTATAGGAGCAGAACTCCCCAATTGAGAACTGAAACCAGGGGACCATCCACACTAATGAATTATAAAGTGACAGTTCCACTTTAAATGCCATGTTTCCATCCTGTGGAATCCTGGGGTTTGTAGTTTGGTGGGACACTGTAACATTCTTGCTGAAAACTCTAAATGCCCCTCCCTAAAACACCAGTCCCAGGATTCCATAGATATTACCATGGTAATTAATGTAGAATAAGAGACTTATAAATCTGTAGTGTGAATATAGCCTAGAACTTGGATGCAAAATGTTATGTGCACGTATTATCACATCCGCTCGCTGATTTGATCATGTTTCTCCTCTTTTCTCCTCCCTTCATTGACTCCCCTTCCCCTGCCGCACCCAGTAAAAGCTTTTGTTTTTTAGTTTCAAAGCCTTCCATGGACTGGCCCCTCCTTACTTGTCTGAACTTCTTTCTCCTCACACTCCTTCTCGTACCCTCCATTCTGATTGTCAAGGTCTCCTGTCCCAGCCTAGGATCTCCACTGCCCTGTCCCTGATTCGTCCCTTCTCAGTTGCTGCCCCTCACTCCTGGAACCTTCTTCCCCCACATGCACGCCTCATCACTTCTCTAACCAGGTTCAAAACTGAGTTAAAGACTATATTGTTTAGGGAAGCATTCCCAGGATTGTGCCCTTGTCTGCTCCAGGATGCCTCATTTTAATTATGCATTGAGAAGGTGAGCCCTCCCTCCAGTCCAGTTCAGAGGGAGAGAAGAACCACTGGACCTCATCCCCTTTCCCACCACCTTTCCCTTCTCCTTTTGTGTTGTGTCGTTTTAGATTGTAAGCCTGAGGGCAGGGAACTGTCTAATTAAAAGATTGTATGTACAGCTCTGTGTAAAATTTACAGTGCTATATATATAAAGGTTAATAATGATGATAATGATGATGATGATGATGTTACATGTGATGTAATGTCATTATTTGTAACATTCCTCTAAGTTTCATTTCAAAGGAAGAGGGTGAAAGAATGAACATCAGCATCAGAAGTAGTCCCACTGAAGACCAAGCGATGCTGCCAATGCTTCTCGGGCCTTACTGTTTCCCCTTCTGTGCCCCTAATATTCTTAGGCATCTGTGCACTAAGGCTGATAGCTGCATTCAGTCTGTCTGCCTGTGCTGAATTTAATGCTGAGGAGCTCTTGTTAGCCTTCTGAGGAGCCCTGGGGTGCCTTGTATACAGATTACAAAGCAGTAATTTAAATTCCTATGCCATTCTACCCAACCACCTTTCCCTCCCCACATCCCTTGTGTTTACGCTGGAATATAGTGGTAGAATTCAAAGATATAGCTGTGTTAGTCTGTGTTAGTCTGCACACTATGATCCTCTGGGAGGAATCTGTTACAGCCCAGGAAGACCAGGTTGCTGCAGACCTCCCAGAGGGCCTTTTCAGCAGTTGCTCCCAAGCTTTGGAATGACCTGCCGGATGAGATGCGTCTTATTCCATCTATTGACGGCTTTAAGAAAGCCTTGAAGACACATCTCTTTTGGCAGGCCTTCCCGGAAAATGTTTAACATTCCTGGCTCTAAACCTCCTGCTAGTTCCTAGTCTCCATCCTGTTAAACAGCTCAGGGAGTTTTTTTTTTAGCTTGACATTGTTGATTCTGTTTATTTGTAATTGTTTTAACTTGTTCTGGTTTTTTTTAAGGGGGGGAGTTGGGAATGGGATTGGATATCTTAACTGTGATGTTTTTAACTTCTCTTGTACCCTGCCCCAATTACCTGTTCAGAGGGGCAGGCTAGAAATAAACATTTATTATTATTATTAAAATCAGTATGTAGAGAGATCTTGTAGCACCTTTGAGACTAACTGAAAGATAAAAGTTGGCAGCATGAGATTTTGTAGACTTAAGTTTATTTCCTCACATGCATCCAAATGCATCTGATGAAACAAAGTTAAGCCCATGCTACCAACTTCTTTCTTTCAGTTAGTCTCAAAGAGGCTACAAGATCTATCTACAGGCTGGAATATAGTGTGAAGGGTGACATAACTTACCCTGCCCAAATATGGATGTCAGCAGGAATGCCAGAATGCAGAGCAGTCCTGGAGGGCTGGTCATCATGACTGTAATGTGAAATATCAAAGAAGGAAAAAGAAGAAGTCAAAATGGAATCAAAACCAGAATGTATTTCCTGTGAAGGGCCATCTGTACCATTAGGCATCATGAAACAACTGTCTCTAGCAGAAGATGTGAGGGACAGCAGTGACACATTTGAATTCTGCTCCCACCCCCAGGTCTTCTAAGCAATGCTATGCCCCTGAGATAGTAATCAGCAATGATTATGTGTATGATACTCATAAATCACCAAAGGAGAGGTCAAAGAAAGTAGATTTGCCTAAAAATTGCAGAGATGAAGTGATAGGTGATAGGTGAACCTAAGCCAGTTCAGCCAAAGACTCTGCCCCACTTACTGGATTCTTGGAAATAGGCCCTGACTACTCTTTTGTATGTTCCTCTGCTTATCTTGGTTTTCCCAGCTATTGACCGATCCTTTGGCTTCTTGACCACTGGACTGTTAATTACCCACATGGCTTTGATCCCCTCAGTAAACATGACAAAAATAATCATTTGGTCAATGTGTACTTGCTCAATTTGCTGACTAGGTGCTCACTGTGGAGGAGCAAATTCGGTGCACTTTGGAGAAATCTTTTTTTTAAAAAACAACAAAAACAACAACTGTGCATTGACTAGAGAACAGTTCAAATGAAGATTGACTTAAATGAGAGGACTTAAATGAGAGGACTCTCTAATGTATGACACAAATCCACCCTGCTGGTGCTTGCTTATTTCTAGACAAGCATGCTTGACTATTGCACTTTATCACCTTCTCCCAAAACATCATAGACACTACCAGGGGGCAAGGAAACTCCTTGACTTAGTGTGCAGGCAGAAGGACAATCAGTTCAGGGTGCCAAAGGCCTGGATCCAGTTGTGATATTAATCCTTTCTGCACTGGTCAGGATACTCTGGGAGTAGACCAGAGTAACCTGGGCTTGGAGTTGCTCTGATCTCCTCCCATTACCTTGGCCCATCCATTCTGACACCTTTCTGATGCTGTTCGCATGCAAGTCCTGCTGTGCCTCCTGATGTGTCTCAATCACATGCCTGGGAGGCTTGTTCTGACCTCGGAAAAAGTGATGCATGGCAGTGGCAGCCATGCCAGACAACACTGCAGATGCACCCAGTATTGGAATGGACGACTCTGGATTTTCCAGGAAGATCCAAAACAAATAGGGTGTTATTTTATTATATTTTAAGGGTGTGTATACCTTGGTTTTGATGCTGAATGAGCTGGACACTGTCCGGTCTGTTGGCAGCAAAACTGGGGTCTGGATCATGTGTTGTCCAGGCTCCCTGTTGAGAGGACAGGGGAGGATGCTTTATTTGGCCTGTGCAGACAAGACCATTATGCCATCTTGTTATGTCATTACAGTTACACAGAGGTCTGTTGCACAATTATCTTAAATTTTTCAGGATTCATGTATGGAAGCACTTAATCCCTTGCTGCTTCCAGCACCACTGTGCTGGATGGCAGCATGGCATCTAGAAGTATGTCCCTTCCATCCTACTATCCATGTTGTTGCAAAAGCACCCTCCCATCTGCCTCTTCCTGTTCATGAGACGTTGAGATTGTCACAGTTGAAGAATTCAAAGTAGCCATGGTAGGACTTTTTGCTTTGCTCGCATAAAACTGGATTTAGGCCCTCATGTCTTACTTTACTTGCATGGTGCACTTACATGATAATCTATCCAAGTCTTACTCTATACACATGATGCACATTGACACAGTGAAACACTAGCAGATATCTCTGAGTGGACACCAAGCAGGTACCAGGTAGTGAGTGGTTGAAAATGGTAAGGGTGTTGGAAACCAAGCTATGTGTGCCATGATGCCATCAGGCCCTTAATCAGCTGCCAGCCTTCTAGTATGATAGATGATCTAGGCCTGTTGGCAGAGTTGAAAGAATGCCATTCAACTGTGCAGATTGGGTAGACATAACATGATGGGGATGCCATCTTGTCCCATGTCTCAGGCAGCAGGGACCTTAGTGCCACTGCTGATTTCCAATATGGTGACTATTAGGGAGGCCATTCATATAAATGGTCCACATCAAACAGAGGAGAGAGTTTAGTATAACATGAATGGTTGTAAAAGACCATGGATGGTCATTTCTGGAGATTTTTCTCCTGCTACAAGCATTATCAAGAGTTGCTCCTTAATAGACTGTGTGCATATCTTTTATCTCATTTCCTGGATACATTTCTTAGTCATTATAAACTCATTGGCAGTTATGATGACATTTAAATTCTCAGTGGAAGGTTTCACAGTAAAAGCTGTCTCGGAATGAATGCATCAGTGCACCACTGAGAGATACTTGTGCAGGAGAGCATCATCCAAATACCAAAGACCTCATTTGGGTTTGTTTCTTTGCTGACATCTGGGATAGGAATTTATGCAAAATATGATGTCCCCTTGCACCAGGATAAGAGTCTGAGATTAAAGGGGATAAACCATTGTATCATATATGGTAGATTTTGGGACACAAGAACCCATTCCACAGACACTGAAACTTAGATATCATACCCTCCAACTGTTCCAGTTTGGCAGAGACAGTCCTGATTAATCCTCTGCTGTCCCACATTTTCAGCTGCTTTTTAAATGTCCAATTTCTTTCTCCTCCTTCCATTTCACTCCTTTGTACTTTGCTTACTCCACTTGCTACAAGCTGAATTCAAAGTGAAAAAGTAGTTTGCACACAATTAACTCAGCAGAGAGAAGAGGAGAAGGCAGAATTTTGCCCTTCTGGGTAGACTTAAGCAAAAGGAAACAGCTGCAGCCTTTTTAAAGTGTATCTGTCCTGCCTCATTAATAACGTTTGCCAACTTGACCACACTCTGATGTTGCTTGGCCACATGTATCCCCATTTTCATCTGCAAAATGTTAAAGAATATACAGAAATATGGGTCTGTAGCAGATGATGAAATCTGTACAGATGGTATATCATTACTGCTTTTCTAAAGAAAACATTCTGAACTTATTAGGGTTTTTATGTGGCTGGTACAGAATAGCAGCATTCCTCAACAACAGGTTGACTACCAGTCTTTGAGAGTACAGCTGACCGATTGGTAGATGAATGATGAATTGGAGATCGACATTCTGAGATCACTTGATTTAGTGGACGAAAAGGTTCTTGGCTATCATGCTAGGATCCTGTGTTAGATAACTTGCAGCTTGCTTGCTTGCTTGCCTGCTTATCAGTTAAATTTATATTGCATTTTTCTAGGTTTGCTCTGTTCCACTTCTACAATTCTGGGTAGCCTCACTTGCATTCTATTCAAATTTGTATAATATGCTAATTTAATAATGAAACTTTTCATATTATGCAAATTAAGCACATTATATATCACAGAGTTTCACCCTTGTCAGCATTTATACTGTAGGCATTGGTTAGAGAGAGCCAGAATAATAGAATGGTTAGAGCAGTCTGAAAAGGGAAACTGACGTTCAAATTTTGTTTAACTGAAAAACTTACTCAGTTACCTTGGACCAGTCACTATCTGTCTACCATTACCTGACAGAGTTTTTGTGAAGATAAATAGGGATAGGGGAACCATGTAGAATGAATCTGTACATTGCAGATGCAATACAGATTTTATCTGCTTTATCAATAACAATTTATCTTGCACAGGATATCATTTTAGTTTTTATGCCATCAGCTTTGTTTTGTTTTATTTTGTTTTCTTTACTGATGGCAAAAACTTCCATATATCTGAGACCACCACAGGAAATCTGTGACCAAACCTGATACAATCTATGTCTGGATCTTATATGACCCATTGTGTTGTCCTAAGTGTGTTTGAAAGGTGAGGAAGTCTGTAAGGTAGGATTTAGAGAAGTCCCATCTTGCAGCCTTCCCCATCTTTCAAAGCTCTTGTCTAGGCCAGGCTTTGTTAACCACAATGCCCTCTATCTTGTTAAAGTTTGCTGGGATCAAGACTCGGAAATCCTAAACACATTTACGCTGCACCAGAATAAATATATAAAGCTCCTTGGCCATCCAGTGCCTATCAGACTGAAAGTCAAAAGCTTCTCCATTCACTTTGAGCCATCCTTACTTGCAGAAAAAATTAAATACATGCATGTGTTACCTGGTTGCATCATGATCCTCTTTGTCTTCTAGAGCCACAAATCATGTTGGTGTTGTCACGTCGATACTGGCCATTCAGGCGATGTAATGAATAGGATCACTGGTCTGGAATCCTGTGTAGGATTGCAGCATACTAGCCCTATATAATAAACAGTTGGCAGTGCTGGAGTCCTGAGTGAAAAGTGAGTGTCTAAACTCTTGATCACTCATTCTGGGTGCTTACCTTAACACAGGAAGCAGCAGCTCACTTGCTTCTGAGTGAGATGAGTCCCCCCTCCCAAGTATCACTAGGGCTCAGAAGGCCAACAGTAAGAAAGTCCCAGACCACACTGAATCCCACTTCCTGATTTGTAAAGGTGATGTGATCGGGTGGGGAGAGTCAAGTGTCAATACTGCATAGCTCAGACGAGCTGCCTGAGACTGAAACTCAGTCCAAGAATACATCTGACATTCAGATGAGAGTATGCCTCTTCAAATATCATTCTGCTGAAAGTGTACAGCCCACATGAGCCAGAAAGGGTCTCAAATCATAATGTGCCAAGGTACAGAAACACCCTTAGTTTTATTTGCTGGCAAGGTGAAATGGACGGGGGGCTCTTAAGGACCCATAAGCAGAAATATTAGCACTTCTTCAAATGTGAAATGAAACAAAGACATGTGTGTGTGTGTATATATGGTTATGTGAGTCAGCTTTGAGGCTGGGGCTACCCCTGTATTAAAAAGCTGAGTAATAAGGTTTTGAAATGATTAACTCCATTTGTTTTACATTTCATCTACAGCACTGGGGGACAGAAGAACCTCCCTTCTTGTAGTTGCAATATAACATACAAATCCTATTGTTTTCGTTACTGGATCAAGGATATGTGGGCCTCCAGATGTTGTTGAACTTTAACTTTGAGCAGCCCTAGCTAGCACAACCAATAGTCAGAAACCATGTGACATACACTCTGTCAAATATTTTAAGGGTTACATCTTATCATGCCTGGCCTATGAAATCCAGCATGCTCTTCCTATGGTGACAAATCAGATGTGTAAGGGCTAGTGAAGAATGGGGGCACAGGGCTTGGATGTATCCAGCTATGTTCCTATAGCTGGATGCACAGCAATGCCATTATTAAAAGGCCTGGAAGAGCATTCAGAAGAACTTCTTTATGGTAATAGGTGTTCAACAATAGATCAGATCACCTCAAAGGGTGGTGGACTTCCGTCTTTGAAGATCTTTCAAGAAAGATTGGATGGTCACCTACCAAGTTCACCTACCAAGTAGTAACTAGGTCTAACCTTGCTTAGCTTCCAACATCACATGGAATCTGATGCCTTTGGGTTATTTAGGCCTCAGTTTTACAATTTTGATCTTCTTAGTCAAATTTTGAAAAACTGTATACTAATCCCTTGGCTATGTTAGGCAGGTAGAAGCTGCCCAAGAGTCATTTGATAACCTTCTTAGATCTTTCTACCATGAAAGGTCATAGGTACAAATTCTTGGTGTGTTTTGGGATGGAATGCATAGTTGTAGCAGTTTGATACTTCTTCAACTCTCATGGCTCCATCCTATGAAACCCTGGGATTTGTAGTTTATTGAGACACTTAGAATTCTCTACAGAGATCTCCTGTGCAGTAATGGAGTGGTCCAGTGCTATCTAAAAATGACTTTAGAGGCTGAGATCTTATCCTGCCAGTGGAGTTAAACAGAAGGAGGAAGAGAAGGCAATGGCCACAAAAAGAAAATAAGAAGAAAGTAGCTGGTGACAGTGGTGGGAGGAGTCCTTGGAGCTAAGGCAGGGTGAAGATTGGGGGCCTCCCCTTAGAACTTTGGCTGTGAGAACCCCTTGAAGCCAGGATTTCAAGGGGGGGGGGAGATGTATTGGAGTTGCTGCTTCCTCCTCCCATTGCTGGTGTTGCTTTTCCCCATGCAAGGGCAGAGAAGATTAATCTGCTAGCACAATAAAATGGTTGAGCAGGCAGTTTGCCACTGTAGGATCCTGTCTAAGTACCTCATTGAATGACAGATTCCAGGATTGCATAGAAATGGCAGTTAAACAGATATTGAACTACTAAAGCCAGTGTGGTGTAGTGATTTCAAGCATTAGACTACAACTTTGGAGATCAAGGTTAAATTCCCTGCTCAGACATGGAAACCAGCTATGTGACCATGGGTGAATCGCACACTCTCAGCCCCAGAAAACCGGTGATAGGTTTGCCTTTGGGTCGCTATATGGCAGAAATTATTTGAAAACACACAATAATGGCAGATAGCATAGGTGGTATAGAATAGTATGGTGTGCCATACTCTTGTTAGGAAGTCTCTTACTTAGGGCAATTATAATTAGCTCAAATATGCAGAGAGGAAGATCCTAACAGTCTTACACCAGAATCGTGGTCCTGATATTGTCTACCAGAGGTCCGCCGACAAACCCCAAGAGAGATGACACTAGTCCAAATAAGTCCAATAAAAGTACACAGTTTATTAGGGGGTTTAGATGTCACACACAGCAAAAGGGGCACACACACACACACACACACACACACATTCAGTGCTAGAGAAAAGGAAGGGGTGAGATTGGGAGTTAGGTTTGAGAGAAAGAGACACCACCGGAATATCTACCATAGAAGTCTTCTCCTGGAAGCCGGATTGAGATGGATGATGATGATGGACACAACCCCTGGGATGAGGGGAGATTGGCCGCAGGAGCTACAGGCAGAAGTCAAACTGGCGTGAACCAGCCTGTCCTCCGAGAATACCATCGAGGAGCGATTCAAAATGAGAACCTTATATAGTGCTGAACGTATCCAGAGGCTAGGTATCAATGCTAGACAAAGGTGTTGATTGCCTGGGCTTTCTTAAGCCAAGAGCAAATAATCTGTATACAATGTGCTTAGGCTGGACACAATTTGGAGGGGAAGCCAGCTTAATGGCTGAGTGGTTAAGTCAATCACTGGCTCATCAAGTGTGAAGCCAAGGCTATTGTCTTTACTCCGGAGGACGGTGGCGAAACCAGTCTGGCGACTCCTGACTTCCTCTAGAGAGTTGCTTGCTATGAACTCAGTTCCTCCAAGCGGGGCCTGTCTACATGACCTTCTCGCTTGGGACTTATAGAGGGACTTGGAATAGGTCATGCAGGGGTCATGATACAGTCCACATGCTCCCCAAATTTTTATATCAAATGTAGGTATCGTAACACTCCCCGTTGCTTTAGAATCAAGTTTCTTGCCGACACCATTGTATTTCTGGCACCAAGCTGAAACATGGCTATTTACTAGGATCATCATGTTTCTTTAAACATATCGAACTACTTTATCTAATCCTCTGTATTTCTTCAAATAACCTTGGGAACTGTGATTCAGAGGGGTGTACTTGAGGTCTCCAATAGACAATTCTAAGTATGCCACTAAACTCCAAAGCCCAGGGTTCCTTACAATAGAGCCATGCCAGTTAGAGCAAAATCAGCTATGTAGTAAAACCTTTGGTTTCAGTGATAAAATTGGGGCAACATACAAACCCATCTAATACAGCTTGCCAAGTGATCTCTTGAGGTACCAATGGGCAAAGGCATCTTCAGAAGCCTTTATTGAGATGGGCATTAAAAATGGATTTTGTAAATAGCTCTGCAAAAACAGTGTGTGTGTGTGTGTGTGTGTGTGTGTGTGTTATGTTGTGTGCCTTCAAGTCATTTTGGACTTATTGCAACCCTTATGTGAATCTATCATGGGGTTTTCTTGGGAAGATTTGTTCAGAGGTTTGCCATTGTACAATTGTACAATTCCACATCTGTTAACTGGTGAATCCCTTCAGGATTCTAATCACAGTGGGGTCTCTGTAGGCACCCTAAATTTTTCAGAAGTAAAAATAAATCTTTTGTGGTGGGAAGCCTAAAGGGAGGGAGACTCCAAACAGCCCTAAAAAGGTTGAACGTGGTCAGTGACCATGTTGGGCATAATGAATGTTGGTTGAGGGCAGGGGAAACAACAGAAGTTGGAAGGGACAGAATGGAGTATTATGGAATAGAGTATGGCTGGCAAAATGTTATACTCCAGCATTTTGTTGCAGATTCCATATGCATAATCTATTTGTGTAGCATCTATTTTTGATTATTAGATGGAATCAGCTTTTAAATACTGGATAGGATAGCCACCAGATGAGGACAGCCCACTTTCAAACAACTTATTCACCTCTAACAAGATCCAGCAAGTGAAACTGCGCAGAATTATTATCTGCTACTATCTGCAGATCAATGCTGATAAGGGCAGAGAATCAAGGACTTGCTCTTAAAAAAAGAAAAAAACAACCCACAAAAAAACAAACAAACCAAAAAACTGGTGGTTCATGTGTTTTGCTTAACAGTCTTTTACCCTTAATCTTTTTGTCATATCACCGGGATCATAACTCAGCCAGAGTAAGCACCATGATGAATGTAGTGAAAACTGAAAAACATGGGTACATCTATGCTATAGAAATGGTGCAGTTTGACACCGCCTTCAGTGCTGTAGTTCCATCCTATGAAATCTTGGGAGTTGCAGTTTTACAAGGTCTCTAGCCTTTTCTGCCAAGAGTGCTGGTGCCTCAGAAAACTTCAAATTCCAGGATTCTGTAGGATCCATAGAGGTATGGTGATTAAAATGGTATAAACATCACATAGGATGTTTCCAACACACTCTGAAGCAGGATATTCCACTGTCAATTAGGTCTTGCTGCCAGGAAATGCTGGGAAATGCTTCCCAAGGTTTGGGTGGAATCTTTTTTCCTGTAGTTTGAATCCATTGCTCTGGGTCCTAGTCTCTGGAGCAGCAGAAAACAAGCTCGCTCTATCATCAATATGACAGTCCTTCAAATATTTAAACATGACTCCCATGTTCTCTTTTACCCTTCTCTTCCCTAGGCTAAGCATACCCAATTTGCTAAGCTGCTGCATTTGCACTGCAGAAATGATGCAGTTTGACACAGCTTTAACTGCCATGGCTTAATGCTATGGATTCTGGGATTTGTAGTTTTGTGAAATATTTAGCCGCCTCTGTCAGAGAGCTCTGGTGTCACATCAAATTAGAAATCCTAAGATTCCATAGCATTGATAAATAAATCTATTATTATTATTATTATTACTACTACTACTACTACTACTACTAGTACTGAGCAGTGCAGATGCAGCCTTGGTGTGTGTGTGTGTGACACAAAATCTGTGTGAAGTATGACACAAAACCTGCTGCTTGGGAAATATTGTGCAGTTGGAAAAAATGGGAGGAAAATACATACATATGATGTATTAGCAACAAGGCATAGGAACTGATGTTTATAACAGTGTGGGCATGTCAAAAGCCCTGTTTTAAAAGCCTTTAATGATTATTGAGAACCCCTTGTTTCAAAAAGCCTAATTGCTTGAGGGGTACCAACTCTGACAGCACGTATTTGATGAGGTAGCAGGAATAGTTAGGTAACTAGGGGGTAGTTCACACTCTGTTATAAACTGGTTTGCAAACCAGTTTGAAAGTGGGTCATTCACACTTGCACCATTTTTTTGTGACCCAAATTCAGGGGGGGGGGGGCAGGGCTTCACCATCAGACCCGGCCTCAAGTTGAAGTGCCCTCTCTCCATGGCAAGAGCATCTGACCTAGGGCTAGGAGGGAGTGAAGAAGAGGTCGAGCTACACCATCAGACCCAGCCTCAAGTTGAAGTGCCCTCTCTCCATGGCAACAGCATCTGACCAAGGAGGGAGTGAAAGGACAGGCCAAACTCCACTGGGCCTGTCCTAGATTATGAAGCAGAGCCCTCCCGCCAGTCCATCTGCCTTGGTCCAAGCCTCAGAGGGAGAGAAGAACATTTGGACCTGATCCCTTTCCCCAACACCATTCCCATTTCCTTTTGAGGGCAAGGAATCATCTCACTAAAATAATAATTGTAAGCCGCTCTGATAGCCTTTAGGGCTGAAGAGTGGGGTATAAATAAATAAATTAAAAAATACCCCTTTACCTGTTTTTCCCCAGAAATGATCCCCCCCCCATGTCTTTTCAAAAGCACCAGATTTTACAAGGGAACAGCCAATGAGAACTTGCTTCTGATCAAAATTAGGGCATCGAGGAGCGAAGAGTTAATGTGCAGGGGCAGATCATGCCCACCACTTTGCTCTTTCTCTGCCAGCCAAAGCCATAGTCATGGAGGGGTTCTTGGAACAGCCCATTAGATGCTGTCCTTTAAAAATAGAGAGTACCTTTCGATACATGATCAGCATGACAAAGGTGTGTGTGTGTGTGGGGGGGGGGAAACTTATATCAGTGGGGGTTGGGGGGTTAGGGGTCTGAGGAACCAAGGATTTTCCAGAGGGGGTTGCCATTGCCATTCTCTGAGTGTGACAGAGGGAATCTATCCCACGGCTATCTGTTTGTCATGTCCCCCATTTTTGTTGAATGTCCTACATTTTATGGTGTTTCGTCTCCTTTTTGGCAGCTAGTCCGTCTTTTCTTTCTGCAGGGAAGAAGAAGAGGGAAAACTTTGTGCTTACTGTAAAGGCGAAGGCTTTCATGGCTGTCATCCACAGTTTTTTGTGGTTTTTTGAGCTAATGTGGCCATGTTCTATAGGGTGATCTAGGCCACCCCCTTTGGGGCGGTCCCAACCCGGCCCCAGAAGCGGTGGGATGGCCATACTGCTTCCTTGCGGCCTCTAAACGGGGTGCAGCGGGTGCCCTGGGCACCCACTGCACCCCGCTTGCGGAGGCAAGGCAGAAGGGAGGAAGGGGCCGCCGCTGTGGCCCCTTCCTCCCTTGGTCTTTGCCGCAGCTATCTAAAAGCCGCGGCAAAGACCCGCCTTCAAAAAGGAGCTCCATTTGGAGCTCCTTTTTGGCGCCGCGGAAAGGGCACGATTTGTGCCCTCCTGCAGCGCTAGAGCGTCATTATGTGCGCAGCCATCTTTAAATGGCGGCATCCATGTGCTTTAGGCCTAGGGAGAGTGTAGATGCTACGCCCTCCGTAACCCTAAAGGCGGGCCTTTTAGCCCTATTCGTGCCTCTTTTTGCCCGTCTAGATCGGGCCTATGTGGCCATGTTTGTATTTACTTTTGCAAAGGAAAACTGTGTCAGGGAGAGGAGAGAAAGGGAGAGATGGCATTTGGGAAAGGAAAAGGAGAGAAGGATAGATTGTTGTTGTTTCTTGTTGTGTACCTTGAAGTTGTTTCCAACTTATGGCAACCTTAAGCATAACCTATCACAGGATTTTCTAGTCATGTTTCTTCGGGGGGAGGGGTTGCCATAGCCATCCTCTGTGGCTGAGAGAGTGTGACGAGGTCACCAAGGTCACCCACTAGGTTTATATGGCTGATCTGGGATTCAAACACTAGTCTTCAGCCTGAGTCCCAACCCAACACTAAAACTGCTGCACCACTGGCTTGGAAGGATCGCTCCCTCTTTTCCCCCTCAGCAGCTTGGGCTCTGCTTGAAAGTAAAGGCTGGGAAGCCAAGGAGGAAGAGAAGGAGGAGAGAAGGATCATTCTGTCTTTATTCCCCCCAGCAGCCCAGGCTCTACTCAAATGTAAAGGCTTGGAAGAGGAGAAGGAGGAGGTGGAGGAAAGGATCACTCCCTCTTGATTCCCTCTTTTGTTCTCCTCATTCATGGGATGTCATTTCCCCAAGATAATGACTCTTTAAACCTCCATTTCACACCCCCCCCCCCATATTCCCCATGTGATGAAGTCCTGTGACAACAGAAGTGGTGTGATGCAGATGCACATAATTTGACTGACAGAACAAAAAAACCATAAAACCAAAAATGATCAAATGTGATTGATACGGAGGATACATTTTGAATCAGTGCTACAGTCGGTGTGAACTTCGGTTCAGAATTGCAACATCAGATCTGATCAGATCTCCTCGCTATAAAAATGCAAGTGTGAATGGGGCCTAGGTTACTGAACCTAGGAAAATTTGGGCAGCTTTATGCTGCAAAGAGGAGATCGAAAATGTGCTCAGTTTGTTATTGCCTCCAAGTCATTTTTGACTTATGGTGACCCCCTAAGGTGCACCTATAATAGGGTTTTCTTCAGAGGTGGGCCATTGACTTGCCCAAGGTCACCCAATGTGTTTCATGGCTGAGCTGAGCATCAAAGCCTGAGCTCTAGAGTTGTAGTCCAACACTCAAACCACTACACCACGCTGTACATTTATACAGTAAATCTGAGCATATGTATGCCAATGTATGTGCCTCCATGTATGCGAATATGGTGCATGTGTGTGTATATGTTGCATGTATATAACTGTGTTTGTATGCCTATGTGTATGCATGTTAATGGAGTATGCATGTATTTATGCTTGGGTCCTTGTTACTTAGACCTAATGCCAGTATATGACTCTCAACCATTTGCCCCTGAACAAATGCAAACTTCTGGGGAAAAAGTTCCTCAGCCCCGGCCTTGGTATTGGTACTGATATAGGTGGACCAACATTCTGAATTAGCAGAGGCGTTTAGTGCCCTTTATGCACTAAGGGGTAGGGGAACAGTTTGCAGCTCCAGCTTCTCCATACATTCACTGTCAATACATAAAACAGAACACTAGCACTGGGGACCAAGCATGTAGGTGCTCTTTGGTCAACTGTCCTTCCCTGTCCTTCTCTCATATGGGGCCCCATCCAGGGATTCTGCATGTGCTTTAAATACTACCACAAGTCTATATTTAGACAAAAGTCCTCTCCAATTGTCAATCTGGTTTCCTCACTAGTCATTTCTGGTAACTGTCGTTCAGATTATAGAGATGCCATCTTTCAAAGAAATAGTTGGTTTCCATGGGAAATTTTCCCATATACTGATGTACACAAAACTGACACATCTGGGGTGAAACGGGAGGCATCTGAAAAAGACTGCAGAGACCAACAGAATATTATATGAGTGTTTCCATTCCTCAGTGTGCTACAGCACTATAAATTAATATGGCTAATGTCTAATATCACTTTCATTTCTATGGCTATCTTCCACATGGCTGCCATATGGTAGTTGTTCAGAATGAGTTTGATATCATGGCCCAGCCTGAAACAATGTTCTTCCAGGACTCCCCGGCCCTGGATAACAAAGTTGTTTATGTCACACAGAGGTCTTCTGGGCCTCATAAATTAGCCTGCTGTCTCAGATGTGGTGTAACACACTATTCTATCACCAGTGTTGAAATAACAATTTAGTCCAGCCAGCTTCTGCTTGTAGAAAGGGGAAGGGGCATCACCTTGTCCTTTGCCTCCAGCAGCAAAATGTCTGAGCCAAATTTACTGAATCTGAATGTGCAAAAAATGCATACCTTCAAAGACAAAGATATTAGCCTCTCTTGATTTAGAATGGCTGGGATGATTGTGGTGTGTGTTGGCTAGTGAGTGGAAGTCTTTTCCCCCCTGAACGTTCCACATTAACTTTGGAACAGACAAAATGTTTGATCTTCTTTCTCGACTTGCCACTTTAATGACATTTTAACTTTCCTCATACAGTTGTCATTAAGTAAAATAGCCAAACAAAACACCAGCATGATCATTAAGGGGGTCACTGCCTTCTAAAGACTGACCTTTTGAATTTGTGGTGTTGCTGGTAGCCTCTCTCTCACATACATATTGCAAAACACGCATGTGGTTACTCTCTCTCAAACATACCCCATATCTATTCTCAAATACACACATATGAACGCATATACCTACACCTCTTTGCTACAAACTCTGGGAAACAGAGGAAGCTGTGTGGGTGGTGGAGGGGCTTGTGGTCCCTTATGTGTGAGCTACAGCCAAAAAAAAACATGTATAGTTAAAACAGGCAATGGAAAGTAACTCAAATGTGGTATGTACTGTGGGCCCATTGGCTTGGCATTTGTGTCAGTGACCATTTCCGTTTTTCTTTTTATCTTTGTATCTGGCCATTTCAGTTCCCCCCACCTCACCTTCCCCTCTAATTACTTCTGAAACTGAAAAAAATAAGTGAGACCAGCTTTAAAAAAGCACCACAAAGACATTTATATAGGGAAGAGAAGAACTCTGCCCTTATGTTTGTGTTTGCATCTTTTCCAGTATTCAGAGCTGGCCCAACAGTTGGAATGAGAAGGTCATCTCATGTGGCAGATGTTGGCAGTAGAGAGTAGAGTGCTGGAGAGAGTGCTATATAGGCTGTGTTCCTTCCTACCCATCCTAGCTTGCTCTCCCATAGCCAGTGTTGAAGAAGAAATAAACTGATAGTTCATTTGGCTGTTAAGTTTGGGATGGGATCAAGTGGCATCTTGTTTTTCATCTGTGGAGAGGTGTCCTGAGTTCAGACTTTCCACAGGATGAAACTTGGTATGGTCTTGGTCATGCCACTCAAAGTGATGGTCTGTTGACCGATGTCAGGCTGCCAACAATTGGCTCCTGCTCCACATCAAGTTTCCAGGAACAAATGCAGTTTGACACCCCTTTGAATTAACTTCCATGACTCAATGCTATGGAATCCTGGGATTTGTAGTTTTGTGGGATATTGAGCCTTCTCTATCAGAGAGCTCTGGTGCCATAGCAAATTACAAATTCCAGAATACCATAGGATGGAGCCATAATAGTTAAAGTTGTGTCAAAGTGCATTAATTCTGTAGTGTGGCAGCAGTTTTGGGGGGTTATCATATGTGATCCAATGCGACTATCCCAATGGATGGATCTTAGTGCATTCCCTGTAAGCAGCCTGTAGGCAGCCTAGGATTATCCTGCAGCTTTTCAAGGGAGAGTGTACACTTGGTGGAGCGCTATACCAAGTGAGAGTGTACATCTGGTGGAATGCTATACCCAGTGAGACTGGTATGGCTGTTAGGTGAATGAGAAAGGACATTGCTTCCCTTTCTTCTTCACTCAGCAGCCATGTCAGACCCAGCATGGGCAGCTTCTTCCTCCATCAGTGGCTGCTGCTGTGGGATGCAGTGTCTTCTATTCCGGGTCTGGCACAGCTGCTGGGAAGCAGCCATGCTAGACCCTGAACTGGCCATCCAGAGGCCACAGCACCGGCCCCCTCCCCCAGCAGTGGTCTGGTGGCCAGGTAGTGGCCAGCCAGCCGGGAGGCAAGTAAGTAGGCCAGCAGGAGGAAGGGAGGGTGGGACAGTCCTCCATGGTCCCCCACACCCTTTCCATGCATCCACACTGTGCGACTCCAACCACACTAACACCAATGCCAAGAGCAAAAGGATGGAGTCCAAACTGCCAGCATATTTTAGTTTAAAGCTCTTACTAATGTTAATGAGAGGCAGTTAAACTTTTTATAATAAGGGGCACTGCATAAAAGCTGTTGTTTTTTGGGGGGGGGGGAGGGCAAGAGGATTGGTTGTCTGGGAAGCTTACAGCACAGATTGAGATCTAAGGTCTGCATATTTCTACTTTTAGTTTAAAATAATTAGGCTTCAAATAATCAGATGAGTAGAATCCCATCTGACTATTCTCCAGGGCAATGCTGCCTTCAAAACTCTTTATTGTTCTTGTGTTTGTACACCTTCTTCAGCTGCAAGAGGGCCCCAGTCAGATGTACAGAGAACCAGCTCTGTTACATGCAGGTGAATCTGAGGGGTGCATCAATATGCATTTTCCTTAGGTTAAAGTTGTATTTTCAAAATACAGTGAGAGCTTGGTATCCTTTGGGGTTTGGTTTCAGGACTCCTCATGAATACCAAAATCTGTGAATACTCAAGTCCCTAATTAGGGGCAATGCTTTCATTTTGCCCTCGTGTAGCAACACTGCTGGTTGGCAGATAGTTTTACAGTTTGTTTGTTTGTTTATTTGTTTGTATATAGCTGATTGATAATTTCTTTAAACAGATGGAAATCTATATTTGACTGCTGAGTAGTGCTTAGGTTAGGGAGAGAGGCTGTGGAGATCCCATGAAGCAAAACAAAACAAAACAAACACATAAACTGAAAACCAGCCATCCAGCAATCTTGAATTGGCCATATCACACAGTGAGTTTAGAAACATATATCCTCACACGATACACCTCCCTTCTGATGCAGGGTAGTTGTAAAGGAGAAAATTCTGTTTCTCTGCCTGTTAAAAAGGTCAGTGGACCAACAAGAGGCACACTTATACTTTCACATTCCAAGAACCTCCTGTGCTTTGCTTCAGCCTTGCACCTTCAGTTCTCATTGAATAGTGCCTGTTCTTTATTTCAAGTTGAGTCTCTCCCCCCACACTGTGCCTCTTGCTCTCTTCCATCCCATCACATTCCCTTTCTATATTTGTGCAGCTGGCATTCTGAAGTTCTGTTTCTGTGATTTTCTCTCTCTGGTTTTGGAATTCCTGCCCCTCCCTTCTGTTTTCTTCTTAGCATTTTCCTTACCTCTCTCTCTCTTTTTAATGCAACACATGACAATGCACAACTGTAGGAGGCTACACTCTCAATCGGGTGCCCTCCAGATGTGTTCAGTCCTTCTTCTGTTTTCTCATCAGCATTGTTGTGCTGGCTGGGGATGATGGGGGGGATGTAGTCCAACAGATTCAGAGAGTACCAGGTTGCGGAAGCATTGTTACTACTACAGAAAAATTCACAGCTTTCTTGCAGCTGGGCTCTCTCCGGCAGTAGTATGCATGGCATTGCTGTTCCCATTCTTACTTCCAGCTGCAACCACAATGGGCTAGTCTGGCAAGCTCTCCCTTTTGTCACTTTAAAACTTCTGTGTGGAAACCGCAAATGACTATAAAAACAGAAAAAGGAATCCAGTTGAAAGGGCCAGTCCTGAAATCTTTCAAGTTTTAAATGGTACTTGAATTGCTCTTTACAGGGTTAGTCTGGGACTGGCATCCTTTTCTGATGGTTATTCAAAGGTGCCACCAGCTGCAGGAGTTGGGAATGAGTCCCAAGGAATGAAATAATTTTTACCATTTATTCCTAGGAATGCTTCGAAAGCAGCCTTTTAATTGCATTCTAACTTTTGCAGGTGAGTCTTACAATTTCTGATTGAAAAAGAAAATTATCACCACATACAGAGTAGTCTATGGGGTCCATTATTTTGGACTAGGCATTCACTATGAAAGATTCCAGAGCTAGGTCCCAAAAAGGGCACCAGAAATGTACATAATGCAGCCAGTCTTCATCAGGGGCCTGGCCTGGTCTCCCTGCCCTTAAAAGACCACTTTTCCTTCCCTGCTAAATTCCTCGTGCCTTGTGGTGTTTAGGCAATGTTATCAAGAACTGTCAGCTATTATTTTTCTAGTCTTGTCATCATTATATTCTCTTCTATTGATTATTGGATACCGAATCCATTCCTTCCCATGGCTCCACGCATCTCTTCCAACCTGATCCCTATTCGACCTCTTCCCATCTCCTAGCTTCCATTCTTTTGTTTATTCTGGAACTGTCACTCTGCCGCTCTAAAAGTGACTACAATTCACTATCTTTTTATCTTTAGATCATTTAATCTTCTTGATCTTACTGAAACCTGGCTCCTGGACCATGATACTGCTACCCCTGCTGCCCTTTCTTTTGGCAGTCTCCCTTCCACCCACACAAGCCGCCCTGAGGGTCGAGGAGGGGGGGAGGGTCGGTATCTTATTGTCTAACTCCTGCCAGTTTCAAGTTCTCTCCTTTCCCCCCAGCTATTCCTTTTTTCCATTTGAGTCTCACTCTATTCGACTCTTCCTTCCTTTACAGCTCCAGGTTACTGTCACTTATTGCCCTCCTAGTTCTGCTACCCAGTTCCTCTCTGACTTTGAATCATGGCTGACATTTTTTTTATCGGATGCAGTCCCCTCTTTGATCCTAGGCGACTTTAATATCCACCTTGATGATCCCGACAATCCTTCATCATCTCACCTTAACTGCCTTTTAGCTTCCTTTGGTCTTCAACCTCATTCTAACTCCTCGACCCATTCTTCTGGTCACTTTCTTGACCTAGTTAGAATCATAGAATCATAGAGTTGGAAGAGACCACAAGGGCAATCCAGTCCAACCCCCTGCCATGCAGGAACTCCAAATCAAAGCATCCCCGACAGATGGCCATCCAGCCTCTGCTTAAAGACCTCCAAGGACGGAGACTCCACTACACTCTGAGGGAGTGTGTTCCACTGTCGAACAGCCCTTACTGTCAGGAAGTTCCTCCTAATGTTGAGGTGGAATCTTTTTTCCTGCAGTTTGCATCCATTGTTCTGCGTTCTAGTCTCTGCAGCAGCAGAAAACAAGCTTGCTCCCTCCTCAATATGACATCCCTTCAAATATTTGAACAGGGCTATCATATCACCTCTTAGCCTTCTCTTCTCTAGTTCATGTTGCTAAGTGTGTCCTCGGCATCTGACTTTCCATTGTCTGACCATCACTTAATTTCTTTTACTCTTACTTATATCCCACCTCCTCGTCATATTGTTCAGCTCCATTTTCATGATCTTCAGTCTATTAATTCTGACCATCTCAGTCAGACTCTGAATTCATCTCTCTCTTCTCTAGATCCCAGGGACTCTGCTGATTCAGCAATGTCTTTATTTAATTCTACTCTTTCTTCAACTCTTGACAGCTTTGTGCCTGTATCTGTATGCATGTCTTCCTCCATGACTAGGCCTCAGCCCTGGCTTACTCCCACTATCAGGTTCTTCCGGTCCTGCTCTTGAGAGGCTGGACATCTTTGGAAAAAGTCCAGGGAGTGGGCCGATTTCCTTCACTATAAATTTATCCTCTTATCCTTTTCACGTGCTCTGTCTATGGCAAAGCAGAACTATTATAAATTGTTGATCTGCACCAATGAGAGACACCCATAGTGTTTGTTCTCCTGCTACAATACACTGCTAAAACCTGCCTCTCCCCCGTCTTCTCATCATTTCCCCCTACTGACTTCACTAAGTACTTCATCACAAAAGTCACTACTATTCCATTTGAAATAGTTCCTCCTGATTTTCCCCCTACCACTAAACTCCTGGTACCTTCAACTAATAAATTCTCTGTGTTTCCACCTGTTTCTCTGGATGAACTCTCTATGCTGCTAAACTTCTCCAAACCTACAACCTCTTCTATTGATCCTATCCCCTCCTGTCTTCTATCTCTATAGCCCCTTCTTTTCTCCCCTCACTCCTCCATATCTTTAATGTTCTTTCCCTTCAGACTTCAAACATGCTCTTTTTCCCCCAATTCTGAAGAAACCCTCTCTTGACCCCTCTTCTTTGTCTAGCTATCACCCAATTTCTCTTCTTCCTTTTCTTTCTAAGGTTCTGGAACGTGTCGTTTATTCTCACTGTCTTGAGTTTCGTGAAGCCAACTCCATCCTGGATCATTTTCAGTCTGGTTTCCACCCACGGCACTCTACAGAAACTGCCCTCACCAAGATCTCAAACAATCTCTTGCGGGCCAAGGTGAATGGCTTCTGCTCTATTCTCATTCTTCTTGACTTTTCTGCAGCCTTTGACACCATGGATCACTTTCTCCTGGTCGATTTACTTTCTGACCACGGTTTCTCCGACTCTGTTCTCAACTGGTTTAAATCTTACTTGTCAGATAGATCTTTTGCAGTGGTCATGAGTGGTCAGACTTCCTCCTCTGTTCCCTTATTGGTTGGAGTTCTCCAGGGCTCTGTCTTGGATCCCTTTTTGTTCTCTCTATACACATTGTCCTTAGGCAAACTCATCAGTTCTTTTGGTTTCTCCTCTCATCTGTATGCTGATGACATTCATTTGTATCTTTCCACCCCTGACCTTTCACTGTGGCTTGAACAGCAAGTTTCAACTTGTCTGACTGCTATCTCTCAGTGGATGCGGCATCGGCCCTTGAAGCTCAAAATGTCTAAGATAGAGCTTCTTGTATTCCCACCTAAGACCACCCTTCAATACTCCTTTTCTTTCTCTGTTGATGACACTTCTATTCAACTGGTTCAGCAGTTTCATTTTTGATTCTACTCTGGCATTTATTCCCCAGATCCAGGTCACAGCCAAGGCCTGTAGATTCTCTCTTTACAACATTGCCAAAATCCGTCCATTCTTCTCAGCCTCTACTGCCAAGACTCTGGTCCACGCCTAGTGGTATTGTGACGAGATTATTGTAACCTTCTTCTGACAGGGCTTCCTCGCTCTCACCTCCATCCTTTAATCTCTGTCCAGAACTCAGCTGCATGTATTATCACATCCGCCTGCCGCTTTGACCATGTTTCTCCTCTTTTATCCTCCCTTTATTGGCTCCCCTTCTCCTTCCACATCCAGTACAAGCTTTTGTTGTTGACTTTCAGAGTCCTCCATGGACTGGCCCCTCCATATTTATCTGAACTTCTTTCTCCTTACATTTCCACTTGTGCCCTCTGCTCTGGTAGTCAAGGTCTCCTGTCCCAGTCTAGGGACTCACCCTTCTCACTTGCTGCTCCTCACTTCTGGAACCTTCTTCCCCCACATGCACGCCTCATCACTTCTCTAACCAGTTTCAAAATTGAGTTGAAGACTATATTGTTTAGGGAAACATTCCCAGATGTGTGCCCTTGTCTGCCCCAGGATGCCTCATTTTAGCTATGTATTAAGAAGCCAAGCCCTATCTCCAGTCCATCTGCCTTGGCCCAGGCCTCAGAGGGAGAGAAGAACTTCTGGACCTCATCCCCTTCCCCACCATCTTTCCCTTCTCCTTTTGTGTCATGTCTTTTTAGATTGTAAGCCTGATGACAAGGAACCGTCTAATTACAGATTGTATGTTCAGTGCTGTGTAAATTTACAGCGCTATATAAAAAAAGGTTAATAATAATAATAATAATAATAATAATAATAATAATTTGACCCATAGCTTAGGGAGGAAACAGTGGTAATTTTAGTAATTTTACTCCTGTTCTAACTGCATTTTTAAAGAATTACTTACAGTTCTGGACTTGCTGTTTGCAAAACTGGTACATTGTATTTTTGTGCAAAAACACTAAGCAGCATTTACTGTGCAGAAAATATTTCTGCACAGAAATGCTACCTTATGTGCAGAATATACTGTTACCTGTGTTTAAAAAGCTGTAGATAGGAACACATTCTGTGCAAAATTTGTGTAAAAAAAAATAAAAATAAAAATCCAGGTATGAATTTTGCCCAGAGTAAATCCCCAGCTGCCAAGATTCTCTTCAGTCCAGGATTCTCCTCTTCAAAATTTCCTGATTTTGGACCATTTCTTTTGAATTATTTTTTATTCTTCTTTTCATTCTTGCCATAGCCCCAAGGAGACTTCAAAAACACAGGCAGCCACATGGATCCATTTCAGCATACCAGTTCTTTCATTTTTCATCTCCACCAGGCACAAGTCTTCTGTGAAGCCTGTTCAAAAACAAGCCACTCTTAAAACATGTTGCATCCTAACAGGCCATTCTAAAATATTTGGTATTCTAACCACTCACAACAATATGTTGTTTCTGACTTTCTGTCTTTTTAAATATTTCTTGTATCCAGTTACTGTGAGGATTGCAGTTAGGCTCAGTGGAATCAAGAGAGCATGAAGGATGACTGTCCCTGCTAATGAAAAGGTTCTGGTGCTTTGACCCTGTAAACCTAGCTCCACTACATCACTGACAATAGTCAAATCATATGTAAGAGGATCACAGAAAATTCCCTCTGGGTAAGGAATAGTTGTACAGTTGCTCCATTTCTAAAACAATAGCTGACATAAGAGCTCTAGTGCATGAGATTGTTTGACATTCAATCTTCAAAGAAGAAAACACAAAGAGCACAGAGCTGTAAAAATAATTAGTCATCTAGCCATGCTTATAGCTAAATTGCAGGTGCATAAGGGATCTGTAATCAAAACATTTGAGTTCCTTAAATAAATAAATAAAAATAATAGAGCAGCTGCCAAGGATTCCAGATTTGGCTGGAGGAACAATGCTGGGGAAGGAGACATCTAATCCTTTCACTGATCTAAATTGCAGACTATTGGTACAAAGGGAGCAGATGGAAATGTGATAAGGAGGTACAAAGTGAAACCTCAGAGGGCTGCACAGGATATGGTAGGAAGATCCAAATTGTGAGGAGACTGTTGTTATATCCCTCAGCCACCTACTCCACCCTACCCCACTCCAACGTCTCTCTCTCAGTCTCTCTCTCTCACACACACACCATGATGACAGATATTTTTCAAAGGTTTAAACTGTAAAGAAAGGTTGCTTTAAAAAGTAAAGATAGAAACTGAATTGTTGAAGGAGAGGTTTGTGTGTTCCTTACAGTCACCTGTTAATTTATGATTTTCATAGGAGGTTTCTTAGGCAAGGAATAACTAGGGGTGGTTCACCTTAGTCTTCCTCTGATATATGGTTTTCCTTGGTGGTCTTCCATTCAAGTGCTAACCAGGCTTGACCCTGATGAGCTTCCAAGGTCCAACAGGATCTAGTGCCTTCAGGGTATTGAGGCGATCCCACTGGAAGGAGATAGGCATTTTTATTTTTATAACAAAAGAGAAACAGCTTCATTTATATACCGCTTCATACCGCCTAAGCAGTGTCTAAGCGGTTTACAACTGTAAGCTACTTGCACCCAACAATCTGAATATTCATTTTTGCGACCTCGGAAGGTGCAAGCCTGAGTCAAGCTTGGGCCCTTTTGCTTGTATTGAACTCGCCACCTTATGGTTTTGAGTGAGTGGCTGCAGTACAGGCATTTAACCACTGCGCCACCAGGGCTCCTGGTGCAGAAAACAAATAACATAATCCCCAAAATGTAGATTGGAGACCATGAAATCTTATGCCAAAGAGAAATAATTTATTATTCTCGAAGTTGCCATAAACATCTTTATTTTTCCAAAATGTGGTGATCTGGCATCTAAAATTCATCTGACAAGAGGGTAACATTTTTAGTTCCTGATGAACTCCCTCTCAGGATTTCATCATTCTTTTTATATCCTATTCATCTTGTTATGCAAATTAATCTATTATCTAAAATGTATAGGGCAGCAAAAGGGGGAAATTATTATTATATTTATTTCTATGCCAATCAGGAGTTTAGAGCCAAAGGATCTTTTGACTTGCCTGCCACTCACTCAATAAATGTTATTTATACATTTATTTTTAAAAATTCTGTACCCTTCTTTTTTATTAGACTGATATAGTTGAAGAAAATTTGCAGTTTCAATGATAAACAGTAAATAACATTTTCTTATTTTGTTTTGTTTTGTTCTGTTTACCACCTTCATTATCAAGAACTTTGTAAACTTCATTGCAAGTTTTTTAAATCAGCAATTCACTCTGGTAAAGTCTTTTTTTTTTTAAAAGGGCTACTAGAAATGGATTTTAGAGGCAGAAAAAAATCATCCGCAATTTCAGGCCAGAAATCCATCAAGGCAACTAAGTAATTAAATTCGCATTTAGAAGTCTTATCTCCTCAACTCTTGAGATATGTGAGGGTTTCTCTCCAAAATAAGGACACACGCAGGATAAGATATCATTGCCATCTTCTCTGACTCCAAGTAAACCTCTGGATTTCTTGAAAGAACCTTTGTCTGATTTTTTTAACTGACCAGTGTCTTCTTACAGTACAGACTGTTATGGCCATATTTAAGAAGTTGCAAATGGTTTATAAGAAATGGAATCTGTTTCATAAATGATTAGTAATTTCTAAGAGATTCTCCATAGGGCTAAAGATAATTTATAACCCTTTACTCTAAGCAGAACTAGACAAAATCCTGAAGTGTAAAGATATATAATTGAATACTAAAGTTAGGGTGGTCCATGCTATCATATTCCCCATTTCTATGTATGGTAATAAAAGCTAGACAGTGACAAAAGCTGATAGGAGGAAAATCAACACATTTGAGCTGTGTTACTGGAGAAGAGATCTACAGATCCTGTGGACTGCTAAAAAAAAAAAAGGCAGTCCTAGACCAAATCAAGCCTGACCCTTTCCATAGAAGCCAAAAAACTAAACTGAAGCTGTTGCACTTTGGCCATATCATAAGAAGACATGACCCACTTAGAAAAGTTATAATGTTTGATAAAGTGGAGGGAATTAGAAAAGAGGAAGGCTGCATTCCAGATGGATAGATTCAGTCAGGGAAGGCACTGCCCTGAGTCTACAAGACCTGAGCATGGCTGAATAGGACAGTGTGATTTGGAGGTTTCTCATTCATAGGACCACCATATGTTTAAGTTGACTTGAAGGCAATTAGGAAGAACAATGCTAAGAGGCTATGACTGAACCATATTCCTAACCATAGAGATGTTTTTATACTACTATAAATGCAGACAAATTTCCACCACAAAACCCTCAACATCAAAGCATCAAGTAGCCTCAGTGTGTCTCAGTTCTTCTGATCTCTCAAGTGAGGTTACTGATAGCTCCAAAGACAATAAACAGAGGAAGACAGTCTTCATATAAGAGTGCTAAAACATCTTTAAGTTAGTTGTTACACAGTCAACCACAGTGCATTGATCTAAAATCTGTAGAATGGCTTCCTTCAGTTGCTGGACAAAAAAGTCTACTGATTACTTTTACATATGTTATATGTTGTATGTATTTGGAGAGATGAAATGTATAAATGTAATGTATAAATGCAATATGTATGTATGTATGTATGTATGTATGATTTTTTAATAATAAAACCTAAATTTATTAATTAAAAACAAAAAACAAATAACTCTACTGATTATTTTTGAAGGATCTACATTACCATGCATACAATTTAAAATGAAACTTTTTTTTTTAGCAGACTTCTTTATTACCTCAACCTTTGCTGCAGACATGGAAAAGTTCTTGCAGTGTTGCTTCTGAGTGTATCTACACTGTAGAAATAATAGTGTGTGACACTTCTTTAAGTACCGTATCTCCAGTCTATGGCATCCTGGGATTTGTAGTTTTACAAGGTCTTTAGCCTTTTCTACCAAAGCATGCTAGTTCCTCAACAAACTGCAAATCCTAGGATTCTGTAGCATGGAGCCATGGCAGTTAAAATAGTGTTAAGCTGCATTATTTCTACTGTGTTGAAGAACCTTATATCCTTGAAACTACTGCTCTTAGACATCTAGAGGAAAAAATTCTACTCCCTCCATTGCCAAACAGATTTGTCTGCATTTGTATTAGCATAACATCTTCTCTGTTCTAGATGTTTTGATAGTTTAACCACTATTAGAAGTTCTAAATGTTTTGATAGTTTAACAACTATTAGAAGGAGTAAATGGGACAATCAGATCTGAATAGTAAATAAGAAGGACCTAATTAGTCTAGCCTAATGATTTTGAGGAAAGTTGTAGAGCCTTTAAGAGACTCTTTTTGTTTGTTTGTTTCTTTTAGGAGCAAGTCCCTGCAGCCCACTGTAAGGACACTAGTGAGTAACTACTGATATTGACTAACAAGTCCAGTTCAGAAAGAGATCCTTTACAGCAGTTACATCTTCAACAAGTGGACTTGACTACCTTTGAAAAGACATCACCACGTAAATACAATTATGATTCTACAATTCACTAATTCAGGTGCAACAAAAGGCTTCAAACACTTCAAGATGATCTAAGCCTTCAATGCTCCTAGAGAAAAGGAAAAAATGGATGAATGGAACTTGCAATCCCTGAAAAAACATTTGGATTAATATTTTATTTTTAGAAGTATTAATATCTTTGGCAGGCAGGCTCCTCCTCCTTCTGGCCATGTGGCAATAGGGAGATTTGAAAATTTAGGACTTTATGGCACTGTACAGATGGCCCAAAAGGGCCGTCCCCACGCCATGATTAGAGCTGGGGAACATGTAGCATTTGCACGCTCCCAAGCCCTAGCACGTATGGACAGTGCCATCTTTACAGCGTACTGTCCATAAGTATGCGCTATCTATGGCGCCCTTTCTGTGGTGCAAGAAGGAGCTCCAAAAAGGAGCTCCTTCTTGGTGTGCACATCCTTGGCGTGGCCTTCACATGGCTGTGCCAAGGAGGCTGAGGGGAAAGGGGCAGCGGCGGCAGCCCCTTTCTCCCCTTGGGAGCGCCCCGCATGGCGGGGCGCCCGCTGCACCCTACTTCAGGCCACAGAGAAGCAGCAATTTGCCACTTCTTCATGGCCTGAGGAAGCACTGGATTGGGGCTGCAAGGGCCCCAGGCCGGTGCTTCTCTGTGCACCTACAGACCGCCCCTTTTGAGTTGTCTGTAAAGCCCCTACATTTCCTGGACTTTGAAAATCTCCTTGTTGCCACATGGCCAGAAAGAGAAGGATCCTGCCTGCAAAAGATATCCTCCCCAACATACCATCTTTATTACCAAGTTCGGAAGCTTCAAATTACCTTTGTACCAAGTTCGGAAGCTTCAACTAATTCAGAATGCGGCTGCCAGACTACTAACGGGGGCACTAAGAACTGATCACATAACCCCTATACTAAAATCCTGCACTGGCTGCCTATTAGCTTCCAGGCCCAATACAAAGTGTTGGTTATTACCTTTAAAGTACTATATGGCTTGGGCCCAAGTTACCTGAAGGAACGCCTCCTCCTATACAATCCGCCCCGCATCCTTAGAACATCTGGCAAAAAATTATTGGAAGAAAAGACCACTAGGCTGATGACAACATCGAACAGAGCATTTTCCATCATGGCTCCTAAATTATGGAATGATCTGCCGGAAGAGATCCGTCATATTACTACCTTAGAGGCTTTTAAGAAAGCACTAAAAATGGATCTCTTCCGGCGAGCCTATCCACCTGACCTCCTGTGATGACTGTGATGATCTTAAATTGACAACTGGAGACCTAACTGATGATAGATATGGAATGTCCTTTATTAAGTATGTATATTTTAATTGCTTTTATATTATACTGTATGTTTTTAATTGTATATTATTGTATTGGATGTGTATTCTGGATGATGGAATCCCGCCTCGATCCAGGGGGAGAGGTGGGAAATATAAATAAAAATTATTATTATTATTAAAGACTGAAACAACATGCAGGCATCTGACGACATCTCCAGTTGTTGTTGGTTCCCCCCCCCCCCCATTTGGTTTGTAACATCTTGCTTGACGAAGAATCCTATGGAACTTCAAAAGCTTGCAACAAGTATATTGTTCATTTCAGTTGTCCAATAAAGGTATCACTGATGGATTTTTGTTTGGATTTGTTAAATGGCCAACACAGCTACCCCTCCAAAAGTAAAAATGGAGATGGAGAAGCATACATTCAGCACTGTTCATGTTTATTTGAATTTAGCATGTGGACAAATTCCAAATGAAGCACCAGACTACAGGATATACCAAATTTTGCTTTGAAAATACACCTCTTCAATTCGAAAGGATGTTCCAAGAAACATTTGCCTCCATACTGACATATCTCGAAATCACATCATTTTCTGGCACCTGCAAAAACCTTCAGTTAGTGATGCAGCCTGAATATTCTAATGGAAAACCAAACAGGGGGGAATTATAATGATTCTTTTGTTTGGATGTTTTATTGCTAACAAATTACTGGCCATTAATGTAACTCACAGCTAGAAATTTGAAGCAGATTGCATCGTATATTACAAGTTATATGTTAACCAGGAAAGGCACATGGATAGCAGAATATAGTGACTGAGTATGTTTGGCATATAAGAAAAATATAGTACTTTAAACTATTAGGCTTTTGTTGTTGATTTATTTCAGGAAAATGGATTCATGATGAAGCATGGAGCTATACCCAGAAACATGAAGACAATAATCATGCGTGTCATGAAATATTTCATCTGTTTACTCTATCCAGTACAAAATATATGCATACTTTCAAAAGCATTTTTTTAAAAAGTGGGAAACCATTTGTAACACAAAAAGAGGAGATTTAGTAAGACACTATAGAAGATAGAAAACAGTATGGAATGATAAAGGAGGTCACAGCCTTGTGGTAATGGCCCCTGCTATTCTGAAGCAATCACGAGAGATGTTGGAAATGCTCCCTGGTTAGAAATGCATGGGTCACTGGGCTCTGAACCCTCTTTTTACTGGTCCACAACAGTGGGCCAATTTGGGGAAGGTGGAGATGTCCCATGTGAGTTGCAGAGCTCTAAAAATCTTTCTCCTGGTCCACATGGGTGTCACATGTTTAGAGAGGGATCTTAGAAGGGTCATATCATATGATTGTGACTGGATGTCCTGCCTATGGGTGGGACTTCCAGTTGCACTGAGGTCCATTTAGGATGGGGCTTCTGGGGTGGGAACCTGTCCCCTTTAACTATTGCATCTTGTTGGTGATGTATGTGGATGTAATTTTTAAGTATATCTGCTTATGTAGCTTTTGGTCATAAGGGACTGAGGAATGATATGGTAGCCCTGTTTAAATATTTGAAAGGATGTCATATTGAGGATGGAGCAAGTTTGACTTCTGTTGATCCAGAGAACAGGACTCATAACAGTGGATGCTAGCTACAGGAAAAGAGATTCCACCTAAACTCCCTTAGGATGTGATAGAGTCTCCTTCTTCGGAGGCCTTTAAACAGAGACTGGATGGCCATCTGTTAGGGATGCTTTGATTGAGAGTTCCTGCATGGCAGGAGGTTGGAATGGAGGGCCCTTGTGGTCTCTTCCAACTCTATGATTCTATGAATTCATCACTTTCATCCTCCATGATTTTCTGAGCCACTTACCTGTTGTCAGGCTAGGTGCTCTCTGCACTTCCATGAACATCTGGGGGACAGTGGTGAATGGATGAAGATGCACACAGTAAGGGAACAACCAATTCTGTTCTTGTAACATGCTGTAAGAAGAAACAGGCATCCCTCTTTACCACCTCAAGTCCTCCAAATTTTGAGGTCCAAGAGAATGACATCCTTAAGGAACACAGTTGGCTGCTGCCCAGTTACCCCCTCCTAATTTATACCTTGGCCATTGAATGGCCATCAGAGTGTGTGTGTCCAACACAATGCAGATGGAGCCCTTGCGGAAGTTGAAGAATGTAACTAGATCTAGTGGGCTTTATTTTCCACTAGTGTAATGCAGGAACGTCACCAAGGATTTTATAGAAAAATAAAATAGAAAAATAACATCTGTGTGGAACAGTCTTGGAGGTGTGAAAGGAAGGGAACCAGAGAAACAGACTTGACAGATCTGCCCACCCCTATTAATAGTGACTGGTAGAGAGAACAGAGAATTGGAGAAGCATCTGGCTATGCTTCATAGCCAGACACAAAGCAATGGTGTCTTCTATTGAGTCTTGGAGGATGATGTCATCAATCTGCATCTGCTAGGTAGCATATCCAGATGCTCCTATAATTCCCCACTCTCCACCAGTCACAAAATGGCTATTGACTATTGCAGAAATAGTGTTGGACTATGACTCTGGGAAACAGGGTTCAATCCCCAGCTTGGCCATGGGTGATCTTGGGGAAGTCACATTACTCTCAGCCTCAGAGGAAGGGAATGTAAAACCTCTGAACAACTCTTGCTAAGAAAACCCCATGATAGGCTTGTCTTAGAAACAACTTGAAGGCACACAGCAACTGTGCAGAAAAACTATAAGTCCTCTGCCAAAAGGACCTATGGTGGATGTATGCTTGCATATGTCACCAACAAGATGTTTTACCACAATGCTGCCTCATTAGTGAATTGTGATGCTGTGAGCACAAATATTTTTGAGTAACCCACGTGAACAATACATGCACATCCATGCCCAGTGGGCACATGCAACTATGCAAAATTGCACAGTCATGTACAAATGGAACCATATGAGCAATGCTGCTTCTGCAGCCTTGAACTGAATATAAATATCCCACCCTGGACAAAACTGTCCAAGCTACCACAGGGGTACTTACACATGTGTAATACAACAATAGGGTTATATACACCATCTTTTCCTAGCCTTATCTTGGAGAATGTGTCCTTCCTTGGTGAAGAAAGAAAAGAATCTTGGTGTCTTGTGTAATGCTGCATCCCATTCTCTTTGCCTTCCTTTTCTCCCTCTAGCCTCTTTGCTCTTTTCATGGTCAGACAATGTCAAAGACGTTTAAGAAGGAAATTATGAAAGAGGAAGACATTATGCAAAAGAATAGATGCAAATGTGCTTAATCTGTGCAATTTATTCTTAGCACAGAATGTGGATCACCTTGGTGCAGTGGAAGGCCCAGCCTGAGAATGAACAAGGAAGCAATTTAAGTATGATTTGCTGAAGCTGATTTTAGACATGGAGAAGAAAGGATATACATCCTGCCAAAACATACAGCACTGAGAAGCATTGCTATGTGGCTGCTAGATAACCAATATCAAAAGTAGTGAAAAAAAATTAACCTAATAGCTCTACAGGACACAAAAGTGAGGAAAAGTATGAGTCAAATTTGTTTGTGTTAAATTCAACAGATTGTTTGTCTTAGTAGTGCAAGTCCATTTCTATTGTCAGATCACAGCTACAGTTGATGATGCTGGGCCAATTGGGGAAGGAAAAGTAGAGAAAACAAAAGGCTTTAGCAAAGAATTGAAATCGAGCCTTGTCATTACTATGGTATTTTTCAAGGTGTCCTTACAACCTCCAGTAAGTGAGAAGTGATAAAAGCAAGGATACCAACTTTTCTTCTAATGGGGGCTTGTTGCCTTTCACTGGGGTGGGGTGGGGGCTTGGGGGGGAATTCCCCTTTGTTGACATTCCTGCTGCTGAATTGACCACTCCAGTTTTAACCATTGGATAACTGCGTGATGCTTTGTTTCACAGTCTCACAGGGGCTTTGTGATAAGGAAATGCTCTAAAACAGTAGTTCTCAAACGAGGTGACACCAGCCCTAGTGATAATGAGTCATGTTATCTCATGACATGTCCAAAGTATGATAGCCTCAGTTTAGTTAGTTTGGCTTCTAGAAAGAGTTCAGGTTTGATGTTCTCTCTGATCTATTTAATTGGTTTTTTGGCAGTCCATGGCATCTGCAGAACTCTCTTCTAGCACCACAATTCAAGCCAGTTGACCTTCCTGTCAGCCTTCTTCACTGTCCAGCTTTCACACTCATACATAGAAATAGGAAATACTACGGCATGAATGATTCTGACATGGATGTTTGGTGCTATGTCTTTAGACATAAGGTTTATATCTGGTTCCTTCATAGCTGTCTTTGCCTTCTTCTGATTTCCTGATTATAGTCATTTCATTTTCATGCCTGAGCCAAAGTATTTAAAAAGTTTAGGATTGATGAGCCAACCCTAAATACAATGAGGTGGAAAGAGATCTTCTTTCAAAGGACCCATATGGTCATCTGTCCATGAGCAGTGCTCTGGTATGCAGTTTGCTTAGGCATTGATCAGGAGCCTTCAGCCATGGGACCAAATCCATCCTTCCCGGGGATATGGGAGCAAGTAGTCTTTCAGATATCCTGGCTCCAAGTCATTTAGGGTTTTGTACATCAACATCAACAACTTGAATTGAGCTTGGAAGCAAATCACCTACTTTTGAAAAAATATATGCACAAATTGTGTGAGGAATAAATAACAACATAACCTGAAATGAACCAAGAATGCAGGTGACATTTGGAGAAATGCAACCAAGCTGAGAGGAGGAGATTTTCACATCCCTATGTTGTAATCGTTTCAGACAGCTGTGAAGGTCAACTTGAAAATTTCCCCCCTCAGTTCTGATGTTTGTTTTCTGATCCGAGATCAAAATGGCAGCACAACAACAAGCCAAAGTAGAATCTTATGAGTTTATTGCACAGGGCTCCATGGAATGGAAGGAGAATGGAATGAAAGGGGATGAGAACAAGTGCAGAACAGGTGAGGGATGCATTTTACAGCACACAGGAATGCTGCCACCAGCGGAAGTCCCCAATCTGTTTCCCATCCGTCCCAGAGGAGGAGATTTTTGAGACCTGTTCAGAACAGTTCCCCTCCTCCTCTGTTTCCCTAGAAGTCTGAGCTGTGGGCAAAGGCTTGCATCTGGGCAGAGGAGAGCGCCCCCCCACCTCCTCCTCCTCAGCTGCCTGAGCCATGGCTATCCCCAACTTGGTGCTTCTCTCTCTCTCCCCCTATCCCTTCCTTCTTTCTCCTGCCATTGATGATTGACATATGAAGTGGTGCAAATGGGAAAGAGAATCATGCCAAAAAAAAAAACCCCACCAAAAAACAAACAAACAAACAAACAAACCCCAAAAACCACTTACACTGGGGTAAGGTGTTTGTAGTGGGAACGAGGGACCTTTTGGAATCGATTTCTGACATGCAGCCAAGCTGAATCAGAAATAGAGTTATACTGCCAATGGGAATGAACCCTCAGAAGCCAAGTCCAAGGCCTACAGTTAGTGAATGACAGCCCTGGGCTCTTTATTACTTATTATTATTTAGTTATGAGTTATATTTAGAGCCTACATTTCCCTCAAGGATGCATATAGGGCTCCATTCTTCTTCACCTGGTGGTGGTTTCCATGTCAGTGCAGAGATGAATCCATTCCTGGTGTTAGCCTTAACTTTAAAGGAATTATCCAAGATGCTGAACATATTGTGGGGATTTAGCATCTCCTTCCAAGCTGGGGCTTTAACCCTGTGGGTTAGGACAAGGAGGGAGAGAGGGAGGGAATGAGAGAGAGTATCCCAAAGGTCACACAGTGATTTTATGGCTTGTAGACTAGAACCTGGATCACTCACATTCCAGGGGGATATTCAAAACATGTATATGTGCCTTCAAGTTGGCTGTCAAAATATGACTCCACAAATTTCATAGGGTTTTCTTAGGCAAGGAATACTCAGAGGTGGTTTTGACAGTTCCTTCCTTTGAAATATAGCCTACAGCACCCAGTATTTGTTGGTGGTCTCCCATCCAAGAACTAACCAGGGCTTCCAAGATCAGAAAGGATCTGGGGCAACACCCTGAACACTGTATTAAAAAGAGCTCTGGTGGAGCAGTGGTTAAATGCCTGTACTGCAGCCACTCACTCAAAACCATAAGGTTGTGAGTTCAATACCAGCAAAAGGGCTCAAGCTTGACTCAAGCGTGCATCCTTCCAAGGTCGCTAAAATGAGTATCCATATTGTTGGGGGCAAGTAGCTTACAGTTGTAAACCACTTAGACACTTCTTAGGCAGTATGAAGCGATATATAAATGAAGCTGTTTTTTGTTTTTTGTTTTTTAAATAGCTGTCTGGGCCCTCCAGATGCTTTTGAAATATAGCTCCCCGCAGCTCTCACCAGCATAGCCAATGTGAAGAATGCTGAGAGTTTCAGTTCAGCAACATCTGGAAAGCAACAGTTGCCCACTCCTTTGGGAAATCATCATATGGACCTCTTTATCACTTTAATGTAGCCCACAGACTGGGCCATTGTGCAGACACACTATCTTGTAATGCTTGACAGTCTTAAGAAGAGCATAATATAGACTTCAGAGTCCAAAAGTGCATGTCCAACAAAATAGGTGCTGGTGCATTATCCTTATCTAAATCGTGCCTTTGACAGTCCTATCCCAAAAAGTGATTGGTACCCATAACATAGCATGTACAGTTGCATTCTTCTGTACTAAGGGAGTGCAGTTTACTGTCTTTTGTCTTTTCAGATAATACAGGCTGAGACTCTCTTATCCAGAATTATGAAATCTGAAATATTTCAAAATCCAAAATTGTCCACATGCGGATGAAATAATGACATATCATGTGGTTTTCTTGACAAGATTTGTTCAGAAGTGGTTTGCCATTGTCGTCCCCTGAGGCTGGGAGCATGTGACTTGCCCATGGTCACCTGAGCTGGGAATCAAACCCTGGTCACCTTAGTCATAGTCCAACACAATGCCACATTGACAGCATAATATTACTGTCAGGCTATCTGTACAGGGTGCATAAAAACATAAATTAATTTCACATTTAGACTTGGGTCCCTTCTCCATGATAGCCCATTATGTATATGCAAATATTCTAAAATCTGAAAATCTAAAACATCTAAAACATTTCTTGATTAGGGAAGCATTTTGGGAAAGGGAGATTCAACCTACTTTTATAGATGCTACTGTTTTTGGAATTAGGAATGATTCACTAAATCACAAACACAGAAAATTGCCTTGAAAACATGCCTTTGGCAGATAGAAAACATTCCCCTCCCTCTACCTCCTGACCTCTGGTGATTTGTATCAAGTAGCTAATTGATTTTGAACTTCTATGGCTTTTCCAGTCACAGATTTCCAAAATCTTGAAATGTGCCTAGTGACTGAGAACAGATTCATGCAGAACAGGATCTATTTCTCAGTAAGTATTCATATTATTTACTTCTGTCTGATAGTTTCTGGTGGCTTTCATATCCATGAGGAATTTTATCCATTCAGATTGTAAAATACTGTAAAATAGCTATCCAAGTGCAGAATCTATTTCAGGGCTAGAATTCAGCATTCCTTTAAAGCTTGAACTGCTACCCCACTCCAAATAACAGTTACACATATGGATTAAGTTTCAGTTCATTTCTGATGAGAATCATCCCAAATCTGCCTGTTTCTTTATATTTTGTGGCATAAAGATTTTCAAATGTTCATGTGGTGACAGAAATCAAATTGGCAGACTTGTCCCTTCAAGCTTTGAGTGCCTAGGTCTTTTAAAGTCTATGTTTGAAAATCCATGCATAGTCAATCCTGTGAGTGCGGAATTAAAGTTACTAACACTTTTCTTTCAGAGGAGTTCCTCATCTTGAATACCCACATGATTCTATCTATGCATCATGCAGCTGTACTTATTGATTTTGGCTGTCCAAGTGAGAGACAATTTCATTTTAGCTCGTTTTTGAAAACTCTACCAACGTTTCAAAATTCCTTCACATAGAACACATGCTTTAAATATTCAGAGCTAGGAAGCAGGACTACTAACAAATTTTCCTAAACCTAGATACACTGGAAACCTGTGAGCCAAGTTAGGCTGCGAAACATGGTCTCATTGACAGAGCTAATGCTCCAAATGAAGCTCAGACCTTGGGTTTCTCACTCTGTACCAATCTTCTACCTTTCCAGAAATCGTTTTGTTGCCACGGCAAAAATGAAATGTGCAGTCCTTGAGGGGCTAAATAATAATAGATTCACCAGCACATGAACAGAAGTGATATGTGAAAGGTCTAACTCACTATGACACAGTCCCATAACCATTTGGCAGACAAGAAAAAAAGATGAAGGAAGAAAATTCATCTCAAAGTGCAATAAAGACATTTTAATATCTAGGATATATACACATTTATATATACAAAGCACAAGTATTCTTGTTGACTGGTTTTCAGTTTTCTGTAAAGCACCATAAATTCCAAAGTGTGTGTCCATCGTATCCCAATATATTTCCCAGCAAACATCAATTCTTTTCTAATGTCCTGGAAGAGCACCAAATGACATTCTTTAGCACCAAGAATCTGAAGTTTTCTTTAGCACCAAAAAGCAAACAGGCAGCATAGCAAACACATTCACCATCACTCTACCACATGTATATTTTAGTCTCTTGACCAAAAGTTGGAACATTAGTTAAAAAAAAAATTAATTACTTACAGTTCTGGGGTCAAGCTAATCAAAAGCAGTTACATTGTTCACTTTGCCTCCCCCCCCCTTTTTTTTTTTTGTTTCTCAAAAGCAAATTTTCTTTTTTAAAAACTGAATGATATATGCCACTGGCCTGTGATACAAAACACACTTTCCTCCTGTCTCTTTCTCTTTGTCACATCATTACCCATAACAAAACACAAGGCAGCAACACAAGACAGCCCTGGAACCATGTCTCCATCATTCAATCAGGCTCCATTCCTATTAAAACAAAAACCATTTAAAAAGTTATGCTGATACATGAAAGGGATTAAAGTTATCACTTTCTAAGCTACCACTGTAAAGCCACATACTTATGCCTTTGAGATAATGAGAACCGATTACATGTAACAAGTTATAATCAATAGTTGTCTCCAAGCACTGTTCTCAAGTTCAAATCCAACTGCTCTGCAGAAACATCCAAGAGCCCTGTTGATATTGGAAAGGAGGCAAAGATTCGAGGGATTCAGAGCCTAGGTCTGGAAGTAATTCAGTGCTAGAAATTCTTGCTGTTCCCTCGAGAGACAGAGGGACGCCATGCGCTGCAAATCTACAACAGCTGGTTCCATAATCTGTGCATCACAGGGAGGAGGAATTTAGTTTCATGTTCAAGCTGCCCTGCTCTGCAATGCTACCCATGAGGTCAAAATAAAACTGTGCACCGCTGTATGCCTTATCTGAACATAAAAACGCTGTTATTCGCAGGAGGTGGGATTAATATTTTTCCATCTGTTGTTCTGTCTCTTAGCTTCAAGGAATGACAGGAATGGGGGAGGCATACAGCGGTGTAGTTGGGGGGGGGGGAGAGATAAGGGCATTGCCTGTTAAAATAACAATGAAAAATTCAGAAATCTTTTTGTTGCTGTTGCAAAACTGAAATGTTGCCATAACTTAAAACTTCAGTTAAGCATTTAGAATTACACTTTAGGAATCTAAAGAAAAGAGGCAGGCAAAGATAACAAGGGAATGCAGACTCAGCAAACATAACAGTTCTAGGTGTGAATGATTCTTACGATTTCACAGTCTGCAGTGCTACAGTTTTAGGGACTGAAGGAAAATTTCATTTTGGGGGCAGATCTCTCTCTCTCTCTCTCTCTTTTCACTATTTATGGATAAACATTTCTGTTAACATATAACAGCTTTCTTGAGTCTGGTGTCCTCCGGATGTGTTGGTATACAACACTCCTGAGCCACAGCCAGAATGGTGATAGGTATTGTAATCCAAAACATCTGGAAGCCACTACTTTTTGGAAATCTAAGTGCATGGAAAGTTATAATATCATGGCACAGGCTTTTAGAGCAAGTCTGAGGAACCTATGGTGCTCCAGATGTTGCTAGGACTGCAGCCTCATTCAGATTGTCTGATAGCAAAATGTGACGAGAACAGACATTCAGCACCATTTGAGGGGGGCACTGGCTCACCAACCTAGCTTTGTAGTTCAGAGTAATGCATCCCAGCAATCCTGACAACCACCTTATAAGAAAATTCCACTTGTGAGAATCAGGAAGAAAATATTTATAAATATCTCCCTTCATTGTTTACCCATGCCTGAAGTAGTCAGAGCTTGGAAAAACTACATTTCTAGAACTACTGGGAGCCAACAGCCCTTCAGGTCTATGGTGACTTGAATGTCCAAACCTTCATCTTAATTGTCACAAAACCTGTTGAAGGATTTGGATGGAATCTTCTTCCGGTTATGGTTACATTGAACTACAGTCACCCTGTCATATCCATGGATTCAACTATCCACAGCTTGAAAATATTTTTTAAAAAATAAATCTCAAAAAGCAAGCCTTCATTTTCTATTTCAAATAAGGGGTACTATTTTACGATGTCATTGTATTTAGTGGGACTTGAACATCCATAGAGTTTGCTATCCACAGGGGATCCTGGAACCAAACCCAGTGATAGTAAGGGCCCACTGCATTATCAGGTCATATCCCAGGTAAATCATACCATAGATATACTAATGTGATTTTAAACTGATAATTAATGGAGGTTGCCATTGCCTACAGTTATAATAATATATGACTGTTGGCTAATAATAGGACTGAAATCTGTATGAACATGTTATTCACTTTAGATGGCTGCAATCATTCATACATCCCTCCCCATGTAAACAAGGAGCATTCCTCAACCCTGATGAGGCTCAAGATGAGTTAGACTGCAGCTCCCACTGACCTCAGCCATGAGGATTGTAGAAGTTGTAGTCCAACCAATTTCAACACAGAAGGGTAGGCTGAGGAACGCAACTGAGACATGTTACAAAGCACCAATCTGAGTGGAGGGTAAAGTGTGAGATTGGAGGTGTAAAAGGATTTTAAAAAAACCTGGAGATCCTAGTTCTGGCCTTATCTGCCAAAACAAGCAAGCCCGCTAATGAATCAGAAAACATTTTCTGGCGACAAATGATGCCTTCTAATTCAGCACAGCTATTTTTCTCCAGTCTATACTCTCTGATAAAGAAATATTTTCTCTATTAGAGAAGGGGTAAGAATTGTGCTGTCCACAGGCCACATTACACAATAAAGCAATCTATGATGCTCCTGGACAACCAACTCCCCTTTAAAACCCCAAACCAGAAAATGATGCCTCATCAAGAGCATAATTCTGGCTAAGGTGTCTCTTACATCCAGTTTTAGTAAAGCTTTTTTTTTTTTTGGTAAAAAAGAAATCAGTTCTGGTTTCCCCTTGTAAGGTCTGCAGGCTTTGGGGAGGGAGATAGGGTGGATGCAGCCCCTGTGGTCCTCCATGACAGCTCAGCCTCGATTCAGGGCTTGGAAGAATTCCTTTTTGGTCTACAGATCCCACAATTTTAAGAGCTGTAGTCTGAAACAGAAACATTTCCAAGTTATGCTTCTTCAAGCCACCTCCTCTCCCTTTAAATGGTTATGTGCATGAACCACAACAGTACATAGGCACGTCAGAATGATGCTTTAGGGAGGCAGAGGGAAAAGCCTCTATTCGAGAGTGGGCTTAATCAGGTAGCCACTGAAGGTGATGTAAATGTCCACATCATCACTGTAGATGGCATTGTCACGCTCACGCTTGTAGAGGCGCACCCAGACCTCATCGTTCTCCCGCAGTTCTAGCATCAGGCTCTGGCTTTGCATGATACTCCGGTCACTGGGCTGGGCATAGAGGATGACCTCCTCCTGGTCATTCCGCATGACATGCATGTAGGTCTCCTTGAAGTTCCAGGTGTGGACATTGAGGCTGAAAAAGTACAAGCCAGCCACATAGCAGTAGAACTTGCCCTTAAACATATCAAAGTGGCTGTAGAGGTTCACAAAGACAGTGTCAAAGATCAAGGCCTGGTAGCCTTCACTGCTGTGGAGTGCCTTCTTGCGGCCCACTGAGAAGGCTGCATACTGGTGCTTGCAGGGGTCCCCTGGGGCCCCCATCTGCCCCTTACTGCCCTTTGGGCCCTGGGTTCCCCGTTCACCTGGTGGACCTTCTTTTCCCCATTTCCCAGGAATTCCAGGCTCTCCTTGATCACCTTTGTCTCCTGTGGAGAAAAAGCAAAAAGCAAAGGGAAGACAAGGTGATGTCGCAGGTGCACTATCATATCAGGGTCTAGCAACTCCCATATCAGGAAAAATGTACAACACTGGGATTCTTTTACTTAGGAAAAAGGTGAATTGGTTAAAATGATAGCGGAGTATAAACATATGTATGTTATGGAGAAAATGGACACAAAGGAGTTTTGCTCTCTCTCTCTCATATACACCTAGTACTACAACTCATGGTGATCTGTTGAAGCTGATCGATGGGAGATTTAGGAGGGAGAAAAGGAAGTACTTGTCTGCACAGAGCATAGGTGAGCTATGGCATTTGCTACCACAGGATGTACTGATAGTCATCAACCCAGGGTTAAACTAGATACTGTATGTTTATCATGTTTTTTGTAGAAGTACTCCCTCAAGTGGTGAAAGACATCTGCTTTTCATACTACATGATAGTCCTCATCTCTGTATCTTACATTTAATATGCTTTACTTTGTGACTGATCATTGGAAAGTAAATAGGGACTTAATTTACAGATCTGATTCTGAGGGGTGTATGTCTCAGGAAATCCAGTTGTGGGAGGGTTAATTGTAAGGAATACACATCCCCCTTCAATATCTAGTTTGATCATCAGATGACTTTTCAAGGAGATGATCTGACAAATTTAAGGATGAGAAGATTTTCAACAGCTATCAGTCATATCAGTTATAAAATGTCACTAATATCAGAGACAGTATACTTCTGGGCAGTGGCATCACTAAGGAGGTGCAGGGGGCACATCAGGTGACACCACTGCTCCTCAAACACCTAACTTTGGGCAGAAATGGATTGTAGCATTCATCTGCTTCTCTTTAAAATCCTTTAAGAGATGGTGAGAGTGGGGTAAAGCTTAGTGTGAGGAGAAAGAAGAGGCCCTATATTTTTTTAAAAAAATTAAAATTTCAGATTTCAAAGTTTTAAATTTAAGTTTTTTCATTTTTTTTAAAAAATTAAGATTTTAAAATTCTTTTAAAATTTTCTTTAAAACATCACATTTTATCAAGATCTTCACTATGTATATGTAAATACATTTAGGCTGTGCATATGATATTATAATTTGAAAGCATAATTTTAATTTTGCTAAGTTGTTTACGCCAGTTATTAGCATTACATTCAGTGGTATATGGGAACTACAATTTACGAGTAACATTAGTGCAAAAAAGCACTAATGGATTCTGTATGGTGTGAAATGGGAGGAGGACAAGGGTGGGGGGACACCATGAGTTACCACACTGGGTGACACCAACCCTAGGGACTGCCTCTGGGTACTACTTGCTAGAGAGCCATTGTGGTGTAGTGGTTTGAGCACTGGACTATGACTCTGGAGAACAGGGTTCAAATCCCTGCTTGGCCATGGAAACTGATTGGATGACCCTGGGAAAGTCACACTCTCTCAGCCTCAGAGGTTGGCAATGGCAAACCCCCTCTGAAGAAATCTGCCAAGAAAAACCCCATGGTAAGTTCACCTTAGGGTCACCATAAGTCTGAAATGACTTGAAAGCACACAACAGCAACAAAATACTTGCTAGGGAACAGAAGTGGGAGGATACTATTGCAGTAATGTCCTGCATGTGCGCTTCTCATAGGCATTTCTCATTGCTCAACATAAGAACAAAATACAGGACTAGATAGGCCTTTGATCTGATTCAGCAGGGCTCTTTTAAAGTTCTTTTGGCTCATGTGGGTGGCCTGGGAGCCTTGCATCACAGAGTGTTTCCATACCAGTGCAGCATCCTTGATAGCCCCGATTAAAGGCTGTTAGAGCAGCCAGCAAGGGAGATGGGGCACTGGTGCTGGGACATGTTGGAAAGCAGCGATACTCAAAAACACAGTGGGAGAAGGAAAAGTCTGGAAAGTCTCAGAAAAAGAAGTCTGTGTCCAAATAAAGCATATAATAGCACTATCTACCACTTTTCCCCAGTGAGTCACACACACACCCTCAGACTGTCTGTTCTGCAAAGGTGCGTTACATCTGGCCTAAAGGAGGTCTTGGTGTGCTGGACTTGTACTAAGCGTTGGCTTTTCCACCTATAATTGGATCCACCCCTCAGATTTTAATGGTTCAGCTATGGCAGCCTGTTGCCCCATATACAACTCCCATAATCTCCAGCCAGCTTGACCATGACAGGGCTTGCAATCTGACTCATCTGAGGGCACCAGATTGTGGAAGTCTCTACGTAAGAGATGGGAAACTTATAATCAGCACTGAGAAATACAGAAGTAACGACAAGGAGAAGGTGAGGGTAAGGCAAGGGCTATAGAGGATTGCTGGACACTTACCCTTCAGAATGGTGATGTTGATATATGGACGCACCTCTGGCATTATATAAGGTGAGGAGCGGGGATGTGTGCCAGGATGGGGCTCTGATGGAGGGACATCCAGTGAATCGCAGCAACGCTTGCAGCCTTTCAAGTTAGTTGCAACTTCTTGAGGGCCAGATTCATCAGTGGGAGCTCCAAACACCAACAACGGGAGTATGAGGAAGGCCAAAGGAAATTGCAACCAGCTAGCTTCCATAGTGAACTGTTGGCAGAAAACAAGGAAAACATCAGGAGAGCAAGCACGAAGAAGTGAAAGGTAGGCTGTTATGTCTTGATTCTCTGCAAGAACACCTCCAAGGTGACAAGGAGGGGCAGGTGGCTGGAAAGAAGAGAGGCAGAACCCATTCCACAAAGGATCTACAGAATTATATCATTATATCATCGTCATCTTCACCACCATCATCCAATTGTCATATTTTGAAACCGTGTGTAGATGCCTCCAATGCTAAATAAAGAAGGCACATGTAATTTTTAAAGTTTATTTTTTTAATGGCGGCAAGGTGGATGGTGTGAATTCTTCCAGTATAGGTCACTCTCAGGCAGGCCTCCAGATGTGCTGTACTACAACTGACACCACACTCACCCTGCTGATTGGGGCTAATGGGAACTGTAGTTCTCCAGCTCATGTGAAAAGTTTAGGTGTTTTTCTTCCACCATAGATTGCAGATGACTGCTCCGCAGTGGCCATATTGTGTGAGGTGACAAATGCCTCTCTTGGATGTACCAGTCACTAAGAGGTGCTGTCACATTTGCAGGTGACTCTTTGAAGAAGTGAATGGGACAATCAACAGTTTGCTCAGGAGTGTCAGAAAAGTCTACAATAAACTCGGGCCAAGAAAGTCTCTGATTGGATTTATCAAGGTCTTTTTGCTTTGTTTAAAGCATCTCTGTGGAAAAGGTGGCTCGGCAGGGATCACATCAAAATGGTCATGAAGTTTCTCCATTTAACACACACTCTCTCAGCCTCAGTGGAAGGCCATGGCGAACCTCTCCTGAACAAATCTTGCCAAGAAAACCCAGGATATGGTTGCCTTAGGGTCACCAGGAATCAGAAATGATCAGAAAGGCACACAACAACAAACGTCTAGTTTAAAACCATACTGCTGTTCACTGGGACATGAGCAGGTGGAGGGAGGGAAATGCAGATAGTTGTGTTAAATGCTCACACCAGGGGGAATAAAAATCCGTTTCAGCAACTTGAATGATCAATGTCTGGAAACCTGCCTCAGTTTTGCTATCTGTACAATGGGTATGATCATCAACTTGAGTCAAAAGGAAACCTCCTCCTTGCTTGAGCTGGGCTCTTTGAGCAAGTCATCTGCAATTCCTGACATTCTTTAAACCTGGAGTTTTTGTTCTAAGGTTGGGGTGCAGCCTGGCAAGGATCAGACACCCCCTCCCCCCAAAAGTGGCACTGGAAAAGGAGGGAAGGAGCCTACCACCATTTCCTCCCTGAAAGGTGGCAGAGCAGTTTGCCAAGAAATGTTCCTGCTAATTAAGGCTGCATCTGCACTGCAGGGATAATCCGGTTCGAGACCACTTTAACTCAATGCTAGGGACTCCTGGGGATTGTAGTTTGATCCGGATCGAGACCTCCTTAACTCAATGCTTTGAAATTCTGGGGAGTGTAGTTTGATGTTCGAGACCACTTTTACTGCCCTCCTGGCTCAATGCTATGGAATTCTGAGGATCCATAGCATTGAGCCATGGTCGTTAAAGCGGTCTCGAACCGGGTTATTCCCGCAATGCAGACACACTCAAAATCTCTTTAAAAGAAAAAAAAAAGGGGGGGGGGACTGGGAGACAGAAACAGACATCTTTGAGGGTAAAAAGAGTTGATTTTCTCCTGGGCAGTTGTTTCCCCAGGTGCAGGAACCTTTGACACGTGTTTGGCAGCTTCCCACAAGCAGAGACGTGGACCCGGGTTCCCAGGGGTGCCCCCTCCCTCGATCCTTGTCCCCGATCTCCAGAAGCCTCCCCTTCTCCTTGATGCCCAGCTGGCTCACCCCTGGCACTTACTTATTCGTGATGCTGCTCAGTCCTTTGGAAGAAGGCTGGAGATGGGTGTCCCTCGTCCTCCTCTCGCTCACTCCCTTCTGCCCATCCTCATCATCCTCATCGATGATCGGAGGAGCCCTTTCACTTCAGTTCTGCCTAGAAGAGCCCCAGGGCTTTAAAGAGCTTGGGGTTGGCAAGGCAAGAGAGCCTCAAAGGCTCCTTCCCTCTCCAGTGTTAGGTTTCTCTGCCACGATCGTTAACTCTTTCCTCTGCAAAGAAAGGAAGAGGAGAAGGCTGCATCTGCACTGGAGAGAGAACCCGGTTTGGCAGCGCTTTAACTCTTTGTTTGGGTCAATTGCTATGGAATTCTGGGAGCTGGAGTTTGTGGTGGGGCCCAGAGCGAAGCGGATCCGTGTAGCACTTTGGAGACTAATTGAAATAAAGAAGTTGGCAGCATGAGCTTTCATAGACTTTTGTCTCTGAGGAAGTAGACTGAAGCCTACAAAAGCTCATGCTGCCAACTGCTTTAGTTCAGTTAGTCTCAAAGGGATTTTGTGGGGTTTTTGGGCTATGTGTCCATATTCCAGAAGTTCTTCAGAGAAGATGCCAGCCACAGATGCTGGCGAAACATCAGGAATAAACACTTCTAGAACATGCAGACATAGCTCCAAAAAACCCACAAAAAACTATGAAGGCCATGAAAGCCTTCAACTTCTCAAAGGTGCTACAAGACCTGGTCTCCAGAGTCCTAGCCCAACACTCAAATCACTCATGCTGCATCTTCTTTCATGCAGTTTGTCTTAAAGGTGATGCAAAATCCCTTTGAATAAGGTATATAATGTGTGTGAGTGTGTTCCAGAAAGAAAAAAAAACATGTTAGGAAGCATTGTCAGATTGTCAGAAGGTCTCTTGTGGGACATGTGTAACCTGTAGGCTGCATTTTACTAGCCTTGGGTTAGAGCCTCAGCAAGCCTGGCTACCTGTTACCCTACTTTAGAGCACATTGTGTGTCCTGTGACAGGTAATGCATGCGCTCTAAGTCCTTAAATTGGAATTATTATTTCTGGCTTGATACCCACCTTTCAGTTCTGAGAATAAAAATGCAAGGATGGGGGTTTCTGGCTGGCCAACAATCTGAACTGGAGGCTTTCTCAGCTTCTTCTCTCAACCTTGCAGAGACGCCTTGATGGGCCCATTTCTGGCTGAGGTTCAGGGCGAATGCAGGTCTAAGGAAAAATCATTTTGCTTCCCGCCCCGAGTAGAACAGCAGCATCAGCAACTTTACTGTATCGCTGGAGTTATTTGAGGAAAAGCTGGAGAATGCCTCACATGAGGCTCTGGAGCAGGACAAATTGTTTCCATTTGTTTAGATTAGGGAGTCAGAAGTTGGCCGCAGCCAAAACTCTGGTTTGCTTCCCACAGCTTGGCAGAGAAGCAGAGCAGAGAGAAACAAATGGAAGGTCTGGGGAAGTTATGCCAAAGAAATGTCGAGGAGAAGAGAAGACGGGAGGTGCTGGGTTGTTGTCGTCGGTTTTTTATTCCCAACCATGAATGGAAAAGGAGTGATATTTCCTTGCATCCCTGAAGGAAAAGGGATTCTCTCTCCTCTAAGCCAACTGTGGCTGAGATGTAAAGCCTGAAAATAAACCAAGAAGTTCTGAGGAGTAATCCTAGTTCTGCTACTGGTCTTTCTGTAACTTTAGCTAACTCATTTCATTTCTGAGATGCTGTCATTTCTCCTCAGGGAATTCCTCAGCAGTAGCAAGCACATTTCTATACCGCTTATCAGTGAACTAAGCACTCCCTAAGTGGTTCACAATGTGTCAGCTAATTGTCCCCAACAAGCTGGGTATTCATTTTAGTTACCTATGAAAGGATGGAAGGCTGAGTAGATCTTTGAGCTCCTGGGATTGAACTCACAACCTTGTGGCTTGCAGTACAGGCATTTAACAACCACACCACTAGGGATCATTCAGTGTGCCTTCAGGGCAGTTGTTTTTATCTTAACTATGGGGCTCAACAGATAGGTAGCTAAAAGCTGCCTTTGCCCCTGGTTGGTGCTGCAGCAGCCTCATGCCGCAGCACTGAACCGCTCCCTAAAAAGCAGCTTCTTTAAAGGGGGATCACAGGCACGCTCACATGCCATGATGATGCTCCTTCTGTGGAGCACTGAGGCCCATGTGTCATTATGGCACATCAACATGGAGCATGGGTGGTGAAAGTAGGGCTGGGTGCATGTGGACTCACAAAATACTGGTCTGTTTAGGGCCTATATTTCCTTTTTGCTTCTATTTGCCACTGTGTGATACACACCTTACATTCCACACAGAGGCATTATTTTGTTCAGAACTAGACCATTCCTTCCAGAAAGTAAAATGCTGCATTATTGTAGCTTTCAAAGAAGTAGACATGGTGGTCTCTTGGAGCATAAAAATGAAGGAATGAGTGGGGAAATTGAAGGGGTGTATCAGTACCTTTACAACTACAATATCTAGTTTTTGTTTTAGCATGAGTTTTCATGGATATAAATCTACTTCTTCAGTTGCATTACAGGGTACAGTTGGCCCTCTGTATCCACTGATTATTTATCCACAGATTTGAGCATCCATAGCTTGAAAATATATTTTTAAAAGTATTATTTCCAAATACCATACCTTGATTTTGCCATTTTATATACAGAACACCATTTTACTATGAGGCCAGAAGGCTCCTGAGACCAGCACTTACCACCAGCCCCACCCTCTGCTCTGCTATAAAACCTGCAAGCAGAAGAGACTGTAATCAAATAATTATTGTTTTATTTCAGGATTGGGATGGGGTGGTGGTGAAGGAATTAATTTGTACTTTGATTTGTTATGCCATTTGTATTTGATATACATTTGCACTGTTATTTTTTACTGTAACTGTTAATTTGCTATGTAATTTGGGTTGGGAGTTGGGATGGGATTGTTTTTAATTTTGTATTGTTTTAACTCTGTTGTAACCCTGATTGTTTGTTCAGAGGGGCGGGCTATAAATAAAAATTATTGTTGTTGCTGTTGTTGTTGTTGTTATTATTACTATGCTATTACATTTAATGGGACTTGAGTATCCACATATTTTGGTATACGTGAGGCGGGGGGGGGGTCTAGAATCAAATCACAGGAAATAACAAGGACCTACTATACATACTATCCCACTACCACTACAAAACTGTGTAAATATGGTTTATTTCCTGAGACTAGCATATCACTCTGAGTACTGCATCTGAAGAAGTGGGTTATATCCATGAAAGCTCATGCTAGAATAAAAATCAGTTAGTCTTAAAGGTGCTGCTACATTCTTCTTTATTTCCCTCTCCCCCTCTCTTCTTCCTTTTTATGTTGCATTACAGCCTATTTTGTTAGAAAACCTGGCCATTGCCTTTACTTATATTTATGAGGACTGGAACTGGAAGAATAATGAGGAGATAAAAGTGAGTTGTCAAATGACCTGTGCGGCATTCTTGCTATTTGTTTGTGTGTGTGTCATGTGTCTTCAGGTCACCTGCTGGCTTATGGCATGCCATGCATTACATAGGGGTTTCTTAGACAAGGAATACTCAGAGGTGGTTTTGCCAGTTCCTTCCTCTGAAATAGCCTTCAACACCTGGTATTCATTGGTGGTCTCCTATTTAAGTACTAACCAGGGGTGACCCTGCTTAGCTTCCAAGATCAGATGGAATCTTGTGTATTTAGGATATTTAGACCTGAATAACCCAGGCCGGCAGCCAGTTGTAGCAAACAAAGCAAGCAGTAGTGCTGCTGGCTGGACTAAGCCAATTTACCTCACCTTTTTGAAAGAAGGATATATATTTTGTTTTATCCCACAAGAAGAATGTGAAAACTGTCAGCCCTCCAGGGCAATATTCAGTGTACTCTGGGGATCCAAGTATACCATGGGTTATGGATAAAACAACAGTTGGCTTCCATCAGTGTAAACATGTAATAGTTTTCTTTGTTTTTGACACTTAAATTCTACATTTACCTGTATATATCCATTGTGTATCATTCACAAACTGCCTCTTATTTTGTTATACTAGCCTAAAGAACAAGACCCTCCCTCCATGCCATCTATCATTGTCTGGCCTTGGAGGGAGTGTAAAAGCAGGCCCAGTGCCATCAGACCTAGCTAGAGCAAGAAGAAGGGCCCTGCCTCTAATCCATCTGCCATGGTCCAGCCCTCAGAGGGAGAGAAGATCCACTGGACTTGATCCCTTTCCCCACCACCTTTCCCTTCTCCTTCCTTGTCATGTCTTTTTAGATTGTAAGCCTGAGGGTAGGGAACTGTCTAATTTAATTGATTGTATGTACAGCAATGTGTAAATTTACAGCGCTATATAAATAAAGCTTAATAATACAAATGGCTTGTATACTCTCTGTCTAAAATGATTAAGAAGAGAGCTTGAAAAGACATGTGGGCCCTTCACTTTTGCTAGGGTTTGGAGTACAGGACCCCAGTGAAAGTGGGAAAACTGCAAATAAACAAAAACAAAACACTTTTTTAAAAAACCTGCAAGAATACCTCTCTAGGAATCTTTCAGTCTTCCAGCACAGGTCTGTAATCAACATCTCGCAGAAGTTAACTTCACAATTTTACTGGAGGACCAACACATGTCTAAAGAAATGTTCTCTCTAGGAATCTCTGTGTCCTCCAGCATGACATATGGCAGATGAAGATCATAGAGTCATGCTAGAGGACTTAGAAATTCCTAGACAGAACATATTAATCAAAGCTGCAATAATCAAAGCTGCAAATGTGGAGGGTCGTCTGTATCTTGGAGAGAGAAGCAGGCATTTTTGCATGCCCAGACATACTCTGTGGAGACAACATGGAGGTGCCATGCATTCCTCAAAGGCTAATAAGATTTTTCAATGCCAGGAAAATAAAACCCAGAAATCAAGAAAGTCCTTGCCAAGATATCATGGTTCTGTGGGCTTTTCAATGCCTGTTGCACTGTTGAATATTCAACCTAGAAAAATTTTGCTGAAGAAAGACCCTGAAAATGCATGCACAGAAGCCTGAAGTATGGATTCCATCAACCAGAACTCAGATTTCAAATGTAATTGCAGAGGTAATTTAAAATAATTTTACAGAAAACAGAGAAGATGAAAGTTTCCATGGTTCTTCTAAAGGAAGCAATGTTGGATTGGGATCCAAGGGCCAGACTGCAAGAGATGTGACATGTGTCTTTATGTTTTTTCACATCCACACTGTAACCATACATGCATACATTTGTTAGCTAGTTAGTTACATTAATATCCTGCCTCTCCTCTAATGTGTGTAATATACAAGACAGTATATGTGACTGTTTTGTTTTCTTCCCATAATAGCTGTAGAATAACAGAGTGTGGTAGGTGGAGTAGAGAGATGGAAAGAGAGGGAGAGACTGGCCCAAGGTCACCCAATGAGTTTCATGTTTAATGTGAAGTGGAAGGCTTTCATGGCCAGCATTTAAAGAGAAGGCATTTTTACCATACATCAAAGGAGTCACAGACAGAAAAAGGAAAATGGTGAGGAAACACAACCTCCAAATGGTCCAAAGTGACCATAAAAATGCAGTAAATGCTGCACTCAACAAAGGGCAGGAGAGACCCTCTCACAGCTGCAGGAGTTTACCATGCAGCTGTGGGCAAGTCTACATATAGGGACCACCAAATGCAGTGTTCAAGGATGAATCAAGGAACACTAGAGACACTGTAGTCTGGGTCAGGCCGAAAAATTAGCAATAGCAGAACATGTTATAAACCATTAAGGGCTTAAAATACTATTTGAAAACACTGAAATTCCAGACCATGCCAACAGCTATCAGATCAGATAGCAAAGGGAAGACATTGAAATCCACAAACACTTGGGAGTTTATCACCTGGGAGGGGTTTTCCTCAATTGCGAATGTAGCCAATTCGCAATTACGTGAAGTTGCTATTTTAACAAATTTATGTGAAATCTGATTGCATTCGGAATGCATTCAGAATGACTTCCTATTTCCTGAGAATGACCCCCCATTGCCCGAAATTGCGTGAGATACTCTAATAAGCAATTACGTGAAACCCCATGATTGCTTTCGGAATGACTTCCCATTGCCCAAAATTGCGTGAGATACACTCATTCGCAATAACGTGAAACCGCATGATTGCATTCGGATTGCCATTGCATTATACCCCCAAATTCCGTCATATGATAAACTCCTTGGAAAATTTCAACAGGAAAGAAGAAACCTTAAAGTAAAGAAAGTTTGGCAACCAGTCCTGAAAATCACCAAAACCAAGACCCAGCAAATGCAAATGAAAACTGCTGGGTGTTTGCCAGCAGACAATGGATCATTAATTAACTAGACACCTTGAGGCCTTGCCTTTCAACAACAGACCAACACAGAGATTAACATGTAAATCACTTCCTCTCAATCAGCAAGGTTGGTAACTTCGATACCAGCATTCTCTGAAGATGCTAGCCACAGATGTTGATGAAAAGTCAGGAATAAACTCTTTCAGAACGTGGTCATTTAGCCCAAGCCCATCCCAACCCCACAAAAAAAATATAGTTTCATGTTTTCTTAAGGAACAGAACCTGAATCTTCAAACTTCAAACCCAAAACTGCTAAATGACATTGGCTGTCTAAATGACACCGGGATGTGTGAGTGATAAAGACTGTGACTGAAATAGGGACAGTAAGTTCACTGTCTTTCACCAAGACTGAATTTCACCAGGACCTCAGCAGAGAATGAAAGGATAAACTTCTCCTCTCTGTCTGCTACAATCACAATAATGATCAGTCTTCTTGGGAGTAATTGCTACTTGTATTTTTTCTAAATTATATATGAAATTCAAAATAATATATCTAGCTTGATTCTGATATTTGAAATGTGGCTATTATGCCTTAACAGAATGTAGGAGAGGATTATTCTTAAAGGCACTACAAAAGTATTTTAAATACATAAAGAGATTGCTGATCAAATATTCTAGCAATGGTCTAAATGCGGAGGTAAACCTGCCCTGAATGAAATGGCATAGGTTCTTCAGAAACAGGAAAGGAAAATTAATCACAATTGTGATGTATTATAGAACTGGATCATGTTTTTTCCAGGTATAGAGTTGAGTGCTAAGGGAGTAGGAGATGTGAGATGTTAAGTATGAAACCATAACCAGCGGTTATGTAGAGAACTATGCCAACTCTAAAAGTTCAGAGTTTTGTTTAAAAAAAACAAAACAGTAACAGCCAAACCATTCCTCTTTCCATCATCTGTATGTACTCTGGATTGATGCAGGAAATATAATATGGGGTAGGATGCCGTTACCCTGAATATACAAAAATACTAAGAAGCTTTGTACGTTCTGAGAACACAACCACAAACATTCCACAGTGGATAGAACAGTGCTCCACAAGTAATTTCTGCTGTACTGTTCAAGCTGTACAACATTTATGAAGATTAACAGTAACATAAATCCATCTGAATATTGTGTAAGAAAATAAGCTCATATACATGCTTGTTTAAAAAGAAAATAAGAAGGAACAGTGGGGGGGGGGCATGTGGTGGTGGTGGGGGGGAGACAATAAATTCTTCCTAGCTGGATACCAGTATTAGAAAAATTCATTCAGTTTTATGGTATTCCATAATATGAGTGCACTACAGCACAAGGAAAATACAGAAAATACTTGGTATCTTCTGGAGTTTGGTCCCAGAATCCCCCATGGAAACCAAAATTCATGGCTGCCCAAGTCACATTAATTGGCATAGCAAAAAGGTGCCCCTTATATAAAATAGCAAAATCAAAGTTCACCTTTTGGAATTGATATTTTAAAAATATTTTCAAACTGTGGATGGTTGAATCTATGGATAAAATAATCTGTGGATTTAGAGGGCCACCTGTATAAATCCAGAACAGGCCCAGAGTTTTAGAGAACAAGATGGCACCTTCTCTTATTCTTTGTAAAAAAGCTGATTGAATTGGCAGCTGAATCTTTCTTCAGGTGTTGGAAGTGAAACCTCCACTACCCTCGGAGGCAGAGGATTAAGGGACGTAGGACAAGTTGCATGACACACAGGCTGCATCCACACTTCAGAAATAATCCAGTTTGACACAACTTTAACTGCCATGGCTCAATGCTAGGGAATCCTGTGAACAGTAGTTTGCTATGGCACCAGAGCTCTTAGCTAGAGAAAGCTAAATGTCTCACAAAACTACAGTTCCCAGAATTCCTTAGCACTGAATCATGGCTGTTAAAGTGGTGTCAAACTGGATTATTTCTGCAGTGCAGGAAGTCAGACAGCATCCTCTCTCTTCTGCAATACATTGGCGCTGGCTCCCAACATCTATCAGCCATGATAATAGTCTCACTCTACCTAATGGTATGGCATGTATTGGTTTATGTGTGCATATTAGAAAGCATTAGTTTTATGTCAGTCCAGTTGCCATTGGATGTCAAATACTTTCAAATTTCTGACTAAACCCTGGAGCAGATTTGCCACCTCACTGGCCTGGATGCCACCATTCTGATTGCCATGGCTTTTGGTAGCACAGCGATACATTTTGAGGTGCAGAAGCTGCTCATGATAGTTCCAGTAGACAGAACTCCAACAAAAGTCTATAGTTCTGTCCCATGGAAGGAGATTTATATCTATGCAACAGAGCTTGAAAACTACTTTTTTGACAAAAATAAAAATAAATCCCGTAGCCAGCATTTTCACTCATACACTCTATTGTTTGAAGAATCACTCAGGGACTGAACAGACCACCCATTTCAGCACCGGTTTGGGGCCATAGAAAATACATACCATGGCCCCAATCTGTTCTTTCTGCGGCGCAAAAAGGAGCTACAAAAGTGGCTCCTTTTTGCAACAAGGAAGGGCACCACTGGTACCAAGGGGTTTTTGGCACTTCTTTGGCGCTGCAAAATGTGGACACAGTGCCAGACGAGCACCGTGACACTGCCAGCTGTGCAGTGGGGTGTGGGGTGTTACACCGGCATGGGGGCGGAGTCGAGCTGTGCATTGTGGAGACACATTCCCCCACGCCAGTCTATCAAGGTTGTCAATTTCTAAGGGCCCATTCATATTAAAAGGTAAAGGTAAAGGTAGTCCCTTGACATGAATGTGCAGACATAACTGACTATAGGGAGCAGTGTTCATCTCTGTTACTAAGCCAAAAAGCCAGCATTGTCCAAGGACTACTCAGGTGGTCATGTGCCAACATGACTGCATCAAACGTTGTTACCTTCCCACTGAAGTGGTATCTATTTATCTACAGTACTTGAATTTGCATGCTTTGAACTGCTAGCTTGGCAGAAGCTGTGAGTAGTGATAGGAGCTCACCCCATCATGTAGCACTTAGGCCTCGAACGGCCTACCTTCTGATCTTTCGGTCGTCAGAATTTTAGTATTTTAACTACTAAGCCACTGCATCCCTTTCATATTACACAATTATAATACTATGGTTTCTTTTTAACTGCCATAGCAACATCCAATATAATCTTGGGACTTAGCATTTTTGAAGGGTACCTTGTTTAGATATCTCAGCCAGGGAAAGCTCTAGCATTTAACCAAATTACAAACTCCCAGAATCTATAACATGCAGTCATGGTAGTTAAAACTGAATCAGAATGCTCTATTGTATAAGGGCTCTAAGCTAGCCATTCATTTTATTTTGTTTTTGATTGAAGTTGTTCTGAAATTGATGTTCGGGAAAGAGTCCTACTCACAAGTTCTGGCTATGAAGCCAAGCTACTTGTCTCCCCAAAAGACTGACATCGTAATTCTCTTGAATTCTTACTACATTACCTAGACAAGAAACATTATTTTAACTATTTTTATGGGACAGGCTGACTTCATTTCCTTGAAGATGAGAGGTTTTCTCTGCAGAGCTCCATCCAAAGCAGGTATTTGGATTGGTGACCCTGACACAGTGTCACTGTGAATCTGTCTTAAAGGCTTTCATTGTGATGACTCATGGGTTTGCCAAATGGGATACTTGGCTACTGTCCTGCATTCTGTTACTGCTCAGTTCTTTTGTAGTCCTCAGAAAGCCCAATGACTTAGAGACATTTCATTGTGGTCTACAGATTCCAGGATTGCCATGTGTTGCCTACCCATGGAATAAAACACCTTTGGGTCTTTGCAAGACATTTGTATTTATTTCAGATGCACACATTTTATTGAAATTGTACTGAAATTGGACATTTCCCAGACTCAGATATTGTCACTATACCTTTTCTTTCTTATATAATATGAGAGAAAGATATCCAAGCCCATCTCAGACTGACAACTTTGTGCAGGTTGCTGCTGACCAATCATAGGTGCAAAATGATGCCATTTTGTTTGTTCTCTCTCTGCCAATTAAGGGTCCTTTCACATTACCCAATTGTAGCACTATGATATCTGTTTCAACTGCCTAGCTACATTCTATGGATTCTTGAGATGTGTAGTTCAGTGAGGTACTAGAAATCTCTGGCAGAGAATTCTAAATAGCCCTCCCCCCTCAAAGTGCAAATTCCAGGATTCCATTCTCAGAATATTGCCACAACAGTTAAAGTGAAATCAAAGTGCTATATTTTTGTACTAAGAAAGGGTCCTAATACAAATCCTTTTTTCTTTACCTAGTCCAGCATTCTACATTCATAATTTTCTAGTTCAGTGGGAAACAGCGGCTAATAGCCATTCCTTCTTTTTCGTCCCTTTGGTCATTGCAGGTATATTGTCCCTAAACATTGTGTTTCCATTCTCTGATGGTAGGGACTAGGCTCATTTTTGCTAGCAACCATTGGCAGCAACATATTATGTAAATTTTCTGTACGATATATTGGAGTAGTGAATCTCAAATCATGGGGATGATTTTGACCATCTGGAAGCCACAGTCCTCCCCGCTTAGGTCCTACATGATAGCTTTTGCTGGTTTTCCAGATTTTGTACATTTTCTTCCCAATTATAAAAGTCTACAGTAACTCTCTAGATCCTTAGTTACTGGCAGTAAATGCTAAAATACAGTGGTATTTTTGATCCCATCCTTTTGCCTTTGACCCCATTGTCAACAGAAGGTGGTCCCCAGGAATTTCTCTGAAACTGAATTTGGCATTTGGGCTGAAAGATGTTCCTTTTCCTTTATATACAATCTGACAAATGAATGGTTACTTTTTGCTTGTCATGAACTTGATACCTATTATTTTAATTGGATGACATTCAGAGCAGAGGTGAGCAGACCAGGTTTGATGAATGTCTGTATTTTTTAGTTTTTCAAGAGCCAGATGCAGAATGGTAAGTGAGATGGGCTTCTGTATCACTGTCAGCTGCTGGCTACCATGTCAATGAGCCAATGAAATGGTTCCAGGTTTTAGTCCAAATGTTGCCTGCTGCCACATTACATAATTAATCCAGTTTGGCATTGCTTTAACTGTCATGGCTCCATACTATGGAATCCTGAGATTTGCTGTGGCACCAGAGTGTTCTGACAGGAAGACTAAATATCTCACAAAACTACAAATCCCAGAATTTCATAACATTGAACCATGGCAGTTTAAGTGGTGTCAAAGTGCTTTATTTATGCAGTGTAGATGCAGTCTTCAAATGTGTTGTGCAAAATACTGTATACTATCCCTCCAATAGGTTCAATACCTTGGATAGCTTATTCAAAAATATAGTGTGAAGAAGATACACACCCCCACTGACATGGAAGACAATAGCCGCCACTGTTCTTTACACTTACCTCCCATCCTGGCTGCCAAATGGTGGCTCAGGTGGGTTTTCTGTACACTTATCTTAAAATCTGCCAACCAGTGGCTGACTGTAAAATGAGCTGGATGCAGATGTAACATTAATGGTGTTATAAATAAGGACCTCTGGTGATACCTCTGGTAATATGTCCCATCCAAGAACATAGCTTCATCAGCATAACTGAGTTCTCAGCCCTTTTATAACTATGTTTCATGTGTAATTTCCTTACCTCTTTAAGATTTCTTAATTAAATTAACTGGAGTGCTTTGGGGGTAATGGACCTTCATTGGAAGTCTTTTAACAGAGGCTGGATGCCTGTTTCTTAGGAGTGCTTTAGCTGTGATTTCCTGCATGGACTAGAATAGATGGAAATTGCATGGCTTTTATACCAGACATCCTTCTGGGAGGGAGGTCTGGAGATCGTATTTAAGTTGTTCTTATTCAAACCTCCACTTGCAAATAATCCCAAGATCTGCTAGTAGCAGATACCCTTCCATCTTTTTTTGGGATCAAAAGAAAGCAAATAGTTCCTCTATAATTCTCTCATCATTGTTGCTTATAATCTCACGAACCTTTTCAATAGCCTTTTCCAGGGCAGGATGAATGGAACAGATTAAATGTGTCTGTTGTTGTGCATCACTGCAGAGACAATAATAATATAATAATGATTTATTTCTATTCTGCTTTTTTCTTGCAAAATCAAAGTGGATTACAACAGAAGCAATAGATAGAATGAACATGATTAATCTGTGAACTGCACTCATGGTTCCATGCTCTTGTTAGAAGACTACAGGCACCATTCTCGATAGGTAAGATAGTCTATGCCAATTTTGTAACATGGCTTTCTCCAAATAATGATGGCAGATGTAGTTTGGGGAGGGTGTTGAGAATTTTGTTTCAGATCATTTGTCCCTTCAAGAATGATTGTTCTTAGAGTTCCTGAGATAGTACAGGAATACCTGGTTAACCTAAATGAATATAAGTCTCCAGGACCAGATGGACTACATCCAAGGGTATTGAAAGAACTGGCAAATGTGATATCAGAACCACTGGCAATAATCTTTGAGAACTCCTGGAGAACAGGAGAAGTCCCAGCAGACTGGAGGAGGGCAAACATTGTCCCCATCTTCAGAAAGGGAAAAAAAGAGGATCCCAACAATTATCGTCCAGTTAGTCTGACATCAATATCAGGAAAGATTCTAGAGCAGATCATTAAACAGAGAGTATGTGAACATTTAGAAGGCAATGCCATAATCACAAAAAGTCAACATGGGTTTCAGAGAAACAAATCATGCCAGACAAACCTGATCTCTCTCTCTTTTTTTTTTTTTAAAATCACCAGCTTGGTAGATGAAGGGAATGCTGTGGATGTAGTATATCTTGATTTCAGTAAGGCCTTTGACAAGGTCCCACATGACATTCTTGCAAACAAGCTTGTAAAATGTGGGCTAGACAAGGTAACTGTTACTTGGATTTGTAATTGGTTCACTGGCCAAACCCAAAGGGTACTCAACAATGGCTCCTTTTCAACCTGGAAAGAAGTGACCAGTGGGGTGCCACAGGGTTCTGTCCTGGGCCCAGTGCTATTCAGCATCTTTATTAATGACTCGGATGATAGAATTGGGGGCATACTTATCAAATTTGCAGATGACACCAAATTAGGAGGAGTAGCTAATACCCCAGAGGACAGGATCAAAATTCAAAATGACCTGAATAGACTAGAAAGCTGGGCCAACACTAACAAAATGAAATTCAACACAGAGACATGTAAGGTACTGCACTTAGGGTGGAAAAATGAAATGCACAGATATAGGATGGGGGACATCTGGCTGAATGAAACTACGTGTGAAAGGGATCTAGGAGTCCAAGTAGACCATAAGTTGAACATGAGCCAACAGTGTGATGTGGCAGCTAAAGAGGCCAATGCTATTTAGTCTGCATCAATAGAAGTATAGTGTCTAGATCAAGGGAAGTAATAGTGTCACTCTATTCTGCTTTGGTCACGCCCCATCTGGAATACTGTGTCCAGTTCTGGGCACCACAAATCAAAAAGGATGTGGAGAAACTGGAGAGTGTCAAAAGGAGGGCGTCTAAAATGGTGAAGGGTCTGGAAACCTTGCCCAATGAAGAACGCCTTAGGGAAGTGGGGATGTTTAGCCTGGAGAAGAGAAGGTTAAGAGGTGATATGATAGCCCTGTTTAAATATTTGAAGGGATGTCATATTGAGGAGGGAGCAAGCTTGTTTTCTGCTGCTGCAGAGACTAGAACATGGAATAATGGATGCAAGCTGCAGGAAAAGAGATTCCACCTCAACATTAGGAGGAACTTCCTGACAGTAAGGGCTGTTCGACAGTGGAACACACTCCCTCAGAGTGTGGTAGAATCTCCGTCCTTGGAGATCTTTAAGCAGAGGCTGGATGGCCATCTGTCAGGATGCTTTGATTTGGAGTTCCTGCATGGCAGGGGGTTGGACTGGATGGCCCTTGTGGTCTCTTCCAACTCTATGATTCTGTGATCCTTGGAGAGAGGGGATAACTGTTATATTGGTTTTCTGTCTCTAATGTAGACACTCCCTGTGAGCCAGAATTTCTTTATCTATACCTGTCTACATTTTTGATCTCTCAGTTGATGTTTCTGTATCCCTTCCCCCACATTTGCTGTAGATTCATAAGGCAGGGCTTTCACTTCAATGGCTTCATTGCAAAGGAGAAATGTACACTGAGGTTTGGTTTAAAGACCTCTGTGAGCAAATGGCTCCCCCTACAGAAGATTCCAGAATCTGCATGTAGAGACACACCATTAGTGTCCAGTTCTGAGTCCTTGAATTTTGAATTTTAACATTTGAATTTATTTTGGCCCCAAACAAATTCCTAAAAACTTTACTAACTGTGATCTAAAAACCTGGTTTGTGCTTTTGACCTGGAAGCAAATCCCTCTTGACCCTTACTGATCCCTCTTCACTCACATTTGTCTTCTTGATGTTCAAGATCTGCTGGGATTCTCTGGTGTAATCTAATCATAGAATCATAGAGTTGGATGAGACCACAAGTGCCATCCAGTCCTACTATATAGTAAGACACAATCAAAGCACTCCTGATAGCCATCCAGACTCTGTTCAAAAACCTCCGCCACATCGCAAGGCAGCATTTGCCATACTCAAACAGTTCTTACTATTAGGAAGTGCTTCCAAATGTTTAGGTGGAATAAATTTTCCTGTAGTTTGAATCTATTGCTCTGCGTCTCTGGAGCAGCAGAAAACAAGCTTGCTCCTTCTTCAATATGACATCCTTTCAAATATTTAAACATGACTATACTGTCACCTCTTAACCTTCCCTTCTCCAGGCTAAACATACCCATCTCTCTAAGTCACATTTTAATTAAATACACCTGCACAGCAGTGGCTGGTAATGTCAGTACTGTTGGGGTGGGGTGGCACATCCACCCTTGGGTTTAATCTGAACTTTATAAGAGCAATCCAAGATGGGGCACCTATTTGAGAGGACATGATTCAACATTATGTCCCCATTATGAGAGTGACTCTAGAGGAAATAAGAAGTATTTCGGTTTATCAGGAGGTAGGAATCTGTGGGAAGAATTGGCCCCTAACTCCAATGAAGTTGCCTACACCTGCCTTAAAGTGTCAGAATACAGATTTCTGCCATCACGCATATAGTCCCTGTGGACCAAAACTAGCTGTCCTTTACAGCTTCATGAAAGGTGCAACAGGCAAGGCTTGGGTTAATAGAATTCCTGAGTTCAAAGGGACCACAAAGACCACCTAGCCAAACCCTCTGCCATGCTGGAACACAGAAGCGAAGCACTACTCAATCTCTGTTTAAAGAGCTCCAAAGAAGGAGATTTCACCACTCTCTGAGGCAATCTATTCCACTGTTTTAGAATCATAGACTCATAGATCTGGAAAAGGGCCATCCAGTCCAAATACCTGCTATATCTGCTATGCAGGAATACAAAATCAAAGCACCCCTGACCGATGGTCACCCAAACCTCTGTTTAAAAACCTGCAAAGAAGGTGACTCCACCATTCTCCAAGGGAGTGTGTTCTACTGTCAAACAGCTCTTACTGTTAGGAAATTCCTCCTAATGTTGACATGGAATCTCTTTTCCTGTAGCTTGCATCCATTGTTCCACATCCCAATCTCTGGAGCAGCAGAAAAAAAGCTTGCTCCATCCAGAGACTAGGACATGGAACAATGGATATCAAGCAGTGCTTATAGTAAAGAAGTTGTTATTCCACAACACAGTGTGTGTCGCATTTTCTTCCTTTCATACACCCATTTATGACTCACATCCTCTGTCTATAAAAGGGTGGCACTCTTAGGGCTCCTCCAGAGAGCCAACAGTTCTGGTAAATGTTGAGCTGTTCTGTGCCTCAGCAGCATGTCTTGCAGTATCTGTTCCTGCCCCACATCCAGGGGTTGTGTCCTCCCCCACCTGCTCTTGAAGCGATGTGGGCGAGGTTTCTTCCTCTCCCCAGAAAGGTGATGGAAGGAAAATCAGAGGAGAATCACAGTGGGAAAGGTGACTCTCCCATTGAAGACATTATCAGTGGGACTACCTAAGAAGTACAGGAGGAATTGAGAAAATAAACAGACATGGGACTTTACCCCTGTCTGCTCTTCCTTCCCTGAGTTTTAAAACTCATAAGAAATAGATCAGGACAAGAGCTACATTGATTGGATTTAAAAAGAGAGAGAGAGAGAGCTAGATACCTACAGGTAGAACTCCCATCTGATCCTGAGGGTTTTTCTCAATCTGAATGATCCTTAAATGGCATATTTAGCTATTCCTCCCCCCACCCCACCCAGGGTAATCTTGTATCCATGGAAAAGCATCACAATTTTCACAAATTCAACAACTTTTCCCCACATCAGTGTGAGTGGGCAGAAGAAGCACCATGAGCTAAATTTTCTGCTTGAAGGGCACTTACCGTACTTGAGGAATGGGATCCTTATCAGCAAAAACACTGACAACAACAACAACAACAACAACAATAATAATAATAATTATTATTATTTCTAGCCCGCCCCTCTGAATAAGCAATCGGGGCGGGTTACAGCAAAGGTTAAAAACAGTACAAGTTAAAATATCCTATCCCATCTCCCGCCTCCCCCCCTTAAAAAAGAATTAAATCACAATGAAGTTAAAACAAGTGTATAAACAAATAAAAACAGCTAGAACAGCAACAGGAATTCCGGGCTGAGAATTATAAACTATATAAGGATGGAGAAAGCACAGGGGATGGGCTGGAAACACTCCAAAATCTAGATTTGGAGCCGGGAGATGTTAACCATTTTCTGGGAAGGCCTGTCGGAAGAGATGCATCTTTAGGGCTTTTTTAAAGCCTTCAACAGATGGAATGAGACACATCTCATCCGGCAGGTTATTCCACAGCTTGGGAGTGACAGCTGAAAAGGCCCTCTGGGAGGTCTGCACCAGCCTGGTCTTCATGGGCTGTAGCAGATTCCTCCTAGAGGACCGAAGTGTGTGTGTGGGGGGGGGATCATATGGGAAGAGGCGGTCCCTTAGATAGGATGGAACCAAGCCATGTAGGGCTTTAAAAGTTAAAACCAACACCTTGTACTGTGCCCAGGAACTGATTGGTAGCCAGTGGAGAGATTTAAGCACAGTGTTATGTGCTCTCTCCTAGATGTTCCAGCAAGAAGCCTGGCTGCCATATTTTGAACCAGTTTTAGTTTCCGAGTTAGGCACAAGGGTAGCCCCATGTAGAGTGCATTACAATAGTCCAAACGTGAGGTTACCAGTGCGTCTTTCACAGTTTCCAAATCCTTCACTTCCAGGAAAGGGCGCAGCTGGCATATCAGCCAAAGCTGGCAGCAGGCACTCCTGACAGTCACATGCACCTGACTAGTCATGTGAAGCGACGGGTCAAGGAGTACCCCCAGATTGCGAACAGAGTCCTTCGAGGAGAGTGTGACTCCATCTAGGACTGGGAGTTGTATTCCCAAACCTGGTTTCGGGCCTGTGACTGTGAGCACCTCGGTTTTGTCTGGATTAAGCTTCAATCTGTTTTCCCTCATCCAATCCATTACCACCACAAGACAGTCATTAAGAGGAGAGACCCCATCTGAGGTCTGAGCAGATGATCTGGTCACAGAGAAGTATATCTGAGTGTCATCAGCATACTGAAGACACTGAGCTCCGTGCCTCCAAATGATCTCTACAAGCAGCTTCATATAAATGTCAAATAACATCGGGGACAGAATGGCGCCCTGAGGGACACCACAGCTAAGCTCGGTTTTGGAAGAGCAGCTGTCCCCAAGTTTCACCCTTTGGGATCTGTCGGAGAGAACTCTAGTAGAAGTTCCAAATTTGCTTTCTTAAAGGAAGCCATGGCATCCAGCCATGCAATGCTAGCATGACTGTTGGTGTGATATGAATGAACACATGCTCCATAGAAAACAATAGCTGTATAATCCTATGCTGTTTTTGTTTGATGTGATTGTGATTGTAGGGCTGCTAAGTCAGGATTTTCTTTGGCCCTGACATTTTGGCACTGAAAGCTCAGGCCTAAGGATGTTCCATTATAATGTCATGAGGGGTGGGCCCTGATAATGTTACATGGGTGATGTAAGGGGCAGCCTCTGGAGATGTCAATAAGCATCATACACAAAGGATTAACCACACTTTCACAGAGTGTGCCATTTAAATAAATAAAAAAAACATGTCCAATAAATGAGGAACACACACACAATTTTCAAGACACTGCTTTCACCCTGAGATTCCTCCCCTTCTCTTGATAAACAGAAGAGAGGATCCAGGCGCTGAGATCTGGGAACCTTACTTGGGTGACATGTGAACCATAGGCTCTGCCTGAAGCTGTTGCATAGTTCATGCTTCAGAAGCTGCATGACAGCTGGTTTTTGTGAGCAAATATTTACATATCTTCCACTCATATGAGCTCATGAATGTTTGTGCTGCTCTACAGCATCTCCAGAAGAGCTGTCTGCTTTAAGTGAAGGCGGGCCTCCTTCCTCTGAAACATGAACCCTCAGAACATCAACTCTCTTTTCCCTTTTCCCCTCCAAAAGCTTGCCCTCTGGATCCTCTACATTTATTTTAGAGGGAGCCAGTGTGCGACAGATCCTTTGCCACATCAGAATCACTTCCCAGTGCTCACTGCAGGAAGCATGCTTTTGAGGTGCTGCAGACAGCAGTGTCCTGAGATAGCAAGACTGCAGCCTGCACAAGTGATTAAAATGCATCACTTTGTTTACCGGCTATATGAGGTACCAGCTCCTTCCCCAAACACACACACACAAACACAGAGAGAGAGAGATTGAGAGAGAGAGAGAGATTGAGAGAGAGAGAGAGAGAGAGAGAGAGAGAGAGAGAGAGTGCAAGAGAGCACTTTCCTCTTTGAATTTCTTTAATCCCAGCAAAGATTTTTCTCAAAGATACCTCTGCACTGTGGCTGGAGAGGCTACAACAGCGGTGTGTGTGGAAGGAGACGTGACTGATTAGTTTGGTGGGTACATTCAGCGAAATGTGTGGGACGTGTAGTGTGGATGTGTATGCATGTGCGTGGGTGGACCTTCTTTGCATAGGAGGACAGAACATTTGGGCTCTTTGCATGGGCAGGAGTGGTGATGGGACAGCTCAGGGTTTAACTGGGTGGTCACAAAAAGAGTGCCATGACATCCTCTTGGCAGCAGGCAGGCCAGCAAACAGGGGTTTGCTTTTGCCTATAGAATGTGACAACTGCAAGGTGGGGGGGGGGGAGAGACTTGTTTCTAAGCAATCAGGCCCTGATCAAACAACCAAGGAGAAGCAGAGACACTGCAGGGGCTGCTACAGCTGGCTGCAGTGAGCCTTTTTTTTCTAATCATGATATAAACAGAAAACCTTTGCATTCCGAACGGTCTGAAATCCTTCTCTCTTGCTGCCCCTGGATAGGAAAAAATAAATCTATTTCCACTTTGAATTAGAACAGATACACTAGGACATATTTAGAATGCAACTCTAATGCTGCTGCTATAGTTGTGTGTGTGTGATCCTCTGCCGTCATCCCCAGCACTTTCCTCCTGCGCACTGCGCAAGCTTAAAAAGCTTCTCAAGGCTGCTCAAGCTGCAGGAGCAGAAAGCAGTTAAGAATTATATTTAGGATCAAGAATGGCCAATGAATTTCAACAGCCGCAGGATCAGAGCCCGAGAAAAAATTTATAAAAATAATATTTCCCAGAATCCTACAGACAGCCAAGTTGCCTGTGGAATTCTGGGAACTGTCAATCAACCCAAGTAATGTTTCCAAGTTATAGACTCATGTTACCAGATCCCCTTCCCAAATCAAGAAAGTGTGGCTGAGAGTCCCAACATCAAACCCATGCTGCCATGTGGGAACTGCTAGTTCAGCCTACATGGGTGTGTGCTGTATCTCAGAAGCTCGAAGGACAGAGATTTCCACACAAATTGAGCAGTAAATCCCATCAAGTCTTACTTCTAAGTAAAGGAAGACTTGCCAGATTTGGTGGAATTTACTTCTTGATCAGTTTGGAAATCTCTGTCCTTTGAACTTCTGAGGTACAGTAGTGAAAGTATGGCACTTGGCTCTTTCACATAATTTAGCCCATGTGGAGTAATTTCTGAAACAGGAGATGATAATTTTTATGCATATTTCAGATCAGTGCCAGTCAATCCATGAACTGCCGCTGTTTTGTGAAGTACAGTTGGCCCTCCATATTCATGGATTTTTTAAATCAATGCATCTACAGATTGAAAATATTCTAAAAATATAAATCCCCAAAAGCAAACATTAATTCTGCCATTTTATACAAGAGACACCATGCCATTATATTTAATGGGACTTGAGCATCTATAGATTTTTGTATCCACAGGGGATCCTTGAAACAACCCCTAGTGGATACCAAGGGCTCACAGTATTGGTTGCCAGTCCATTGCAAATTCCCAGGAAAGAAACATACATTTGTAGCCAATGGGAACAGATATGGTAGTGATTCCCTGACAGTGATTTCTCTGAAGATACCAGCCACAGATGCTGGTGAAATGTCAGAAAGGAACTCTTCTAGAACATGGCCACATAGCCCGAAAGCCCCACAAAAAACTATGGATGCTGGCCATGAAAGCCTTCGACTCCACAGATTCCCTGACATGTTTGGAGGGGGCACAACTAGTTCCCCCACATCAAATATTCTGAGCTGCACTGCTTTAAGCATTCCTTTGTGCACATCCTGCACTTATGCTAAAATGAAATCAGTTTTATACAGCAAGATAAGCAACAAGGGAATACACCACAATTTGTGGTCACAACATCATGGAAATTAGGTAAGCAACAATATTTAGTTTCCTACTTATTGGCTACTGTACAGTGATATAGAACTTGGAAAAATTACTTTTGTGGACCATGACACTAAGAATCATGCCCTTCAACATGGCTTGGGTCCAGGCTATTTGAATGACCATATCTCCTTTCACAAAACTCTGGTCAGAATACTGAGATCATCCGGACAAGCCGTCCTCTCTGTCCCACCACCCACCCATTTCGTGGGGACAAGAGAGAGGGCCTTCTCAATGGCATAAAAACATTTCTATGCCATCAGGCTTTCTCACCCTGACATGGGTGCTATATAAGGTTGTTTAAGAGTTTTATATAGAGTTTTAAATTTTTAATATGTAATGCTTTAAAAATTTTAAAATTGTTTGTTTTTTAAATATTTATCTTCTTAAACCTTTGTATTGTTTTAACTTGAACTGTTTTAAATGTTGTTAGCCACCTTGAGACCCTGTAGTGAGAGGGAGCTGGGAAATAAATAAATAAATAAATCTTCCTATGCTGAGGAAAATTCAACATGAGGCAACATGATGATGGGAAGAAATATCATTTTGCATTATGATAGTCAATAGATCTCTCTAAACTAAAAATTCTAAGTAGCTCACCACAGTACAAATCCAGGAGTCATGGCAGTTAAAATGGTATCAGATTGCTACAATTGTGCAATGTATTCAAATATACCTGCAGTCTTTGAGGCTGCCCTTAATGATTTGTTGTTAGGTTTGTAGACTTACAACTGCAAGATTTACAACTGCAAGGGCCATCTGTTGTACAGTTATACATGCCTAAAACACTCCTGAAAAGATAGCCATCCAACTTCTTAAAAAAAAAAAAAAAACCTCCAGAGAAGAAGAGTCCGCCACCTCCAAGGCAGCCCATTTCATTGTTTTGCAGTTAAAAACTTCTTCCTAATGTTTAGGTGGAGTCTCATTTTTTGGAACTTGAATCCATTGATTCTTGTTCTAGTTTCTGGATCTGCAGAAAACAAGCTTGCTTCATCTTCTACATGACTGCCCTCCAGTTATTTACAAATGGCTATCAAGTCACCTTCCAAATAGAGTCCATTCCCAGGGTTATTTTTAATGAGAACAGTAAAATAATAATAATAACAACAATAAGCTAATTTGGGCATCTTAATTTTCAGATCTTGGAACTGGAAGGAACTACTTACAAACATGAATAGCTCATGGAGAGAGTGAGGTATGTGAGTGTACTTCTCACAATGATTTCATGTTGAGGTAACTTCTTACCCAAACTATGAGCCAAGATTAGTGTCAAACAGCAAACTGCTTGTTCTTAGTTCCTTTCTACAATAACTATAGGATAATGAGTATGTTACAATTTTAGCAAAAACAGGTGTAACTCTACACATCCTTCCACATTTGCAGCTTTGACTTTTGCAGATTTGATTATTCACGGATTTTATTAATATGTTCTCTCTAGGAATATCTAGGTCCTCCAGTGCAACTCTATAGCCAGCTTTAACAAAAAGTCACACTGAAGGACCTAGAGATTCCTAGAAAGAGCACTCCACTAGGCATTTGTAGCTTCTTAGAAAGAACACTCCACTAGGCATTAGTAGCTCCTCCAGCACAATTCTATGGTCAATGTCTGGCAGATGTTGACCACAGAGTTGCACTGGAGGACCTAGACATTCCTAGGGAGGTGTTCTTTCAGGGAAAAACATAGTGTTTTTGCTATTTGTGGTTTTAACATATTCATGGGGATCCTGTGCCCCTGACCCCAGTGAATGTGGAGGGATGAGTGTATTTTAAAAATCACAAGTATCGCACAATGCTGTATCATAATATTCAGATTAAAACAAAACAAAACCCTGAACAACAGAAATGGGAAAGTAAACCTTGTAAATATAATGGTAACCAGGTACTGGGGGGAGGAGTGGTTGGAATTATAAAGTCTTAGCCTGAATCTTACTTTTACTAGACCAGATTAGATTTATTTAAACAATGAGCTCAATCTATTTGCTGACTGACTCACAGTTAAAAAAAACAAACAAAACAATTGTGGGTCCAATTAGGGCTAACTAAAAGGATACAGGCCACTATTTTGTGAAAGTTAATTCTCCTAAGCTCTGCTAATATGATCTTTAATTACTAGAAACCAATCAACGTTTACAAGTAAACATCCTAACAGTTACTGTGGCTATTGTAAGAAGTGACATTTGGAAGTGGCCTTGAAACTGCAAGACTTCTGATTGCGTATTCCCTTCTAATCGTGTCTCATAGCTTCAAGCCTTTTCCCCACTCCTGCTCTCCATGAACCTTTTCTTTCCCTTCCTTCCTGTTTCCTAAAGCCCCCTCTGGAGAATGATGCCCAGAATCACACACAGGAGGACTCTGAATTGAAGCTGGTCTGTGTAGCTTAGCAACGGCATGTATAGAAAAGTTCAAGGTGTGGGGGTGAAGGAAAGGCATATGCCAGCACTTAGAGAAGCATAGTAAAACTGAAGAAAACATATACGCACATTCTATCACTCATCCATCCACCCACACTCTCTTATCCTTTGCCATAGACTCACCTTTGTGTTCCATGAAAGAAATATGCCTCATATCTGAAGGTCCAACCTTACATTGCTGAATGGCAGGCAGAAATTCAACACATGGAGATTTACTTTCAGGGGGAGGGGAGAGGTAGGGATGAAAGAAATTGCTGGCAAACTCATGACTAATTTGGAGGGCTCTGACTCCCCTTTGGGCAAAAGAACTTTTGAAATGTTGGAGAGGTTTAAAGGAACACTGATGGCAGAAATCAAAGAATTTGGGTGTGCATGCTTGCCCACACCTGGCATTCACACTTCTTCCTTGATCTGCTCAATAGTTTTCTGTTGTGAAGTTTACAAAGGCACAGGTGCCATAAAAAAGGAGAAACAGTGGTAAAGCATCCACATTTGAGGTTCAGAAATACATAGATTTTATGTCCATTCAGTTGCCAAGGCTTGTCCCAACAAATCTCATCTTTCAGCTATTGTTTGGTAAGAACTTGAAGTGTGCTCTGAATCAGAGGGCCTTCTCAATGGTCCCAGTAGCAGCTGGCTGCTTCCATGCAGGGTTGCCAGGTGAAAAATGGTTATAGGGCTCCTATATAGGTTGTGTAGAAGACAGAATTTCAGCAGGTGGTCATGCAAGATCTAGCCCCTACCATGCAACCATTAAACATAAAGGACACCTATTCTGTTTTTATATTCTATTTCTGTTTTTCAACTCTACTTTCATGCAAGTGAAGTGTTAAATCTGGTCTGGGTTTTCATTCAGATTTTAAAGGGGCTCCCCATGCTGTTGAATCTATTCCCATAAGTTGGGAATAAAACCTAGATCCTCCTGTTTTTTGTGGGGAAAGGGGAGGGGAAGCTGATGTTGTTCATAATGTGTGCCACTTATAGAAAATTGAGAGGGTGAATCTCCTTGACCTTACACCAGTACTACTCAAAGTCTATGGCCCAGTGCTGGTCCCCAAGCTGTTGGCTGCTGGTTGTCTGTGAGTTTGGGGGAAAGAAAAAAGCAGTTGTAGTTCGTGGGCATAAATATAGTGCCAATACCTGACACAATGGAAAAGAAACCCTGCCGGTCCAACATGAGATATTTAAGAAGCATTGGTCTAAAAGACATGTCAAGCAACTATCCCCAGAGCTCTTTATTACCATCTGGTCAGTGCCCTTTCTAACTCAATCCAAATATATACATCATCAAAAATTTTAAGAAGGCCTAATACTCTACAAGTTGTGAAGGTTGACAGCAGTCTACACCAAAATCCATCACCCCATTTGCAAAGACTCTTGACAGTTTGCAATCCTTCCTCTCATCACTGAATGCATTAATGTAAACATGGAAGCAAGGTGAGGGTTTACTTCTGGACTTAATTTCATTTCTGGCTGCAAGGCCAGTGTTACAGTTCCTAAAATGCATCATCAAGTGTTTCTGGAGAAAGCTGAAGAACAAAATATTTTTAAATCTGCACCTGAATTGTAAAGACATCATAGACAAAAATGGGCTCATGCCTCTGCTGAATATATAGTCTTTTTGTTCCCTGAGGAACTGGTTGCTCTTCTGAAATGCTAGGTGCATATGGCATGGTGTCATAAAAACAAATTCTCTTCCTGCCTTTCTTACCACTTACCACATGTGTACCACACCCGTAAGCTGTTGAAAGGAAAGTTTTATTTCAAGATTTCCTCCCAAACGTATTCCATATGTTGCAAAGGTGGAATGAGGATAATCACAGTATTAAGTGTTAACAGAGTACTGTAGAGCAGTGCTACTCAAAGGTGTGGTTGATGGACCAATGCAAGCTGCTCAGCCATTGATTGCTGATCCCTAGTGATCTTCCAAGAAATATAGAAACAAAATATAATCAGTGGTGAAAAACAAAACTGCAAGTCCTCCACATCAGATAGCTTGAGATACATTACTCTAGACCACTGCAAGGTGGCCACTAGACATCATGGACTACAACTTTCATCACCTTCACATAACAGGCTAAGGGTGATGAGCATCCAAGGCCAACATATCCAAAGGCTATTCAAATGGGGAAAGCTGCTCTAGACCATTGAAAACATACACACATTCCTGTAGTCAGCAGTCCTTACAACAAACTGGTAAGGAAGGTTGGCATTATTATACCCATGCAGCAGGGTGGAGTGCTGAGTGGGGATGGAATGAGCCCTGGTGGCACAGTGGTTAAATGCCTGTACTGCAGCCACTCATTCACAAACCATAAGATGGTGAGTTGAATACCAGCCAAGGGCCCAAGCTCAACTCTGGCTTGCATCCTTCCGAGGTCACTAAAATGAGTACCCAGCTTGTTGGGGGGCAATTACCTTACACTTGTAAACCACTTAGAGACTGCTTAGGTGGTATGAAGTGGTATATAAATGAAGCTGTTTGCTGCTGTTAGGCCAGCCTAAAATTTCTCCACCTTAGTGATCCACTCTGCTATAAGGAACAATACCAGAAAAGAAGTGAGAGGCGAACTAGGCATTCCCTGGTCTGTAACTCCAACTGTATTTCTACTGAAATCTGGGGAAACATAATTTTTGTGACCATAGCTCCCAGAATTTCCAACTCTGATACCATGGACCACATATGTGGTGCAGTGAGGATGGGGTAACGCCTCCTTTAACTGCTTGGGATGTCCTTCTAGCCATGCACTGTTATCCTTTTTTAATTAGGACTGGGATGTACTTCTAATTAAAGAGGGATAACAGTGCATGTCTAGTTTATTAACTATTAAGCACTGATCAAAAAACAGCTCTCATTCTCTACCTGGATATGTTAAAATCAAGAAAGTGTGGTGACAGACTGGAGTAGATTTGTGCATGAAAACAATGGCAGCTGATGGCTCCCATGTCAGTGCAGTGGTGAATCTGCCAGTTTTGGCTAGCTTTAAAAGAGCTTTCCAAGGTACTGAACTGATTTAAGGAGTGAGAAAAGATTTGTTCACTAGGCACAAATTCATGTATGAAACACATATTCCTGCAGTGAGCATGAACTCAGAAGCATGATGTTACCCATGGTTCAAAAAACCATGGTTCAAAAAACCCAGCAACTTGACCAAGCTCTGTCTGTCCACTCAAGCCACTATTTTGCATATGGCTCCAGTTAATGAAATTAAGGATTTTAAAGGAAAAGGAGATCCCACAACCAGCTACTTTAAGAAATATAATCCAAGTCATTGTGCCATTAAAATTCTCTTAAGATAGCCTTCCTCAACCCACTGCTCTCCAGATAGAAACAATAGTCTGAATCAGACTGAAGGCCTATCTAGTCCAGCACTTTTGTACACATAGCCAAGCATATTTCTGTGAGCAGCCTGCCAGAAGAACATATGAGCACCTCTTTTCCTCCCATATTTCCCAGATCTCCAAATCTCATAAATCCTGCCTCCATGGTTGGGGGATTATAGACATTGCAGTTATATTCATTTGAAAGGTATCTGCTTGGGGAAGAGTGTTCTAAGATTTATTGTTTTATTTTTATAGAAAATGATAATGGTCAACTTACAAGCTTCAGAAGCCACCTTAGGACAGCTTATTGCAAGATAACATAATTCAGAATTTTTCAGTAAGGTACAGTACATAATGGATGGGCACGAGGTGGAGTGTTGGACACTGACACTTAGTGTGACAATAAAACCAATATAAATCAATTGCTTATTTTTTCAGTGTGAAATGCTGACAGGTATACCAAAGAGTAACTCATGTCACGTGTGGAGGGACCTTCATTTCCAACCAAACTCAGAAGCTTTTGCTCCTTACCAGCAGTGGTCATGATGCTGGTGTTGTCAGTGGAAATGGTTATTAAGCCTTTCTTTTGGGTATAAAACTGGCCATTTATTGATCCACATTGCTCTCAGGCTTAAGTCTTCTAGAAACACTTTCCCTTCATTTGTTACTCCATGTGACTTTTAGCCAGAGAATTTCAAAGAGAATGAAGCCACTTTGTAGTCATTATAAGTAGCTAATGCTCATGATGCTGGGTTTCTCACAGCTAACAGGCTCCTCAGGAAGTTGCTTCTGCTCATTTCCTCTTCCAGACTCACTGATAGGATGACACTCCTGCCTGCCATTGCCATTCTGGGCAATCTTACAGACCTCAGTTGCTTCTGCATCCATGTCCTCCTCCTTGTCCTCCTCTTCTTCCTCTTCTTCTTCCATTTTGTCTGCTGTATTTGCTGCAGCTGCTACATCTTGGCTCTGCACTCGACGGGAAGGTCTCAAGATGGCTCTACGGAAACCTTGCTTGAAGCGATAGGAGAGGAAGCCATAGATGATGGGATTGGCACAGCTGTTGGCATAGGGCAGCACTACAACAAGGAAGTAGATACCAAAAAGAGATGGTTCCTCAGGCAATGTCCAGATAACATTGATGATATTGAGCACATAGAAAGGCAACCAGCAGAGCACAAAGACAGCCACTACAGCTACCACCATGTGCGTGATTCTCCGTTCAGACCGCTTGCGCTTGTCTGTCACTGCTCGTACCTTTCTGCCTGAAGATCGAACCTTGACAACAATAAGCAGGTAACATAAGCAAATGACCAGCAGTGGTCCAAAGAAACCAAGTGTAGCTGTGTAGACAATGAATCCTGTTTTCCATACTGATGCAGGCTCAGGCCATTTAATGTGGCATGTGTTCATGCCCTGAGGGACTTCTGAGAACACCACCACTGGTAGCACCACCACTGAAGAGAGCACCCACACAGTGGCACTGACAGCCTTGGCCACTCGTGCTGTCCTCCATTTTGATGACTTCCCTGGGTGCACCACAGCCAAGTAGCGGTCAACACTCATCACAGTCAGGCAAAAAATACTAGTAAATTGGTTGATGGCATCCACAGCCATGACTAGCCGGCACATGAATGAGCCAAAGGGCCAATAGGACAATGCATTTTGTGCAGCCAAGAAGGGAAGACCAAGCATGAAGAGTTCATCTGCCAGTGCCAAGTTGAAAATGTAGACATTGGTCACAGATTCACTGACTGAATGGCACAAAACCACATAGATAACTAAAGAGTTTCCAGCTAGTCCTACTACACAAACAATGAGATACACTACAGGGATCAGAACACCACTGACTTCCAGACCAAGAGTGGCAGCTAGAGAAAGGTTCCCAGAAACAGAGATTGACGAGTTTTCTTCCCAAGTGACCGCTGTAGTGGTAAAGTTGGAATTGTCCATGGCAGAAATATTCAGCCCACTGGATCAGTTGGGAGGGGGGTCTGTATTTAGAAAGAACAGAAAGAGAAAATGCATAATTATATTCCACAATGGAGCAAAATAGCAATGCAACTGAAGAGCAAAAAAACAAAAACAAAAACAAAAAACTAGAGATAGGTTTGGGGGGCTTTCAGAGTTTTGTCTGGTCACCAACTTCTTTTTCTGGGGATTTATTTTAACAAATGGTGGGCTGTCAAATACCATTGGGATGCTGTCTAATTTCATTGACATACATCATGTCTGGGCAATCTGATTCCCATAATCCCTTATCATGTTGGCTTGAGCTTCTAGGAAGTGGAGTTAAAAAAATTCCAGAAACCCAAACATTCCCATGCTTGCTGTAGGTTAGGTTTATATTCACTTCTCTATTACTTCTAAAGTTGACAATAGTGGGACCAGAGTTAGCCCAAGGCTCACTAATTGATCATGCCTATTCATCCATTGTAGCATGGTCAAGAACTGGAAACAGCAGTGCTCTTTCCAGAGAAGATGAAGGGCTTGGAAGCAAAAGCATGCAACATCCATACACAGATTAACCTTGTCTCCAATAGTTAGATAACTGGTGAGCAATAAGACTGGGCCACTGGACTGCTAGAGAAACTAGGAGCAATATGAAACCTGATGTATTGGTTAGAATAAGATCCAGTCATATTGGTTATAAAATGGTGCTGGGGCAGTCATCCTTCATACATGGTACATATTTTTTTCACAAGAGCCATACTGGATCACACCAAAGGCCTGTCTATCCATCATTCTGACAGCTGTTTGTCCATGAGAAGTTTTCCAGCAGAAAATAAGTGTAATTCTTGCTTGGGCTCCATCATATTGCTATATGTGACATATATGTGACATATAGCTATCTTTACTAGTAGTTTTTGATGGTGCCATCTATAAGAATTCACCCAGTCTCCTTTTGAAAGCATCCAAGTTGCCAACCATTGCTAAATTTTATTGCACTAAGTTCATAATAATTCTGTGTAAAGAAGTACTGGCTTTATCTGTCCTGAATCTCTCACCATTCAGCTAAAGTGGATACCCATATTATAGTTAAGTATAAATATTGGGTTTCTCCCTCTGTTTCCTCCATAATATGTTCTCTCATATCCACTCACCTTTTTTTCCTGAGCAAATGTTGGTCACATTTTCTCATTGGGGAGTTGCTCCAGCCCTGTAATTTCTATGATGTCCTTTTCTGCTCCCTTTCTAACTCTGCAATATTCAGCAAACATTAAACCTTTTGTAGGGTGAACTAGAGGGAGCGCCTCTCTGTGCAGGGTAACTCACTACAGCAGGTGGACAGGCATTTGTTGTTACGAACAAACTATTGCTATGTCATTTAGCCTGTAGCTTTGAGCCAGTTACTATGACACCCTAGCTCAGGACTGGATTAATCATTATGCTCACTTGTGACCTAGAATTAAGGTCTGAATTAAGCTAAGGGTTTTGTTGTACTATAGTGGTCTGATGCCCAGAGAGAGAGAGAGAGAGAGCATTGTGTAGTGGTTTGAGCGTTTGACTACGACTCTGGAGATCAGAGTTTGATTCCCCTGCTCCAACATAAAAACCCACTGTGTGATCTTGGGCAAGTCACACTGTCTCAGACTCAGAACTTGACAATGGCAAACCCCCTCTGAAGAAAGTTGCCAAGAAGACCCCATGATACATTTGCCATAGGGTCAATGACTAAGAGGCACACAACAACAACAGGCGGGATAGAGGGAAGGAGAGAACACATGTTCACAGACATTATGTAACACTTCCAGCTAGTGTGTAACACTTCTTCCTTCTCACCGCATCTCCCTTTCCTACAGCCCACAAGTGTGAGTGCTAGTAGTGACAAGTTGAGGAAACAGAAGATCTACCACTATACATTCTACCACTATAGTGCTATGATTCTACCGCTATGGCTGCATCCTATGGAATCCTTGGATTTGTAGTTTCACAAGACACCAAAGTTTTCTGGCTGAGAATTCTAAAAGTCCCTCTTGAGACAGTCAATCCCAGGGTTCCACAGAGTGGCATTATAGCAGGAAAAGTGGAAACATAGAGTTATAAATATATACAGTGGGACCTTGGTATCTGTTGAGGTTTGGTTCCCGGATCCCCCTTCCCATGGATACCAAAATCAATGGATGCTCAAATACCATTAAATACAATGGCATAGAAATTGTGCCTCGTATATTCAAATGACAAAATCAAAGTTTGCTATTTGGAATTTTATTGTTGTTTTTCTTGTGTGCTTCTTGTGATAAAAGCATGAAACTTGAAACTGAGACAGCTATTCATATTGTTAAGAGATTTGGATACTGGGCCACAGCAGGAAAGCTTTTACAGTATACAACATAAGTCATGTTTATTAATTTCATGCAAAACGGTACCAAGATATAGATATTGCTGAGCTAAAGCTGAATATTCAGCTGTATGATTATATAGCTTTGTTGTACTTTTCAGTAAGTAACTGATTTTTGAGCAAAATGTTGCTACTGGATAATACTGCCTAGTATAACATTTCAACATAACATATAAAATTCAGCAAATAGATTCTGCCTTATTTCTGCTTATGAAGTACTTGTTGGGCATGGCTGCCATTTTGAAAAATGGCTGCCATTGTATTCAGGGACCACATGAATAACTCCTCATTAACCAAATCAGTTGAATACTTAGAAACAAATGTTATGCGAGATTTCATGCTTTTATCACATAACATGCCATTATTATTATTATTTCCATGTCCTCTGCACCATTATAAAATAATATTCCATTTGGCTTTCTCAACCATAACACATCACTGCCACATCCCTCATAGCATTTCAGCCTTCAGTATTCCCATTCTCCATGAAATAAAATGCAGTCTTTCTTTATGAACTGTTTAATTATAAATTACTCAGGTGGAAATGCTACTGGTTCAGGAGCAAACTTATTTTGTTTGGGAAGACAGAGTGAGAAGAAATTGAATTATAGGCAAGTCAAGTTGAGAATTAAGAAATGTAATATTTCTCAGTGCCAGAGACCCTTCATTATTCTAACCTAGGGCTTTCAAAAACTCCTTATTAGCTGAAGTAGCTGTATTGCACGCCAATACGCCTGTATTAATATTGTCATGTATTAAGTGTACTCCCATTGCTTCTCAACATTTGATCATATTTAACTGGTCATTTGGAGAAATGATTGCAACACATAGTGAAATCACTAAGCTTCCAATGAAGTTCTCTCATTTGAGTCTCTTGATAATAGTCAGAGCTCATTTTTCCCCCATTCTTTTTGATGAGTGGAAGGACTATCTTCTGCTACTAATTCATTTTAATAGTGTGGTAGTGGTGGTGGTTCGTGTTATCCTTTCATTTATTCTGAAAGCAAGAAGAGTGTTGGAAGACTGCCAAACAAATTGCCATGGTCCTGTCAGAGTTTGGGACATTTCTTATTGTGGACTACAGTTCCCAGAATCTCACAACCTGCATGGCCCTGGCTATGATAGCTTGGGGATTCTGGGAGCTATAGTCCAAAAAGTCACTTTTCCTGGTCCTGGTCCTGGTTCTGAGATTGACAATAGCCACCAAATACAGATCAAGAAGGAATAAATTTATCCATTTAGCTTTCTCAAATTTCTTTAACCCCCAAGTTTTTTCCCCATCCAAAACAGGAAGAAATTTGCCAAAGTCTGTAAATTTGTCAAAAATTGACTGAAATGAATTCCTCTATCTCTGCTTGACAAATTCCATAGGAACAGATCTTGCTAGTATGGAAAGAAGTCAAGTGTATGGATAAATCTGTCAAGTTGGGAACATTTTTATTAAAACCCAAACCAAAAGAAGTTCTCAGCCACGTGTAAGAAGTGGGAATCTTGGAATCCCAGCACTGTTTCAGACAGCAGATTTTGAGTGCCCCTAAATGGCATGCAGCATCTGCTGAGCAGACTTTTATATCCAATATCAAATGCTTCTTCTCTAATCTTAGCTGCCACAATTATTGCCAAGATATTTGTGCTTATTGTTTATGACCAGTGTCAACAATATAATTACCCTTTTTTGTACCCAGTATCACTTTGCTTCCACTCCTGAACGTGTACACATTCAAGCTTGAATATTACACTCCAAGCATGTGAAGAGTGTATTACAATCCACAAATCTCTCGCCAAGACACATCTGTGAGCCTTTAAGGTTTTGTTGTTTCATGGGAACAAGCTAACCAAGCTAACTCTCAGAAAACTTTTATTATGAAGGGGACTGCTTATTTACTTAGCTAGTATTGTGTTTTTATTACTAGGAAGCCAGAGATGTGTTTGTGGGATTTTCTCCCCCATGTACTGAAATAAATTGATTGGATTTCAGTGTTATGCACCTTGATTTGAGGGGAGCAGATTTATTTGCAGCTCTACCTCAGGCAGCCAAATGCCAAATGACCTGTTTTTCCTAAGCAGAGAGAAAGAGAGAGAGAGAGAGAAGACATCTCCCAACAATAATTTCTCATTTACATTAATATATTTTAATGAATGCAAATATATAACCGACCCATATGTCTCCACAATTTAAAATAGGGCAAGTGACAATTCATACCAGAATTCGCCTTCTCCTAATACTGTGCCTTCTTTTTATTTATTTCTCTGTTTGTGAAGCCCATTTAGCTTGTGGCTGTCACTCCTCTCTTTTGGCCTAACTCCCAGCCAGACTGGTTTCAGGATTTGAATCTAGGGCAGAGGACAGGGTATCTAGAAAAGAGATAACATGGGTGAAGCCACCTTACACAATATATATAATTCAAGTGGTTTGACACCACTTGAACTGCCATAGTGCCATGCTATGGAAATCTGGGATTTGAAGTTTGGTGTGGTACTTGGCAATCTCTCCTGGAAAGTTCATTCCTCCTGAATCACAGCACTAGAGAGCTCTAGCAGAGAAATCTAAGTGCCTCACCCAACCAAATCCTATGATTCCATGGAGTTAAGCTATGGTAGTTAAAGTGGTATCAAACTACTATAAATGTACAGAGTTGGTACATTGTATGAGTCAGTCAGCCCTTAGCCAGTTAAGGTCAGAGGAAAGAGATGAAGCTTGCATCTACACCGTAGAAATAATGCAGTTTGACACCACTTTAACTGCCATGACTCCATTCCATAGAATCCTGGAATTTGTGGTGTCAAGCTGCGTTATTTTTGTAGTGTAGATGCATCCAAAGACAGACCTAAGTCTACATTTTCCCACAAGTTCCTTCAATTCTCAATGTTGTGTGCTAAAATTAAAGTGAAAGCTCCTTGATCTTCCAGTAGAAGAGCTATCAAATGCCCTTTTAATATAAAATGCTGCTTCCTATGCTATGGGGGTGAGCCAGTGTGGAGCAGTGGTTTGCATATTGAACAAGGACTCTGGGAGACTAGGGTTCAAATCCTCATTTAGCCATATAAATCCAATGTGTGACCATAGGCCAGTCACACTCTCTCATCCTCAGACAAAGGCAACAGTAAACCCCCTCTGAACAAACCTTGCCAAGAAAACCCTGTGACAGACTCACCTTAGGTCACCATAAATCAGAAACAACTTGAAGGCACACAACAACAACAGCAGTACTGGGAGTACAATGGCCTGGTACAGAGGCTGGATAGCCGTCTGTCGGAGATGATTTATTGTGATTTCCTGCATGACAGGAGGTTGGACTGGATGGCCCTTGTGGTCTCTTCCAACTCTAGGATTCTATGATTCTATGAAATCAGGGCAATGAAAAATCTAATTAAGAAATAAAGGGTAACTTAAGAAATCCCTCCACCATTTTGAAAATTTTGTCCAGTCTTATCTCTATAGGAGGAATGAGGCAAACTTCTGTTTCACTTCAATTTTATCAAGGATTTTTCCACATTCACCAACATTTTTCATACTGGTATGGGAAAAAAACTGATTATATATATATAATCAAATGTTACAGAAACCCTCCTCCCAAATTGACTAACCAGGCACAGGGCTTTTTTTGAATGCTTAAATCTTAAAAGTCTGGGTTTTGACCATATTAGTAGTGAATTAAGCTTGCCACCTTGTTTTGGGTGAGTGTATGGAAGGGGTTTGAGTGGGTCTTCATTTTTAACACACACAGAGACAACATAGCTCTTTCACAGTTGGAATATACCTACTGAATTTGGCTGCTACCTTAATAGCCCGAAAGTCATAAATAATAATAATAATAATAATAATAATAATAATAAAAGTTTATTTATAACCCACTCCTCTGTATAACATTCATCTTCAGAGGGTGGCAATACCAAACTTCCCTTGAAGAAATCTGCCAAGAAAACCCTATGGTTGGTTCGCCTCATGGTTGCCATAAGACAGAAAGGACTTGAAGGCACACAACAACTACAACGATGTAATTAGAATTCACAGCCTCAAATGCCACACCAAACCCCAAGATTCCACAGAATGTAACCATTGCAGTTAAAATGGAATTATAGCACTGTAATTGTGAAATGTGAAAGGGTCCCTTGATGAATAAATCTGTAGAGAACTTCTCCACTGTGCATATTCTGGTTGTGTTTACCTTTACTTCTGAGCTCATTTCTCATCATGGAATCCATGGGCAGTAGGATAAATGTACTTAGCTCAACTTCTTTGCAATCATAACAATGGTTATGGATTGTTCCTCTTGTAATCTGAAAGCTCTTTTTAAAAAAAAAAAAACAGCACTATGTCATTTCACCAAAACAAGAAAAGAACAAAGAAATGGAAGCCACACATCCCAAACTTTACCAAATAAATAAATAAACAGCAAGCTTACGTACTGATGAAAACACCTATAAATTGTTCTAGATCAACACAACAAACCTCATTTTTGGAGTTTTTGGCGGGTGATATAAAGACTGTCCTGGTGAGGATCTGTACTTCAAAATTTACCAATGCAACCACTGCTTCTAATTGCAGCAGATGGTACTTAACTGTAGAAGAATACCATTTGCAAAATATTTGCAAATTTTTTTTTGCAAAAGGCAAAATATTATGGCTTGAGTGCCAGGAAAATGCAATCTTCCAAGTGGGGAAGGGGAGCATACCTTAAGAAAAGCTGCTTGGGTTCTGGAAACTAGCTAATAACACCTGTTGTTTATTGTGCAAAAGAATTAGCACTGGAAATTGATCCAAAATGAGTCATAGCAGAAGTGTTTCGTGGATCCTGTTTATCAGTATTGACCTGTGATAATTCTCTACCGCTGCTTCATGCCTCCACTCTGCTAGTTCTTTGGACAGTAAATGATGGATTTACCTGTGTCTAATAAGCAAATGGCACCCGCATTTGGTACTGGTGCTTCAGATATGTACATTCTTAACAGCTGTAACTGTCTGCAGGTTTCATTTTGTAGACCATGTCAAAACGATGTCCTCCTTTTCAAATTAAACTCCTCTTTACCATTTGGGCAACATACGAGTAATAATGATAAGTAATAATGACCTCGTAGTAATGACCAGGAGATGGGGATGGGAATTCTGGATCCTTTTCCAGAAAGGAAAGAAACAAACCCATCTTACTTATAAGTAGACATTTATTCATTCAAAATTGCCTGGCACTAACAGAAGAACATACTGACATGGATACACATACATGATTTACACTTTTGCCAGTGTGATAATCTGTTTGGATTGCATGTTAGAATTCCTTGGCAACCAACACATAGAACCAGAATCAAAAGGATTTATGTGTGTATATATGCATTTAATACTGACCACATCTTGGAAAAGTGATTTTTCAGACTATTATTCTCAATGGCAATGTTAGCTGAGGGATCTGGAAGTTGTAGTCCAAAAATAACTTTTTTCCCCAAACTCTTATATTATGATGATCAAATTTTTAACATTTCTTAGGAGAAGATTTGATCTAAAATTATTCACAATTCTATTTTCCAAATTTTCATGGCATCATAACTGCATTCATGCCATCCATAATTTCTTGTCCCATGGTTAGGGAGTGCCTGTGGCTTTCCTTCTCTGGGGATGACTGTCCCCAATGTCCAGAAATTATCATTCCACACTAACCCATTATGATTATTCTACTCACTGGTATGTGTAATCTGTGTCCCAAAGGATTTGTAGCTGGAGAACTCAGTATACATCCCAATTACCAGTATCTCCCCACAGTCCCAGGAAAGTTGGTAGAACTTTCCTGGAACAAAGAGTTACAGTTGATTGTAACAGTTACAGTGTGAAAAGAAAGACAACAGGTAGTTGTTGCAGCAGATAGACCTGGGAGAACACATGCAAATGACAAAACAAGGAACATGTAGATAAGGCCACCCAGCTTCTACCATGCCACCAATTTCCCTGTCCCAGCTGGACTTCTCTCTGGGGTTTTTTTGTTTTGTTTTCTAACTATGAAGTTCTAAGAGATGGGGGTGAGGTGTGGGTTAATGCCCAAGGGAGCATCATTTTCACAGGCTGCCAAAGCAAAATTTTGCATGCAATAAAAACAGGAAGGATAACTAAGAAGAAGCAGATTGGTCCAATACTTACATACCAAAGGTATTTCCCTTCAGTCTTTGGGATGATAGCCCATCTCCTGGTTGCTTCCTCTTTAAAAGAAGAGTAGAGCTGAATTCTGGTGTCGCTTGAATGCAGGGTCTTTTTTGTAGGACTGGAATGCCCTCTGTCTCCCTTCTGGTACTCTGAGATGCCTGGTTACCTCTCTTTCCTTTTTCTGCTGTTACTACTCCTGAGGTGGCCCCTCTCCTCAGGACCCTTGTGCTCCCCCATCTGCTTGACGGCTGTTGCTGAATACTCTCCCACCTGTTTTCTGGTGCTACTGCAGGTAAGAAAGCAGCCTTTCAACATTTACAGATTGAAGCCTGGAAGAGCTGACAAACTCTCCACCCCATCAAAAGCAATCCTGCTGAATGAATGGGGGGGGGGGATATGTCTCACAGGGTTAGGTAGATCAAGCTGTATATCAAATTACTCTTGGGAATGTTGCCACCAGCTGATCAAGAGAGGTTCTGAAGGGAGCAGCCAGGAGTAGGAGTAGGGTGAGAATGAGCCAGAGAGAAAGAGAGGGAATGAATGATTAAAGGAAACAGAATGGGGGGAATGAGTGAGGGGGAGTGACAGAGTGATTATGATGGAGAGCAAGAGAGAAAGGTGGAGGGAAGAGCGAGGGAGAGAATGAGGGGGAGTAATAGGGGGAAATGTGGGGGGTACTGGAACACAGTTGTGACAGATGGTGATAGAGGAGAGTATGAGCTGGGAAAGGAGGATGAAAGAGGTAAGTGGAAGGGAAGGGAAGGGGGAAGGGAAGGATGGAAAGAGAAGCTCTGCAATGCTCCTAGAGTAGAGCTGAGAAAGGAAGGCAAGCTGGGTTATAGCTGAACCTTTTCCAGCAAAACACTGCCTTTATTTCACAGCTTCCCCTTACATTTTTTTCCTTCTTTTTTTTAATCTAAGGCTTCTTTGAAGTTTTGCAGACTTGGCATTCAGAGCAGGTAGTGTGTTTGTGTATGTGTGAGTATGGAGGGGCTGTGTACCTGTCAACTTTACCATTTGTAGCTGCCAGAAACCCTAGTTCCACACTCGTTAGTTCACAAATGTCGTTTGGCCTTTATTAATTTGGTGTTATATAACTTGTTTATGCATGTCGGAGCCTGGGGCCATTTTTGCAAGTGACAATGCATCTGCTTTGCGTTTTCAGCATCTTGGTAACTGGAATCATCATTGTTGCATGCTTTTTAAAAATAAATAAATAAGTAAAAGTCTGGCTAAAGCAAACATCCATCGGACTTTTTAAAAATTGTAATCCACAAATGTCCTATATGGATAAAACTGTATTTCTTTCCTGGGTCACAGCAAATTTCAGTTTGTCTAGCACACTGTTTATAGTGAAAGCCAGCTGGGTAAATTAAAAAAAAACCCAACAATTCCATATCATTATCTCTGCATCTGGTCAACTGTTCCTCAACATGGAAGCTCAATTTAATAATATGAGTAATAGCCGTTGTTAGAGCCATGTTCCATGAATTTGTCTGATTACCACATATACTCGACTATAAGTCGACCTCAAGGGCAAGTTTTGGGACCAAAATTATGGATTTTCATATGACCCATGGATAAGTCAAAGGTAAAACTTAGGGGCATGTAATTAAGTATCTAAATGATGATGCAAAGTAAAACGATGCCTGAGAAATTCTAGAAGGCATAACTGTGCTCATCCTAAAGGCTGAATGGATGAAAGAGAAGAGGGGATCCATGGTTTTTTTGGTTGTTGTTGCTCCCAGGATGGACTAAGCTCTTGCCTTTTAGCACTCTATTCAGAGAAAGGAGATAGCTCCTAAGAGTTATCCTATAACCCATAGATAAGTTGACCTAAGTTTTTTGGGACATTTTTCTGACTAAAATTTCCAGACTTATACATGAGTATATACAGTAAATGCACCTAAGCATATTTGACATCATATGGCTGTAAATTCCACAGCTGAATTATGTATTGTGTGCAAATTTGGCATCATTGAGCACACCATAGAAATGTGCTGTGTCAAGTTATGTTTGGCTCCCTAATAGTATGAATCTGTCATATACCCATGTTTGACTATAGTTGCACATACTGGAATGCAAAATCAGGTATTCTACACAGAGATGCTGCACATTTAAAATTTTACCTGTTTTAATAGGTAAATGTTGCAAGGCTAGCTTCTCATGTCCCTCTTCAATTATGCACCCCCTAGAATTGCAGGCAAGCTTAGAGAGAAAAGGGACACATGAGAACTGTGGGTGGCGAGATGACGTCCTTGTTCCTGGTAATTAAAAAGTTAGATTATTGCAATTGTGTAAGCCCTGATTCCAGTACAACACAGTAGGCAGTCAGTAGGTATAAAGCTGACATTATGAAGTAAATTAGCTTAAATGTAAAACTGTGAGCATCCTCATTCAGTCACTGCTTTAAAAAAGTCAGGCTGACTTTTCCTACCCGCCCCTTCCCTCATATGTTAGCAGGGCAGTACAGTAGTTGTAAGGCACAGAATAAGGGTCATAAACAGGGGTATAGCTACTGACGAAGGCAGAATGAGGGAATTGCCCCACCAAATGAGAATTCAGCCCCCCATGAAATTTTCCTTCCCTCCCCAAGTTTCTAGTATCATCTAGCATTTCAGAGAGTGAAACAGTGAAAATTGCTCTCAGCTACAACTCTTACATTTGCTATGTTCTCATTCCCCTGTTAACTTTGCTTTAGGTCTTAAACTCTTTTTCTAAATGATCATGTCAAGTTTTAAGTTACTGCAGTGCTAGAAATTTGGGTAGTGAAGGTCAGTTTCATAAAGGGCAGCATTCTTATTTCAGCATCAATACCTTCATGTTGCCTCCCTATAGCCACACCCCTGGGGATAATTTATTAATTTATTTTTTACTCCAAACTGAAAACAAGTGATGAGTAAAGCAAAGAACAGGAGGGGACCAGTAAGCTCAGAGTTACCTACTGTATATACTCAACTGTAAGTCGACCTCATGTATAAATCGAGGGTAAGTTTTGGGGGAAAATTATGGATTTTGCTATGAGTCGAGGGTAAAATTTAGGGGCATAAAGGAAAGGATCTAAAGCATGAAGCAAAGCAAAACAATGTCAAATAACTTCCAAAAGTCCATCAGACATAACTCTTTGTGCATATTCATAAGATTGGATTGATGAGAGAGTAAAGGGGGTCAGTGATTCCAGGACAGATTATACTCTTGCTTTTCACCATGGGATGGGTCCTTCTTTAAATAAGAGTTAAAATACAATACTTACATTGACCCGTGCATAAGTCGACTCAGTTTTTTGGGGTCAATTTTTTTGACCTAAATTTCTAGACTTATACATGAGTATATACAGTAAATGTTCCACTGTAACAGGGATCAAAGAAACACAGTATTTTCCTAAACATGGCCTTCTGTCTTCAGAGATGCATTTTGATGCCTCTGGCATTTCTTTGGAACTTGGGAAGAGTTATTCTTGGGCACAACAACTTCTAGGAGACCCCTGGCCATTGTTGGCAAGGGGATTCTAGGATTTGTAGTCTAATAAAGTAACTTCATCCAACTCTGTATATATCAAATATTTTTTCAGTTACATCTGCCTCTTTATTCTGCATCTGTTCTGTTTCCCCTTCCATCATTTGCATTCTTCCTTCATCAGGATGTTCCTTCCCCTCCTCTTCCCATTTTCAGTGCATTTGCTTAGTCCAACTACATTCAGCAGCTCAAGAGTCCCTAAAGCTGCCACTTCTCACCCCCATTAAGTGGCATGGAGGAGTTTAAGTTGGGGGAGGCAATTCTTCATGAGTGGGAGCGGTTTGCAACTTCTTTTTGCTTCTCTCTTTCCTCCTGCTCCTGCAGTCTTTGAGTGCTTTTGTAACAGCACTTCATCAAAAAGATAAAACTGCCCTGTCTCTTCCTCTTAATAAGCTGGCGAGAGGATGTTATTCACCTCCTACTTACCGATGGCAACAGAAGGTAAAAGAATACAGGATTTCAGGAGCTTCTGCTGCATGAAGCTGTTTCTGAAGCCTCCTTGAGTCATAAATAAGTAAAATAAAGAATGATTTGGTTATTTTTGAATGCAGCAGCAGTGTACCCCTATGATGCTTTCCACTTAGAAACACAGGATATAGAAAGTTGCTTTATACAGAGCTAGGCCCAGTGTTGACAACGTGCAGAAGCTCTCCAAGGTTTCAGGCAGAGTTCTTTTTTGGCCTTATCTAGAGATTCTTGGTATTCTCTGGTGGTCTTCTGTCCAGGTGTTAATCAGATCTGACTCTGCTTAGCTTTCAAAATCAAACGTACTTGTGTGTGTTCAAGATGCTATGGTTAGCTCCAGAAGCAATACATTTTGGGTGGGGCAGTGTAATGTGGGCCCAAAAGATGAGAGATCACTGGAGATTCATAGTATTATGATTTTCAGTTCAGAAATACAGAGGGAGAACCAACACAGGGACAAGCAGCATGAGCACTCCTAGCTGGCAGTGACTTATACTGAATCCAGCCTTTTGATCTGTAAAGTTCAGCATTGTCTAACCCAAAGGTTAACAACCAGTGGCTGACAGACTGGATGGACCCCTGGAAAACTTCTCCTACTTTTCTCTACAGCTCAGATGATCAGCCATCAGATGAGGAGAGGAGAGGCACCAAGGCTGGCCATTGGTTTCCACACTTCACAATTATTCTTTAACTATTTTAACTGTGATAGCAACATCCTATGGAATCCTGGGAGTTGCAGTTTAGGTAGAAGTAATTATAATTCTCTGTCACAGAGCAATTATATGTTAAGCAAACCAACCCTAGGATTGCATGGGATATTATCATGGCAGTTAGGACATCATCATCATCATCATCATCATCTTCTTCTTCTTACATCCCACCTTTCTCCCAATATAGGGACTTGCGGCTTTATCACATGTGACTTTTAAACTACAATTAAAGTTGGAAACGAATACCTTTGGTGATACTTAATGCACAAATTCATCTCTGACTTGCTTCTGCTGTATCTGTGGTTAGGGCACACTTTCTTTGATTGGGAGGTTATTAACAAGTTGTCCCTATCATGCTGCTGTGCCATTAGTCCTCAGGGGCAATAAGTTCCTTCTGAAGAAGTTCCAAGATTGGGCAGTCATGTGGTGTCAGTATCCTCATCTCCCCTCCTCCCCCCTTCCCCTCACTATTTCCAAACAAGCTGGTTTTATTTTCTTTTTTCACTTTCTAGTCTTGTCTTTCTTCTTTGTTTCACTAACTCACATTGCTATAATTGCTAAACTGCATTATAAATAGGAAGAAATTTGAAAAACTGTAAGGCATTCTGGGTAGGGCATGGAGCAGGGAGGCAGGGTAAAAGTGGGGTGCAAAAGATAATGCAAGGGACCATTGACATGAGAAACAGCCCTTGTGGCACTGTTGAAGGGTCATATAATAAGGAAAACTCCCAAACTAGTTTGTAACCATTCCCTTTTACTAACTCAATGGCAATGAGAATGACGACCATGTGATAAAGTCCTTAGAGTGGAATTGTAATGCTGTAACTGTGCAGTGTGAAAGGGACCCAGGTCAAGGGTTTGGTAAATCTCTGGGATTTATCCCAGACTCTATAGAAGTTAACCAAGGTGCTGAACTCAGTCCTCCTCCTTCAGCACTCTGGACAACATCTTTAAAGTCTAGAATGAACTATATTGTCATCTGGATTTTTTATAGGGAAGTTAAAAGGTTTTAACTCTTCTCTTACAGTCATCACATCCCCCAATTTCAGAGGGTTGGGAGGAAACATTTCAGCTTCACAGTGAAGGCTGTCTGTGTGGTTCTTTGAGTCAAACATTTTGCCCATTTGTGGTCTACACTGAGAGGTCATGGCTTTCCAGTGTTTGCCAGAAATCTGTCCAGGTTTAAAGTGGAAAATGTTACATGCAAAGCATGTGCTCTATCACAGTGGGTCATAGTAGTTTTTTAACACGAGAAACATCACTGTCTCATTGCATGCACCATTTGTTGGCACAGGAGACTGGAAGTGGAACCCTAACTAGCAGTGCTAAGGAATTGGCTTTAAGTCCCTTGCTACTATTTATCTGTAGCAGGGTTGGGAATCATGCAGCCCTCAAGATGTTGTTAAACAGAAACTCCCAGCAGGCCTAATCAGCAAAACCTGGTTAGGAATGCTGGGAGCTGCAATCCAATATCTTCTAGAGTGTTACGTTGTTCTATAGAATGCTTTGTATGAATGATTCTGTGCCCAGTTTTCAGAAGCTATAAGATGCTTTTTGTCTGCATCCTCCCCTCCCCCTCATCTTCTCCTTTTGTCACCCTGGAGAAGGGGATTCTTGGTCATTCTGTTGCCCTGAGCTTTGCTATCTGTTGGGAAAATAACTGGTGCCACCTGGATAGCAAAGTTACTGTGTTTCCCTGAAAATAAGACAATGTCTTATATTATTTTTTTGCTCCAAAAATGTGTTAGGTCTTATTTTCAGGGGATGTCTATTTTTCCATGAAGAAGAATTCACATTTATTGTTGAACAAAAATAAATAAATAAAATAAATTAACATTTATTATATATTGTATATACATTTATATAAAACACTTTGCTAGGTCTTACTTTCGGGGGAGGCCATATATTTAGCATTTCAGCAAAACATCTACTAGGTCTTATTTTCTGAGGATGTCTTATTTTCAGGGAAACAGGGTACTGGCACTCTTCTTAAAAACAAATACAGAACCATAAGTTGAGGAGCCCTTCAGTAATATATTTAATCAACCATTGTGCAATGCTCTATAGTACATGGGTACATTTTAAAATATGGATTCTCATCATAGAAGCTCTGATAAACACATACTCAAAAGGCTACTTAAGTGGCTATATTGATCCACATCAACAAACCAGTTTTATCCATTTCCACCAGGATCAGGTCTTTCGTAAAGCTAATGAGAATTGTCCATTCCAAACCATGCTATTCCAAAGCACTTTACATTAGAACAGGGGTCTATCACAACATACGATTATTAGGAAATTTCCCCCTACTCCTCCTCTGCCACAGCAAGTAATAGGATTGAAGCTAAACTCAGAAGGAACAGGGAAACATGAAACAGAAGTGCATGTGGCAGACAATGCCATCTTTCCTGCTAAGCAAAGTTGGACAGTGCTTTGACCTGTGGACTCTGGCTGCACTGCACCACTGCATTTCCCCCTTTTAGCTCTTAACAATATCTAGTGCCAGTGGAGCATCTTTAATGAGTCAGTGATAAAGGTTCTAGCAGCTGTCAGTTCTACTGCATCATAGAGATGGCTCTCATCAGTTTTATTTTACCAACCCCTAGGCTATTAGTCTTGACGGGTGACTCATTCCATCTCCCCCTTGCTCTTTCCAGCATTCATTTCTGTTTCCTGCTCCTTGTGTATGAATTAGTGTGTGTATGAGATTGGAATATAAGCAGATAGTTTCTGGTGAGTATCTGGAGGATTATAGCAAGAAGTAGCAGCAATGAGATAGTTTTCCCCCTGAGCACAGACTGCCTCCAATCTTTTAACAAAATTATGCAAGCATGCTAATTGCCAGCTTAGTTACTAACTTGATTCATGATGGGCTTGTGCAGCATCTGTTGACCTATGCCTGCTGGCATAATTCTTCAGGTATGAAAGATCTGCGGATGTGCTGAGGTAAAGCAAGCTGGCATATAAGTAAGTAATGATGGTAATAATCATCATGCCAAGAAGCACTTTCCTAGCCATCCCACACCCACAGATATATACTACACATGGATGTGTCACGGAACAACTTGAGAGATAATTCAGGAAAACTGGCTGGCAAAAAGAAATTCTCCCTTTGCATATGGGAATAGCTAGTGGGAAACTCTTGCACTGCCATTTGGCTGCAGTTTTGTTTCTGAGGGAGGCAGAACAGCCAAGGCCAGAGGAGTCAGTTGATGCACCTTCAATGGTCATTTATCAGTACACCGATATTTTCCTCAACATTGGGATTACAAGGGTTTCCTTCTGACATCTGCTATACGTCTGCTATACATAATGTTAAATATGTGGGTTGATGCTCAAGATCCTTTTCTGTGACCTTGTTCTCAGATCAGGAGAATCTTGCACAGCCATGGAAGATTTTAACAATTGCAACTGGTGTTTTTTAACTTAATCCTATCATGCAGAATCTGAAAATGAGGAAAAATACCTCCATTAGTGTCAGTAACAATGTAGATCTCACAAACATAAAGTCTGCCTAGGTCTGCACTAAGACATCAATAAAATAGATGGTATTGCATTTATTTATTCTTATAATCCCATTGGGTGTATCCTTTTTTTCAGAATAATTTAGCACTCCCCAAGTCAACTATCATGGAGAAGCAAACCAAACAATATCAAAGGCATCCGAAGCAGCATTCAGGGATCCAGATCCCTGGGGGAGATGGCAGTCAAACCCATCCTCTTGAGGTGTGGATAGTCCCTACTAAGTCAAAAGGAGATGCTGAGCAGCCACATAGATCATTCTAGGGAGCGCTGACAGATATATTCTTTACCCATCAAATGTAGACATGCCTATCAGATGAACTGGGATTTTTCAGGAGTAAAAGTGTACTCATGAGTAGAATATTTCTCATATAGTTCAGTTCTTCAGATTATTCTTACCACTTGTAGAGTACCTTGGGCAAGGCAGTGAAAACTTTCTCTTGTAGGTACAAATTCTTGGAACAATGTCTTGGTTCCTGGATCTGTAGGTTCCTTGACTACACAACTCTTCCCAGGACCTGCCTGAAGGACTGCCTTCAGACTTTCTCTTATAGGGCATGGGTTTGAATTTTCAGTCTGCCTTCTGACCAGGTCCTATACTTATCCTTCCTTATTTATAGCTGTTTTTTTTTTCCTTCCTGTATTTCCTGAAGCAGGATACTATGATCAGGATCCAGCACTGATTTACATTGCCTTAGCCTCTGATTACATCAGCATAAGTAATTTTTAAATGTTGCAGAAGGAGGCATCCTGTACATCCTTGTGCAATTTGTTCATGGCCTTAGGTGCAGCTTCCTGTAAGCCATTTATTATGGCATTTGGGCAAACTCTTGTGACCAGCCGGTGGCAGGGGATAGAGCTGCACCCCACAGCCTTCAAGGTGCTATTCAACACCTGGAGAAGGAATTGTTGACATCACCCTCCAAGCCAGCAGTGTGGGGATGCCAGTGGAGATTTATGCTCTGCTTGCACTCAATTATTTATAACATTTGAGAGCAAGAGGGCATTTCAGCTTGCACTTCTAAGAAGCCTATAAAGAGATATTTCATCTCCATTCCTTTCATTCTCACCCTTTACTGAGCCTTAGTGCCATAATGTAGGTGCATACAGGCAGAATGCAGACTGCACAACATGTTCTGGAACCTGAAGCCACAGATTAACTGACTAGTGGGCATTATGAATTCTGCCTGCACATGACTTGTGGTGATGTTATCACAAACATGCACCCCATGATGGAAAAGGGAAGCAGAAATGAATTATGAATTAATGTAAATCAAAAGCTTTGGTCCTTCTTCTGCCTCCCTCCTGCTCCCACCAGCCCAGCAAACTTGCTCTATGAAAGCCATGGCAACATATTTTAGGAAAGGAATTTGACATATTCATCTAGACTCTGAAAATCCAAAATCTCAGCAGGCATGGTGGTCTAATGAAAACTGGCTGTCGGACACAGCAGGAGAAGATTTGCAGGACTTAGAAAATGGTACCGCAGGTGGCACTGTTAATAAGATCTACCCCACTGTGTGTCAGATCCTTCTGGTAGAGGGAAAAATGTGATTGCAACAAAGCCATAGGCAGAGCTGGGGAAAGTTCAATTTTTAGACTACAATACCTCAAAATCTAGAATGGCTAAGGGATTCTGGGAGTTGCAGTCTAGAATGGAGCTTCTCAAGTTCTGGACATAAGTACAGGCTTGTTGTAATTATGTGCCTACTAATGGATGCATGAAACCCTCTGGTGACTTTGCACAAGTCACATGGTCTCAGCTGCAGGGGAAGGCAATGGCAAACCTCCCCTGAACAAATCTTGCAAAGAAAATCCAACCTTAGGGTTGCATAAGTCAGATATAACTTGAAGGCATACAACAATAACAATAACAACAACAACCAACAGACTCAAATATGATGACCCTTCTATAGGGCTTTCTTGACAAGATTTATTTAGAGGTTTCCACTGCCTTCCTCTGTGGCTGAGAGAATATGACTTGCTCAGGATCATCCCGTAGGTTTCATGGCTGGATGAAGTTTTGAACCATGACCTCCCAGAATCCTAGGACTTTATCACATGGAGAAAATCAGGGGAAACCAGGGGTTTAAATGGGCATTATCCAGCAATATTTGCACGATCACGGTAAAGGTTTTCACACACAATTGGGATTAAAGATGACTGGGAATAACCAGCAACAAATCATTCAGGGAGCATTGGGAAGCCCTGCCCATTTGTTATACCATAAAAATGAGCCCTGATCAAGACTGTCTCATATCACCTGTGGAATGTTGAAGTGGCTGTTGCAGCTTTAGAAGGCTTTCTTGCAATATTCCCTTATTGTGAGTCCGCTTTCTCTTCTGTATCTCAGACAGCTTGGTCAATGGCACAAAGTTACTAATGTACAGATGTCCTGGAGCAGTCCATGAGCCCTTTAAGAAGCCTCCTGAAGGTAACAAAAACTGGAAGATGGTAAAGAGCCTTGGAAGGGCTCTAGGTAATGATGCTATGGATTGGAATAGCTCATGAGCATGTTGTCAATTGAGTAGTGAATTGGCTTGGGGGTTTAGTTCAAATTCTAAAGATGCTATCCAATGCATTGAAACTCTTTTTGAACTGGAATCCATCCCTTCAATAGACTAAAACCAGCTACTACTCATTTTGGAGCCATGGCTCACAAGGTTAGAGCACAGGGACTTCTTGATAAGAAGGGATTGTACCTGCCTCCCCTGAGTTCCTTCTCAGCTTAGACAAAATCCTTACAGTTGCTGAAAGGAGGGATTGCTGTGAACCAAATCTGCTGGCAATGCAATAGATTAGGAAAAGGAGTCATATCTTCCAACATTTCACAGATGAAAACTGAGATGTGTGGCCACAACAACATTAGAGTGTGATCAAAATGGCAAAAGCTATTAATGAGGAAGAGCACACAAACTAAGAGAGTGTGTAGCAGTTTGCTTTTGTCTCAGCCCACTGCAAAGGGCAAGATTCTGCCCCATCCTCTCCTTCCTGTTGAGTACAAACTACTTTTGCTTTTTGAACTCAGTTTGCAACAACTTAAGATGAGCACAAATGAGGAAATGAGGAGGAGGAGGAGGAGGAGAGAGAAACTGGGACATTTTTAAAGCAACTTAAAAAGAGGGAAGCCAGAGGATTAACCAGGACTATTCTTGCTAAATCAGGATACAGTAGTTGAATCGGATTGAGAATACTTGGGACTCTTTCAAACGGGAGGAATTTCTCCCAATTCCGAATGGAGCCAATGCGGATTCATGTAAATTCACTTGTTTAGCGAATTTACCTGAACCCCTGCTCCATTCGGAAGGCATTCGGAATTACTTCCCATTACCTGAAAATAACCCCCCCCCCTTGCCCGAAATCACGTGAGAAGCTTAAATTCGCAATAACGTTAAACCCATGATTGCATTCGGAGTGACTTCCCTTTTGCCCGAATTTGCATGAGAAGAATTAATTCGCAATAACGTGAAACCCCAGGATTGCGTTTGGATTGCCCTTGGATTATACTTCCAATTTCCCACGTCCGAAAGAGTCCTTGGTCATGAATGAACAATTTAAGATCTGTTAGTTTAGCAAAAGACCTACCCCTGGTGTAAATGAAAACAGCTAGAACTGGTTTGTTGGCATAGATTAACAAGGCTGCCTAGAGCTTTGGGCTGTCATTGGAGTTGCAACTCTGGGAAGTATCACGATGAGCACCTATACTACAAAATTTGCTATTACATGACTTGTGTTATGGGAAAAGAGACAGACATATTGACCAGGTGGATAGAGGAGATAAGCCAGCAACCAGTTGCTCTTCACTGAAGACATACTGGCATAACAAGGTGGTGAATATAAAGACAACATCTCCAAAGGATGTTGGGCTACCCAGCACTAACTAAGATGTCTGCTACAATGCTGGATGATCCATCCAATGATGAAGGAGATCTTTCCCCTGCCATTGGGGAAAGGACTCCAAACCTAACTGGCCTATACCAAGGGACTGTGTTTCCTGGGGCCAAAGTGGCCATAGCACCCTCCTCCAGGACATGCCTCATCTCCTTCAGACATACCTCAGCCACAGCACATGTCCTAACATTCCAGTGAACATTCCCAGGCTCCTGGGTTCATGATCTATTACACAGAAAACAACTGCATCCAGAGTCTTTGTGACCAGAGCTTAGAAAGGTTACTTTTGAGACTATAACTCCCAGAATATTACCATGGTCATGCTACCTGGAGCATTCTGGAAGCTGTTTCAGAAAACAAGTAACCTTTTCTAAGGTTTGGAAGACTCAACATATTAGGCGATCCTTTCCTAACTCTGGTGCCTTTGAATTACATCTCCTAGCATGCCTCAGCATTGACTATGGTGACTAAGGGCTGATGGGAGCTACAGTTCAAAACATGTTGCGGGCAACAAGATGGAAAAACCTGCTTTAGATGTACCCTAGTATTCTATGGGAAAAATAAAGACATTGGCAACAGGAGCAAAGAGTTTATTGAGGCTTATTAGCTATGCAGTAAGTGATATGAGGCAGACAAGCTGAGCAAAGAAATTTCAGAGAATAAGGGTGCTTCCACACTAGAGCCCATTAGCACAGCTGGGGCAGTGCTTTTCCATAATCAGCTGGAAGTAGAATCTTAAACACAAGAAATTCCAAACAGTACTTTATACATCACTATACATTCCAGCAATGGCCCCATGAATATGATCCTTGTTTAATCAGAAGTAAGGTCCATCCAGTAACAGTTCCTTCTAACTCTATTTGATACCTCCTGTTTGCCAGTTTTACTGCTTTGTGTTTATATGGGATGGCAGATTAGGACTGGATAGACATTGTCCTAATATCAGTTTCTCTTCTTACTGAGGGAGGCATTATTTATTTATTTCTTAAGACCATTCTCTCTCCCTCTTGCTTACATCCATGCTCAAATAGCACTTTCATGGCACTATATTCCCTATGGTGCTACCATGATTGAGGGGCCCCTAACAATATATCCTCTAAAGACAGTCCTGAATGTTTCTCCTGGCTTTGGTTCCCAATCTGTCTGTCAATCAACCAATAGTTTTATTTACCTGTGGCACAACATCCATTCTGGTAATACAGTGTACAGTCTGTCTTTCTGTGATCTTTCGTATCAGCCTAGTGCTCCTTCTTTCTCTGCTCTTTCTATTACTGCCCCCATTAGGCTCTCTTCAATTCTCACTTTGATGGTCTTTCTCTCCCATACCTGCTCTCCTCTTCTCCTGTACTGAGTGGAGGAGAACACCAGGCTCTAGCACTATCATTAATGGCTACATATAAACACACATACCAGTGACATCACTAGAGTTGGTATCACCTGGTGTGGTAATTCAAGGTGTCACCCCCATTGACCTCCTCCTGTTACCACACCATACAGAGTCCTTAGTAATAGGGTTTTTTTTTTGTGCTATGTTACTCATAAATTGTAATTCCCATATGTCACTGAATGTAATTGTAATAGTTTTGACATAAACAACCAGCACAATTAAAATTATACTTTTAAATTACAATAGCATACACACAGCCTAAATGTATTTACATATACATAGTTTAATGTGCTTCAAGTTCAAATTTGGTAAAATGTGATGTTTTTAAAGAAATGTTTTTAAAAAATTAAATTTGAATTTTTAAGTAAAAAAAAAAACCCTGAGGGACTCACTCCACTCACACCATCTCTTTAGCATTTTAATGGGCACAGGTGAATGCCACTGCCTGTTTCTGCCAAAAGGCAGGTGTTTAATGAGTAGTGGCGTCATCCTTTCTTTGGGTGTCACCTGGTGTGGACTGCACCTCCCACACTCCCCTAATGACACCACTGACACACACTAAGATCCTGGCATTGGGACAATTTAGAGAAGCTGTTCAAGAGGCAATTCAGAGGATAGTGGTTTTAAAAAAAAATCTCCTAGCCCAAATCAAGGGGATGCAATAAACAGACCAAGGGGTGGCCTAAAGCTGCTTCCAGCTGTACCAGAGGAGTTCTGTGATGCCACACACTATGTGGAGTGGTGCGCAGCGTCATGCTGTCATGGTGGCAAGCTCAGGGTGTATGTTGTATGGATGCCACACTCCGCCCCCAGGCCGGCCTTAATGGTTGGTCTGCACAACCCGTAAGTCTGCAAAGAGGGAGCCAAAAGCACCAAAGTCCCTCAGAAATTTTGAGGAGTCCATGCTGGACATATGGGCACTACAAATTTATTTCAGTACACAGTCTTGGTAGAACCATATATGATATTGTTTTGTGCCTTTAAGTCACCTTCAACTATTTGAGTAGGTATCTTTTTTTTCTTGGAAAGGTTTATTCAGAAGTTTACCATTGTGTTCCTCTGTGGCTGAGAAAAGGTAACTTGCCCAAGGTCACCTAGTGGGTTTCCATGGCTAAGCAGGGATCTGAATTCTGATCTCTGAGCCTTAGTTGAACACTTAAAACCACTATACAACACTGGCTGCAATGGCAGAACTATACATCAGGTGTCCAAAAACATAAGGTAATAAATCAGAACATATAGGAATGTGATAGACTAGCAATGAGGTGATTTCAGTACACTGTAAGAAGTGAGTGAATAAAGCATGACAATTTCAGAGGAAACAGCTAGTGTGGAAGCCCCCCCTAAACAAACAAACAAACAACCAAAACCACTGGTGCCACCCAGACAGCCCAGGAGATAACCCAGAGGAATTATCCAGTTGGTGCCAAAGCCATCTCTCTGTCCCATCAGCAATGGCGCAAAACATGGATCAGTCTGTGGAGTCCAGTGTCAAAGCTTGCGATCTGCATATCAAAGAAAATAAAGATATTCAAGTTTTCCCTCCTTTCTTAAGCAGTCAACCTTTGTAAGATCAAGCTTCCTCAAGGGAAAGAGAAAACTGTAGATTTATGGTCAGGTGCTTTTCATAATTCAGAGGGTTGGCTGAACTACTTGTGTGCTGCCAAACAACTTTAACTCCTCATTTTAGTTATCTGCTAAATGTTTCCCAAATGCTGCAAATGCTTCTCCAGAAGCTAAACCAGAGCTAGTTTCCAGAAAGGGGTTTGTTTGTTTATATCTGAGATGGGCATTGTATAGCCCTCTGGATGCTGTTGGACTGCAAGTCCCATAAACTGGTGAGGGGTGCTGGGAGCTGTAGTTCAACAACAAATGGGCAGTGGCATGGGTCCCATCCCTGGTTTATATAATTAAGAGAAGATGTCACATGCTCAGGCATTTACTTTCTTTGTTAGCAATTTCAGTCCCATAGGAATGCATTGGCTTCTTTGCTCTTTGTCGTTGAGAAAAAGGGAGAATGGTGATCATCCTGGTCAGTCACAATACAAATAGATCAACTGGGGATTGGAAAGAAGACATGGCCAACAATTTGGCTGCTGCTGATTAGAGAACATTTTCTTCCTATGTTAGATCCAGAGCTTGGAAAAATTACATCTTTAGATAGAACTTCTATGCTAAGTGGTAGATTCTGGCAGTTACATCCAAAGCCACAACCCTTCCAAGCTCTGGTAAAATGCCAAAGCAGCAGTAGAAGTATATCCAAGTTATATAAGAGACTACTAAATAGACATTTGGAACAAGAAACTGTGACAACATACATGGTTAAGTGGGCACAAGAAACAGGACATGAGATAAGCTTAGATAATTGGGAAAATGCATGGAAGAAAACGAACAGATTTTCGGCATCACAGGATCTTAAAGAGAATTACGTTAAAACTGCTAATAGGTGGTATTATACACCTGTAAAAATTTGCTAAAATGTATCATTTCAAAGATAACAGATGCTGGAAATGTCATAAGGAAAAAAGTTCATATTACCATATGTGGTGGACATGTCCCAAGATTTTAAAAAAAATGGTTAAAGATCCACAAAAAATGCAAAGAATATTAGAAATAGATTATCCTTATGCCCCTGAACTATATTTATTAATAATATGACATCTTTCTTGGAAGAATAAACAGAAAGAAAACATTGGAGATTGATTCTTTACTTAGTAACAGCGGCTAGGATACTTATAGTAAAATATTGGAAATCGGCATGTGTGCCCAGAACAGATGAATGGTATATGAAAACTATAGAATTAAAAGAAATGGATATCTTAACTGCATTTATTAATAAAGGATCAAAAGAAAAATGAGAAAAGGAATGGGAGCAAATTAAAAAATACTGGAGTAAGACTGCAGAAATCAAAGAATTATTGTAACACATTAAAGAAGGAAGATTTGTGTACAGAAGGAATATAAACTAAGTAAAATTAACACAAAATAGAAAACATGGAAAGGAAAGAAAATGACAGAAAGAAATATAGAGATAAAAATTGCAATAATAAGAAATGTAATTATAAGGAGATGCTCATTGATGGGTAATATAATAAGTTTATCGGTTAAGATGGAGTATATAATAATAATGATGTTGAATTTTATTGTAACACCACAATATCTGAAATATTTGTATTAAGATTTTTCGATTGTTTCATTTTTGGCATATTTAATAAAGATAATGGAAAAGTAGGGGGGAAAAGGACAAATTACAGCTTTAAATACAACTCCTATGATAAGTGGTAGATTTTGGCAGTTACATCCAAAGCCACAACCCTTCCAAGCCCTGGTAAAATGCCAAAGCAGCAGTAGAAATTCCTGCGTGGACACCATCAGAGGAACTGTTGGTCTCTCCAGAGATAATTGGTTTAAGAACTGGCAAGAGGGACAATCTGGAATACAGTAGGTGGCAAATTGAAGATGGGGCTTCCTGCCCTATGAAATTCCCTATATTTCTGAAGTTCCAGCTGTAGTCTTGTTTTATATAACCAACACGACAGTACCTGACCCAACAAAATAAGAAGCAGAGCTTAAAAATATTACTTTTGGACTACACCTGACAGAATCCCCCAGCCTTAAAAGTAACTTTTCAAAAAGTAACTTTTTTTCTGGAGAAATGTCATGGTTTCCAGAAATATATCCTCGCAACAGAAGAAAAATTGGGACAAAACATCCCAGTGAGGACTGGACATGCTTCAGAATACTGAATGACTAGAAAAAACGAAGAGAAACAAGGTCACAGGGAGGCAGTGAAATGGAGCGGCTGGGATCCATGGAGTATATTGTATGCCAAAACGACAAATCAGACATGGTGAATGTGTGGCCCTTCTGCCATTTTGGCCAAAAATTTTGTAGAGTCCTACCCAGTATGTTAAGGGATTGTGGGAGTAGTAGCCAAAGCATGTGGTGGACCAAAAATACCTAACCCCTGCTTTAGACAGGGACATTCAATCCATGTTCCCATTTTTTACAATGTGTCCCTTTGAATTGGCATCATACTTAGTTACATCAAGACTTTGGAGATGCCAAAGCTCAAATCTCTGATACTGAGTCATCAAACCATAGCAGTCTCCCCAGGACAGATTAAGGTCACCAAATGGAGGAGCCTATGTAGTGTCTCAGAATAGTATGGTCTCAAAAATAGTATGGCAGTAAAAGGAAGTGAAGTAGGGGGCAAAAGAATGAACAGCAATGTGAGATTGGAGAACTCCTCCCTCAAAACCGGATATTTATGCTTAAGATATTTAAGTTCTGAGACATTAGAGTGCGACTCCTAGCAGCCTTAGTCAATATAACCAATAATGAGGGATGCTGGGAGCTGCAGTTTAATAACATTGCAATTCTCACCTCTGTAAGGAGTCCTATTGGTATCAACTAATTCTGGCACCTCTTTGCTATTTACCCTTAAAGGAAACTGCATCCCCTTTTCTTCGTCTTTGTAGGTTGTGGACAAAGAACTGCCCGGATGGCTTCATCAAACACTGTTTTCAGGCCACGCTGGGTCAGCGCTGAGCATTCAAGGTATTTCACTGCATCTGCAAATAAAGAAAGCCTGTGAGGCTGCGGTAATTTCCTTGTGGTAGTTTCCCTTGCCATCCACCTCAGTATATGATATCCATTATTATTGTTGTTATGATTATTAGTATCATTATGCATTTATATCTTGTCTCTCCTCCAGTGAACTCAAAGAGTTGTATATAACTCCCCTCCTTGTGACTTTTTGTCCATAACAACCCTATGAGACAGGGTGGATTGAGAGAGTGTGTGACCTAAAGAAAGTTGACTCCAGTGGAGACTAGAACCTGGATTTCCCAAGATTATTCAAACCCTGGCAGTGCCTAAAACCTAGGGACATAAGGATTTAGGAGAGCCCTGTTGGATTAGATAAAAGAGCAATCTAATTCAGCATTGATTATCCCACAGTGGCTAATCATGAAAAATTTACAAACAGACTTTTTCCCATCATGAAAAGTGGTGCCCACATTCACCTACCATTGTGTATGAATACACTAAAAGTACTACACAACTTTTAAGCACTATTAGTATGGCCTGTTTTGTATAAACTATCCAATGCGATCCAGCATGGTGTAGTGGTTTGAGAGTTGGACTATGATTATGGAAGCAGCATTCAAATTCCTGCTTAGCCATGGAAATCTGGTGGGTGACTTTGGGCAAGTTATACTCCTCAGCCTCAGAAGAAGGCAAATGCAAACCATCTCTGAACAAATCTTGCCAGGAAAAACCCCTAAATATGTTTGTCTTTGGATTCCCATAAATTGGAAATGACTTGAAGGCACACAACGATATACCATCCTGACCTAGGATAATGAATGAAAATTTGGCTGAAGTCTTAGCAGATATAGGATGCTGAGCACACATGTGAGTGCTTCCCAAGTTAAAGCAGATGCACCTGCAAGCTAAGAAACTAAATATGAATCCCTTTGACAGCTTCATTTAGGATTTTCATATACTAGGCAAAAAATCTGTGCTCAAAATAAAAGGATTATTTTCCTCTATGGAAAACACTCATGGCAGGAAAGAGACTCAGGGGAGAAAGGATGGGCATGTTTACCTTCTAATCCGGGGGGGGGGGGGGGGAATTCTCAGAGACTGGAATCCCCCTGAAGGACCTTGTTGCATGCTATTTTCACCAGCCTCTGAATATTTGGGGGCTTTTCTCTCTCTCAAAACACTCAACAGGGACAACTGTGCTACTCTGCCTACCATAGGGAGTTTTAAGCCCTGGAGAAGACATCATTTACCCAGAAAGTAAATTTCCAGTTTATTTCATAGTTAAATAATAACCTCCCCTGAGTCTAAAAGAGCCTGCTCACCCCCAAACTTGGCAAAAGTGCTCTCCAAACTTGTGAATTGTTTTTTTCAAAAAAGTATTTTATCAGGGGGCTGGGGACAACAAAAATTGTTCTGGAGATCCATGCAATCTATGGGCCATAATTCCCAGCCCTGTTCTAATCCTAGGGCATGTATTATGAGCGGCTTTCCAACTGCACTGTGCTTTGAGGGAGGCATTGTAACTTGGGCAGTTGCTGCTTTATCACACTAGAGGGCAAACAGGATTTAAACAAGAGTTAAACAAGAATTAAACAGGAAATGCCCTGTGATAAACATAGGGCATTTCCTGTTTAACTCTCATTTAACTCTTGTTTAAATCCTGTTTGCCCCCTAGTGTGATAAAACAGCTTCTTCCTAATGCCTCCATGTTTTATTATTTTAAAAAATTTAAACTGTTTTCCATCTCTATGATACATGGCATTTTCATACAAATTTTGGAGCTCGGAATGTTGCCTTTGAAAAGGAATTGTTTATGTGATTCAGATATGGTATAGCATATCACACAAATGCCATGTGCAATTGCACACAAATGCTATGAGTGGGTGTACAGAAGCAGTTCAACATGCAATCTCTTTTCCTCTTTCACATCCCTGGTTCCCAAATATTTGTTCTAGGTTTGTGCTTGGGTAAACCTCAGACATCCCCTCTTCTTCTCTTACACAGCTCATGGCAATCTAGCCAGTCCAAATACACAGTATGTGCCACACTTTGGCGCAGCCACACTGGCAAATCAATTCAACATCTATCCCTTTTTCTGGCAGTGGAACTACTCTCAGGCCCCTTTCCTAGCAGCCCCCCTTTAAAAAATCCAGTTAATCAGTCTTTAGTGCAACTGATGCTTTCAATGTGCCCCCTCCTCTCCTTTTATTCCCCACCCCCTTTATTGTTAGCTCCTGTGCTCCTCTCTAGCTACAGTACAGTCCACAAAGACTACAGCCACATGGCAGAAATAATCCAGGTCGACACTGTTTTAACTGCCATGGCTTAATGCTATGGAATTCTGGGATTAATAGTTTTGTGAGATATTTAGCCTTCTCTATACATCTTATCAGACGTTGGAAATTGGAAGTATAACCTAATGGCAATCCGAACGCAATCATGGGGTTTCACGTTATTGCGAATTAAAGTATCTCACACAATTTCAGGCAATGGGGGGGGGGGTCATTTTCAGGTAATGGGAAGTCATTCTGAATGCATTCCGAATGCAATTGGAATTCAAGTAAATTCGTTAAACTAGCAAATTCATGTGAATTCGAATTGGTTTCAATTGGCTCCATTCACAATAAAGAGAAATTTCTCCCATCTGATAAGGTCCTATGAGAGAGCTCTGGTGCCAGAACAAACTACAGTTTCCAGAATTCCACTGTGTTGAGCCATGGCAGATAAAAGTGGTATCAATCTGCAATATGGATGCATCCAAATATGCAGACCATGGTAGCTGTCCAAGTGACTTTTCCTACTCTATTGGTACCTAGCAACTGAATTCTGCCTGAATTGACCAATGAGATTTTTTTTTAGGGACAGGAACAGGTACCTGTGTGTCCAAGCACAGTATCTACTTTCTCTCTGCTTGTGTATCTGAAAATCTCCTTGGAATTGCAGTGGAAATGGAAATATAACACCTCCTCCACCTAGGAAAGAATGACTTGGTGTGGGCTGAGGGGAAGGCCTGAAGAAAGAACTGGTGCAATATTAGCAGATCTTTGCTGGTTAGCCCCAGCTGGCAGGGCAAGGCAGGAAAAGGAAGCTGCGGTTGAACAGCACTTCAGCTGATAGCTCTTGAAGGCCAGTTCCACATATCACAAGTGGGGGAGAGAAAGAAGAGAGGAAAATGGAACTTATTAACAGCAGCAGTGCCAGTGCTCACAGTTAAAACAGAAAGATCCAGTTGTAAGCTAACCAAGGGATCATCATAGAATAGTGCTGGCAAGAAAACAGGCAAGGTGCAAGTAACAGAGATGACTAAAGTTACACAAGGTGTGGAGAAATTCAATTTGTGGAAAAGTTGCACACGATGAGGAGATGGTAGATAAATTGAGGTTTTTCTTCCATGCTTATAATGTTCAAATCCAAGGGTAATGTCACTCCCTAAATCTAAATGGTGGAAGATTCCAAACAGATGCAAGAATGTACTTTTTCACACAGGACATAGTTAAACTATGCAATTTGCGACTGTTAAATGTAGCAGTGGCCATGTTGGATGGTTTTAAAGGGAGACTGGTGATGTTAATGGAAGACAAGGCCATCAAAGGTGATTTGCCATGACAGTGATGGGTTATTTCTAATATTGAAAACAGTATGCTTCTATATACCAGTTTCCTTGAAAAAAGGAATAGGAGGGTGTTGTCGCATTCACACCCTAGTTGGGATATTGTTGGCCTGTGCAAACAAAACACTGGACTAGATAGACCATTGATCTCTTCCAGCATGATTGTTATGATTTTCCAGGGCTGCCTATTGCCTGCTCCCATCAGAAGGCTCCTCTGGCACTTGGTCCTCTGGATTGGGCTCCATCCTTTTCTTAGCTGACAAAAACAAAAATGCTGTTCGAAAATGACATGGATATGCAGGCTTTCCAGAATGATCAGTATAGGATAAGGTAGGATAGGGATTAACGAATTAGTTTTTTAAAAAAAGTTTGTATGGGGTCAAAGCAGACATTAAAGAGAACACATGTTATCTGTAATTAAGATATTTGCCCTCTCATGGTGGGATTTCTGCACAGGTACAATGTTTTTACAATCAGACTTACAGTTTTAGTAAGTATTTACTTTTCAATAACCAATTACAAAATAAAGCATACTATATGCAAGATATACTGTAATGGACAGTCATGTGACAAGAAAAGCAGATGTCTTTCACTATCTTCAGTAATCCCTTTTCAGAATTTCTGATAGGCACATATATAGTCTTGTGTGATCTGCTGTCTCGTGTGTGCTAGTCTACTATCAGTATCAATCTGTATTGCATCTACACTGGAGAATTAATGCACTTTAACTACTATAACTCAGCGCTATGGAATTCTAATATTTCTAGTTTTGGAGATATTTAGCCCTTTCTGTCAACAAGCTCTGCTGCCACAATGAACTACTACAAATCCCACTATGGAGCCATAATAAGTAACATGGTGTCAAACTACATTAATTCTGTGCTGTAGCAGCAGCCTGAGGTTCATTTCTTTATCCACATAAAACCTAGATGGATGAAAAAATAAAACTAATATAAACTGGTACTCAAAAGTAGAGTGTCACACATGAAATTGCTAGATTCTGTGAGTTACTATATTAAAGAAACTGCCCTCAAATTTGCTTTTGAAAATATGTATTTCTGAATGTGTTTTCCCCAAAATACAAACTTCTATATGCTTTGATCCTAAAATGATCCTATAACTGAGGATTTGGAAAGGTTACTTCATGCATCCTTGCACTCATGATTTTCATCTAAGAGAATTGCAGATCCACCATTGGATCACATAATTACGAATGCTGATTCTAAGAGTTGCACTTCACAAAAGTATCTTTGCTGAGCTCTGTGCCAAGATGGCCTTCTAAAGTTTCAATTGACCCAAGCTGAATCTGGGCAATCTCCCTTCCACACAATCACTTACCAATCTCTTTGGCCAGTGCGAGTCCTTGTGGATATGTAATGGGGGCCAACTTCTTCTCCTTGAGCTTCTCAATGGTATCTTTGTCATCCCGCAGATCCAGCTTTGTGCCCACAAGGATCATGGGGGTGCTGGGACAGTGATGTCGTACCTCAGGAAACCACTAGAGGAAAATTGGAGATTGTTAAGTGCTATAAACCTGAAATATATAGATGCTGACTGAAAGAAAAAACTATTCCCAGAAATATGATCAGCTTATATTAGGGGTGGGCACCTATTATTATTATTATTATTATTATTAGTTTATTTATTTATGTAGCGTCATAAATCTACATGGTGCTTTACATGGCTAGGGGGATGCATTGCCCCCCCCAAGAGATCTTGGAGGGCTGAACTCCCACATACCGCACTCCCCCCACAAAAAAGCCTCCAAAAGATCCTGAATGACCACTAAGAGGTGTATGGGGAAATTTTACCAGACTGTTTTACTTCTGTTAACCTCCTGGGGTTTTTGTTTGTTTCAAAAGGCCTCTTTTGGACCTAAAAGAACCCAAGAGGAACAAAGCTCTCAGCCCGCAGAGAGCCGTTTGGGGTGAAAAACTGAATAAAATAGAAGTCTGGTAGGACCCCGGAAGCCATAATGATGGTGCTGGGTGCTGTATGAAGTCCATGGGCCAAACTCTGCCCATCCTAGCTTATAGCCCTCCCTCCATCCACCATCTTGAGGGACAGAAAGGCAAGCCAGCTCCAACAGGCCTTGCCTGCAAGCAAGAAGAGCCCTCCCTCCATCCACCACCTTGAGGGAGAGAAAGGCAAGCCAGCTCCAACAGGCCTTGCCTGAAAAGAAGAAGAGCCCTCCCTCAAGTCCATCTGCCTTGGTCCAGGCCTCCAAGGGAGAGAAGATCTGCTGGACTTTCTCCCTTCCCCACCACCATTCCCTTCTCCTTTTGTTTTGGGTCTTTTTAGATTGTAAGCCTGAGGGCAGGGAAATGTTTAATTAACAAATTGTAAGCCACTCTGATAGCCCTGGCTGAAGATCGGGGTATAAATATTATTATTATTATTATTATTATTATTATATTAATGAATATGTTTATGTGTACAGCCTGTGACAACCTGCACGGTGTAGTGGTTTGAGTGATGTTCTGCAATTCTGGAGATCAGGGTTTGATTCCCAGCTCAGCCATGATATCCACTGAGCATGTCATATTCTCAGAGGAAGGCAATGGCAAATCTCCTCTGAATAAATCTTGCCAAGAAAACCCCATGACCCTTAGGGTTGTCATACGTTGGAAACGACTTGCAGGCACACAACAAAAACAAGCATGGACCATGTTCATATCTTATGTAATTTCCCCCTCCCTCCTTTTTCTCTTCTTTTTTATTTTTTCCCTTTTTTAGTAATCATACTTTTCAAAATTGATATTTAAAAAAACATATAAAAAACAAACAAACAAACAAAACAACAACAAGAACTGGCATGACCTCTAGCAAACTTTATGAAAGAGAAGCAATTTCTACCTGCATCATTGAACTAAGTTGTGTCTAATTCAGAAATTTATTTAGAGTACAATTTCTGCAGTCTTGTAACCAAAATAATCACTACTCTTGCTGGGTAGCATGTTGTACAGTCAGTCCTCCCTATCCACAGAATCTACATCCATGGATTCCACCATCCATAGCTTGAAAGTATTCCCCACCCACCAAAAAAAACCAAAAAGCAAACCTTGACTTTGCCATTTTATATAAAGGACACCATTTTACTACACCATTGTATATAATGAGGCTTGAGCATCCATGGATTTTGGTATCCACAGAGGTTTCTGGAACCAAATGCTAATGGATACCAAGGGCCCACTGTAGTTCAAAAAAGTAACTCTTCCAAGATCTAGCTTAATCCAGAATTCTTTCGGGCTGTTAGCAGAATCATAGGGATTTGTAGGTGATTATGCAAAGAGGACCACCTCCCTGTGTGCAGTGCTAACAAGTGTTAGCCTTGGTGTCACTGCTGTTTTCTCACTTTAGTGACACCCACCACCACTACTGCTGCTGCTTAGTAGCTATTTGTTATGGATCAAGATTGACTCAAGGGCAGTTAACAACAGCAATAGGAATGATGAGAGGTATTGCTCTCATCTGGAAGGCCAGATTTCAGCCAGCCCTGTATTAAGGTGCATAAATATGAAAATGTTTAAATATTCATTTAGGCAACTGATCTGAACATAGGGCTGAGGTGGGAAGAAACATAAGTGCTGAACTGGGGATCACACAAATAGTCCTGTGTCCTGAGATGGAAAGACACGTCTCCTCCTGCCAACAATTTCATTGGCTCCCTGAGTTGCTATAACAATAGTCTTCTCCACCACTTTTTCCCAATCTCTCTCCTTGGGAGAGGGGGATTTCCTTCCTCATTGTGGGTAGGGTGACCATGGAGACTGCCTCTGCCCCTGTGGTGTGTGCTGTTTGGTCTTCCCATGCTGCTAATAGCCCTGCAGGAAGGAAAATAGAAGCACAATGCAGGTGCTTAATTTTTTTTATTCCTGTTAAACTAACAGTATTGTTTGGTGTGCATTTCCAGGGAAACAATGAATTTAAATTGGGAAAATTATACAGGCAAAAAAGATTAAGCACCTCTCCTCATTGCTGAAGCTCTCATCAAAATCTAAGCTCCTCTCGCCAATTTAAAAGCAACAAAAGAACAATAATAGCAAAAAAAATGCAATCCAATCATTTTAATGCATCATAGATCTTTGTGGCACAGTGATGTGGACCAGAGCTGTATCATAGTTTGCATGAGTCTTTTTGCTTTGTTTATGTACTCTTTGTGGATGGGAGACTCCAAACCTGAACTCCCACCCCTCCATACCATTAGGATGTATGGGCAGAGGAGGTGCAAGAGAGTCACCAACAAAAAGCCAGGAGAAAGAAAAGAAAAGAGGAGGGATAGACAGAGCATCAATCAGGTGCCTGACTATGTCCCACCTGGGGGAGCGTACCTGTCTTGCTTTGCCCTTAGTGCAAGGATGGGGTACTTGAGGTACAAGGATGGGGCACCTCCAAATACTGATGAATGATACTGACAGTAAGGGCTGTTCGACAGTGGAACACACTCCCTCGGAGTGTGGTGGAGTCTCCTTCCTTGGAGGTTTTTAAGTAGAGGCTGGATGGCCATCTGTCGGGTATGCTTTGATTGGGAGTTCCTGCACGGCAGGGGGTTGGACTGGATAGCCCTTGTGGTCTCTTCCAACTCTATGATTCTATGATTCTATGATCACTCCCATCCTACCCTACATAGTTTGGGTCCAGGTTACCTACTGGATCGCCTTCGCCCATATAATCCTCCCTGTATACTCAGGTCCTCTGGCAGATATTTACTCCAGTCAGCCAGGACTAGGTTGGTAATTGTCAGCCCAAGGGCTTTTCTTTCAGCTGCCCCTAGACTGCAGGATGACCTGCTGGAAGAGATTGACAACTGAATATGCTGTCTGAATTCAAAACAACATTAGAGACCAATTTCTACTGGCAGGCTTGTCCAGATTATTTTTAAACTGTAAATTTTAAATGATGAACTTCAGATGTAGATTGTTTTAATCTGTGTATATCTTGTCCTTTTAAACTGTATGCATACCCCTTTAAATTGATGTGCATTTTAACTGATATGGTGTGTCTGTTAATTTTTATTCACTGTCTCGATCCATGGGGAGAGGCAGGTAATAAAAACAACAACAATAACAACAACAACTTTACTATTGACCAGGCTGGCTAGGGCTGATGGAAATTGGAGTTCAATGGCATCTAGAGGACCATGTATTCCCTAGGGCTATATTAGTAGCTATGATCGTGTGAATTGTTCTTATTGGTGGATTTTAAGTCATGAGTTTTTAAAACTTTTATACAGGTATATTCTTTTTAGAATTGAACAATAAGTGGCAAACCAGTCCCTACCACCTAATTCCCTCAGCATTAATATTTTAATTTATAACCATATGTTAAATAGAATCATGTACATATACATTCTCAAAGGGAACTTTTAGTGCTTTTGAGACTAACTGAAAGAAAGCTGTTTTCACTATAGAATTTCTGTAGACTGGCTCCGCTTGCATCTGATGAAAACTGTATCTAATCAGATCCAGTCTATGAAAGCATAAGCTATAAGTATCTTTCTCTAAATTACGTAGTATCTCAGGTGCTACAAGATCTTTTTCCATACTGATACAGACTAACGTGGTTATGACCGAATAAATTATCGAATCACCGATAAATGATGTACCCTCCCCTCCCCTCCCCTACTTTCCCTCAATGTATTGATTTTAAATCCTAATCGCAAAAGCTGGTCAATTTCAAAGCCTGGTCTTTGGCCATTCAAATGGGTGTCATGCTCATGCCTGAGACATGGGTCTAGAGAAGGAACCTCTCTCTCTCTCTCTCTCTCTCTATATATATATATATATGTCACCATATGCCTTTCAGGCTGCACCTGGTACCTAGATGGACCATGATCAACCTCAGTCTCACATGCTTTGCACAGCACTTTCTCCTCTGCCCAAACACAGAAGACCTCACCTTTGCACGGACATTTTCATATGATGCAGGGCTGACTAGAGAGAAGCAGATGAGAAAGACATCCTGTAGGTTAAAAAGAAAAGAAAAGTACATTTTAACAGTCACACATCAGTCACACAACAGTCACAGAGTGCTTGCTCAAGGGCACAAAAATCTTTTAATCCTTGCAACAGCCCTGATAACAGTTATTGTGTGGGGAAAGTACTCCCCCCCCAATAGTACTTATCTAAAGCTTCAGATGCAGTAGTGACTGATTCCCCACCACCATCCCTGGTTAGATAGCTCTGTAAAACAGCTTACCCTTACAGAATAAAAATAATAAAAAACCTATGCTCTTGATTAAAATCATTTTCAAAGCCAATAGAATTTGACATTATTGCTCTTCAGAGGCAGGGCTACTCCTACCATTGGGCTGAAGTGACCCACTTCAGGCAGCCAATTCCAGAGGACCTTTAAAGGGCAGCCAATTGTCAATTATTTTATATATTGTATTTTTTCCCTCCACTAGATGTCAGTTGGATTTACTGACTCAAGCACAAAAATACAAAATATCAGTGGCAAATGACTTGAGATTCTTGAGTTCAGTGGAAACCCTTTCCCTTTTCTTTCACTTTGTGTTTTCCCATTGAATCTGGCAACCCTATTCTTTTATGATATTGATGTCCAGAAAGGCTATGCATTCCAGTGTTCAGAACTTAGTGCAAACTCAGTGGAAACTCTCTCATCTCAAGGATGGGAAAATGTAGCTTCCAGGTTGCATGCAGTCCATGATACCATTTTTGTGGTCCTTGAAGCCCCCACAGCTCCTGTTCCTGTTAAAAAAAAAAACAAAAAAACAAAAAAACAAAAAAACAAACAAAAAAAACACACCTGCACCCAAAATGCCCCAAACCATGCACAAATGCAGCAGTTTGCCCATCTGTGCTCTCCAGAACATCTCACACACCTTCAAACCTATTTCATTTGCTGTTTATTAGCCCCAATTTTTGTAACCAGAAGAGACCTAATGTGACATTCTCTACACAGGTACAGCCCCTGGCAGAGGGTCAGTTGGAGGGTATGGAATGATTTCAGTGGCTCACAACTCCCTGTATTTTGGACTGCACTTTGTAGAAGCCCTTGACTGTGTTAGCTGGGTGTTCTGGGAGCTGAAGTCCAAAACATCAGATGGGTCAAAATGGAGAACCACTGTGTTACTTGTGACAAGCCAACCTGTTGCTTGTTCTGCTGACTTGTGCCCTAGAATCATGCTCTGTTAGAACATGGAATCTTGAGCACACACTAATATTACAAGACCTTCATGAAGGATCTGGAGATGTTCCAGGCAGACATGAGACAAACTCCAGCAAAAAGGAGTAAAGGAAAGTGGAAAAAACTCCTTATTGTGACCCACCGTCTGAGGATAGGAGAGAGGCCTCAAGCGGTCATAATCTTCCTGGCCAGCTGTATCCCAGAGTCCCAGGTTTACAGGTTTGCTATCCACCATCACATTGGCAGAGTAGTTATCAAATCTGTAACAGATGTTTGTGTCAGCTTCTTAATGTTTTAAGAAAGATAGGTTAGTCTGTTTCAGCATAATGAGGAAACAAATTTAAAAAAAGGGGGGATTCTAGCAGCACCTTTGAGACTTACTGATTTATATTAGCATGGGCTCTTGTGGATTTCAGCCCACTTCTTCAGATGCAGTGATGGAGTACTATATTAAGCCACAGGTATTTAAGAATGATTACATAGCTGAGGCAGGATCAGAAAGAGGTAAAGTATGACCTTGGCAATCAATCTTCAACAAGTGTTTGAAACAGGAATTTCTGTCTATACTATGGGCTAGATCCCAAGATGTGAGTTGCCTATAGCCACGTTGGGAAAGTTTTTGGGAAACACTGAGGTATAAATAAAATAATAGATAAATTTACTTAAAGGGTCTTACTCTCCCTCCACAACTACCAGTAGATATGTCCCTTATGGAGAATCAGGGGGCTCCTGTCAGATAGAGTACATGGGAATGAAATTTTTGTGTCCTCTACATTTTTAAACCAGCTAACCCAAATGGAGTTTCTTGGACTAATTGATTGATCAGAATGCAAGCTTGGAAAAATTAGTTCTGAACAATTATCCTTTGTATTTCTTCAAACTTTGTGGTGTAGATCCCAGGTTGAAAACTCTGTACAAAATGCCTAGTTATTTCAAAAGGTGTATAGTAAGCCAAATTGTGTCCCAAACTGCCTGACAAAGAGATAATAAAGAGGACAAGATCGAGGGGGAAATCACACACACTCCAGTTAACATACTGTTGTAATGCCCAAATTCTTCCGAGTTTCTACCTCCCACTATACTTACACAGTTGGGATATATTCTCCAGGGAAAGCATTTGTGGTATAGCTGATCAGGAGGCAGGTTTTACCCACAGCTCTGAAGAAAAAAGAAAATGCACATGGGGAGTGTTATTACAATTATTGCTAAGGAGAAGTTAATCTTGGACAAAGCAACTGGAGTGCAGAATATTTGGAGAAAATGAAAGGAATAGGTTGCCATTGTTGTTGCCTCAAGTTGAAGAGCCCTCTCTCCATGGGAACACCATCTGGCCCAGGAGGGAGTGAAAGGAGAGGCCTAGCAACACCATTGGGCCTGGCTTCAAGTTGAAGAGCCTTCCTTCCATGACAACACCATCTGGCCTAGGAGGGAGTTAAAGGACAGGCCAAACTCCATCAGGCCTGCCCTAGATTAAGAAGCAGACGCAGAGCCCTCCCTCCAGTCCATCTGCCTTGGACTGAGGGAGGGAGAGAAGGACATTTGGACCTGGTCCCCTTCCCCCCCCACCATTCCCTTCTCCTTTTGTGTCGTGTCTTCTTAAATTGTAAGCCTGAGGGCAGGGAACTAATTAAAATAATAATTGTAAGCCACTCTGATAGCCTTTAGGGATGAAGTGCGGGGTATAAATAAATAAAATAATATTATTGTTGTTGCCCATTTCATGCCTTTCATGGCTGGTGAGACATTCTCCCAAGAAAGGAAAGAGATTTCCTGTTTTAAAAAAAATTGCAAATTTAAAAAAAAATGGTATATGTTGCCAAGCTCTTTTTTCCCCAAGTATTCTACTAAAACATGCATAAAGATACTTTAGGTAATAGTTAATGGATGCCTACATCCCAAAATATGAACAATTCAAAATTTGAACATAAAATCTGCACATTTGGAAAAATGCACACAGAAATACAGTCGGCCCTCCATGGATTTTTTATCCACTGATTCAAGCATCCATGGCTTGAAAATATTTCCCAAAAGTATAAATTCCAAATAACAAACCTTGATTTTCCATTTCATATAAGGGACACCATTTTGCTCTGCCATTCTATTTAATGGGACTTGAGCATCCATGGATTTTGTTATCCATGAGGGGTCCTGGAACCAAATTCCAGTGCATAACAAGAGCCCACAATACAGACATTCTTCAGGGCAGTGAGGAGAAAAATCCACATAGAACCAGGACAGAAAATACAAAGAACCTTGATAAGATCCAGTTTGACAAATCAGCCCATCTCTAGTATTTACAGATCATTCTGTTTTAAGGGAAGGTCTACAGGATATGATGTTGCACAAGGAGGAAACCAGCTACATGCAAGCCACTGCCCACCACTGGAGATTAGAAATGGTGATATTTATCTTCATGCTGTGAAAAGGTTCATTACAATGTTTATAAAATTAGCAACATGGATTTAGAAACAGTATTATATTCTAAAGCAGACAGCATGGCTGATAGTCAGAAATGATGGGAGTTGTAAGGAAACAATAACTGGGGGCTACTGAGTTGGAGAAGGTTCTTCATTGATTTGAGTCCATCTTTATGCACTCTTGACTGCAAAGCTAATCCAGGGGCATCAGTTCAATTTATATGCAGATAAATATGTTTTATATTAGGCTTAAATTTAAATATTTATTTACAGTAGTTTCCTAGCAAAAGATTGAAATGTTTTTGAAAAGTCATATTCCTTTTGTCCTAACTTATCACCTAAAGCTTGAAAAAGTTAGGGTTTTTTTAATTTTGTTTCCACTATAGCTCTCAGAATCCCCAATCACCATGGCTGGGGCTTACAGAATTGTAGTCCTCAAAACTAATATTTCTGAGTTCTATGTCACCCACATATTGGTGGCTTTGTGTTTATTTATTTATATAGCTGCCCTATACTGAGTCAGACCATTAGTCTGTCCAGCTGATAATTACTTTTTTGATCTGGCAGTTGCTTTTTGGAGTCCCAAGCGTAAGTCTTTCTCATCATTTGACCTTTGTAACCAGAGGCTGAAGCTCCACCTTCCACTTCCTCCTGCTTAGTGCTTGCTCTCTCTTTTTCTTATAAATAGTGTCTATGTGCGTGTAGACTTCTTTTTTAGGGACTTTTTAAGAGGAAGGAACTGCTTAGGTGTGGAAGCTGCAAAAAAGCTACAAAAACTCCCAGCATAGGAACAAGTTTAAACACCTTGATGCTTTGAATTTATCTCATCCTGCTGCCCCCAGCCACTTTTTTTTAAAAAAATAAGGGATTGTTCTCTAAGCAAGTTCATGCACAAAACCCACCAACAGGCAGGAAGTTGAAGCTGTGCTCCTTTCATGTTTACTAAGAAGCAGGTTTCTTATTGAATTAGGTGTACTATAAACAGGGGACCTTCCATGGTACACAATTACATCACCGTGAGTCCACTTTGACTATCATGGTGACATCCTGTGAAATCCTGGGATTTGTAGTTTGAGTCTTCTGGCTGAGTGTGGATTCCATAGGATGGAACCATGTCAGTTAAAGTAGAATCATTATGCTATAATTATGCGGTGTGCTGTGAAAGAGCCTCTAGGTGCAAAGAAGTGATATCCACAGGCAAGCTGAAAGCTTTTCTTGAACTTACTTCAGCTCATGGAAAAGAACATGGTTTTGAGTCACAGCCAGAGAACATTGTCAGGAAGGAGATGAACAGTCTTTGGCCTTCCAAATGTCTTCAACCCCACCACAAGCTATCCCAGTAAAATGATTTTGTGTTTCATATGGCTTATTTACAGAGCATTTTTCTCTGTGTGTTTTTGGATAACAACTCCCTAAATCCACTAGCCAGCATGACCAAGAGCTGTTTTGGCCAATGGTTGTTACCAGACTACTTTGGCGTGTGTCGGGTGGGGATATGCCTCTGGCCTGCTGCACATTTGTCCCTCTCCACTACTTGCTGACTAGAGGAAGATTGGACGATTCTGCAAGCTACAGTTCCAAAAAAGGGAACATTCCCAAGTCCTGCTTGTTTCTTTCAACTAGCATGGTGGCATCAGACTCTGGCTTCCTCTAGACAAACAAGTAGTGGATGAGTGGAAGGGAACACCCTGAGAAAAGGAGTGTTATGCTACAGGCTAAAGGTCTCACCATAGAGACAATGGAGTTTAATGGCAAAACCCAAACCCACAGCCTCCATGGCACAGCCATGTTTTACTTCTGGACCAGAAATTGTTGGTCTGGGACAAGATATTCCTACCAGGGCTACACCTCCATCTTGAGCCTCAACCTTCTGGTCTCTAGTCTATGCGTACAAACATAAAGAAACAGTTATTCCAATTTTATCTCCCCCAGGTTACATGCCTTAAGATCCCCAGAGAGCACCTGTTTTGGGCTATTGCTTCCCTGTAGATGCAATTGTTTTCATAGTACCCCATGTAAACTGAACAGTCACATATATTCCTTACCATCATCAAGCAGAGAAAGCATGACCAAAATGCAAGGTCACAAACACAACAGCCCTATCTGTTTTTATTTTATTGAGAGCTTGCTGCACTGTCCTAGGTTTACCATCCTACAACTGCAACTATTTTGCAACTATTTTGCACTGTACTAAGTTTACCATCCAACAAATGCAACTATTTTGTTCCATACCCTTGAAGGATCACAGGCATGTTACAAAGGAATGTGAAACATCCATCAGACTAAGAGTATACAAAGACATCATGGATCACTCAGCAAGGGACAGGAGTTTTCTGTTTGCTGGCCCTGATAGTTCCGCTATTAATGATAGTTTTGCTGAAAAATGCCACAAAGAAATAGCACACATTCCAGGCTAGCATTTAACTGAAAAGTATCTCCTCTTCATGCTATATTTTTATAAATGTTATTTCCCACCCTTGCTGCCCTGGATCACTGTTCTCTTTCATGCTTGCATGGCGGTACCAAAAGAAAGATGGACAGACTGTGAGAGAGCATGCAACTTAGCTGATAGGGCATCAGAGGAAACAAATAGTTCATCCAAGGACAGCTCACTTCTTCCTTCATTCTCCCCTCTGCCCAGAGTTGTTGTACGTACCCATCTCCGACCACCACACACTTGATGGCTTGCATATCTGTGGCCTAGCGGTGTTGTAGAGTTCACTGGGTCTCTCAGACAAAGGTAACAGCTCACCAACGTTGCTGGCAGGAAGTCTTCTACAGTTATATCAAAACCGAAGCTGAATTGAACAGCAGGTTGTGGGTTAGGGAGGAAAGGGAAGAGAGAATGTTTCTCAACCCGCCCACGAGTCCCTGAAGCAGCCCTGAATATTTGCTGGGGGAAGGGCCTGCAGTTTGAGAGATATTTCTCCCTTTGCACACTGCAGATGGCTAAACACTTCCTTTTTCATCACACTGTGTGGCTTCAATCTTTGGACACTGTGCAGGATGAAGATTCATCAGAGGAGTAGAAGGAGAACAGGGGAAATAATAAAACACAGAAAGAGGTCTTTCCCTTCTTCCCCCATGTACTTCAGTTGAGGAGAAGATGAATGGGGAGAGTTGTTTGTCAACATATCTATCTACTTCATAGCTGTCTCCAAGGCTTTGGTGAAGCAACAGAGAAGAGACACTTTCTTCTCATGTCAAATAAATAAATAAATACTTACAAAAACCTATTACATTAGCCCACTCATTAATATTGTCCTTTAAAAATGTAAATATACTGCAACATTGTCCATATTTCCATGAAATGCAGGTGTGGCCAACTTTCTGTATGCAGGTGGGGTGCAGTGATGTACCTGGAACCCATTGAGAGGTCCACCCTTCCACTGCTGCCAACAGGTTTGCTACTGCTTCCTTTTTGTTACTGCTGTTTCTGCCACTATCCAAATCCCAGTAATTCTGCTAGGAAACAAGACCCACTGACAGGATCACAACTGGTTTCACAGAAGAAGTGCACTTCTTCCTGCTTAATTACTTCTTCAAAGTAACTGTTCAAGCATCAACCATGAATAGAACTACACTGTGGTGAACTATCACAAGAGTGAATTTCTGTTGCAGACCTTGTACTGATCATTTCTAAATTGGTTTACTTGGAAAGAAATAGAAAAGACTTGGGGTTCATCTCCACTGTAGATATACTGCAGTTTGGCACCACTTTAAGTGCTGTTGCTCTGTCTTATGGAAACCTGGGACTTATAGTTTTACAGGTTCTTTAACCTACTCTGCCAAAGCATGCTGATACCTCATAAAACTAAAAATACCAGGATTCTGTGGAATGGAGCTATGAGATTTAAACTGGTGACAAATGGCATTATTTCCACAGTGGAGATGTACCCTTGGGAAACAAGCCTTGTGCTCCCTGTGTCCCATGTTTCCCAGCAGAATTGCTAAAATTTGGTCAGCACTAATGGCAGATCTTTTGGTGATGGACACCTATGGAGGGGGCAGGGAAATTACTTGGGGTGCATTATAGCTGCTGTCCACCCCTGTTCTGATCAAAGGGATTACTGTACACTTACCTGCACCAAGAACAGCCCAAGACATTAAGCTGCAAGCAAATGAAGAGACAATGGTATCCTCCCATTCCCAGGGTGACCAGATGTCACAACCACAAAGGAGGACAAGATACAGCAAAATGTTGAACATTCAATACAATTGTAGAGCATTACAAAATAACAGCTAAAAACACTGATATAAATATAAATTCCTTTCATATTGTTTATTTATAGCTATATTGCATATATTGCATTTTATTATGTACTCAACCATATTTTTTTATGAACTGTTAAAATGCCTTGTTGGACTGCAGTATACTTTTAGAACTCTGAGCAAGACAAATGCTTAAAATTGTACTTTACTAGCAATAAACCCTTGACTGAATATACATTTAAATTATTCCTTTTATTTGTCAATTGGGCTGAAATTAAGGGGGGAAATGGCTTTCAAAATTTGCATTGTGTCCTCAGGCAGTCCATTGCCTAGCATGTTTGCTGTTCTTTTCCTCTCCAAGAAACAAACATGCTATGAGCTCTAGGGGCAGGACATTCCTGCTGCTGCTGCTGCTGCTACTGCTAGGATTTGATTTATTATTATTATTATTATTATTATTATTATTATTATTTTAGAGAAAGAACCATCATATCCCACTATTTTCAGCAAGGACAAGCTGACAAGTAGATGAATTTCTCAAGCAGCATCAGCAAACATGGTTTTACTCCATGGGCTTCTTAATAATAATAATAATAATAATAATAATAAATTTTATTTCTAGTCCGCCTCTCTGAACAAAGCAATCGGGGCAGATTACAACAGAGTTTAAAAACATAACAGATTAAAATATTCCCATCCATCCCCACCCCTCCCCTTTAAAAAGGATTAAATCAACTATAGATTAAAAAGATATACAATAAAAACATGTGCAATGAATTAGGCCAAAAAGTGCCTAAACAAGGATTTCTAGCTCTAGTAAGAAAGACTGTATGGGCAGAGGTTGGGAAGGTCTATACCCAGATTTGGGGCCGGGGGTATTAACTAGTAGCTGGGAAGGCCTGCTGTAAGAGATGCGTCTTTAAGGCTTTCTTGAAGCCATCGATGGAAGTTATAAGATGCATCTCATCCGGCAGGTCATTCCACAGCTTGGGGGCGACTGCTGAAAAGGCCCTCTGGGAGGTCTGCACCAACCTGGTCAAGAAGTACCCCCAGACTGCAAACAGAGTCCTTCGAGGAGAGTGTGACTCCATCAAGGACTGGGAGTTGTATTCCCAAACCTGGTTTCGGGCCTGTGACTGTGAGTACCTCCGTTTTGTCTGGATTTAATTTCAATTTGTTTTCCCTTGTCCAGTCCATCACTGCCGCAAGGCAGTCATTGAGAGGAGAGACACCATCTGAGGTCTGAGTAGATGATCTGGTCATGGAGAGGTATATCTGAGTGTCATCAGCGTATTGAAGACATCGAGCTCCATGCCTCCAAATGACCTCGCCCAGCAGCTTCATATAGATATTAAATAGCATCAGGGACAGGATGGCGCCCTGAGGGACACCACAATTAAGCTCAGTTTTAGAAGAGCAACTGTCCCCGAGCCTCACCCTTTGATACCTACCAGAGAGAAAGGACCGGAACCACCGGAGCACGGTGCCACCAATCCCCAACTCTCTTAGGCGATTCAAACGGATGGCATGATCAATTGTGTCAAAGGCTGCTGAGAGGTCCAAGAGCACTAACAGGTCACACTGCCCCTGTCCATGCTTAGGTGGAGGTCGTCAGTCAGAGCAACCATGGCTGTCTCCACTCCAAATCTTGCCCTGAAACTGGTTTGACATGGATCTAGATAATTGGTTTCATCCAAGACGGCTTGGAGTTGGGAGGCGATTGCTCTCTCGATCACCTTGCTGAGAAAAGGCAGCAAGGACACTGGTCTGTAGTTGTTCCTGTCCAGGGGATCAAGAGAAGGTTTCTTTAGGAGGGGCTTCACAGCCGCCTCCTTCAGAGAAGATGGAACAATGCCTTCCCTGAGAGACGCATTGATCACATCCCGAAGGAATGTTCTCAATGTGTCCCCTCCCTAGACAACCAGCAAAGATGGTCCCGGATCGAGAGAGCAAGTCGTCTTCTTCACACATCCAAGGAGCTTGTCCATGTCCTCGGTACTCACAAATTGAAATTCATCCAGTAAACTGACAGCAGCGGAGTTACTGGACACCTCACCAATGGGCACTGAACAAATATTGGTGTCCAAGTCAGCTGTAATCCGAGAGATTTTGCCTGCAAAGTGGTTGTTAAACGCCTCACAGCAGGCTGTTGTGGGTTCCAGTAAGGGATTTGGCGCAAGAGGTACCTGCGTCAGCTCCCGCACCACCCTGAACAGCTCTGCCGGGCGGGACTCTGCAGACGTGATACGTACAGAGCAGAGAGATCTTAGTCATGTTCAAAATGGAAGGCCTTTTGGAATTCTTGGAATTCTTCCTGGACAGAAGGTAGAAATGTAGGACATGTCCCAGAAAAGGTCACCCTGCCCACTACATATACAAAATCTAAAAGGAGTGACAGAAGTATCTTATTTTTGCTTTGGGGAAGGGACAGTTTTCATTTTACCCTAGCTGAGGGCACCAAGTTAACTTAGGTGATACAGGCAAGATTGTGTGGCATACACAATTTTGCCTTCTAACACCTACCTGCTATCTATGGTGGTTTCCTTACCCTATCCAATGCCAGGGCCAGTGCTGACCAATACCAACTGTTCAATATCCTCTAATAAGCACTTAGACACTTTAATGCTGCCCTGTAACATCTCAAACAGCCAGCAGCACAAATATGATGCAATTATCATAAGGAAATCAGCAAAAGCAGCATGCAAGGAAGAAAAATAAAATTGTTAAAACTGAGTCATGGAGCCATCCACACATCAGTTTGTGTCAAACTCAGTTTATGTGCATCCTTCAATTAACAGGTTCCATAATAATTAACTCTGTAATAACCACCACAGATATCACAGCAATTCTCTTTGTCATCTCCTCACACCTTCTCAGAAGCACCCTTTATAATTTCCCTGTCTAACACACTAGATAATTAATAATGGAAAAAAATGATACCAAAAAACAAAAAGCAGTAGAATCTGTAGTTGGATGAAAACCCACTCTTTGCTGCCACTATGCACATTTATGGCTAGGGTGATCACATGCACTTATTTAGATAAAAGAGTCCTCTGTTTGAAGGTGTTCTCCTCACTGAAGAGCGACTCAACCCAAATCTAGCTTCCAGACAGAGATCTAACAGAAGAAGACTTGAGATTCCCGCAGAACAGACTGGGAAGGCATACAGTCTCAGTTTGTCCCCACTGTAGTTAAAATGTGTGTGTTGTGTGCCTTCAAGTCATTTCCACACAAACCTAGAGAGCCAACATGGTGTAGTGGTTTGAGTGTTGAACTATAGCTCTGGAGTGACCTTGGGCAATTCACATGCTCTCAGCCTCAGGGGAAGGCAGTGGAAAACCTCCTCTGAACAAATCTTGCCAATAAAACCTCATGATATGTTTGTCTTAGGAGTGCCATAAGTTGGACACACTACCACCTCCAAGAAAAACCTATGATGGGAGTTTTCTGGCAAAATGTGTTCAAGTGAGATTTGCCTTTGCCTTTCTCAGAGGCTGAAAGAGTGTGACACCCAGTGGGTTTCCATAGCTGAGAAGGGATTTGAACTCTGTTTTCCAGAGCCCTAGTCCAACACCCACTACACCACTACACCACACTGGCTCTTTTGCACCTTGTTGGGGAAGATTAACTGATCTCACCTGATCATATACTGTTTTCCTATATAAATTGAAGTGATACTTTCAAAAGTAAGCCTGAACATATAAATTAACATATATACATTTTATGTAAACCTATGATACATTTTTGAGTTAGATATGTTCCCTCTTCCTAGCAATGCCACACTTTTTGTCCTTGCTGAGCACTATCAAAGCCATACTTCTTTGGTTCATCCTAAGGACGCTGCATCAACATTGCAGAAATAAAACAGTTTGACACAGTTTAATTGCCATGACTCAATGCTATAGAATTCTGGGATTTGTAGTTTTATGAGATATTTAGCCTTGTGTCTCAGAGAACACTGGTGCCACAACAAAATACAAATGCCAGGATCCCACAGGATGGAGCCATGGCAGTTAAAGCAGAATCAAGCTGCATTATTTCTGCAGTGCAGATGCAGCCTGAGTTACCCTAGAGCTTGGGTGTGCAACTGTATCCCTCTAGGTACTTTTGCCTACCATTCCCTTCAGCCCTAGCTAGAAACACTGAAAGATTATGGGACCTGCAGTCTAAAAACATCTGGAGGGTCACAGTTCCCACTTCTGACCACACAAACTGTCAGACCCAGAAGACAAAGCAGTGAGGAACGTGATGCAAACAGGGAATGGGGCCCCACACTGAGAATTACTTCTATAAAAGTGAACTGGTATATTTTGCCATCTTTATTGAAGTGATTGCTTGGCTATTTCAATAATGGCTTTTATTACTTAGTACATGCTCCACTTAACATGAAATTATCACATAATTAATAATTTCAGTTTCATCTTATTATAACAAGTAATTACCAAACAATATTGCTCTCCATTATGAATCAGCTGTAGAGCCACAGTGAGGTAATTTTGCGTCTGTGGAGGGACAGACAGATTATGGCCTTAGATACTATGAGGCTGACAAAGCTTTTCACAATATTCCTGACCTCTTATGAGAAGGCAGTGTAGCAACAATTATGGTACAGCACAAAAGGTAATTGCTAAATTACCATCCATCGGTCTTCCTGTTCAATCAATATCTAGCTCCTCTCTCTGCAGATTTTCCTTCAGTGCCCTCTGAAGATCTCTCTCCTGCAATCTTTTTCGCAGTTGGTCTAAGAGGTCTGTCTCATTAGTCCCATATTATTTATTCCTTTATCACCCCCACCATTCTTCAGATCCTGATGTGCTTCTTCCTACACAGGGTGAATGAGGCAAAAGGGGGGGGGGGGGGTACGATACAAATTTACAGAGATTGGCAGTCCAGAAGAGGTGGTTGTACAGTGCACTCTTCTTATCCATGGGCTTGCCATCTGCAGATTTGAGCTTCCACAGGTGGCAAGCCCCCATTACTGGTAATGGAGGCTCATGCATGCCATGCCGCCATAGAAAACAATGCAACTTTTTATGTTATCCATGGGGGCGGTGTCCACAATGGATCCCCCGTGGATACAAAGGGACTGTACTGTTATTTGTGTTTTCAGATGTTCATTGTAAAATAGATGAATCTTAAAGGCTTTATTTATGATACATAATAAACCATTTTTTGAGCTCCATCCTCAATGAGTTCCTCCTTTTACTCAGGCTTCCCCTTTCTCCAGATTCTCCCTCCCTTCAAATTTCTGCAGAGTGGGATTCCTCCAGTTCTTCTAATACAGTGGGACTTTAGTGTCCACTGGGATTTGGTTCCAGCCCCCCTATGGATACCAAAATCCATGGATGCTCAAGTCCCATTAAATACAATGGTGTAGCAAAACATTATCTTTTATGTAAAGTGGCAAAATCAAAGTTTGCTTTAGGAATATATATATATATATATATACACACACACATAAATACATATACACACACATACACATGTACACATACATACATACATATCTTGGATAATTGAATCCATGGATATAGAATTCATGGATATGAAGGGTTGGCTGTACTTCTTTCTTTTATGTAAATAATATCATTTACAAAAATGCTCCCCAAAAGAGGTTTATATAGACCATGAATCATCGGCTGCTGGTTCCTGGTGAGTTTATAGGCAGGCAGGCAGGCAGGCAGGCAGGCAGGCAGGCAAGAACTGTAGTAAATGGGGATAACTATAATACCAATCTCTGGTACACTGAGAAAAAAGAAATGCTGATCCATAAAATCAGATAGCTTGAGATGCACTGATTTAAAGTACATAAGACCCATGCTATCAATATGTAATATGTATAGTATTGTTATATAACAATTGTTTCATTGATATATGTATGTAGTATTAATTTCCTTATCACTGGCATAAAATAGATTTGTTTAAGGCTTAATCCAATTGTTAGTTTCAGCTACGACAGACTTGCTGAATCTATAAAGTTTATGTAAGTGTTGACTAATTGAACTCCCATTGACTTAACAGAACTATTTTAAGAGTTTTTCGCACAGCTAAAAAACTCAGCTTACCTTGCCCGGTTTGAATCCTCTTCTGGGATGCAGTGAGATATTTTTGCTCACATTTTGCCACTGATGCTGCCTCCTGCCTAAAACCCCCATAAAACCTGGCTCCCAGCCACTCTCAACCAGCCGATTTGCAAGGCAGGAAAGCTCACAACTTTGCAAATTAGACAGCTAAGCGTGTCTGGGAGCCAGGATTTAGGTGAGTTTTAAGCAATAATACTGGGCTGCATCCCGGAAGAGGATTCAAACTGAGAAAGTAAACCAGATTTTTTAGCTGTGCAAACAACTCCTTAATTGGGACTAACAACTGGATTTAAAACAAAGGACCTTATCAGACATTGGAAATTGGAAGTATAATCTAATGGCAATCCGAACGCAATCATGGGGTTTCACGTTATTGCGAATTAATAATTTTTCGAGCGAAAGGGAATTCATTCCAAACGCAATCATGGGTTTTACGGTATTGCGAATTAAAGCATCTCACACAATATTGGGCAGTGGGGGGTCATTTTCGGGTAATGGGAAGTCATTCTGAACGCATTCCGAACACAATTGGAATTCATGTAAATTCGCTAAACTAGTGAATTCCTGTGAATTCAAATTGGTTCCAATTAGCTCCATTCGCAATAAAGAGAAATTCCTCCTGTCTGATAAGGTCAAAAGAATTTCAGAGTTTAGCCATTTCAGTTTTTCATCTGGTTTTCTTCTCTTTCCAGCTGAGGGTGCTGTTGCCCAGCAATCTCCATCCTGTGTAGAAGGACAGGTCAAAAGGGTGGTGCCAGCTTTGAGCATTTCCTGTTTCTCATCCTTACCATTTGAGGAAGACATTGAAGAACTAAAAGAAATTCCTGATAGCCTCACTCTGCTAAACTGTGCCTTGTGACTCATAGGAAACCAGATTGGAACAGAATGTGATGTTGAACTGAGGAAGCAATGTGAAGTTTGAAGGAAGAGACAGTGACAAAGATGTGTAAAATCAATGTCAGGTTTTCTGCAACCATGGATTCAAAGAGCAGAATAAATTTGGCTGGGCTAGCATGAGGCACAAAAAGGCAACTATCTCAAGTGGCAGAAGATGGAAGCTGTTTCATCAGCAACCTCCAAGTGTTCATCAGAAGACACACATCTTTTCTTTTTCTTAAGGGATGCAGTTGTGCCTGAAACATATTTTGTCAGGCATCTTGGTAAGAAATCCTGGTGCCTTTAGGTTTGATGAAATATATTATCCTATTGGTAGTCTTTTAATAAGATCCAGCTACCAGTTCCAGTTAGCATCTGCAGAATGATTCCTGGGAAGGAAGCACCATCTTGACTGTTGCCTGAAGCAGCAAAATATCTAGGGCTAGTACAGAAGACAACCCCTTCCAAACTCCAATGAAATAAAGACTGGGGAAAGTTCAGCATTTGTGCTGCATGTAGCCCCCAACTCCTTTTCTGTAGCTCTCATGTCACCCTGCCAACCTTGCAGATCACCCAAAATTTGGAGAGAGTGCACAAACTTGCCATATTTTGCCTTGGAACATTTCCCAATCCCCCAACTCCTTATTTTCCCAGAAACTGACTGAAAAAAACCAAAAAACCAAAAGAGGGGAACGGAAACAAAAAGAACAAAGAAACAAAAAGATAAAAGAAAGAGAAAAAAAAACCACCACCCACTGGAAATATAAAAGGGAAGTGACTTATGGTTATTTCCACATTTTTGGTCCATCTTTAGCTGAAAATGCAAAAAGGCAGCTCATTGAGGGGCATGTATATAAACCGGTCCGTAACATTTTCACACCCACTCCAGTAAAATAGTGATGCTAGATTAAATTTGGGAGGGGGAGAGAATAAAAGAGCAACTGAGAGGAGATACAGTCACAGTTCCCAGAGAAGACACCCCAATATGAAGGGCAGATATAAAGTAGGTCATTCTATTGAGATATCATCAAATTAAGAACACATATCCCTTTTCTTATCCCTTCATGAAGATCTTTTTCCAAAATATTTTCAATAGCCTTCTATAGTACTTGCCACTATAGTACTTCTGGTAATCCCTTACAGGTATTTGGTGGGTGATGTTTTTGTTTCCTCTACATTTTTTTATTTTAAAAATCACACACACACACACAAACCTGCAGATATCTTTATATTTTGGAATCAAAGAACATGAGATTTAAAAGGATGTGCACATATGTGGAGAAAATAAAACTGTCAGCTTCATCTATGAAGGCCCAGGTAACCTTTAAAAGACTGGTTTTGAATCCTTGGATATTTAATCATGTTTGTGCTGCAGAATTAGACATGTGATCTTTTTGCTGTCATCAAGTGTGGCTCCCATGTCAGTAGGGAAATAAACTCACTCCAAATTTTGGCTGGCTTAGAATAGCTATCCAAGGTCCTGAATCTATTTAGGAATAGAGGTCAAAACCTTGGAATACTCATTTTAAACCTGGATTAAAAAGTGGATTCAGTTCTTCACTGTCATGGAAGCCATTGGCCACCATTGGTTATGGGAATTGTTGCAGGCTTCTTATTGATAACAACTATATTACAGGGAGTTAAAACATGGTTAGCCCCATGCTGTAAATAGCTGTGCCCATTGCATTTTGCCAGAGCAAGGATTTGTCAAAATTTGAAAACATCATCATGTCTGGGATGGAAAGAGCTTAAAGTAACAAAAACAAAACACACACACACACACACACACACAACCCACTAAGATTTGAAGAAAATTGAATGGTGAATTCACTTTCACACTACACAGTTATAGTACTTGGTGTAGCTTTATAACTGCCATAGCTCAGTCCCATGGGATACTGGGATTTGTAGTTTCATGATGCATTTAGGATTTTCTGCCTCACCAAATGAGAAATCCTAGGACCCCACGGGATACAGTTAAAGTGACATAAAAGTACTACAAGTGCAAAAGAGACTTCTCCATCCCTGTTCCATACCTGTGAGTACAAAATGTATACAATATTTATTTTGGAACATGCCAGATATGATGCCAACACATTGCTGATCATGCATGTCCAGCCAATGTGTGTTCTAAAGGATATTTCATCTTAGGGAGGAAAAACTTGGTCAGCTAACCAATCGTTCCCTGTAAAGGCAACCTGACGCCCACACATATGAGGAGGGAATATAGATCTAGAGCTTGAAAATGTTTCCATTTGGATTACAATTTCTAGAATCACCATTAATCTGATGGTCATGACTGATGGGGGAATCTGGCAGGTGTCAGCAAAAAATAATGTTTCTAAACTCTGCATATGCACATACAACCCAGACTAATAGCAATCATGTGTCAGCCATGGGGAAAATCTGGTGCTACAATTGGAATATTGAAGAGCAGTGCTAACTTATGGTTTCTAGATAGGTTCTTCACTCATTTGGTACTCAGATGTAGGTATATCATTTTGGTGTAGGATTTTGACTAGTTCTAGTCAAACGAAACACAGTGACACCCAGGAAAGGGTACAGTCTTCTTGGACTGGCAGAGTTTCATTTCTCGTGCTTGTTAGTGTCTCATTTCTGCCATGGCTCATGCAGTGAATGGTCTTGGCTTCTGCTTTTAATGTGCGGATTTAATCCTAGAACAGAGGAACTAAGAATTTATGAGAAATATCTCTGTACAGCTTCAGAGTCCTTTTCTTTCCCTATTGAAGACCTAGCAAAAGATGGACAGCAATTGTATGTCTCTTTCATTGGAAAGTCTATTCAGTGGGGAGGGGAATGAAAAGGAACCTCAGGAGGCTGCAGTTGGGCAGATAGGAAGCAGGAAGGAGGGCCTGGTTCATTCTGTCTTGCTTGTCTGTTTTTTAAACAGAAACTAAAATTCCACACACAGATTTATTTTCTCTCTGTGTGTAGAAAAATATAAGAAGAACATACATGTTTGGCCTCACAGCTGGAAAAACAGCTGAGGAAAAGATTATGTGTTTATTGTTAAGTTATATATTTATTGCATGATAAATCTGGGAAAGGATTAAACAACCCTTGGTTTTAAACTCTTACATGTATTAATTAATGTTTTTAATTATGTTATTCACCGTTGAATTGTTGTTGTTTCCTGCCTCGATCCATGAGGCCAGGCAGGAAAGAAATGATGATGATGATGATGATGATGATGATGATTGCAGCACCAGTCTTTTGCTCCTGAACCCAGCCTTTCAAGACTGCTTTTCTTCTAAAAATAAAACATAGATGACACACAACCAAATATCTCATCTAGGTTGTCCCATCTTGCAGGTAGTGCACCTCCAGCATGAAGAATCCTGAGAAAGGCTTGTAGATCAGAAGGTACTGTAGCCACACATTCAAGCTGCCTTTTCCTCAAATGAAAGACACACACACAGAGAGAAAATAACTGAAATATTGCACTTTTTCAGTCCTAAAACTTTATCATATGTATCATAATTAGGGATTGCAGAATATCTATGTTTCATTTCTTTCATTATCAAATTGTTTAAATCTGATATTCTTTCCATTGTGCTTAAGAAGAACGTCTAGAATTTGGGTAAGCTCTTGTAAAAAAAACAAACCAAATGAATTCTGAACCATCTTTACCAGGCACCTGAGAGGACCATGTTGTGTACCTACCTGCCATGTAGCTATTAAAGATGAGAAGGCTGTCAGAGATAAGAAGTGGCTGTCCTAATTCAGCCCTGCAAACATGGCTGAATACGCAGATACTGAAAGCCAAATTTTTAAGTCGTCTTTGAATATTGAGAAGAATTAATGTCTTTATTTTTTGTCTTTTTAACACACTTGAGTTCTTTCTATCACATTTGTGAAGAAATGTGCAAATATTGGAAAGTTCATATCAAAAAACCAAACCAAATTCTCATCCATCCAGGGGCAACAAGCGATTTTCCTTCAACCATTTCATCTGAAAGAGGATTGAATGGCCATAGCTTGGCTTGTATACTAATTGAGCCAAGAATGTTTCCATTGGGAGCACCCACCAGTCCTTCACTGAGCAAAGGCATGCTGCAAGAGTTTAGTGTGCCTCTCTGGGTCCTTTATGGGAAAGATAGACCACAGCCTGCCACAAATTCTGTCACAATTGCATTGCAGGCACCTTTGCAGAGGTCAGAGCAGTGTCACCTTGGCGTCTTCCTGCTTTATACTGTCTGTTCCTCATGGTCCCTCTTTTTTACTTCCTGCTGCACAGAAGAAGCAGAAGTGAGTAATGCACAGAAGTCCCAAATTTATTTAATTTGTAGCATGGAATGGTGGAAGGGGAAAAATAAAAATAGAGACCCAGAACCACAAACAGCTGAACAACCTTCTTAGGTTTTTCTTACATTTACCTAAACCTAGGTGCTACTCCCTGATAAAGGAAATTCACATGGACATGTAGTAAACAGCATCTTCATAAGTCACATTGATGATTCAGTTGGGACCAGCATTTGGACTTAGGCCTTTATTGTTTGCTGTGAGGAAGGAGCCTGTGGACTTAAGTCCTGTCCGTGGGCAGTACTCATCCCATACCTGATCCAGTCTTCTCCTGGACCTTTTAAAGAATGGGAAAATCCCATTCTTAAAAGATTGGGTACGGGATGAGTACTACCCGAAAATGGGGCTATGCAATAAAATCCATTTCTGTATGTTTACATCCTGTGCCTAGCGCAGGAGAAAAGACAGGTGCGATAATCTCCTTAGACAGATAGACATATTTTGGAAGTGGGAAAAAACACCTAAAAAAGCAATGCATAGGGCTGGGCAAGTTTTACCCAGAGCATTCTGGGTGAAACTAAAGAATGGTTTAAGCTGCTGCATTCCTACCATAATATATTGGGGATCCTTTCAAGCTACAAAGTTATAGAGCTATGATTACACTTTAACTGCCATGCCTGCATCCTATTTAATCTTGAGGTTGGTATTTTGGAGAGGCACTAGAGCTCTCTGGCTGCGAATTCTAAAAATCCTCAATAAACTGCAAATCCCAAATTCTATAGGATGGAACCATAGCAATTAAAGTGGAATCAGTGTTATAATTATGAAAAGGCCCTGAAAAACTCACAACTTGAAGCTAGTCAGGCCAAGTTGTATGCAGCTCACTTTATCACTTGGCAGACCCTCCTTGAGCAGCAGCAGCAGCAGCAACAACCTGTGGGTTTTTCAGGAAATAACCCAAAATCATTTGCAGTGCACACATCTCTGTCCTGAGAGCAAATGGTTTCCTCTGTCAATCTGAATGCACAAGGCGGAACTGGGAGGAAAGGGAGGAGCCATCAAGGAGTGGAGCCCTCTAGGGTTGCTTCATTTCAAGTTGTGATCATGTTGGGAAAAAAAATCACTTTAACTCTGAAGTAGCATAGAAGGCAAGACAAAATGACAAAGCCACGGCACTGAACTCAGGAGTTGGGACTGTCTTCTTGAGAAGGTGTCAGGATGGATGCTTGTTCAACTAGTAAGTCTTCTCTTAAATTACTGGAGTCTAGGTCTTTTTTATGGTGTGTTTTAGCTACATGCCTAAATACCTGAAGGCACCAGATCTTGTCTGATCTTGGAAGCTAAGCAGGGTCAGCCTTGCTCAGTATCCTTGCATGAAAGACTACCAGGGAATACCAGTTGCTGTAGGCTATATTTCAGAGAAAGGCAGAGGAAACCACCTCTGAGCAACCCTTGCCTAAGAAAACCCTAAGAAATTTGTGGGGTCACTATAAGTCAACAGATCACTTAAAGGCACAAATATATACACATTTAGCTATATGTGCTATATGCCAAAAGGATCTAATCCATGAGACATCAAAAGGACAAAATACTGGAGAGAAATGAGACAACAGGGATTGGAGTCCTGGTAAGGGATTTATGGGTTGCTAACTTTATTTGTAAAATTTATTAATTTTGCTTCTAGACATTCTGCTCACTACATCTATAATCCAATCTTCCCTATACCTTTTTACTATTTGGTTATATTTAAAGATGCATTTAAGACAGAGCTATTGAGACCATTTTCTGGTGAAGAGAGATCTTGCTCAAAGATAAATAAAATGATCATCAATGTTCTGTGGATCACACTCCTGTGCATTTATACTTAGAATGGTTAAATGAAAAAAAAGAACATGGCTTTTGCACCTTTAATAATTGGCTACATTCTGTGGAATTGTAGATCTTGTGGTTTAATAAGGTACCAGAACTCTCTCGCTGAGAATTTAAAATAGCCCTCCCTAAACTGTAAATCCTGGATTCCCTATGGGGGTACCATGGCAATTAAAAGTGGAATAATACCACCACAATTATGTAGTGTAAGAAGGCCTCCAGAAAATTTCAACAGATATAATATACACCACCAACTCCACCAGTTTGAATTCCCTCTTCTACACAAGTGTTGAAGGTGGCAAAACTGTTAAGCTTTGTGTATCCGGTGTTTGTTAGGTTACTATGGGAAATTAACCCATTTAACTCCAGTCCATTATTTCTGAAAGCCCCCCCCCTCTTCTTTCTCTCTCCCTCCCTATTATTAAAACCTGCCTTCTTGATTTCTATTCTGGATTGCTTCAGGGAGGACAAAAGAAAGAATAAATATATGGCAATGAGAGCCAACCTAGGATGAGTTGTTGTTTGGAGTGGAGCATCAAAAGCAGAGATTATCTGCATTTGCCCACTCTTTTATAAAAAAAAGATATTTCAGTGTTCCTCGGAAATACTTAATTAGTGTCATCCTGTCACATTTACAGCTATCTATATAGCTCATGTTCTCTTCTCTTTTACCCTCCTACTGGTCTCACCTAAGATAATCTTCATTGAAATAATAGTTGATAGGATATAGCATGGCCCTTCCACAAGGCAGAATGAGAGATGGCCTTAAAGTATTGCAAGAGAGACAGAAATATAGCATATGGCCTATCCCCCCCCCCACTCCACAAGATAGCTTGCAACTTTCAGGTGCTAATGTTAAAGAAAAATTCAGTAGCCAACCTAGACAGATTGTGTCTGTAGAAAGAGAGGTGTCTTCAGCATAGCGATGTCCAAAAGACTGTCAAATCAGTTTCGTCCTCAATACATAAAATTCAATGAGAGTGTCCTATCTTGGCAGTAAAAAATCTCACTAAGTAGCAATAGTGAATTAATTAACTTATTTTCCTGCCATTTTCTGGCACTACAGATCAACTGCCAGAGGTGCTCATTCCACTCTGCCTCACTTGTCTGGGGGTAGATGAGGGTTTACTAAGACATGACAAAGCAAGGGTCTATACCAATAACAGAGACCTGAGTTTTGTCCAAAGGTGGATCTGCCCACCAAGGAGGTAGCAACTCCAGTTGAATGAGAGCTGTGCCAGTGTTGAATGTATGAAAGTGTGCATCAGCAAAGCTTTTATTCAATTCAGAAGAAAAGGTGATAGTTAAATGAAGAGTGAATTCATTATCCCTGTTGGGATGGATTCACCAACCATCCTTATATTCCCATGATTCTCCCCTTCCCAAATTCATACCATTTCTTCAGCTGCATGTAAAACTGCCACTGTGACTCCCAAATGGTCTTTTGTCCTAGGAGAGAAGAAAGGTATTACTACAGTTAGTATGTTGTCCAGATTCTAAACCAAGATTCTAGCTATGCTATCCAATGCCTAGTCATGCCACTGGCTGTCCTGTTTCTCCAAGCTGTATTTAAAATAAAAAGCAGTTCTCCGTGTAGCCATGATTTGGCCCAAAGTATGCAGTCACTATTCTGTACAATTGTTTTGTGAGAAATGAGATTGCTACTACCCCTTTAGAGTTACCATAACTTGGAAACAACTTGAAGATGTACAACCGCAAACTACTCATTAGTGTTTTTAACCAATGATTCACAAAGACTGGCATTTTCAAGGCATTAAAGATTTAACATTGTACAGTGACTCTTCAATCTCTATACCAGAAATAGACATAGACCTTGTGATGAAAAGCACATAGAGCTCTGCATCTTTCTTTGCAAGAGCTTTTCTATTCATTTCAGTAAATCAAAAAGTTTCTTTTAGAATCACCAGGAGATTATAACACGGGAAAACAGGCACAGGTTACATGCAGTTTGTATCAAACAGATCTTACTGTACTGCCCTGTGCCTGTGCAGTAGGCAACCTGTAGGGAAAATCAATGAGAGTGTCCTATCTTGTCCTTGAAAAGCTGCTTGAGAATCCGGGGTTGCATAAGGGCTGCCTACTGCTTGGGCATGGGGCAGTGCGCTAAGATCCATCAGAGACAGATATAAACCACATGTAAACCATGCCTGTTTTCCCATGTGACAGTCTCTTTTGTCTTTTGGGGCTGCAATCCATCCTGTATCGAAGAATAAGATGCACAGAACACAGTAGAACTTGGCATGTGTAGAACTACATTTGGTTTTGTTTTTTTTTACTGATTTTTTAAGAAAGAAACTCATGTCAAAGATGGAAAACCTTCTGTACATTTTCAGAGAGCCATGATTGAAGTCTGCTATTGCAGTTATATAATATCAAACATCATAATCATCTCTGAATTTTAAAAGTGTTTCTCGAACATACAAAATGGTTTTCATGCATTATCTTAGTAATCTTTACAGCAACACTATTCCTGAGTCAGGTTAGTATGACTGGTCTTGTTTTGCTGAAGGGATCTGGTCATGAGGCTGAAAAAAGGTATAGTCAGATTGTATTTAATTATTATTTTTTGGCATAAGGAAGGCTTTTAATTTGTATCACATCAGTCCAAAATGTTTTTTCCTCAAGAATTTCTTGGTTGATTTGCTTGTGTCTGGAGCATGACACAGCCCTCTGGGTCTGGAATGGGTGTTTGCAAGAATTGTAATCCACTTGTATGAATAGACTGAAATTAAATCTTGAAGAGATGTAGGCTCTGTGGATTAGTGGTTCTTTGATCCAGGAGTTGGGTAAACAGCCTGTCCTGGGTGTGACTGTTCACTTCACCCTGAAGGAGCAGGTATATAGCTTGGGAGTGCTCCTACATGCATCTTTGCCACTGGAGGTACAAGCGGACTCTGTATCATGGAGTGCTTGGTGCCAGCTTTGACTGCACCAGCCTTTCCTGGATAGAGATAACATAGTCACAGTAGTCCATGCATTGGTAACCTCATTGTTAAACTACTGCAATGCACTCTATATGAGGCTGTGCTAGAAGAAGACATGGACATTGCAGCTAGTGAAAAATTCACTGGGCACCTAAATGACATGACTGTTGGTGCCAATTAGGCTTAGAAAGGGAGGGCATTCAACAACTGGGGTGTCATGACTGAGAAGGCCCTAGCCCATGTTCCAGCACAGTATAATGATCTCCCTGGTGGGACACAGAGGAAGCCCTTACCAGCAGAATTTAATCCTCAGGCAGGCACATATGAGGGGAGGTATTCCCTGAAGTATTATGGTCCCAAGCAATTTAGGGCTGTAAATTTAATCACATGCATTTTTAATCCAGACCAGAAACATATTGGCTGCCAATGCAATTCTTTTAAGACACCAGATCCTGTCTGATCTTAGAAGCCAGGGTTAGCCTTGGTTAGTACTTAGATGGGAGACCACCAAAGAATACAAGTTGCTGTAGGCTATACTTCAAAGATAAAACCATCTCTGAACATTCCTTGCATGAGACAACCCTATGAAATTCATGGGATATCCATAAATCAGTAGGTGATTGGAAAGCACATACATCCCCTGGCCGCTAAATATTTCTAAAAGGAAATGCTAAATTTCTTTCTATTTGTGGAAAGCTGGGGGTTGAATTGGATGGCCTTTGTGGTCTCTTCCAACTCTATGATTCTATGATTCTAAGGAAACTGACTACCGTAGTATAGCTGGAAGGAGCACAAAAAACCTCCTGTGAGTTCAAAAACCCACAGCTCAAACAGCTAAAGCATACCTGACAGGCAACTATCCAACCTCTGTTTAAACACCCTGAGTGAAAGAGAATTTAGGGGTGCATCTACAGTGTAGAAATAAGGCAGACTGACACCACTTTAAATAATAAATAATAATAAACTTCATAATTGTACTCTAGTATTGTATTCATTTCAGTTTCAACAAACTCCTTTCTTCGTCTATTATAAGCTATTAATACATGAATCCCAAAGAAGACAGTAAAAACCAAGTGTCCTTCTGTGATTTTTTTCCATCTCACATTTATTATTATAGTGATTGAGGATTACAGTCTCTCTTAAGTAGCTGTTTATGTTTCTCAAGTAGTACTTCAGGTTTCTCTGACTACTTGATAAAAAAGTGAGCAGCATTTCTGCACCTTTAATAGCTGCATGTCAGCGGACACTTGATATCCCCTCTTTTGCAGAAAACATTAAGGATGCTCAAGCCCTATGTGCTTTGCAGCTTAACTATCATTACTGCATCTTTGGTCCACTGAACCGCTTTATCTTCTATGCCGTCCTCCATGTGTTTACCCAAAGGTTAAACCCACTGAGATCAATGAAACTTATTTTCATCTATTGTGTATGCTCTGTGTACATAAGATTTCAGTCCTTGTGTTGCAACCTTGGGGTATTATGTTTGAAATGTTTGAAATATTATGTTGGGTTTTAATTTAATTAGCGATGTAAATAATATTTTTCAAATATTTCCTCTGATGGGGAGGGGTTAAAAAATCAACCACCATTAATCCACTATTTTCATTGGCTTTCTTGCTGCAAGTAAAAGATTTTTGGCACACACACAAAAAAACCTTCATGAAATTGTCACCCAAAATTTCCAAAATGGAAAGGGGCGGGGGGCAAAAAAGATGGGCAACAACTCTCATGAGCAGTTGAAGTTTTCTTGTTTTGCATGGAGGAACCAAATAACAGTATTACAGCCATAAATAAAATTAAGCTGTTAAATTTAAGCTGATTCTGAATATTCCCAAAGTTTCCCACAATCCCTGGTTCTCTTCTTCAAAATGCCATGTATAAAAACTTTATTACTCTCTGTGTGTTCAAAAACATATCTTTTTCCTCACTGAAATACCTCTAATGAAGAATATAACTCAAAGGGAAATTTGAAAAAACAAAAACCAATATAACCCAAGGAGGAAGTTGAAAGTACACATGTGTGCAGTTTCTATGTCCAAGGGCACTTTTGACAAACTATAATGGACATCTCAAGAATGGAAAATTCCTCTTCCCCAGACAGCTTCTTAAATAGTTCTTATCACATTGGTGATGGAAAATGCCCACTCCCTTCCAGAAATATCTCTTGGATCAAGTTGCAGATGAAGCACTCCATTTGATTTGTCTATTTGTTTCCTTACAGAACTTTGATCAAGAAAATTGTCTATCCCACTGACTTTCATGCTTTTTTGGCTAACTGATCCATTAGTCTGTCAAATCTTCTTTATATTTCTGCTTCATGGTTAGAGATATGTTCTTGAGCAGGAGTGGGGAAAATGTGGCATCCTGATGTTGTTGGACTACAACTGCCAACAGCTTTACTGTATACGCAATAGTGACAGATTATGGGAGTTGCAGACCAACAGTACTTGGTGGTGATTAATTCTAAAGTGCAAGGATAAGGACACCATGAAGGAGAGTCTAAAAATCTAGGCATCTACGTTAATTAAAAACAAAAACAAAAACAAAACAGTTCTAACCATTTTCATGTCTACCAGAGCAGGTCTTTTGTAAAGCTAAGGGGTTTTCAATCCTCATTTAAGATTAAGGCATAATACACTCACAGAGAGAGAGAGAGAGAGAGAGAGAGAGGGAAGGAGGGAGACTGAACCTTTTGAATTACAAAATATATAGTTCAGAACACTAGCTGGTTGCTGAGAATAACAGTTTCCCCTCCACCTATCATGGGGATTGCAGATAAATACAGAAAGTATAGGGTGGACCATAGAGGATGGCAGATGATGCTATTTTCATTGCTGATCAAAAAATCTTGGGACTCTTTCAAACGGGAGGAATTTCTCCCAATTCCGAATGGAGCCAATGCGGATTCATATAAATTCGCTTGTTTAGCGAATTTACCTGAACCCCTGCTCCGTTCGGAAGGCATTCGGAATTACTTCCCATTACCCGAAAATAATCCCCCTTGCCCGAAATCACGTGAGAAGCTTAAATTCGCAATAACGTGAAACCCATGATTGCATTCGGAGTGACTTCCCTTTTGCCCAAATTTGCGTGAGAAGAATTAATTTGCAATAAAGTGAAACCCCAGGATTGCGTTTGGATTGCCCTTGGATTATACTTCCAATTTCCCATGTCTGAAAGAGTCCTTGGGGCTTAACCTTGCTAACTCTACTTTTCCAACACCTCTGAATACAACTAGGCTTTGCCAGTTTTGTTACTAACTTCTCTTATCTCCTGGGACAAGGAGTACAATCTTGCTTGGGAGTAAGACCCAAAACAATTAGATCATATATATAGCACTTACATGTGCTGCCTGTGCTCACAATTGAGAGGCAAGTCTATATAAATTCCATCACAATTAATAGCAGCCATGTAAACATTCTGTTCTTTTTGAGTTAGGAATAGTTAGGAATAGATAAAAAAATTTTCAGAAATATTCCACACATACACACACAAAATAGTCAATATATGTTTTTCACTGTTGAGAAACTCTGATGAGAAAAATCCTGGATGGATGAAAATGTTCACATAGAATCACAGAATCATAGAGTTGGAAGATACCACAAGGACCATCCAGTCCAACCCCTGCCATGCAGGAACTCTCCATCAAAGCACCCCGACAGATGGCCATCCAGCCTGTTTAAAGACCTCCAAGGAAGGAGACTCCACCACACTCCGATGGAGTGTGTTCCACTGTTGAACATCCCTTACTGTCAGGAAGTTCCTCCTAATGTCTAGCTGCTTTATCACACTTACTGCTTTTTCACACTAGGGGGCAAACAGGATTTAAATGAGAGTTAAATGAGAGTTAAACAGGAAATGCCCTATGTATATCATAGGACATTTCCGGTTTAACTCTTGTTTAAATCCTGTATGCCCACTAGTGTGATAAAGCAGAAGGAGAAACATTATGTTTAATGTCTAGGAGAGACAATTGGTGAGTTATTCTGTACACAATTGACATGTGGTTATTTTACACAGAAAAAAAACATTTTCTGCTCAGTAAGCCGTTTTTTATGCATAGAAAAAAGTATCTATATGCAGAAAATGTTGTTACTGGCACAGAGAGTGTTTTATTCCCCCTGCACCAAATAATCATGTACAAATTTCACGCAGACTTAAGGTTGTAAGTAAACTTCAAAATATTGGTTTCTGAAGACTTTCTTGCAGTGAGAGGAAAATTGCTAAAATTACTTGTTACATTCTTTGAGAAGAAAATCAGTGGACACATTCCTGTTTCATTAGAACATTTCTGCATCTGATTGTTTCTGTCATGTATTTTGTGATTAAGGTGGCCAGATGCAAAGAAAAATAGGATTCAATTACCTTTACTAACTGTAACAAGCTAAACCTGCATAAATGTCATCTGCTGTTAATAACACAACTGTTAAAGTGTGCAAGCCTTGTCCTCTTTCTTACTTGGCCTACCTTCCTGTGATTATGGTTCAAAACACAGAGCAGAAATAATCCAGTTTGAGACTACTTTAACTGGCCTGGCTCAGTGCTGGGGAATCCTAAGAATTGTAGTTTATTGTGACACGAGAGCTCTCTGAAACAGAAAGTTAAATGTCTCAAAAAACTAGAGTTCCCAGAATTCCGTAGCATTGAGCCAGGGCAGTTAAAGTGTTCTCAAACTGGATTATTTCTGCAGTGTGTTCTGGACCTATATGGCATGGCTAATCTATGGCCTTCTAGATGTCACTGAATAACAACTCCCATCAGCATTAGTCAGCATGACCAATTGTGAGTTGCAGGATGATGAAAGATGAAATCCAGTGATCTGGAGGACTATAAATTACCCATTCCCGCACTAGGATTCTGTAGTTCTATGATGCTTTTCTCTGATGCTGAACATAATGGAATGAACATCATGGTGGAATAATATCATTTTTGGTTTCTTCCATTTCTTATTTTTCCAGTTTAAATTCTCTTAAGCCTAAACTTTGAGAATTCTTCTAATCTTACATTTGATTCACCTGAACTTTGAGAATTTAAAAAGAGAGTGGGATTGCAAGAAAATATCCATGTGTTTCCTTATACATTTCAACCAATACATCATTGTAGATATTTTTCCCTTGGGTACATATTTTGCAAGCAATATCCTTATTCTTGGAAAATGCAGATAAGTGTTGAAGGATAGATCAGTTCTGATTTGCATAATAATTCCAGGAGAGAAGTTGGATAAGTTTTCATTAAAAGGCAAACTTTTAATTTCTAGATTTCTACCCATAAACTCCCCCCTATCCCTAAATGAATGCTTAAGATGAGATCCAGTGAGAGATAGTCACTAGTGAACTTCACAGATGAGTGGGGATTTGACACCAGGTCTTGCCACTTCAACCACTATTCCACATAACTCATATCAGCTCTGCAAAAGTATCCTTTGGGTCCAGGTGCTGGGTTAATTATGCAGAGCTGAAATGTCATTTGCTTTGTCTATAGTCTTCAGAGAAGATTGTATCTTTCCTATTCATTTCACTGATGAAAAGGTCATGTGTAGTTACTTCACTCTGTATGCACACTGTGAAATTTGGTCTATGTCTAATAGAGATGGGTTACTTTTGTCAATTCTGATGTTTCTCAGAGTCTCATTTTTTTCATCTTAAATTTGTTCTGTTCCAGTTCCACATCAGTTGGTACTTAAAGTCTGCACAAAAAGCGTGGGCTTATTTTTGTGGATGTTTTTCTAATGAATGCATTCCTGTACACAAGTCTGTCCAATAGAAGGTGGTGGTGGTGGTGTGCTTTCAAGCTGACTCTTACTTATGGCTCCCCTGTAACAGGGTTTTCTTGGTGAAATTTATTAGAAGTGATTTGCCACTGCCTTCATATAAGGCTAAGAACGTGTGACATTTTCATGGATAAACTGGGATTCAGACACTGGTTTTCCAGAGTTTTAGTCCAGCACTCAAACAACAATCTTATAATATTTTATATGGTTCCTTCACCTCAAGAACATTTTTGTGCATTTTGCACTTTTTTCATTGGATAATTGCATCACAAGCTTCTGAGAAGTATGACTAATACTCCAAGAATAATTGTATTTTGGTTTACATTCCTGATTCAGGAAGTATAACTTTCCTCAAAGTGCAAATAAAATTAAATCCTTCCTTATATCTAACATTTCCTCTACTGTTGTAAAGTGATGGAATATTGTGGAGCAAATGAGAAGCTGTGCTTGTGGCTGTGTGAATTATCCCAAAGTTCAGATGAGTGACATTGATGGTAATACTAGGAAAGCTTGAGAACACTGTTTTCTTTAAGGGGTGGGGGTTAAATTTGTATTCATAGGGCTCATTCCCACTCCAATATAATTTGCAACACAAGTCAGGCTATATGACCCTCGTTCTCACTTGTAATCGATCCCGATTCATATGTGATCGATTACAGTGGTGACAAAGTAGGGCAAATGCCAAATCCCCAATCTTTCCTGATTCAAAGTGGTGTGTTTTTGTTTTATTTTTTTGAAAGAATCGATTCTGAAGAGTGTTCAGGAAGTGGGAACTACAAATTGGAATTGATTCTTTCTAGAGGGGAGAGGCGAATGGCAGAGGAGGCGGGAGATGTCACACATACCACGTGCTGCCTTTTTGTTTGTTTGAAAATGACAAATGATGAATTGATAGTTTGATTTGTCAATCACTTGCAAAGACAAGTAATTACCAAATCAATCTATCAATTTTGCATCCAGTTTATTAAAAAATAAAGTGTACACCACTTTGCCTTGCCTTCCTGTCATCTTCCTCCTCCTCTTCCTCCCCATTTTTCTCAGGACTCTCAAAATTCCTTGGCTCCCTCTCCTCCTCCTCCTCCTCTCCTACTGGTCCTCTCACACAGCCCCAGTGCCTACATGGATGAGTGCCCTGGGCAAGGGGTGCTGCAGTATCCCAGAGTCAGGCTGGGCCAAGTGGGGGAGCTTGGATGGGTCCTCCTTCTGCAGGACATGCCCTCCATTTAAACCCCCCAGGCTTGTCTGTCTGGCTTACATCACAATGATTGAGATGCCTGTGAAATGCAGGGCAGCTAGTGGGAACGACAAGCGGGCCACCAAAAAAAGCTAGTTCATAGGGGTCAGATAAAAACCCTTTCATAGTAGGAATAGGGCTGTTTTGGATTCAATTTCCATAGTGGGGCGGAGCCAAATCACAATGTGGGTTATTCCACCAGTGGGAATGGCCCTATATATTATCTTCCTCCTCACCTAGGGATCAGCTGGGCATGGGGCAGATCAAACATGTTGAGACCTAAACCGTTTGACAGTAGAGGTGCTTTAGCATTAGGATCTTGCACTAGGGTCTGAATTGCCCACATTTGCCGTGGGGAGGGGGGAACATATATCTGAATGGATTTCTTGTTCCTCTCTCTGTCTCTCTTCCTGTTTTTTTTGCCTACCAGGTCTAGATCATTGCTTCCTTTTTCTCTGATCACAAATTTAGCAATGATATTGTATGTAAAATGCAAAGCAGAGAAATAGTTTCCAGGACAAATGGGTTGGGTTTCCCCTTTCAGTCCAGACAGAAAAGAAAAGATAAAAATAATACAATAGTGATGGTAATACAGCTAGGCATGGGGAAAAAATATATTTTGTTTGCACTCTAATTCAGATTTACATAATTTACACTTCCTAAACCAGTGCATAAACAGAAATGTAGTTGTACCTCAGTATTAACACACTTACAAATTTTGCACTACAGAAGCAGTGGTATACAAAAATGTTTATATTAGTGAAAATACTGGCCAAGATACATTATATTAGGGAAAATATTTTGGACGGACCTAGACTTCTAGAGGTTCCTAGAGAGAACATATTAATCAAATCTATGAATAATGAAATCTGCAAAAGTCAAAGCAAGCTTAATTCCTAGTGAAGAAAGCTTAATTTTGCCAAGCCTGTTTAAGTTCATACAAAAAAAATCTAAGCCAGGGTTGGCCCAGGACATTTTGCTGCCAGACCCAGAAAACCCCAGAGGAGTGAAGACAAGCAGCTACTCAAAGGGAAGGCATTTTAACCATACATCAAAGGAGTCACAGACAGAATAGGAATACTGGTGAGGAAACACAACCTCCAAATGGTTTACAAACCAATCAAGAAAATCCAGCAAATGCTGCACTCAGCAAAGGACAAGATAGACCCTCTCACTGCCACAGGAGTTTACCACATACCATGTAGCTGTGGACAAGTCTACACAGAGACCACCAAAAGCAGTGTCCAAACACAAATCAAGGGACATGGGAAACACTGCTGTTTGAAAACACTGAAATTCTGGACCATACCAACAACTATCAGGTCAAAATGCACAAGGAAGCCATTGAAAGCCACAAACACCAAGACAACGTAAACAGGAAAGAAGAAACCCTTAAAGTGATAAGAGTTTGGCTACCATTCCTGCAAAACAGCAAAATCAGGACTCAGAAAATGCAAATGAGAAACCACTCAGGGTCAGGAGCTTTCCCAGCAGACAATGATCACTAATTAAGCAGACAGAGGCAAGAGTTTCACTCTGTCTTATGCTGGGGCCAGCCCTTTTTCAGTGTCCAATTTAACTTTGACAGCCACTGCAACATCATTACACAGACTAGACCATTGTTGCTACTGATATTTACTTTCAGCCAAAGCAGCAATCTCCCAGTTCTTGCCAGACTCTTGCTGAGTGTTCTGAGCAGCCTTTATCTAATTATAGATTTAGCAACACCTCCCCCCCCCACACACATACACACACAATCACACAACCTGATCAACCACTAGTTCTGCTTCTTTTTGGTCTATAGTGAATCATTCTGTGGTCTTCTCATCTCTGACATCATCCACCTCAATTTCCTAAGAAATAAAAAGGAACTGAGAACAGCCTTGAATCTACATGAAGCCACCAGTTAACAGCGATACCACCACTGCTTGTTTTAAAACCTGTTAGAAGTATTAGCATGTATCCACACTGCAGTATTAAAGGAGTTTGACACTGCTTTAACTGCAATTAGTCTATCCTACAGAATCCTGTGAGGCATAGTTTAGGTGAGGCACTAGAGCTGTCTGACAGATCAGCTGAAATACCTCACCAAAATACAAATTCTTGTAGGATAGAGTCCTACAGGATCTTAATGTTGGCTCATCATTAAGATCAAAGTGCAAAGGCAGGTCTGATGCTCAACATAAAGAAAACAAAAATAATGACCACAGAAGAAATACACAAATTCAAGCTAGACAACAAGGAAATTGAAAAAGTTAAAGAATTCCCATATCTAGGATCAAACATTGACCAGAATGGAGACTTCAGTCAGGAAATAAGAAGAAGAATAGGAATGGGAAGGGCAGTAATGAAAGAACTGAAAAAGATACTGAAGAGCAAAGACATACAACTGAGCACTAATGTCATAATAGTTCATGCCATTGTATTACCAATTACCATGTATGGATGTGAGATCTGGACAGTGAAGGAAAAGACAGAAAGAAAATCAACTCATTTGAACTGTGGTACCGGAGAAGAGTACTTAGGATACCATGGACAGCCAAGAAAAGAAACAAATGGGTTCTGGAACAGATCATACCAGGGGTCTCCTTGGAAGCAAAGATGATCAAGTTGAGATGATAATACTTTGGCCACATAATGAGAAGGCATGGGTCACTAGAAAAAACAATAATGCTAGGAAAGGTAGAGGGTAGAAGAAAGAGAGGAATACCACAAACCAGATAGATACTCAATCAGCGGGTTGTGGGCAAGGGATTGAAGGATCTGGACAGGGCAGTGGAGGATAGGGATACTTGGAGATATCTCATCTACACGGTCACCATGAGTCGAAACTGACAACAACAACAACAGTCATGGCAGTTAAAATGGTGCCAAACTGCTTTTAATTCTACAATGTGGATACATCCCTAGCCTCTATTAAAAGGAGATGAAAAATACCATCCAGGGGCTGTTTTCTCAGAAGAGCCCTCTTGGGACTTTTCTTTCATTCTTTTTGCATTGAGTGTGAACTTTCAATTCTTTATGCATGTTTTTTTTCCAACAGACATTTCACTGAATGACATTTCCTCCATTCATGAAACAATGTGGAATTAAATTATTTGATAGCAAGTGTACCTGTCCCCTTCTTCATACATGTTCTTCAGAATATTTTTAGCTAAAGCTGCTTTCCCAAAGCTGGTGCCCTCCTGATGTCTTTTATTACAAGTCCCATTGCCCAAATATAATTGTTCATTCTTACAGGACTGATGGAAGTTGTAACCCAACACATTTGGAAGACACCAGTTAGGGAAATTTGACCTAAAGGAAGCAGTTCCCATAGCAAGAAAATTTCTCAACTATTTTGCCAGTGTCATTACAGTAATCTTAGAAATCATATTGCTTTGCTTCACATTCTCCTGTTCAGAATGCCAGTGTTTACTTTCATAGAATCACTGAGCTGGAAGGAACTTTGAAGTCATCCAGCTCAGTCCTCCTATTTTATGGCAATTTCCCCCCTCTTTACACTCACAATCACTCACTTGTATTTACAGTCAGATCTCTGTATCCACTGGGGCCCATTCCAGACCCCTCCATGGATAGCAAAAAGTGCAGGAGTTCAAGTCCCATTATTGTCAATGGATGCACAACATGCATGTGACCACATTGGTGGGGCCATGTGAATGTACCACCATTAACAATAAGCATGGAAGCATGGTCAAGGATTCTAAGAACTGAAGTTCAAAACATCGAGTGCTAAAGGCTAAGAAAAGAACCAGTGTGGTGTTGTGGTTTGTGTAGCAGAAGATGAGGGTTCAAATCCCCACTCAGCCATGGAAACATATCAAGGGACTTTCAGCAAGTCACACTCTCTCAATCTTAGAGGAAGGCAATGGCAAAGCTTTTCTGAATAAATCTTGCCATAAAGGTATATAACTACAACAAAGATTAAGAACCACTGGTATAACCTACCATGCAGGAGTGTTGTAAAGGCAGAAATTGCAGGGGGAAAGGATCTTGTATGATACTCAGATCATCTTTGAGTAAGGGAACATTGAACTAATGATAAAGTGCCATTTTGGATAACTATTTCCGTTCACTGTTGTTGTTGTGTGCCTTCAAGTCATTTCTGACTTACAATGAGCCTAAGATGAACCTATCACACAGTTTTCTTGGCAAGATTTGTTCAAAGAGGCTTTGTCATTTTGCCTTCAACTGGGGCTGAGAGAGTGTGATTTGTCTAAGGTCACCCCGTGAATATCTATGATCATGCAGGGATCAGAATTCTGGTCACTAGCCATAGTCCAACATAAAATCCACTACACAATTTTGGCTCTCATATCCTTTCATAGCGTTCTAAAAGATGGCTTTGTTTCAGGGTCATCTGATTTGAGTGTGGCTGAGAAGACTGAGCTAAAGGCCATCAAGAACCATAAGAAAGAGCTACTGGAGGACATCCAGGTAAGAACCAGCCCACTACTTGCCTATAGCGAGGGAAAAGCTTTGTCAGAATTAGGACTATATATACGAATGGTCCACAAGGCAAAATTTGTTACCCACATCACACTGAAAAATGTATGCAATATCATAATGGCTATGCTTCTGAGAGGGTAGAAAGATCCTCATCTTATTAGAAGAGCCGTATTCAACCATCTCTACTTCAGGGATGGGAAATGTGTAGCCTTCCAGAAATGTTTGGACTTAAACTCCCATTAGCCCCAGACACCATAACTCCTGGTTAAGGATGATGGGAGCTGTAGCCTGACTATGCTTGGAGGCATAGTCTTCTTCAGTGACCTCCACTTCTTCCAAGCATGTGAAATAAATAAAACACATGCCTTAGTCCACACTGGCCTGATTTCTGGCATTAATGTGGCCTGTATGCTTTGACCACTTTGCTATTTATTTATTTAACGGTATAAGTTCCTTTCAAAATGACAGCATCCATTTTAAAGACATGCAGCATGATATTTGCTTTTTCCAATTCACAGAGCTTTTATATTGAATGATGCAAGAGAGATCAATGTGTGCTTTATGTTTCTTTCTCTACTTTCTTCATGCTCTCTTTTCTCACACTTACAGAGGTTAAAAGATGAGATTGCTGCAGTATTTGAAGAAATTGATCATTTCCAGCAAGCACAAACAAGGTGAGGAAATCCCAGCATGGATGAAAAGAAGTCATGGCTTGGAAAAGTTAATTTTTGGAGTACTGGTCCCAGAACTCCCCACACAACACAGCCTCTGGCTGTGCTGGCTGGTTGATTCTGGACTCATAGCACAAAAAACCAACTTTTGCAAGCTCTGAAGAGAAATAGGAAAACAGGGAAGGTCCACATATAGCTCCTGTCTCCCTTTGTAGCAGTGGTGTAGTGATAAAATTTGGACTACCAAGCTCCTCATGATAGCCACAGAGCCACAACCTCTGGCAAAATATGCCTGGAAATAGCAGTGGCTGTCTTCACCACCATCCCTTTAAAGACTAAGCTATGCTGCCCCCAGGTATTTCACGTTGTTAGCACTGAAGTAAGATTCCACTGGTAACCCATTTGGGTTCTGTATATGAAACGGAAAGAGGTCCTATCTTGTCCATTGCCTCAGGTAGCAAAGTGTGTTAGGCCAACTCTGCATTAGTGCCATTGAGGTGTAGAGGCACCTAGAGATCCAGGTTCAAGTATCGGTTGAAGCATGAAACCTAGAGGGTGATTCCTTGGGCCAATCCCCACCCCCTGTGTTTCGCCTACCTTACAAGATTATTATAAGAAGTGGAATGCTATGTATGTTACATTGAGACCACTGGAGAAAAGATTAGGATATAGATGCAACTAATAAATGAGTTTATAATAAATTCCCCCAGAGACAGATATAGATATCATAGAGTTGGAAGAGACCTCAAGGGCCATCAAGTGCCTTCAACAATTCTGTTATGCACAAACCACTAACAACATTTTACAGTTACGTTTATGTGCCATGACTGCACTCCTTTGCCCAGTTGCCTGGATAATAGCTCAATTAAGCTCAATGGTGATTACTACTGATTGCAAACATTACAACACATTTGCTAGAATCCTATTGATGACAATTTCTGAATTATGTCAATCTATTTTTATTTTATTTTATTTTGGATATTGAGAAATCTCATTCCACTTTCCCAGGATGCATCTAGGCACTATATTGTTGTTTCCCTTGGCCACAGCAACCTTCCAGGGGCTGACAGTTTCTGAGGGAGGAAATATAAAGCTGCCTGTTCAGAGTGTTACGCTCCACACACCTCCATGCTGGATCTCAGTCACTGAGTTTCAACAAGATGTCACCATGCACCTAGATTGCAAGCTTTTGAGTTTGTTTTTTTTAAAAAAATTACAAATTCAAACCATTTTGCAAAGCAGGGTTAGCATTTAAACTGCTAAGATGAAGTAGGAGCTCTCCAAGGCGACATCTCTACAGTATACTGTAGAAATAATGCAGTTTGACACCACTTTAAGTGCTCTAGCTCCATCCGATGGAATCCTGGGATTTGTAGTTTTACAAGGTCTTTAGCTGCCACCAAAGAGTGCTTGTGTCTCACAAAACTAAAGATCCTGGGATTCTGTAGGATGGAGCCATGGCACTTAAAGTGGTGTTAAACTGCATTATTTCAATGGACTCTTTCAAACGGGGAGGAATTTCTCCCAACTCCGAATGGAGCCAATGCGGATTTATGTAAATTCGCTTGTTTAGCGAATTTACATGAACCCCTGCTCCGTTCGGAATTACTTCCCATTACCCGAAATTAACCCCCTCCTGCCCGAATTTGCATGCGAAGCTTTAATTCGCAATAAGGTAAAACCCATGTTTGCATTCGAATTGGCTTCCCTCCTGCCCGAATTTGCATGTGAAGAGTTAATTTGCAATAACATAAAACCCATGATTGCATTCAAATTGACCTTAAATTATACTTCCAATTTAGCCTTGTATGAAAGAGTCCGATGGTGTATATGCAACCCAAGAAAAAGAAGAATGTATGCAGGCTATGTTTGATTATTTTCCTCACTCTCTGGTTTTCTTTTCAATAATCCATCACAAAGAGTAACAAAACTCAAAACCTTTATTATGACCTCACTCATTTATCAAAGCAAGAAGGGCCTGTCAGTTTAGGCAGAAGATACCATTGCTCCTGCTCTAATAGTAGTAGTAGTAGTCGTTGTCGTCGTTGTCGTAGTAACAATAATTTTTAATAAGTCTCAAAGCTTTGCTTTCCTTTCTCCTTCCACTGTTTTCCTGCACTGCTTAAGGAAGGGATTAAAGGCTTTCTGATCTAAACTATTCATGCTTGCCATGAATAGTTTAGAACAAGTCCTAGGAGAGGGGATTTTCTCAGTGTGCTCTAGTTCTTAGAGCCATTGGAGTGGTCACCAAAATCTGGGGGGAAATGACTGGAAGTGGAGAGCAACTTGTCAAGACCATTAAGATGAACACCTCAAGAAGCAGATCCTGGAGATCAGGGGTATGGCCAACACTACCATGGGATAAGGTGAGATGGCCACCTCAAACAATTGATTTTAGGCATCATGAAATGGTAGCAAATAATTGGTTATTTACTTGGCTATTATCCCTCTTTTTTCAGGTTGGTTGAAGTTGAACTAATGGTATTTTCTGCCTCATGTGACAAAAAAATCTGGCTGTCTTGGAGTTTTGTTGATATTTATTTGAATGGGGGCGACTTTTCCTGCTCTACCTTAGACAACAAAATGTCTTGGTCTGACCCTGGGCTGGGAACTGAAGCAATGAGATTTTGGACAATAGAGCTGGGTAAAGCTTACTCTATATACCCCAAGTAAACCTATCACTCTTCAGGAGTACTCTGGCACTGCCAGGATTGAAGTCCTATTTTGTTGTTGCTATAATCTAGAGCAGTGCTTCCCAAACTTTAGTCCTCCAGATGTTTTGGACTTCAGCTTCCAGAATTCCCAGTTGTTGGCCAAACTGGCAAGGGCTTCTGGGAACAGAAGTCCAAAACATCCAAAGATCCAAGGTTTGGGAAACACCCGGTTGGGCACCATCTTGGACTTCACCTCAGGCAGAGGATGGACATCACAAGTTAACATAGCAGGGTTTTTTCCATGTTGCTTAGATCATGAATCTGCTCTGGATTTTTCCTGAATCTTAATAGAGCTATTCAAAGGGCTGAACCCTATCTTCCAACAGGTTTAGCCCCTGGGCTATCTCCTTTAAAGTCTGGACTGTCATGGGAGCCACCAGCTCCTTCTGGTTACAAGTAAAAAGTACTTGCCTGTAATGAGTTACTTTAGGGGAATAGTGATAAGGGTATCACAAAGTTACATTTCACAATGAACACAATTATATGTGTGAAGTTACAGTACAACTATGGTCAATGTCCACTGGAAGCCATTCATTTTAATAGGATTCACTATTATCCATGGTTTCATGTTTCCATGGTAAATCCAAGAATGTATTCCCCTTGGATATGGGGGTCATGGTGTATTCTACTGGTGCACAAAATAATGCCAAGATCTACAAATTTGTAAATAAATCTGAGGGGAAACACTTGAGATTAACAACAATACAATAAAACACCAAATATGGGAGAATGAAGAAGCAGTTTTATCTGTAATCAAAATGAGGAACATTTGGAATATCATCAAGGGAGAACCTAGGAAAGAAAGATGGAGGGTCATTCTTTGCCAATCCTTTCTGTATTCAGTCCTCATGTTTATATTTTCAGCAAAATGATGCAGAGGGACAAAGATCTATGTATTGGACGGAAGAAATTTAACATGGATCCTAATAAGGTAAGTGCAGGTCTCTGTGAATTTTGTATTCTATGTGTGGAAACGTGTTATTAAATTCCAGGATGCTAATCTCATAGTTAATTTAAAAAGGAGCTGCCTAGCATTTCAGATTACAAAGCATGATTTTTCTCCTTCTGTTACTTTTAAAGAATGCAGAATGCATAGGCTGGCATAAGATATATTATTGTTAACTCCTAAACTCCATTAAACTCCTGGAGGATATTTAGTTGACCATAACAGCTGTAGCACCACCCCTCATGTCCCGTTCCCCCCCCCCAAAAGGCTTATGGGAAAATAAACCTGTTCTGCTCATTTCTGTTCCCAAGAAATTGTTAGAAAAGGTTTGTCCCCCTCCAGGAATTTTTTTTTCTCCTTCACAAGGAAATTCAATGAAATGGGATATACAGCAATTTCTCTGCCTACAAGCAAGGTAAAGAATTTCAAGCAGTCTTTCTTGCACAACTCACTTATGAAAGAATGCAGGCAATACAGAAAGAATACTTTGGAAATACCATGTGTTATGATTGGAAACCTTGGTCAGATTTTTGTTTTACATTGGAGGTTACACCTGCCAATGAGCAGAGTCCAACATTTCATCTTCCTTGCATCACCTCACCATTCTACTTTTTAAAAATATATTGCATAGTGGGAGACACCCTACCTCCTTCTAAACTGTCCAAAGGGTTTGCATTGAGACTGACCTCTAGACTAAAACTGAGCTGAAAAATACCTATTTTGAATCTGTTTCAATCAGTCCAAATAAGCCCAATTTGTCTTGAATTTATGTTTTTGACTGAAACAGCAACATAGCCTTACTAGCCATCACACAGTTTTTCTTTTCCCAAGCATGGACAGGAATAATTAAAAACTGGGGACAACCCAAAATAACAAGAATGGAAATATCACCTGGAGGACTTTTTCTTCAGCCACCCCTGGACTGTGGAACAACCTTTCAGAAGACATTTGACAGCTGAATATGCTATCTGTTTTTTTTAATTATATAAATAAATTTTATTGATTAAAATTTCAAATCATACAAACATTCAATCACTACTTGAACAGATGCTATCTGAATTTAAAACAGCAATAAAGATCAGCCTTTTCTGGCAGGCCTATCCAAATCATACTTCTGCACAGAAAATAGGTTTTCTGGAAAGAAAAAACCACAAGCAGTTCTGCACAGAAAAAGCACATGCATTTCTGTGGGGGGAAAAACGGAAAAAGGAAAAAGTATTTTTTTTCTCTGCCCAGAGATAAAGGTGCAGTGGACCCTTGGTGTCTGCTGGGATTTGGTTCCAGGATCGTCCCAACCTGGATACCAAAATCCATGGATGCTCAAGTCCCAATATATACAATGGCATGGTAAAATTATACACTGAGGCCGAAGTAATTATCTAAAAGGGTAAAATACAGCTTTTGAATTTAGCAAGGATACAGATATTGAATGCTGAGGAATTGTTTTTTGTTTATTATTCACATTGGCAGGCGACTGAAGAAGGCTTCGGCTGAAAGCGTTTGGCCTTGTTTTTTATCTCTTTATTGGTTATTTTGTATTGCCATTGGCAAAGATAAGGGGTGTTATTTTCACCCTTTCAGTTGCTCAATTGGCCTTTTTCCAGGACTAATTACCCTGGTGTAGAGAACTTTTATTATTATTGACTATTATCTTCCTTAGCAGTTTTAAATTATTAGTGGGGTATTTTACCCTTTTAGATTATTACTTTGGCCTCAGGGTTTTATTTCCTGTTTCTTCTGTCAGAACCCTTTTGTTTTGTTTTGTCCATTTTGGGTTTTCTGAGCACTGAGACTGTGGTTGGTCTAGTCATGGTAAAATTATACCCCTTATATAAAATAGCAAAATTAAGGCTTGCTTTTAGAATTTATAGCTTTTGGGGATGTTTTCAATCCATGGATGGTTGAATCTGTGAGTAGAAAAATCCATAGGTATGGAGGCCCACTGTATTTCTTGGCAGAAAATGTTGTTTTGAACTGAAAAACCATGCACACTTCTGTATAGAAGACATGATTTCTACACAGAAAATGTGTTATGGCACAGGGGAGTGGGAATTATTTCTGCACAGATGAATATTTCCAAAAGTGTGACTACTGATGAGGAACTATGCAGAAATCTTTGTGTCTTCATCTGTCAGGGAGAAAACTGTAAGAATGTATCTTCCTTGTGAAGGTGAAGAATATGAAGATGCATATCTCTCTTTCAGTAAAGCCCCGTGGTGGGACAATGTATCAGTGGCCAATTCTTTAATACAGGACTGGACAACATCTAAAGGTCTGGGGTACATTGTCACAAGGCTATGGAACTCCAGAGGACTGCACATATACACCCAATGGCACATCTTTATACTAGCCTTTCAATACACACCTGTACAAGCCTTCAGATCAAGAAATGACAAGAAGTCCATTGACTTAATAATAATAATAATAATTTTTATTTCTAGACCGCTCCTCTGTGAAGCACAATCAGAGTGGGGTACAGCAAGATTAAAACATACAGGTTAAAACACTTCCTCAACCCATTCCCAGCCACCAACCCCTTAAACATAGATTAAATTAACAATAATTTAAAACAATAACAACATTAAAAGCATAATTCATCCTTGATAGTTCTTAGTTGAGGAAAGAGATAGTACCAAGCAAGGGGTCAGATTCAATTAATAGGACCCGTTTCAGAGCCAGGATCTAGGAGGTTTCAGGGAAGGCCTGCCAGAAGAGATGCATCTTCAGAGCTTTTTTAAAGCAATCAAGAGATGTTATAAGATGCAACTCATCCGGCAGTCCATTCCAAAGCTTGGGAGCGGTAGTGGAGAAAGTCTTCTGGGAGATCTGCAACAACCTAGTTTTCACAGACTGTAGCAGGTTCTTCCCAGAGGATCGAAGTGTGCGGGGGGGGGGGTGGTTTCAACGGGGAGAGGCGGTCCCTGAGATAAGATGGACCTAAGCCATGTAGGGCTTTAAAGGTTAAAACCAACACCTTGTACTGCACCCGGAAATGAATCGGCAGCCAGTGGAGAGCCTTGAGCACCAGTGTTATGTGCTCTCTCCTTGATGTTCCAGTTACAAGCCTGGCTGCCATATTTTGGACCAGTTGAAGTTTCCGGGTTAAGCACAAGGGTAGCCCCATGTAGAGCACATTACAGACATCCAGGCGTGAGGTTACCAGATCATGTACCACAGTTTCTAGGTCCCTCATGTCCAGGAAAGGGTGCAGCTGGCGTATCAGCCGAAGCAGATAATAGGCACTCCTGACCGTTGCAATCACCTGACAAGTCATGTGAAGCGACTAATCTAGGAGTATCCCCAGGCTGCGAACAGAGTCCTTAAAGGAGAGTGTGACTCCATCCAGGACTGGAGACTGTATTCCCAAGCCTGGTTTCAGGCCTGTGACTGTTAGTACCTCCGTTTTGTCTGGATTCAGTTTCAATTTGTTTTCCCTCATCCAATCCATTACTGCCGCAAGACAGTCATTAAGAGGAGAGACACCAGCTGAAGTCTGTGCCAATGTTCTGGACATGGAGAGGTATATCTGAGTGTCATCAGCATCCTGAAGACACTGAGCTCCATGCCTCCAAATGACCTCACCCTGCGGCTTCATATAAATGTTAAATAGACTTCCTGATTTGAAGAACATCTAAAGGAAGAGAAGGCAATGGGACCCAAATTAACCAAAATATAATACAAGCAGACAGACATACATACACCAAAGGCTTGGGAGACCTTTTAGGGAAAAAAAGACTGTTCTAACCCCCTTCAGTTTCAGGAAACATGTAGATTCTTGGGCCCTTGCCTTGCCTGCTCCTTCTTTATTGTCAATGTCAACAACAATGACAAAGAGCAGGCAAAGTAAGACATGCTATTTCTCCCTTCTTCTTCTCTCTCTTTGGTGTTCTTGACAGTACCTTCGTTAATTGAAAAGTGCAAACAGTAACATTAAGTGAGGTCCAAACATAAAATTCATCCTGAACAGAAGAGAATTGAACTTTTGTCTGCCCTTATCTCTTTTTTCTTGCTGTAATTATATCCACATGTTATACCAACTGTACCATGTCTACACTGCACTCCCTGTTAAAAGATTTCTTTCTAATACTTCAAACTTAATTACTCCCTCAGTCCCTTTTACTATCAACACTGCAATCAAAAGCCAAAGCACAGTGATTAAAAACTAGCTAAACTTCGGTGGTGCAGCACTTACTTTGGGGAAAAATATGTTCAACCCCTAGAACTTGCAAATATATATTTATATATACAACCTTGGAATGCACAATGTCTGTGCTGGCTGGGGGATTCTGAGAATTGTAGACCAGAAAAGTCTTCCAGGATCTGTAATTTCTAGTTGTAATTATGTCATTTATATTGTGTGTGGCTGCCATTGCTGCACTGTCTGCAAGCTCTGCCTACCACACCATTTGGAATTCTGCAGCTGGAATCTAACTGCATTTTCACTCTTTATGCAAAGGGAAAGAACACTTATATTACACCATGGAGCTCCAAATGATAGTTCCTATAGAGCAAAGGAGGACTGTGGAGGGTGATCTGGGGAAGCTTTTGCACCTGAACCCCTGGGCACTACCTCCTCTTTCACACAACGATGATGCTCACGATGTTCATATCATTCTTTAAAGCTCTGGCACAGAGAGACAGAAACGTGTGTGTGTGTGTGTGTGTGTGTGTGTTGATGTGGAACTCAATCAAAGACAGAAGGAAGAAACATTTTCTAGGTAATCTATTATTAATAATTACTTGTCTACCTACACGGTTCTTCTGATGAGCTGAGCATGAAGAGCAGGGAACATGGGCTAGTTAAAGAAGGATGTAAGTAGTGGGTATAAAAAGACCAGCTATTTGGAGGATCTTGCCCTTCAGAATCTGCTGGACCTTAGCTATCTTGGTTAATTAAAATTGCATTAGTCATTACCCAGATGTTTGTGTCATCACCACCAATTTTGTTTTGTTAATGCTTTAATGGCTTTTACTTTTTAAAAAGGTTTTCATTATGGTGTTTTAATTTATGTTTTAATATTGGTATTATTTAATTTTTTTAAACTTTTGTAATTAATGTTTTAGTTTTATCTTGAATCCTTGAATCCCATTTTAGGGAAAAGATGAGATAAAAATCCCATAAATAAATAAATAGTGGTGCTAACATTGTACTTTTCACATATGAATTCATTTTGAATTACCCTGAACTGTGTCTATTATCACTATTGTTGTTGTTACTTTATTTATATCTCACTTTCCATCCAAACTTGGGACTCAGAGTGGCTTATGATTTAAAAGAACAGTACAATTAAAGGCATACAAAACTAAGCAAAAACATGAAAGAGTAAGGATAGATATATGAACCTTTAAGATTATACTCCATGTGTCTGATGCTATAAAGTGCATTCCTGTTGTTCTTAACTCCATCAAGTCAACCTCCTCTCATGGTGATTCTGCTTAGGTCTTGTAAATCCAGACCTATGATCTCCCTAATTGAATCATAGAATCATAGAGCTGGAAGAGACCACAAGGGCCATCCAGTCCAATCCCCTGCCATGCAGGAACTCCAAATCAAAACATCCCCGACAAGGAAGGAGACTCCACTACACTCCAAGGGAGTGTGTTCCACTGTCCAACAGCCCTTACTGACAGGAAGTTCTTCCTAATGTGGAGGTGGAATCTTTTTTCCTGCAGTTTGCATCCATTGTTCCGCGTTCTAGTCTCTGGAGCAGCAGAAAACAAGCTTGCTCCCTCCTCAATATGACATTCCTTCAAATATTTGAACAGGGCTATCATATCGCCCCTTAACCTTCTCTTCTCCAGGCTAAACAATTGAGTGTATCCATATAGTGTATGGTCTTCCTCTCTTTCTTCATCCCTCCACTTTTCCTAGTATTATTGTCTTTTCTAATGAGTCATGTATTCTCATGAGGTGGCCAAAGTATAACAGCCTCAATTTGAACATCTTGGCTTCCAGGGAGATTTCAGGCTTGATCAGTTTGAAGATCTATTTGTTTGACTTTTTGGCTGTCTACAGTATCCTCAGCACTTTTCTCCAGCACCACATCTCAAATGAATTCATTTTCTCCTTATCAGTTTTCTTCACTCTCACATCCATACATGGTGATGAAGAATACAATGAACTCAATGATTCTAACTTTAGTGCTCAGTTATATATCTTTACTCTTCATGACCTTTTCTAGTTCTTTCATAGCTGTCCTTCCCATTCCTAATCTTCTTCTGATTTCTTGACTGCAGTGTCCATTCTGATCATGTTTGATTCAAGATATGGGAACTCTTTATTTCGAGTGCATTACATGCATTGTAATCCATGTATGGTCAAGCTATAGCAACATCAGTTGTCTTTAAATAGTGACACTGTGTGAGCATGAGCAAACTCTCTGTTACTGTTCCCCCTTCATGATGAAATCAGTACCCTACATCAGGATCCCTCATGATGTGAATCAACTTTTCTTAAACAGGGAATCCAGTATTTAACCGAGCACAAAGTGCTGTCTTCAAATGTGCAAGAAATTGCCAGATTTCTTTACAAAGGAGAAGGGCTCAATAAGACAGCCATTGGAGATTACCTGGGACAAAGGTAAGTAGATTGGCTTCTATCTCTCAATAAATGTACTTCTGTCTGATTCTGGTTTTCAGGCAATGGGAAAGTGTAAGAATTGGGTTGGGGATGGGGGAGAAATTGGTTTAGTTTATATTTTAACAGGAGGAATGGAATATGTGGGGAAACATTTAAAATTATTCAAGTGTTGAAAAATCCTGACAAGAAGAATCCTGGATGGGTTAGAATCTTTGTAGTTTGGGATTTATTCTGTGCAAAATTTGTATGTAGTTGTTTTATACAGAAAATAGAGTTTCTCTGTGCAGGAAAGAGCAGTCTTAAACACATAAAAAATAGTACGCAAAATATTTTCTGCACAGAAAAAGCTGTAACCGAGGACTAAATTAGAGGAAGACTGGTAACCTGTTGTTAAATACTGGAAAAAGATGTGGAAAAATAAATTATATATCCGATAGATAGATAGATAGATAGATGAAGTTTATAGATCATATATGATTGCAGGCAATCTGAAATCAAAATATGATTAGAAATTAAGATACTTCAGTCTGAAGAGAAAGGAAGTTTAACTGCATCATAGAAATAAAGAGAATATGACTGGAGAAGCGGATTAAGGTAAGGGAGAAAGATCTTGGTTATATACAGTAAAAAATTTTATTTCGTTAGTATGTGTTTATCCATATTTTGGTTAGTTTGTACCAATAAGCTGGTAACAAAAAGTACCAATTAAACTATGGAGTAAGTAATAGATATGGTTAAAATGTTCATTTAAGCAGAAATTGTATATTTTGAATTTGATTTTATTTATATAATTGTTCAAGATTTGTATAGGATATCAATCATCTATAATGATTTGTTTAAATTAAAAATATATTTTAAAAAAATAGACAGATTTCTCTACTCTTAGTTCAGGGTAAGAGTAAAGATCTTATTCTTTTTCATCCTCTAACTCTGTCCACTTTACCAGAGATTCAATGAACCTACAGATTCTGCAGGCCTTTGTAGAATGCCACCAATTTGCTAATCTCAACCTTGTGCAAGCACTAAGGTAAGCAAGTTCTAAAACAAGCCACAAAAACAGTAGCCAGCACTGCAGACTAGAGGCCAGGTGCTCTAGCTGCCTCTTGGCCCTCCACATTTCTCTTTGCATAGAGTTTCTGTTTAGATTTGGCTGAGCCAGATAGTAGAGTACCAACATGTAGATGCACCTATTACAGCCTCATTGCTATTTTTTTTTCTGTGTGTGCATGTGAATGTGAGAACAAATTTTGTTTACTGTGCCTTATTATGCAATTTAGTTACTAGGTATATTGAGTCAAGGAAATTATCACACTGTCCTTTTCCATCCTTTTTTCCTGACCTCAACTCAGAATGAAAACTTTTAAGGATGGATTTTATTGATGCCTCTGCGCCCAGGTTGGAGGCATCCTGTACCTGATCATAGCATCCCATACCTGATCCAGACTTCTCCCGTACTTTGCAAAGAACGAGAAAGTCCTGTTCTTTCAAAAGTGCAGAATTCTCCACATGGAGATCAATCAATCAAATTGCACAAAATGACTCCATGAAGGATCCTGATTATGTGTTAACTGGGCATCAAAGCTTCTATGTCTTATTATGAAGGATTCTATTCTATTTCTCAGGAATCTTGGGATCACATGGTTCATTAGTCACCAGCTGTGTGTTTTAAAGAATAAAGATTTCCAGGAACAGTACATTTTTCTACTTTTTGAGAAGGGTGATAACTCTCCCACTCAAGGGGAAAGGCTAATCTTATGGGGATTATATGAATCTGATGTTGTGGTTTGGCTTCATTTCACAGGCAGTTCCTGTGGAGTTTCCGGTTGCCTGGTGAAGCACAAAAGATTGACCGTATGATGGAGGCCTTTGCCAGCTGGTATTGCCAGTGCAATCCTGGTGTTTTCCAGTCAACAGGTAGCTGCTGGAGAGAATATTGAGAAACATTTATTCGGGATACTATACACTGTACATTTTTTTGTCATAGATATGCACATTTTGGTGTGCACTTTTTCCTAATATGTGTGTTGTGTGTGTTGTGTGCCTTCAAATCATTTCCAACTTATGGAGACACTAAGGTGAATATACAGTATGTATCTTTGTACTCATTTCTGATGAGAGAAGTGCATCACAAAATCCTATGAAGGGTGAATACTGAAGGTTAAATGTGTTTCATCTCAGGTATTTTGTTTCAGAAGGGTGAATTCTTGCACTGCTATTAGGGTCCCAGAACCTCATGAAAAAACACTATGTCTACCATGTCCCAGGCGTGGCTGGTGGATTCACCAGTGCCAGTGGTGAATTCACTGTTGTTCTTCTTGCAGTTGCTTCATGATGAACAAGAGCTCTCCTGTTGCCAAATTAGACTCTAATATTAGCAGAGCTCCCATTCACATGAGCTGCCCTTGCCATCAGCTCCTTTGGGTGAATCTACACTGTAGAAATAATGCCATTTTTAAGTGCAGTAGCTCAATCCTATGGAATGCTGGGATTTATAGTTGTACAATTTGTAGTTGTGCCAAAGAGAGCTGGTGCTTCACAAAACTACAAAACCCAAGGTTCTGTAGGATGGAGCCATGGCCATTAAAGTGGTGTCAAATTTCATTCATTTCTACATTGTAGATGCATCCCTAGTTACTATTTAAAGCTCTAATCAATTCCTGGCAGCTACAATTTTTTTTTCAAAATTGTCCTTCAAATTAAATCAATTTCCAGGTTGTAATTGGAGGGGGGAAAGTGCTATCCTGTCCATTTTCCCCACAATTACCTGGGAATCAACTGAACTTTCTGGGCACTGTTGAAGATTGGAAAAATCTGTCCCCTGGATCCACCAAGATATGAGGGCTCTGGAAGTCCTCAAGGGACAAAATGTTACTTTGGTCTTCCTTAACTTTGGAACCATCCTGCCTAGTAGTTATTCCTCGAAACTAGACACTTATTCATTTCCTTCTCTCCTAATTGACAGATACTTGCTATATCCTTTCTTTCTCCATCATAATGTTGAACACCAGCCTGCACAATCCCAATGTCAAAGAGAAGCCCCCCTTTGAGAGGTTTGTGTCTATGAACAGAGGCATCAACAATGGAGGAGACATTCATGAAGACCTCCTGCGGGTAGGATGGTTACTTGCTTTTTCTCTTTATATTTCTCATCCCAAAATAAGGTGTATTAGTACGGGACTCCCTAGATAAACAGATGTGTTTAATTTTTTAAAATGAAGGAAAAGAAAGCTGTAAACAAGGTTGCGGAATATGTGACTCATTGACCATATGCGTTATATGTGTCCCCCACATTAATTTATTTTTCTTGCAAAAACTCTTACTGGAATCCAATATGACCTTTTATGTTCTGTAACTTTATGCATACCTAGCTACATAGCAGAGGCAGCAAGAAATCCCTTTATTAAATTGTGAAATTGCATAACAAGACACTGACAAGAGTGACTGATGCATATTGGTATTCAATGCATATCAGGACTGATGCAGTGTGGATTGGGACTCTTTTCATGCACATCCCGTTTTGCTTTAGTCCCATTGTTTATTGATCACTTTGCCAGCTCTGCTACGTAATACAGCGGACCCTTGCTTTACACAGGGGATCCATTCTGGACCCCCCCCCGGCGCATAAAGTGAATTCCACACATGCTCAGTTCCTATTTAGATGAATGGGGTGCACTTCAATGCGCAGCACTGCATGTGCACCATGGGCACACATGCCATTCATCTAAATGGGGCTTCCTGTCAGCATTACCTCAAGTCTGTGTATGGGAAGCCTGATTATGGGGCAAGCCAGCTGTAATGTAATAGCAGCCCTCTACTGGATATGGATGTTACAAAACTGTCCAGTTCTAATTCATGCAGAGTTAAGCCAACTTATAAAGACATAAGACCCCAGTCGGATTCTGGTTGTTGTTGTTGTTTTTGATGTTTTTAAATTCAGAATGGTCTCTATGGCATGTGAAGGCCATTTTCACTATGTTAGGCCTCCTGAGCTGATTCAGGGTTGCGAGAGAACTTTTTGGAAACTGGAAGTGAGAGCAGGAAGTGAAAGGAAGTCACTTCCCTTTGTTGTTATTTTTAAAAAGTCCTCTTTTTGGCCTAAAATCACCAAAAATGCTTAACATAGTAAAAATACCCACATGTCCTCTAGAAGGCATTTAGGAGCAAATTTCTTTTCACATTTTTGCCAGGGGTAAGTTTGGTGGAGGTTGCATTCCCCCTCCCCCCCCCAAGGTTTCCTGGGAGGCTAATGTGGGGAAATGCACTCCCCTTGACTATTCCCCTGGAAACTTTCCAAAATGACATCACAAAGATTGATGGGCTCCCATAAAATACAAAATTCTAAAATATCAATATTCCTAAACCAATTATTGGTTCAGAGGGGTGCTATGGATCATCTGAGTCACAAAATCCCAATAATTTTCAGAAGGAATTTTAAAATTGCTTCTGAATTCTACATCACTAATAATAAAAAAAATCTCCCAAATTGTCACTTCACGTGTCTCTACAATTTTGGTCAGAAACTAGTGAATTGTTTGAAATGATGGACTTCTTTGCAGCCTGCAATTCAAAGGAAGTTGCAGGAGCATTACAAAACATGTGACATCATATTCCAGTAGCCCCAGTGTCATTACTTTTACTGGATAAGAAATCAGAAAAAGCCCTTATCAGTGAGTCAGATGTGCTTTCTGTTCTCCCAGCATTTCAAGAGGACTTTTGGTTGTTTCAGCATTAAGAAAGCACTAATTAATAAAAAGGAAGCCCTCATGCTGATTATAGAATGAATTATGAAAACTATAAGAGTTTTGCATATGTTCTTGTTTTTACAAAATTTACTTGGAGATCAAAAAATCAGTTTTGATGTGATGGTGGGGGGGGGGGAATGAATAGGAGGAGGAAATAGGTTCATGACAGGGCAGAAAGCCATTGGAAGAGATACTGTGGATGGTGCTGAAATTGTAAATGCATCTACGTTTGATTTTATTCTCTGGAAGAACCAGCTTTTGTTCACTCAGTTTCTACAGAAAACCCAATGATGACATTGACAAACTGTGTTTTTTGTGTTGAGCCATTGTTATTGTTCAGATCTGAATTCAGCCTAATATTGTTGTTTTTAAGAAAATAATAATAATCCATTATACTTCCAGCCTCTCCTATTCAAGCTGACCAAGCACCAGTTAGGGGATTCAAAATTCCTATACCTTGAATGAAAAACTTCCTGTTTGCAGGTTCAGCTTTTTAAAATTATTTTCTGCTGAACAAAGAATAATTGATTCTAGATTTTCAATTGCCCTTTCAATATTCTTAATTAATTGTCCCTTATTATCTGTGTGGTTTTTGGACAGGGAGGGTTCTTGTTTAATTACCCATTTCCTCTTACATATGTATTTTCTTTTTCTTTTTACATAGAAAAATCATGCTATTTTGTTTTTAAAACGGAAAGGAAAAGTATTATCAGAGAAAATAAGCAATTACTCTCTCCCAAGACCTTGAAACTTGGAGAACTGTAATTGTCAGTTGGCAATGCTGAGCAAGATGGATTAGTTTAGTGTAAGGCAGCTTTCTGTGTTCCCATGATGAGATATATGCTGGCGCTTTTCAGGATTTTCTTTTTCTCCCCCCCCCCCCTCTTTTTTCCTGGGGCAGAGACTATTTGATAGCATCAAGAATGAACCATTCTCCATCCCAGAAGATGATGGGAATGATCTCACCCACACTTTCTTCAATCCGAGTCGGGAAGGCTGGCTTCTGAAACTAGGTATTAAATTTGTATTTTGTTGAGTATCTTGCTAATCTACTACCCTCCACCCTATAGCAACCTTCTCTCTCAAGGAAACTGGGAAAATCTCCAAATGAATTTAGGACTGCCGCAGCCCACCTTCTGTTGTGTGATGGGGTGATAGTGACCCCTGGTGTTCAGTTCTATGATGTATTCCCTAAAGATTCCTGGTTTTGTACATAGCCTGCCTTTGGCTAGATTGAATGTCCAGGGCTGCCTTTGGTTAGAATGAAGGGAAGCAGATACTTCTATGTCCTCAAATTACCTAGTCCTTTGTATTTTTGGATTGGGTGGGGGAGAGACAGAGAGAAGGTTGCTCAGGGAAATCTTTGCAAAATGACACTGTCAAACAAGGATTAAAGAACAGAGGTGTATGGTCTCTAATCATTGCTTTAGAATGTTTATTGAGTCAGAATTTTATCCTGTTTGTCCTAATGGCCCTAAGTGTGTTAGCGTATACAAGACAATGGCCCAAAAACACTCTGCAGAAATTATCCCGTTTGAGACTGCTTTAACTGTCCTTGGCTCATTGGTAGGATTCCCTTCCAAGAGGGAAGTGTAGTTTGCTGTGGCACCAGGGCTCTAAATATCTCACAAAACTGCAGTTCCTAGAATTCCTTAGCATTGAGCCAGGACAGTTAAAGCAGTCTCAAACTGGATTATTTCTGCAGTGCGTTTCGGACCAATGATCTTTCTGCTTCTGTTTCTCCTGCTTCTCCTTATGTTTTGTTTCCAAACCCTGGAATATGAGGACCGAGCAATAGCAACCCAAGACTTCTCAGTAACAATCATTACTGAGCAGAGGATGATTGATAACAATCAATCTCATGATCAGACAATTGAGGTGCAGTACAGTGATTCAGCTTAAAATGTGTCACATGGACTTGAGTTGAGTAATTGACTCATATAGTCAAAGAGAAAATGACATTTTGATTGAATTGAATTGAACTGAGTTTTGTAAAATGCTCCCCCCCCCCCCATACACACACACACATTCACTTTATATCACCAATTCCTTCTGCTGAGTCCATAGCATGTGCATGTGGGAAATCCCATTGAGCAACAGTATTTACATAGGCATGCATAGGGAAGCATGATTTCCCCACATATGCACACACATATACCTCTTGAAAACTTTCAAATAAATGAGAATGTCTTGCAAAATAAAATATAATAAATATTAAAATCTATTATTTAAATAAATAATGCATTCTTAATGGCTGGATAAAAATGCACTCTTTTTTTTTTTAAAGGAGGGAATCTTACTTATTTTGTCACACACACACACAAAAACCCCCTAATTGAAACAAGAGATTTGTTGAAAGCTTTGAAATGACTGTTATACCTAAATCTGATGCCCAGTATCAACACTGCCCAGATTGATTGCAGAGTGGCAGTTTAGAAATAAAATTAATTATTATTATTATTATTATTATTATTATTAACACTCTAGACAAAGTATTTCACCATATCAAATTTACCATGAAATTAACCATATACTATTTTGATCTTGAGTATTAAGCTGTTGTTTCCAACCCAGGAAACAAGGTCATTACTTTCCCATCTTGCTCTAGAGTGTTTTTGAAATGAGTTCTAATCAGAGCTTAAAGTGCTAGGTTTAAAAATTAATTTGTTAACATTGAGAGATGGAAGGGGAAACTTCAATTTGTTGTTGTTAACGTTCTGAAGACCAAAATTTAGTTTGTTGCATTAATCATGAATGAATTAATGAATTAAAGAAATAGTTCTTCAGCTTTTTTGGGTCATGGACCCCTTTGAGAATTTGATGAAAATTGTGGAGGCCAGTTGCAGAATGATGCAATTTTCAAAGTAACAAGAAGAAAATTGGGGGGAGAGGGGGGGAGCTTGGATCATGGATTCCTTGAAGTCAATCCACAGACCCCTATGGTTACAGATTAAGAACCCCTGAACTAAAGTGGTAGGCTTAAATCCTATTGTTGATTCCAGTTACCATTGTGTGCAATTTGTGTGCAAGTTTCATTGATTTAATGTGTCAATGCTAATTGGCCCTAATAGAAGAATTCATGCCTTAGGTTTTGAAGAAAGACACAAGAAGTTAGCACAGAACTCCCTCCTCCTCCTCCTTCCTTTTCCTCATCCTTTTTCAACCACTGCTTCCTTACAGTGAATAATGAAGACAAACCTTTCCTATCATTGCACCTCTGGAATGATATCTGCTGTTAGTTAAACTTCGTGGCCAGAAGGGGGATATGAATTGGCAAATAACCAGTTAAATATGACCAGCTGTTACCAGGCTAATGATTATGTAAAGCCTGGTTGGGAGCAGGAACAACTAATTAGAATATTATCTGTTAAATCTAACTAATTATTTCAAAACTCTGGTTCCAATCATTAATCTTTAATCATTAGCAAACATAGTTTGATGATCAAACCTACATTGGGTGGGTTGAGTGATTCTATCCAGACAGATTTCATTGTGGATCTCATTCTTCCTTTTTCCCCACAAGGATTGTGAGCTGTTTTTCCTATTAGCACAAATATTTTGTGCTTGTTTTTAAAAATGTGTCCATTTTGTGGCTATTTCTCCCTGAATGAACACAGCTCTGTGTTTATTGATCAAGCATGTATTGGTGTGTTTTTTGAATGTATGCATTTCCCCACATTGTTGTTCTGTTGTTATTGCATGCCTTCAAGTCATTTTAGACTTCTGACCAGAGGAACTTATCACAGGGTTTTTCTTGGCAGAATTTGTTCAGAGGTGGTTGACCTTGCTGAGTGAGTTTTTATGGCTGATCAGGCATTTGAACCCTGGCCTCCCAGTGTCCTAGTCCAACACTTAAACCACTAGGCCACACTGGCTCTCTTTTCCAACATACATTTTTCCAGTATGAGCATGTTTTTGATCTTTTGGAGGTTATTTTGTGAATGGACCTGTCAGCTCTGAAATTTATAGATTTACATCTGCTACCTCCATCTGGGTATGCAGTGCATTATGGAAAGTGTGAATTGGTCAACTCCACCATTAAAATGGAAATCCAGTGAATGTTTCATCCACCCCCATTATTCTTTATTTGTTGAAACAGGTGGATATTTTGATTTTTTTTTTTTTTGTTCTAGGAGGCAGAGTGAAGACCTGGAAACGCCGTTGGTTTATTCTCACAGATAATTGCCTCTACTATTTTGAATATACCACGGTAAGATCTGCACCCCACTGAAACAAATTCAGTCTCAAATATGTTTTTTTTTAATGAATACTATATTCTACTTCACAACTACCATTAAAACCCAGGCCGACTAGATGAGCTGCCCCAGGCTCAAAGATGAAATTTTGAGTGCTATGAGGAAGACTGGCACAAGAGGAAGACTGACACACCGGTCTACCCTCTCCACTGTGCCATCTAGGGATGGAAAGAATTTTGAGAAGCTGAGTTCAGCTGAACCTACTTTAGCCAGCATGGAGCATGGCTGGGTTACTGCTGGGCTCCAAAATCATTGGAGGAATCTGGAAGATTGGAAGTGGGGATACTGGAGAAATCTGACATGAATTTGACCCAATGATATCCATGTCGTAAGATCTGTAGTCCTCAAAATATACCAGGAGAAGCTTATGGGAAAATGTTTACAAATTCTTCTACTATTTTTGAAGCTTGAATATTTGGGATCTATACCTTAATGTGGGAGGAGAGGCAGTAATAAAGTCTGGTAGTAATCTATCAGCATTCAGCATCTTCACTACCAGCTCCTTATTTCCCATCTCCCTCTCTACCAAAGCAGCATTCCTCCATGGCCCAATGTCCTGCAGGCATATTCATAACTTCTTATATAATGAAAAGTTGGTGTCCTTTAAAATCCTGAGTCCATCTGCCTGTCTGTTGTCATAGGCTGCCTCTACACTGCAGAATTAATGCAATTTGACATCACTTTAACTGTCATGCTATGGAATTCTGGGTTTTGTAGTTTTGTGAGATATTTAGCCTTCTCTGTCAGAGAGCTCTAGTGCCACAATAAACCTCATACCCCATGCTTCCACAGGCTGGAGTCATGACAGTTAAAGCAGCATCAAACTACATTAATTCTGAAGTGTGGCAACAGTGAAAGAGGGGAAAGAGGGAGTCTTGTAACAACTTTAAGACTAATGTATTTATGTTTGTAAAAACTTTCTAGATTACAATCCACTTCCTCAAATGCTCTAATGGAATCATAATATTCAACTTCAGATCTATATGCACAGTTACGTAGTTCTGGGGATTTTGTTGCTGGGGGGGGGGGGGGAGATCCAAGGGAAGGCTATGTTCAAGTCAGATGAAGAAGTCTGACACAGGGGAAATGCCTATCTAACCTCCCTACTGTGCCATCTAGGGATAGAAAGAATATTTGTACAGTGGGCCCTTGGTATCCATTGGGGTTTGGTTCCAGGACCACTGCCACCCCCACAGATACTAAAATCTGTGCATAGTCAAGTCCCATTAAATACAATAGCACAGAAAGATGATGTACCTTGTATGAATTTGCAAAATCAAGGTTTGGTTTTTGGAATTTATATACAGTATTTTAAAAACATTTTCAAACCATGGATGCTTAAATCTGTGGATAAAAAAAAAAATCTGTTGATAGGGAGGGCTGGCTGTAATTATTCATTCCAAAGTCAGCAAACAGGCTTCCCAATAGAATCACAGAGCTGGAAGAGACCACAAGGGCCATCCAGTCCAATCCCCTGCCATGCAGGAACTCTCAATCAAAGCATACCCGACAAATGGCCATCTAGCCTCTGCTTAAAGACCTCCAAGGAAGGAGACTCCACCACTTTTTGAGGGAGTGTGTTCCACTGTCAAACAGCCCTTACCATCTGGAAATTCCTGCCAATGTTGAGGTGGAATCTCTTTTCCTGTAGCTTGCATCCATTGTTCTGGATCCTGTTCTCTGGTTAGGAATAGTTAAGAAACTTGTCAGAAAAAAAATGAAGCCAATGAGAATTTTGTGCAACTTTCTTGCAGCATTTGAACATCCTGAAATTTTGTGGAGGAATTATTCTGCGGGGAGTGGGGGGAGCAAGTGCAACCTTTTGTTCAAAATACTGAGCAGAAAGTGGGTTTCTTGTACAGAAAACACTATTTCTTTGTACACTTCAAAATCATGTCTTTTTTTTCACAGAATAATTCCTCCACAATACTTTGGGAAATCTGAATATGGACAGAATACTGTGGAACATTTTTTTTCCTACAGTGAGGGAAAAAAAAAAACTACTGCAATTATTCAGCCTTACATGGGAGGAAGTTGAGGATTTACCTCCCTATAGTGCCATCTACTGCTCAGGGGCAGAGTCAAAGGCTCTTTAATCTAGAGATGTACCATGTAAAGCATACAAAAAAAATATTCTTGTTCTCATTGAGGAAGGGTGTCTTGACACAGAAAAAAAAGTCAACTACCACAATATTTTTCATCCTGCCTTGCATGAAGATGTAAAGGTTGGAGCTCTTTTTCTGTCAACACTGGCAACAGCAAAAAGGAAAAAAAATGAATTTTTGGGGATCTGGGGATTTATATATTTTTAAATGCCCTTTCATGAAAGATTTAGGGAGAAAAAAAATCTCCCTGGAATGTTAAAGATCATTACAGATGTGCAAAAATTTACAGTCTGGCCCTTTGGAGAATAATCTTTGGAAATGTTTCATTTCCATATGCAAGAGTGAAACAAATGAAGATCTACATCCCTAACATGATTATAGTGGGGTGGTTAATATCGCCTATAACCAGGCAGAGGTCACAAAAGTTGGAGCTTCTCTGGCCTTGTCCATTTTTATCCTCCAGCCTATTCTGTCTGCCATTTCAAATACATAAGAAACCAGTTGATGGTGCTAGTGCAGAGATGTTTTATGGCTAGTTTAGTATTTTACTTTTCTGATACTAAATGGACATATAAACAAGTGTTGTGAATTAACTCTACCTCTTGTCAATCTCAGTGGATGTAATCAAAGAAAGTCCTACCATAAACTGTGTAAGGATTGTGTATGCACTGGGAAGTAACTGATTTGCACCATTTTCTAGGACAAAGAACCTCTGGGGATTATTCCACTGGAAAATTTATCTGTTCGGGAAGCAAATGACCCAAAGAAACCAGTAAGTTGCTGCCAGAAAGTATGTAATATGGGGAATTTTTAAAATCAAAAACAAATCAAAACAAATTTCTCAGACATGACTATTCCTTTTTTCTCTTCTTCTTCATGTAGCCAGGAAGGATAGATAGCAGATTGCTTTTGCAGAAGCCTGATCTATCTTTTGCAGAGACCTGCATGAGGGCAATATGAGAGAGCAGTAGTCCAACAGCTTCATGCAGCCCAAGGTGGAAAGGCTGCTCATATCCTCAGACTTCATACTTCTTTTGTTATTTATGAAAACTAGGAATCCAATCAAGTGATGTAGAATTCCCTTAAGGTCATATCTCTTCCCCCCCCCTCCAATCTTCATATACTACTCTGCTTCCTTTATAAATGAAAGGGGGCAGAGATAAATCTTCACAATCTACTAATATGTGGCAACAGGTAACATGAGAAAGAGTTTTCTCACAGATAGCTAACTCAGGGATCTTAAAAGCCCATCCTGGAATCTCACTGCTCATTGAAATAGGCACCTGGAAGAAGCAGGGGGGAAAAAACCAATTACTTCTGGATGTAGGCATCTTCAGAGATGGATATCAGCTCAAGGAATACACCTGTCTTTAAATAGACACTTGAGAAGCAGCGCTTTGTTATTGGTGTCTACTCTAATCAAGATCTTGAGTGCTCTTTAGCAGTGTCAGTCAGGAGAATCTCATCTGAAAGTTACAATGGAAGGGAAACTGAGGTCAGATCCAAACAAATGATTCCTACCAATAACTTTCGCTGAAAATGGAGCACACCATTCCAGCAGACTGTTTGGTAGCTTCACGAGCGATACCCTTGAAGGAAGAAGAAGAATTCCCCTATCAGGATTGCACAAATAATACACAGTGCCATGTACCACAGCTGAAAATGGTGAAAGGAGCAGAAGAGGTGGGAGCAATTAGTTTGCTCAGAGAGCTTGGTACTCAGAACTCAGTAATTAATTGTTCTGAGCTTTTTTGGACTATGCTTCCCACAATCCCCCAAACAGAATTCTGGGTGGACTCATGATAGGTTTACCTTAGGGCTACTACAAGTTGGAAATGACTTGAAGGCACACAAAAACAACAACAACAACAATAACAAGTGATATTATAAGGAAATGTAACTTCCAAAAAGAGCTTTCCTGAGATCTTCAGTTTGCATCCTTCTCTGAATTTTGCAATGTTGGTCCATGATGACAGTGGGTTTCTGGGAGCTGTAGTTCAAAAAAGTTGATTTTTCCTACAAAGATAGACACCAAATCATTCAGCTTGCTGAATATCATATGGCATATCATACTGGTACATGATTCTTGCCAACACTATAGGGATCAAAACACCCTTCAGCAAGGAAGCCAGTTATGAGTGCAAAAGGATTGCTGGCCAGCATGACACCTTTCATTAGGAAACTTATGCTAAGGCTGCCAAATATAGGCCTTCATCCACATACTTGTCAGAGAATTCTGGTGCTACAACAAACTACAAATCCCAGGATTGTATAGTATTGAGCCATGGATGTGAAAGTGGTGTCAAACTGCTTTATTTCTGTAATGTGGCAGCAACCACTGAAAGCCACAAAAGTGAGGTTTGACGACTGTACAGCTCATGGATTATGCTTTCCCTACACATGGCTTTAGCAGAACATATGTGAGAGGCATACTTTATTTCTGCATCCTCCACTGTCATACTTCTGCAGCTGCTTTTAAAATGTCATAGGCCTAATCTAGATTGGCAAAAAGAAGTGTGTTCATGGCTGCATGAAAGTCTAGCCTTTAGATGAGAAAAAGGGAAAGTGTGCCATGAAAACGCTTTTTTTTTTTTTTTTTTTTTGCGTTTTAGGGGAGAAGAAGCGCCTTTAAAAAGGTGCTGATTTTCCCAGCTTCTTTTTAAAAAACTGCGGAATAGCGCAGCTCCATCTAAAAGCTGTGGTGCAGCTGCTAAGCATTAAGGAAAAGGCAACTTCATGTCACACTTTCCTGCCAATCTAGAAAGCCCCATAGTTTCTCTCTCCTCCTCCCACTTTCTTGTTTTGTCTTTAGTTTACTTCAATTGCTACAAACTGAATTCAAAATGTAAAAATAGTTAGCATTGAATTAACTCAGAAGAGAGGAGAGGAGAGGAAGAAGAAAAATCTTGCCCTTCCCAGTAGGCTCAGGCAACAGTAAACTGCTGCAATCCCTCCTAACTTGTGTGTTCTTCTTCGTTCATAACTTTTGTCTTCTTCGGCACACTCTGAAGTTGTTTGGCCACTTTCATCCTAACTAACTAACTAACTAAGGGCCCATACAGACAGGCCAAAATTAAGCTGCTTTGGGTCAGTTTGGAAGTATGCTGTTCCAATGATGCATACATCCTTAAAATCCGGAAGCTGCACCAAAGCCACACTCCAACAGACTGTCTGTACAGGGCTTAACTAAATAATACAGTTTCCATCACTAGTGGGGGAAGAGGAGAGAACACCAGGCCACCCCACCACCCCAGGAAAGAGATGTGTAGTACCTCCTGCTGCTGTGTAGACTTGTTGCTTGCTATCTGCATGCTCCATCTCACCTGGTGGACTGCTGGCCCCAGACTGCTTCTTGCCAGGACCAAGCCCCAGGTACCCAGCCAGGAACACCTGCTCCCCTTGGGAAGGGGATAAAGGATGGGTGTCTGCTGTGGCAGGCCCACCACCAGTGAGCTGCTTCAGGGGGAGGGGGCAAGGGCCAGTCCATTTGGCTTGTAGAGCAGGATATAGTTTAATATATTTTTATGTCATTAATTTAACTGTATTTTGATGTTCGTATTTTAGTTAAGGTAAGGGGATGAACTTTTTAGTCATGTATGTATGTATTAATTGTATATGTAATTGTTTAAGCATTTTTGTAAACCGCTTTGATCCTTTGGAAAGGCGGTATATAAATAAATTATTATTATTATTATTATTATTATTATTATTATTAATTAGTGGAGACACAGCTCACAGGGTAAAAAGCCAGGGCCTTTTGATTAGCATTCAACAATCATCTTCCAATACCATTCTGTGAGGATGAACTAATAACCTGGATATGTTCTGCTGCTTTTTCATGTGGCTGTGCTTATGCACATGCACAGAAAGAGATGATTCACTTACAGAGAAGAGACTGAAAAGAAATGTAGGAATGGAGAGTAAATGCACAGCTGAGGAGTGAGATGAGATGTGATGTAATTTCCCCAGGATCAAGTGGTCAGTCCTTGTCAGAAAAGGAAATGCATTCCAAACCTTTCAATCTAATATTCTTATTGTTGGATCATATGGGATTTCATCATATGCATCTATTAAAATACAGAAAGGGGTTCCCTTGTGCTTTTTTAACCTGAAGCACAACATACATATGCACATGCACATGCCAGATGCCACAACTTGTTGCTTTGCTGATCTTCAGTCTTTGATTCCCTTCTATGTTTTCCCCTCAGAACTGTTTTGAGCTCTTCAATGCGAACTGCAAAGGACAGAAGATTAAAGCCTGCAAGACTGATGGGGATGGGAAGGTGGTGGAAGGCAAACACCAATCTTACAAGATTTCTGCATCCTCACCAGAAGAACGTGATCAATGGATTGAAGCCATACGGTGAGGGAGAAGGTTATTAAGTTCATATGGAGGCAAAAGGGAGGGGAAATGCCCAGAGATAAAGAACATAACAGTATTCCTTAGTACCAAAATATGTCATTTTCTTCATTTTTATCTCTGTTTTCTAAAATCCTGAATCCAAGGCAGTGTAAATGTTTTTCTTCTTCCCCATTGTATCCTCATGACAACCCTATAAGGTAGGTCAGGACAAGAGAGAGTGACTGGAAAGTTTTGTGGCTCTGTGTCTAACTACTATACATAACTGGTTATCTAGAGTTTAAGTTTCATGTATGACTCTTTCTTCCTCTGAAACATACAAATAAGAAACACAGCAATATTGAATTTTTCATTACCTGATAACTCTTAGTGAATTGACTATATCACAAAGGAATATGTCTGAACTGCTATGAAAGTTCTGTCTACAGTGTTTGATCTAAGATGCTCATGCACATATGCAATTCATAGCATCACTCAGTGCTGCCATCACCAAGGGAAAAGCTCACATGTGTGAACCAATCCAAAACATTCACATTTGGATTCAGGATATTTTCAAACAGTGAGGTGACAGATAAGCAGATATTGATGATGTAAACTGGCAGGTACAGACAGGTACCAAAGATCAACAGCACATTTTGTAATTGTTGGCAAAATATTTTCTCCCCAGTAACTGATGAGATTAGATTATAAGAAAAATATTATGAGCGAATTGGTAAACACATGTGACCCAGTTCCAACATAAATATCTGGAAAAGATCCTTCTGTTCTTTTTATCAGCTGTGCCACATTCCTCTTGTCCTAGTTCCTTCTCCCTGACAGCTTTGTGCTGATCATCAAGTGGTTCAGATGCTCCTATAAAAACAAGAAGAGCATAGCTGAACCCAACTGGCCCAGTATCCTCCTTGCTACAGTGGACAACCAGAGACTTTAATGCAGGGCTGTCCAAAAATATTTTGCTTCTTGAAGCAAAGGACAAGCTGGAATCCTTTCCCCATTTCCCATATTGTATCAGTTTAACCAACAGTTGCACGTTTCTTCAGTGTTGGCTATGGGATAGTGCCCTCTGACTTACCTGAGGACAGCAGACTAGCTTAGAGGTAAACAGAAAAGGCTTGGTTTTAGACACTGGAAGGGAAGAAAGAGAGGGGAATGGCCAGGGTACTTAGAAAATGCTGCCACATGGAGGGGTATCACTAGGGAGCATGGAAAGTATGACCCACACCAGATGACACCTTAAGGGAGGGAGGTGACATCACTGCTCCCAAACATTTGCCTTGTGGCAGAACCTGCATCCTATTAAAATACTGGAGCTCAGTGGAAGTTATAATGTGAGTGAGGTAAGGATCAGTCAGAGGAGAAAGGAGAGGCCTCAGGGTTTATTTTAATTATTTTTTTAAATTTTATTTAACAGCATCACATCTTGCCAAACTGTGACTTTAACCACATGAAACTACATACATGTAAATATATTTAGGCTGTGCATGTCATATGTTACAATTATTGCCATTACATTCATTAATATGTGGGGATTGCAATTTATGAGTAACCTGAGTACAAAAATATTACTAAGGATTTTGTATAGTGTAGTATTGGAGGAGGTCAATTGGGGGGGGGGGCACCATGCATTACTGCACTGGGTGACACCAACCCTAGTGATACACTGACCACAGCTATACCTCAGTACCTGTCACCTAACATGGTTGGTTCACTCTGCCCAATGTGCACTAATGTTCACTCTGCATAACTGTATGAAGCCCACACCTCAAGCAGGAAGGCAATAGTTCCCCATTATTTGCCCTAGCAACTGGTATTCATTTGGTGATGAGGGCTTTGGAAAGTTAGTTTTTTGAGGGGTACAACTCCCCAAATGCCTAAGCCAATGGCTGTGCTGGCTAAGGGATTCTGAAGATTGTTGTCTGCAAAATTAGCATTCCACACACTCTATTGGTGGCACACATTAATTCTAAGCAGGGAGGTAGCAATCATATAGCCAGCTCTGTCTATCTGATTTACTACAGCTTCAAGTTCCAAGCTTCCTCTGTATCCTGCAAAAGTGAGTGATATGTTGCTGATGGCAAAGTCTTAAATTCCTTCCATTTTTTCTTCTTTTTAGAACCAGCATCACTCAAGACCCCTTTTATGATCTGGTTGCAGCACGTAAGAAAAAGATTGCCAGCAAAAAGTGAGCTACTTTGGCTACAGTCTTTTGCAGCACTTCAAGGAAATGGCCATTGTGGAGTCCTACTGCTGAAAAAAACTCAAAACACCCACATACATCCTGTCTGAGCAACAGGAATTACCAGTCACCAACTTCCTGCCTTTCCAATGATTGACAGCATAACAAAATGCCTCTTCTTTCCACTTCCAGTGACGGAATCTGAAGGAACTGAGACCAGTGCAGGAATTATGGCTCACTTTCCTATACTACTCACAAGCAAAGTTTGCCATCTATAGAGCAATGGATGGAATACTTTTATAAACCAGTTAGTGATCTAGGCAAGAAAACCCATGAAGGAAGGCATCTTCTCCTAAAATGGCCAGAGCGGATGCTATGTCTTTTGTACATTTAAAGCAGGAAAGATTTGCATACATGGACTTTTGTCCTGTCTGATCTGTTGTCTCAGGGTATCTGAAATAACTATGTAGTCTAGGTTAGGTAGTACATAATGAATTAATTCATTTGAAAGATCAAAATGAAGAACAAAGGCCACCAGGTGGGTGGCAGTGAAACAATATAATGTATGGAAGACTTCTCAGTGCAAGCACTTATATATGTTTGACATTCTGAGCTTGACGCATGGATTCTTTGAACCTCTGAAATGATGCCAAGACTACCATAACACTGGCTTTCAGGACAGAAACTTCCAGCCAAGATCTGGCTCTGGAAGTATCATGCAGGGAATGATTCAGGCTTGTAAAATCTAAATACTTTTTTTCTTCTTTATAGAATCAAGGATCAGGTTGTCTCTGAGCATGTGCTCGGTCCAGAAACAGTGACTGATGCCATTCCCAAAAGTTCACACAAATTCTCCTGGCTCCCTCCACTCCAGTATTCTTTTTAAGCAATGTGCTTTAGACAATACTTTTTTAAAGTTGTTGCTGTTGTTAGACTCTGGGGAGTCAGAAGTCCTTACCAATTTAACTGAAAATCACCATCAGTATTCCCAAACTACCCTTTGCCCATCCCTGGTGTCAAGCACTTTGTTAAAAAAATTAAATGGTAAATAAAGTTGTTGTTTGTTGAAATATAAATAGATGAAAAGATACTTGTGTTGAATGTGCATGAAAAAGAGAGAGAGAGAAATAAGGGTGTTTCTGCCCAGCACCACATCAAACAGTGGAGGAATGCCAATTTTTCTTTGTAAATAAAATCATGGGGGGGAAAACCCCATTTTGGTACACTTTCTGCTTTGTTTTGCTTTATCAATACAAAACAGAGACTGTAGGACCTGCTGTATCTCTGTATTCCTTCATCTCGAGCACTAGCCTTACTTCCTTTAATATCTCAGCTACATCAATTGATGAGATACATGGTTTGTTTGCCAGATGCCTCAAGTTCACTCCCTGGCATCTCCAGACAAAGCTGGTACAGGCCTTTGTCTGAAGTCCTGGGAAGCTGTTGTTGTGCAAAGATAATACAGTAGTAGACAGACCAATGAGCTAACCTGATGTTTTATTGTATCTTAAATTTATTTATTCACTTATTTATTCATTTGTAGTGCTTATATTTGTTTTTGTCGTGTGCCTTCAAGTTGTTTCTAACTTATGGCAACCCTAAGGCAAACCTGTCATAGGGGTTTCATAGGATGATTTGTTTACCACTTGATAAAATAAAATATTCAAACAGTTTATGTTAAAATAGATGCATTGTACAGAAATAAAATCATTATAAAAAGATTTTTAAACAATAAATGAAATAATAATAAAAAATAAACTAGAATGAAACAATTAAAAAAAAACCCAAAGTGGTAATAATCTTTTCCCAAACAGAACAGTCCATGCCTGGATGTCTAGAATCCCCAGGGCCTTGGATCCTCTTCTCTAGTCCTCATGGCTATCAGGAGGAATCTCAAGAACACTGCCTTGAAAAATGTGTGTGTATATATATTTCTTAGATTTAGGGCTTGTCTAGTCTTGCGGGGGGAGGGGGGACCAAACTCACCTTGAAACCACTGTCGGGAGTCTTCACAATATATGGGTACTTCTGGGGAGATACTGCATTTTTGGCCCTTAATTCAACTGCTTTGAACTAAGGAAAGAAAGGAAAAAGCCTAGTGTTTCCCAGAAACCCCAAAGTGATCTTAAGTTCCTTTGGCACGTGGATAGCTGGATCAGGTCCAGTTCAGACCAATCCACATGCCACATGCCATCATCCCTGTTCCCCATGCTGAGCAGCACAGGAAAAGGGGGTGACTTGTTTTAGCCATAAGGGAGTAACCCCCAAAACAGGACACACCATTGCAGCCTCACCAGTAAAACAGCTGCTTGCTGAGATCAGAATAAGGTGCCTGTGTGTTCAATGAGAAGGCAGTAGAGCAATTTCTTCCTTGTTGATCACAGGGCAGGGCACCCCTTTCTGACTCTAGATGAAGCAAAGCACCAGCCAGACTCTCACAGGGAGCTGCTTTGCCCTCTGGCAGAAACACCAGGGACAGGGGGATAGGCCAGTGGGACAAAAGCAGTCTCAACCCAGCTGGACTGTGTGCGTAACAATGTGGTGCATGTGGTTGACATCATGGTCCGTCTGGGAACAATCAGTGGCATAAGGCTCTGGACTGGCCCCGGATTAAGCATGCTGTGTAGATGCACTCTTGGTGTTTCCATCTGCATGGCAAATTCTTTATAACTGTGGCTGATGTTTAAGGTATCATGTGAATGACAACATCAGGGGCTATCCCTTGTAACATTCATCTTTATAACATCACAAGGGTGTGTTCCCTGTGACATCAAAATGACTTGCATGTCCCGGGCTTTGGCCTTGAAATCTCAGGTTTTATGATAATCCTGACCTATCAACCCTACTTATGCCCTGTATGAGCAAATATGTTTTCAACAGATCTCTTAAACAACACGGGTAAAAGTGGTGCTGAGAATACAGTCACTCTGAAAGTCGTCTTCCATTGTGTTACCCAACAGCATTCAGTTAGTTGCAGAACAACCAATAAGACCTCCATTGAGGATGTCAGGAACATGTAAGTCGGATAGGATAAATAAGGTACTTTCTTATGCTACCACCTAGCAGGTTTTTAATTAACTTGATGCCACAGAAAGATGCAGAAGATCCACTCTAGGGGATAAAAATATTACATTTAGATCTTCATTTGAAATCTCACATCAACCACTGGATGGGCTTAACCAAGTCCCTTGTTCCTCCCACTGCAAATAGTATCTCTGTGCAACCCTGATTCAGCCTGGGACAAAGGTTAACAGCCTTCCTCCACCATGCCATGGTCATAATCCTGCTCAGGAGCCCTCCATGGCCATTAAAAAAATAAGCCAAGCAAGAGATGAAGATATAAATTGTGTTCTGCTTCATTCCTTCCTTAGATTTAGTTCCCCATTGTGGGCAAAATTGGAGTTTTACCAACTAATCTTTCAGGATAACTGTCAAAGGATGAGATAAAAGGATTATAACACTAGCAAGATTTTATGTAGAAATTAGAGCTAATATTGATCAAGACTGTATGCACACTTCAATATTACAACAAAAAGGTAAAAAAAAAAAACCCTACTATAATACAATATGAAGTGAACTTAGAGTTGAGTGCATAAGGATCTCTATTTTCATTTCTAAAAGAAGCAAATTTCTAGGCCTCATGCTTACAAAGACTATCTTGAAAACATGAAAATGCCACCAGAGAGGCAACGGTATACACTTTAAGTTGCAGTGCTCCCAGTACCTATAAAACTAGCAAAACAGGAGAAAAGCCTAAGATTAGCAATTGTTCTGGCTTTCTAGCTGCTTCATTAGAATATTTTATATATCAAGTGGAATTCAATCACCTTTTTTTGGATACAGTTTGGATTATTTAAATGTAGAATGTTGGTTTGAATGGCTTTTCTTCATTAGTGTGGAGTATATATATATATATATATTGAGAGAGAGAGAGAGAGATTTGTTAGTGTCATTCTTGTTGAGTTTCCCCCTCTCCACTGGCATTGGCACCATGTTTCTGTAATAGTTTGTGAAACTCCTTTCCCTGCCACGAAATTTGTTTATATTTTTGTGCACATCGGTTTTGGAAAAGTCAAACATTTTTTTCTACAATTTTTTTTTTTTTTTTTTTTTTTTTTGGCAAGGTGAGCAGTTTTGGACCGACTAAGGAGCATTCAGCCACATTTCTCAAATGTATGCATGGTTTTAGGCACTTTACACTGCCCTCCCCCATGCATCATAAGTTGTACAAATGTACACTTTTTCTGTGACAATATCTTATCCATAGGGGCCTATTAAATTGGTCTCTTCATATTGAGATGTGCATCCCACATATTTCTCCAAATCTCTAGCATGGTGTAACGTACAGTCATGGTCACAATGTCCATTATTCAGTAGTGGCCTGAAAACAGAGAGCAAATACTATCTTGGCAGTGTGTCTCTCTTTCCTCGGTTATTCTTTATTTGTCAAGTAGGATTTCCAAATCTTAGGGACTCACCTAAGGGTGATGGGCAGAACATTCAGGGCAAGAGTCCTGCATTGAAAATGTGTCCATGTATGGTATATTTTCTTCATTTGTGGTTTTCTTATTAGAATGACATACTCTGTGCAACTGTGGCTGATGGTTAAAGCATCATGTTTAACAACATCACCAGGACCTGTTCTTTGTAACATCGTAAGGAGATGTCAGGATTTGGCTGTGAAATCTCACCACCTGGGATGATCTTCACCTGGTAGTCCTATTGCCAACCCCATCAGAGTGGCTTTTGTTTTTCCATTTGCTGGCTTGCCTTACTTATCTTCTTTCCTTTCTTTTATCTGCAGTCCCAGCTCTGATTTCTCATATCTCCTCCTGAAGGGGGCTCTGTCCACAAGGAAATCCTTCTGAAGCAGCCAGTTCATCCCCCCCCCCCCCCCCGCAATCCATTTTCTTTCTTGGCCAATGCAACAGGGCAGCAAAATTAATTCCGACAGGCAGAGTGAACAGATCTTAGAGTCAAGGCACGTGCAGACCTGGGAGAAGGAACACGAAGGTTTTTCTTGAGTGACGGCACTGTGCTGCTTTAATGACGACAATGCATTGAGGATTCTTGTGTGTGTGTGTGTGTGTGTATTTAATTTAACTGGTTAGTGCTTGTAGTGGGTCTTGTCTTGGCAAGAGAATGAAGCCCACCCGATATCACACACCCCCTCCACATAGAAATCCCTGTAGGTTCCAAGCATAGCATCAGAGAGGTAAAACATTTTACCCAGCTGGAAATGAACCGGGAAAATGTATTGAAAAAGCTGAGCATGCCGGCAGCTTTCCTACCAGCCTGGCTCCAATCCAAAAACACTTCAGAATGTTTGGGCCGCATGACTGGCTCAATATAAATTTGCTGGCAGCTGCATAAAGAGGGGAAAAATCTATTTTGAGGGGCAGAGGAATCCAGTTGTGGCCCTTTGTTTGTTTGCTTGTTTCTCTACAGAAGAGGCTTCCATCAGAGTTCCTCATCCAGTTCTACTTTTTTCTTTCCTCCCTGCACACTATTTAATTTCAAGTATGACAATTGGGGTGGGGGGAATACCTGAATGAACATAAGCCTCTTTCTAATGTAGCTATGTATCCGACTTTACAGAAGACTGTCCTCTGTTTCAAGAGCAGCAGTCAAAAGGCCGGCCTCCTAAGGCACCCCTGTCAATAGCTAGCAATGGAGTAGAAGGAGTATTGCCTGACCTATGTTGTTGATCCACCAACAGGTCTCAGTGAATCCAATTGTGGTTCTTCCCTAGTAAATATACTTAAAATTACAAACTCAAGAGATGGAGTGTAGGATTCCTGCTTACTGGTTTATATCTGGAACAGAATCAAGGTGATGGGGAACAGGCTGCAGGGAGGGTTGGGATGGAGTATATTTATCAGTCTGCTTTCAGGGGTTTGAACCAACTCCAGGTATTTTATGACAGATCAGAGCCACTGCATGCAAAGTTTAGATATTCTCTTGATGGAAAAGCACATAGCAGATGCTGGTGCAGTTTACTGTCTGAACAGAGTGTAAAAGAAAATAGCACTAATAACAAAGTAAATTTCCACTAAGGGTGCATCTACACTGTAGGAATAATGCAGTTTGACACCACTTTACGTGCTGTAGCTCCTCCATTCTATGGAATCCTGAGATTTGTAGTTTTGCAAGGTCTTTTTAGCCTTCTCTGCCAAAGCTGATGTCTCACAATACTACAAATCCCAGGATTCTGTAGGATAGGGCCATGACAAATAAAGTGGTGTCAAATTGCATTATTTCTACAGTGTAGATGCACCCTAGGGCTGGAAGAATTGGTTTTCATGCTGGTTCAGGCTGCAAGACTACAACCAACTTGTCAAAACTGCAGGGAAGTGGATTTTGGCCCTACATTAAAAGTAGCTTCCAACAATAAGACAAGGTAGGCAGATATACTGGGGTAAATATGCTCCTTTCATGCACCCCAGAAGGCTGCATCATGCTGGCACACCCAAACTAGAAGGGATGTGATGTCACTTTAGATTCATTTTGGATCATTTTTGGTGATCTGGGAGTGTATTTTTTAATGGTTTGGGGCTAATTGGAGGGTAATTTTGCAGACCAAAAGAGGTCCTGGAAAAAATGGCTGAATTTGAGATGTCCTGGGGATGTATCCTGGGAGCCTCAAGTCCTACAAAAGGGATTTTAGGGTCACAGGCAGCTCACAGACTGTATTTTTCCCATACCTATGATAAGAGTGGTTTGACAGTGGAATTTACTGTTTTGGAACACTACATGGCTTTTCTTTTATGGAAATATGGTAAGTGAGGTCAAATGCCCACCATCAGAGATGCTCTAATGCTGCACTAAGCAAGTAGCTGAAATAAATGACTTCCCAAGATCCTGTATTTACTAATTCCACAAATATACCTAACTTGCTTCCATAACTAGCCAGCATGTATGCATATCAAGGGCATGGTTATGAAACCTTGCTTCCAAATACAATTGATTAATTGCAGTTTCTGGAGAAGGAGTAACAGCTTGAAATGCAGTAATTATTCCCCACAGAAAATATTCTTTCTATTTCTCCTTATGTCTATGATGCTAGATAAATAGGTCTTGGTTTGTGCCCAGTTATATGACGACACTGTCAGTAACAGCTCCAGAGGGTATGTACACCTAGCTGTTGGTCCATCTATTTGCAGTGTTATGTAGCCTCACAAATGAACTCACTAACTTAGCTTCATTAGTTGAGCAATACCAATTGTGCCCCGAGGGGATGATTTACTGTTTTCCTTTTACCTCTTCCTTGGTAATGGGAAAGATTTGAAGGATTATACTGTTACACTATTCAATATATACAGAAACAGTGAGAAACATCCCATTTAAAGAGACAGGGAACAAGCTTTAACTTAGGACTTTATCACACCAACCTCGTGTCTTGAAGCAATCCCATTATGAAAGTAAACAGGAACATACCACTTTCTTATCACACATCTCTTCTTTTGTACAAGTGCACTGCTTTGGACACCCTGCCCCTGGGCATGATAAGTCTTGCTGTAGTTCTGTCTTTACAGCATTTAGTGCCATGAGAGTGTTACCCCAAATATCCCCCTCCATGCAGGATCCCTCCATTTGATATAAACTTAATATTGAAACAAATTATATGCATTATTAAACTGGCTTACTTCTATCCAGTTTAAGTGTTAATTCAGGCAGCACCCGGATCTTATCACACACTTTTTACCACCAAAATTGCCACCCAAATACATCCTGGAGCCATCCCCACTTGCAGAGCTGCTCCTCCCAGCTCTTTTCTAATCCATTTAAGAAAATGGCCACCGGAGTGGCTTTGCAACCGGGGATGAACCCGGGCTGTATTTGGGCAGCAATTTCAGAGGTAAAAAGTATGTGATAAGATCAGGGTGCCACCCAGATTAACCCTTAAACTGGATAGAGGTAAGCCAGTTTAATAATACAAACAATAAGCTCCATTAAAGGAGCTGTCAAAAGGCTCATAGCCTTGCCAATTAGTGTCCCAGTTTCTTTCTCCTCTTTCCACTTCCCTCCTTTATCCTCATCTTACTTCAGTAACTGAAATTTTAATTCAAAGAACAAAAATAGCTTGCATCCATTAATTTAGCAGGAATGAGAAAAGAGGAGTGGTGGAATCTTGCCCTTCCAAGGAGGCTCTGGCGAAGCAAACTGCTGAAGTCTCTCTTAGCTTGTCTGTTCTTCCTCATTAATACCTTTGGCCATCTTGACCACGCTCTGATGTTGCTTGGCCATATGTGCCCTATGAAATGTTGAAGGATATACACAGGACATAGCCATGACAGTTAAAGAGATATCGATAAGCTATAACCACATACTGTGTAAGTCACTATTTGAATCTCTCAACATAGCCTTCTATTTAATTCCACATAAATTTTACATAACGACCCAAAATGATACTAGATAGTAATGGTGAGGGTTGGTACAAAATTAAAATTGTGGCTAGTCCAGATACTGTTTGTTACACTGAGCTGGAACATACTGTTGTTTGCAAGAGGGGCCTGGAGCAGGTTTTACCATTGGGCCCTGCTAGAACAACAGCTTCCAAAGATTGGTTCCAGATCATAATGTTTATATGGTTAATTTTTTTTTCTTCTCCCATCAGATGCCACTATTGATTTCTTTTGCTGAGTCTTTTGTATATTGTTGTTGATGTTCATGTTCTTGTGTGCCTTTAACTCATTTCCAACTTGTGGACTCCCTAAGGTGAACCTATCATGAAATTTTCTGAGGCTGAGATCCTTATCACATTACAAAAATAAGCCAAGATGGAGCAGCAGAGAAGCAGCTTTCTTCTCCACATGCCCTCAGACCACTTCAGTTCTCCTTCCAGAGGGAGATGGTAATAAAAGTGTGCCTTTTGCTAACGAATTTTTACCAGTGCAACAAAAAACATGCAGTAGTTTGTAGTTTGGTGAGACACCCGAGCTCTCTGACAGATCAGGCTGAATACCTTGTCAGACTACAAATCCCAGGATTTTGTAGGACAGAATCATGGCAGTTAAACTGGTGTCAAATTACTTTAATTCTGCAGTGTGGCTACACTCTGGTGTCAAACTGGTGTCAAATTACTTTAATTCTGCAGTGTGGCTACACTCTACCAGTTCATTTCTAAGCATAGTTTCCAGTGCTGGTTATGAGTGAATAGGTTTAAGTCAAGAAAGACCCTAACTGTCTAGATGAGCCTACCTCAAATTTAAGATCCTTATGGAAGGCATCTCTGTTTCTCATCACTGGCTACAGGCATGATTGTGGAGACACATAGGAAGGATTTTTCAGTGGCTGCTCCCAGTCTGGGCGTTCCCTGCCATGAGAAGCTGGACTTGACCCTTCTCTGCCCTCCTTCTGCCAGAATGAAAATGTTAAAAGCAGGCAGAGCTCATCCTTACGATGTGTGACAACACCCCCCCTGAACTATTAATATCAAATGGTGGGTCCCCATACTAGCAAGTCTGTTTACATTTATTGACCACACAGCACACATCCCTGAGGACTGGCCTCTAGCCATTATAATTCCAATTTATAAAAAAGGTGAATGATCTAATCTGGCAAATTATAGCCCAATTAGTTTGCTGAATATAATCAGTAAACTATATGGCTCTCATCTACATGAGAAATTGCTAGATTGGTTAAAACAAGAAAATATTCTTGTAGGTGAGCAAGTAGGATTCAGAACAGAATGAAGCACAGTTGGTCAAGTACTAATCTTACAACATCTTTCTGAAAACTATGTACCAGTGAAGGTCTGCATGTAGCATTTATTAATTTCAAACAGGCCTTTGACTCAGTTTCTAGGGAAATGCTAAGGGGAAAGTTTGAGGCTTCTAACATTGATAAGAGACTGGTAATGCTCATACAAAAGCTGTATGAAAATACTTTTCTGAAAGTCCAATGCAGCCTTGCTGGCCATTGAATAGGGCAAATACCGAGCTATGTTGGAGTAAGACAGGGCTGTGGCTTAGCCCCCACCTTGTTCAATTTCTACCTTAATTCTCTGGCTCAATGAAGATTTTCACACTTGCCTGAATCACTGGTAAATCATTCCCCAAACGTCCTCCAAAGGTGGCTGAAAGAGCAAAAAAGCCTCTGTGTGTGAAGCCAGGAAGTGCTTCTTAATCGTCACGGAAATGGATCTAGCTGCAGCGTTTGTTAAACGTTCAAAGAAAAGCAGGGAAGGAGGCATATTTTCCCCCTCTTAACACTGTTAGCATTAATAGGAATCTGCCCCCTTCCCTGCTTTTCTTTGAATGTTTAACAAACACTGCAGCCAGATCCATTTCCATTTAAGGAGCACTTCCAGGCTTCACACACAGAGGCTTTTTTGCTCTTTCAGCCACCTTTGCAGAACGTCTCGGGAATGATTTACCAGTGATTCAGGTTAGTGTGAAAATCCTCAATATCTGGAACCAATAAACTCGCACCTCCTAGACTGGCAAATAGATTGTTGTCTGTGTTCTTATATGCAGATGATGCAGTGCTTTTGTCACAGTCAAGAATAGGCTTGAGACATCTCCCAAGGGTTCTTGCTTCCTATTGTAAAGACAAACAATTATCAATACATTACACTAAAACTAAGGTCTTGATATTCAACAAGAAAAAACCCAAGCATCAATGACAGATTGATGGACATCAAATAGAGCAAGTTACCACCTACAAGTACTTAGGCATAATCTTTCAATCAACAGGTTTGTGGAAACTTCAAAGGAAGTACACCATTGCAAACACTCAAAGAAGCACCAGAGCACTCCTCTCTTTCTTCTTCACTAAAGGTGGTCAATACATCCTGATGCCTTCCAAGTTTTTGTCATCAAAGTAATTTCAAAGATGTATGGCTGTCAGATATATACAAGTGATGACTGCAATCCTTTTGAAGACAACATTTTTAAGAGCAATTGCAGGAATTCCTTCTTGTTTGTCAAATGCAATCCTATCACTTGAAGCAGGACAAATTTTCATGGAGGCACAAATGCCAATGCATATACTGTATGTACTCAACTCTAAGTCGAAAAATGTATGCCCCCAGATGGACTTCAAAATCCCAGGGTAGAATTATAGACTGGGCAATAGAGTTTCCAAGGCTGCAGTTGCCAAAAGCTGGGAGAAAAAGAGAGAATCCAAGCCCCCCTTTCCCAGGCTGGGTTCCAAAGGAAAAAGGGAAAAGAAAAAAAGAAAAGGGGGTTTGCTCTCTTTCTCTCTTCCCCTCCCACTCTCAGCCTTGGAAAAGGGAAAATGAGAGAGACCAAGCCCCCTTTTCCAAACCTGGGATTGGGAGGGAAAAAAGGGAGGGAGGGAGAGAGAACAAGCCCCCTTTTCAGGGGGCAAACAGGATTTAAACAGGAATTAAACAGGAAATGTCCTATGTTAAATATAAGGCATTTCCTGTTTAACTCTCATTTAAATCCTGTTTGCCCTCTTGTGTGATAAACACCTTCTTCCTTTTCCTCCAGATCCCAGACTTGGAAAAGAGGGCTTGGTCTTTCTCTCTCTCATTTTCCCTTTTCCAAGGCTGGGAGCAGGAGGAAAAGAGAGAGAGAGAGAGAGAGAGAGAGAGAGTCCAACCCTCTCCCCTTTTCTTTCTCCCTTTCCTTCCTGATCCCAGCCTTTCTCCCTTGGCCATCTGCTTCTACCTTGGATGGTGTAAGGATCTGGACTCTGGAACACATGGGGAGATAGGCAGAAGGGCTCAGCACCACCCAAGAAGAGCCTAAGCCCAGGAAAACAAAGCTGGCAGCAAAGGCCCTCCTCCTGTGTAAGTAACTTAGCAAGCCCTTAGCCCTCCTACATCTCCCTGTACTTCAAACTGGGAATGGGCAGAGCCTGGAAAAATCCCTTTTCAAATTACAATTCCCAGAATTCCTATCTATTATTGTTGTTGTTGTGTGCCTTCAAAACATTTCTGACTTATAGTGACCCTAAGACAAACTTACAGTGTTTTTTTTTTTTTTTTTGCAAGTTTCTTGGGGGGGATCTATTTGCCACCCTCTGGGGCTGAGACAGTGTGACTTGCCCAAGTTTACATGACCGAGCCAGGCTTCAAACCCTGGTCTCCAGAGTCACAGTCCAACATTCAAACCACTACATCACACTGACTCTGGAGAGCAAGGTTCAAATCCCAGCTCGGCCATGTAAACTTGGGCAAGTCACACTCTCTCAGCTTTAGTGGAGGGCAATGGCAAACCACCTCTGAAGAAAATTACCAAGAAAAGTCCGTGATAGGTTCACCTTAGAAAGGACTTGAAGGGACACAACACACACATGGTTGGAGGAGAACTTCTGGAATCCATAGAGCCAAAAAGGGAACTTTTCCAAGCTCTGGGAATGGAGCAGACAAGCCACTCCAATCCCTTGCCCTACAATAACACCTACTGCAGATCTTTTTTCCCTCAGGCCACTGGGGCAGGGGAGAGGGAGGAAGAGCTCAATGGTTCCCAAACTTTGGTCCTCCAGATGCTTTGGACTTCAACTCCCAACATTCCTGGTTATTGGTCAGGCTGGCAACAACTTCTCAGGGTTAAAGTCCAAAACAGCTGGTGGACCAAAGTTTGGGAATCATTGCTTGATGGACATCCAAACAGCAGCAAAGGCTCTCCTCCTGTGTAAGTAACTTAGCAAACCCTCCTACTAAATGTTTTACCATCTGCACTCCTAGAGGGCAGATATAGCACCCCTGAAGGGCAGATATATTTAGGAGAGATTATGTCATTGTAACACAGGAAGTGTGGAAACTGTTGCCCATGTATTATTCCATTGTCCCTTTCATCATGGTTTTTGTAAAGATCTGATTACTCAGGCCCGATCTAGACAGGCATTTAGAGGCACAAAGAGGGCTAGAAAAGGCATGTTTAGGGTTAGGGAGGGTGCAGTGTCCACACCCTCCCTAATCCTAAACTGTATGGAAGCCGCCATTTTAAAATGGCGGCATCCATATGGACGTGCCATGATTGCATCATGGCACACGCAGGGTTTAGATACGCTGCACATGCCATGAACAAATGGAACCATGGGAGGGTGCCAAGAGTGCCCTTTCTACAGCGCCAAAAAGAGTTCCGCGAGGGAGCTCTTTTTTTATGCCGGGTCTTTGGCATGGCTTTCAAATGGATGCACCAAAGACCCGGGAAGAATGGGGCCGCGGTGGCGACCCCTTTCTCCCCTCAGCACTGCTGAGGGAAGTGGGGTGCAGTGGGCACCGCACTCCACTTTGTGACCATGGGGAAGCGGCAGTTTGCCGCTTCGCCGCAGCCTCTGGAAGTAGGGGGATGGGGCTTCTGAGGCTGCCTGTGCGGCAGCCTTGGCCCCATCTCACCGATTCTTGGGGCAAGAACAGATAGCTCCTTTTGAGCAGTCTATATCGCCCCTCAGATTCTTTTAAGAAAACTAGGGAGATCTGAAGCTTTTTATTTAGTATGTCTATTCTGGAACTCACAGATCACATATAGGGTAGCACAATTTTAAAAAAATATATAATAAACAAAGGATAGTAGATCTTGTTGAGATATCTCTGCTAGTGTGACATTAGTTTTCTCATATTACTTGCTTGAATGTAATTGCTCTTTTGCTGGTTTACCTGAATTATTTTTATAGCAGTGTAAATGTAGTTAGGTAGTTATTTTAATCTGCTAGTTAGTAAGTTTTTATTTCTCTGTCTTTTCAAAACTGAGTAATTTTGTTATATGTGTTGCTTTATTTTAGATTTGCTGGGGTTTGATCATAATAAAATTGTTGTTGTAGCATGAATTTAAAAAATCTGGACTGATTAAAAAGACCAAAAAGTCCCAGATTTTGTTCCTGTTCTTTCCAATTTTATTGACAGGTCTTTGGTTATTAACTGGTTGGAGAAGAAGGATTTTTTAAATAGAGTATATACAAATGCTGTACATTTTCCTGCTTTTAAAAATTAATGATATTTTAATAATGAGATAACTCATTTAATTGCCTTTTAACTGTTTTTATTACACTTAGGGATTTTGGCTGCATTCTCTGGTATTTAAGGAAAGGGTGTCCATAAAATCAATCCTTCCAATACAGGATTGTCCCCTTTAAAAGAGAGCACCTGGCCACACTATCTTGAGTGCAGTGGTATACACTGCCTCCCTAACCACACACACATTTCTCCAGCTGTACATATAGGAGCACATAACACAATGTTGGAGAGCAAATTGGACAGTCAGCTGATCATCTAACATGTTTCTGTCTGTGCTTGGGAGTGCAAGCATGCCTGGAGACTGAAAAGGAAGTCTGACACTGTGAGCTCCCTCCTCCCATATCAAGGACCTCTGAGTGCTGCTGGTAATTTATTTTCATAATAAATGTCTATATATCTTCATAAAAGGCCAGGAGGCAACAGGCACAAAGCAAAGGAATATGGCAGGTTCCAGCTTTGTCCCTCCTGCACCATCCCTCCCTCCCTCCCTCTCTTTATCAGCTCCTCCTTTGAAAGATAATACATTTTTGAAAGAATTTGAGAAATCATTTGCCAGTGAGGCAGACTGAAGCTAGGAGGCCTGCCAAGGATTTTATTCAGCTGAATTTATTGAGACGTGTAGGACAGGATGCAGAAAACATACCATGAGGAAAGAGAATCGTGGATGTCTGTTCAAAAGAAAATGTTAAGCCAGGTTTGACAGAAAAGGAGGGCAGAAGCGCTCCCAGCTATGTTGACCTCTGAGTACCTGCACAAAACTACGGCTTGTACTGGGGTCATACTGCCTGGAAAATTCTGGTAGTTGTCCAAGAGAAGTAACTTTTCCAAATTCTGATTCGTATAAACCTTTGCAGGCTCTAACATCAGCTGAAGAAGCCTGGTCCTAATGAAATCTGTCATATTGATAACCCCAAGATCTGAGAGGTACATTACACTGGTGTCAATGCAATTTGACACCACTTTAAGTTCTGTAGCTTGATCTTATGGAATCCTGGGATTTGCAGTTTTACAATGTCTTCAGCTATCTCTGCCAAAGAGTGGTGGTACCTCAGAAAACTACAAATCCCAGGATTCTGTAGGATGGAAACGTGGCAGTTAAAGGAGTGTCAAGCAGCATTGTTTCTCCAGTGTAGATGCTTCCAGGTTGTTCTCTGTGGTTATCCCATTCTTGTGTGATGTCCTTTCCGCAGAGCTATACAGGACAGCTTCCCTAATAGTTTTTAAACAACCTCAAAGACCTAGGGCCATGTAAAATAAAAAAAGTGCTATGATTCCACCTCACTTACCATGGCTGCATCCTATGAACTATCCCTCTTTAAATTGCAAATTCCAGGATTTTGTGGGATGCTGCTATGGCAGTTGAAATAGAAGCAGGTTGCTATATTTCTGTAGTGTGGCATTGCTCCTAGCTATTTCAGGATTCTCTTAATTGTTTCTTTTCCCTAATGATACTGATTTTTCTATTACACTGGTTGGGTTATTTTAGATGCTGATTTTAATGAACTGTGTATTATTTTATTGTTTTATACTGGAAAACTTTAGAGAGGCTTTGCTCTACTGGTTATCAATCACATTCTAGATCTGTTTCAAAGTATCAATTCTAAACAGCCTTAAATATGAGCTTAGGATCAGTCTACATCAGAGTGTATGTGTAGAATTCTGCCCCTTCCAATGACATTTTTCTTTACCACCCATACACAGAACTCCTGTGTCTGCTATGTTTGCATTCCCTTGTTAACTATTCCTGTCCCTTCTCTTGCAATGCTTAAACTGTATTTCTAAATGTTCCACTGAAGTTTTAAATTACTGCTGTGCTAGAAATTTGGGGACTGAGAGGGGCAGAATTTTTACCTGGAGAGGCAATGCCCTCATTTTCCACACTCCCACCCCCTTGAAGCTACACCCTCACTCTACACACAGTAGCACCTGCTCTCATAGTTACCTACCCAGTACTAAGGCCATCTTTGTATAAGCTTCTGTGTTGCTACCCATAATGTTGCGATGGATGGTTACCAAACAAAGAGCCTTCTTAGTAGTGGACCTCAGTCTCTGGAGTGCCCTCCCAAGGAAGATATGCCAGATACCTTCCATAGTAACACTGAGAGGCTGATCTTCCTTGTCCAGGAACAATCAGTTTTTAATTTTTATTTTTTCTTCCACTATATAAAATATCTTGCTGGTTCTTAGTATCCTTGTATTGAAAAGGTTTATTACTGTCTCTACTACTTCCTTCCTTTTGGTTGTAAATTACACATTATTTTTGTTATTTTCATACTGCCTCCAGGACATCTGCCAGTTAAGCACTTTAAATCAATAATAAAGGCAATATAGAAGTATTTTAAGTACATAAATAAACTCCAGGAAGGCTTATATGATTACATGTCAGAGTTAATGTGGGACAGTGTTTAGTGCACTAGTCCTGGACATGGGAAGCCCAATTTCTTGCCCCCACTGAACCATGAAACTCACTGGGTGACCTTAGGTGAGTTCCTATCTCTCAATCTGACCCAACTTTAAAGAACTGTTGTAAGGACAAAGTAGAGAGGTAAAGAGAGTCATCTATGAACTCCTGGATGAAAGGCAGGAAAATAATTAATTAAACATATGCTGTGATCTAATTCAGATCAGTAAATGAATTGTCTTTTAAGGATCAGCACTAGGAAGCTAGGGAAAACAGATATTTGATTATTACTATTATTACTGTTATGTAAAGGTAGCAGTGGTGGCAGTGGTTGTGTGTGCACGCAGAGGGGGGTACTTTATAGCCAATCACAACTTACTTAAAATTTGGCATTAATGGATACCCTAGTTGTATGCTTAGCATAATTTATATAGTCTCTATAACTGGTGACTAATGGACAGATGGGTGGTGAATCTACTCTTGGTGCTGGTCTGAATGATAAAGGAACTATACTTTATAGGAGATGTGACTATGTAATGGTAGAATTCATGCCTGTGGGACAGGCCAAAGAAAAACATAGTCAAACATGAATCTTGGATTTCAGGAAAGATGATTTGATCAAGCTCAGGGAAATACTAAGTAGACTCTCATGGTTAGAGGTGCTAAAGGAAAGAGACACATAGCATAGGTGAGATTTCATGAAGAAGGAGCTGCACCATCAGAAACAATTCCATGGACAAAGAAAAATGGAAAACATCTGAAAAAGCCAATCTGGTGGCAAAAAAAAAAAAAAAAACCTCGAAGAAAAAGTGAAAAGTTTTTTTTTGTCTTTTAAAAAGCATGTCTGTAATTCATTGGGTCACCATAAGTCAACAGGTGACTTCAAGGCACATGCACACAGACATTTAAAAAAATGGAAGTAAGGAAGAATGCAGATGTATACCCTTAAGCTTGCAGAAATCAGAAATAATGTAAAGAAATCTAAAGCTCAGAATGAGCTCTGATTAGCTAGAAAAAAGAATGCAATAAAAAGGATGTTTTTTTTAAATTTCAAATATATCTGAAGCAAGAGAATGACCAAGGAAATGGTGAGACTGCTGCCCAGCAAGGATGGTAAAATGCTAACAGATCACAACGAAATGTGAAACTGTTCAATACTTATCTTGCTTCATTCCCCCCCCCTCCCCAAAAGAATACTGTGCACTTCCATGCATCAGCAGAGACATTGGGAAGGAGTCCAGATTGCAAATCAAGATTAATAAGGAGTTAGTCAGGAATCATCTAGTTAACCTAAATGAATTTGAATCTGCAGGGTCAGATGAATTACATACCAGAGAAGTTTGCTCATGTTCTTACAGAACCACTTGCCATCAGGTTTTTTTTTCTTTTTAGAGAATCTTGGAGATCTTGGTGAAGTGCTAGAGGATTGGGGATGAGCAAATACTGTCCTTCTTCAAAATAGATAAAAAGAAATTCTAAAAAACTACTAGTCAGTCAGCTTGACATCAATGACAGGAAAAGCAGGATTATACAGGAGTCAGTCTGCAAGTATCTAGATGACGATGCAGAGATTAATCAGAGCCAGCATGGGTTTATCAAGAACAAATCCTGCCAAATTAATTTTATATCTTTTTTTAAAAAAATCAGGTTACTGATTTAGTAGATGGTGGGAATGCTGTAGATGTCATTTATCTGGCTTTCACTAAAGCAGTTGATAAGATCCCCCATAATATTTTCATTAGCAAACTAATTAAATATGAAATAGATAGACATGCCATCAGATGGATCCATAATTGGTTGGAAAACAGTGCTCAATGAGTCATCATCAATGGCTGCACTTCAAACTGGAAGGAGGTCTTGAATGGAGTGCCAAAGGGCCATTACTCTGCAACACTTTCATCCATGACTTAGATGATGGATTGGAGGGAATTGTTATTATGTTTGCAGATGGTACAAAATTGGGAGAAGAGGTTAACACATTGGAAGATAAGAACAGAATTCAAAGGATCTTGATACTATAAAATTAGACAGAAATTAATAAAATGAAATCCAACAGAGACAAGTGTAACATTCTACTTTTAGGTCATGAAAGCCAAACACACACTTATATATGAGGGATACATGGTTCAGTAGTACTAAGGACCTTGAGAGTGAGTCCACATTGTGATGCTGCAGCAAAGAAGGGGGATGTTATTCTCACCTGCATTGATGGAAGCAAGTCAGGGGAGGTAATAATCCCACTATACTTTGCGATGGTCAGGCCTCAGCTGGAGCACTGTGTTCAGTTCAGAGCACCTCATTTTAAGAAGGATATAGTCAAACTGGAGTGGGTTCCAAGAAGAGCAACAAGAGTGATAAGATCTATGAAGAACAAAACATATGAGGAAGGGTTGAAGGAGCTGGGCTTGTTTGGCTTGGTAAAGAGAAGACTGCAGGATGATATAACTACAGAATCATAGAATTACAGAGTTGGAAGAGACCACAAGGGCCATCCAGTCCACTCCATTCTGCCATGCAAGAAGCCACAATCCAAGCCCTCCCTGGGATAGATGGCCATCCAGCCTTTGTTCAAAAATCTCCAAAGAAGGAGACTTCACCACCCTCCAAGTCAGTAGCATCTTCACTGTTGAACAGCTCCCAATGTCAGGAAGTTCCTCCCAATGTTGAGGTGGAATCTCCCCTCCTGGAGCTTGCATCCATTGCCCTGTGCCCTATTCTCTGAAGCAGCAGAAAACATGTTTGCTCCTTCCTCAACATGATTGCACACTTTAAATATCTCAAGGTACTGTCACAGGCTGCTCTCTGCTGAGCCATATCTAATGATTTTAATTTACAGTCAGGTAGATTTTAATTGAACATTTGACAGAACATGTTGATAGTCAGAGTGGTTTGAAAATAGAGCTAATTGCTAGAGAGGTGGTGAGGTCTCCTTCTCTAGACATCTTCAGAAAGAGGCTGGAGAGCTGCCTTCTGGGGATACTTTTAACTGAAGAGCCTCCATTGAGGAGTAGGTCGGATTCAATAGCCCATGAGGTCCCTTCCAACTCTGTGAGTCTTCAATTGTGTCCAAGGATGCTGAACTATATTGCTGAAATAGGTTCAGCACTTTGATTAGCTCCATCATTGTTTTGGCAGAAACCCACAGCACATTTACCACTCCACTTACATGGAGACCATCAAATGCTGCTGATCTGGGTAATATTGTGTACATTTGTCACTTTCTTCCAGAAAACTGTAACCTTTGAAGATCCTGGACCTCTTTTTGTTTATGGACTTACTTCTTTCTTTCTTTTTAATTGCATCTTCATAGTTTAGTGCAGCCACACCTTAAGCAAGGCTTCATCCTAGCATTGGGAATGGTAAGAAAATGGTGTGCTTTAAAATGTCATCACACTTGTTTTGTGTTTACCATCTCCTCCATAAGAAATAAATCTCAGTATTTCGCATAAAACACTTGACTAATTGTCTCCTGTTCTGCAACAGCCATCTCTGCTTCTGTCTCATATTTCCACCTCTCCTAACATTCATAGAAGAATTTTCCCTGGGCAAATGTGCCAGGACAAATGCTTTTAACTGTGTTATACTGTTTTTGCTATTACAAAACTTTGGTTAATTGATATGTTTTAATTAATTGTATTTTAAGTGATGGTTTTAAAATTTCATATCAAGTTTATCATAGTTAACAGGACAAAACAAAAGTTTTAGACTTAGCACAATTACAAGTCTCTACAAACACAAAGGAGAAAGATGATGTCCTTCTCTCTTTCTCTGCAACACAGCTTTGCTTTTCCTGCCGTTTTAGTGAACTATCCAGCTAAACCAATATATATCTACATTCAGTTAGCTTTTATGCCTAAATACAAACTAAAAGGAAAAATATTACTGTATATATTCATACATAAGTCTAAAATGTTTAGTCAAAAATGAACTCCAATAACCTGGGTCAGCTCAAAAAACCTGGGTCAAGGTAAGTACTGTATTTTAACTCGCATCAAAAAAGAAACCATTCCCTTCTCTGAGTAGAGTGGAGAAAGGCCAGAATTTAGGATGTGTCCTCACTGCAGAAATAATCAAGTTTGACCCCAGTTTAACTGCCATGACTCAATGCTATGGAATTCTGGGAAGTGTAGTTTGTTGTGGTACCATAGCAGAGTGGAGCTCAGATTATTTCTGTGGTGCAGATGCAGCCTTAGTCCATTCTGGGATAACCTAAAAGAATCCCCACTACTCTCTCCACTGAGACACCACTTCTGGCCTTTTTGAATACCTGGGCAGGAAACCAGTGGCAGTGGCAGCTTTTTGGCACTTCTCCTCAAAGTGTCACCAAGAGTGTAGAGGGAGCTGGTGCTTCTTTTAGGTTGTCCCAGAACAAACTAATCTCCTGCCTTTTTCTACTCTGCTCAGAGAAGAAGATGGTTCCTTTCTTATATATAAGAGTTAATACTATACCTTAACTCTTGCCTTTACATCCTTTTTGACATGCATGCTTTTTCTTAGCTCTGTCAGCACCTGGCTACCTCCCACCTGGCTGCCTTTTTTTTTAATTGATGTAACCCACTCCAATTGGATACAGAGGAGTGGGCTATAAATAAAACATTATTATTATTATTATTATCATTATTATTATTACTTTCCCTCCTCATCCATCCAGCCTTAGCATGAACACAAACAGTTATGCTTACTAGAACTTTGTAAAGTTCTTTGGCAAAATTTCCTTTGCGTCTTCCTTTACATCCTTTGTTATATGCCCCTACATTTTATCCTCAGCATATACAAGGGTCATATCAAAAGCCATAATTTTGGCTCCAAGCCTGCCCTTGACTTCTACATGAGCTTGATTTATACATGTGTGTTTATGGGATAAGATACTTCCTATTGCAATATCTGTACAATAGGTTTATATTGTAGTGCTTGTATATTGTAATTTTGGCTTCTCTTTTAGTGGACTGGAAACTCATTCGTGAGTCTCATGATACTTGAGATCCTTGATCAATATTTCACATTCTGCTTGTAAGCCCTTGGTGCAGAAGTGATGACCACTCAGGTTGAGAAAAGCTATTTCATTTGCAAAAGAGCCAAGGGCTTGCAGTGGAGTTAAGCTGCCTTGACAAGTATTTTGACTGAATCTTGCAAGAAGCCCTCTTAGCAGTTTCCTACAATAATCATACTTGTCTCAGGTAGATGCCCATAAATTGTACAAAGGTGTGGCGAGGGGGGGGGGGGGTCTAGAAGTTGGGATGACACATTCTGACCTTACCTCTCCCAGGCCCCAAGTTGCACAAGACCTTGTTGTGTGTATACACACATATGCTTCTGTATGTATAGTCTGAAACTGGGGAAGAAATTTATTGAGTTCCTAAATGCAAATACCCTCTTCACACCTCCCAAGAGTGATAGCAGAATGGAATGTGTGGCACTTCACAAATCCATATCTTCACAAGGCCCAGAATGTTTTTGGCAGAGTGAAGTGTACTAAAAGGATACATATGTTTTCAAAAAGTGCATGAATACAAATGAATTTGATTAAAACATGCACAGAACAAGGTTTGATAAAATGCAAAACGTCATATAAGACAGCATTACCTCAAAATGTGTACATTTTGAAACGTGCATTAAAATATGCTCACATTTCCATGCAAGGGTGTCGGGAGAGAAGTGTCACAATCTGATACATAAACAGGATGGATTGAGAAGGCTGGCTGAAAATGAAGAAACTCACCAAGAATGAGACTGACAGATATCAATAATAATTATTATAATAAGTTTTATTTCTAGCCTGCCCCTCTCAACGAGCAATCAGGGTGGGGTACGAAAGAGAGTTAAAACAACAGCAGTTTAAAATATCCGATCCCATCCCCGCCTCCCCCCCTCCCAAAAGGATTAAATCAAACAATAAGTTAAAACATAGCATAAAATCAACAATATATACAGTGTCAAACTGAAAGTCCTTGAGCTGTGTAGGTGGCCAAAGGCTGGATCACTCTACGACCAGAGTTTGGAGTCGAGAAGTATCAGGGATTTTCCGGGAAGGCCTGCCGGAAGAGATGTGTCTTTAGGGCTTTTTTGAAGCCATCAATGGATGAAATAAGATGCATCTTATCTGGCAGGTCATTCCATAGCTTAGGGGTGACTACTGAAAAGGCCCCCTGGGAGGTCTGCACCAACCTGGTTTTAATAGGTTGTAGCAGGTTCCTTCCAGAGGAATGCAGTGTGTGGGGGGGGTGTTATACGGGAAGAGGCGGTCCCTAAGATAGGATGGACCAAAGCCCTGTAGGGCTTTATAGGTTAAAACCAACACCTTGTACTGTGCCTGGAAACTAATCGGCAGCCAGTGGAGAGACTTAAGTACTGGTGTCATATGTTCTCTCCTGAATGTACCAGTAATAAGTCTGGATGCCATATTCTGAACCATTTGTGGTTTCCGTGTTAAGCACAAGGGTAGCCCCAAGTAGAGCACATTACAGTAGTCCAAACATGAGGTTACGAGCGCGTGTATCACAGTTTCCAGGTCCCTCATGTCCAGGAAAGGGCACAGCTGGCATATCAGCTGAAGCTGATAACAGGCACTCCTGACTGTCGCATTCACTTGACTGGTCATGTGAAGCAACAGGTCAAGAAGTACCTCCAGACTGCGAACAGAGTCCTTCGCGGAGAGTGTGACTCCATCGAGGACTGGAGTTTGTATTCCCGAACCTGGTTTTGGGCCTGTAACTGTGAGTACCTCAGTTTTGTCTGGATTGAGTTCCAATTTGTTTTCCCTCATCCAATCCATTACTGCAGCAAGGCAGTGATTGAGAGGAGAGACGCCATCTGAGGTGTGAGCAGACGATCTTGTCATGGAGAGGTATATCTGAGTGTCATCAGCATACTGAAGACACTGAGCTCCATGCCTCCGAATGATCTCACCAAGCAGCTTCACATAAATATTAAACAGCATCGGGGACAGGATGGCACCCTGAGGGACGCCACAATTAAGCTCTTTCTTTGAAGAGCAACTGTTCCCTAGCCTCACCCTTTGGGATCTGCGGGAGAGAAAGGACCGGAATCACTGAAGTGCGGTGCCACCAATCCCCAATTCTCTCAGCCGATCCAAAAGGATGGAATGGTCTATGGTGTCAAAGGCTGCTGAGAGATCCTAGAGCACCAGCAGGGTCACACTACCTCTGTCGATGCTCAAGCAGAGGTTGTCTGTCAGAGCAATCATGGCAGTCTCAACTCCATATCCTGCCCTGAAGCTGGTTTGAAATGGATTGAGATAATCAGTTTCATCCAAGACAGCTTGGAGTTGACTGTTGACCAAGGTGGCTAGGTCTTCTGGGAGATGAAGTACAAAACATCTGGAGCACCAAAGTTTGGGAACCACTGTGACATCAAGATCACCTATGTAGACTTAATGCTCTGTAAAAGCAGAACCTTGGATTTGTGGTGACCAGGATTAGCCAGGAAGTTAGATCAACCTATCTCCTACCCCTCAAATTAATTTGTTTGCTTTCTGAATATCTGTAAAGGGTGAATTGACAAGAATCCCCCCTTCTATACTGATAATTTGTTTGCTTCATGAATGGCTTCATCGGAATTGGTTTCTAAAACTCAATGGAGATAAACCAGTGCATAGAGCAAAGTGATGTGGAGAGATCAGATTTAAATTCTAGGAAGGCAAGAGATAACAGCCTCTTATATAGAGATAGCTGGCAGGTCTGCCTTAGTTCAAGTGTTTTTTTGAGAGTCAAAAGCTTAGATCTGTCCCGGTTGAGACTGTGCCACAATGAGTGATAGAGCAATGCTCCAAAGTCCAACAGGCCAGCAGCACATTTGTTACCATATTGCCTTGCTATATAGTTCATCCAAGGGGTACCAGATGTCTTCATATCCTTAGAGGAAAAGACGCAAGCCAAAGCCATTCACTTTGAAAAGAAATATACAGCCGTGTTTCAGAGTTATCTGGATTGTGCACATCAATAGTGCTCAGATTTTTGGATGAAGCCAAATGTAACAGGGAGGGAAATGACTGGGGGTGGGGGGGAGAGAAACTGGCAAACTGGTGATGCAAAAAGGAGACTGATATTAAGATGGAAAGAAGGGAACAAATGTAAAGGGCTTTATTTATCAGTAGTAGGGCAGGTGTTTTGCATGCAAAGGTCCCAGGTTCATTCCCTGCATCTCCAGACAGGTCTGGAAAAAATACTGCCTAAAAACTTGGAAAGTTGCTGGCAATCTGGATTGACAATAAAGTGTTAGATGGACCAGTAATCTGACTGAGGGTATATCCAGGCTGACTGAAAGGTCCCACATTTTTGTTCCAGTTCTTTATACTGGGTTAAAATGAACTGACCTAGAGAGCTAGTATAGAAAGTCTCTGATTGTACTATGAACTGAGAGAAAATATTCTGAGATGAACAAAACATATATAGATCTCCAAAATAAAATGGGAAAGAATAGGAACAAAATCTGGGTCTTTCTGGTCTTTCTAATGTGCCCTCACTTGGATGCACCCTCAGTTCAAACAACTTCCACTCTTTCTGTGTTTCTAATTGAGTGGGACACAGAGCAAAATTTGGTCCAGTTTACAATAAGGACAATAGTTGATGGATGCTACTACAGAGTACAATGTTACAATGTTACAGCAGGACTTCAGCTGTAGAATTGACCCACTAAACCCCTTTCTAATTGACTTTCCAAAAAGCTGACTAATAGTGCAACACATCTTTTTAAAAATAAAAAGAGATATTTATTTTCAGTACAAGAGCTTCTAAGTACTCTACTAGCCACTCACTAGTAGAGGCATTCTTTCTTTGTTCTTAGCTTGTCTAAAATAGTTCTGAGGCAACACACACACACACACACACACACTTACTTGAATCTAGTAATAAAATATTTTCCTTAATCAGTGACAGCCTTATCAGCAATCTTCCCCAAAAGCTGTAAGGTAGCAATATACAACCTATATAATTCCAAAACATGACTTGAGTCCCAGCTTTGAGGAAAATATGAGGTATGAAGACAGGCAGCATGACATAGTGGCGTGAGCATTAGACTATTACTGGAGACCAAGGTATGAATCCTGACTTGGCCATGTAAACCCCCGGGTTACCTTAGGCAAGTCACACTGTCTCAGCCTCAGAGGATGGCAACGGCAAAGTGCCTTTGAAGAAACTTGCCAAGATAGGGTTGCCTTAGGGTTGGAATAGGTTGGAAACAAATTGAAGGCACACAACAATAAGAAAGAAAGAAAGAAAGAAAGAAAGAAAGAAAGAAAGAAAACAATATAATACCGCATGATTCCTGACTCCAGTTATACTCCCTTTGCCTCAAGTCTTGAGGAGAGGCAGAAAAGAAATAAAATTTATTTATTTATGTATTTATTTATTTATTATCATTTACAGATCTGGGGAAATTTAGTCCTTGAGATGATTTGGGCTACACTTCTCTTTAGCCTCATCCAGCATTGCCAATGCTAAGGGATTGTGGGAGTTGTGGTCCAAAATGCATCAAAGGGCAAGAGGTTCACTTTATTTGCATTCCAGCCATGCTGTTATAGTGTCTCCCACCACAGCTGCTTGGAAGGAATTGACAAGATGGTCTTGACTCAGATTGCCAGATCTTGGGGCCTAACCCTGAGTTTCCAGTTTTTGTGGGTCATCCCCAGGAGGGAGACAAAGATGTAAATTCTCTAGTTTTCCTGAGCTCTGCTCCAGGCAAGAGGAGAGTGGAATTCTCCAGCTCAGGATTTAATTGACCTGTTGCTACAATTAGAAAAGACTGGCTTGTGTGTATGTTATCTTTGTGTTTGCATTTGCTTAATTAGTTTCCTCCTCCCCTCCAGTCATTATGGTGTCTGAGTTCACCCTCCACTCTGCTGTGCATCCAAACAGGAAAATATGTTGTGTGTGTCTCTGTGTTTGTGTAACTCTGTATTTGAATGACAAGCTGAGAACAACTATGATTGGTACACAATGCTTAATGACAACATCAAGAGCAGCCCCTAATGAGTCTCAGGTTTTGGCCCATAAACCTCAGGGCCTGCGATGATCCTGAATTAGAACCCTAGTCTTCTCATAGATCTGCCTTTGTGTACCTTTACTGTCTGTTGTCATGGTGCTGTAAGCTAAGCTACTGATTCATGCACACCTTTTAAAATGTAAATGCTTACTGTCCCCCAGTTTTTAATTTTCAATCATTTATTTATTTACACTGCTTGTAAACTGCCTGATATTAAAATTTCTAAGCCGTTTCTATTAAAATGTAAATTTTGTCATGAAGAAGGAGCTGCAGGGCTCTGATCTAATACCAGGCTCCCATTTCAGACTGAGACCAGTAACAGCTGGGACCTCCGATATCTATTTCTATCACTAAAAACTCAGAGTGGATTCACTGCTCCATAAAAATGGAAGGTACCCAGCTTCTAATGATTAGGATCCCATGCTGGTTCTCTAATGAATGTCCAGCCCTGATTGCTCTTTACCCTGGAAGATAATGCCTGCAGTTGCTCTGAACAACATTACTGAGGCTTGAACCAGGCAGAAAGCAAAAAAATCCTCTTTCTCTGCATCGTGGCTTGAAAAGAAATAATCAGCTGGTAGAACAAACAACACTGGCCTTTTTGTACTCTTCCACAGTGCAAAGATATGACCCCTGTTCAAAATTAATCTGGTTCTGAAGTTTAAAAAAAAATCACTGACATAAAATGAATCTGTGCTGCCATGCAGAATCTGTATGAGAACAGTCTTGTTTAGCTGCCTGACAAATCATAGTCAGATGTCTAGCCTTCTAAAGCAGCCTCCCTATGGTGGGCATTCTCCATATGCTTCAGACTATACTGGCTGGGGAGGATGGGAGCTATTCTCCAATATGTCTCAACAGCAACTGACTGAAGGAGGCTGCTGTAGAAGCAAATGCCCGCTTTGCTCTTATGTCGCCCTAAGTCCACTGTCAGATATATGGGACACCCTTGTCTTCCTGTTCCCCACTGTTAAGCCCCCATTTGAAGATGAAAAGCAGTAATTTAGCCTCCTCCATGCAGGACTGGGATAGCCAGACTAAGAAACAGGTCTCCCTTGTGGACATTTTTATCACCGTGGCATGGCCTTGAGATCCAACCGGCCAGAGAATATGAAGCACCAAGGCAGCACCTCTCTAAGCAGCTGTGACAGGGATGTGCTGCAGTCTAATCTTGCCCTGCCATTTCCAATCTGCCCTCCTCCCTTTGATGATGATGAATGGGTCCTGTCCGACACAGAAGGAAAAGAAAGAGATTATATATGGGACATCATGCACACACACACACACACACACACATGCTCCTGAAAGTCTGCTAGAGAATCTTTTTTCCATGCTACAGTTGTGTGCTGAAGTTTGAAAGGCAAGAAATAAAAGATTGAGGCTGTTCTCCAGAAGAAAAAGTTTACAAATTCCAGACAAAGCTATGAAGGAAAAGGACAGACTATTATCTGCTTAGGTTTATATCTTTCTCTATTACTTCTGCCCTACGTTCAACCCTAAGGACCAAATTCAATGTGATGTCATTCACACAACCACAAATTGTATGAAAATTGGCCCCCAACAGCATGTATAAGCAAAGAGGAATGACCCAGATCAGGACCCTGGTAGGATAGATTTTGTGCTCCTAATCTGGACTGCCCTCTGACCTTGCACCTCTCATTTGCTTTGTAAGCAATATTTCCATTGGAAACTATGGCTGCAATCCAACATTTCCTCAGCATAGTGTAAATATCCACATGCAGAATAGCAACACTGTGCGAGACATGCATGGTTGCCGTCATGCAGTGTTGTAGATAATGATGTTGTTGTATTTGTACTATTGCTTCCACTACTGATAGAAGAATGTGTATGTTGCACTATGGCAAAGAATTCATTCTTCAGGCACAGGGTGATTTATGAATATGTACATCATTAACAGGACGCCAATCCAAGTTGCACTGGTTCTTCCCATACCCAGTTTCTAATGGGCTCTTTCATACAGTACTGCACAATTATAACATTATTAATCCATTTTAATTCCCATGGCAAGATCCAGTGGAGTCCTGGGATTTGAAGTTTCACACAAGGGGATTTAGATTTCTCAACCAGACAGCTCTTATGCATTACCATTTTTGTCACATTTTTAGACCACCTTGATGATTTTAGGTCCAAGAGAGACCCTTTAGAAATACAGAAAGTGTTTTTATAAAAGGCCTACCCAGAGTTTAAAATGGCTTTGGGGGTCAATAATGTAGGGAAATGCCCCCATGCTGCCCTGTGTGTGTGTGTGTGTGTGTGTGTGTGTGTTTAAATAATTGTAGTAAAATTATATTGTATGGCTTTTAGTTACATGCCATGAAGTTATTACACCAATAAGGAATAAGGAGATAAAAAGGGGAACTAATTACTCATACTTTTCAATAAAAGCAGATAAAATATCTGAATATAAGTGAATTTGTAAGTCATGTTGGTACCTTGCCTTTTCAAATGTTGCAAGTGTTTTTAAGTCTAGGAGCTATTGAATCACAGGTGGGGATATGTTATATTCCAAGACATAAATAGTTTAAATAGAGTAAACAGCTTAAAAGAATATGTGTATCATTCAGTACCAAAGAACTTCCTAGTATCAAATTTATTTGTGTAATTACTATCCTCCAGAATAAGGCAATTATTGGGTATTTCTAAAACATATGGGTTAAATAAGCAATAACAGCATTACACCCCCAACAGTGAGACAATTTAGATAAACCACTATTAAAAAGACATTGTGGTGTCCAGTATACTTGGAAGAGCTGTTTTTGTTGTATAAGACATAATCAGAAATCTATGGTCATACCAGATATAGCTATTAAAACCTTTTGACAGCCTTCCTGTAGATGCCTGCCCCCTGGAAAGTGTGTGTAGACAAAAACAGATTTTTATTTTTTTATTTTATTTTTTATTTTTTGTTTTTTTGCACAGAATGTGTCATCAGCAGGGCAGGAGGTGCTATTTTTTAAAGGTCTCTTTGTCTGCATTTCCTAGCCTCCAACAGTCCACCATCCCCCACCATTGAAATGATTACCACCCAGTAAACAATATCAGCAAAATTATTATTATTATTATTTTTGGTGGGTTTTGGGCTATGAGGCCATAGAAGTCTCCCAGGGTCAGGGGTTTCCCAGCAGACAATGAGCACTAATCAAGCAGACAATACTCATGCAAATCACTCCTCCCTTCCCAGGGTCACACAGGATATATATATACCTAACCCTTTTCTAGGCAAGCATTCTCTGAAGATGCCAGCCACAGATGCTGGTGAAACATCAGGAGGAAACTCTTCTAGAACATGGCCATATAGCCCCAAAACCCCACAAAAAACTATGGATGCCAGCCATAAAAGCCTTCAACTCCACAAGGAATTTTTTTAGAGCAGATCATTAAGCAGATAGTCTGTAAGTAATTAGAAAGGAATACCATGATCACTAAAAGTCAGCCTGACTTTCTCAAATACAATTCATGCCAGACTAATCTTATCTCTCTCTCTTTTCATTTCTTTTTGAGTCACAAGCTTGGTAGATGAAGGGAATGCTGTGGGTGTAGTGAAGTTTGATTTCAGTAAGGTCTCTGACAAAGTCCCTCATGATATCCTTGCAAGAAAAGCTAATAAAACGTGGGCTAGAGAATGCAGCTGTTAGGTGGATTTTTAATTGGCTGACTGACGGAACCCAAAATGTGCTCACCGATGGCTCCTCCTCATCCTACACCAAAATCCAGTTCTTTGCGAAAGCAGTGGAGTGAACTGAATGTTTATAAAAATAATGAAAAATAAATGTTTTCACATCAGAACAAGAGGAATGGTGTGAGTTCTGGCAGGACTGGAACTGTGGTAAAGATGCATTATTAAGCCTGTGTAGATTGAGCCTCAGTGATACCAGGAAAGGATGTTGGTATCTGTTGAGGGACGAATAAACTCCAGATACGTTACCAAATTACATACCCCAGGATATGGTGGGATATAGCCATAACAGTCAAGGTGGTATCATACTGCTACACCTGTGTAGAGTCTAATAGTATCAAAAGCAGCATTTTTCAGCCTGATGATTTGGATACTCTTATACTACTCTCCCATAATGCCATTTGACTGTTGGATTATGGAAATTGTATTCCAACACCACCTTGACTACCATATGGAGAAAAGTTGACCAAAGTACCATCATCTTTGTTGCTAAAAAGGAACGGGGAATGGAATTTTCTCGTTATGTGTCCCCTTCACCCATGTATGCACAGGCATGCAAGCTAGTGTATATATACAAGTGCATCATATAAATTATGTGCACGTAGATAGGTTCTTTTTAACATTGAACTTTGAGAACTGAGCAATATCTCACAGTTCAATGGTAAAAGAGGTCAGAGACCACAGATGAGATCTGAGAAAACAATTATTTGTTTATTAAAGATTTAAAATGAATTTAAGTCATATACTAGGGGAACTGGAGTTATATAAATCCAGCAGGCATTAAAATTGAGGAGATTAAAAGATAACAAGCATTTAAAAACCAGTGATCCACCTAGAGACCACTAGATAACATTTCTCTGTGTTGGTAAGACTAAAAGAACTGATGGTGGTCTACCAAGAAAAATGAATTTAACACAGTTTTAATTCAAGCATTAAGAATCCTTTCAAGCAGACATGATTCAACATCCAGCAGTAAAATGAAAAACTAATTGCTAAAGGGGGAAGCAAATTCCAGCCCAAAATATTGGAAAGAAAATATAGATCTGAATGTTGTTTGGCCTTGTAGAAATAGTGTCTGTGCTCTAATCTTTTCAAATGAGGCATAGATGGTGGGAAGTGGGGAGCATTCTGATCAGTGGTTATCATACTAGGATATTTAGATGGAGAGGATACAGGTGTTGGGAGCAACATGAGAACTAAGAAGAACAAATTAAGATGTCCCCAAAGATACAAGTGGAGGGGATTAAAAGAGTGATAGAGATTTTTGGAGTTTAGGATTCCTTAGGCAAAATGCAGCATTCCACACCTTCCACTATTCCTCTCCTTTGGATGTTCTCCCTAGGGCTTTGTCTCCATAGGCCAAATAAACCAGCCTCTCTCAATCCTCTTGGCAGGGAAACCAGATGATGCAGGGCCCAGTCCTCGAGTCTGGCATGAGCAAACTGAGTGATGTCTGGCCCAGTCATCACCAAAACTGGGTATAATCCTTTCACTGCAGCTTTTAAAATGTCCCCAGTTGCTCCATGCTTAAGACAGACAGCTGTTTGCATAGTTGTCCCACTGTGCCATCCATCATGGCTGCCACCACTACAGGTGACTTTTTTCTGAGTTTAGAATGAGGTGCCCAGCCATATGATCAAGGCTGGGCACCTTGTTCTGACTTCAGAAACAAGTGACTTATCATGGCAGTTGCCATGATAAATATTTTCCAACCCCCCACCCCTCAAATCTGAAATTTTGCAAATATTCAAGTCCCATTGTTCCCAATGGAGTCATTGGGGACAATGGGATTTGAGTATTTGTGAAATCCCTCCCTCCCTCCCTCCCGCCCTCCCCGCTATCTTTCCCCTCGGTGCTGGGGCCTTTAATTGGAGCCTGGGTGGCTGGGGCTCGTAATTGGCCCCGGCACCCATTAGGACTCTCTGTCCCAGCAGTGCTTGGGCCCTGGCATGCACATGCCTTGCCCTCTCTGCCATAGCCAATGGGCATGTGAAACATCAATTGTCTGTGGCAGAGGGGACGGGCTGTGCACACGCTAAGCCCTAAGCACTGTTGGGAAAGTGAGCTGTGGCTTTGGCCTAGCAAATGACCAAACCTGCAAGTGCCGAGGCCACAAATCCAGAAGGACCACTGTACTCCATTCCCCCCACTGGGAAAGATTACTTTTTTCAATGATTATTTGCAACTTTTCAGTGTACAATTGTGTAAAAGCCTTGCCTTTTAACAACAACAACAACAAATTTTATTTCTTTTCTGCCTCTCCTCAAGGCAGGGTACAACATATTACAATATAAAACACAATTTTTTAAAAATTCTTTAAAACGTTGTAGAGAAAAACAATGTGTTCTTTTCTAAATACACTTTCAGCAGCTCCATAAATACCAAGGTTTTCACCCAAATCTTTTTTTCCCCCACAAAAATGTCCAAAATTGTGAAGAAAAAAAAATCTTGTGGGTGTATTTCTCAATGTGTCACATCACCCTTTGATACTGAGAACAAAATATCTGTTAACTTCTTTCTTTACATCTTTAACAGAGATTAATGAAAATTATTTTTCATCTGGGTTTTTTCAAAGAACATCCTCAAATTTGGTAATTTCTTGATACGTTTGACCTGCCCTGTTCTGTCTTATGGTCTAAAAAGAACATGAGGTTTTTAAAAAGTGGGCAAAAGCCAAAGTGATAGCATATATCAGTTCTCTCTCCAAGGTAAATCAGCAGCTCCAAAGCCTCTGCTCTTCCTTCCAATGGCTCTTTTATCTTTCAGTGAGACTTGAATTTCAGAGGCTTTCATACAGAGGACACCTCCATATAAATAACAATATACACTGTAAAGGGAAAAGAATGGCCACTCCACTCAGATGGATAAAGATCTATATCTTCACCTGCTCTTGGATGCTTAAGGGAGTATCCTTAGTCTAAACCTAAGCCAAGGACTGCACTTGAGACCCTTTTGTACTAAGTCAGCCCTCTGTATCCAAGGATTTTTTATCTGCAGATTCAACCATCCATGGCTTGAAAATATTAAAAATATATATAAATTCCAAAAAACAAAGCTTCATTTTGCTGTTTTATATAAGGCACACCATTTATCATGCCATTATATTTAATGGGACTTAAGCATCCACAGATTTTGGCATCCATGGATGGTCCTGGAATCAAATCCCATTGGATACCAAGGTCCCAGCATACAATAACTGTAGCACTGGAATTTCACTTTAACTACCCTGTTTAGAACGTGTATCCTATGAAATCCTGAGGTTTATAGTTAGAAGAGGCATTAGAGCTTTCTGGCTCAGAATTCCAAATATCCTTCTGTATACTGCAAACCCTGAGATTCCACTTGTTGTTGCCATTGCAATTAAAGTGGAATCATAGTGCTATCAGTGTATACTATGAAAGTATCCCCATTGCATACAAAATAAGTGAGCCATGAAGCAGCTGTCCCAAGACATTTTGCTAGTGGGGTGAAATTTGACGTGGCATCTTCCCCATTAAATAAAAAGCAACCATATATTTGAACCTTGTTTCATTGCTGCTTGTGGCAATCAGATAACAGTGATCTAGCTCTGGGGGCACAGGGCAACATATTCTGTTTAATCTATGGACTTTATCACACCAGTTCCCCCCCCTCCCCACAACTATTGTGTTAGTAAAGGAAATGGAAACATAATGGTTTCAGAACATTCAGTTTCACACCTCTCTTCAATTATCTGAGTGTGCTGGTTTGGCAACCCATGGTCCTTTCTGCACCAGCTCCATAACCCCACTTTTCATGCCTTTCAGTGCATGTGTGCCTTTGCTGAGGTTGTTTTTATTCTATTCCTTTTGTTTTTTTACTTTTGTTTTTGTTCACACACAGCAATCACAGCAACATTAAAAAAAAACCCTAAAAGGCATGAAGTAAAAAACAACTTCAACCTGCTTGGGAATAGTGAGGGGGAGGGAGGAGAAAATTAAAATCATGCCCCCTCATGCCACGTGACTCTTGTCAACTGTTACTGCCATGGAAGGGATCGTCATACCAGAAGAACTAATGGAACAGGGGCAATACTAAGAGCCTATTGATGGGTTTCTCCATCACTGAAAAGATGCACTACAAAAACAAAGGAAATGCAAAGCAACAACTGAATAGACACAATTTTGTCTGATAAAGTACTGGCCAAATACACTAAAATCTTATTTTAATTGTGATTTACTGTCTCATGTGATAAAGCCCTATGTTCCCACAGGATCTTCCATCTGAGGAAAGTATTAAGTATCTAATGTTGCCTAATTATAGGGCCAGCCTTGGCTATAGCTCCTTTGCAAGGCACCCAGTATCCTCTTGCATTACCCTCCAGCAGTGTGGTGCTGGTATCAAGAGGCACCCATCATCCTGGCAGTTGTTAGCACCTGCACTTCTTCTAGTTGTTGCAGGAGTGGCAGCTGTAATTCAGATGCTTAAGGTACTAAGGCTCCATCTTCTCATCACAGAAACAGAGCTCAAGGAAGGCTTTTGTAGTGGGGGGAGGGGGCACTCTCCTCTGCTCAACATCCCATTATCACTCAAAAGCACATAGCTAAATCTAAGTCAAACACCCTGGCAGCAACAGCTTACCTGCCGTTTTTATCCATGCTGGAAGCTTTCCCAACAGATGGTTATTACTTAAATGAGAAAGAAACATAGCTTTCCTCAAGCTGAAGGAAGGGGAAGCAAAGATTATAGTGATTTGTCTAGAGTCAGCAGGGGTTCTTTTCCTACAGGTGCTGGAAGTCTGGTGGAGAGGGGCAGAGATCCATCCCCAGATAAAGCACTCAGTACTATACAGTTCAGAACACTAAATTCAAGGAGAGTTTAAGCATGGCTGCATTCATCAGCTTCTTCTAATGGACTATTCCTGAAACAAAATGGAGAAGCAGTTTATGAGAATATCACAGCTATCTCTGGTAAGGATGGAAAGAATATTAAAAAATATCTTCCTCCCCACCCACCCCAAAAGGATTAAAAATAGTTTTCTTTAGTGTCCGGAAACCATGAGGAGAAGAATCGTAGACAAGGAAGGGACATCATAGTTGAAGATCTATTCTGGCCATAAAATGCACATGGGGATGCTCTGTTCCTTTCCTTTCCTTTTTCCCTCTTCCTTTTTCCTTTCCTTTCCTTTCCTTTGGCATATGCAAACAGCATTTTCTGTGCAGAAAACAAATTTCCTGCTCAGAAAATAACATTTCTGCATGGTAAAAGCTTTATTTTCTGCCCAAAAACTGCTGTTCTCTGCACAAAATGAGCCATATAACGCACAGAGTAAATTCCACAATGTGAATAGTCCTTGCAAACTGCAGTTTCTGGCAACTTTCTTGCAGTAGTGAGAAAAATGATAAAACATCGTTGCCTGCTAGAATGAAATTTATGAAAAATTTTTGTTGTTGTACCTTCAAATCATTTCTGACTTATGACAACCATAAGACAAACATCACTGGAGTTTCTATTTCTATTTTCCTGAATGTCTTAAAATAAGTTTCCCTGAAATCCTAGGTCTGTGTTTGACTATACTTTTCTTTTTCCTATTCCACAATTGCAAATTCTAGCATTGCATGCTCATTTCTTTCTAAAGCGCCAGTTACTTTGATTCCAGTGACCAACTCCTCCTTATTAGTTAGAATCAGGTCCAAGATTGCTGATCACCTTGTTCCTTCTTTACCTTTTAAAACAAGAAATAATCTGCAAGGTACATCATAAATTTGTTGGAGACCCTATGCTACCAGAAGATATCACAGTAATTGAAATAACTACTAATTCTTGCATCTTGGAGATTTCTGAGATTTGATTCTGCAAAGCATCATCTACCATCTCTTCTTGGTTTGGTGGCCTGTCATAATCTCCTATCACAAGGTTGCATTTATTTCTCTGATTATGTTTGCTTAAATGCTCTCCGCTTTGGTTCACTCTGATCATGCTCATGGATTTCTATACAACTGAATTTGTCTTTGACATATTTTTGTGACATCTATTCTTGTTGAATAGATTATACCCTCAATTGTAATATTCCTGTCATGGGAGTCATCCCACCAGATCTCTGATACCTATGAAGTCGTATTTACCCTCCTGCACCAAGAGTTTGAGCTCATCTTGTTTCCCAAACTCTGTGCTTTGATATATAGACATTTGAAGCTTTGTTTGTTCTCACTTTACTGTCTGTTTTTCTGTGGAACCCATTCACTTCCTCAGCTTCTCATCTAGAATTCTTATCCAAGTGTTTAGAGCTTGACTTTGGTTCAATGATTTAGCTATCATATCCAACCTCCCAAGGATTTAATTTAAAGCCCCACCTCAAATTGCTTTGTGAAAGTGTATGAGAGTTGTGACACAAAAAATCTAGAGAGTTGAAGGTGTTCCACCTATTAACAGGCTTGCTTTTGTGTCTGCATTCAGAGCAGACCAATAAGGCCAAAACAAACAAACAAACAAACATAAGACACCATCAACCAAATGGTTATTTAGGGCAGCTATGATTATGATTAAGCTAAAATGCTTCTTCTCAGTTTACAAATATGATTTCTTCTCTTTTAATGATGTGGAGGAAATGTCTCACCATGGCATCAGTTGTGCTCCCCATGAAAGCAGGCTGGCTGAGAGTTTCTGGGATTTGTAGTCCAAAATGAGTAATTTATCCAAGTTCTGCTCTCTGCTGCTAGGCCCCATTTTTCTTCATTTTTTTCCTTTCAACATAGGGATCACCAGATTGCAGAAAGGAATTACTGGTGCACTCTGATCAGGTTTCATGAATATACGCTATAGTCAGTGAGATGTGGCAGCATGATTATGTCTGAGGTTAAATTAGAGAGAGGGCAATGAATCCTGCCCTCACTGCTGCATTGTCCAGATAACACCAGCAACAAAAATTGGCATCAAGCAGCAGCACAGACTGTGGGAGAAAGTGGGCTGAACACTTTGATGCAACCGAAGTGTCATTAGAAACACAGTCCAACGCTACTATTAGAAGCACAAACAGGCAGCGAAAGGCAGAGGGAACATAATATGAAGAGGAAGTTTCATGACATCATTCCTGGTCCCCCACAGTCTCCCTTCTGTAAGAACAACAACAACAACTCACATGATAATTTTAATCTAAGATTTAGATTGGCAAATTAGTGTTATGGCTGCAAACTACATAATGCATGTGGTGTAACAGGAGTATCTAATGATCTCTCGTAATGTCACAGAAGTTGCTGCTGCAGAATTCTCATTTGGAAGAAAGCCATAAGTGATTTCTACCCCAGAATCCCTTAAAACAAGGGTGGGCAAACTGTGGTATCATAAAATGCTTTGTTGTTGTTGTTGTTGTTTTGTGTATTTAAATTATCTCAGACTTATGGCACCCTTAAGGTGAATCTATCATGGGGTTTTCTTGACAAGATTTGTTCATAGGAGGTTTGGCATTGGTGTGGTTGAAAGCATATCATTTACCCAAAGTCACCCAGTGGGTTTCCAGTGTTGCAGTCCAGCACTCAAATCACTATGCTGTACTGGCATTTTACAAATTAAAAAGTGTTGTATAAAATGTAACTATTCCTCCCTTGCTCCTAATATTAGATCCTGGGGTCATCAAATGAAGCTGAATGGTGGGAGGTCTGTAAGGAGAGAGAAAAGGAAGTACTTCTTTATGGCATGCATAGTTAAAGTGTGGAATTTGCTGGCAGAAGAGGGAGTGATGACTGCCAGTTAGACAGCTTTGAAAAGGGATTAGACAAATTAAAAGAGGATAAAGCTATCAATGGCGAGTAGCCATTATGTCTATGCAAGACCTCCAGAGTCAGCAACAATGTGCGTCTCTATATCCTAAATCCATTTGTTAGTCCCAACTAGCGCAAACCCACTGAATCAGTGAAACATATCTAAGAACTGACTGCTCAAGTTACTGATGATTCAATGGGTTTAGTATACTTGGGACTAACAATAGTCATTTGCTGGAGAGCTGAGGGGGATGACAGTGCAGTTCCCCTCATGTCCTGCTTGTGACCTTCCTATATGTATCTGGTTGGCCACCATGTGAACAGAATGCTAATTTAGATAGGCTTTTGGTCTATGTTTTTCTTTTACTTCCCTGCTTGTGTTTTTATATACAGTACAACCCTTGTATGTGTAGGACCAGTAGCTGCAGTTTCACTTACCTATGTCCACCCCCCTCCCCAATGTACTTTCTAAGTATTTTCCAGATCCCCAGCATGATTCAATGGTATGCTTCAGGCAGAGGTTGACCATAGAGCTATGCCAGATGACCTAGAAATGCCTAGTGAGGTTTGTGCTAGAGGAATCTCTAAGTTCTTTAGTATGATTCTATGGCCACTTTCTGCCAGATATCAATATTTTCCATAAGGTTAGCTATTATCTGACTTTTCACATTTCCAAGGAATGTATCCCCTATGGATATGGGGTTATACTGTATATGGACAAACATGTTCTGTGCACATATCTGAGTGTAAGACAAGATCTGATCCATCAGGATAAGATTACACTTGTGAATACTTGCTTATTTATATTGGGGTGTTACTTGTTAAAGCTCAACTCAGTTTCTTTGGGGCATATTTTTTATGAGCTCCAGCAAGCATGTTCAACTTCAAGTCCCTGGAGTTCATCAAGGTAATCTCTCGAGTTCATCAAAATAGTCTTCCGAGTCCATCTTCTCTGGTCCTTCTCTTTCCAACAAAAACTTAGTAGATGCCTCTGGGACAGCTCCCGTGTAAGGTGATAGCCATCATTTGCACTTTGCTCCCAGGAATGCAGCCTTCAGAAGAATACTTTTAGATTCTTTGAAAAGTTACCTTTGATGCTTCACCTCACTGTATTCCAAAACAAGTGTATTTTCCAAGCCTTGTCGCTAATAGCCATGGTAGGTAATTTGTTCTTCTCATTATAGTGCAGAATTTAACCGGCAAGGCCAAATTAAGTATTGAGCTGGTTGAAGGTACAGCCCCAGGCCCACTATCTAAGGGAGGAGGTATTACCTATTCCAGTTTAACAGCTTTTAAAGTAAACAAATTTCCACTAGTGCATGCAGAATGCAAAATATGAAACAAACTCAGGCTGTATTTTATCCAATCATTTTGTAAAAAAGGAGCCTACTGTTGCTTTTCAGTGAATCACTCATGCTCCACACACAGCAACAGAGTGATATGTGCTCTAGATCAACAGCATCAGTATGCAGATCAATCAGCAATCGTAATGCCAAACCTCTGCACTGGCTAGTTTCTCCTCTTGAAGATATATTTTCTCCAATTTTCTGCCTCTCAGCAATGGAGGGGGGAGGACAGCTGCTTAATTCTAGCCATTATTTTCTGAACATAACTGTTCCTAAGCAGCATCCTCCTTTGTATCTGAGGCTTCGTGCTCATATTTAGGACTTTAATTGTTACAAAGGACATCAATATTGAGAGAAAAACTAACAAGCCATTCATATGTGATTAGGTCATACCCTTCGCTGGCCCCAGACCTCATACCTGAGTTAGGCCCCAATCCTGTTTGTTTCTCTATATGTTATATTCCTAAGCACATGAAAGCAGGGGGAAGCATACAAATCTAATATGATGAGGTTGCATTTAATAATTCTAATCATTTTTGGAGATATAAGGCACTGCATAAAATTGCTGAGGCATACCAGCACTTATGCCTGTATGCCTCAGGGTATGTCTGTATGCCTTAGGGTATGTGAGTACAAAAGTACTACTGAGCAGGGCCAGAACTGTTATTTAGCCAGAATTTTTGGAAATACTGTATTACAAATTCCACAATGCCCAGCCAGCACAGTCAGGTCCCAAGATCTACATTAAGTAGAGTGAAATACTGGCTTCAGCTGGCAGATGTTAGAAGGTGTATTAGCAGTCCCACTTCCAGCCATTTCTCCTGACCTCCTTGGCCATTCCACTCTCTTGGAAGATAGGGCACTGCCACAAGACCGGCCCTGCACCAAAGGCTTAAGGACACCATACCCACCAAACATCCTGATTTGATAGAGACAGTCCAGCTTAATCCTCTGTTGTCCCACTTTTGCAGCTGCTATTAAAATGTCCCAGTTGGTCTTTCCTTCTTCCAGGTTTTCCCCTTGTCTTTAGCTTACTTCATTTGCCAGAAATCAAGCTGAAAGAACAAAAATGGGTTGTAATCAATTAGCTCAAAGGGGAAAGGCGAGGAGGCAATGAATTCTTACCCATCCCTGTAGACTCAAACAAAAGTAAAGTGCAGCCTCTCCAAGATTGTCTATTCTTCCTCCTTAATAGGTTTTGCCATCTTGACCACACTCTTATGTGACTTGGCCACATGCATTCCAATTTTCATCTGTGAAATGTTGGAGTATATGAGAGACCAGTATCCTTTTCACACAGTATCTAGCCAAATGTTGTGACAACAAGCAGGGCATAAGGGCAACTGTGCTCCTTCCACACTTCCCAGCAACCAGCAATGGCCTAAATCAGGACTGGGAACTGTTTAGCCTGCCAGATGTTGCTGAACATGATTGCAGGGGAAACAATTTGGAAAATTCCACACCATTATGTATAGTGGCCAGGGCTACCAGGAGTTGTAATTTGACAGCATCTGGAAGGCTGCATAGTACCAATCCCTATCTTAAATCCAATTGTTAACTCTAGCTAGAGTAAACCCATTAAATTTAGCTAGCTTTCTGCCCTCTGGTAGAATGGAGGACAATGACATATTTCTAGTATAAAAGTAAAATTTCAGCAGCCTAGTTCATTGCTGTACATGAGGTGGAGGTGTTCATGTGATCTTCTTCTTTGCCTATGGCATCAAAAGTCTTTGACTGGCTCAGGTATTGATTTCAAGTGAATGAGTTCTGCATTATGCACCCAGCACACTAAGTGACTTATTTAATGTCCTTACAATTCAAGGTCATACATACATACTCTAAATGTCTGGATGCTGTTTCTTTCTTTCCTTTGAAATAGGCAGCTATATGGCCTCTAATCAGAGCTGAGATCATGGCAGCCTCCTTCAGATTACAATCCTAGTGAACCCACATCCCTTTATTGCTTCATGCCAAGTCATAAACCCAGGTCTGAAATTAGCCCAGAGAATGGAAGATTTAGGCTAAAGAAGATAAGACTGAGCGGAGACATATTAAGTGTCTTGGAATATCTGGAGGGCTGTCATTCAGAAGATGAAACAATCTTGTTCTCTGTAACTCCTAGAGAATCCAATCTTCACTTATTTCATTCCTGCATGCAAATAATTTCAATAGCTTTCTACCTGCTGTGCAAAATTTTGTTGTTGTTGTTTTGGCACACTCCAGGACTTGTTTTGGAAAATTTGTATCTACAAAAATTATACACAGGTTTTTGTTTTTTGTTTTGTTTTTTGTACAGAAAACATGTATAGGGAAAAAAGTGTGTTCTGTGCAAAAAGCAGTACTTTTTTGCAGGCGACAGAAGCCAAGATGTTTCATCTGGATAGTTTAGTATAACTCACTGTTTATATGGAATTACACGTGTTATGCCAGACCACCATGATAATAAACGGCAAGCAATCACATATCTGAAATTATGCAGCGTCCACTCCAATTGTACAATAGTTGTGTGCTAGAAAGACAATCAATAAAGTTATGGATCAATGTGTAATCTGTGATGAGAAAAGCAACCACTGGTACATGGGTTATGAATATGGATTTCCACTGATTAAACCATGAAATGAATATCACTGTCATTGTGTAATTTTAAAAAAGGTAATAGCACATGGGAATTTATGCTGGCATGTACCAGCAACAAGATAGCAGCTGCTCTCTATAACAGAGAGACCTAGAAACTGTACTTACATATGCTGATAACCTCATGACTCTATTTCTGTAATACACTTTACATGGGGCTACCCTTGTCCCTAGTCAGGAAACTTCAATTAGTCCAAAATAATGGCAGCCAGAGTGGTCACCGGGACAGTTAGAGGTGATCACCCCTGTCTTAAAATCTCCTCACTGGCTGCCTATTAGTTTCTGAGCACAGTACAAGTTGATGATTATGAGCTTTAAAGTCCTACTGTACATGGCTTGGGTCCAGCCTACTTGCAGGACCATACAATCTGCCCCACACACTTAGGTCCTCTGGGAAAAATCTTCTTCAACCAATAAAGACCACTTTGATGGCAGTTACGCAGGGGGCCTTTTCATCAGCTGCTCCCAAACTATGGAATGGCCTGTCGGAAGAGATCCAGAACACTACCAATCTTGACAGCTTTAAAAGGGCTGTCAAGATGGATCTCTTCTGATAGTTCTTCCCTGAATAAGCCACCTAGTCTCCATGGATACAGACCATCATAGAGAACATCCAAACAGCCCATCCCCTTGTCTCTGACTGGCTGAATGTTTGATTATTTGATTATAATTTTTATTTTTTTTAATTCTTGATTGTTTAATTGATATTTTATTGTAGTAAGGTTGGGAGGGAGGGAATTAATGAGATGTATTTAAATTGTATATTTTATTTCATTTACTTTTTTACCTGATATTGTAAACCACTTTGATCCTGTGGGAGAGGTAGCATATAAATATATTATTATTTTTATTTATTTATTTATTTATTTACAGTGCATCCTTGGTATCTTTTGAAGTTTGGTTATGTCAAACCTTTTGGTTATGTTCAACCATTTGGTCAATACCAAAATCCATGGATGCTCAAGTCCCATTATATACAATGCTGTATATAGAATCATAGAATCATAAAATAATAGAGTTGGAAGATACCCCAAGGGCCATCCAGTCCAACCCCCTACCATGCATGAACTCAGTCAAAGCATTCCTGACAGATGGCCATCTAGTCTCTGTTGAAAGACCTCCAAAGAAGGAGACCTCCAAAATATATAAAATGGTAAAATCAAGGTTTGCTTTTGGGATTTTTTTTTTTAAAAAATATTAAACAACCCAAAACACACTATAAATTTTCTATATGTCAAAAACATACAGAGTTATAACACATCTAAATGACAGAAAATCTAAAACATTCTGAAACGATTTTAACACTAAAAAAAAAAAAAATGCAAACAAAGCAGGGAAACAATAACTTCCAGTATATCTAACTTTGGATCTTCAGCAATACTAATGTAATGCCACTAGTGTATTTAAAAGTCTATTTAATAACTTCAAAATCATATTGTCTTACTATAGGTAAAACTAAAACTTAAAAATCCTTACTCAAAACTAAGTGAGAATAAAAAACTTAATAAAACTTCTACTTTTATATCATTTTTCTAAAAATCTAAAACCCTAACAGAACCTCTCTTACTTTTCATATCATCAGTTAACTGAAGTTCAAAACATATTGCAGAAATAATCCAGTTTGACACTGCTTTAAGTGCCCTGGCTCAATACTAGGGAATTCTGGGAACTATAGTTTTTGGAGACATTTAGCCTTCTCTGTCAGAGAGCTTTGGAGCTAGAGTAAACAACAATTCCCAGGATTCCCTAGCACTGAGCCAGGGCAATTAAAGCGGTCTCAAACTGGATTATTTCTGCAGTGTGTTTTGGACCATAGTTAATTTGGCAATTTCTGCAAAACCATACAATTTTAACAACCAATCTTCTCATGAAAGACTTATGTGTCTCTTTCCATCCATGTGCATAGATAATTCTAGCTGCAGTTATTATATACTGTAGTAGTCTCCCATGTGTCTTCTCTAACCATTCATCTAATAGTCTTAATAAACATATTTCAGGTTCCAGTTTACATTTAATTTTAAGAATGTCCTCTATCATTTCAGTACAAAACTTCTTTGCTCTTTCACAAGTCCACCACAAAAGTTCTTCCTTTCTTCTGACATTTCCAGTGCAAATTTAATGAACTTTTATGCATCTTAGAAATGTTTTCTGGATTTAAGTACCAATGATACATAATCTTAGAAACAATTTATTTGAGGTCATAACTCAAAATGAACTTCAACTCATGTTTTTTACATCCTTTCCTGTTGTGGATAATGGGTTCAGCTAGGACTTCTCACACAAAGCCTTAGCTTGACAGAGTGAAGAGGCAAGAAGACCCAGGAAATTGTTGAGAATTCAGAGTTTATTTCCTGCCGGCAGAGTCCTCCATGGAATTAAGTATTCCAAACAACTGAGGCCAAGATTCACAGAAAATGGCTGGTTTTATAGTTAAGTAAACAAAGAAACCCATCTCTTACATCTTATTGGACATTTCAAACCCTATAGAATCTCAAGCAATGAGAACACAGAAACGTGAATACATTAAAACATACTGAAATGCATCTGCCCACATTCAAAAACCCTCTTATCACTAAAGTTGGCACCGTGGGCTCCTTTGCACAGAAAAGCTACATCCCTTATCTTGTGATTTATTGAAACTGAATGGCACCTGAATGCTCCAGGAGCTTCAAAATGTCAACCTGTACTTTAAACATTCCTGTTTAAAATCCTTTCTAACCTTCCACAGGCCCTTCAACTCTAGGTTTCTCTCTATGTGCTTAGTTTGTATCTTTGTTCTACATTTCTCCCAGAAGACATCTCTTTAGCATTTCTTGGAATGTATGTACTTTTGTTCAACTTCCATCTTTATTAACTCTATATTGCTCTATATATATGCACATTGCTCACTAAATATTGATTATTCAAAACTTGTCCACCACGTTCCTATTGCTCTAAGTATATATTATGACCTACATTTTTTGCCCATTTAATAATGTATTATTTTACTTATTCTGACCCAGTTTGCTTTCTGAAATTTTTAAAATATATTTTCAAACTGTGGATGGTTGAATCTATGGGTTCAGAATGCATGGATATGGAAGGCTAACTGCATCTTGCCCCTACCTGTAGAAGAATATTTTTGAGGGACAGAAAATATAGTGTCAACTGAGTAAAAATATTGCTTGAAGGAGAATACTTTGCCCCTGAAAAGGATTCTATGCAGAAAAGCACAAAGATTTATGCATAAATGAATTTTCCTAAATGTAGTCCTGAAGGGCAAATATGCAGCTATTCTCCTTTGTTTTGATGAGGTATCTTAGTTTGGAACTAGGGATGGTGAATCTTGATTTCTTCAAGTCCTAAAAGATGTTGAGTACATTGAAGGAGTTTTTTGTCCTGTAACTTTGAGACACTCAGGATCCCCCCCCCCCACACACACACAGAGACACTTGTAATGAAGAAAATTGCAGTTTTTCAGAAGGTATGTAACTCCTCCTGAGAACTGTACACCCTACCCTGAAAACTGTGCAGTTTTTGATATAGAAAAGACTCATTTCAGGGAGCCACATGTGTATTTTATGCAAGATTGTTTTGTTTTTGCATAGTAAACAACAATGATGCACAATAAAAATATTATACAGCAATATGTTTCATAAAATCACAATGTGGCACAATAAAACCATGTGGCTATTTGTTTGTTTTGCACATTTTTGTCCTGCAGCAATGCTGTTTTTATGTAAAATTGCATAACAAAACTACATGGGTATTTATTGATTCTGATGTAAAAAAAACCCAGCAATATTGCACAGCAGAAATGTTGCACAGCAAAAATGTTACACAAAATCAGCAACATTGCACAACAAAGCCATGTGGCTATTGTGAGTTCTGAGATGATGGCAAAGTTGAAATGAGAGTGTGTTTTGCACCAGCCAGCAGCTTGAACCATGTTTCTCTTCTAAACTGTAATTAGACTTAACTAGTCTATCATAGTCTCCAGGTGTTCTGGTTTGGCAAGAACCCCTGTGATCCCACTTTTTCAGCTGCTATTAAAATATCCCAATTTTTGTCTCCACCCATTATCCGCCTTTGTCCTCAACCTACTTCAGTGACTGCAAACTGAGCAAAAATATTTTGTATTCAACTGCCACAGCAGGGGGAAAGGGAAGGGAAGGAAAGGAGGGGTAGAATCTTGTATTTCCCAGTAGACTCAGGCAAAAGCAAACTGTTGCAGCCTTTCCTAGTTTTTGTGCTCTTCCTCATTAATAACTTTTGCCATCTCAATCACACTCTGATGTTGGCTGGCCACAGGTGTCCCAGTTTCATCTGTGAAATGTTGAGGGGTAGTCTCTGGATATTTTTGGGAAATGGGGGACTAAAGATGTTCTTTTAAAAAACACATTGCAACTATAATGCCAACTAACTAATCTTTTGGACCTTGGAACTATTATGGTAACTTGTTGTTGCTGCTGCTGCTGTTACTATAATAATAAAGCTCTCTGCTCCAGATTTCTGCCTGAAGCAAGTCCCGCTTTTGTTGTTGTTGTGTGCATTCAAGTTGTTTCCAACTTATGGTGACCCAAATGTGAACTAATCATGAGATTTTATTGGCAAAATTTGTTTAGAGGAAGTTTGCCATTGACTTCCCTAAAGCTGAGAGAGTGTGACTTGCCCAAGGTCACCCAGTGGTTTTCATAGCCGAGTGGGGAATCGAACCCTGGTCTCCTCTCAGCAGGTCCCTTACTTTGCTTATAAGAACTGTCCCGATCAAATTGTCAGAAAACTTAGACATTCCTTTGTGATAGTCTGAGCAAGAACTGTTTTCATCTGTGCTGGCCCATTCATCCATCACTTTCCCTCTTGAATGACTAGCAAAACCGTGTGTTTCCGAGGCTCCATCTGCAACCACTAAGAGCTGCCTGTATATATTGAAGATGGGCTTGTACATCTTTTCCTGTGGGCAAAAGAGCCTTCCTGTTCTTTCTCCCAGTGCTATTCTGAGGCTAGAGGCTGCCTAGCCAGCCATCCCCTCCCTTCCTTCATTCCATTTTGTAGCCAGACTGCAGAATTGCTTAGAGATTGAAAACCTGTTGGGGTGAATTACAGAGACGGCTAGCAGGGGCAGCAGGAGCAACGAAGGGTTCAGTATATTTAAACTCACCGTAGTAAAACCATAATGGGATTTTGCACACTGCTGCGACCAGAATACCCAAACTGGCTCAGCATCCCGGCTAGCCAGGCTTATGTTGCGCAAGCACCAGCTGCTCCAAGACCTGGAGAGAAACAGCTTGAGAGGAGGAATCTGATTATGTGCGAGACCTTCTTGAAACTTCTCTCCTGGGGACATTGGCTTCATTAAGGGGGGAAATGATGATCTAGGGCTCATTGGATACAGGGAGACAGAAAAGGGCACAGGGCCAGGCTTGGAAAAATGGAGAAGCCATCACCAAAGCAGGGTGCACCAGCTGTTTTTCAAGGGCTATATATATACAGAACACACCAGCAACAAGGATATTGGGATCTGTCCTGGGTTACTCCTGGACTTGAGTACAGGAAAGTCAGTTGCTGACTTTTAAAAGAACTGCTACTGCTTATCCTATATGCCATAGCAGTGTATTAAAATCCCTTGTGTTTACACAGATTTCTCTTTTACATTATAAAGTTAGAGCAACTTTTGAGACCACTTTAATGGCCACAGCTTCATCTTAGGGAATCCTGAGATTTGTCAAGCACAGAGGCAAAGAATTCCATATGTCTCACTGTGCTATAAATTTCAGGTTCCATAGGATGGAGGCATGGCAATTTTAGGTCGGTTCGAAGTGATATAATTATGTAGTGTAAAAAAGATCTGAGTCTCTTGCTGTTCTATTAACCTTGATTACATTTCTTGTCATCTGTTGTCCCTTACAAAATTATTTCCATATTTTGGAACACTTTTTAAGGAGGGGGAGAAAGAATCACTGCCACAGCTTCTATTCATTTTTCTGGCTGAGCTTCCTACCCTTGGTCTGTAAAAATTAAATCTACGTACAGGACAACAACACAGATTTATATTTTCCTTGACATACCTTCATGTAAATCAGAGATGGGCAAAAATATATCCTTCATCTTTGTTTGCAGCACTGTCTCCCTCTCCCATGTACTGTACTTCGCCATCCAAAACAATGTTTTCAGCAGAGAGAGAGAGAGAGAGCCATTTTCTGGTTTTGGAAGCATCCAAGCCCACCCAAACCCCACAAAATGGAACCAGAAGTGGCCATCTGGGACCCTCACCCTATACTATTATAGTACTATGATTCCACTTTAATTGCCAAGGAATCCAGGGTTTTGTAGTTTGTTTGGACACTAGAGCAATGGTTCTCAACCTTTTGTCTTCCTTTTGTCTTTGTATTTTGGAGTTCAGTTTCTCAACATTCCAGCCAGTATAGCAAAAACTAAAAAATTCTGCAAGTTGAAGTCTGAAACTTGTGGAAGGCGAAAGGCTGAGCACTAGATCTTTCCAGCAGAGAATTCTAAATACCCATCCTAAACTACAAACCCCAGGATTCTATAAGATGGAACCATGACAGGTCTTGATTTTCATTGTTTATGTTCATGAAGTCTTGGGGGCAGTAGTTGTCCTCCCATGTAGCAGTAGCATGATAGTGATAGTGCACTGTCAGTAAGAGATTGAAAATAATGAAGATTTTTGTTCTGCAGTGGGTAATATTCCCTTGGTGTATTCTATTGAAGTCTTCAGGGCAAGCAATCCCTCACTCCTTTCGTCTCTTTCTGATACCCCTTCTTTCCCTCTTTCAGCCTTTGCCTCCCTATTGCTAAGGACAGGCAGATCAATCTGATTTCTGAACTTGACCAGTCAGCAGAAGGCTTTTACAATTAGACTGAGGAGAACATGCATGTTATCTATTCTGTGTGTACAAACTAATCTCTCTCTCTCTCTCTCTCTCTCTCTAATCCATACCACATTTATTTACAGCCTAATTCTAGCCAGTCTCCTACTGATTTCAAACAGACACATGAGTAAGTCTGATTAAGAGGATTGAAGGCACCATAGAGAAGTTCACAGCCTCTGCCTGCTATTTTGCAAATTGGAGAGGGTGAGATTCCCTTTTGACTGTGACTAAGCTTTCACACAACAATGATGTTTGTTCTAGCCTTCATTTTAAAATGACAGAGGAAATATTTCCTTTTGATGAATCCATACAGGCTATCAAACACTGGTGTATAGGAAGCACAAAAATCTTTACTAAATGTGAAGTTTACATCTGTTGTGGGTAAAGGATTTTTCAAAGAAGGGGTATTCAAAATAGTGTTGGAGTGATGAGGTGATGGTGAGACAAACATAAGAGCATAGGAAGCTACCATATATCCTATCAAGCCATTGGTTCGTGTAGCTCAGCATCATTAGCTCTTCACTGACATGTTCCAGCAGCTCTCAAGCATTTCAAGAAGGCATTTTTGCCAATCTAGAGATGTTGGGCATTGAACATGTAACCTTTTGAATAAAAAGCATGTGTTCTAACACAGAGTTCAAATCTTTCCCTATATAGCTCAGATCCAGCTTATTTGAAGGACTGTATCCTCCCTTATGACCCTATCTTTTGAGATCTGCTGGGGAGGCCCTACTCTCTGTCCCACCACCCTCACATAATAGATAGATCTGGTAGGAACATAGGAGAGGGTCTTCAGGAGTTTCCCCCAGGTTCTGGATCTCCCTTTTCAAAGAGGTTAGAGTGGCATCCTCCCTAGTTTCTTTCCATAGAGAATCTGAAGACTCTTCTATTTTGTCAGACCTTTGAGGACCAATTGTTTAGGTGGGACAGGTCTTGTACAATGTGGGGATTTTCGATTTGGTATTTTTTTTTGTTGTGCTGTTGGTTTATACTTTTAACTGCTTTTAATTCTTTCTTTTTATTGTTTAATCACTTTTTAATTTTTGTATTCTGTGAATTTTAACTGTGTTTTTTAAAAGGCATTTGAATCCCAAACTGGGGGGAAAGTAGGACAATAATGCTAATAAATAAATAAATAAATAAATAAAGAGACAACAGGGTACAGCCTGGCCTGGGTGGGAGGTTTATTTCTGTGGCTAAACAACAGCTCTTGAAATCAAAGCTTGGGAACATGAAATTGCAGTTAGTAGACTTCAGTACTGCTAAGAAGCCTTTTGTGATGCCGGGGAGATGAAGGAGAAGGATCTCTAGACTACAAGATTAGAGAGATGAGGAAGGACTAAGGCCCGATACATACGGACATGAAGAGGTGCCCTTGCAGCGCGTTTAGGGTTTGGGAGGGTGCAGCATTTAGACCCTCCCGAACCCTAGCGTATATAGATGGCACCATCTTGTTTCTGCCCATACGCATTTAGACGTGCAGTGTGCGCCATGACGTAATTGCGTTGCAGGAGGGCGCCTATGGCATCCTTCTTGCGTTTTTTTCCTTGGTGCAGCCTTTACACAACTGCGCCAAGGAAGCAGAGGGGAAAGGGGCTGCAGCAGCAGACCCTTTCTCCCCTCGGGACCACCGTCTACTGTGGGGTGTGCAAGGCACCCAGAGTGCCTGCTGAACCCTGCTTGGAGGCCACGGAGAAACGGCAGTTTCCGTGGCCTGGGGAAGCGGCAGAATGGGGCCTCTGGGGCTGCACTGGCAGCCCTGGCCCCATCCCGCTGCTTAAAGGGGTGGCTGCAGACCGCCCCCAAAGGGCGGTCTGTAAAGCCCCAAAGATACTTGTTGGTCTACTATTCTCAGAATTCTTCAGCCATTGTGGGTAATGATCATTCAAAACAGTAAAATTTCAGTGCTCTGGTAAGGATAAAATGATAGGAATATAATTAATAGGTACAGTGGTCCCCCGGGTTACGAAATTAATTCGTTCCGGCACCTTTTTCGTAAGCCGAAAATTTAGTAACCCGGGGCCTATTTCCCATAGGAAATAGGTAATCCGTTCCGAGGCTTGGCCGAAGCCTGGCCTGGCGGGGGCCTCCTGGCTGAGGAAAGGAAGGTCCGATCCGGTGGATCAGGCCTTCTTTTTGTCAGCCGCGGGGGCCTCCTGGCTGGGGAAGGGAAGGTCCGATCCGGTTCCCTTCCCCAGCCAGGCTGGGCCTCCGCGCCTGAGGCGAAAGGAAGGCCTGATCCGCCGGATCGGGCCTTCCTTTCGGTAGTCCGTCCCTTGCCCTCCGAAGCCTGGCCTCGGAGGAAAAGGGATGGGAGTCCGTCCCTTGTCCTCCAAAGCCTGGCCTCGGAGGAAAAGGGATGGGAGTCCGTCCCTTGTCCTCCGAAGCCTGGCCTCGGAGGAAAAGGGATGGGAGTCCGTCCCTTGTCCCCCGAAGCCTGGCCTCGGAGGAAAAGGGATGGGAGTCCGTCCCTTTTCATCCGAAGCCTGGCCTCGGAGGAAAAGGGATGGGAGTCCGTCCCCTGTCCTCCGAAGCCTGGCCTCGGAGGAAAAGGGATGGGAGTCCGTCCCTTGTCCCCCGAAGCCTGGCCTCGGAGGAAAAGGGATGGGAGTCCGTCCCTTGTCCCCCGAAGCCTAGCCTCGGAGGAAAAGGGATGGGAGTCCGTCCCTTGTCCCCCGAAGCCTGGCCTCGGAGGAAAAGGGATGGGAGTCCGTCCCTTGTCCCCCGAAGCCTGGCCTCGGAGGAAAAGGGATGGGAGTCCGTCCCTTGTCCTCCGAAGCCTGGCCTCGGAGGAAAAGGGGTGGGAGTCTGTCCCTTTTCATCAGAAGCCTGGCCTCGGAGGAAAAGGGACGCCCCTTTTTTTTGGATCCCGGGGGATAATTTTTGGTCCCGCCGGTTTCGGATCCCGGGGTTTTCTTAACCCGGGGGATTCGTATCCCGGGGGACCACTGTAGTAGCTTAATGTTTTGTTTTGTTTTTAGGATATGAAAGTAAGAATGAATGAACCTAATAATTTAATTTTCCCACATCTTCTTAGTTGTTCATTGTTATTTTAAGTTTGTTTCATTCTGAATTTTGAGATTTTTTCAGTTTTAAGTTTGGTTCACCCTAAACATTGTGGTTTTTTTGTTTACAAAAAAATTTACATGAAAATTCATGAACATTGGAGGGAGGGATCATTTCTTCCAGTGCATGCATTTGTGTATACGCTTTTGGCTAAGGTACTTATAATCTGTAAGTAATTATATTAATTCAATATATTTTGGAAGAGCAAGTGTGGTGGTGAGATTTGGAGACCAGGGTTCAAGTCCCCACTTGACCATGGAAACCTACCAGATGACTTTCGACAAGTCACACATTCTCAGTGCTCAGGAAAAAAAAAAAATATGATAGGTTTGCTTTAGGGTCACCATAAGTCAGAAATGACACACAGCAACATCAACAATATTTTGGAATGTTATTTTCAGTAACATATGCATTTTTGTGTAATATTCCCTATTGCACACATTTTGAAATTATTTAGATAACATCTCTTCCAACATTTCACAGATGAAAACCGGGACACATGTGCCAAATAACATCAATGTGTGGTCAAGATGGCAAATATTATTAATGAGAAAATACAAGCTAGGAGAGTCCAGAATAGTTTGCTTTTGCCTGAGACTACTCAGAAAGGCAAGATTCTTTACCACCTGTCCTTTCCTTCCCCTGCTGAATTAAGTGGGTGCAAACAATTTTTGTACTTTGAACTCAGTTTGCAGCAGCTGAAGTAAACTGAAGAGAAAGAGGAAAAGTGGGAGGATGAGAGAGAAACTAGGACATTTTAGGAGCAGCTGAAAAAGTGGGACAACAGAGGGTTAATCAGGATGACCCTTGCAAAATGAAGATGTTTGAAAAACATGGGACAACATCACAACAAAGTTCAGAGGAATGTGAATTTCAAATGGGATTTTAATTGGCATATTGATTTAAACATGTGTAATTAGATAGCTTTGCACCACAGCTTAGATGCAAACCAACCATGCTGGCATAAGGCATCTTTTTAATACAAAAATGCAACTTTCTCTAGCTCTGGTTCACATTAAAATGTAATTTTTCCTTCCTCTCTATATCAAAATGCCAGAGACCTGCGCTGCTGGTCTGCTTCCCCCTTGTCCCTTGACAATTACATACAAATACACCCTCCACTATTAGAGCTGCTAAATCCAGCTTTCCATCAGTGTGAAGCTTCCCATTTCTCCTTTGCCAGCAAAATGCAAATAGATTTTTAAAAATATATACAGAGATCTCCTTCCACTTCTGTGCTTCTTTGAAAGTTGGGGTGCATGTTGGAGAGAAGTTGTCATCTTCTTTGAAGCTCCCTATACCCTCAGGTATTTGACATTAAACACTAAGAAGAACAATCATGAATTCACCAGGGACTGCTGACATATGCCAGTGCCTATGTCTCAGTGGGACAAGAGGCTGCAACTGTGTGTGTGTGTCTATGTAAGGATAAATATGAAAGCAAAAGGGAGAAAGATATAAAAAACAGAGGAGCAAAATAGTCCAGAAGAGGCAATTACACTACATTTTATATCCACAGTGGCCCCACTCAGCATTAAAGTCTGTTGTGCTCTTTATTGCACTGAGTCTCCAGGCCTCAAAAGTATGTAAGATGGTGTAAATAATACTGAGTGTTTATATACACACTTTTCAAGTCCCAGGGACTCTTCAGCTACAGTGTGCACCCTGTAGCCTCCTCCATCATGGACATCATGTTTCCTGTTTCTTCATATTTTATACAATGGCATAGTAAAATAGTGCCCCTTATATAAAATGACAAAATCAAGGTTTGCTTTGGGGAAATAATATATTTTTTGAATATTTTTAAGCTGTGGATGATTGAATCTGTGGATAAAGAATCTGCAGATAGGGACAGATGACTGTACTTCTAAATACTGATTAGCCAAGAAGATATAATTAATATTGTTAATAATGGCTGAGTGGTTTTATTTGTTATTTGTTGATAATGAAATTTAAATATTTAAAATGAAATAAAATATGGGCTGAACTCTTTCGTCATATGTAGCAACATATGCTCTGTCATCATGGCTCCATCTCCTCATTCAGCTGCCTCACATCTGAAAGTCTATGGGTTCCTGTCAGAATTGTTTTCCAACTTGCCTTACTGGTGAGAAAGGCTGTACATGTTATTCTTCAGCATCCCACTCTCCATCACCTTAGTACTCATTGGTTTGGTTTTAGGGAGATATTTGCAATTGTTCCAACAATGCTATGGCCAAAAATATGAATCACAGTAGTCACAATGTCCTAAGTCTGGCTTACAACATCATAAAAACTGGAGAATTTGGCCACCATAAATTGGAAATACTATCTCTTTTTGTTTATTTTTACATTTACAAATGTCCACTAAGTGCTTTGCCTTCCCTAGACACATGGCCCTCAAGCCCTTACCTCATTTGAAAAGTTCCTTCCTGGCTCTGTAGTATTTCCTCCACACATTTCTAAAATTAGTGCCATATCTTGAAGAATTCCCTTAAAGTTCCCATTGAGACCCAAAGTGAATTAACCATCTCACTGGCTTGGAAGTCATCAGCTGCTACAGTCAATAGGAATGTCAAGTTATCCCCTTCCTTCCTTCCTTCCTTCCTTCCTTCCTTCCTTTTCTGACAAGATACTTAGTTAATTTAAGAAAACCCATCTCAAACAGAAGCTGTGTCAGCATTGTCACATTATTAGATTTGTCATGTTCAAACTGGCTCTTGAAATGCTCCCTGACTGAAGGATAGAGACTTTCAAGTGAGCAGAAAAATGGCACCATGAAGTATCCACTTCAGTAACCACCGTTTCTGTAGCACTGTGTCAGAGAAATAAAACAAGCAAGAGCAGAACTGAAGGAGATCTGTGTCATGAACAAAGAGGCAATATGAATATTGCCCTGTTTGTAAAAATAGGAGCTGTTGAGCCACAGAGAAGTCCTACCAAAAACATGGAAATCCAGGGCCTTTTCATACTCCACATAGTACGATGACTCCATTTTAACTGCCATGGCTGTGTGCTATGGATTCCTGGAGTTGTAGTTTGGTCAGAAACTATATGAGTTCTCTTGCTTAGAATTCAAATTCCTTATTCCTAAACTGGAAATTCTAGGATTAGTTAGGATGACACACTGGTAGTTAAAGTGCAATCATAGCATTATAATTGTGTAACCTAAAAGGTTATCAACAATCTGAGATATGCTGATGACACCATAATACTAGCAGAGAACCTCACAGACCTGGAACAGTTACTACAAGAAGAAAGTGCAAAGGCAGGCTTACTGTTGAACATAAAGAAATCAAAAATAATTACCACAGTGAACTTATGCACATTTAAACTAGACAATGATAAATAGAAATAGTAAAAGAGTTCTCATATTTGGGATCCACCATTGATTGGAACAGGCACTGCAGCCAGGAAATCAGAAGAAGATTAAGAATGGGGAGGGCACATATGAAAGAACTAGAAAAGATCCTAAAATGCAAGGACATACAACTCAGCACAAAAGTCAGAATCATACAGGCCATTGTATTCCCTGTTACCATGTATGTATGTGAGAGATGGACAGTCAAGAAAGAAGATAGGAGGAAAATTAACTCATTTGAGATGTGGTGGTGGAGAACAGTGCTGAGGATTCCATGGACAGCCAGAAGGACAAACAAATGGGTCCTAGAGCAGATCAAGCCAGAAATATCACTAGAAGCCAAGATGACAAGACTTAGACTGTCATACTTTGGACATATCATGGGAAGGAAGGAATCATGGAAAAAGACAATAATGTTTGGAAAGGTGGAGGGAAGTAGAAAGAGAGGAAGGCCACATGCTAGATGAACAGACTTAATTAAAGAGACCACACACATGAGTTTGCAGGAGATGGGCAGAGCAGTAGAGGACAGAGGGCCCTGGAGATGTCTCATCCACAGGGTTGCCATGGGATGAGATTGACGTGAAGGCAGTTAACAATAACAACAACCTGAAAGGGTCCCCACTCCTTCTACTAACAAATGCTCTGTGTTTTCTCCTATTTCTTTGGATGAACTTTCCATGCTGCTGAACGCTTCCAAACCCACAACCTGTTCTCTTGACCCAATTCCTTCTCGTCTCCTAATCTCCATAGCTCCTTCTTTTTTGTCCTCCCTCTTCTACATCTTTAACCTCTCTCTCTCTACAGGCTTTTTTTCCCTCAGTCTTTAAACACTCTCTAGTTTCTCCTATTCTGAAAAAAACCTTCTCTCAACCCTTCTTCCTTGTCCAGCTATCGTCTGATGTCTCTTCTTCCTTTTCTTTCTAAGGTTTTGGAACGAGTCATCTACTCTCGCTGTCTTGAGTTTCTGGAAGCCAGCTGCGTTTTGCACCCTTTCCAATCTGGTTTCCAGCCACGACACTCCACAGAGACGGCCCTCACCGAGCTCTCAAATGATCTCCTGTGTGCCAAGGTGAATGGCCTTTACTCTGTTCTTGTCCTTCTCAATCTGTCCTCGGCCTTCGACACTGTGGACCACTGTCTCTTAGTTGACCTACTTTCTGACCTTGGCTTCTTGGGCTCCGTTCTCGATTGGTTTAGATCTTACCTGTCAGATCGATCTTTTGCAGTGGTCTCGGATAGCCAGACTTCCTCCTCTGTTTTCCTATCTGTTGGATTCCTCAGGGTTCTGTTATGGGTCCCCTCTTGTTCTCTTTATACACACTGTCTCTTGGTAAACTTATCAGTTCTTTTGATTTCTCTTACCATCTGTACGCCGATGATACTCAGCTGTATATTTCCACCCCCTGACCTTTCTTCAAGGCTCGAGCAGCAAGTTTCATCTTGCCTGCCAGCTGTCTCCCACTGGATGCACCATCGGCTCTTGAAGCTTAACATGTCCAAGATGGAGCTTCTTGTTTTCCCTCCTAAGCCCACCCATCAATATTCTTTTTCTATTTCTGTCGACAATATCTATTCACCCAGTTCAGGAAGCCCGCAGTCTTGGTGTCATTTTTAACTCCTCTCTGTCATTTATCCCTCAGATCCTGACCACAGCCAAGGTCTGCAGATTTTTTCTCTATAATATTTCCAAAATCCATCCATATCTCTCGGCTTCTACTGCAAAGACTTTGGTCCATGCCCTAGTGGTCTCACGATTAGACTACTGCAACCTTCTCTTGGCAGGGCTTCCTCTCTCCCACCTCCACCCATTAATTTATGTTCAGCATTCAGCTGCTTGTATTATCTCACTTGCTCACCGCTACGAACATGTCTCCCCCCATTGTCATCCCTTCACTGGCTCCCCTTTCCCTTCCGCATTCAGTACAAGCTTCTTCTGTTCACTTTGAAAGCCCTGAACGGGCTAGCACCTCCTTATCTCTCTGAACTTCTTTCTCCCTACATTCCCCCTCCGTTCTGGTAGGCAAAGTCTCCTGTCCCAGCCCAGGATTTTTACTGTCCCATCCCAGATTCATTCCTTCTCGCTTGCTGCCCCTCACTCCTGGAACCTCCTCCCCTTACAAGCATGGCTCAACATGTCTCTCACCAGTTTTAAAACTGAGTTAAAGACCATATTGTTTAGGGAAGCATTCCCAGGGAGTTTGTGATTGTGACCTGGTTGTTTTGATGCTTGATTCAATATTTGATATATGCTATTTTAACTTGTTTTCTTATCATGTTGTTAACTTGTTGTTTTAACCTCTAGATTGTATGCCACATGCAGGCTTTTTACATATTCTTGATTTTATTGGCTTTTGTACAACGCCGTGTACATTTACGGCGCTTTGTAAATAAAGCTAACAACAACAACAACGAGTGGTGGTGCCTCATAAAACTACAGAATCTCAGGATGCTGTAGGATGCAGCCATAGCAGTTAAAGTAGAGTCAAACTGCATTATTTCTCCAATGCAGATGCACTTTGAGTTAGGGAAAGCTGGTTTATGTTAAGTATGGCTGTTTTTGTGGAGACAGAATGGTTGAAAGTGTTCATCAGTTCCACGAAGGAGAGCATAACCTCAGGTGGGGGAAAGAAATATGAACAGTGTGTTCATTGATGGAATTGCTACCTTAGGAACTCTTTCTATTAGAACATAAAAACAGCTCTCCTGCATCAGATTTAAGACTTTCTAGTCTAGCATTCTGTTCACATAGTGGCAACCATTTGCCTCTGGGAAACCCACAGGCAGGAAATGAGTGCAAAAATGCAGCTCCCATCTTGCATCCCCCTAAAATTGATATATAGAAACATATTAGACAGCCCAGTATTATGTCTCCAGCAGTTGCAAAACATATATGTATATATTGATAAAATAATCTCTTATTCATTTCAAACTTCTTACATGTTAATGGTGGAAATACAGTGAGCTCTTGGTATCCTCTGGGGTTTTGTTGCAGAACTCCCTGTGGATACCAAAATCTGTGGATACTCCAGTAACATTATATATGATGGCATAGTAAAATGGTGAGCCTTATATAAAATAGCAAAATCACAGTTTGCTTTTTGGAATATATATATATATATATATGGAATATTCTCAAGCTGTGGATAGATGAACCCATGGATAATTGAATCCGTGGATATGGAGGGCCAGCTATACACTGTAAGAATCATTTTGATTGTCTGCATTGTCTTTGTACAGTTAACTCTCTGTATCAATAGATTCTGCTTCCAACAGATTCAACCATCCACTGCTTGACAGTATCCCACCCCCTCCCCCCCCCAAAAAAATCCAAAAAGCAAAGAACGATTTTGTCACTTTATATCAGGAACAACATTTTATCAAGCCATTATATATGATGAGACTTGAGCATCCACGGTTTTTGATATCCACAGATGTGGGTGTGTAGGTTTATTTGTGTCTTGAAACCAAATCTCAACAGATATCGTGGGCTTGCTGTATTTGTTGTTGTTGTTGTTGTTGTTGTTGTTAACTGCCCTCAAGTCAGCCCAACTCATGGTGACCCTGTGGATGAGACATCTCCAAGACCCCCATCCCCCACTGCTCTACTTAGGTCCTATAGATTCAGGCCCATGACCTCCCTAATTGAATCTTTCCATCTTTCTCTAGCCTCCTACCTTCCCTAGCATTAACATATTTTGTGGCGAAAATACATACATATTTTCTGGTGCCTTTCATTATGTGTCCAAAGTATAACAGTCTCAGTTTCATCATCTTGGCTTCCAGAAAGAGCTGAGGCTTGATCTGCTGAAGAATCCATTTGTTTGTCTTTTTGGCTGTCTACAGTATCCTCAGCACTCTTCTCTAGCACCACATATCAAACGAGTTGATTTTCTTCCTATTGGCCTTATTCACTGTCCAGCTCTCACATCTGTACATGGTGATGGGGAATATAATGGCTTGGATGATTCTAAATGTAGTGCTCATTTGTGTTATCTTAACACTTCAGAATCTTATCTGGTTCTTTCATAGCTGCCCTTCCCATTCCTAGTCTTCTTTTTATTTCTTGACTGCAGTCTCTGTTTTGATCAATGTTTGATTACTATATTAATGGCTGATATTTCCATATCCTATTAATGTTGTCTTTATGCTCAGGATTAATCTTTTTATTTCTTTAAAAATTAGTCTTAACTATATATCCTGGACAGCTCTATGAAGATAGATAGATAGATAGATATTAATGAAAATGAGAATAGGAAAAATATCAATAATAATAATAATAATAGTTATTATTATTATTATTATTTATATTCCGCCCCTCTGGGTGAGCAATCGGGGCGGAGTACAACATTTAAAAATACATACAATTAAAAAACACATCAGTCTACCCTCCCGCCCCTTAAAAATAGATTAAACTAAGAATAAGATTTAAAACAGTGAAACATTAAAAGATAAACATTAGACAATGATAGCTCTAAAAACTGGGTAAGTGGGCTGCCTCAAGAGTATCAGTGTCTTGGTAAATGGGGCTGGAGGGACAGTAGATGACAGAAAGTTAATCGTTTTCTGGGAAGGCCTGCCGGAAGAGACGCATCTTGGTGGCTCTCTTAAAGCTGTCCAAAGTTGTAATAAGGCGCATCTCATCCGGCGCCATTCCATAGCCTGGGAGCAATGGCAGAGAAGGCCCTCTGGGAGGTCTGTGCCAGCCTAGTTTTCTTAGGTTGTAGCAAATTCCTCCCAGAGGACCGAAGAGTGCGAGGGGGCTCATATGGGGAGAGGCGGTCCCTAAGATAAGATGGACCTGAGCCATGATGGGCTTTAAAAGTCAAAACCAGCACCTTGTACTGTGCCCAGAAACTAATTGGCAGCCAGTGGAGAGATTTCAGCACAGGTGTTATGTGCTCTCTCCTACATGCGCCGGTAAATAATCTGGCTGCCATATTTTGAACCAGTTGAAATTATCTGATAGCTTTCTGTGTTTTTATTAATTCCTGCATATGAACAAATTGGTGAATTTTGGTAAACTTTTCCAGAATAACTGAAATTCTTCCCCATCTGCACCAGACAGAGTCAATAGGTACAGCATCCTTAGAATGGAGGTCCCCAATTATACCTGTCTGCCATAGAAGTGTTAAAGATGGGGAGCATCTCAGGGGAGGGAAGGTAACACTGAATCAGCACTAATGTGGTTGAATAAACAGGGATCCAAAATCACACTTTTAAAAAATAATTACTCAGTTTCCTGATCCTGGAAGGCTGAATCTACCAGTTTCAGTTGTGCCCACATTCAATCCCTTAAAAATACATTTTTTCATGAATTCCTATCAAAACAAAGAAAATTGTCACACATTCCTAGGAGAAAAACCTTCATCTTTTCAGCATCCCATTTTATGGAAGACTTTCTATCTCTATACTGTAATTTGATATAGAAGGAGACATCCAGTGGCATTTGCTGGTTGTGATATATGGATGCAGTTTGAAGATCGTTCACTTTCGGACAATTTAATGGAGTACATCTTTCAAATGATTCTCACTCCTCAGGACTGTGTGTGATAAAATATAATTAGGAAAACAAAGAGCCTTGTGGCACCACTGTAAAAGCTAATAGATTTATTGAGGCATATGTTTTCATGGACTAAAGCCCAATGTGTCTGATGAAGTGGGTTCTAATCCATACCAAAAAAAAGTTGCCACAATAAATCTGTTAGCCTTTACTGTGTCACAAGACTCCTTATTGCTTTGGTTGCAACCAGGCCTAGAGACATTATCCTTTTGGACTACAGCTCTCTGAGTTTCCAACCAACATGGGCAATGCTCATGTTCCTTGGCAATTCTGGGAGTTGTAGTCTGAAAGAAAAACTGTGTTTTCAGTAGACTAACAGGGATCCTTACTCTCTGAAACATAGCCAGGAGCAAGCCCTTAAGGCATAAGGGTATACCTTTGGTACCTGTCCTCACTCCCTCCAATCAGTACTTACGCTTGCCACTGGATGGCACCACAGTTCTATAAAAACACCTGCTATGGGCTAGCAGGGCTGCTTGAGTATATGAACAAGGACTGAGATAGTCCTTCTCTATGGTGCCACTTTATAAATCTTGAAGTACGCTTTGGTACCAGAAGTGCAATCCCCATCAGTGAAAAAGAGAAAAACAGAGAGAGAAACAGCAACAAGTACTTAGTTTCCTGCTGATGTGCCTGAAAAAATACAGCAAAAGTGGTGGTGGTATTTTCAAAGTCTTCTAGAAATCTGTTAATATTTATATTCAAAAAATAAAGCAACACCATTGCAAGGATTTGGGGATAGATTTACTGTAATGAGCCAAGGAGACACAGCCGTCAGTTATGAAGCTTTATTTTCCTCCTCATGGCTGATAATTGATAGGGTCATAGTTCAGTGGCTTCATTCAGAAAGTCCCAGATTTGATCCCTGCTGGTTCCAAATAGTGTTGGGAATGACTCCTGGAGAAACAGTGACTATCAAACTGGTGCCTTCCAGATGTGTTGGATTACAACTCATCATGCTCATTCAAAATACTGGCTGGGGATGGGAGGAATTATAGCCCAGCATATCTTAAAGGGACTGGTTTAGACAATACAGAGCTTGATGAACAAATGCTCTGACTCAGCAAAGACAGCTCCCTGTACTCTTTAAACAGCTTTCACTTCACAAGGGCTATGATAAAATGATGGGAAATATGAGTTGTCATTTTGTCCCATCTTTGTCAGCAATGAACATTGCTTGAAAAATGGGTAATGACTCTGGCATGCAAAAAGAATGCCAAACATGACATACTTGTGACTTCTGGCTGGGAAGCCAACCTCAGGCTTCCGAAAGGATCACATTTATGCTTGGAGCAAAGTAGGATTGGTTTTGGCTAGGGCTCAGCCACAGCATCAGCTTTCAGTGCCAGGACTGAAACCCAAGAATATGTAGCATACAAATAGATGAAAATCTTTCCAAGCAGTTATATATGATGTTTTCACCACTACTGAGCAACTACAGAGTCTCCCTGCACAGAAGAGATTAAGGAAAGGCTTGGAGCACAAGACAATAATTAAGATCCTGTTTAATACTAGTGGAACATAAAACTACACAGATACATACAGAGAGGAGAATGATAGTGGCAAGTATAGCTGGTAGTTGCCCAGATGTTCTGCAGATATTCCTGGGAATGTTCTGATATCTCTTCTAGAGCTGTGTCCATGCCCATGTGCATATGATGAAATGGCTTGCATAAGAAGGTGTTAAAAACCTCTTCACGCAACTGTCTAAACAGAACCGTCAGGGCACACAATGCTCCAAGAGGGTTCTGCCTATTGTTTCCAGACACACTTGGACCTTGGAGTTTAAGCAAGTAAGAAATAGCAAGGAGCTTTCTGTGTTAGGGTTGCTTGCAAGCTTCAGACCTTTGAAAAGGTTAACATTGGATGAGCATTACACAGGAAGAGAAAATTAATCATGTTCTGCTGGGGAAGGCTTGATTTTTTCCACATTCTTGGGTGGTGATGGTGTTTTTTTACACAAACTAGATTGCTTAGTCCATACAAGCATTTTTCTCTCTCCCTGCACAGAAATGAGTGTGCATTTTGTCACCATTTTTCAATAGCCCACAATTTTGAGTGAATGAGCATATTAAATGAAGCATCTATGTGTATATTTTTGAACAGCATTCCCATCTTCTGTGCACATTTTCCAAATATGTCCCAGTTGTCAAAACACATATTTTCTTACATTAAATCCATTGAAAGCTTATAGATTTGCAACCTGCAGCCACTCCTCGACTCAGTTCTTGGAGAGGGTGCAAACTGAGTGAGTCAATCTGAAAGAAAAATCTACATTGCTAACCCACCTCTAGGTACCATTTTTCCTATCACTGGCATGGGATGAAAGGCCTATTAAAATATGTATTTCATATTCTCTTTAGATCAGTAAAGGGCAAAATATTACATACATGTTTTTAATGCAAGGGTAGGGAATACGTCCCCCTCCAGATGTTGTTGAACTGCAAGGTTACCCAAATTCATCACCACATTATTGCACAGGATTTTGTTGTTGTTGTTGCTTGTTTTGTTTTGCAGTGGGTTTGAGCATTGGGTTTGAATCCTCATTCGACCACGGAAACCAACTGGGTGACCTTGGGGAAGTCACACTCTCTCAGCCTCAGAGGAAGGCAAAGGTAAACTGTATCTGAACAAATGCTGCCAAGAAAACCCTGTGATAGGTTCACCTTAGGGTCTCCATAAGTGGAAATGACTTGAAGGTACACAATAACAAAGATCTAGTAATTACAGCATAGTTATGGCAGTGTAAATGTTCACTTTGTAACCAGTAAACAGGATTTCAGCCAAGGGCAGGGTTCTTAATATAATGCTGATGTACACCCATCTTGCCTCTTTAGGCATCTTCTTCAGGCATCTTGTGTTTGGATGAGATGGATATGAAGTGTCACCGTTTTGTTAAACTTTGAAGATAGCACATCTGGTATACATTAGAGCTGCATCCAGTTAGCTGAGAGATAAACACAATCTTGCTCCTTGATCCCCCTCCTCCTTTTTTCAGACAAGGCAGTGTAAATTTTAGCTAATTGTATTGTACTGCATGTTTAAATTTTTTAGAGTAGCTTGTGAATAAATAGTGGTATATAAATGATCAGGAACATTATAAGAGGGGATATCTTCCTGACTAAATGCATATATGACAGGTAGCAATTGTCAAGTAGTGGAGCGCCCATATATATTGAAAATTTCCTACACATGTGAGCACACCAACAGCCATCTGGAGATTTTTACAGCCATACTCCCATCCAGTATGTTGCTATCAGAAGTGTATAAAGGAGTGTGATATGTCCTGATATAACCCAAGCCTAGATTTCTGGAACAAAGATAACTGCAGTTGCCAAGTTGCAACCAAGAGAACATTTGTATAGCTTTTAACAGTATCAGATCAAAGGAGTGAAATAGGGTACCGCCTCTCAGCCTGATCCAGAACCTGTGCTATGTATGAGCCATTGAGCATTTCAAACTATGAATGCAGATTGATTCAAATTCTGTTTATTTGAATTAGGTCAAAACCAATGCATTTAAATTTGAGCTAATTTGGAAGTAATTGGAATTTAATTACACCAAAGTCAGATTAATACAAGTTTAGATTGCATCCCCGTGATTAATTCTAATTTTTTTAAAAAATGCATCTGTCATTACAGACAGTATATTATTTACAGTAGCAGTAATGCCTAGCTTAATAAGGGTTATAAACCACATAGTTCTGATCCTACCCTGATGCTCTTTTCCTCCCACTCCACTATGTGTTCCTTCCCTCTTCTCTTTTACCCATCCACCAACCCATCCAAATGGCCTTTCTCTCTCCACTCCCACCTACCCCTGAGGTCTTTCTTTCTTATTGACCTATGTTTCTCTCCCCTGACCCTCCCAGTTGTTCTTTGTCTCTTCCTGCCACACCAATGCTCTTTCCCTTATCCTTTTTCTTCTCCTCCTTTCTCTTTTCATTCTTTCTCACCACTCTAGTACTCATTTAGCCTTTTCCTGTGCTCAGTCTCCCTCCCTCATTCCTAGATAATAGGATCTTCTCTGTCTACTGTTTCTTTCTAGTTTCTGCTGGTTAGTGATACCTGCCTGGTGTCTGTGGATGGTACTATGAGTTGCTGAAAAAATTAAATTAACTTCAATTAATAAATCATTTTTTTTAAAAAAAAAATAACACCAAGATATACATCCCCATAGTATTCTTAAAATGCATACCAAGTTTCATGTGTCTAGGTTTCATGGTGATGGAGGTATAGAATAAATAGACAGACATCTTTATTAGTCAAGCAAGTTCCATTTGTATACTGGGGGGGGGGGGAAGGTTGTAGGTCCAACTTTTGGTAAGGTGCCATCTTTAAGAATTCTGTGAGAAGCAGAAAATCAGAATGCAATGGCTTGTGTTTTTTTTTTCCCTTGTGTTGAAATGCAGTCTTTGGAACAAGCTAATTACCAAATTCTAAGGCTGAGGTGGCCTGCCAAAAATGTTGTTAATCCTAAAGTAAGAATTGTCAAGTTTTAAGAACTAGAATTCCTGTACTTTAATAGTTGTGACTCAGGCTGCTGCCATATTGCAGAATGAATGCAGTTTGACACCACATTAACTGCCATTGTTCAATGCTATGGAATTCTAGAATTTGTAGTTTAGTAAGATATTTAGCCTTCTCTGCCACAACAAATTACAAATCCCAGGATTCCATAGGATGGAGCCATGACATTTAAAGTGGTGTCAAGTTGCATTAATTCTACACTGTGGCATCAGCCTAAGAAGGACCTCCAACAAGACTGTTCCTGTCCGGGATAATCGTATTGGACTCCTGCCAGTTATCCTTTTCCCAAATATATTCCATTTTGTTCTGCCCCATCCAAAACAGTCATCATTACATACTCACTGACTATATTCACTCCTCATTGAAACGTTTATACTCTCTCACTTTTGATTTGTTCCCTCCTCCCAAAGATTATTTAGGATTCCTCCAACCTAGTGATACCTCTGTCTTGTTCATGGATGCTGCCACTTCGGCTACAGAATGATCTACACTCAAGGAAGGAGCTCACTAGCATGAATTGAGAATGTGTGTTGCGTGCAGTTTGTCATCCCTAGGGGAACTTACATATGAGTAACACAAATAGGATTCCAGCCTTTATGTTGTGTGTGTGTGTGTGGGGATCTTATGCAACCCCCCCCCCATGGAAAAATCCTTCAAAATGTTCAAGAAATCATATTATATCACCCAACAGTGGAAAACCATTTTAAATTTGTTGTTCTTGTAAATTTGGATGAAGTGAATTGAAATGAAATTGCACTGGCCAAATTCAAGGGATACATCTGTCCTCACACAAGAGAACGAATTGTGCCTGCCTATCCAACTACAGGTGCTAAAGATGAAGAGCATCTAAGAGCAAGGAGATGGCAACTCTAATTCAGGACTAACATGTCTGAATTCCTGGGATACAAAGCCAGACTTGGAAGAGTTAAGCAAACCAGAAACCAGATGGACAGATCTGTCACTTTCAGTTTCTCCCACATTTGTATTTTTTTGAAAAACTTTTCCATCCAAATATAGAAGACATATGTGTGAATGTTGTTGGTTCATATCAAAACAAAGCTGCAGCAGTACTCTCACTCATCTAAAAGAATCAACTGCAGTTGATTTGCTATTTGGTTAATAGCTCTTGGAAGCAACACAGAAACATAGAGTTGGAAGGGATTCTAAGGGTTGTCTAGTAAAATCTCCTGCCAGTGCTAAAATCTACAGCTAAGGCGTTCCTAAAAGATGATTATCCAACCTCTGTTTACAAACCTCCAAAGACAGCAAGTTCATCACCTTCCAAGATAGTCCCATACCAAGAGAATGCTGGGATAAAATAAAATAAAATACCAGTTGCTGAACCACAGTGGAAGACAAGTGAACACAGTTGATGACAGGAATAATTGGGAGGGCATACATTACTTGCCTAGCATGGGTTAGTAGTTTGAATGTTGGACTATGGAGATTATCACATCAGGTTTTATAGTGGAAATAAACTGTATTAAATCCAATGTTGCAATTTTTTATTGCATGACACAGTGCCTGTCCTGTAGTCAAGCTGTAGTTCTCCTGTTCGCCTTTTCGTTCATGGAAATTAGTATAATATCACTGCTTTTCCAGTAATAGTTGCTGATGTGATCGTTCAGTGCATTTCAGTCATAATATAACAGTGAGCACAGGGTGCTGGCAGGTGTGGATTTCTCTCTCTTCATTCCCAACGTAGGTGAAACCACTGTATTTCCAGTGCCTGGATAGAACAAAAGATGGCTTACAGCACAAACTATGCAAGTTATCCCTTTCCCAGTATTTTTTAAATGAAATGAAAAGGTATACAACAATAAAAGCATTACTTGACTAAGAAAACCCAATGGAATTTACGGAGTCCCCATACATCAACAGGCAACTAAAAGGCATGAATGCACACATTTTACTGGGGGGAGGATATGTGTAACAAGGTAATATTTACTTTTTCTCATCATTGGGGAGAAAGTTTGAGGGTATTTTTCTGATTGTCTTACTTTTTAGATGAACTTTTAAGTAATGAAAAGGTAATCAGCAAAGGCAATAAACACTATAATGAGTTTCCAGTTACTGTTAATTGAAGCATTAACAGCAATTGGTTATTTTATGTGAGGTTTTAAATCAACTAGTTACATGACAAATTACTTCTTTTTTTTTTAAAGTAACTTCCCAACATTCTGTTGGCTAATGGAATGAGCTCCTTGGATTTTACTGGGATCTCTCTGAGTCCTTGGTCTCTAATTGCACCAATTTTAAGCTGGGACCATCAGGCTGATGTGCTCTGTTCACCTGGATACCAATCACTGGTTGATATGACAATTGTAGAGTGACAGTGAGCGCATATACTCATGCAACAGAAAAGCCCACTGGAGATGCAAAGTATCTGCACATCATTTCATTATATCATTTCCTGGGAAAAGCCTTTCAAGGAACTAGGCTGCTCACAATCCAATAATCGCCATTGAGGCATTTCTGAAATCACAGCCTTGGCTGAGCCCTGGGCAGGTCGCTTTCCTGGCTCCTGAATGGTGGCTCCCTGCCTCTTACCCGCTGGGCAACCTTTGACGCAGTTTCAATCAGAGGAGCTGTCAGTCACTCCTGCTTCTGGAGCTGGATGGAGAATTGTGTGTGCTCCTGAGTCGATGCCCTTCTGAAAGGCTCTTAATAGGTTGTCAGAGCAGCGGCTTCAGCACCAGAACAGAACACAAGAGCTGAGGATATTTGATCAGGGCAGAAAGTCACACTTATTTGGAATGCCATCCTTCAATTAGATTAAAGTTCAGTCTCGTGGGGAGATGGCAGAAGGGACATTTCTGCTTCGCTTGCTTGCTTCTTAAATCTGGGCTGCATCTACACTGCAGACGTAATACCACTTTGACACCGCTTTAACCACCATGGCCCCATCCTATGCAATTCTGGGATTTGTAGTTTGTTGTGGCACCAGAGATCTCTGACAGAGAAGGCTAAATATATCACAAAACTAAAAACCCCAGAATTCCATAGCAGTGAGCAATGACAGGAGTTTATCATACAATGAAATTGGGGGGTATAATGCAATGGCAATCCGAACACAATCATGGGGTTTCACGTAATTGTGTATGAGTGTATCTCACGCAATTTCGGGCAATGGGAAGTCATTCCAAATGCAATCATGGGTTTCACATAATTGTGTATTAGAGTATCTCAAGCAATTTCAGGCAATGGGGGGTCATTTTCAGAAAATGGGAAGTCATTCTGAATGCATTCCGAACACAATCAGATTTCACGTAAATTCGCTAAACTAGCGAATTTACATGAATTCGAATTGGCTCCATTCGAAATTGAGAGAAATTCCTCCCATGCGATAAACTCCACAGTTAAAGCAATATCAAATTGTATTATTTCTACAGTGCAGATGCAGTCATGGTCAGTATAGTAGTGAGAGGCATCTGATGCCCAGTGTAAATAAAATAAAATAAATAAGATGGCCATGTGTCCTACCAAACAGGCCATTGTTAACAGAGCTGTCCAGTCCAGTTCCATTTTTAAAAGAGACAGACAACCAGAAGGAGAATGGGAATTGCCTGTCCGCAGCAGTACCTGGACAGTAAAATAAGCAGGTAAGCAGGTGACAGGTTATTTTAGCATAGTCTTAGCCCCTATATTGACATTATTGTATTTCTTTCTAAATCAAGAGTGAGCTAAGGGCAGCTTGTGAGCTGCATTTTTCCTCTTGGGCTGTTTTGTACCTAAAAACATTATGTTCCCAAATACACTTTAGGGGGCATGTCAGGCATTTTCACCACATTTTTGTACCCAGGGCCATTTAAAAAATAGCAAGTGACTTCCCAATCCCTTTCTGTTGAAAGAAGACCTCAGTGGAATTTAAAATATTTTTTTATTTTATTTATTTATTAGAGTATTTATACCCCGCCCTTCAGCCTTAAGGGCTATCAGAGCGGCTTACAATTATTGTTTTTAATTATACGGTTCCCTGCCCTCAGGCTTACAATCTAAAAAGACACGACACAAAAGAAGAGGGGAATGGTGGGGGGGGGGGAGCGGATAAGGTCCAAAAATTCATCTCTCCCTCTGACGCCTGGACCAAGGCAGATGATATGGAGGGAGGGCTCTGCTTCTTAGTTTAGGCCAGGCCTGATAGAGCTGGCAGGCCTCTCTCTCCCTCTGAAGATGTAGATGGCAAAGGGAGGGCTCATCTTCTAATCTGGAATAATATGCTGAAAATGCCCCCAATATCCACTTGTGTCCTAATCCCCTAAACTCATTCAGTTCCCATAGGGAACTGTTATTCTGTTAGAAAATGTTATTCCACTGCCAATGTTCAACTGGCAGTTAAGTCAACTTTCAGTATGAAATGGAGAAGGGGCCCATCTTCCCTTTGCATCAAGCAGCAAAATATCTCGGACCAATCTTGGTTTGATTTAGTTATTTACTATCTATATCTATATCTATATATATATCCTGATTCAGGATCTATCTACCAACATATTGGAACAGGCCCAGGTAAACCATATGTCTTTGTCTTATGTAGGCATCAGACAGAAAAAAGTGGAGAGAGAAAGAGGAGGAGGGTAAAAGAGCTCTACTGGTCCTGTCTCAGTTTTTTTTTCCCCAGACCAAAAACCCATCTAGGTTAACAAGATTTTATATCCATTCCCCCAAAGCTCAGAGCCAATTTGAGGGTGGCAAATCCTGGATAACATGAATAACAAAGTGAATTAACACTTAAATGTTTCCTCCTAGTAGGCCAGGCAGCTCAGGCAGAATCTGCATTTTACAAGGCCTGTATCAGGGAGAGCGGTGTGACAGACCACTCACTGTATGTGTGACAGACAGGATTCAGGCATAGGAAACGGATCCAATATATGCCACTTAAGGCTGACAGCTTTGCTGCTGCTGAAAATAGAGCTTAGAATCAGGAACGTGGCAGCGGCCAGTGATGCCAAGTACACCCAAGAACAGTTCGAGCTGGTCGCATAATTAACACGTCTGAAATGCAAATGAGGAGGCTGGGGATTTTTGTCAGGATGGTAGCAAGAAAAGCATACGTTAAGTTTCTCATACTCCTTGTTTGTGGGAAATGACAGATTCCATGACAGTGAAGGCAGTGTGATGTAGTGGTTTGAGTGATGGACTTCAACTCTGGAGACAACTAACCTTGCCAAGAAAACTCCATGATAGGTTCACCTTAGGGTTGCCATCAGTCGGAAATAACTTGAAGGAACACACCAACAACAAGCTTAAATGGTGTCAAACTAATTAAATTCTGCAGTGTGGTTGCACTGTAGTCAGTGAAATTCTTGCAATGTGGGGATTATGAATAGTCATCCCAGTGTTGCATCTAATGAAAAGGCACTACGAACAGCCGACAGCTTGGTAAAAAATTCCCCTTTGAGACTATAGCTCACAGAATCCCCCAGCCACTAGACTGTAGAAACAATGCTATTGAATCTTGGGTTTAGAGACTATAGCTCACAGAATCCCCCAGCCACTAGACTGTAGAAACAATGCTATTCAATCTTGGGTTTTATCGTTTTACAAAGACTTTCACCTTCTCTGCCACATGGTTCTGATGCCTCACCAAACTGCAAATCCCAGGATTCTCTAAGATCACTACACCATGGCAGTTAAAGTGGGGTCAAACTACATTATTTCTACAGTGCAGACACACATCCAGACACCTGAGTTGACCCTGGGACCCTTTTTTAAAACAATTTTATTTGGGCTGGCTTTTGGCACCCACAGCTAAGGTGGGGAGAGTAAAGCCCAGCTTTGACTGAGATGGGGTGGACTAGACATTCAAATAAATAAATCACCCAGCGGGTAGAGAATTGGGAAGAAAGGGGAACCTGGTCTAAGAGAAAGATTCCTGCCAGGAGCTGTTTGTCATTAAATGCAAAGGAAAGCAATTAGCGTCATGTTTCATAAGCAGTTCCCTTTGGCGCTTAGTCATTTTTTCCCCTTTAGTGTACCGAATCCAGCTAGAGAAAAGAGATAGCAACCTTTGTGTGTTCACCTGGAGGGCCTTCCTCCACACTTCACTCTCGGAGCCCACAAGGGAGAGCCACCCACTTCAGTCTGAGGAGGTGGCACAACCTTGGGTCCCGAGGAGAAACCGGCAGGCCTCCACTTGTACACAGGAAAGGGTTTGGCATGAGCCGAAGAGCCGTCTGCAGCAGCTAAAAGGGCCTGCTGGGGAATAAATGAGCGCCTACAGATATTAATCACATCCCACACTGGGAGCGCCAAACAAAGCCCAATAGAGGCCATCTCTCAAGGAGCTGGTTACCTGCCCGCCTCTTTCTGCGGCTTTCACGGATGCCTGACTGACTCACGGCAACCCACTGCAGCTGGGGTCCAACCGTGCGTGTTCTCTCAGCCATTGTCCTTTCGCTGTTTTCTTTGGCAGCCCCATGTGGTAAATGAGCAAGAGCCGTGTGTGGGAGCGAGGGAGAAAGCTCTGGAATATTTCCCTCCTTTTGCGGTGGTGGCATGTTGAAATAAAGGCAGCTTTGATCGTTCAGGTAATTTCCGTACTGGTTCCCCCACACAAATCCATTCTTTCCTTTCAGAGCTGCCTTCCCCTGGATTTCCCTCCCATTTATTTTATTTTATTTTTTTAAAAAAAATTAATAGCATGGCTATTAAGGCTTTTGAAAGCCAGGCATTGAGAGAACATGATTCTACATTGCTGTTATTTATTACTTGCATTGTGGCAGCACCTGGTGGTGCCAATCAGGGCTCAGGGCTGGGTTTGACAGAGAAAAGATGGAAAAGAAAAACTGTCAAGGCAGTGAAGGGTGTATTTTTTTCTTCCTATTTCTGCTGTTCACCACATCCTGATCCATGGTTATAATTTAAATATTTTATTGGTTGGCTTTATGACTGCATTCTCTCCTTTCAATATTCTTGCTGTAGTCTCTGGCCTGAGAACATAAGAAGAGTCCTGTTGGATCAGCTCAGAGACATTCTGACATTCCTTTCTTATGATGGACAAACAAATACCTCCAAGAAGACTACAAGATGAACATGAGTGGAATAGCTCCCTCCCATTTGAGTGCCCCCAAACTGATATAGACAGTCATACTGTTTCCAACAGAGGATGTCATACATGACCATCATGACTAGTAGCCTTCGTGAGCCTAGGGCTGCATCTGCACTGCAGAAATAATGCAGTTTGACACCACTTTAACTGCTATGGAATCCTGGAATTTGTTATTTGTTGTGGTACCAGAGTTCTCTGACAGGGAAGGCCACATACCTAATATCAAAGCATGCAATGTTGACACTACCACCACCGTCCATTGTACTCATAAGGCACAGGATACATAATCAATCTCCCTTATCTGGGGAGGGATGTCAACTGTTGTGGTGTGCCTTTAAGTCATTTCCAATTTATGGCAAACCTACCATGGGGTTTTCTTGGAAATATTTGTCCATATATGCCATTGTCTTCCTGAGGCTTAGAGCATGTGCCTTGCCCAAAGTCACCCAGTGGGTTTCCTGGCTGAGCTGGGAATCAAACCCTGGCCTCCAGAGTCTTAGTCTAACACACATTGGCTTAAACCCAATTGCTAGTCTCAGCTAGAGTAGACCCACTAAATCAGTGAAAATTACATAGGTCTTGATTTGCCAAGACTCCAATAATTCAACTGGAATTAGGCCACTAAGCCACTATGTTAGCCTGCCCTCTTCCAGCTGTTGGGAATCAGGTCTTTAGTCCATCCTTCTAAATATAGGAGTGGCCCATGGATCTAGTTTTAGAATTGCTGTCTACATAAAGGTGCACAAGGCTATGAGGAAGAGACTTAAGTGATTAAAAAAGAACAGTGGTGCTAAGGGATGCATTATAAGGACTAGGAAATGTTCTTTCTTCTTAGTGAAGCAGTAGCCACATATGTGGATTAATATTCCACTTTATATAATTGGGACTGAATCCTAGAACCTTGATAATGTAATCAATGGGCCAATACTTCACTTGGGTAAAATCCTGTCAGCAATATTAAATTAATCCAAGCTAGATGTGCTGTTACCAGTAGTGACTGGTGGCTTCTATGTTGGTGGTGTAGTTAATCTGTTCTGGATTTTAGTCTGAAATTTAAAGGAGTTATCTATGTCACTGAACTCTCTCCCTAAAATAGGTTCAGCACTTTGAAGGATTTATTTAAAGTTCAAATTAAAACCCAGAGTAGATTGACTGCCTCAATGACACAGAAGCCACTGGTTCCTGAATTTTCCATATGCCTTTGCTATGTCAATAATAGCCATAAGGCAGTTTTAGCATTATTGTTGCTAATAGGCTTGATACACAGGGAGTTCTTCATTTGTAGGGGAAATGGAATCATTTCTACTCCCCTAGTTCTTCCTATTCCCATTGCAATCCTCATATTGACTGGATATATCATTATTAAATTAAATTAAATTATATATTTGGGGGTGTTGTAATCTTGAGTGGTAAATTAACATCTATTCGCATCACAGAAGGCCTGCATGTGATGAAGATGAGAACTGCTAGAACTGGCTTGTTGATATAGATCAATACAACTGCCTTCATTTGGGGACCCCTCTTGGAGATCTGGAAATGGAGACAGTTATAATGAGTGCCTGCATGTCAATATTGATCACTATTTTGCTATTAAACAGTCTCAAGACTATGAGTAAGACATTAGCAACTGTCAGTGGGGCAGTTAACTAGTCCAAATTTTATTCTGAACTTGAAGGGAGTTGCCCAAGGGGCTGCACCCATGTTTGGGATAGGATTCAACCCCTTAGATATGGTCATTAAAATCTGGACTGAAACCCAGAATGATTTTACTGCTCCACTGTCATGTTTGTTGTTGTGTATCTTCAAGTCATTTCTGACTTATGGTGACCCTAAGGTGAATCTATCATCGGGTTTTCTTGGCAGGTTTCTTCAGGGGGGTTGGCCATAGCCATCCTCAGAGGCTGAGAGAGTATGACTTGCCCAAGGTCACCCAGTGGATTTCATGGTCAAGCAGGGAATTAAACCCTGAGTTGTGGTTCATCACTCAGACCACTACACCATGTTGGCCTTACTATTATGGAAACTGCCATTTGCTACCAACATGGGATATGGGAAATTTAACTTATGCTTTTCCTTCCCTGACAAAAATCAGGCATGTTGTTCTGCAGTTCTGTCTTTTGCACTGTTTTGGATGTTGGACTGAAGAGTTCTCCTATAAACAAAGTACAGTGTATCTACTGGATACTTGGTATCTACTGGTATCTACTGGTATCTACTTGGTATCTACTTGGTATCTACTTGGATCTACTTGGTATCTACTGGAGTTTGGTTCCAGGTCCCGCCCATGAATACCAAAATCTGTGGATGCTCAATTTCCATTATAGCAAATGGCCTAGTAAAATGGTGTCCCTTATGTAAAATAGCAAGCTTAGGTTTGCTTTTTGGAATTTATATATTTTTGGAATATTTTCAAAACATGGACAGTTGAATCCATGGATTAAGAATCCGTAGATAGGGAAGGCCAACTGTATCTGCCTGAAAGCCCAGATTCTGACCACCTATATTTTTTGAAGTCTGGTTCAAATTCATTGTAAAGTCAAAAAACATGAGATGGGATAGCAGAAGACTGACGTTGCTCTGTATGATTATTTTCTGGATAACAAGTTAATAGGTCATCTGGTCTGAAACTATAATGAGATGCTACTGGATACCTACTAAAGTTGTGGTAATTCTTTTGGCCTTTTCCATAGAGGGACCCAGGGAATGAATCCCACTGCCCTGGGTGAGTCAAAACTTTGAATTAGCTAGTTATAAGTAATTTGTTAGTTGCAATTAATTTCTTTTAAAATAATCAAGTCATAACTAAGTTGTACAGTAGCTGTAACTTGATTGAGGATAACTTAACTTCTTTTATGGTGTTTCTTTTTAAAATTACTTGTACATATATATGGGGTGTGTGGCTTCACTAAATGTCAAAGGAGGGATAGCAGGTGGTTCTAGTGCTAGCTTGTGTTGCGCCTCCTGATGCTGCTCCCTGCTCTGCTGTCAGTGTTGAAGTGATATTGAACTGGAGAATGTAGCATGTCCTTCGTACTACTTTTATTCCAATGACAGTAGCTTGTAGCATTCAGATTCTTTTTTTTTTCCTTTTGTTGAGGGGGGACTTATTTTATGGTTCCTATGGACAAATGCAAAAGCAAATAATTACTTTTGAAAAAGTAACTAATGTTTATATACTTTGGGTGTTGGCACTATAACTGTAACTAATTACTTTTTTAAAAGTAATGTTCCCAGCTTTGGCTTTCGGCACAAAGTCCAGCTGAGTAGGGCAGAACTAATGTCTCCTTTGGCTTTGTTGTTCTAAAGTGATGTTAGCTTCTGGTTTCAGAAACATCATGAGGAAAAGGTAGTATTAAGGGAAAAGAAGGTATTCAGACAATTGCAGCAGCAGGGACAAACCCTAAAAGAAAAAGTGGGAGCAGCAGATAGCAAGATAATGGTGATACCTGCACAGAGAGATGATGGAATAAGGCCTGATTTTATTCATGTTTGCCACCACAGAATCATAGAATTGGAAGAGTCCTCAAGGACCAGTCAATCCAACCCCCTGCCATACAGAAATACAGAATATCCAGCCTCTATTTTAAAAAATATCATAATTTAGATCCCCCACAAAGGTGTAAGTGAGCAGTGCCATGTTCTTGACTCTCCTTTCTTGCATCACCATCCTTTTACTAATGTTCCGATTCTACAAATGTTGTTTGGTTTGGATTTGCAGCCAGTGGATCTGATAATGCAGGCCCTGGGGGGTGTTTTAGAGGTCTCCTTATAGGACACATTCACCCACCTAGCCGGCCTTCCTATTCTCTTCCTGCAGCATTAAAACTCAGCTGAAATGAATACATGCTTTAATGATTGAAGCAAGCCAGATAAGAGGCAGGCCTTCAAATTAAGAAGCCCAGACTTGATTGCAGCTGTAATCATATTTTTTCTATCCCCCCTCCCTCTGAACTTCCCACCAGAAAATAAATTGCTTCAATAAATTATATCTTTAATCTGCACATGGGACTGGCAGGCTGGGCTCTCCTTTCATTGTGCTGTATGGGAAGATAATCGAGCCCTTCCTTTCTCCGCATGGAGCAAACTAATAGATTTTAAACAATTCCATTATTTGACAATTTCTTCTATTATTAATACAAATTGCCTGCACTTGCTTTCAATTAGAGGGTTTTTATTTTCTAATAAATTCCAATCAGATTCCCTTAAAAACCACCTAAACATGGGGAGGAGACAGCAGGTTCCATTTAACCATGGTGCATGCAAAATGATTCTCCCTTCTTTCCTTCCATTTTTCATCTGCTTTTCCCTGTTAACACTCCACCAAATTCTTCCTGCTTCTTTTCCTCTCTTCTGCCAACCCACATCCATTTACTGAGCATATTCATCAGGCAAGCCAAGAGCCTAAAATGTTTTGCTTGTGAATGCTGTTGCTGAGAAAAGCAAATGTGCAACCAGGAACTGCAGCAAAATGTTGTATTATGTACTGATTCTGTTCAGTTCTGCATCCATGCCATTCTATTCTATTCTTACACCCCTAGTAGTTTTTGCTCCCTGCCAACCAAATATTCACCCAGCACTCCATGCCCACTAAGCACACCCATTCTTCATTTGTGTGCCCTCCCTTTCCTTAGAAATTTCTCTCTGTAAAACTATTGTGTATTTTTGCAAATCTTGGGGTTCTCTATTTTGTATAATATGTGCATAGGTACTGTTGTTTTGGCTCTACAAGCAATGACACATCAAAAAATATTGGATACTGAAAACAGTGGGACCAAAATTCTACCTACTGACAGCTAATAGTGTTTAGCATTTCTTTGCTGCTGTTGTTGTCATGTGCCTTCAAATCAACTTGACCTATGGTGACCCTATCCTAGAGTTTTCTTGGCAAGATTTATTGAAAGGATGTACTGGCAAGGTTTTCTTTTCAAGATTTATTCAAAGGAGGTTTGCATTGCCCTCCTCTTAGTCTGAGACAGTACGATTTGCCACAGTAATCCAGTGGGTTTTCATGGCTGAATCCTAGCCCAACACTCAAGCCACTATACCTTGCAGGCTCTGAAGAAAGATTTATTTAGAGGAGGTTTAACCTTGGCTTCCTCTCAGGCTGAGCAAGAAAGACTTGCCAAGACCACTCAGTGGGTTTCCATGGCTGAGTAGGAATTTGGCTGCATCTGCACTGCAGAAATAATCCAGATTAACACCACTTTAATTGCCATGGCTCAATGCTATGGAATTCTGGAAATTGTCATTTTGTGAGACATTTAGCCTTCTCTGTCAGAAGGCTCTGGTGCCACAACTAACTACAATTCCCAGGATTCGACGGCACTTAGCCATGGCAATTAAAATGATGTCAAACTGGATTATTTCTACTGTGCGGATGCAGCCCTGGTCTCCTGCAGTCTAGTCCAACACTCAAATGACACCATGCTAACTGTCTTTACAGCACCCTTAATTGTACAAAAGACCTAGGTGTGAATAATTTTCAGTGTCTCATTCTCTCCAATGGTTAAAAATCTGGGGACTGAAGAATACTTTCATTTGGAAAATGCTCTCATCTCCCCCTATGCACAGCACACCCTCAAGTAACTATGAGTCTGGGAGCAGGTCTGATTTTTTTTAAAGAGCCATAGAAACTGAAAGGGAGAATGCCAAACAAATTCTGTCAATGGTTACTGTTATTGTCACAAGTCTGAAATTTAAATCTGCTTCCCAGTACACACACTACCATGCACACTTAGGCTGCATCTGCACTGAAGAAATAACGCAGTTTGACATTGTTTTAACTGCCATGGCTCAATGCTATGGGATTTGTAGTCTTGTGAGATATTTAGCCATCTCTGTCAGAGAGCCACAACTACACATCCCAGGATCCCATAGGACTGAGCCGTGGCAACTAAAGTGGTGTCAAATGGCATTAGTTCTGCTTCCCAGATACAGCCTTACATAATTTGCCACCCCCACATGACTCACCTAACTAAACTCCTGCCCCCACACCTACCCACCTGGGCGCACCAAGCTACCTTACTGACCAGAAAGTGTTTCATCTTTTGTGAATCACTTCCACCCACAACCACATATGTACATAAACACACCACTTTAGCATATGAGAATACCATATATTAAGCAAATGTTAATATCATGAGATTTAGTCCAAAATAAATCACACAAAATGGGGAACATTTGTTGAATTTACTTCAACAGGCTTCACACTATGGGAACAACCCTGGTAAAGCTGAGCAGTTCTTGGACTTTTGCAGGGTCATGCCCTTTGCTTTTGCAGCTCTTTTCTGTCTTCTAAAATGGAGAGCAGAACTGTATATATGTGTGGTTGTGCACAGCATGCTTTTTCCTTCTCGCTTTCTCCAGCTGTACCTCCTTCAGCTCCCCTTGCCACATTGCAATCGATGTGAGAAGAAAACTCTGCTGAATGTATGTCTCTTTCCGTGCACACCACCTGTCTGCCTCACAGTCTAAATCTTTAGCATAAAAACCTGCCACAACATTTTGGCAATCACCTAACAATCCTGAGAGCTGACGGGTGGGTGATAGGGCTGAAAATTGATGGGAAATAAAGCATACTGTGATGGCAGCTGGCTTAGCCAGTCATTTCTTAATCTGGCAGATTGTCATTGATGGGATGGGATGGTGGTTAATATTTTATTTTATTTTATTTTAGGGATTTATATCCCACTTTTCTCCCAAAATGGGATTCAAGGTGGCTTACAATAATTTAAGAGCATAAAACTAAAACATGAATTACAAAAGTTTAAAAAATAATTAAATAATACTAATATTTACTTAGTTGATGCTTCTTTTAACTTCTGAGAAATAGCCAGGAATCTCTCTTGAGTGTTTGGGATAGGATACTGTAATACCCCACATGATGGAATCCCCCACCCACCTCTCCTACCAGTTAGGGCATCCACTTACATATCACCATAAGAGAGGAAACACATTACCCCAAAAAGGTAAAAGCATTTTTATTAAAATGCATTTGTAAATTTTCACATTTAGAAAGAAACATAGTTAGAAGGTATTACTACTATAAATGAAATTAAGAGTGGGAATGGGGGGGGGGGGAGGGCTAGGTATTCTTGAATTACAACTCCCAGGACTCTTATTCATGGCCATTGGTGAGGTATGCTTAGGGCTGCAGTCCTGTACCACTTGCATGTGCATCTCTCCACAGTGCATTTTTCCATAGTAGAGAAGGCTTTTAACCCCTGTTACTAGCATGCTGGCTCCATCTGCTATCCAAATGTTCACTCTTAATGGAAAACATCAGCCCCCTGCTCTTAATATGGTTCTTTATCTTTAAACCAGAGTTAAATCGGACAGCTTTTCAAATACAGAACAACTTCTCTATGGCCAAACATGCAAGCTGGCCAAACAGCCAGCTTTGATACACCCCAAGGAGATGTATCTGGCCTCTCCATAATTTAGTATGTATGAAAATGATTTTAACATATGCAAATGAGAAATGTGGGAGGTGAGAGTTAGGCATTCTCAAGCCTATTATGCTGATAATTAGACCCCCTATCAACATGTGGGGAGAAAAACAATAACTCTGACGAATGTAGTTTTTTGTTATGGAAAAAATGCCGTGCTACATTTCTGAGTATTTCTGGCACTATAATGCTGAATAGATGTATAGTTGCTGTTATGACAAAACATCAATCTGGTTGGCATACAATGTGCTTACATTAAATCGAATGCCAGAACATACTAGCTGCTTTGTGAGCACTGAGGCAAATAGCCAAAGGTGGCGAGTCCACTGCCCTGTGTGATTTGGAGAGTAAAATTGCAATATTCTGCTATGCCCGTTGGAAGCTATAGGGTTTTTTAAAAAGTAATATTTCCAAACTCAATTTCTTGGTGGGTGGCAGATGCAACAAGATTTGCAATTGTTTTTACTTCTGGGCCTCCAAATCTTTTGGTCTGCCACAAAAGTTGCTTACAGAAGCATGAACCTTAACACTGTGCAGATCTCACTATGCCCTTCATAGAACCCTGCCTATATTAGTGGCATCTAATGAGGAGTGCCTTAGGGAACTGAGGAAGTTTAGCCTGGAGAAGAGAAGGTTAAGAGGTGATATGATAGCCCTGTTTAAATATCTGAAGGGATGTCATATTGAGGAGGGAGCAAGCTTGTTTTCTGCTGCTCTAGAGACTAGAATGCGGAACAATGGATACAAACTGCAGGAAAAGAGGTTCCACCTCAACATTAGGAGGAACTACCTAACAGTAAGGGCTGTTCGACAGTGGAACACACTCCCTCGGAGTGTAGTGGAGTCTCCTTCCTTAGAGGTCTTTAAGCAGAGGCTGGATGGCCATCTGTCAGGGATGCTTTGATTTGGAGTTCCTGCATTGCCGGGGGTTGGACTGGATGGCCCTTGTGGTCTCTTCCAACTCTATGATTCTTTGATTCATCTTGAGCATCTTTATTCTTCTATTCATGGGTTCTGGTCCATCATTCACAAGCTGTCGCAATAGAAAACAAGAGGCTAGTCAAGAGTAGTATTGACTTACTCTGACAAGTATATAAGAGAATAAGGAAATGGGAGGCATTTAGGGCCCAGCCCAGAGATCAAAAATCCAAATAAATTCACAAGTAGGAAGCACACAAAACATAGGTAGAATGAACAGTTGTGAACAAGCAAAACTCCTAGCAACTGCTGTGATTTATAGCCACTTGACTGTGAGATGCCAGGTACATATTTGCTCACTGTTTCTTATTTATGAGACATTGCCCTCTTTGCTCCTGTTCCTTGTCCTTACCTTGTTTCACAAAGGATGGAGGTATCACTTCAGAGTCCTTCAGATGAGTGAGGAGGAGTACTCTGATCAAGTTCCTCCTCATGTGTATTGACCACTACCTGTTTATATTTGGCAAAAAGTCATCATCTAGAGCCAGAGGCTTTTCTGTATCTGACTTCTTAGCACATGGAAAACCCTATTTTCATGATCCTTTCAGTCTAGTGCCTTACATATTTCTTTCCGATGGAAACTGAGATAATGCTGAAAATAAACTGTGGACCAACAATGCAAGCTGAGACTATACTTCAGAACCAAAAGTGCCACAGCCCTGGAAGCTCTAGAGAGCAACAGGTGATGTCAGACAAGCACATTATGCATATTTTATTGCTTTCTATTGGCAACCAGTTTACAGGGGGATTGCTCCAATATATTATTATGCATATTATTGAAAATATGCAAACAAACATCGAGTGTTTTGTTTAATAGTTCCTTAAAGAAGGCCACATTTATCAGAGTTTTAAATTTTGTACATTACAGAAATGTTAGAAAACAGCCCAAAATAAATGGATTTGAATCTTTCAATTCCCATTTCAAAATGGACAACAGTTTGGTCTTCCAACCCTTTTAAATCCAAATCAGCATTGATTAGAGGAAACACCTTGAAAATTATACACAAGTGGCTCCAGTGAAGCTAGCCAGAATACTTAAAAAGATTTTCCCCAAATGTTGGTGTGGTTGTAATGGTAATGACACATTTCTACACATGTGGCTAGACTGTCCCAAAATAAACACATTGGGGCTTTCTAGATTGGCAGGAAAGTGTGACATGAAGTTGCCTTTTCCTTAATGCTTAGCAGCTGCACCACAGCCTTTAGATGGAGCTGCGCTGTTCCGCAGTTTTTAAAAAAGAAGCTGGGAAAACCAGCACCTTTTTAAAGGTGCTTCTTCTCCCCTAAAATGCAAAAAAAGCGTTTTCATGGCACAATTTACCTTATTCTCATCTAAAGGCTAGAGTTTCATGCAGCCATGAACACACTTCTTTTTGCCAATCTAGAAAGCCCATAGATACCTGAACAAATTTAATTGATTACCAATCAAATAAAATTATGTCCAGAAAGGCTTTCGCTATTAATATATATTGACAGAAACTCAAATTTGAAAGATAAAAACCTTGTAGATTTCTTCATTACAGCAGCCTGTGTAGAAATTGCCAGCTGTTGGAAAACAGGGGAAGTGTCATTAGATATGTGGTGGAAAAAGGTGTGGAACTTCTGGTTACTTGAAAAGCTGTCTGACAGAATGGCAAGTTATGCAGGATAACCAAAATCAGGACCTTTCATAGAAAAATGTTTCCCACTCCTTGACTTTGTAAACAAAGACAGAAAAAAAGGGAAGACAACTTCCATCTCATCTGAACCGTTAGTTGCACATTCTGGACTAGATTTACACAAAGACAGCACTGGACTTTAAAATGACCACTTACATTGAACATAACACAAGAAGGATATCCACAACATAATTCAAAGTTGTGAGATGATTTGTTTTATTTTGCTTTATTGTTGTAATATGTCTTGTACATAGTAGTTTACTTATAATAAAAAACTTAAAATAAATAAATAAATAAATAAATAAATAAGAAAACACCCCCCAAATGCAGAAAATCTCTATATTAATGGAAAAGTTGTAAATATTCCTTGTTTACCACTTAAATGTCTCATAGTAAACCTTATAGACCCACCCCTATATGGATGAATATACCTGTTTTCTAACAAAATAACATAATATAATATAATATAAGCCTGTAAAAAAGAATGTCCAATTTCTTAATTGCAATTGGATGTTAAGATGGCATTCCTGGAGATAGGTTGGCCGCTTACATATCACTAAAAGAGGATATGAATTTGCATAAAATGTGCGCATGGTGATTTACATTCATATATGTCATTTTGGAACTAATTACTTGAACTTAAAGTACCATATACATCACCATATTTGGGTAGACATTGGTCAAGTGAGCTATGTTCCTGTCTGCACAGTCTGCTATCCATGAGCTACTTATGACTGATGACTGACAACTTCAAGGCTCTTCCACTCCCTTAGACTAACAGAATCACAGAGTTGAAAGGTACCACAAGGGGAATTTAGTTCTCTGCCACCATTCAGGAATATATAGTCAAAGCTGGGAAATGGCCATCCAACATCTATCTAAAAACCTTCAAAGAAAGAGAGTCCACCACCCTTTGAGGCAGTCTATTACACTGTTGAACATCTCTTGCTTTCACAAAATTATTGCAACTGTTTAGGTGGAATTACTTTTCTTATAACTTGAATTCATTGGTTCATGTCCTAGCCTCTGGAGTAGGAAAAAAACAAGCTTGCCGCTTCTTATATAAGACATCCCTTCAAATATTTAAAGATGGTTGTTGTATCACCTCTCCAGCCTAATCACATCTAGCTCCATAAGCTATACTTCTATATGTGTGTGTATTTTAATCTATTTTAATTCTTTATCTTTCAACTAGACTTGATTTGGACAGCCTGTTAAATGAAGAAGGAAATCTCCAATAAAGGACAGAACACTGTATACTAAGATACATGACCTCCCCCATAAGGAAAGCACTTTTCTATTTCCTGCTGAGGTCAACTGCCCAGAACTATGTTTTATATGTACGCTGATATTTGGAACTCATATACATGGTGAATTAGTTTTTACTGTCAGAGGTATGGCTGCACAATATCTTTGCCACTAGAAACCTCATGAACCCTGTTGTTGAGTAAAATGAAGACAGAAGAGGCCAACTGTGTTACATAGCATGAAGGCTTACTAAATCCTTGTCATTACTCAGATTAATCTCAACAGGTACAATTTAGAATCAATACCAAATGACTCCAGTACAGCTGCTATACTCCTGTGTAGAAGAAGATTCCTAGAAAACAGGAAAGTGGAAGAGCAGAGAAAGATAATCAGGTCCACTGCAAGTCATGGTCCAGGACCCAACCTGAAAAGGAGTACATTGTTCAAGAAAGTCGTCATTCATTTATACAGTTACAGAAAGGCCTAACCTTTACTTATAAACTAGTTCCCCAGGAACCATCACCACTACCTCATGCATCCAGAAGAGTCCCCCGCTGGTCTTTTTGGACTCTGGGGACATGAACAGAACAAACCAGGCTGCTTTAAACTTAACTTGAAAATTTACGTATAAGAGGTTAGGGTTAGCAACAGGCTTGATCTGCTGATAGTAATACTGTACTGCTAGCAGAAGCCTCTTCTGTTGGTTGGGCTCAAAGCCCTGACAATAATCTGTTGGTTCAGTCCTGCTGGCAGAAGACCAGGAAAAGGGAGAGCAGGCATGGGGTGGTGATGGAACAGAATAACATTTGATCTAAATCTTCTCCAACCGAAAGAAACTACCACAAATCCATTACAAAGCTGGACAGAGCAAAGATAATTTCCAGTATGCTTAGGCTGGGATGGGTTTGGATTCAGCACAGTAGCACCTAGCCTAGGGTCAGCTTGGCTGGTTATATTTATGTATTTACTTATTTATTTTATACCCTGATTTTCTCCCACTGTAAGACCCAAGCTAGCTTACATTATAGAATTAAAACAAAACACAGTACATAAACATTAAATAGACAATCACATTGCAAGGATTAAAACAGTCTAAAATATTGGCTGATTCAAAAAGAATAGTTCAAATGTAAAGCTGTTCTTATTTGGATTTGCATCATTATTTTTAAATCAACCTGTATGTATAAAACATAAGATCACAGTAAAGCTGTTGTTATTGTGTGCCTTTAAGTCATTTCCCACCTGTGGTGTTCCTAAAGTGACCCTATGATGGGGTTTTGTTGGCAAGATTTGTTCAGAGAAGATTTGTCTGTGCTTTCCTCTGAGGCTGAGAGAGTGTGACTTGCCCAAGGACACTTAGTGGGTTTCTGTGGCTGAGCGGGGGAGCCAGTCTCTAGAGTTGTAGTCTAGTACTGTACTCAAACCACTACACCATGCTGACACCAAGATACAGCACATCCCATTAAAGACCCTTCAGCCACACCCAATTAAAGACCAAAGAGCCGAGGGTCAGCTTGGTGTTTGCCAAATTGCTTGCCTGCAGAAAGAGATAACAGAAGGAGCTAACCTACCTTCCCTCCTGTGGGAAGGAGTTCCACAGTGCAGGAGCAGTCACCAAACAGGTTCTCTTCCATGTCCTCACCAACCTTCTTGTGATGAGGATACAGATAATGCCCTCTCCCAATTATCATTGGCCATCTTCACTAGTTAGGACTGAACTTTGTCTATAATGAAGTGGGGCAAACCCATGTAAAATAATAATAAAATAACAATAAAATAAAACTTTTATTTATATCCCACTTTTCTGCTGTAAGGCAATCAAAATGGCTTGCAATTCAAAATACATCTGATATGCAATACAAGATATACCATAACCCCCCTTAAAAAGAATTAAACATATTACTGTTAAAATTAAACTATTAAAACAAACTGTTAAAAAATGATAAACAAACAGACGAGGGGTGGCATAATACAAAGTGTAGGGGGGGTTCATTCATAGCTTGGTAGAACTATTTCAGGAAGGCCTGCCAGAAGAGATCTGTCTTAACAGCTTTTTTGAAGCTGTCCAAGTTGGTGATTTGGTGAATCTCCTCTGGCAAGCCATTCCACAATCTGGGAGCCATTGTAAAAACCTCCTCTGGGATGTTGCAGCCAATCTGAACTTTCTTTGGCTGGAATGAATTCCTCTCAGAGGACCTGAGAGTGTGGGGTGGATTATACGGAAGTAGGAGATCCCTTAGATTGGTTGGACCCAGGCCATGTAAGGCTTTAAAGATGATAACCAACACCTTGTACTGCACCCAGAAACTAATAAGCAGCCAGTGAAGTGATTTCAAGATGGGTGTTATATGGTCACTCCCGGTTTTTCCAGTGACCAACCTGGCTGTCATGTTTTGTACTAATTGAAGTTTATGGACTAGGTAAATGGGTAGCCCCACGTAGAGTGCATTGCAGAAATCAAGTCGTGAGGTTACCAGTGCATGTACTACAATTTCTAGGCCCCTTACTTCCAGCAAAGGGCGCAGCTGGCGTATCAGCCGAAGCTGATAACATGTATAAGAAGCCAAAACCATACTTCAGCATCAGTCACGATAATCTGTGGTTGGCTGAAACAACATGCAAATAGGCAATTCTGCTTTTAGCCTCAACCATATTTGGAGCTCTCCATGGTGCTAGCCTATTCCTTTCCTGCATGTGTGAGAAACGCAACTGGGCCAGAACAGGCTGGCCAAAATAATAATAATAATAATAATAATAATAATAATAACAACAACCAACCAGCTTCCCAGGGTTTTCGGGGCATGGTGTAAGCACAAAGTCAGCATCATACCACCTGGCTGTTTACATGTCAGCCACTTTACAGCACTCTGGCAATGTGGCATTTAGATGCCGCACGCTGCAGGAGTGCTGCAAAGCTGCAGCGGCAGCAGAAAAACCAGCTTTTTGCTGGCTCAGAAACGAGCAGCTTTCTGACACTTCTTTTTGTACTAGCAAATGACTGGATTGGGGCCACAGGTTACCATGACGCCATGGTGCACAGTGCCACACCAGCCCCAATCTGATATTTTTGGGGTGGTCTCTTTCATCCCTGATTTATCTTTTATTGCCCTTTGTCCCTGGTCCTGATATAGCCAAGAAGGGGAGTTGCCTCTCCTTACATTGATATCCCTCTAGATCATCTTAACTGACAAAAAGAACATCGGAGACAAAACGTAAGCCTGTGACTCTAAAATTGTCACTTTTCGTCTCCTGTATGATTTTTAACATCTTTATCTGATGAAAAAGCCAGTGAATATAATATAATATAATATAAATGAAACTTGGAAACTTGCATTAAGGATTTGTGCATTTTGATTGGCCAAAAACAGTATTGTTCTTTTTTGGAGATTGCATTTCATTGTATTTTGATGCTTGACTAATACTACAGACAGATATGAAAAGCACCCTTCTCCTCTGTACAGACAGTCCTACAGAAAGTAAACTATTATGTGAGATCCAGGACTTACAGCAAACCTCCTTGATCTAAAAGTTTCCAAATACAAGGAACAATATATAGCTCAGATTACTGATAGTCAGTATAGTCATTGGCTTGGTATGGATAATGGGAGTTGTCTCAAACACTTCTGTAAGATACCAGGATGATGAAGGTTGAATTACAGTATCAGACTAGGGCTGATAACATCTAGCTCCAAACTCCAACTCGGCCAAAAAGCTCACTTCTCTTGACCCTATCTACCTCACAGAGATGGTGTGAGAATAGCAGTTGGGAGGAGGTCCATGTATGCTGTCTTGAACTCACTGGAGGAATTGGAGGTTCTAAAGGTAATTAATAAATAAAAATGTGAAACATGAAGGCGTCAGTTGATCACAGGATTTCTTCCAGTTCATTCAGAGAACGAAGCCAAGTCACATGTGGCAATAAAAGACATTCACATAGCCAAAAAAAAAAAAAAAAAAAAAAAAAAAAAAGGATAATTAGTCAATCCATCATGGCAAAGAATGTCTTCCACACTTCAAATACAGTGATTAGTTTAGTTAATACACCACTCATCTCTCAGGCCATCTACAAGTAACAACAACAACAACAACAACAATTTATTTATATTTCCCACCTCTTCCTATGGATCAAGGCGGGATTACAGCATAAAAAACAGTAATACATATAATATCAATATATAATTATAACAATCAGTTAAAAACCATCCAATTAAAACCAAGTTATGCTGCAGCTAAAGATTTTTGAAACTAAGCTCATGTTTCTTTGCTTTGTTTTTTTGCTGGGGGAAAACTGTGATGAATCCAAGTGGGCACTGATATGTCTACCTGAGTCCCTAGTGCTGCAATCTTAGTGATAATATTGTTTATTCATATTTGTGAAAAAAGTATTATAAATTGGTTTTTTTAAGCTGTATTTTAATGTAGGTTGTTAACGTAGGTTGTCCTTGGGTACTATCTCGGTTCCCCACTTGGAGGAAAGATGGAAAATAATAAACAAACATTACTGAACTCATGGGGATACAAAGTGCTTTGAATGCTCAATAAGCACATACCAAAAAAAAAAAAAAATCCAGCAAAGCTTCTATATGTTTTAGACAATAATTCCCTGGGCACTTATTCTTACAGCCATTGGAGACTGAGAGGAGAGAAGGTAGGAGACAAAAATTCCAATTACAGGTTGAAGGATTTGGGGGAGTGGAGATCATTGTGCAGACACAATAAAGGCCACGTTTTAGGGCCAGCCTTGCCCAATCTAGCATCCCCAAATATATTGGACTACAGTTCTCATAATCTGTATTGACTGGGGGATTGTGGGAATTGTAGTCCAGCATATCTGGAAGGTCCTGTGTTGGGGACAGGTACTTTAGGACTCTCTCTCTCTTCTGGACAAGTTAGAAAATATTTCTCTGCTGCTGTCACTGGAGTTGTTGTCCTCCCTAAGGAAGCAGGCCTTGTGAGTCTGCCAGCTGCTATGGCAACCAAGCTTAAGCAAGAAAGAGAAAGGGAGTAGCATTTAGAAGGAGGTTGGAGAGAGCAGAGAAAGATGGCATGCTCTGTTTCGGAGAAATTGTTATGCAGAGGTCATCATCTGCCACACATTAGAGTTTCAAGGCAGCTGCAAGGGAGATGAGGCTGAATATCTGGAGGAGGCAAGGTGCCAGCATAACGAATGACTGAGGCCAAACAGGGGCATTCACCCATCATGAACATGTCAAAGTCCTTCTCATATCACAGCTGCACCATGTTCATACCTACATCTCCTCCAACCATATGCTTGCCAACAGCTCTAGCACACCCTCTCTCTCATGCCACAGGCATCACAAAAGCACAAGAGTTCACACTACACACAGACAAGACACCTCTCAAACACAGAATAGATTTAGATGTTACCAAGTAAGATGTTCACAGGCATCTTGCACAAATTTGGTATCCCACCCTACCCCAACCTGCCATGCATGCTGATTCATGCACATTGCTCACACACCCATCAGTTGTAAATGAGGGGAATGGGTGGATTTTTCCACATTAGAGCGGGACTTTCATTCCCTCTTCCTACTAGAAACAGGGGTGGGCAAATTGTGGATGCCAGAGCTGTTCTTCCAAAGCTGAACTCCCAATTCTATATCTATGAGGCTTACAGTGACTTATTATATCCCAAAAAACCTGCTAGGGACATGATAGCCTCTTTGAGGCTATTTTGAGAGCAGAACAACTAGTTTTAGGCCTTTGGAGTGGTGTTCTTAGGTATGACTTACCATTTTTGGGGTGGAAAATTTGTGTGTACATGTAGCTCTCTCAGGTTGTAGGGGTAGGAGTAGGACTCTGATCCTGGACATTGCCTGTCCCTCTGGTAGAAGAAGGCCATTCATGATATTTTCTTGAATTTCATCCTCCATTTTGTACACAAGCTCCCATAAGACCAAAATTGCACCTGCAAAAGTGGAGCTACTGCAGGGTATTGAGGGCCACACAATACCATTTTCTCCACTATGAGAGTTCTAGATGAGTGCATTGTGGCTGCAATTTTGGGATGACTGGAAGTGATACCACATCAAAGTCATTCTCCTTTCAGATGTTTTTTGAAAGGGATGGACTATTCCAGGATAAGGTGAGCAAACTCAGTACTTTTAAGTGTTTCTGAACAGTAAGGAGTAATTATGGAGATACGGCTGTTCTAGGATTAATATGCATATGAGTCCTTGAAGACATTTTAAACATGGGGATGGAACTGTTTGATATGGGAAGCAGACAGCTGCCATACAAACATTTAAAGAAAGCCCTGTGTTCTCTGTCTCTTGGTAGTGGGTGAGGTGCAGAATAACACTCTGATTTGTTGATTGTCACTTATGGAAGTGGGGAAAGTCAAAGTGAGATCACATCATCTCAATGCTATGCCCATGGGCACTTTGACAATGGAGGAGGAGATATTAGCAGAAAAAGTATCTCTGTAGGAGATGAAGGTGCGGGTGCACTGCCATCTCTTCTGATGTGCATAGAAGCCAGAGGAGCTTTTTCTCATGGTGGAGATGGTTTTCTGTACTGCCCTCCTGCCACTACCCTGCACCATTTCAAAAAGTGCTTTAAATCACCAAAAGGTTTCCATCACATCTGTTTCACTAAAAATAACACATCGGTGAGCAGAAAGGGATTAGAAGGAGATGTGATGCTACCATGTTTCTTGACTGGAGATATCTCTGTTAACTTGGACTCCACTTTTCAAGTTCATTGGAGTGATTGACTTTCCAGTTATGGATTACTGTCAATGAAACACTTCTTTTAGAGACATGTGAGCCATCTCATCAAAGAGGTGTCAACAGACCAACTGATGTGTCACATCTCAGGTCTCACAGGGGGAAGCTGGAGATATATATATATATATACTGTAGAATTGGTGCTACATCATGTTCTCTGTGTGAGAAGGAGGTGTCAGTCAAGTGAAGATGTAATAGACTAGTTTAATCTACCATGATTTTCCTCCAGGCTACTTCCAAATAGGATAATGCATTTTTCCCAACCTGGTAGCTCTTCAGGTGCAATGGGCCAAAATTCCCACTATCCCCAGTCAGCATGGGAGTTGTGGTCAACACATCTAGAAGGCACAGGCTGGGAATACTTGGCATAGTACCATCCACTCCTTAAAGAGCTAATGGAGGCACGTGTTCTGTATTATGCCTCTTCATCAGACATAATACAAACAGTACAAATATTAGGGAGTGAGGATGGAAGAAACAAAAAGACAAAACATCTGGGCTTGCAGATTAAACCATTGTTTATTTTTGCTGCTGCTAAATAGGTATTGCAGGCTCAGACCTTTCAAGACCAAGCCAAATACTTTGTGTTATGATAAAGATACCGTGTAAAAATGCATTGGTTGGGAAAATCCTTTTCCTGAACTACCATGACAATTGCAGCTAAGCTTACGCGGTGAAAGGGTCAGACAATGAGGTGAAAGGCAGCGGACATAATTAATTGTCCCTTCTAAGCCAGATGTTTTAGTGCTTTTCTCCTGCAAATCCTGGCCCCATTGCATCACTGGTCAGGGAGTATCACTTGATCCATTCTGCCCTAGTCTGATGAAAAGCCTTCCCTAGCAGATATGGTCAGTGTCCTTCTATAGCCCTTCATTAGTAAAAATTCAGTGCTGGCACACAATCCAAATATTTCTCAGATCCACTACAGGTTTGGGTCCTGTCATCATGTTTGAATAAGAAAAACTCTTATAAGAGGTAGGTTAGGAACTATAGGAACCACCACTGTAAAGATAAAACATCTGTTTTGTTTTGTTTCGAAAATATTTATATTCTATCATGTGGCATAAGATCCTAGGATGGTATATAAGAAAATAAATTTTAAAAATTTCTTTAAAATAGTAAAACAATGTAAGCAGTCTAAAAACATATTGCAAAATGTCTGAAATAAATTTAAAACAGTTTAAAACTGTTACAAATACAAATTCAAATAAGACTCAGTTATCCCAATTGAAGCTATTGGAGAAAGTTAAGGCAGAAAGTTTTTACAGCTGAACATTTAAAAAAAACCACAAAAATAATGACCACAGATGATTTACATAACTTTAAAGTAGATGATGAAAATATTGAAATAGCTCATGGTTTTCCACACCTTGGCTTAGTCATTCATCAAAACAGGGACTTCAGTAAAAAAAATCAGAAGAAGACTAGGACTTGGAAGGGCAGCTATGGAGGAACTAGACAAGATCCTGAAGTGTCACTATATCACTGAATACTAAAGTCAGGATAGTTCATGCAGTTGTATTTCCCACTACTGTATATGGGTGTGAAAGGTGGACAGTGAGAAAAGATGATAGGGAGAAGATCTACTCATTTGAGATGTGGTGCTGGAGAAGAGTTTTGTGGATGTAGTGGACTGAGTCATGAGTCATAGAGCAAATTGGGTGTGAACTTTCCCTAGAAACCAAGGCCCTGCACTTATCGCCAGGATGTGACGTTCTGGCGACAATTTTAGGGCGAGATAGTGCTGGGCACCCAAACACACCCAGCCCTAATGACATCGCAGCTCCATCACAGCTGCAACGGACTGCCCACACAGCGGCGCTGCACAGAAGTGATGTCATAAGGGCTGCAATGCAGCCCTTATGACATCACAAAAAGGAGCTGCTCTAGGCAGCTCCTTTTTTGGTGCACAGCAGTGCAGCTCCATTTGGTTGCTGCAGTGCCCCGGTGCTGCAAAAAGGGACAGCTGCAGACTGTCCTTTTCAGGCGGTCTGTACTACCCCCAAGATAACTAAACTGAGGCAGGCATATTTTGGCCACATCATGAGATTGTATAACACACTAGAAAAGACTATAATGCTTTGTAAGGTGGAGAGGAGTAAGAAAAGAGGAAGAGCACATTCCAGATTAATGGACTCAGTCAAGGAAACCATAGCCCTGAGTGTGGGAGACCTGAGTGGAGCTATTGATTATAGGGTCTGGAGGTCTCTCATTCATAGCATCACCATAAGTTAAAGTCATCTTGGACACAGTTAGCAACAACAAACTCCTTGTAGTATTGAGATACCAGGCCATTTAAATATCCTTACCCATACCTTCAGTTCAGATTAGAAATGTTTTGGCACCCAGTGTGCTTTCTTCAGAATCAGTGTCATATGTTTTCTATAGTGTGCTCCTATTAACAATATACCTCTTACATATTGTAGCTGCTGCAACCTCCATTTCTTCTTTCTTGAACAAAATTTGAATATATGGAGCATTCATACTTGGCAGACAACATGCTCATTCATATTTTTTAAACAGTATCACAAGCATCTCAGGATGGTTGTGCCATGTTGCAATTCATTTCCATCTATCTTTTAGGTTGATTTCCCCTTGTGCAGATAAGTGTTGAACTTATTTAGTTCTGAAACCATTTTGATTGTGACATATTCTTATAGCAGGAAAAATTCCACATTCTTAATTGGAATGGGGGGTAATATTAAAATGGTAAATTGTTCTCCTGGCAATGGCTGATACCTTTTTTGCTTAATTATGTTACATTTAAGGAAACTATCCCTCTTCCTTCAGGATCCTCAAAACTACCTTTGTAGAGATTTGAATCATCTAAATGTATTTAAATAATCAGTCAATTAGCTGATTAATTAGTCAAAAGCCAGACAGCTAACATTGACCAAGATAAGAACTAGGACTGAGAGCCATTACTTTTTAATATGTTTTTTAATATTTCCATTTTTGGGGTCAATTTCTCATTTCAAGAGTAGTAGTTATACATAGAAGTTGCATTTCCTTTCAAACGGGGGTGAGCAACATTGGACCAAAGTCAGCGAGCAGGAAAAAGCAGGTCGAAACCCTGCTGTCAACATGGCCACCCCCAAGGCAAGTTGAACACCCACTAGCCATCTGCATTAAGTTACACTTCATCATTATTATTATTATTTTGTCACCTCTCCACCGTGCATGTGCACTGTTGCACAAACACACTACCTGCAACCTCCCATGTCCCATCCAGATCCCATTCCATTGTCTGGCTTCCCCTTTGATTGGCCCCACAGTTACACATGCAATGTACCACCAGTATAGGGCACCGGTGTGCTGAGTGATACATTGGCAAAGCACAATGATGGATGCTCCCCATACATGCCCTCTTCACCTCCCTTCTCTAATGCCTGTGAGACTGTCTGGTTTGTTTATGTTTTCATTACATTCATTGGCGTTGTCGCACTTTCACATTTTTGCTTTGCCACAGCCCTGCACTGGCACTGGACTGTTTATATTCAGGCATAAAGATTCACATTGTCTGCATTAAGTTGGAGTATTGGGTCTTCTTTTTGCTGGGTTTTTTTAGACCCAGAGCATAGCTTCATTCCACTTTCTACTCACTTTCCCCTAGTACATCATCTAAATGTCCCACCTTCAAAATGCCTGGAAGCTGCTTTATTTTGCTTGTATGTTTCATCCCTCTGAAAGGCTGGAGGACCAAATTTTCTGGCCAGCCCTTGCTAGGGGCCACACCAGGCTCTGGGAAATGGTCAACCTTCCCCCCCCCCCCAAAAAAAAACCAACCTTGATTTGCATGAACCTCTGGATTTTGCAATATTGTGGCCAAAAAAAAAAAAAAAATCACAGGAAGGTCTTGGGAATCACATCAGGAGGAACAGGACAGACTTAAGTCTTGTTTAAACTTTCTGGAATACTCTAGGCTACCCTTCAAATCTATCCCTCCTTACCTGCTGGTCCTTCTAGTCAGGGTTGGGCTTTATTATATGGAGAAGTGACCAGAACATTTGCTTTGTTCAGTTTGCCAGTTTGCTCATGAACTGGCCAGTGCCACTTCTGCAGGCACAAGTTATTCTGAGGTCAGAACAAGGAACCTAGGCTTAGACAAGCCCATGTCCACAGAGTGATTCAGTAGGGACAATGCAGTAGCCCATTGCTACTCACCATGCTGTGTTTTGCTCTAGGTTTTCTGAAAAAGCAAAAGTTTTTAAAGTGCAGGATAAAGGGTGGAAATCTTGAATAGGCCTGGGCATTCAGTAAACAGGCCAGACCTGATTTGGGTTTGGGGGACTGCATCGTGCAAACACCACATGGTTAGCCCAAGGGAGAATTCAGGGTGTAGGGCTAATGTAAACAAGCCCCCAGTGGCCACATCCAACCCATAAAGAGCACTTGCTGATTCCTACTGCTTTAATGATAGCATGGGGTTTGGGAGAGTTTTGAAATTTCAAACTTTAATATGAAATTGTTTCAATATTTGAAATGGATATGCATCATACTTTTCAGTAATGGGGGGGGAGTTGGGGGAGTTGTCAATTTTTGTCTATTTTCAATGTCAGATGTTTAATAAAAAGAGTCACATCCCATGCACTGTTGCATACAGTGGATTTTTTTTTATAATTTTATTTTTTAATATACAAGCAATGCATATCCATTTCAAATACTGAAACAATTACATGCAGTGGATATCAATGAGCAAATGAGAAATGAAAGACCATTGCATGTCAGCTAGCAAATATTCTTGAAGATTACAATCATTTTAATTTTTTTTAAGCAAATTCATCCATTTCAGATAGACTTCTTTCTTTAGCTGCCATTTGGTGAGAATTGTAGGTATGCTGATGAACCAAAAGATGCACCCTTACCTCTCTAGGCAGAAATCCAGTTCTGCAAATCCAAGATGATCACCTTGCTCTCCCGACATGGAAGAGATAGTTTCAGTGGCTAATTGTTTCTTAGACGAATGACACCATCAGCCTTCAAGGAATAATGTGTGCAGTATCTTGGCAGCCTGCCCAACGTGCTGCAGAATCTTAAAAGCTGTAGTATGCTGGTTAAGAAAGGCATCCAAATTGCTAAATCACATTCTCTCTTTTTTTTAAAATCTCAGAGTAATGCTGTGGCTTTGACAAGAAATTCACAAGCTCCCCGCCTCCCAAATCTCTCTTCAACCCCCACTCTCTCACACGTAGAAAATGAACAAACAGCATGGAAGACTAAAAAAAATGCAAAACAGAGCTCAAGTTTTTTTTTTCCAGCAGAACAGATGGCTTAGTGACAAACAAACAAAAAAGTAAGGCAACCAACAAGTTACTTTGTTAATGTTTTGTTTGTTTTCAGACTGCAGAACCAAGAGTAAAAACATAAACCCAAACCCAGACAAAGTGGCTTGTCACCAATACCCAGCCCCATCACCATCGGGCACGTTGAGCTGTCTTGTCTAATGATGCTATCCTTTTGACTGCTGAACAGTTGCTAGAGAATCCCCTCTCTGAGCCAAATTGGATTGTCATGTTGTGGTCCAGCTGAATTTGTTACTTCTGAGAGAAAACAAACAAATTGCAAGTTAAATTCCTGACTCCTCCAAGAGGTCTGTTTGTGATTTTAGTTAAGGTCAGATTGCTAAGTTGCAACCTGGAGAGGTTTCCATTTTCTTGAACTGTATTATACCAGAGCCATGAAATATAAGATGTAGCTATGGCTCCTTAGCTGACCCCATTACTTTCCTTCTGCCTGCTGAAGAAAATAGGACTCTTAATTTTAGCTAGGGATGTAATTCTTTTCTAATTTTGTTCTTGCAAGAAACAACAAGTATTTTGACAGTTTTTTTTCTCCTCCGAGAACTGTTATACACAAGTTGAGACTTATTCTGGGCAATATTCACATGTTTTTTGTGTGTGTTGAAAACAGTGTTTTGTGCAGAGAAAATATTTCAGCACAGAATTATTATTCTAATGTGTATACAATGGTGTTTCCTGTGATGTAAATGCTGTCATTATAATTGTATTGTGCATAAAACTCTCATGTTGGGTTTTTATGGGTTTTGCACAGGAAAAAAAGCATTTTTGGTAATTCTTTTGTGCAGAAAAAGTTGTTTCCTCTGCAGAAAAATATGTTTTCTGACATGAAAAAATGTGTGTGAATTTTGTGCATGTTAAATTCCAAAATGCCAGAGTTCTTGTCAGTCCAGGATTCTTCTGAAGAAACATATTTTTTCTTACTCTTTTTGGAATATTTTTAAACATTCTTTTCATTCCTTTCTTTCTCTCACAAGCACAAACATGCAAGAGCTGGGGATCAAAAAGTGCCAGGAAGTGCATAAGCCTGTTCCTGGATACCCTTATGGTTGGACAACTTTATCGAGTGCATTTCATCAGGTGCATTTCATGAAGTGAGCTATAGGCCACAAAAACCCATTGTATAATGTATTTGTTAGTCTTCAACATACCATAAGACGGTTGATGTTCCCCAGGGTAATCCCTTCTCTTGCTCACAGCAGGAAAATGCAGTATGCAAGCAGTGTGTTGATAAAGGGAGACAGGAGGGTCCAGTTTTGAATGAAAAAATATACACAAAATATCCACTATTCTCTAGAATTCCCATTCCTACTCTCTGAGGTTTGTGATCATTAAACAGAAATCATCCACAAATTGTTTAATTTCTCCACATCTCACTTGCATATATCTTTGAGGTGTAGTAACTTTTTCTTAAGTGGGGCTCACATTCTTCATATTCTATTGTGGTGTCTGATTTTTTTTTTCTTCAAAAACGAATGCTTATTAGGAACATTTCTAGTTGGTTACAAATACCTCAACACAGTGGGACTGTAGAGGGCCCTAGCAACCTTTCTGTACATACAAATAGGAGATTTTTGAGGTCTTAAAGATGGGCCATTTAGGAGAGCACTAAAGTGATGATGGGAGCAGGTTAGAGTAACTAAGCATGATGAAAATATAGGGCTGACTTATAATTAAGTAGTTCTGTGCTTACTTCAACCTGATCATAATCTGTTCCACTTTTACTACCCCCACTATGTATACTGTACACTGACTATATCTCCTAGTGAATAAACTCTTACAGTTATGAGAGATACTCATCCCATACTTTCAAGAGATTATCGCTGCTAGTCTGCTGCAGCAGACAACAAGCATCCGTTTCCTACTGGCAACCACACTTTGAACAAGCTTTATAAAATCTCCCTCCCTGATGGATGTTTATATTTGGAAATAAAAGACCATTCAGGTGGGAAAGAACTAGTGGCTGAAGAGTTCACTTCTGCTCCTTTGTCCACACACATTGTACCTTATATTGTTCCCACTTCGGCTTTATAGAGAAATTGGCAAGGTCTAGATGAAGTCCTACCATACATAGGTCTAGTTGCACTGTACAGCATCTGTGTTAAATTGATGGGTATGTGCAGAATCAGCTTTAAATGTTAGGTGCTTTTTTAAAAAAAGGTTGAGATGGCTTTGTTTGTTTACCCTAGAAGAAAAGTTTAAGGAGAGGAACAGCAGCTGTCTTTAAATTTCTAAAGGATTGGTACACTCAAAATGAAACAAATCTGTTTTCTAGTTGTTGTGGAGTTAGAGTGGAAATTATGGGGCATGTACACCATGTGTGGCTTTTTTCTGGCCTCTAGGTTTTACTCAGACCCCCACTAAAACTCTCACACCCACAACTCAAATGTAAAATTTTGGTGTGCCTGCCCGCCTTCTTTTATTCTACTGTGGCCAATTATTGCTCCTGGATGTATTTAAGAGCAGTATATTATATTTAAAACCCTGAACTCATACACTCACCCCCAACCCCCAAAATAGTGCAAGGAACCCATAAATGACTTTAGGTTGTGATTTTCCAGACAATTTCCAGTTGAAAATGGTGTAGAAAAGGGTAAAGTATGAAGGCCAAAAATCCTATGGTCTTTCCATCCTGGGTAGGAAAACATTTGCAACATTTAGTAAATTCGTAGTGAAATCAAACAGAAGCAGAATGTTGCCATTATTTTCACCAGCCAAATCCAATAGGTAGAGCTATTTTCAGCATCAAAAGGATTGTGTTGTCTTTGCCTTCCACTTATCCACTAAACAGGAGGAGCCTGTTGAAGAAAGAGATGTGATAAACCTCATTCAGCTAAAATGCTTGAATACATAAGGATTCAAATCCAGAATTTTAAGAGCTAAGAATTCACAAACCTAATCCTGGAAGCACATAAGTGTCAGTTTATCTCATATTCATTTTCCCCCTCTTCAGTTCTTTTTGTTCTAAATATGAATAATGTTGCTAATTTTAGTAAATTCTTATCAAAATGGAACTGAAAACCAAATTCTCATTCATCCCTCATCTTAAACACAGAAGACTTAACAATAGTTCTGTATCACTCTTCCAGTCATATAGAAGAACTGAGTAGAATCCATGTACATACTTGGGAAAATGTAAAAGAGGACAACCAGAACTTGGGGGGGGGGGGGGATGACTTGGAGGACTGAGGCATCCGAAATCTTTAAGTCTGGCTAGCCTCATCTTGGCCGAGAGATTGTGGGAGTGATGGTCCCCAAAAGGCCATCTTCCAATTTGTATTGGCAAACTGAACAACAAGCAGTACCACACCACTTGTTCCTAGCGCGGGTTGTTCTGCTCACTTCTCCATTGAATAAAGCCCCAACCCTCATGTCAGAACACAAGCCTTCATTGCTGTAAAGGCACTGTAAAGCTTTGTTTCATCACCGAGAAAACGGCTGATGTGCCAGAAAGCCACCAATTAAAAAGTGTGCAATGGATAAACAGCCTTTGTATTTCTAGGAGGGGTGGGGGAATAACCTGTTTACCCTCCTCCTCCTCCTCCTCCTCTTCTTTTCCTGCAAATTCTGCTTTTTCTTTGGTCTCCCCACCACCACCACAAACACACACACACACATGCCCATAGAAGAAAAACCAAACATAAAAGGGGGAAAAACAGTCTCTGGGAGACATGAAAGGGAATTTTTTAAAAGGAGTGATGGAGAAAGAAATAATTGACAATGGAGGCAGTGTAGGAAAATGGGGGGCCACAGAGGGTGGGGGTGAGCAGCAAAGGTTGATGTCAATATTTCATGAAAAGGAAGGAAGCCAATGCTGTTACCCAGTATATATTCAGCAGGTAATTACCAGCTGTCAAGGAAGGGAGAGTGCAGGATACAAACCTGGATCACAACAAGCCTCAGCAGAAGAAAAATCATGAAAGGACAAAGGGCTAAATGGGGAAAAGGAAAGACAGGCCATGATAAGAGGCAGTAATTGTGAAGAAAGGAGTGGGAAGGGGAACTATTCAATTCCAGGTGCATTATCACAATGGCCAAGAAGCTGCCAGTAGAGGGCAGCCCATTTCCCCAAAAGATAAACATCTTTGTGCCTCCCCCTTCCTGTTGCTCATGATGTGCCATAAAACTTGAGTTGGGCAAGCAGTTTGTTTCCCATTTTGAAAAAATCACTACAAAATTCCTCTTATGCAGGATGGAAAGAATTGGATAATAGATCAGAACAGACAGATGCATCCATCTAGGTCCAGGACATTCAGTGATTTATTGTGAAAAGTGTGGTTTTGAATCTCACTGAGCAATCAAGAATGTTTGTGATGCTAAATTAGGCTTTGCCATATCCAATAGGTACCAGATCCTGTCTGATCTTTGAAAATTAAGCAGGGCTAGATTTGGTTAGCATTTTAGATGGGAGCCTGTCAATGAATATCAGGTGCTGTAGACTATATTTCAGAGGATGGATCTGGTAGAACCACATTTGCATATTCCTTACGTAAGAAAACCTTATGAAGTTCATGGGGTCACCAGAAGTTGACAGGCAACTTGAAAGCACTTCTGATAGGATCTGCATCTTTAACTGCTATATGACAGTCAGGCACTATGCAAACCTTTCCATAAAATTGGTTTTGATGAACCTACCAGTTGTTTCCCACATATGGCAACCTTAAGGTGAACCTAGCACAATGCTTTTCTTGGGCAGATTTGTTCAGAGTGGGCTTGAGATTGCATTTCTCTAAGAGCTAGAAAGTGTGACTTGGTCAAAATCAGCCAACAGTTGTAGCTATTTAATTTGGTGAGTGTAGATGAGGGAGAGCCTCCTTTGTTTGTTTTTCAAGAATCTACCTAGATTCACAGATTCCTTTATATTTAGAATAAAACTAACTTGGGATTTTAAAAAGCTACATGTGGGAGAAAGCAAAAAGGGCAGATGTTTCCAATTCCTAGTCATTATGGGGGAAAACTCAAGGCTAACAGACAGGTTTTTTTCTTAGTATGGCCAAACTGCCTGAAAAATTTTCAGGGATACTTTCCCCACAGTGACTATGGACCAATTCATGCTCAGTCTCACTTACTTAAGGAGGAAGGCTAGAGCAAAAATGCAACACACATAGCTAGTAGCTGGAGGTCTTGGAGTTAGACGTCAAAAGTATGATGATGAAAAGAAAATGCATCTGTGCTTCTCTTCTGATTCCAGTGGGGCAGCAAGACTGAGGTGAGATTGATTCCAGTGAGGCAGCTACACAGTTATAGCACTATGGTTCCTTCCTATAGAGTTTTGGAATTTGTAGTTGGAGGGGCACTTAGAATTCTTGGCCTGAGAGCTCCAGTGCCTCACCAAACTACTAACTTCAAGCTTACATAGGATGCAATTCTGTCAGTTGCAACATTTTGATATATTTGTTTCATGTGAAAGACAGTCATCCCTTGATTAGTGATGGGTGAATTTTGGAGGTCCAATGGCCATCATCAAAATTCACCAGCATATCATGCTACCAAATTTTGAATCAAATTGTAAAATCCCCTTTAAAACAAGATTTTTTTTTTCTTGTTTTAAAGGGTTTTAGTCATTTGCCACTAGAATCTGCTGGTATAATTTATCATACAGTTTCTGCTGTCTGTGAAAAATCTCTGAGTTGTATGCCAGTAAGTAACTTTTCTAAGCTCTGTACCAAAGGTTCATTTCTTCCTTGAGTTCTTTATAATTGTGGGTATGCTGCATGCTGTCTTTGAAATGCCCCTTGTTGGCAATGTGCTCTTTCACAAGCCTTTGAACACTGATTTAAAAGCCCAAGTCTTAGGCATTTTGGTCAAAGGGGAAACATGGATGGTGCCATGTTCTGACTTAATTTGTGTCTTCTGACTGTTATGTTTTGATTTCCAACTCTATTTTCCTTCTGCAATTGCTGGTGACAAAGACCTTTCCAGGCTGAGTAAGCAGGATAAATTAACCAAATGATTAAAGAGTTTTAAAAATCTTTTTCAAGTAATTTTGTAAACAATTTTTCAAATAGAATGCAAGTTACAAATATTTAAAGAAGAGTAAAAGAAAACAGGAAGAAAACAGAAAGGAAGAAAAAGAAATATATAAAAAGAAATGTGAAGAAATAGAAAAGTGGCTTCTGACTTTCTTTTCAGTTGTTATACATACATGTAATATAATCATAAGAACCAGCTTGGTGTAGTCATTTGTGTACTGACTTATGACCTTGGAGACCATGGTTTGGATTCCCACCTGGCCATGGAAACCTACAGGGTAACCATGGCATGTCACACTCTTTCAGTCTCAAAGAAAGGCAAGGGCAACTCCCCTCTGAGCAAATTCTGTAAAGAAAATAACATGATAGGTTCACCTTATGGTTACCATAAGTCAGAAATTAATTGAGGGCATACAACAACAACAACAATGTAATCACCCCCTCATACTACAAATACAACAACATTCTTTTGATCACCAAATCTTACTAATTCTCAAAAGCAACAGGTCCAGGAACAATGGATGCAAGCTCCAGGAAAAGAGATTCCACCTCAACATTAGGAGTAAGGGCTGTTCGACAGTGGGACACACAATTTGGCTCCCTGGACCATGGTGCATGGTTTCATTGAGGTAGATTTTTGGCAATGGATGGATTGCACCTCACATCAGTTGGCAGGAACATTTTTGCACTGAAAGATCTGATCAGGAGGGCTTTACTCAGTTTAATGTGGGGAAGAGAAACAGTATTCCTGAGGGCAGGAGTTCATCAAGTGCTGGAGATAATAGCTCAAATGTTATACAGAGAACAAGGCAAATAGCACAAGAACTCAACAGTGCGAGGGAGGGGGACCTTTAAAAGGCAGATAGGGGGATGGCCCATGGTCTTAGATGTCTTTATATTAATGCACAGACAGAACATGAAAAAAGAGTGAACTTGAACTGTTAGTACAACAAAACAAATATGATATAATAGGCATCCTGAAACCTGGTGAGATGAGTCTTATGAGTGGAATATACCAATAGAGGGGTATAACCAAGCCAAACTATGACATCCCTTTAATATATTTAAGCATGGCTATCATGTTGCCTCTTAACCTTCTCTTCTCCAGATTAAGCATACCCAGCTCCCTAGGCCACTCTTCATAGGAGATGGTATCTAGACCTTTCACCATTTTGGCCACCTTCCTATGGACATGCTCCAGCTTGTTCACATCCTTCTTGAACTGTGATGCCCAAAAATAGATACAATATTCTAGATGTGATCTGACCAAGGCAGAACAGAGTGGCACGATTACTTCCCTCCACTAGACACTATGCTCCTATTGATGCAGCCTAGAATTGCATTGGCTTTTTTAGTTGCCACATCACACTACTGACTTATGACTCATGTTGCAGTGCATCAAAATAAAGGAAAATAGCTGGACACAGCTCTGCTGCTTTTTAGCCACTGTACACTGTCATGGAAATGGCCATGGGGGTGGGGGGTGGGGTTCACACTGAAAAGATGGGTTGGGGGTGCAGTGGGAGACATATCATACCTACTGAAGATGCATCTCCCAGTGCAGGAATTCAGCCACAAATAGCAGCCCTTGTGGGAGAGCAAGAATGGGAAGGAAAGTTTAATCCCTCCTATCTTGCAGTAGTCCTGCCACATATCTCCTCTTTCTGGAGATGCTGTTTGCATAAAGGGGGAGGGGGTTGCATTTGTACCAATAGAAGGAACCCTCCAGAAGCAAATAGCAGTTTAGGGAGGGTGAGGGGTATGGGGTACTATGGTTAAATTATCTTTCCTCATAACCTTTAAGTTCCTGGTCCCCTCCCTGGCTTGCTTTTGTTTGCATGATATAAAAAAGTGCATAATAGTTACATCATTGAAATTAACATTATGTAAATTGTTTGTCTACATTTGGCCTATTTTCTCCAGGAACACAGTTCAGTGCCTTCACCATTTTCTACTATGCTCAAAGTGCTGTAAATGACACGTTTTTAAGACAAGTTGAAAGATTTTATTTATTTAAAGCATGTTACTCTTACTCATCAGCTGAAAGAGACTCCAATAGCATTTACAAAGATTAATTGCAAGAGAAAGTTCCTGTTAGAATTAAAAGCCATGGCACAAAAGGGGAAAAAACTATTTGGAAGAGAAGCAAAAGGAACTCAAGCAATGGTTTCTTGGCTAAAAAGTTCTCATATTCTTTCTGTCCAAAAATGTGGAAGAAACTCTCCAAAGCTTTTCTTTCTCTTGCCAATGAGGTCTTTTCACCCTTGATATGATGTTCTTCCTGCAATGTAAGGGAAGCCTAAATACCTTCAAGACACCAAATCCCATCTGATCTTGGAAGCTAAGCAGGGTCAGTCCTAGTTAGCACTTGGATGGGATACTGCCAATGAATGTCAGGGACTGCTGGCTATATTTCAGAGGAAGGAACTGTCAAAATCTACTCTGAGTATTCCTTGTCTGAGAAATACCTATGAAATCATTGGGTCACCATAAGTCAACAGGCAACTTGAATGGCACATATAAACATGCACAATGTATGGGAAGCAGATCTTCAGTGATCCTTGGATGAAAGTAGAAGTCAAGGTGTGCTTCTCTTCAAGCCTGACCCTGCCACAAAGTATTGAATTGAAAAGGTTTGAGGACTGTGCTTCCCCCATTAGTGTTTGAAGGGCTATCTACTATGACTGGTTACAAGGTGATGCTTCATTCTGAAGACCTCACAGAGCAAGACAAAAGGATGGGCAATTGAGCACTCCAGAAGGATCATCATTGGAGGCTTTTATGCGGCAAAATGTTTCAGAAGGGAAAAGGTTGGGGTGAGGCAGCTGTCTGGAGTGCTAGCCGAGTGCCTCAGACAGATGAACTTTCAGGCACCACTGGCTCCTCTTGACCTGAGGAAAGGTATTATTGCAATGTGAATTTGAAGGCTTTCATGGCCGACATCCATAGGTGTTTTTGTGGATTTTTTTAGCTATGTGGCCATGTTCTGGAAGAGTTTATTCCTGGTGTTTCATCAGCATCTGCTGGTGAAACATCAGGAATAAACTCTTCTAGAACATGACCACATAACCCAAAAAAGCCCGCAAAAAAGCTAGGGATTGTTGAAGCTCCCAAGACAGTCTACTAGGCCCAAACCTTTCCCTTTGAGAGGACCCTTCCTCAGGGAAAGCTTATGAGGGCAAGATGGCTCTGGAGACCACCTATAGTATACCATGGTGGCATAGACAGTTACCAGGATTAATTTGCTTACAATGTCTCACTTTGATAAAGGCATGGAGAAGCATGAATTATGGGAAAGGGGGGTAAAAGGGGGGATAGGCAAGAGGGGCTTGTGCTTTCTCACCTTATGGGAAAAGACATATTATACTAACTCTGCAACCTTTTGGCTCTGCAGCCTAAGGGCAACTCATGGTTTGAATTCAACCTTTCTCAAATTTCTTGGATGGCATATATTGTAAAAGAGGTAAGGAACACAGTGGTCTTCCAGAGTTTGTTGGATTACAGCTGCTGTCATACAGCTGCTGGCCATTGTTACAGGGGGAAATGGCAGTTAGAAGTTCAGCTGGAGTTTCAAATTTCCCTACTCCTGGGTGATAAAGTCTAATAATAATAATAATAATAATAATAATAATAATAATAGTTGTTTATTTATAGCCCGCTCCTCTGTACATACACTCGGAGCGGGGTACAAGTAAAAAAAAACAACACCATAGATTAAAACAATCCCATGACCCGTTTCCAAACCTCCCACCCCTTAAAAATAGATTAAACCGGCAGTGATTAAAACAGTTATTTAAAAACATATAACAACATCCTAACCCTTCCTTATGCGGCCACGTCATAAGTGGGGATCAGAAACATGGGAGTAGGCAGGAAATCAATGTCTACACATTCCACATACAGATAGACACATTGAGATGTATTTTTTGAAAAGAGGGTGTGGGCACCATATCACCCTGAGCAAACATGCTGCATCTTTATACTGGCTGAATTTGGAGGTGTGATTAATACTTGTATGCATAGGATACCACCATGTAATGCCTGGAATCTCCATGTAGACCTTAGGAAAGAATCCTGCCTTAAACCCCCAGAGAGCTGCCAACAATCATAATTGACCAAACTGGGCTCAATGGTCCAAGGGTCTGACTCAAGACAAGGCAGTATCCTATGTTCCTATGAAGTTGAACTATTGCTCCTGGATGGGCTTCCCCTAGAAAATATCTATTTTCCATTGACTTTTTTGCATTTTTCAGGAACTTATACAGCAGAAAGGAAGAGAAGTATGTACAAGAATATCTTCTCACCTGTGGGCAAACATTGCTTCTAACAAAACTCATTCCTCTTGGGCCTTGTCTTAAAAGGAAACCTTGTACAGTAGCTTTAAAAGACGTGCCTGGGAATTAAAATTTATAACCTTGTTAAAGCAAAAGACAATGGACTGAACAGATATCTTGGCAAAGATCCTAGATAGGTACAGCAGTCTTTTAAGTCCTGGGTGGTTAACATAACATATAAGTTAATCGTACTACGTACCTTGTCATTGGGTAGTGACTTTAAGTGCTTATATAGCAGTGAGGCCAGGAAATCTTGCATGATTCTCACCGGGAAGGTTGTCATAGCACCATCCATTGATCAGAGGTCTAATGCTTCCAGGAATCAGTTTTCTCTAGCCTTCCAGAAAGCAACCAGAGTGAGTGGCTTCCATGTGAAAGGGACAATGCACTCTGGTTTATAGTGCAGATTTGAAAAGAACTATCCAAGGTATTGAACCTATATCAGAATGGAGTAAAGCATCTTTAAAGTAGCTCCTTTAAACTTCTAACTAAAATCCAGAACAAATCCAACAAATTCCACTGATATGGAAGCCGCCAGCCTCTACTGCCATATGTGTCAGTAAGCTATGTAAAGAGAAAAGGGGACTCTGATTCCAGTCATTCACCAGAGGAAGAAGGCCATTCCACTCCTCGCCGTATGATAACTTTTATCTTTGTGGGGAAGTTCCTTTTTTAAAATCTGTTCTATGATTTAAAAAGATAAAAGAAAAGAAAAGAAAAGAAAAGAAAAGAAAAGAAGAAAGGAAGATGACCTATACTGTGTGAAACCAATGGCACATCTAATTCCTTATTGTCCACATTAGTAGTTTTCAATCTTTGCTCTTTTAGGTATTTTGGGCTTAAGTTACTTGACCATTGGCCATGCTAACTGTGGCTTCTGGGGGCTGAAGTCCAAAACATATAGAATCATAGAGTTTGAAGAGACTACAAGGGCCATCCAGTCCAACCTCCCTGTCATACTGGAAATCTCCTTCACTAAAGATTTTTAAACAGAGTCTGGATGGCCATCTTTCAGGACCTCTCCTGAAAATGCTCACCATCAAAGCACTCCTGAAAGATGGACATCTTTAAAAACCTCCAGAAAAGGAGACTCCATCACATTCTGAGTCTACATTGACTCTACAATAATTGGGAGAAATTCTCCAGGTGTTTTGGCATGTCTTTCCAAACCCTGTGTAGAGCTGCCAGGGCCTGAACCTCAGATTTGTCACATGAAAATAGGTTTTTGATTTAGAATTTGAAAAAGCTATTTTGTTTCATTGCAGTCTCAGAATCCCTGTCAAAAAAGAGATTTCCAGAACCAGAACCACTGGACTTCTCTATGACCAATAAATGAAACCAGGATGATTTGCTGGTGAGAAACAAAATAAGGATTAAGGATGTCATGGATTCAGTTGCTGTCTGGGCTTTCATTGCAGATAATTCCCTAAATGTGTTTTTATTTAGCACTTGAGACAAAATCTTGAAGACAACCTCTACTTGCTCTTTTCCAAAGGAAGAAGCCACTTCTTGGGAAACCAACCAAAATAAAAAAATGAAATAAAATAGATTATAAATTCTTTGCAAGCCTTGCTTTGCTTGCAGATACCACCCTCCCAATCTGTACATTTTCCAAATGTATTCCCCGTACATACACTCCCTGAATCTGTAAAAGCTATTGTTTAAGGGAAAAATCTAGAACACACTTTTCTACTCAATGTTCTTTTGGAAATTCTCCCTGCAAGATGCTTCTGTTCAGAAGAACACTAAAAAATATGGTACCATTGGCACAGAGCTTGGAAAAGTAACTTTCTCAAGCTCTGCACCAGCACCCCAATGTAATGCAAGCTGGAATTCTGCCCTTTCAGGTGACTGTTGCATTCTGTGGGGTATGATTTCATAAATGTCCTGCCCCCAAACAGCTTTCAGGAAAAACTTTGTACAAATGATCTCTTTCCTCTTCCATAATCCACCCAGAAAAATGTGTGTGCTAATCTTCACATTTCTTGCTGTGCTAATATAAGATTGTATCAGAAATATAGTGATGAGTTGCAAGTTGAGTAAAGTACCTTTTGGGTTTCATGAACAAAAGTTGAAGGATTCCATTTGGTCCACATTTTAAAGGGAACCAGCTTACTTCATAGTTCTTGAACTAATATGATAGGAAGATCATGAGCCTTGTGATGCCACACTTCTTCAGATATTGTGTTGCAGTTATCAGCTCAAAAACTGCATACAAAAACGTGTATATATATCTAGAGGAAGTTGTGTTCAAATATACATATATATGAAGGGAAAATAACTATAAATTGAGGTAGCTCACAAAATAAGCAAGCTCCTTGATGGAATATATATGTAGTATTCACATTAACAAGTGGGCATCTCAGTTTTTGCCTGGAAATTTATCATTGTAAAGGATCATCACAGATAACTGTTCTTGCTGTGGATGCATTTGGTATGGAGAGGGAAAGCCCAGAGCACCATTCTGAGCAGCAGCAAGATCATCAGCATAGCCCCACATGGGCCTTAATTAATGTTCACTAACCATGCCCACAGCAGGCTATGACACAGTAGGGTCTCGAATGGCTTCAGAATGCATGAAAATAGACAAAAAGGCATGCTGAAGGAGTGGGAGGGCGGAGGAGGGAAATCAAAGAGGGGAAATATAAAACGAAAGCTTGGAGAAAAGGTTCCAGACAGCTTCTAGTATGTCTGTCTTATCATCTTTTCATAAATTGGCAAAACAACCTCTTCTTTAGGACTTCCCTGCTGAGGCTAAAATGCAGTATCCCCAAATCCAGAAAACATATCCAGGGGGAGCCCTTTTGGCCATACAATAAAATACAATAACATCCAAAATCCAGAGTGATATCTTTATTGGACCAACAAAACATGCATGAAATACATCATGCAAGCTTTCAAAACTCCACTAGCTTCTTAATCAGGCGAAGGTGTTAAAATCATACAGGAGGAGAAAAGAACAATAACAAAAACAACATCTTGACAAACTGTAGGCCTGTGACTCTAGAACTGTCATGTTTTTTTTCCTGTATGATTTTTAACACCTTTGCCTAATGAAGAAGCCTGTGCAGATTCCAAGGCTTGCACAATGTATTTTGTGGGGGGTTTTTGGTTGGCCCCAGAAAGCTATTGCTGTTTTGTGGATTTGGGGTGTTATTGTATTTTGACAATATGAGATATTTATTGTGAACAACTTTGGGGCACAATCCACAATGGAAAGGCAATAGTTATATTCCAGTAAACTAAAACAGAAGATGACAGAAGACCCCTTCAGCTGATTTGCTACCTGTCCCTTGTCTATTTGTGTGGTCCATCTGGGAACTCCAGTGCGATATAGCACCTACTTGTTTCTTCTTCCCTTCCCTTCCCTTTCTGTCTGTCTTTCTTTCTTTCTTTCTTTTTTTTTTTGTCATAATCTTTACTAGTATAACAGCAACAAAAAAAATCCTAAACAAACTCAGAATACACAACATAAATACATGGTTACAATACTAACTACTTCAAACTACCCACTCCCTTTCCACTACATAAAAAATATAAAAGAATTTACTTGGTTTCAAGTCATTTCTAGTTCATGTGTGGGAATCTTGAGAGATCTCTTTCCAGAATTGGGGAGCATAGATCTCTACACGAAATCTTTATTCATCCCACTACCCATTTTTAATTTGGTTGTATATTGTGGTTATGATAATCATAGTATTCCAGCAATCAGGGCGTGTTTGGATTTTTGGTCTAAAAAACATTTTGTTTCTCTTCCTCTTTCTCCTTAAGCGGCTGATCAACTGACTGATTGCATTTACATGTCACAGCACCTTAGCAAAACTGCTTCTGTGTAGTCCCCGAATAAAAGCAACTGCTTTGCTTCAGAATGCCCATTAATTAAATTTTTGAAAGCAAAAGTGAGATACATATGTTTTACGACAGCTCCTGTCCAAGAAGCCATTATGTAACTTGAAACCTTAAACATCCTGACCAGTTTGGAACCTAATTAAGTGTACGCAGTAAATTCCTTCCTTTATTTTCAGTCACAAATGTGCATTATATACTCCACTTGCATCAGAAATATCCAGCACATTTGATTATTTATTTAGGATATCTACATTCGAAATGGGGTTGTCTTGTGCCCAAGATTCAATCAGACAGCATTCTGATGGAATATATCTTCCTCTCTGGGGAAGTCTAGTCCTTTTAAAAGGAAATAATTCTAAGAAAGGAAACCTGGCTTTTGTCTTTACCCATTAGCTATTAGCAGTAAGACAGCAGATTGAGCAGGTCACAGTGGTTTCTAATGTTGCATCTATACATATATATCCATGCATTTTTTTTTTAAAGATGGGCTTTCTCGTTCTGAAAGACTGTCTGTCCTAGCTCTAGATGGATTGCAGACCTGGGTCTCATTTGCCCCCTCACTCTCCCTGCCCCTCTTTCTGGCTCTTGATCCCTTCTAAGTTCACAGATCTTTCTTTTACCTCTCCTGGATGCCTCCCAAGGTGGTAATTCACCTTTTAAATGGATTGCTGCCCCTGTTTAGCATCAAAAAGTTGACACACTGTTTAGCATCAGCAAGTACCAAGGTCCCCCCCCCCCCCGCATGAAAAAGAGGCTTCCAGCTACTTAGTGACTTTCTGTTTGAGTTTTTGATGCCCTGAATCTTGTATCCGTACTTACTTAAGTATACTTAGCTAAGGGTTCATCCACACTGCAGAAATAATGTATTTTGACACCACTTTAACTGTCAGAGCTCCATTCTACAGAATCATAGGATTTGTTGAAGCACCAGCATTCTTTGGCAGGAAGGGAAAAGACCTCATAAAACTACAGCTCTCAAGATGCCATAGAATGGAGCTACAGCACCAAAACACTCTGCAGAAATAATCCAATTTGATACTGCTTTAGCTGCCCTGGGTCAGTGCTAGGGAATGCTGGAAATTGCAGTTTGTTGTGGCACCAGAGACCTCTCACAGAGAAGGCAAAATGTCTCACAAAACTAGTTTCCAGAATTCCCTAGCACTGAGCCAGACCAGTGCGTTTTGGATCTTAGAGTGATATCAAACTACATTATTTCTACAGTTTCATTATTTCTAGTGCTGTAGAATACAGCTACATCATTTAAAGTGCTGTCAAACTACATTATTTTTAGACACACCCTTTGTAAACTCTTCTTTCCTGACATCTGCCCCCCTTCCCCGGCAGACATATAATTCATGCATGTTCCCATTGCCAGCAGAATGGATCTCCTTCCCATGCAGCTGATGCCTAGTGAAGTAGGTTGTGGGTGGGTGGGGGGTTACCATCATGACAATAGTGTTACAATCAAGACTTAAGCAGCAATTGTGGCTACCAAAATGTAGATATAGGCAACAGTTTCATATTCACAATTGCTACTTAGGGGTAGTCCACATTGGCCGAATAAAGCAGCTTCTAAAAGCTTTGAAGGCAGGGTGTTTAGACAATGCATGGGGGGAAAGGGGTGGAAAGCAAAAGGAAGCTGCACTCTGGACTAAAAACCAGAGCAAAAGGAAGGTGGGATATTCTGACTAAAGACAGAAAATGTGCTTCATTGCACCTGCATATAAACAGCCCGGTGCCAGTATGGGACTGCAGCAAGGCAAAAACACAATCGCCAATAAAGCAATGGATGTAATTACAATGTACACAAACCAGACAGTCCAAGAGGGGAGCATGGGGTGAAGGAGACATGTATGGGGGGCCACCATGATTGTGTTTTGCCAATGTATTACATATACACATACTGGCAGAGCATCACATCTGCAACTGTGTGGCTGATCAAAGGGGCAGCCATCCAATGGAATGGCATCTGGGCAGGAAGTGGGAGGCAATTGAAGGTTGCAGCCAGTGTATTTGTATGATGGCACACATGCATGGTTTGGAGGTAACAAGAAAACACAATGCTGCAGTGTGGCTCGACACCACATCATGCAGACTGCCTGTGGGTTCAGTCCACCTTGAGAATGGGTGGTGCGGACAGTGGGGTTTTGACCCACATTTGGAAAATGCAGGATCAAGCCGCTTTTTCCTGCCTGTCTGCTCCAGCCCTATGTCACAACTTTGACACTGTTGCTACAATCATAACCCCTCCTCTTCCAGCCTATTTTATGAGACATCAGCTTCATGGGAAGAAGAGATCCATTCTGCAGGCAACTGGAATGTGGGTGAATGTTTCTGTTAGGTTTGGGAGGGTCTAGGCTTTGAGAAGTTACTTAGATAAGCATTTTTAACTGATACAGGCTCCTGGGTAATATTTTTGTCAATCTGTGTGGTCCCCCAGATGGTTCCACGGTACTCACAGACTTGGCTCCGAATCATAGTTGCTCACCCCTGCTTTAACTGACATTGTTCTGGAAATAATAGACTGAAGAAGGAGAGAGCGTCACTGTGATATGGAGCTACTGTTGCCTAGGCTGAGATGCAGCAGGAGGAAAGAGAGGCTTCTCCTCACCTGGAGCTTGGGCAAAGGGGAAAGGCACCCAAGTGCTTCAAGCACTTCCAAGCCTTTGTTGCCTGCAGGGAGAGCTGGTGAGAAGGGAGTTTGCTTCCTTTTTCAGGATTTCAGAAGTCAGTCTGAGACTGGGTTACAGTAACTTACCTGTAGCCATCCATTATGAACATTGTTCATTGGAACGGGTCCCTGCATAATTTTTTAAAAAATAACTTCAGTGAAAGCATTCTAGTTTATGATGTTAGGGACAATCTGTAAGCCCAAATTTCTTGAACATTAACATTTTAAAACTCCTTCAAATATTGGGCGGGGGGGGGGGGAGAGACTCATAACCCAGATATGAACATGTCTGTACATTTTGGTAAATCCTTCAAAAAGGGACTGAAATTATCCTGCTTTGGACTGACCAAATTCAAGGGGTGCAACTATTACCAGCATGGACACAACCATCTATTACTTGAATACCACAGAGATATTAAAAGATCGGGAGCCTTTGGAAGTCGGGGAGAGACATACAGCAACCATAGTTGATCACTAACAGGTCTGAATACATTGAAATCCAACCATGTTGACTTTTAAAAATTAAATATTCAAGCCTTGGGACTAGACAGATGGATTTCCTAGTTTCACTAAGGTGTCTCAAATCAGAGAGAGAGATGATGTGGTGTGGATAGTATGCTGTATTTAAATAGGCAGTTGCTGTTGTTGCTGTTGTGTGCCTTCAAGCCATTTCCAACTTACGGCGACCCTAAGGCAAACCTATCATAGGGTTTTCTTGGCGAGTTTCTTCAGATGGGGTATGGCATTTCCATCCCCTGAGGCTGAGATAGTGTGTTTTGCCCAAGGTCACCCAGTGGGTTTATATGGATGAGCCAGGATTCAAAGCCCAGTCATAGTTTCAGTGCTCCGAACACTGTGTCACACTGACTCGCTTAAACAGGCAGGCATAGAGACTTGGATTTAAATGCAGATATATTAGTTTTCCTTTCTACTGCATTCAAATTTCTTACAATTCAAGTTATTTTCTCCAGATACAAAATTTGCAAGTATGGGTAAATGCTTTAAAAATGAAACCAAGTTCTTCATCATTTGTACTGGCCACATACAATACATATAGCTTTGCCAGCATGGAGAGACGAGCATGGCATTAAAGGTGAGGAGCTTCTCAGAAAAAAGAGGCAGTCCCTACATCAATATTAACATGGCTGAAAGCAGGGATTCAACTCTGGTATTCAAAAGTTAAGCATTCAAATCCCTGGGCTGGACGGAGACATCTTCTCAGTTTTTCTTTTATCCACATTAACTTTTTTTAAAAAAAATCAGGCTCCTTCCACCTCAGATAAGGAAATTTGTGAATTCCAGTAAATTTTTATAAAAGCAAATGAACAAACTGAAATAAATTTCTCACCCATCCCTTCAGGCTGTTTTCTGTTCTGTATGAATATGAAGGGGTGTTGATGTATATATCATGCATGTGGAAGCATCAGCTAATCTTGTTCAAGTCAAGCCATTCCATTTCTTACAGAGCTGCAGGCTGGAGACTGTCAAGATGGCAATGCCATGCTCACTAAAGCCTTGAATGATACAACGTTGCACAGTGGCAGCACTCAGGAGCTCAGGAGGAGACAGTAATGTACAGAGACAACCAGCGCTAGAAGCAGACTTCTTGCAATGTGGCTGTAGGAAAAGGCGAGGGTTTGGTTTTGCTTTTCAGCCCAGACTGGTTAGCTTGTGGAACACTAAAAGGGGTATCTCTTACTTCCTCAGAAATGAGGAGCAAACAAAAGGATTTTAAAAAGCAGCAAGGGAGCTAAGCCAAGTCCAGAGCCATGATGGAATTTATGCTTTATGCAATCACCTGCTATGTTAGGGCTTTTGGGGAGGGAGGAGGTATAATGATGCAATCATGTTACAATGCAAAAGTAACATAAAGTTACATTAATAGTATGTAGGGAGATCTTGTAGCATGTTTGAGACTGAGGGGCTCTACATAAAGCCCTGAAGAGGCAGCATGCAGCCGCCCCTTCTTCAGCCAGATTGGGACTGAAGACTTCATGCCGCAATCTTGATCTGGCCTCTGAAGGATGCAAAAAACAGCCGCAAAAAGCAGCTCCTTTTTGTACACTCCAAAGGGCACCATAGCTGCAGCAACATGGCTATATGGCATGCCTTTGGCTCTGTGTCATCTGGATGCAGTGACAGCAGTGTGTCATGATGCCACACGCTGTCTGGAGCAGTGCACGGCATCATGACCCCCCAGGGGGTGGAGTCAGGGCATGCATCATCTGGAAGCTGCGCCCTGACTGCCCACAGGCCAGCCTTTCAGGCCAGTCTGTATAGGGCCTAACTGGAAAAAAGAAGTTGGTAGCATGAGCTTTCATAGGCAAGTCTACTTCCTCAGATGCATTTGAGGAAATGGAGTTAAGTCTATGAAAGCTCATGCTGCCAACTTCTTTCTTTCCATTAGTTTGAAAGGTGCTGCAAGATCTCTCTACATACTAATTTTGTAGACTAACGTGACTATATCTTTAAATTCTTACATTATTGGTTTAATGAGTAACATTTTCTAGTTATTTCAAAGTATGAGGCAGGCAACTATGATTTGCCTAGAAGGGGACAATTTTCCAAACTGGAACCTTCCATGTGCTGCATGGGATGTGTTCCATGTAGAAAACTTACTTTCTGCACAGAAATGTTATTTTATGTACCAAACATTATATACCAAACATGCACAAAACATACCTTTTTCCTGTATTAAACTTGTTTTCTGCACAAAGCATGCCATTTTCTATGCACAAAAAGAAAACATGTTGTTGTTGTTGTTGTTGTTGTTGTCACAGGGAACAAGTCCTAAACAGTGGGACTTCTCAGTTATGTAGGATTCTCCATAGCAGAGTTTCTTGTCACTTGAGAAACTGCTTTTTCAACCATTTTAAAGAATGTTTTTAAATATTAATGACTGCCCATGATATCCTGTTCTTGTTGCTACTGTTTTAATGATTTTAACTGTATTTATTATAGTTTGTTGTATTGTGGAGTCGTTTTAAGAAGGGAAGGGATATTGGGATTTATTTTATTGTGCTATATGATTTTTATGGATGTAAGCCGCCTCAATCTTATTAAAGAGGTGGGCTAGAAATAAATTATTATTATTATTATTATTATTATTATTATTTCTCCTCTACTTTAAAGAAAAATTATTTGTTTGGTTTCCAGTTTAATGTCCTACTAGATCAGTGGTGGGAATCCAGACATTGTTCATCTGCAGGTCCTAAAAGATCTAAGTCAAGATCATTTGGGACCATTGGTGGAGTATAACACTCTGCCAGCTTATCATCCAGAAAGAAAAGGCTTCTCTTTCTTCCATGTCTATGCAACAGTAGCCAGTCAGTGCCTGGACACAGCCATAAAGCTTAGTAATTCCTCAAGGGTCGAGTTGTGCCTGGAGAAAAGAAGCATGTTCTCTTCCTTGCACAAGAATGAAGACTGTGCCTTCTTCACTGGCTGTGCCCAGACAAACTCTCATGGCTAGTCAGCAGTAGAGGAAGAACTTTGCCTGGGCGCTATTCAGCTGCTGTTTCACAGGCGGGGCAAAGGCATTGTACAAAGTGGGACTGGATACCTCCTTGAACAATGCCCCTTGCATGGCATACTCGCACGCACTACAGTCAGCCTTCATATCTGTGAGGATTCTGTTCCAGACCCCCCACCCCCAGAATAACAAAAAATGTGGGACTTCAGGTCCCATTGTTTCCAATGCACACAGCCACACTGGTGCGGGCACATGCACACACTGCCATGGGGTGAATAGGGCAGTGCCATCTGTGGTTGCTCAAATCTGCAGATGGAAAGCCTGTGGATTGTAAGAACCACTGTATTTGCCTAGCCTAATGGGGGCAATGCTACAAATATCAGCGCACCTTGACAACAGAAGAAAACTGATGATGTGAGTGTGGGCCAAAAGTACTCCTTGCTGAAGTTGCAATTTAATTTCAAGGAGGCCATTGGCATATCTTCTACAAATAAACTCCATCATTCAAATGGAGTTTGGAGTTTGAGTTCCAAGTCAACCAAATGTGTTCACTGTGCAGGGTTCCCTTTTTTCAATAAGTCAGAGGTGCAGCCACTAACAGTATCGGCATGCTTGAGGCATGTCTATCAGATGGGTTTCTGCTAGCCCTACACCTTCAATTAATGTGGCAGGAGGTTAATTTGAATAGCTCTTCATGGCAATTAGGATTCCCCAGTTATGCAACATCCTGTGTGCAGGCAGGCCTAAAATATTGTTAAACTACAGTAGGCCAGTGGAATCAATGAGATTTAAGTCAGTGTTGAATCACCATTCATCAGCTGATTCAACAAGTCTACTCTAATTGGGCTACCAATAGGATTCAAGCCATTGCCTACATTCATTTTCGTCAAATGAAGAAAAGAAGTAGAGAATGTATCTCTAATCCCACAACATCTCCATATCTATCTATGAGTTGCAGTTTCTCAGTAGCAAGGACAGGAAACACTGAGAATACTCTGAACATTCTGCTCTGAACAGCTCTGAGAAGCTGTATTCTTCACTATTCCCCAGGCTATCTGACTGATGCTTGGTGTTACTGTAGAAGGAGTTTTGGAGTTGAGCTTGGATCTCCCTCATCCCAACCTGCTGTTTGTTGATGTTGTTGTTTAAGGGAAGAGGGACTATAGCTTTGAAATGACTCCAAAAAGATAAATGGAATACTCAACATTTTCCCCTTTGATTTCTTGCTTCCTCTCTTGCTCTCTTTCATTTAAAAAAAATCACTTGAGTTGCAGACTAAATGTTTTGCATAAACAGGAAGCCAACTTAGATGCAGAGGAGGGAAAAAGATGGACTGAAAATATAATATTTTCATCTTCAAGTTTCAAAGAACATAAGGACTGTGTCCTCCATAGAAGATGGTGGGTTCAGTGAAAAAAGGTCTGGCTGTCAGGGAGCACACAGTCTAGCAAAACGCCGGCTGTGCATGAGGGAAAGCAAAAATTCATTGTGTGCAGATCAAGGCTTCCATGGGAATCAGCTTCTGCTGATGTGATGTGACAAATACATATAAGATAACTGCTCATGAAAGTAGCAAGGGATGCCAGCCATGAATACAAAGAGTAGAACTGATGAAGACAGCCCATGAGGAAGTAAAACAATACTAAAGTGGCTGGAAACGTCATTTGATATCTAAATATAATCACGGCTGTGATTAGGCATATTGCTGAACTGTTGTAGCCTAGGGATGGACAGAAAATTCAAAACTATTTGAAAAATGGTAGGAAAAAATGTGTTTTTAAAATGTCTGGAAACCCTGACTAAGAAAATCCTAGACTAATGAGAATCTTCACCATTTGGGACTGATACCCAAAGGGTGCTCAACAATGGCTCCTTTTCATCCTAGAGAGAAGTGACTAGTGGGGTCCTACAGGGCTCTGTCCTGGGCCCAGTGTTATTCAACATCTTTATCAATGACTTGGATGACAGAATTGGGGGCATACTTATCAAATTTGCCGATGACACCAATTTAGGAGTAGCTAATACCCCAGAGGACAGGATGAAAATTCAAAATGACCTGAATAGACTAGAAAGCTGGGCCAAAGCTAACAAAATAAAATTAAATATGGGTAAATGTAAGGTACTGCACTTAGGGTGGAAAGATGAAATGCACAGATATAGGATGGGGGACACCTGGCTGAATGAGGCTACGTGTGAAAGGGACCTAGGAGTCCAAGTAGACCACAAGTTGAAGATAAGTCAACAGTGTGATTCGGCAGCTAAAAAGACCAATGTGTGATTTTAGGCTGCATCAATAGAGGTATAGTTTCTAAATCAAGGGAAGTAATAGTGCCCCTCTATTCTGCTTTGTTCAGACCCCACCTGGAATACTGTGCCCAGTTCTGGGCACCACAATTCAAAATGGATGTGGAGAAACTGAAGCAAGTCCAAAGGAGGATGACTAAAATGGTGAAGGGTCTTGAAACCATACCCTATGAGGAACGACTTAGGGATCTGGGGATGTTTAGCCTGGAGAAGAGAAAGTTAAGAGGTGACATGATAACAGAGGTTTATCACACTAGGGGGCAAACAGGATTTAAACGAGAGTTAAACAGGAATTAAACAGGAAATGCCTTATGTTTAACATAGGACATTTCCTGTTTAATTCCTGTTTAAATCCTGTTTGCCCCCTAGTGATCATGTTTAAATATTTGCTGTCATATTGAGGAGGGAGCAAACTTGTTTTCTGCTGCTCCAGAAAACAGGACCCAGAACAATGGATGCAAGCTACAGGAAAATAGATTCCACCTCAACATTAGGAGGAACTTCCTGACAATAAGGACTGTTAGACAGTGGAACACACTTCCTCAGAGTGTAGTGGACTCTCCCTCCTTGGAGGTCTTTAAGCAGAGGCTGGATGGCCATCTGTTGGGTATGTTTTGATTGAGAGTTCCTGCATGGCAGGGGGATGGACCGGATGGCCCTTTTGGTCTCTTCCAACTCTAGGATTATATGATTCTAGGATTATATGTAAAATTCTCATGTGAATTTTGTTTGTTTGTGTTAACTTGGGGCACAGAAAACAGCATAGCCACAGTGTGCTGGGAGCATGGAGGATAAACCACTTCAAATATCTCTCTGGCCTTCACTCCTAAACTTCGAATGGATACACCATTGATCTCACCAAGATGTGATTGCCCTACCCATTTGTGTATTTATTTCCTTGTGGGATGATGTGAAAACTATTTGATTATGTATTTACAAATACTGAGTCTTAACATCTTTTCATTTAACTATCATCCTACTTGTTCAATTTGAATGCCAAAAATATCACACGAAGAGCAAGTTTAGACTCAGAAGAAGGAACATCAACAATCTAAGATATGTGGATGACACCATACTACTAGCAGAAAACATCATGGAGTTGGAACAATTATTAAGCAAGGTTAAGGAAGAATGTGCAAATCTAGACTTGTTTCTGAACAAAAAGAAAACAAAAACAATGACCAATTCAATCTAGACAATAAGGACACTGAAATAGTTGAAAAAAAAATCCTGTACATTGATCAGTACAGAGGCTGCAGTCCAGAAATATAAAGACTAGGAATGGGAAGGGTGGGGATGAAAGAAACAGACAAGATTCTAAAGAGTAAAGATATACAAATGAACACCATACTTATAATTGACCAAGCCTTTATATTCCTCATGTGTGGATGTCAGAACTGAACAGTGAAGAAAGCAGATAAAAAGAAAATCAAATCATTTGAAATGTGGTGCTCAGAAAATGCTCCCAAAATGGCCTTTTCAAAAGGCTTACAATCTAAAATGATGATGAAAAACAAACAAAACGGATGGGGAGGAAAAAGGATGATAGTAATCTTTCTACAAAGCTAGTGAAACACAACAGTGGCTCTTTCACTCTACAGAATTATGTGGTTCCACTTTAACTTTAATTATTTGGTTTTCCACTTTTAACTGCCATGGCAACATCCTATGGAATCCTGGGATCTGCATTTTAAGAAGAGGTATTTGGAATTCTCAGCCAGAGAGCTCCAGTGCTCCCCCATACTATAAACCTGGGATTCCATGGGATGGAGCCACGTCAGTAAAAACGGAATCACTGTACTATAATTGTGTAGTGTGAAAGGGCCCCCTCCTTCTTTATCACAGCTCTCATTTCTGTAGTCTGCAGGAGTGGCTAGTGGAGGTGCAGGTTGGGAGACAATGTTTCATATTGTTACCATATGGAACCAAAGTACCAGTAATGAAATTTAAGCTGTGCAGCAAAAAAAGAAAAAGAAGGGGGAAAAAAATTCAATCTGGTTGTGTATTTTTTAAAAAAAAAATGTGGGCAAAAAGTGTGGATTTATTTCTAGATTGATGTAAAATATTATATCACCTGCTTTGCAAGGCAAATTACAAGAAAGATGTCAGAGACATTATCTCATCTGAAATTATTAGAATAATGAAAAATGAAATGTCATACTCTATAAATCTTACCTTAGTATAATTCATAAGAAATATCCAACTTGCAATAATTTTCCACTTAAAATCTCCTTTAAGACTAAATTCTTAGCAAAAATCCACTGTCAATATTATTTCAAATCTAGAAAAGAATCTTGGAGTTCAACCACAATTAACTTTTCTTTATCAAATGGAAGCTAGTTCATGCTGATAACTTCCTGGGGAGGATTTGCTTTCACATCTTCAAGCAAAAGGACTCACAATGCATGTCATTGGTCAGGATAACAGACAGTACATCACCAGGTAAAATATGCATATCTCAGCCTCAGTCTACCATTTCACATTGATAATAAAAAGAAATCCTCATTTAGCAAAGGAGATACATACTGTTAATGAAAGCAGAGGAGATACTGCAAAAATAATTTACTTTGGTACTTTTATAGGTTTGTACAATTGATTAAGCTGAGGTCTGTATAGGTTAGTTCCAACTTCAGTAATTCCATTCAGTGGTGGGATGGTGAGTCAATGCATTAATGAGCCCAACTTATTCAAGGAGGCTATGCTAGTAAAGACTAACAATGGCATTTAAGCCAGAGTGAATTAGACTGATTTGGATCAATTTATAACTGCTGCAAAGCATATTGGATTGACATTTCTTTTCCAGAGAGGAACAGCAGAATCTGAAATACTTTGGACCAATCCAGAAAAACCAAATAAGAAAAATTAGCAGGGAAAAAAGCAGTACAATGGCCAAATCATGCATCAGGAGATAGAGCTACAGGGACAGAAGTATGGCTCCATAGCTACATCTCCCAATGCTATCCCCTCAAACCAGCTTTTTTTTTTTTTTTTTCAGTAGCTGGACATGTTGTGACAGGAATCCTCCTAACTCTCCAGTAACACAGAAATAGAGGTGTAGGGGTGTGGGATGGAGGGATGCAATGCTTAAAAGGTAGGCATTGCAGGAACTTGTTGTGTGGCTGAAAAAAGATTTTTAACCATAAAAGGGCATTCTGAAGACATAAATCAGATGTATGTCATCCTAATTCATGAAAAGGAGATCAGTGTGTCTCCAACATGATCATATACATAAGATAGATGTCGGTGTGGTATGATATGCAGGAGGTATGAGAAGAACTGTGCTTGGTTCACTGGTAGCTCTAATGTACTATCAGGGCAGGAATCTCATGACTACACTCCAGTCACAGCACTTATGGGAAGGGATTATGTAATGTTGTTGAAGGTGCATAGTCAATCTTCTCTACTATTTCTTCATTTGTGTAAGTAGATCATGATGAAGTGTGGTGAGATGTTATTGGTTGTTTGTCTCATTGAGGTTTTGTTTTTAAATCCTTTTGTCTTGTTGAATAACCCGATTTCAAAAAATCTTAAAGAGTAAAAATATACAACTGAGCACTAAAGTTAGAATTGCCCAAACCATCTTATTACCCATCACCATAGATGCATGCGGGAGCTGGACAGTGAAGAAAGCAAATAAGAAGAATCATATCATAGAAAATCAGTTCATTTGAGATGTGGTGCTGGAGAAGAGTGCTAAGGATACTGTGGACAGTCAAAAAGACAAACAAATAGGTCCTTCAACAGACCAAGCCTGCAGTCTCCCTGGAATCCAAGATGATCGCATTTTGGCCACATCGTGAGACAGGACAATTCATTAGAGAACACAATAATGCTAGGAAAGGTGGAGGGATATAGAACAAGCCAACAAGATAGGTGAATAGTCTCAATTAGGGAGGTCACAAAAATATGAAATAAGAGAGCAAAGTATGAAATAAGACATCGATGTAGGCTAGGGGGCTTGGAAATGTTTCATCCATAGGGCCACCATGAGTTAGGGCCAACTCAAAGGTAGTTAACAACAACTTCACCCCTTTGTACAACTACGGTTGTTCCTAATTATTCATTGTGTTGCATTGTATTGTTTGTATTAAAATATTTGCTTATTACTTTCAGCCTACCAAAGCCCCAATGCTTTACAACAGAGATTGTTGTTGTGTGCCTTCAAATTGTTTCTCACTTATGGTGATACTAAGGCAAACTTTTCATGGGGTTTCCCTGGCATATTTCTTCAGAAGGGAGTTGCCACTACCATCATCTGAAATGAGAGAATCTGACTTGCCCATGGTCACCCAGTGAGTTTACATGGCTGAACCGGGATTGAACCCTGGCCTCCATAGTTCTAGTCCATTGTTCAAACCACTACACCACAGATGGATATAGATTAAATATAAATTAAAGTCATATTCTGTTTTTAGAAAAACAATTTTGAAATGTATACAGAATATTTAAAACAGTATCATAAGCTAAGCCTCCTTTTAGGAGGAAAAGGCCATTCAAAGTGGCACAGTATTGAATGATACTAAAAATTCAAAGGGATGGAGCCAGGTTTAGGCCCAGTACAGAGCGACACTTTGTGCTGGCCTGACCGCGAGGACTGAGTGTTTACACACTCAGCAAACCTACTGCGCACCCTGAGCGCCATCTTGGTGTACATCTGTACAGATGGGATGTGCCACGATGACGTTGCTCATGTGCAGTGCTTACATGGTGCTGTACACAATGGGCATCATAGAGCTGCCCTGAATGGGCTGTCTGTTGAGCTTCTTACTTCCCATGGGAAAGAGTTGTAGAGAAAGTCCTGTCTTCTTCTTACTTAGGTTTCACATGGAAGGCTAGCCATATGAGTCATTGAAAAAGGCAAAGCCTTGTCTGGAACCATTTTGAGGTGGGAGAACATCCCAAGATTTTTATCTGCCTTCACTGCAGACAGGAAATATGTAGAGGTAAACCACTTTATAGCAGCATTATCCTTAAGGACAGAACCAGAAGAAAACCCAGACAATGGGGACAAGATTAACAGGAGGGGTAGCAGGGAACCTATTGCATGAGGAAAGAAAGTGGAAGTTCAGTTTGATAGTAGCACCTTTCTATGTGCTGTCATAGCTGATCAGTTGTCTTTCCACAGAAAATAGTCATAAAAGCAACAGGAGGTAGTCAGAGCAGTAAAAGTGGAATAGCAGCACTACAAGAATGCAGTGTGGTAATCTAGAGTGGCACTACTATCCAGTTCAGCTTCCGCTTTTGATCCTCTTGCAATAAGTTCCTAGGATTTCTCACCTTCCCCCAACAAGCAAGTGGCCTATGCAGATAATTTGGGAAGAGATGAAGCCCAGGGCAGAAAAAATATGGGAGACTGAAGTTTCCAACAAAAATCCAATCACTAAAAGCCTTAGGGGGTGTCAAATTGATCTCACCACATGGATTACATGTAATAATAAATACAGTATATCCTATCACTCCATCCCACCACACAAAATACACCCAGCTTCTGATGCATCATTAAATCTCACCAGTTGGTTTGCTCGTAAAATAAAGCAAAAAAGCATTTGATGTCATCATTATCATAGCTCTTATTGCTGATATTTTAGGTCCTAGGAGGACAGTGGCAGGAAAAAGCAGTGTTAAATGAATCAGCAAGAAAAGTTGACAAAGGCTTTACAAGCCTGCTGTTGTTATTTGTCTAGCATAACATTCAGGGAATTAGCTGTTCCCTGTCTAGAATTTAGTCTCCAAATTCTAGAAAGACAGGCGAAAAATTAAAACATTATTGCAATTCTTTGGTTTCTTAAAGCCAGTAAATGAGAAAGAAGCATTGATTTGGATTCAGGGTCTGACTTAAGATGGATTGAATCCATATCAACCTGGTTCAGATCAGGCCCAGATGTAAATCTCTGAATCAGGGGGCAGAACTGAATTGGAGGTACCATACACTGCCCTGTTTGTTTTTTATGTTGACTAGGAGAAAGTACCAAAGCAAAAATGGGGAACCTATGGCCCTCCAGAATTGGGACCACCACACCCTTTAGCCACAGCCAAACATGGAATATTCAGAGGCTACAAGAGGAATAGTTGAATAACTTCTGGAGGGCCACAGGTACAAGCTTAACACCACATAGAAGGGTTAACAATGTAAGACCACTGTATATGTGATGAGCAAACACATATACGCAGCACAGCTTTAGCAGTTTTTCCTAATATTTTAATGTTTTGATGTCATTTATAATACCATATTTGTGCATATTTACTTTTCCTGATAGTGCTTTAAACTAAAGAATCTAGAAAACTGTGAATATCAAAATAATTGTGTTTCAGTTTGTTTACTCATTCAGGAAATTTGAATTGCATCGCAATGCAAAGTTGATCTTTCCTATCTCTAATGTGGACAGACTGATAAACAGTGCACACGTTGGAAGTTGTACACAAATGTATGCCCAAATATTGCCCCCAAAATCCTAGGTCGACTTATTTACAGGTCAGTATGATAATGTGATAGCATATCTTACACATTTCCCCATGCTGTGGAAGAGTCCTGATTAATTGTTTTTAAATAAATAGAGACCCTCTCCTGCCTGTACATTCCATGTATCAAAAGGGTTCCCCAGTCCACGAGTTGGGCCTTAGCCTAACTATGTTTTCACCTGAGAGGATGCTTCATCAAACACTGTATTATGAAAATAAGTTTTACTATCATTGTTACAAATAAACAGTGGATGTGGCAAGGGCTATTCAGACACCAATGTTTGGTTTTTATCTACATCTCAAAAACATGCTAAATCATGGCCTTTTATAAGCCCTCCTGGAAAGGAATGAGAATGCTCACAAAGATAGAACTGAGCCTTAGGCACATGTCTCTTCAACTTCTGAGGGCATAATTGGGGAACTGAAGCAGTTGACTGGAACCTGCTACTTTGAAGACTTGCTAAGTATGCAAAGAAAAGACACAGTGGTAGTGGTGGTGAATGACAGTAATAGTTAAGCTTGGAAATAACTATTGTATTAACTAAACGAATTATTTGTTCAATATGCTTACACACTAGATTCCCTAGTTTACACTGAAGTTTAAAATTCACTATAGTGAATTGATGCTGTGTGCCTCCAATTCATGTTTTACTTATGGTAACCTATCATAGAGTTGTCTTGGCAACTTTCTTCAGATGGGGGTTGCCATTGCCATCCTCTGAGGCTGAGAGTGTGACTTGCCCAAGGTCACCCAGTAGATGTTTATGCTCAAGCAGGGAACTGAACCCTATTTTCCAGAGTTATATTTGTTAGATTTCATTGGAGTTGGTGCCATTACCTCTGACAAAAGTCAAAGATATAGCCATGTTAATCTGTAGAATCAGTACATAGATAGATCTTGTAGCACCTTTGAGACCAACTGAAAGAAAAAAATTGGCAGCATGAGCTTCCATAAACTTCAGTCTGCTTCCTCAGATGTATTTGGTGGAGTGGAAACTCTGCGAAAGTATCTGAAGAAGTAGACTGAAGTCTAAGAAAGCTCATGCTGCCAATTTCTTTCTTTCAGTTTGTCTCAAAGGTGCTACAAGATCTCTTTATGTACTCCCTCTGACAGACGTAGTAAAACAGGAGGGCCTGCTGCTTCAGGAGAAGTATGATGAGAACTGTAGAGCAGGCATCACATGGGTTGTTAGGCAGGCAAATCTGGAGGACATGAGGCAGGAGGGAGAAAGAGAGAAAGAAAGAAGAAAGGGAACTTTCTGGAGCTAAGGCTTAAGCAGCTGAAGAAACATCAGTCAGAGAAAGGACAAGAAGAAAAACAGTAAATCATAGAATGGAGTGAGATGACACAGGGAGTGAAGTTATTTGTTTGTAGACCAGGGCCCCCAGGTAGCCAGGACTCTTTCCCCTATACACACATGAGCCTATATTGCATTGCCCACTGCTGAAATGTGCCCCAAGACTTTCTCCAATTAGAATTTGGCCCCTGAAAAAGGATTTCACTACAGCCAGTTTCAGTAGATAAATGGTCCACACATAGCATAGCCATGTAAGTCAGAAACCAAACTTCCATTTGTTGAAAAGAAAGATTCGGTCATCTGAGTAGAGACCAGAATAAATCTTGGAATGCATCCAGCAAGTGGAGCCTAGTAGGGGGCATGAGAGTGAAGTCCAATGGTTTTCAGCCAGTGTAAAGAAGAGCCCAGAAGGGAACCCTTCTCTTTTCATCTAATATGGTGAAATGGGCAGTGGTTAGAAGATGATACTAGGGCCAGGTAGATGAGCATCAAATTCCCACCTAGCCTTTACCATTCATTCTAAATTATCTGATGGAGTGGCTGTGAAGAAAGAAACCTGGTATGTCGTGTGCACTGCCCAGAGTTTTTCAGAGGAAAATGAAACAGATAATAAAATAATAGTGTAGATAATTTTTTTAAAAAAAAGACTTAGGAGAAAGGAAAATGGCCTTCACCCCTTTGCTTTTTTGGCAATAGGCCTGAAAAGAAAGACTCAAAAAATGATCAGATTGTTATCTATTTTTTTTTATGGTTGATTGGCAACCTTTCTCCAAAACAATAATGTGCTTTTAATTAATATAAGCTCTTTCTGACTTGTTATTGCCATGGTCTCTTGCCACCATAATGTCTTCCCTGATCCTCTTCTGTGCTCCCCCACCCCCCACTCCTCTATTCATACTCTTCTGTATCATCTCTGCTCACCAGCACTTTAATTAAAAGCATCCCAAAGGAAGCAATGCCTACCAGACAATTTTATTTCTGAAGCCTCAAGCCTGGTCATAATAGGCAGTTTTGGATCCATAGTCCAGCAGCTGAAAATTACAGCCTTCATAAACAGGCAAGAGAAAACCATTGTTTCTAAAAGAATTTAGCTCCTAGACCTGTAACTAAATGGACTTTTTCCTTCAGGAGATTTTCCCTCTTGTTTCAGAGGCATTTAGCATGCAGATTTAGTACCCATCCTGCCTGGGTTTGTGTGAGAACAAAAAAAACCCACTCTTCCCCCCGCCCCCCTCCCCGGTTCAATTTTTTTTTCTCTTTTCTGAGGAAGAAGAGTGTAGCAGTTCCACCAACAAAAGTTGATTCAATAAAAGATATCATCTTAACCTACTCCAGGTACATTTTGCTCGGCTGGAGAATATAGGAGTCTGTGATATTTCTGGTTGATTAGATTCAGGTTTTTCTCTTTTCTGAACACGTAAATGCAAAACTCTGGCATATAACGCAATGATAATACAAAACTGCATTTGCTTTCTGGTTTTCTTCAACCCCTGCATCAGATAGTAGAGTTTGCAATATATGCCGAGGAGAAAGATGGTGCAGAGGGGAGAGTCTCCATGTAGTGTATGCCTAAAATGAAGTTGGCAATTGTTCCCTACTGGCATACTTTTATCTCCAAGTTATCCTCCTTTGCCCTTATGTGCTATTGACTTTCTCCTAACTTCTACATAACCTTCATTTATTCAAGGGTTTTCACTTTTTTGAAATCCTTGGGCAGGGGGTGTTTTGAAAGCTTTAGACCACAATAACAAAATTCCCAAACTCTTCATTGATACAGGCTTGAACTCATAGCCTTTTCTTCCATTAAGTGAGTGAGTGATGGTTATAAAGCAGTAATAAGATAGTATCTTTCTTTTTTAAATTTTATTTTCATTTTTGAGATATTTTCTTGATAGCCAAGATATTTTCCTGACTAACTAGTCTATCACATGAAGGAGATCAGGAGTTTATCCTGTAAATATCCCAGAAAAAACACATAATTACACATAACAATTTCACATGACGTTGCACAAAGAGGTCACAAAGAAGCATTAATGTGCATCTTTTTACTTTGGGGATTTCAAAGACAATGCATTTCTGATATTACTTTATTTGCACAATTGCATGTGGTAGTCATTCATGCGATTACTCACCATTTGTGCTTCATTTGCGGGATGCTTTAAATGCACTTTAATCTCTCTTTAATGTTGAATCAGTCCCGGTGTGATAGGACTGGGTGGTCAAGGGACATGCTCCAACCCTGGGACCATCCAGGGGCATTTTAATTGTCAAAAAGGGAAAGGGATCTGAATGTGGTCAGAGGTCAACTTCCAGTTTTGAAAACTAGATATGAAGTAGTGCATGTGGGACCTGTAATCTATTTCACAGCTAAATTGCCACCAATGGATATTTCTGGGAGAGGCAATCCACCCTTTTTTTTTTGTCAGAAAATGAGAAGCCCAGGGAAATCTGAGAGGATTATGGACCACAAACGTAAGGAAAGTTCTTTTTCTTGGGGAGAGCCCAGGCTAGATTTGTTACTGCTGCTATTTTTGTTCTCCTCCTCCTCCTCTTTATTTAAATCCCAGCTTTCCCCAAAACTTGCAGGCAGCTAAACCAGAACGCAATGGATTTAAAGGCTTTAGTCAATGATTTACATGAGCAAACACCGATGGCTCAGTCTGACTGGTCAAAGGCCTTGGGACTTAGTGGGAATTTTACCTGAATGTATCAAAATTATGTGTTTAATGATCCATACAACATACCTCCTGACCCAGTTGATTTTTAAATAAATTTCCAGATGAGCTGCAACTTCTGAAACCCAAAGCAGGAGAGGAGAGAGTTGACTGGGGGCGGGGGGTCATTCTGATACACCAGGGGTTAATTCACATGTCACACTCCATTGTCCATTGTTCCCTCCTCCTCCTCCTCCTCCTCCTCCTCCTCCTCCTCCTCCTCCTCTCCTTCTGGGTGGTTCTACTGATGATGTGTTGAATGAGGGTGTGACATTTGCCAGGTACTCCCCTGACCTTCTTTCACCATGACATCTTTGGAGTGAGGAGGAAAACCTACCCACACCACACTTCAAGCAGGCAAATAGGCAGGCAGGCAGTGAAGGATAAAACACCACTATATTTCAGACATGGACAAACTCTATCTGGATGCAGGAGTGGAAACTACTTCTACTAATCATGATACCCAGTAAAATAATAGCCCAACCTTTACCAGGACTATTGGCCTATTTAGAGGAGACCTGAGCTAGACCATTGGTTCTGTCTATGCCTAGTTTACCCTGGGCTGCATTCCTTCACTTCCAGAAGTTCTCCAACATCTTATTTATTATTTATTTATTATCTTTCATTTAGGTTGGTCAGAGTAAAGGGTCTGAAGCTCAGCTTTAGAAGAGTGATAAAGCCCTGGTTTAAAACTGTAGCACACTGTTCTGCAAAGTGGAAAATTTGACATGTCTCTTCTGCAGTTTTGGGATCCTTATGTTCCCCGTCTATTCATTTCCAATCCTCATCTGGGCTTGGAAAGGTTCCTTTTAGGGCTTCCTGGGGGATTCTGGTCATTGTAGTGCCCAAAAAAAAAAAAAAAAAGGAAGAAAAGAGAGAACTTTCAGTGCTTGAATCCTCGGCTGGCTTTCTCTCAGTTCTCTCCTGTGGTGATGTGTTTTCACATAATTTCAAGTATCTTCTTCCTATCTTCCTGCAATTTCCTCCCCCTTGCCTAACTTCCTGGAGCCTTCATATCATTACTTTCACAGGTGCAACTCTGAACTGATTAGCATGTTGAAGTTGCTAATCGTACCTCACCCCCCAACCCCTTAGCAGCACCTGGGTACCAAATACATTTTAATGTTGCCCCCTCTGGGCTCAGTTTTATCAAGATTCCTACACTAAAAGCTATGAGACAGGAGGAAAAAGAGCTCTTGTAAGGTGCTACTTATGTGCTGTAAGTACGGAATGTTTGTGCAGAGAATAATCCGTATTTTCAGTATGACAACCCCCATCCAAGATAGCCATTTCCATGCTGGTGGCAGAGGAAACTGAAAAGATACATTTACCTGGATGCACTGTGACCAGTATCTACAAAGACCTGTGGTCCTCAGGAGGTTCCTGAGTACAGTGGGCCCTTGTTATTTGCTGGGGTTTGATTCCAGGACCCTCCGTGGATAAGAAAATCTGTGTATGGTCAAGTCCCATTAAATAAAATGGCAGAACAAAATGGTGACCCTAATATAAAATGGAAAATCATGGTTTGCTATTTGGAATTTATACTTTTGGGGAATATTTTCAAGCCGTGTATGCTCAAATCCATGGATAAAAAATCCGTGGATAAGGAGGGCCAACTGTATAACCTTTTTGCTGTGTGTCCAGACAAAGGAAACAAGTTGGATATATCTCAGTTGCTCCACCAGCTTTCTAATGAAATGGAAGGGGTCACTGGGTGAGGAGGGGCTACTTAAATTTTTAAAAAGTTTTTTTTTTCCAGGTGAGAGATTTTGGTTTGCAGAAATCGAAACAGTGAATTACGGAGGTTTAAGTTGGACTTAGGGGCTGTGCAGACCACCACTAAGGGGCAGCCTGCAGCCACCTCCAGCTGTGCTGGATTGGGGCTGTGGCTCAATTTTGCACCCTGGAAAGGGTGTGATAGCCATGGCACTGTGGTTTTAAGGTTCTCTTTTGGCACTGCATCGTGTAAACTCAGCACCAGAGAAATGCCATGACAACACAAACCATATGGAGCAGTGCACGGCATTATGCTGCCATGGGGGCTGAATCAGGGCATGCCCCAACTTTGCTCCAGGCTGACCTTAATGGCCGGTCTGCACAGGCCCTTAGTGCTATCCTAACTCACAAAGAGTATGGCAACTCTAAGAATTAAAACAGGGATAAGAAACATGCAGCCCACAAAATATTGCTTGGCTGCAAGTCCAGTTAGCCCTAGCAGCATAACTGTGAGGATGGTGAGAACTGCAGTCCAGTAATAGCTGGGTTCCAACCCTTGCTATAAACATAATTTGCATACAAACACAAATTACCCTGCAAAGTAAAAGGCATAAAATTACATATTGTACTATGAACAGATCCACCTCTACTATTAGACAAAGTGAGGCAGCTACTTTGGGCAGTAGATGCTAGAGAAGAAGCAGTGGCAATGTCCCCCCCCCCCCACAACTATTCCTCCTGAGCCCTCCAACTCCCCCTATCCCTGGCACCCAGCCTATCTTGATCTGCTAAATAAAGTTGGTGCCCTCAAGTGTGGAGGGAGAACCTATTCCATTGCCACTGAAGAAGGTGCATTCTATCCATGAAACAGGCTGGGCACCATGTGGTCCTTTGCCTCCGCTAGTAAAATGTTGTCAAGCCAATGTGGTGTAGTGCTTCAAGCATTGGATTTGGACTCTAGATGACAGGTTTTTAATCTTGGCTGGGCCATGGAAACCCACTGAGTGACCTCGAACAAGTCACACACTCTCTCAGCCTCAGAGGATGGCAATAGCAAGCCCGCTCTGAGGAAACTTGCCAAGAAACCTTCATGATAGGTTCACCTTAAAGTCTCCATAAGTCAAAAACAACTCGAAGGCACACTGCAGCCCTGAAAACAAAAGGAAGGTTATTACATTGCCAAGGACTTCAAAGATAATCCCTCAAACTTCAGTTTAAAAAAATCCTGAAGGGACTCATTAAAGGGAATGAAGGAATATTAAATTCCAACGCTTTATTTGATTTCTAATGAGTCATGCCTGCAACAAGATCTTGCAATGCCGTAGAGTATCCTGACCTCCTACCAGTAACACTCCTGCTGAGAGTTGGAGTCTCTGTGGGCTGCATCATCTCCTCCAAGTGAATCAGGAAATGACTAGAAGATCACTTCCGGTTTGGTAAATCACACAAACAGCATACTGCTGGTTAGGGATGGGGGGGGGAATAGTTTTTGTGGGGTTTTTTTTTTGTTTGGTTTTTTGTTTGTTTGTTTGTTTGGTTTGTTTGTTTGTTTGCTAGACCAAGATGTGGGGGCCCTCACACCTTGGTCCAGAGGAGAATCCCTGCTCCTGTAGGCTTTTTCTAATTTTTATTCCAAGGTTTATAGGGGGAGGGATTCTGGGGTGGCTGACTGGGGCTGAAAAAATATGAGTTTGGCTACATGTGGCTTGCTTGATTCCCACTATAAGAGCTGCGTTGGGCAACTTGTTGGCAAAATGGAATTTTCAGCCTAATTAGAAAAACTGGCCAGAATCTGTTATGGCACAATAGTATAGTAGTGATCCAGTAATCCCCAGTGTGACAGTCTGAAGCAAGATCCCCATCGCAGTTCTTCACCATGCCAGAGATTACTGGTGAGAAGATGATGAAAATGTTAATCTGCTGTTCCCTGATTGACAGGAGAACAGACTCCCATCTCTCGCAGCTACCCAATATGTCAGGACTCAGGAACTTTTACAATCCCTACATGTTCCTTCCACTATTGAATACCTGTGTATGGAGATTGTGCATGCAAATGAGTTGTGAATGTGTAACTCTAGGTTATGCATTTGTAACTGATCATGAATTCCAGCCAACATTTGTAAACACTGCATCTGTCTTAACTGTATTAACATTTTTAAAATGCTTTAATATGATGTTTTAATGGCCTGTTGACTACAAATGATGATGATGACGACAATGACAATGATGATAATTATTATGTCTTTAATTATCGTCTTATTTTATGGTCTTCTTTACTGTGGGTCTTGAGTTAATGTTGTCTTCCAGGCCTGCATTTTACAAGATGATTTTCCTATACACATATTACAGCTATGTAAAAGACACTATCTATTGTCTTATATAAGAAATGCATGTGTATTTAAGCATATACAAGCTCACAACGGTCACTTACAACCAAACATGGCTGCTTGTTGCATATGCATACAGTAGAACAGACACATATTTGTCACATGCCCATGCATATGCATTATACAGATATGCTATGGTCACTCACTCCTACCCAGAAGGAATACCTTGTCAGAAACTCTTCCTAGATCAAAGGGCCCAAGGAATGCCAGACACCAATCCAGACACACTACTGAACAGTTAGAGAGAAAGGATTCTTGATAGTGTGCCTGACTAACCTTAAGGGGTTTGGAGAATCAGTAAGCAGATAGCATCACATGGAAACCTGAGCCAACCAGGTGATCTTGTGGAGGGCTGGGCTGAAGGACACTGAAGGAATCAGTCCTTAGCATCCCACATAATCCCCCTTGGGATGGGACCTGGTGACAGCTCTCTAAGCTGTGGCATCTCTAAATACCAGTCAAGGTAATGAGTAAGGGCTGCTGTTTTAGGATTGTTCTTTGCAGAGAGTTAAAAGAAAGGTATTTTGGAATAGTGGGTGGGAAGGTTAGTGGGGACTTTGAACACATCCTTCTTTAGGTTAAGTCATTACTCCAAGGGGAAATCAGGTAGTAGAGGCAGCTGAATAGTAAGCATGTCACCAAGACTTTTTCCTGCTTTGTTATAAATATACACTACAGCTACTAAAGGACTGATTTCAATGCTGCATTTCCTTCATGGTGGAACACATCTGGAAGAATGCCTGGTGGAAACCTCTGTCAGAATGACAAACCCCATGGGCAGGTATTAACTCAGTCATGCGTCTGTATGCAGAATCTGTTGTAGATGCTGGCATAATGTCTTAAACACACACACACATCTATGCATGTGCTTTCATGTGTATACTCCCCTCTGGAGGGGAGAAAAAGGGTGATGAAATAAACCTGCCAAGTTTTATTTGAGACTACTGTATAACCATTGCAGGAGATAATTCATGAAATGATGATATTTGGAGACAAATCCTCAAATGATGGGTTCATAATTTAAAAAAAACAACAACAACAACACTGTGACGAAGTAGATCAAAAACAGATATAGTTATATATTTGGAGTGATGAATACTACATGAATACTACCAGAGCACTGAGATCTCCCAGGAAAATGTGCAAAGTATGTTGAGCCAGTATGTGGTGAATCACTGTCGACATATTAACAAACAAAGTATTTTGTTCTCAGTTCTCAGATTCAATATACTTACTTTATTATGGCTATTTCACACAAACCTAGTTAAAACTGTCTGCTTCTTCCACCCTTATATTGTCAGGCAATTGATGGGGAAAGTATTCATTCCATTTTCAACATGGATAGGAGAAGATCCCTGTCACTTAAGATCAGACTTTGCATTGGAGGGAGAACTAACAATTTGGGGTTAAGGTGAGTATACCTTTAAATATGAGGTGGCTGGGATACCCAGCAAGCCTATTTTTCCAGTCCCAGCTAACATGTCATTGGGGCATTAATCAACCCTGGATTTTAATTCAGCTTTAAAAGAAGCTATGCAAACTGCTGGACACATTTGGAAGATGAGGTTCAGCATCTTCAATTTTTCCATTAAAGTTCAAACTAAAGCCTGACTCAAATTCACTGCTCCATTGACATTAAAACTACTGTGTTTTTAAAAAGAAAAGAAAGGTCTATTTCGATCTAAGCCCCATTCCTTGGCTGGCATTCTGTCACTGGCAGATGGTGGTAGAATCTCTGATTTTACCAGTGTATGCGTTTCTGTGACATCACAGAAGGAGGAATTGTTTGTTGTTATGTGCCTTCAAGTAGTTTCCAACTTATTGCGACCCTAAAGCAACTGGGATTTTCTTGGCAAGAGTTGTTCAGAGCGGTGTTGTCATTGCATTCCCCTGTGGCTGAGAAAATATGATTTGCCCAAGGTCACCCAATGAGTTTCATGGCCAAGCTGGGAATTGAATCCTGATCTCCAGAGTGCTAACCCAGCACTCAAGTCACTATACCATGCTGGCTCTTCCTTAGACTTTAGTAGTAGGGATGAAAAGAATATCCAAATACAGCCAGATCAGGGCCATGGCAATCGCACACTGCAGCCCCAATCTGGCCTCCTTTTTGTGCACTGCGAAGTGGCTCCTTTTTCCACCCTGCAAAGGGCATGATAGCCACAGCACCGTGGCTTTATGGTGCTCCTTTGGCACCTGCATCATACAGATGCAGCACCAGAGAAGTACCATGGTACCATGCACTGTGTGGTGCAGCATGCAGGGTCATACTACCCTGGGGGCAGAGCCAGGGCATGCATCATATTACATTACTCAGAATCCTTAGTACCATTTTTGTACTAATTTTACTCAATCAATCCATCAATCAATCCTTATTTATGGCCAGTAAACCCAGCTCGACACACTATAACTTAGAATCATATAAAATAGAAAGCTGCTTGCTTCAGCAGCACATATACTAATGTTGCTCATAAACAACAAGCAAAATTAAAAATTATACCTTTATATTACAATAGCATATTCACAGCCTAAATGTATTTCCATGTACATCATTTCATGTGGTGAATATTGGGCAAGAGGTGAAATTTTAAAGGAAAAAATTAAAATAATTATTTTTAAAAAAATGTTAAAATTTTAAATTTATTTAAAAAAAAAACCCTCAGGTTCCTCCTTTCTCCTCCCACTAAGCCTCACCCTGCTTACACCATCTCCTCAGCATTTTAAAGGGATGCAGGTGAACACCAAAGCCTGTTTCTGCCCAAAGGCAGACATTTGGGGAATAGTGCTGTCATCCCCCTTTAGGGTGTCACTTGGTATGGTCCTCACCTCCCCCCCCCCCCACTTCCTTTATGACATCTCTGGCAAGACAATAAACTCAGCTAGAACCTAACTTGCAAATGCTCCCTCTAACCATTGTAACCATCCACTGGTTTCTTATTTCTCTGTGACTTTAGACGGGTAGAGGAATACAGAGCACTTGCCTGAACAAACTGCTGAGAGGAAGCACTGTGTTGGACTTTCCTCCTGCTCCACCCTTTGGCAGACTGAAGTGCTGGCACAATCCTTCCATGAACATTGCAGCATGTGGGAATATCTACCTCCTTCCAATTCAGTGCTTCTCATACCCCATCAGCCATGTGTAATTGGTTCTGTACTCAAACAGCGTGCTCTGATTCACTCCTTTTTACCACAAGGCTCTAACCGCCTGTTCCATTCCTCCTTGTAATTTTGATGGGGGGGGGGGGTGTCCAGGAAAAAAGAAGAGCTAACTCATGAAAAGAAGTGTGGTTTGTTTATTTTTTGGCTTATGTTCTTGCCCTCATTTTATGGCTCTGGTTCTTGCCTTCAGTCCTTTTATTACCTTCCTTTTCTATTTGTTGTAATGGGGTCAACACCTGCTTCTCAGCCACATTCAAATGTACAAATATCCTTCCCAAGAGCCCAAAAAGGATCAAGCCGTGAAGATGAGCTAGCATCATACTGGGCAGTATCGGGATCTCCAAATTCCTCTGAAATGGCCTGGTCTAGATTGGCAAAAAGAAGTGTGTTCATGGCTGCATGAACGTCTAGCCTTTAGATGAGAAAAAGGGAAACTGTGCCATGAAAACGCTTTTTTTGCATTTTAGGGGAGAAGAAGCGCCTTCAAAAAGGTGCTGGTTTTCCCAGCTTCTTTTTTAAAAACTGCAGAACAGTGCAGCTCCATTTAAAGGCTGCGGTGCAGCTGCTAAGCATTAAGGAAAAGGCAACTTCATGTCACACTTTCCTGCCAATCTAGAAAGCCCTAGTGTTACTTAGACATCTCTCTCTTACACTCTCTAATGCATGTGTTTCCCCACCACCACTACATACACACACAACATATACACTCTTCTCCCACAGTTCTTGCAGATAAGAGTCAAGAAAGCCCAGAGAGGAAAAAATCCTTTTATTTCTAGCTCTTCCCCGTACCCCCACTAGAAATGTGAAATGTGAAGGGGACAAGGGTGAAGAGTGAGCCAGGGAGAAATGCTGGCCACAGCTGAAGAAGCAACCGCATTCCAGCAGTATCTGTGCCTGGCTCCAGTAAGAAATGTTAGCCAGCTGAAGAGTAATGGTAGTCCCTATATAGAAGGGGTGTACCCTGGCTTCAGGGTTTTGCCCAGGAGCTAACTGTCCTTGTGCACCCAGAGGAGAAGAAGCTGTTATTCTCATGGAAAAAAGCTGAAGCAAAGGTAGGAGCTGCGTCCAGTATTTCCAGTACCTTTACCTTTTAGTTACTGCTGCAAAGGTGCTGCATAAAAAGGTACAGGACACCTCCTTCCTCAGTAGTCTAAATCCTATTGCTATTCCTGGCTAGAGTAGACCTATTGAATCAATTAGATTTATCTATCAATGGGCTCCCCATTCAACAATTGATCCAAAGGGTTTACTTTAGGGGAGACTAACCAACAGGATTATAGCCAATGTCTTTAAAAGAATACAAGCTGACATAATTGGAGTTTGACCAGCATAGGCCAGGTGCCTTACAAGTTATTAAAAATGACACAAAAACCTCAGTAAAACACCTCACCATTGAATAACTAAATGGTAAAATATCACTGTTTAATAAGTGAAGCAGATTATTTATTCTAGTTGGAATTAAGCAATAGGATACAGGACAATAAATATAATACATTTAATAAATGAAAATTTCCTGCCTTTTCATGAAACCCAAGAAGTTGCCATTTCACTCTGCCTAATGGCAGGACCAGATTCTAATGGAAACTTCCTTGATTCTAATGGAAAGTTACACTGAGTAGCTCTTTATTTGAATGCTCTGAATTTTCTTCCATTGTGGCCATTATACAGAGGAACCAGCTCCTTGTTACGTTTTCCACCTTTTTATGACTCTCCTCCTGCACCTGTTAACACTTCAACCTTAACCAGATGAAGCTTTTTTTCCCTGTCACTGATCTTCGTACCAGCAAAAGCTTTTATCTACTAAATGTCTGTGTCAGGCCTTGGTTAAAATAGCAGCTTAAATTTTTTACAAAGTGGCAGCCCTTTCCATCAAGTTCAAGAGGTCTCATTGTAGAATCAGAGAGCCTACTTATCCAAACGCCCAAATCCTAGCAATACCATTTGCATAGTATGCAAATTAAAGATGCTAATTAAGCAAAGTATTTGCAGTAAATCAGCACACATAATTTGCATATTTTTCTGACTGGCACTTCACTTCTGCTCCTATTTTGTGGAAGAGATGAGGGGGTGAGAGGGGGGAAAGTGTCAGCCGAAGGCCTTGTCTGACTGCTGAGGAACAGATGGAAGAGGGGCAATTATGGTAACTGAGGGCATGTTATGAGGAAGAAATGGTTTGGGAATCCTATTGTTCTAATATACAGATTAGACAATTTAATATACATTAGACAATTTATAGGAAATGTACAGAGGAGGGGGGCTTTAACCAGGGCCAGCGCTAACCTAGAACTGGAGGACTAAAGATGGCCATGCACATGCTGGTACCCTACGACTGGACTTCTGCAATGCACTGTACATTGGGCTATCTCTGTACCAAGTTTGAAAACTTCAGCTAGTTCAAAACACGGCGGCAAGATTGATTACCAGGACATCCAGAAGTTATCATATTACCCCAACATTAAAATCACTCCACTGGTTGCCAATTAGTTTCCAGGCAAATTACAAAGTGTTGGTTATTACCTTTAAAGCCTTACATGGTTTGGGTCCAGGTTACCTACAAGATCGCCTCAACCTATATAATCCACCCTATACACTCAGTTCCTATGTTGGACATTTACTCCTTTCAGCCAGGACTAGAGTGGCAACTGTTAGCCAGAGAACTTTCTCTTCAGCTGCCCCTAGACTATGGAATGACCTGAAGGGAAGAGATTCAACAGCAGAATACAATGTCTGAATTTAAAATAGCATTAAAGACCACTCTCTTCCACCAGGCTTATCCCAATGATTTTTAAATTGTGAATTTAGATTATGAAGATGATGTCCTTTTCAATTAATTAATAAATGTGTTTTAAATGATGTTGTCCATTGTTGATTTGTTGTTGTTCCCCACCTCAATCCATGGGGAGAGGTGGGTATGAAATAAATTATTGTTGTTGTTGTTGTTGTTGTTATATTTTTATTAACACTGCTCCAAGCAAAGCAGCTACTTCAGGCAGCAGATTTCAGGTGTCATTAAAGGTCAGCAAGTGGCTAGTTCACTTACTTAATTTATTGTTATTATATTTTGACTGCCCGGAAAGGGAAGAGACATTTGTGGAATTAAAAGCACTGTAGGAAAAGCTTAGAAGGGTACAGAGGTAGCCTAACGTACAGTACATTGCAAAAATCCAGCCTAGAAATGATTACAGAATGGCACACTAAAAAAGAAATAGGAGGACTAATATTTGTGGCTGAACAACAGTGCCTGGGTGCATTATTCTGACTACAGAGTAAGCTTCTGATGATGGCAGTAGACATGCCAGGTGACTTGGCAGGACACTGTGCAGATAGTCAGATTTGGAGTAACAGTTAAGTTTTTTAAAACCATTTTAAGGGTGTTATAACCCATGTATGGTGAGGAATGTGCCAGATGTCATCCAGATTGCTCGCACCCAAACTGGGGTTTGGGCTATGTGTCGTATGAACAGGATGACGCCAGAATGGGGGGGGGGGGCTTTTCATCCTTGCAGACAAGGCCTGAATAAAGAAAAAGCTGAAACTTTTGACCTCCCATTATCATTTTGTGCAGCAATATCACATAAACTGAATACAAGAAATGCCATGAAAAAGTAGCTACAATGGTCCACAGGAATAAAAATAAAAATATGATTTATCCTTGACAAGGAACATGGAGATGAAAAGGTTCTTGATAATGCTGGTGTAAAAATTCTATGGAACTGAAAGATTCAAACTAAAATTAGAACATAAGATGCCAAACGTTTCATTTTCATTGAGAAAGGAAGAAAGTTTAGATGACAGATGTGGCAATCTCAGGGGACAGCAGAATCAAAGACAAAGAGAGGGGAAAGATTTGTTATACCGAAACTTACAAATTGAAATTCAGAAACTTTGGGAACATAAAACAATGGAGGTTCTAATGATGATAATGATGATAAAAGCTCTCAGAGCAATTCCAAATGGACTGATAAACATCTGAATGAAATAGCCATAGATCACAACAGAACAGTTACTATGCTATGCTATGTTGTTTCGATTATTACTATGCTATGTTATGTATTTTTTGTACTGTATTTTTATTATGTGATTTTGATTTTTGTATTATTACTTTATTTTGTAAACCGCTTTGATCTATTTGGAAAGGAGGTATATAAATAAAATTTATTATTATTAATTATTATTATTTGAAATGTACCACATTATCCACTGATTCCTTGGCCACATCTGCACTACAGAATTAATGCAGTTTGACACTACTTTAAGCCCCATAGCTCCATGGTATAGAATTCTGGAATTTGTAGTTTTCTGAGATATTTAGCCTTCTCTGCCACACTAAACTACAGATCCCAGGATTCCATGGCTCCGTGTACTTTCTTTTTCATCCGATGCACAGATGAAGGTGTACACTGTTAATAGGGCCCTAAATATTTCTGTTGCCTTAGATGAAAGACCATCTCTTCCATTTCACCTGCCAAAGCTGGCTGGATTGCTAGTTGAACAGTAGCCAACCCCCCCCCCCACACACACACACACATCTGACAACAACTGCCCAGTTTCAGGGATGGGACAGGCTATGTGGTGCACACACCTCTGTCCTCTGAGCCAAGAAGCTGAGAAAGAATGGTCAATTGGTTGTCGTTGCAGTTACCCAGCTTCTGCCACCTGAGACAGTTACTTTTCACCATCTGATTGTATGGCTGGCTCTGTAACAGGCTTTCTGGCACCACTATCAATGAATATGAAAGCTGCAACTTCAGTTAGGTTGTTAGGATCAGAGTATTCCCTCCTTAGGTCATTCATGAATTCTTCATGTTTATTTATTCAGCCCAAATTGGATGTTGTTCCCTCTATCCCAAAGTTGGAATAATATCTCATGTTGCCAGGGAAAATAGAACCAGGGAGTTACAGGCATACAGAATCCTGATGTTGACTGTCATTTCAGTTCAGCCTTGCATTCAGTTCTCAAATGAATAAACACATCAAGGAAACAAATCTGTTTTCTCAGCTGTACTTACAGAGCACAGACAAGCTCCTTCTATGTAGAAGAACTACTCTTAAATCATAAGCTTCAGAGTTGTCTCATATATTTTGAGAGGATTATTCTGAAATAATGGTGTGGTAAATTGCCACTTTCCCCAGTATCAATGTATCTACTGATCCTCAGCACTCATTGTCCAAAGCAGAGTTTCCAGATTGAAAACCAGAGAAGGCTCCTGTATCTTTAATTATTGTGCAGACGAGCAAATCTCAGCAAGTGTTGTTACTTGGTTGTGTGACAAGCAGCATCTACTGAAATTCTACACAACCATTAAACATATGGGAGCCCTGTCCAATTTTCAGACTAGCAACCCTAGTCTCCAGCAGCATATTAACAATTCCCCATTCTTAGGAGTAGTCAAAGACATTTTGCTGTCAGAGCCAAAAACAAAATGTTCCATCTAAACATGTCAACAGGATTGGACTGATAGAATGGCAAAGTGCCTTCACTGCACCTGAAAGCAGGCTCAGGGCAAGTTGTGTGGCAGCATTTGCAGCCCATGGTGACTGCCTCACTGTTCCTTATGGTAGGACAGTCCTTATCCAAAATGAAGTCAAAGGCTTTCAGATTTGATAAGGAGTCCTTATGCAAAGAACCTAGCTGTGCATGTTAGAGTCACATTTGCCTTTGTGGGCTCGCTAATAGCTAGTGTGCAGGGTTCCTGTTTGATTGGACCACCACAACCACTCTCTATCTGCATCACACTAACCTGTTGCTGTTTTCCTCTTGTCTTTCTCACCTCCCATTTATTTTATTTTATTTCATTTATATCCCAGCTTTCTCAATAGGGGACCCAATGTGTTTCAAAAGATGAGTTAAAACAAATTACAGCTAAAGCAATAGATAGTACAAAAGTTTTAAATGCAATTAAAACATCAAATTAAAATCATTATTTTAAAACAGTTTCAGAATGCTATTCTAATATAGTAATACAGTGGGCCCTTGTTATACGCTGGGGTTTGGTTCCAGGACCCTTTGTGGATAACAAAATCCATGGATGCTCAAGTCCCATTAAATATAATGGCACAACAAAATGGTGTCCCATATATAAAATGAAAAATCAAGGTTTGCTATTTGGAATTTATAGTTTTTGGGAATATTTTCAAGCAGTGTATGCTCAAATCCGTGGATAAAAAATCCGTGGGTAAGGAGGGCCAACTGTACTGATAACACATTTCATTGAAAGTCCTTCTGCAACAGCCAGTTAATGCTGAAAGACCTGAGTAAACAGCAAGATCTTCAGCTGCTGGCAGAAAGAGAGCAAAGAGAGGACCAACTTTGCTCCTTTTGTAAAGGAATTCCACAACTACTGAGAAGGTTCTCACCCACTATAATGCAGTCCCATGAGGATCTTCAAACTTAGGCAGGCTCATATTGGGAGATCTTTCAAACAGTCTAGATCTAAGCCATATAGGAATTTATAAATCTTAACCAGCACTTTGAATATGCCCAGACCTGAAGCTGTTCCAGCTGAGGAGTTATACATTCCCTGTATCTAGCTCAGGTTAGCAGTATGATCACAACATTTTGGACCCATTGCATTTTCCAAACAGTTTCCAAAGGCAGCTCCACAAAGGTGCATGAGAGCAACCCAAATGGGATGAAATTGAGGTATGTGTCACCATGGTCAGATATAAAATCTTCAGGCATATGTGCAGCTGGCTCACTAGTTTCAATTGTGAAAATGCACTCTTGGCCACCATTGAAAAATGGGCCTCCAAATTAAAGGCTGAGTCCAAGAGTACACCCAAGCTATGAACTTGAGATTTTATCCAGCACAGGCTGTATCCCTATGCCTTGATCTGCCTTGCAATGGAGCAGGAGTACTTCTGTATTATCTGGATTAAGTTCATTTGTTCACCCTCAGCCAGTTCATTACTAACAACAGACATAGATCTAATCCTGCAACAGCTTCCTGGAAGTTAGGTGGAAAGGAGAGATAAGAGTCAAGCATCCTCAGCATACTGGTGACTTTGGACACCAAAACTCCAGATGACCTCTCCCAGAAGTTTCATGTAGCTATAATACAGCATGGGGACAGAACTGAGCCTCTACAGGCCAATGGACATGGATGGCTCCTCCAAGAATGACCAGAACCACTGTAAAACAGTGCTCCACAAGTCCCATCTCAGAAAAGTGGGCCAGAAGGATACCATGTTATCAAAAGCCATGGAGGGGTCCATGTGGACCAAAAGGGACACATGTGTCCTATCTAATTCCAAACATAGGCTATGTTGACAAAAGCTGCTTCCACCCCATAGCCAGACATGAAGCCAGTTTGAGATGGGTCTAGAAAATAAGTCACACCCAAGAACCAACATTGCTGGGAGGCTACCACATACTTTAGAACCTTGCCAAGAAATGGATGTTAAAGTAAGGTGGTTTGATTTTGTTTTTTTTTTCAATAGTTACTTCACCACAGTGTCTTTTAGGCTGAATGATATTCCACTTACTGCAGTGAGGCATTCACCCCTTCCCTTACCCATTCAGCCAGTCTCTTTCTGATTGCTTTTATAAGACAGGAAGAGCATGGGTCCCATACACAGGTGATGCTCTTACGTGTCCAAGAATCCTGTCCAGATTCTCAGGCTGCACAAACCAAAACATAGCTAATAACGCAGGACAAACAGGAACAAAGATTACATCCATTAGACCTCTATTAACCACTGCTTTCATGTCAGAGTAGTTCTAGTGATTCCATCTGCAAAGGATTGTGCAAAATCTTTATTGCAGCATTCTGAGTGGAGGACATGCTGCTTTTGCAGGGCAGAGTTTCCAAGGCCTCTGACTGGTCGAGACAGCTCTGCTGGATAATACTGGCCAGATGCAACTGTGGCAGAAAATAATTATTTCTTTGTTATTATTACCCATAACATAGGCTTTTCAATACACTCTGGCCCATGTTCAGTGAGACCTACTCCAAGTCTCCCACCACTTTCACTCTAGTCTCCATCTGCTCAGTTCATTGCCAACAGTTCTCTAGTAGAACATGTTGTTTGTGTGGCTCTATTTTGTGGGAGGAGACACACAGAATCAATAATGTCCACCACTCTGACTATTTCTCCATTCTACACATCAGCTAGGGCTTCAACAGGATCACCTGTCAAGGCAAAAGAAAATTCACCAAGAACACTCAGCAAACCATCTGGATTCATCAGCCTCCTGGGGCTCACCATCATTCCCCCATTTTGCAGAGGGTCAGAATCCCCATGAATCTAAACCTGACTATGTAGTGACTATGCATGACAGAATGGTTGGCATCATATACTTCTTGGGACAGACCAATGGTCACTATGGAGTACATAAAGTTCTGAATCACTCCCCACAGAGTGGACTCAGCATGGATGTTAAAGTGCTCCAACGTAAGAAACAGGGGGACTCCAACGCACTGTCAAAACCAGAGCAGCCAAATCAGGAAGGAAGACTGCTGAGCAACAGAGTGGGCAGTACACCAACAGAATTCTTATTCTGTCTCTGCCTCCCAGCTTCAAATCACACACAGGCCCAGTACAGTGTGAAACACAGCAAGGGGAAAGGAATCCAATAGGCCACTGCATCATTATGTTCCACACACACACACACATGCACACATCCAGGCCTCACTTGCTGCTTTACAGATAACTCAGATGAACAGAACTGAGAGAGATTAATATACATACACCCAGCTTCACACAGCCTGGTCTCTATATTACAAGCCAGGTTGACATGCACTTCCAAGATCAGGTCCTGGTTCTTTGTTGTTGTTCCATTCAGTATTGAGCAGCAGCTTTTTCAGCCCAGAGACCTGATGTCAAGGCAATCCATATTATCTGATGTGGGGGACAGTTTAGGAGCAAATAATACCCTGTTGCCCTTCCCCTCCCACAATGCTACACTATCTCCCCTCTCCACATCTACCTTTACCTATTACCATTTCAATAGCTGCTCTCTGATTACATCCCCTCCTCTCCCCAAATAACATATATTATTTCTATTGCTGGCATTAGGCCATGTATTTCATTAAGCACATGTATTTCATATATAAACCTACTTATGTATGTTTTTACAAAGAAAACTAAGCCCCCCCTTTTCTCTCTCTCTCTCTCTCTCTCTGCTAGATCATGTGTCTGAGTGGTTGTGGTTACTGCTCATCTTCTGCCTTGCCAATTTGATTATGCTGCTTGAGAGATTCAATAATATCTCTCACATTTCCCAACAGTTCATTCCAAACTCAGTCTCTAGGAGTCAAAGTTAGGGCATGCTCATGTTAATAAGTGGTGTAGTGTATAATACTATATTGACATAACTCCACAGGATTGCAAGGGAGGTGAGGTACCCAGATATGCCCATGTATCAGTGCCCAAGCTGTTGTACAGCCTTGAGGATTAATTGCCCAAGGAGGTCTCAGAAACTTCCTTTCAAGTCAATCAAAAATCCAACTATTTGCATTACCTGCCAGTTACATATGCGTAAATCACCAATAAATCACCTAACAATAAAATCCTATTGCATGTCTACTTAAGAGTAAGTCTGAGTGAGGTCAATGGAGCTTACTCCTGGAAAACTAGGTGCAGAATTGCATCCTAAAACACACAATGGGTTGTGTTCCACTTTAGAAACAATTCCTGGTACTACAGAACATGTAACAGCACATGCCTCCCAAATTTCTCAGTCCAATAAAGCATTAGCTGGTATCTTGTTGGTAAGTTAGAATGTCATAGGTTTGCCTGATGACATCACAACTCCCCATTGGTCACCGCATAGGTCAAATTTCTGTTCTGATCACACAAAAACCAAAAGCCCTCTCCTCCAAAACATCTTGTATGATGCATACACCCACATACTGTATATACACATACCTCCAACATGGCTATTTCCAAATTGTTGGAGAACAGGAACATCAGTGGCAATGCATCCAGCTATTTTTCTTTGGATGCATGTGCTGCAAAGAACTCATCTGTAGGGATGTTGCATGAACCCCTAGTGGATGGTGGCTCTTGCAGCCAAAGGAAGATACCAAGAAATTGCCAGGGTGTGTGGTACGGGCTTCTTACAAGGTGATTTTATGGGGCACGTTTTGAGACATAGCTACAGAGATGTAGCTCCATGAGACACATTTGTCTCTTGATCTCAACATTTATTTTCACTGAGATGGGAAAGTGCTATGTGTAATCTGTTATCATGCAAGTGTCCCCACCAGTTTGGTAATCTAGATTCGAAATTCTTTTTTTTTTCTTTTTCTTTTTAAACTGGAAACACGGTACACAGTGATTCTTCAAAAGTATATGGCTCATTTCCCATCCTTTAGTCAGCTAGCTTTCTAGAAGGACCTAGTAGAAAAGTGATTAAAGGCAACACACAATAAGAAATATTTTTTAAAAAAAATAAAATGTAAATTCTCCTATCAAAACTACATTCACTGGAATATTCACACAGTGTCTGATGTGGGTCTTAACAGACTATAAACAAGAAGAGCTGCTTTAATATTTATGACACCTCATTTGTTAGTTGATGGACTAGTGAAGGTATTTACTAAACCAGTGGGACCATTTGCATGATAACAGAGTATACAGAGACCCATATCAATGCAGATAATATTTCCTGTGACATGAGTGTTCCAATATCATAGACCATGCCAACTGGGGGATTCTGGAAGTTGTGGTCCAAAAAATTACTTTTCCATACACTAAGCTCACTCACAAAAAAGGTGTGTGTGTGAGAGTGTGAGTGTGCGAGTGTGTGTGAAGACTGCTTACATATGATGCTCACACAGTCAGAAGTTCACACATATGATTACAGTAATGTGTCTTCCAACCTATTGTTGACCCAACAACAGATGGAGCACTCTAAGTACTCTGTACATTTATTCAGAAGTAGGCACAACTGTATCCAATGGAACTTAGCTGAAATCCTGTATGGTCGATGGCAGGTAGTGACTTCCATGTTAGCAAGAAGGCTAAATTGTCTGAACTTTAAAAGAACTCTCGAATAAACTAAACTTATTTTCAGGACAGAGTTCAGCACCTCGGATAGCTCATGTAAGAGCCAGGCTACAACCCAAAAGAGAGTAATTGCTCCATTGTCATGGATACCAAAACAATCACCATATGTGGCCCTCCAGGTGTTGTTGGACTACAACTCCCAGCAATCATCATCATCACCATTGGCTATGCTGGCCAGTGCTGCTGGAAGCTATACTCCAATAATATATGGAGGACCATGTGATTTCCATCTATGCTTTAGGCATTTATCAGGGCCTAAGGCCCACTAAATTCAATAGGATTTATTTCTTTTGAGTAGATATACAACTCCAGACAAGTGTGGGATATTAGCCTAAATATCTGAACTAGCCCTGATCTTATCTGATCATATCTAGATGGTTACTGAGGCGGGGAGTCTAAATATGTTAGCATCAACCATGTCCTGCAAATAAATGTCCTTAGACACTGAAAATATATCATTTGAGGGGTAAAGGGCAAAATCCTCTGCCAAATTCTTTGGCATGAACCCTCTTGAAATGAAAAGGATTTGTCAAGAGCACATAAATGTGAGGAGCCATATCCTTTGCCTTTAATTAATAGCATTTCCAAGTTTTATACAAATCCTATGGGGATCCTTCTCATTAGCAAGAGGCCAATGACCGTATCTCCTTCTCCTCTACTCCTATCTCTGTCTTCTCTCAGCTATTATGGAAATGAAATCCAACCTTACAGTGTGAATACAGTTTTGGAATAGGATTGTTTAACTCAAAGACTAGAGACTACAAGATTCCTAATTACAGCTGGAGATACACGATTTCTAATTAGCAAATGACGTAAGACTTTCTGTAGGTGGCATAAGGGCTTTTGAAGTTTCATATTTATAGACAGTAACACTGAGTTGTCACAGCCTCCCTCTGCCAGCAATTATACACACAACAGTGCACCCTAGAAATCTGTCTTGTAGCACCTTTATCCTCAACACTGGTTCATCTGCCACACTGTGAAATATATATTGCATTTCTGCACAATCAGATGCTTGAATGTTGAGGGATTGAGAATAAAACTGCAATTTAATAGTTTTGTCACTGATTTGGAAGGTAAACTGAGCCCTCATTTTGCTATTTATTAAGTAGATTCTGAAACTCAGACATTCTGCCAGAAGCAAAACATCAGGTAATAAAAATGACAAACAAATAATCCTTTGAAATTGTTCTCAAATGCTTCTACATTACTGGAAGCATTTAGTATAAAATACAGTATAAAATACCATCCTCCTTATTTCCATATAGCAGTGCTCAAGTTAAAAGACATGGAAATAAGGAGGATGGTATTGTGCACCTCTGCAGATGTTCATGGATTAGAATTCCCAGCATTCCTCACCTTTGACAGTGCTGGCTAAGACTGCTGAAACTTGTAGTTGAACAACATCTGTAGGGCTGTACAACTCCCACCTCTCTGCTTGACTCTATCTGCAAAATGTTGTCAAGGTTCAATCACTGTATAATTAGCATCTACTTGTCTCTGTGATGGGAAACTGGCCCTGCAAATACTGTTGGACTGCAACACCCAGCAGCCTTAACCAGCATAGGTAATGGTAAGTGATGGAGGGAATAGCAGTCCAGCCAAAACTGGAGGGCCAGAAGTTGCCCATTACTAATCCATCTGTTTGAGCCACTGTAGTATTATTTTCTCCCCAGTAGGGCCCTCTGGCTGAAGCATGCAGAGTTGCTCATGTCTGCCTAGAGACCCTTGTGATAGATGCATCTCCTCTCCATTTGTTTACTTTACTATAATAACAGACATTTGCTAATTATAAATCTTACAGCATTTTTGTTGCTTCTATCGCTTGATACTGTCAGCTATAGGAATGATGGAAAACTCATGGTCTGGGGGCCACATTTGGCCCTCAGAAATGCTCTGTCTAGCCCATGGGACAGCAATACTTCTCCAGTGCACATCAGAATAGCAATTCTCATCAGGATCGGGACTGAAGACACCTCACCTCACAATATTGCATTCAGTTATGGGCATCGCAGTTCAAGAACAATATTAACAATAATAATAAATAATAAAATTTAGTTATATCCCACCCCATCTGCACTCAGGCAATCAGGGTGGTTTACAGCATTAAAATTAAACATACCATATCCCCCAACCACCCCCCCATTAAAATACAATTAAACATTTTACAATTAAATTGAGTTAAAATGACAATTTAAACAATAAAACAACAACAATGGGCAGGCAACAGCAAATGGGATCAATCCATTTCTTTTTCTGTTTGGTGGTCGGGCATCTATTCAGGAAAGGCCTGCCAGAAGAGATCCGTCTTAACAGCTTTTTAAAGCTGTTTAAGGTGGTTATATGACAGATTTCATCTGACAGGCCATTCCACAGTCTGGGAGCAATAGCCAAAAAGGTCCTCTGGGCAGTTGTAGATAACCTGGTTTTTACTGGTTGTAGCAGATTTCTCCCAGAGGACCTAAGTGTGCAGGGTGGATTGTACAGAAGGAGACGGTCCCAAAGCTATTTTTGACCCAAGCCATTTAAGACTTTAAAGGTAATAACCAACACCTTGTACAGGGACCAGAAACTAATGGGCAGCTAGTGGAGAGATTTTAGGATCAGATTAATATAGTCTCTTCTAGATGTGCCCGAGAACAGTCTGGCTGCCATATTCTGTACTAGTTGAAGTTTCTGGACCAAGCACGAGGGTAGCCCCATGTAGAGTGCATTACAGAAATCTAGACGTGAGATTACCAGCACGTGTACTACGGTCTCAGGGTCCCTGACTTCCAGGAAAGGGCGCAGCTGGCATATCAGCTGAAGCTGATAACAGACACTCCTAACCATGGCATTCAACTGATTAGTCATCTGAAGCGACAGATCTAGGAGCAGCCCCAGACTGCGAACAGTCCTTTGAGGAGAGTGTGACCCCTTCCAAGACTGGAGGTTGTATCCCAATGCCTGGGTTCAGGGCTGCTACCGTAAGTACCTCTGTTTTGTCTGGATTCAGTTTTAATCTATTTTCCCTCATCCAGTCCATTACCACTTTAAGACGAGGAGACGTCATCTGAAGTCAAAGATGAAGACCAAGACATGGAGAAATATATCTGGGTGTCATCAGTGTACTGATAACACCCTGTCCCATGTCTCCAGATGATGTCTCCCAGAGGCTTCATATATATGTTGAAAAACATCGGGGACAGGATGGTGCCTTGTGGGACACCACAATTAAGCTCTTTCCTTAAGCAACTGTCCCTGAGCACCACCGTCTGGAACCTGCCCAAGAGGAATGAACGGAACCACTGCAATGCAGTGCCTCCAATCCCTAGCCATCTCAGGAGATTCAAGAGGATGTTGTGGTCTATTGTGTCAAAAGCTGCCAAGAGGTCCAGTAACACCAACAGGGTCACAATACCCCCGCCAATGCCTAGATGAAGGTCATCAGCTAGAGCAACCATGGCAGTCTCAAATCCAAATCCTCTCCTAAAGCCATGTTGAAATGGATCTAGATAATCAGTTTCATCCAAGACAGCTTGGAATTGCAGGGCAACTGCCCTCCCAATCACTTTGCTCAAAAATGGTAGTAAAGATACTGGCCTATAATTCTTCATATTCAGGGGGTCCAGGGAAGGTCTTTTCAGAAGCGGCCTAACCACTACTTCCATTAAGCAGGATGGAACATGACCTTCCCTAAGGGATGCACTGATGATGTCTCTAAGAAACATCCTCAAGGCATCACCTCCCTGGACGGCCAGCCAAGAAGGACAAGGGTTGAGAGGGCAGGTTGTCTTCTTCACTTTACACAGAAGCTTGTCATTGTCATCAGTACTAACAGATTCGAACTGATCCAGTATAATCACATCAATGGAGTTGCTGGACACCTCGTCAATAGATTCTGTTCTAACACCAGAATCTAAGTCTGTAAAAATATCCACAAGCTGGAATGTGTCCCCAGGAGGGCAACCAAGATGATCAAAGGTATGAAAAGCAAGCCTTATGAGGAACAATGCAGGGAGCTAAGTATGTTTAGACTGGAGAAGAGAAGACTGAGAAATGACATACTACCCATCTTTAAATATCTAAAGGGGTGTATCATAGAATCATAGAATCATAAGAGTTGGAAGAAACCACAAGGGCCATCCAGTCTAACTCCCTGCCATGCAGGAACTTTCCATCAAAGCCTCCCTGACAGATGGTCATCCAGCCTCTGCTTAAAGACCTCTAACGAAGGAGGCTCCACTACACTCCGAGGGAGTGTGTTCCACTGTCGAACAGCCCTTACTGTCAGGTGGCTAATGTTGAAGTGGAATCTCTTTTCCTGGAGTTTACATCTATTGTTCAGCATTCTAGTCTCTGGAGCAGCAGAAAACAAGCTTGCTCCCTCCTCAATATGACACCCCTTCAAATACTTAAAGAGGGCTATCATATCACCTCTTAACCTTCTCTTCTCCAGGCTAAACATCCCCAGCTCCCTAAGTCGCTCCTCATAAGGCATGGCTTCCAGACCCTTCACCATCTTAGTTGTTCTCCTTTAGACACACTCCAGTTTCTCCACATCCTTTTTGAATTGTGGTGCCCAGAACTAGACACAGTATTCCAGGTGGGGCCTGACCAAAGCAGAGTAGAGTGGCACTATTACTTCCCTGGATCTAGACACAATACCTCTATTGATGCAGCCTAAAATTGCATTGGCCTTTTTAGCTGCTGCATCGCACTGTTGACTCATGTTCAACTTATGGTCTACTTGGATCCCTAGATCCCTTTCACATGTAGTTTCATTCAGCCAGATGTCATCTGCAAATTTGATAAGTATGCTCCCAATTCTGTTATCCAAGTCATTGATAAAGATGTTCAATAGCACTGGGTCAAGGACAGATCCCTGTGGGACCCCACTGGTCACTTTTCTCCAGAATGAAAATGAACCATTGCTGAGCACCCTTTGGGTTCAGCCAGTCAACCAATTACAAATCCATGTAAGAGTTGCCTTGTCTAGCCCATATTATACAAGCTTGTTTGCAAGAATGTCATGGGGAACCTTGTCAAAGGCCTTACTGAAATCAAGATATACTATATCCACAGCATTCCCTTCATCTACCAAGCTGGTAATTTTATCAAAAAAAGAGATCAGATTTGTGTGGCATTACTTGTTTTTCTGAAACCCATGTTGACTTTTTGTGATTATGACATTGCCTTCTAGATGTTCACAGACTCCCTGTTTAATGATCTGCTCTAGAATCTTTCTTGGTATTGATGTCATTGAAGAAGATGCAGTGAAGAAGATGCAGCAAAACTGTTTTCTGGTGCTCCAGAGACTAAAATGAGGACCAGTGGATTCAAATTACAAGAAAAGAGATTCCACCTAAACAAGAAGAAAAACTACTTTAGTATAAGAACTGTTTGAATAGAATGCTTGGGAGAATGGTGGACTCTCATTCTATGGAGATCCTTAAACAGAGGTTAGATGGCCACCTTTGTTAGAGGACTGAATGGTCATTGCAGCATCTTCCAATTCTAGGATTCTGTAATTCAATGACCCTATAGCAAGCAGGGAGACAGAGAAGGCTGTAGCCTCTCCTCTCCTAGCAATCTGTGTGCCTACACCTTCATCTGAAGGTAAATAGGCATATGTTCATATCTGCACATGTGTAACCCTGAACTGACCAAGAGATGTGATCCTCAGATCCAAGAAGGCTGCACATCCCTGGACAAGAGTGACTGCTCTTTGGTTTTGTTGTTGTTGTTTGTTTGTTTTAAATAATGTGTTTCTATTCTGCATCAGCTGTGAAGACATAGAGTAACCTTCTGTAAAAGACTTCAAAGGTCAAATGGTTATTATTTCTGTTCCCTGGCTCGCTGCCTCTTCCTATCTCATTGTATCTTGAAGTGTTTGCCTTTTGTTTACCAGCTTTGTCTCATAGTGTTACAAGTTTGGATGCCTCACATGATTGTGAGGGAGCCCTGTGTCATTGTTGAGGACAATGGCTACTTCTATGAAAACTGAAAGGAAACTACCAGGTGGCATGTAACAGAAAACAAGATGTCAAAACATGTCAAGCCTTGTAAAAATTACTCTCTCTTCCCCATACCCTTTTGTGTCTGCCACCAGGTCCCCAAACTGCAGTAGATACCTTCACTGGGGACAGTTCAGGTAAAGGAGTCCTGGTCTTTGAAAAACAAATATATAATATTTCTGATAGTGATCCTTCCTATTCAAAACCATAGCCTCAAGATCCAGAAGCAGAGAGCCAACTGGAACATGTAAGAGCTAGGGGAAGCCTTATAAATACCATGTTCCCCACCCCATCCATCTTGTGTGTCTGCTATCAGGTATCATCATCATCATCATCATCATCATCATCATCATCACCATCATCAGTAATAATCTGGTTGAGAATGGCCTTCCCTTAAGAAACCAACTTCTTCAGGTCAAAGTTATTTTGGTGAATGAGGTGGAGTACAAAATGCCCCATTCCATGTTCAGCAGCTGATTAGACTAATAATTGAGTCTGCAGTGGTCATATGCAAAATCTCTACTTCACCTGAAGACAGAAGGGTATTTAAGGGCTCTGGAAATTCCTTGCCACCAGCAGAATTAAAGCAGTTTGACACTGATTTAACTACCACGACTCTGCCCCTAAACCTGGGATTTGTGGTTTGACTAGGCACCAGAGCTCTCTGACAGATCAAGCTGAATACTTCACCAAAATACAAATCCCAGAATTCTGTAGGATAGACTCATAGCAGCTGAAGCAGTGTCAAACTGCTTTAGTTCTGAAGTGAAGATACATCCTGAGACAGCTAACTTCCTTTGCCTAATGATAGGACTGGTCCTTTATATCCAGCTGATGCTTCAGCCATTTTCTGAGATTTGTTATGACCCAGAAACTCAGAAGCATGAGAACAGCTGTAACAGGGAGCATTTATATATACATTTTCCCTTCCATATCTATTTATTATATTTTAAATTTATTGTAAGCCGTTTCAAGATTTTTGGCTAACAGATGGGGTATAAATACAGTGAGTCCATGTTCCTTATATAAAATGGTAAAATCAAGGTTTGTTTTTTGGAATCTATATTTAAAAACAACAACAACAACAACAACAACACCGTTTTCAAGCCATGGATGGTTGAATCCATGGATACATAATCTGTGGGTATGGAGAGTTAGCTTTATACCTCATGCATGCATGTGTCCATGAATGGACACATATATAAATATGATGCTGTGCATTTAATGACACTTTTTGCCACTTCCTATCTAGCATGAAACTCACATCATTAGCTGGCAGGTAAGAGCTCCATCTATGTATTAACTGAAAAGCTGAGAAAGAGGAAAACTCCTAGAGAGCTAGAGATGAAGTGTCACAGATGAAACAGATGGAGAAGTGTTGGGAATTAAGAAAATAATTGTGTTGGAGAGGAAAGCAACCCCCACTGCCAACAAAAATCAGGAGGAAAGGGAAGAGAGAGATGTAAAAGTTAGACAGCTCTATATCAACATTGTATTGACTTCATAACAGTGTAAATCAAATGTCTTCCAGCAAAAAAATTCTGGTAATTGTAGTCTGGTGAGGCTGCTGAGAATTGTCTTTATTCATTTTTTATTTTTTATTTTTTTATTAATTTTTTTTTAAAAAGATATCTCTAGCCCCCTGAAGCCTCATGTAGCATGCGAGGATCTTCCCTGAAGAAGGTGGTGAAACCTGTTCTGTGATGTGGATATGACTATGAGGTATGATGTACAGATGAGAATCATGGAGCTAGAAGGAATCACAAGAGCCATCTCAGCCACTTCCCTATTAATGCAGAAATCCACAGATCAACAGTTACCAAGCCTTCCAATGGAGAGACCACCATGCCTCAAGAAAGTCTGTACAGTGGGCTCCTGTTATCCACTAGGGTTTGGTCCCAGGACCCTCTGAGGATAACAAAATCTGTGTATGCTCAAGTCCCATTAAATATCCTCTCTCTGGCTTTTCTTCACTAACAAAGATTCAGGAAGGACTTCCACGCTTTCTCCAAGCGCATTGATGACTAAAAAGGCCAATCCAAGATAAACAAGTCCAGTTACAGAAAGCACAGCAGAAAGTCTCCTTGGGCGATGTTTCCAAGTTGTGGTTCTTTCTGCGTTGTCGTTTCTCTTCGAGACTTGTTCAGCATGAGTTTTTGAAAGAGGCTGCAGCACTGTGGATAGTGCATCTCCATGCCTCCCGATGTGAGGCCAGGGCAGACCATTGTTGGTGATCAATTTGGCTGAGCTTGAGATGTTGTTTCAGGGAGTCCTTGTTCAGCAAGCCCACAGTCTTGGATTCATTTTTTATTCCTCTCTGTCACTTATCCCCCATATTCAGGCCACCACCAAGGCCTGTAGATTCTCTCTTTACAACATTGCTAAAATCCGTCCTTTCCTCTCCGCCTCCACTGCCAAGACTCTGGTCCATGCCCTAGTACTATCGCAACTAGATTATTGTAACCTTCTTCTGACAGGGCTTCCTCTATCTCACCTCCATCCTCTAATCTCTGTCCAGAACTCAGCTGTACTTATTATCACATCCGCTCACCTCTTTGACCATGCTTCTCCTCTTTTATCCTCCTTTCACTGGCTCCCCTTCCCCTTCTGCATCCAGTACAAGCTTTTGTTGTTGACTTTCAAAGCCCTCCACAGACTGGCCCCTCCTTACTTGTCTGAATTTCTTTCTCCTCACACTCCTCGTACCCTCCGCTCTGGTAGTCAAGGTCTCCTGTCCCAGCCAAGGATTTCCACTGCCCTGTCCCGGATTCGTCCCTTCTCACTTGCTGCCCCTCACTCCTGGAACCTTCTTCCCCTACCCACGCGCCTCATCACTTCTCTAACCAGCTTCAAAACTGAGTTAAAGACTATATTGTTTAGGGAAGCGTTCCCAGAATTGTGCCATCTGCCCCAGGATGCCTCCTTCTAACTATGTATTAAGAACCCTAGCCCTCCCTGCAGTCATCTGCCTTGGTCCAGGCCCCGGAGGGAGAGAAGATTAACCACTGGACCTCATCCCCTTCCCCACCACCTTTCCCTTCTCTTTTGTGCTGTGTCTTCTAGATTGTAAACCTGAGGGCAGGGAACTAATTTATAAGATTGTATGTACAGCACTGTGTAAATTTACAGCGCTATCTAAATAAAGACTAATAATAATAATAATAATATCTCTTCTTTGGGGAGCCCTTCTTATGCTGACCTGTGGCGAGTTCACTGTAGAGTATTATTTTTGGGAGGCGGTGGTTCTCCATCCTAGAAATGTGCCCTGCCCAGCACACTGCATTTTCAATAGCATGGCCTCAATGCTGGTGATCTCTGCTTGCTCAAGGACAGCAACGTTCGTCACATAGTCCGTCCAGTGTATGTTTAGGATTGTGCATAGACAGCACTGATGAAAGCGTTCGAGGAGTCGTAGATGTTGGCAATAGGTGACCCATGTTTCAGATCCATAGAGGAGAATGGACAGTACAATGGCTCTGTACACACTGATTTTTGTGCTTCGCCTCAGGTGTTTCTTCCTCCAGACTCTTTTGTGAAGCCTTCCAAATGCACTATATGCCTTTGCTAACCTGTGATCGATCTCTTTATAAATCTTGGCATCTGAGGAGATGATACTTCCCAGGTAGGTGAACTGCTGGACGGACATAAGTACAGATTTGCCTATGGTGACATGGGGGTGATAGCGCTCTTCCTGCAGTGCAGGCTGGTACAGAGCTTCCATTTTCTTCAGGCTGACTTCCAGCCCAAACAGCTCTGCAGCCATTGTGAAGGAGCTGCTTCTGTATGGGCAACAAGGGCAGCATCGTCAGCGAAAAGCAGCTCTCGGACTAGATAGTTTAGAGTCTTTGAAGATTTTCACACTTACCTGAATCATTTTTAAATCATCCTCCAAACGTCCTGCAAAGGTGTCTGAAAGAGAAAATAAAAAGTTCCTGTGTCTGAAAGCCAGGAAGTGTTCATGAATCGTCATGGAAACAGATTTAGCAGAAGGTTTTGTAAATCGTCACAGAAAAAGCAGGCAAAGAGCCAGACTCCTATAAACACTGACTCATAGTCAAGAGGGAAAGAGGGGGAAAAAGCCTCTTTGCCTGCTTTTTCTCTGACGATTTACAAACCCTCCTGCTAAATCTGTTTGCATGATGATTCATGAACACTTCCTGGCTTTCAGACACAGGGGCTTTTTCCCCCTTTCAGCCACCTTTGCAGGACGTTTGGAGGGTGATTTAAAAATGATTCAGGTAAGTGTGAAAATCTTCTTTGTGTGAGCCCTCAGACGGCTTAAGTTAAACAGGCTACCATCAGTACGGTAACATATATAGATGCCATCTTTTTCTTCGAGATCTGCTGTAGCCCTTTGGAGCATCATGCTGAAGAAGATTGTAAATAGAGTTGGAGCGAGAACACAACCTTGCTTCACATCATTAGTTATTAGAAAGGGCTCTGAGAGAGCATCGCCATATCTGACTTGTCCTTGCTGGCCCTCATGTAGCAAGTTAATCATTTTGAGGAATTTGGGAGGACATCCTAGTCATTCCAGGATCTGCCACAGACCTTTTCTATTCACAGTGTCAAAGGCTTTGGTTACATAGAGTCCTTTGTTTTGCTCTCTACATTTCTCTTGCAGTTGTCTAAGAGCAAATATCATATCTGTAGTGCTCCTATTAGCTCTGAAGCCACATTGGCTTTCAGGGAGAGGTTCTTCTGCAATAGCAGGAACTAATCTGTTATAATGCACAACAAAATGGTGTCCCATATATAAAATGGAAAGTCAAGGTTTGCTATTTGAAATTTATACTTTTGGGGAATATTTTCAAGCCTTGCTCAAAACCTTGGATAAAAAATCAGTGTATAAGGAAGGCCAACTGTACCACTGTCCAACAGCTCTTTTCATCAGGAAGATCTTACTAATGTTAAGTCAGAATGTCCTTTCTTGTCATTTGAATCCATCATTTCAGGTCCTATCCTGGGTCTGGAACAAACTTGTGCTAAGCTTGCTCCATGTAAGCCCTTCAGATATTTAAAGATGTCTACTCAGATACTCAGATCTCTCATCCTTTACCATCTTTATAACTCTCCTCTGGATACAATCAGGCCTCTCGATCTCTTTCTTAAATTGTGGTACCCAGAAATGGACACATTACTTCCCTTAATCTAGACCTTACAATTCTGTTAATACTGCATAGAATTATGTGGGCTTTTCTTTTGCCTCTGCATCACACCACTGATAAGTAGGGTCTACTAAGTACCTTGTGGGCTTCCAAGACCACTAGATCTATTTCAGACATCCTGCAGTCAAGCCTGATGTTATCCATCCTATATTTGTGTATCTGTTTTTTCCCACCTTACAATTATTCCAATTGAAATTCATTTTGTTCATTTTGACCAACTTCCCCAACCTGCTGAGATACTCTTGTGGTGAGAATTAGGGAGGTGGGTGAGAGAGAGAGGGGGGGGGGAACAATATAAGAAGAGAAGCCACAGTCAAAAGAGGAATGGGTTGGTATCATTGCCACAAACTCTAGGACTGGAAAGAGAGTCTAAGTTGGAGCAAAATGAGAGAGGTAGCCTTCCTTATCTTTCACCTACCCAGCTTGGTCTCTTTTGAACAGTTTTTTTTAATCATAGTTTTTCTGTGACAAGTCAAATCCATTAGGAACAGTAGCATACAAGCTCATTCTATTAAGAAATGGGCAGGCTTTATCCTGTCTCATTTTAATATTTTATCAGTAGCCAGTGATGCTAACCACATTTGTTTACAGGGTCTAATATGCCCAATCTTCTTCCCTTCCTTTTCTCCAGTCACAGTCTGGCAAAACCCAGTTGTCATGGTAATCCAAATTGAACACCATCCCCTCCCACTTTTCCCCATTCACCCCAATTGCTACCTCACATAGTTTTGTGATCTTATGATGGCCTGTCTAAATGAGACCCTAGGGACACATTAAACCATATTGATGAGCCCTGGAGCCCGAGCAGCTAATACAAATATGAATCTTAAAATAATATGATTGTCCTTATCAAATCCAAGTGGATAAGAGGCCCTTTTGGCTCATTGATCATGGCATACACAAATGATTGGTGCTTACAGGAGCAAACAATCCCATTCACACAAGAGTCCATAAAGAATGGGACTCATTCCATTTGCCAAGTTCAAGGACATGGGATTATATTGATTTTCAAGCTTTCTGAGCATCCTTTCTGCTAATTGTAATTTTCTACTTCATGGTTAGATAGATATCCTCCAGCCAATGAAAGCTGAAGTACATTTAGCTTTCAAATCATGAGAGTCTCCAATGTGTTGCTTACTCTCATATATAAGATGCAAAGGAAAACCATCAACATGTTTTTTACAGTATTAGTTTGTGACTCACACATCAGTGGGGTCTGGATTTTAGTCCGAATATTAAAAGAATAATCCAGAGTGCTTAAAATTTTGTGTGACCAGGTTCAGCACCTTGGATAGTGTCTTTAAAAGCTGGACTAAAATCCAGAGAAGATTCACTTTCCCACTAACCTGGAAGCCACCCACCTCTGCTGTCTATCATTACATAATAATAATAATAATAATAATAATAATATCTTTATTTTTATACCGCCCTTCCAATGATCAGGGCGGTGCACAACATATACAACAAGTTAAAAACATTCCAAAAATAAGCAATAACAATATCAATACCAATACAACAGTACAATAGCAATATGCCAAGCCAGCTCACAGTGGGGGAGGATAAGGGAGAAATAACAACAGGGAGAGGAATATCGGGGGTAAGCCTGCCCGAATAAGTGTGTTTTTAACCCCTTTTTAAACTGGGCAAGAGAGGTGGCCGAGCGGAGCTCGGTGGGCAGCGAGTTCCAGAGGCTAGGGGCCGAGATGGAAAACTTCATGGTGTTTGATGATCTGGCCTCTGGAACTCTTAGTAACTGTTGCCCGGTGGATCTGAGTGTGCGGGGCGGATTGTATCATTACTATAGTCAGCTATAATATGGCCTCATATATAAGTCAAGGGGAGGTTTGGAGGCCAAAAGTATGGATTTTGTTATGACTCAGAGATAGTCAAGGGTTAACAGCAGCATGTAATAAAGGATGTAAAAGATGAAGCAAAGGAAAATTGTGCCAAAGAACTTACAAAATTCCAGCAGGCATAACTGTTTGAGTTCACCCTAATGGCTAGATGGATGAGGAAGGAAAAACAGTAAATAGTGGCTGCATAATGCATAGCAACCAGGCACACCGAGGACTAAGAAGATGCACACATGTCAAAAAGAATGAGAAGGCAAAGCAAAGAAAATGGTGAGTATGTTAGCAGTGATTGTAGCCTTTATCTTTAATGTGATAAATGTCCTTGAGTTTAACCAAGAAAATCAGACAAACATACACAGATGTCTTATTCGGATCCTTCAAAGCCCAATTCCTCTTAGTGTTCCCTTGAGGGGTAGTGGCAAAGAGCTGCCACCATTGCCATTTTGTTGCCCAGAGATTCAGAAAGGTCAGAAGTGACAATGTGACAAGAAAGTCTAGATTGGGGTCTGTGCTTCTTTTAGGTCATCTCGGGGAGGGACTAAGTTCTCATCTTTCACCACTCTAGTCAAAGAGGAGGATTGACCTCTTCTTGATCATATATACAGTAATTTTCTGGGCATGAAGGGCATGATGAAATTACATTAAAAACAAGTAAAAGGTAAATAACAATTTCTAGTCACTTTAAAGATTTTGCTTTTAAGGGAAACTTTCTAAGTTGCATCTAGACAGAACTTGTTAAAGTTTTATATCTATCCTAAGATAACTCCTTTTTTAAAAAAAAAAGTAATGGAAAGTATTAGAAAAGTAAATAATAGAGCAAGGAGTAATGCAATGAACTAATTCTCCTAACACTGCAATAAGTAACAGCAATAACAGTAACTTATATTTAAATAATAATAATAATAATATCTTTATAAAACCCTATAATTTATTAATTAAAACCCTATACTGAGTAGTTAGAATAAATTACTTTTAAAAAGTAACTTTCCAAGCTCTTGATTTTTGACACAGTATACCTCTACTACATTGGAGAGTCAAGGGAGAGACACACTGGACACCAGAAGATTTGTTGAAGCCACAGTTTAATCATTATAGGTATCTAATCAAATTATTTTAATTAAATCATAATTGGAAAAAATTAATCATTAATGCCTAGTAGATAAAGAAAAAAAAAACACTATGCATTACAATTCTACAAAAAAAAGCTGACCTCTATTAGGATATGCTTCTCCTTTCCTTTCCTTTCCTTTCCTTTCTTTTTCTTTCTTTCTTTCTTTCTTTTTCTTTTCTTTTATTTTCTTTTCTCTTTTTGGAAACTCAAGGCAGGACTTGTTGAAACTTGCTTAGATGGCCAATTTTGCCTTCACATACAAAAGAGACAACAGAAGAAAAAAGAATGTATGGAGAAAGAGAGAGAGAGAGGAACAGACAGACAGGCCAACCATCCTAAGCCAATAGTAAAGTTCCTATCTACCACCACCTTAACTCCCCCATTTTATGACAAGTATATTATACACAGAGTGTTCATCAAATGATATACAAAAAAAAAAAAAAAAAAAATTCAGACGAATCACCTTTTAAGTAAAATCTATATGCAATCATGTATTAATTTTTAAAGCTTTTAAAATCTATAGAATTATCTCAGTAATTATTGCAGTAATTATTTTCCACATCAAGCATCCCCAGCTTCATAGAAATCAGCATGGTCCATCAAAATGCCTAAACATGTTTCAGTTTCCTCAGTTGCTTCACTTTATCATCTTCAACACAAATTCATGAACAGTCATCCATATTTTCCTCAGCCTCAGCACCACTTAATAAGGTGGTTTTTTTTAAAAAAAATATGAGAACTTGAAAACATAGGGGATCTTAACAATAGACTGAAATTTATAACATCAGTGTGCCTTGATACTTATTTAATTTTTTTTCATTTTATTTTATTCTCTATGAGGACTCTCCCATAAAAGTGATGAACAGATAGTACCTATAAGCTGACAAATTTGTTTGAAAAAGAAATATATATATATTATATATATATATATATATATACATACATACACATATACATATACATATGTATATAAACATTTTTCAAATACAACAGAAGGAATCATTATAAGCATGGAGGAATAACAGCTAAGAAGCATTCTGGACTCTGTCAAATCTTGTAAAGGCAGTGAATCAAAATGGGCTGCAGTTTTACATTGGAATGGGCAGAGTGCTGCCTGTGGGCAAAATGTAGCCTTTGAGGCCCCAAAGTGCAGCCCCTGAACACTTTCAGTGCCCACAGATCCCTTAAAAATATTCATTAGACAATTGTTTCCTCTAAACTTCTGCAAAATGCAGTAGTTTTGCTCCTCCATCCCCAGTCTCCTGACATATGTCTTAGATCCATGGTGGCGAACCTATGGCATGCATACCTTCTTCGGCACATGAAGCCATCTCTGAGGGCACACAGAGGCATGGAAGGGTGGGGGAAGAGGAGGAACAGATGTGCTCCTGTTCCTCAATTTTCCACACTCTCCCATGCCTTTAACTGTCTCTGGGAAAGTCCCCCCCCCCCCCCCGCAGCACTGAATGACACCTGGTGCAGGAACGCCACTGAATTCAGCACTCACTCTGTAAAAGGTTTGCCATCACTGCCTTAGACCCATGGCAGAACAGAAAATATTCAGTCAAAAATTTGCCAAACTCAAAACTGAAAGTGATGTCATCATACATGTTATTTCATTTTCAGTTGATTTTCAGCAGGTTGGGGGACTTCTGACATGTTTCTAAGGTATGTGGGGGACTTGGGAGGGACAAGCTCTGCATCTCACAGCAATCTGAGCCACTGGGAAGAATTGAGGGTTAAAAAAATAACCTAGATAAATATTTTTAAAGAATTTTTACTGGTTTTTTTTGGGGGGGGGGGATTGGTGCAGCCACATGATGCACAAGCAGCTCTTGCCCCCTCATCATTTGCTCATTCCTATACTACACTGTACTGTAATTTCACAGCATGAATTCCTACCAGAAGAGTTATACATTGACCATATTATTCAACCATTGTGTTGCATGACAGTATTGCACAAATAAATGTACACCTGGATGCACTAAATACACAACTGCACTGCATGCACAATTCTACTTCCACCTTGAAGCAAATTCAGATGTTCTACATTAGACAAATAATATCCAACACCTTCCACAAGGGAACTTAAACATGTATAAGACACCAACTGAATCATAGCTACTATTTCCTGTTTGTATGTATTTCTGAACAAATCAAATTTCATCTTCCACTTCAGAAGAAACCCATGCATAAGATTAGAAAAGTATAGCTTCAAAAACAATCCAACCAAACTAGCATAAATAATGATGATTTGTGGATCAGACCTTAGAATTAAATCAGAAATTCCTGCTAATGAACACAAGCTGTTTTTAACCTATGCTCCTCAATGAACAGAGATTCTTGGTTTCTTGTTTTGTGCCTTCATGTCATTTCCAACTTATGGCAACCCTAAGGCAAATATATTATGGAGTTTTCTTTGCAAGGTTTGTTCGGGGGTGGGGGGTGGGGGAGCATTGCAATTGCTTTCTTCTAAGGCTGGGAGAGTGTGACTTGCCCAGTGGGTTTCCATGGCTGAGTGGGGAGTCGAACCCTGGTGTCTCAGATTCCTAGTCCATCACTCAAAGTACTACACACTGGCTCTCAAAAAAGAGAATCAAACTCTCAACCCACTGGGCTACACCAGCAGTCTCATGTTTTCTTGGGACTTCCGAAGGAAAGGAATCTGTAGTTGGGCCACTGAACAGCCAAGCAACCACCTTCATATTCTACATCCACATTCTAACAGATTCTTCTTCATGGGCACAATGATACCCAGTGAAAGGATAAAAGGGTATGCATGGGAGAACACAGCACTTCACCTGATATACTAGACCCACAACAGAAAGGTGAATCTTGTCCAAAATACAGTGTGCTGCAAAATGGAACAAGCAATGGCGCCGCACCGCACCATGCCACGTCACGCCACACCACATACACAAGCCCCAATGTTTTCAATGGAGCTTGAGCATGTGTGTTATTTGCCTTATGCGAGGGGGGGGGGGTCCAGAACAGATCTTCTGCATAAGGCAAAAGAACACTGTACTTCAATGCTTGGGAAATCTATGCCAGTTGAATATATGCCTGCCACTTAAGAACCTTGGCTTTAGTTCTGGTGAGTGAGTGGCACCAGTAATACAAACCAATAGAGTCAAGTCATTAGCTCTTTGGTACAGGAATGCCTGTGTGCTCTATAGATCCAGAAGGTCACATCAATACCAGTTCCTGATCCCTTTAACAATTCCTCTCAGGAAATGGGACCCAACAGGTTTCTACACGAACTATCTCCTTTCCCTGTTTTACACCTGCTCTCTGCAGAGGAAAGCATAGTTTGCTGTGACTTTGCAGCTGCGTGTTTCTGTTTTGATCTTTCACAAATGATTACTGAAGCTGGATTTTGCTATGCACCCAATATAAAAGAAAATTGCACTATTAGTGAGTGAAATGATTATCAGCCTTTCAGGAAAGAGGCCTAGGGAAAGGTGTACAAGAAGGGGGTAGGAGGGAAGGGGGATACGAGAAGAAAAAGAAAGAAAGAAAGAAAGAAAGAAAAAGAAAGAAAGAAAGAGGGAGGGAGGGAGGGAGGGAGCTCAGAAGAGGGAAAGATACCTAGGAGGATGCTACACAAAATAGCCTTCTTTCCACTTGGTGTTCTTCTGATGTTTTCAACCATAACCCCCACTGTCCCTAGTCAGCCAAGGCCATGGAAGCTCCTGGTAAAGGAAATTGTACACATCTAGAAAGCATCATTTTGCAGAAGGCAGAGATCGATAGGATCTGACATCATACAATGGAGTTATGAATTTAAAACCTAAAGTTACAGATACATAATTATTCCAGATTCATCTAAGCTCCATATTCACAATCATGGATATTATTGCATGGAGAAAAAGACCTGAAATTGATTTGAGATTCTGAACTCAAAAGAGAGTATTATCACATGTAAAATCACCACCTCTGCCGCCAAGCAACTACAACCCGGGTCCCAGAGCTTTCCATTTTTGCAAAGTGGCCAGCTGAGCACGGCTAGGACCCAGGTGGTAGTCACCCAATGGCAGCAGTGGAGATTTTACATGTGATAATACCTGCTTTTGAGTTTGCAATCCCAAATCTATTTCTGGTCTTCTCTCCATGCAATAATCTCCCATGGCACTATTGCCACAAATCTACTTCAACAGCCAACAGCTGCATCAAGTGACAGTGGTCTTTTCTGTGGGCAGTCATGACACAACAGAATGATGTTTCCAGCCCTTCCCACCAGCAATTTGTGGCGGGGTGAGGTATTGTGATGAGGTCCTGCTTCTGATTGTTGCACCAGAGATCACTAGTGGTAGGGGGGCTAAAAATGTCATTCTTCAGCACCCTAGTTGTCAGCAGACCTCCATTGTTCAATGCAGCTGCTGGCTGTTAAAACAAGTTTGAGGAAGCAGGTCAGGTGCAGATACACATTTGTAATTATGTCTGTGATGTAGGATATTAGCACATTTTAAAAGGCAAAGAAAAAGGAAGCCCACATAATCAAGGGACCAGAGCAACTTCTCATGAGGAAAGGCTGTTTAGCTCAGAAAACTGGCAAGTATTGGGGAGACAGACAAGTATTCATTATCAAATTATGCATGGCACAGAGAAACAGTGAGAAAAATTTCTGCCTCTATTGTAAGACAGAGCTTGAAGTCATCATCCATGGAAGCTGAATGGTAGGAGATTCAAGGGGGGGGGGAAGTAAGTACTTTTAGTACTTTCTTGCACAGTGCCTACTTAAACAGCAGAATTCACTGCCACAGAATATAGTCATAGCTGAGAATTTGGACATGTTTAAAGGGGAATGAGATTAATTCATGGAAATTAGAGGTATCAAGGGTTAGTAGCCATGAATACTACATATTACCTACAGTATGAGAGTCAGTATCCTAGTTGCTGAGTACATAAGTGGGCAGGTGTTATTGCTCAGTAGTCTGCAACTGGTCATTCTGTGTTCAGAATTTTGGAGGAGATAAATGTTTAGCCTGACCCAGCATGATTCTTCTTATGTTCATACAGGAGGTTTTTTTGTTTTTGTTTTTTCTTTTCTTGTCCTGAAAGAGACTGGTCAAGTAATCTGCACATACAGCCTGCTGTATTAAGCAGTGCTACTGCTCTATTGAACCGTGCTACTTCTCTATGGATCAGTGCTGACCCATGAGCCACCAACACCCAGTCTGCAAAAAAGTTTCCAGGAAAGAGAGAAACAGATTAGCCAGCGGGCAGGCAACACATACAGTACTGGGCACTGGCACATTAGGAAAATAAATGTCAGTTCCCCACATCAGATAGGCTGAGAAACACTGCTCTATAGAACTGTTGATGGATGGCATTGGGTAGCAGGAATGTATCAGCGGGGGAGATTAAAATTAGGACATTGGTGTCCATACAACGATTCCACCAGCTAGCATGGTGTAGTGTTTTGTGCAGATAGAACTCTGGAGACTAGGGTGCAAAGTCTTGCTCAGCTGTTGAAACCCACTAGGTGACCTAGAGCAAGTCACACTCTCTCAGCCTCAGAGAAAAGAAAGGTACCTCCCTCTCAAACAAATCTTGCCAAGAAAACACAATGATAAGTTTGCCTTAGGGTTGCCATAACTTAGATATGACTTGAAGGCACACCACAACACTGGGGTTTTTTTCTTCTTCTTCTGTTCCCCATTCCTTTCTAGCATTACACAGAGTGAGACACTGGAAATCGTTCACATCTAAAATTTTGACATTTGCTGTGCTCGCATCCCCTTTGTCACTTCATCTTTTTCTTTTGATGCCTAATTATTATTCCTAAATGCTTGACTGAAATTTTAAGTTTCTGCTCTGTTAAGAATTTGGTAAACGATGGAAAACTTCATTGGGGAAAAGAATTCTTGTTTTTTGTTGGGGGGCAATGCCCTCATTATGTCCTTCACAATTACACAGGTGAAGGCCAGATTCAGGGCTGTGGCATGTGGTTGCCGTGTCCCCGATCTGGCTGTAAAAGGGGCAGCTGGAGGCCACCCCTTCAGGGCTGTCTGCACCCCTTTAGGGCTGTCATTATATTTCTTGAAATCTTGCCTTAATTCTCATCTCCCTATTTCCATCAGGGTGCAACATTTAGTTTTTGATTCTAGCATAGAAATTTGTAAGCATGTTTGAAACAAATTTATTCACAAAATATCCAGTTTTGTACACCTTGCCTCTTGATTGAAATGTGTTTTACATATTTCCCAAATGCATGGATTTTCAGCTGTTTGCATTTTTAATGCATGCACAGTTTTGTGCATATTTTATTTTTCTGGAATGCACTGCAAGTTCCAAAACACATGACATGTGAATTGTCAAGGCAAGGTATTTTTGTCTCACAAGTACAGTCTTGAGCATCTCACCTTCAAATGGAGTCTTTTCCATTTCTACCTACAAGTTCTTTATTGCTGGTTGCAATTTCTTACTCCTTCCTGTTTATCACACGCATGTGCACACACACACACACCTTTGATTACTAACAGCAGCATACTCTATCTTGGCTATTGGAGTTCCAGATGCTCATTTCATTGTTGGCTGGCTGGGTTTTCACAAGCCCCAGGCAATTTGTACCTGTTTTCAGCAGGTAATTATTTAGTGCCATGAAACTGAGAGGAATCTAGTAAGTTAATCCAGATGCTGGCTGTAGAAAAGAAAACTGGAGAAAGCAATTAGGGGGTGGGCCATGCATGTGGCCCATTTCCCAGCTGAAATGCAGTATGCCCCATCTAGTCAGCATAGGCCCATGAAAAGACCTTTCTTTATGTGGGAAGAGGAAATGTGGGACAGAGGCAGGACTCTGGATCCCACTAAGGTTGTTACCTTGCCAAGAGGACCTCTCACTCCATTCCAGATTCATCTTTGGTTTGGCCCCAATACCTATTTGGCAAAATTCAAGAAGAGTTATGACACACTATCCTACTGGCACTGGGGCTTCTGGTCTCTGCAGTGGAGATCAGTTACAAAGACAAAAAGAGCAGGGTGGCCATCTATTTCAAATTATGAAGGATAAACCTTTCTTTGAACAAGTCTCTGAGGATAATCCAATAGCTGAAGAGCTGTTATGTAGGAAATGGAACAAGCTTGTTTTCTGCTGTTCCAGAGTCCAAAGTGTAGCACCAAATCAATGGATTCAAATTATCAGAAAGGGGATTCTGACTAAACATTAGGACTAACTTCCTGGGGATCAGGGCTGTTTGACAATGGAATAGACTATCTGAGAAGCAGCCTCTCCTTCATTGGAGGTTTTTGAGCAATGGTTAGATGGCCACTCCTCAGGAATTATTTCTGCAATAGCAGGGGTTTGGCTGAATGGCCTTCGGGATCCTTTTCAAGGATAGACTATGGAATGCTCTTAAAGAAAAGGGAATACCACTACATTTGATTGTCCTGATGTGCAACCCACACAAGAGACTGCCATCAGAATTGAGTATGGAGAAACAGAATAGTTCCTAATCAGAAAAGAGGTCAGGCAAAGCTGCATACTATCACCTTGGTTATTCAACCTATATGCAGAAAACATCGTACACAGAGTAAGCTTAGACTTAGAGACGGGAAGAGTAAAGATAGAAGATATGAACATTAACAACCTAAGATATGTAAATGATACAGTACTATTAGCAGAAACCAACAAATACCTGGAGCAATTACTGAAAAAGATCAAGGAGGAAAGTGCCAAGGTAGGGTTCATGTTGAACATTAAGGAAAAAAATAATAATGACCATGAAAGATCTAAAAGAATTCATTCTATATAACAAGAAAACTGAATTATCAAGGTGTTCCCATACCTCGGATCAAACATTAATCAGAACAGAGACTGCTGTCAAGAAATTAGAAGGATAGAACTAAGAAGGGCAGTTATGAAAGAAATAGACAAGATCCTAAAGAGCAAAGATATAACTCTGAACACTAAAGTGAGGATTGTCTAAGCCATTTTATTTCCCATCACCATGTGATGGGGGAGGTGGATAATGGGAGAGGTGGATAATGAAGAAAAAGAATAGAAAGAAAATAAACTCTTTTCAGATGTGGTAATAGAGAAGAGTGCTGAGGATACTGTTGATAGCCAAGAAGAGAAATGAATTAGATTTTGAAACTCTCAATGGAAGCCAGGATGACTAAAGTGGGGCTGTTGTATTTTGGCCACATGGTGAGAAGGCATGAATCATTTGAAAAGGCAATAATGCTAGGAAAGGTAGAAGGCAGCAGAAAGAGAGGGACTCAATCAGAGGTCACAGGACCTCAGCAGAACAGTGGAAGACAAGGGTCTCAGAGATCTCTTATCCAGAAGTTTCCATGAGGCAAGGTTGACTTGAGGGCAGTTAACAATAACAAAATCCTTTCCAAATCTATGATTATATGATTCCATGGTATAACTCTGTTGGACAGGTTATCCATTCCAACTCTAATGGAAAAATAAAGAACCACATTTTTACTAAGAGCAGAGAGGCTTTAAATTGCCCATCCTGATTTAGCCAATCAACTAAGTTAGCTTCATTTGGATAAATTCAGGGATTAGGAGCTAGTTCCCACTGTCTTCGTTTCTGCTATCATCATTATTTCCACTGTGATGAGATGCATTGTACATTTCTTTAAATTACCGTTTTTTTCCAAATCTGCATCTATAAACGCAAATTACCAAATTCTACCTTTATGCAAAATGTGGAGCCTTTTTCTTCTTCTCTTGTTTTGGTAATGTGGACATGGCCAGCCTACAGGGTAAGGGGAGACCATGCTGAATAGAGCTGTTGTGCTGTTAAACCCCCCCCCCCTTTTTTTCCCAGTATCACATTCTAACTATTATTTCTGAGCCCAGTTCTCCACCTCCCCAATGTATTGTTTGCATCTGTCACATAGTTGCAGATGGTTATCTCATGTCCTCTTAGTCACTGCTTAATGGAGCTAAATATACTTCTTTTATGTGTCGCTCATAAATCAGTCCCTTTCATTCCAAACCTTGTTCATATTTGTTACTCTTCCATAGATGTACTCTGATATCAGCTGCCATAGATTTCTGGTAAAGCAGTGAGAAATTAAAAGCTGTAGAGACGAGGCTGCCCTACCTGGTGTGTAGCAACCTAACTTTCCACCTCTGCTGACTAATAACGTCATGTCTGACTTGCTGTCTGCTGCTACCTTCTGAGTGATGTAGTCAGTTAACAATTAAGTCTCAGACAAATAAAACTTTTTACAAAGTCTTTTATAACTGCCCAATACCCTCATTGTCTTCTGGCTAGACGAAAGTTTTTTTGTGTGGTTATTTTAATAGCATAGGGAGGATGGTGAAACACAAACTTTTGGTGTCAGATTGCAGCACTCATGTCTGCAGTAAAATATAATATAATATAATAGTTTTATATTATATTATAATAAAATGTGTGAGATGCTGTAGCTGTGTGTGCCTGTAAAAGAGAGGTAATATAAACAAACAGCAACTGCTTCTAGAATCTCTTACTGAGTATGCACAAATAGCAAATCAGAGAGAACAGAGGAAATCAGATTAGCCTGCCTCACTAGCTACCCCCAATACATGTATATATAATAGCTGTAAGTTTGATCAACAGAATGAAACTCATAAGGAAAGTGGAGTGGAGGGAGGGGTAAAATGATGCCTAGATTCAAATATATTTGTTTACTTATGCAAAACTTGCCAGACCTGATTGCTTCATTTACCATGCCTATATTGTTAGTTTGGGATGAAATGTTTGCTGAAATGTGTTGATGCTCACTTCCAAGTGAAAAATTATGTTTGAAAGGTTGTTTTTTGTACCACTACAGTTTGGGGGTGAGGTGCAAGGTGCATGACAAGAAAAACAGAGACAGAGAACTGAGGTTTGGGCTCTATAACTTATGTGTGAACTTTAGGGGTACTGGCTGTCTGTCTTTTGATAGACAACAGTTGTTAAGTAATAAGGTGTAATGCTTTAAGTGTTTAATCATTTGTGTGTACAGCCATCCAGGGACATCATTAGAAACGTGTGTGAAGTCCAAAATGCACCGAGTAACACCTGGGGGGTTACACCCAATTGGAGCTTCCACCTGCTGATGGGATGGGATGTTCCTGCCACTTGGCTCCCCTTCTGGGTCTGGCTGGGCTACTGGCCAGCCAGGAAAGGGAGATACTGGAGGCAGAAGAGGCACTAAAGATTCCTTTCCCTCCTGCCACCATTGCCTCCCTTTCCTGCCCAGTCTGCTGCCAGGCAGCATTAGCAGTTCCCAAACTTCAGTTCTCTCTGTGTGTTTCTGAACTTATTACAAACATGCAAGATGAGCATAGGTGTATGCAGTGGCATCACTATAGCTGGTGCCACCCTGGCAGAGTAACTCCAATCCAAGGCAATGGAGAAGCAGGAATGAGAGACAGCAGTAGAGACATTCTACTCTGTACTGCAGCAAAACACAAGGCAGTGGAGCCTGCAAGCAAAGATGGAGTGAGAAAGGGGCTGCTGGGTGGCAGCAGCATCCCACACCCACCATTGGCCACAGCAAGCAGAGGAGGATGGTTGGAGGGTATGCCAGGTAGCTTGGGTAGGATGAGGAGGGTGTAAGCACCCCGCCCTGCTTGCTTCCACCACCCTGTCCCTTCCTACTCACTTCCCATGTTGCCTGCCAGGAGGTGACAACAGGAGTTACTCTACCAGGGTGACACCAATTCTAGTGATATCACTGCATTCACCTATGCTCATCTTGCATGTTTGTAATAAGTACAGATATAGCAAAATGTCATGAGTTTCAAACAACCTCTAATCACAATGCTTAGTGTGAAACAAGAATGCTTCTCTAACCAAAAATCAAGAAAGTCACAAGTTCTGGGAGTTGTATATGTTCGTAGCTCTGCTTATAATGAAGTTTAGAAGCCTGAGCAGTTCTAGAATAAACATTGCCACATTTCAGCATAAAACACGGTAAATAAAGAAACAAGTCCTGTTCAGATAACTGACTATGGGGCTTTCTAGATTGGCAGGAAAGTGTGACATGAAGTTGCCTTTTCCTTAATGCTTAGCAGCTGCACCACAGCCTTTAGATGGAGCTGCGCTGTTCGCAGTTTTTAAAAAAGAAGCTGGGAAAACCAGCACCTTTTTAAAGGCGCTTCTTCTCCCCTAAAACACAAAGAAAGCATTTTCATGGCACACTTTCCCTTTTTCTCATCTAAAGGCTAGACTTTCATGCAGCCATGAACACACTTCTTTTTGCCAATCTAGATCAGGCCTATGTGTACAATAAAGACTCATTACTGGTGGAACTGCAGTGGCCAACCCTGATCTCTGTTTTATGGAAAGATGTGTTTATTTTATCTTATTTTTTTGCACAGTATCAATATCTGTGCATACATATTTTTTTTAAATTCCCCATTGGTTCTTGTGCAAGTTCAGGCTTTTTACAGTGTGTGTGTGTGTGTGTGTGTGTGTGTGTATGTGTATTATATTTCTTTTAAATTCCTTGACAACCTTGTGTTGTGATAAGGAAACCCTGGCCAGAATCCAGTACTCTCCAGTAATCAGTGGCTTCCTATGTTGCTTTGTGGACACAGAAGAAGGAGCTATTAAGCGCTTCCTTGTAAAATACCACCACCACCACCCACATAAACACACCTGGAAACTAGGAATGGAAAGAATATAAGAAAATAGTTTTTTTAAAAAAAAAAAAAAAATCCTGTACTGAGAAATTGTAATGAGAAGAATTTTTGCATGGCAAGAATCTTCACAGTTTGGAATGTATTCTTTGCAAAATTCATACATGGTTGTTTTGCTCAGAAAACAGCATTTTCTATGCAGAAAACAGCATTTTCCAAGATTTCAATGTGGAGAAAAGGCAGATTGGAATGTTAGCATCATCCAATCAGAGTGAGCCTGGAAACAGCAATGGGATCTTAATAATAATAATAATAATAATAATAATAATAATAATAATTTTATTTGTATGTCCCGCCTTTCCTTCAGATCAAGGTGGGATTACAGCAAATAAAATATACACAATACAGTCAGCAAATAGTAAAGATAAAAACCTAATGCATCAACATGTATACACCTACAGTATCACAAAATACTTAGTCAAGAAAAGATACTTGCTCCCAGGAGCAAGTATAAATAAGAAGAGAGAAGCATGTATGAGTTGGATGGGGAACAGAAAGGGACAGAATTCTCAGTTAAGAGCTCAAGGTTTATTAGACCCTGAGGGCTTTTAACAGCCAAGGTGGCTGAGGTATACTGTTCAGAGGGGTAGTTGGATAGGGGTTTTGAGTACCCACGTTAAGGACTCAGAGAGTCTTTGGTAAACAGTGTCCAGAAAAATCCTGAGGGATTACAACCAGAAAGGCTGTGGAAATTACTATAATTGAAACTAAGAGAGTTCAAACAAAAAAGTAAAAAAGAGCTGTTTCTTGCACAGAAAATGCTTCATCTGGAATTTATTTGGTGGAAAAAATTACATGTGGTTTCTTTGCATCAAAAACAACATTTCACATACAACAGCTTTTCCTGCACAGGAAATAATATTTCTGCATGGAAACATTATATTCTGCACAAAAAGTTCTGTTCTGTTTGCAAAACAACCAGGTGCAAATTTTCGATAGACTGCATCCTGAATTGTGAATAGGCTTAGGAAACTGTGTGGTTTTCAAAGACTTTTTTGCAGCAGGAAGAAAATAGTTAGGATTACTTGTTGCTTCCTTTGAATAGGCCAAATGAAAGAATGCTGTTGTTAGTTCAAAGAATGTGAGTTGCTTGGCTCTATGCAAGGGGGGGAAATGTGAGGAGAAAGCAAGTAAACTGTGAAGAAAGATGACTAAAAAAAATCACTTTGCATCTTCTGCTGTCAGATTTTGTCACCTGTATGATTTTGTACTGAAGTCCATTTGATGTCAACTTTAGTAGGAGCTGAAGCAGGCCTCTCATTAGGAAAGCAGCTTGTGAAAGGAGTGACAGAAAAAGACTCTGGGTACACTCAGAGCTGGGAAGAAAGCTAGGTTGCCAAGGGATTGGTTTCGTTCAGGGGAATATCAACAAAAAGCCTCTTCTGAGCTGACACGTGTCTGTCAGAGCAATCTGTCCATCCAAGACAGAACTGTCAGAGAGCCAAAAAGATTCATTAGAAAGGCTAAGAAGAGAGGTCTCCTCCCGAAAAAGCAAAGGACCTCTTTTTTCCTCTCCAGGCTGGAACACTTGCCTGTCCTTTTATTTTATTTTCCAAACCAAATCACTGAAAAGGATGGGGCATAAATAACTAGTGCCATTGCAAACTAGGGTTGGCAAATGTCAAAGCCTGATCCTGAGTCTACAGTTTTCATGAGGAATTTCCAGGCAGGAGACAAGGGTGCACATTCTCTAGTTTTTTGAGAGCTCAGCTCTAGTCAAGAGGAAAAAGCTATGTGCAAATCTCCAGCTTAGTTAGTGGAGCAGCAGCTTGCTGCAATTTGCAGTGCTTAATTCATTTGCTGATGCAACTTGCAACTTGGTGGTGGTATGTATTCATTAGTTTCCTCATTTACTCCCAGTTGTTGTAGCACCAAGGGATCACCCTCCACTGTGCTCTACATCCACCTTCTGCTAGAAGCAAGATAGTGAGATGTTCCTTACCCTAGATGCAGATTTGTAATTTTGTGAGGCACTAGCATTCTTTGGCAGGGAAGGCTAGACACTTGTAAAATTACAAATCCCTGAATTCCATAGCATGGAGTTATACCACTTAAAGTGATGTAAAACTGCATTATTTCAAAAGTGTAGATGAACCCCTAAGTAAGAAATACCCCCCCCCCATTTCACCTTGATCTCAGAACAAACCCTTTAGCTAATATTTCTCTCTTACTTTCCAAGCATGAAAATAACAGGGGTGGCGGGTGTTGAATGGCAAGCTGTGGACAACTCTGTGTCAACAATTCTGAGCCAACACCTGATGCCAATAATGGGCCAGAACCAGAGCAAAGGAACTGCACCAGTGGCTTATTTACACTACAGAATTACAGCATCATTATTAGAGGAGTCACTAGGGGTTGGGGGTTGTACCAGAGGACACCACTATTCCCCAAGCATCTGTCTTTTGGCAGAAGTGAGCTTTGGTGTTCATCAGCATTCTTTTGGAATACTGAAATGATGGCATGGGCGGGGCAAGGTTCAGAGGGAAGAGAAAGGAGATGCCCCAAGTTTTAAAAAAATCATTATTTAACCTTTTTTAATTAAAATTTTAAATTTGTTATTCTTTTAAAATTTTCTTTAAAAACATCACATCTTACCAAACTTTCACTTTAAGCACATGAAACTATGTACATGTATAACATTTAGGCTGTGCATATGATATTGTAATTTAAAGGTATAATTTTACATTTGCTAGTTGTTTACATCACAACTATTGCCATTACAATCAGTGATATACAAGAATTACGATTTATGAGCACATTAGTACAAAAAAAAATTACTAAAGATACTGATTGGATTGGTATGGGAGAAGGTCAATGGTGTGTCTGTAACACCATGAGTCACCAGATTGGGTAACACCAACCCTAGTGACACCACTGACTATTATTCCACTTTAGCTGCCACAGTTCCCTCTTATGGAATCCTGAGATTTGTAGTTTTTGTAAGGCACTGGAACTCTCTGGTCTGAGGATTCTAAAGACCCCTTCCTAAACTGCAAGGGAACTAGGAAGTAACCTGGTGTTAAAGTAGTTTGTACGTTACTCCTTGACTTCATTCCCACTTACATTTAATTTTGTTTCTGATCCAAATCCATGAATCGGTTCAGCAGCAGAGCATGGTTCATACTATTGGCGCCAATCGAAGCAGCCCCTTTCTCTCCTAGTACAAGCAAGGGTCCAGGGAAGGGGCTAGAAGCTGCAGCAGCAGAGGTTCCCTCCATGGTGCAGGTGAGACGTGGCTGCGGAAGGCGGCAACACAGTGGCTTGGCAAAGGGGGACCACTGGCCTTCTCTGGGAGAGGGAGGCCAGACCATCAGTGCCACACCACCACCTGTTCCCTGGAGGTGTTCAGGGGGCTCCCCAGTGAGTACAGAGGGGAACCCCTGGGTGGAAGAAATGAGGGTTAGGGAAGTGGCAGCAGCAGCCATGGCCACTGCAGCCGTCCCCCAAGAAGCTTGGAAAGAGGGCCAAGCCCACCTTCACCCACATCACAGGGAGCAGATTCAAATCCGCAATTAATTCACATTTGGACTGAATCGCATTATTGCAAAATAATTCATCAAAAAAGAAGTGGAAAAAATGAGTGTCTAAATGACACAGTTTAAATGGGTCTAGAGCTCCCTCCCTCCCCCCTCGGAATTGCTTCAGCAATTTGAATTAAGTGGGAACCATGCTTATTTAAATGGTTCAAACAGATTCACGATCCAGTTCCAAAGGTAGTGGGAATGAGGCCTTAACAGATTTCCAGGTAAGTGCTTTTTGCTAACAAGACAATTGCTGTCATAGGCAGAGGCATAGATGCACAAAATACACCATTTGGACTCCTCATAATCCTATAGAGCCCATAAGGCAATGCATTGTGGATGAGAGGAAATCAGACACGGCTCCTATCAAAATGTTGGTTCCCAGTACCTCTTGTTGATTCTGCTGCTGTTCCACATTTCTATACACCTTTCTCCTCTCTAGAATCTAGATCAGTAACCAGGGATGCTCAACACCTGTAGGAAACTCATTCCTCCTTGCACTAGAAATTAACAACCATAGCCTCTTGCATAAAGTAAGCAAAAGAAACAGCCATATCCTAATAATCTTGTAAATAGTAAGCAAAGGGAGAAAATTGCATGAAATACTGGTATTGGCACTAGATATATTCTGCTATACTATAGCACAACTAAGTAAAAATGAGAGGAACTGAATGAATGAATGAATGAATGAATGAATGAATGGTTATGTGCTACTATGGGTGGCAGTGTCTTCATGGCACATGCATGTATACGTAATGCTACCTATGTTGGCCAAACTATTTGGCATAGGACACAAAAATTATATTCTGCTGACAGTGGTGGAAGTGGAATTTTGCATTGCACTTGTGCAGAGTGATGGCATGTTACACATTACATAACAGCACCCAGTCAATGGCATGTGTTGTGTGTAATGTTGTTGTTCTACCGGGGGGAGGGGTGTTGCATTGTGTGTTGCATTGTGTGAATCTTCACCTGCAGATATTTACACTACTCTGAGGAGATATGATGTTTATTTATATAGTGCCATAGGTTTTGCACAGCACTTTACAGAGTGATCATAACAATATAAAACCTGCTAATGGTGTACAATCTAAAATCACAGAATATAAAATATAGTAAATAGACAATTTATCCCATTAAAATAGTTTTAAAACTATAAAACTATGGACAAACAATATACCCTAGTCTGAATGAACAGAGATACCAAGCTGTAGTTTGAAATGCTTCTGTAAACAAAAAACTACTTAATTCAGACTTAACTAGAGAAGTAATAGTCCGCAAATGTTTAGGGAGGTGGTTCCAGGAATAAGGAGCAGCAAGGGAGAAAGGGCAAATCTGACCCAGAGAAGAAGAAACTTGGCTGGGTCAAGAACCCTGAGCCCTTGGATCACAGAATTTATAGGGGAGATAAGTGTTCTCAGATAAGGGGAGGCAGTGGAGGGGCAAGCACACACCTCACAGCTTTGCTGCCACACAGCTCCCTCCCTTGGGAGGAATCTAAGATAGCAGCAAGTGCTAGGGAGGGGTGAATGTGCCCTCTGCGGCTTTGTTGCTGCCCAGATCCCTCCCCGGAGAGGGATCCAAGATGATGAAGAGGCTAGTACACCCCTCATGGTTTTGTCACTGGCCTGGCTCCCTCCCTGGGGATGGAGCTGAGCTGATGGTGAGAGCTGCAAAGGGGCTAGCATACCCCTTGTGGCTTCATCACCAGCCAGCTTCTTCTCTGGGGAGGGATCCAAGATGGTGCTGGAAGGGTGATCATGCCCTTTGTGGCTTTTTCACAAGCCCAGTTCCCTCCCTAGGGAGAGAGCTGGGGTGTGGGCAAGGGTTGTGGAGGAGTGAGTTTGCCTCTCATGGCTTTGTTGCTGGCCTGACTCCCTCTCTCAGGTGGTGGAGGGATGAGTGCACCCTTGAGGCTTTGTTGCCAGCCTAACTCCCTCCCTGAGAAGGAAGCTGAAGCAGCAACAAGGCTGGTGGTGGAGTGAGTGTGCCTCTCATGACTTTGTTGCTAGTCTGGCTCCATCCCTCGGGAGAGAACTCAGGCAGTGGCGAGAGCATTAGAGGGGTGAGATTGCCCCTCATGGTTTTGTTGCCAGGCCAGGCCCTCCCTAGGGAGCGAACTGGGCTGGTGATGAAACCATGAGGGAAGAGCATTGGGAGCAGGGAGGCTATCACCACTCCAGCAAACCCCCCACCCCCTCACACCAGGTGTCACCAAGCCTGAAAACCGACTAGTTTTGGGAAAGCACCTCCTAGGTCCCAGTCAAAGACTCTAGCCATTATACTTCAATAACTCTCACATTAGTATTATTTTTTCATATGTATTTGATGTTAACTCAAGGTAGTTTGCATCGCTATCTTGTGCTATGAACATTTAAAAACAAAACAAAAAAAAACCTTGCAAGGTTTTCTCTCCAATGTGCTCTGTTTAGGTCACACATCTGAGTAAGATGGATGAGTCTCAGAGTGCTCAGCTTGCATCCTAGGTCCTTTATGATCTGCCAACACTGGCAAGGTCAGAGGGGGAAAACAGATGAACAGCTTGAATATGACCTTTGCTCATCAGAGCCTGGAACACTGCTCTAAGTCCAAAGGAACTTCCATGGCTGCATCAAACTATCCCAGGAAGCATGGTGACAAAAGGGAACATAGGTATTGCTAATACAGCTGTGCCTGCAACATTGTTTAGCTCACCTTTCTTTCCTTTCACTGTGGAGTTTCCTCACCTCTGGAGCAATAAGCCTACTCCAAACCTACAGATAGAGCTGCTCCTATTCTTTCTTCTCCCCAAGCTCCCCTAATCCAAATTTGTTGCCAAGGAAACCCAAATGCTACACTAAGAAAAAAAAAGATTTTGCATTCAAATAAAGAAGGGGGGGACTATTTGATTTTACAGATGCTCTTTTCACCTGTAACTCTTATTTTGTGTGCTTTAGTTATGTTCTTGCAAAATGTGGATGCTTTGTGTAGGAACAGTGTGGTGTCAAAGAATAATGGGCACAAATAACTGAATTCACAAATGATGCTCTATATAATGGATTGGGGCTTCTGGACAGATTGGGGCCTCTGGACTCCCAGTGAGGTTGTTCTATATAGCTAGGATGGGGACTACAAATTGAGTCTCCCTTATATTATTATACGAAATGATTGGGACCAGTTTTAGAGTCAGAGTTTTTGGATTCTGGAATATTTCATACACATCCTGAAATATCTTAGAGATGGGGCCCAAGTCTAAATAGGAAATTCATTTATGTTTTGTATACACCTTATACACATAGCTTGACAGTAGTTTTATACACAATATTTTAAATACTTTTGTGCATCAAGCAAAGCTGGTATCACTCTCTCAGCCACCCATGGGGACAGTTTTGGATTTTGGAATATTTCAGATTTTGGAATTCCAGATAAGGGAGACTCAAACTGTATGTGGTCCTCCAAATGTTGTTGGTCTGTAAGGCCCATCATTTTTCATCATTGGCAATGCTGGCTAAGGCTGAAGGGAGGCACGATCCAACAACATCTGGAAGACCACACATTCCTGCTATACAATCTACATGAACCTGGTTTGCTTGTACCTGTGGGAGCCTGTAAACTGTGGGAGTTCCCCTGCCCCTGCACTCCCCATGGCCTCTCTGTTTGCTGTCAAAGCACCCAAGATGTCTTTCATTGTACGTGAATAGCCTTTGGGGAGGATGAAGTTCTAACTACTATGAGAATCAAGAGGAAATTTTTATAACTCAGGAGTTATAGGCTTTTGTTTTCAAAAGCACAAAGAACAAGGCTCTCCATTTAGTTCCCTTGTGTGACAATTAGTAACCATGCCTGCTGTCGGCAGCTGGTGGATCCATTACAGGAGCACCATCTGACTTAGCAAGAGCATTTGCGTGCTGGTATCTAACAGCCTTTCTATTTGCCATCTCTCCTGAGAGATGGTGAGCCTGGGCAAAAGATGCTATAGGCAAGCTGAAGTTGGAAGGGACAGAAGAGACTCTCCCCATCACATAACATCATCTCTTGAGGCTGGCTTCTCTGTGGTTGTATTTGCAAAAGGATGACACAAATATTTTATGAGACAGCCAGTCTGAAGAACTGGTATCTACAGAAGGCCTAAAACAGAGCTTGGAACCACTGTTGTTCGGGATGACAGTTCCCAAAATTCCCCCCATCAACATGACCAGGGGCTATGCTAGCTAAGGATTTTGAGAGTTTTGGGTTGTTGTTGTTTTTAAAGTAATACTTCTGCATGAATTCAAACAAGAACCCTCATGGTGCAGTGGTCTGAGTGCTGGACTGCAACTTTTGCATTACGTTTAGCTGTTTTATTTTAACTTATATCGTATGCCACTTTGAGTATTATTTTGGAAAAAAGAGGAGAAATAAACAAACAAATAAATAAATCAGACAGACACTAGGAAACCAGTATGTGAATCCTCGTGAGCTATTGAAACCCACCGGCTTACTTTGGGCAAGTCGCATTCTCTCAGATTTAGAAGAAGGCAATGGTAAACCTCCTGTAACAAATTTTATCAAGAAAACCCTAGGAAAGAGTTGCCATAAGTTGGCATCAACCAGAAAATATGTAATAAACCATGAACTAACATACTGGTCCTGATGGAGGAAATCAAAATGTCCCAAGGACACACCAGCAAATATCAGCAAGTCACATTCTCGCAGCCTCCGAGGAAGGCAATGACAAATTCCCTGTGAATAACTATTGCCAAGAAGTCCCTAGGATAGGGTGGCCATATCTTAGAGTCACCTTCAAGGCACATGACAACAGCAACAGTTCCAGTCCCTGTCCAGAATAAGAGTTCTTTCTTCAGCATCTGTTGTGATATCTTGTGAATAGAGAAAGCAGCTTCTTTCTTCACAGGATATCTGGCTTTTCCAAGATGTGTAGCAAGGAAAAAGGAGCACTCTTTCACCTCCTCACCTCCATATGAGTGGCAGCTGCCTTACAGATCAGTGTTGACATCTGTCTGGCACTGCAGGAGAGCAACCACCATGACAGGGGATCGTTTTGCACAGAAAGGAGAGGCTGATTCCTTTTTCCTGGCTGAAAGGCATAGACTGGATCCCCAGGGTGTTCACATCATAACATAATGACATCCCTTTTGCTTACTGCCATCCCATTCTGTGAAGTGTCATTCCAGGTCAAAAAAACAGCCAAGAAACGCTGAAGTGACTACTTCTGGAAAAACACCTGTCCCCTTCCATCTGTCAGTCCAAAACAAACATAATTCACTTATGTTTTTCTTAAACTCACTGGACACTTCCCAAAGAGAGCCATGCTCAAGTCAACCCCATTGATTTCAATGTGAGTTACTCCCCAGTCAATGTGTGAATATTCTCAGACATAAGCATGAACAGTCCAATTCATTTCAATGGGCTCAGGCAGATACTTACAATGCACTTAGATTCTGTGTGTGGAGGGGGGGGAGGGAGGGAGAGAGAGAAAGAATTAATTAATTTAGGCCCCTTCTTTCATAATACTAGATCCTAGGGTCATCCGGAGAAGCCTAATAGTTGAATGTTCAAGCCAAAGAAAAGGAAAAACTTCTTTATACAATGCATAGTTAAAAATCTGGAATTTACTGTCACAAATTTATAAGAGAATTAGACAAATTTCTAGCGGTTGGGATCTTTCATGGGTAGTAGTCGTGATAGCCATACCTCACTGCTAGTATCAGAGGCAGCATTTGTCTTAAATCCAGTTGCTGGGGAACAGCAATTGCTGTGGATGTCATTATTGTACTTATGGGGCTCTTTCACACTGCACAACTGTAGCACTATGATGCCATTTTAACTGCCATTGTTACATCCTATGGAGTCCTGAGTTTGTAACTGGGGAGGCACTAGAGCTCTCTGGTAGAAAATATGGCCCTATACAGATATCCACTGAGGGACATCCTGGGGCCAATTCTAGGGTTAGGGAGCATGCAGCAACTACACACTACTTAACCCTAGCATGGCATGGTGGTGCCCTCATGGTGGCCTCCCATTCACACAGGGGGCCTCCCTGACGCCACCCTCTTTGCAAGGTGCCCAAACAGGGTGCCCAGGAAGTGGTGCTGTGAACGTTCCACTTCCTGTAAGCGCCGCACCAAGAAAGGAGCTGCTCTAGGCAGCTCCTTTTTGGTGTGAGTGGCACCCAGGCACTTTGTTTCCATGGCAACCAAATGGCCATGGGAATGAAGCAAGGGAGAAAAGGGCCAAGCATGAAGCCCCAAGGATATCCCTTTTCCGTGCTATGGAAAAACGGCATTTTGCTGCTTTTCTGTGGTGCGGAAAAGTGGGATTGGAGCCTCTGGGTTGCCTGTGAGGCTGCTCCAGCCCCAATCTGGTGGGGAAAGGGGCAGCGCAGACTGGCTCCTGACAGGGCGGTCTGTAATGCCCCTTAGTAATGGCTTTCCTCAATCTGCAATCCTAAGATTCCATAGGATGCTGTCATGGCCATTAAAGTGGAATGATAGTTCTATAATTGTGTAATGTGAAAGGGCCTGCTTGTGGGCAAGATCCCTGAGGACATATCCCAGTATTGCAAGAGGTCAGATGAACAGACAGGGCTTTCTGTGTAATGACACTTCATTTCTGGCACCCCATTGGAAGGGAAATCATACTAGTGTCTCCCCTTTTGAACTTCTGACAGGCTGCTAAAACTAACCTGTTTTCTATGGCCTCCAGTCATTAAAATCACAATTTGTTTTAGGTACTATTTCAATTGTATATTTTTGGTGATGACAATGGTGATGGTTTTATAGACAGTTGTTCTAGTTTGTTTTTAAAGAATGTTATCTGTTTTTATCTGTTGTACGCTGCTCTAGGAGGCCCCAGAAGGCTGACAGATGATAAAGAAACAGACAGAAATGCCTAAAATGCTGCTCATTTCTTCCACCAGTCATTTCATATCTTTCTTTCCATACTGCTGGAGTAATAATGACTGTTTTCAGTGGACAAATAGGCTAAGAAAGGGGAAACACAAGCAAGAAGGTAGCCACTTAACACAATGCCAAAGAAGAGGAGATGGAAATGCCTTCTCAAAAAAGAGGACATGGAAATGGAACAGACCTATGGTTCATATGTATGGATGCAAATATAGAAACAAATACTAGTATATATCTCAATGTAGTGGGGAGGACTGTGGATAGGTGACTAATATGGCTGCTCACTTCTTCACCAGCAATGTCAAGGCTCCTCCTAGCTATCCCTTCTAAAAGTTGTTCTTCATTTTCAGACTGGATCACAACATTTCCCAAACACAGGATGCCTTCAAATCCAGGATTGATAGCTCTTGAAACAGAGGACTATCCTTTTTAACTGGAGACATGACCATCCTAGAGACAGTTGGCCTTTACAAGCAGATTTCACCTGCAGAAATTTACAGGTGAAATTTTCCATGGCTCAGAGATTAGCCTTATTGGCCACCAGTTCATTCATACCAAGATGCTTTCTTAAAGGCATATTTTCAGAGGCTAGTTGAAAAGTTGGCAAACATAAGCAGGACAAGATGTGTGGGCCCATCTACTTTTACTGTTGATGCAAAGCTCTTAGGCAGGGAAAGACAAGACCTCCAGAACTGCAGCCTGGCAAACCTCTTCACAGGGTCATGGCAGGGACACACAAAGAATGCAAAGCACTTTGCAAATTTCTATATAAATGATTAACAATCATCCTGTAGATAGAAATACCAGTTTCCCCAGAAGTGCGAAACCGGAAAGTGCCTGTTTATGTATCTCAAATCACTTAGCTCAATGCAGATTTAAAATTCCTCACTGCCTTGTAGGAAAGCTTTTTGAGAGAGGGAGTAAAACCAGGTCTGGAAAATGAATAAAGAGAACAGGGGGGAGAATTGCCAGATGGTAACTATCAGTGTGGCACACTGCATTTTGGGTAAGCCTTTTGCAAAATGAAATTGTTTCCAAGTTCAGGGTAGTGTGACAATCAAGTGATTTGCTAATTACTGGTTAAATGAAGGGGTTTTTAAACTTGTGCTGCTCTATCGCTCTGATAGTGTTGCTGTAAACAACTGTTTACAGTTCTTCAATGCAGGGCATGTGTTTTAAACTAAACTCTTTATACAATCAATGATTTGTCAGTTTATGTGCGCTCTCTCTCTCTCTCTCTCTCTGTGTTACAAATTAGGGGGGAAATGTCTGTCTTTATAACCTCTCCCAGCCTAAAAGGTCCTGAGAGGTCTTGAATCCATAATTAGGATGGCCAGGTCCAGATTCAGAAAGTGTGTTTACACCTTTAATAATAGAAGAGAAGAAAAGATTCCCAGCAGCTATAGCTTCCTGTGTCAAGGTTTCCCTTGTGTATGATTTCTGAAGGCATCAAAACCCCAGGACTGATGAAAGGCAGGATAGCTAAAGAACTGGCCAACTTTAAACTGTGACTGGATAATTTTTCATTAACGTCACATTAGTGATTCCACATATGTTTTTCACTCTGTGTGTGCTTGTCCCTTCATATCACTGCATCTTAGTTTTGCAGTTTAAGTTCATATGAACAGTACAACAGATGATTATGTAAAGCACCGTTCATACAGAAAAGAAATATGTAATTATTATTCAACAAGTTGTAGAAGGGTACCCATGATGACTATGAAGAAAATTTCAGCAAAATCTCAATCAAACCATTCTGATGATTTTATTTGGCCAGCTAAAGGTGTAAAAATGTATCATGTAAACATTCAAAGCTTCACAAGCTTCATCATCAAGCAAAGATGTTAAAAATCACACAAGGGGGAAGAAGTGAGAAGATGCTTTTGTGCATAGCTTCTTGCCTGAGATGTTTAAACTCTAGTTTGAGATGTTCTTAAGGGACAGTTGATGCAAATAAGAAAAGTAAAACTGTATTTTTTTCCCCTCCATTAAAAGAGTCACTTCAAGATACAGTTCTGTCTCCATCCTCTTAAGATCCAGTTCCCCTTCCTCCACAGAGTACAGTCTTTCTCTCAAGAAGCCTGAGCATTCTAAGGTCTGGAAATTAATTTAGGCATTGTGCAGGTGAAATCAGACCTTTCAACTTTGACATGTGAGCAGACACCATACAAGTGTCCAACACTTTGTCAGAGAAAAGCAAATTGAGTAATCCTGCCTTTTGAAAGTAATATATTTGAAGGAATTTGAAATGAACAGTTTCTCCACAAGTCTGTAGAGAAATTATGATGCATTAATCTTTATTAACAGCATAGATCATTATAGTAGGATGACGTGCACAATGTTCACTGACTGCCTAGTCAATGTTATGCAGTTTGCATATGTAAAATATTATATTTGAAATTGGATTGTTTGTTTTTCTAAGAGCCACAACATAGTTTCTGATTAAAATGCATTAATTGGGGTTATTTTATTACCCGTTCCCCCACAAACGTATTTTAACAATGTCCAATGATTCAAACTCTTCTACCCCCCCCCCCCTTTTTTTTTTTTTTTTTTGTCTCTGCTTCCTTGCAGTGAAAATTGTCTCACTACAGCCCTGGTTTGAGGGGGTTGGGATCAGATCAGAGGACAGACATCATAGCTATGTATTCCATGCATGACCTCAGCCATCCTTTTTTTGTACAAAAAATGCTATTTGCTGCACACACACAAAACCTTACTTGTGCATTTTACACAGAATATATTCTGAAATATGAAGATTCTCATCAGTCCAGAATTATTCCCTTCAGTGTATCTTGACATTTAAGAAACACATTTTTCAACCTTTTTTAAAAATGGAATATTCTATCCATCCTTATTTTACACCTGCTCCGGGTTGTACAGGAACCATCCAAGTTCTGGAATGTATTCCCAACAGAGATTCAGTGCCAGGAAAGCTCCTGTACAACTTGGAACATCTGTTGTAGGAGGACACATAAAACACACATGGGGTTTCCTGCCCACACACATACACACCAGGCAACAGATCCAGTCGCAGACCCCAGTTATGCTACCTAAATAAGTCATAAATAATACTGGGAGGAAGGTGGGATATAAATAAACATCATCATCATCATCATAAATAATAATAATGCAGGAGGGAGCTATAGTCCAGGAACATCTGGAGGACAAGTTGCTCAATTCAGCTCAAAAAACATTAACTGTAAACCCAAGTGAGTAATCCCAGGTTTTGCATACAATAGTCTTTTACCATAGGTTAGAAGGAGACAAACAAATGAGTCTTTGAACATATCAAGAAATACCCCTAGAAGACAAGATGATCAAATTGAGGCTGTCATACTTAGGCTACATTATGAGAAGGCATGGCTCATTAGAGAAGACAATAATGCTGGAAAAGTTTGAGGATAGAAGAAAAAGAGGAAGAACTACATGCCAGATAGCTAGATATCTCAATCAGGGAGATCATGGGCATAAATCTACAAGAATTAAGCAGAGCAGTAGAAGGCATGGGGTCTTGGAGATGTCTCATCCACAGGATCACCATGAGTTGAGGTCAACTCGATGGCAGTTAATAACAAGGAGGAGAGAAAAAATCTCAGCTTCACTGCCTAGCATCTCCTGTTAAAAAGAGCAGTGTTGTGCAAGAATTCTATCTGAGGCCCTTGAATCAACAGGCCAGTTGCCTGACCCAGTATGAGGCAGCATCCTGCACCTCTGCATCACTTCCAAGGCAAGCCTCTTCCCTGCCCAGAGCTCAGAGGCTTCTGCAAATCACTGAAATGTTTGATTGGGTCCCAAGATAGGCTGATAAAGAAAGCACAATTTCTTCTTGCTCAAGCATTTTCTCCCATCCCTTGTATTCCCAGCTCAACTTCCTGGTGGTGGCAGAGAGGAATGACGTGGGAATGGTCCACAAAAAACCAAGTCCCATCCTTCTCGGCTCCAGTAAGCAGAAAACTCTTCCTCTTCTCAACTTTCCTTGCACCTTTGTACTTGTCAGCAAGGCATTTGCATTCTAGAAAAAGCCTCCATTCAGGCAAGGGCTACTGGCAGAAGGGTATGGGTGAGGAGAAGAAACATCTCCCTTTTGGGTCTTTCAACAGAAGAAACAAGAACAGGTCTCCTGCAGGGGTCTCCTGCTCCCTGGGACAGAGAATGACACCATAAAGGCTCTGTGTCCAAGTCAGGCATCCTTGTGTCATTGAATTTACTTTTTCCACTGACCCCATTAGTCCCTTTCAATGCAACTTTTAAAAAAAAAAAGATTTGCCAAAAGAAAATCACAGCTAAGAATGTGTTAGGCAGCTCAGAGGGATCCTTGGCTTTGTATCCAACCAGGTCCCAGAGTCAATCTGCATGTTTTCCATTTTATATGAGCAGGTAGCAAGCCTTGGAACTTGGAAAAGTTGCTTATCTCGACTAAAACTCCATGAATCTCTCAGCTAGACTTTTAATACTTTAGTACAGTGGTCCCCCGGGTTACGAATCCCCCGGGGTACGAAAACCCTGGGGTACGAAAGACCCACTTGCGAAAAAAAACCCGGGGTACGAAACAAAAAAAAAGTGCGGTCCCTTTAAATTTCCCGCGTGGCGCAACAAACAAAGCGGTCCCCCGGGTTACGAACATTTCCGGGTTACAAAAGGTTATCCGGAACTGATTACTTTCGTAACCCGGGGGACCACTGTACTAAGTTTGGTTCTTGTTTGATGAATACATCCAATTTGGTTTCTCTCATTTTCAATTTTTATTGGACAAGATCCTGCAAGAGAGATATACTGTAGCTATAATAATGTAGCTATAATCCATCTTCACACACACACACACACACACACGTGCATATAGAAAACCATGTTAAATGCCAGATAGTAACAGTAACCGAAAGAGTTCTCTCATGATAGTAGCAGGGTACTGATTATTGTTATAAGTATATACAATATTGTATATCAATCTCTTTCACTCTATACAGTTATAGTACTTTAATTCCATCAACTGCCTTGGCTGCATCCTATACAATTTTGGGCTTTTTAGTTTGGAGAGGTACTAGACATCTCTGGCTATCAACTCCAAATACCCCTCCCTAAAATGCAAATCCCAGGATTTCACAGAATGTTCATATGGCTGCTGTTGTTTGCCTTCAAGTCATTGTGGGCTTATGAAAATCTATCATGTGTTGTTTTTCAAAAATTGATCATAGAGGTTTGACTTTGTCTTCCTCTAAGGCTGAGAGAATGTGACTTAACCAGTGCATTTCCATGGCTAAGTGGGAATTTAAACCATGTTCAATAAAATCGTAATCAGTGCTCAAACCAGTACATCACACTGACTCCAGTTATTATGGCTGTTAAAGTGAAATCATACTATTATAATTGCAAAACTATGAAAAGTACTCTTTTTCTTGTAATAAGAACTAGAATAGTGCCCCTTTTGATTAAAAACCTCTGACTGCTGCAAGCTGTAGGCCTGTAATACAAGCCACTCCCTCCTCCCATCTTTCTCTCTGTTAACTCAACACCCACAACAGAGCATTAAGTAAAACATTTGCATGTTGTTGGCAGTAATGTGCTTTTTTGTCTGTACAGAAACATTTTTATTGGTGAATTGCACCAGGTAATTCAGGAGGAAAATGTGAATAGTCAAGTGCAACTTCTTTTCAGTGTGTGCATTGGTCTGAGAATTGTAAATCAGGCACATTCACATGAAAATGTTACCAGTGGGTGTCCTTGTAGCATCAGCCTATCCATGTATTTTAAAATAAGCTACCTGCTATCTGGGACTGGGTAATAAAATGTTATCATATTCATATTTCCTCACCTGCATTGACTCCCATCCATTTGTCCTTTACAAATAATAGGTATTACTGGGTTTTCAATTGACCTGAAGTAGGAGGAAACCAGACCCCATCTGCATTTTTAACAGCAGCTTGATCTTCAAAAAGCAAGTAAGGGATTTACTCCATGAGCCCCATTCTTGCAGCAACTGCATAGGAGTGGGGGGGCGGGATGAAAACATAGCCCCAATATCGCACATCTTTGAAATCATGCAACTGGGCTGCCGCCACCATTGCACTTTGTTCCCAAATCTCCTTTAATCCCACCTCCCTAAATATCCAGTATGCCTTTTGTTTATTTTATTTTATTTTAACTGATACAATTATAGTTCTCTGCTACAGCAATGTCAGAAACAAAGTGTAAAAGAAAAAAGAAAGTAAGTGGTGGTGGGGGTGAGAGAGAATCAATCTGCTTGGGAATACGGGGGGGGGGGGGCGGGGAGGAGAGGACACTGATGACATGTGACTGGCAAATTTGCAATTGCCCCGTTTCTCACCTGTTGTTGACAGCTCATCGATGAGTTTGCCCTGTCAATGAAAAGGGATGCCGTGAATGTGGTTAGAGGATGAAGCAGCTACAGGTTGGAGGTGCCAGCGTGCAGTAGGTTTCACCAAAGCCACTGTTTTCCAGATGTAATCACAATTTTAAAGCCCTGTGTGGTAATCTCCTAAGACTTAACAATAGAAAGATAAATATTTTGGCTGGAATCCTATACAGTGGTCCCCCGCCTTACGAATCCCCCGGGTTGCGAAAACCCCGGGATCCAAAAGGCGGCGAACCGGCTTCTTATCCCCCGGGATACGAAATATCCCCCGAGATACCAAGCGAAAAAAGCCATGCGGCCCCTTTAAATGGCCGAGCGGTCTGTTGATTTTAGCGGTCCCCCGGGAAACGAAAGCTTCTGGGTTACGAAAGGTAATCCGGAACGGATTACCTTCGTAACCCGGGGGACCACTGTATAACAATTACTAATGTATAACCTGGAGTTATAACCACTCATGTCTATTTCCTATTCATGGTCCCTGAATAGGGACTGTAAAAGTTGTCCAATTTCCACTTACAGGAAGCAGCTGCTGTGATTGATAGGGGTCTGTTCCACTGTTTTTCAGGAAACACCCATCCACCCCTTTCCACAAGTGATCTCCAACACACATGGCAATTGCAACAGGGACCCTTTTTCTCACTTTCACAATGGGGATCATTCAGAGAAGAAGGTGAAAATGGCAGCCAGCAGCTTTGCAAGTGGCAGAGAAACTGATCCCTGCCAATCATAGTGACTGCTGCCCAGTAAGTAGGGACTTGTGGGGGAGCACCAGGATTCAGTACATAGTAACACCATAATGATGGTGCTTACATATACATAAAGAGCATGGAGGATCCCAGACTGTATTACTTAAATTATTGGACTCCTCTTAAGAAACATGGTAACCCTGCCCCATAAAGTCCAACAAGAACATGAAGACTGAGATTTACAGCTAGGGACCAATAATTTGCATAATATTCCTCACGTTATGGGAGAAATCAGCATTAAATTGCAGTTTTTACCCAGTATTTACGTAACCCACCATATTTCAGGAAATTATTATATGTGAAAATATATTTTGCACAAAACCCATTTTTCACACACACACACACACACACACACACACCACTCTTTCTGAAAACACAATGGAAAAAGTTGTGTGAGAAAACTACAGTTTTTGTGCAATCCCTGCCCTTCATGTATTTCTGAACAGAATAATTTTCTTCAGAATGTGCAAATACTAGGTGAAAACTGTATAAACTTTTCACCTCTGTGTTTTTCTTTTTGAGTCTCCGGAGTGTCAGAAAACCCATTTTTGAGCTAAGAAACATTGATATTCTTCCCATACCCATTTAACCACCATGTTTTGCTTTATAACTACAATCCCATCATCCCCCTCCCCCCCCCCCCAAAAAAAAACAGGACTAAAGATAAAGCACCACTGGAATAATTGCTTTCTTTAGCAACATCCATCTTTATAGAAAGTCCCATCTTAAGAGCTCTTGCACATGAGCTATCTAGAACTAACCATCCATGTTGAGAACCATCCAGTAGTGCAGGGGTGGGAAACACGTGGCCTCCAGAGGTTTGGGCCAATGACTCTCGGAAACCCTCAACCAGCCTACTTCCATCAATCAGGATCGTGGAAATAGTATTTAGAACAGCTGGACATCCAAAGATCCCCTGCACCTGCAGTAATGAACATCTTGAGTTGCATACTTCGTGAGGCTGCAAAATCCTAGTCCACACCACTTTCTGTGGAAGCTCCCTTTGCCCTATGTTATCTCCTCTAGTCTTGCAGTCCCTAAAGTCAGACTTGCCCTGCTAAAACATCTAAGCATTAGAAGGTCAGAATTCCTTTCAAAACAAGAGATTGGTAGTAAATATAATACTAGCTGGAACAAACATTGATTGATTGATTAATTTATTGACTGTACTTATATCTCATCCTTCAGTTAAAACTGCTCCTATAGCATCTTATAAATTGTGGTGGTTGTTGTTGTTGCTATGCTTTTTATTTACTACTTTTTCCAAGGTCAGGATTCATTTGACAGTTCCCTGCCCCAATACACAAAGGAAAGGAGATGGGGGCTGCACTGGTGACAGCCGCAGGTTTAGGTCCTGCAGATGCTGCTCTTCTTCTCCCTGAGAGGCCAGAACAATGGCAGCTAAAACCTGGAGGTAAGGTCTCTCACCAGTTACTGGGGCTAAGGAGCAAAGGAGGGGTGTTTGGTTGTTCTTCCTCTCCCTCAGAGGCCAGCACATTTTTAGTCTCTGAGTGGTTTGTTGGACTATGACTCTGGAGAATAGGGTTCAATTCCCAGCTCAGCCATGAAATCAACCTTGAAATGTCACATGCTCTCAGCCTCAGGGAAATGCAATGACAACCCTCCTCTGAACAAATCTTGCCAAGAAAGCCCCTTGATAGCTTTGCCTTAGGGTAACCATAAGTCAGAAATGACCTGAAGGTGCACAACACACACCATCTTAAATTATCCCCATATTGCCTGGCAGATCCTAAATGTCATTCCCAAAAAGTAACTTTTATGAGCTGTGAGCTGAAATAACTCCTCCCCCCCCCATCATCTTTGGTTCCTAGGGTTATTTCCCCCTTCCCTTCTTCTTTCTCTCCCTCCTTTATCCCCATGGTCCTGAGGAAAGAAAATCATCCTTTCCAAGCCTGTGTGGTTTGCACGGCCCAGCAGCCTATAATTAGCCCTAATTACCAGAATCACAGCTTCATTCCGGCATCTTGATGCCAATGGAGCACTCAACAGACGGTGTCAAAAAATACCAATTATCTCAGCAGCGGCTGTTTGCATGCAAAAGACAAAGAGAAACATGGGAGACCAGGCCAATGGACAAATGGACAGTGGAGGAATAATAAATGAAAGAAGGTCAAGACAAATTGGGTCAGCTGAGCTCTCAGTTCCTTAGTGCCCTGGGTTTTTTTTTTCCCTGCACACCCCCCCCCTTGAGCTTCCGTGCTTTGTACCTAATCTGTAATACTGTAGTGACTGTGATGTTCCCCTCTTTGCCAAGGCTTGGTAGTTATGGCTGAGAACTGACATGAAGGTTGAGAACAGACTGGGCTAGTGAATTTTCCTTTGTTACAAATTTGCTTCTACAGCTTCATAGGACTCTTTCAAACGGGAGGAATTTCTCCTAATTCCGAATGGAGCCAATGTGGATTCATGTAAATTCGCTTGTTTAGCGAATTTACCTGAACCCCTGCTCCGTTTGGAAGGCATTCGGAATTACTTCCCATTACCTGAAAATAACCCCCCCTTGCCCGAAATCATGTGAGAAGCTTAAATTCGCAATAACGTTAAACCCATGATTGCATTCGGAGTGACTTCCCTTTTGCCCGAATTTACGTGAGAAGAATTAATTCGCAATAACGTGAAACCCCAGGATTGCGTTTGGATTGCCCTTGGATTATACTTCCAATTTCACATGTCTGAAAGAGTCCATAGTTATTGGCTGGGCGGGGGGGGGGGCAGGTGGGGGGTCACACTTGCACAAATTGAGTTTCTTTGCTGATTCTACACTATATAATGCTTGGGAGTCCATCTTCCACCAGTCTTGCTCTAGGGATTACATGGCATTCCAGGGACCTCATTTAGCCAACAATGGGGAATTTGCTCACTTAGCAAGGGATAGTTTGGGTAGAATTAGTAGTTTTAGGCTGAGTTCTACTGCTGGCTGTGAGAGGATGGTGAACCCAATCAACAAAATGTTGGAGTGTTTCCCTGCTGTATACCATCTGCATCATCATTTACTAGCAATAAAGTTTATCTTACAACAGTAATGTGTCTCAGTGCTCAGTGAAATCCTGAGGAGGGCTGGCACAAAACAGGAAGAAAGAGGTTTCCAGTACAGGAATGAAGAATATGGGTTTCTACCAAATACCTAAATGTGTTCTTCCATAAACCTCAACCAGCATAGTCAGTGGTGAGGGATGAAAAGATTTTCAATTCAAGACCCTCAATTGTGCAGGATGATGAGATCCTTTAGTGGCCAGGGATGATGAGATTTTCAGTTCAAGAGCATCTGAATGACTACAAGTTGCCTATCCCCAGTCTAATAATTTCAGACAAAGAAGAATGGTTATATGAGGGGAAAGGATGGAATACCTCTCTTGCAAGTTGCAAGAAGCATCAATTCACTTTTTAAATAGGTTATACTGATCTCCAGTGATTCACAAGTGGATTTGTAGCACTTCCAATGAAGTTGTTTTTCCCTTGATTTTTTAGGCAGTCCATGCAGCCCTCTGCAAAGTCCAGGGGTACAGAAGTGACCTTCCCACCCCACCCCACCCCTGCCTGTCAAAGTTATCAACTCCTGCTCCATAGTATGAAGCTTCCTTGGCTCTTTCCTCAAGCCATCTGGATTATCTTTACTCCAATATCTTTACTTCACTTACAGCAGTGAAGTATCATGGCATGTGCTTTCCCCATTCCTACTCTCCATTTGGGACAATACATCTGGATTACCACTGGGCAAAGAATTCTGCTACAAGACAGCTAAGGATGTTGGGCATGATACATTTCCATCTCAGGCTAAAAATTATAAGAAAATAATTCCTTGTCTTAGAATTTCTTGGTAATTTACCATTCTGATGAAGGCCTGTGCCAGTTGGCACTATTGATCATGTGTAAGTTGGGACAAGCATCCATGTAGAAAAATGAAAAGAGACAGCTCCTTCCCACTTACCTGGCTTTCTTCATCCTTCTTTTCCAAGCTTGGCTAGAAACAGTGGGGCCTATAGGAGAGAAAAAATTAAAAGACTGCAGAGTTCAAAAAATATGAGTGACTGGTGATGATGATATTCTCCATGGCAAACCAAGGCACAATGATCTGGCATATTTCTCCACCCCCACTCCCGAAACTCTCCACTGCCCGCTAGACTGGCATCTGTGTTTCTGAGATTAGTCAGATGCTGACCATACCTGGCATTCTGGGCAACATCCCTGTCTCTTCCCTCTTGCATCGTCAGCCAGAAGCCTGAGCTAGAGCGAGACGAACAGGACAGAGCACTGGGCTGGAAAATTGGGTACAGAAGCAGCAATGAATTCTTAATGTCATCTTTTCTGGCTAGACATATTTTGTTGTTTGGTACAGTTTTCTTCATATATATATATATATATATATATGCTGATGCTTTTGATTCATTTCCCGAGGCATTGCAGACCAGGCTGCGTCATACTCCTGGCCCATGACTGCCTCCGGGCTTTTGTGTTGGCAGCCACAGTTAAGAATAGTGTTCACTCTTTGGGGGTATGTTTTGTAGATTTTTCCCTCTCTGCATAAACTTGTAGAAATGTGCTCCCTCTGCTCAAAGTATGAGGTGGGGAATTTGAACCGTGAACATATCTAATCTTATCTAATTTTGGAAGTGAAGAAAGTTCAGGCATGGTGAGTACATGGATGGAAAGCCACTATAGAATACCAAGCATCTCAGGGTGGGACTAGGAAGGAATTCTGTGTCTGAAACCCCCAAGAGCTGCTGCAATTTAAAACAGACAATACTGGCCAGATGAACCAATGGTCTGATTCAAGATAAGGCAACTTTCTGTCTTTTCTCTTCCCTGGGTGAAGAAGGTGAATGAAAGAGCAGGGCTAGCTGCCACACAGAGAAAGTAAAGGAGGAATAAGACTATTTCCCATCCAAAGCACTGGATGAGAAAGCTATTCTGATGTCAGTGGCATAGTCACATCCACTAATATCCTCTCTGTTTGGTTCCCATCACCCAAAAATCAGGTTCCCTTTCTGTCATGTGTTCCCATTCTGGACTAGAAGAATATATTACTTGGGTGTCATCTTTTAAAGTTGTAGTTACTCAGGTGGGGAGACACTGTCCAATAGGAACAATTATATAAATATATGTGAAAAGGGAAACAGCAGTACACACACCTTTTCCTTTTATTTGTGTGTGCACATATTTAATTTTTTCCCCCCAGCATTATTTAATGGTTTCTCTGCAAGCAATTTTTGCCCTTTTCTTGGGACTGTTTTCCAGGTGATCTGGGTTCTGACCACTCTTTGGCAACCTAACCTTTGAAGGTTTACCCAGAGGCATATCTTTCAAATTAAAATGGACCTTGCTCCCAGGAAGGCCACAAGATGTCATGCTGCAATGAAGCAGAAGTTGGGTGTCTAGGCTTTAATTTTAATTATAGATGCAGGGAGTCACTCAGTCCAAATGGCAACTCCATCTGACTACATCCTCCAATATGGCAGGCCTAGACCAAGTTGTCCTCTTAGAAAGGAAGTACTGTGTAGGGTGAGAAGTAGTAAATATGTAGGCTCCAAGTGATACCTAAAAGCCTGTTGGGGGTGATCCCAAGCTTCCCTAGTATCACCTATCTGGGATTGCCAAACTGAGACCTGGTCAGATATCCTGGACTTTTAATGATTATGAATTTTAGCAGGTCTTCCTTGTTACAACCAGGTAACAAGAAGCACCTGCTGAAATTCCCTTTTGTACACAGCCAATAAAGATACCAGAGCCCTTCCCAGGTTTCATTCTGATGTCCCTCCTTCCCTCATTCCCTTGAAAGGGGCTCAAAAAAATAAGAGCAGGATCTCTCCTAGGGGATGCCAACCACACCATGTGGCACCTTTAAAGGGGGTGAACACCCAGTGGGGCGATTGCTCCTGTTCCATCTGAAGACCCACACACTAAGCCACTACCAACCTTTTCCAACCAGGGTATATCTGTCACCTATAAACTGCAGCCACTGGTGGGGGTAGGGTGCTCCTGCTGCCCAGCAGCCCTTTCTGGGACTAGTACAGCTGCTGAGCAAGTAATACAGTATTCCTTTCTAACTCACCCAGCAGCCACACAAGGCCTGGAATGGACTGCCAGGTGGCAGCAGCACCACACCTCCATCAGTGGCTACTGACAGGAGGTGCAATGCTTTCTGGGTCTGGCACAGCTCTGGGTGAGCAGCCGTGCCAGACCTGCACAGAATGGACTGCCAGGGGGCAACAGCCCCTCCCAACAGCAGAAGCAGCCTAGCTGATGCAGGAAGGTGGCTGGGGTGTGTGTCACCCAGGCAGGATGGGGGATGATAGCATGAGTTACCACATTGGGGTAACACCAACCCTAGTGATGCCATTGAGAATAAACCATGTAGGTGCAGATGTAGGTGTATCATTTTTCGCCTCCCCATTAGATGTATTTTTGTTCATTTATTTTTGTCAAAATGGAAGTGCTGGCACAGGCCTCAGAAAGTTCTGGAACTGGAAAAATACCCACCAGACCCCATAGCTATCCCTAACAAAGATGATGAAGTTTCTTTCCTCCCTTCCTCTGTCCCTTCCTCCCTCCCTTCCTGTCAGCAACACTGTAGTAGCACTCTCCTTATAGATACTGCATTAAGAAGGGGTGGACTAGATGACTTCCCAACAATATCCAAGTGCCAAGCAGAATGTAACACATTCTAAATCTGGAACAGACAATAAGTTTCTATCAACAGCTTGCCATGATTCCCAGCTTTCAATTCACAAAGAAGTTTCTAGAGAGGAGCATACCTGTGGAAAGCAGCAATAGTCTTATGGGTCAGATAACAAACCACTACATTGTTGTGATGCCTTGAAGCTTGTAACAGTTGGGAGGGTATGTTAATATTATACAGACCTTCTGGAAGCAGGATGTTGCAATGGACAGGCTTTGCATTATTTTCTTCAGACCAGAGTGTTTAGTTTTTTCCTGATAGTCTTTTGATTTTCTGCCTTTGAACAGCTGGAGAGAGGGAGGATGAAATCTTTATGCAAATATAAATAGGTCATGGAGAGAACCAGACAACTGAGGAAGGTGTCTGGTAGGTCATTTTCAAATTGGGTGCTCATTTAAAAAGAATTTATACATCAGCACACTTTAAAGGGGGCAATGATGGGGAAAACAATTTTGGTATTTGAATTTCAAAGAAACGTGAGCTGTATACGATAGCAAAACTTAAGATATTAATGAATTGGCCATGTGTCCTCTGATCCCAAGCTTTCTCCTTTTTCAGTGTTCTTAATTGCAATTGCAATTACTATTGCAATTGCAATTAAGACATTGCAATGATCATTACTTTCAGAAACATATTTGCATTTTACATGAAGCACCATCTCTTCCTTATCAAGATTGTCAGTCATCACTATACTAGAGTTACTACCCAGGGGTCAGAAAAATTACATTTATACTATTCCCAACATCCTTCAGCCTACACGGCTGGTGGTAGTCCAAAAGGCAACTTTTCCAAGCTTTGCTCAACTTTAGTGACTGATCACTAAAGAGAATAAGGAAAAAATGAGGGGAAGGAAAAAAATCCAGCAGCATCTTTAAGACTTAACTGATTTATATTGTAACATGAACTTTCATGGATATTGATCCACTTCCTCAGATACACTGGTAGAGAAATATTAAATCTACAGTTTTTTAGGACAGTTCACAGTTGCCAGTGGGATAGAATGTAATAATAAAGAAAAACACAAACTGTGACTCCAGTTATACATCTTCAAAGAATTGTGTGTAGTGATTCAGGTCTCTCAAATGACTGGTAGTCTTTGAAAAGGTCTGTTAGTATGTGCAAAAGCAATAAACCTGCTTACAAAAAATCAGTTCCCTTGAGGTCAAAACCTTCTCTGAAGACAGTCATATGTCCAATGGTGAGGACTCATGTATCTATGGGGCTGAACAGACCGTCCAAAAGGGGTGGTTTGAGTGGCGGATTGGCAGCAGGGCAGCCTCACCAGCTGCCCCAGAGGCCCCAATCCGCCACTTCTCCAGGCAACGGAGAAGTGGCAAACTGCTGCTTCTCTGTGGCCTGCTGCACCCTGCCATCCACAGCAGTCCCAAGGGGAGAAAGGGGCTGCCCTCCTGCAGAGCCATCATGTCAGGCGTGCACTGCACTGTATAAATGCGGCACATGCCATGACATTATCATGGTACACACATATGGATGGAACACTAAAAAGATTGTGCCGTCCATATACGCTAGGGCTGGGGAGGGTGCAAATGCCGCACCCTCCCCAGCCCTACTCACGCCCCGGTGACTGCCCTTTGGGGCCGTCTGTATCGGGCCAATGTATATTTAGTGTGTGGGCCATGAAAACATTATCTTTGTTCTTACCTCTGATAGTACATTGGATTTTATGACTATAAGTCAGTTCATCTGTTTTTCCTTCCAGTCTTCATTTCAATTTTTCCCCAAAAACTGCCACTTGTAATTCCAGTATTGCATGCCCAGTATGGTTGTGAAAACCGTTATCATTAGGGAGATTAGGTCATCCTTTCTAGCTTATGTTATATAGCTTCCACATCCTGAAATGTTTGATGATGTGGTTTGCCCAAATAATCATGTTTCATAGGCAGATGTAAACATGTAGATATTAGGCATATGTTTTTATATCCTGGGATTTGTATATCCATCACATAATGCTTCTTAACAAATTCAATATCAAATATCCTATTAGACATGAGATGTGGGACCAGAGCTAAGATATTTGAGGAGTGGAGCTCCCACCTCCTGCTAAATTAGTTGTCTGCCATTCATCTAAATAGACAGCATTATTGTTGTCATAATACAAATGGAAGTAGAGGCAAATAAAATGCTTAATCACTGATTTCTGAAATATGTATGCAACACACAAGAGGGGAGCCAATTAGACCTGGTCCTTCTATCAACATTTTCTCTTCCTCTGATAATGAACAGCAATGCATCCAATGTGGACAGCTTCCACCTTCCATGGAAGTTCTGCACATGCATTGAAACTTCAGAAAACCAGGATCCCAATTCAAATGGAAAACACCAAAGGGCAAAATTGAGGAGGCCATGAAAGAAAAGAACGGTCACTCACTATTAGAAATCTTTGTAGAAATCTTTGTAAAACCAAGATCCTTAAGTGTAATGACTGACTGCAACAGTTTGCACATCAGCACAGACAGGGCATCTGGCAGTATAATCCTATACAAGCCTGTTCAGAGAAGTGAGTCAGATGGAGTCCAATGAATCTTATTCCCTGTAGTGTATGAAGCAGCAGTCTGAATTATCATCTTGATTTCAGGGGTGGGCACAGAGGTTAAGAAAATGAAGAATAACTTCCTAGGCAGCTGGTGAAATGTCAGCACTCCTAATGGGGCCTACAGTTACAAAATCTCCATCATAAAGTTTGCATTATAAGTGGAAGAAAATTTAATATGAATCTAGCCCAGAACATAACTTGATTATTCAGACTTTTAATTATTCAGATTAAACGTGTGAAGAGAGGAATGTGCCAGTTACTACCTTCTGTTTTCTACAGTGCTATACTCTAGAAGCCCAAGATAAAATCAACAAAATCCTCAGGGCATTGTGTCTTTGAGCATGTCCCACTTTAAAGAATGAAAACTGGTCCCAACTGAATTTGGGGGTACAGAATGGTGGAATTATCACTGCAAATTATTTCTGTGTCACAGAGTTCTTTTTATACAGTGTGCCTTATGATCAAGGGCAACCCTTCCGTTAGGCAGAGAGGGTGACCATCATAGGTAGCATATTGTCAGCGTCATGAAAAGGTACATGTGTTAGATTTTCTACACAGATGTCAAACTAACTTTGTTGATATGGGCACTATGGACCATGGCTTTGTGGGGAAGCTTATCATTTGCTATTTTGCCTCAGAAAGCAAAATACTCAGAGAATCACAGAATTGTAAGAGACCACAAGGGCCATCCAATCCAACCCTCTGCCATGCAGGAATATGCAATTGAAGCACTCCCATCAGATGACTATCCAGTCTCTGGTTAAAACTGTCCAAAGAAGGACACTCCACCACATTCCAAGGTAGTGTATTCCATGGTTGAACAGCTCTTGCCATCAGGAATTTCATCTTAATGTTCAGGGGAAATCTCTTTTCTTGTAGTTTGAATCCATTACTCTTTGTCCTAGTCTCTGGAGCAACAGAAAACAAACATGCTCCTTCTTCCATATGACATCTTTTCAAATATTTAAACATAGCTATCATGTCACCTCTTAACTTTCTTTTCATGAGGTTAAACATATCCAGCTCTGTAAGATACTTCTCATAGGATATAGTTCTGAGATCAGCTGTGCATACTTTCCCTCTACTTGCTACTGAAGTAGCCAGAGTTAAACAAAAGTCCTTGGAATTTACCAGAAATGCCACTTTTTGAACTACAGTTGATAGAATCTTCCAGCCAATATAGCCATGTCAGCTGATGGCTTATGGGAACTATAGTCCAAAAAGTACTGTTTCCAGGCAGAGGCAATAAACCATTTTTCTGACTTGAAAACTGGGCCTCTCTTCCTCTTGTAACATCTCATCTAATTCCCACCTTACTGCTGCTGTCATTTTCATTTCCCAAAGTTAAAAAGTCTAAAATGAAAGAATTTATCGATGCTGTATTTTCATATTGCAGGAACCTCAAAGGAAATATTTTTGCATCTTCTCTTTCTCCACAAATTGGAACATCTTTGTGATATGTGCCAACACAATTTAGCAATAGTAACCTGCAAAGAGAGCCAACAAAATGTGAGATATTTCTAAAAAAACAAAAACAAAAAACACCAACCACTGAAGCATCTTTTTAACAAAAAGTCAAAACATTTCAAAATAAGAGGATATATTTCTGAATCTTTACAAAAGAAGTCTTGCTGGTGTAATTAGTTTTGTAAGTGCAAAGTCCTTAAATCCTTTAGCCTTGAGATGTGTATTGTATGTGTGTTTCTTTTGGGGTTTGCTTCATTAATTGGCCTAGCAGTTGAGCCAAATCATATGGACAGGATCAGGTTTTCCTCTCTCTCTCTCTCTTTTTTAAAAGGGTACTGCTGTACATCAGCTAGTCATTCTTTCTCTGAGATCAGGCAATTAAGCAAATTGTCTGTGTGCTTCATTAATGTCCACATGGTAAGCAGAGGGATTAGTAAACCACTGTGGGGTGGATGATACCTGGTAGCAGTGCTGTGACTGGCCCCTTTAAAAAAGAGCAGTGATTGGTGAAGCCAAAGGTTAATCTTGCCAGGTGTAAGCACCAGGTAACCTGGAACTAACAGCAATGCCATGTTTATTTCCCACAATGGACACTCTCCATCTGTCCCACTTTACACTTTTCAGCTGCTTTGAAAATGTCCCAGTTTCTTTCTTTTTTTTTTTTATTCCCACATTTTTCTTTCTCCTCAGTTTATTTCAACATTTCTTCCCACATTTTTCTTTCTCCTCAGTTTATTTCAACTAATGAAAACTAAGTTTAAAGTGCAAAAGTAGTTCAGATTTAATTCAGTGGGGTGGAGGGTGTGGAATCTTGCCCTTCCCAGTAGGCTGAGGGAAAAGCAAATGGCTACAGCCTCTCCTAACTTGAGCGTTCTTCATTAATAACTTTTGAAATCTTGAAGACATTCAGATGTTGCTTGGCCTCATGTGTCCTGGAGTTCATCTATGAAATACTGGAGGATACGACACTGTCTCAGAGCAGTCATAACTGGGAAACTAAAATGGTTGTTCTATTCCACTGCTACTACCACTACCACTACCACCTCCTCCTCCTCCTCCTCCTCCTCCTCCTCCTCCTCCTCTTCTTCTTCTTCTTCTTCTTCTTCTTCTTCTTCTTCTTTCCTCCTCCTCCTCCTCCTCCTCCTCCTTCTGTTGTATTCATTTGTTTCCCACTTTCTCCGTGAAATTGGGACTCAAAAGGGCTCACAATTTAAAAGAACAATACAATTAAAAACATACAAAAAGTAAGTATTAAAACGGGATTAAATTACTTACAGTATTAAAACAATTCATCTTCAGGTTTAAAGAATAAAATGCCTCCCTGTGTGGGTGGTGCCGTGCAAATACGGCGCTGCCCGCACATAGTATCATCACTGGCTGCCCATTCACTTCCGGGCTCAATACAAAGTGCTGGTTGTTACCTATAAAGCCCTAAATGGCTTGTGCTGGTCGTTACCTATAAAGCCCTAAATGGCTTGGGCCCAGAGTACCTAAAGGACCATCTCTCCCCACATAATCCGCCCCGCACACTTAGATCAAGCGGACAACACCTGTTAAGAGTTCCAGAGGCCAGGCTCTCGACAACTGCCAAGAGAGCGTTTTCTGTATCTGCTCCGAGCCTTTGGAACTCACTACCTACTGAGCTCCGCCTGACTGCTTCCCTCCCCCAATTTAAAAAGGAGTTAAAAACGCACCTATTTAATCAGGCTTATCTTTGATTGTTACTGATATCGCCATCTTCCCCCCAGATAAGCCGTTGGAATAAGCCATTCTATATCGCATTGGGGAGGATAATGTTTTTTACCTGTTTTTATTTCTTGTGTTATTGTAAATTTTTTATTGTATTGTTCGAAGTGTTTTAACTGTAGATGTTGTGCACCGCCCTGATCGCAGGAAGGGCGGTATACAAATAAAAGCTATTATTATTATTATTATTATTATTATTATTTATTAGTAGGACTCAGGAGCATGCAGTTGGTGTGTGCTCCTGAGCTTGACTATTAATTGGATTAATTTTCAATTTGTTTCTGCTGACCCATTCTATGCAGACCAGGACAATCTCCTTGGATTGGGTTATAGTAGGGTTGGATGTCTTCGGCATACTGACATAGTGCTGTTGCTGCAATCCTTCTTTGACGCTGCCATGTAAACTTCCAGGGCCTCATTGATACAGTGGGAGAACAGAGGTTGAGGTAGAGGTAGAGGTTGAGCAAAGGTCCTTTGGGGAATATAGCTTCAAAAACACTTGCATCCATGCTGGTAGAGGGATTGTGGGAAATGTAGTCCAAAAATAACTTTTCCAAGCTCTTACCTGGGACTCTTTGCCAAGAAGTTTGTCAAAACAGGAACCATTCTAGTTGGTTAATCGGGTAAGAGTGCTAATCTTTACAGACTGCCTCACACTGCTTTTCTCTCTATGTTCCCCTATTATGTTGCCAACCCTGGGATTTTCAATACAGTTTATCCTGTTAATGCAGCCAAAATTGCTGCAGCTGCCATGTTTATCCATACCTTGCAGTTGCTAAAGGTATGGTAGGCTTCTTTGGGTCAGAAGTCAGTATCTTTCATCTCCAGGGTGAGTAGAATTCTGTCTGCTCCACTGATGCAGCAAAACCCTAAACCGATGGTCTTTTTTCTCGTTATGTGCCATTTCATCTTTGACCTCCTCTCAAAGGAAATGCTTAGCACTGATTGTGCCATGCTGGCTAGATCATGAGAAAATGAGATAAACTATACATTTCTGCCGGTCTTCAGCAAACTGAGAAATAATTGCTGAAGATGCCGAAGCAGAGCCAGTCAACAGCTCTGACAGTCAATCCACTTACCTAATGAAGGCAACCAAATGATAAATAGCGCTCCTTGTCTGGCAGTGTATCTATAGTACAGAATTACAGCAGTTTGATACCTCTTAATTATCATGGCTCTGTCATCCTATGCAGCTATGGGATCAGCAGTTTAGTGAGGTAATTAGAATTTTACTTTGCTAGAAAGCTTAGTCCTGAAGTACTAGAAAACTTAGTCCACCCCCTGAAGTACATTACAGCAGAGACTGCTAAATATCTTACCAAACTAAAGATCCCAGGAATCGCTATGATGGTGCTGTGACATTTAAAATGGTATCAAAGTGCTATAACTCCGTGGTGCTGCTGCCACACTGCAGAATTAATGCAGTTCAACACCATTTTAACTGCCAGGGCTCCATGCTATTGAATCATGGGGTTTGTGGTTTGTTGTGGCAAAAGAGCTATTTGACAGAGGAGGCTAAATATCTCACAAAATTACAGATCCCAGAATATAAAAAAATTCAAATTGTGCTTCAGGCATTTGCCTGGGTAGCATATATGGTAGCCACTTACATAGAATCAGAGAATCATAGAGTTGGAAGAGACCACAAGGGCCATCCAGTCCAATCCTTGCCATGTAGGAAATCACAATCAAAGCATCCCCGACAGATGGCCATCCAGCCTCTGCTTAAAGACGTCCAAGGAAGGAGACTCCACCACAATCCCTTACTGTCAGGAAGTTCATCCTAATGTTGAGGTGGAATCTCTTTTCCTGTAGCTTGCATCCATTGTTTCAGGTCCTGTTTTCTGGAGCAGCAGAAAACAAGCTCTCAATATGACATCCCTTCAGATATTTAAACAGGGCTATCATATCACCTCTTAACCTTCTCTTCTCCAGGCTAAATATCCCCAGCTCCCTAAGTCGTTCTTCATAGGGCATGGTTTCCAGACCCTTCACCATTTTAGTCACCCTACTTCTAGTTTCTCAACATCCTTTTTGAATTGTGATGCCCAGAACTGGGCAAAATATTCCAGGTGGGGCCTGACCAAAGCAGAATAGAGGGGCACTATTACTTCCCTTGATCTAGACAGTATACTTTTATTGATGAAGCTGAAATTTGAATTGGACTTTTTAGCTACCACATTGCACTATTGACTCAGGTTCAACTTGTGGTCTATTTGGACTCCTAAATCCCTTTCACATGTAGTCTCGTTCAGCCAGGTGTCCCCCATCCTATAACTGTGCATTACATTTATCCTGCCTAAGTGCAGTAACTTACATTTCTCTGTGTGGAATTTCATTTTGTTAGTTTTGTCCCAGCTTTCAAATCTATTCAGGTCATTTTGAATTTTGATCCTGTCCTCTGGGGTATTAGCTGCTCCTCCTAATTTGGTGTCATCTGCAAATTTGATAAGTATGCCCCCAATTATGTCATCCAAATCATTGATAAATATGTTGAATAGCACTGGGCCCAGGAGAAAACCCTGTGGCACCCCACTGGTCACTTCTCTCCAGGATGAAAACAACACATTGTTGAGCTCCCTTTGTGTTTGGCTGGTCAACCAATTACAAATCCATAGAATCATAGAATCATAGAGTTGGAAGAGGCCACAAGGGCCATCCAGTCCAACCCCCTGCCATGCAGGAACTCCCAATGTTCTAGCCCACATTTTACAAGTTTGTTTGCAACAATGTCATGGGGAACCTTGTCAAAGGCCTTACTGAAATCAAGATATACTATATCCACAGCATTCCTTTCATCTACCAAGATGGTAATTTTATTTAAAAAAAAAAAGAGAGAGAGAGAGATCAGGTTTGTCTGGCATGACTTGTTTCTCTGAAATCCATGTTGACTTTTTGTGATTATGGAATTGCCTTCTAGATGTTCACAGACTCTCTATTTAATGCTCTAGAATCTTTCCTGATATAGATGTCAGACTAACTGGACGATAATTGTTGGGATCCTCTTTTTTCACTTTTTGAAGATGGGGACAACATTTGCCCTCCTCCAGTCTGCTGAGATTTCTCCTGTTCTCCTGGCGTTCTCAAAGATTATTGCCAGTGATTCCAATATTACATTTGCCAGTTCTTTTAATACCCTTGGATGTAGTTCATCTGGTCCTGGAGACTTATATTCATTTAGATTAACCAGGTATTCCTTTACTATCTCTTTACTTATTCTGTGCTGAAATTCCCCTAGTCTGTCCTCTGCTCTATATCCTCAGGCTGAGCACCCTTTGCCTTTTCTGAGAAGAATGAAGCAAAGAAGGTGTTGAGTAATTCTGCCTTTTCTCTGTCCCGTTAGTATTTTGCCATCTTCTCCACACAGTGGTCCTACCATTTCCTTCTTCTCCTTTTTGCTGTGGACATACCCCCAAAAGCCCTTTTTATTGTTCTTAACCTCTCTAGCAAGACTGAGTTCATTCTGTGCTTTAGCTTTTCTGACATTACTCCTACACATGCTCGCTATTTATTTGAATTCCTCTCTGGTGATGCAAATAAGAAGAAATAAATTATCATTCATGGAGAAAAGCTCTGGCAACATAGGATATATTTTCTGGGTATCTGGTTGGCATAGGATAGGCACTATACTGTTGCTCACACATCTTCCTACATTGGAAACCTGTTAATAATCTATTCTATATATATATTTTAAAAATCCTCTGCTCAGTTTTTCTTCTAACAGACGCTTCTGACATCAATTTGAAATTCTGCCATTCCTACCTGGAATCCAAAGACTCTTCAGACCCAGAAAAAATATCCTCAAATGAGGGAAGGTTATTCCCAGGCTACAGGCTTGGTATGTTTGGAGTCCTCTTTAGTCACTTGGATCAATTTTAAACTTACGTAGTTGTCCAGATCAGGGTCACAGTATTGTAGAGTTTCTCCAAATGCCACCTGCATTTTCCTTCCATCCTTGTTTTGCTGCAGATTGTGAGACGTGTTTTCTTCCTGCACTGAAATGACTCCCATTATTACAGTAGAGTCTCAATTATCCAATCTCCGGTTATCCAACATTCTGGATTATCCAACATCGCGGCTGCTGTGAGTTCTTTAAATTTTCTGTGATTTCTTTAAATTTTCAGAGGACTGAACTGTTTATACTTTACATCACAAAGTTGATCAGTGATTTCTTTACATTTACTTTTACTATTATTGCAATAAAACTTCAGTACATTTGCAATTCACAGTGATTTCAAGGCTTTTCTTGGACCTTCCGGATTATCCAACATTTTCGGTTATCCAACTATCAGCCGGTCCAGTTTATGTCGGATAATCGAGACTCTACTGTATGCATTTTTTTCCTAATTTGCACATTGATGTGCAAACTTGAGGGTTAACCTTTCCATTTCCATTTTAAAATATGCACTTTTTATGTACACTGTTTCTTGGAAACTTCCCATAAACCTTGTAAATGCTTGAGATGAGATGTTTGTTCTCTCACAACAACTATCAGGAAGTATCAATATACTACTTTTCCTCAAAGCTGTTTTGACTGTTGTTGTTTTTCCCATCCCTGGCCCAGACTGATGGTGCTGATGCCATTGTTCATGCCACTTGCCCAGTGTTTGAAACTGCAGACCCTGCCAACTATTCTCTATGGAAGTAAGATGAGCTGGCAAGGAGAAAATGCAAAGAAGAGATTAGATGTAAGTCAGCCATTGTTAAGGTTGGCCCAAGCTATCTTATTGTCTCTGGTAGAATAAAAAATCCCAACCATCCCACAACTCTGGAGATATATCTAAGACTGGCTAAACTCTCCTGGTTCTTGGGGAGGGGGGGAACCACACATAAGCCTCCTTTGAGAGTAACACTAACAAGAAAAATGAAATGATTATTTGCTTCCTTTTCATCAACATTCCAGGGGCATGTCTACACAGGCCATTTAAACCAGTCCCTCGATGGCAGTGTCTTCATGACAAAAAGTAACCCTTTTGTATTGCTAATGGAATTCAAATTTTGTCTCCTGAACTTTGTAATGCTTTGTTCCCAGTGCCACATGGCCAGAAGGAGGAGGGGCCTGCTTACATAGATATTCCTCCAAAGAACAACACAAATCGACAAAATGCAGGCCTATGACTAACACTATCATTTTATCATTCCTTTCTCCTGTATGAGTTTAACATCTTTGCCTGATGAAGAAACCAGTGGCGTTTTAAAGACGTGCATTTTGGTTAGTCCAATAAAAGCATCACTGTTTTGGATGTTATTGTATTGTCTTCATGACAGGCTGCACCAAATTCACCCCATCACTGACTCAAAATTGATTTAAAAGACCTACCTTTTACTCCAAATATTCCAGGAAAACCCAGAGCACTCTGGAGTGCTGCTGGGTAGCTGACTAGACCTGCATCCTGCTGTGCCACCCAGTGTCACCATCACTGGTATGTGTTGTTCCCTCTGAAGTCACAATGATGTGTTCAATGCTGGGTGCCTCTTTTCTGACCTCAGAGGGAGCGACTCACACCAGTGGAACACATGTGTAGACAGCCACCAGTGTTGCTCTGGAGTGCAGAGGTAACAGGCAGAATTTGGGGCAGTTTCAGGGCCAAGACACTCCAGGAACAGACTGAAGTATTGTGGCCAGTGTAGATGAACCCAAGTCTGGAAGATAGCTATTTCACTCCACCTAACAGGAGAACTGACCCTTCCCATAGCAATGTTTGATGTTAGTAAAATACATCAAATTGAGTTGTTGGCCTTGCATACATCTGTATCTTTATATTTGTGTGTACTTAATGCATGCCAGAAGTTCCTGGGGCATGTTGTCTCCTACACTGTAAAGTCAAATTTCATGTCTCCTTCCTCTCAAGTGCTTTATTAACTTTCCTGACTTGGATTATTTCCAAATAGGCTTGGAATAGTTATGGTAAAGGATGTCTGCTGAAAGATGCCTGCTAAAGGTGTGGTGGTGGGGATACTATGTTCAGAGGCATTCTGTTATTAACTCCCATGTTCCAGGGAGGAGTAACTTCAAGGAGTAATTAACTGAAAGCTCAAGCTTGAAAATCAAAATCTATGGATTGTCGAAATAGTTAATTTTCCAAATTCTGGTGAAAACACAAATTCTGGTGAAGACTGTGCCCTGGTAAGCTGTTTCCAAATAACTTAGCCACTACATCTCCAATTTAAACATGGAGATGGAGTGGGGCCTTGTGAAGCATCAAATCCAACAGAGATTGATGCAGGAAATCCTGAGTAAGAGCATTCCAAAAAATGAAGTTGCTCTTATTGCTGTTTATTCATCTATATCTAACTTTTTCCATGATACTGGGCCTGAATGTGGCATAGATAAATTAAAACATATACAGTTATACATTTAAAAGCTGTCTGTCCAGAGTTCACCTCAGAGGTAGGCAACTGTGGTCCTCCAGATGATCACAGTTGCCCATCCTCTACTTTACCTGAGAACCTCTAATAAGGGAGAATCCAAAGTCACCCTCTAAAGGTAACTGATTTCACTTTTGAATTCCTCTTACAGGAACATTTCTCCTAATGTATACAAGAAATCTTGTCCCCTATAACTGAAACCCATTACAGTCTCTGTGTGTGTGTGTGTGAGAGAGAGAGAGAGAGAGAGAGAGTGCAAGGGAGATTGGTTCAAATGTTTTCTACTCCAGGCTCCATAATGCAAGCCTTGGTGTAATGTTTCTCTATGACAATATAGCCACAAGTCAACACTGGCATGCCTGAGTCCATCTGTTTGAATTTACCAAGGGATACATAAGTCTGTGTCAGACTGTGGCCAAAGGAACCTCTGTCTCTTGTAGCACTGTGTAAAAGAGCAACGCAAGTGGCTGACTTGTCCTAAGATACCTTCATAACAATGAGATAGCACACATAACAATGCAGCCATGTTTCCCTTTCATCTTCTCAGGACAGTGATCTTTTTGTCCCTGCCAGGACTACCAGAGAGCAGTTTTGTTCCACTAACAGAAATAATACAAATTCAGGATGAGCATGGGTGGATCAGACCAAGGTCTATCTAGCCCATCACTCCATTCACACATTAGGCAACATGAGACCTATAGGAAGGCTACAAACAGTACATGAGTGCAGAAACATCTCCCTGCGTGTCTTCCCCAGAAATTGCTACTGAAGGTATACTGCCTCTGGTACTAAAAATAACAGATAGAAAAGCTCAGAGACATGCTTAATGGTTTCTCTCTTTTTTTAATAAGAAATTTATTGCAAATATAGAAATTGATTTATTTATTTTTTCCAATACAGGAATCTCCGATTCAAGGAAAACAATTTCGTGCCATTCAGTTTAAAATGTGGAAGGAGGCAGGGGAATAAAGAAAAATCAAATCAAACTCAAACCTAAAATAAAACCAAACCTCAAAAAATAAATCTCCATACACAACCAAAGTTCACAGGATCATTACAGGAGGAGGGAACCCAAGCGGCTGGTGAGGACCCAAACCGGCAGCTGCCTCCAATTGTGTATTACATTCAAGGGGATCAGAAGTGGGACTTGAGAAGGAGACCTGGAAGGGAAGGGGCACTACCCCCTACTCTTGTACCCCAATTCTGTGCTTGTGGGTGGCAGGGCTAAAGTTGAGATTCCACCCTTCTTACTACTGGCTCCTTCTCCTCATGTCATCATATGGTATTGGGAGTTTAGGAGTCACCTGAAAGCAAGGCCTCATAATTGAAACAAAGGCCAAGAATGGAGGAAGTAGAGGGTGAGAGAGGCAAGGATCTAAGGAAATTCATACCTCAGGAAGATGGAAAAGATTCACGTGTGTACTGTATGTGAGTGTGTATGTTTAGGAAGAACCTTCCATTTGCAGTCCACTTTCAGGTAAGTTTGCTGCCCTGAAGTATATGGAGTTAGTCTTCTTCCTGAATGAGATACAGTAGATCAAGGGGGGAAAAAAGATGTGGTGGTGGAGGAAAAAAGATCGATCTTGTTCTTTCTGCCAGTTTACAGCAGAAAGGAATGTCCCTAAGAGACTTCAGAGTATACAGATCTGCTCCATAGAGCAAAGCTCCACAAAGTACCATAAAAGCAGGTATTTGAAGGTCAAGGAGCATGATGGTGTGAGGTGAAAGTTTCCTCAAATCCCACAAAAATCCCCCACCCACCCAGGAAAAAAAAAGAGCTCAGTACAAAACATTTCACAGTGAGATCCATTAAAGAACAACTTCCCAGTGTTGTAGTTTGTACACTGTGACTCTAGGGAGGCTGTTTTCCCTGATCCTGGAAGGGTTGCACTTTCATCTATGTGCAGTTGTCATGGCTGCTGAGTAATGGAATGGTGGCGGCTGCCACATAAAAATGGACTACCTGCATACTCTGTTCACTGTGCCTTTGCATTTCAGGTCAAGAAAGGTGGAACAGAGATTTCCATTCTTGGCTTCCTTCTGTGGCTGCTTCTTCTCAAAGAGCTTTGGCTGAGCTGGATACTGGCATGCTCATCTGAGAGAACATCTTGGTATTAGTCTTGGTAATCTTGGTATTAGTACCTGGCACACTATGCTCTATGCTGCCTCATACTGCAACAGTTGATTCTCAGTTGTATGTCAACAGATGAGATGATACTTAAGGAAAATATCCAGAATTGGCTGTTTGTTGGCCTCCAAAAATAACATAATGTCTTCTCTGATTAGTTCTTCTGCCCTTTCAAAATCTTCTCACCAGTTTCCTCATCCTATCTGTGTTTCCTCTCAGTCTCTTCTATCATCATTTCACCTCCTAACATTGTTGTCAGTTTTTCTGTGGAGCATGTATTAAATGGGGACTTCCCACTTTTGACACCTTAGCAATAGAAAGAATTGAAAGGACCAATGTGCTGTATAACACCATCTCATTTCAGGGCTGGGGAAAAGCTGGTACTCCAGAGGTGCGGATCCATGGAGTGAAGTCGGGGGGGGGGAGGTGTCTCCCATCAATTGGTCCACAAGATAGTAGTGATGGGCTGCAACCCTTTATCAGCCCTACCCAACATAGCCAATGGTGAAGGATAACAGGAACTGTCTAACAACATCTGGATGGCCACATGTGCACCCAGCCTGCCCCTGGGGACTCCTGACAATTAAAATTATTTCTCCATATATCATATTGTACCATCATTTGTGGACATCAGCTACTCTGAACCAGTACATCTATGCCATTCTAAAACCCCTGTCTGGACATGCCATCAATTTGTTAATCTCAGTTATATTTTTCCTCTTCATTCTCACTACTATACAGTTTCTTTACAATTTCTTCCCTTTATATTTGGGGATCTCTTCTTCTACCCTGTTTCCCCCAAAATAAGACATCCTCTGAAAATAAGACCTAGTAGATGTTTTGCTGAATTGCTAAATATAAGGCCTCCTCCAAAAGTAAAACCTAGCAAAGTTTTTGTATATAAATATATATATATACAGTATATAATAATTATTTATTTATTTATTTTGTTCAACAATAAATGCGAATTCTTCTTCATGGAAAAAGTAAGACATCTCCTGAAAATAAGACCTAGTGCATCTTTGGGAGCAAAAATTAATATAAGACACTGTCTTATTTTCGGGGAAACATGGTATTATGTTCTTTCATCTCCTGGAACTGAGGGAGAGAAGAGCTGCTGGACTTTCCCCCTTCCCCACCACCATTCCCTTCTCCTTTTGTGTCGTGTCTTTTAGATTGTAAGCCTGAGGGCAGGGAAATGTCTAATTAACCAACTGTAAGCCGCTCTGATAGCTTTGGCTGAAGAGCGGGGTATAAATAAAAATTATTATTATTATTATTATTATTATTATTATCTTATATGTCTAAGAGGAAAATGGGTGTTCATCTAGATCATTGGTTCTCAACCTTCTTAATGCCACAACCTTTTAATACAGTTTCTCATGTTGTGGTGAACCCCAACTGATGGTCTCACTTCCTAAGACCATCAGAAATATGTGTTTTCGGATGGTCTTAGGTGACCCCTGTGAAAGGGTCGTTCAACCCCCAAAGGGGTCACGACCTACAGGTTGAGAAACGCTGATCTAGATGTTGGTGGAATACTACCTCCATCAGCATAGCTGCAGTTCAACAATGTCCAGAAGGAACACACTCTCCATCCCTGTTCTATGAGGAAATTTTAAATGGTTTTAGTAACATCATCATCATCATCATCATCCTTTATTTATATAGCGCTGTAAATTTACACAGGGGAGTAAATTTATGGCAGGGGAGTTATGGACTACAACTCCCACAGTCCCTGACCATTGTCCATGTAGACTGGAGTTTATAGGACCTGCAGTCTAAAACATCAGATTACTTTATCATCTCACAAAATCTAATAACACCCATTTCTATGGTTTCTTTTTCTCTGCTGTACCCTCCAAATTTCCTTTACATTTTTCTGTCACCTTCAAAATGTTATGCCACTTGGAATTCTTACCAGCTTCTCAGTGGGCTAGATTAAATTGATGTTTCCTCAAATTTGACCTCAGCTGTGTATAAAACAGTGGGTAGGCTAGGGAAAAAACTATTTGAACTTCATCCTGTGTTTGTATTTGGCCTGGCAGCAATGGAGAGGGAGCCAAGTGGTTTGATGAAGAGAGAGACTGGTGGAAAGATAAAGACTATGTGCACAACCCTTGGGGTAGCTGACGATTAGAATCAAAGAATTCAGTCCAGCTCCATGCCGCTTCTCTGTCTAGAACATATTCTGAAGCTGGCACCTGTATATTAAAAGATGGACTCCACCCTACCAATAAGTTGGTATACTGGCTAATAACCATGACACAGTTTTAAAGTGTTCATTTTGCCATACAGCTGGTTCATAATTCCTATTCTATCCACCTGTCTCCATCCATATTTCCATCCTTTTGGTTAACTATCATGGACAACTCAGATGATGGCCAGTAGAGGGCATCTAAAATTTGCCTTATGGTGGTTTAGATGAGAAGTAACTGGACCAAGAAAAGGTGTAACATCTTTTCCCTTTCTTGTTCATTCAACCAATATACACCCTCTGCTTTCTCTAGTGCTATCTCACAATCCCTTTCTTTGCATTTATATACCTTTCTTCCTCATTTATGGTCACTCACTTCTTCTGCTACCACATTTCTCCTTCTCTCACACCATATGCTGCCTGTTGTTTTTTGTGGGGTCCTGGCTATATTACCTCTTTGCTGCCCCACATCACTGCCTCTGAGAGCCTCCAGCAAAAACCCAGCCTGATTAGCATTGCAAACACATCGACACCGCCGCAGCCAAGATTCCTTGACATAAATTTTCATTTGTCGTTCATGAATATTTCACGCCCACCTCAGGAGGAATTATCTGGTATAGGATGGAAGATAGCAGAGAATGAGGCAGGAACAGCACTGCAGTATTTGCTGTAGCTATGCCTATGACAATCTTGCACTGGGATCAGCACAGTGTTTTTTTCACAGGTTGTAGGTTCAGTATGAAAGCTCACTTTGTCCATGTTCTCCTGACCCTGTTGGGCCATCTCCCAGTCAGCTCCAGAGGACACCTGATATTCTGATCATATTCTTCTTGAGACAGCCCACAGGGGGATGGGTTATATCCAGAATCCATTCCATGGGGAACAGGTGTCCATACTTCCAAAATACTGTGTTGAAAGGAGACAATTCAAGCTTAGGTCTTCTCTTTCAATGAAATAACCAGAGGCTTTATCAGAATGGAGCAGGAAATCTGGCCTTCCCTCTCCCTCTCAAGTGGATGACCATGATGCCTCTGTTGTCCAGTAACTGCTAGGATCAAGTGTGGCAAACAAAAACTCCTCCAGAATAAGTACCAGATTTCTTTGTGCATTTGCCCAAGAAATTTTTTCCTCAAAGATGTTCTCATCTGCATGGAAAGAACTACAGGAGTGTGAAAGAGGACAGATTAAATCTGGGGAGGGTTGTTTTTGAAAAGAAAGACCTCTGTCAAGACCACTTTATCAACTATTGTGGCTTATTTTACCAAGTCACCTGCAAATGGATGGGGAAGCACAATCACCAGAGGCTACAACAATAGAGGGAAGAGGGTGCTTTTTTCTTCTTCATTAAAACCAAATTGCTCTGGATGAGGCCTTCAAAATTTTTCTGACATGCCCTTAAAATTAAACTTTTTATTATATCCCTGAACAGCAGTTCTACTTGGCATTGATGGACTAGAAGTAGATGTTTTGGCCAAGAACTGTGAGTCCTCTTGGCCTAACAGCCCTTGCTTGGCAAGCATTTCTACAAAACCAGGATTCATGAGGATGAATTAACTGCTGCAGGATAAGCATAAGTTAAAGGACTGGGACTATCACTTAGGCTTCTGAAAGTCACCCAAGCCAAAACCAGCACACAGATGTTTGCAAAGGGGTAAGGGCAGTGTGGACTGGATTGGAAGGGGAGAGTGCTATTTTGCTGGTGGCACCAGGTTTGGGTTCTCTTTGGAGTCCGCTTCCTCCCAAAGATTTCAATTCACAATGGTAGTTAAGGGAGTACGGGAGAATTTGTGGGGTGGGACAAGATGGGAGGAAAAAGCAAAAGAGAATGGTCAGATTTAGTCCCAACAAACCAGCACATACACAAAAGATGTTTTTGCTCAGAAAAATACAGTAATATCATCATGCAAATATAACGCTAAAATCTTCTCTTATTTTTTCAGACTGGTTGTGTGTGTACTTTGTAGTTGTTCCGAGTCTCAAACTCGCTGCAAGGAAGGGGGTTGATAAGGGAGTCTCTGGAGCAGGCCTCCTTTCCCTATTACATCACCTTGCCATTCTTCCCGTTGGAACAATCCCACCATATGCAATATTCTCCCCACAGCCTAAAGTTTGCATTGCAGCACACAAGAGGGGTGCAGATTACTTGTAGCCTATAAATGCCCACCCCTATTAATCACATCCAGAAGATGCTCAGCTTGCTACATTCCCCGCCTCCTCAACCATCACTACTTGTGTTCTGAATTCCTATCTCTGTATTGTGCAGACAGGTAGAGGGAGGGAGCCAAAATCAAGGGCAACCCACCTTGTTCCTCAGCAGAAATTATGGGGTGGCAAGGGAAGCTGGGGTTACACAGTAGAGCTGGGAAACAAGGTTTGTGTGCACCTTCCTTCCAACCTCACTGCTCTTTACCCTGATTCCGAGTCAAAAGGCAAGTTATCTCATATCCCTAGGGCCATGATGATCTATATGAGGATGGCGTTGGCACATATTTTTAAACAGTCACATAAAATAGGGCTTTTGCTGTTGATGATGTTGCTGGGTGAGCTCCTCTTCTACTGCTGCAACCCCATTGTGGGGGAAAATTCTCAAATATTCCCTCTCTGTATCAGTATTAAAGGCCAAGCTCCCTGTCCCAACTAGATCCAAGCAATTCTACAGCATCTGGAGGACTCGGCAGCCTTACCCTTCCATAATTGTTAGAGGCTCTTTATATTTAGTTTCTCTATAGTTTAGGAAGTGCAGGATACATGTCCCTCACCACAGCCAAGGAATACTAAAAAGCTTCCTCTTGCTGATAAACTCCCTTTTCCCGTGCTCTTCAAGCATCACAAGGACATGTTATCAAAGATGCCTTCAGCATTCTACATGGGAATCCTAAACTTTGTTTGGTTATGCTTTTATAACTTTCTAGGATCACTGCACGGAGAAAGATTCTGGCATGCAAAGAGAATAATGCAAGACATCTGATGTTTCATTCAGAACTCCAGTGAAACTCTAGTTTCAGCATCTTTCTGACAGGGATTTGATTCTCAATTCCATTAAACTGGATCCTGATAGTATATGCACTTTACTTTCCAGAATATATCTTTTAAAAACTTTTCTCATTTTCACAGTGAACATGCCTTTCACCCACCCAATATTCAGTCACTATTTCTGCCAAAGGAATACACTCCTGAAGGCACCTGGCTAGATCTCAAAGAGAATATACTTCTGGAAGTCTTAAATAGGAAAGGCCTTTTGCATGTTACTCACTCATGGAGAGGATCTCCAGAGCCCAAACAAACAATTGCCTCTGGTATTTATCTTTGGCATTCCACCCTATCAGAGCTTGGGAATAGTATTTCTTTTGGCCTACAACTCCCAATATCCAACAAGTATCACAACAAGCAACATCTTCAAGCTCTGGTCCCTATGTAACTGAAAGAACACACTTTTGGAAGGTTCCCCACAGAAAACATCTCCCTAACATTGCCATGCATTTCCCAACAGGAATACTTCTCTATGATCCGCATCTCTACTTGTTTCTCATGTTGGCAAAATCCTTGAGACTTAACACCCCATCTGGAGATTGCCAGCATCACTTGCAAGCAGCCCCAAAACTACATACTTTTGCTGTTCCCATCTTTGTTTCAGGAAGATAAGGGTCCTTCTTGTCTAGAGTGGGTGCTGTGGGAACCAAAGAAGTTGGTGGAGAAGGAAAGTGTTCAGCTTGTAGCAAACTGAGGGAGGCAACCCCTCTGCTGTTCTCCATATGTTTTTGACTACTTCTTTCCTCATCTTTAGTCAGCATGGTCAGGGATTATGGGAGTTGTAGTCAAAAACAGCTAGTGGGCACTAAGTTGCCTAATCTGTCACTAAGCACTGAACAGTAAACACTTCACTTTTGACAGGAAGGCTCATTCCTAGAAGAGCATGGATCCCACCTGCCTAGCCCCAGTAACACTGCACAGATGAGCAAAGCTGTCGGATATGCTACATCAAGTTTTTGAAAATCCAGCTTCACATTGTTATTCCCTGTTGTTGCTATTCTTCCTGCAGGTCAACAACTCAGGGGTGGAGGGAATTCAGCAAGAATCAACAGATAAGCCTTAATTGCAAGGCATCCCTTTCCTCCTTCCTCACCTTGAGTGTAGGCATTTGTGGCCTCTCTTGAGAGGGAAAAGATTCTTGTCTCACTATGCAAATGGGATCTAGTTTTGGATCTTAGAACTAGGATCTCCTCTACCCCATCTCTGCCCTTGGGACAATACTATCAAGGTTTAAAAATAATCATGGGAAGCAGGTGTTTCCCCTTGCTTGGCAAAGTTAAATCTTGAAAAGAAATCACTAGTGCATTCTGTGGCTGCAATAAAGCTTGTGCTTTATTGGTGTGCTCCAGACCATAGAAGCTGTAAGCTACTAGTCATGGATCTTTGTTGCAAGGCAGGCATGTTAGGGAGTAGCATGGTCATGAGCTAAAGGAAGATATCAATTGGTATGATAAGGTGTATCACATGGCAGAGAGGTTGGAAGGGAAAGCAGGAGAAGTGCTTTTTGCTTGGCACAAGAATTGGGTCGCATCTAGGCATGTTATTCATGCTTAGATTTCACTGAAATCAATAGAACATGTTAGCTGCGGCCTCTTAAGCCCCACTGCTTTCATGTCTTTCCAGCAAACTAACTATTCTGCTACCTATTATTGGCTCTACAAAACAGAGCCATCACAGACTAGATCTGTTACATAGATGAGCAAACAACCTATAGTGTAGCACTATGCCAAGGGACTACCTAGGTTTTTCCATTTTTATCATGGAAACTGGTTATTAGTTACTTGATTAAATCATTTCTGCCCCTGTGGTTTCTGGAGGACACATAAGAGTAAAGTTTGGAAATGTGACTGTTTTAGACTACAGTTTTCACAACTCCCTGGATAGCATGGCCACTGTACAAGCTGGAAGGGGCTTTCTGGAAGTTGCCTTCTAAAGGTGTAACTTTTCCATGCTGTGCATCAGTGCTGCTGAGTAACACTCAGTGTCCCACCATACCTCTGCTTCCTTTTGTCCCTTTCCCACTGTTTTTCAGTCATTTGATACTTGCTGAGTGGCATCCCTTCCCCAGGTGTATATGGAAGCCATCAGCAGCTGCAATGAAGACATGGGCATGCAGAAGCAGGAGACAACAGCAAGGTGGCTGGTCAATAGGTGAAGCTGACTGGCCTAGCAATGTCACTAGATGATGCCTATGCCTCCAGCCTATCTCCAGTTCCAATTTTGATACTTTTGTTAGGTAGCTTTTATGATAATCCACTATGCAAAGCACTGCCCAACTTAATACTTATGGCTGAAGGCCTCCTTAACACTCTTTACTTTTCTCCAAGACCATCCCACACTATTCTGTCCTAGGACTTCCTTAAATTTTATGCTCTCTTTCTTCCACAATCTAACATTAGATTGCTCTCCTTGCTTTTATCCCTACTTTGGTCAAATTCTGGCAGTGATTTTGAAGTTGAGATTCTGATTTTGGAGATCTCAATATGTAACTCTCCAGTCTTTTTGAGGAAGGAGTCATGGACTGGAGCTTGTCACCTAGCCTGTCATGAAAATCTGTTCCACAAGGATGTGCAATGGATCTTGGGATGGAGCTGTGTGCTGTTGCCTAAATAATGGTGCCAAGGTCAAGACTCCTTCAGAATGTTGAGGGGTTGTAGGTACAATGCACCCTTGCCTTACGCGGGGGATCCGTTCCTGACCGCCCCCTCATAAGGCAAATTCCGCATATGCTTGAGCTACACAGCACAGTAGTGCACCCATGTATGACGTGGGTGCACTGTACTGTTTTCCTCTCTTTTCACTTATGATGGTGGCCCCTCTTTCCCTGTGTTGGATAGCACCCTTGTCCCTCTCTTCTTGGAAGACAATTGAATCTTATAGTGAGGTTCGGGGGATTCTCTGAAAGTGAGTCTACTCCCACTTCTATCTTTCTCCTTAACAAATGGGGGAAGGGATACAAAAAAGACAGAACCTCTTATAAGGACACCGCATTTTCCAGGCCCTTCCACAGCAAAGGAAGCCAGTACATCCTTCAACCAGTTTCCAACACCAGTCATGGTTCAGGCCAAGCAAGGATATGCCAAAGAAGCAGCCCTCCATCCCACCCACACATTTTGCCCTTATTTTTGCTTGCACACATCTCAACAAGATATGGAGGATGTGGAAGCACGGGAGGAGGCCCAGAAAACCTGGTACATGGAAAGGATATTCATTTGTATGACACCATATCTTTGCCTTCACTTTAAAAGTCCTTTAAATGTCACCGTTTGGTGTGTGGGAGGCAGCAGCTCAGATCCAACCTTAATCACATGTAAAGTAGACTCAGTGAAGTCAATTGGTCTGAAATCAGCCATGACTCATTGAGGTCCCATTAATTTGAATGAATCTACCCTATGTATGACTAAGCCTAGATCCACCCATTTTTCTATGAGTAGCTCTGATGTAGCTGAGATAATGTTTCAAATTTCCCAACCACATCAACAGTGGGTCATCTGGTCTCTCCCATGGATTTAGCAACTGTGGTCCCAGCAGGGTACTAACACCATATTTGGCTCCTGCACAATTGACCTCTTGCTACTAGGCTGGGCTGTGTAAACATTACTCCGGCCATATGTTGTCCATTTTGAAAAAGCATCTCTTATGTGCCCATGTACTGTTTAAGGGGCCTCTTTAAAACATGGGATGGGAAGTGAAAGGAAGGGAAGGATATAAAGGCAGTATCGCTGCCTCTCACATTAGGAGAATGAGAAAAACCTCTCCCCTTCTTGGAAGAAAAGAACAGGAAAAGAAAAGTGATGGTTAGTATCTTAAGTCTATGCCTGATTGGCATCTTTCTCCTCTCACCTTTGTCCGGCACCCCTTTTACTGCCATTCACCCTCTCGTCACCACAATATAAAATTAAATGTCTCCTTTGAAAGAGTAACAATGGTCCCCATAACACAGTAGAGACATTCATTTCACTTGTGGTTTTTTCCTGCTCTTTTTGTTTGTTTTGTAAACTTTGATGTTTTTCAGTTTCTTTTGCCAGTTGACTGGTTTGTTTCAAAGTCAGGTGGGTAACTTGTGTATGTGTGTGTGGGGTTTCTTTCTTTTCAGTGAGAGAGTCACAACTTTTGCTGAGCAGAGACGCCTTTCCAGTAATCCAAGATATCATGGAGATCTTCATCCTTGGCAAACTGAACTTTCTTCCGCAGGGCATGGCCAGCTGCCATGTAAACCTCCTCCCGGTGGTGCTTCTTGTAAGGCCGGAAACGCTCCCAGATCTTATGGGTGCTCTCTGAGGAGTACTCTGGGCTAGAGGAATAGCCCGAGAAGTAATGTCTAGGTGAGAGCTGAGAGTATGTAGAGTCCCGCTTGGAACGGGAGAGTGGTTTCAGGAAGGACACCCGTTGGCTTAAGGTGTCCCCACTCTCCTCATAGTATAGAGCTGGGAAGGAATGCCGATGTTCGCTGCAGTGATAAGAAGGTTTCACCTCCAGGTGGTGGATGGCACCTGGAGACACAAGGGGAAGACGATCCAAGGGGCTGTTGAGTGGGCTTCCTTTCTCAATGTACTTCGAATCTGCCTTGCTCAACGGTGGATGATCAGGGACATCAAGACTGAAGACCTTGGCACTCTTAATGGAGCCGCTGGATGAGACACTGCAGGTTTTCCTGGTCACAGCAGCATCCGCACTGAGTTGGCGCTGCAAGGGATGGTGGGAACTCTCCTTATAGGGTGGAGAGAGAAAACTTGGTCTCTCCAACCCACCAGAAGAACCGGCTGGTATGGACTGGCAATCAAAAGCCATGTCAGAGTCGACCCCTCCCCCACCCCCCAAGAAAGAAGCTGTGTCCAGCTTGAGGGCATCAATGCAGTTGTTGATTATCTGGTTCACCTTGTCCACTTCCTTGGCAATGGTTGAGATCTCAGCTGCTGAACCTTGACCATTGTCCAGTTCATGAAGGTCATCATCCCTCTGTGACCTGTCTAGCCCATCCCCACCACCTGTCCGAACTTCAATGTAATTGCCCTTGGTGGTGACCTTTGGAGTTTCCATGCCAGATTCCATAGATTTGGATGAAGGCATCTTCTCACCAATCATGGAGGGAAGTGAAGACATCCGCGATACTGGGATAACAGGTGGCTCTCCTAACTTCTGCGATGGATGTACCATTGAACTGGTGTCGATGTCTGATCCATAACGCATCTCCAGAATGGTTTTCTTGACATTGAGGGATTTTTGCTTCTCCTCTTGTATTCTACGCTTCCTCAGACAATAATAGACAATGCCAAGAATAATAACCATCCCAAAAAGACAGCCTAAGATGGTCATAATGTAATGTGTTGTAGTGGATGTGTTGGGCACTGGCTCCTCTCTTCCTTTGCTGCGGGTGGCAAATGAGAGGCAAGTATGGTTGAAGCGTTTGGAGTTGCGTATAGAAGCCACACAAAACGTATAATCTGTATGAGCCTTCAGATGAGTGAGAGTAACAACTTCCTTCTTCTTCTTCAGAGTCATTACATCAGAGATATAGCTGTTGTTGTATTGAACCAGCACATACATCTTACTGAAGGGGGAGGGGATTGTCACCACCAAGGCAGCTGATGTGATAGTCACATGCTGCAGCTTGATGCTGGGGTTGACAGAGGAATCTGTGGTGGAAGATGCCGGAGGTTCAGCTGAGAGAATTTCCCCTGGGCTTATGCCTGAGTTCTCAGGAATGTCATCTAGGTCTCTCTGAGGATCTGTTATGAACTGGGTGGGTTTGATCCTGGAGATGGGTGGAAAGGTGCCATCACCACACATCGACTTGAAGATGGTGATGGCATTGCGGCTATGGTGTGGTCGAGGCATGAGAAGCGGATATCCAGCGAACTCCCGGGGAGTCTCACACTGCAAACGGTCATAGTTTTTTGTGACATTGTTGAAGGCCACCAACCACATGAGGAAACCATAGAGGTTGCAGTCACAGTTGAAGGGATTCCCAGCTAGTTCACACACCATTAGGTTGCTAAGGCTGGTGAAGGTGCTTCCCTCAAGCCGACTGAGGCGATTTGAGGACAGGTCAATGCTGATCAGGCTGGGACATTCCACAAAGGCATTTGGGGTTACCACCTCAATCAGGTTGTGCTGCACAAAAAGAAACTGGAGGCGGCCCATGCCACGCAGCATGCCCTCAGTCAAGTTGGTGAGCTTGTTATAGCCTAGCTGCAGCACCTGCAGGTTAGACTGTCCCATGAAGGCTCCATCCTCAATGTAGGAGATCTCATTCTTGGTTAGATTGAGGTCTGTCAAGTTCCCAAAGCGGTTGAGAGAAGAATATAGGACTACTTTGAGTTTGTTCTCATTCAGCCGCAAGTCATGCACAGTGCTGTTGATGTGTTGTGGGATGGTTTCATATGGAGGCTGGTTCTGGCTGCAGATTGCGAGCCACACATAACCTTTGTCTCCTTCAATCAGCCAGCAGTCACTATGGACCAAGCCAGGAGCAAAAAAACAGAGCAGGGTAGCCACCCAGAATCCCACACGGAGCATGATGGGCTATGCTGCCCCCTTTTGGCCAAAAGAGGCAAAAAACACAGCCAAAGAAAGAGAGAACGGGCTAAACCTTTAGACACCCTTGGTGCTTAGCAACTAAAAGGCTTGAGGACCCCAGTTCTATTTGATGCCATCATCAAATGCAACTTTTTTTCCACACCAAGATGAGGACAAAAATGTCTGGTTCTTGTGTGGTCAACCAGGCTGTATGAAAACTGTACTATATATATTGTGCTTCTTCTCAAAGCCCAATGGAAACAAAACATTCAACAACAAATTGTCTTTGTGTGACTCCTCCACACCCTGCCTTCAACAACACCATGATGCAGCTGGAAGAACAAGGCAGAACTGCCTTTGCGTCTTGCTAGTGCTCTGTTGCTTCCTCCTTCTCGTTTTGCCGGTCCCCTCCAAAAAGGCTTCAGAACTTCAGATCAAGCATGTTGAAAACAAAAATATATAGGTATATAGGGAGAGGAGCAGAAAGTGGGGAGGGAAGAAAGGGAGAGAGAAGGAGAGAGAGAGAAAAGGAGGGAGAAAGAGAGAGGGGGGGATCCATCTGTCGCTGAAATCTGGAAAAGAAACACACAAGAGACAAGGAGAGGCATCAATTAGGGGTGCTTTGAAATATGAAAAAAGACAGCTAGGTTTGTTAGTTTCACAGGGACGGGGAGAAACTGAGCACAGAGCACTGGGGAGGGAGGGGGGCGTTGGATTAGTATTGCCTGTACGTTGATAAGCTTTGGCGAATGAAGCCCTTGTAACATAATCTTGTGTATCATTGATAGCCAGAAGGGTACTTGGGCTGCGTTATGTAACAAAGTCACAGTCTTGTAGTGGTGGTGGTGGGAGGGTAGAATTCAGAAAATGGGAGAGAGGAAGAGAAGGGCATACAGCTGTTGTTTGGTCGGCTTAGTGTACTCCCCCTTTAATGGGGATTTTCAGCTGTTCCTATAATGATCTTCTCCCCTCAGTCTCTGTTGTGTGTGTATATGTGCATGCACATACACACAAACACAGAGACGATAAATAAATCAGGCTTCTAACTAAATGCTTTTCTCTTCCTTGATGCATAAAGATAAATAATTCATTTGTTGTATAACCGCTCCTGTTCCGAAAATAATTCTCTCGCCTTAGCAGAGATTGTGGGGCGGGGGTCAATATGATCTTGGCAAGTACAGATGGGGGGACTTTTAATTGGTGGAGAGAATGGTACATCTGTGATGGTCACAGCTGGCCTGGTTGCATGCTGAGACATAGGGAAGATGTGTCAACAACACTATCGCTAGGATTGACTCTCCATTTTAGAATACAATCCCAGACCTGCACAGTGAATGGTGCTGTGGTGAAAGGATCAGTTTTGATGGCCTTTATGGTTAGGAGGCCAGGGATAATGGTGACTGGCACAAGGCACCATAACACAGTACATGAGGAGGATAGGGAATGAGGCTGTTTAAGACCTTACCATCCTTTGTTGACAGATTTGACCTTTTTAGAATATTTTCTATTTGTGGTAGCTGTTCTGATTTGGGCAGAGAAATTAGCTAACTCTTCTGTCAATTCCTGGTGTGATAACATGGCTACAGTTATTGATTATATATCCTCCATGTCCTTGCAGGTCATGCATTTTGTCAGGACATTCGTCCTGCAATGTCTTCACTATAATATTTTGTTTACAGTCCTCCATGCACCTAGTGTGGACAATGAGATAGCTGACACTTTTTCACACCACCAGATGGAGTGCTCCAGGCAACTGGCTCCAGAAGCAAATGTCTGATTCCAATGCCTATAGACTCTTGGAGAATTGGAGGGGTAAGTTGTCCAAGCCACTGGCTTCACATTAGCTTCTAGTACTAGCATTAGTATATAAGAAGCTGGTAGGGGGGTTGAACATGGCAGTGTATATTTATCCCGTCTAATGGTGATCAGGCCATAGCAGTGTGGAATCTGATACTGGATGCAGCATTCAGCATGCTGACGAACTCAGTTTTTTTTTGTTTTTGCTTTTTTTCAAAGACAACCTACAATTTACTAAGCCTTAAGGATCCAGATAGAATTTTGGAAATGCATATAGGCAATACCCTGTGAAACGTAAGCTGAAGGGAGAAGCTGCAGGGACTGCACATGTTTTCAGAGTAGTCAAGAAGTGAAACTTCAATGACCTAGCAGGAGTAAGAATGTATTACTGAAATTTCCTAATGTGCATAACTGAAACAGGTTGCAGAAGCTCACTTTTCTTAGAAAAGAATCGAGCGTATCTTCCTGTAGCTTTTTTTTTCTGATATGCAAATTATTATACACAAACCAGCTTTTTAAAAACCTGTATATATGTTATACACCAATCTGAGAGACAGGTTGCATGTTATATAGCACTCTGGGAGACAAAATGATAACAACCACCAGAATCCTGTTGGGGCCTTACATCCTCATAAGCAGACTTATGTCTGCAGGAGTTAGAACTGAGCCATTGTGTAACATCCCTATGCAGGATAGGGCTGTTGTTATATTACTAGCACCCAATGCACTCTTGCACGTGTCCCATTACACATGTTTGCAATTCAATAAAGGGTTTCTTAGTCCCTCTGTTACATAGCTAGATATATATAATACAATGGGCCCTTGGTATACATTGGGGTTTGGTTCCAGAACCTGCAGCAAGTAAAGAGGACACATGGTCTTAAATGCCTCTCCACTAATGCACAGAGTATGGGAAATAAGCAGGATGAACTTGAACTCCTAGCACAACAAGGGAAATATGATATAATAGGCATCACTGAAACCTGGTGGGATGAGTCTCATGATTGGAATGTAGAAATAGAGGGGTATAACCTTTTTAAGAGAAACAGGCCAAGCAGGAAAGGAGGAGGAATAGCATTATATGTCAGGGATATTTACACCAGTGAAGAGATGCAGGAAGTCAATACTGGAAGCCAGGTGGAGAGCATCTGGATAAAAATTAAAGGAGAGGGAAATAACAGGGATGTTACTGTGGGAGTCTACTACAGACCCCCGACTCAGGCAGAGGAATTGGATGATGCCTTTCTAGAACAGATAATCACATACTCAGAAAAGAGAGATGTAGTAGTGATGGGTGACTTCAACTATCCTGATATTTGCTGGAAGTCAAACTCAGCCAAATCCTCAAAGTCTAGCAAATTCCTCACTTGCCTGGAAGACAATTTCATTGTCCAAAAGGTGGAAGAGGCAACAAGGGGATCAGCCATTTTAGATCTGATCTTAACCAACAGGGAAGACCTAGTCGATGGGGTGCAAGTGGTTGGATCCTTAGGTGGAAGTGACCATGTTCTCTTGGAGTTTGTAATACAGTGGAAGGGAGAAGCTAGGCATAGTCAGACACGCACTCTAGACTTTAGGAGAGCTAATTTCAATAAACTTAGAGAAATACTGGGAGTGATCCCATGGTCAGGAATACTAAAAGAAAAGGGAGTTCAAGATGGATGGGAGTTTCTCAAAAGGGAGATATTGAAGGCACAATTTCAAACAGTTCCAATGAGGAAGAAAAATGGAAGATGTCTCAAGAAGCCAGGATGGATGACTAAGGAACTTTCAACTGAGCTAAGTTTTAAACGGAACATGTATAAGAAATGGAAAAATGGAGAAATCATGAAAGAGGAATTCAAACAAATAGCCAGCACATGTAGGGGTAAAGTCAGAAAAGCTAAAGCACAGAATGAACTCAGGCTTGCTAGAGAGGTTAAGAACAATAAAAAGGGCTTTTTTGGATATGTCCGCAGCAAAAGGAAGAAGAAGGAAACAGTAGGGCCACTGCGTGCAGAAGATGGCAAAATGCTAACAGGGGACAGAGAAAAGGCAGAATTACTCAACACCTTCTTTGCTTCAGTCTTCTCAGAAAAGGCAAAGGGTGCTCAGGATAATGGAACAGGAGACAGAATAGAGGAAATTCAGCACAGAATAAGTAAAGAGGTAGTACAGGAATACCTGGTTAACCTAAATGAATATAAATCTCCAGGACCAGATGAACTACATCCTAGAGTATTAAAAGAACTGGCAAATGTAATATCAGAGCCATTGGCAATAATCTTTGAGAACTCTTGGAGAACAGGAGAAGTCCCAGCAGACTGGAGGAGGGCAAACGTTGTCCCCATCTTCAAAAAGGGAAAAAAAGAGGATCCCAACAATTATCGTCCAGTTAGTCTGACATCAATTCCAGGAAAGGTTCTAGAGCAGATCATTAAGCAGAGAGTCTGTGAACACTTAGAGGCCAATGCCATAATCACAAAAAGCCAACATGGGTTTCAGAGAAACAAGTCATGCCAAACGAACCTGATCTCTTTTTTTGATAAAATTACCAGCTTGGTAGATGAAGGGAATGCTGTGGATATAGTATACCTCGATTTCAGTAAGGCCTTTGACAAGGTTCCCCATGACATTCTTGCAAACAAGCTTGCAAAATGTGGGATAGACAAGTTAACTGTTACATGGATTTGTAATTGGTTGACTGGCCGAACTCAAAGGGTGCTCAACAATGGCTCCTTTTCATCCTGGAGAGAAGTGACCAGTGGGGTCCCACAGGGTTCTGTCCTGGGCCCAGTGCTATTCAACATCTTTATTAACGATTTGGATGACAGAATTGGGGGCATACTTATCAAATTTGCAGATGACACTAAACTGGGAGGAGTAGCTAATACCCCAGAGGACAGGATCAAAATTCAAAATGACCTGAATAGACTAGAAAGCTGGGCCAGTGCTAACAAAATGAAATTCAATGCAGAGAAATGTAAGGTTCTGCACTTAGGGCGGAAAAATGAAATGCACAGATATAGGATGGGGGACACCTGGCTGAATGAGACCACATGTGAAAGGGATCTAGGAGTCCAAGTAGACCATAAGCTGAACATGAGTCAACAGTGTGATGCGGCAGCTAAAAAAGCCAATGCAATTTTAGGCTGCATCAATAGAAGTATAGTTTCTAGATCAAGGGAAGTTATAGTGCCACTCTATTCTGCTTTGGTCAGGCCCCACCTGGAATACTGTGTCCAGTTCTGGGCACCACATTTCAAAAAAGATGTGGAGAAACTGGAGCATGTCCAAAGGAGGGCAACTAAGATGGTGAAGGGTCTGGAAACCTTGCCCTATGAAGAACGCCTTAGGGAGCTGGGGATGTTTAGCCTGGAGAAGAGAAGGTTAAGAGGTGATATGATAGCCCTGTTTAAATATTTGAAGGGATGTCATATTGAGGAGGGAGCAAGCTTGTTTTCTGCTGCTGCAGAGACTAGAACGCGGAACAATGGATGCAAACTGCAGGAAAAGAGATTCCACCTCAACATTAGGAGGAACTTCCTGACAGTAAGGGCTGTTCGACAGTGGAACACACTCCCTCGGAGTGTAGTGGAGTCACCTTCCTTAGGGGTCTTTAAGCAGAGGCTGGATGGCCATCTGTCAGGGATGCTTTGACTTGGAGTTCCTGCATGGCAGGGGGTTGGACTGGATGGCCCTTGTGGTCTCTTTCAACTCTATGATTCTATGATTCTATGCCATGGATAACAACATCTGTTGGCTGCTCATTAAACACAGTCACATTTATGTAAAATACATAAAATGGCAAAATAAAGCTTTTTGGAATTTATACATTTAAAAAAAAATATTTTCAAACTGTGGATGCTTGAATCCATGGATAAAAAAATCTGTGGATATGGCGGGCAGACTGTAAGTCATATAGAATTCTAGCAAACATTTAAAAAAAGAAGCCTACTAGATGAGACTAAAGGTCCATCTAGATAACAGCACTGTGTCCTATCAGAGCCAAAAAGATGCTTCCATAAGGCTCATAAGAGAGGCATCAGGGCAACAGCCTCCTTGCTAATTAATGGTTTACTTCATCTGCTAGGGATGTCCCATATAACTCTCCTTGTTCACCATGAATCTGCCTTTTAAAAATGTATCCATCTTCAAATCTTGTGTCAGTGAACCCCATAAATAAAGGTACATTTTGGATGACAATTTCCAGAATTCTTTGGGAGTCATAGTTCATTTTTTCCATGCTCTGTAAATTAATTGTGAATGACTACCTTTTCTGTAAATTACTTGTGGCTGACTACCTTTTCTGTCTAATGAGAACTTGCTATCAAGCCAGCTTTGCTGTTATGGAAAGTGAAGGAGGCATGCCTCTCTCTTTACATTTTCTTCTATAGTCTACACCTTGATTCTAAATACATTTCAATTTGGGGAATATGGAACTGGCAGCCAGTTCTAAATAAATAATCTTTCCCATTATTTCTGTTGTGTGCTTTCAAGTTGTTTCTGTCTTATGGCAACCCTGAGGCAAATCCATCATGGGGTTTTCTTGGCAAGATTTGTTCAGAGGGGATTTGCTTTTGCCTTCCTCTGAGGTTGAAGAGGAAGACTGAGCATGTCTATGGGCTATCTCTCTGGAGACAAAGGTTTGAATCCCCATTCAGCCTTAGAAACCCACTGGGTGACCTTGGGCAAATCATACTCTTTCAGCCTCAGAGGAAGGCCATGGCAAACTCCCTCTGAAGAAATCTCTCCCCCCCCCCCAAAAAAATATTTGCCTTATTGTCACCATAACTTAGAAATGGTTGAAGACACATACTGTACCTACAGATACAATTATACCAAAAGGTGCTCCAGAGCAAGTTTTAAAGATAAGGATCTGATTTATGTTTTCCCCCTCATTCCTTTTATCTAACAAGTAAACCCATTTGAGTTCAGTGGACCTTACTGCCAGGTAGGTTGTAACAGGATGGCAGCTGGGCAACACTACCTCAAGTGTTCATTGGGAAAGTGGGTCAGCCAACCATTTGTCATTTCCAAACTATCCGTCAACTCTCACAAGCCAGGACAGAGGGCAGATTTAACCAGAGAGCACTCCAGTGGCTCTTCCCACAGTAAACATTTTTTACCAGTTTCAGTGTGAAGGAAAGAACTTGTGCCAGCTTGTGCCTAGCATAGGTTATCAACCCAATCCCAGTGCCCCTCAACAGAAAAGAAGAGTTTTGAATCCAAGAGTGTTAAATCCACCTGTCAATCTGACTTCACTTTGCTAATTTTCTTCTAGAAGGAGATAACAAGAATGTCTTCAAAACTGTGCAGGCTATTCCAAATTCAGGACTTATTCTATCCAAAATTTGCACATGGTATTTATGTGTAGAGAATGATTGTTTTGCACAGGAAACAGCATTATTTTTGCTCAGAAAAAACATTTCTCTGTAGAAATATTATTTGGTGCCAAGAAAATGCTATTTTCTGCACAAAAACAATCACACGCAAATTTCACGTAGAATAAGACCAGAATTTTAGTCCAAAGTACTTCTTGTCATGATCTCTCAACACCTGAGAAAATATTTGTCCAGCTATGTTTAAATATTTCAAAATATTATTTCCATCCCTAGCCCACAAATGTCTTTTCTCAGGATCTACTACTACCGGAAATACCATCAGCCCTAAACCTATGCTACTGAGCTTTCTACAGGCATGCTACATCCTCAGCAGAACTCTTCTCTGTTGGCATAAGAACACTTCTTCCCCACCCTAATTCCCCCAGCCATCATATCTATGGGTTACAGTTGCTTTTTTAAGATCTCAGTGCTGAAAAAGAAACACCATAATCAAAGTCAAACTGGCAAAACTTTTTTTCTTCACATTCAGCCAGCCATGTGTGCATGCAATGCTTTCCTCTCATCCAGCATATTATGAAATGTGCCATAAGATCATGCATCACTGGGAAATCCAGCCACAGGAATAAGAAAAGGGAGGCTCTGACAGAATGTTCAAGAAGCATGTTAGCATGCATTTTGCTTTGACTTAACTGGCACCATCAATCTATTAATCCTTGTTTTACATGTAAGCCTTCTGATTTTTAGATTACAGCCACAGTGACAAGTAAAAGTACACTATTCAGTTGGAAGGGGTTTGTTTTCGATCTCTCAATGTCTTGACATATTGAATCAGGTTATGATACCAGGCTGCAATGTTTTCTGCTTTAAACAACCTTGGAATCTCAAGAAGACAGTAATCAATGCACCATCTATCAGTGTGCTAAGGGTCTTGAGACCTACAGAGCCCTAAATCTTGGTGTTGTACCCTGCCTCAAGCCTTTGGAAGAGGCGGATGATGATGATGATGATGATGATGATGATGATGATGATGATGATTCACATGGCAATTTTGAGACCTTGCCCATAATTATCCTGTGGTTAGACTCCCTACAATCTATAGATGAGGCATGAGACTCCAAGGCAAGGGAACACAGAGGAAAGTGGCATTTTGTGGCTTTAATATGAGAGAGTGGTGATTCTGCTTTTGGGCTTTAGTCTAAATCCAAAAGGAGTTATCCATGGTTTTGAACCTGTGTGGGAGATATGGATCATCATCTTTGATTGCTCTTTTGAAGTTCAGAATAATACCCAATGTGCATTCACTACCCATAGACACGGGAGTCACTAGCCACCACTGATAGGAGGAGACGATTCCCCTTCATATACGCCCATTCCACCCAAACCCTCTGTCCCAGGACAAGCCAAGGAACAGAAAGATTAGCTGAACCTCTAAGAAATTCTAAAAAAAAGTTTGAGTTCACCATGAGGTAAATTCACCTATGGTACTCCAGAAGGGGAGTGATGGCCATGACTATACAGTTGACCCTAAGTATCCATGGATTCTTTATCCACAGATTCAAGCATCCATGGCTTGAAAATATTCAATATATATATATAAATTCCAAAAGGTAAACCTAGAGTTTGCCATGAGACACCATTTTACTATCCATTGTATTTAATGGAATTTGAGCATCCACAAATTTTGGTATCCATGGGGGTCCTGGAAGCAAACACCAGCAGAAAACAGGAGCTCACTGTACATGGGTTTGTTTGTAAGTTGATGTAGGCTAGGATCCTGCATGGGATGTCTCAACAGGTATCCTGATGAAATTGTTTGCCACACTGCAGTCCACTGGTGGGAGGGCGCTAGCCATGTCATTGTTCAGTGACCTGCTCACCAGCACTGCAAAACTCCTTCAGTTGGTGGGACTGCTTGGCTTTTAAGATGGTAAAGGTAACCATTGACAAGGTTGTCAGGTCATGTCCAACCATATGGGGTGGTACTCACCTCCGTAACTAAGCCAAAGAGCCAGCATTGTCAGATACTACTCTGTGATCATGTGGCCAGCATGATTGCACAGAACACTGTTCACCTTCCCACCACAGTGGTACCTATTTATCTACTTGCATTTACATGCTTTCAAACTGCTATGATGGCAGAAGCTGGGACTACTGACAGGAGCTCACCTGGGCCTTGAACTGCCAACCTGCAGATCTTGCCATCAAGAGAGTCAGTGTCTTAACCACTTGAGCCACCACAACCCTAAAATGGGTTTAGGGGCATTGGCAGCCATGGAAATGGTGCCAAGATTGTAAATGTGAATAGCATATATTTATGAGGCAGTAAATCTATTCATAAATACTAAACAGAATGCCAACCATTATTTTTCAAACATGCCTAGAGGACTATAATGAAGGGTATGTCATTCAGACTTCAACTCTATGTGAAAGCCCTTTCACACAATAGCACTATGTCTCCACTTTAATTGCCATGGCAATGTCCTGGGATTTATATGTTAGAATAGGAGTATTTAGAATTCTCAGCCTCAGTGCTGTAGTGCTTTGCCAACTACAAAGCCCAGGTTTCTATAGCATGCAGACATGACTGTTAAAATGAATTCATAGTACTGTAACTGTATAGTGTGAGAGAGCTTTTAGGACTGTGGCTGCATACATACTGCAGAAATAATCCAGTTTGACATCACTTTAACTCCCATGACTCAATGCCATAGAATTCTGAGGTTTGTAGTTTGCTGTGATACCAGAGCTCTCTAACAGAGAAAGCCACATGTCTCCCAAAAGTACAATTCCCAAAATTGCATAGCACTGAGACAAGGCAGTTAAAGTGCTATCAAACTGAATTATTTTTGTAGTGTGGATGCAACCTAAATGCCACTCAATGGACAAACGTCAGAAGAGACATGCACTGAATTGTATTATCTGTCTTTATTGTCACAACATAAAGCAAAGCCTTATTAATTTAAGGTGAGCCAGTGTGGTGTAGTGATTTCAAATCCTGGCTTGGGCATGTTAATCCACTGGGTAATCTTTGGCAAGTCACACTCTGTTAGCCTCAAAGGGTGGCAATGGCAAACCCCTTCTGAAGAAGCCTACCAAGATAACCTTATGGTAGGTTCACCTTAGAGTTGCCATAAGTTGGAAATGAATTGAAGGCACAACAGCAACAATAAACTCTTAAGGCAGGTGTGGGAGGCTAGAGGGCCACATTGGTACATCCAGGAGATCTTGGAATCCCCCCCCCCCCACAAACACACCCTACATTCCCCACCACACACAAAAAAACCCTATTTTTTACTCCTAGATGTTCAGTTTTTTTTAAAAATGGCCCAGGGGCCAAAAACATAGTGGAAAATAACCCCAAATCCCACAGGGGCATTTGAGGGCACAAAATATTCTGGCTCCTTGGGGGGATCAGGGGGCATAAAAATAGCCCTGGAGTGGATGCAGGCTACTTTGTCCACTTCTCTTTTAAGGGATTTATAGCTTAAAGTGAACCAAGTATTCTCTCTATTTAGCCTCTGGATATATGTTGTTAATTGAGGCAGCAGGCGAGGATCATTTGATGAAGAATGTACAAAACAATCAGGAGAAATGATATTTGGGGTAATTATTATTATTATTAAACTTTATTTCTAGAGCGCTGTAATTATACTCAGCGCTGTACAAAATTGGTAAAATTTAAGAAATATAAAAGCCTGCCGGATGCGTACAGTCTAAAATAGTAACAATTAGATAAAATTACAGAGAGAGGAAAAACAAGTTAAAACATCAGGGTAAAAACAAATCACATCAAATGAAATCAAACAGCCAGATGGTAATCACAAGTTCCCTGAGAATGCTTCCCTAAACAATAAGGTTTTCAGCTCCACCTTAAAGCTGGTTAGGGAAGTGATGAGCCGAGCATGCAGAGGGAGAAGGTTCCAGGAATGAGGGGCAGCAAGAAAAAAGGGACGGATCCGGGAGGGGGCAGAGGACAACCTGGGTTGGGAGAGGAGACCTTGGTTACCAGAGCGGAGGGTACGGGTAGGGACATAGGGGGAGAGAAGATCAGCTAGATAAGGGGGGGCTAGCCCATGCAGGGCTTTGAAGGTGAGTAGCAAAAGTTTGTACCTAATGCGGAGAGGAAGAGGGAGCCAGTGAAGGGAGGACAAGAGAGGGGAGACATGATCATAGCGGCGAGCAAGTGAAATAATGCGTGCAGCTGAATGCTGAACAGAAATTAATGGGTGGAGGTGAGAGAGAGGAAGCCCAGCGAGGAGGAGATTACAGTAGTCTAGTCGTGAGACCACTAGGGCATGGACCAGTGTTTTTGCGGTAGATTCTGAGAGATATGGACGGATTTTGGCAATATTATAGAGAAAAAATCTACAGACCTTGGCTGTGGTCTGGATCTGGGGAATAAATGACAAAGAGGAGTCAAAAATGAAACCAAGGCTGCGGGCTTCCTGGACTGGCTGAATAGAGATGTTATTGACAGAAATGGAAAAGGAGTAGTGAAGGGTGGGCTTGGGCGGGAAAACCAGAAGCTCGGTCTTAGACATATTTAGCTTCAGACGCCGATGATGCATCCAGTGGGAGACAGCTGTTAAACAAGATGACATTTGCTGTTCTAGTTCCGGCGAAAGGTTAGGAGTCGAAAGGTACAGCTGGGTGTCATCAGCGTACAAATGGTAGGAAAAACCAAAGGAACTGATTAGTTTGCCAAGGGAGAGTGTGTATAGGGAAAACAATAGGGGACCCAAAACAGAGCCCTGAGGAACTCCAACGGATAAAGGGACAGAAGACGAGGTCTGACCACCCAAGACCACTGAAAAAGATCTATCTGACAAGTAGGATGCAAACCAGTCGAGAACAAGGCCCGAGAAACCAATGTCAGAGAGTAAGTCTATCAGGAGAGAATGATCCACGGTGTCGAAGGCAGCGGACAGATCAAGAAGAACAAGGATAGAATAAAGGCCATTTGCCTTGGCCCGCAAAAGATCATTCGAGATCTTAGTGAGGGCTGTTTCTGTGGAGTGCCGCGGGCGAAAACCAGACTGGAAAGGATCCAGAATGGAGTTGGTTTCGAGAAACTCAAGACAGCGTGAATAGACAACTCGTTCCAACACCTTAGAAAGGAAAGGAAGAAGAGAGATTGGACGATAGCTGGCCAGGGAAGAGGTGTCGAGAGAGGGTTTTTTCAGAATAGGGGAGACTAAGGCATGTTTGAAGACCGAAGGGAAAGAGCCCGAAGAGAGAGAGAGATTAAAGATATGAAGAAGGGAGGGTAACAAAGAGGGGGCTATAGATATTAGAAGGCGAGAGGGAATTGGGTCAAGAGGACAGGTGGTAGCTTTGGATGAGTTCAATAGGGAAGAGAGTTCTTCCAGGGAAACTGGAGAGAAGACAGAGAATTTGTTAGTAGGAGGAGTGAGAAGATTGGTGGTGGGAGCCAAATCGGGAGGAGTTAGCTCAGAACGAATAGAGGTGATTTTTGTAATGAAAAAGTTGGCAAAGTCGGAGGGTGAAAATAATGGAGAGAAGGAGGGAAGAGAGGGTTTTAATAGTGTGTTGAAACAAGAAAACAGGCGCTGTGGGCGCCTCTCGTTGGCACAGATCAATGATTTAAAGTAGTTTTCTTTTGCCATTGACAAAGCGCGTGAAAAGGATAAAAGAATAAATTTATAATGGATAAAGTCGGCCCACTCCCTGGACCTTCTCCAGAAACGTTCAGCTGCTCGGGAGCAGGACCGGAGAAATCTTACAGTAGGAGTGATCCAGGGCTGAGGCCTATTCATAGAGGAAGAGGAGGACACGCGCGTAGAAACAGGGGCAAGGCTGTCAAGAGTTGAGGAAAGGGTCGAATTCAAAAAAGACATAGCTGAATCAGCAGAGTCCCCAGGATTGAGAGAAGCAAGGGATGAATTCAGGGTCTGAGTGAAATGGTTGAGGTTAAGAGAATGAAGATTGCGGAACTGGCGAGAGATGGTGTGACGGGGAGGAGGGGTATAGGTAAGAGTAAAGGAAAGTAAGTGATGGTCAGATAAAGGAAAATCGGAAGCCAAATAATTGGATATGACACACTTGGAGGGGAGAACTAAATCGAGGCAGTGACCAAGGGAGTGGGTCGGAGAGTTGGAATGTGGTTGGAGATCAAAAGAATCTAAGAGAGAGGTGAAACGAGAGGTTGAGGAATTATTGGGATCGTCGAGGTGGATGTTAAAATCACCTAAGATCAGGGAGGGGACTGTATCTGAGAGAAAGAAAGTCAACCAAGACTCAAAATCTGTAAAAAACTGAGAAGCTGAACCAGGAGGACGGTAGATGATAGCTACCCGGAGTTGCAGAGGGAAAAAGAGTCTAATGGAGTGTAATTCAAATGAGGAGAAAGAATAACTGGGGGGAGGGGAGAGGACCTTAAACTGGCAAAACTTAGATAATAAGATGCCGACCCCTCCTCCGCGACCCTCAAGGCGGCCAGTGTGGGTAAAAGAAAGTCCGCCGAAAGAAAGGGCAGCAGAGGTAACAGTGTCGTGGGTCGGAAGCCAGGTTTCTGTGAGGGCGAGGAGATTAAAGGAGTGTGATAGAAAAAGATCATGGATCACTGTAGCTTTTGAGGAGGCGGAGCGACAGTTCCAGAGGGCACATGAGAATGGGAGTTGGGAGATAGGGAGGGGGCGGATAGGGACAAGATAGGGAGAAGGAGAGGTCCGAGGAGCCATGGGGGAGGGAGGGTTGGGTGACAGACAGATGGCAAGAGGAAATGTGGAAAAGAGAAAAGCAGAAAAGTAAAGATACAGTCCAACAGTGCTGGATAGAATGAACTGGCGATCCCAAGGCATAAGGGGGTTGGGAGAGATCAGGAGGAACTATGGGGCCACCAGACGTCCCAGGTTCAAAGGTGGCAGAGGGAGGGAAGGCTGAAGGGATGCTATCTGTTGTCCCGAGTATTGCTCCAGCCCCAGCCCTTTCCCTGGGGGGCTGAAGGTGCTGCTACTGCTTCTAGAGAGTCCCAAAGCAGTGGGAAGAGGGAAGGTCAGCATCCAGAGGAGGTTCCTCTCAGGTGGCAAGCTGGCTGTTGTTCACAGGGGAAGGGAGGCTGAAGCAGTGCCCTTTTAAGGGAAAGGCAGGCCCCTCCTCTCTCCCAGCGAAGCTGAGGGTGCTGTTGCTGCTTCCAGGAGTCCCAAAGCAGAGGGAAGGTCAGCGTCCAAGAGAGGCTCCTTCAGGTGGCAAGCTGGCTGTTGTTCACAAGGGAAGGGAGACTGAAGCAGTGCCCTTTTAAGGGAAAGGCAGGCCCTCCTCTCTCCCAGCGAAGCTGAGGGTGCTGTTGCTGCTTCCAGGAGTCCCAAAGCAGAGGGAAGGTCAGCGTCCAAGAGAGGCTCCTTCAGGTGGCAAGCTGGCTGTTGTTCACAAGGGAAGGGAGACTGAAGCAGTGCCCTTTTAAGGGAAAGGCAGGCCCTCCTCTCTCCCAGCGAAGCTGAGGGTGCTGTTGCTGCTTCCAGGAGTCCCAAAGCAGAGGGAAGGTCAGCGTCCAAGAGAGGCTCCTTCAGGTGGCAAGCTGGCTGTTGTTCACAAGGGAAGGGAGACTGAAGCAGTGCCCTTTTAAGGGAAAGGCAGGCCCTCCTCTCTCCCAGCGAAGCTGAGGGTGCTGTTGCTGCTTCCAGGAGTCCCAAAGCAGAGGGAAGGTCAGCGTCCAAGAGAGGCTCCTTCAGGTGGCAAGCTGGCTGTTGTTCACAAGGGAAGGGAGACTGAAGCAGTGCCCTTTTAAGGGAAAGGCAGGCCCTCCTCTCTCCCAGCGAAGCTGAGGGTGCTGTTGCTGCTTCCAGGAGTCCCAAAGCAGAGGGAAGGTCAGCGTCCAAGAGAGGCTCCTTCAGGTGGCAAGCTGGCTGTTGTTCACAAGGGAAGGGAGACTGAAGCAGTGCCCTTTTAAGGGAAAGGCAGGCCCTCCTCTCTCCCAGCGAAGCTGAGGGTGCTGTTGCTGCTTCCAGGAGTCCCAAAGCAGAGGGAAGGTCAGCGTCCAAGAGAGGCTCCTTCAGGTGGCAAGCTGGCTGTTGTTCACAAGGGAAGGGAGACTGAAGCAGTGCCCTTTTAAGGGAAAGGCAGGCCCTCCTCTCTCCCAGCGAAGCTGAGGGTGCTGTTGCTGCTTCCAGGAGTCCCAAAGCAGAGGGAAGGTCAGCGTCCAAGAGAGGCTCCTTCAGGTGGCAAGCTGGCTGTTGTTCACAAGGGAAGGGAGACTGAAGCAGTGCCCTTTTAAGGGAAAGGCAGGCCCTCCTCTCTCCCAGCCAAGCTGAGGGTGCTGTTGCTGCTTCCAGGAGTCCCAAAGCAGAGGGAAGGTCAGCGTCCAAGAGAGGCTCCTTCAGGTGGCAAGCTGGCTGTTGTTCACAAGGGAAGGGAGACTGAAGCAGTGCCCTTTTAAGGGAAAGGCAGGCCCTCCTCTCTCCCAGCCAAGCTGAGGGTGCTGTTGCTGCTTCCAGGAGTCCCAAAGCAGAGGGAAGGTCAGCGTCCAAGAGAGGCTCCTTCAGGTGGCAAGCTGGCTGTTGTTCACAAGGGAAGGGAGACTGAAGCAGTGCCCTTTTAAGGGAAAGGCAGGCCCTCCTCTCTCCCAGCGAAGCTGAGGGTGCTGTTGCTGCTTCCAGGAGTCCCAAAGCAGAGGGAAGGTCAGCGTCCAAGAGAGGCTCCTTCAGGTGGCAAGCTGGCTGTTGTTCACAAGGGAAGGGAGACTGAAGCAGTGCCCTTTTAAGGGAAAGGCAGGCCCTCCTCTCTCCCAGCCAAGCTGAGGGTGCTGTTGCTGCTTCCAGGAGTCCCAAAGCAGAGGGAAGGTCAGCGTCCAAGAGAGGCTCCTTCAGGTGGCAAGCTGGCTGTTGTTCACAAGGGAAGGGAGACTGAAGCAGTGCCCTTTTAAGGGAAAGGCAGGCCCTCCTCTCTCCCAGCGAAGCTGAGGGTGCTGTTGCTGCTTCCAGGAGTCCCAAAGCAGAGGGAAGGTCAGCGTCCAAGAGAGGCTCCTTCAGGTGGCAAGCTGGCTGTTGTTCACCATCTGCGTTATGTTGTAACCATCTGCGTTATGCCATTTGCATTTTCAATATTTCTTCTAAGGGTTTTCTCAGCTTTCAGATCACATGGGTTTAGGCACCCAATCAGACATGGAGATATGAACAATAAGGTTGTCCTTGAAGCAAGTCAAAACCCAAGAGTGCAACCTGAATGCTCCCCTGGGTCTCCATTCTCTGTGGACACCCCTTTTGCCACTGCTGAGGCAAGCAGCTTTCTATACACAGAAAACAATACTTGCATCAGAAGCCATTTGTCAGCAGCAGAATCTAGAAAGTGAGAATGCCCATGGGAGGCTTCAAAGTTGCTCTTCAAAGTATCTCCAATAGGCTTTTATACCTGATGGGTTGAGTACAACCAAATGACAGCAGCCAGCTTTCTAGGGAGCAACTTGAATGTTCCTTAGAGATTACAATATTTAAACCTTGATCAAAAAATTCCAGAGATGCTGCATACAGCAGAAAAGGAGGAAACAAGGAAATCTTCCTAGGAAAGAACACACACACATACACACATCAGACAGAGTGGCTAGAAGCTAGAACATCTACCTGGTGATTTGGCTAAGGCATTCATGATTTGATTCAGGCAAAACTTTGACATAGGTGCTATAAGTAGCAGCCATAATCCTTAAAATTTCTATCCAAGTTATTTTATTTACAGTCATGCAAAATGGATCAAAACCCTGCCGAATACGCTGGCTTGCAGCTGGTCCCAAATGTGAACAAACATGTTGAGGATGTCAGCCTAACTCTAAACACAAAGTTTGGTAAAAGGTGCTTCATAAATGTTTATTCTAGAACAATAAATGCAGAAACCTGACATGTTTGTTTGAGAGGCACTTAAAATAGTTGCCAGATCAGTATACCCTGTTCCCTTTAGATAACACACCAAGTTTAGTAATTCTTCAATCAAGCATGAAGGTATGATTTATACAGCACAATGCAAGTACAGCACTGTAAAGCTCTGAAGCATTATAGAGTTGTGTGTGTGTGTGTGCCTTCAAATCACCAGCCGACTTATGGTGACCCTATGGGTTTCATAGGATATTCTATAGACAAGGAATACTCAGAAGTGGCTTTCGTCCCTTGGAAATATAGCCTACAGCACCTGGTATTCATTGGAGGTCTCCCATGCAAGTATGAATCAGGGCTGACTCTGCTTAACTTTCAAGATCACACGGGATCTGGTGCCTTTGGGGTATTTAGGCATAGAGATATTAAGAACCAGCGTTTCTCAGCCTTTTAATCCTTGGGGAACCCTTGAAAGAATGTTCAGGCATCAGGGACCCCCATATTAAAACTATCGCATCTACAATTTGAACTACTGTAGCCTAAGTTTCCAGGAAACTCTGCTTTCAAATGTAATAGTGCTTTGTTTCTCTACTTCCAGTGTTCCATAAAACATAACTTTAATTTTTGACAAGGTTATGCGACCCGTTTGTACCTAATTTTATTTCCCCTTCCTTGACTCACAAAGTCCAGGTATGATGTTCATGTGTGCACACACACACACACACACACACACACATCTGCTAATCAAGAAAACAAAAGGATTCCAAAATACCCTCTAACATAGTAGCTAGCACAGATAAAAGTGTAGGTTAAATTACGAGTAGGCAAGTTGGCAAGGTCTTGGACTCAATCTTCAGCCCATACAACCTTCCATGTGACATACAAGCATTCCAAAACCCTCAAAAATCAAAACTGGAAATGGCAAAGGATTCACTTCTAGTTTTGTAAAAGCATTCATGGCACATGGAAGATGAGGGAATAAATGAAGCATAGAAGACCCCTGATCTTTGGTTCAAGCAAAAATCTGCATTCCCGAAGGCAGCGATAGCTAGTTGCTCCCAAATCAAGAGAACAGTGAATCCACTCTGAGTTTTAGATAGCTTTAAAAGAGCTAACCAAAGTGCTAAAGTTGTCTCGAATGTATTCATCACTTTGGATAGCTACTCTAAAGCTGCCCTTTGAGGCTAGGAATAACAACTGGAACTAATTCATCACCACAGCTGCCACTATCTGGTGGCTTTCTTGAGTGAGGAAAAAACTTTTTTCATATACAGTTGACCCTCCATATCGACAGATTCTTTATCCACAGATTTAACTATCCAGGGCTTGAAAATATTCCGAAAATGTGTAACTTCCAAAAAGCAAACCTTGATTTTGCTATTTTATATAAGGGACTCCATTTTACTACATCATTTTATACAACGGGAATGGAACATCCACAGATTTTGATATCCACAGCAGATACCAAGAAGAAACCAGATATCAAAGTCCACTGTATCCCCCCACCTCCCCACCCAGGAATGCTATGAAAAGTAGGTTGCAGATTTGAGGACTGCAAAAGGATAGGGACAGAAATATGGTCCCAGAGGCCTCATACACCCCATTGTCCTCAGAGATTTCAACCACTATTTCCTATTTTTCCACTCCAGTTCCAGAACAGCCCTTCCTGAAAGTAAAGCCTAACTGGTCATAGGAAGGTACTGTCAACCTAATCTAGGGCAAGTTAAGGGAAAGAACAAAAGTAAAGCATTTTTAGTTACTATAACATACATTTTATTATGTTCTCAGGTCGCACCTTTTCTTTCTTTTGTTTTCTGAAAGATCTTTGCTAAGACAATCACTAAATCCTTCACTGCTAGAACAAAGCCCAATTTCCAGCTTAAAGATGCAAAGGGCAGAAAATAAAATGAAAGAAGGAAAGGATAGGGAGAGAAAAACGCAGACCCTTAAGGAACTTAATCTGCACAGGAAGGGATCTGCACTGATCTGGGTCTGCAGAATTACTGGAACAGCTGGATTAAAGGATCACAAATCAAGTTGGAGAAAGAGGCCATTGAATATTCGGTAATCCAAAACCAAGAGCCAAGATGAGAAGATGAGAAGGAGGGGGTGGAAAGCAGAATGCAGAGAAGGTGAACTAGGAGGGACTGGCATGACAAACCAAGCGCTGGGGGGGGGGGGGAGTTTGTGATCCCTAAGAATGGCAAAATCAATTCACCTGTGATGTCAAATAGCATTATTCTTAATGGCTACTTGAACACAGATGTAGAAATGAGGAAATGAATCCCCAAAGAAGAGTTTAAATAAGATGCATATTTGCATCAAGTTTCCATTTGCCATTTTTTAAAAAAAATGCATAGATGCAAAGTGAGATCAAACCAGTCATATATCGACCACACTCTCACCAAAGAGTATCCTCCAGAAAGTAGGCACTCTATGTGGCTCAAGCTTTAAAATATTTGGAAATCAGATGATTAAATTTAACAGTGGAACCTAGGAGCAGAGGCAGGGAGGAGCTGGACCTACACAGTGCCTAGACAGCAGCCTGCCTAGGTCGATCACTCCTCAGAGGAATAGCGGAGCAATGACAACTGATAACTCTCATGTCCATGGCAGTGAATCTGCTTTATGTTTAGCCCCATACTTTAAAGGAATCCTCTGAAATACTGATCCTGCTTGGGGGAATGAGGTTCAGCAATTACAGCAACTCCTTCAATGCAGATTTACCACTCCCATGATATGAAGTCCTTAGCCCCTATTGGAGTGGGAGTTTAAATCAAAGCTATGAAAAAAGAAACAGAGTATGTGTTAAATGGGTAATACTGAAGTAGGAAAGTTGTGGGTTTGTTTGTTTTTTGAGGATTGCCCTTCCAGTTTCATAACTGGACCACTGTTATAGAGATTCATTCACACTCTTCTCTAGTTCCTGTTTCTTCCTCCTTTCTTTCTTTCCCCCTCATTTTCTGCCTTTACTGACTCTTTATAGCTCATCATATCTCTTCCCCAGCTTATAGCCCTTTAAACCTTTGGACTCTTCAGAAAAGAGTCCAACCTAGACATTTCCTCATTCACTCTCCCACCACCTTATCTCCATTTCTGCTATTTTTTCTCTCTCTCACTATTCCTGTGGCAGTTTTGGCATTCACTACTTCCTTTATGCCAGACTTCTCACACTTGATACCTTCCAGATGTGTTGAACTACAACTCCCATAATCTCCTATCCAGCTTCCTTTATACCATCTATCCCCAACCAGATGTTCTCCAGATGTGATGGATTATAACTCCTGGAATCCTCACAATCATAAAATACTGGGGGATTATGGCAATTGTAACATAGAACATCTCAAGGACACCATGTGAAGGAAGGCTGCTTTAAACAGTAGTCTCCTAAAGTCATTTGGGGGGCATAACAGAAACATGCAGAGAAATTTAAGGATGTAATGAGTCAGCAGTGTGAAGTGGCAATTAAAAAAGCCAATGCAATTTTAGGGACTTTATCACATGGGCAAAATTAGAAGGTTAACTGAAGGTCAATCCGGGGTCATCCATGGTATTTCCCGTAATTTCACAAAAGAATGTCAAACAACACTGGACTCAAATGGAAGGCAATCCAAATGCAATCGTGAGTCATCCCAGGAATAACTAAATTCAGAAAACTATCGAATTTATAAATCCTGTTCCACTGCAAATTCACAGTCAATTCACATTTGCATTAGTATGAAATGCATCTCTAGATCCTTTGTTGTTGCAATTTTCCTTCCTGTACTCCCTGGCTGCTGAGAGGAAAGCAGCTGTTTTGGAGGAAAGATTGAAGGGGGGGGAGGCAAAGATGAGGACCCTGAGCATGTCTCCTACCTCCTCCCTATTTCTGTCCACCTCTAAGTCGTGGAGGGGGGGTTCCTTGGGAATGATAAAATCTTCCAGACACAATCCTGTCCTCCCTGCGCATGCACAAACACGCTAAATCGCACTGAGGAAGCTAATGGGTATGTAATGTGATGATTTCATTCGCATTTGCACTGCTTTCTCTTTCAGATGGATGCTGTATTTGTCTGTGCATGTGATGAGCTACTATGTAATTCTGTGCATTTTCGCATTGGCCTCACTTTCTTCTTTTTTCAGGATGGTGATATTTTTCTCCATGTGAAAAAGTCATAGGTTGCATCAATAGAAGTATAATGTCTAGATCAAGGGAAGTGATAGTGCCACTCGATTTTGCTTTGGTGAGGACTCACCTGGAATACTCCAACCAGTTCTGGGCACCACAATTCAAAAAGGATGTGGACAAGCTGGAGAGTGTCCAGAGGAGGACAACCAATATGGTGAAGGGTCTCGAAACCATGCCCTATGAAGAGTGACTTAGGGAGCTGGGTATATTTAGCCTGGAGAAGAGAAGGTTAAGAGATTATACGATAGCCCCATTTAAATATTTGAAGTGGCATCAGAGTGTGGCTGGAACAAGCTTATAATTCTGCTGCTCCAGAGAACAGGACACAGAGCAGTGGATTCAAACTACAGGAAAAGAGATTCCACCTCAATATTAGGAAGAACTTCTTGGCAGTAAGAGCTGTTCAGTAGTGAAACACACTCCCCCAGAGTGTGGAATCTCCTTCTTTGGATGTTTTTAAGAGGCTGGATGGCCATCTGTCAGGTATGCTTTCATTGACAGTTCCTGCATGGCAGGGGGTTGAACTGGATGGCCCTTGTGGTTTCTTCCAACTATATTATTCTGTGCTTGTAATACTTCTACCACACTCCTATGGCAAAAAAGCAGTTGTTGCTGCTGCTGTAAAGCAGGAGGAGAGACGCCAAAAAAAGTTCCATGCAAAAATTTCAGCACATCATTCATAAATATATATGCCTCTCAAAAATGTTTGCTTTGATATTTTTCCAATCTCAAACTTGATGGATTGAAAAGAGTGCTAAGGAAACATGTTAAGGGTTGATGGGCAAAATATTGACAACTTCTTTCAATGCCTTCTGTGGCACTGAAAGTGTGCTGAATTTATCCTTGTTCCACCTGTAACCATCTACTCATGGAAACAGCTTGTTAATATTCCCATTTCAAAGTATGGAAACTGAGGCCAAGAAACACATGCACTGTTTCTGTGTGGTGCTCTACATCAGATCCCAAGTACTATTATTATTGCTTTGTGCCTTTAAGCCATTTCCAACTTATGGCAACCCTATAATGTTTTTTTCTTGGAAGATTTGTTCAAAGGAGGTTTGTCATTTCCTAAGTGTTATTCCTCAGGTGTGAATATCTTTATGTACTAAATATACTTCATGTATATTTATGTACTAAATATATCTTCTTCTTGGTCTTTCATTCTACTGACCATTCATGACCTGTCATATTCTTTTTCAGAGTTTTCATTAATAATCCAGACTTGATTTACCTCTTTTTCTCGTGCCATCTCTCACTTTTTCCATCTCGCCTCTCTCTTGTCTGTCTAAATTAGACTATGTGGAGAGGTGGATCTGGTGCCTCTTTCCCTCCCTGAAAATAAAAATCCAACAATAACAACTTGCATTATTACCAATTTGCTTCTTGTTGGCACCCCAAACTGAGTCACAGGGTGGCCAGGTATTCCTCTGGCCCCATCCTTTTCCCCCCCAAGGACTGTCCAGTGTGCCACTCCAGTTTAAAGCTGGAGAAACATAAACAGTTAGGAGGGCAGGGATATTAAATGTGTGCATCACCTGGACCACAATCTGAGCATTTGGGAACATAATAGAAGCCTGGAAGAGGCATTTTGAAATGGAATAGTCAGAGTGTCCCCTCTCCCCAATTAAAATATACTAATTCTTTCTAAATCTAGTATTTCTTTCTAAATTAAAGACTGTATCTTCTGGGCAAAACATGGGCCCACCTTACTGAGGTGGTTTTCTCACTTTGCCTCTTTCTGGCACTGTGTTCAGGACAGTTCTTGTAAACATGTTGTTGTTGTTGTTGTTGTTGTTGTTGTTTTACTAAATCTTACAGAATCCCCAGAGAGCACAACCATTAGCCATGCTCTCTGAAAGGATCTGGTAGTTTTAATTCAAGAAACTAATTTTTCCAAGCTCTGGATCTCATAGAGTAACCACAGTCTGGCTTGTGCCTAAAGTGACTGAATGTGTTGTTGAGGCAGAACATGAAACCAGATCTAAACAATTGCACCTTGATCCTTCAGGCAAGGGAAGGAGGTGCTTGAATAAACAAAAGAATATCTCTTCTCCAGTTTTGCCTCTTTCATCTCACTTCCAGAGATGTCTTATTCAGGCAAAATTTATGAGTCAGCAAATCTAGCAGGCCAAACTCATTAACTCCTTTCCTTTTCCCTATTAACCTGGACCATTTCAGCCTCCAATGCTGCCCAGTCACCTCAACACTGAGACCTTCAGGAACAACCTACTACCATCACCCAGTCTTAGAGACCATTCATCACTTGAGGGAAGGAGGAGGAGGAAGAGAGTAATGGGGACAGTGCCACCATTCTCTACTGACCAATACAACCAAGCCTTGGCTATAAATCACCAGCCAGCTGAAGAGAGAAAGAGCCCTGTGTCCTTAGTACTATCTAAGAAAGATGCTGACTCCTGCATTTGACTACAGCCTCCTTCATTCCTTCCTTCTCCTTAATTTCTCAGAAACCAAGGACTGGCAGGTACTGATAGGCAGGGTGGGTGCAGGCAAAACAGCACATACTTCTCTGTTCCAGGGAATGTGATAATTGTGGAGAATTGTAGAGAAACAGGGGCCCAGGTCTAAGAGGACGGGGTAGGTGACAGGGCAGTAGCTGTCATGTTGGGGGGGGGCAGTAAATCTGTTCTAGATTTCAGTCTCATTTTTTAAGTAGCTATCCAAAGTGATGAGCCTATTTTGAGATAGGGTTTGGCCTCTTGGCTAGCTCCTTTAAAGTATTGTTGAAACCCTGGAGCAGATTTACTGTCACTACTGACACGGAAGTTACCAACTACTAACTCTGACAGTTGGCCATGATGTGATCTTCCTGGGTGGATGATGGAGGAATCTTGGCTTAACAACAATTCCCTCCAAGAGTTGCTCTCCTCCCATTATGATCCAACTAAGCATTCATCTTGATCAAAAGACAGGAGTGTTGCAGGTAGAAACTGGGTGGGAGGAATTTTTGCTTTCAGCACAAGCTTATGGGTGAAGATCATGCACCCAGAGATTGCAACATGGCCAGCCATCACTGCTGATCTATGTGAACTCCACTAAATAAGTATTGAAAGTTGCTTAACAAAAACATATCTGAATGCTATCAACTACAAGCTTGTGGCAGAATAGACTCTTCTCTCTCTCTTTGAATATAAGTCCTTGAAAATAACACGGTACAGTTTGAGTCTCCCTTATCTGAAATGCTTGAGATCAGAAGTGTTTTGGATTTCAGATTTTTTTTCAGATTTTGGAATATTTACATATACATACTGAGATATCTTAGAGGTGGGACTCAAGTCTAGACATGAAATTCATGTATTTATGCTGTATACATTATACAGTATAAATACATGAACTTTTAGCTCGATGCTGCTAATACTGTTTCATTTTATACCATGTTTTAACTTGTTGCTTGATTTAATTCTTTTTTAGGGGGGAAGGTGGGACAGGGATTGGATATTTTAACTGTTGTTGTTTTAACTTTTTTCTGTACTCCGCCTCGATTGCTCGTTCAGAGGGGTGGGCTAGAAATAAATAATAATAATAATAATAATAATAATAATTAATGTTTCATATACATAAACCTTATAAACATAGCCTGGAGGTAATTTTACACATTATATTCTTAATAGTTTTGCACAAGAAGCATAGTTTGTGTATACTGAACCAAAAGGAAGCAAAGGTATCACCATTTCAGCCACCCATGTGGACAATTTTGGATTTTAGAGCATTTCAAATGTTGGAATTCTAGATAAGGGAGACACAACCTATATAAGCAAAAGAGTTAGCTTAATGAGTTGCTTTTGTTGGTAACAATGTGATAAAATTAGATTTGAAAAGCTAAGATAACAAGTAGAAATATTACTTGTGGGTACAATGATTAACATTTTTAAAATACTTTTAAAGGACATTTTAGAGGCATTTTCAGTATAATTTTCCAGCTTTCCCCTCACCCTGTTATCAATCCTAAGAGGTCTCTCCCAAAAAAGTAACAGAAAACTAATCTATATTGTGAGAAGCTGCAATGCTAATAGTCTTTGCACTGAGTTACATAATAAATTACTTTAAAAAAAACACTTTTCCGAGCTCTACTCAGAATCCACAACAGAATGAGAGGTAACCAGCAAAGGAACTATGTGACAATCTTCCTCCAGCAAAAGAACTATGTGATAATGGTCTTCCACTATTTACTGAGGCAACATCCCTGCAGTTAAAAAAGTAACTAAAAAGTTACAGCACTTCGTTTATCCCTTGTTAAATTCCAATTATAATCTAGAATAGTTTTATCTTTGTTGCTGGGAAATGAATTAATGGCAATTTAGTAGTTATTTGTAATTAAATGCTTCCCAGCACTGGTGCTAAGATGCACAAAACCTGAACCAATGGGAAGCTCCTACTGAGAGTTGCCCTTCAGTATATCTGCATTTCAAGCCCAATGGCTCAAGTCACAAGGAACCTAATGGAGAGTAAACTGGTTTATCAAAGACCTACACATTTGGGAATGCACTATTTGCATGCAGCTTTCTGTGATGGCCCCCCAGGGAATGAAGGCATTAGGAAGCAGGGACTCATTCTACCATCACATAAACGGTGCTAAGAGCCTCCCTATTAGACATTTATGCTTGAAAAAACTGGTCCAGTGCTCAAATAGGGGCCATAGGGATGTCAGAGCAAGAGGAGAAATGGTTAGGCACTCTCTGGCCTTTGCTCACATCTCATGTTCAAACAAAACACCTGCCTCCAATGCTAGAGAGAACCAAGGCTTTTCTGGCTATTCTAAAATATGTCACCTGGCTCCTCTGTGTGACATTCAGTTTTCTCCAGCTCTTTCTGCCTTAAGCCCTCTGCCATAGGCATATCGCTTGATGCTATTTCTCACAGAGTTTTAAGACCTTTCCAAGAACTGCTAGTAGGACAACTCTGTTGATCATGAATCCTGGAAGCTCTAGCAGTGGTGTTGCCTTATTATTTATTGTTTTAAGTACATCAGTGCTGTATAAAGCAAGGTTTGATTGTTTATGTATGCATAGTTTCATTCAATTCATTAGTGTATTTTTCTTTCTTCACTGCTGTATAATTTGTAACTGTTTTTCACAGATTTGCCATCATTTTCTTATAAGGGCATTTGAAGTGTCATTTGCCTCATTGCCCTTCAGCTTCAATTTTATGTACACGTACCTGGAATTAAGCCTCACTAAACGTCTTTCTCAATAGACATGCAATCTATTGTGATTTAACTCTCCTTGATTTCAATAGGATTTAAGCAGAGTTTTGGTGACATCCCTTTTTGGAGCACAGCTCTCAGAATCCCATAGCCATCATAGCCATTATATCTCAAACTAGGGGTGGGGGTGATGCTATGGGATACTGGCTGCATTAAGGGTTTTCACATCTTTAAGCACTGCAGACTGGAAATCGAGGGACATTGTCAGCAGGGAGAATGTAGGCGCCATAGAGGAAAGGACCAACTGCATCCATATCAACTCTCTGTGCATCGCAACTAGCATCAGAGGCCCTTCTTTATTAGCCTGACATCAAGAAAAGTTAGATTGGTGGGCACTAGTGACAGGGACTTTTGAGTGGTGGACCAAAATTTCTCAGTGAAAGTACACACAGCTCTATTCACTGTAGCAAGGGTGAGCATCTTCATCAGAGCCAGTTTTCACTACCTTGCACTTCCAGCAGGTGCAACAGCACATTGCTGACAATGCTGAAGTGATATACTGTCACTTGAGCTTCAGTTTGTGCTGGGAAATCTTCCGCCTTTTTTGTGTAGTTGGGGGCCACAGAGGGGAAGAATTAAACCATTATATTTTCAGTTGGCTTTAATGTCTTTTTTGGCAACTTGAGGGGCAAACACTTTGGGGGAAAATAGAAGACTGTAGGAGGTGGTCTGGTGGTCCTGAAGGTATCCCTGGGAGAGTGAGATGCCACAAAAATGATGTTCAGAGACATATATGTCCCACAGGCCCTATTTTCTGCACATCTGCATTATAGCCTTTTAAAAGGGCTCTGGAGACTGACTTGTTTCAGTTGACCTTTAACTGAGAGGATTTTATTCTATGGCTTATTTTACCTTTATGCCAGCTTGAACTTTATTTGATCTGGTTTTATTGGCAATCTTGTGACTCTTTCTTTTTTAAAAAATGATGGTATTTGTATTTTATTTTAAAACTGCATTAAAAGTGCAGAAAACATGATTTTATATGTCTTGTAAAGCTGCCTTGCAAGGACCTTTCCTTCTGAAAAGTGGCTTAAGCATGGCATGCAAACATGCATGGAAATAAATGGCACAGTAGGAATTGGAGTTGTACTGAGAAGTGAAGCAAAAGAGGAGTGGGGTGGATGAAAAAGACACAGGGGAGAGGGTGCAGGACTCCAATTCATAATCAGAATTTACTGATAGATTACTAGGTGAGTCCAGATAAGTCAACAAGAGTACCTTGCTAACTATGGATTTACCATTATGACCAGTTGCTTCCAGGTCAGTGGGGCTGTGAATCCATTCCGCACCTTGATCTGATTGGTAAAGGAGCTATCCAAGGTGCTGAACCCTTCACTAAAATAGATTCAGCTTCTTGGACAACTTCTTTAAAGCTTAGGCTGCATCCACACTGCAGAAATAATCCAAGTTGACACCACTTTATCTGTCATGGCTCAATGCTATTGAATTCTGGGAACTGTAGTTTGTTGTGGTACCTGAGCTCTCTGACTGAGAAGGCTAAATGTGTCACAAAACTACAGTTCCCATAATTCCATCGCATTGAGACATGGCAGTTAAAGTGGTGTCGACTTGAATTATTCCTGCAGTGTGGATGCAGCCTTAGATTAAAACCCAGAGTGGATTCCCCATTTCATTCACATGGGAGCCAGCAACCACTACATGGATTAGCTACAATGAAAACATAAAGACTCCCCTTCTAAATTAAACTGCTGATATCAAGAAAAAGCTCTGCATATGAATAAATCTGTATTGGAGATCCTGTTCTACTACAGAGGGAATGTGTTTCTCAGTTCTGTGGTTGTGATCCTGAGCCAACATTTTGCACCTGGCTCCAGCCAATGGACCACAGGATAGGGATATAAAGCATATTCAGAAATGTTCTCAGACTTAATGAGAAAAGAAAGTCTTGACAGACTGTTGAAAAAACTGACAACCACCATCACCGCATTTTTGTCCTGTGCAAAAGCAAAAACAACAGTGCCTTTTCCCCACATACACTCCACTTGGATTACATTTTATACAAAATACAATCTTTCTGCACAAAAAGTACTGTACAATAACTGGGTGTGTGTGTGTGTGTGTGCGCACACAATTATGAATTCTCCCCCCCCCCCCCAAAAAAAAACCCTGAAATATATTCTCAAAATCCACAAAAGTGCTTGGAATCCTTCTCAGCAAGGAGAAATCTTTTGAAATTCAAGAAAGGAATAAGCAAGGATTTACAGCATTACCGCATAGGTTCTAGTGCACTATTTCTTAACTTAATTTTGTCCTCCAGATGTTTTGTACTTCACCTCCCAGAATCCCTAAACATTAGCTGTGCTGGCTATTGCCTCTGTGGACTCTTTCACACTGGAGGAATTTCTCCCAACTTCGAATGCAACCAATGCGAATTCATGCGAATTCGCTTGTTTAGCGAACTTACATGAATCCCCATTGCATTCGGAAGGCGTTCGGAATGACTTCCCATTACCCGGAAATGACCCCTCCTTGCCCGAAATCACGTGAGAAGCTTTAATTCGCAATAACATGAAACCTATGATTGCATTTGGAGTGACTTCCCTTTTGCCCGAAATTGCGTGAGAAGCTCTAATTCGCAATAACGTGAGACCCCATGATTGCGTTTGGATTGCCCTTGGATTATACTTCCTATTTCCCATGTTTGAAAGAGTCTCCAGATCTATTTATTAATCCTTTTCTTTCCCTTCCTTTTCTTTCCTTTAATTTCATTTCAGTTGCATGCTGCCTTTGTCCCAGAGTGGGAACCCAGGCAGCTCCCAGAGAGAATCAGTTAAAAAAAACCCCATCACAATATAATTTAAAAACTATTAGTGATCACATAAAACACTATAAAATCATTTTAAAGACATACAAAAGTTTTAAAAGATAAATAGAACATCCCAACAAAGAGCTAAATCTAAAACTCCTGAAGTACCAAAGGACAGGTTGAGAACTAGATCCTGCAAGCCTTAAACTTTAAGTCTGCCCAGTCCTAGGCTAGGACCAACTACTCACCTCCATACAAACCAAGATACCAGAGCAAAAGGCTTTTAATGCCTATCTTCCAGTGTAGACCACAGGAAGTAAGTTTGAACTACAGGGATTATCTTTAGCTATTCTTTGCCCAAATCTTACCTTGCAAAGTGGAGTGAGCAACTGAAGAGCCCCCAAGGCAGAATTCTTACAGAATTGTTACAGAAACTCCACTCATCTTAGTCTCATCAAGGGAAAAGTTACTGGAGACATCTTTTTGTATATTTCAGTTTGGAAGATGGTGGGTTGTGGCTGAATTTACATATTGCATGCATAAGAGAGGGATCAGTCTGAAAGGTCCTTGGGATCAGATAGTTATTGTAAAAGTTTCCATTGTTGGACCAAAACTCCCAGAATCCAACAGCCAGCATAGTCACTAGCCACACTGGTTAGGAGATCTGGGGAGCAGTAGTCTAAAAACAGTATTTTCCCCACAGGAACTAGTTTGCTGGAAGCCAGATGGAAAAGCTTTGGGGGTGGATTTTGTCCCCAAATGGGTATACTGAAGGATTTTAGTGGTATGAGTGAAGCAGAAACCCCTTTAAATTTAGGGTGGAATGATTTATTAAAATGTGAAGAAAGGATGCCTTTGTTCTTTCTTTATTTTTGTTTTATTTCTTTGTGCACATAACCTGACTGTTCTACAAATTCAAGATTCTCCACTCACAATTTATTTGCCAGTTCATAATATGCTATCAGGTATTCATTGTCATTCACCTTTCCATTTATCTTTCACCCATTCTCCATTTGATACCAATGATCAGTCAATTCATTAACGTGTAATTTGTACTCATTGTTCTCCACTGAGTTTATGGCACTGGTGATGCACGATCTGTCCATGGGCAATTTTGTCTGCCCTTCTTCGTTAATTCATTTTACATCTTGATTCCTCTCCTCAATGTATATAAACCTAATCTTGATAGCCCTTTTGGATACAATTTTAGTGTCAATTGTCATCCTAAATCCAACTCCTTATCCCAACTGGAGTATACCTATTGTAACAATTGTTATTGTTTGCCTTCAAGTCATTTCTGACTTATGGCAACCCTAAGATGAACATATCACTGGGTTTTCTTGCCCAGATTTGTTCAGAGAGGGATTTCACTGCCTTCATTGGAGGATTAGAGAGCATGGCATGCCCTAGATCACCCAATGGGTTTCCATGACCAACTGGAAATTTGAATCCTGGTCTCCAGAGTCCTTGTCCAACACCTAAACCACTATGTAACATTGACTCCTATTACACAACAGAATTTACCTAAGTGTTGATTCAACAATTGACTCAGTAGATCTCAAGTTTGGACTTGCAGTTGGCTATAGGCCCATGGTTAGTTATTCTGAGCATTCTGAATAAAAGAAATGATGCAGAAGGGGCATTATTTATGTGGATGGGTGAATAGATTAATAGATATGCATGACTGGCCAAAGTGGATTATGACAGAAGGGACACCTCCCTCCCAAAGCATAAAACACATACTCTTTGGACTTTAAGTCCAATAATTCTCCAACTGGTATGTCCACTGACCATACTACCTGGGAGATTATGGGAGATGTATCTTTTGTTTACAAGGTCTGATCTCTCCCAGCAGAGGATCTCTGCCAGGAGTACTTATGTGAATGTCCACAACAGCGGTTCCTATTATGCCCACAAAAAGCACTGCAGGCATAAAACTGTTGCTATCCATGATACCCCAGAATGGAGCTTTCCATGGGAAGGTTTGAATCTACTAAATGCAACCTTCATTCCTCCTATGAAGCTTCAAAAATTCCTTATCTACCTCAGATTCAGGTATTACTCTTGCTGTTGGTTTCAAATAGGGGTTGCCAGACTGAAAACTAGATAAGGCTCCTGTATCTTTAATGGTTGTGTAGAAGATGGATTACCAAGTGCCCCTTATTATAAAGGATGTTCTTTATTTGAGGATTGGAAAGCTTATCCTTTTATACAGACTGAATGAGATGTTGGGGGGGGGGCAACCTATATTTTGGGGTATGGGCCCTCTATGAAGAAATAAATGTATGCATCATATAATTTTACAAGGAAACACATGGCTAATTAATTGAAATCTATGCTTTCATTTGGTATTTAGGTAAAGCACAAACTTGTTAATAGGTACCCCCTAACTGTCAACCCCATATATCATGAATTTCAGCTGCCCCTTATTGCTTGAAAACCTAGCAACACTAGTAGAAAAGGGAGCTTCAGCAAGTGTTGCTTGTCAAGCAAGTACGTAAAAAGCAACACCTATGGAAATCCCCCTCTTCTGTACAACCATTAAAGGTACAGGAGTCTTCTCCACGTTTTATTCTAGCAACCCTAATTTCAGGAGAGGAGAATGAAGCAAAATAGAAGAATGGCCTGGAGAAAAACTAGCCAAAGTAGCACCACACAGAGTTATACCGGAGAAACAGCAATATTCTGCAACAGTGCTTCATGATGCATTGTCCCTTTCCCATGATCCTGTTCTGCTCTGCCCTGCCCTGCCACAGCCTGTACATTTCTGCTAACAGTTTTGTTAATGGCTGTATATGTGCATTTTCCCTTATGCAACTTACTTATGTAACTGGGACTACACTTTAGAGAACGGTTGAAACACACTAGTTTTGTACAGATTGGAATTGAAATCAAGCCAATCAAGCTGAAGAAAACAAAGATGGAATGAATGGTAGCCACTTTTCCAAGGATTTTCTCTGGAATAAGGAATTAGAATTTAAATGTTTCGAAATAGGAGCTGAGTTCTTTTTGGCTTCAGCAACACCCTGCCATATTTCTGCCTGACATTCCATGCACCTGAGTTCAGGTCATTCCAGAAAAGGAACTAAGTATTTGCAGGCATTAACTGGATTAATATGCAAACTTGCAACATCTAGATGATTCAGACACATAGTGCTAAGCCTCTAGTTTCACTATACAGTGGTCCCCCGGGTTACGAAAGTAATCCGTTCCGGATTACCTTTCGTAACCTGAAAATTTTCGTAACCCGGGGGAAAGAGGGAAAAAATAGGTGTACCTACTGTGTACATAGTTAGGCAGGAGGGACCGGGAGGGCTCCGGGGAGGAAGCCGGCCCCGTGGAAGCCACGTCCGGCGTGTCCCAAAAGGCCTCCTCCGCTGCTTAGGCCTCAAGCCTTCGGGAGGAGGCCTGCAGAGGGCGGGACGAGCCTGGCGGAGGGGAAGGGAAGGCCCTGCACGGACCAGCCGGAAGCCGGATCGAGCCGTCCCTTCCCCTCCGCCGGCGGCCAGACCTCAATCCGGCTTCTGGTGGGTCCACGCGGGGCCTTCCCTTCCCCTCCGAAGTCTGGCCACCGGCGGAGGGGAAGGCCCCGTGCGGACCTGCCGGAAGCCGGATCGGGGCCTTCCCTTCCCCTCTGAGGTCTGGCTGCCGGCGGAGAGGAAGGGAAGGCCCCGCCGGAAGCCGGATCGGGGCCTTCCCTTCCCCTCCGAGGTCTCTGCCGGCGGAGAAGAAGGGAAGGCCCCGCCGGAAGCCGGATCGGGGCCTTCCCTTCCCCTCCGAGGTCTGGCCACCGGCGGAGAGGAAGGGAAGGCCCCGATCTGGCTTCCGGCGGGTCCGCGCGGGGTCTTCCCTTCCCCTCCGCCGGCGGAGACCTCGGAGGGGAAGGGAAGGCCCCGCGCGGACCTGCCAGAAGCCGGATCGAGGTCTGGCCGCCGGCGGAGGGGAAGGGACGGCTCGATCCGGCTTCCGACGGGTCTGTGCAGGGCCTTCCCTTCCCCTCCGCCAGGCTCGTCCCGTCCTCCGCAGGCCTCCTCCCAAAGGCTCGAGGCCTAAGCAGTGGAGGAGGCCTTTCGGGACGCGCCGGACGTGGCTTCCACGTGGCCGGCTTCCTCCCCAGAGCCCTCCCGGTCCCTCCTGCCTAACTATGTACACAGTAAGTACACTTTTTTTTTCGTAAGCCGGGGATACGTTCGTAAACCGGGGCCATTTTTCTGGCCCCGGCTCTTTCGTATCCTGGGATTTTCGTTCCCTGGGGGATTCGTAACCTGGGGGACCACTGTATAAAACTGATTGGAGGGGGTCATTCGGAGTTTTACTCTAGCTTTCCTTTCCATCCAATTCGAAGGAAGTTGTTTTTGTACTAAACAGTGTCTGCTGTCAGTAAGGGACTGGATGAGAAGGAACAAACTGAAAGTTAATCCAGACAAGGCAGAACTGCTCTTGGTCAATTGGGAAAGAGATCAGGGAACAGAGATTCATCCTGTGCTGGATGGAGAGTCATGCTCCCTCTGGTTTTGCCTGTTATTCTGAAATGAAGGCCCGATACAGACAGGCAAAAAGCGCTGTCCTGAGGCCCATTTTAGGGCTCCGGTGGACTGGGTGTCCATATGCACCCAGTCCTTCTAGTGGAACCCGTGCGCCATTTTGCCAGCACCCTGCCCACACGGAGCACGCGACAATGACGCATGGGTGTCTGCATGCCCAAATGCTGCTCACCAGAAGTGGCGGTGTCAGGGTGCGCAAGCACCATTAAGGTACTCTTTAAAAGAAGCCACTCTAGGTGGATTCTTTTTAGGGAGTGTGTTGGTGCTGCAGCATGGCTGATTTAAAAAGACAAAAGCACAAAAAAATTAGTGTACTGGTTCTAACCTTCTAACCTTCTGGCCCTTCAGATGTTGAAGGGCTTCAACTACTGCAGTTCCTTACCATCAGCTATACTAACTAAGGATTCTCAGCACTGTAATTCATAAATCTAAAAACCCAAAGATTAAGAAGGACTAGCATTACTTCAGTACTCTAATAGGAACAAAGGAAAGAAAATTAAATTTAAAAAAAAAAACAACAATTATGGCCTGAATCCTATTTATTAATCTCAAATAGAGGATATCCATTTATCAGCTACCACATGGTCAGTCAATACATCAGAAAATCTCACTGATTTTATCTATCTTTGCAGCTAACCATAGGATTCAGGTTCATTTCTCTAGAGAAGTGGATGGCTGCTCTGGTTTTTCCAATGTTGATTATAAAATCAGCATTCCCTCTTCCCATGGACCTCAGCTCCAGGGATGGATATAGGTACTGGCTCATAAGCAGCAGGCAGTCCAAGGACCTCATTTAAAAAAAACATGATTCTGTATCCACTGATGCAGAGCAGCTTGAAGTATCCTGGCTCCAGAGCTGCTCTGACCCTCCCCCATTGTAAAGGCCCTCCATTTCAATGCCAGGCAGCTGATCATAGACATGTCCCACTCAGCCAGCTGGCACATCTGCCACCACTGTAAGTCACTTTTCTCTCAGGTCAGAAAGAGGCTTGACATCTTGTTCTGAACTCAGAATGAATGGCAAACAGCTGCTTGGGGGTCAAAATTGAGGATTCCAGATCTTTGAAAATCCAGAGCAAATAACAAGTTATTTTAATGTGTCTTAAGGGTGTTATATCCCCATTTTGATGATGAATGGTTTGACTATCATCCAGTTTGTTTGCATGAAAACTGTGGTTTGGGCCATACATCATCTGGAATCCTTGTCAAGAGGATGGCGAGGAAGCTGTTTTATTTGGCCCATGTAGACAACACCCATACCCCCCATTGCATTTCTATTTCCCCAGAATATAATATAATATTTATTTATCTATTTATTTATTTATATTTCACGCTTCTCCCTTCAGATCGAGTTTTCATTTTTACCAAATTAAATATGCTTATCATCTGACTCCACGGGGCCAGTTTCTTCTGTCAGTGCTGATCAAATCAAAAAATGTAAAGGCCCCAGTGTCTTAATGTTGGCTGATGTCAAGAGTTCTGGTTTCTTGTCCATGCATGCCATGTTTGGTGAGAAGGTCTCCTGGTTAGCATGCATGGACACAGCATAGTTAGTGGCTCTCTGGATGTTGTTGGAATGCAACTCCCATTAGCCCTAGCCAGCATAAACAAGAGTCAGGGGTCAGGGAACTGCAGTAACACCTGGAGGGATACAGCAGTGCACATGACTATGAAGAAACTAATATCATTAGAATTCATACAGCATGAGCAGGGCACTTCTGAAAAGACTCTCACAGCGCTGTCACCTTGTTGCAAGGATAATCTTCAGAGCAGAAATGAGTTGGGGTGGGGGGAAATGAAATAAAAATAAAACAGGATTCAAATCAGGAAATTTGCATGATATAATGCAAACATTATAATGCAATTCAAAATTTATCCTACAACTGCTGAATCTGAATTACATTACTGGACACAAACTTCTAATTCTGCTGGCATTTGGATGGATAGCAAAATCTATCTTTTACCTTGGGGGCTAAGGAGTTTTGCCCCTGGACTGAATATCAAATCTGCACTACACCTATTCAGAAAACCCAAATTCATTGTCTTGAGAGCTAAATGAGGTCAGGAAGATGTAGAGTCAGACCATCTCTGCTGTGGGATTCCTTTTGGCCTCCAGTTGCTGATTGCTAATTAAGGGTGAATTATTTTTAGTTCTGAAATGAGCATTCACCCTAATTAAAAATGCAGCATTTTTGCCAAATGTATAAGCATCATTTCTACTCTGTGTGTGTGTGTTTGAACTGCACAGGGGCTTGTTTGTCTTTGATTGTATTTGCCATTACACCAATAGTGACTTCCCTGGACGGTTGTGAGGAAAAACGCAGCAAAAGAAGGTTAAGCCCAGTAAAGACTTAATTTCAAAACAAAACAGGAAAAACAATTGCATTTTAAATAAGCAGCATAGTAAATACTAGTATGAGACTTGCAAATATGGCAATTGTTTACATTTTAATTGGGATGAATTTTAATTTCAGAAAAATAATATATCAATCTTAGTGATCGTCACCTCGAAGCCAAGAACCAAAACTCAAGAATAACTGTTACTCTCACCCAAAGTAAGGGGCTGTTCAGGCTGCTCCTTTTACAGCCAGATCAAGGCCACAGCAACCACATGCCGTGGTTCCAAACTGTCCTTTTCAGGGCACAAAAAGGAACCCCAAAAAGCAACTTTTTTTGTGCCCTGCAAAAGGTGTGATATCTGCAGCACCATGGCTTTACAGTGCTCTTTTGGTATTGCATCATGTAGACACAGCACCAAAGGAGTGTTGTGATGCCACATGCCATATAGTGTGGTGTGCGGCATCACACTGGCCTGGGGGTAGAGCCAGGGGATGTGTTGTGTAGACGCTACACCCCAACTCCTCCCCCAACCCAGCCAAAGATGCTGGTGTGAACAGTCATTATGTAGCTGGGAAAGTTACTCTATTTGGACTGGTGGCTGGGAAATTCTAGGCGGGGATTATACTCAGAAGTAACCTTTCCCATCTCTGTTTCCATCCCTTACAAATCACAGCAGGAGAAGTGAAAATTGACATGATGACAACAGGATTTGCTTGAAGTACAGTTTGACAGATAAGGGGTCAAGTCCGCTAAGTTGCTGACCAGGACCTGTGATGTTCCTACTAAAAAAAACCCCACAACACTCTCTTTAGCTGGCAACCCAAGGTGATTTGCATTTCTTTCCTTTCCTTTACATTTCCTTTCTTTCTTTCTGGAGTATGGGAATAAGTGTGTGTGTTTGTGCACACACATGCTCTTGTGCACCTTCAGGTGCCTATCAGCTTTGGTGATCACACAAATGTCATAGGCAAGGAAAAACCAAAGGTGGTTTTGCACCTACTGACCCTGTTAACTCCCAAGATCACATAGGATCTGGAGCCTTTAGCGTACTTAGGCCCTATTGGAAATATCTATTTATACATAATCAATTACTTTTGCAAGTACACTGTGCCAGCGGCATACGTGGGCTTGCCTTACATGGATTTGAATCTCTGTGTAAGGCTAGCCACGGAAGACAAAATGGTGCAGGTGCCACAGTTGCCCATGCAGCACTACACACAGGAATGTGCCGCCATAGAAAATAATAAGATTTAAGTATACATGATTTTTCCCAGACCCCCTGCATATAGGAAGGGGCCACTGTATAACCAAATTACATTAAAGTTGTAACTTTCTGCAGATACCTTTACTCCTTTTGCAGTGTAACTGTTAACTTTTTAGTTTAGAGTGATGATCCATTCAGTGATGAAGGTGGAATATCACATTGTTGAAGTGATACCTTGTGCTCTGTTGTGGGTATTGAGATCACAAAATAATAGAAGTGAAAGGGACCCCAAGGTTCAGTTAGTCCAATCTGCTGCCTGCAAGAATCTATAACTAAGGCTTCTCTGAGAAACAGCCATCCAACTACCTCTACTAAAGGAGATACCACCAATCCTCCAAGATAATTTATGCTACTCTGAAACATCTCTTACCATCAGGAATTTCTTCCTCAGGTGATTGTACAGTGAATGGAACTGAGTGTATACTTGTACCATAAGGCAATGGTATGTACCACTTAGTTTACTTTACAAAAAAAGGAACTAACAAGTAGCTATGCCTGAAATATTACATCATTAAGTGTAGCTTAAAGGAAAAGAGAGTCCAACTCAACCTCAGGAAGAACTTTCTGACAGTAAGAACTGTTCGACTCTGGAATACACTTCCTCAGAGAGTGATGAATTCTCCTTCTTCAGAAGTTTTTAAACAGAGGCTGGATGGTCATCTGTTGGGGATGCTTTGATTGCGTATTCCTGCATGGCAGGGGGTTGGACTGGATGGCCCTTGAGGTCTTTTCCAATTCTATGATTCTATGAACCCCCAGAGGTCTTGATAGATGATGTCATCATTCTGCGTCTGGCCATCAGGACACAGCCAAACACTTCTATGTTCCCCTTCCCTACTCTTCACCACCCACTGGATGGCCATGGTGGATGGACCTACCACAGTAAAACAGTAGAGGGGGCCTTTGGTGATTCAAAACATCTGTAATGACAAAAAATGTGCAGGCATAAACTAGATTTAAATATATTGGATTTAAATTGCCTTTGTAGTGTGTTCAGAAACACCAGATGGTCCAAAGAGCTGCAGCCACACTATTAACTGGGTCAGGTTACCCTTGTCGAAACAGCTCCACTGGCTCTTAGTTTGTTTCCAGGAACAATTTAAAGTGCTGGTTATAACCTATAAAGCCCTATATGGCTCCACTCCAGGCTGTTTAGCAGGCCATATCTCCCTGCAAGAGTTGGCCCAGGCACTGAGATCAGCAGGAGAGGTCCTTCTCTCAGTCCCACCACCATCACAAGCATAGGTGGTGGTGACACAAGTGATGACCTTCTCTATTGCTTCCTCTAGCTTCTGGAACTCTCTTCCCATGGTGGCCAAAATAAGCCTTTTTTTTTTCAGACAGGCTTTTAGAACAGAAAGATTTTAAGGAAAGGGCAAAGTGTGCTGTGTTCTTTTAACTGAACTGTTTTTAACAGCTTTTATATTTTTACAATTAATTTTATGCTTTTATTGTGTGGTTTGTTTTAATACTGTAATATGAAGTTGAAGGCTTTCATGGTCGGCATCCATAGTTTTTTGTGGGTTTTTTTGGCTATGTGGCCATGTTCTAGAAGAGTTTATTCCTGATGTTTTGCTAGCACCTGTGGCTGGCATCTACAGAGAATGCTGGCATGGAAGAGAGTGAGGTATACTGTGTGACATAAAAAGTAGACATAAATAAATATAATAACAATAATAATAACATCAAGAGCAATAACAATACCAACAACCTTGTATATATCACTAACAGGGTTCCTACCTATTTTAGTTACTTCTGAAAATAGAGAAGTAGAAAGTTATTTTTAAATATGTAACTGAAATAGTACCTGAGAGCCAGTTTAGTGGACTAGGACTCTGGGAAACCAGGATTCAAGTCCCTGCTTAGCCATGGTAATACAGTATACTGGGTACCTTTGGGCAAGTCACACTCTCAGTCCTCAAGGAAGGCACTAGCAAACCTCTTCAGAATAAATCTTGCCATGAAAATCCTAGGACTGGGTCACTATAAAGGAGTCAATCCGAAGGGTAATACACACAGGATGATAACTACAGTTGGCCCCCCACATTTGTGGCTTTGACTTTTGCAGATCTTATTAATATATTCTCTCTAGGAATCTCTATGTCCTCCAGCAAAACTCTAAGATCAATGTCCACTAAAAGTCATGCTGGAGGATCTAGATATTCTAAGGAAGAACACTTCTTTAGGCATTTGTAAGTCCTCCAGGAAATTCTGTGGTCAACTTAATGGCAGATGTTGACCACAGAATTGCACTAGAGGACCTACAGATCCTAGAAAGGTATTATCTCAGGGCTTTTTTAAAGTGCTTTTTAATTTGCTCTTTTCCTACTTTCACAGGGGCCCTGACCCTCTGACACCAGTGAGTGTGGCAGTCCTACTGTATTTACTTTAGGTATCTTGTACCTGCTGGTTTTAAAAGTAACTCTCCAAATTGTATTTTCCCTTCCTCCAACAAATACACTTTGCCAGTATAATAAACTATATCCATGCTGCACATGAGCTTAAAAAGGAATCTTAGCTAAAATAAACTTTTCAAGGTCAAAGGTAATTGCACATCAAAAAACACAATCATGAAAATAAGCCCCCTGCAATTATTTGAACCCTAATTCGTTAGACCACAAGGAACAGAGAAATCCAAAGGAGATCACTGTGGTCAATCAAAAGCCTTGAAATGGAGGTTAAGGCTTTAGAGTGGAAAATCTCATTTGTGTCAGATAGGAGCACTGGAGGGGAGATAATGCAGAGGGAGGACAGGGAGACAGAGGTGTCTTTCATGTCCCAGGCATGGCAAAAGAAGGAACCTTTTGGTTTACAAAACAACAAATTTCAGCATGCATATTAATATCATTATTAAAGATTAAAAAGGATTTGCATCTTCCCTGGTCCCGTTGGAGGGCTTGCATCCGCCGACAGCAGGGGAGTGGTAAGGCCAGGCAAGAGAAGGCGTGGGATGGACAGATCAGCGGGGGATTACAGAATCCATCCAAACAGTTATCACTAATAAATCAGTGTGCGTCATTCTCTCCCTGAAGGGAGCAGGGTACTCAGCAGTCAGCAAGTAGCAATGTCCTCTGCTCCATCCAGGAAGAAGCAGAACAGATTGCAAAGAGAGTTTGCTACACTGCATCTACACTGTAGAAATAATACCAGTTGATACCACATTAACAGCCATAGCTCCATTATACAGACCCCTGGGATTTGTCCTTTTGTGAGGCACCAGCAGTCTTTGGCAGAAAAGATTAAAGACCATGTAAAACTACAAATCCCAGGATTCCATAGGATGAACTCACAGCTCTTAAAGTTGTGTCAAACTGCATTATAGCTACAGTGTAGATCTAGCCTAGCCAGAGCAAGAAGGGCCCTCCGTCCAGTCCATCTGCCATGGTCAAGTCCTCAGAGGGAGAGGACGATAATGATGATAATAATAATAATAATAATAATAATAATAAAAAATTTATTTATAGCCTGCTTCTCTGTCAACAAATTGGAGCGGGTTACAACAATTAAAAACATACAAGGTAAAAATTACAATGACCCATACCCAGCCATCCACCCCTTAAAATTAGATTAAACTAACATCAAAGTTAAAAACAACATAATTAAAATTTTCACAATATAAAACAATGATCAATTGCATGGGTGTCAAAGGTTGAGATGTTAAAAACTGAGGGGAGAGCCTGACCCACTAACAGAGCTGGGAGTTAAGGACTTTCTGGGAAGGCCTGCCGGAAGGGATGCATCTTTATGGCTTTTTTAAAAAGACGCATCTCATCCGGCAGGCCATTCCATAGCCTGGGAGTGGCAGCCGAAAACGTCTCTGGGAGGTCTGGGACAGCCTAGTTTTCATAGGCTGTAGCAGGTTCCTCCCAGAGGACCAAAGTGTGCAGGGGGGGGGATCATATGGGAAGAGGAGGTCTCTGAGATAAGATGGACCCAAGCCATGTAGGGCTTTAAAGGTTAAAACCAACACCTTCTATTGTGCCTGGAAACTAATCGGCAGCCAGTGGAGAGACTTGAGCACTGGTGTTATGTGCTCTCTCCTCGATGTTCCCGTGAAGCCTGGCTGCCATGTTCTGTACTAATTGAAGTTTCCGGGTTAAGCATAAGGGTAGCCCCATGTAGAGCGCATTACAGAAATCCAATCATGAGATTACCAAAGCATGTACTACAGACTCCAGGTCCTTCGGATCCAGGAAAGGGCGCAACTGGCGTATCAGCCAAAATTGATAACAGGCACTCCTGACCGTCACATTCACCTGACTAGACTTGGTCTCTTTCCCCACCACCTTTACCTTCTCCTTCTGTCTCTTGTCTTTTTAGAGTGTAAGCGTGAGACTTTTGGGACTATAGTACCCAGAATTCCCCAGCCAACTCTTGCAAGAAATGAAAACTATGAAAAGAACATCTATTAGAAGTGTATTCTCTCACACATTTCCCATTTTTTGGAATATAACTCTTCAAATCCTTAGGCAGTATGGGATTCTGGGAGTTGTTGTCCACAAAGCCGGTTTTCAAAGCTCCCAGGACAGAGTGAAGCTAGGATGGAAAATATATTTGTTTTATGTATTCTTCTCCCATTTTTGGGATTACAGCCCTCAGTTAGAATGCCATGTTGGCTGGGCCATTATTGAAGTTTCTAGCCCCCAAAAGCCCGCCCCTCCAAACAGAGTTAAAGATCTGTTAGCTTTTTCCTTTTCCACATTTCAAAGTATAAAACCTCAAGTTCTCTCTGTCTTGAATATGCAGTTTGTAAATCTGGGTTGTTGTTTTTCAAAACCAAACACAGAGAAATGTAAGGTTCTGCACTTAGGGCGGAAAAATGAAATGCACAGATATAGGATGGGGGACACTTGGCTGAACGAGTCCACATGTGAAAGGGAACTAGGAGTCCAAGTAGACCACAAGTTGAACATGAGTCAACAGTGTGATGCGGCAGCCAAAAAGGCCAATGCAATTTTAGGGTGCATCAATAGAAGTATAGTGTGTAGATCAAGGGAAGTAATAGTGCCACTAATAGTCCGGCTTCACCTGGAATATTGAGTCCACTTCTGGGCACCACAATTCAAAAAGGATGTGGAGAACCTGGAGTGTGTCCAAAGGAGGGCGACTGAAATGGTGAAGGGTCTGGAAACCTTGCCCTATGAAGAACGCCTTAGGGAGCTGGGGATGTTTAGCCTGGAGAAGAGAAGGTTAAGAGGTGATATGATAGCCCTGTTTATCTGAAGGGATGTCACACTGTGGAGGGAGCAAGCTTGTTTTCTGCTGCTCCAGAGAACAGGACCCAGAACAATGGATACAAGCTGCAGGAAAAGAGATTCCACCTCAACATTAGGATGAACTTCCTGACAGTAAGGGTGATTCGACAGTGGAACACATGCCCTCAGAGGGTGATGGAGTCTCTTCTTTGGAGGTCTTTAAGATTTGTAGGGTTTAGTCTTCTGGAACACTTTGGGATGTTCAAATACTGGAGGAAAACTAGGTGTGACCCATGTTCCAAAACTGTAAGAATTGCATCCATGCTTCAATGGACCTCCAACTTAGGTACAAATTCATGTAAATAGATTCATCAAAGGCCACATTTTAAGATCTGTATCAAGGCATGACAGAGAAACACTATTTTCTGACCTAAATTCCCATTATAGCATATTTGGATAAATAGTCTTATCTCGCTTCTCAGTGGTGCGAATGGCATTCTCATCTCTTTCCTTTATGTCTGGGATCCTATGTAAGCTTGATCCTATTATTACCCAGAAGTCCTAATGAGTTCCTAAATAGGCAAAGGATTGCAGTTCATGAGTGTTAATCAGAAGGATTAATAGGTGATTGTGTTGATCAACCTCATCTAGCTGGTACACATATGCTATCTATTCAAATTTTCTTTTGGTACCTAACCAAACAAATGTTATTAATGTGTACAGACATGCCATATCTCTGGTTCCTTTCCCTCACCAGCACCTGGATGGGGAGAGCTCGTACACATTTCATGCACATTCCCACCACCCTCTAGGAAGCGAGCACCTGACACATGCTTTGACACAGTCCTGTCCCCCCCCCCCCACACACACACCTCAGCCTGCTTTATAGTTTGTCCCCACACTTCTTCCATTGCCAAAACACAATGGCAGTTATAATTAACAGATTATCTCGGTGCGACAGCTGCAGTCCTTTGAAAATTAGGTTGAATAACAGGATCCTGGCGTATGGTAATTTCTTTTCATCTCTAGAATATTTCACTCACTAGCATTCTCTCTCCCTCTGTTTTTCCATCCCCCTTTTCTCTCTCTTTTTTTCTTTTTCTTTTTCTCTTTTTTGCACCCTTCCTGTCAGTTATTTCTTTGCAGCAAGAAGAGCATTGTGGGCGCTTTCCCTCTTTGCAGGCATCTTTCACTCTGTTCTCTCTTTAAAAAAAAAAATCTTGTTTTCTTTCATTATGCTAGAGAATGGTGGTTGCTAACAGGAATGTCAATGCAGCAGTTAACATAAGCACAAATGGAGCCTGGGTGATAACGGGTGTCTCTGAGTAAGCCTTGCTCCACAGAAAAAAGCACTTTGTGATAGTTTCTGCAAAATGACAAGGTGACTCAGGTCTTAGGCTGAACTCCACTTGCCACTTGGAAATATGATACTGTTTACCCAGCAGAGATATCGATACCTGACCTCAATCCCCCATAAACAGAGGCATCACTTAGTTAACAGCTGCCATTTTTGCTCAGGTTTGTGTCCCACTGAATATTTCTGACATTAGATCCAATGCCCTCTACTTGTTAAAATAATAGATCGGCCACTTAATATTCTTCTCAGTTATTATCCACTTCTTGCTTCATCTCTTGTTCCATCAAACCTCTCTGCCCTTCTTCTGTTTTGTGTTCTCTATTTCCCTGAGGCTTAAGAAGTCCCAGGGCAACCTTTTGAAGGACTAGTTTTGCTGTAACTGAAGAGTCCTGGAGAATTAATGCATTTTTTAATATATCGGTTTATTTCAAAATATACCAGTTGAAAAGATGAGAACATGGATACTCTGTAAAAGAGTATCTGTTCCCCCTTCCCCCCCCCCCCCAAAAAAAATTAACAGCATGATCCAAAACTCATTCCTCTTTGTCTTTGGCCTTTGGCCTTCACCAACTACACTCAAGACAATTCAGCTACTTCCTTGTCTTCCATATGAACCTCCCCGCACGCTCCGGTCCTCCGGGAAGAATCTGCTACAGCCTATGAAGACCAGGCTGGTGCAGACCTCCCAGAGGGTCTTTTCAGCTGTTGCCCCCAAGCTGTGGAATGACCTGCCAGACGAGATGCGTCTTATTCCATCTACTGAAGGCTTTAAAAAAGCCCTAAAGACGCATCTCTTCCAGCAGACCTATCCAGAAGATGTTTAACACCTCCTGGCTCCGAAATGCAGGTCTTGAGTTTTTCCACCTTTCTCTTCAGCATTTTTCATCCTATACAGCTAAGATCTCCAGGTCGGAATTTTTTGTTGCTGTTTTTATCTTATTTTTATTTGCATATTTTAATTATTTTAATTCTGCTGTGATTTAATCCTGTTTTAAGGGGGGGAGTTGGGCAATGGGATAAGATATTTTAATTTGTACTGTTTTTTGTACTGTAACCCGCCCCGTCCTTTTGATTTGAAAAGATTGAGAAAATCATTTTTCATGACCAAAGAGCATAACATCTCTATACGGTTCATGCCATCTGCTTGTGAAAAACCAACCAACCAGCTATCAAACAGTTCTGCCATGAATACTCATCTGGGTGATTATCCCCATCTCTCATCAACTCTTTCTCCATCAAACATGCCCTAAACTAAAAAGACAGCCCTGTCCTTTACAGACATCCTTCTTGCCTCAAGTCAATGCAAACAGGAATTCTCTGGCATGCCTCCTTATTCACCAGAACATCTTCCACTGTGATCATTTAGAGATAAGTGAGCTTTACTGAGGAGTCCTTGAATATAGTCCTTCAGTTAGAACAAATCATACTATGAAGTTATTTAACGAAGTAAGAGGCCTTTGGGTGAAGATCAGTTCCATAATTCTCAGCTGAACAACTGACATTTTATGTGCATGCGCGCAGCACACACACTCACACATACATCCTAAATATTCTGACTAATTTCTCAACTCCTGAATGTTGTGTGATGGTGTGGTGCTGGGTAATATACGAGCAGCAAAGCATATACGAGCAGCAAAGCATGCCACATATAAAATATATAGCAATTAGTTACTGCTGTAATTTTAAGGCCCTCCAAAACTAGCCAGCTATCATTACAGCTGGATGTTTTTATTGTTGCTGCTGTTGTTTTAAATAACTTTGCTCTAATTTCCAAAAGTATTTTAAATAGTAATCTTTTCAGGTCCTTTTTTATTATTAATCTAACCTTGGGTAAAAAACACACACTTCTCCTGGACCCACCCTGTTATTTCAACACCCACAAAAGAGCAGAAGAAAACTGCACAAGCCACAGTGTGAGTCAGACTGGAACCAGGTGATTGTTGCTCTCCATTATGTGAGGCCTCACACCCATGACTATAAAAATTACTTAGAAATGTTGCAGACATGTAGCAAAGAGTAAATTCCTCTTATATAGTTGTAGGTCTAATACAAATGCAGTTGCTCCCAGCATTGTCAGAGACTACTCTGTGATCATGTGGCCAGCATGATTGCAGAGAATGCTGTTTACTTTTCCACCAGAGTGGTGCCTGTTTATCTACCATACTTGCATTTGCATGCTATCGAACTGCTAGATTGGTAGAAGCTGGGACTAGTGATGAGAGCTCACCCCATCACGTGGCACCTGGGCTTCATACTGCCAACCTGCCAATCTTGAAATCAACAGAGTCAGTGTCTTGTAATAGCAATTACAAGTAATTATTATCTGTAGCTTGTTGTTTCCATTTTCTGGAAGCAGAAGCTATAGGTCCAGTTCTCTTTGCTGAATTATTTGCACTATATGGTGCAGTACTTTATATTGATCCTTTAGAGAAAAAAATGGTACATCTCAGAGCTTGGAAGTCTTAAAAGTATGGAAAGATTATTTGAAGAAAAAGAAGAAATGGCTTTACATTTTGTTTTTAACATAAGAAGGGCCATATTCATTCAATTTTGGGATAATGAATACTGAGTTTTGGCTTCTAATTTTCTTCTAAGTCTTATCTCTAATCAGTGGCTAGAGGCAGGAAGATATTTTAAGCATGGGAAGGTTTTGTAATATAGGTTCTGGTTTGCAACCCAGAAGGTTTTGCATGGGCAGAAGCTCTGGTTTGCAGATTACCTATGATTTCTTTGAAAATGCAGCAATTCTGCATAACATAATGATTAACACAATGTCTGAAGGTATTTGCTACAAATGTCAAGAATAACAAATTCACTATAACAATTTCAGTTTTTAAATTCCCTACTTTGGCTTTATGGACTAGACTTGTGACTGCTAATTGTGGAATTCTAGGAGTCCAAAAAAGGAGAAAAAAGAAGAAAGTTTATCAAGTTATAGCTGAAAGTGAGGTCTAAAGAAAGTCAAACTGTGTTGAATTATGAGGACCTTTGAGGACCAAATCTTAAAGCAGGGACTCTGGGTTGTATATAGCAACAGTTTTACAAAAAAAAAAATCATCCCATTAGTTTCTATAATACTATATATCCCAAATAACTGGCATACGTATTCTTATATCCCTGCTTCCATCACTCCTGCACAAATAATTCTATATCAATGGATTAAACTCTACTAATTTTATTCTCAAATAATAAAAAATAAGGTTTTTTTAATTCTCAATTTTTATTCCCAAATAAGCTATGTGTAATTTTTAGCAATTTTTCTCCCATTGTGAGAGAGTCCTTGAAAATTTCAAGAACTACAAAAATGCTGTTTCCTACATGGAAAATGCATACATATTTTGTGCATAAGTCGCAAAAGATTTGTTATATGGGAAACTGTGAAAAAAATATTACTGTATATACTCATGTATAAGTCTAGAAATTTAGGTCAAAAAATTGACCCCAAAAACCTGAGTCGACTTATCCACGGGTCAATGTAAGTACTGCATCTTAACTCTTATTTAAAAGAAGGAACCATCCCCTGATGAAAAGCAAGAGTATAATCTGTCCTAGAAGCAATGACCCCCTTTACTCTCCCATCCATCCAGTCTTAAGAATAAGTACAAAGAGTTATGTCTGATGGACTTTTGGAAGTTGGATCTAATGTATAGGCAGTGGCTTCACTATGCTTGCTGATACCTGGCATGGGGAGGGGAGGCAAACTGCCTTGCCCTCCTCCCACCCACCCACCTGCTGAGACAGCTGCCACCTCCCAAGGCCTTCAGGGTCCAACACGGTGCAGCCACACCACACCCTAAAGGCAGTCCCTCACAGGCTTTTAGGGTCTGGCACAGCTGCAACCACACCGGATATTAAAATCACTCCCCCAAAGGTCTCCAGGGTCTAGCATGGCTGCAGCCACACCAGACACTAAAGGCAGCCTCCCCCCCCCCCAAGGCTTTTAGAGTCTGGCACAGCCCCAGCAACTCTAAAAGCACCACTTCTACAGCAGCCACCACTATTATATTTAACTGTATATGTTTTTAACATGTTGTACCCCATCCCGATTGCTCGCTCAGAGGGGCGGGTAAGAAATAAATATTATTATTATTATTATTATTATTATTGCCTCCAGTGGGCCCGTTTACAACCTATAGCCCAGTAGTCATGCCGGTACCTCTGGTGTACTGCCCCACCGGGTGACACCCCCCCCCCCCGAGATGTCACCCAGTAGGGTCTGCATCCACCATACCCCTTAGTGATATCACTGTGTATGTACAAGAGATATAGCTGGGGATGGGGAAAATATTGATGCCAATTTAACATTGTTACAGCACTGACACAACACTGAGCCAGGCTTTCTACTGGCATGCCCCCATCATGATCCATTCATGTGCTGGCTTAGCAAGTGTCTACCCATACATCTCTCTGTGTGCTGGCAGATGCAAGACTGTTTGGACTCTGAAGAGCATCTTCTCATGGCAATTCCATCCTTTGAATTTGCCAGAAACATTGCCATGCCACTGTACTATTGTATTTACCTTTTCCTTTTGTTCTTTCAGGTTCTCCCTTTTTGTCTCTCATTACACACTAGGGATGGGTGAGAATTTAATTTCCATTCATTTTTTAAAATCAATATTTACCAAGCTTATCAAATTTTTCCATATTTGTGATGAAAGCTGCTTCAGATTATACAACTGAAATGGGGGAGAAAACAAAACTGACAAATTTGTGCATTAGGTCCCATGGCTTTGAGTGCTTAACTTTCATCAGTCTGAATCCCTCTGGATTCAATCACATTAATGCTAAATCAATCATCAGTCAATCTTTATGATACAGCCATAGACTCTACCTCAAGTAAAACCAAACAAGCATTTTAAAAAAAAACCCAAACCACCCTGCATCACATACAAGTTATATTAAAACAGGTTATAAAATATACAATTTAAAATAGCTAAGACTATCTAAAAAGAGATGTGCAACATAAATTTTTTAAGTGAATACCATGACCAAATTGATTATGCAGGCTAAGAACTATGAGGCATAAAAACAACAGCAAGGCAAAGTGAACTTAAGAGAGGAAAATTTCCTTCCATGTCTCTACAATTAGAAAAAGAAATCTCTCCACTATCACTACTGTTGTCAATTTGTATCTGCCAATGGGTAGGCCAATGCCATTCAAAAGACCTACTTGGAAATGTTGAAAGAATAAGTATTGCTAATCCAATACTTGCTAATCCTTTATTAAGATGACAAACAAAAAGCACATCAGTCAAAGATTCTACAACCCCTTTACCACAAGGACAAAGTTGTTCACAGGAATACTTTTATAAATAAGCCATCCAATACAGAAAAGGGTAAACAACTGAATATAGCTCCAGTAAAAGATCAAATGGTATTTAAAAATAATTAGATTTACCCAGGTACCTAGCATGGTTCCCTGCAGAGGCAAAACACAAACTCAGTTACAGCAGAGAACAAACCTTCTGGCCAGTAGTCATAAGATATTAATTCCATTAAGGACATTAACATTAATATGACTACTGCCTACTACTCATATCCTTAATCCAGCAAACAGGAATAGATTTTGTCTGGTGATAGCCCATACTGAGCAAAAAGTTTATAGTGACACCTAAAAGCTGAAGTTTATTATTAAAGGTTTTGTACTATGAACTAGGAAGCCAGAATAGTATAGACATTTGAGTGTTGGACTAGGGTTCCAGGAGAATAGGGTTTGACTCCTGCTCAGCCATGGAAACCTGCTGAGCCAAGTCTCTCAGACTTAGAGGAAGGTGATGGCATAGTTCCTCTGAATAAATCTTGCCAAGAAAACCTTTATCAGTTGGAGTTGACTTAAAGGCACATAACAAACCATAAAATAACATACAGTCCATATGGAGGGAAAACAGTCCCAAAAATGCATCAGGAAATACCAGCTTCAGCTAAATCAGAATTAATGCCACCTACCACTTTTTTTTTTTTTTTAGCTCCTCCTCATCTTTAAAACTGTGGCAGGAAAGTATGGCATAGGCTACTGCCACAAAGCAGAATTAATACAGTTTGACACTGTTTAAAGTGTCATGGTTCCATCCTTTGGAATCTTGGGATTTGTAGTTTGTTGTGGTGCCAGAGCTCTCTGACAGAGAAGGCTACATATCTCACAAAACTACAAATTCCAGAGTTTCATAGCATTGAGCAATGGTAGTTAAAGCAGTGTCCAACTGTATTAATTCTGCAGTGTAGATGCAGTCCTAATCTTCTCCGTGGTGGGAATAGTTGCACCTATTGAATTTGGCCATTGCAAATGGAGAAGAATGCTGTTTCAGATCATTTTTGAAGACTTTATCAAAATTGACTATTTGCTTCAGATTTAGGATGAAAAGAAGTTGAGCTTTAACAAATCTGAATGCAGGAGAAACTGAAACTGACAGATTTTTCCTTTCCTATTACACACAGTTCATTAATTCAGTAATATCCTCAACTCAGGGCTTTGTGCTATCCTGCTTCCTCATAAGCTTCCAAATCAGTGATTCATACCTCCCCTCTGTTCTCCTACATGGGAAAGTCTCTTTTATTCATTGACACACACACACACAGTTATTTCCCTTCTTTATCTAGACATGTTTATCAAGACATGGAGCAACATTGTCTTCCACTACCATTCAATAAATTGGCTCCCCAGGACTACATACTCTATATGGGCATAGCAACTGTGAGATCTGTCGCCAGATGTGGTCTTTTGACAACTTCACTGTGGTCCCCAGCATTGTGGCCCCCCAAAATGTCAGCCATGAAAAATATTTTTCAGCCAACCACCGGCACCCCCACCACCCCCAATTCACTGCAAGTTAAAAATACCTTGGTACAAAATCATTTTAAACAATCCCTTTTTGGAAAATGTATGTCAGATATGGAAATGGTAACAAAAATGTTTAATCCCACCATTATTACCTCTGATACCAACAAAAGACTGGAGCTCAAATAAAAACAACTACTGGGTATTGTCTTTGATTCACGGTTTCAAATTCACAAGGTTTATATGTCATCTTGAAGTTAAGCTTATAATGAATCATTCAGTAACTAAATTTGAATCAATAGTATTTCAAAACAATTATTGATTGGGTGGATTAACATAAAAAATTTACTCTGTCTTGATTGACAATACTTATGTTAATGTAAGAGGTTTAAAACTGATCCAGGGGAGGGGGTGGAATCTAGGTTTGATAATACAAGACAATTTATCGTCCTCATCATGGAAAGTTTCTCTGTTAAAATAAATCTCAGCTAAAATGTGTGGACAATGCCTTTAAATTATTAAATTATGGTGAATCACTCCCCTGAAACTCAGTTATATAAATAAGCAAATATCTGCCAAGTGTTGGAGAAATTGTAATGATATTGGTACGTTCTTTCACATTTGTTGGTGGTGTCCAAAAATCCCAAGATTCTTCAGTGAAATGAAAAAACAACATCAAAATTTACACTCAGCAGTACTAGGTTTACTCTCTTTGCTTAAGGCAGAAAACAAAAATCTTATTTGTAAAAAAACAAAAACAAAACTATTAGTCTTTTTTTTTCTTGTCTAGTATCCCATATGATGATTGCTTAAGGTTGGAAAGGACAAAACAATTTCACTTTGAACAGGTGTTATAAGACGTTGTGGAAAAACTAGCACCAGAGGTTCACAGTTCAAGAAATGAACTCCACGATGGCTTCTCTATTACAGATTGGTTTTCATTTATTTCTTTTATTAAAAGAAACAGAGGTTCTCACATCACCCTTTTGAATGGCACTTTAATTTGAAGGCTACAAAAAGAAATGTATAAATAGTATATTGATTTATTGTACACTTTGTTATGGAATGCTGAGAATCTGTACATTTCATTTTGTCCTGATGACAATTTGTCCAGATGGCAATTTTGCCCACACATCTACTCTGGAAATATCATCACAGGACATAATCACATAACCCCAGTATTAGAGGTACATTCTCTTGCTCATTCACTAACTAATGTGATATATGCCATCCTCGGCCAACAATGCGCTTCAGCACTCTACACTGGGCAAACAGGCCAATATCTGCATCAGAGAATAAATGCATATAAATGAGACATTAGAAATAGAAATACACAAAAGCCTCTTGCAGAACACTTCAATATATTCATAAATTCTTATCCATCAACTGAGGGCTAAATGAAGACAATGGCTTCCTGGCACACAATAAATATTATAACATGCTCTTAGACAGTTGGATGCTCTTAGACAGTTAACACATCTCCTTTCTGGTTTCCAGCCTGCACACACCACATTCCAAAACACTCTCCACCATTCAGATGGTCATCCACCCACCTATCCAGGAATGCTGCCAGCACCCACACACAAACAAACACTGATAGGAATGGCTCAGTGAAGGAGGCCAAGTAGGCAGCTAGGAAACAGTCTACAGACCTTTCAAGAGTCCGAGAGTGGCAAACCAGGGTCAGGATACCCGAAGTCATGACAGTCAAACAAGCCAAGGTCAGGGGAGCAAGAATGTTTGGAGTAGTCAAGTCCATTCCAGGGTTGTAGGTCTAAGTCCAACAAAGGTTCAAGAAGCACAGGATTCAAGGAGCGAGCACCGAGAGCATCAAATATGATGGATCTACAATAAACTCTGGCAAAGAATCAGCATTCTCCAGGTGCCTTAAATCAGCGAAGCCCTCCCTTATTCCAGCTGTTCCTCATCTGCAGCATGCTTGTCTGCCAGATCTCCGTAAGCAAGCCTTTTCAGCCCTCCTTTGACTGAAGGAAGGGACCTGTATGCTTGGTTCTTCCTCTGGAGCAACTCTAGGCTGCTTAGCCTCTAGAGGAGACCCCAAAGACCTCAGGTCTTGCTGATCCTCAATCACTGGGGCTGGAGGAAGAGAGCTGGGATCTGGCAGGGCAGATCTGGGACCTGGCTTGGCCTCGGGTTGCTCCTGCACCTGGGTAGCCACAACCTCCTCCTCGTCCTCTGAATCCTCCACTGGGATGGTCATGACATCACCCTGGCCTTAGTCAACATCTTTACTCCTGCCTTTTGATGGCCAATGAATATCTCATTTCAATAGGGTGGGAACCACTTTCATTTGGCTTCTTCCCATGTTGACATAGAAATGTGAGGTACGAAAACAACAGAGGCAGTTCCTTCTGATTCAGCACAAGGATGACATTCAGGGGCTCATTCCCATTTACACTTTAAACTGATTTCCGATTTACTTTTATTCCATGTAGGGAATCAGTTTGAAAAGGTGGGTCATTTCCACTATGAAACTGGATCTCTTCATTATCCCTGTGTAATCACTTCTTTTTTGATATGACTGTCATCCCCACTAGTTAGCACCACTTCAAAATCCCATGTCAATTAACTGTGTGTCATCAGAAAGACACACGCCCCGACCCTGCCATTTCTGGATCACCCAATCCAGGGATGGCAGGGGGGAGAAAGTCCCTGAGGGTCCCCTCTGGACTCCTGCCATCCCTGGATCACCTGAGCCAGGGATGGCAGGTGAGAGAAAGACTTCTGGGGATCCCCTCTGGACCCCTGCCATCCCTGGATCATGCAAGACAGGGATGCCAGAGGAAAGAAAGACCCCTGAGGGTGATCCAGGGATGGCAGGGGTCTGGAGGGTACTCATGGGGGACTTTTTCTCCCCTGTCATGCCTGGATCAAATATAGATTTTTTCAAAAAAAAATTCATAGAAAATTTGCAAGTAGTTGCAACATCAATGAATTGAATTTTCTATGAATTTAGTTTTTAAAAAACACACATGCACCCATAGGTTGCACCACAAGCACAAAGTAGCGCTGGGGGGGGGGCAGGATGGTGGATCTACCAAAAACTGAAGGGGGATGGTAAACACCCCTCTGTCATTAGTCCCTCCCCTCAAGAATAATGTCATTCTGATCTGTCCCTCTCACTTGTTTAACTCTCTTCAGAATCGATTCTTTTCAAAAGAATCTCCTTAAAACTAGTGTCTGGAAAAATTGGGGGGGGGGGGTTGCCTTTGCCTCGCTTTATCACGACAGAAATTGATCACATCATGACAGAAACCAGTTTCAAATGGGAACAAGGGCCATTTAAACCAATCGACCATTCACTTTATTTCAAAGTGGGAACGTGTCCTTACACAGGAAGGAATCACTATCGTCCCCTACCCCCGCATGTGTATATGGGTGGGGCTCCATATATACAGGTCCTCTCTCATTCATGCCAAAGTGACATGGGAAGAAAATAAAGAAAGGAGCTCCCATCACTATGGTAATATATTGGCAGAGCTTTCAAATGTTACTTTTGGGGGGGTGATAACTCCAATGGATTGTGGAAGATACAGTATGATTATTTTTCTCGAAGCAATGTACACTAGTTCTAAATTCTTAAAAATCTAAAACAACCTTCCAGAACTCCCCAGTGGTACTGAACCACAAACTCTGCCATCCCAATAAAGAAAATACAGCACTGTTCCAGTAGAAAACCCACCTGGTAGTGGCAGTTAGTAGTTCCTACGTCAGTGGAGCAGTGAATGCATTCCAGATTTTGTTAAAGGAATTAAAGACATTCTTCAAAGTGCTGAACAATTTCCACTCTTATCTGGTCAGGTAAATAAAAAGGTCTTTGCTTGCCTGAAAGACAACAAGGGTGGCACCAGACAGACCCTCTTTGTTTGGGAGTTCTAAAGCAATCTACGCCAACCTGATACCCAGAAAGGCTGCACTGTATGGAGATAATGGGACTTGTAGTCCACACCAGTTTGAGGGAGGCTGACTAAAAGCTGATTGCTTATGTTTTATGATGTGGAGTCTTTAGCGGTTTAACACATTTGGAAGTTGTTGGGGTTTTTTAAGGGCATTTTAAGAACTGTGAGAATAGTTGCTACAGCTACTGCATTTTGGTAGTGGTGTTGCTACTATGCTGGCAATGACTTCAACCTGGTTCTTGAGGTTATCTGTGCCAGGTTATTAATTTATAGCAGGCTGCCATTTCTCAGAGAATATAAACAAGAACTCAGAATGGAAATGGCAGCTTAAAACCATTTGTAATGCAGTGATAAATGGAAGGAAATGGAGATGGACGTTAAGTATCTCTGAGGTCAGGGAGAAAATGAAAGCTCTTTGAATGTACTCAAGGGTCAGACATATGAAGCACCAAGGCAGCCTGATCTTATTTGATTTATTTCAACCAAATGTTATTAGCAAGACAGACATGACTCACACCTACAGTTGCTAGGTCAGGCCTATCCCAATCTCTGAGATTTCAGAGGCAAAACCTGAATGCCAAGACCCTTACGATATCATAGGAGGTGGGCTATGATGATGTTACAAGAGACAGCCCCTGATTCCCATGTGAATACATTACATTAAGCATCAGCCTCGGCTGCACAAAGTATGTCATTCCAATTTTTAATTTTTTATAAAAACACTATAGGCCCTTGCACACTACACAGTTAAAGTGCTGTGCTTTTACATTAACTACCATGGCTCCAGCCTATGGCGTTCTGGGATTTGCCATTTAAGGAGGGGCATGTCAGCCAGAGACTCCAGTGCCTCACCAGTTTACAAACTTAGGATTTCTTAAGATGCAGCCATGGCAAATAAGGTAGAATGATAGCACTGCAACTGAGTACACTTTTCAAGAAAACGTGCTTGCTCTAAGAGTCATCTCTCTTCCCCTGAGGGTCAAAGAGGAGGGTTCAGGCCCTTATATCTAGCAAGCCTATGGTCACATTAAAATCTATGTGCTGAGTGAGGAACCACAAGACTTCAGGCCAAATCTGGCCCACAAGCATATCCTCTTTGTCAGAGTTTCCTGATACTTGGGAAACCCATGCATCATCACTCATTTGAGTAGTTTTTAAAATTCTTTATGTTTCTACTCACCATTCTTAAATATGCTTCTTTAAAGCAGCCCACAGACCCCTTTAAGCAGAGACAGGAGGGCATCTTGAAACAAAAAAATCCATTCTCTGACAGCCCTTCAAACAGAGGTTTATTCACTATAAGGCCATCCTTTCCTCAGCTTACATGTATTGTAGAGTCAGAATAACAGGACTCTGTGGCCTGGCTTGTGGTAAGCTTGCACTGTGTGCTATTACCACGATGCTGGGGTTCAGAACTCTTGTCCTTCCAGATGTTTTGGACTACAATTCCCAGAATCTCTTACCACTGAGCATGCGTATGGGGGGGGGGGGTGGAAGTTGGAGACCAAAATGTTTTGAAGAGCCAAAGGTTTCTCTCCCCTATCTGTGGAGCAAGTATTAAAACAAGCTACCTGGAACGTTACAGGTCAGGTATCTTACAAAGGTTATTTTATTTTTAGGCCCACAGTTATATATAAATCAAGCCACTTTTTAAGCAAAAGAGAGATTCTACAAAATGGCACATAGGAACAGCTATAAGTGGTTCTTTTAAATTCTATTGAGTAAAAGGTTTAGAATCCTTGTATTTAAAAAATGTATACAAAGAAGAAAACAATAAGACTACAGCTATATACATTATGCACACTTGTATTAACTTGCTTTATTTGCAGAATTCATTCTGGTTGCAAGAGATTATATTTTTTGAAAAGTCTGGATTTTTGCCAAAGGGTGGATGCTGGCAAGAGATGACTCACTGAAAACGGAAGGACAGCAGGTGCAATGGCACACAGGACAAAAGCTAAAGTTCAGACAAGGAGGAGGGAATAAGTATGCTCTTACAAAATAGTTGCCTCTCAACTGTTAGACATTTCATAAAAGCAACCTCTGCCTTTTGTGTCTTCAATAGTTATGCAACCCAGAGTCCTGTTTCTACACTGCAGCTCACCTCAAGCTTCCACATGAAAGGGCCACAAAATTCACACCAAGAGGAGAATGCTTTATACTTGTCTTCTTGGAAACAATGAACTGATGTCATGGGGCTATCTTATAGGTGGCAAAGTCCCATGTGCACATTGAATTCCTTTTGTTTGCAACAGCTTTTAAGGTCTAAACCAGGAGGGGGACGTTGTGGTACTCTAGATGTTACTGGATTGCTAGTCCCATCAGACCAGATCAACATGGCCAACTGTAAGGATAACTGGGAACCAAATATAAGGGATGCTGGAGGATGACATCGGCCCATCCCTAGTCCATACTATCACTTAGAGCAGTGGTTCTCAGTATTTACTCTTTCACAAATTTTGGATTTTAGCTGCCAGAATCTCTGATTTCTGGACCTTCTACCAGATGAATTCCACAGCATCATGCAGAGATGACCAAAATGCAGCCCTGCAGTAGAATAACAACTCTTGGAGGCCTGTACTTTGTCCTGCCATGGTGTATAGGAACAAGTTTTACTTTGTACTGTAAGATCAGTATGCTTAATAGTGAAATTGCAATGCTCCCTTCTCCAGACAAAAGGGCTGTGCAGACTTCCCCAAGCGTAGGCCAGCAGCTAACTGTAGGTGTGCTGGATTGGTCTGCGGCAACCACACACCACAGCCCAGATCTGGTCTTTCCAGGGTGCAAACAGGAGCCGCAAAAAAGCAGCTCCTGTTTGCACCCTGGAAAGGGCGCAATAACCACGGTGGCATGGCTTGAAGGTATTCCTTTGGCACTACATGTGGGGATGCAACAACAGAGCACCTTCAAGTCGTGCACCATATGGAACAACATGCGGCATCATGGCACCCTGGGGCAGAGCTGGGGTGTGCGTCATGTGGACATGACACCCCAACTCCACCCATAGGCCATCTTGAACATTCATTGCTACTTATTCACTCAGTTTTGCAAAATATCACAAGTGCCTCCTTCTCTGGCCATTAATTTCATCTGGTCAATAATTTCACCTTTTTGCTCTTAGAGTCCTGTGATCAATAAATCACTGATGTTTTATTTCCTGAGTGACACTGAAAATGGTGAATGTTTTCAAGAAGGAAAGCTAGGCAACAGCTCCTATGGTGTCAAAATGGAGCAGCAATGATGTGAAGTCTACCAGTGTCCAGGTCTCCAGGGGTGTAATGTGTGAACAGTAATGACCAGAAACATGAATCACCATTAAAAAATGACAGCTCCCTGTTCCATGTTTATTCCCCAAGCAGTCACTTCTACAATCAACTCTGTTTTACAAGTCAAAATGAGATTCTATTTTCCCTCCCAGCTGCCAGCACAGCAACCTGAAAACTGAAATTTACACATCACCAGCAACAATACAGATTTGGGGGTGGTCCTGCTGGTTTTGAAAAAAGGCATAACCAAGGGGTGTGTATTTGCTCTTTTGCTGTGAGATTGTTTAGGCAGGGCTCAGAGAAGGACCAGGAGGAGGGGGGTCTTTTAAAGAGTTTTGATCTTAAATGTAAACCAGGCAGGTGGCATTCAAAAGACCAGGAGGAGAAAAGGAACAGACGGGGCAAACATTCAGTGACCTGGTTGGACAGCTTGGACTCAGCAAGAAGGGAGAGAATTTTCTCTTTATCATTAGCTCAGCATGGGCAAGAAGTCAAAGTGTATATGCAAGAGAGAAAATGCCATGTGAAAAATGGGAGGAAAGCATTGTTGTTGTTGTTGTTGTTTTGTTTTTTTAAAAGCATTCACTGGGCAAATGCATTTATCCTCATCTGCCTCGGCAGCTATCTTAATGTTTTCCTCATTCTGTCTGTCAGTCTTCTTCACACTCATCTTCCTTCCTTTCCTTCTCTCTCCTATCCAGAAGCAATCTAAATGGTGAGTAAACAAGTCTAGCTGTTCACTTGAAGACCACTTAATTTGTTCCTCGCCTCACTAGGCTACCTGTAGTAGGGAAAATACATGTTTGAAAATTGGCAGTGTTGTGCACGCCATTAACAGGCTGGGGTCTGGAGACTTTTATGGAGCCAGGGAGAAGGAAGGACTGCTATAACGTGAAAAAGAGGGCACAAGAAGCAGAAAATAGAAAATATATGAGAGCTTGGGTCATACATCCATGTTACATATAGAGAGAGTGGGTGAATACTGAAGGGAAGAGGCTTTGTTGCAGATACTGGTATTATCTTTATTATATAATATTTGACCTTTAAAAACAACACCTCATTTAATCTCAAAACAAGCATACAAGGTTGGGTTTGACAGCAGTGGGAAGCTTTGGCCTTCCAGATCTTTTGTTCCCAGAAACCCAAGCTGGCATGGCCAGTTGTAAAGTGGTCCAAAAGTTTAGAAAGCCAAAGATTCTATACCTCATGAGAGAAAGAGTAATTTACCACAGTCACCCAGTAAACAGAGAAGTGAGTAAAAAGCTGGAGATAGCATTCCCATTCTCAAGCTCATCATTCTGTCCTCATGAGGTTGTTTTATGCAGAAAACAACCATTTCTGCCCAGAAAATAATATGCGGAAAAAGCTGTTTCCTGCACAGAAAATTCTGTAACAGCAGAAGCAACAACAATGTTTATTGATAATGTCCTTTCCACCAAAGACCATTATAAATAAAGATAAGTGTGAAGAGACACTCAAGAGACAAAGACAACAAAACACAACACTACAAATATACATTAAAACCCCAACACCGCACCAGCCTTTACCCACTCCAGAAAACTCAGACACAACTCAGCAGCTTAATCTAGCAAATCAAAGGGGGATGTCTTCAACCTCTTACAAAAACAGGTGAGCACCTGCTCCAATCAGAAGTCCAAAGGGAGACCATTCCACAGATGAAGAGCCAGATCTTGAAAGACTTGCAGTGTATGTCAGTGGAACAGAGCTGTGTATGTCAGTGGAACAGCCAATACTCCTTTGCCTATGCAAATAAAATTCCTAAGTGGTACGTGCCATGCTGACAGGTACTGAGGGAGAGCAGAGCCCAAAATACAAGGGCCAAGAGTCTGAAATGGACCCTGGCCCAAACTATAATAATAAATAATAAAATATAATAAAACTTTTATTTGTACCCCGCTTTTTGCCGTAGCAATCAAAGTGGCTTACAGTATTTAAACTAGTACCAATTGAATGGATCTATAGGGAAGAGAAATGTGTTACTATTTAGGTAGATTTAATTGTAATTAGGGGCTTATTCTGCCAAAATTCACATTTGGTTGATTTTCACAGAAAACAGCATTTTCTGGATACTAGTAATCTTTACTGTTCCATGTCAGCATCATAGTCACTGTTGCCCAGGTACAGTTCCCTTTCTGTTTCAGTGCAGAAAATGTTGCTTCCTGCACAGGAAATGATAATAATAATAATAATAATAATAAAGTTTTATTTCTATTTCCCGCCTCTCCCTTCAGATCGAGGCAGGATTCCAAAAAATTATTAAAACAATCCACATTCAATGACAATCTAAAATTATCCTAAAATCAATTATATAAACAATTCATAAAAGCAGTAAAAACAGTACATTTCAGACCCAAGACATAATCATTTACGTACATAACTACCATTTCATTAGTTGTTAATCTAGTTCTGAGGTGAAATCATTCAATAATCCGTTATAGTAAATTGGGTGGGTAGGCCTGCCAGAAGAGATCCGGCTTAAGTGCCTTCTTAAAGGCATCTAAGGCGGTAATAAGACAGATCTCTTCTGGCAAGTTGTTCCATAGTTTTTTTTTGGGGGGGGGGGGGGCGGCCAAGAATGTCCTGTGGGAAGTTGTTGTCAGTCTAGTGTTGGTAAATTCTTACAGATTGTTCCCCGAAGTTCTGAGAGTGCTGGGTGGATTGTGTAGGGAGAGGCATTCCTTCAAGTAACTTGGGCCCAAGCCATATAGGGCTTTAAAGGTAAGAACCAACACTTTGTATTGCATTCAGAAGCTGATCAGTAGCCAGTGTAATGATCTTAATATGGGGGTAATATGATCTGCCCTAGATGCCCCTGTAAGTAACCTGGCTGCCGCATTCTGAATCAACTGAAGCTTCCGGACTTGGTACAAAGGTATCCCTATGTAGAGCGTGTTACAGAAATCTAAGTGAGAGGTTACCAGTGCATGTATCAATGTTTCAAGGTCTCCTTTGTCCAAGTCGGGACGCAGCTGGAGTATCAACCATAGTTGATATCACGCAGTCCTGGCTGTTGCCTCCACCTGTGAAGTCAGCTGGAGGGACGAGTCCAGGAGTACACCCAGGCTACGAACTTTGTCCTTTAGGGGAAGTGTGACCCCGTCCAGGACAGGTTGACAAATCTCCATCCCTGGGCTGGGGGAACCTATCACAAGTACCTCCGTTTTCTTTGGATTCAGTCTGAGTTTGTTTTCTCTCATCCAGCCCATTACCAACTCCAAGCAGGCATTCAGAGGAGAGATTCCATCCTTGGTCACTGCATCAGTCAGGGGACATAGAGAAATATATTTAGGTGTCATCAGCGTACTGATAACACCGCGCCCCATGTCTCTGGATGATCTCTGCCAGCAGCTTCGTGTAAATGTTAAATAGCAGGGGAGAAAGACTGGTGCCCTGGGGGACGCCAGATGTCAACTCTATTTTACAAGAGCAGCTGTGTCCCAGCTTCACCATCTGGAATCTGCCCAAAAGGTAGGAACGGAACTACTGGAGCACAATACCCCCGATTCCCATTCCCTTCAGGCATTCCAGAAGGATACCATGGACAATGGTATTGAATGCTACTGAGATGTCCAAGAGCACCAAAAGGGTCACAGTTCCCCTATCGATGCCCAGAAGGAGATCATTGACCAAGGCAACCATGGCTGTCTCAACTCCGTACTCCCTCCTGAAACCGGTTTGAAATGGGTCTAGATAATTGGCTTCTTCCAAGATGGATTGGACTTGGAAGGTGACTGCCCTCTCAATCACCTTGCCCAAGAATGGGAGCAATGAGACCGGTCTATAGTTATTCCTTATCAAGGGATCCAGAGAGGGCTTTTTCAGGAGTGGTTTAACCACAGCTTGTTTTAGCTCAGATGGAAATTTGCACTCCCTGCGGGATGCGTTGATAACAAGTTGGAGCAGTGTCACCACCGCATCCCCTCCTTGGGCAGTCAACCAGGGATTGAGGGGGCACGTCATCTTCCTAACACATCCAAGGAGCTTGTCTGCTTCCTCGGTACTTACAAACTCAAAGTGATCCAGTCTAACCATGTCCACGGAGTCACTGGATGCCTGTTCTATAGTTTCTGTGTTAATGCTGGCATCTAGATTGACCCTTATCTAAGAGATTTTATCGGCAAAAAGTTGTTAAAAGCATCACAGCAGGCATTTGTAGGTTCTAATAGTGGATTCGGGGGGGGGGGGTCGAATTAGATCACCCTGAAAAGCTCTGCTAGATGAGACTCAGCCGATGAAATACATGCAGCATAGTTCTTTGCTGCATCGATTGCCACTCCATAGAACCTTAGTAGGTTCTCTAGAAGTATCTTGTCAGATAAGCGTTGGTGTTGGAGCTGATGGTGCTCTAGTCGTCTCGCATCTTGCTTCATCCTCCGAAGACCTTGAGTATACCATGGTTTCTTGTTAGAAGGAAGTTGGAGAGGACGCTCGGGAGTGATGCTGTTTATCGCCCTGGTGAGGTCAGTATTCCAGGTATCAACCAGGGAATCTACAGAATTGCTGTCATTCCCAACCATATATCCCTCTAGGGCTTCTTGGAACTTTTTGGGTTCCATCAGCCATCAAGGGCGGACCATCTTAGTAGGTCCTCCACCCCCCCGGGGGGGGATATGGGTAGTGACCATTAGTTCCAGCTTGACTAGGAAGTGGTCTGTCCATGACAGGGCAGTAGTACCAGTGACTTCTGCCCACAGATTTTCCTGATCCATGCAAAAGAGCATGTCGAGTGTATTACCAGCACAATGTGTCGGCCCTGAGATCAATTGGGACAGGCCCATGGTAGTCATGGTAGCCATGAACTCCCGAGCTGCACCAGTCAGATTTGATGAGCCGATCTCGAAGGGGATGTTGAGGTCCCCCAGGACTAAAAGCCTTCAGTGCAAGGCAAACACTTGTAAATTTTGTGCAGAAAAGTCCCAAATTGCAAATGGACTTCTAAGACTGCAATTTTTCAAAGTCTATCTTGCAGCAGGAAGTAAATTGATAAAATGTTTTGTGGCTTTCTTGAAGAAGGTAATTGGCATAGAATTACATTCTGGGTTTGACTGGTATTCTTGTCTCTCTAGAAGTACACAGAGTAAAAACAAGTGGTGTGTTTTTGTTATTATTATTATAGAATCATAGAATCATAGAATCATAGAATCGTAGAGTTGGAAGAGACCACTAGGGCCATCCAGTCCAACCCCCTGCCATGCAGGAAATCCAAATCAAAGCATCCCTGACAGATGGCCATCCAGCCTCTGCTTAAAGACCTCCAAGGAAGGAGACTCTATCACCTTCCGAGGAAGTGCGTTCCACTGTCGAACAGCCCTTACTGTCAGGAAGTTCTTCCTAATGTTCAGGTGGAATCTCTTTTCCTGTATCTTGCATCCATTGTTCCGGGTCCTGTTCTCTGGAGCAGCAGAAAACAAGCTTGCTCCCTCCTCAATATGACATCCTTTCAAATATTTAAACAGGGCTATCATGTCACCTCTTAACCTTCTTTTCTCCAGGCTAAACATCCCCAGCTCCCTAAGTCGTTCCTCATAGGGCATGGTTTCCAGACCCTTCACCATTTTTGTCGCCCTCCTTTGGACACGCTCCAGTTTCTCAATGTCCTTTCTGAATTGTGGCGCCCATTAACATGACCAGATGATGATGATGATGATGATGATGATGATGATGATGATGATTACGGCCAGTTCCAAGACACACAGTTCCCTTATAAAAAATTGAAAAATAAGGGTTTGCTTTTTGGAATGTATATATATTTTAAATATTTTCAAGCCATTGATGGATAAAAAATCCATGGATACATGGTTTTCTGGACCAGATGCTACAGAAGGTAGAGAAGCTGATCATGACCAGTCAAACTACTGGTCTGTGTAGCCCGGTGTAGTCAGTTCTGACTGGAAGTGGTTCTTTGTGGTTTTAGGCAAGATTCTTTTCTAGCCTTTCCTAGAAATTTCTCATATTCTCTTGGGGCCATTCATCTAAGCAGGCCCAACCTTGCTAAGCATCCAAATCAGATCAAATTAGGCTTGCTTAGGGTAGCATGATAAAATCCTTGCTTTGCTGATAACCAAAGGCTTCAGTAGTCACGGCAAACCTGCTTCATCATCTATAGAAATATGAGCACAATGCTATTTAATCATCTTTGATCAGGGCCTATCCTAAATTTTAAAAAGTCAAGAGATCATCACATTTTATTAAATGGCATCTGAGAAGTCATTGTCTTCAATCATTTCACAGGATCATAAAATTACATATTTATTGATTATGTAATAGATTGATTAGACTGAGTCCTAGTTATAAAGATCATGTCTTATACTGACTCAGACTAATAAGTTACCTAATTTGATATTTTCTTCACTACCTATAATCAGTTGTCAAGCTTAACTGTGGGTCAAATTAAATGAGTTAAAAGTGGGCACAGAGACCCTACTATGTTTTGGGTCCACAAGAGACAACAATGATTGGTTACCTCAATTTAACCTCTCCAAATCAATTGTAATGGAACTCTCTGAAATGTTGTCAAGATCTCCTGCACCAGTAGAGGGTTAGTGTTATGAGCTGTGGGGGGTAGCAGAGGATGTTGATTTGTAGAGAAAATAATTCTCAGAGCTAAACCAAGGTTTGCCAAGCTTACTTTTTCCTGAGGTCCTGTTGGACATTCCTAAAGAATAGATTGATGAGATTATCTGGCTAGAATCTCAGATCCTGGGGCTCAGATATGAGGCTTTCAAGTTAAACTGAGCTAGGAAAAGCTTCAAACTCCACTTCAGTTAAAAAAAAAAAAAAGCAACAGCATTTTAGGTTGGATCAGAAATACCAGGAGAATAAGCTTTGAAATCAAGCACTGTTTTTAAGAATTTAGGGGAAGGAAAAAGGGGGAGTGGAATCAAAGGGGGAGCGGAGGAAAGCTTCATGAGATTCATCTGCCTTTCTTGACTTAACTGCGAGTGACAGCTCCCATAGCCAGATACCACTGTACCAAGTAGCAGGAAAAACATGAGCAAATCAAAGATCAGCAAATCCAGGCATTCCCCCGCTTAAGGTGATTTCCTTACCAGTGGAATGCTTTCATCTTTTTTGTCTGGGTACAAGCACTCATATCCAGTGATCTAATCAATGCTCCTCACACCCAGTCTAGGAGGAAAATGGGAACAGTGTCCACTGTGATATTTATTCTGAAATCATGTTGCTGTATTTTTCAATGAATGTTACCTTGGTAATTTGGCTAGAGAGGCTTCTTCGAAGACTACAATGGCAGCTGGTGCGTCTGATGCCAGCAGGGTGATAAATCTGTTCTGGATTTTAGTGTGAAGTTTAAGGTTCTATTCAAGGTACTGAAGTTACTGGGAAAATTAGGAAACCTCATTTAAAGCTGGACAAATCCTTGAAATTTCAGATTAAACCTCAAAGCACATTCATCACCCCACAGACAATGAAGCCTTCACGTCTATCTGTTCTGAGAGAGCAACTAGTTCTTCTTTTTCAAGTCAATCAGCAGTTAACCCCTGCAATACCCCTGGATCCATGCTGGATGTTGTGCAAAGGCAACAACAAAGAACCAGATGGGTGCTATTCAAAGTGGTAGTCCATGGACCAGTGCCAGTTCACAAGCCATTGGCTGCTTGCATTGTGGCAAGTTTTCAGAAAACCATGCAAATATGATAACATGGCACAAATATGGTACTGGTCTCTGACACACAAGGGGGGAAACTGCTGGTCCACCACATCCGATAGATTTAGAAGCACAGTGGTTTCCTCCAGATGTTTTGGACTTCTCTCATAGTCCCAGACTGTTGGCTAAGCTGGCTAAAAACAAATGGAAAATGAAGGATTTACATGGTCATTGAGATCCTTGCAGAACTGCTATTCTAGTGATCAGATTATCTGGTGCTAATCTATATATCAGAGTTGGGCAACATGTGGCTCAATGTTTAAAACCTTTATTTGGACTGGAAACTTGGACCACAATGATATACTTGTTTCAGTTTTGGTGATCCCAAGCCTTGCCGAGAGCTCAGGGTTGTTGATTTTTGAAGAATCTTCAAAATGTTTGTTTTCCTTCAAGTTAAGTTTCTAGCCCTTATGTGCTTATAATGATAGCCTAGTCCTTGATGCTGAAAAATGTTCTCTTCGATCTACATGCAGCAAAGATCTCTTTTGAAACATCTTTCAGAATGTAAATATACATTCTTGTGAGTCTTCAGAAAAGCTTAAGGAAGAAACAACAACCCTATTCCCAAAATACAAAACAGTATGAGTTAAATTTCTCTGGGAGGAAATATAGAAGAGAAAAAATGTTCATGAAAGACCAAATGAAAATTAATTTAAGAATGAAAACACTGAAAATGCAATTACGGATGAAAAAAAGAATCATATGGCAATAGCAGAAAGAACCACTTTTTTTACTGAGCATATTAACATTTGTGAAGTAAACCCCAAATTTATGCCATTAATTTGCATATATTTGCTTTTTCACTGCCACTGTTTTATAGTCTCTGTGAAATCTTTGCAAACAAGTGGTCCCCCTTCATTTGTGTTAATTAACACTTATGATATATGTATATATAGTTGTTACAGGGTTGCTGCATTCTGGTTCTAACGCATCAGACAGTTCCTACCAATGCCCCAGCTCCACACCCTTTGCATACAGAATGCCCATACAAATGAGGATGAAGTCACAAGGTCCAATCCTGCCATTAGAGCTGCCTGAATTTTAGCAATGCATGAGCAACTGGGGGCGATACTTCAGCCAGGCAGAGAGGACAAGATATCTTGGTTTTAACATTGATTCTGACAGATAAAGTGTTAACATCTGCAAACCACTCATGCTGTCACATTGTTGAGCTGAGATACACTGTTTACACATAAGCAGTCACTGGGGAGCCTCGAATTGGATTCCTGGGGAGAAGCCAAGCAAAAGAATACTGAGCATAGTTATGAATGGCTGGAGAAGGACAAAAAGAACACAGTATTTGGACTACAACAACTTAACTGCAAGTGGAAAAATAATTTTTTACATCCTGGTCATTATAACCCCTCCTAGCTGTCGGTAAAGTCTAAAAAACAGAGGGTATGCATTAGAGTGTGGCACACTGAGATCCTTGGGTGGATAATGTCCTCTGTTACACATGGTAGCAAACTACTCTGGATCTCAGTATGAACTTTGCCCAAATAGATCCAGCACATTGGATTATTTCCTTAAATGTTGGAGTCAAATGTGGAGCCAGGGCTGAAATGGAATCAAATCCCTGCACCATGTATAATTCCGCTCAGTTTCCTTTGGGAGGCTGTCATCTCTTCTGACCCAGTGCTCCAACTATGGAAAGGGCTTTGTGACAGTGTGTATGAAAGTGACCATGTAGAAAGAAACAGCACAGGATTTAGCAGCAGCACAAAGTGCTACAATCAGTCACGAACATGAAAATTTTGGACTAAAAAGCATGTTCCCAGATGGCTGAGTTGAACAGAGGGGTGAAGGTGATGCTTACTTTATCAAAAGACATGACAAAACTCAAGATTTTATGAAACCCTGCATAACACTATCCTCGACAAATTACAATTAAGGGGGATTGGCTACAGTGACTTAGTAGGGAGAGAAAAGCAATCTACATATGCTCTGAGGTAATTAGATGACTAAATATTGGTCTTCTTATTAGACAGCATCAACAGAGATAGGAAGGAATGGTGCTAGATATATGTGATTAAAGGAGAAATGGAATGTCAAGGCCAACAGTACCTGTATTTTAAAAGATTTTCCCTACCTTGAATAGACCATTGCCAAAAACTATTCTAAGCTCACTGAGCTTTACTAAAACATTGGCACAGGCGCTTTGTATTTTAGGCTGCATCCACACTGCAGAAATAATCCAGACAGACACCATTTTAACTGCTATGGCTCAATGCTATGGAATTCTGGGAAGTGTAGTTTGTGTGGCACCAGAGGTCTCTGCCAAAGAAGGCTAAATGTCTCACAAAACTAGAGTTCCCAGGATCCCCTAGCATTGAGCATGGCAACCAAAGTGGTCTCAAACAGGATTATTTCTGCAGTCTAGCTGCAGCCTTACAGTGGCCATTACAGACCAAGAATGAAAAATTCTTTTTAAGAGGATCACCTTTTACTAGGCATCACCAAGAATCCAGTTCTTTTTGGTTAGCCGCCCATCTGAGTCATCCTCTTTTCTACTCAACTTTGATAAACAGATGAGTGGCAGGCTTTCAATGGTTAAAACTTTGCTCATCATCACAGTGTGCTGGAAAACTGCATCTGCACTGATGACTCAAGCAAGGTGTCTGATGAGGAAGAGTGGAGACCCAAACCCAAAATTAACTCCAGTTTTTAGGTAGCATTTTCAGTGTTACTGTATATTCTACAACTAGACCCTGAGGTGTAATGAGTTGAATATCCTACAACTGGACCCTGCTCACGTGCAGAGTAACCACATGCCACCTTTGCTTGGAATTACAGAGCAGATAATTTCTAGGCCATGGACAGTATTCTTCATACAGGCATAAATTCCAGCATACAGTACTTCCTTCCAGAGTTAACTGATAAATAAAAAATGTGTCACCAAAAAAAGAAGACAAAAGATTATAAATGTGCATAAAAGGAGCCTGTGCTAATCGATATACAAATTGTGAAATAACAATAATTTATATTAAATACACGATCTCATCCAGAGCTTGGAATTTTTACTTTATAGATGACCACTCACAGAATCCCTCCAGAGGATTCTGAGAGCTGAACCCCACTTTTCTAAGGTCTTTTCATCTCTCTCTCTCTCTCTCTCTCTCTCTCACACACACACACACACGGTTGGTTTTTGGCTTTCACCACTTGTAAACCAGGGGAAGGAATCGAGATATATATTGTTGAACTGCAACTCCCAGCATTCCTCACCACTGACTATTCTGCCTATGGCTGCTGGGACCTGCAGTTGAACAACCAGCTGGTAAGCCAGAGAATTCCCATCCTTGCTCTAAGATTAGCAGCCAACAATGATAAAGGGATAATAGATGCCACTGGGGACAGTTTTGATGGTGGAGTCCAGGAACTGTTGTTCCAAAAAGTAATTTTTAAGCTACGTTCCTTAACAGCATCTAGATAAGCAGCCTTTTGTGGTATAAAAGACAAAAGGAAATAGGGAAAGCTGTACCAGCTAAATTACAGGATCAAACTCTACTTGTCCTGTTCAGGCAAATGTTGTAAGCCACAAGAGGCTATCTGCAACCACAGTCATGTGATGGTGCTCTGTGACTGACCTGATGCATAAGGTTTAACAACACATTTTGGAGAGGTAGAGCAGATTGCCCTTCTGTGTGCAGTCAAAGCAAAAAAGAACAGCATCTCCGTTAATCAACCAAAAACCCAAAGAATACTTCTACACTTAACCTAATTGTCTTCTTTCCATCGGGATGGGACTGCCAGGCATTTTATTGCTTTTTTGGAAGGAGGAGGGGTATCAAGTGTAATTGAAGAGGGTGGAGTGTGCTCAGTTTTGACTCTCTCATTATTGTATTGCTGCTTGGGGGTGTTGAGTGCTGGGAAGGATATTTTCGTTTATTTGCTGGCTCTTAGATTGCCTTGGCAACATGAACAATGAATTCAAATCAGGAACCCAACTCTGGTGTGGTGCAAACAAGAACTAAAAGTACTTACTCGCTTGGGGGTGAGGGCACGGAAGGAGACCAGCAAAAAAAATCCATCAAGAGACCTCTAACTCATAACTGGGTATTTCCTATGTAGACACAGGTGGACAGACATTTGCAATAAGTAATTCAAATGTAGATTCACATGTGTACTTTGTCACATCAGATACTTTGCATCTTCACCCAAAGCAGTGTGCACGGTGTCCATTTTACATGGGAGTGGTGAAAGCGAAACAGAGAGATATTTCTTTCTCTGACTTTCATAACCAGGACCAATCAATCAAGAGGAAAATTGTAAGCCTGAGGGCAGGGAAGTGTAATGACAGTAATTCATAAGCTGTTCTGGGAGCACTTTTGGCTGAAGGACAAGATAGAAATACTCTATATCAGCAAATAAATAAATAAATAAATTTAAAAATACCACTCCACCTCAATCCCCCCAAATCTTACATTTGTGACAACTAAATGGAATGCAACTGAGTGAATCTCACACTCACAGGTATATCTTTTAAGAATGTCTCGAAGAAACAATCTTTCTCTCACATACCATACACCATGTTCATACTAGGTATGCAAATCTTTGACTGTTTTGTCCTTGTTTGTGATGATGAATAATTAAAGTAGTTTCTCCCTCACTGCAGGAGAAAATGAATATTCCTCCACAAGATTTTCAGCATATTCAAATGTCCTGATTATTGTATAGGAATTATTTTGCTTAGAAAATTGGGGGTGGCATACCAAAAGCAAAAACACCACCGTTCTGTTTTGTGCACAGAAAACACAATTTATGTGCAACCTCCCCACCCACCCCCAAATGTTTTTGTCTACAAAATAATTTCTCGCACAAAAATTCAGGACACTGAATACAAGAATAAAATTGCTCCAAAAAAAAAATCACTGTAATATTCTTGCGGATGGAGATTCTTGACAATAATGAAATATGCCCTGGTTTTTTGAAAAGTCCTATTCATTACCTCTTGAGTTCTTCCCTGCCCCTTTTGTATAAGCTGAACACAGGAATATTCTTCTAATCCTTCAAAAATAACTGGTTTTGAAATATTTTTTACAAACATGGGGACTTTTTATAGATTTTATTAAAGACTCTTGAGGAGAGGTATCTCCTTATGGATTTGAAGTACATATGGATGAACTCCCAATCAAAGTATCCCTGACAGATGGCCATCCAACCTCTGCTTAAAAAGCTCTAAGGAGGAGACTCCACCACCCTCCGATGGAGTGTGTTCCACTGTCAAACAGCCCTTACTGTCAGGAAGTTCCTCCTAATATTGAGGTGGAATCTCTTTTCCTGCAATTTGTATCCATTGTTCCACATCCCAGTCTCTGGAGCAGCTCCCTCCTCAGTATGGCATCCCTTCAAATATTTAAACAAAGCTATCATATCACCTCTTAACCTTCTCTTCTCCAGGCTAAACATCCCCAGCTCTCTAAGACATTCCTCATTGGGCATGGTTTCCAGACCCTTCACCATCTTAGTTGCCCTCCTTTGGACATGCTCCAGTTTCTCCATGTCTTTTTTTAATTATGGTGCCCAGAATTGGACACAGTATTCCAGGTGGGGCCTGACCAAAGCAGAATAGAGTGGCACTATTACCTCCCTTGATTATCGATGTGGCATGCGGTTTTTCTCTCTACTTCCTTGCACCTTTCTTAGTACTGTTGTCTTTCTAACGAGTCTTTCCATCTCCTGGTGTGTTCAAATTAGTCATTCACTCATCCTGGCTTCCAGGGAGAGTTTGCAAATCTGTTCTAGGACCCATTTGTTTGTCTTTTTGGCCATCCACAAGATCCTCAGTACTCTTCTCCAGCAGTCCATCTCAAATGAGTTGATTCTATATCTACTTTCTTCACTGTCCAGCCCTCACATCTGTACATGGTGATGGTGAATACAATAGCTTGAACAGTCCTAATTTTAGGTTTTTAAGGAGCTAGTTCTAGTTCTCTCATACCTGCCCTTCCTAGTTCTAGCCTTTTCCTGATTTCTCCACTCTGGTCAATGTTTGATCCCAGGTATGGTAATCCTTTGACTATTTCTATTTTATCATTATCAAGGATGAATTCGTTTCTGTGGCCACTACTTTTGTTTTATTAATATTCAGCTTTAAGCCTACCTTAACACTTTCTTCTTTGCCTTCCTTTAGTAATTGTTCCAGGTCTTTGTTGTTTTCTGCTAACAGTATGGTGTCATCTGCATGTCTTAGATTGTTAATGTTTCTTCCTCCAGTCTTCACTCCTCCTGCCTCTGAGTCTACCACACTCCATCTGACTGTCTTGTCTGTATGTATATGAATATATTTGTTGTGTACACAGTGTTTATCTGTAGATTTTACATCTTTTTTTAAAAAAATTGTCCTGATTATTGTTGGAAAATTTAACAATTATTATTATTATTATTAATTATTATTATTAATATTATTAATTATTAATATAAAATAACTGGTTTCTTTTCCCATCCTTGTCCTTTTCCCTTTTTGTGCCTTTTCAGAATGGATTGTAAACCTGAAGGGGTAAGGATTGTCTTGCAGGTTAGACTAAGAAAAATGTGTGTGTGTGCAGCCCCACCAGGATAACTGCAAGGCAATCAAGAAGATGGAGCCACCAAAGAAAGTGGCAGCCACCAACCTCACTTGACTCCCTCTGCAGGCTGCAAATAGGCCCCTCATAAATCTGGGGATTTTCCAACCTGAATGTGATGAACTTTAGTAATTTAAAAATTCTCATCAAAAATGAACTGAAACAAAAGTTTTCACCCTTGAAGTAGAGAGTACTGTACACAAATACACATCCATGCAATCTGTACATCTGTGTATTTCTTCCTCCCAAAACTTCTATTATTGCCAACTGTGTTATCATTCCTTTTCCTGAACATGTTCCATGCCAGGTTCAAACATAGCTTCCTGCCATGTAGCTTGTCCAGAGGGGCATCCCCAATTGTCATGCCAGAAAGATCTCTCAAGCCCAGTGTATGCCAGAACAGGAATGCCTCACGTTAATTCACACACAAACTCTTGATATTGACTCTCATAGGAGAGAAGGAACATGCCAGCTCAATCCTACTTCCTCTTCTATTAGGCAGATGGTACCACAGCGGGTCTTTCAAGATCTGCAAATATTAAGCTGGCTTCTTTGAGTGACAGGTCTTTTCCCAAGATGCCCAGCATGGATGAGTAAAGAGAACCTCTGAGCCATCCTAGAAGTGACTTCAGAGAGACTTAACAAGAACACTAAATGTAGAAGAGTGACCTTTGATATCACTGCTATGTTACACAAGCAGTCTTGTTAAATACAAAGTTTAAAGGAGGTTTTTAATGACTCTTCCAAAGAGCATTTAAATGCTGGGTGATGATTCTTATAGTGCAAAAATAATGTAAATTATTTCTTAGCTGTTCAGATAGAGAACAGTATCCTGACTGCAATGTTTTATTTGTATTCCTATATATTTTCATCGCTACAGCTATTGGCTTTCCCCGTAATTAATCTTGAACTTTAATCTGCTGTGTTTGCAGTAGTGATTCTGAAATAAAAACTCTTGAGTTAATTAACTTGCAAATAAAGGCATTGATAAACAAAAATAGTTGTGAGAAAGCTCCCATGAACATGCAATGAAAGGTCAAGTGGGATGGGAGAATCATTTTTGGCTCCCTCACTGAACAACAAAAGCAATGATTTTCACTGAAAATAAATAATCTGTATTTAGTGATTTTGAGAAACTGACCCAAAATGTTGGTTAGTGATTTTGACCGTTTTTATGCCAGAATAAAACAATGTTATTAAAACAAACTTTGAAATGAAATTTCACACATTCAAAATCTGGAATGTGAAAATCAGTTCACGCTGTTAAGGGAGAAGTATCCTCCAGATACTGTTTGACTGCTAACTGATGATTGGCTATGCTTGCTAGAGTTGCTGGAACTTGCAATTCAACAACATCTGGAAAGCTGCTGATCTAAAAATCTCACTGATAATATTTTACATTGGTAACAATAAGTTTCAATTGGCCTAACTCCCCATTTCTGCATCATGCTTTCCTCAAAATTTTGGGGAAGGAATGCAGCTCAGTGGTTGAAGGCAGCTTTCCACGGAGAAACTGTTAAGTTGGTGTTTCCTATTAAAACAATCACATAGCAATTGATAGGAAAGATAACCTCTGTCTCCTTGGGATTCTGGAAAGCTCCTTGTATATTAATATAGCCCAGGAGTGGGAAATATGTTGCTCATAGGCCAAGTGCAGCCCAGCAAGAGTTTACACTGCAACCCCTAGTGCTACTTATATATGGAGAATCATACTCTCAGAAATCTCCAGTGGGGAACAGTCTCAATTTCTGGGAGGCCATTGCAGCCTTGAATTAGCCTTTCAAAATCAGAAGTACCCAAGCAGTCACTTCTGGTTTTGATATAATGAGCCAGCACAATTCACTGAGGAGCGAGAAAATGTGAGGTGCAGCCTCACGGCCCTTTGCAACTGCCTACTATGATGTAGACTATACTGGACCAAATAGACAAATAGCATAGGGCAGTATAAGAAAGTTTTCAGTATTCCAGTAAGCCAGTTATTTAAAGCACTCGTCACATGCTCACAGTCTCAGGACAACCTCCTCCAAAGAAACTTTGCCAAGACAACCCCATGATAGGTTTGCTTTAGGGTTGCCATAAATTGGAAACGACTTGAAGGCACACAACATGAACACACATCCAGGAGTTATTCACACTGTGAAAATAATCCAGGATGAATCCTGGTTGAATCTCCATTGTTCACACACACCCAAAATGTACCCAATTAAGTTTGGGAGGGAGGCTGCCAAAAAGCCCCACTTAATCCGAGATAATCAATATCAAGTTTTTGAGTTTCCCACCAAGTTTTTTTTTTTAAAGATCTGCATTGTTGGTAGTGTGACTAACTGATGCAAATGTACCCAAATACACCTGGGGGAAAAACACCACATGCCTTGAACATATCCCGAATGCATTCTCATCATCAACTCCATCTTTGTTTGAATGCTTGCATGTGTGAGCAACTGAACATGCAGAGATGGGAATCGATGCAGTTCCATAATGTGAATAACAAACATGGAATGTGAGAGTGAGATGATTGGCATTGTTGTACTAAAAAAAAAAAAGTCTGAATGACCCCCCCCCCCCCAATTTATTTAAAGGGCTTCCACAAAACTGCCTCAGTGGCATTCTTCTGAGATCCCCTGAAAACAGAGCCTATGTAGTGGTGGCTCGTCATAAAAAACTACTACAGCATAAGGAAAAGTTCAATTATACCTATTGGCCTTCCCTGGTGGTTTACTACCATATACACTCGTCTATAAGTCTAAAACTTTATGCCCAAAAATTGACTCCAAAATCCCAGGTTGACTTATTTACAGGTCACTATGGAAATGTGATAGTAGCTTTTTCAGATTTCCCCATGTTGTGCGGAGAGGAGTTTAGCAAGAAAGAGCCAAGCAGAAAGAGCCCTGGGTGACTGATTGACATTGCTGTTTATTTAAGAGTCTCCCTCCCTCCCCTCCCCCGCAGCTGGCTGAAATGAAAGCTGAAACAATGAAGAAAATCCTTAATGAGAGTCTCTATTGCCATACAGACACATACACACATTGAAGGAGCCTCCAGGTTTTACCCTTGACCTATCCACAGGCCATGGCAAAATCCATAATTTTGGCCCCAAAACCTGACCTCAACTTATACATGAGGTCGACTTATAGTTGAGCATGTATGGTAGTTGTACTGAGGGAAGCATTCGGCTATGGGTTTCTTCACTTGCAGTCCAATGTGGCACAGTCCACATTCTGCTCCATGGGCAATACCCTAGCCATACCTTAAGGGAAACTACCCACCCCTGAGAGAACTAATCTACTCTTCTATATGCACACAGCACAGAGAGAGTCTGCTGTCTAAGATATGTATGCAGAGGTTGGAGAGTGTTAGCCTCCACTTTATCCCCCCCAACGTGCACTGAAGTAACGGGTAGAAAAGCCTTTTCCATTCCCAATTAGGCTTCTTGGCCGCTTGTCATCCCGTGACTCCAAAGTCTCCATCTGCTCAATTATGAATACCAGAAGAAGGGAAAACAAACATTTAAGGCCTAATCTAATCAGTCCTCCTCTCGCTAATTAACACCTCCGAGAGCACACAGAGGCTTCCGGAGGTATTGGTGGGGACGGTAATGACCCCCAACCTGTGTGCACATATGTTGCAAAAGGTGGAGGGGTAACTGTCCCAAAACAATCCCTACTGCCAAGAAGACCGAAAGATTGAGGCAGATTTATTTGCTATTTTATTTTGCTTGGCTTTATTTTATTTTTATTTTGGTCTCTTCCTCATTTTACTTTCTCAGGTTTTCTCGAGGCTTTTGTTGCTTCCCTCTCAAGGCTAAGAGAATGGAATTGAGGAGAAATGTGTCTTTCCTTGGCAGGAACCACTCCCCCCTCATCTCTTCTATGAAGGGGATGGGGTACTGGCAGTGATCCCACCCTGAAACACACGCTAATGTGTTGCCTCCTGAGCATTCCTGTGTCATAATGAAGGGCTCCGTTGAGGACACACGGGACATTAATTAGGGGTCTTCAAAGGCAGCATTCTGCAGTGCGCCTTCATAAAGGGAGGTCTGTGGAGTGGGCGGGTGGGGGAGAGGAAGACAAAAGGGAGGGTTCTCTGTTCAATGGAGGAGTTTTGGCTCCTATCCCCACTATAGCTGTGAAGGTTCTTTCTTTCTCTTCCTTTTCCCCCTTGCCACCCTGGGTCTCCCATAGCAACTCCAGCATGGTATCAAACAAGTCACAGGCATCTGGTGATACTCTGGCAGGTCCTCCCCTCCTTCCAGCAGCTCAGCAAGTAAGGCAGGGATGAGTAGGAGGCATCTCATGCCAGGCAGTGAATAGACAAGGCCTGTTTGTACTTGTAGGGACAATAGAAGGACAACAGAAAACGTGGAAGAGGATGTGGCAACATTACCTGGGGCGAGGGGAGGGGGGCTGTTGAGGAGCTGAGGAAGGAAAGTTAAATGGAAGGATCCCAGAATGGGAAGAGGAGCAGGGCTTCACCCTCTCCAGCCAAAGGCTAGGCTGGGAGACTGAGCCTCCCTTGAAGTGATCAGGAACCATGGAGCAGGAGCAAGTGAGCTCCCTAAGGAACTACCAGTCAGAAGCCCCTTAGGTACACCATCATCTTTCCAGTCATTTAATTAAATCTTATATATTCCTCTTTCCTTGATATATTAATTTTATAATGTTTCATTTATGACTTTGTCATAGTCTTCATGGTAGTCTGTTAACTGCTTTATTCATATTAGTATCAGTGTATAACTGTATTATTCATATTAGTATCAGTGTTACTCAACGTATTCTTTTTACCACTTGGTAAAAATATACATGCAAGTCCACAAAACTGATAATGTTCTGCATGCCAGTCTTGAGCTCCCCATCTTAAAAATAGTTCCAGAGTCCCTGGAGAAAGCAAAGATGTCTCAGGGGGTCTCCCTCTCACAAAAAGTGATTTGGAGAAACTACAGCTCTAGAAATCCCCAGCCAATGTGGCTGAGATTCAGCGAAAAAGATCATTTTTCCATGTTCTGGGAGAAAATGAAGAACATCTAATCCATGTAACCCCTGTTCCACACTGTATCTGAAATGTAAGTGCAATTACTGCTGATCTGTGAAGTTTGGTTACAAAAATGAATTATTAGCCTGGTTGTTATGGAATATTGCTCTGTTCATCCTTGAATATAATAATCCTAGGAAGGGGTATATAAATCAACTCAATCTGACTAGTTTAGATGTGCTTCTGTGGGCAGACCAGCGAATTTGTCTCAGGAAATTCTGCTGAGGTAAAGGATAAGATCTTCCCTCCCTCCCATGCACTCATAATTCTACATACAGAAGTTGACTGGACTGGTCATACAAAATAGGTTAATGGGCACAAGACAGGATGTACGTCACATATGGCTCTGTCCCCCAAACACCCTGTCACCACTCTGTGCCCATTCCCTATCTGGAATCTGAGACGGCTGCCTCACTCTACCTCAGGAGTGGGCAATATTTGAAGCCCCCAAGGCTTCCCAGCCCCAGCTCCACATACAAAGAGGAGTGTCGTTGTTTTGCTAAAAATGTTCTGCTTTTGGGAGTGTGAGGGCATTTTTAAAAATGGAATAGGGAGGTGAAGCAGGTGGTGCACTCCTTTAATGTCTTATGAAAGGGCAATGTCCCTTCCCCAAAAATCTGGCCGTTACCCATACATACATTGCCCAATAGCAATGCTGGTCATGGATAAGAGGTAATTTCCAGTATGGCTCAAAAGTCATACAGTCTCCAGCATTACATGGGGTGCATTTTCACTTGGTATAAGTGACCCACTTTAGTCCTAGTAACAGCCAATTTGCAAAGAAACCAGTGGCACCAGTCACTAAACTCAGAATTGTGTGACCACATCACAGGTGAGATGATCCCCAGTGGATTAAAACAGATCAACATGGTCTTCTGTGTATGACTAGGAATGGAAAGAATATTAAAAAACATTCAAAAATGTCAAGTGTCAGGAAACCCTCTCTGAGGAGACTAGACAAGCAAGAATCTTCTCATCACACACACACAAAATGCTGTTTTCTGCTGCTCAGAGAACAGAACTTCTTCATTTAAAAAATCTATTTTCTATGCAGCCCAATAAATTTTATTTTCTGTACAGAAAATACAAGTTTCTGCATTAAAAACCCCAAAGGAATGTTTTTGCACAGAATAGTTCCTAAATGGCAAATCTTCAAAAACTACAGTTTTCAATGGCTTTCTAGCAGCAAGGAGGGAAAAGGGTTAAATTCTTCTATTCTTGCCCGCTACAACAAAATTTGCAAAAAAGTATGTCCCTACATATGACCAAGTCTTAGTTTCTACAGAGTATAAAAAAACAGGAGCATAGACAGAAGGTTCTTGCCATTAAGTCCCTAAGGACTTTTCATCACTTTTTTTTCTTTCTCCAGGGTGCAGATCCTTGCTTTTGGAGCACTCATTTGGAAGAACACTGTGTACATATTGTGCTAGAGTGTGATTAAACCTCCCTCATCACCTAGCCTGAATCCCAGTAAACCTGGTTATGGCTTTCCATCATAATATTGCAGTTACACACAACACCTCTGATTGAAAGCCCAACTTAAGTATTTTGGCAATGACAGTTGGTCGAGGGAGAAAAAGAATAATTCATCTGCAGTCATTGGTGGATAAAGACAGGAGATTGTTTAGAGTTAGTTTGTTCTTGTTCTTCTTCCCTCTCTGTCCCTTTAATGCTCTCTCTCTCACACAAACATACACAGAATCATACACATGGACATATACTTGTAAGGAAATCAGATAGTCTTGTTTAAAACTCAGCTCCTCACTCTAGCTTTCTCAAACTGATCTCTCCTCTGTAGGCCTTCTGCATGCATCTAAATAGACTGCAGACTACAGGGCACAACAGTTTGTGTGTGCATGTGCGTGCACGTGCATTTAAAACTTTATTTGCAGCATGTAGTTATTGCTGGATCTTTTGACATTTTAAAAAAATACAACCATAACAAATTGAATAGCAAACCACTCCAGAGGTAAAATCTGCTAACACGAATAAACGGTAAATTAGTATGTAATAACCTAGTTGGGAGAGCTACAAAAACAACCATGCAGATGAAACTGTAAAAATTATAATTTTTTTTTTTAAAAAAATGTCTTCCTACAAAAGAAGATGTGCCCTATTCAGTGAAAAACATACTTGAAAAAGAATTCAGAGGTGCTTCACCATCATCTTCTTGCATCAGGGCAGGCCTAACAAATGTTGGATGGCAACTCTCACAGTCTTTGGCTGATTAGGATTGATGGGAGATGGATTCTGACAACATCTGAAGGACCAGATGTTCCTCAGATTCAGACTATCGTAAAGTCAAAATCTCAACAGAAGGGAGGAAGCTTGCTCCTTCAGCTTAGTTTCTGGCTACCCACCAGATGCCCTGCCAGGAGAAATCCACTCACGTGTTATTGTTGTGTGCCTCAAAGCCATTTCTGATTTATGGTGATCCCAAGTCAAACCTGTCACAGGGTTTTCTGGGACTGAGAGTTTGTAACTTGCTCAATGTTACCCAGTGAGTTTCCATGACTGAGTGGGGAATCCAACTCTGACCTCCAGGGTTGTAATCCAGTGCTCAAACCACTGCATCATGCTGGTTCTCCATTCATATATGTTAATGATGATGATGATGATGATGATGATTTATTTTTATCGCACCCAATCACATGGAATCTGGGCGGGTTACAATAATAGAAGAGTACAATATAATACAATGTAATTCAAACAAAGTCAAAAGAATATGTTACAATTAAATAAGAAACATAATCCCTTCCCAGCCCCCAACATAACTCCAATCAGATAATATTAAATGAATTAAAAATACAAACATATTATAATACCAAAATGAAAAGAAAAAAGAAAAAATATGAAAAATACAAATTACAAAATACAATACATAACATAATAACAATTAAATAAAGTATAACATAATATGTAATCAACTAACAATAATTGACTCTAACTAAAAAGAGAAAAAATATTAAATATTAAATATCAAAACAACAATAATACAGTTATAACAAGGACCGTAGTCCATGTACCCTCACAAACATTATACAGTACAATTCCTGATAATTAAAAAACACTATAATTAGTTCGAGGCCTAAAAGAATTCCAAACTTAGTTTTCACGTCTGCTTGCCAGCAGAGGACTTCCATGGGAAAGCAAGTGTAAATGTCTAAGTTCCTCTCTCCGGCTGATGACAAGGTGATTCTGGAGGGGCATCAAGGCTACTAAAACCTGATGATGAGTCTCCTTATGGCCACATAGCAGGCCCCTGTTGGTGCTAGGCAAGGAGCAAAACTCTGGGAACATATTTCCCTCTCCGGGCAGATGATAAGTCTCAGTGTCTCTCCGCCGCCCAAGCCGCAGGTGACTGCTGTTGTGGGTGGAGGGAGGGAAGGCAGACGTTTTGGGGGCTCTGCCATGCCAACACTACACCAACGCCCCAGAATCCGCCACCTGGGCCACAGGTGACCGATGTTGTAGGAGAGTCTGGGGCCAGGACTCAGTTGCTGACTTGGTGTCTCTCAGCCTCAATTTTCTGGTCAAAGCCATGCCCTGGTGGCTGTGCCTCTGCTGCTAAATCCTGGCAGATGTTAAAGGGAGACAGGCACCTTTCCCAGCCTGGTGTCTCTAAGCCTCAGTTGCTGGCCTGGTGTTTCCAGGAGTGGGGCAGCTTTATATAGTGCTGCTCAAAGCCACACCCTGGTTGCTGTGCCTCTGCTGCTGAGTCCTGGCGGATGTTAAAAGCAGACAGGTACCTTCCCAACCTGGTGTTGAACATACTTAGCCATTAGAAGGAGAAATGTTGATGCTTAAGATCATACAGAATTCACCAATATCTGAAGGTCTCTCAAACAGAAGATAAAGAAGGCTGTTTTCATTACTTCACAGGGCAGAACCAAAAACCAGAACTGCAGAGTAATTCAACTGATAAGTGACCCAGCATGGTGTAGTAGTTAGAGCATTTGGACTATGACTCTGGAGACCAGGGTTCGAATCCTGGCTTGGCCATGAAAATCCACTGTGTGACCTTGGGCAAGTCACACACTCTCAGCCTCAAAGGATGGCAATGGCAAACCTCCTGTGAAGAAACCTAACAAGAAACCCCATGATAAATTTGCCTTAGAGTCACCATAAGTTGGAAACAAAGTGAAGGCACACAACAACAACAACAATAACAACAATGTACAAAACTTCCAAAAGTAGAAATTGTACAACACTGAGAAAAAACTGTATTCAAAACTGGTGGGTTGTCCTTTACTGGAGGTAACTGACCAAGAAGATGGACAGCCATCTGTAAAGGCTACTGCACAGAATAAGGGGTAGATTAGATGATCTCCAAAATCTACTCCAAATTTAAAATTCTATCACTAACATTAAATGTCTTAATTTATATTATTGGAGCACATAGATTCTTGGAATCTCGAATTTAGTGCAACTAGTTTAACAGTTCTGGCATTCACATATTAACTTAGACAATCCTTGTGCCACCCTGACTGATCTGGGAGGAGAGGAAAAATTAAGCAAAGACTGAAGTGGATGAAACCTTCACAATTTTCACTTTCTCAAGTAACCACCTGGCCTGCCTTCCACACAGAGGTTTGTTTGAAGTTATGCTATCATATCATGGCCCTTTGTACTAACATGCACTAAGTAGTTTGTCACAGAAGAGGCAACAGAGATCATATGCTTCCTTTTAAGTTCTCTGACTGGATGGTGTTGAAAGATTTCAGAGTAGGCAAAAGACAGTAAATGTCAAATAACACATGCTCAAGGATGAATTTTCAGTGGTGTGAAAAGTTTGTGAATCTTCTGGGATTTACAGACATTTTCTTTGATACCCGCTGGCTTGTACATACACCAGTAAATAATGAGTGTTTGGAAGGGCTCAGCCAAAGGATGAAAAATGGGCAGAATGGCCCACAGGACTCCAGAAAAAGGAGGCTGCCACTTAAATAATGCATTTGTTTTGCTGAGAGAAAAGCCATGAAAGTAAAGTTGTAAAGTGACACAACCTACCATCATAAAGTGACATATCTTCCAGGAATAATATATATATTTTCCTTTCATGTGGAATGTGTCTCTGTGGAATAAGATGAGGATCTTGCTGTGTCCCAAGGCCTGATGAAATATTTATTGGAGTATACTATGGGTCATTCACAGGAATAAATTCATGTTACAAGAGTGTTTGTGCCATAGTAGTTACTGGATAGTAGGGCAATATTAAAACATGTCTGCTTTCCTTTCAGTATCATTATCAGTTTTCAAGTACAGATCCATTCCAGTGTCACTATCGTTTATTTGAAATCCACATAAGACTGTGTGCATGGGTACACACACACACACACACACACATATATATATACATTTTTGAAGAAATCTTTGCAAGCAAACAACCCTAATACAACTCTTTTTATGCACTATTTTATGCTAACATATGCAAATGTCCTTTAAAATTTCCCTTAAATTCATATTTTTATTCAAATTGTGTTACTTGCAGACCTATAATACAAATCTCATAGTAGTACAAAAGCACACCCTTCCAACATTTCACAGATGAAAACTGAGACACATGTGACTAAGCAATATCATAACATGGTAAAGGTAGCAAAAGTTATTATTGATGAAGAACCGACAAGTTAGAAGCTGCTGCAGCTTGCTTTTGCTTGCATCTACAGGAAAGGTAAGATTCTGCTCTCCTCAACCCATCACTGAGTTACCTGAATGCAAACTGCTTTTGCATTCTGAACTCATCTGCACCAACTGAAGTAAACTGAGAGCAAAAGAGAGAAGTGGGAGGAGGAGAAAGAAACTGAGACAATTTAAAAGCAGCTGAAAAAGTGGGACAATGGAGGCTTCAATGGGACTGACCTTGCCAGAATGGGACAGTTGGCAGGTAAGCAGAAGCCAGAGAACAACTGTAACTGCACAATGGCTCAGACAGTACAAATTAGGGTGTTTCATACTAAATTTCATTCCCATCCCTATAGAATAGCTGGAAAGCTGAATAACCCTAAGAAAATCCTAGGCAGAGCATGGAAAAAAGAAACAGCAGTAGAAAAGAATACTGAATTAGACAAAGGAACTCAAAGGACATGACACATGGGGAAAATGAAGTAAATTTAAAGAGCACTAAGGTTTAGAATTAGAGAGAGGTAAGAAAAAAGTAATGTGAATCAAGAAAATAAAATAATGAGATGCAGGAAAAAGCTAGATTTTATTTTCACAAAACACAGCTATTTGATGGCTCCTTTATGAACAAAACATACCTCTGGTTTAAGTGGATGTTACATATTTGATCTCCCAAGGGATTGAATATGATGGAATGATGAGAGCTGTAGGCTCTGCAGGGTAACCAAATACAGTGAGCCCTTGGTATGAACCGAGATTTGGTTCCAGGATCCCCCATTGATACCAAAATCTGTAGATATCAAGTCCCATTAAATACAATGGAATATTAAAATAGTGTCCTTTATATAAAATGGCAAAATCAAGGTTTGCTTTTTTTTGGAATTTATATTTTTATAAATATTTTCAAGCTGTAGATGCTTGAATCCGTAGATAAATAATCCATGGATTATGACAGTAAATAGAGCCAAAGGATTAAAGGTTCTTGAAGTACTGGAGTAGCCTGAAGAGGATTGCATGCCTGAAGGTGGCTACTGTTACTATGCAATAGAAAGGGCTATAAAAGCTTTCGGTCTGGGCTGTGAAACCACTTGGTCAACAGCAGCCATTATTGGTGCTGGTACCCAGGTACATTTTCTGGTTCAGAAAATTTCTGGTCTATACCCTCTTATTATAATGCCATCCAATGGCTAGACATGGCTAAGTTTGTGACAGGAATAACATCAGGACCTTAACTATTCTACAAATCAGGGGAGGGGAATTTCCAGTCTCATGAGTCCATGAAAGGTTTATAGCAGAGTAGGCAGCAGGAAATGTATTTTATACAAAGAAAACAAGTGCTACAAGGGAGAGGATCATCTGACCCAACAGACTAAATGAGGTAATCTAGCTGCTGGTACCCTGTTTCCCCCAAAATAAGACATCCTCAGAAAATAAAACCTAGTAGAGGTTTTGTTGAATTGCTACACATAAGGCCTCCCCCAAAAGTAAAACCTAGCAAAGTTTTTGTATATAAATATATATACAATATATAATAAATGTTATTTTTTGTTGTTCAACAATAAATGTGAATTCTTCTTCATGGAAAAATAAGACATCCCCTGAAAATAAGGCCTAGTGCATCTTTGGGAGCAAAAAATAAGATAAGACACTGTCTTATTTTCGAGGAAACATGGTACTAGTCTCTGCTATAAGTCAAACAGAAGTGTTTCTCTGTGATTCTTTAAAGGATCTTCTAGCCAGCTAAATAAATCCCAGTTTGGGGCAACCTGTCACACTTCATCTAATCTTCTCCAAACCCCAAAGCGCTGCCACCCTGAAACCTAACTTAGAACTCCCACCAACTTGTGGGTCCATCCTGCTGGTAGATCGAGAAGTGGAAGATAAGTGGAATAAACAGTTGTTGAAACAGGTCAGATCAGTGCCCAGAAGCCAATTCTACTTGCAATGTGCATTTTAGAATAAAAATCAAGGTATTATTACTATAAGCACTATTTGTTCAATTATTCATTCAATTTATTTCCTAGCTTTCATCATAGGAATTCAGCACAGCTAGCAATCAACATAAAAATGCCGAGTTAAAATTACACACATCTAAAATTACCAATATCTAAAATGAAGATTTCTTCTAAAATATAATCAATACAAACATGAAGTAATAACAAGCATATTAAATATTTGCTTATTCGCTGAAAGCTTGTACAAGTAGGTATGTTTTAAACTGGCATATGAAGGACAAAAATGTGGGTGATAATTCGATCTCTGAGAGAAGAGAGTTCTACAACTTGGGTGCTGTCACGAAGAAACCCCCACTATGGATACTGCTGTCTTCTGAGAATTTGGGAAAGGCATGAGGGGACCTCTCAAGGCCATCAGACATACTCAGATAACAAATCTGAGGATTTTCAGAGGTGGCACAGGACAGCCCTCCACACCCAACAAACCCCACCACCACCATCAATCATGCAAAGTGCAACACTGGAGACTATGGACTGAATATATTAGTTGGAAAATTGGATGATTTACAACTACTATAATTGCTTGGGCTCCCTTTGGATCCCAGAGGTCTTACTCCATCAGTCCCAGGTTTGTGAGAGCTAAGAAGATGATCACAGGTTTTTTATTTCACCCATAGGGGCTTTCTAGATTGGCAAAAAGAAGTGTGTTCATGGCTGCATGAAACTCTAGCCTTTAGATGAGAAAAAGGGAAAGTGTGCCATGAAAACGCTTTTTTTTTTGTTTTAGGGGAGAAGAAGCTCCTTTAAAAAGGTGCTGGTTTTCCCAACTTCTTTTTTAAAAACTGCGGAACAGCGCAGCTCCATCTAAAGGCTGTGGTGCAGCTGCTAAGCATTAAGGAAAAGGCAACTTCATGTCACACTTTCCTGCCAATCTAGAAAGCCCCATAGATTCTTTATATGAGGCTGCATCTGCATTGCAGAAGTAATGTAGCCTGACACCACTTTAACTGTCATGGCTCAATGCTATGGAATTTTGAAATTTGTAATTTTGTGAGATATTTAGGCTTCCCTGTCAAGATTGCGCTGGTGCTACAACAAACTACAAATACCAGGTTACCACAAAACCATGGCACTTAAAATAGTGTCAAGCTGCATTGTTTCTGCCATGGAGATGTAGCCTAAGCCAGTTAATTAATGAAGCATCAGCTTCCTTGTAACTCTGTATAATGCTCACCACAGAGTTGCACTAGAGATTCCTAGAGAGGTGTTCTCTCAGGTAAAAAGAATGTTTTTGTTATTTGCGGTTTTTCCACCTTCACATGGGTCCTGTGCCCCTAACCCCAGAGAATGTGGAGGGATGAGTATATACTCATGCATAATGTGACCTCGTGTATAACTTGAATGCAGATTTTTGGGGTCAACATTATGGATTTGGGTATAATAATAATAATAATAATAATAATAATAGTAATAATAAAAAATCTTTATTTCTAGCCCGCTCCTCTGTAGAGCACAATCAGAGCGGCGTACAGCAAATTAAAACATACAGATTAAAATACATCATCAACCCATACCCAACCACCCATCCTTAAAAAATAAATTAAATTAGTAATAATTTAAAACCATAACAACATTAAAAACATAATACATCCTCATAGATCTTGGATGAGGGTAAAAATAGCACCAAGCAAGGGGTCAAAATAGGTCCCGTTTCGGAGCCGGGAACTAGAAGGTTTCAGGGAAGGCCTGCCGGAAGAGATGCGTCTTCAGAGCTTTTTTAAAGCAGTCAAGAGATGTTATAAGACGCATCTCATCCGGCAGTCCATTCCACAGCTTGGGTGCGGTAGCTGAAAAAGTTCTCTGGGAGATCTGCGACAGCCAAGTTTTCACAGGCTGTAGCAGGTTCCTCCCAGAGGATCGGAGCGTGCGGGGGGGTTCATACGGGGAGAGGCGGTCCCTAAGATAAGATGGACCCAAGCCATGTAGGGCTTTAAAAGTTAGGACCAATACCTTGTACTGCGCCCGGAAACTAATCGGCAGCCAGTGGAGAGCCTTGAGCACTGGTGTTATGTGCTCTCTCCTTGGTGTTCCAGTTACAAGCCTGGCTGCCATGAATAGGTTGAGGCATGTAACAAAGGATGTAAAGGACAAAGCAAAGGAAAACAATGCCAAAGTGCTTACAAAATTCTGGCAGGCATAACTGTTTGAGCTCACCCTGAAGGCTGGATGGATGAGAAGAGAACTACAGGCTGAGCAATATATGGGGGAAGCGACCAATCACAAGCAGGGCTAAGAAAATGCACATATGTCTAATCTCCTGGCATTCCTTTGAGGGGAAGTGCCAAAGAGCCAATGCTGCCATTTTCATGCCCAGGCATTCAAGAATACCAGAAACTGTGCCTTGGCAGAGAGAGGACAGAGGACTGGTGCTTCTTTCAGGGTCCCCCAGGATGGACTAAGCTCTTCTCTTTCACTGCTCTACTCAGAGAATAGGAAGGTTCCTTTTTTGATAAGAGTTAAGGTACAGTACTTACAGACAGACAGCATGGAGCAGTGGTTTGAGCGTTGAACTACGACTCTGGACACTAGGGTTTGATTCCCAGCTAAGCCATAAAACCCACTGGGTGACCCTGGGCAAGCAACATTCTCTTCGTCTTGCAGGAAGGCAATGTCAAGCTTCCTCTGAACAAATCTTGCCAAGAAAACCCCATGATAGGTCCACAGCATGGTCGCCATAAGTCAGAAACGACTTGAAGGCACACAACAACAACAACAACAACAACAACTTACATTAACCCATGTATAAGGCAATGCAGTTTTTTGTGTTGTTTTTTTAAACTACAATTTTTAGACTTATATATGATTATATAAAGTAAATAGTTGCAAATAACTATTTTCTTTTGCCAATAACAAAACAACACTAATTAAAAGGGGATAACATCACTCCTTGTGATATACAGTGGGCCCTTGCTGTCCACTGGGGTTTGGGTCTAGCATCCCCCATGGATAACAAAATCCATGGATGCTCAAGTCCCATTAAATCTAATGGCATAGTAAAATGGTAGTCCTTATATAAAATGGAAAAATCAAGGGTTGCTTTTTGGAATTTCTAATTTTTAAAAATATTTTCAAGCAGTGGATGGTTGAATATGTGGATAAAGAATCTGTGGGTATGGAAGGCCGATTATAATTGCAATATTTTAGTTACTTTTGTACTTAAAGTAGTGCAGCCTCACTAAATTGGGGAGGAATATATAAATCAAAGGCTGGTGTGGCCTGTGCCTCATGCTCTGTTGTCAGTGTTGAAGGAAAAATTAGATGAATAGAAACAGAGTGTGTTTTGTGTAGCCAGCAGTTTGTAGCATTCCAACATGTTTTTAAAAGAATTAAAAAGTAACTATTTCATTTCCTTTTGAGCAACTAGAAAGAGTTACTTGTTCAAACATAACTATGCAGTAGTTGTTAATTTGTGGGGGCCTTGGAACTGTAACTGTGACTAAAAAAAACAATGTGCAATGCTCTGGTTGGTTTAATTTTGCAAAACACTCTGGAAACAAATCTGGTGAAGGGTAGTAAATAAATATAATACAAAGATATAAAGATAGAGAAAGAGAAAGTGAACAGTCTGTAATGTTACATAAATTCGACTAGAATCTGGAGACATTCCCTTCAGGGTGAGAGAACTGGGGATTCTGGAAAGTATAGTCCAGAACCAAGAACACTTTCAAGCTCCAATTCTAGCCTGCTGCACAACTTGACAATTTCTGAAGGTGTCAGATGGTTCCAAAGCCTGGTGTACTGTAGACACAAGGGCTGTCTAGTTTGGATGCAGGACAGTAACTTACAGGATCAGACTAGAGTACTTGATACTTCACTTTGGCTACAAGCTTGAAGCTGCCCCTGCTATCCTCCTCGATTTCCATTTTAATATTCCAAAATTAAATTCTTTAGCTTTATTAAACAACTAGCATATTATCTTCACACTGAATCTCTCAGCTAATGAGCCTGAGCTTGTCAGGGAGACCAAGGAACAGAAATCCCCTTATATTACCATGTCAGGAGGAGGATTATATTTGGAGCATTTCTCTCTCCATTGCAGCACCCCACCCTCCTTTCCCACTGTAGCCTCTGTAAAAGTACAGATCTCCCTTTGGACAAATAAAAAAACCAAGTCAAACAGCATTTCTTTTACATTACGACCTTTTTGCCTCATATACTCTCCCAAGTTTTCTCATATTCCTGTTATTTGAATTCAAAAGCCTGGGGTGTTGAAAAGTAATTAATTGAAGGTACAGCATATGCATAGTAACTAGAACCCTGCAATCTACTAACCCAGTACTTTTCAGGCTGATGTTGGGGGCCAGCAATGTTTTCACAAACGTGCCACAACCAACATTAAATTTGTGTACATTGGGTACAATTGGTCATTTTTTTTTTCTGGAAATTTGCCAGGGACCAGCAGCCAATGGTTCAAGGACTGACCTTAAGCAGCAGTGCAACAACCAAAGCCAAGTAAAAAATCTGACGCACAAGCACATACACAGACACACACACAAGCCAACCAAACTAGCCACAGAACTGTAGGACCAGGACCCTCTGAGTGTATGCCCAGCACACAAGCTCATTCTCAGCACCACAGCAGAATGGACACTCACACTTGAAACATTGCACATAGGAAGTTCTCTTATTTTCCCCTCCAGCTTTCTTGTTTCAGCAACTTCATTTAGGAGGTAAATAAGTCTTTTTCTTATCAGAGTTGTTTAACTGTGTCCTAGATAGGGATGTCACTAGAGAGTGTGGAGAGTACAGGACAAACTAGGTGACACCCTAAAGGGGGGGGGGGTGACATCACTGCTCCCCAAACATCTGCCTTTTGGCAGAAACAGGCTGTGGCATTCGCCTGTGTTCCTTTAAAACACTAGAGCTCAGTGGAAGAGATGGTGTGAGTGAGACAAGGACCTATAGGATGAGAAAGGAGATTACTCCCTTTTTAAATAAATAATAAAATTAACTTTCTAAATGTTAAATTTTTATATATATTCTTTTTAAAATTTTCTTTAAAAACATATTTTTCCAAATTTTCACTTTAACCACATGAAACTAACTTTGCTGGTTGTTTAAGTCACAATGATTGCCATTCAGTGATACATGGGAATTACGATTTATGAGTAACATTAGTACAAAAACATTACTAAGGATTCTGTATGGTGTAGTATGGTAGGAGGTCAATGGAAGGGGGTGAAACTATGAGTTACCCACACAAGGTGACACCAACCATAGTGATGCTACTGGCTAGTATAGAGCAAATGGGTCCCAAAACAGATCAAGCCTGAGCTAAATTGCAGCTCTCATACTCTGGCCACATCATGAGAAGGTAAGACTCTCTAAAAAGGCAATAATGCTAGGAAAAGTGGAGGGCAGTAGCAAAAGAGGAAGACCACATTACAAATGGATAGACTCAGTCAAGGAGTCACGGCTGTGAGCCTGCAGGACCTGAGGTGGTTGAAGACGGGGAGTCTTGAAGGTGTCTCATTCATGGGGCTGCCATAAGTTAAAGTCAAATCAACTTGAAGGCAGTCAAGTCAACTTGAACGTAGTTAAAAGCAACAATAAACCATTGTTAATCAGAGACATTTGCGGATCAGCTGCAAATCAGCCAGACATTTACTAATGTTAAAATGTGAAATGATAAAATTTATTATTTGATGTGGAATGCTACTTACTATGGTACAGTTGTCCCTTCCAATTCACGGAGGATCCATTCCAGACCCTGTTCCTCCCTGCGCACAAACCAGAAAAATTACCGATAATGGGGTCCCATTGATTTCAATGGTCACATGCTCCCATTTTGTTCCCTCCCCGCTTGCCGTCCATGAATAATCAAGACTGCAGATCCCAAATCCACGAACGGGGAGGGTCGACTATACTCACTTCCATCGCTTCTCAGCCTTTTGGCTAAGATCAAGTGTAGTGTAGTACTTCCTACCAAATATTCGTAGATGACAATTTGCTCTATCCCAGTTCTTAAATTACAGAGCACAAGGTGACAGAGCTTTGGAAACATATCAAAATTATGCCATGGAATTGCTTCACTTTGAGAAGAAAACAGCATCTTCTTTTGCTGTTTCTTTCAGAGGGATTTGGAAACAACCCTCACACCTAGACCATTTTAATAGAGAAGGAAAGGGAGCCGCATTTAAGCTGGCATCTGTACTGAGTGAATGCAGTACTCTGGCACCAGAAAATCCTCCCTCCTTTTTTCCAGGCTGAATCTTTCCTCCCCTGAAGAGGGGATAAAAACTGTTGAAAAGGGATTTGAATTACTCCTCCACTTGAGGTCATCCCACTTAAAAGCAAAGCTTGAGTTTATTATGCTGAGGCATCTCTCTGCACAATACAAAGCAACAGCAACAGGATCCCAAGGACATGGGGAGAAATGAGAGCCGAAGGCAGGGGGGCCATGGTAATAATCCTTCTGCCTGCATGACAGGTAATACACACACACATCCCCCCCCCCCCCCCACAAAATAACCCTGAACATCTAGTACAGGAAGTCTGAATTCTTTCCTTCACAGGAAAAGGCTCCCCTCCCATTTCCCTGAAATTCAAAAGCTTCTGATAACACTGATGCCTTTACTAGATAATGCTGCTATGACCTCCCAGCTCAATAAAGGAAATCCAAGCCAACCTGAGTGACGCCTTCAAAGCCGCCTCTAAAAGCCCTTCTTGTAAATGTGCAAGAACTTTCAATCTACAATGGACAGCTAAGGGGTATTATTATGGAAAGGATGCTGACTGAGCGCATATGCACAAACCTTTCAAAACTGAAGGCTGCTTATATGCATGATTTCTTGGACAATCGTGGTTATTTCATATTCCTACTGCACACAGGTAATCTCTGCTCTTCCAGGGGAGATCAAGTGATCTGGCAGATTCAGGAGGAAATGTGAACAGCAGCAGCAGCACGGGGGGGCGGTGGCTGTGGGAACATAGATTGGTAATAGGTGCTGTTGAGCATAGGTGTAAAGGCTAATGCGTGCACATTAGCAGAATATACTTCATTAGCACATGTGGAATAATGCTAGGCAAAATTTAGAATATGTATATATCCGGGGCAGTGATCATGTTGTGTGAACTCCTGCATCAGCATGCATCAGAATATAGGAAGGTGTAAAGAAACATGTTTTATACATATGTTTACCAGAATGTCTTTTTTAAAGCTTAAACTGTCTAAAAAATTCCTGTGGGCTATATGAAGCCTGAAGGGCTACTCAAGCCTTCTTTATTGCCCCCCCCCCCAAAAACACACACACACACACACACAAACAAAACACAAAAACAAAACAAATGCATTATTCCATACAGAATTGTACCCTAGAATCCTCCAGGGAGTTAAGTCTCTATTTTAAGCATCAAAGAAAGGGACTTTGGGTGGTCCCTAAATAGCTCTTTTATAAAGATGGCTGTGCAATCACTTCTGGTTTTGAAAAACTAAGTGCTTGCAGCTTGAGGGTATCCAAGAGGGTTTAAAGATGGACCAGAGTGATCTTCTTGGCCCTTCCACAGTTGCTCACCCAGTTTTAATCTTTAAAGCCCTAAACAGCATGGGGCCTCTCTACCTATGGGAGGTAGGGTTGCCTTAATGAAAAGTAAAGAGGGTTTCTATAATACCTCTAATAGTTGTTGCATTCCTATGGACATTCTCCCACAAAGACTTGTCCCTAGACTTTCACTTTACCACATGTATCTGAGAAAATAGGCTCAGGTCACTAGGGGGCAAACAGGATTTAAATGAGAGTTAAACAGGAAATGTCCTATGATAAACATAGGGTGTTTCCTGTTTAACTCTCGTTTAACTCTCTTTTAAATCCTGTTTGCCCCCCTAGTGTGATAAAGCAGTATGAAAACTCATGCTACTAACTTCTCTCTTTCCGTAAAGATCCCCTTGCATACTGATTTTAAAGACTAACATGGCTATGTGCTTAAACTCTAATAGATGTGCAGAACATAGAATTTCAACAGTTGTTGCTTGTCATGCAACAAGGTAACAAGCAACGCCTGCTGAAATTCCCATTTCTACAAAACAATTAAAGGGACAGGAGCCCTCTCCAGTTTTGATTTTAATAACAGTAAAGGGAATACTAAGAGCCATCTTAGTACAGTGATTCGAGTGCTGGATTTTCCAGTCTCTTTGGAAAGTAGAATTCCTCGCTCAGCTGTGAAAACCCACTGTGATCTTGGGTGAGTCACACATACTCTCAGCCCAAGAAATCCCCATGATAGGTTTGACGTAGAGTCACCATAAGTCAGGAAGGACTTGAACGCACTGATCAACAACAAAAGGGGGTACTTATATCATTGTGAAACTTTCATAATATTTATTATTTCATACAGAAGAGATCACAGAATCATAGAATAATAGAGTTGGAAGAGACCACAAGGGCCATCCTGTCCAATCCCATTCTGCCATGCAGGAACTCTCAATCAAAACTTCCCCGACAGATGGCCATCAAGCCTTTGTTTAAAGACCTCCAAGGAAGGAGACTCCGCTTCATTCTGAGGAAGGAGTGTGTTCCACTGTTGAACAGCCCTTACTGTCAGGAAGTTCCTCCTAATGTTGAGGTGGAATCTCTTTTCCTGTAGCTTACATCTATTTTTCCTGCTCCTGTTCTCTGGAGCAGCAGAAAACAAGCTTGCTCCCTCTTCAATATAATATCCCCTCAGATATTTAAACAGGGCTATCATACCATCTCTTAGCCTTCTCTTCTCCAGGCTAAACATCCCCAGCTCCCTAAGTTGCTCCTCATAGGGCATGGTTTCCAGGCCCTTCACCATTTTACTCTCCCTCCTTTGGATATGCTCCAGTTTCTCCACATCCCTTTTGAATTGTGGTGCCCACAACTGGACACAGTATTCCAAAGCAGAATAGCAGAATAGAGTGGCACTATTACTTCCCTTGATCCAGACACTATACTTCTATTGATGCAGCCTAAAATTGCATTGGCCTTTTTAGCTGCTGCATCACACTGTTGACTCATGTTTAACTTGTGGTCTACTTGGACTCCTAGATCCTTTTCACATGTAGTCTTATTCAGCCAATTCAGCCAGTTTTCCCCATCCTATATCTGTGCATTTCATTTTTCCGCCCCAAGTGCAGTACTTTACATTTCTCTGTGTTGAATTTCATTTTGTTAGCTTTGGCCCAGTCTATTCAGGTCATTTTGAATTTTGATCCTGTCTTCTGGAGTATTGGCTACTCCTCCTAGTTTAGTGTCATCTGCAAATTTGATAAGTATGCCCCCAATTCTGTCGTCCAAGTCATTAATAAAGATATTGAATAGCACTGGGCCCAGGACAAAACCCTGTGGGACCCCACTTGTCACTTCTCTCCAGGATGAAAAGATTATTTCATATTATATATTATATCATACAGGAGAGATTATTTTGAAGATGCTACCACTTACCCTGATGAACATGCATGAGGGTTTTTTATTCTGCATCACTCCCTAAGCATTCCTTTCATACTCCTTATCACTCCCCTCCTCTGCTTTCAGAAAATGTGTCTAGAGACATCTCTTTAACTAGGCCTTTGAAAAGAACTGTAGATGTATTTTTAATGTATTTTTAAAGAGCCCTCCCTTCAACCACCATCTTGAGGGGAGAGAAAGGCAGGCCACCTCCTGCTGGAAGCAAGAAGAGCCCTCCCTTCAACCACCATCTTGAGGGGAGAGAAAGGCAGGCCACCTCCTGCTGGAAACAAGAAGAGCCCTCCCTTCAACCACCATCTTGAGGAGAGAAAGGCAGGCCACCTCCTGCTTGAAGCAAGAAGAGCCCTCCCTTCAACCACCATCTTGAGGGGAGAGAAAGGCAGGCCACCTCCTGCTGGAAGCAAGAAGAGCCCTCCCTTCAACCACCATCTTGAGGGGAGAGAAAGGCAGGCCACCTCCTGCTGGAAGCAAGAAGAGCCCTCCCTTCAACCACCATCTTGAGGGGAGAGAAAGGCAGGCCACCTCCTGCTGGAAGCAAGAAGAGCCCTCCCTTCAACCACCATCTTGAGGGGAGAGAAAGGCAGGCCACCTCCTGCTGGAAACAAGAAGAGCCCTCCCTTCAACCACCATCTTGAGGAGAGAAAGGCAGGCCACCTCCTGCTGGAAGCAAGAAGAGCCCTCCCTTCAACCACCATCTTGAGGGGGAGAGAAAGGCAGGCCACCTCCTGCTGGAAGCAAGAAGAGCCCTCCCTTCAACCACCATCTTGAGGGGAGAGAAAGGCAGGCCACCTCCTGCTGGAAACAAGAAGAGCCCTCCCTTCAACCACCATCTTGAGGAGAGAAAGGCAGGCCACCTCCTGCTTGAAGCAAGAAGAGCCCTCCCTTCAACCACCATCTTGAGGGGACTTAATTGTCTAATTAACAAATTGTAAGCCGCTCTGATAGCTTTGGCTGAAGAGCGGGGTATAAATAAAATGTATTATTATTATTATTATTAATGCTTTTAATTAGGTTTTTAATGCTTTAACAATATTGTTGTTTCTGACTTGTTGTCAATTGAACTGGTGGTGGGAATTATATTTCTGGTGATTAAAAAAAGGCAGTATAACAATATTAAGAATATTGACAAACAAATCACTCAAACAAAGCTATGCACTATCTTCCATATTGACATTAAGGAAGCAAATCTTGGCTTATTTCATCTTCACAGGTAAGAATGAAGAATTTTGAAAGGTATCTCCTCACTGGGTGACATTATCAAAGGTTTAGAACATTTTCAACAAATGTTTGCATTTCAGAACTTTTATATAAAAAAGAAATTTGCAACAAAAAGAAAACATCCCTTTTTTTCTTTAATACATGTATATATATTTGTCCATAACACACTGCTTTCCGTGCAAAATGTTGGGCTTTGTGCAAAAAGAAAAAAGAAAAACACTTTTGGCCTTAAATCAATTCTTGTTTTGCACAAACAAATATTTTGTTTCAATAATTTCCAATTCTTAAAAAAATGAAGAAGAACCTTCACAGGTTGACCACGTCCTCAATGTGCTCTTGGTGTGTATCAATACCCTTTCTCGCATATTCTCCACATCCCTAATCCACACAGATTTAGTTCTAACTTCAAGAATCAACCGCTTGCCACAGTGCAGGATGATCCAACTGCAAGCCCCATAGCTCAGAAACCACACTGTACCACAAGAAGAGCCCCAGTGCTGTCCAGAAAGGTGCTGAGATTGGAAATATATCACACAGATATATCATGCATGGCATCAAGATGCATGCATAGATGCTGGCTTTGGCAAAGCTCACTTTGCCCAAATTTAAGCACCAGAATATTCACTCACACACATTATGTTGTATTTTGTTGTATGATGCATTTGCCTATGGGGCTTGAATATGCGTGAGCCTCCATTTTCACGGGGGGGGGGGAAGATCCCCCGTAAAAACAGAGTCAACTGTAGATTTTGCAGCAGATGTTCTGAGATAGAACTCTGCAGTTTAGACATCAGTTTATCCACAGAGAAAGTGCGTTCTCTCAGTATGAGTGTTCTTATCTGTAAAATGGGAACAATAAGAATACCTTACTTTATAGGATTCTTAGAAAAATTACCAAGAGCCAAATTTAATGCCAAGAGAATGCATATTTCCCAATTTTCCCTTCTACAACAAGATTTTCTCAGAGATACATGGTTCATAAAACTGATTTGCAAAATGTGATTGTGTGACCAGTCACAAAACAAAACATGCTTGACACAAATATCCAAATACACAGATGAGGAAAATCACATGCCATGATAAATTGACATTTATTATCACTAGGGGAAGAACCTCTTTATTAAAAAAAATGCTAAACACATAAGACCTCAAGATAAACTATGCAAGAAAGGATAGGCATCTTTACCATCATCATGAAAATGTTTAAAACTAAAGAAGGTTAAATTACTGCTACCTCATCTGGGAAGAGGGAATGGCATAGATTCCTTACCAAGTGAAGATGCACATAATAAAGGAACTATAGAAGATGAATTTGGAAGGTGAGACAAGGTGAGATTTGCCCATTTCTGCCCTAACAATTGTCTTGGTCAATGGTTCTCGGTCTTTGGGCTTCCAGATGTTTTGGACTTCGAGTCCCAGAATCCCTGAACATTGACTGTGCTAAAGTTCAAAAGATATGAAAGGCATAAAACTGGGGATTACTGGTTTAGAGAACAATTGGGGCCTTAGGGCCTTGATAATAATAGGGGCTTTGGAACAAGTGATATCCATTGGAGTGAGACTCTTGTATTTTTAGGCTTCATAAGTCTTCATAATTCCTGGCTCCATCCAGAAAGCAGATTTTCCCCATAGTAGATTTAGCATCACAGAACTGAACTAAAAAAGGAGGAAAAGTACCTCAAGGAAAAGCACAAGCGAGTAGAATGATATTATGCTGGAATTGCCATTTGTATAGTACTTCCTATATCCACCCCTGGTCTGCTAGTCTCCAATCTTCCATCTGGATAATAAATGACTAGCAACACCTTTGATTACCGTTGCATTGCCAGTAAATCACAAGTCTCCTTCAAATCTCAAAGACATCACCACTAGATCTGATTCATAAAGTGTATGCAGAATGAACATCTGTTTAAGCAGTGCTTGCCATCCTGGGGAAATAACATCCATGATATTGCATGTACTTGCTAAGAAAAGTTCATGGGAATCTAACAAGGTGAAGGAAAAATATCAAGAAAATAACTTCCATGAGTTTTGACTTCTAGTCATCATCACCACCACCACCACCACCACTGCTACAACAACATCTTTCTGCAAAAGTACACAAGGATAAGCAACTTACAGCTAACACAGCAGAAAATATAAGAGAAAAACACAACCTATAAAGAAAATGAAACTAAAGCAGCAATTTTCCTGGTGGCGCAGTGGTTAAATGCCTGTACTGCAACCACTCACTCAAAACCAGAAGGTGGCGAGTTCAAGACCAGCAAAGGGCTGAAGCTTGACTCAGGCTTGCATCCTTCCGAGGTCGCTAAAATGAGTACCCAGATTGTTGGGGGCAAATAGCTTACAATTGTAAATGAAGCTGTTTGTTTAACAAATTGTAAGCCGCTCTGATAGTCTTGGCTGAAGAGCGGGGTATAAATAAAACATCATCATCATCATTATTATTATTATTATTATTATTATTATTTTCGGACTCAAGGACTTCAAGGAATGGAGGCAGTGCCTCCTTTTCCCTTCCTCTGCCTCATATTTCTCCTGCTGGGGTGGGGTATCCCCTTAAGCAGAATTTTAAGCCAGGATCTATGTCTGCTTGGGGTTAAGACAGAACCTCTTTAACTTTACCTTGTTAACATTAGTGCTGATGTAACACAAAACCACAGTTATAGCTGGTGGCTCTCTAGTGAGAGAAGGATGGGGTTTCAGCAAGGGGAGCACACAATCAGTGCCCCCCATGCCATTTCATAATCTCGGTTATGGTATCAAGAAGGTTACACCTGCAGTGGGTCTCCATACTTTGTCCTTTTGCTATAACCAGATCATCTGATGTATGGGTTAATTAACTGAAATGCATGTGTCTGAATGCAAGTGCATGTGAAGACGTGACTGCAGAAGCCATGGACACACCATTTAGCTGGTATGCTATAGAATCTTCCAGAGAAACTTGATGACAGCTGCTCCCCCGAGTCTCCTGGACACCAATTTTTTTCTCTCTCCCTGTTTCTAATCTCTATGATGTAAATCCATTTGCAGCGAGTGCCTAGGGACTTTTAATTCCATCGGCATTAAATGCACTAAACCTCTATTACCAAAAGCTTTTAGGATTTTCCCCTGAATCTACAAAGTCAGGTTTGTAACATGACAAACTCCAGTCTTGGGAGCTTGTGAAAATTAATTTGTACATCCTAAATGCCAGGATCACAATGGGATGGCTGTGACATTTCCTCATTCTAACTTTAAGCTCCAGCTGCTGATCTGCAGAGGGGTCTGGACAGGCATTGTATCCTCAGGTACTACATTGAGATTCAGCTGCCAAACCTCAGTGATAAAAGTTTGCTGAGGCTGCAGTATAGGACAGTAGGCACAATGCCATCATATTTTAGGGCTGGAGATTCCCAATTGCTATAATGGAGAGGAAATGATGCACTTACAATTTCTATGCCAGACCTTTTTTCATTGACTTGCTTCTTGCAGAAAGCAGATGGGGTGACATGATTTCATCACAACGTTTGAGTATCTCAGACATAAATCAAGAGGGAGAATGATGCAGATTCATCCTGGTGTTGCTGATTTTCAGGTGTTATCTGGCTAGACCTCCTTATTCAGGGAGATTCCTGGACAGTTTGGGATATAGCCAAGGAGAAAGGAACTAGAAGAAGAAAATGGGAGACTAATTACTGGGATTACTGGTGTATTAATACAGAAAATGATTCAGATGTTGCTTGGCCCTGCAAGAGCCAGGGCTGTAACCTACAGGAAGCAATGCGGCTGCATCCCTGCTCCAGCTGCTACCAAGTGCTGCAATGTAAATTACCAAAGGCTGCAATCTACAAATTACGGAGGCAGTCCTGTAGCTTTTCAATGAAGCTCTTTAGCAATAAGTGATTTGTGGATCACAGCTAAGGATGTAATTATCAGCAAACTGCTGGCTCCCAAGCAGCCCCACTGAAATTAACAGAACATTCAAGAAAGTTGCTGAAAGGTTCAAGGACTCATCCAGAGAACAGGAAAGAGTGGAAGCAGGAAGAACAAGATTCAAAATAGCAGCACCATTATGTTTCTAATCATCAGCATACAATACACTTCCTGTTACACCACTACAACAGTCAAAGAAACTACAGTTGACAAAATTCTCAGTCTTGCACAACCAAGACTTTTCTAACACTTTTTCATGTCAATTTTGGATGCCTAAACAAAGAGCTATGTGGCTTCCACAGCTATAATACTTCTCACAAGGGCTGTCCTTTAGATTAGGGTAAGAAACAGTACCTTTCAGATGTTTTGGGGTTGAAACTCCCATAATGCCTCAACATTGGCTATGTTGGCAAGGACTGATTTGGACTCACAAGCCAAAATCATCAGGGCAGGTAGCAATGACTAACACTACCTTAGAGCCACATAAGGAGAAAGTTACAGAAAGTGTCATTCTAAAAAGACCCAGGATTTAACATCCAGTTTCCTCAGTACTACAAATTCTCCTTTGACTACTCATTAAGTGTTCCTCTTAAATGTAACCAGCACCATAATAATCACAGAATCATAGAAGGAATTCCAAATACCACTTAGTCTAACCTTCTGCCACTGCTAAAGCACCCTAAGCATCTAATCTCTCTTTAACAACAAAGGAGAGTTCCTTACCTTCTATGGGGATATATTTCATTGTCAAAAATCTCTCATGGTCAAGAATCTCTTCCTAATATTTAGATGGATTACCTTTTAAATGTGGAAGGGGCTCTGAGGCTTGGTGGCTTCAGGTGGTCAACAGGCCTCTACTGAGTAAAAGAGCAGTAAAACATAACTAGTTATTATCCAGGTTTAAATGCCTAGACTACCAGAATTACCAAATCACTGCCTAGTAATCTGTGATGTACATTTACAGTGATTGATGCTTTGGGAAACAAGGAAGCTTGTTGTCATTCCACCAATTTGTTAGTCAGCCCTGTGTTCTACTTGCCCCACCTGTCTGCCTGGACACATCAAAAGTCCTAAAATCGGAAAGACAGAGCAAAAACCCACGCCAACTTCTTCTCTCATTGCACATAGCAATTTAAAGGGACACTCGTGAACAAGAACAAGCAGAGGGACGTATTCCAGGCAAAAGGCTCCTTATCACAAGCAGAGTATAAAGTAGATACTTTTTGGAATTCTTGCCCTTATGTGCCTTCAAATCATTTCTGAGATATGACAACCAAAAAACAAAACTACTACAGAGTGTTCTTGGCAAAATTTGTTCACGAAGTTTGCTATTGCCCTTCTCTAAGGCTTAGTGTGACATTCCCAATCGCCAAGTGGAGATTTAAACCTTGGTCTCCCAGAGTCCTAGTACAACACTGAAACTACAGTTTTTGGCAGTACCTTCCTCTAGTTGCATATACATCTGGTGGTGATGGTTGTTGTGTGCTTCAAGTTGTTTTCAACTTATGGGGACCCTAAGGTGAACCTATCATATGGTTTTCAGCCTTCCCCTGAGTCTGAGAGCACGTGACTTGGCCATGATCACCCAGTGGGTTTCATGGCCAATTGCAGAATTGAACCCTGGTCTCCAGAATCATAGTCCAACACTGAAACCGCTACACCATGAATGCCCATTCAGATGCCCATTTTACTCATTTTGCTTCAAAAATATATTATCCTTTTCAGCAACTTCTTGGAAATGGTGCCTATTACCATTCAAGTGTGTTTAGCATCAGGAGAGCAGCAGTAAACCAATTTAGCATGCAACGTGAAGGATGATGCACAGATATGCAACTTAACAAAGGTAAGGTCAGCTTTAGTGCTTACATATGCTGCTGGAATACCTGATAGTTCTCCAAGCTGGGATTTCAAAGGTTTGTTTCCTAAAACTTTGAGTTGCTCTAGCTCCATGTATCCTTACAGAAGATTTTCTAAAACTGCTTTGTTGGATTACAACTGCCAGAATCTCCCAGCCATGCTGGCTGTGAGATTTTGTGACTTATACAAACTCTGATCAGTTGACTATGACATTCACAAAGTCACAGCACACACAATAGGGGTAGGAGTAAGAGAGGGACCAATGGTGATAAATGAATGCATCTCCAGCAACAAATATCATAGGGGCTTTCTAGATTGGCAGGAAAGTGTGACATGAAGTTGCCTTTTCTTTAAAGGCTTGCAGCCTTTAGATGGAGCTGCGCAGTTCTGCAGTTTTTAAAAAAGAAGCTGGGAAAACCAGCACCTTTTTAAAGGCGCTTCTTCTCCCCTGAAACGCAAAAAAAGCATTTTCATGGCACACTTTCCCTTTTTCTCATCTAAAGGCTAGAGTTACATGCAGCCATGAACACACTTCTTTTTGCCAATCTAGAATAGGCCATAGTTTGAATATAGTATAAGAAAATTAAATTTATCCACAACAGCTATGTCAGTTGGGGGAAAGCTGGTTGGATTTCCATAGCACTTTCCTTGGTTGACGAGAAATTTATGTTTAAAAAAACCTAAAAAAACACATGGTAATGCTGAAGAAGACCTGTGGATAAAACAAGTAGGACAACTGACCTTTAAGCCTAGGGCAACATCCAGCAAAAGTTAATTGTGACTAAGTTCCATTGAAAATAATAGAATGAGACTCAGTCACGACTCATTAAGTTCCATTGATTTCCAATGGCTTAGCCACTGCTAACCTTTGCTAGAGCTGGATTGTGCCTGTTGTGTTTTAACAAACAATTGCAATACAACAGCCTTTATGCTGTTTTAAAAATGGGATCGCTGATATTTTGCTAGTGTTACTATTCTCTATGTAAATATCAGGGTTTTCTTTTCCAATTATACTATTTATTCCAAAGGGATAAGCTAGGAAAATCACACTGTATCCAAAGCAAAGTAGATGTTGTTCTTTGAAGAGAGGGAAAATAGCAACAACAACAACAACAAATACCATTCAGAATCACTGCTTTAGGGTGGAATAAATATCCTACATTATTTGTCTTTCTGATTTTAGATAAATGAGCAAAGCAGTAGCAGAGGAGGAAAGTTAGATCAGAAAGATGGTACTACGTTTTATCCTTCCTCTGCTTTGCCATCTCCTCAGTTTCTACTGTCCCAATGCCTGTTTGTCCTACAAAATAGGCATGCTGTAGTATCTGTATGCCTCTCCCATGTCCCATCAGGTGAACAGTAGGGGTGTGTGGGTGCATCTGGCTGTTACTTCAGTCAGAAAAGCAATGTAGGAGTGAAAGGGTTAACTTTTCCTCCAGTACTATAGCACCAATCTCAATTTCTTCCCTTCCCCTTTAATTAAAAAGAAGCAAGCATGAACCCTGAAAAGTCAAACTCCCCCATAAACACTTCCTCACCCTCTTTGCTGTTTGTTAACCTCTTGCTTGATGAACAGGTCTGGAAATGCTGATTTCTTGCATATTTTTGCAAAGTTCTAGTTGGACTAAATAAGGTGCTGCCCTAACCTGGCTTTGGCTTTAAAACACATGCACAAAACTACTGTGTTTACTAATGGTTGTTCTTTATCCTGGATACAAATGACTAGTGGGGTGCCTCAGAGTTTTGTCTCGATCCTAGTGTTGTTTAACATCTTTATCAATGACTTAGATGATGGAATAGAAGGCATGCTTTTCAAATTTTCAGATTAACAACAAATGGGTTGGGATGGGGGTAGTAGCTAATGCCCCACAGGACAGAAACATAATTCAAAATGATCATGGCAGATTGGAAAGTTAGGCCCAAGCTAACAAAATGAACTTCAAAGGCAATAAATGTAAGGTACTAGATCTAGGCAGAAAAATGCACAAATATAAGGCAGGTGACACCTAGCTTGAAAGTAGTATATATTAAAAGGATCTAGGGGGTTTAGTAGACCACAAGCTAAACATGATTCCCCAATGTGATGCAGCTCCCAGAAAAAGCCAATTCTGTGATGATTATTTATATCACACAGTAGTAGTAACTAGGGATCATGTTTTGCACCTAAGTGCAATTTTTTTGCAGTGTAAGTGCAATTGTTTCCTGTTTTTATAGTTGTAAATGCATGGCTTCACTAAATAGTAGAGGAAGAATAGCACATGGTTCAAATGCTGGCATATGTTCTGCCTTGTGCTGCGATCTTGTGCTCTGTCATGGGTTCTGAGGTGATCACACAAGGTGGATTGGAGGGACTAAGTAATGTACCAAAGGCCATCAGCTTGTAGAATTAAGATAGTGTTGTTTGAAAAATAATTTACGTAGATGTTGCCTTTAAAATTTTCCTACACAACAGTAATTAACTATTTTGGGGCTTACTGGTAAGTGTCATTAGGCATGGCTCTCCACATGTTGTTGGATTGCAACTCCTACCAAACCTAGGCAGCATACCAATGGTAAGGAATGTTGGGAGCTGCAGTAAAAAGGGCATTATTTACATTTTAAAAGAAATTCTCCAAATGCTTAATGCTGCTGTTCAGAGGTCTATTAGTACATAATGCAGCAGCAGCAACAAAAAAAAAATGTTTATCTGAACTAGATCATTTTATCTCTCTTTGGCACAAACACTGTTGCCTCTTTGTTTCCAAGCCCAATTTAATGAGTTGGTAGTAAAACTCTACAAACAGTTTAAGACCAAACTATTTAATGGAACTCTAGCACTCCTATGTAGCTGGCCAAACCTTAAAAGTAGCATATGGAGACTCTGCTCTCTCAATCAGCACAAGAACTATGAGGCTAGTAAGCACCAAGAAGAGGGTCTTTCCTGACCCACACTTAAAATTCTCTTCCAGGGAAACAAGTTTGGTCCCTTGCTTGTAAGCCTTCAGGCAGGCGCTAAAGATTTTTTTAATCCTATCAGTTTTTGAATAATCATGCTGCTGTATCTGCTGCTGTTATTTTTATCTGACTGCTGTATCTGATCTATTGATTTATGTGCTATTGTTGTACATTTGTTGTGCAATCTTATTACGTTATAATATTTAGATGCTGACTTTTGTATGATCTTATTATGTTGTTTTATCGACTACTATAAAGTGCCTTGGAAGGATAATCTGTCCCAAAGGATAGCTTAAAAATTATCTGACAAGCAAACAGACAGACAGACAGACAGATTTGTGTGTATATATAGGATCTGCCCATATAGTGAAAATGGCATCAAATGAAACAGAGCCATGCTTTTCAAAATGATGGTCTGTGGACCACTGCTGGTCCTTGAGACATTGGCTTGCCAGTCCATGGAGAGTTTTTAGGGGGAAAAAAGTTGTACTCAGGAGAAATAAATGTAATACAGAAAAAGTGCTAGTCCCCACATCAGATAGGCAGTGTGATGTAGATGCTTGAGTGCTGGCCTAGAACATCAGGAGAGCAGTTTGAATCCTGATCAGCCTTGGAAATCCTTGGGCAGGTCACACACTCTCAGCCCCAGAAGAATGCAAAGATCACCTCCACCCCTCTGAACAGATCTTGCCAAGCGATTGGGGGATTAAGCCCAGGGATGGATGCATGGGGGATTGAGCCCTGCCATGAGTACCATGAGGGATTAAACCTACGGATGGGCACATCCATGGGTGCCTTGGGGGATTAAGCCTAGGGATGGGTGCATATGTGGGTGCCTTGGGGGAATTAAGATCAGGAATTGGGTGCATATGTGAGTGCCTTGGTAGATTCAGCCCTGGTATGTGTGCATCTGTGAGTGACAGCTGATGTGCGTGAAAACACCTCCAAGTGCCTGCATTACTGGAAACATGTACATGCACATGTTAAGATTGACATTAAAAAAAAGAACTGGGATGGATTAAACATGTCTGAATTTGAGAATCCATTTTGTTGTGGTACAAAAGTAAGTGTGAACATGAACCATGTTAAATAGACACAGAGGCATTTGGTAATGGAAAATGTGGTGTGAACTTTATTTCAGGTCGAATTCTGTGATCCTGAATCTATTCAACTCAAATATTGGATTAAATGTGAGTGTGAATGAGGCATAAGACAAAAACACCAACTCTCTCTTGGAACTTTATCGCATGCACTTTTAAAACCGTTTTCGGGACGAGGACGGGACTCGCGGGGGCGAGCGTGAACGGATTTTACCACACACGCAAGCGTCCACAAAGAGGCCCCGTTCCGGCACCCGTCCCTGTCCCGTGCTGAGAAGCATTAAATGTTGTGCTCAGAAGTTCACGCTCGCCCCCGCAAGTCTCATCATGCAATAAAATCCTTGGTCTTTTATGAGTTTGAATCTGCTTCTCAGAACTAGAATAGTGTCTCAGTGGGGCAGCCATGACAAAGCAGTTGCTACCACTGAAACTCAATAGCAGCTACTATGTTAGCTCTCTGTGGTATAAGAAACATCTCTGTTAACACAGGAAGTATCTCTTCATGTTGCAGGATGGAGGAAACAAAAGAAAAGAACAGAGCAGGAAACAGTAGGAACAAGGCTTGATGGGGGCAAACCTACAATGGTTTTGAGTGCACAATTTCTTGATGGGGCCATGTTAATGACAGTGGCAGGGCACTGTTGAGCAAAGAAAAAAAATTGCCTTAATCGGCTGCATGCAGACTGCAAGCCTCATAACACCAACCCATGTCCTACACTCTTCTCTCTTTTCATTCAAACTTTTTCTCAAAATCTTATGCCATGAGGTTTATGACTTAGCCTCTTATGGTCAAACTATGCAACAGTATCAAATTCATCTTTGTTTTTGTTGTGTCCTCATGTTCATCCTGACCAATGGCAATTCTGTGGATGAGATATTTCCAAGACTCCCTGTCCTCCCTTGTTCTGCTTAGTTCCTGCAAACTCATACCCGTGACCTTCCTAATAGAGTCCATCCATCTAGTAAGCAGCCTTTCTCTCTTTATACTTCCCTCCATCTCTCCTAGCATTACTGTTTTTTCCAATGAGTCACGCCTTCATGATGTGTCTAAAGTATGACAGCCTCTGTTTTGTCATCTTGGCTTCCAGGGAAATTTCTGGCTTGATCTGCTTGAGGACCCATTTGTTTTTCTTTTTGGCTGTTCACAGAATCCTCATCACTCTTCCAAAGCAACACATCTCAAATGAATTGATTTTCTTCCTATTTTGCTTCTTAATCGCCCGGCTCTCACATCCACACATGGTAATAGGGAATATAATGGCTTGTATGGTTCTAACCTTTGTGCTCAATTGTATATCTTTGCATTTTAGGATCTTTTCTAGTTCTTTCAGCCACTCTCCCCATTCTTAATCTTCTTCTAATTTCCTGGCTGCAATCCCCATTGCTATCAATGTTTGATCCCAGGTATGAGAACTCTTTTACTATTTCTATTTCTTTATTATCTACCTTGAATTTGTGTAGATTTTCCATGATCATTATTTTTGTTTTCTTTATGTTCAACAATAAGCCTGCCTCTGCACTTTCTTTGTACGGGTTTTTAAAATGCAAACTGTGTCAGCAGCAACAGGAGGGAAGGAGGCTGGTTATTAATCAGTACAGGTATAAAAGGGTGGGTTTAACCATTTCTCTCTTTGGATGTTTATTTGAAAATCCCTCTTCTAAAGTTACTGGGATGAATTGACTACCCTTAACCACATCCAATATTTGTTTCCCCCTCCAGTACTGTCAGCATTTGTACACACAACACCATGTGCAGTCAAATCCCATCCTTCAGGTAAGAAGTAAGCTTTGGGAAATGCTGTGATTAGAGACGCAGTGAAGAAGCATTCTTAGCTTTTCTCCAACTTCCCTTGAATCACCTTTCACAAATGCTTCCTTCTCATCCACCACCCTTGGAATTTTCAGTTTGGTGCTTTTCCTGGAAAAAGTATGGCCACCAGAATTTGATTATGTATATTAGATTGTCAGCCTCTCAGGAAGACACATTTCCTATAAGATAGCCAGTGCACAGGGTAAACTTACCTCACTCTGCAAAGTGCCATGTATATACAGAAAGAGCACACATACACACATGTACACACACACAGAGGAAAGAAATCTATGTAAAGAAAAAAGGATTTCAATAGTTTTTTTTCTGCTAGATGAGATCATGAAAGTTTTTGTCATTTTTTTCAAATTGTCTTTTTCATTTTGGGACTTTTCTGCATCAAAATCAGTTGTGATCAAAATCAGTTGTCTTTGCAAAAATATTGGTTTATTGCAAAAGCAAGTTTTTAATACAAACTTTTTTTGCAAAAAAAAAAAGTCTGAAATGCAAAAAATGCAGTGTTTGTTCAATCTTAATGTGTCGACACATTATTCTTCTTAAAGGCTTAGAAAATTTGTGCATATACTGAAGACACCACAAAGATACTGTGTGTGAGAGAGAATACTGAGCAAATGGTAATCTGAATGGGACAAGGCTTTGTGGCAAATGTAAGGTAAAGCTGTCCTTGCTATTTCACCTTGTGACAGGGAATAAATGTTCAGGGGGAACAACATTGACCTGTGTTCCTGCACAGAGCTTAGAATAGTTACATTTCTAACCTACAGCTCCTAGAATCCCCTATCCAGCACTATAGTTCATAAAAGGTGTATAGAGTTGTTGTCTAAAATGATAAAAATATCGAGACTCTGCCCTCACAGACTCCTTGCCTCTGACAACCATTATTTATCTTCAACCACATTGTTCAGGTGTCCTTGTTCACTCTGAGCATAATTGCATTTCTCACAGCAGCTGGGGATGGTGGAGGGAAAGGATTGGCCCAGTAACAATATATTGTTGCAAACAATCCCTACTGTGGTGTCGCATTCAAATATTTCACTGTGAACAATTGAGATCCATTCACTTTACAAAAGACCTGCTCCTAGCTGAGTGAAAAAAACTGCAAGATGTGGTTTCTTGAGTTTGAGATAATATTGAGTTGGTGTCCTAACACTCTTTGGGGGTATACCATGTTCCCTCCACTCTTCCTGTGTCATGCAACCTCATGTCCAACATGTTAACTATTGCACTACCCTTTACTATCTCACTGTTCTATAATTGGCAGATGAATTCTAATTGATTGATTTTTATGCTGTGTAGTGATGCTTAGAGGAGAGGAACACACAGAGAGATTAACAAAACTGTATATTGATGATGGAGGCGTGGTTATGCAGAACATCCTGATGCAAATCAGCACTTCAAAATTTACCACTTAGATTAACTCCATGAACTCTGCCAGGGAACAAGTTGCCCTTCCCAACAAGAATAGGAATAACATGGCAGGTGCAACATGAGACTCCCAGACCCAACCCACCCAAGGAAAATATATATGCAGGACTGAATATATCCAGACCTTTATTATCTCCCATTTTAGTTACTCACCCTTACAAGTTCTTTCTCTCTCTTGCTCATTCTTTCTCTCTTGTTCATTCTCTCTCCCCTTTCCAGATTTTCTCTGGCACATGAAGTAATAATGCTGGGATATACGTCTTCATATACAGTGGCTCTTCAGTGTAGGCAAAGTGCAAATCTACCTCCCTGGGAGAGCCATTTAAAGCCATTTTTTTAAAAAGTTAACCAATAACCTTTTTGACTCCGATCTTCAGCTCAGGTGCTAGTTCTTGCAGGGTAGAAAATTCACATGGAAAATTCAATTTATTTTCAATAATCATTTTAATTGAATTTGCAGGCCTTAAACCTCAGCAGGTATAAAATTAGCACTGGCCTCCGCCAGCTGAAAATGTGCTCCTCAACATTTTTGCCATTCAATGACTAACAATGAAAGTGGAAGGGAGACCTCTGTATTAAAACTGTCCAAGGCTACAAGCTGAAAACCAAAAGTCCTCCATCAAATTAAATAAAACTAGCCCTCTGTATCCACAGATTCTACATCCATGGCTTAGAAATATTTTTTTAAAAATCCAAAAAGCAAACCCTGATTTTGCCATTTTATATTAGATACACCATTTTACTACCCCACTCTATATAATGGGACTTGAGTATCCACAGATTTTTGTATCCATGGGGGTGGGTGGGTCCTGGAACCAAACCTCAGCAGATACCAAGGATTCACTGTACACATATATTTTATGTTTCAACCCAATTTCTTTACCTTTCAAAATGTGTGCTTTCATTGTCTTTAGTATCTTAGGAGTGCAGTGGAGGAAACAATATATATTTGGTCCAAAAATAACAAGGCACACAGAGAAAGAGAAGCAGAGGTGCTAATTTTAAGTGGTTTGCACCTCTGGTTACTGGAAACCTTGCAAGCCCCCCCCCCCCTTACTCACTAAATGACTGAATTTTAGAAACAAATAGCTTTAAGTTCTCAAATTTTTCCTGTTCGGAAATAAAGACGTAACAAAACACTGGTTTGAGATTATCAGACTTTCCTACCATTAGGTTTAGAAGCTTGATCTTCTTAAAAAAATGAAAACAGAGCCTCTTAATGGATTTCATAGAATCATAATGCTGGAAGAGACCTTAAGGGCCATCCAGTCCAACCCTCTGCCATGTAGGAACATATAATCAAAGCACTTCTGACAGATGACCATTCAACCTCTGTTTGATTGTTCCAGCAACATCAGCTTCATTTATATACCACATTAAGCAGTCTCTAAGAAGTTTACAACTGTAAGCTAATTGCCCCCAACAAGTTGGGTACTCATTTTAGCAACCTTGGATGAATGCCAGCCTGAGATGACCCTGAGCCCCTGGTTGGGAATGAACCCACAACCTTGTGGTTTGTGAGTGACTGCAGTGCTGGCATTTAACCATTATGCCACAGGGGCTCGTTGTTCCATGAGATTAAGTGCCAGATGATAACGCACATATTAGCATCATGGCCTGTTATGTTCATGTATATATTCCCTGGGTCTGTTTTCACTTATGTAATTTTTCTCAGATTTTGGAAAGGTTACTTTTTGGACTACAGCTCCTAGAATTCCTCAGCCAGAATCACATTTTTGTTCTCCTAAAACAGTAGCATTTCCAAGCTCTGCCTTTTATTGAAAAAGAATAAAAAAAGGGGGGGGGAGGGCTGGATGAGCTTATTTCTTCTGCAATATAATGTCCGTTAACAGTTCGTAGATCTGTGAAACAGGGATAATAAAACCCACTTCAAGGATTCAATATGAAGGTGTCCACATGAAAGAGAACAGAGGCCCCTTTACTATTTATAGTTGTGTGGAAGAAAAAATTTCAGCAGGTTTTTGTCTTATAGGCTGCTACACCTGCTGAAATTCTCTCTCCTACATAACTGTTAAAGATGTGGGAATCCTGTTGTTGTTGTTGTTTTTCACATGGCCAGCCTAAATTAAAAGCAGTAAAATGCTTTCCAATTCCCAGGTGCAATCTGCATAAGTATTGAGAAGGGATATTTCTATACAGAGGATTAGATTTAGCAATGGAGATTTTTTCCCATCAATGGTTACTTCTCATATGAGCTAATAATGAAACATCCACATTTAAGAGCAAGATAGCAGATGGCAGGAGTAAGGAATAGGCTGGTATATGCATTTCTAGTTCTACCTAGAACAAGCTCATTGAAATCAATCAGGCTTCAGTAACAAATCTCATCCATCTCCAAGGCTCTATTCTAAATAGAACTGTGTGGATTTCATGCAAGATTTTTTGTTTTCTCTCTTACGCCCTGCCTATGAGCTCTGCAGATGTATGGCTGGGCACTACTGGATTAAACTAGCATTTAGCTTGACCTAGCTTGGCAGTTCTTATTAGTATTCATTTGTAATGCTTCCTTGATTGTAGTTCTCATTTTTATTATATCTTGCCCCTGCTTTAATCCAAAGGAGAAGAGAGTCAGAGTGATAAGCAGTTCAGGAGAACAACACACTCAGCCTCTGTTCCCACACCTGTAAAATGGGAAGAAAATGGGACTACACGAGATGTTCTGGAAGCAGCCACATTTGTACACTTATGCTTGTCCCACTGACATTTGAGAAATAGAAGTTGGAGGGGAGTTCTGGTTTTTATACCAAGGATAATGTGTAAGGGATGGGAGTTGATTTCTTCATTGCTCTCATAATCTATTGCTTCAAGCAGGTTTCTCATAAGCCACTTCCCAAGCAAGGAGTTTGCAGGGGGTGGAGGATGAGATATGGTAGAGCTTTGAAAAGTTGTCTTTAAAAAAAAAAAACCCTACAGCTCCGCAAAAATCATGCCAGAAGGCTGGGGATTCCAGAAATTGCAATCTCGAAATGGTAACTTTTCCAAGGTTAAGGAAAAGGGACGGATTAAGCTGCCTTCATTCACCACAACATAAAAAAAGATTGCCACTAGCATCTATACCAATATGCTTAAATGTGAATAGAGCAGATACAAAAGCATCCTTTCGCAACCTGCTGGCATGGAATTTGAGGAATTTTATTCTCAAAAAGGTAACTTTTCAAATCCTGCCCCTCACCACTTTTTAAAATTATCATTGTCATCGTCATCATCATCATTATCATCATCTCACTGTATTACTTTATTTGTATCCAGCGTTTCTCCCATTATGGTACCCAAAGTGGCTTACAAATGTAATTTAATACAAAGCAGCTAAGACAGTATATGATGTGAAAAGTGTTTTTAATCAATCCAATTAAAACATTAATATGAAAATAACTGAAACACTTTGGGCTGATCTAGACTGGCAAAAAGGGGTGTGTTCATGCCTGCATGAAAGTGTAGATGACCCACACTGAAAGTATGGCATGAACGCACTTCTTTTGCATTTAAGTGGGGAAAAAGCAGCTTTTCCCAGCTTCTTTTTAAAAAGGGTGTAACTGTGCAATTGCGTCTAAATGCTGCAGTGCAAATGTGCAGTTTTTTAAAGCTCCCAAACCCTAGCTTCAGCCCTAACCCGAACCCTAGACATGTGCGGTAGGGACTCTGGGATGCTGTAACTGTTATGCAATTGTGCATAAAATGTCAATTCAATCATAAAATAAAGAAGTTTATTCATAAACTTGAATTGCAATGGATTTAATATATATTTTTAAGGGTGGGAGGGATGCAGTTTGTTTTATTGATGTAATAGTATTTTAATGTGTAAGCCGCCTCGATTGATCTCAAGGGGGTGGGGTAATAATACTAATAATAATACAGTGGTCCCCCAGTTTACGAATCCCCCGGGGAACGAAATCCCTGGGACCCGAAACTGCCGGGACCAAAAAACATCCCCCGGGATCTGAAGGATCCCCCGGGATGCGAAGGAGAAAAACCGTGCGGCCCCTTTAAATCGGCCGCGTGGTCCGTCTCCTAATGCGGTCCCCCGGGAAATGAATATTTCCGGGTTACGAAAGGTAATCCGGAACAGATTACCTTCGTAACCCAGGGGACCACTGTAATATGAAGGGGTTCATTCATGGTGCACCGATGCAACTGCGCACTTTAAAAAGGGAAGGGAAACCACAATGGTAATTTGACAGATCTTCATAACTGCACAGTTCATGTGTGATGTACCGGTGCAACTGCGCAGTTCACAGCTGGCAACAACAACAAAAAAAAGGTTAAAGGTTCAGTGCAGCCAAAAGCCCCATTCATTGCCACCCGTGCAGCTGCTCTGCCTGTGTTTCTAGCATCCTGACAGCTTCCAATGTAGTTGCTGACAGAACAGAAAAGACTTCAGATAAGTCGTCCCCACACCTCCTCAGTGTAGCTGGCCTATGCCTTTTTATTACACACCTGGGACTTGCAGTGCAGCTGCTAAATATTAAGGAAAAGGCAACTTCATGTTGCCCTTTCCTGCCAATCTAGAAAGCCCCTTTATAAACATATTACATGGAAAAAAAATCACACCCATTGCATCTTCTTTTACCCCACTCAGTTAAAAGCTGAAGGTCTGTTTCAGTAAAAAGGTCTTTGGCTGCTGGCTAAAAGAGAATAGGGAGGGAGACGATCAAGTCTCCTTTGGAACTCCTATGGAACTCCAGGAGTTCCATAGCCCTGGAGCAGCTACTCAGAAGGTTCTCTCTATGTTCTCACCAAACAAGTGAGGATGGTGAGACAGAGGACTTTTAATGTCACATCAGCCTGCTGTTCCACCACAATCCACTAGTTTAAGAATGAAATCATACTGGTTCACCTTTAGGAAGTTGGTGGTGGTGAGGGGGAGGGAAGGGAGAAAGAAAAGCAAGCAAAGCAAATCCACTCACATCACACGACTGCCTGAGAAATGGAACTGCAGCAGAAGGGACCAATTACACAAAGTTGGGCTGCGTTCACACTAGAGAAATAATCCGGTTTGGCACCGCTTTAACTGCCCTGGCTCAAGGCTATGGAATTCTGGGAGTTGGAGTTTGTTGTGGGGCCCAGAGCGGAGCAAAGCAAAGCCAGCAGCCAAAGCTCCGCTCTGGGCCCCACAACAAACTCCAACTCCCAGAATTCCATAGCCTTGAGCCAGGGCAGTTAAAGCGGTGCCAAACCAGATTATTTCTCTAGTGTGAACGCAGCCTTAGTGATGGAATAGCAACAAGACTGAGAGCCTGTTGATGTATTTCACCCACTACAGTAATGAATGGAATAGAAGGCAGCAGCAAGATGGACGCAGCATCCTGTGAAAAGTACCGACTGAATATGCTTGTCCTGTTAAAATTGTGCTTTCTTGGCCACATGTGGTAAAATCCAAAGAAAAGTTCCTTCCTCAAAGATTCTAAGACTCATGCAGGCTTGTGTGGGAGATACAGGCTTTTCAGATATCATGGATCTGAATCATACAAGGTCACAACCAAAATTTTGAAATGTACTCAGAAACAGATCCATAACCATGAAAATGTCTGAATATACTTAGTATTGTACTTCCTATGCTCCTGCGCAATATTCTTGCTGGTTAGAGACTAGAGGAGATGTATTCCAACACATCTAGAGTGCAATGAGTTGGGGGAATGACTGGCCCAAAGGTGCATTTTTTCAAAGGCCAAAGAAATTTAAGTCTTTTGCCCACAAATTAAAAAGCTGAGCCTGCCTGTAAAACAATCTCCATCAGTATTTCACCAAAGGCCACAGTTGAAAACTCTTCAGCATCCAATGGTGATGCCTAATGACAGAACTAGCTTGCTTTCCAACTATGCCTCAAAGGAGCAATGTCCAAAGGGAAACACAGATATACCCTGTGGACTGGGGAAGAGAAATAGTGGAAGAAAGACGGAAGTCAATGTTGGTTTCTCATGAAAAGGAGGAGGAAGACACTGGAACTTGCTAGAAAAGTCCCAAGCGTTTGAAGACTCTACATATAGGCAGGCACATACTATTTTAGTTTTGACTCAACAAGGCTGCACCCATGCTGGAGAAATAATCCAGGTTGGCATTACTTTAACTGCCATGCTTCAATGCTGTGGAATTTTAGGTTTGTAGTTTTGTGAGACTTTAAGCCTTTTTCTGCCAGAGCACTCTGATGTAACAACAAACTACAATTCCCAGAATTCCATTGCATTGAGCCATGACAGATAAATTCTATCAACATGGATTATTTCTACAGTAGTGATGGGAATGCAGCCCTAGAAAGCATATTCACTATTCACAGCTTTTCCCCCTAGACCTAGCTCATGGGGAAACGTGTGGTTTTCAGCAGAAAATATAATTTGCCCTGTACCAATTGGTTGGTGTGTATGTGTGTGTGTCAGTCAGTCGCAGCACTGGTGGAATCCTGCTAGGAGCAAACTTGGAACTATCTCATCCCTTTTCCAGACTAGGGCTGTGCCTGGTACTGACTGGCTGGCTATTTGGTACATCACAAAAATCACCTCCTCTACCTTTCCCCAACACCTTTGGAGACTATGGGGCTGTGCAGATCACCCCTAAGGGGCGGCTTGCAGCCGGCTTCAACTGCACCGGATTGGGGCTGCAGCAACCGGATAGTGCAGTCCCAATCTGGCCTTTCCAGGACACAAAAAAGAGCCGCAAAAAGAGGCTCCTTTTTGCGCCCTGGAAAGGGTGAGAAAGCCATAAAGCTATGGTTTGAAGGTGCTCCTTTGGTGCTGCGTCATGTGGATGCAGTGCCAGAGGAGCGCCGTGATGCCACGTGCCATGTGGAGTGGCACACGGCATCAGGGCATCCTGGGGGAGAAGTCGGGGCATGCGTCATGCAGATGCGACACCCTGACTCCTCCCCCAGGCCAGCCTTAATGGCCAGTCTGCACAGGGCCTAACTGAAAGAAAGAAGCAAGTAGGATGAGCTTTTGTAGACTTGAGTCTACTTCTTCAAATATGTGAAGTGGAGTAGAATGTCCCATGCATCTGAGGAACTAGACATAAATCTATGAAAGCTGATGCTACTAGTTTCTTTCTTTCAGTTAGTTTCAATGTTACTACAAAATCCATTTGGATACTGGTTTTCCAGATTAACATGGCATTAACATTTTCCAGATTTCCACAGCATTTTTGGAAGTGTAAGGCCTTTTTTAAATAAAATAAAAATATTATCAGGTACACACTGAGGGTGCTGAAAATGCCAACAAAAGCAACCTGCCTGAACCATCTGGAGAGGGGCTAAAAACACAAAAGGCAGTTCAAATTTGATCTGAGGGCTGCATGTGCATCATTAACAGAGCATGGGGGAAAGGTTACTTTTTTGGACAAGCCAATTCCCCTAGATGAGGTTTTTGTGGGAGATATAAATCAAAAAAGAAAAGAAAAAGAGTAATGTTTCCATTCTCTGAAAAAAATGTGGTGGCAAGACAAATTTTATTCCCAGCAGAAAATGCTACAATTGCTCTTTGTCCATGACATGTGGGCATATACCCTAAATCTGCCTTCACTAAGATAACTGGAAATCTAGGTTTTCTGGAGATCAACATGGAATGAATGAGGCAGGCCTCTATAGGGCCACCCCATGTCTCATGGCAGGAGGGTTTCTCACAAGATCTTAGGGCACACATGAGATTTCAAATCTCATAGGAACCCAAAAATCCATGCAAATCTTTTCATGCCACACCAGCCATCATGAGAAGAAAACTCTGCTGCTTAGCATCAGCACTGACAGATAAACAGAAGGAAGAAATACAGTGCCATTCCAGCCACAATCAGAGCAAACAGGTCCCTAGCATTTGGTTTATAAGGTTTGATTGCCATGTACATACTAAAAACAGAGTCAGTTTGATAGAAACATATCTGGTGTCCACTCTCAAATATGGGATGTGGGCCATCTCATATCACCCCAGTCTTGCTCCCTCTGGATCTGTTAGTCTACATTTTCCACCAGTATGCTGTGGATGATAGACACTGTAGACCTTATTACATGAGGAAGGAAAGCCAAAATAGAGAGAGAGAGAGAGAGAGAGAGTAGCAACTTTCTCCATGCCCCTCCATATGCCATTGTAGCACTTCCATTCTCTTACCGAGGGAGAGTCATAAAAGCATACCCTTTGTTGAATGGATTTTTCCAGCATAACACACTTTTATAATCATCTATGATGGCATTCAGAGAGGCACAGAAGGAGCCACTACTGTCCCATTCTGCTTGGGCTTTCTTTTCTCATGTGATAAGACTCCAGTTCATCCAGAAAAGCTCCAGGTTTTGGATGGGTGCTCAAAGTGTTTGCCAAGTTTTAAAATCCACAGCAAGAAAATCATAGTACAGCATGATACAGCTTACCAAGTAGCCCAAGAATGTGCTACACATGGCCCTGGGAGTGCATTTGGCCACCTTCTGTGGTCTCAAAATTGCTCCTTTTTTGTTTGTGTCAACCTCTGAAAAAACCCCAAAAGCAGCAGTACACCAATAAACTATCTACTTAGGTCATGGACATGTTGTTTAACTTTTTAAAACCTGATTTTTCCAAAGCTGAAAGTGGAATACCAATCACTTCCAGTTTTGTTCTTCATTCTTTGCCATTGATCACAGTTCAAGTGGCCCACAGAGGTTGCAAATTGTCCCTTGGATTTGCCTAAATTGCTCCCCTCTGATGTGACCCTTTGATCAAAACATCCAAGAACATCAGGATGTTAAAACAGTTCTGTAATGATAACAATTCTGTAATCATAAAAACATGCTCCTAGACTACATTGCTTCTCTTATCTTCTTTGGGCCAAGTTGGATTCCAATGAATATTTTACCCCGGGTCCTTGCTGGAAAGGTGGGTAGCTGCTTATATATACTTTACAGTATATGCCTAAATTTTGCAGGCTGTTCAGCCTCAAGGAGAAAAGGAGATCTGGCCAAGAATGAAAGGGAGTAATTCAGAGCTTTTGAAGTGAACAATGCAGAGCCATTAGCTCCATTGATTGCCTTTCAGCCTTGAATCAGTAGCAGAGGTAAAGAGCAAGGAAACTCTAGGAAACTCAGACAAGTAGCTGCATTAGACAAACATTCCTCTCTATATCACTAGTTACACATGGGGCTTCCTTGCTGTTTGTGACATCACCAGATAATGCAGTAGTTTAGAAAAGTTGCTTTCTGTACTAAAACTCCTCAAATCCATAAACTAGCATAGCCCATTTGACTTTCTTGTAGAGCAGAAAAGAAATGTTTCTAAACTCTGTATTATGTGTTAAGCATGCAAAAATAAAATTCAGAGCTGTTACAAGACAGTCTGGTTCCCCCTCTGTTCCAAGCTGACTTGATTGATTGACAGCCGAATCTTATGTTGAGACTAACAACAGGAGATTCCCCACCATACTTGGGGGTCTGGACAGACTCTGTGACATGCACATTTCAGTCCCTCAAGAGAAGGAAACCCCCAAGGTCCTGGTAGAATAGTGGTGGGGGAGTGGGTGGGCAATTGTTGCTGTTAACTACTGTCTAGTTGACTTTTATGTGTTCTCTTGACCCGATTCCTTCTTGCTTTCTCATTTCTGTTGCCCCTTCCATCCTGCCTCCTCTTCTGTACACTATTAATCTGTCTACTGTTTCTTTTCCCTCTGATTTTAAACATGCTCTAGTTTCCTCTATTCTGAAGAAGCCCTCACTTGACCCATTTTCCTTTTCCTCTCCAAGATTTGGGAACATGCTGTTTACGCCCACTGTCTTGAGTTTCTTTCTACTAATTCCATTATGGATCCTTTCAGTCTGGCTTCTGTCCCCTGCACTCTACAGAGACAGCTATCATGAAGATTACATACAATCTCCTTTTGGCCAAGTCAAAAGGCCTTTATTCTGTTCTTGTTCTTCTAAATCTTTCCACTGCTTTTGATACTGTCCATCATAGTCTTTTGGTGGAGCTACTCCAGGACCTAGGATTTACTGATTCAGTATTTAACTGGTTTAGATCATACCTTTTGGACAGGTCATTTGGGGTGGTCACTGGAGGCCAGGTTTCTAATCCCATTTTGTTATCTGTTGGAGTCCCACAGGGCTCCGTCCTGGGTCCATTGTTGTTCTCCCTCTATACTCTGTCCCTAAGTAACCTTATTAGCTTCTACAGTTTCCAGTATCATTTATACACTGACGACACCCAATTGTACTTCTCAAGTCTGAAACTTTCCGCAAACACTAAACAGTGAGTTTTATCATGTCTCTCGGCTGTTTCTGCTTGGATGCTTCATTGGTGTTTGAAACTTAATATGGCCAAAACCAAATTACTTATTTTTCCACCAAAGCTAACTCTGCAATATTCATTTTCAATTACAGTCAATGACATTCATATCCAACCTGAAAAGGAAGTGCATAGTTTCAGCTTCATTTTTTTATTCTTCTTTGTCATTTAGGCTACAGCCAAGTTGTGTCAATTTTTTCTTTACAATCTAGCTAAAATCAGACCTTTCCTTTCATAATGTACTGTAAAGACTATGGTTCACACCCTGGTTGTTTCTCACCTGGACTATTGTAACCTTCTGTTGACAGGGCTTCCTCTGTCCCACCTCAGCCCCTTGATCTCCATGCAACATTCTGCTGCCAGGATTATTTTTCAGCTCGCCCTTATGATTACATCACCTAGCTGCTGTCTTCTTTTCACTGGCTCACTATTCCTTTCAGAATTTGTTATAAGCTCCTTCTGCTAACCTTTAAAGCCTTGCATGGTTTGACTCCCCCTTATTTGTCAATTCTACCCTACCATCCTGTGCTTTACGTTCTATGGACCCAGGGCTGTTGACCCAGCCAAGAGTCTCTTCCTTCCTGGCTCAGATCCACCCTTTCTCCATTGCTGCCCCCTACTCTTGGAAATGCCTATTACCTCTTTAGCCAACTTTAAGTCTGAGCTAAAGATGATTTTGTTAGGGAAGCTTTCCTGCTTACAATCTGATATTTAGATAATGTGCATTAGTGTGTATTGTTTTATAGTCTGTTTTTAAAGTTGTTTTAATGATAAATTGTTAAATTATATTTGGCTGCTTTTGATTTTAGATTGTACTTGGTAGGCAGGTTTTTATCTGTAATTTGGTATGACTTTGTAAACCGCCGTGTAAAACATATGGCCCTATAAAAATAAACTTTAATAACAACAAACTATGGGGACCCTATGGATGAGAGACCTCCAAGTCACTCTGTTATCAATAGCCCTGCTCAGGTCTTGCAGACTCTGGACCATGACTTCCTTAGTTCTCTCCACCTATAATTGAGTCTCCCTCTTTTCCTACTGCCTTCCATCTTATCAAGCATCATTGCTTTTTCCAATGAGTCATGTATTTTCATGATACTGTAAAGGCAGAGTATAGTATCCTAAGCAATATTATCATCAGCATAGCCTCTTGCCTCACAGGAACACACAATCCTACCACCACATAAAAGTAGTGCTAAGGTGGGAAGAGTCCCTTACCATCTCCCTTCTCCAGGATTGGGCATCAGTTGTCTTACTTTGATGGGGGCTGTCACCTCCCCAAAAAAAAATTAGGCTTGAAAAAAATGAGAAATGTTCCTTCGACATAACTGGAACTACTGATTCAGAACTAAGATTGACCCCATCCCACCTTTTTTTTTAAAAAAAAAAAAATCTTATTGCAACTTTAAAATGGATGTGAATGTTTAAAACATGCTCAGTGTTTAATCAACTGCCATAGTACTTGGCCATTACGTAACATTAATGTACCTGAATCTCACTTTTTTTACTTTCCTTTGTCTTTTTGGCCCTCAGCATCTACTAGACTGTAAGTTGTTCTGGCAGAGGCCTTTCTATTTTGTTTTATTGCATAATAGGGCTTAGTGGAATTTTTTAAATCAAAAAAGCAGCCTCTCTACTAGTTTTTGAGTATCTTCTTCTCCTCATTTGCCTTCATGCTTTCTCACCATAGCACTCCTGATGTGTTGAAATTCTTCCCTCTCCTTCAAGCTGCTCCCTCACCATCTTCAAAGGTTTAATTAAAACCCACTTCTCTTTCAACGTCTTCCCTGAACCTGTAATACTGCATCTATGTATCAAGGTGACAACTTGATGTTTAAAATAACAACAAAGTAACTTCATTAACTGAGAGCTAACACATAACGTAACTAGCAATTTGGAGTCCCAGATCTAACTTGTCAACTGTCATACACAGCATCTGTCACATCGCTTACCCAGATACTTCTTCTCTAAAATAAAAAAGACACACTGAGCAATACCATAACAGACACCCCACCCTTTTTATCCCTTCTTCTGCCAGCAAGAAGGTTCTTCTCCAACAAGAAGCTGGGGGGGGGGGGGGTTGAGGGGTGAAGTTAGGCAGACAGTGGCTGCATCTACACTGCAGAAATAATGCAGTTCGACACCACTTTAAATGCCATGGCTTCATAATATGGAATCATGGGATTTGTATTTTGTTGTGGCACCAGAGCACCAGAGAAGGCTAAAAATCTCACAAAACTACAGTCCCAGAATTCCATAGCATTGGGTCATGGCAGTTAAAGCAGTGTTAAGCTGAATTAATTCTACAGTGCAGACATGGCCAGTGAATGGCCTCAAGTGAGTTTGTAAACTGATGTTTTTGCTGCTTTTGCTTTCCAGAGTTATCTCTTAATAGTTGCATCCAAGAATCATTCCAGGAATTCATTGAATAGAATTTTTGTCTCATAAACTGACAAACTGGGGCCTGTTTCACATTAAAGAAGGAAAGAGGGGGGAATCATGGCTGAGGGGGAGTTAGAGCCTTGGATTCCCAATTCCCATAGTAATCTCAACCTACTGCTCACTCACCCAGTTTGCAGAAACCTTTCTGGAACATTTCACAAGTGCTCCGGATTTAATGAACCTGGCTTTCATTTAGACGAGTGCTACTCAAAATGGTGAACCTTGGACCAAAGTGCCAGTTTCTTTTCCAGGAAAGAGAGAAGCACTTGTAACCAATGGGCACAAATCTGATACTGATTCCTATCACTGCTGGTCTTCCAATATGATAGCATTGTTGTAGAGAGGTTTTTTAAATAATAAAGAATGCAATAGGAAGGAGCGGGGGGAGGCAGAATCAGATGGAGACCATGGATTGCAAAGCAAATCTGGAAATTGGGGGAGGGGACACTTTCATATGAAACATCTCACCCAATATCACAAGTAAGATCTGAAATGTGCCGCAGTTATGAACCACATTAATTGATCAACACTGGACAATATAAGTTTGAAAAAAAGAAGACCTTATGGTAGTAATGAAAAAGAAGAACAAAAAGAAAAAATTTAAACCCATAAAATCCCAGGAGAAGCAAAAAAAAAAGAAAGAAAGAAAGAAAGAAAGAAAGAAAAGAAAACTGCATGTTCCATCATATTTGGCCAGTTTGGATAAGTCCACATCTTTAGAATACATATCAGTTAACAATAGTAAAATCTGAGATCTTTAAAGATTCATATACAGAGATATAGATATGTGAGTACACATACCAACAGCCAACTAGGATCAGTTTGTAGGTCTTCTCCTTACAAGCACATTTGTGCATACATGATCAAAAGAGATTCTGCCTATCCTGCATTTCCCCTGCTCATACATCTAAAAAACATAGACAACCAGCCTCCAGCCTGAATCATCTAGGTTCATGATTGCCTTTCTGTAAGGGTATAATGAAGCTAGGATTTCAGAGGCTTGGTGCTACATGTTATCATCAATTATTATCATTATTATCATTCATCCAGTTTAGGCTATTATGGTGTATATTAATACAGCCTTGTGTATTAGTGGCGCTATCTGGAGGCAGAAAGGCTTGGCAACATCTGTGTAGGATTACTGTGAAAAATTCGTATCCACAGAAGACTTGACAGGTGCTGCCAAGCAGCAAGTCAGACTTTCACAGCAGTTGTTGGTCTGCAATTTAGGTTCCATTATACAGGTTTTATGATGCCTCTGGCCCTGAGCTTGTAAACGTTACTTTTCTAGAATGCAGCTCCCACAATCTCACAGGCAACATGGCTTAGAATTCATTTCAGCAGAGAACTTCTGACAAGTGAAGAAGAATATGTTCTCAAAGCTAAATGTATGACAGATCCCCCCCCCCCCGCACCATCCCAGCACCTGATAGAATAAAGGCATTGTTACCACTTACAGAAACAGACCTCTCTTTTGTTTCCTGATCTTCACTGGAACAGGATTTTGTATTTGGCCGTTTCTGAAATACTGAAAAAAATCCTCAAAACCTCTTTGGCCAGAGATGGCAGTGAGACACAACAAGCGAATGAGTGCAGCACAAGCAGTGATGCCTCCAATTCATATCACCTTCACCCCCTAGAAAAAAAATCCTATCATCTGTCTCCAGCTTTTCTTCTGCTGGCGCTATTGTTACTATTGAGAGATTAGGGACCAGTTCACCCCGCCAAACCTCTTCCTCTATCCTTCATCCTCAGCCATTTCCATGGATGGTATGACATGCAATGTCACAAGACCTCCATGAATACAGCCAAAGCTTCTCAGCAGCCATTTCTGTGATCACAGAAGCACCTTTTGCAGTGGCTCAGAGAAAATCACTGCAGGCTAAATTCATGGATGGCCTGGCTATATGTGATATTCTCTATGCCAGTGCATCCTCTGGGGACAGATATGAGTAACCACAAGGATGAGGATTCCAACTGTATGTAAACTGGCTCCCAAAAGTGTATGGTTGCTTCTCTCACTGATAGTGGGATAGTTCTCTGGTGTGTGCACATACAGGCACACATATACTGTATTAGAAGGCTATTTTAAAAAATGTTACAGTTGCTTAAAATGCAATTAAACAGAAATGGAATCTAACATATCTGTTTTTCTTATTTATAATTATCCTTATTTACATTTATTTAATATTATGATTGCTGCTGCTGCTAGTCATCAATGTACATGGCACTTTACAAATGAAAAAAAGTTTTTTTAAAAAAGAAAGTATTTCCTGATGCTTACAATCTTTCCAACTCACCAAAGTTATTTGATAACTCAGTCCACATCCTCAGACAACCTGCTCTTACCCGCTATTTCCTCTTCCAACCATCCCCCTGGACTGTCACACTCTCTCACAGAGAGAGATATATTAGGAATAAACAAACATAAATAAAACATAGGGTGATTACTCCCCCCCACCCCCCCACACACACACAACATTTACATTCTAGTTTCATCTCCTCTCCATCTCATTCTTCTCAAAACAGCCTCCCAGTCCTTTTATTGCCTGCCCTCTCTTCCAAACTGGGCATCTCACTCCCATCTGCTTTGCCATTTATCTCTTCTTTTCGGTCTCCCATTTCTTATCTTGTCCATCGTGTCACACTCACTAGGTGGGTCCATTACTATTTCCCCTGGGTGTTCTTTTTCCTCCAGCAACCAGTTCTACTGATAGGCCTATGCCTCTCCAGTCCATTTTCTTTACTATCAGCTCAACTAATTTCCATCAATGGGCACATTGGGAAGGGGGGCTATCAGTGCCAGGCTTCCCTTTGAGCTCCTGGCATGGCTGCTGTATTTAGCAACAGCAAAGAATCCCACCCATTCCTCCTCACTGAATCCTCACTCTGTTTCCAGAATGCAGTGCTACAAACTCCCTTTCTATTTGCAAACAAACAGTGTCTTGAGAGAGAACAGTTGCCTCTGCCCTGGCACGCAGAAGACTTACTGTTAGCCATTGTCCTTCTCCTCTTCCTCCTGCCATCTATGTTATTCATGAGTCCCGCTACATCGCTGCCACCACCCCATCTACAAATATGAAACCAGCCAATTCTAAATGACTCCACCTCCAGCTAAATTAAGTAACCCAATTTATAATGAAAAGCTTTGTGTATTGTGGTGTTTTGCAGGGGATGGGGAACACAGTCTGGTACTATGTACAGAAATACAGAAGTCAACAACCTGAGAACCCTTTCCTCCCCTCCAAACCATCAAAAAAGAGGTGCCCCGGTCCCTATGGCTATAAAGATAAGATGGCTAGAATAAAGGACTTAAATAAGTGCCCAGAAGGTGTGATTTCATTGGCTTACAGAAGGAGTGAACTACTAGGGCCCTGAGCAACTACGGCCCTCCAGATGTTTCTGAACTGCAACTGTCACAATCTTTTACCACTGACTATTCTGGATGTATCTGATGGGACCTGTAGATCAAAACCACCTGGAAGGCCACAGGAATCCACTACTATCCTAAAATTATAGTGGGGGAAATGAAGCCTCCAGGCCACTTGTGACCTCCAACTACCCAGGCCCCAAGAAGGCCCATTTTAAAATTTTGGCAGGAGCAATCGACACATAACCACACACAAATGTGGTGGGTTTTTTGGTTTTGCCCCTAACACACACATATCCCTACAAGAATATCTGCCAAGCATGAAATTGGAAGTGACACCATGTCACTTGAGTCACCACAAAAGCAGCACTGTAACACTAGGCATATGAAAATTGATCTTTTAAAAAATCTTTCCTGTATCATAAATCGATGCACTTTTGCTTTAAAACAAATTAAAAAGTGTTAATTCCCCTATATTTTTAAAAAAGATCAACTCCCAAATCAAAAATTCATTTTACTATATTAGTATATGAGGTAAATTATGTAGTGTGGTATATATTGTATAACCGGCTATACAAAATATGGGCAATTATATTCAATTATTCATAATTTACAATTTATAGATTTATAGAACTCTTATTTTGAGCTTTATAAACATGATTTAAATGGTTTAGAACATGTTTAAACCTCGGGTTTTGTGTGTGTGTGTGTGTGTGTGTATTTCTTTAATAGTGCAAAGCAATGTCACACAGGAACAGTTACAATACCATATAAAAGAACAAACATACTTGGACCAAAAATCTTGTTCAATTTCAGCAGTCACATAAAACAAGAAATAATGTGCCTTTAGAAGAATTTTCTCTCAAAAATAAAAGCAGAATACCACTGCAAACACAAATTATTGGGAGATACCAATTTCTTGGAGCAGAAATTAAAGACACAAAGGAGTGTGTAGCAGGAATTTCTAAGGAAATTACTAAATTATGGGAAAACAAATTTCCCACATGTGTTGGATTAGGTGATATGATCAAAGCTTGACAAGGTACTAAAGATTTATGATGAATGTGTTAAAGGGGAAACCATGATGTTCTGGATAAAGTTTTTGATATTACAAAAATAGAAGAGGAATGGTTATCCAGTGAAGCCAAAAAAAATTTACCTTCTACAAGTGGAAAGCAAGGGAGCAGTTGGGTACTCAACAGGTAAAATTGCAAGCAAAGATACAATCCACCAATCAAAAAGACAAAAACCTCAAGATCTATCACTACCATCAACCTCTTATGATCTTGAAGTTACTGCTAGTGGATCTGAAACTGAGTCTGAGGAATCTGAATATGGAACTAATGATGAGAATACTTCAAAAATGCCTAGGAAATACAGCAAAAGTAAAATTGCAACCAATCTAGTACCAAGAAGTAATCAGTGTGCAGAAAGAGCTATTAAAGTGATGCAAGAGCTGTAAGAAGTTTGCAAAGACAAGGACAAACTGCCACTACGGTTCATCTTAAGTAATAAGAAATAAATAAATAAATAACATTGTTTTTTGTAAAGGTATAGTGTTTAAATGTTCATACTACAACAGTACATGTTTGTTATGTGCTAAATAAATAGGCTATTGTGTTGTTTCTATGGAAAAATAATATATTCCTTTCTTTTTAATTTGGGGGTGACCTTTTTTTAAGACAGGTAAGAATTAATAGGTTTTTAACTGCTTCTAGACAAAAGTCCATCGAAAAATGATACAGGAATATGAGGTTGTGATTACTTTCATACTCCTACTGTAACACAGTGAGGGGACATACAAACAAAAACCTATCCCTGCTTTACAGCTTCTTATTAACTAAACAGAAGAAATCTATGCAAATCAAAGTGATATGCATGTATTTGCATAATATATACCAGAAATAAAATGCCATTTTTCCTGTTGTAGAGTTTGCTTTTTGCTGGTTTTTCAGTTACAAAGAACAAATAGTCCTTAGCGTGTACAGCAAGATATGCAATGTAGAATTGCTAACAAATTGCAGAAGCTGTTGTTCCTCTCTCATTTGGCAGTAAGTGAACATTTTCCATTTGAAAGATTTATTTCTGTAAACCTGTGACATTTTGCACATGGGGAAAACAGGAGAGCAGACATATAGTGCTTATGTCTTTAATCTGTGTTTTATGTGTTTATACAACTGCTTCACAGAACACCTAGACTGAGACTCAAGTAGCTGCCACATGATTTCGAAAGAGCAGTAAGAATGATGGTATGGCAAATTATAAGCTGGGTACAAGCAATCCTACATCCCTCCAAACTGAGGGCTTGTCAGAAAACCAGCCTATTATTCTGGAGAGAAGGGAAAGAAGGTGTTCAGCTTTCTCAATGGTTCTGGATGACAACTGTCTTTACCCTTTACCAGTGACTACACTTACTGATGGAAGTTTCATTCCGATAACATGTAAAGAGCTGTTGCTGATATGCCAACAAGCTGGCTTTGATCTATGGTGATCCTACAAATAAGAGACCTCCAAAAGAGCCTGTTATTAACCCTTCTCAAATCTTTCAAATTGAGGGCCAAAGCTTCTTTACCAGAGTTACTAGAAAGCCATAGGTGGAACCTGTCATTCATCGCAACATATACTGGTAAGTCACCCACTTTTCTTTTTTCTTAATATAAATCACCTTTCTTTCTGCCTCCACTTCCTTCTTTCGCACTCTGTTCATTTCCTCTTTTTCTCTCCATGCCACTCCCTTACCCCACTGTTTTGCCCAATTCTTTCCCTTACCAGTTCCTTAAAATAAATAGTCATTAGATACCCAAAAGACAATGATAGCCCTAATGTAGGCTCCTTCATATAGTCTTGAAATCTGGTTTTAAAGTGTGCTCATCAGCTGAAGTCCAGTGGGACAGAGGATGTGAGTCATTTTGGCTTGATTCAAGTCTACATTCAGCCATGTTAGGTTCCATGAGATTACCTCATGATCACCTGTTGTACAGCTGGGAAAATCAGTCTTTAGGACTATGTCTCCCAGAATCCCCCACTCAGTGTGGTCAGGGGGTTCTAGGGTCTGTAGTCCCAAGAGGCAGCTTGTCTGAGAACCATGATTAAATGCTGTCCTGAACACCTTGGAGGAAGAGCAGGATCCAAATGTGATTTATTTATTTTTTAAAAAAATACATAATTGAATTTCAGAGCTCCATGAAACCATTTATCATGAAAATTCAGAAACTTTCCAGAATGTTTCCTTGACGAGCAGCTATTGTTTTAGGGACTGAGGTGAGTTGGACAGCTGTGGCTGATGTGGGAAGAAGGAGAGGAGCGTTACAAAATCATAGAAGTATGAACTCTTGGGGCTGGAAGGGACCACAAGAGCCATCCAGTCCAACCCCCTGCCATGCAGGAACTCCCAATCAAAGCATCCCCAACAGATGGCCATCCAGCCTCTGTTTAAAGATCTCCAAGGAGGAAGACTCCACCACACTCCAAGGGAGTGTGTTCCACTGCTGAACAGCCCTTACTGTCAGGAATGTCCTAATGTTAAGGTGGAATCTTTTTTCCTGTAGCTTGCATCCATTGTTCTGGCTCCTGCTCACTGGAGCAGCAGAAAACAAGTTTGCTCCCTCCTCGATGTAGCATCCCTTCAGATATTTAAACAGAGCTATCATATCACCTCTTAACCTTCTCTTCTTCAAGCTAAACATCCCCAGCTCCCTAAGGCGTTCCTCATAGGGCATGGTTTCCAGGCCCTTCACCATTTTACTATTTACACAACTAACACGCTCCCAAAATATGTCCATCCAATCTCTGTTTACAGACCCTTGAAGATAGGGAGTTCACTAGCCTCCAAGGCAATACACTACACTGTTGAACAGCTCTTACAGTAAAGGAATTCTTCTAATTTCTTCAAATTAACAGGTTACAAATAAAAACAGAAGTAACAATACTTTCAAGAGTTACTTTTGGGGGTATCAGGAAGACACAAAGTTGGTTCTTTTACACTAGACACACAATCATAATGTGTGTCTATTACAAAATTGAAGTAGACACACAATCATAATGACTCCCCCTTTTTATGTTACAAGTGATACCTTTCATCACTCATTTGGAGGAATAAGCAGGTGAAAGAATAAACACCTACCTTAATTATAGGAGGTGGCCTAAAGCGCTTTCCCCTATTTTTTTTTTTAATTATATTAAGAGCCCTGCACTGCTCAGAGCTAAACAGGATCCTGTCTTTTCTTGTCCACATCATTCAGAAGAGACTAGAATGATGTGACACTTTAGCCACTGCAGGAATTGTGGCGAACAGCAGTAACTTCTAGCCACTGCAGGAAGGTGAGACAAGGAACACCATGTGTGCACAGTGCAAGTATTAGAGGAACCAAGTGAGAAAGCCAAGAGAACTGGTTTTTGTAGGAGGATGTGCAGGAAAGGAAAGCTGAGACAAATTGATTAAAAAATCAGAGCAAGTGAGGCTTTGAATGGGAGGCAAGCAGAAGAGCGCAGAAAAAAACAAGTTGCAAGAAATTAAAAAGAAATGTGAATATACCTATTGTTATCTGCTAATCTATTCAGCAGCTTTAACTCACTGTAAGGCAGGTGAGGTGGGGGAGGGAGCAATTTTCCATGCTATTAGTGAAGTAAGCACACAATCAAAATCTTTAATTGGTCTCTATACCCCACCGACTTTTTGAAAGAAAGAAAAATCAGCAAAACATAGCCCTCCCAAGCCAGTGAAAAGACATCTAATGTCTTTCATTATAGGATCATGTTTAATCCAGCACTACCTTTTTGGATAGGGGGGAACAACTAGGCCAATTTAACTTGGGCCTTTTCCTTCTAGGATTAACCTCTTCCTTAGCTGCTGTGTACAAGTGGCCCCTGCCTGACCCTGGCCTACAACCGTCGCCACCACCCTGTGTATAGGTTCTTAGAGGGGTCAATGGCAGGCTCCTCATCTGCCTAGTCCCAATAACCTTCTGGGTTAAGTCAAAGAAGCATCATGCCTTTTTAATCATCTTCAGAACTTTTTTCTTTCCTTCCTCCCCTCCCGACTCTGGAGGTTGTGTGTTTACCCACCATCATGACCACTAATATTTCCAACAATTAAGAAACAAGAAACTAGCTAAAGAAACTAGACATTTCCTTAGAAGCAAAAATAATAGTCAATACATTTATATCTTAGCCTGCTTAGAAAGCTCAGGGTAATTTAACAAGAATTCTTGGCAATCTCCCATTTGGTTCCCAGTGTGGTTTGTGATCACTTAGCTCCTCAGTGCCATAATCTAAAGACATTTCCAGATGATTCGCTAGGTTGTTTCAGCCCCTTTGGTCACATGTGGATAGTGATATTGCTTGGTATGACTTGCATTAGCAAAACATTAAGAGAAAACTGTGTTATCTTCATGGAAAAGGAAGGCCTTCACAGAAACAGTCATACCACATGACAGTTCCCCAAGGAAGCTAAGGTCAACTTGACATGGAAATCGCCTCTCATACTATGGCAGGAGTTGCAAGGATGCTGTTTTAGATAGTCCCTCTAGCTATCTGCTAAACTAACAATGAAAAATTGTACCCATCACCTTATTAAAGAAATACTGGAGCCAGACCAGACAAAGCATCAATCAAACAATTAGCCATTGCGTGAATGGCTTTTCATAAAGTGAATCAAAAGAGCACGGAATAAGTGGCTCAGACTGTCATCAAAGGGAAGTAGGAGACTTTAGCTCTTTGCCCCTACTCCATATCAGGGTTCACAGGCTTGCTATTTGCTTTGAAAGAAGCTTTCATTTTCATGCCAATGAAAGCTGTCTTTTCAATACAAATAGCAGGTGTGGGATAACTGATCCACACTGGGACTGCAACCAGAGGCAAAGTGTTAAAGACAGTTCCAGTGAGAGGAGTCAGGTTCAAATCACGTATGTGCCTGCAGCCACACATGCAGCCACCACACCTGCTATTGAATTTTTAAAACCCATTTGTGCAACTGACAATTGCATGAATGGTGTTTCATGTTCTTTGGCCAATAGCTGATCAATCACATAATTTTTAGTTTGCACGTCTGAACATATTTACCAAGGATTAACACTAAGAAATGGGAATTATTTCTGAATAACCACACACATATAGGATTACATTGCTAACAGACTAAATTTGCTTAATTAGATTTAAAGAGGTATAACATTCTTTGATTTATGGCTAGTGATTGAGTGGTAGCACAATACAGAAGATCTTAGTATAAAAATTCAATCAAAGATGAAAGGGAAGGCAGAATGGTTTTCTAAGATGGTGATTGCTGTGAACAATTTTTATTTCTTAATTATTATAATACTGTAATTAATAATTCTAAAGGTGTGGCATGATTAATGAGGTGGGGACTTTGCCAATCTACTATGTTAAATTCATGAACACCATAATTATATCTTATTTGGTAGTAAACTATTCCAACTGAATTTCTACAATCCACACAGACAGAATCAGCTTTAGTGTTAACTAAAATAGGACAACAAAATAAAATGGTGGAAAATAAAATGGTGGCCAACAAACTGAAAACAATCAATACACATCTGCCTCCATAAAAAAGGAAACACAAAAAACTGAAGAGGACCATAGCATTAATTTCCTACACAATAACATTATGCTTAATTTTGCCACATACACTCCAATCATATATGGAGAGAGAGAAATCCCAGAAATTTAACCAGGCTTCAGGAAGGGAAGAGGCACTAGCAACCACATTGTAAACATATGGTAATTAATGTAATGCACCAAGGAATTTCAGAAGAAAATCAGCATGTGCGTTATATACTACAGAAAGCCTTTGACTGCATAGATCATGAAAAGCGACAGAATGGTCTCAAAGACATGGGAGTGTCCCTACTTCTAATAGTCCCAATGAGAAATCTGCTCCGCTCTGGGCCTACAACAAACTCCAACTCCCAGAATTCCTTAGCCTTGAGCCAGGGCAGTTAAAGCAGTGCCAAACCGAGTTATTTCTCCAGTGTGGATGCAGCCTTAAATCTACTTCCTCAGATGCATTTGGTGGAGTGGAAAGCCAGGGACAGACCTAATATGTCATTGATGTGTGAGAATGCCAATTCAAATTCAAAATTCTTGGTGCATGGAAATGAAGTAGCAAGTCCAGTTTGGCATTGGAAACTAGCCTCTAGATGAAGAAAATAGATGAGTGTAGGACACCCCCACGAGGATGGGGTTAGATAGTGTCAAAATGTATACAATGTGCCAGGAAGGCAGACTACACACAGGGTTGTCTTGGCAAGATTTGTTCAGAGGGGGGTTGTTTTTGCCTTCCTCTGAGGCTCAGAGGGTATGAATAGCCCAAGGTCACCTAGTAGGTTTCCTATTCCAGTGCAATATCCAGTTCAAAATAAACATATATTAAATTGGGTTGTAAGGAGTGTCCATTCTACACAGCTATCTTCTGTGTGTGTGTACAGAAAGCAGATAGGTCTCTCAAAATACAAGAACCTGGGGTCACACTATGAATCTGACAGTGAGTAGATTCAAGACAGGCAATGTGCACATCTGATTTGGTGAATTCACTAGCATAAGATAATGTAGGAATGGCTTCCAAATGGATAGGGGAATAGGAAAGGCAGGATAAGGCTAAGTGTTATTGTTGTTCTTGCTGTGTACTTTCAAAAAAGTTGTGTTGGATCACACTGAGAAGACATATCCAGTCCAGCATTCTGTTCCCACAGTGGCCAATCACATGCTCCCAGGAAGTCCACAAGCAGGGCATGAACATAAGCCTGATTTATAGCTACCCTAAGGCAAACAATTTGTTCAGAGGGGACTTGCCTTTGCCTTCATCTAAGACTGAAAGAGTGCCCAAGGCCACCCAGTGGGTTTCCATAGCTCAGCAGGGATTCCAATCTTGGTTTCCAAAGTCCTAGTCCACTAGTCAAACTACTACACCTTGCTGGCATTCAAGGCTAAGTACTACCTAGTCATTATCGTCACCTATCAGAGACAAAGTGTCTCTCAGTTCCAATTGCTGAAGAACACAAGTGGGAAGGTTCTATTACATGCTTATGTCCTGCTCGAGGATATCCTGTCAGCATGTGACTGGCCACTGTGGGAACAAAACCCTGGACTAGATAAGTCTTCTCAGGCTGCACTCCCACTATGTTTAAATCCAGATCATGACCCAGGTTCCCACTGAATCTGATTTTAGACAGTGATTCAGAAAAGGGGGGTATGCTTTTTGCCCATTTTTGTCCATTTAACTCGAGTCAAAAAGACCCTGGGAAAACTGGGTATTTTTTTAATCGGAATCAATTCTGCCCTGGTTCCCACTGGCAGCCCGGCCTGGGGGGCAGCTGGCATGGTCCATTGCCTGAACCAATTCCTGAAACAGGTTCTGAAAAAAACATGGTTCCCACTATGTTTGTGCCAGTTTAATGAATCGGTTCAGTGGTGGGGGCAGTTTGATTGCCTGGCCCGTCTCCGGCCTCTCCTGGCCCCAAAATCCCTGGCCCAGCCTCCTTACTGGCTTCTTTGGCTGCAGACCGGCTTCCCTGGGCTTTTTAAAAAATTTCCCGCAGCTGGGGAAGCCAGAAGGAGGTCACAGAAAATCTGGAAGCCTTGCAACCTCTTTCCTGACTTTCCTCCAGCTTCTCTGTGACCTCCTTCCAGCCTCCTGGCCACAGGAAATTTTTAAAAAGGCCACAGGGAAGATGGTCAGCAGCCAAAGAAGCCAGTAAGGAGGCTGGGCCTGAGATTTTGGGACCAGGAGAGGCTGGAGACGGGCCGGGCAATCAAACTGCCCCAGCCACTGAACCGATTCGTTAAACTGGAGCAAACATAGTGGGAACCATGTTTTTTTCAGAACCGGATTCAGGAATTGGTTCAAGCAACGGATTTTCCAGTAAGTGGGAATATGGCCTCAGTTGATAGAACACAACCTTTTTGATGACCTAATGACAGTATACCCAAAATTTACATTGCAGGTTTTATATCAATGATATTTCTGGCCATAGATATTGGTACCAGTGATCTTTTACTCTGTTTTTAAGCCTCTCTCCCTGCCCCTCCCCCCCCCCCCCCACACACACACATGCAGTCTTTGGAAAATCTGCATTGCTGCTGTTCGTGGAAATTTCCAGAGATCTTGATTCCCCAGAATTTTTCAATCCATTCTACCATTTTAAGAACTAAGGGTATTAAAGCTCTGCTTTAGCCAAAACACTTAGTCACAATAGTAACAGACTTGCAAGTATGGCTGTAATTGAAATCTTGATTTAAATCAGTAGCTAGAAACCCTCTATTTAAATCATCATTGTTCATCTGCTCCTCTATTGTTGCTGTGGTTATCTCCTTCTTGGGTTTTTTTTTAGTACTCACCCTCACAATTTACATGTATAGATTTACAACTACAGTAATCAAAAACCTTTACTAGATAGAATAAATCACTTTCCCACCTATGCAAGACATTCTAATAGTATGCTTATATTTTTAGGTTTGTATTATCTCTGAAGTTTTAGAATATTGTTAAAAGACAAAAAGGTGTTACTGGAAGCATCCAGAAGTATTCAGAAGTTAGGACAAAGACTGCATTGTTCAGTTGATAGTTTTTAACAAAGCAGAAAGTTATGTCTTCATGATAACAATAAATGGTAAATAATAAATGTTCACAAACAAGGATCCATAGCTACAGTGTACAGTGTACAGCCCGTCATATGCAGGCACACCATACACAGCTTCAAACATATGTTGAAGCTGTGCGGCAATGAATCAAATGGCATGCATGCTCACAGTGCGCACACCACACCACATGAGAACATGCCCCATTGTTTGCACAGTTTCTCTTATGCAGGGGGGTCTGGAACTGATCCCTCGCATAAGGGGAAGGCCCACTGTATCTTTGACTTCTTTCCTTTCCTTTTCATTCTTTCCCACTAGGTGAACAGCCATTTCTCCCTGCAAAAATCCTATCCTCAGTACAATATATTATAAATTATGCCACATGTTCAGTCCCCCCAATCCACACATACACATTGTTCATAAATATAGAAAAACAATATTTAATTGTAGGTTTTGACACACAATCTCCTGAAGCAGCAAATGAAGGATATCAATTTATTAATAAATGACCAGATGATTCTTAAGAGTTGGGTAAGAAACATGTGGCTATCCAAATGCTGCTGGACTACAGTTTTCATCAGCCATTCTGATGAAACTAATTACTTTTTAAATACAATTTTCCACACAATACTCAAAAGCTGTAATCTCTTGGGTCATGTGTTCACATAGTTGACCATCCTTCTTTCACAGGCTTTCTGCGTTCAACTATACAAAAGCTATGCCTCACTCCTTTCCTAATGCTTAACCATACCATCAAAAAAAGAAGAAGGAAAAAAAGAACCTCAAATGCAATCACTCAGTAAAGACTCATTAAAGACAGCAAAGGGATGGTAAAGGCTTCTATAGTACTGATTTATTTATTTATTTATAGTATTTCTGTATCACCTACCAGTCCCCAAATGCTCCCTAGGTGATGAACAAATTAAAAAAATGTAAACTATTTTAAAACACATTAAAATACTCTTTAAAATCTCCCATCTAAAACAAATTTTAAAAGCAGTACAAACAATTCTGCTAAAATTTATCACCTCCCAGGTAATACATCGGGAGTATAGTGATGGAGGAAAAAAAGTCTTCTAGATATAACAGGAAGGAAACCTATCTAATATTTCCCCCTCTGCATTATATAAACATTGAAAAATGAGAATTGCAGGCCTAGGATGTGTGTGTGCATGTGTACCTATGACTAAGAAGTGAAGTGAAAGATAGAACTGGGTAAGAGGAACAGAGTTATAAACAGAAGAAGCCGAGTGTGCGGTGACTCAAAGCTCATTTACTAGCAACAGGGAGGCAAACTGTGTTTTTGAAGTATGAAAGAGCAGCAACTTGTGCCAAGCTGTACAACTCCTAATTCGAGGAAAAGTCCCTTCAGCAAAGAACAGTTACTGAGCCAACATTATCTGCCAGACAATGCCTTGCAACCGCAGCACTAGCTCTGGTGAAAGGTGAATGCAGAGCTTCAGAGGCAGGGAGATTAAACCTTTTGCATAACCACAGTTAAAAGTGTCAACTCCTGCATATTCACCTAAATGTGCAAAGAAGTGGGGATGAAGTGCAAAATAAAAAGCTCAGAGGTGTGAACCTTGCAGGCAGGCAACAGAGAACTTGCACATAAAACAGACTTCCAAGGCAGACTATACAGCTTTGCTACTGAAGGTAAAGCTGGCCTGACCCATTAAGTAGCTTGAATGGGAGATTTCTTCAGAAACAACCCCTCCATGGGAATGTTAGGAAAGTCCATGTTATTCCCTTTGGGTCCCATTCCCTCACCCCACCCCACCCACTGGAAGAATACCACTCAGGACTGTCAGACTGCAATTCAAACTGACGCTCAGTTTCCTGATGTACTTCTCAGTTTCCTGATGTCATGGCCTCTCAGTTTTCCCCTCTTGCCTGCCCTGCTGTGTCTGCTGTCATGACTAAGACTCTAGGAGTGAGAAAGCAGGCATGGGGTTGGGGTGTGGGGCAACAAATAGAGGAACCATAATTGCTAAATCATGTGCTTCAGCAGGGGTGGGGGGTGTTTATGCCTCCATCTCATTGTCAATCATTGACATCATCACTTCTGGGTGTGAGAGCCAGTGTGACATAGTGGTTTGAGTACTGGGCGATGTTTCTGGAGACTAGGGTACAAATCCCTACTTGGCCATGAAACCCACTGGTTGACCTTGGGCAAGTCACACTCTCTGCCTCAAGGGAAGGCTATGGCAAAACACATCTGACAAAATATGCGAAGAAAACCACAAAAGGTTTGTCTTGGGGTCCCCACAAGTCAGGAACAACTTGAAGGCACACAACAACAACAAGGTGTTCATTCCCATTCTAAAAGGATTAAATGCCTCTTTTACAGGTTTGCTACTGACAATCAGTTTGGTACTGACAATCCTCCTGTTCCTTTGTATCCTGCTCCCCTCTGCTGTAAGGATGCTTGATACATCTCCTCTCTTCCCCAACCTTTGTCATTCTGTTCTGCAGCGTGTGGATGCCTGGTATGGTTTTGGAACATGATCTCAAGTGGAAGTTTTTTCAAGTGCTTGCACAGTTTTTTCAAGTGCTTGCACAGTTCAGGATAAATTCATTGTGGAGCAACAGCAGTGTCTCACCAAAGACTAACCTGGCATGAAGTGGCTGAAACCCAGCTGATGTGGGCTGAAACTCTCTCCAAGCAGGATTGTTGTTGAGGTTATGAGTCCAGTTGTTTCTCAGCCAGAGACACTGATTCAGAACAGATAACCATTAGAAAGGCAACCCACCTGCAGTCCAGAAAACCTAGCAAGAACAAACCCAGGGAACCAATGTCATGATTGCTGTCATTTATGTCATGATTGCTGTCATCTATCAGAGAATACAAATATACCTCCAGTTAACAAAGTAGATGGGTTCCTTGTCTTTATGTCTTTAATAGAAACTTTGGTACCAGAAGAAGAAATAACATGGAAAGAACAGGGACAGTTCAACAAGTTTCACCAAACATTTTATTCAAAATTAACATTATGCACATGTAAAATGAAACAACCAGGTCAGATAAGCCTTGCCTAAGTAAACAGAAACATTTTGAGTCTTCTAGAGATCACTTGGAAGCTTGTTCCAAAATGGATTCTGGGATTGGGTTTTTTTGTTGTTCCTTCAACAGCCATTACTTTTCTTATGACTTGGTGGCAAAACTTACATATCTATGCTTTTTCAACAGGCCAGTGAGGCAGGCAAATCTCCTTTACACTTTTCTTTGTTGTTTTGTTCTTCACACATGCTCAGTAAGCGGTTCTGGAAACAGCTGCTTACCTTGCCTGTTGTGTGTGTAACACACAGCTACAATAGGATCACCTAGAGCAGAATCCCATTTTTCCGAGGTAAGATTTACTGCACTGTTTAAGGCAGACGGACACTGCTTCAACCCAACTCTGAAAGTCTTTCTCAAACCCTCCTTCACAATCCTCCCAATGCTAATGCTACAAAAACTTCTAGCTACACAGAAGACAAGAAAAATGGGGAGCAGGTACACCGGTATAGTCCTATTTAAAGACTTCATTAAAAAAAAGGGGGGGGGGGCTTCTTTGTCAGAGGCTTTGTTAACTGAGGTATGTCTGTACAAAGTAACAAGACGGCAGGTCTCTGCCCCAAGCAACTTAAACTCTTAAATTCATCACAGGGGAAGTAACTAGAGTTGTAAATACTTGCTTGTTTCACCCTCACATGTAAAAATAAATTCAAAAATGTTTCTCCTTGCTGGGGAATATTACAAGATTACAAGAGTATTTAAGCATCTCTTAAATGAATTTCTTCACTTATGAACTCTTATGTACATTGTGACAAAAGATCAAAAAATAGTATAAAAACAATGTTTGCATAAATAACATTGTTTTCTAGACAAAAATGTTAATGTTTTTCACCAAAAAGAGGGATTGTGCAAATACATTTTTGATTTTAAGAAGTCCCCACATGCAGAAAATCTGACAACAACTGATTCCTTTTTCAAGGGAAAGCACTGATGTTCTGAGACAGCCTTTTCCACTAAGGACAAGAACTTTTGTGAATATTCTGTATATTCCTTAGAGCAGTAGGAGGAAAAGAAGATGGAAGTGAGAAGTTTGTGGAAGGGGAAATGTCCGTTCAGTTTATTTGTATTTATATATATATATTACTCATTTATTTGCTTATTTAAATATTTTTATTTTGTTTTTTCATCATGAGGGCAGTGTCAACACTGCAGGAATAATTCAGTTTGACACTGCTTTAAATGCCATGGCTCAATGCTATGGAATTCAGGGAAATGTAATTTCGATTAGCCGTCTTTGTCAGAGAGCTCTGGTGACATAACAAACTACAGTTCCCTGAATTCCACAGCACTGAGCCATGGCAGTTAGTGTTAAACTGGATTATTTCTGCAGTGTGGAGGCAGCCAAGATCTCAGGGCAACAGAGAAATAAAACAATATAAACCATTTAAATAATTCCAGATATAAGGAGCCCTGGTGGCACAGTGGTCAAATGATGGTACTGCAGCCTCAAGGTTGTGAGTTCAATCCCAAGGCTCCACGGTTGACTCAGTCTTCCATCTTTTCATAGGTCGGTAAAACAAGTACCCACCTTGTTGGGGGCAACTGGCTTACAGATTGTAAACCACTTAGAGAGTGCTGAGTGCACTGATAAGACATATAGAAATGTAAGTGCTATTGCTATTGTTAAAGTCTATGAATAATTAAAACAAGATTTAAAAACATATCAAAACAACTCAACAACTAAAATAACTTTTAAAAGGCTAAGCAGGTTTTTAAAAACATGTACATGCTTAAAACTAAATTAGATTTCAAATGCTTTCATAATGTCTTGACCTGGTGTCAAAAAAAATAAATCAATACTGGCAACGGTTGGGCTTCCAAGGAGAGGGCATTCCATGACTGGGGTGCTACAGTTTTGGGCAAGGCTTTCTCCTGTGTCCTCCCCCATTGTATTGCCCCACTGGTGGATCACAGAGGAAGGCCCCTCCAGCAGATATCAATCCTTGAGCAGGTATATATACAAAGAAGCACTCCTTCAAGCATCAAGGACCCAAGCTATTTAAAGCTCATCTGTTTAACATTTGGAAATACTGGTTTCCAGTGCTAATCACTGGATCGTTTTAAGCTAAGTTTTTGTTTGTTTGTTTGTTTTAAAAAGATTTTTAGAATGGCTGTTGTCTACCTGTGGTCCTTCCCTTTTGCTGAAAGGCAGGTAGAACCCAATATCAGAGTTTGTCCTTCTTGATGGTAGAGATATTTTGTTGATGTTCTTGGTCTTCTTCTTTTCCCACTCTTCTGTCCCATCTTGGAGCCATTTGCTTTCTCATTATAAGAGAAAGATAAGCAATAAAACAATATAGACTTCTAAGCCAAGTGAGTTGCTCGTTGTTCTCCTGTCATTCCCTTGAACACCCACAGTAGGGCCCACATGGCCCACATATTTGTTTATCCTCATTTGCCTGTGCCCTCGCCACAGCCATCAACACTCAGTTTCTGTGTTCAGACTCTGACAGAAGGAGGCAGCCTAAGACATTTTGCTACCTAAGGCAAACGACAAGATGATGAATCCTCCCTATTCCACATGCAGAAGCAAACTGGACTGGCAGTTGAATTTTACCTCAGCACTGGTGATAGGATAGCACATAGTAGCATGCTGTATCCAGTGTAAAAACACATCCTGCTTCTTTCCGCAGTAATACCATTTCATAATCAAAGCAATCCTAACTGTGAGAGCACATTTAATCAATAATCAGCTATTTAAAATCATTATTATGTGTGGGAACACTTAACAAAATGGTTGAGTAAGAGTGCATCCATTTAAAAAAGAAGGGTTAGGCATCAATTGTTTGAACCCCTGTATGGGGTATCTATTTTCACTGTGTAGTATTGAAACAGAGAATGTTGATTATCTAATGACACCATCTGAAAAAAGCTCAATAAAATGGGATATTATTGGGAGTCAATAAATGATGTGTTTGGCATTTGCTAATCATGTTTTGCTTGCTTTAGTTTCACTTAGCTATTATTGTTGTTTTCATTAATGTGTTAAAGCTTTAAATAAATGTGCCATACCTATTTCGACATTTAGAATAGCTTTTTGCGTTTTAACACTGTATGAATACACTTCAGTTTCAGGAGTTTGCATGGTATCAATGGCATTGTACCTTAGAAATTTATTTATGTAAACTGCATACCCTCCAGCTTCTATTATCTTTTACCATTGACCAAAACATCTGGAGTGTGTGGGCTTCCTCACTCCCACCTTAGCAACACCTACTCCCATTATTAACTTGAGAGGTAAAGCATATCCTGACAGTCAGGCTTTGCATTCTTCAGTCAAACTGTAGGACAAACAACTCTGAACACACAATCTTTAAACCATACTAAACTGCACAATGTGATTGAACAGCAAAGACCTAAATGTCCAGCTCAAGGGCATGGTGGGCAGAAAGGACATTTTTTTAAAAAAAAAAAAATCTTCATCAGAAATTCCCAGGCACAAGTTCATCTAATGACAAACAACACGGGCAGGTGCCATGATGGGATGGCATCTCTTCCACCATCAAGGCCTGCAAAGCAAGTCCTGTCTGAAGTGTAACTTTTGTGGCCTGCTGCACCCCATGAATGCACTCCAGTGCAAGTAGGTATGCACAGTATTAGCCAAGTGTGGAAAGTGTGGAAGGAGGGGGGGGTTTACATTGCCATCTCTTCGCTTATCAAACGTAAGACTATCAATGATTGTTTCATAAAGGGAGACGGAAAGAGGCATGCACTGCAGGGGTGAGGAGTGGAGGAATGAGATGGCAGGCAAGAAAGTGATAGGTGGTGAGAGGAAGAGAAAATGAGGAAAGAGAAGAAAGCTCTGGGTTGCACAGCAAAACTGCACCAGACTCCCTCCTACATACTGATTTCCAAAGAGCAGCTGCATGCTGAGCTGCCAAGGGAGGTTGGGCAATTTGTAGCAAGCAAAAGCGTGAGTTCAGCAGAGAGAGTGCAGTAAGCACAGTCCCCCTCCCTTGCCTTATATGCACCTCTGCATAGAGAACAAATGTGGGAGAAAGAAGGGATAGGGAGCATGTCACTAGGCAAAAAGGTTCTCTTACCTCCCCCAGATGGCTGTGCTTTGAACTCCAAATTGTAAAGAAGCCAGGTTAGGTAAATCCGTGTTTCCTCTGAGCTTTGGAAGAAAGGGATATTTAATCACATTTAGGAATGGTCTGTGCCTCGTCGATCGGGCTCTTTGATGGATCGGAGCTTCAATGGATTCATTGCTAAGCTCTTCGTCTGCAAGGGAATGGGGGTGGGGGAAAGGAGGGGAAAGAAAAAGCAAGAGAGTTGGAGGGTATATTCACTTCTTTCTTAGGTTTCCAATGGCAACAGGATATGCCATAAATGAATAGTGAGCACATTTGAGTGCATGTATGTGAGAGACTGAGAAAATGAGAAAGAGTGGGGGGGGGGGTACACAGCTGCTTAGTCCACAGTCAGTGTGGGGTGTAACTCAGCAGAGCACATCAATAATCATGGAAAGAGACAAGTGAATGCAAAGAGGAAAGGAGACAGACGGGCCTACAGAAGCCGGTGCATGAGCCAGAGTGAAGTTGGTCTCATCTGACAGCTCAACAACTGGCATAGGGTGCAGTGCAAATGGAGTCCTCAAAATGTGCCCAGGTATCCATATTTGAGTGGGACACTCACTCTGAAACAGCAGTTACTGCTCTCATTTTTTAAAACACATTCCTGCTCAAGCTTTGGCAAAATTGGTCCCAGCTACTTCACAGGTTTCGGAGGCAACATTTTGGAGGCACAGGTTGGATTCAGGCCAGATTATTAGGCCCACATGTAAACTGCAAGAAGCATCACGAAACAACAGTGATGCAGACAACCATAGGGGCAATTGCTATGGGTATATTGTGGGCTATCTCACAATAAGACATGATTTGTGCTGAAAGTAGACAGTGTACTTTGATCCCACTTGTATCAATACAGTGATCATCCCAAGACCTGTGTTAACACTGGCGTGAAACATGTGGCCAGGGCCCCTACTTCCCATACCATTTGGTAACATCATGCTGGAAGTAAATTCTACAACTCTTTCCCATAGTAAAACCTTCCTTCCGACAACTGGAATAATGCTGGCAGGAGCTACAACAGGGCTACCGCCAACATGACCACAGATGCACAGAGTAACTATGTGGCATGGAAAAGAGCCAACCTGCAATTGCTAATCAGAATGGAGAGGGGGACAAAGGCCCTTGGAAGTGGACTTGCAACTACATCATGGTGAATGTAGCATTTGCCTCTTGCTAGGCCAGGGGAGGAGACATAGGACTCTTTCACATGGGAGGTATTTCTCTTTATTGTGAATAGATCCAATTCGAATTCACATGAATTCACTAGTTTAGCGAATTCACGTGAATTCCTATTGCATTCGGAATGTGTTCAGATTGACTTCCCATTACCCGAAAACGACCCCCATTGCCCGAAATTGTGTGAGATGCTTTAATTCGCAATAACGTAAAACCCATGACTGTGTTCAGAATGACTTCCCTTTTGCCTGAAATTGCGTGAGATACTTTAATTCGCAATAACATGAAACCCCATGATTGCATTCAGATTACCATTGGATTATACTTCCAATTTCCGACGTCTGAAAAGATCCATAGTATGGGCAAAAGTTGTTTGTGCTGATAACATACACTTTAAAAAAATGACAAGACACAAGATGACTAAAGAAATGTAAGTGCCTAGTTTCTTTCTGACCAAAACTGCTTCCACTTCACAATTCAAATCTAAATTTTAAAAACTTAAACATTAAAACCCAAAGGTCAGCCTTGGTCTTTGTTAGCACATTCAATATTTGAAAAAAAATCTCATTTTGCCAGCATTCATATTATAATCAAATACATGTATTTTCATACATTCACATCCAGAACCAACTAAAGTGAAATTTTCCCTGATCATCTTTTTCCTATCATTTTCTTCACCTGTCTCAACACTGACTTATCACTTATTTTCTCTCCTCATTCAGTCTTCCTCAGTGAATGGTGGGGGGGGGGGGGGAGTGTTTGGGGGTATTCTCCCCATCACTTTTCTAAGTAAATTTTAGAGCTAAGGAAAATTCAAAACCCCATACCAGGTAGGGGATTCTGGGATTTATAATCTAAAGGAATAACTTTTTCAAGACCTGGATAATATTGCCAAATTATAGTAAAACAAGGGCCGGTTCACTCACATACATCCAGCTCTAGAAGATTATAACAATGAGCAATAGGATGTGTGTGTGAATCTAAAAACACAGGTTGCTCGATACTACAGACAGACCTCCTCTATCACCTCAACATCATCTTAATTAAGCACAACACTATTTAGGGAGGACAGTTCACGTATGCAGCTGCAAGGATTCAAGTACTGATCAGTGAAGCAATAATAAACTAAGGTCCAAAACACTCTGCAGAAATAAACCAGTTTGAGATGGCTTTAACTTCCCTGGATAAGTGCTAGACAATCCTGGGAATTGTACTGTACTGTGATACCAGAGCTCTCTGATAGAGAAGGCTAAATTTCTCACAGCATTTCCTAGCATTGAGCTAGAGCAGTTAAATCAGTCTTGAACTGAATTATTTCTTCACATACTACATACTAATGTCACTTCCTGTTTCTATCGGTGTTGGGTTGTTACTGTTGGAGTACAATCACCTCTTCATTTTTGCAGGGAATCTGATCCGGAAGCCCCCCTGCCCCCCAAAAACGGAAATTCACCTATATTCAAGACCCATTGGTGTGAATGGTGGTATGTGTCCATAGGCAGCTGTGGGCACATGGCAAGGGCATGTGCCCCATTTTGTCCCCCTCCATTTGCTGCCCACAAATAGGCAAGGGACACGGACCTCAAGTCCACAAAAACTGAGGGGCTACTGTATTAGCATCAATGATTGTTTTGTAGATCTATGTTTCTTTCTTGAAAAGGAAGAGAGAGTGTATTCTACGCAGAAACACTGATGTATATCTCTATGGTCATTTGGACAGTGTGCTTGTGAAGAAGTAACTTCCTACAACCCTTCCTTTCTGGAAGGCAAAAAAGTTTATTGCCCTTTGTTCAGACTCTCTCTTCCTCTCTCTGGTCTCACCCAGCATGGATGCTGAAACCAGGTTTTGCTACTAAAGATGTTTTCCTTCTTACTAATACATATGAAAGTCAGCTCTAGGGACTCTTCTACCAAGTATAATTTTCTCTACTGATTGGTTATTTTTGTAGAACCTAGATGTAACAATAAATTAAGTTTCTTTTTATCTACCAATCTATCCTTTTTATTTTCCAGAAGCTCAGATCTAGTTGTTTTTGGTAAATACCTGTGGAGTACATGCTTGTTGTTGTGTTGTTGCTGCTGCTGCTGCTGAACTTCTTAACCACAAATAACCAAACCATGAGCCCGAACAGAAAGGCCAAAATAAAGCTGCTTCGGGTCACTTTGGAGGTATGCTGTTTAAATGATAAATGTGTCCTAAGAGGCTGGAGGTCAAGCCAAAGCACGCTCCAGTCCTAAGTACTGGAACACAACTTTGGTGCAGTTTCTGGCAGTTTCAGTCTGTAGGATGGAATCATAGTGGTTACAGTGCTATTGAACTTTGATAGCTGTTTAATGTAGAAGTCAGGCTACCCTGATCTGAGTTCCTTAAGCTATCCTGGGCTACAACTCCCATCACCTTCAATAGCTGCCTGTGCTGGGTTGGCAAATTGTAGCTGTCATGTCAAACATTTGGTGAGAGTGAGATTGGTGTAAATGTATAGACAATGATTTAGGATATATCACCACAACTTAAATATAATAAAATTTAAATATAATAAAATATAAAATAATCCTTCACTAGACAAATACATTACTAACACTATATATATTGGCAAAATTTAAGATTCTCCCTCTGACACACATACACACACGTGCATATGTGCACAAAATACTTCCTGTATCCTTCCTACACATCGCCACTATAAATTTCATATGAACACATCAAAAAGGTTAATAATAATAAAAGACTCACACCTATCACAGACCTCTTAGCAAGCACTCCACTTAAAAATACATTTTTGATTCAGTGCTATGCACTAGGCTACACAATCCTGCACAAGACATGCAAAGCTTTGTGCTGGTTACATTTCATACAAAAATAAAACCTCACAGATGTAACTCCAAAATATTTATGTGATAGGAACATATATTTGTGTAAACTGACGTGTACACAATACAAACACACTATGTACATTATGTGTTGTAAAGCCAAGGAAGCCAAGGCAGGGTGCAGTGGCCAAAAGAGCACAAAAGGGGAAAATGTAGCTCCAAATCCCAGCTCAGCTCTCACAAAGTACACTAGTATATCTTGGAAAAATTGCAGACCCTTCATATGACCTACCCTTCAGGGCTGTTGCGATGATGATGATGATGATGATGATGATGATGATGATGATTTAGCCCGCCCAATCACAAGGAATCCGGGCCGGTTACAGCAATAAAAATACAAAGAAAATGCAATAAAATTCAAAACTAGTCCCTTCCCTACCCCCCCCAACCTAATACATAAAATTATGAGTCACAATTTAAAAACAAGAAAATACAATAGCATTAACATTGGAGAAGAGTTGGTAGACAGAACAATGTTCACAGTATGTGGGGAGAGGAACTAGGTTGGGAAAGCCTGCTGGAAGAGATCTGTCTTAAGAGCCTTCTTGAAGGCTGCAAGAGGAGAAATGTGGCGGATCTCCTCCGGCAAGTCATTCCATAGCTTTGGAGCAGCGGTGGAGAAGGCCCTCTGGGTAAGTGAAGTTAGCCTAGATTTTTTCAGCTGGAGTAGGTTCTTCCCCAAGGACCTTAGTGTGCAGGACAGACAGTACAGAAGAAGGCGGTCTCTTAAGTATTCTGGACCCAAGCCATGTAGGGCTTTAAAGGTAATTACCAACACCTTGTACCTTGCTCCGAAACTAATTGGCAGCCAGTGGAGGGACTTCAGAACCGATGTTATATGGTCATTACAAGAAGTATTTGTGATTAATCTGGCTGCCATGTTTTGTACAAGCTGAAGTTTCCAGACTTGGCATGAGGGTAGCCCCATGTAAGGCTCATTACAGAAGTCTAGAGCACAATACAGAAGTGATGGGCAGGAGGCAAAGATGAAGAACTGACTTATAGCTCATTGCCCAACACAAGGAGTAGGCAAAGTGTGCCACCCTGGATACTTTCCAACCCTGAAACCCTGAACTCTGAAAAATATTGCATAACAATTTGTGCCCTGAAGGACTTCTGTGAGGCACAAGTTTCCATTTGAATGTAACCTGCTTTGAACTCTATAAGAAAACAGGAAGGGTGCACATGGAAAATGTGTGTATGCATGTGTGTGTGTGTGTGTGTGTGTGTTGCAAATGTACTAATAAAATGTACTAATAAAATCCATAGGCTAAGACAGCACTATAACAAGTTACAGAATATCACAGGTACAACCAGAACAAAATAGTCCCTAATATACAGAGATATGCATCAGCAAATACTGAACGCATTGGCATAAAAATATACAAACCCACCCACACACCCTCCTATAGATCCTGTACTGAATTGTTGCTGCCTTCAAATTGCTTGGAAACAGCTCTACTTTCTCATAATTTCTCACCTCACAAGAAAGTATACCAATTAATCTTTACCTTTTCTTCCATTTGATTGTCCTTAGACAATCATATCCAGTTTGTAAAAAATGCTATCCCAAAACAGCTAGAGTGGGTTACATTCAAATGGCAACCTGTGCCCCCAGGTTACATTCAAATGGGTTACATTCACATGAAAACTTGGGCCTCCCAGAAGTCTCTGAGGGCACAAATTGCTATGCAATATTTTTCAGAGTTCAGGGTTTCAGGATTGGAAATTATCCAGGGGGCCACACTTTTCCTACCGCTTGTGTTGGTCAATGAGCTATTAGTCAGTTCTTCATCTTTGCCCCCTGCCCATCACTTCCTGTTCACAGTATCCGCCACACTTCAGGTTCTGCCTGTCCAAAGAAGAAACATCCCCCACAGAGGTAAATCCTCCTATTCACCCTCTTGTTTTTCTTTTCCTTTGGTAAAAATTAGGTAAAAGAAAAGTCCTAATTTGCATGCAAAGAAGAGTCTTGAGGTTCCACCAGCCCAGAGTGCTGTGAAATTGGGTGACAGTGGCACATCAGGGGACATGATTGCAAATCCTAAACACAGCAAAGTAAGGTATAAACTCAAATGGCAAACAGACAGCTTGAAAGGAGAACAAGCAGATGTGTCCAGGTCAAAGGAGAGATGGAAGACCTAGGGATTTGATGGGTGGTAGAGGGAGACAGAGGCAAAATGAGATGAATGTCATGGATAGCATTCTTCAACAGTATGGGAAGATGAGAGATGGGTGTGGTTTTTTTTTCCTATGTTGTATTTCTTGTGCCGTGAAGACACTCTGAAAGACATATGGTAGAAAAGAGGCGGCTAAATTACTTATTTACTCATGACATCAGTATTACCAAAAAATTCTTCAATGCAAATACCACTTAGGTTTGCATTAGAAACAGTAGGACGTTTGTATACAGGCATGTATTTTATGGTTGTTGCTGTTGTGTGCTTATGTAAATTATTTCCAGCTTATGATGGCTTTAGGGCAAACATATCGCTGGGTTTCCTGGGGCCAAAAGAGTGTTTCTATGGCTGAGCAAGGAATTGAACCCTTGACCTTGATTCGTTGTCCAATGCTCAAACCACTACACTACGCTGGCTCATACTGCTAATCTTCCTTGAAACTACTTTAAAAGATCTCGTCAAAATTATGCTCTTAGTATCACTGTACTGGAGCCAGTGTGGCATAGTGTTTTTGACTAGGATTCAAGAGACCAGAGTTTGAATCTCCACACAGCTATGAAAACCCACTGGGTGACCATGGGCAAGTCACACTCTCTCCACCTCAGAGAAGGCAATGGCAATCCCTCCCCTCAAACAAATCTTGCAAAGAAAACCCTATGATAGGGTTGCCTTGGGGTCACCATTCGGGAACAACTTGAAGGCACACAGCAACATCATCAGCACACTATAAAGGTGTGGGGCAGACATATAAGTAAGAAGCACTCACTCTATGTAAGATTAAGAAAAATAGAAGCAGCACTTCTCAATTTGGGGTATTTCCAACAGCAGCCGAGTTTGCTGCAGTGGCCTAAATCCAATTGTTAGTCTCATCTAGAGTAGGCTCACTGAATCAATAGACACCTGGTAAGTGAACACTTACATGGGTTCCACAAAGGTCGAGTCTAATTGTGACTAACCTATAGGATTTAGGCCCATGTTCCTGCAGTAAATGCTATGTGCCCCTAGGTGCCCATCTGCCTGGGGATATTAATTGGACTGAACTTTTTTGCTGTTAATACTTATCTGTCATTCACATCTTACCTGTTTGCTTCTGAAAACATTTGTGTACAAATAACAAAATTCAGCTCGTGCAGATTCTGTCTATGCATAAGGCTGTTTCTCTGTCTAGTTATCTTAAACACGGGAGGATTTGCCATCTAAAACTGTCCATAAATGCAAATTAGTGTGGAATCTTGGATTGTTTCAAGAGATTTGTAATATGTACGTGCTTTTAAAAAAAGCCTAGCCATCAAGTTCTTGAAGACACTCTTGAATTCAAATAGCAGGCAAGGACCATAGTTACAAAATATAGACATGTGTAGGTTTCCTTGTTTCAGAATTTGAGAAAGAAAATAGTGCATTCAGCATGTACGTGCAAACCTCTCCAATTGAGGTACTGTGCTTGTGGGCTGTTGATGGTTACTTTCGCCTGAATCCATGACACACATTTGAAGTTGGTATTCACATGAATCCACGTGAATACTATAGGATGCTCCCCCACAGCTCAGTCACTGACAGAATTTCAAACCATCCCAAACACAATGCTTTTTGATTAAGCCAGTTCACACACATTTAGTGGACAATCATGAAGGGTACTATAATTGCACATAGAGAAATGAAGTAATGTATGTATGTGAACCAGCCTGTGACATGCAATCCAATCACCCAGAAATGATATTCCATGGTGAGTGAAGGCACATGGACACAAACATTCTCAAATGGAGGATCACATGTTACTGCTCTTCTTCTATTGCCTGCATTGTTCCCAGTGATCTCAGGGACATTGGAGTTGTGGCATGATGAGCCCAATTTGATAATTTTATATTATCCCTCCATACTGTCTCCAAAACTATACAGACAACATCATCATTTCCTTGCTCCTTTCCCCTGCATGATTTTTTTTTAAAATAAATATATCATCTGAGGAAGGAATGTATTATATTAAAAGCTTACACATAATATCAATGCCTTTTTGGTTTCCCTAAGAAAAGTATATCCAGATAGGGACTTTAGAATCTTTCTGTAAGCATCATTTTCAGACTGAAGGGCTGTTTCAAGTAGGGATTTGAACCCTAGCCTCCAAGTCAACCACCACACCATGCTGATTCTCAATTTAATAATAAGCATATTAAGAATGAAGAGCAGTAGAGGCCTTGAAGTCACCCACCAATAATTAAGAGCTAGACAGCAAACTCAGCCAGTCACAGACTTCCACATTAAGAGGGGGGAACCGCTGCCAAGCGGGGAAATGGACAAAATCTAAAAAGAATTACCACTCCTAGAAGCCTCCAAGAATGGCATTTCTCCTTTAAAGTAAGATCCAGGATTTTGCTTCACTGAACAGCTCCCTTTTCCAGGACCCTTTTTAATGTCTATTTTGGGTTGGGGGGAAGAACTGAAAAGTTTTCAGCAGGGGTGCAGTCCACACTAAACCTGGGCTCTCAAAACTGAATTTCTGAAGTTGCCCATCCCTAATTTAAATGATCATAACCATTTTTAAACTTGCATCCAAACATCATAAATCAGCACATGCAACTCTATGCAAATTTGTCTGCTTCTATCCTCTGCTTCTGTGAAGCTGTGTCTTCACCTGATCAAAAGGAGAAACATGGAGAGCGCAGCTAAAGAAATCTCCCAAATCTCCTGCTGTACCAACAGCCAGATCAACTCCCTTTCCCTTTAATTAAGCTTGCAAGACTCTCCCCCAGTGTCACTGCATTAGCTTCAAGAGGAATTGCAAGATGCACTTTTCTGGATGAGAAATCAGGTCTTTTAAACCAGTAGCCTCCCCAAACCCTGCTTCACCTACATTAGCTCCCCTTCCTCACATTCTTCCTTAACATCTCTTTTGCATTACGCTCCTTAAATAATGCAGACTGGAGGGGGAAGGAGGAGAATGAAAAGGAGTGCATCAGAGATCCAGAATGGTACATACACCCACCCAGAATGCAGCTGACACACACAACCAAGTTTGTTGGCTTGTTACTGAACCCTGACATTGCTGACATTGACAGCTACTCCAGTTCAGAGTGCTGTGTCAGGCAGAGGGCACTTTAAGAGTGCTCTGTACTTAGCACTTCCTGCAATATGGAACAGAAGCCCTTTCTCAAATGGAGGCCACACTGATCTTGGAATGAAACCTGGGGCTAGCCAAGGAACTGAAATATGCCCCCCCCCACACACACACACATACATCTTTTCTCCATCTGTTACTGGACCTGGACTGAGGCACCTGAGACTATTATAGACAGATGTCGGACAGAAGAAGCCTTATTTATTGCTGCCTAAAACACAGGTGCCTAAATACCTTAAAGGCATGTGTTTTACCTTGTAGGCTATATTTCAGAGAAAGAAACTGGCAAAACCACCTCTAAGTTTTCCTTGCCTAAGAAAACCCTATGATATTCATGGGATCACCACAAGTTGACAGGAGACCTGAAGGCACATACACACACATACAAATCACATGTAGGCAATTCACAGCACAGGTTGGTAGAGGTACTGCAAAAAAATGTAAAATTACTGTTCTAAGTCAAGAGAAGATAATGTACATTCCTTAGATGTTGTTGGACTATTGCACCTGTCATCCTTCACTATGGTCTAACCTGGCAAGGGCTGATGGGTTTTGCCACCCAGCAACATCTGGAGTACTGCATGTTTCAAATGTATCTGGGAGTGGTTCCCTCTCTCATAATATTAGAACTTGACATCATAACAGACAAACTTGAGAATTCACTGCTACATAGTGATAGCTGCCAATCTGGACTTCTTTCAATTTAAGTCAGATAATTCACAGACATCAACGCTATAACTAGCTACCTACTAATTTGTATGGCTATATACCATTTTGGCCAGTGTATCAGTTACTGGTGAATGTGAGGCAGACGGTCCAGCTGCAGGTTTCTCATGGGCTATTGATTGGCTGCTATGAAAAGAGTATTGGGCTAGATAGGCCCTCATTCTGATTAAATGGGGCTCTTCTTAAGTTCTTATGAACAGTTTCCTGTCAAGGAGGAAAACAGGTGTAACGTTCCAAAGGACTCTTGTAATAGCTCATATATCAACACGGGGAATCCCAAGAGGCATTTAACAATACATGGCTTTCATAACATGGAAACAATAATAGACAGGTGTTTATAGATGTGTCCCAGATGCAAATAAATGATAGAAAAGGTATGAAAAGTAGCTTGATTACATAATATGTGTTAATTACATGGATTGTTGCAACAGGCTCAGCAGAACAACAAGCTCACAAAGCATCTTCCTTGAGCTAATCCCTCCCTACCACCATCAAAAAATAAATACATCAGGAAAAACAAGCTGCCTGCAACATAGGAAACAAACATCCTTCCCATTTTCATGAACAAACAATACAAGAACTATTGTTAATTGTATCCACAAAATATAGCATGTAATATTTGTTAAGAAAACAAGAAAGAATGTTTTGTTGTTTTGTAACAGTTTTCTATTGTAATGGCTTTAATTTCTCCTTTGGTTAACACTTTCAAGTTAAGAATGGAAGGTAGGATCAGATGCCTCCTGATCTGTGGTAATTTCACTTATGTTCCTTCATAAATTTACCCTACTTTAACGTTATTCACAATGTTACTTAAAAGAAAAATCTGCACCAAAAATGCATATTTAAAGATATACTTTTTAAACTTATCATCTTATAAAAATACATTTTAATGTATTTTGCCCTGAAATACACATAAGCCCTTTGGTACAGTTTTTGAAGTATAATCTTCACTGCAAAGTTAGGAAAAATGGAAAATTCAAACAATAAGTGGATTTTACTTTGCACATTATTCCACAAAGTGAGGATCAACCACTTCACTTCAAAATTCAAATGGAATGAAATGTATACGTTTCTACATCTGATTTTCTTTCTCCAGTGCAATCCATAAATCTCTGCCATGACACCTAACCAGAAAACAGTATCCGTCTATGATACTTAAGACAATGAAGCACACCTGCTCATGATTCTGAAAGGCCCTGGGTGTTTTGTTTGTTTGTTTGTTTTGTTTTGTTTTGTTTTTCATATCCCACAGCTCTTCTACTTGGAAAAGTTACATTTTTGTCCACAGCTCTCATTACTCATGCTGGCTGAAGATTCTAGGAGTAGTAGTGTATTTTTATTGTCAGGTTATCTTAGTCAGATGTTGGTTTGGAGTTCTTGGAATTGTGCTAAATAATAACTTCTCCAAACAAGCATGCTGGCTGAGAGATTTGGGGGGCCACAGTCCAAAAAAGGAACTCCATCAAGCTCTGTAAAGAACATGTGCTGCATTATATTCTGGAGCAATAGCAGTCACACAAAGCTCTATCCTGGGCTTTAGGACCTTGCTTTCACTTGGAATGACCCAAGATCAGAACAACACCTATTTTCCTATGACTGCTCATTGCATAGATGATAAGAAGTTCTGGGTCACAATCAGGCAATTACAAATAATTGTATTAAAGTGTAGCTGATAGGCTTATGAAGAACTCTGGCATTGCCCAAAATATGATCTTATACCAGACTTGGGAAAACACTGGCCCTCTAGATGTTTTGGATTTCAACTCCCTGAAGCCCCAGACAATAAGGGACTGTGAGAGGGGTTGTCTCAAATTATCCAGCAGACCAACTGTTCCTCACTCCTGCTCTATAATTGTACATTAACTCGAGACTTCAGCTTTTTCTATGCAACAATATCTATCTTGCTACCAATGACTACAAAGTTACCAATGGTTTTGCCAGACTCCTCTTTTGTTTTTAATAATAATAATAATAATAATAATAATAATAATAATATTTTTATTTATATACCGCCCTTCCTACGATCAGGATAATATCCTGACCATAATTTAGTTTGATTCTAAATTAGCATTAGGCCCTTTGCTAATACTTCTCTCTCTGCAGTGCTTGTTGCTGATCACCGTCTACCAAACTACTATGAAAGGCACTGAAATGAACCAACTGGTCTTCTGATAATGGTAATGGAGGGACTTTTCCAGCTACCCCAGAGTTTCATGGAGCTTCACTCATTCACAGAGTTGACTTTGCAATATGTCAAGCTCTCTAAACAAATTACAGAACACAAAGCAGGGGTGTTCAGAGCATAAAGCAGGGGTGGACAAAAAGCAGGTCTCCCAATGTTGGACTGTCAACAGCTTGCATTCCTCACCCTTGGCTATGCCAATTAGGACACATGGGAGCTACATACCAACTACATCTGCAGGGCCATACTTTGCTCATCTCTGGCACAAAAATAGCCCCATTCCACGTGTTGTTAGTCCAGCAGACAGTTGCTTGTTTGCTTATCACTCCACCCAACCATCCCCACCCAACCGTCACCCAGCACACAATGCCAACAAAGCCTCTAGCTGCTTAAACATCTATATGCTGAGTTGCTGTCAAGAGTACAGGTGCCAGAAATAGTTGATCAGTTTACTATGCCCCATCGTCTTCCTCTCTTTTTTAGCCAATCTCTTTTGTCTGTGTAAAGTCTCCCATGCTGCTCCATGCTGCTCACCTCCTCTAAATCCACCCTCAGCTTAAATCCCCCATTTCTTCTGCAGAGCCTTTTCTGTACCTCTCTCACTAGGGAGTGGGGGTTAAAACCAGTGCCAGCATCTTTTGAGTCTGAAATCAATTTGCTTGTAAATGTTGTTAATGCAAGACAAAATGCAGAAGAGAACTATTTTTAGTTCTAATCATGCCACTGCAGATTTTCCATTTGATTTACAGAGGAAATATAAACAAACAAATTGTCAAGCAGGATTTTGTCTAGTGAATGCTTCCTTATGTTTTATCCTTAAGTCTGTATCATCATCTTCTGTAAAATTAAAAGTAGTGGCCATCTTTGGCAATAACACTTGCCTTATTCCTCTTGGTGCAATATCTATGATCAAAGCAGTGAGCCAATGGCAATGGCATGGTTTTCAGTTTTGATTCCTCAGCTACAGAACATTCCTTATAAAGAGGGCAGCCTCACCCAGTGTTACTTTCCTTTCAACATCAGGCTTCACATGAGATACAACTGGCTGATGTAAAAAAGGATGGCCATTATGCCAATTGATTGTCCATTTATCTTGCTTTTCCTGAAGAGAGCAGGGTTTTTCCATTACAGATAACATTGTTTTTATTCTCATTTGTAACATCTATATATTTAATATTGTAAGACAAATTGTTTTTTGAAAATATGCATAATAAAATCAAAATAATAACCACCCCTGTATTCTGACATAGCTCAACAGTGCCGCCTAGAGCATCTGGTAATTTGGAGCCTTGGTAGCTAAATAAGACCATACCCTGATCTTTATCTTTAGGTGCATCTAACCTGTAGCAATAATGCAGTTAGACAGCACTTTAACTATCATGGCTCCATTCTACAGATCTTGTGATATGTAGTTTTGAGTGGCACCAGTACACTTCGGCAGAGAAGGCTAAAGACCTTGAAAAACTACAAATCCCAGGATTCCATAGGATGGAGCCACAGCACTTAAAGTGATGACAAAGTGCATTTTTTTCTACTGTGTAGATGCACCCTCTGAAGATGTATTTAGACCTTAATTTCTTTTTCTTAATAATCCATCTGCTTCTTAATAATCCATCCCTTTTGTGATACATTTAGAATTTGTACGCAGATGGACTCAACCAGTAAGTAATTTTAAAGTTGCTGATTAGGCCATTGGCATCAAGAATAGAGAATCATAGCATCATAGAGTTGGAAGAGACCATCCAGTCCAACCCCCTGTCATGCAGAAACACAGAATCAAAGTACAGTCGTCCCCCGGGTTACGAAGGTAATCCATTCCGGGATTACCTTCGTAACCCGGAAGCTTTCATTTCCCGGGGGACCGCTATTCGCAACGGACCGCGCGGCCGATTTAAAGGGGCCGCACGTTTTTTTATTTCGTATCCCGGGGCATCTTTCGGATCCCGGGGGATACTGTAGCGGTCCCGCCGGTTTCGGATCCCGGGGTTTTCGTAACCCGGGCGGATTCGTAAGCTGGGGGACCACTGTACCCCCAACAAGTGGCCATCAAGCTTCTGTTTAAACACCTCCAAAGAAGGAGACTCCACCACTCTCTGAGGGACTGTATTCCACTGTCAAACAGCTCTTACTGTAAGGAAATTCTTCTTCTTCTTTAGGTGGAATCTCCTAACCATCTCCAGCAGGTTGTTCTGCTGTTGACCCAAATAACAGTCTGTGAGTGGAGAAAATCATCCCCGTTACCACATGTGTAACATAAGCTAACCATTTATTTTGGATACTTTTATTGTAGCCAAATCCAAACATTTCTTTGGTGCTTGAAAAACTTACCTTTTGTACTACAGCTCCCAGAATACCCCAGTCAGCACAGCCACTGAGCAGGAAGGGATGTCAGATGTTGGCTCTACCGATTAAAGCAGAAAAGGGCAACTACAGAAGGGGTGAAGGGATTTTTCATCAGAGGCCCTGAGGGTCATATTGATGTGTCCAACACAACAGAAAGTAGTGTCACCTCACTTTTTGGTTTAGTTTCAGCTTGGGTGTGGGGGCAAAAATGCCATATTTTATTATAGCATTTAGCCAAAATAACATTTAGTCCAGACTCTTTCAAATTACCTTTTGTAAATTAACTTGCTGAGTTTTCAAAGAGTGTTGCTGGTTGCTCTTGAGTAGACCTCAGCTCATGGTGACCCTGTATATAAGAACTTCCAAGCCCTGCTATCCTCGACTGTTCTGCTTAGATCTCATAGATTCAGGCCTGTGACCTCCCTGATTGAGTCTCTCCATCTGGGATGTGCCCTTTCTATCTTTCTACTACTTTCTATGTTTCCTAGCATTATTGTCATTTCCAACAATTTATGCCTTCTCATGGTGTGGCCAAAGTACTACAGCCTTAATTTAACCATCTTGGCTTCCAGAGAAATTTCTGGTTTTATTTCCTCAAGGACACACTTGTGCCTTTTTGGCTGTCCACAGTATCTCTCAACACTCTTCCCCTGCACCACATCTCAAAAGAGTTAATTTTTCTCTTATCCACTTTCTTCACTGTCCAGCTTTCATAACCATACATGGTGACAAGAAATAAAATGGAATGGGCAATTCTAACTTCAATGCTCAATTGTATATCTTTGCTCTTTAGGATCTTGTCTACTTTTTTCATTGCTGCCCTTCCCATATCTAGTCTTATTTCTTGACTGCAGTCTCCATTCTGATCATTGTTTGATCCAAGGTATGGATCATTGTCTAGATTGAAGTTATGTACACTCTCCGTGGTCATTATTTTTGTTTTCTTTACATTCAGTGACAAGCCTGCCTTTACACTTTCATCCTCTGCCTTTCTTAGTAATAGTTCCAAGTCCATGATGCTTTCCATTTGTAGTATGGAGTTATCCGCATAACTTAAAATGTTATGTTCCTTCCTTCTATCTTTACACCTTCTTCTTCTGAGTCCAAACCTGCTCTTCATATGATATTTTCTGTACACAAGTTGAATAAGTAGAGTATTAAAATGCAGCCTTGTCAATTGAACCATTCTGTTTCTCCATAAGTAGAGTGTTAAAATTCATCCTTGCCAACTGAACCATTCTGTTTCTCCATATTCTGTTGTCACAAAGGCCTTCTTGTCCTAATGTCCTAAGTACAGATTTCTCATCAGAACTATCAGATGTATTGGCATTCCCATATCTTTAAGAGCATTCCATAGTTTTTCATGATCCATCCAGTTAAAGGCTCCAAACTTTTTTTTTCAAAAAGTGGGTTGCGGGGGACAAGATGAATAGTCAGAAGGTGTATTGTAGTATGTTACATTATCAATATGCATTCCACATTGAGTTTGCAACTTGGTCTCTCATAAAGTTGTCTTTCTTGAATGGCCAGTGTTAAAAGACCTTGAATCCAGATATTAATATTCAGGGTGATCTGAGGTTTCCAGTGTTATAAAATTGTATATGTAGCCATCAGTAGAGGTCAGGCAAGCCATTTCCCTGTCCAAATCCTAGTTATTTGACCCAATAAAATATGAACAACTTAGGTATGTAACCCATTTTGGTACTGTTATTGTTGTTGTTGTGTGCCTTCAAGTCATTTCCAACTTATGGCGACCCTAAGGCACCTATCATGAGGTTATCTTGGCAATTTTATTCAGAGAGAGTTTGCCTTTGCCATCCTCCAAAGCTTAATGAGTGTGACTTGCCAAGATCACCCAGAGGGTTTCCATTGCTGAGCTGGGATTTGAACCTTGATCTTCCAAAGTCATAGTCCAGTGCTGAAACCACTACACCATACTTGTTCTCAAAATTAGGTATATGATCCAATAAAACATGTACAACTTCCATTTGTCAATAATTTGTTAAATACATTAATTCTTGTTTTGATCTTTAATCAAAAAGAGATAATAGCTTGGCAGAACCATAAAAGATATACAAGACTGAGTTCCAACATGGAGGGTGCATCTCAATAGTTAAAAATAAATTGGTGTCCAATATACCCTAAAGAGAATTTTTGGTTCTATAAGCTTCAGGTAGCTATCCAGTGCAGATAATGCGACTGCAAAGCACCTTTACAATGTAGAGGTTTTAGCTTGATTCTCAGTTTAGTATTCCATCTGTCCCTAAAAGAATCTAAATTAAGAACTGAGGATTTTGAAATAACCTCATACAGCAATTTATTTGTTCTATGTAGAATAGCTGCCTTTTGCACTAATTGGATAAATTCCAGGGGATCACTTGCACTCATTATATCTGGACCAAATTTTACAGCAACTTTACTCCTTTTCTGAACACTAGAACAGAACTGAGCTCACATTCATTCCACACAATTCATTCTTGGCTGCCTCAGTATTTCTTTATTTGGTGGGTGTGAGACTCCTTATATTACTCCTGTTGTTGAACAACTGGGAGAGAGTCAGGAGGTATTGCCAGTCAGTTGCAAATCACCCAGAGATCTACCAGTAGTTCATGATCTGTCTATCCTAGCTCTATGATGTACAGAACTTAGAACAGTCTCTTTTTTGGGATTACAACTCCCATAATCCTGGCTGGGGGGTTCTAGAGGTTTTAGTCCAAAAGGTGTTTTGTTTTGTTTTTCGTGTGCTTTGCTATGCTGTAAGAAAAGAGACATCCAGTGTGTTTGATAATAATAAGCATGTTTGCTTTGATCATACTCTTTAACCACCAAAGGTAGTCGCTCTTTTCTGGTTCTCAGCAAATCAGTGTCTGCTTTTGCTTGGAAGAGATCTGGGGCTGTATCTACACTTTCACACCACTTTAACTGCCATGGCTCAATGCTATGGAATTCAGGGAATTTAAGTTTTGTGACACATTTAGTCTTCTCTGTCAGAGAGTTCTGGCGCCAGAACAAACTACTGTTCTCAGAATTCCATAGCACTGAGTCATGGCAGTTAAAATGGCATCAAACTGGATTATTTCTGCTGTGTGGATGCAGCCTAGGGCATGGTATGAAAACTTGCTGTTTATGTGCTAACTTTCCTTCCACCATTACTCTGAAGCTACCTATCAAAAACTTTATTAAATGTGTTTGATTGCTAAGAGCAACCACTACCATCATGAAATTAAGCACTCCATTGAAAATTCTAAAATGTTTGAAATATACTTGAAAAATAAGCCTCTACAGGGCAAAAAGCAGAGTATATTCTTTTTAAATGAGATAATTTTTACTGGCACACAATCTGGGTGTCAGTGCAGAGCAGGCTGTGGTTGAATTCATACAAAAGGTTTTGTAAAACTTTCAGTGATAACCTTATAGAGAAGACGGGACTTTTTATAAGAAAAAAGTACACAAGATGTAGAGGGGCATGAAAGTGGTTTCCCCACCTCTCCTTTTTTCCCCAGATAGATGTTGGGTAAGAGAAGAACCTGATATGGTTATATCTCAGTTAATGAACTAGATGTGTTCCTGGGCATTACTTCTCTAACAGAAAATTTGGTAATAAAGACAGAAATGACAAGGAAAGTATACAGATTTTTTTCCTGCACCACAAAGAAAAAGAGCAGTTCAATTTATTTCACCAAAAAAAAACCAATCAAAATTACTAATGTGCTCATTCGAAATGAAACAGATAATTGTAGACAATAAAAAGATGAAAACATTTTGAACCTTCTGGAGACAGTTTTGAAGGCTTCTTCCAAAGTGCATCCTGATTTTTCCTCTCACCAGCTCCAATTTCTTAATTTTATGGGGTTTTTTTATTTTTATTTTTTGTGGCTAAACTTACAGATCTATGCTTTTTTAACTTGATGAGGTTAGCTAGTGATGCAGGATTGTCTGCTTTCCCCTTTTCTTGGCTTTTCTGTTCACACATGCTCAGTAAGGGATTCTAGAGGCAGTTGCTGTTTACCTTGCCTGCTGCAGGGAGGCACACACAGCTATAGTAGGATTGACTACAGCAGAATGCTGCTTTTTCCCATCTCAGGTTTATTGCATTGTTTACTGCAGACAAGCTGCTACAGTCTAATACAAAAATTCTCCGTTTCTCCAGCCTTCCTTCACCATCCTCCCAATGCAAATGCTGCTTTAAAAACTCCAGTTAGAGGATGAAGAAGAAAAGAGGGCTGGATAGACATTAAAAAAACTTTGTAAAAAGGGGACTTCTTTGTCAGAGACTTTCTTAATTCAGGTATGTCTGTATATAGAACACATGTATGCATTAAGTCTACCTCCACACCCCAAAAGGAAACATATTGGAATGAAATGTGTGCACTAGTTGGTAACCGCCAAATGTATTGGACTCCATCCTGTCTGAAATGATGGGACCTGTAGTCCAACATAACTGGAAATTACCACATTGAGGAAGGCTAGTTTACATGTATAAGCACCTATTTATAAGTAATTGCTACACCTGAAATAGAAATGCAATATATTTCACCCCGATGGGAGGATCTATGACCAGGTACCCTGTGCATCTGCTCAGACACCTATCCCAGGTCTTAATTGTTGATGGATGAGTTCCAAACTCTCCCTCATTACAGTTCTTTAATCATTAAACTAGATATGGAATGGGCAATGCTTCCAATAGGAAGGGGCAGCTTCAAACAGGATTGTTTGAAAAGCAGGACTGCCTGCAAATATGATGTGTGACCACCATAACTCCTACTTTAATGTTTTCTTATTCCAGGAAGGGAATCGCATTGGTTCAGCTAAGAGATCAAGATAAGGTCTTGAGGTCCTGGCTCTTACCAACTTGGTTCTCTATATGACACATTACAAGGACCAGGTTGCTTTTTGAAAAGTAGAAGTGCAACTCATGCAGTTCTCCAGACATTCTGGGATTGCAGCTCCCAATATCCCACGCCATTGGCTCTGCATGTTATGATATGCAGTCCAATAAGCTCTAGAGGTCAACATGATTCCCATCCTTGTTATAAAATAATGATAGCAACATAGGTAGCATGATGCACATGTACTTCATTCCCCTTGGAATCCAAAAAAAGAACTTTAAAAAGCATGCATGCATGCACACAAATAGCAAAAATGCCAAGTTACACATGCTTCTACCCCGGATGTACTTCCTTTGAGTCTGCAACTAAATAAGAGGATACCATTCTGGCATATACCCATAAAATTATGACTAGCGGGGAACTGTGTTCATGGCAAGCAACAACAAAACTGTGTAACAAGTTTTGATCTTCCTTTCATACATTCTGCTAGTAAGAAATCAGCTGGTTAAACAGTATGGCATTAATACCTCCATTCCACTGTATAATGGCATATAGTTCAGCTATAGGATAGTCAAAGTTTACAGGCAGGGACAGAGGCACCATCAACATTAGTGACTCTCTTCAAATTGCTTCCCTTTGCCCATCTTACATGATATCATAAACAGCAATACATAGACAGCAACTATGCCTGCCTGCTTCCCTGTGAAGAATTCAGCCTCAGAGGCCACGTAAGACAGTTAATGGGGAAGTCTAGTTGCCTGTTTCCTTGTTCTTAATTATTATTTTTAACTCAGCTGCAGTGGTGCTCCATTGCCAGTGTTAAATTTGGACTGCATTTAATTAACCTTTCCAAGTGGACGATGGCCTTAACCGACACTGCCTTTGAAGAAGGTCAACAGTAGGATGTCAGAAGGACAAATCTTTCTGTGCACAGCCAGCCTTCCCCCTCCCCATCTCTGTGAAATGAAGGGGTGACTCTGAGAAGGTGGGGGGGGGGGAGGAATTAAGCCTGTGATCTCGCCAATTCCAGCACTGACGCAATCCAAGAGTTTGGGATTTTTTTCCCTCTGAGTTTAAAGCCACTGCTTAAAGTGGCAGAACAGATTGTAAAAGAGGCTCAGAATAAGGCTTCTTCTGCAGACATACATGCTGGCAGGTTTAGGAATCCTCCTCTGACCTCAAACTCTTAATGGGATTCTACAGATTTAGTTCAACAATGATTTATTCTGTTCTTTGTGGAAATTTTGTTCACTGAGAACATTAGGTGTACAAACCAGAATTCTGGATTTTCCCTGCCTTTCAGTCTTTACCCAGATTCCATTGTAGGGAATTTGATCTCTCTTCTCCTCTTTGTAACACAGGGGTGGATAACATACATCCTGTGGGCTACATGTAGCCCCCCCCCCCAAGGGTGGTGCCTCATGCCTCCCTCGCAAAACCTCCAGTGCTCAATCTCAGAAGCAACTGGAAACACCACATTTAAAGCAAGTATTATCCTTTTGAATGGTTGGTGTGGCAGTTTGCCACTGAATTTCAGACACACACCACAAGAAGCAATTCAAAGCAAGCAAAATGCTTGCTTTACATAGGAATGTCCTAGTTTGTTAAAATCTGGCAGTGGCACTGAAGTGTACAGGCTGCATAGCTCCTGGGTGGACAAAATGGACCCCTGGATCCACCAAAGTTGCCCACTGATGTTCTTATGTGACCAAATGAACATTTTAAAAAGACAACACAGAGTCCTGAGCTATAGTATCTAAAATAATGTAGACCCATTATTTTCCCCAAGTGTGTAACATACTAGATTAAGGGCCAATCCTTTACTATAAGATGGCACTGGGCTGTTTCCCATATTGTAACCAAGCAAGAGAACAGGAGAAGGCAGATAATAGGAGGCATAAATAAACACACCATTCAATCATCTGACTCCTTTGCTAAGATAATAGGAAAGAAGGATTGGTCACACTCTCTTTCACAGTTTGGCCTTGCTCAGGAGAAACAGAATTGTCAGCAAGCTGGAATTTTAGTTGCCCCAGAAAGAATTTTATCTTATTGGAAAGTCTCAGAAGTGGAGGCAGAGAGGAATGTGCATTTAGGGATTTTTGTAAGTCACCAACATTATTTTCAGTGTATCTACTACTCAAAAAGTACTGGTGCTCTGACCTTGTGAACCCCACTGAGTATGAGACTGTGTATGATACCCTATGATATCCTTGTCAGTGTAGTATAAATGCATGAATACTAAATGGATGTGAATGACTGAACAGAAAGTAGGTTTGTGCACCCCTTGTTCTTCTCATCTTCATATGTTTACAGTGGTCCCCCAGGTTACGAAAGTAATCCGTTCCGGGATTACTTTCGTAACCCAGAAGTGTTTGTAACCCGGGGGACCGCTTTGTTTTCCGGACCGCGCGGCAAATTTAAAGGGGCCATGCGGTTTTTTTCTTCGTACCCCGGGATTTTTTTCGTAAGCCAGGGCCGTTTTTGCGGCCCCGGCTCTTTCGTACCCCGGGGTTTTCGTACCCCGGGGGATTCGTAACCCGGGGTACCACTGTATCTGGCTTTTTTCCCTTCATGCAAACTGCATGTTTACGATTACAGTGGTCCCCCCGGGTTACGAAGGTAATCCGTTCCGGATTACCTTTCGTAACCCAGAAATCTTCGTTTCCTGGGGGACCGCTTTAGGAGACGGACCGCGCGGCAAATTTAAAGGGGCCGCGCGGTTTTTCGTCTTCGGATCCCGGGGGCTGTTTTGCGGTCCCGGCGGTTTCAGGTCCCGGGGATTTCGTTCCTCGGGGGGTTCGTAACCCGGGGGACCACTGTAAATCTTAACTAGGACATTATGTTTTTATTTTGTCCAAATGAGGATGATAAAGCACTTTCAAACCACGCTTTGAAATCCTGGTTTAGAGTGCAAGTCCAAACTATAGTTTGCTGGTTCAGATGTAACACTAAATACTGGTTTGCAGTAGCAAAGCTAACTGAAGTCAACTGTTTAATAGAACACAGAACTTGTAAGTACAAGCCTTATTCCCATAGCACAAAATATTTAGTTTGGTGTTATGTCCTAACCAAACTAGAGTATCAACTAAAGGAGCCCCTATATTCCCATTTCTGCTATTTTTCAAAGTGCCTGCCTGCAGAATCCATTTCATCTGGCTTGGATTTCTTTTGATCCCTTTCAAAATGCTTCTTTCATTCTTTCAGCACGATAGCACTATGAACATTTTACACATTTGACAGGCCAGCCTCAAAAAAAGCAACCTCTTTAGGTTAATATTTAAACACATGGTTCAATTGATTTTCTCAAGGCTGACCTCCAGCACTACCAGCTGTTTTCCTTTAGGGCTGTTCAAACTACAACCCTCTCAAACTGAAACTGTGATGAAAAGGTGGCCAAACAAGGATATCCATTTATAAAGAACAGTATGAAGGAGACTCTTATCGCTTCTGATTCCCTCTGGGTTGGGCATCTCACAAAAATACCTGCATCTCAACCACAACCAATACCCATGAATTCTGAAAGTTGTAGTCCAAACAAGTAAATTTTCTAAGCTCCAACGTGAACATGAACCAGATGTCCACAATAAATACCTTCTCAGCAGTTTATGTCACATAAAAACAAGACAAAAGCAAAAGCAAAAATTAGAATACAGCCAAATTCAAATCTTGGTCCAGGCCTCATAGGGAGAGAAGACCTGCTGAACCTGATCCCCTTCCCCACCACCATTCCCTTCTCCTTTTGTGTTGTGTCTTTTTAGACTGTGTTAATGTTTTGCTGCTTGTGGTTTTATTTACTGCAACTTCTATTGTTTTTCTTGACATTCTAATATTTCACTTGTTCTAATTTTTTATGCTTTTATATGTTAACAAATAAGGGGATGTCAATTCTTGGGCAGTATCCTAATATTGTTAATTAATAAATATTACATTCAAATCCACACCTACACTTTATTTAGAGGCTGTAGGAAAGCCAATGATGTACAATGCAGAACTTTATCACTTTTGTTGGGGCAAATATAGAAGACTACATTGAAGAACTGTAGCAAAAAGGTACATTTGAACATATAAATATAACCTCATTCATGTCTGGATCAGATTTCACAATGAGTAAAATCAAATCAATTCTGATTTTGTATGAATTTGCCTTATATGAATATTACTGCAATGTGTGTTTGAACAGCCCTAAAGAAAAACAGCTGGTAGTGCTGGAGGTGGTATTTGCTTGAACTACTTAGAACTGTTTATCTCTTGTTTATTATTAATGTCTTCACAAAGTTTTAATATTAAACAATTGTTTCTTTACAGCAGGAGTGGGAACTATATAGCTCTTCAGCAGTTGTTGGCATGGAAGTCCCATCAGCCCTAGCCAGCTTAGCTAATGATGTTGAATACTGGGAACTATAGCTCAACATTTTCAACATTATTATCATCACCATCACCATCCTCATCAGTTTTTTTTTCAATAAACTGATTGGATAATTTGAAGCAATCTTACAAATTATCAATATATTCATATTCCAAGTTTACAGATATGTTTTCTGGTTTTATTGTTTTAACAATTTGATGTTACTCTATCCAATCCTGTATTTCCATGAGAGTAAGAAAAGACTGCCAAGATAGTCATAGCCCAAGAACAATTTTACCAACCTGCTTGGACACATAGATCAGGAGTGGGAATTGCATGGTGATCCATATTTGATGCAATCCATATTAGATTGTAATGCTCAGCACCTTTCACAATCAGCTACACTGACTAAGATTGCTGGGAGCTGCAGTTCAGCAGCATATAGAGGGCTGCACAATCCCTACCCTTGACTCAAATTCACAAACTCACCATCAGAAAAATTCACCAGCTTCCATCAAAAAAAGAGGTCCACTGTGCTTCCACATATGACAAAGATCTTTTGGGGGTGAGGCTTCATCTAGAAAGCCTTCTCCAGAGTGGGAGGTAAGATCAATGCAAACATTAGCCTAAATCTAATAGCTAGTCCCAGTTTCAAAAGATATATTGAGGAAAATGCGGTGCTGAGTGGCAAATTAAGACTTATGTAAATCCTACTGATTCATTTAATCTACTCTAGTTGGGTGCAGCAACTGGATTTAGGCCATAATATTCAGGGGGGATCAGTTCAAAATGTTCTTAATTTGTCTAGGCATTTTAGATTGTACGCACTGTTAGCTGGCTGAATAGTTCTGTTTACTGTCTCTCTGTTTTATTTTAATGGTATTTAATATTGTATTCAGTAACAGAAATTTTTATTTTCCAGTGGTAACAGAGGAGGGGAATCAGCGAGTGGGAAAAAGGTAGAGTTAATACAATTAATTTTTTTAGAGAGAAAAAAAGAAAGGAAGAATAAAAAAGGGCCTAGACAACAACTGTCCTTAACGGCAGTTATTGAGTATTCTGAAAGGATGGGATGATCTTTTCAGTGATGGAACCCATATTGTTGAATTTCAGAAATAGAAACTCTGGAAAGGGAATGCATTGAAAAGCAGAAATGGTCTTCAGCTTCAAACTCCTGCCGAAAATGCTATCTGTTTCCACAGACATTTCCTGACTGGTTAATTAGTCCTAATTTTCTCTGTGTTGTTTGCCTGTATTAATTATGGATTATTATTAAGTGCTTTAAATTATTTGATACTGTTCTTAAATCATACCATAGACATATTTTTAATGTGCACTGCTTGGAGATTACACAATATCAAATGCACAAACAGCACATATAAAACAACATAAAATAATTATAGTACATATTTTTAAAAAACTTTCCCCTCTTCTTGTCCCTCCTCTTAAGAATGTTATAACTCAGTATGTGTGGAAAGGCAAGATGCAAACTGAAGCAGAGCTTAGAAAAGTGAGCTCGTTTTAAACAACCCACATTCTGAGAGATGCAGTCCAAAAAAGGAGCTTTTGCAGTTTTCAAAGAGTTGTTTTAGTCTGTTTTTAAATGTTTTCATTTTTGTATTTAATGTCTTAGATGTTTTTATCTGTTGTACCACAATTCAGAAGCTCTGTGTGCTGAGAGTTGATAGACGATTGCTTTAAATAAATAAACAAGCATAAAATTTTCAAGCTCTGAGTTCAAGTGAGATGGAGATGAGACAGACATTGACTAGGGACTTTATCACATTTAGCTTTTACATAAGCTATACAAGTTAGATAATAGCACCTTTGGTCATAACTATCACACAGTGCTGTCTCCCTCTCATTGTTGCCCAATTGAAACGTGGTTAGCCTGTGCCTAACCACAGATGGAAAAACTCATCAATAAGATCCCAATAGCACTAGTATAGTAATAGTCCTCAAATGCAGTAAGTTTCTGGAATCACACAGTCACATGATGTTAGTATCCTCTCCTCTCCCCCTCCCCTTTACTATTCCTGAACTGCCATTTTTTGGTGTGATTTTTTTCCCCCTGCCTTCTTTTTAACCACATTCGCCTAACTCTGGAACTGCCCAAACAATGCATGACATGCAGAGTAAGGCATAGGGCAGGGAGACAGGATTAAGGATGAGGGCAGAAGGCAGCATGAGGGGTCTGGTCATGATAATGAAGGAATGTGCCATAGGAAGTGCTCCCAAAAATATGTCTGTACTTCCCTTCATTAATGTGATCACACCAAGAATGGAGGTGGCATGGTAAACTCCAAAGACAGCTGAATCCCCCTCAGAAAGTATCTGAAGGTGCTGTCAGCTCTCTTAGATATCAGAAGAGGGGAGAAGAATCTGACTAAGGGGGTTTGAGCTGTGGAGCATCTATCTATGCTCTACCTGTTAATTAAACAAAATATTACACCATAAGCCTCCAATATCCTCATCCTAAAGAAAATACAACTGAATCCAAGTAGCTCTATAACACCTGGAAACTCAAGCCGCTCATTGATTTGGGGTGCATATAAGATGAATATGAAAAATGTGTCTATAATCTTGAAACATGTACTCACCATTCATGAAACAGAACACCTAAGTAAGGAGTGGGTGGGGGTTGAAGAGTTTGGCAACCAAGCCTATTAAGTTTCTCACACTAGCAAGATCCCACGAGAAAACAGGAGTTAAATGCAATATAATGCGAAGAAAACCCGAAAAAGCCCAAAGTTTATTACAGTTAACATGAAATAATGTGAAGTTAAAGCAGAGAAAACAGGCAGCTTTTTACTTTTGGAACAAACAGAATTTTAAAAGCTGCCAGTTTTCTCCACTTTAACTGTGGTTTAACTTCGCATTATTTCATTTTGAAGCAATTCAGTGTGATAAACTTCCCAAATGTGCAAGTTCTGTTTAAATTCACTCCCGTTTTTCCCATGGGATCTCGCTAGTGTGATAAAACTGTATGTTCCAATTTACTAGTATTTTATTCTGCCTTTGACCAGAGCTTTAAAAGGTTACTTTTTGGACTGCAAGTCCAATTTGAGGAGCTGTAATCCACAAAAGAACAGGTCACTTACCTTTAACTGTAGTTCTTCAGGGAGTCCTCTGTGGACATGTGTGAGTCACTGGGGCCACAAAGAAATAATTACACTTCCATACTCTACTTCTGAACACATTTCAGCTCATACATGATACAACCTGCCTTCTTTATCTTCTCTTCCAGAGAAAACTGCATTGTGTTCAAAAACATGAGCTTGAAAAAGCTTTTGAACACATTTCACCTCTCACCAAGAGCCCTCTTTTCTTTAATTAATCTGATCCCCAACCCAGCTCTCCCATTCATGCTTTGAGCCTCTTGTAACCCTTCCATCCAATGTTTCTATCCACACTTCTCTTCCTGTTTATTTCTAATGACCTGAACGGCTATTTCAGGCCTCTTCTTAAACAAGAGCGAGTCCCTGATTGCCATTCAAGATGGATTCTCATTACTCCAAAGTGTCCCTCTAGGAGACACATTAAATAGTCCACGAGGTTAACTTAATCCAGCTGATTCTGTGTGGTCTCGGCCTGAATTCCCGATTAAATTAACATCCTTGAATCTTAATTAGCATGTGTGTCAGAGGTTGCTTTAATAAAGGAGATAATAATGCACAATGTTAAAAATAATCAAGCTGTGCCCTTCCTGCATCACACATGCAAATCCCCTTCAGAGAGAGAGAAGTTGCAGAGGGCAGCACCAACTGAGAAGAAGGGGTACTTTGGACGAAAGAAGTGCAAGCAGCTATGTGGCTAAATTACTAAATTATATGGGGAACTGCTTTGTTGTTTCAGTGCCTATCATCACCCACAGCGGTACATCAGTAGTAGAACTGCATAGAACATTCCCAATCAAAATTTTTGGCATGCTTGCTACCCTACACAATAAATAAATAAATATTATGAGCTCACAGAAAATAATTTTGGAGGGGAAGGTGGGAATGTTTATTTATTAGTGACATTTATCTCCTGTTCTCCCTCAAAAAATCTCAAGGAGGTGTATAAGGCTCATGGCTCCCTTCCTCCTCACTTTCTTCTCACAACATCCCTGTGAAGTTAGGGGCTATACATACTGCCCCAAAGGGGTGGCCTACAACCACCCCTTTCCACACTGGATCAGGGCTGTGGCCACCTCATGCTGTGGCCCCAATCCAGCCTTTGGAGGCACCTGCAAAGGGTGCCACAGCCGCAGCAGCGTGGCTGTATGGTGCCCCTTTGGCGATGCATCATTTGGATGCAGCACTGGAGGTGAGTCATGATGCCGTGCACTATCTGAAACGGTGCATGGCATCATGGTGCCATGGGGGTGGAGTTAGAGAGTGCGTTGTCAGGACGCTGCACCCTGACTCCGCCCACAGGCCAACAGTAACTATTAATTAGAAGATTTGTTTCACTTTTGTCTGAGAGAAGACTTATGTATTTAGCTGCACTTAAGTTTGGCTTGGAATAAAGTTGTTAAAGCATTCTCACGTGCACTTGTGTTTGTGTGAGACTGAATCATGGATCCTCGTGGAGCCATGCCCGCCCAGGGGAGGGCCACATGCCCATAGGTATCAGCATTTGCTTTGATTTCATTAAAGATAGAAGCACTTCAAGAGATTTCTTCATCCCACCTTTAAACTACCAGCATTCACAATTTTTTCTGAATGTGTGCGTTAAAAGTGTCTGACAAGGTGCAATCATAGTACTGGTTGGGTAACTCAAGCCACTGTGATATAATGGTTTGAGTGTTGGACTATGACTCTGGAGATCAGGTTCAGTTCCCCACTCAGCCTTAGAAACAAGCTGGGTGACCTTAGGCAAGTCACACACCCAGCTCTAGAAAACCCCATGATAGGGTTTTAGGGTTGCCATAAGTCAGAAATGACTTGAAAGTACACAACAAAACAACAACAACAACTCCAAAAACGTATATGAAATTCAGTGTGCGTGCCTACCCATATATTAGCACACACACAAACCTTGGACAAGTTATTTTTGAAAGTTGCAACACCCATAATTTCTAAGTCAACATGACCAGTGGCCATTCTGGCAGGGAGATTTTGGAAACTGAAAAAAAAAGTTACAATTCCAAGGAGCCAGACAAACACCCCACTGATTTTTAGCCTCTACTTCTCCCCTAGAGTAGCTGGCTCACAGTGTTATAGGGACAGTAGAATCTGTAACTTTTCAAAATATCTTTCTCGAGATCTAAACTCTACAGAAGCCATCCCCAACCTGGTGCTTTCCAGGTGTACTGGATTACATCCTCCCTGCTGAAAACAATAAAACTTGTTGTCCAACATGTCTGAAGGGCACTTCTATACTCAGAAGCCCTGATTTTATTTATTTATTGTTCTAACTAGATGAACAACCAAGGCTGACCCAGGACATATTACTGCCTATGGACAAAGGCAAAATGGCCTCCTTCATCCATCTGCCAAATACAGAAGACAACTGGAATAGCAGTTGAAACATAATAGTGTTTTTCAACCTATGTAAGGCAGTGAATTAAGTTAGGCTGGTCCAGCTATGTGGTATACCCAGTTCAATCCTCAAAAAGAAGAGAATAGAGGAGGAACAGGAGAACAGAGGAGGAGGATACAATAGAGGTAGGATGCGATAAGAGAGGAGGAGGATAGAATAGCAATGAATCCATGAGGAACAAGCAGGAAGAGCTGCTAATGTACCCAGCACCTTCTGCCTCAGGATGGATGTTTACTAATGGTAGGGACAGCCCTGTCACCAGTTGATTTGGACAACTCATCCACTGAGACACATTGGCCTTCTGGCTTATCCCTACCATGGTTAGTCCTCTTTGATTAGCAGGGTTTGGACAGTTTATCCCCAGTCACCTCAGATAGAATCAGACATCATCCAAATCTTCAAAAACAAACAGAAATAATTTCTTTTCTGAGCCATTCCCAAGGCTCATGATATATTTGCACCTTATCTGTCAGACATTTGCCATCCTTAAAACACATTCCTGTTTTCAAAAGTTGTATATTGTTGCTGATCAAAGAACCCATTTCCCCAGTGGTTACCAATGGGTAGACTTTTACTCCCAAGACCTCAGTTGTTTCCAGGCATAGCACTTGAAAGGAATTATCTTGCAACACAACAGAGAAACATCATTGAGAAAACTGGGGCTGGGGGTCAAAAGCCCAGTGTTTACATGGAAACAATGGACTAAGATTCTCTTTCATGGATCTACCTTATAAAGGTATGTGTGTATGTGCCTTTGAGTCACCTGTCAACTTATGGCTACCCCATGAATTTCATGGGGTTTTCTTAGACAAGAAATTCTCAGAGATGGTTTTAGCAATTCCTTCCTCTGAAATATAGCCTTCAGCACATGTTTGTTATTCAAGTACTAACCAGGGCTGCCCCTGCTTAACTACCAAGATCAAACAGGATCTGGTGCCTTTAGGGTATTTAGGCTCTCTTAGGACGTTTTCACACAGGGGAAATGTATCATCATCCCAAAAAAAGAAGAAAGTGGCAGCATCCCAGAAATGCTTGAAGTTGCGTGATTGCTTATCACATGCACGAGCAACACAACATGCATCCAATGGGAAAAGAGCATGAATGTGAATTTAGTTATCACATGAGTACGTACCCATCAGGTTTGTGATTTTGAATTAGCATGTTTGCACATGCACAGAATAAGGAGTATTGCATCACTACTCAAGGTCCTCAAGTAAGAACCTTCTTCAGCCAATAAGAGCTAGGCTAACTTCTGTTACTCAAAGGGCCTTTTCTATCACTGTGCCAAAGTTGTGGAATGATCTGCCAGAAGAGATCCGCCATATTTCCACTCTTATAGCCTTCAGAAAGGCTCTTAAGACGGATCTCTTTCAGCCGGCCTTCCCAACCTAGCTAATATATCCTAGCTTCTACCCCTGTGGATGTTATGAATATGACCCTAACTTTGTGATGTATGTCTCTCTACCTGCCAAAACTGTTTTTATGTTTATTTATTCTGTATTTTTAATTGCTTTTAATTTGACTGTTTAATTGTAGTTTTAATATTGGTGAGGGGGTGGGGTGGGAAGGGATCAGTTTGTATTTTGTTGTATTTTAATGCATTTTTATTGTTGTAACCCGCCTAGATTTCTAGTGATCAGGTGGGCTATAAATAAACCATGTATTATTATATTATTATCATAAAGATTTTACACTTCCATTTCAATATGAGAGCTTCTTCACCCAGGGCTACTATACAGGGTGTCAGAGTCTATATGAATCCCAAGGACCCTCGCCCGAGTTAGAGGTGGACAAGAATAATGAGGCATGCTCAGGCTTCTCATCTCCCCCTCCTTGAAAAACAGTTTCTTTCCTTTTGGCAGCCAGGGAAGACAAAGGAGTACCGGAAGGAAACTCGCAACAAAGGATCATGGGAATTGACGTTTCTTTCTCGCAGGGGTGAGGGGGGAGCCTAACACAATTGTGAAATGAATGAGAATTCACAATGGAAATGGACTTGCAAATCCAGTATTTTTACGAAAGAAGCTATTCCTGGGATCTCGCACATTCCGTTTGCACGCGATGTTGTCTGAAAGTCTTTTGCGAAATTACGTGCAATACATTGGATAACCCCAGATTCTCAGTTAATCTTCCAATTTCCCCTGTGTGATAGTCCTTATAAAGGATACAAATCTTTTAAATTATGTAATCTGCTTTTACAAAAAGGTCCTGGAAACACATTAAAGAATCATACCATCCTGTAGAAATGTCTCTGTTTAGTAAGGTTTTCTTTTCACTTCTTCAGATTCATGGGGACACCAAAGGAAGTGTAAAACAGGGTTTTGTTGTTGTGTGCCTTCAAGTCTTTTCTGACCTATGGCATCCTATGGCAAACCTATCATGTTTTTTTCTTGGCAAGATTTATTCAAGCGAGGTTTGCACTGCCTTCTCCTGAGCCTGAGAGAGTGTGACTTTCCCAAAGTAACCCAGTGGGTTCCCATGGCCAAACTGGGAATCATACTCTGGTCTCCAGAGTTGTAGTCCAACAGTCAAACCACTATGCCACACTGGCTCAAACTAAAATGCAATTTACCCTACCTCAGATTTTAATCTAAATGGAAGCAAAAATAGCAGGCTTTTAATGTTCACCTCTCCTATTTCAGGCAAGTTTATTCACAGGCCTAAACTTGTGTTACCTCAAGCTTCATTCTCCATTTGTTCTTCCTTCCAGCCTCTTTTCAGGACACGACCCACACCGAACACTTCTTTCAGGCTTCTTGTCTTTGGGTTCCTTACTCTTCAGCTTCTCTACATCCTAGCCTTTTCCTAGTGATCAGCCTGACTGATGTTCGATATATGGGCTAGACTCCTCCAACTACAACTTCTTTGTTCCCTGAGTAAAAGAGCATTCCAAATACACACCACTTCAGCCAATCAGGCTTCACCATCATAAATGAAACATCTTCATGCCTTTGGGTATTTCACATAACATTACTAATAATCAAGGGCATCTCTCATAGGGATGTGAAATCTGGAACAAATACTCAGTGATGCTTCCTGTGGTGTTCTATTTTCTCATCCTCTTTCCTTCTTTAGATGCAGTCGCTTCTTACAAATCTTTAGATTTTAACTCAAGCCATGAGTTCATGGAGGAACTCTTTTGTTAACATGATGCTTTCCCTTGATAAGCAATTGGTCATCCTTCCCAACTACCTTCTAGATATGATGGGCTGCAAACAGGCCATGCTGCTTAGGGAATTATGGGAACTGTGATCCAGCATATCTGGAGGGCACCAGATTGGAGAAGACTGCAATATGTAATGAAAGGTGTATGAAGAAGTGTGAGCTTCTCTTCCCAACATATTAACTCTATACATAGCTTTCGCAGGTTTTCAGAACCTGAAAGAAAACTAGTATCCACAATGCCCTACCCACACTGCAACTTTGTAACAATCACAGTAGCAGTCACACAGTACTCAGTGGAGTACCACTACTTTCATCCATCTTTTCCTTAGATAGTAAACCCACTGACTCCTACATCTGGGCAGAAATAAGCACAGGAAAGAAGAGATGAAGGGGAGATGCCTGCCACCATGGAAAGCTCGCTGACTAGAGGACTCAATGAAAACAGCAACCCCAAGTATCATTCTAGATCTAGATCTTGACCATGGTCCTGCCATCCATAATTTTGCCAGCTATCCCACCTCATGTATTGGACCAAGCAGCTCTCCATCAATGAAGTTTAGCAAGTACACATCCTGGCCATTAAGAAACTGGATGGGTCACAAAACCTTTCTCTCCTGCTTTAGTAAGCAAATTAATGTGTTAGGATTAAAAAAAACTTACACGTATGTAAAACTTTATTCGGTCATTGACCAACAGTATAGATACAAATATAGTACAAATGGCGGTTCGTTCGGCAGAGTGCGACTACATTGTTCGTGCACAGCTGACCATATCTTACACTTATACTGAATTAGTTGTGGGATATGTTCTGACCCCACCATCAACACCAATCCCTCAAATCTATTGAGGACTAGGTTTAGGGTCAGCATATTGCCTACACTTCCTGGGGTCAACCTACTATTATCAAAGGATGACATTTACTGCATCAAGGTTCATCACGGCATGCAGTGCTTTTTTGTCCCACCATTTTCTGGAAAAACAACAGCAACAACAACAACAAAACCAAATAGTGAAAGATTTGTTGGGACATTTATTTGTCCCAGCTGGTTTCATTTATTTGTGAAAAACAAAACAAAGCAAATTTTGTAAGTGAGCAGGTGGCTGAAATTTGGAGAAATTATTCACAGCTTCATTTTACAGCACACCTATATTGTTAGTCTGAGGGTTATCTAACAAAACATGACCTTGGGGAAACAAAATGTCTTGGCCTGGTTTATGAGGGTTGAAACATTACTATGACAGGTATCCAGGCAGTCAGGCAGAAACCATTACTTAAACTAAGAGGGGGGGGGAAAGGGTTCACCTCTCAAACACAAAAAGATGCCCTCAAACAGTGGTCCGTTTTACATTGGCAAAAAGAGGTGTCATGAAGGCTGCTTGAAAACCCAGCTTTTACATTAGAAAATGGGAAAGTGTGCCATGAAAACGCCATTTTGGCGTTTTAAGGGAAAAAACGCGCCTTTAAAAAGTAGTTCGGTTGCCCCACTACTTTTTTAAAAAGTGCGTTATAGCGCTAGTACATCAAAACGCTAAGATGCCATTGCGCAGTTAAATGGGGCTCTGTTTCCTTAAGGCGCCCATTTAAAGGCTGCGCTGCAGGTGCGAATCAGAATGGATCGTGGGTTGGGAGCATGCGTGGTGTGGACTTCACTCCTAATTAAAACGTTCTATGCCCTCCAGGTGTAAAAGCTGGGGTTTAACCGCGCAGTTTTTTAAAGCTCCCAAACCCCCTTTAAATCATTTAAAACTGCGCAATTCGCAGCCGCAAACAGCGCAATAGCGCAGTTCAAGCCTCGACCCTCGCAATAGCGCAGTTCAAGCCTCGACCATCGCAATAGCGCTGTTCGCGGCGGCACGAACAGCGCAACAGCGCAATTCGCAGCCGGCAAGGAAAAAAAAATTAAAATCGCAGTTTAAAGCCGCGTTTATTGCTGCCCATGTAGCAGCTCCGCCTGTATTTGTAGCGTTCTGACAGCTTCCCATGTAACTGCTGAGCCACAAAAAAGACCTCAGATAAGTCGTTCCCACACCCCTCAGTGTAGCAGCTCTGCACTTTTTTAATGCACACCTGGGGCTTGCTATGTAGCTGCTAAGCATTAAGATAAAGGCGACTTCAGGTCACACTTTCTTGCCAATGTAAAAAGCCCCAGTGATTCCCAAACTTTTGTTCTCTGGATGTTTGGAATTTCAGCTCCCAGAATTCCTGACTGTTGGCTAAGCTGACTGGAGCTTTTGGGAATTGAAGTCCAAAACACCTGGAGGACCAAAGTTTGGTAACCACTGCTCTAGAAAGTGTGGTGCCCAGGAGGAAAGATGGGAAGAAAGACCACTATTTTGTGTGTGGCTACAACTTGGTGTTCTAGGTGTATGAGGACAGGGCAATAACAATGTTGCAACAGGTTGGTTTAGGCTTTGGATTCACAATGTTACACCTCAAGCTAGCAGAGGTGAGTGATTTTGATGTCACTGAGGTGTGAATTCAATCTGAATTTCAGTCTGAACTAAAGGAAATATTTCAATTTCTAAACCCTGTCCCCAAAATAGGCCCAGCACCTTGGTATGTCCCTTGAAGTCTGGACTAAATTATGGAGCTGCTTTACTACCCCACTGATATTAGAGTCATCAGTCTCTGCTGCATAGAAGAGACAAGATGCAGTTCCACAACTAGGACTCCTATTGTTATTGCTCCAGTGCAATTTGTTTTGGTAGGTTGGTTGGTTGGTCCATTCATTCTTTCGTTCATTTATTTTTGTTGACTGACACACAAAACTAAGATTGCACCTAGAGCCCCATTCCACCCATGTACAGAGGTCAACTTGACTGGCTGTCAAATCTTGCTACAATAAAGATAACAAGACAAAATCTTACCACCCTTTGATGCAATTGACTAGTTTGGAAGATGCACAACAGTCTGTCTTAATGGAATGGGCGGTGAGGTGAAGTGGGGTGGGGGTGGGGTGGAGTAGCAAAAAGGAAGCTGCTTGCTCTGCCCCATTTACAGCATTTGCCATTCTGCCAAATGGTAGGGCCAGCCCTACCATTCCATACCACAATGACAAGAGCTCTTTCTCTCCATTTTGCTGCTTAAGCAAAATGGAGAGAAAGATGTTATCCCAGAATATTTTTGTTTACTCCTAGGAGAATGGGGATGGAGTGTTGGTTTAAACAAGGGAAATAAAACACACTGATATACAACACACACGTCAAAGTAAAAGCAAATTCAGAGATTGAAGGGGGAAAAAACCTTTTGTAATATAACTTCCTAGATGCTTCAGGCATCATGGCAACTGGCCATGCCAATGTTGAGATTTGTAACCCAAAAGTATCTCTTCCGAGCTCTTGTGAAATCAGGAAAGCAGATCACAGATCTTTCTAATCAAATCTGTTTTGATCCTCACAGTGACAAGTGAAATGAGCTGAACTTCCCAATTACCTTTCTTACCAGCCTGCTGGATCTTTATGTCCATCCATATCTATGCTGAAATGGCCAAAGGTCTGGTGGAGCAGGATGGGAACAAGAGCATCAGTCTAGCATCACAGCATCACATGTGATGCTTGCACATTTTGTACCTGTTTCCAGAGCAGTGATCTTAGCATTTTGTTCTGTGCCACAGACCTTTGCTCCTAATAAATGGAAATGAACACACACCAGAAAAAAAAATCCCAAGTGCTGCATTATCTGTGCAGCATATGCAAATGAAAGTGTGTCTCTGGCACCTCTGTGGTGTTGCCTCACACCTTGGCATGTGCCAGCACAGTTTTGTCACTCACAGGAACACATGAAGAAACTTGCTTATTAAAGTGCCAAGACACACAGGACCAAAGTAGGAATGAGTATGATGCCACTTGGTTCATCTGTGATGACCAAAGCATTATATTGAGTCTGACAAATTCCACCCCAACTACACTATAATCATTCTGTCTACAAGACCAATAATCTACCCACCCAGCCTCTTCTCCTAGCCTCAGAACGCCTAGGGCTGCTCAATCAACAGTAAGGAGATCAGCAACCTGAACTAAAGCTTTTTAATATGAGCACACACAAAAATCATTTGGCCTGAAGGAACTAGAATCAAGGTCCACAGTGCAACCAGATTGTTTTACAATGAGTTAATAACAAGAGAAAAATCAAGAGTATACAGTATAACTCTTACTGCCCACCAACCTGAACAAAAAACCCCAATCAGATTCCTGACTTGTGGGGTGACAAAACTGTTATTTCCCCTCCTTTCTCTTCCTCACTGCTTTCCAACAATAGATGTATTTCTTGGGGAGGGGATACAGAAACATTTACCCTGGAGGAAGAAGAGCCTTTGAGGTGGGCATCTAGTACCAATACATGTACAGCATATTAAAGGACATGCTGCTCAAAAATGCAAAACTAAAAATAGAAGTGAACAGAAGTAGAATCCAGAGGGAAAATGCAAGCCATAATGTGTAATTCTTTTCTAGCAGATTTTATGGAACAATTTGAAGAGTGATAAGTATTTTTAAAAGACAGCCCACCCCATTTAAACATTTTAAAAATGATCCATAAAACCCAAAAAAGATTGATCTAAAAAAAAAGAGAGGACTTTTATCAGAAGCTGCTGATAACCAGACCAAACCAAACCCAGCCTCCTAGTGCCTCCAAAATACTGCTAGAATACCAAGATGCACATGGAAACAGGTAGTATATGGAAACATGGCTTTTAAAATGGCTTACCGGTACATCTGAGGAGAGAGGCTACTGAAACTCTAACTTTCCTTTTAAGTTCTCAGGTGGCTTTTCTCTAATATCAACACCATCATCATCATCATCATGTCTTTTTCCCTAAGAAGGAAGCAGCCACCAAGAAGGCCCTTACGCGTGTGCCACATCAGATGTTCCTCTGAAGGTAAGGAACTTTCTGTTCCTACTTACTGTCCCTCCCTTCCACATTAGAGTGGACACACATAAAAGGAACAAATGATGGTCCAGATTTGTATAAAATTTGCATATGCTGATTTATATGCATATCTCTATTTTTAGAAACAATTACTACCACTTAAATAGTATGCAAAGGGATCTTGTAGCACCTTTGAGATTAACTGAAAGAAAGAAGCTGGCTGTATAAGCTTTGTAGACTTCAGCTGACTTACTGTAGACTGAAGTCTATGAAAGCTCATGCTATCAACTTCTCTCTTTCACTTAGGACCTTATCACATTAGATGAATCCTGCTCAGAAATTGAATTTAAAAATAGAAAAAATCTGCAAATGTGGCAGGCTTTTCAGACAAAATAACACGAAAATAAAGTGAACGGAAAATGGACAAAAAGGACACCTTTTTACTTTTAGGAATTTCCTTAGTGATAAGGTCCCTAGTCCCAAAGGTGTTACAAGATCTCTTTGCAATCTGATTTTTCAGACTAACACAGCTACGTCTATGAATCCTATCATTTAAAAAGCAATGCAATAGATCTTAAGGAAGACTGTGTGCCTATTCAGTCTACAGTCTGAGTGGTAACTACTTGTGGGCAACTTCAAATCCTCTGCCCCACCCCCTTACAGTCCTTTCTCTTTTAATTGGGCTTGGACTGGAAAGCCATTAAAATAGAAAAAGAAGGTCTTGAATGAGGGGACTATCCTGTGATAATATCTCTTTAACGCATCAAATCCTGAAGATGCATGAATGATCATTCCTTACATCCAAACAAACCTCAGCATCTCATTTTGCACACGCAGAGCATGAATAGGACATATTTAGCCCTCTGGATGTTCCTGAATAATAACACCCATCAATCCTCATTGTAGATTATCAAGACTACAGACAATGGTTGTGGGTAGTCAATAATGGCCAGCATGGTGTAGTGGTTTGAGTGTTGGACTATGACTCTGGAGATCATGGTTCAAACCTGACTGCAGCCTTGTAAATCTACTGGGTGACCTTGGGCAAGTCAGTCACGCAGTCTCAGAAGGTAGCAAAAGCAAAAAACTCAAACAAATCTTACCTACAAAACCCCTTAATAAACCTCACTTTAGGTTTGTCATAAGTCAGATGACTTGAAGGCATGCAATAACAACAGTCTCTCATTTGCTGGAGGGCTACACATTCTCCATTCCTGCTTTACAGGCAATAAAAATATTTGAAAATCATGATGAGAGTTACAGAGACCTCTCAAGTTAATTGCCCCACTACATCAATCCTCACTTAATTTACAACTTAAATGCAGTACTTTTCCCATTTTAACTACGGCTTTTTGATCTACTACTCTTTTTTTAGTTATCTAGCCTGTCCATCAAGGAATTTCCAGCTGTCCATGACTCTTGGGAGGAGGATTGTAAGCAGCCATGCTGAGCTTGACTCTCCTAGAGCCCCAACAAATCCATTTTTCCAATCTGCCTCTCTTTCTCCATCCCCCTTTTAACTAATCCTGTTGAACCATTTTAAACTCATTCCAAGGCAAAGAAGAACAAGCTGCTGGTGCCTTAAGGTGCCTTTCGTGACCTTGTGCAGCTCCAGATAAAGGTCTGTGATTTCAAAAATTACAGGGAGAGCCCATCCTCATTGCTTTTCCATAATGCGGATAAAGGCAAGCCAAACAGACACAAAGGCCAGCTGGCACTGAGGCCACATGTGGGTGACAGGAGAGAGGTGATAAGCATGTTGTTCCCCTTTAGCACATATGTGTGTATGGTGCATGTGTGTGTGTATATCGTATATGTGTGTATGCATGCATATGTATTCCCCCCCCCCCCATTTACACCCATCTTTCTACCAAAAGAAATTGAATTAAAAACAACCTAAAATAAATTATACTGAAAACAAATTTAAAACACAACAGTACAAGACACAGATAATTTCCAACCAGTCAGACAACCCCCCTTCATTCCCCCCCCCCCCCAACTGCAAACCAGCCTACAGGGCAAAGGACGGCCTAAATAAAAAGGTCTTTCCCTGCCAAGGGAAAGATAAGATGGAGGAGGACAGATTCCCTTTCCTTGGCATAAACTTCCAGATCCTGGAGCCATATGGAGCAAATCCTCTCACGTGTTCCTAACAAAGACAACCTCCAACTGTCCAGTTTGACAGGGACAGTCCTGAGTAATCTTCTCTCATCCTGCTTTTTAAGATGCTTTTAAAATGTCTCAGTTTCTCTCCCATCCTCCCACTTTCCCCCTTTGTCATCAGCACACTTCAATTGCTACAAAATGGATTCAAAGTGCAAAAGTATTTCACACTCAACTAGTTCAGTGGGAGCAGGGGTGTCACTGGAGGGGGGATTCAGACCACACCAGGTGACACCCTAAGGGGCATAAGGGTAATTACCTTGCAGTCGATGGTGGCTGGTGGCTTTCATATTAGAGGAATGGCATACCTATTCTGGGTTTTAGACTTAAGTTTTAAGTAGGTGTTCAGTGTGCTAAATCCATTTTGGGGATAGAGGTCAACACCTTCACAGTGGGAGTAGTGCAGGAGTTTGAGAGTTGGACTAGAATTCTGGAAGACAGAGGCATCTCTAGGGGGTTCTGGGCCACACCAGGCAACATCCTAAGGGCGGGGGGGGGGTGACACCACTGCTCGCTAAACATTTGCCTTTTGGTAGAAATGAACTATTATATTCACCTGCATCCCTTTAAAATGCTGTGAGTGGGGTCTGGCTCAGTGGGACGAGAAAGAAGAGGCCCCAGTTTTTAAAATAATAAATAAATAAATATTTTAAATTTTAATGTTTTAAAAATATATTTAAAAATAATTTTTATATTCTTTTAAAATTATCTTTAAAACATCACATCTTACCAAATTTTCATTTTAACCACATAAAACTATGTACATATAAATACATTTATGCTGTGTGTATGACATAACTGTCACATTGTGAAATATTTTTAATTTAAATTTAAATTTTGCTAGTCATTTATGTCACAACTATTGCCATTACATTCCATGGCATATGGGAATTACAACTTCTAACTTGGATAAAATCAGTTTGGCTCAAAGGCTTTAATAAAAAGCCAGGTTTTACTTGGCACCAAAATTATTCTTATGTTGGCACTAATCAGGACTCCAGAGCAAATTCCACAACCAATGTCGCCACCACAGAAAGGCCCTCTCCCATGTCCTCCCACAATATATTTCCTCTATTGATGGGATGCAAAGGAGGGCCTCGCCAATAGATCTTGGCACAGGTCTATATGTACACATAGACATGTTCCCTTGAGGTCCCAAGTCATTTAGGGCTTTAAATGTTATTGCCAGCGTCTTGAATTCATAATGGAAATATATTGGCAGCCAATGCACTTCCTTCAGAACAGGAATCCCAGTAAGCAGTCCAGCTGCTGCATTTTATACTAGCTTGGGTCTGAGTTATCTTCAAGGGCAGTCCCATGTATAGTGTATTGAAATAATCTAATCAGAGGGTTACCAGTACATGGACTACTGTGGCTAAGTTATCCCTTTCTAGGTGGACCAGCTTAAGTTTACCTCAAGCACTTCAATCCATCTAGTGTCTCTGGACCTCCAGTAACAAGGACTGATCTAGGTGTATGCACCTACTCTTTCAGGGAGAATGCAACCCCATCCAAGAGAGGCAACCTACTTGAAAACCACTAATCCACAGAGCCTCCATCTTATTGGGATTCAGCTTCAGTTTATTCATCATTATCTATCATATATACTCGACTCTAAGTTGACCTCATATATGTTGAGGCCAGGCTTTGGGGCTGAAATTAGGGATTTTGATATGACTTGTGGATAAGTTGAGGATATGTAGCAAAGCATCTCAAGCATGAACAAAGGAAAGCAATGCCAAAGAACTTACAAAATTCCAGCAGGCATAACTGTTTATGCTTATATTACAGGCTAAAGGGATAAGAAAACAGGGGTGGGTTGTGGTTCCCAAACTTTTATCCTCCATATGTTTTGGACTTCATCACCCAAAATTCCTGACTGTTAACCAAGCTTGCAGGGGCTTCTAGGAGTCCAAAGCAGCTGGAGACCTAGAGTTTGGGAAGCACTGGACTACACTCTTGCCTTTCACCAAGTGATGGTTCCTTTTAAATAGGTGTTAAAGTACAGTATTTGCATTGATCCATGGATAAATCAACATGGGCTTTAGGGGTCAATTTTTAACTAAAATTTTAGACATATACATGACTAGGTATATATAGTATATCATTACATTGTTCAGGCGCTACTCCAGCATTTCCATAGACCCAGCCGACTCATATGACAAGAAGTAGTAGAGCTGAATATCATCAGCATACTAATGGCACCCTACTCCAAAACTCCTAATGACATTTCCCAATGGCTTCATATTTAACAAATTAAACAAATGTATCCCTTTTCTGTCCCATGAATCTTCTCTCTAGAGCAATGCACAAAAATATTCCAATTAACATTTTAAATTGTTTATAAAAACAATTTTAAGAACCAAATTTTAAAAATAAAATTCTTTGAAAACTGTTCAAAAACAATTTTAAAAATCCAGCTTTACAATCAGCTTTAAATACTGAAGAGTATGTGAAACACTATTGTTTTGGCTGCTACAGAAAGCTCAAAACTAAAGAAAAAATAGTAATTTCTATTCATGTGACAAAAAAAGACAGTATAAATTTCTAATAATGAAAAGAAATTCCCCAAACAATGTTGAAGCCTTCCAGTATCAAGATTCTTCAGATGGGACTAATGCTTATCAAAAACAGACCCTGATTATGCCTTGATATTGCTCTTCTGACCACTGAATGCCCATTCCTTAGACTGCTAGTTAATAACCTGGGGTGGCTGGCTGGGAGGTTTCCTCCATAGGAGCAAGAGGAGATAAATGATAATCCTTATATGCTTTTGAAGAACATAAATACTGCAGTTTCAGGGGGGAAATGCCCTTCCAGCTGAGGAGGCTGGATGAAGGTAAAGAAAATGAATAAGAGAAAAACACAACAGATTTATAGTTTGCAAATGTCAGACAAACCCAAGACATTTTCTGCCTCAAGCGAAAAGATATCATGGCACTCCAAATTCACTCTCTATATAACTTGCCTAAGAGTGGAAAAGTCTTACAGGATTCTTCTAAGTAAATTTAGTTGATAGGCTAGAAAGGGTGAAAGCGGGACACAAATTTCTGTTTTCCAACAGCTGTCCCTTGATATCTGTTGGCTGAACAATGGTAATGTTAATGGTAGGGCCAGGCCTACGAAAAGTCAAGCAGACAGCAAGCAGTCTGTAAACTGGCTGAAGGTATGTAAGGGTCTGATATAATGTAACTGCCAATCTTTATTAGAGTGGGTATGGTGGTACCCTGTCTCAATACTCCTATATCTGCACACACAAAAATACTGTAAGTCTGTCTTTTCATCCCAAGGAAGTCAGACCAGATATCCTTGCCGTTGTTAATTTTCTCCACTTGGGAAGTGGGGAATTCACAAGAATATATGAATGAAAACTTCTAAGAACTGGGTATCTGAGGACTAGATCAAAACCCATAATTGGACTGTAATCCATTCTGAACCCTGGCTAGTCATAACTGTTAACTTAAGCATGTATAAATAATGATTGGGGCAGTGCAATAGGTAGTTTTTAATGTGCCTTTAATTGTTCTAAATTAATGTTTTTAAATGGTTTGAATTTAATGGGTTGTTGTTACATTTTGTATTTCAGAATATTTTAGCTGTATTGTTGTAATGTAGGGTATGAGGTGCTTTATGTTTCTTATGGGAGAAACGTGGGATAGAAATTAATTAAATAAATAAATAAATAATGTATTGGACCCTTCTGGTGAAATCGTAAGATACACATGAGCCTGATTTTTGTGGTCTCCTCTGTTTAACACTTTCTAAGTACCTCTCAATGCCGTATTAAAACATAATGAAGCAATAGAGTATGTGAATTTTAAGAAGCCCCATCCCATTTCTAGAACTGTGTTTGTTTTAGTCTCTCATTTTAATTTATTTTTGTAGCGACCCATCATAATCTGATAATGAGCAATGTAGTTTGCTTAGTAGGGGTATACATGCAGCCCAGAACATCCCTCTGTTAAAAGTCCTGTGCTCATAAGAATTTACCAGGAGAGGTAAACAGAGAACATTTGAATATCGGGGGGGGGGGGGAGTTACAAGGCATAGAAATTACACGCAGATTTTAATAATGTTTTTAAAGGACAACAATAAGCCCTTCTCCACTGACGAACACACCCAATACTAAATAACATTAAACAGATTCAAGATGGCAGCCAAATAGGAGAAAGATCCTAGTGGCCACGATAATAAAATGTGTCCAAGTCTGTCCCACCATCCACCAGCCTTTAACAAAAATCCCCAAACACTACCCAAAGGTTTTCTTTCACAACTCCCAGGTGTGATTCCAGATATTGTTTAAAGTACATTGCCATGCCTCATTTGTATATGCTTCAGGTGACTCCACCATCCAGAGATAACCTTCTCATATTTCCACTGAACTGCATTGTTGTTGTTGTTGTTGTTATCCTAAAATATGTATTAACGAAGGAAGGAGAACAGCTATATAAACTCTTTGCAATTATGGTCAGGAAAACAATACACTGAGGCACAGTGGAAAGAGCTATCCTGGAGAAAGTGAGTGACATGTAAGAGATTTTCCCTCCCCATTTCTCCAGCACTTCCTGTACTTTTCTATTTTCAGAGGCAATTAGGAATCGGGGAAAATCAAGCCAGGAAGATTTCTAGCTGAGTTTGAAACTGACTGGAATGAGTTATTAAACTAACTAGATCAGGTTAATTAGATCTTTTAGAGAAATTGACTTGACTAGACTAGACATGAGGCATTCTCAAATAAAATAGATGAGATTTACATCCCAATTTGTAACTCCTTTTACTTGGTAGTAAGTCCTGGTACAGTCTCCTTTCCTTTATAGTGCAGGTTCTCTTTAAAAAAAACTTTCTTTACATTTGTGCTACTGTTCTGCTTCAAAAATTACAATTGTGCATATATAAACATATAGGCGCAGTACTAAAATAGCCAAGAAGCAACTGCTAAAAATGTCAGATGTCTATGCCTGTGGTGACCAATAAAGAAAGAGAAAATGAGAAGATACAGTATTGCTTGCTTACTTTGTATTCTACATTTGCCAGATGTATAGAACGTAGTGAGATACACAGAAACACTCCAAAGGCAACTCAACTGATGGCTTGGATATCAACAAGTAGTGAATTCCCTCTGGGTTCTAGCCTGACTTTTAACAAAGTGCTAAGCCCTATCCTCAAAGTACCTTGGATAGATCATTTACAGTGCTTAAAAACTTTTTATTAGTTCACAATTCCACTGATATTGGAAGCATCATCTCACCACCTCCCAAAAAGCACTACCTCTGATTTATGGACAGCCACCTATTGCAATTCTAGTTTTAAATTACAACGGATGGACTATGATAGGTAGCACTAGGAGCTGTCTGACTGTAAGATTCTCATGACAACCTCTTCAGGATCTTGTTCTCAAAGTAAGTGCTTGAAGTGCTCAATTGCTACTCTAGGTCTACAGCTACCTGGTGGACTCTTGTGTGCATGCTTTCATCTTGGCTTAGCTATAATGTTAATTGCAGAAATAGTATTAAGAATGTTAAAAGAAACCCTTCACATAAGTAGATCCTGGAAGGGATGGAGTAGAAGGATACAAGTGTTTATAGATGTGCATCTGTCCAGAAGGACTGGTACAGTCAAGCAGGAAATCAAGAAACTACAAAGACAGAAATAACAACAAATGAGAAAGCAGTGGTCTTGAGAAGCCACAAGCATAAAAGGCAGGGCCAGGAGAAGCCATGGAGGAAAGGAAGAAGTTTATGTCTTGGATGCCAAGTGAAAAATGGAAGCCGGAAAATGTGTCAGGTAATGACACATGCAAACATACTCAGGCATCTCTAATCTTTTCTAAGCTCTTGCTTGCAGCTTTCAAAGCTGACCAGCTAACCATTCATTTCAATAGAAATGTGTGTCTAACCCCCTCTGCAAGCCTGGAGAATCCCAGCCAATAGCTATGGCGTTCACACTCACTGATAACAAAGTTGTACATTACTCTTGCCATTTCTAGTAAGTCCTGCTTCACCCTTTTCTGCACTGAACTAATAGCCATGTGGTTCTGTATTAGCTTCCTTCATCTCAGGAGTTTCAAAGGCAGACATGCTTTTCTCAAACCAGAAAGACTTCCCCAGCCATCACATCCCTCTCCTCTATTGGACTTTCTGTAACACTGAAGTTGTCTTTGATACAAACTTCACATGGATTGCAACAGCAGTCTTCAGATCTTCAGTTCTCTGTGACACTGTTGTTGTTGCTGCTGCTGCTGCTGCTAGTCAGCTATATCCCACCTCTTCCCCAATACTAATGTGTAAGGTGGCTCACAAAATTAAAACAAATCATTGTTAAAATACTCTACAGAAACTTTAAAAACATATACATTTAAAGAAAAAAAAATAAAACAAGCAAAATAACACATGATTAAAAACAACTGTGTTCATTTACTAAAAGATTTTACTTTCTGGCTGAAGGACTGTGAGGAAGTAACCCTCCTGACCTCCTTAGAGAGGGAGTTCCAAAGTCTGGGAGAAGCCACCAAGAAGGCTCTCTCTGTTCTTCTTTCTTGCCACTAGGTGGATGAGATCCCCATCTATGCTGCACCTTCTTACATAGCATCACTCAAAACACTGACACTGTTCTCACTCAAGCTTACATTTATGTAAGTATCACAATCAGGAAAAACATGACAGCTGGGCTTTAACTCATGGGATTTGTAACATGGAACACTGAGTAATTTAGATATTTTACAGCCCTTGCATTTTATTGGCACAGGACTGATGGATGCCTGTCCAGAACTGATGAACTTTCTGCTGTGATACAATAAGTAATAATCTCCTTAGTGAGAATTTAAGAGAGAACCTTTCCCTCTTTCTAAAATCCCTCAAACCAAGGCCTATTTTGCGGGGAAGGAGATAGGAAGATAAGAAAATCAGAATTCTGTTGTCTAGTTTTTCATTTCATTAAAAATACAGTACTTCCTCAGTCCCCCCTCCAGAAACTAAGTTTCTCTCTCCCTCTCCCCCCACCCCATCTCTCTATATATTGCAGCACCACAGTAGACAAAGGTCAGTTTAGCACTATCTTCAAACATTTCATCCCACAACTCTCGGTGTAAAACTTAACATGAAAAAAGAGAACCAAGTTGAAACGGCAGAAACATACTGGGTTTTCAGAGTCATGTTGACATAATACCGGAAATATATCAGAGGAGAAACAGGGAATGAGAAAAATCCCATCAAAGATACAGTTGTGCTCCTGCTGAGGAGGTGGCAGATAGGTGAGCCCTGCTTGCTATAGAATGTAAAGTTGTCAATCTACCCAGCAGCCTGTAGTATGTTTGTAGACTAATGATGAGTACAGTGATAATCTTTCCACATATTTTGGTGCAGGGTTGTTTGCTTTTTTTCACACACAAAAGCATGGTTCACTGCAGTTCAGCTCAACTGGGATACAGCTGGACACTAAAAGTACAAGACAATGTACAATGTACATCTCTCTCTTACCCTGATGCATTGACTCAAAATTTAACTTGACTAAGGTGAACTCTATAACAGAGAAACTGTATACCAGAGTGAGGAACCTCTGCATCCCCAGATGTTCTGAACCTCAACTACAAGAAACCCCAGCCAAGTTATTCATTGGTATCAGACTGTTTTCCAAAACATCTGGAGGTTCCATAATCCTTCTATATGCCATGTAATGCATTCAGGAAGGAAAGAACTCAAGATGGGGATGGAAAGACAGAATGTGAGAGAAAGTCTGACTGACAGTTCCATCCACACTGGAGTTGAATCCTTGTCTATTCCACCATGTTAGTTTTGAACTGCGATTGCTACATCTACTTACATTATTTTAATCCCTTGTGGCAGAAAGAGAGACCAACAAATAAAATGAATGAATGAATGAATGGTGGTGTCAGATAAAACAGTGGTGGCAATATGAAGAATGGAAGTATCATAAGAGGAAGTTCTCACCAACCGAGCCACCCTAAAATGAACACTTCCACCCTTCTTTCTCTTCTAAAGCATCCTCTGCTACCACACCACCATAGAACAAACACTCCCCTCAGACCCAGAGTTTGTGAAACATTAACTTTTCTGATTATAACAGTAAAAATCCCAAACTTGCATGACTACAAAAAGCAGAAAATCATAAACTTTTCCAAACGCTGCCCAGACCTTTGTTGCAGCATTCCCTATATAATCCAGAAACCAACCTTATGGCATCTTACAGACTGATGCAGAAATCAAATTGCTAGCCCCAACAAGAGAAGATCTAATGAATCAATGGAATTTCTATTTACTATTCAGCCAATGATTCAACAGGTCTATTCTACCTGGGACTAGCAATTTGGTTTAGATCTCATAAGTTTTATTCAGCACTGAGTTTCTTCAAAAGGTTAATGGATTTTCACTCCATATGCCTAAACTTGGTATCCTCCACTGTAACAGTTTCCAGAACAAGGGTAGGAGTGGAGGATAGCAAAGCACCAATGACTCTTACATGACCTTAAAACCTAGCTAGTTTTATTGCACATTTGGATCAATTTCTTTATGAAGTTCCTCATTTTAATCTTTTATATTGCCACAAGACTCTATGGCCCAATCTAGACGTGACTGAAGAGGTGCAATTAGGGCTAGAAGAGGCGCCTTTAGGGTTAGGGAGGGTGCAGCATCTAAACCCTCCCTAACCCTAAAGCGTATGGGTGCTGCCATTTTTAAATGGTGACGTCCATACGGGCGTGCCATAAGAACATGGTGCACACAGCATTTAGATACGCTGCATGCGCCATGACATAATGGCACCATAGGAGGGCGCCAATGGCGCCCTTTCCACAGTGCCAAAAGGAGCTCAGTAACCAAGCTCCTTTTGGCGTGGGTCTTTGGCGCGGCCTTTAAACGGCTGTTCCAAAGACCCAGGGGAGAAAGGGGCCGCGGTGGCAGCCCCTTTCACCCCTCGCCTGCACCAGGGAGAGCGGGGTGCAGCGGGTGTTCAGGGCGCCTGCGGCACCCACTTTCAGGCCGCGGGGAAGCTGCAGTTCGCCGCTTCCCAGCGGCCTGCAGAAGTAGCAGGATGGGGCCTCTGAGGCTGCTGATGCGGCAGCCTTGGCTCCATCTTGCCACTTCTTGGAGCAAGTGCAGACCGCCCCTTTTGAGTGGTCTGTACTGCCCCTAAGATATTTTTGCTACAAGAGACTAGCATGGTGCTCTCTCTCACACACACACACACACCAAAAACAAAAATACTGTAGCAGCCAAGGTCTAAGAGTTTATTTCCTTGAAATCCATATTGCTAACCATTCAACCTGCTGTTCCAGTATAAGACTGCCTATGGCAAAACTAATCCTACTCTAACCCTGGCTTCCTGAATTTACAGTCTTGATATCAAGACTATTAGCATGTCAGGGCTAAACTCTTGTTATTATAAAAACCTACCAGGATCTCAGTACGTAACAGTCCCAATCCTTCAGCTCATGCAGTTCCAACCACACTAGGACATAATCTAATCTAACATAAATCAATCAATCCACCACATTTTTTAACACTAACAATTTTTTTTTCTTTTCTAACCCTGGTGGCTAGAACTATACTTTTTATTTTTGAAAAGATAAAGAAAAAAGGAAAGGGCTTCTCAGACTGCAAGATATCAACTTCTGTTTCACAGACAGAAGGGACATGCAGCACTGCTAAGGAATTTATCATTCACCTTCACTTCCAGTGTGAGTAGGAACATTGCCAATATATCACAAAGCCTTAAGAGATTTGCAATACTCACATATTCATACTTGCTCTTCAGCTCTCTATATACTGTACTGGAAGTGTCAGTGACTAATGACTTAACTATTCACAGAACTGTAGATCTTTCCAGAATTTGAAAAAGTTATTTTTTGCATTATAACTCTAGTTGTTCAGGATATTCTTGGAGCTGTAGACCAAAACCAACTATTCCAAGCTCTGGGACTGTGAATATTGTAATCCTTCTCAAGAGGTCTTGCCCTTTCACATATGCCAGGGTTACATGGTACATAGCCAAGCCCTAGATCAGCTATTCTTCACCTGTGGTCCACAGACTCCTGGGGTGTCCTCATATGGGTTACTCAAAAGCTTGAAAGCTGTGCCCTTTCCTGGAGATGAAGGACTTGGAGCCTGTGGTACATGTGCTGGTCACCTCACGTCTGCATTACTGTAACACACTCTACATGAGGCTACCTTTGTGCCTAACCTGGAAACTTCAACTGGTTCAAAACATGGCAGCCAGGCTAGTCACTGGAACATCGAGGAGAGAGCATATAACACCAGTGCTTAAATCTCTCCACTGGCTGCCGATAAGTTTCCAGGCACAGTATAAGGTGCTGACTTTGACTTTTAAAGCCCTACATGGCTTGGGTCCTATTTATCTTAGAGACCGCCTCCTCTCATATGAGCCCCCACGTACACTTCGGTCCTCCAGGAGGAATCTGCTTCAGCCTATAAAAACTAAGTTGTCCCAGACCTCCCAGAGGGCCCTTTCTGCTATTGCTCCCAGAATGTGAAACGACTTGCTGGATGAGATGCGTCTTATTACAACCTTGGAAGGCTTTTAAAAAGCGACCAAGACGCATCTCTTCCAGCAGGCCTTCCTGGATAGCAATTAATCTCCCACTGTCTTATGACCCCCACCCCACCCCCGTCCCCTATCCGGCCACTTATATAGGAATTTGAAAGTTCATGTATTTTAGATCTTGATTGTTTTAACCATGATTAGTTTAATACTGTTTTAAGGGGAGGGAAGTGGGTAGGTTGGAGGATTTTAACTGTATATGTTTTTAACATGTTGTACCCCACCCCAACTGCTCGCTCAGAGGGGTGGGTAAGAAATAAATATTATTATTACTATTATTATTGAAGAAATGTTATGTGTTTTTACAGCTAGGGAAGGAAAGAAGGGGGTAGGCAGATGGAAAGATGGACAGATGGATGATCATACACTGATCTCAATGAGCAAGAGTCTTTTGCTGATGACAGGCATCGTTTGTACAAAATTTCATTACAATATCTCAAAACGTTCTGGGCTCACTTACAAGCAGATTTTCTGAAACTACTGAAGAGGGCTGTGAAAGTATTGATGCCTTTTATAACAACATACTTGTGTAAAAAATCATTCATTTATCTTAAAAATAACCATAGAAACCATTTGAAAGATGTGATCAGAACTCGGAATACAAGTTTCAGCTATTAAGCTCAATATAACAAGGCTTGTAAGTGAAATCCAGCACCAGCCTTTTCATTCATTAAAATTAACAAGTAATATTAGGTCATGGTTCAGTGTTCAGCTATTATTATTATCTTTATCATTATTACTATTATTATTGTTATTATTATTTCAAATTTGTATTGAATCATCCCCCCAAAATAGTATAATAGGAATGCGTGTATTTACTTATTTCTCCCTTCTCTCCAAATTTTAAGACCCTTAATGTGCAACTTTAAATAAATATTTGATGCACTTTTAAATCTTAAATTAATTCTTGGTGGTCTACAGCAACAGAAAATATTTAAAGGTGTCCTGTGGTAAAGAAAAGGTTACAAATTGCTGCCCTAGATAAATGAATTCATTAATTTTTGAAGTTCAGAGCAGTACTTAGATTATTGGGTAGTGGGCAGAAAGAGACTTCTCATCTTACCTTTCATGATGACCCCACAAAATCTCCATTTTAGAACTAGGGGTGGCTGAGCTAAATCTGGGACTGTGGATTTCATTAGGGGAATTCCAACCGAAATTATTGTTGCTCTCAGTAACTTGAGTCCAACAGCTCTTACAAGAAACCTTACTTATGACAGATATGTTAGGTATAACAGCATTACCCAAACAGTGATTCCAGCAGAGTTAAACTACAATTTCCACCACCCCCAGCTACCAGAGTGAAACTCAGAGTCCTCCAGTGTAGATCTCCCCTTTTCAGGCCAAACATAGAACATTCAGTTAAGGTTGACATACCCCTGTACATATAGAAGATGTAGGTCACTGTGGAATTAGTGAAGTTAGTGCACTGCTAACCACGCGATTGGCTTCCAGTTACCAGCACAGTAAAACATATACCTGGCTTTCATCAGGATGCAGAAAGAGTGGGGGAACAATCCAAGGCACAACCTCCACCCACATATCCTCAATGAGTAACTAATGTGTAACCATTTTAAACATGCCCTATTCTTCAGGGACACTTATATATAATATACACATGGCAACATTTGTGTTGCTACAGTGATGCAAAGACATTTCTCAGATTATTGCCTCTCATAACCATCTCAAGAAAACCTCCCAGTACTTTTTAGTTTTTTCTTTCATCTGTCTGTCTTGGGTGGACACACACACACTGAAAAGGTCAGAGGAGGAGGTGAGGAGGAGGAGGAGGAGTGCTATCCCCACCTCCGAGAGAGAGAGAGAGAGAGAGAGAGAGAGCGCACAACTTCAAAGCCACTGCCTGTTCTCCCCTTTTAATATGGTTATAATACAGTACTACACTTGGATACCTTCCAAGAAAGGACTGGCCTCTGAAAAGCAGGACACATGACCACTTTAATTTGTGTGAATGTTCAGTTGAAAGCACTGGAAATACAGACCCAGAGGCAAGAAAATTTGCTATGCAAATGGAAAAATGTTTAGAAAATTACCAAACCCAGACAACTTAACAGTGGGACTACAATTCCCAGAATCACCAAAAAGCATGGCCACTAAAGGGGTTGTGGTTCTGGTTCAGTATTTGTACAACTGAAAGACTACCTTAGGTCACATGTGGTTCTCCTTCCACACTAGGCCAACACTCATTTCATCACCATCCCACACCTTCCCCAGCCTTGGGATCCCATGCAGTTTGGAAAGGTCCCCCACAAAATGCCAGCTGAAATCTTGCTATGGACTTGTTCTTTGGAAATATATGCCATCAAGCACCCCAGAAATAACTCTTCCTCATCTCTCCCTCCTTGCTGTTTACAGCTTCCAAATACTTGTAGGCTGTTGTCTGTCGTGTCATTGTTTAAACAAGCTATACATATTTAGTCCTTTTAATCTTCCCTCATAAATCAATCTCTCCAGCCCCTTAATCATTCCTGTTGCTCTTTTCTCAATTCCCTCCAATTTGTCAACATCTCTGTGCTACCAGGACTCCCAGAATCAAAGGCAATTTCTAAGCCTGGTCTCACTAGAGCAGTAGAGAGAGGGACCATTACCTCCAGGCACCTGACAGAATAGCTACAGATATTGTCATACAGAGATACCTCATTACATGCATTTGACACTGGGGAACAGAACTAAAGAACTTGATGGGGGAACTCTTCTTTTTTTAACATTGGAAATTATGCTGATGCATTGTATCATACCACCTTCAGTTCTCTTGCAGAGCTTTATCATAGTCCAACCAGAGGGCACCCCTTGACTGTCTGTAGTTTGTCGCCCACATTCCCTTACACCTCCCCTTCTCAAGCCAGAAAGAAGCTGAATAAAATGAAGTAAATCTTTTAAAAATTATCTTTTAAACTGCAACTCCCAGAATCCACCAGCCAGCTTGTGAAATTTCAAGAAACAGGAAGTTTTTCCAAACCTACCTCCCATTCTGCACACTTATTGCCTTGCCTCATAAAAATCCCAGAATGATCCTTTTGACAGATCTGAGCCTACCATTTCACAGAGCTGGCAAAATGTCTAGGACATTTCACAGCATTGACAATGCTTACAGGACCAACACATCCATCGTGTGTGTGTGTGTATGTGTGTGCATGCAAAATTTCACAATGGTTAGTTAATTTGAATGTTGATTTATTGCTTCCACTGTGTAGCTTTATCATTTCTCTCTGCAGTGCTTTGCTATGTTTTCCCCCAATTGTATTAATAAATTTTTATACTGCTCTATGTCATTATAGCTACAAGTTTTCTATAGAAAAATATTCTTAAAACAATCATAATAATGAGTACAAATGGACCATTTTCTCAACGGCTAGGTTGACCCTGGCCAATGATACTACGTTTACATGATATGTATTATGAATGCAAAGGACAAGTTCTACTCTTTTTTTAAAAAAAAGTGATGAGCATCAGACATTAGACACAAACAATAGATCCACATCACACAATTACATCATTATGATACCATTTTAACTGTCATGCCCAAGTAGTATGAAATCCTGGGATGTGTAGTTTCGTGAGATACTTAGAATTCCCTGCTGAAGCATTCTATGATTTAGTTCAAGAGAATGTACTACCTCACCAAACCACACATCCTAGGATTCCACAAGATGGAGCTATGGCAATTAAAGTGGCATCAAATTGTTATTAACTATACAGTGTGAATATATACTCCAGTGAATTTTGTAATACAACATTCCATAGAACCCACCAGCTCTCAAACATCTTTTTCATGTACTTTTCCATTTTTTGCTCATTAAAAATGGCACAAAATCCACTCAATGCTCAGACCTCTTTCTTTCTTTCCTTTTTTGTTTTCATGTGTCTGTATGACAGAACTTATTCTGCAGCTTCTTTCATCAAAGAATCTCTAAGCAACATATCTGACTCAAGACATTTTGCTGCCTAAGGCAGAGCAAGAGATGGCAGTTAGGTAATGCTTTGCCTAACACTCAAAACTAGCCAAATTAGTTTGGTACATGAGGCAGATAATCCCATAAACACCTTTCCCTATCTCTGGAAGTATAAAATACAACAGCAGCACAGTTAATGGGTCTTAATTTGCCATCCTCTCATGACATCCAAAATCAGCTGCCTAAAGCAGGCACCTCACCCTGCTTGAAGACATGGTCAGAATTCCCAGCAATTCCCAAAATTTTACTTTGTAAAGCACGACATCCAGGGATGACACTATATAACATGAGTGAGCAAGTGTGACCCTCCAAATTTTTTTGGAATGCAGCTGTTGTCTACATTTGCTAGGTCTGAGAAAAACTGTATAATAAAAATAAAAAATGAAAAGGTCACAGATGTTCACCACTGTTATAAGTAATTTTAATAGTAGGACCCAGCATTAATATACGAGCACATTGCTGAATGTGATGCAGTGGCTCAAGTGGTTAAGACGCTGACTCTGTTGTTCGCAAGATTGGTAGGTTGGCAGTTGGAGGCATGGGCGCCACATGATGGGGTGAGCTCTCGTCACTAGTCCCAGTTCTGCCAACCTAGAAGTTTGAAAGCATGCAAATGCAAGTAGATAAATAGGTACCACATAGAATCATAGAATCACAGAGTTGGAAGAGACCACAAGGGCCATCCAGTCCAACCCCCTGCCATGCAGGAACTCCAAATCAAAGCATCCCCGACAGATGGCCATCCAGCCTCTGCTTAAAGACCTCGGTGGGAAGGTAAACAGCATTCTGTGCAATCATGCTGGCCACATGATCACAGAGTAGTCTCTGACAACACTGGCGCTTCAGCTTAGTAATGGAGATGAGCACCACCCCCTATGGTCAGACATGACTTGACAATCTTCTGGAAAGTCAGGAAAGAAATAAACCCTTATTATACCCATGCTGAGAAATCCTCATTCTTTTTCCCTAGGCGTTCCCCCAATATACATACAGTCAGAAAATAATCAGTAATGGCTGTTAGTTCCACATTATTACACCAGTGAATCCACTCTATGTTTCAGTTCATACTACAGGAGCTATCCAAGGTGCTGAATCCCTTCCCCATACATTGGATACTTCATATAAAGTATCTCTTTGCCATTTACATCATCAGGAGAGAGAGGCCTGCCAGCTCCATCAGGCCTGGCCTAAAGTAAGCAGATGAGCCCTCCCTCTTTGCCATCTACATCATCAGAGGGAGAGAGAGGCCTGCCCACTTGCCCAGCTCCATCAGGCCTGGCCTGAACTAAGAAGAAGAGCCCTCCCTCCAGTCCATCTGCCTTGGTCCAGGTGTCAGAGGGAGAGAAGAACAGCTGGACCTGATCCCCTTCCCCCCACCACCACCACCAGTCCCTTCTCCTTTTGTGTCTTTTTAGATTGTAAGCCTGAGGGCAGGGGACTGTATAATTAAAAATAATAATTGTAAGATGCTCTGATAGACTTTAAGGCTGAAGGGCGGGGTATAAATACTCTAATAAATAAATAAAATAAAAAATAGACTACAATCCAAATCAGATTCACTTCCCCACCAGCCATAACTGAAAATGTAACAATGCATTTTACAGTGCAATGTACAATGCAATGTACACAATGCATTACAAAATTAAGTCATCTTACTATCAATGCTGGTTTGGACATTAATGGTTTTGTTCTGAAATCAATGACTTTCTTACTTCTTTCACCCCCACATTTTCTTTTTCATCCAGAAGTCTATTTATTCATACCATTTCCTTTGCCCATATTTTCCTGTGTGCCTGGAAACCACAACTTACAACCCACCTACAGTGCAACTGCAAACTAGAGGCAACATCTGATTTTGGACATCTGACATCTCTCACTGGAGACTATGGGTGCAATTAGCCACCTGCCTGGTGACCAGATGTCTAGGTGAGTCTTGGTTCTTCATATATTTAGAAATACACATGTTCCAGCCCCATGGCTTGGGACTGGGAAAGAAAGCAAAAGGCTCAAAAAAAAAAAACTGGCAAAACAGAATCAAAGAAATCACAATAAATATAATTTTAACCTTCCACCTGTGTAAATTTTTTCTCACAAACCAAATGGTCTTGCTTTGCATTCAGAAGATTCTCAGGTTTACTCTTTGAGGGAAACACTGCTGTAACATTACATGAAAACTGTAAAGTAGCTTTCCAAGCTCTAGAAATCCCAGAGGTTAGTGATCCAACAACTTGTCTAGCATTTTTTTTCCTTTACAAAGGCATACTGTCAAGTTTTTATGAAAGGATTCACAGCTAAATGGTAAAGAAGCACCGTGCACATTCTTGAGTTTAATATCTGGTATCTCCAAGGTAAGATCTAGGCTTCTTGAAAAGCTGTTGCCAATCAGAGGAAATATTAGAGGAATTGATGAACTAATGGTCTGAGTCATTATAAGACAGAAGCAGTTAAGCAATCTTGTTCTTCTGAGCAGAACCCATATGTGACTTATGATATCCAGAAACATGCAAATGCCACAGTGTGCTGACATCAGCACTGGAAAATTCACGTATGTATGTGTTACCTCACTCCTCAAGGTAGCCCTCATCTGCATAGTCATGCTGCACAGCAAAAACATTAAGGCATCTTTGCATGGGGAAAGATGCCTGTGATGGAGAGGAATGATTATTCCCAATTTTACAGACAGATGTGGTGGGCACACTGACAGTAAATAGCTTGTTGTACTCTGGAAGCACAAAGAATGCATGCAAAAGAACTAGGAATCCATAACAAGCCTCCTGAGTTTCCGACTCCAATGTATTCATTTAAATATTTTATATTTTTAAAGAACACAGTGCAGTTTTCAAGGCAAACAAACAAAACCAAATATAGCCACCACAACACCAGTCATCCAAAATGACTCCTGATAGCAATGCAGGTCAGCAGCAATAAAGTTGCACACTGGCCTCCAAGTTCTCTCGAAAGCTTGTCAGAACAGAAACACATGATAATTGCCAGGAGACTCAGCAAAGGGATGCTCTTAGGTTCTTCATTGTGAAACACGTTCCCATTGCTCCTACAACATTTTGGCAGGACTTCATAGCAATTCTCTCTCTCTCTCTCTTTCTCTCTCTCTTTCTCTCTCTCTTTCTCTGTCTTAAACTAGCCATCAAAGTCTAACTTTCATGCTTCCTTCTTCCAATATGCAAAGTAAATGCACCCTACTGCAAAGATGTGCAGAAGGCAGATCAGGTTCTAGTGATCTACTGATAGATTTCTGGGCAATTTGAAACAGATTAACACATTTCTTGATGCCACTGCAGGCTGCTTTCCAGAGCTGAATCATTCCTGAAGAAAAGAAGCTACCCACAGGTACATGGCTGGCTGGCTGTCACCATCAACCACTTGCTTACCATGCCCTCTCTGGACATAGGATAGAGAGGAGGAGATGATGATGATGATGATGATGATGATGATGATGATGATGGAGGAGGAGGAGGAGGAGGAGGAGGAGGAGGAGGAGGAGGAGGAGGAGATGGAAGATTCTGAGGGTAGTAGTGGGTGCATTGGAAGCAAGCTCAGACAGGTTGAGGAAGAGGTAGCCAGTAGCATGCTGTGTGTCCCTCTCCAGAGGCCAGTTCCACCTAGAGCTGTTTCAAGAATCTTGAATGTCTAGTTCCAAGGAGTCCTCAAGCCAAGGCACTATGGGAGGGATGCTCTAAAAGCTGTCTGTTCTTCTGCAGAGGCCATACAGCTGCCTCCTCTTTCCTCTCCTCACCCAGCAGTATGTGTGGGTGCTTCCTCTACTCATAATAATAGCACCAAGTGTTGGCTCTCTCCCCTCCATTTTTATAAGACCATGGGAGGGTGCAGAGGGACATCTACCACTACTGACCCTTCTTCTTATGCTAGGAGGGTATTCTTTCTGTATGGCAGTTGGCTAGCCACATTTCTGCCACAACATGTGCCTGCTTTGGGTAGCAGGATACCTTGGACCACTTTTGTGCTTGACAGAGGAGTACGTATGTGGGGAGATGTTGCAGGCAGTGCAATCTATGTGTATGCTTTTGATAATCCACTCCTCTGGAGCTAGAAGGAAAGGCAGGAGGAGTTTGATTTCCATGGTTTTCCTGAAGGTCCCTTTAGTGGCTGTTTTAGAAGGTTATGGGAGAATCTGTGGTGAGAGCTGGTAAAATGAAGGAGGAAGCACTAAGGAATTTAATTACAGTTCTGCAACATTTATGTCCTAAAATGAACACAGCTCACTTCTAATCCCTAAAACTTCTCTACAATAAAATAGATAGCCTGGCATCATTTTGAAAAGCCACTCTGTCTCTCTTCATCACTGGTAGCTTGCTTGTTTACAAGTTACAATCTATAGCCGAGGAAGTCTGAAAATTTCTCTGCTGATTTGAAAGTTTCTTATCCCATCAGTAATCTGTCCTCAAGGGCCCCTCTGCATTTTAGTGTGTCCCAGGGTCACTCCAAGAAGGACCATTCTGCACTTCTTCTGTTCTCTATTGTTAACAGAACCCTGAATGGGATAACCCCTCCTTTGACTGTAACAAGGGAGGCAGTCTATATTAACTCTAAGGCCATCCTTCATCTGAGATGTTCATGCTGGCAAATTCATTATTTATGCTATGCTGTTGACAGCCAAATTATGGCCCTTTCACACAACCAGCTCTGCCTTTGGTAGAGTAGAAGGAGAAAGAGTGGGGGAAACAGCTAAGCGCCACAAAGCCTATGGTGAGGCAAAGGTTTAGTCTACCAATGCATTGTACACAATGAACTCAGCAGAGATTTGATGGCAAACACTGGCAAGCATTGATTGTGGAGAATTTGGTTAATGGACCAAAAAGTGTACTCACTGGTGAATTCTGAATCAGTGATCATAATGCAGGCTAAGGCAATTGCAAATCTTCACAGCTTTTCTATCCATTAGAGCTTGGAACACTTACTCTTTTATGCTACAGCTCCCACAATTCCACAGCCAGGATGGTCATAAGGCATGAATTTGCCAAGTAATGAATTTATTCCATGAAAGTTGAGATTTCTGGGAGTTGTAGCTCAAAAATAAATTTTCACAAGCTCTGCAATTACAATGGGGATGAGATGGCTGTAGAAACAAGCCCAAAGAAAGCTGTCAACCATCTTTGTGAACCCTAATTTATCAACCTTATATTCTTTAGAAAAGAGATGGAACGTTCTCATGAAAACATTCTCACCAGTTTAGTTCTTCACTGAGAAAATAAGGACAAAAGTGTTTCTTGAAGCTTAACCTCCCACCCATTAGGATCATCATTTACTTGTGGAGGAATTTTAATGTGCCAACTGATACATGATCTTTACCTTGCTCAGCCTCACAATTACCATGCATGGTAGGTTGCTTGCATTCCAATTTGATTGACAGAGGAGGAGGGCATCTAAAAGTTGGCACATGCTAAGGGGAGAAGTCTGAACTCTGTTTTTTTGGGTCTAGATATAAATTCAATATCTTCTCTACAGTAGCACACCAAATCAAGTCAAGCTTACTTAAATACCACTTACTGAACTTACATTGACTTCACAGATTTTTTAAAAAATGTATTTTACTGTTTGTTTATCAAAATATTTATATCCCACCCTTTATCCAAAGATCTTGTCATATTAAAAAAAATCTAACAGATTTAAAGCAGTGTGAATAATTAAAATATTTTAAAGGCTAAAAAAGAAGCATTAAACAATTAAATTAAAAGACAAGTTAAAAGAGTTTAAAAGCATGATCATGGGACAGACTTTGAAAAAACAGTTATGCCACCAAAATTTTCAAGAACAACTGTTTTTACTTTTCATCTAAGCAGGTGACAATCAGCCCTCCAAGGGGAGGGTGTTCTACAACTGGATGCTCCACCAATGTCCTTGTATACGGTATATGTATATATAAATATATTCAAACAAGTTGCTTATTAATTTTTGTGCTCAAACCTAATATGATTGCAGATCAAAACATTCCAGTCCTTAGTATAATAATTCATGATTCCTAGCAACAATTCATTTTTGTTGTTCCTGTTCTTCCTCCACCTTTTGGTGGGGTGCAAGGGGAATTGAACTTTCTGCCTGCATGAACTTATTCTTATTGTAACAACCAAAACCAATAGATGCAGATGCATGACTTCAACAACATCATTTTTGTTTCCCCTGCATGATTTTCCCCTCTACCATCTTTGCCTAATGATAAGTTTCAAAAGCTGGCATGCCTTAGATATTCAGCTACCTCGCCCCTCCTAACTCACAGATCTCGGATCAGCAACCTTGAAAATCTGCAAGGGGCGACCTCCACTATTTTTAATGGGGCATGCCCTTGCACATATGCGTGGGCACAGGCATGTGCCCCATTCAAGCTTATGGGACTTGATTATGCACGAGTCTACATTTTTGCGGGGGGTCCAGAACAGATCCCCTGTAAAAATGGAAGGCCAACTGTAATTCGACCCCAGGCATAAGCCGAGGGCAGGTTTTGGGGCCAAAATGATTGATTTTGATACAACCTGTGGATAGGTCAAGGGTAAAACCTAGGGGGATGTAACAAAGAATGTAAAGGGTAAAGCAAAGGAAAATGGTGCCAAAGAACGTACAAAATTCCAACAGGCATAACTGTTTGTGCTCACCCTAAAGGATGGATGGGTGCTGGTAAACAGTGCCTGTGTGATGTGTATTGTTTTCACTGCAACAGAATCTAAAACAGCTACTTCACTGGACACTATGACTCAAAAAACATAGTCTTTTATCTTTTGCAATTCAGCTTATAGTTAGATACCTCCACTTGATATATAGCATATAATCTCTATCTACTCTCTGGCAATATTCACATGTCTCAAGACTTCTTTCCATTGGAGGTAGAGAACCATAAAAATATTGTTTTTCATTTGAATTCTCCCTCCCTCCCTCCCTCCCCCTCTGTGGAACATTTATCAGGGAGTCTTCAACAATAACAACAGATCTGTTATTGTGGATAAACTTTTTTGAAAGGCATTCTTGATCATCAGCCAGAATTCAGCCACAACAGAATATTATGTGTATATAGGTAGACTTTCTCATATCTTGGAACATTCCAGATGTGTCAGACTACAACTCCCAATGTCCCCAGTTACCTGGGGGCCATGATGATTTGAGGATAATGGAGGTATAATCCAAGAAATATGAAAGACATCAGGTTGAGGAAGATGTTCTTGCTTATCCTCTCAACAACATGTTTTTATTTTATTATATATTGCTATGTTATATTTGTTTATTATTTTACATGTATTGTTATTGCCTTGTATTATTCCCACTATTATAAACCACCTGGATTCCCAATGATTGGGCGGGGTATAAATAAATCCTATTATTATTATTATTATTATTATTATTAAAACTCTGTCTGTTGGCCCCTGGGAAGTTTACACAGTGACAGCAGCAGAGTCTGCTGATGGCACCATTTTAATTTCCATGTGCCCAATTAACATTATTTTAAGAATTGTGAGAAATCAAAAGATTGGATCCCAGACCTTTACTGCAGTAGCCATTTTACACAATGTCCTGGCATGTAAAGTGTAACAGGTTCCTCCTAGAGCCCATGTCATTGGAGGCAGCTATTTTAATTTAGCACACAGCCCCAGATTGTTGCTAATTTTAAGGGTCACTCACTGTGAGCAATTAAAATGGTGGCTCTCAGAGCCAGACATGGAGGGAGCTTGGCAGATGAGAGCAGTGGACCCTCTAGAAACTGTGGGTCCAGCAATGTACTAAAGGATTGTTCTGGTGGCACACCTGCCCCCTAAATGCAAGAGTATTATTTGATTTAAGAATTCTTTCACATTATACCATTCCTGTGCAATAATTCCACTTTAACTGCCAAGGCTTGAGGGAGAAAGCTTGAATACCACCAGCAAATACATTCCTTCGGGGCTTTTAAATCTTAAAGACAAATAAGAGGCAAATGAAAACCCCAAATTGGAATTGAATTCAAATCTTAGCTTTGCTGAGAAGCTTTCTGGGTGGCCTTGGGCATGTCTCTGTTTTTCAGCTAACCTACATAATAAAGATGCTGTAATGATAAAATGATTCCCTGTTCCCAGAGGTAAAGCAGGAGACAATCATAATGAACTATATACTTTACCTATATAATTATCCTTATAGTTAACTAAGGTTGCATCGACACTGTATAAATAATGTTTTTGACACCACTTTAACTGTCATGGCTCCATCCTACAGAATCCTGAGATTTATAGTTTTGTGGGGCACCAGCATTCTTTACAAAGAAGACTAAGGCCTTGTAAAACTACAAATCCCAGGATTCCATAGAATGGAAATACAGCACTTAAAGTGGTGTCAAACTGCGTAATTTCTACAGTGCAAATGCACCTTATTTCTCAATATATGTATCTTTAGTGATATCAAAATTCTTATCAGCTGGGAAGATAAGTGTATTTTCTGTAATAAATAAATCCTCAGAATAGCCTTTCCCAAGCTAGTATCCTCCACATATTTTGAACTAGAACTTGTCAGCCCCAGCCCACATAGCTAGTGAGCTGGGGTGATGTGAGTTCTGATCTTAGACACTGGGGGCAGGGACGAGGGGTGGCGAAGACTGTACAGTTGGCCTTCCGTATTCACAGATTTTTTTTATCCATGGATTTAACAATCCACAGCTTGAAAATATCCCCAGAAATATACATTCAAAAAAGCAAACCTTGATTTTGCCATTTTATACTGTATAAGGGACACCATTTTACTAGGCCATTGTATATAATAGAACTTCAGCATCCATGGATTTTGAAGTGGTCCTGGAACCAAATCCCAGTGGATACCAAGAGCCCCCTGTACTAGAGACACACAACTCTGGGTTTACTACTGATATTTCTTTCACCTATTGAATCAAAGAAGAGAAAAGGCTTCTTCTCTGACTAGAAGCATCTTTCCCATATCTCAGTCAAGGGTCTTTACCACCACTAGCTGATCTTTCTAACTGGAGATACCAGGGAGTGAGCCTATGATTTTCTGCATACAAAGTATAGACTCTATCACTGAATTATGATCTATGCACCAAGTTATAGAACTTTCCTCACAAGCATCCTCAGGTAAGCTGCCTGTGATTCCAATGGGCATTTCCAAATATTGGAAGCATTCAACTTTAAGCCTACAGCTTTAAGACCATCTACAAGTACATGCAACTTGGGCCATGATGTCTGGGAGAGATGCTGGAAGTTGTAGATCAAAAAAGGATCACCACCACCCCACAAGCTCTGCTTCAACAGAAATTCCAAATCAAGACACAAGAGGAGAGTTTACCAGGAAAAAATAGCAGATGCATTTTCTGCCTTCATTTTCTGAGGTACAGTATCTGCAAGTCACCAAGTTTTTTCTCCCCAAAATGGCTACCATCACTTCTGTTTTGTGGACATGTAAGCCTTTCATGTTTAAGCATGATTTCACAATATACTGAAGTAGAAATGGAAAAATGTAGCCCTCCCAGCTCTCCTTGAACTAAAAACCCCGATCATGAAGTAGCAGTCCAACTGTGCCCACAGGGCCACATACTCTCCATTCTTGTACTAACATGTCTGGCTGAACATCAGACATAGGACTCTTTCAGACGTGGGAAATTGGAAGTATAATCCAAGGGCAATCCAAACGCAATCATAGGGTTTCACATTATTGCGAATTAAAGTTTCTCATGTAATTTTGGGCAAAAGGGAAGTCATTCCGAATGCAAGCATGGGTTTCACATTATTGCGAATTAAAGCTTCTCACACAATTTCGGGCAAGGGGGGTCATTTTTGGGTAATGTGAAGTCAATCTGAACACATTCTGAACGCAATGGGGATTCACGTGAATTCGCTAAACCAGTGAATTCACCTGAATTCGCATTGGCTCCATTCGAAGTTGGGAGAAATTCCTCCCATGTGAAAGAGTCCACAGTGGCAGTAGTACTGCAACTTTTCCATGCTGTTATTATGGTTGCTGCTACAAAGCTCCATCTGCTTTCATTATTCATCCACCCATATTATAAGTGTTCTTCTCATTTAATCAATACTGTAATAACAATCATTATTGGTTCCCATTTTACAGTAGGGGATCAGAAACAGAAAGAAGATGTGCTTAGAGTCTTCTGAGCATCCCATAACAGAACAGATGCTTGGATCAACTTCTAAACCAGTGGCTCCCCATCTTAGCTCTTCAGATGTTGTGAGACTTTGGTACCCTGAAGCAACACCCAATTTTGACAATGTGAGGGATTCTAGGGGCTGTAATCCAACAAACATCTGGTGATCGCTCTGTTTTAGACCCATATCTGCCGTAGTGTTCGCTCCTGGCATCTCCGATTCTAGTCACTAAAGACAGTCTTATACAGCTGTTTCTAGTGGACCTATTAGACTCTGGGACTGTACCCATTTCCCTGAAAGATACATCTGAGCAGACATGTACTGTGCTCTCTTCCTTCCCACCCCCGGAAATTTCCATTAAGGCTAAAATATTAAGGATGCCTATGTGAAAGCATGTCCCCAGGGCTGGAAGGGACATACAGTACTTGGAATACTTACTTTCAAAAGAAACATGTTTAGAATTGAGATTAATGGAGGAAACTTATAATAAATGTCCAAATTTTGGCCAATATCAACATTCACATGTGCATACTGACAGAATCAGACCAATTTTATGAATGCCCCAAAATAAATGCATCCATGTCCCCACTTTTCAGATAGCCATCATCAGTATTCACAATTAGATGACTGTATTCAGCAGTAAATTGCTGAGTTTACAGATTTTTTTAAAAAAAATAACCAGGACTATCAGTATTTATATATCTATATGTATGTGACAAAACCATTCATCTTTCTGGTGAACTACCATGAAAATGTTAATAGATCTCAAATTTCAGGTAAGCATATTTATGTCCCCTAGATTCAAGAAACTATTCTCAGAAAAGTAGTTAAAACAATAAAGCGACACAAAGTCTAGGGGATTGTTTCCTAAATATCTGTGCTATTAATGGATCCCTTCCTTTTACATTTTCACTTCTGCTCTTCTAAAAAAAATGAAAGTGTCCACATCTCTGATGCTAAAGATGCACATAGGACAAGCCAAGGCAAAGAAGGACCGCCATGATCTGCTCTCCCCTTCCCTCCTTTTCTCTGGTTCCTATCCTATCTCTATCACAACCTCTGCCACCTGCAGTTTCATCACCTGGCCTTCCCACTAGGTGAATTGTGGTGGGGAGAAAGCATGGAGAGAGGCGGGGAGGAGCTGTTCAAATAAGAGGCTTTGCTTGAAAAATGTTAGCAACCTCATCAATGTGCACTTTTCCTAGATCCACCAGGAGGAGGCTGTTCACTCACCACTACAAATGCCAAAATATGGTGCTGTGATGGGAAGATAACATCCAGGGCAAATGGGGTACCCCAGTTCACATCTCCTCCTGCTATTTTCTAAGCACACATCATACCACATTCTTTGGCTAACATGCCCCATTGCTTACCAACTCCTGAGCCCATCCACTGTGGTCTACACAGTTATGCTGTGTGTGTGGTGGGGCGGGGGTGTTATACACATAAATCCCCTCTGTATCCAGCACTATGATCCTTCTGCTCAAATCCTATCTGCCTAATTTAAAACCCATTCGGTGGAGGAAATGCATACTATTATTATTTGTCTACAAAGGTTGGGCATGGATTTATTAAAAGATTTCACGGAGCATAAACCTGTGCTCATAACAGGTACCATCCAAACTGGGATACGTGAGGCATGCGCTCATTTGCATCCATAGCCCATTTGAAAAAATATTGATGCGAAGCCTGCATCAGCACATTTGCGTACACAGATGGATGCAAGCACACATGTGTGGCCAGGCACCCAAAGAAGTGTGTGCCCAGCAGCTCCTGGGCACGTCAGGCTGCAACAGCATTTCGATTTATGCCACTCTCTGGCTAGACCAAGGCTCTCTAACACTACCGAGCGGCACCTTTGCTCTGTACACACTCGGAGGTGAGGGCGTGTGGTGCAATGGTTCGCCTTCTTCCCTCGATCCAGTTCTTGAAGGCCCCCCTTTCTTAGCTTTGTGCCCCCAAAGCAAGGAGCTGCCATATTAGAAAAGATATAGACCCACCTGTTTCCACAGAAACAACAACCCACCCCCTCGCTCCTAGAAAAAACTGTAAAATGAAACGTATGCATTGGGCAGCCCACTCACACAACTTGCCCAGGCAGTACCTAGATGGCACATCTCCTTGGGCACAAATGGCCAAATCTGATCAACCAGACACAGTGGGATCAGACTGCCAAGGCATGTTCTCTTGCAGGGAGGAAGAAGAAGAAGCATCCTCTGCATGCAGCCAAACAGAATCCTGCTTCCAGGACTTTGTTGCAGAGAGATTATTGAGGTTGCATCCAGACTGGAGACATAACTCGGTTTGGTCCCGGTTTAACTCTTTGTTTGGGTCAGTCGCTATGGAATTCTGGGAGTTGGAGTTTGTTGTGGGGCCTTAAGGCCCCACAACAAACTCCAACTCCCAGAATTCCATAGCCTTGAGCCAGAAAAAGAGTTAAACTGGATTACTTCTCCAGTGTAGATGCAGCCTCAATAATCTCTCTGCAACAAAGTTTACTGTGATGACACAAAAGCAGAGGAAGGAGGAGGATGGAGAGAGCTGGGGGATTTTTCTCCTCTCCTGTTGCCACCACCAAGCTCCACCATCAACACCATGGTTTCAAATGGAGAGAGGGAGAACTGAGCTTTCCCCCCTTCTCTCTCTCTCTTTCTGTGCTAATATTCGCCCAAAGCCTGGGAAAGAAATCCAGCCAAACACAGCTACACACACAGAGAGAGAGAGAGAGACACAAGCAGGCTTAAAGAACTGGGCAAAAAACCAGGGACGAGCCTGATGCAAAGCCATGGTTCCTCCTTGACATGTGTCCATCCTCTGTCTCTGTCTCACCTGTGTTCCTGGATGCTCTTCCAACCTTTTCTCCCTGGCTTGAGCCTGGGGGGCATCAGAAAAGCAGCAGCTAAGGAAGGGGGAGAAAAAGAGGCAGTGGGGAAGGTGTGGGAGGAAAGAGAAGGAGCTGATTCCTCTCCTCCTAGACAAGGCAGTCAGCCAAAGAGAGGGACGATGTGATGGAATCGACACCCAGCAGCAGCAGCATGGTGCATGCTCTTAGAGAGGGATGATGATGATGATGATGATGATGATGATGATGATGAAACACAAAAGGGTTGAAAGCGTTTTGGGGAGGAGGATTTGGCGGGGGGGGGGGAATAGAGAGAAAGGGAGACATACCTGCTTCTTTGCCAGAGATGCTTCTCCAAGTTCAGGTTTTGCATCCCAACGAGGAGGGATCCTGCAGGAACAGGACGAGGAGGGGATGATGAGGATGATGGGGATGACGGAGGCGGCGGCAGAGGCAGCAGCAACAACCGTGGACCACTCTTCATTCAAATTGCTAGCGATTGGTGACAGGAGGAGGAGGAGGAGAGAAGGAAGAGGGAGAGAACCAGGCAGCAGCAGCAGCAGGAGGAGGAGGAGGAGGAGGAGGCTGCGCGTGCGCGTGCATGGAGGGATATGTGTGTGTGTGTGTGTCTGTGTCTGTGCACGCGCACCCCTGGCTGCTCCTCTGGCTTTTCCGCGCGCCCGCCTCTTCAGAAAGGGTACCCCCCCCCCCCAAATGGTGACCCACACGAACACACACTGCCCACCATGCCAAATGCCCTCAGGAGTCTGGACAAATCTTACACACACACCCACAAACACACACACACACACAAGCACTGCCCACCCCAAATGCCCTCCTCAGCAGTCTTACACACACACACACATAGAGAAACACTAGCCACCCCAGACGCCCTCAGCAGTGTTCGTGTGGACAAGTTTTAAACACACACACACACACTTTCTACACACAGAGAGAGAGAAAGAGAAACACTGCCCACTCCAAAGGCCTTCAGCAGTCTTCGTGTGGACATGTCTTAAACACATTCACACACACCACACACACACTTTACACACACACAAAGAAACACTGCCCACCCCAAATGCTCTCAGCAGTCTTCGTATGGACAAGTCTGACACACACACACACACACACACACACACAGTTTCTACACAGACAAACACACACATTGTTTCTCACACTAGGGGGCAAACAGGATTGAAACAGGAATTAAACAGGAAATGTCCTATGTTAAACATAAGGCATTTCCTGCTTAATTCCTGTTTAACTCTCGTTTAAATCCTGTTTGCCCCCCTTGTGTGATAAACCTCTCACAGAGAGAGCAACACTATCCATCCCAAATGCCCTCAGCAGTCTTCGTGTGGACACACACACCCCAAACACCCTCAGCAGCCTTGGTGTGAAGAACCCTTCTTCCACACACAAACACAGGGCTGCACCTTCGCCAAAAGTGTGTTTGTGTGGAGAGAGAGAGAGAGGCAAGGCTCCAAGCAGGGAAGGCCAAAAGACCCCCAGAGCAAATGCTTGGGCTAATCCTGCCTCACCATCCCCACCACAAAGACCGGGCAAAGGCCAAGAGAGGAGGACTAGGAGGCGCTTTATTCATGGTTTTATTCTCCAGATGGGGAAGGGGGGGGGGTCTGTCAGGGCCTCCTCCCTCCATGCTTGGGGTTGACATTATGCTCCCTTGCTACCAGGGAGGAGAGCATCCTTGCAGCTGCTGCTGCAGGTTCCTTTTTACGCACGCGCCTTGGGTTCTTTCTTGAGCCCTGCGCGCGCTCTGGCGCGCAACAGCTGGTTGCTATCGCGAGCATGCAAGGAACGGCAGAGGCGCCTGCAAGCTGCAACCGCGGGGTCCCCCCGCGGTTGCAGCTTGCAGGCGCCTCTGCCGTTCCTTGCATGCTCGCGATAGCAACCAGCTGTTGCGCGCCAGAGCGCGCGCAGGGCTCAAGAAAGAACCCAAGGCGCGTGCGTAAAAACTGGGACCTGCAGCTGCAGGGCACGACTTCTTGGGCACCTCCAGTGCAGACCCTCTCCTGCAGCAGGCTACAGCTCTCCTCCTCCTTCAAAGGTCCCTCAGTGGTTCCACTCTCACCTGAAAGAACAGGTGCTGGGCTAAGGAGGCTCTCACCTGAAAGAAAAGGTGCTGGTCCTCTCTCGCCTGGAGAGCAGGGGCTCAGCGAGGGAGGCTCTCACCTGAAAGAAAAAGGTGCTGAGCAAGGGATCCTTTCGCTTGAAAAAAAAAAGAACAGGTGCTGAGCAAGGGATCGCCTCACTTGAAAGGTCCTTTCACTTGAAAGGACAGGTGTTGGAGAAGGGATCCTTTCATTTGGAAAAAAAAAAAAATAGGTACTAAGCAAGGGATTCTCTCACCTGAATGAACAGGTGCTTGGCAAAGGGATCCTCTCACCTGAAAGAAAAGGGATCCTTTCACTTGAAAGAACAGGTGCTGAGCAAGAGATCACCTCACCTGAAAGAATAGGTGCTTGGCAAGGGATCCTTCCACCTGAAAGAACAGGCGCTTGGCAAGTACGCTTGGCAGAAACAGGTGTCGAGTTTACCCCTTCAGCCCAGCTGTTCCCATTGGAAAACGACCACACACACACACACACACACACCACTAATAATAGTACTAGATGTAATAATAATAACTATTTCTTTCAAGGCTGGAGGCAGATTGTTGTTGTTGTGTGCCTTCAAATACTTTCTGACTTATGGCGACCCTAAGGCAGGCCTATCGTGGGTTTTTCTTAGCAGGTTTCTTCCAAGTGGTTTTGCCATTGCCATCCTCCAGGGCTGAGAGAGTGTGACTTGCCCAAGGTCACCCAGTGGGTTCGCATGGCCAAGCTGGGAATCTAACCCTGGTCTCCAGAGTCACAGCCTAATGCTCAAACCATTACGCCATGCTGGATTTCATACCGCACCATACAGAATCCTTAGTCTTGTATTTTGTACTAAGGTTACTCATAAATCGTACACCCCATAGAGCACTGAGTGTCATGGTAATAGTTGTGACATAAGCAACTACCTCAATTAAAACTATACTTTTAAATTACAATATCATACAGGCAGCCTAAATGTGTTTACAGGTGCATGGTTTCATGAGCTTAAAGTGAAAGTTTGGTTAAATTGGTTGAATAATTAAAATTTGAAATTTTAATTATTATTTTTTTTTAAAAAAAACTAGGGCCTCACCTTTCTCCTCCCATTCCGCTTCACCCCACTCACCCCATCTCTTTACAGGCCAATGCCACAGCCCTTTTCTGCCCAAAGGCAGATGCTTGAGGAGCAGTGGTGTCACCCCCTTTTATGGTGTCGCTTGTGCAGTCCACACACTCTGCACCCCCTAGTGCAGCCACTTTACAAATTAATAATAATAGTAATAATAATTTTATTTCCCGCCTTTCCTCAAGATTGTCAAGTCATCTCTGGCTGTAGCAGACGGTACTCATCTCTGTTACTAAGCCAAAGAGCCAGTATTGTCAAAGACGACTCTGTGGTCATGTGGCCAGCATGACTGTATGGAATGCTGTTACCTTTCCACCAAAGTGGTACCTATTTATCTGTTTTCATTTTTACATGCTTTTGAACTGCTAGGTTGGCGGAAGTTGGGGCAAGTGATGGGAGCTCACTTCAGCACACAGCACTTGGGCCTCGAACTGCTGACCTGCTGATCTTGCAGTCCTCAGAGTCGGTGTCTTAACCACTGAGCCACTGCGTCATTTAAAATACAAAAATACAAAACACAAAATACAAATTTAAAAGCAAAATACAAAACACAATTTAAAAACACACACACTTAAAATACAATATTATAAAAACATAAAAATGCATTCATCTAATTCATTCTTTAAAATATAACCTTTAAAAAGTCATGATTTGAAATTGATGGGTTAGGCTGCCCCAAGAAGTATGTCTTTAATGTCGTTTTAAAAGCAGGCAGAATTTTCAGCTGTCACATATCTTCTGGCAGGTCATTCCACAGTCTGAGAGCAGCTGATGAAAAAGTCCTCTGGGAAGCCATAGATAGACACATGGCAAAGAGCTAATATCCTTCATGGGCAAGCTGTTGAGGTACACTTTCCCCATCCCAGCAGCTGGCAAAAGGGATCGACACATGCGCTTGCCACAGCTGGCTGAGGCAGTGGGCACATGCAACTGAGGGGAAAAAACCAAAGGCCTAAGTGCCAACATCAGCTGCAGAATTAACCATGAATCATGGATGTTGACCAGGCCCAAACTCTCCTTGAAGTGAAAATAATTAAAGTGAGGTGGTCATATTTTGGCCATAACATGAGGAGAAAGTACTAATTAGAAAAGGACTGTGTTGTTGTTGCTGTTGTTGTGCACCTTTCAGTTGTTTCTGACTTATGGTAACCTTAAGGCACGGGGTTTTCTTGACAAGATTTGCCTTCCTATTTGAATATGTGTGGGTGTGGGTGTGTGAAACTGAAGGTTTCAAGACGAGATAGAATCATAGGGATGGAAGAGACTACAAGGGCCATCCAGTCCAACCCCCTGCCATGCAGGAGCACAGAATCAAAACACCCCTGACAGATGGCCATCCAGCCTCTGTTTAAAAACTTCCAAAGGAGGCTCCACTACACTCAAGAAACTGTGTTCCACTATCAAACAGCTCTTACTATCAGGAAATTCCTCCTAATGTTTAGGTGGAATTTCTTTTCCTGTAGGTTGGATCCATTGTTCCATGTCCTAATCTCTGGATCAGCAGAAAACAAGCTTGCTACATTCTCAATATGACACCCCACCAGGTACTTAAATCATATCAACTCTTAACCATCTCTTCTCCAGGCTAAACACATCCAGCGCCCCATGTCCCTCCTCATCAGGCACGGTTTCCAAACTCTTCACCATTTTGGTCACCCTCCTCTGGATATTGTATATTTAAAAATGTATTTTAAAATGTATTAAAACATATTTTAAAATACATGCATGCAGAGCTAGCCCAAGATACAGTACTTTGCTGCCTAAGACAAAGGACAAGATACTGCCGTAGTCCACATATAGAAGATGAGTAGACAGATTTTTTCACCACACCTGGTGAACAGAACAGGCTAACATACATCCAGTTATGCCCTCCAATGGAGAGAAATGGTCCGAGTAGGAACCTTGTTTTGTGGCAACCCCTAGAACTTCGGATGCATCAGAAACACAAAACAAACACCTACTAAGAAAAATCTGTTGTGTTCTAGCTATCATAGGTATAGTCGTAGACCACTCACCTACAAGAACAAACTATACATAGCACCAAAATATACACTTGCAATAAACATTTACAATACACTCATAATCAAAAGTGGCTGGACAGGTATCTCTTTAATGCAGCTACACCAGTTGACTTAGGAGAATTATCCTCAAATTCACACTGATGGCTATCCATATATGAAGCAACTAATATTTCATGTGGCACGTTGCTGATGGATGTCCTGTGTCATTAATACTTACCTAACAGACAAAAATGCAACAGGTGCTACATCTTGTGTGGCAGGATATTCAGTCATGGAAAAAAGTTGCACTAATTGAATTTTTTGCCTACCTTGCAGCTGCTACAGCAAACAATTAGTAGAAAAGAGAGTTGCTGTCCCCTAGCTGAAACATAATCCCCAAGCCCCTAGATTTTTTTAAAAAATCACAGCCTTGCCAGGGTAGTGTCATCTAAGTGTGTTTTTATTACAGTTCCCATCATTCCCATCCAGAATGATGCACTGCCACATTGGCTGAGTATAATGTGGACTGTAGCCCAGCACCTATGGAAGATATCAGATTAAGGAAGGCAGCTCTATTCTTGTTGAACAGAGATGGGGGTAAAATGTTCTGGCTTTATCTACCTATTTGTTTTCTGAGAAACTAGCTTGCTCCTATCATTCAGTGCTTTTAACCAATGTATAAAGTCATAGAAATGATTGAAACGTCCATTATTTTTTGGGGGGGGGGGGGCTTCCTCAGCCTCTTTTTCTTCTTCTGTAACAAAGAATGCATTCCTGACTCATGCAGAATAATTCAGTCCACCTGAAAAAGTGAGTTGATAAGTCAAGAAAATTCATTCTAATGTAAACCAGTTGGGTTCCTTCATTCCCTACCGTTCCCCCATTTTATACAGAACAATTCAGTAATCCAGAATTTAAGTGTAACTATCAGTGGCCATTGGTGGGAATGTCTAAAGTTAACAGCAGTAATGTAGTATCAAACTCAGGAATTCATTATCTTTTTAACTAAGAATTTATTTCATCTCCCTTATCTATGTCCCCCCCCCCCCCCGAATTTATAAATCTCTATTTTAAAAAATTACTCTGGCAAGCCTTAATGTATCAATATTGCAGATGACAAGGCTGAACATATCGCAGTCATGTTCAATTTGCTGAGATTCCAGTAGTGTGCAATAAGTCCAGTGTGGCTGTCTAGTGGCATGAAAAGATTTTTCCTTAATTTTTTAAAAACAAACTAAAGGAGGATCACTGTGAAACTGATTATAGCAAACAGGGCAATTAACTGAGGGCTGGAAGAGGTGAAGCAAGCAAGGAAAAGAACTGAAGGTTTCAAGACATCTACTCACTTGTGGATAGCAGGCCTAATTATGTAGAAACAACAAGAGGAACAGACACAATATACAAGTTTTTCATAAGCAAAATCTACCCAGATAGCCAACATAGAGCAGTGGTTTGAGTGTTAGATGAGGGTTCTGGAGGCCAGGGTTCAAATGTCCACTTGGCCATGGAAACTTGACCTTTGGCAAGTCACACTGTCTCAGTGTCAGAGGAAGGCCATGGAAAACCCCCTCTGTAGAAATCTTGCCAAAAACTCTATAATAGGGTTTTCTTAAAGTCATCATAAGTCAGAAATGACTTGAAGAAATGTAACAACATCTACCCACTTTAGTGGACCTGATGTTTATGCCTCACTCTCACTCAGTCACCAGATTTACCAGAAATGGTATTCACACAATGTAGGTGTGTGTGTGTATGTGTCTAGACTCCTGCAGCAGAAAAAATACTCCAAATGGCCATGGAAAATATGTATTCCCCCCCCCCCCCCAGACATGTTTATACCTCCTATAGATGCAGACAGGCATACACACACCCAGTGTGTGTGTGTCTCTGTGTGTGGCATATATATATTCTCAGAAAACAATGTACAGCTCTTGTAAAATATGTGCATATCAAAGAGGCTTATTTTGAGCTACTTACAATTAATTCCTTTTGCAAATAATGAAGGTTTTGATGGTTACATAATAAGGGATATTTTTGACTCCAGTAACACTTTTACTGTTACAAAATAGATTCAGGGATCGCCACATTGGCCATATAGCAAAGTACAATAACATCCCAAATCCACAAAACACCTTTATTGGCTAACCAAAATGCACAAAATACATGTTGCAAGCTTTTGAAGATCCACTGGCTTCTTCATCAGGCAAAAGTGTTAAAAATTATACAGGAGGGGAAAAAAATTAAAATTATGATGATTTTAGTCACAGCCCTGCATTTTGTCAAGATATTGTTGGTGTTGATCTGAGTTGAGATGGTGTGGAGCATTATTATTATTATTATTATTATTATGCTGTAAATTTACACAATGCTGTACATACAATCTTAAATTAGACAGAGCCCTGCCCTCAGGCTTACAGTCTAAAAGTCTATGTATATGAAAACTATCTATGTAGACCAGCCCGCCCTCCTTCTGGCCATGTGGCACTGGGAGACAAAGCATTCCAGAATCCAGGAGATAAAATTTGAATTCCATTAGCAATACAAAAAGGTAAGTCATCTGATATCCAAGATGTCTCCATTCCATGTAAGGTCAAAAAACCCCTTATTAGGTAGAGAACAATGAATCTTTCAAGAGAAGACTCCATGATAAAAAAAAAGTTTAAAAAAAGATTAATTTAGTCAAAAAAGCACAGGCTTCTGCCTGTGACTAATATTGTCATACGTTTTATTTTTTTTCTCCTGCATGACTTTTTTACACCTTTACCTAATGAAGAAGCCAGTGCAGCTTCAAAAGCTTGCATCATGTATTCTGTATATTTTGGCTGATTGAATAAAATTAACACTGTTTTGTGGATTTCTGATGTTACTGTATTTTATTGTTATAATGTAGAGACTCAATTAATGAGGGAGGAGGAATATGTTAGGGTTCAGTCACTGGCTGAAAAAATGCCCCCCATCTTTAAAAAAAGGATCTGTTTTTTAAAAAATGAATAAAAAGTGCTGTTGCAATCCTTTATGGATTGAAAATCTCTATGTTACTTTAGGAACTGAGAATGTATTATCAATATAATATAATACAATTATACAATTTTGTTTGGCATAAAATTATCATGTTTGGTTTATTAAAATACCGTTCAGTCAGACAATAGTTACAAACTGGATTTCCTTTTTATTTTATTTATTTATTTAGAAATAGAGCTACAAGGTCTAGTAAGGGAAGTTTTGCCATTTTATTAGGGACAAGAAACCATCAACAATTATTTTGTCTTTAGTCATCCATAGTGTCAAGAAGACATAAAGCATCCATTCCCATAAAAGGAACTGAGAAAATGATATCAAGACCAGGAACTGCAATGGTTGGATATTGTATATTGCCTTACATAAAATGTCTTCCTGTTAAAATAGTTTTCAAAAACAGGTTTGAGGGAGCAAATATGTGAAAACCTTGCTTAAACATTTTATTCATCACTCATAAAATATTCAAAAATCTGTTTTCCTATTTTTCCTAAGAAAAGCCTCACAGTATATATTCATGTGTAAGTCTTAAAATTTTAGTCAAAAAATTGACCCAAAAAACCTTGGACAATTTATCCGCAGGTCAATGAAAGTACTGTACTTTAACCCTTATCAAAAAAGGAACGATCCTGTTCTCTGAATAGAGTGGTGAAAAGCAAGAGCCTAGTCTGTCTGAAGAGCACCTAAAGGAAGTACTGACCCCCTCTACTTTCTAATCTATGCAGCCTTTAGGGTGAGAAGAAATAGTTATACCTTTCAGAATTGTATAAGTTCTTCAGCATTACTCTTTGCTTCATCCTTTGCATCCTTTGTTTCATGCACCTAAGTTTTACCTTCGACTTATCCAATGGGTCATATCAAAATCCATAATTTTGGCCCCAAAACCTGCCCTCGACTTATACAGTTGAGTCTATAGAGTCTATACAGTAGTCCATTTTCCCCCCAGTTCCCAGACCTTCACCTTTCTGTGCCCATTTAATCTCTTATGTGACCCCTTGGCTTTGTCTAAGCTGACCCTACCATCTGCCTTATCACCTGCCTCTAATACAGACACTGAAGTGGCAGTCTTTCTTGAACATATATGAGCCATGTGTCTGGTTACTAATGGGGCATGGGACATCCCCTTCCAACAATGCCCACATTATCCTCCAGCATTTAGCTGTTGGACCAGGGTGACCAGGAGTCTGCCTTTTCCAGGATATGTCCTACATTTCAACCTTATGTCCTGGGGTCTGGGAGGAATTGCAAAAAGCTCTCTATTTTGAGCCATAAAACGTGTCCTTATGTCATCCCAGCAGGCAAGTTCAACTGATTCATTATTGCCCAGGCTGCTGCAAAGGCTTTGTTAGTTGCAGGCAGTGGAGATGGTTGTTGCTAATGATCTGGTGGTTTTGTTTGGGTTTCTTTCTGATGGAAGTGTGGAAAGGAATGGAAGATCTGGGTGGTTGAAGAAGATGAGAGGCACCAAGGGGAAGTGGGAGAGTGTGCAATTTTGGTTGAGGAAGAGGCAAGAGAGATGAGAGAGCAAATGGGAAAACTACAAATGAAAGTAATAATCTGTCAAGGGTTTGTTGCCAACACAGTACAATTTTAAGCATCTGTTTTGCTCAGAGTCCTATAAGTAAGTATATTGCAAGCCAACAAGGTATTTTAATGAAGATAAATTCATCAGAAAAAAACACAGTTGAGTACATAATAAAATACAGTATATGTAATATAGCTTTAAATAAACTATATGAAGTGAATTTATAGTAATAATTTTGGTATTGTCCTATATTTTGCAATGTCTTCCTCTTCTTTATGGTTATGACATCTGGTCGCCCTATGCTGCAAATACATTATCTGCTGAGATCCACCAGAGTTCTCCAAAGATCTCAGCAGCTGAGACCACTGAGAGCATTTCGCATCTGGCTACATAGACAGATGCATCAGCAATCCCAGCCATGGACCAGCCAGGGAGAGGGGCCTTGCAGGTGCAGGGGTGGCTTTCATAGAATCATAGAATCATAGAGTTGGAAGAGACCACAAGGGCCATCCAGTCCAACCCCCTGCCATGCAGGAACTCCAAATCAAAGCATCCCCGACAAATGGCCATCCAGCCTCTGCTTAAAGACCTCTAAGGAAGGAGACTCCGAGGAAAGGAAGGCCAACCTCTGCAAGGATCAAAAACAGACATATGCAGGCATAAGGTTAACTTACACCTGCATATTATACCAACAGGATGCTATCCTTTGAGTGTTTAACACAAAGATAAAGCACTTAAATGGTACTGAATTAAGATTGCTACCTCTTTTTTTAAATGAGACTCATTTTTGAATTATATGGAAACCAGAGGCAACATGGTTTTCTCCATATGAGTATAGCTATACCAGCTGAATTTGGAAGTGCAAATGGTTTTGAAGAATTTTGGTTTTGAAGAATTTACCAAGCATCTCTACATTTGGGATGGAAAGGACCTGATGTCCTTCAGATTAAAACATTTGAGTATAAAAGAAAGCAAAAGATAGTTCAGGTTATCTGAAGGTTACATTTACTTTATGAGGATTGCTTCTGAATATGCAATCACACTACATATCTCCACTCCCAAGTATACTTACTAGTTACAGTATTTCATGTGTTTCTCAAAAAAAAGGGGGGGGGGGCGGAGATTTCATACAATGCAAAGAAGTTATATTATAGTCAGTGGGACTTCTTTTAGGGGGAGGGGATTCTAGGATTAAGAGGCATTTCTTTTCTGAAACATTATTTGCTTGTACACAAAGGGATCTTGTATCACTTTTGAAACTAACTGAAAGAAAGATATTATTATTATATAGCGCTGTAAATTTACACAGTGTTGTACATAAAATCTTATAAATTAGACGGTTCCCTGCCCTCAGGCTTACATTCTAAGAGAGACAACAACAAAGAGAACGGAAAGGTGGTGGGAAAGGGGATGAGGCATAAGCTTTCATAAACCTTAGTCTACTGCTTCAGATGCAAGTAATGCAATGCCTAGGAAGAGACCTTTATAAGCAGGCTCTGTGAGTGAATGCCAATAGAAAAGCAAATCATATGAATATGGTGATAAGGTGACAAGTTCAGTTTTAATGCTGGCCATTGGCGGGGGGCGGGGGGGGGGATGAAGGGAAGAGGAAAGGTGTTGCCAAAATCCAAGATGAGTAGATAACCATATGAATGGTAATGGGAGTTATTGAAATGTAGTGTGCTGCCTTCTTTCTCTCAGTCTCAAAGGTGCTATAACATCCTGTTGTATACTGATATTCCAGGCTAACACGGCTAGGTCTTTGAATTCTGCTTGTACACAGTTTCACTATTCTTAATTTGTCCATTCTCATTACAGCTCAGATCATCTAATTACTTAGTGGCTAACACTTTGCTCTTTACACGGCCAAGACCTTGTATGCCTATGGTACAGCATGAATTCACCTCTTCCAAATCTGAATCAAGAGTGCTTTCAGAAGAAGCACAAAGGAGATTACTACATATGGCTTTTAAACCATGATTAGACCTGGAAGAAAGTAGCTTTGGCAATACTTATCACATGATGACACCTCCCACCCATAGTTGCTGTGTTCCCGAAGTGAGGGTGTCCCTTTTCATTGATAGGGAGAACCTACCAATGAACTCATACTTCAAGTCCCTAGGTGTGAAACATCACTCCCAGGGCAGTGGCAATAATGACATTCACATGATGTCTGCATCTCCTCTTCTCCCCTTGTCCTCCCTCCCCCCCCCCCCTTGATATTCCCAAGCAGCCTGGTTCCCTTTTTTAAAAAAACCTATTTTTCTTTCATTTTTAAAAAACTTCAATCACAGTCACAGAACTCCAGAATTGTGTGAAAAAATAAAATAAAATAAAATAACAAAAAGGCATGCTAGGTAAGGGCAGGGAGTTAGGCTTAAGGGGGAATAAGGAAGACAGTGCAATGGTGGCAGCAGCCCCAGTCGTGTAGTTGCAAAAATGTGTGATAATGGCTGCTCTTAAACTGGTATGTTTCCTCTTTTCAAAAACTGATGTAATTGCTGCAAGAACAGGGCTCATGTGATAATTTCCTAAGTGTCTGAGCACTTCTGAATAGGGAGAAAAGAGTATCAGGCCCATGTATAATACATGACTAGCTTTTATTTTGTTTCCCTATATAAAATGTAAGCACTGGTTTAAATGCCACTTTTGAAAATGGATAAAATTTGCAGTTTTGGGTAGAAAAATGTAAGTTATGTAGTTTGAGTGGTCAAGATCCATAAAGCCAATTCCAGTTGACTGTATTAACATAAAGCAAAATATAGTAGGGGTACTTGAGTACTAAATGTACCTACCTAATCACCTTTTATTGACTGTTTTGTGTTTTTATATTTATAAATCATCCTGAGAGCATTTGTCAGCTGAGTAGTATAAGAAAACCTTAAATAAATAAACACATAAATAAATCATGCAATGAAAAGAACCTCACACTAGATTTCCAAGCAGTATATATGATATTGATTCTGCATGGTCTGTATGGATTTGCTATGTCTGATTGCCAAATGTAATTTTAGATTGTGATGAGGCTATTAAAGCCAGCTCAAACATGCAAATGAATATGAATTGAACACCATTTTATGCACACACGCATAAACTTATCTTCCAAACAGCTGGAATTGATAATAAGTAAGAAGTCCAAATCAGGAGCAGGCAGACTTTTCATCCTTAAGTACAATTTTACCCAGGAACAAAAAAGACATTTAGGAGGGTAGCCATAGAGCTGGGTGAACTTTCAGCACATGATCTACTCAGTCCAGGTCCCAGAAATGTTTTTTCAGCATCAGGAGAGGAAATGACACACAAATCCTTTTACACAAAAATCTACCCTCCCCCCTCAAGCTTTCTTGATTTAGTAGTCCAGTTTCGGAAAGGGAGAAGCCTTTTATATTCACTATTATTAAATCTGTGGGAGTCAGAAGTCCTTGGTGATCAATTGTCAGTCACCCAGAGATCAACTGTTGAAAGCTGATCTCTCTTCTGCCCAGCCTTTGTTTAAAGCATTCAAGTTCTGAGCACATACCAGCACTGGTCTGGTCCAATGAATAAGTCAGCTGTACAGGCATGGAACTGGGACATCTGCACAAAACCTGACTTGTTATTATTTCTGATTCAGTTCCTCTCATGAGAATGTCAGGGTAATTTCAAAGAGAGATCATCCACAGTGAAAATATGAATTATGAAGGTATTATTTTCAAACTCTCTCAGCATCACTAAACATTGCACCAGCTTCACAATAGAAAGGGTTGATCCCAGTGGTTTTCACCCTTGTGCAAACTCTAAACATCATGTTCCTCTTCTTCCTGTGCCTTTGAGGGATGGGGAGATGTTAGAATCACAGAATCATAGAATCATAGAGTTGGAAGAGACCACAAGGGACATCCAGTCCAACCCCCTGCCATGCAGGAACTCCCAATCAAAGCATCCCTGACAGATGGCCATCCAGCCTCTGCTTAAAGACCTCCAAGGAAGGAGACTCCACCACACTCCGAGGGAGTGTGTTCCACTGTCGAACAGCCAATATGCATCACCAAGCTAGCTTTATCAACTGCATTTTTGCTTTAATATATATTTGTCCTGGCACATCTTATGTCTCAAATGAGTAACCCACATAGGTTATTAGTTTAGTGTTTGGGTATGTAGGCCTTCACTGGCACATCCAGGAAAGAAGAGGGGCCTTGTCTAAATAAGGACCTATTTATCATTTTATCCACTTATATTCACTTACACAAGGCTACCCTACATCCACTTCGTGTCAAGTTTCTACCGATCATCACTGTTAAGATGGATTTTTAAAATTTTTAAATGGTTAAAAAATTTAAACCTTATTTTTAAAATTTACATCAGATGGGGAAGGATCTTAGCTAATTCCGTCAAGTGCCCCTTAAAATGTCCTGGTTTACAATGACAGTGTAATAGAATAGAATCTTTGGGGCTAAACAGACAGGCAAAAAGAGGTGCTTTCAGGCTGACTTGAAGGCATGGCATTCAGATGACACATGCCTTGAAGCCAGCAGAAAAGTGTGCTTATGGAGAGAAAAGCCGTTTCAAAAAGAAGTAGCTTTTTTTCACTTCTTCCTGGCTTGAAGCCATGTCATGTAGTCATGACATGAGAACTCCAGCTGCCTTGGGAGCTGGTTGTGTGGTTGGTGGGGTTTCAATGTGGCCTAAGAAAAGGCATCTTCAAGCCACTTTTTCCTGCCCATCTGTTTAGCCCCCCTAGAATCTTAAGAGCTGGAAGAGGTTTTAAGGGCCAGTTATTCTAAACCCCTCTGATGCAGGAATACACAGTTATTAGAGGCTCCTGAAAGATGTCAATGCAGGCTCTGTTTAAAGACATCCACAAGAAAGTACATCAACGTTCTGAGGCAGTCTATTCTACCTTCTATTCCACTTTTCTTACAGTAGTTCCTAATGTTTAAGTGGAATCTCTTTTCTTGTAACAGTCACAGATGCCCTACTATCCCACTTAAGCCTGTCATCTACTGAGAGCTCCCAGTGGGACACCATACCTCCCAAACAGTCACCATAGGCCTTGGCTACCCTATCCCACAAGTCGATTGATTGCTGGCGATGTCTCAGCTTCATAAGGGGAGCTGTTGGAGACAAAAAATCATTGGTCCAAAACACACTGCAGAAATAATCCAGTTTGAGACTGCTTTAACTGTCCTGGCTCAATATTAAGGCAGTTAAAGACGTCTCAAACTGGATTATTTCTGCAGTGTGTTTTGGACCATACACTGCAGCATGACCTACAATGTGGGAAAAGAGGAAGGTGGAGCTGAAGACAGGAGGATGCATGGCTCTAACCCCCCTCTCTTTTTTATCTTGGGAAAATCCACCCCCACCCGCACCCCCAAATGTCTCATGTTTCAAGAGAGGACACAAGTCAAGGACTGTGCCTGGTGTATCCCTTAGAAGCTGTTTACACCAGACCTCATCAGTTAATCATTCCTCCTTGCTGAGAGTTTAAGAATATAATACAAATGTAGCAGAATCTACAATTAACACTAAACCCATGACACTCTAGCGAAATCACTGAATTAAAACCTGTTTTTCCGTATAAAAGAATGGAAGCAAGGCATAAATATGTGAATTTAAAGAATAATTAGGACTGGGTACCATCAAATGATGGATATTTTACTTTATCAATCAAGAAACATTAAAATTTCTGCCTTTACAACAAGGAAGCATATTCTTATCCAGCAATTATTTCTGGAAAATTCAAGGCGCTTATGGGCTGAATAGACCACCCCTAAGGGGTGGCCTGCAGCCGCCTCTTTCTTCACTGGATCAGGGCTGCAGCAACTACACGCCGCGGTCCTGATCTGGCCTTTCCATGGTGCAAAAAGGAGCCAAAAAAAGCAGCTCCTTTTTGTGCTGCAGAAAGGGTGCCATGGCCACCAGCGCTGTGGCTTTTCAGTACTGTACTCCCTTGGCGCTGCATCATCTGGACACAGTGCCATGGTTGGCCACATGGCATGATGCCATGTGTCAGGGCAGTGTTGTGTGGATGCCATGGTGGATGCTGGCATTTATTGCTGGTCTGTCGAACCCCTTAGTCCTCAAGTTAGTGGTCTTGCTTACTGTCCTTACATATTTGTAGAAGAATCAAAGAGCAATCATTAATTTCAAAATTGTGTTCCTAAGCAGGTTATCACTAGTGCAAAAAGCATGACCAGACCTTCTGAATTATGTTTCTTAGTACTATATAAATGCCCCACTTAGTTTGTCACTGCAATCAATATATATGCATGATTGCTCTGGAAAAATACAGATAAAATGGTTAGAAACTTGATTTAAACCTGCCTCTTCTCTTAGCTATTTGGACTCCTTGGATTTAAATCAATCCACCCTGATCATCACCATCATCACATTTCTTTCTTTCCAGTCCAGATCTGGCAAGAAAGGAGAGACCCATATGGCAGCAAGATGCAGCCTCTCTCACTGCAGTCAGAATCTCTCCACTGATCTATAATGCGGTGAGCAGTGACAGATTGATTTTACAGCTCCGCTTGGAGCCGGCCGCTGGCCCTGGGTTGGGGATGAATCAGCTTTCTTTGGGCTTTGGCCTTTATTTCATTATTCTCCATAAACCTCCCTCACAGGCAAATGAATAGAAAAGCAGAACAAGAAAACAAGAAAGTTGGCATAAAGATGTTTATTGACATGTGTTCTCACTCTCATAACCTGGATCCATGTTTCTTTTTGCAAGGAAAGAGAGATAACAAACTTCTAATTGATGCTACTCTGGTACCTTATTCAGCAATCACTGCCATGCACAGATAGTCTTTGGCTATCTTCCACTATTAACCAGGAATCCAAGATATGTTGAGAAGATGACAAGTATCCTATAAAACAGTTATATTTAGCCACCATTGCTACACTAATAAATCAGACTGTAATCCAAAGGAAAGGAAGTCCTCTTCAATTTCATTTGTTTCTGTATCCAGAAGAGTAGCCATGTCTACTTTTGCAGCAACCCCCCCCCCCAAAAGAAAACAAAACCTGAATTTGTTTTTTACTTCCAGCTACAGCAGAATCAGTTTTACTAGAGTGTTGACTCCTCATTCAGCAATTGATTCAATGCCATGACCCTAGTTGAGATGGGTCCTGAAGTACCTTAAAAAGGAAGCTCCCTTCTCATTACACAGTTATAGTGTTATGATTTTCGTTTAACTGCCATGGTTCCATCCTATGAATTCCTGAGATTTACAGTTTAGGGAAGGGTATTTTGAATTCCTAGCCAGAGAATTCTAGTGCTTCAACCCCATAGGACAGTGGTTCTCAACCTTCCTAATGCTGCAACCTTTTAATACAGTTCCTCATGTTGTGGTTACCCCCAGCCATAAAATTGCAGTGTCTCAGCTCCTAAAACCATCAGAAATATGTGTTTTCCAATGGTCTTAGGCAACCCCTGTGAAAGGGTCATTTGACACCCCCCCCAGGGGTCATGACCCACTGGTTGAGAACTGCTGCCATATGTCAGCTGAAGTAGAATCATAGTGCTACGACTCTATGAAAGGGCCCTAAGTCCTCCTCCAAATTAACCTAAAGACAGCCGAGTTCTTGTGATACAACTACTTAGGTTTTGCCAGTTGTTGTCACCTCAGCATCCATTTGTTCCATTCTTTTTGTGGTGCTGTTTGTAGTGATTTCCAGGATTTGCACTAGTGTCCAATGGTTTTTGTGTGCATTTTTTAAAAAAACTGAAGTGTGATTTGTTGAGGTGTTCCAATATTTTAAAGGGCAAATTTTCTCCACTCTAATTTTTTTCCAAATAAGAAAAAAAATTGCTTGCATACCCTTCAATTGTCCTGATTTGGCAGAGACTGTCCCTATTAATTGTCTATCCCACTTTTTCAGCTGCTTTATAAATGTCCCAGTTTTTCTCTCCTCCCGCCACTTTCCCCTTTGTCCTCAGCTTACTTCAGTTGCTGCAAACTGAGTCCAAAATGCAAAAGTAGGAGGGGGTGGAGACCTGCCCTTCCCAGCCTTTCCTACCTTGTGTCCTCTTTCTTGTTAATAAATGTCCCATTTTCATCTGTGAAATGTGAAAGGATATGTGCATGGTGTTATAGTGCTAGACTGCAAAAATTGCCATCTTACTGCAAAATAAAACATTGAAGGGAATAATAGAGAAGGATTTTGTTGTTTTTTTTCTTATTTGTCTCAGAATTAAAAACAAAGCCACTTCAGAAGAGGGAATAAATTGTTTCAGCTGATGGTGGGAATTCAAAATAGTTTAGGACAACAGAAATATTGTTTGGATTTTAACAAAACAAAACAAATATCAGCTACAGCAACAAATATTGTAACCTCCAACAAACTCCCACACATTTGCCCTGCTCTGTGTGCATGTATACACAGGCATATCTTCAAATCACCTATAGATTTATTATGAGCCCATAAATTTCTTAGGGTCTTCTTGCTGATGACCCCTAAAAGTGCATTCCTAACCAAATGTCTGAGGAGCCAACTCAGCTGATGATAGCTGCCTTGAATCTCATTTTGGGAGAAAGTTGGGATATAAATTCAATAAATAAATAAATACATGCTGAATCCGAACCTCACCCAGGCTAGGGTTATTGGGAACTACTTCAGACTACCCTGACCCTGACCAATCTTTGAGCTTGCATAACAGCTGTGTCTCTTTGTGGACGAGATCTGGATCTGGAATAACTCATTTCCCTCTCACCCTTCCCCTCTTCCATCCTCTTCTGATTCTTCTCCACCAAATCCTAGTCAACCGAGTAATTGTACCAGCAGAGCCCTCTGCTAACTGATGTCTGAGGTCAGACAACAGAAGAGGGTTATATTGGCATAAAGCCATTTCACTGACTAAGGCCACTTCAGTCAGCACAAGAGGTTTCTATTCCTAACCATCTACAACATCTTTGAGTTTTAGGACAACTGCAAGGATTCCAAGCCAGTATGCCCACTGTCCATGCCGGCAGGAGAATTCTGGGAGCTGTAGTGCTGCCTAAAATATGATTTTATCCAAGATCTGATTCAGTCAGAACTGGGGATATATACACAAAACACAAGCAGTTGGCAGGTGAGATGGTGACTGTGAGGTCACAGGGACATTAAATGCAGAAAGTACAAACCATGTGTGTCTGTGTGCCTGCCTTCAGACACCTGTCAACACATGGCAGCCCTATGAATTTCATAGGGAACTCTTAGGAAAGAATACTTAAGGATGGCTTGCTCTAGGGAGTGATTTAGGTATGTTTAGCATGGAGAAGAAATAGTTAAGTGGTGTTAATTACAGTGTGCCCGCGCCATATGTGGGCGCACTATATGCGGCTTTCAGCTTATGCTGAATCTGCGCTGCAATACAATGAATGCCATGCGCACCTGTGGTGGCATGTGCATTGCTGCACTGCCATGCCCGAACCCCATTATATTCAATGGGGCTCGAGCATATGTGTTATTCACCTTACATGGGTGGGTCCAGAATGGATCCCCCAAGTAAACCAAGGCAGTGTCCACTGTATTTGAAAGGGTGTCACATTGAGGATGGAGCAAGGTTGTTTTCTGCTGCTCCTGAGACTAGGACACAGAGCAATGGATGCAAACTACAGGAAAAGAGAGTCCACCTCAACAGGACTTCCTGACAGTAAGAGCTGTTTGACAGCGGAACACACTCCCTCTGAGATTGGTGGAGTTTTCTTCTTTGCAGGTTTTTAAATAGAGGCTGGATGGCCATCTCTCGGGGATACTTTGATTATGGATTCCTGCATGACAGGCGGTTTGGACTGGATGTCCCTTGAGGTCGCTTCCAACTCTATGATTCTGTGATTCTATGTGTTCCTTCCTCTGAAATATAACCTACAGCACCAGGTATTCCTTGGCAATCTCCCCTCCAAGTACTAACCAAATACTAACCGTGCTTAGCTTCCCAGATCAGATAGGATATTGTGCCTTCAGGGTATTTAGGGCCCTGACAATTACATTATTAACACTGGCCATTCCAAGAACTCTTGCTAATTAATTGCAATGAGACTACTGTCCGCAGATTAATCCACCACCACCACCCCCAAAAAGCTTGTGCATGAACATATTCTTATATAGAAAATCATGAGCAACCTGTGCATATATCTTCACGTCTACCACAACTGATCTGCAAACGTGGATTGCATACAGTTAGGAACTCTGCAAGGTGAGATGCAAGCCTGAAGCACACACTTAATGGTATATTGTCTTGTTGCCATCAAGACAGAGGGACCCTTCCAACCAACAGGATTTGAACATGCAAATAAGATGAGAGAGACCAAACCATGATTGGTCCAGATGCTGCAGGGTATAGTAATCTGAGCTATGCAGACACAGTCTGTAGTCTGAAAAGTGTAACTGATTTCAAGCCTGCTTCATTTCAAATTGCTTTCAAATGTCTTCATCTTAAAACAGCAATGCAGCCACCTTCACCACCACTTAAGCCCTCCACATTTTCCTTTAGCTGTGCACAGGACAGCTGAGAGATTCTAATGGCCAAGATTGCAATCCCTGCAAATAATCTGCAATAGACACTGCATTCAAGGGTTTATCTTTGCAATTGGTTTTTAAAAAATATGTTAGAATTCACTGTCCTCAGCCTCCAGCTGTAAGCCTGCAGGGGATCTACAAGATGAAATGGAATTGGGCCTGGCCCTACCATAAGAGATTCAGGCAGCTGCCTCAGGCAGCAGAATTGAGGTGTGGAGGCAGTAAATCCTTAGCTATTTAATTGACTACTGATGTCAGGAATGGTAGTGCTTGTGGGATTTTGATTTTTATTTTGGCTCTTGGACCAAAATAATTTGGCTGGCTTTGAATACTTTCCCCTTTAGCTCAGATGGAAGAGGGTGCCATTAACTGTTCATCCTCAGATAATACAGTGCTTTAAGTTACCCATGTATAGAGGCAACCATAGGCCTATGGTAAATTCAAAGTCTTGAATGTGGAAGGTCCTGGGCAAAGTTTGAGAAAGTCACCTTTTAGTCTACAATTCCCAGAATCCCCAGCCAGCATGCTGGCTGTATACTTCTGGGGGTTGTAAAAAAAAAAGTAACTTTTCCCTATACTGGTTGCAAGTTCATTTCAAGGAGCTTCCTTAGATCAGGCAGTAGAAACACCTTCTGCCACAGACTTTAAAGAGCCACCGCCAGTCAGAATAAACCCTACTAGACTATGTAGACTGCTTAACCTAACAAAAGTCAGCTTTTTATGTTCCTAACTTTCCTAGAGCTCAGAAAGAATTCATCTTCCTCCAGGGTTCAACTACCCTGTACAAATAATTGTTTAATAATAATAATAATAATAATAAAATTTAATAATATAAATAAATAATAATATAAATAAATTTATTTATTTATACGTCGCTCTTCAGCCCTTAAGGCTATCAGAGCGGCTTACAATTCTTATTTTTAATTAGATGGTTCCCTGCCCTCAGGCTTACAATCTAAAAAGACACGACACAAAAGGAGAAGGGAATGGTGGGGGAGAAGGGGATCAGGTCCAGCAGTTCTTCTCTCCCTCTGAGGCCTGGACCAAGGCAGATGGACTGGAGGGAGGGCTCAGCTTCTTTATCTAGGACAGGCCCTAAGGAGTTTGGCCTGCCCTTTCACTCCTTCCTAGGCCAGATGGTGTTGTCATGAAGGGAGGGCTCTTCAACTTGAGGCCAGGCCCAATGGTGTTGCTAGGCCTCTCTCCTTTAACACCACCATCCTATGGAATCCTGTGATTTGTAGTTTTACAAGGCTGTTAGCCTTCTCTTCACAAAACTATGAATCCTGAGGTTCTGTGGCATGGAGTTATGGCAGTTAAAATAGTGCCAAGCTGCATTATTTTTACAGTGCCAATGAGTACTCTTTAAAAGTTGGCATTTTAGATGTTGTTCAACACTCATGATCTCTCACCTTTAGCTATGCTGGCTTGGACTGATGATGCTATCTAATAACATTTGGAGGGCCACAGTTACCCAGCCCTACTTTAAATGTTTTAAATAACATCCAGCAGTAGAAGACTAGCAGGCATAGTTAAAATCTCTTCCCCAAGCTATTAGGAATGTTTTATACCAATTACATACTTTATTAAGAAAACAGAAATGTAGAATCAAAATTAGAAACATATATTATGTATTATGTATACCATGTATATATATTATGTATAACAAAACAAACAATATAAACTGGCTCAGTCTGGGCTTAATATTAGTGAAATTTCCTCAAGCCAAAGTATACAGCTTGAATATCTTGGTACAACATTTGTAGGTTGCACAGGAATTTTCATACTACAGTAGCCAATCATAGTTCCATACTTCAAGAAATAGCATGGATTCCAAACAAGACACAGAATGGATGGACTGGTTTTGGTCTTGCCTAGTCTTTTTTTAACTAGAATTCTATTGCAAAAGGATCTTGCAGCACTTTTGAAACTAACTGTGCAAAAGAAGTTGCAGCATAAGATTTCATAGACTCAGTGGCTATAATGCTTGCAAATTGGGTCCTGACTCTGACACAGGCTGGCCTTTCAGTTTGGTCTGTACAGACCCTAAGTCTACTTTTTCAGATGCATGGAGTGAACTATAAAAGCCCCAGGAAGGACTTTTATAGACTATAGCCCTATCTAGAGGTGTGAATAGGGCTTAAAAAGACACCTTTAGGGCTAGGGAGGGTGCAGCATTTAGTCCCTCCCTAAAGCGTATGGGCGCCTTTTTGCTTCCGGGTCCTTTGCATGGCCTTTAGACGGCCGTGCCAAGGACCCAGGGGAGAAAGGGGCCACAGCGGCAGCCCCTTTCTCCCCTCGGAGACTGCTGGTGCAGCAGCCTTGGCCCCATCTCACAACTTCTTGGAGCAAGTACAGACTTCCCCTTTTGGGCAGTCTGGAATACCCCTATATAAATACCCATGGAAAGGCAAAATTTGTCAGCATGGTGATGAGATGACATTCAGTTTTAACTAGAGGCACTGAGGGACAATGACAAGAGTAAAGATACTGGCTAAGGCCAGTGCAGATGGATGAACGTATGAATGGTTGAGAGAGTTTTGGACTGTGGTGTGTGCAGGCTGGGAACCAGAAAGGAGATGTGTTAAATTGGCTAAGTATATCTAGTATTACAATATGTGTTATAATATGTTTAGTGTTATAATATGTGTAGTGTGCCAGAAAGCCATTGTCTTTGTTCAACTCACTATTGATGGATTGATGTTTGTGAATACTGTATATTCTAATTCAGCTGTTTCTCTAATTCAGCTGTTTCTCTTTCCAATCTTCCTTTGTAGTTTTGTTTGTTTGTTCAAGGACCTCTGTCCTGAGGTCAGAGATGAAATGCCCAGGATGACTAAAGTGTTCTGCAACAGATTTTTGTGTATTGCTATTCCTACTATCTGATTTATGTCCATTAATCCTCTGGCGCAGAGACTAGCCTGTTTGCCCAATGCAGAGTGCTGAAGGCCATTGGCAGAGAATGGCATATATCACATCAATTTCCTCCTGGATTCCTGCATAGAATCTTTCAGTTTCTGCTTCTGCCTCTGTAGTTAAAACATCAAGTTGAAACATAAATTTAGATTATGTTAATATTGATGGGTTTTCCTTGAAGTCTTATTGATATTTTTTGGTCAGACTTTACATTATAGTCTTTGACTGCTTTGGCTACATCTCTCTTCACTATTAATGTGACCCCATTTCTTCTTAGGATTTTCATTACCCCAAGTGGAAAGACACATCTCAGGGTAAGCAGCATTGGAGAAGCAAGTTTGATTTTATTATGTCAGGTGGCGTGTTGCCCATCTCATCCCCAATCCCAAGTGGTCAAGGCTCAACATAAAAGTGTTTGTATGTGTGTTGCATTTCAACACAGTCAAGACTAGGGATATAAATCTTCACATAATTTATTCTTTTATGCAGGAATCTCAAGGCAAACAAGAATGCAAGAAGGGAAAAGTTTAATAGTCATTTCCCTACTGGTTGAGATGACATGGGTTTTTGTGTATTTTAAAATAATTTTTCATAATGTGAACAAAAAACAACCTTTTTGACATGGAAACACTGTTGTTTCAAACACCTTTTTGGCAAAAACTGAACTAGGTCATAGGTCTTATCACTTGTGCTTAAGAACAAAAAGTTCACAGCTGAAAAATCACAGTTGGAATTTTTTTTCAACAAGAAGATGTGTTAATTTTCTTTACTTCCTAGTCAGGACATCAAAAAGATCAGAGTGAGGTGGAGGGAAGTTTCTCTTTTCCAGGCAGCAAGTGCCTGTGTCAGTGGCAAGAGGTCTAAAGGAGTCTGGAAAGAGGGCACATGGAGTGTTCACAAGCAGTTAAGCAGAGCCCAGACAACAGAGATGAAGTAGGTCACACATGCAAGCTAATGATCAAACAGATAAGAGATGCCCAAAAGCAAAGTCTAGGAAGCACAACTGAGACAATAAAGTCCTACCCAGCCATTTCTCAAATGAAAGGAGGAAAAGCCAAAGACAGAGTAAGAAAAGAAGCCAAGGTCATATGCCAACAGAGCCCAAAGTGTTTCAGGAATGTCAACAGCAGTCTGACATCAAGCTTTGGTCTTGTTGTTTCCAACAAAGTCTGCTGTCACCAGCTGCTCTTTTTCTAATCCCTGCTCACTCCCCACCCAAAACACAGCCATTTCTAATCAGAGGTTATTTATTTGAAGGCTTCTCCACATGGTGTTCTCACTCTCAGTATGTTGCCTGCTGCAGCCTGGCATTCCTTATTGACAGAGACATTCTAATCTAGTGCTTAAAGCATTGGCACTTTCTGATATTTGGGGTCAGTTTTGCTTCTGACTTTTCTATAGGGTGAATCTTCAGCCACTGTCACCACCATCACAGGTACTATCTCTGCCTGAACGCTGCACTCTGGTAGGACCTCAGGGCTATCTGCTCTGAGGACTCTGACCTCTGTGTATTCTTCCAATGAGAATGCCTCTAGTGGTGTTATGACAGGTAGGTACTGAGGAGAAACTCATTGGCAGTTGGACCCATCATGCCCTTTGAAGCAGATCAGTGAGCAGACTCAAGAAGCTTCTTGTTGAATGACTCCGGATAGTAACAGCATATGACCTCCTCTTCCTTCCCCTTGAAAAACTTGCCAGTAGCTGGCAATAATTTCCCACAAGCTCAATAGTAATACACAGCCTAGAAAAGCTCTATACATCTTGCGTAGGGCTACAGACAAAGCCACAGTGTGGTGAACAGCCTAGTATGTATAATGGCAACCACTGGCTGGCCATGATTTTCCACAGAAGAGAGTTGAGGGGTAGAGTTGCTAGACTGAGAACTGGAGAGGCCTCCTGTGTCTTTAAAAGTTGTGTAGTTAAGGGAATTTCAGCAGGTGTTGCTTGTCACACAACCAGGTAACAAGCATCACCTGCAGAAATTCCCTCTGTTGTTGCTATTGTTGTTGTGTGCCTTCAGATCCAGCTAATCCAAATCAATGATACATAATAACTGGAATACAATTGATTATTCAGTCCTTTAAAAAAAAGAGACATAAAAATACAAACTAAAAAAAACTATGTAAAGCTACAATTATTGATATTTCAATTAATGAAGGAAAACTTCACACTGACCTCTTTTTATTCAAGATATAAAGAATGGAAACATCTCTTTTTCATGCTATCAGTTTATGTTTATGTTTTTAATTTTTCTAATAATGATTTTCTGGAGGGAAGGGTAATTCTTAATGTTAAATATCGGAACAGGTGATTTAGTCATTCTGTGTAGGGGATGTTATAGAATTTGCTTTCTCTTGCTGGATCAAAAATCTGAAAAATAATTTCTTTCTGGATATTTCTTCTACCCACATTCTGCCTATACATCTACACCAATGCTCATCTTTCATTGATTTCCCAAGATCAAAAGAACTTTTGAATCCAAAAAGTCAACGTAGGAGGCTGACCACCTGAGATTTAATAGGCTGCATTTATATAATATCTCTTTTGCATGGATGCACTCTAAACTTCACTCCCTTTCTTCTGTAGGAAAGAATTCTGTTTGCAATACTTTTTGGAATCAGACCTCTGAGTGGATGGTGATATTTGCTGGATGCTGGATGGTTATATGTTTCTAGATAAATTTACATGTATTTTATTGGCTGAGATTTGAAAGATTTAGAAAGGATCCAAAATACATTCAACATATATGGAACTTTGAGTGAAAGGTGTTGTCATAGGATTAAAGGAGACTGGCACAAAGGAGTATTAAAAGAAGAAAACAGAAGAATCAGAGTTTGAAATATTACTCTCAAAGTAATTTAGTTTTGTTACTCATTACAGTATCATTATTACAGTAGTAAACAGTGACTCATTCCTTGATTTGTTACATTACACATTGCTTCTGATTACTTCTATGATTCTATGATTCTATGACTTTTTCACTGCCATGTTTTGAAAGAAAAAAAAATCTTAGGATTGATATGAGGGTAGGATAAAATACTCCACTCAAAGTGCTTGTAATGATTCCAAAAATGACCTTTAAAAGTAACTTGAAAGTATACCCATTACATCTATTCACAAACTCCAGAAATAATACTGCTCCCACTTACTATGTTCCTTTTTCTACCTGTTACTTCCATGTTCTTGGGGGGGGGGGGGGAGATTGATAAGGTTGTGAAGTCAAAGGCTTCCATGGCCAGCATCCATAGCTTTTTGTGGGTTTTTCGGTCTATGTGGCCATATTCTAGAAGAGTTTATTCCTGACATTTCACCAGCATCTGTGGCTGGTATCTTCAGAGAATGCTGGCATGGAAAAGAATTTGGGAATATATATATTGTGTGACCCTGGGTAGGGAGGAGTGATTTCCATGTTAATCACAATACACAGATTAACATAGAAATCACTCCTCCCTACCCAGGGTCATACCCAACTCTCTCCCATGCCAGCATTCTCTGAAGATTCCAGCCACAGATGCTGGAAAAACATCAGGAATGAACTGTTCTAGAGCCTGAAAACCCCACAAAAAAACTATTGATAAGGTTGTTTGATGAAACTGTACAGATTTCATATTTCAGATTTCATATGAAAATCATATATAAACAAGTCTGGCAAGAATATGCCAACATTTCACAGAAGAAAATGGAACACACATGGCCAAGCAACATCAGAATATATTCAAGAAGGAAGAAAGAATTAATGAGGGATGCTGGGGTTTATAGTTTGAGGGGGCACTTCTGGCTGAGAATTCTAAATGCCCCTCCCTAAACTACAAATACCAGAATTCCATACGGTGTAACTGTGGCAGTTAAAGTGGTATAATGCTATATATGTGTAGTCTGAAAGGGCCCTGGGTCATTCTGAAAAAATAGCTGCTACTACAAAGAGACCAGACAATTCATCTCTCTCACCACCACCAGCAGTAACAACAAAAGAAAAGAGAGAAAAATGAAAACACCACTGAGTAACAAATGAAATCTAAATTGACAAGTAACAAAAAAACAGGCTTTTAATAAAGACAACAAATGGAATAACAGAACAAAAACCTGTTCATTATATCGCTGATGGTGCTTGAAACTGGGAATGTGAGAAGTAAAGAAGGCCCACTAAGTTCCAATAACAAGCTGCATAGCTGTCATAGCACATAAGCACTTTTCAGAGATCCTTTCAGCTTTCAACAAACACATCTGGGGGCTAGTGTCAGATGTTCCCTTCAACCCACACACATTCATTATGAGGTCTGAAAAGTGCCCTGCTTGTACCATTGTTCACTCATCATCCGAAGAACTTTCTGAAGACTGTCACTCTCTCTTTCCTCACTAGAGTGAACAAAGAAAGGCCAACAATCCTAGGAAGCTCGTAGTTACAGTGTGTAAGCAGGCTAATCATAGGTGATTCACTGGTGCAGTAAATGCACACTGTTAATGCTCAGAGGCAATTTTTTGTCTCCAGTATTACCTCTGGTACCATAGAGCTGGCCCTAATATTAGGCAGAGTGAGTCAGCTGCCTCAGGGAAGAAATGTTCAAGTCATGAAAGCTTAGAAGCCAGAGTTGTGTGTGTCATATGTATAGCCTATACCTCCAAAACCAACTAACTCTTGGAAAAGTTACTTTTTCAGGGCTGGACCCAGTGATGTACTTCCCCTTGATTTCACTGGTTTCACCCAAATTGGTAATTCTGCCTACCATTACCCCAATCCCAACAGCCACTCAGAAATATTCCAGAGGGCTGGGAGACCCAGTGGAGCAGGATGCTGAGGAGAACTTCAGCAACAGAAAGAGGAGGAGGGGAAGAAACTGGCACCAAATACAGAATACACCATTCGAACTTAGCCTTAGATTACAGTTTCTAGAGTGTGCCAGCCAGCATAGCCTTGCTACCTGGGAGATTCTGAGAACTGTAATCTGAAAAATCATTTTTTCCAATTTCTGAACCTCAACTAGGCCAGAGGACAAAGTCCCAACATTAATGCAGAAATCAGGTTCAACTTTTAGCCAGGTTGACATCTTGATACACAACGGAGGAGGCCCAACCTTTTCCCCTTCACTTGAGGAAGCAAATTGTCTTGGGCCTCCCCTGTCCCTATTGACCTTAATATTTGTGGAATGAGTCCTAAGTTAAAATGAGCTCTGGAGCAATCCAAATACCTCAGGAACTCAAGCCAACTCTTATCGTACTAGCAAAAGCTGACATTACAGTTTTATTCCCCCCACACCCTGTCTCCCGATTTGGAACCTGGCTCACTCTAGAGCCCTGGGCAGGATGCTTCACATCTTCTTCACATCCTCATCTATCAAATTATGCGAATAATAATACTTACCTCGGAGGGTGGTTGCAAGGCTTAATTAGCTAATGTTTGTAATGATTTATGTAAGTGTTAAGGTATTATTGCTATTCTTCATGGAAATGCTTCCTACAGAGCTTCTCTTTACCTTTGCCAGTCACCATTTATAGAGGCACATCAGAGAAGGAGAATCTTTAGGAAAACATGCCTTGAGATGAAATTTCACAGGGAATAATAGATGAGGCCACAATGAATCACGGCAAGCCAACGTGGGATAATCCTGCAGAGGTTTGCCTGAGCCAACATTAACTGGGAAGGCAGGGTGGGCAGTCTGGAAAAGGAGGCGAGGCGAGAATTAGACTCATCTTTCTTCCACACATGGGGTTAAAATTTCAATTCACAGAAGTCAAAAGCAAAATTCTTATTGATTTCAAAAGCAGCGAGAGCAAGCTTTAATTTATTTCTCTGGCACTCTTTGGAAGCTATTGAGTGGTCTGTGCTCAGTGAAAGAAAGAAGGCATTAAATAAGATATGTTTGATTAGAGGAAATGGAGAACCCAAAGAAAAATTGTATGGTACTTAAAAATCTCAGCTATATACATTTTTTGTGAGTGAGGACTGGAGGGAACAAACACTAGAAACAGATGGAGGCTTGGGTTTTTGTTTTGCTTTGTTTGGTTTTTGTTTGGATTTTTTTTAACTCGCTCTGTCTGAAAGATGCTTACCACATGGGATGTGCTAACCATATATAATAAACATAATAACAATAATTCTAAGAAGTAGATGCCCTTCTAATGGTTGTCTCACACCAGAGAGATAGTAATATCCCTGCAGTAAATAATAATCATCACCATCCATGTATTTAGATTTATAGGATAATAAGAGGACTCCTGTTGGAAACTGTAGGGATCTTTTGTTGCTATACTAAAAAGAGAGAGAAAGAGACAATTATAATCATGTCTGCATCTACTTCACTCTCTACAAACACAGAGGGCTACTATATATGAATCCCACCAATGTTAAAGCTCTAGCTAAGTTAATTAACCCAATGACTGATATTTTAAGACACTGATATGCCAACTCCATTGGAAAGAGTTGCCTCCTCTGCTGTGCTATACTAGCTCTGTTGCCCATAGAATCATATAGCTGGAAGAGACCTCAAGGGCCTTCAAGTTGAACTCCCTGTGATATAGGGATACACAATCAAAGCACATCCAACCTCTATTTAAAAATCTGCAAAGAAAGAGACACTACTACACTCTGAGGCAACATACTCCACTGCTGCACAACTCTTATTGTCAGGAAGTTCTTCCTAATGTTAGTTGAAATCTCTTTTCCTGTAGTTTGAATCCATTGCTCTATGTACTATTCTCTGGAGCTGCATGAAACAAACTTGCTCCATCTTCAGTATGGCATCCCTTCAAATATTTAAACATGGCTATTGTGTCTTCACCATCTCTTCTTCATCTCACCATACCCAGCTCCCTAAGCCACTCCTCATAGGGCATGGGTTCCAGACCTTTCACCATTTTGGTTGCCCTCCTCTGGACACACTCATTTGTCAACATCCTTCCCTTGCCCACCTTTTCTGTACATGTCCCTCAGGATTATTCATATGTGTGTTTCTGTGATAGCCTAGTCCATACACAAGGTAGACATTGTTTTCATCTAAAATCACCCCAACATGACAACTGTCAGTTTGTACACAACCGAAGAGCATGATGTTCCAAAATTGTCAAAGCTGCAATTCATCCATGCAAAATCCATTTCCTCATGTCAAAAACAGGTGGGGCAGTCCTTGTGCTAAGGAGTGAGACTTCAGCACCAAAACCTGACACAGGAGCATGGCTCCTTCTCATGTAAGGGCAGGCTGGACTTATTATTATTACTATTATTATTATTAACCTTTATTTCTATAGTGCTGTAAATTTACACAGTGCTGTATATAGAATCTTATATTTAGACGGTTCCCTGCCCTCAGGCTTACAGTGTAAAAGAGACAACACAAAAGGAGAAGGGAAAGGTGGTGGGAAGGGGGATGAGGTCCAGTGGTTTTTCTCTCCCTCTGGGGCCAGGACCAAGGCAGATGGACTGGAGGGAGGGGCTTGACTTCTTAAAACCTAGTTAAAAGGAGGCATCCTGGGGCAGATGGCACAATCCTGGGAATGCTTCCCTAAACAATATAGCCTTTAACTTAATTTTGAATCTGGTTAGAGAGGTGATGAGGTGTATATGTGGGGGAAGAAGGTTCCAGGAATGCGGGGCAGCAAGTGAGAAGGGGCGAATCTGGGACAGGACAGGACTTGATGGTATCATTAACCATGACAGAGCAAGCACTGGCCACGCTTGCAGAGTGTATGGGATTCATATTTTTTTTAAAAAAAAACACAGTCTAACAAATGAGGAAAATATATATAAACACATTTTGCACTTTTCAAGTTGGCACTTTCACCCTGAGATTCCTCCTCTTTGCCCTGATGACTGGACAAAAGGGTCCAGACCCTGAGATCTGGCAACCCTGCATATGAGCCAAGATTTCAAATATAAGACCAAATCCACTGTTCTGTTGGGTGGATTTGTGGGACTTCCCCCAAATTTCAAATATAAGACTAAATCTACTGTTCTGTTGGGTGGATTTGGGGGACTATCCCTTCCCCCCCCCCCCACTCATCTACTGTGTTCCACACTACCCACAAACCACCTCCTGAGGATTTCACATCCTTCAGACCCAATTTGGAGGACCTTCACTGGGAAAGAGAATTGTCCCCCTAGTTCCTCCTTTCTGCAAGTGGAAGTCCACCAATAGGTCTGGCCCATATAACCAAGAACCTTTGCTTATCACTATACAGTGGGTCCTTGTTATCCGCTGGGGTTTAGTTCCAGGACCCCTCGTGGATAACAAGATCTGTGGGTGCTCAAGTCCCATTAAATATAATGGCACAACAAAATGGTGTCCCATATATAAAATGGTTTGCTATTTGGAATTTATACTTTTTTGGAATATTTTCAAACCGTGCTTGCCCAAATCTGTGGTTAAAAAAAATCTGTGGATAAGGAGGGCCAACTGTAGTTGTGTCCCATGTTTCTTCAAAGCTGCCCAGCATGGTTTATGTGGGATGATTTCATGTATCTTCACAAGAAGCTTATGAAACAGGTTAGGCTTGGAGGCGGATAAATAGAAGGGGGTATCATGTAGCATTCTGGGTGTTGTTGAACTACAGCTTCCAGTACTACTCAGAAATGTCTGCTAGTACTCTCAAGTCAACATCTGGAGAATTCCATGACTCCAGTTCCAGTCTTCGGAACTTGGTACTGCATCCCTCATATCCACTGAGCATTTTCAGCCACTCCCCAGATCACTGGCTCTCTAAACACAGGTTCACGCTATATAATCTCCTTACACAGAGTACAAAATCAGTGGTATTTTGTTTCAATTTGTTGTAAACTGCCTTGGGTTGCATGTTGAGAGAAAGGACATTATAATCACGCATTCAGTTGATACCTTGCCTTTTCCCCAAACTTGAACCCATAAAAATAAATAAATCATAGTGGTTAGATAATAGCCAAGGGACAAGCCAGAACCATAGGGAAATGTTGCAGAATAGAATGCAGTTGCCCAAGGTTCTGTTTCCACTGGTGAGGGTATTCTGGGGGCAGCCCAGAATATCCGGGCCCCGGGAGTTGCCCTGACTGTCCCTCGTTACAAGTACCCTCTGTTCCAGCACTCAGTGGCTGTTCACATGTGCGTCCTACTGAGCTGCCCTGGGCATCCACCTCAGCCGTTGGTCACTTCACTCTGGGATCAGGAAAAGGTGTCCAATGATGATCACATGGATCACCTTGTCCTGACTTTAAAGCAAGCAACTGAGATAGCTCAGTGGAATGCATTTTAAACAGCTACCCAGCATCAGAATGAAGGGCTCCAGATCTTCTGGGAAGAGTCAGAGCAGAGAGGTATTTTACTAATGTTTAAGAGCAGTATACCTCAGTTCTGGTGCTGAATTGGCTGCACATCATCCAGTCTGTTCGCATCAGAACTGGTGTTTTGGCCTTGCATCATCAAGTTTCCCCACAAAGAGGTTTGGGGGGGGGCATTTTATTTGACCCATACAGACAGGGACCAAGATTCTTGTTACTCCATGGCATTTATCTTTTTCAGGTGTTCTACTGTTATCCTCCCACCCTACAGTCAGTTACCATTTCATATTAACTGAGCCACCAGTCAGTTAGCCCATTCACATTACACAATTATAGTGTTATTATTCAACTTTAACAGCCACAGTTCCATCCTATGGAATCCTGGGGTTTGTAGTTTGGTGATGTACTGGAGGCTTCTGGTTGAGAATTATAAATGCTGCCTCCAAAACTGCCAATACCAGGATTTCATACAATGGAGCCATGACATTTAAAGTGGAATAATAGCACTATAATTCTGTAGTATAACCTTGCCTCTGGACTCCAGACCATGGTCAGACATTTTGCGCACATACCCTTTTAGGGTTTTTTCCCCAAAAAATATTTTTTTCATACTTTGGCAAAGTTTAGGATTTAGGAATGTGACTTCCCTTTCCTGATCGGGAGGCAGTGTTTTGGCTGCATAAGCAACATCAATCACAGCCTGAACTTTGCAAATGGAAGGAATGATCAGCTCCTCCCTTCCCTGCCTAACCCATTTGGATGTGTGATACTTATGAGTGAAGAAGGGAGTCTAATCTGCATTCATGATTGCATATGCAGAACCAGCAGGGGTACTTTTTCCAGGTTTATAATTTATCTCAAAGACACCTAGTGGGGCTTCCACAAGAGCATATCTTGTAAGATTCAGGGCCAGACCTACCATGAGGCAGGGTTTACAAGTCATGAAAGAAAATAATAATAATAATAATAATAATAATAACAATTATTATTATTATTATTATTATTATTATTTTCTAGCCTGCCCCTCTGAACGAGCAATCGGGGCGGGTTACAACACGGTTAAAAAAGCAGTACAATTAAAATATCCCATCCAATCACCCAAACTCCCCCCCCCTTAAAACAGAATTAAATTGTAGCAAAATTAAAATCAATAAAATGAACAAATAAAAATAAAGTAAAAAACAGCAACAAAAGTTCCAACCTGGAGACCTTAGCTGTATGAGGGTGAAAAAATGCAGGAGAGAAAGATGGAAAAACTCAGGAGCTGCATTTCAAGGCCAGGGGTATTACACTTCTTCTGAGAAGGCCTGCCGGAAGAGATGCATCTTTAGGGCTTTTTTAAAGCCTTCAATGGATGGAATAAGGCGCATCTCGTCTGGCAGTTCATTCCACAGCTTGGGGGTGACAGCTGAAAAGGCCCTCTGGGAGGTCTGCACCAGCCTGGTCTTCATGGGTTGTAGCAGATTCCTCCCAGAGGACCTGAGTGTGCGGGGAGTTTGGTTATTTTCCATGTTACTATATATTATTCTTTTACTGCCAGAAATGGGGAGTTGCTCTGGTGGGGTCTTCTGCTAAAATAATTTGACTGGCTTTGAATCTTGTGCATCTTGAATGGGGTTGGAGTGAGGTCCAGGTTGCTTTTTGTTGTTCTGCCTCAGGCAGCAAAATGCCTTGAGCTTCCATGGCAAAGTCACATCTTGGGCCTTGAGGGACCAGTCCGTGAACAGAAAGTGTCATGTGCCAGCCAGTCAATTTGGACTAGTTTAAACACAGGTACCTGCTGTTACACTTAACCTAGAATACCTATTTGCCTATTTCTTTTAAGCCATCTAGCACAACCCTGATCATGACAAGCAGCAAATGAGGTAACAAAACTGTTTCAGATCCGTACCACTTCAGAGAGTAACTGGGCACAGAGAAAAAACTTATGAATGTTGTTGTCCTTTTCGTTTGGACTGCTGCCCCTGAAACTGCCACTCCAGCAAGGCCCTGGTAGCTGGGACTAGGACGGAGATTCTGGAAGTTGTAGTCAAAAGGTAACTTTTTCCACCACTGACAAAACAAAGTGGACAGTGTCAGAAGTCCTTTACTTTTCAGGAGAGCATGATATGAATGATATTCCCCCATGCAAAACAGTTTCCTACAAAATGGAAGTCAGAAGTCAAGAAAGTTTTAGCCTAAACTTTTTCCTCTATAGGGCCTGAATCCTACAAAAGTAGACCTATTGACTCAATTGCTAACAAGGCAACACATAGGTAAAATACATTGATTCAATGGGCCTACTCTGAGACTACCAACAGGATTCAGGCTCATGTGTCCTGCATCATAAAACATAATCCTACATCAGAAAGATTGTTAAAGGGCAGTCTTTGATTGATTCTATGTTTGAGGGGAAATTTCATTACAGTATGATTTAATAGATAAAGAGCCACCAAAAAGGAGACCCTGCAGAGAGCTTGAATATATTTTCCAAGTATTCTGATTTGGCAGTAACTGTTCAGCTACTTCTAAAATTTCCCAGTTTCTGTCTCCTCTTCCCAGTTTCCCTCTTTGCTACAAACTGAATTCAAAGTTCTAAACTCAGCAGAGAGGAGGGAGCGAATCTTACCTTTCTCCCAACAGAATAAGGCAAAAGCAACCTGCTGCAGCCTCTCCTAGATTGTCTGTTCTCCCTATTAATAATTTTTGTCATATTGACCACACTCTTGGCCACATATATCCTAGTTTTCATCTGTGCAATATGGGAGGGTATGCTTGAAGACTGGACAACAGACTAAGCTAGCACAGGTTACCAGGCCACAGACCTCCTTATTTTAGTGAAATATACTGGATTTCTATTTAATTTATAGTTATTATGTCAACATCTGCATTTATACATATAAATAATTACACACTTGTAATGCAAATCTCTGCAATCTCCCCCCCCCCCCCTGGACTTGTGATGCATTTCCTCCTTTCTTTAGCAAGAATGGCCATCCTTCTCCATAACGTGCCATTTTCAGAGGGAGAAGGATTTCTTCCTATTTGTTTGTTTGTGTTCAATCACATGGACTCCCCTGCATTCTGAGCCCAGATACAGATTGGCAACTTCATGCACTGTTTCTGAATATCAGGCCTGATGTGAGGAGAGAATAAGAAAAATTAGAATGAAAAGAAGAAGAAAAGGAGGTGGGGGATGACAACACTGATTTTGCTGGAAGAAAATCAGGCTAAATTAAAGCTTGTGAAGGTGGGAAGGAGATGAGAAAGAGGACCATCTACCCAAAATAAGCCTGCCATTTGGCAGAACACAACTGCATTTCACCCTCCTGCATTTAGCTCTGCAAAACGTAATCTGGCAACTGCAAGCAAAAGAACGACTCTCCTCCTCCTCCTCCTTGCCTGCTTAGCAATGGAAGTAAGCAAAGTCTTTGATGTGCAGCTTTTTCTATGGAAGAGCTCTTCCCCTGAAATCTTTACCTGTCCTTTCAGGGCAACAACATCTCTGGGAGTAAAACAAATGTGTCTGAATCTATTGAACATAAAGCCAGATTTAACAAGGGACTGTTTGATTTTCAGTGTGTCCCTAATATTAAAATCTATGTTGCGATGGGGGCTCTTAAATTTATTTTTCATTATATTCCTTCCCCTTTCATTATCTTATTTGTGATTTAGGTGCAGTTTTCTCTCCCCTCTGCACTTAATGAGTTGTCAGCTATATTCACTCACACTCCCATCCTCTCGGGAGCATGCTTTGATTTTCTAGTGGGTACGTGAAAACACAGATTAAAGCAATTAGACAGAAATAATCTTGGGGAAAGGGGAGAGAGATCCAGAGCGCCTAATTATACCATTTTAATCAAGACACAATTATGCAGAGACTTTTATAGATTATAAATTAGGCAAACTGCAAAAGTGAAAAAAACCCACCATAAATTTAAATACCATCTATCTTGCCTGTTGTTACCTTTCAGTCTTTCCTGAATTGGTTTTCAAGTACTCATCTGGAGGGCTAGATTCTAAAGGCCATCCTAGGAGAGGAAGGAAAACAAACAAGGTATTTGTTTTTGTCTTGAATAGTCATCCTAACCATTAATCGTTCGGGGACAGGAAAAAGCCCAACAACATATTAATATTATACAAAACTAGAAATATTGACATTATGATTTCAAGCAGAAGAAAAAAAATTGCTGGTACTTTCAAAGATTTATCCAGACGTTAAGTGCCCTATGTGTTCTAACAGAAGCTTTACATCAAGAGTGAAATCTGTACTATCTTTCAGTGTTCTAACTGGGGAAATATTTTATAATGGATCTCTGTAAAGTGTGGATGGAACAATATGATCTGAAGAAAGCATTTTTCCTTACAAGGTACATCTGGGGTAGGGGAACATGTATTTATAGGCATTACTAGCCCTATAAATAGGCACCATGAGGCAGCTGCCTCGGGCAGCAGATTTGGGGCATCGCAAAAGACCAACAAATTACAGTGCTTCCTTGTTATCCGCTGGGGTTTGGGTCCAGGAACCCCCATGGATAACAAAATCAGTGGATGTTCAAGTCCTGTTAAATACTGTGGCATAGCAAAATGGTGTCCCTTATATAAAATGGGAAAATCAAGCTTCACTATTTGAAATTTATACTTTTTTTGGAATATTTTCACGGTGTAATTTTTATTGTTATTTTAATTGTCAGGGATGCTGTTTTGTGGGTTTTCTACTTCATATGCCAAAATAACTTGCTGGCTATGGGTATTGTGTCATTTGGGCAAAATGCCTTATATACGCCATCATTGCCACTGGTTGCCCATCCATAGACACATGAATTCCCAAGCAGGAAGCATGCCAAGCAAAGAGGAAAGCCAGGGCCAATGTCAACTGCTACTGCCTCAATAGGGCCTTAGTACAATGGATTTACCAGGCTGGAATTGGCCTGGGTCTAACCTACTTACGGGATCACCTTCTTCCTTACAATCCGCCCTGCACACTTAGGTCCCCTGGGAAAACCTATTACAGTCAATAAAAACCAGGCTGACTACGACTTCCCAGAGGGCCTTTTCATCTGCCACTCCCAAATTATGGAATGGCCTGCCAGAGGAGATCCATTATATTGACAACCTTGACAGCTTTAAAAAAATCCATCAAGATGGATCACTAATACTTTTGGGGACTACAGCTTCCAAATGCTCCTGCTAGCCACGATGGTGAGGGGATTCATAGAGCGGTGGTCCCTTCAAAGTTACCTCACCTTGGTCTGTACTGAGCATTCCAGGGCATTGTGGGAAACTTCCAATGGCTTTTGAGGCGCCATCTTGTAAGGTCCTCCAAAAACCAGCCCAGTGGCAAGATTTGTATGGGATTTTGAGGGGGGAGAGTTGTTTATGTATGTTTTCTTTGTTTTGTTCCCCCCCCCATATGTGCTGTTTTTCAGCTTTACAGTTCTCAAAGTGGCATGCCAGAAGGCAATCAGCAAGTTTAATAAAGCAATAATGGCATAAAAACAGTAACAAAATAAAATTTAAAACACAAGGAGATGGACTAAACATACCAAGTTAGAGTTAATGACTTTACTGTGATGTCTGTCACACTATACAATTACATTACTTTAACTTGGTGTTTGGCATCAAGTGAGTTCAGTGGTGGAATTCTGTGGTATCCTACAGAATCTTGGGAATCATAGCTTGGTATCCTACAGGATCTTTGGAATCGTAGTTTGGTGAGACATTAAGAGCTCTGTAGCAGAAATTGCTAAATACTGCATAGAAATACAGACCTAATAATAATAATAATAATAATATTTATTTACACCCCATTCTTCAGCCCTAAAGGCTATCAGTGCAGCTTACAATTATTATATTAATTAGACGGGTCCCTGTCCTCAGGCTTACAATCTAAGAAGACACGACACAAAAGGAGAAGGCAATGGTGGTGGGGAAGGGGATCAGGTCCAGCAGTCCTTCTCTCCCTCTGACACCTAGACCAAGGCAAATGGCATGGAGGGAGGGCTCTGCTACATAATCTAGGACAGGCCCTATGGAGTTTGGTCAGTTCTTTCACTCCCTCCTAGGCCAGATGGTGTTGCCATGGAGAGAGGGCACTTCAACTTGAGGCCAGTTGAGGCCATAATTATGCTTGCTTACATTATATAAGTATCTTCATATTTCCCTCAAAAGAGAGAAAATGGTACAAAGCATACCCTCATGTACCTGTGACCCAAAAATCTTTAAAGCCCAAACTAGCATACTGATTTTTGCCTGGATATACACAGGTCATAAATGGAAACCTTACAGAGTTGGCATACTATGCTTCCTCTACATGTACCCCCAGAAAAATGAAATAGCCCCCCTCATTTCTCAACCTGCTGAAGTTTCAAAGATGACTTCAGGGGCAGCTTCACTATAAGCATATTATGGTACTTTAGTGCCTGTACATCAAGCACTCACAAAATGGTTTTCTGTAGTGCAGGAATATCTGAACTTACTCAATTTGGTGAATGCATATGAGAGAGAATTCTGTTTTAGTTTGTTTTGGACAAAATTTGTCCAATGTGTATATGCCCATGGTTTAAACTGTTTTAAAGTGTTTAAAACTGTTACATGGTTTCACATATTTTTAGATTGTAAATCATATTTTACTGTTTTAATATTTAAACTGTTTGAGTTGTTTTTACTGTATGCCACTCTGGTATCATTGGATGTAGGGCAGACTATGCATATGTTAATAAATAAAAAAAAGAAAAGAAAGAAAGAAAGAATTTGAGGTTCCATTTGAGAATGTGGGAGAAAGCAAAACTGACCAATTTTCCCATCCATAGTGACTTTTAAGCCCTTAATGCTGGGACTGGACAATGTTTTCCAGTGGCTTCACAGAAACATTAAATATTGTAGACTGTAGAGGATAAAATGGAGCCCTGTGAGACTTCACAACACAATTTGCCAAGGAGTGAAAGAGTAATCCCCCAGCACCACCTTCTGGAATCTGGCTGTGATGTAAGAGCAGAACAAGAGCAAAGCAATGCCTCAGATTTCCTATATCTTCAGATAATCCAGAAGGGTGCCATGAGCAATAATACTGAAACTGTAGGGAGAGTCAACCGAAATGAACCTATAGCCAAGAATATCCACCAGGATGACCAAAATAGTTTTGTTCCCAATGTCTGGAAGTCAAATTGTTACGAATTTGGAAATTGGTTTTGTTTTATGACACCCTAGAGCTTCCAAGTCACTGCTAGTTTTTTCAGAAAGGGGAGGCTGGAAACCAGGGGGTGTGGGCTACACTAGGTGATGCCCCAGAAGAGAGGTGACACCCAGTCAGGCCCTCCCACTAGGGGGGGGTCCACTTTCCAAATATGCCCCTCGAGGCTTTGCCACCGCTGCTGATTCCTCCTGAGGAGGAGGCCACTACTGTGGCAAATAAGGCAAATCAATGCTCCCTTCCAGGCTTTGCTGCTATGATGGCTCCCTCCTTAGGAAGAGGTCACTGTCATGGCGGAGAAGGGCAAGCCCGCCCTTTTGGCTGCTGCCATCCCCCATTAGCACACATACACACACCCCGCACTGACTGACATCCAGAGTGGAGATGCCACTACTAGAAACTAGTAGAAGTAGTCAACCATGGACAGAACTGGCTCTCCTATGAGGCAGAAGCAGTCCCCCAAAGCATAGATACTGTGTGGTGTGGAGGAGGCAGCTGCAATTTTCTGCACATTCCTGTCTTCTGGAGGAAAAAGCTGAATGTCCCAGGCAATCTGCCCTCAGTGCATGAACTAACCTCTTGCCTTCAGGAATGGTGAAGGAGACCATCCAGCTTTAAAGTAGAAGTAAGATGCCAACTGTGTCAGCTTCTGTAGATAGACTCAGATCTTACAGAGTTACTTTTTAAAGCGATTAGTTACCATTACAGTATCAAGGCTGTTCAAGGTTGTTTGCTGCTGTTATAGTTAACATGTTATTAAAGGCTCTGTTCCTTATTTATCAGAACCACAATGGATAGAATAGCTTTTTGTTTGTTTGTTTGTTTGTTTGGATGCTATAAACTGCTGAGCTGTGATACAAAGCACTTTATTTTCATCCATCTTCTTGTCACCTTAACACCTACAGCAGTACATAATGCAGCAGTAATAGTATCAGTTTACTGCTTGCAAAAGCCATTGCAAAGGCTATATCATCATCATCATCATCATCATCATCATCATCATCATCATCCAGAAATATGGATACATATATGAATGATTTAAGTGGTTGCGAACAACCTTGAATCCTGTGCAGGAAGAAAGGCAGGATATAAATAAAACACAATAAAGTAAAATAATTAGTTTTAAATGTTTATTTCTACAGCCCTAAAAACATCTGTAATTCTGGAGACACTGGGCCATCCTCCTCAAAATTCTTGATGATACAAAGCAGCACAATTAAATAAAATAATGTGTTTAATAATTCAACTTATGGGTTTTCACAATGCTCTCTCCTGCAGGGGAAAAGTGGGAAACATTATCAGAAATCCTACTATCAAGCATGAGGCAACAGCACAAGATACTGCATGGGCCAGCACTTGAACCATGTAGTATTCGTCCTATACCATTTAATGATTGTGTTTTTCATCACATGCCAGTGGCATGTAGCACTTTAAAAACGGAGAAAATAAAGAGTCCCTTTTTAAAATTTCCAACTACAGTGGTAGCTAACTTCTTGCTGTGAACAAGAACCATGGACTGCTCATGTCCAATCTGTAAGCAACTCCCAAGAGATTTACTCAGCCCATGAGATACCTGTGCTTGAAACTACAGCCATAACTAATAACATTTTAAAGGTAACTTTCCAAGCTCTGGATCAAAGCTAATAATGATGAACTTTTTGCATTCATTTAAGTGTGCCTGCTCTAAATAAGACTATATCTGGATTCAAACCTTACTGGAAATCAGAGTGGGCCTCTGGGGGCCATACAGAGTGGCAGAAAATAACCCGTCCAGCCCAAAACCCAGGTGTCCACTTTTAGCTTTTAAAGGGAGGGTAGTTTTGAGATAGACGCTGCTGCTGGAGGACAGTGCTGTGGCTCCAAACCCAGACTCCAGATCAGTTAAAGTGGAATAGCAGTGCTATAAGAGTGTAGTGCAGTAATCTAGTATGTCCGTAAAAGACTTAGTTCAGGGTCTGGCTACCTAGAAAGGGAGGGTTTGCAATTTCTCACTTGCGCAGCAGCTGTTCAAGTCCCACTGCATGTAACACTCAGTGCAGCCCACGCACCCCACAACACCCCAATGACACTCCTGCACATGAGGCTGTAGTTCCAGACTTTGACCACCTCTGTTGTACAAGGGGGTATCCAAAAGTTTAAATGATCACCTTTTTAAAAAAATTGACAGAAAGTTTGTTTTGATTTGTAGTTGTTAACTTATCTCTATGTAGTCACTATCTAGATTTATACATTTTTCCCAGCATACCTTGACCCTCCAATTACCTGATATTATTATTAATTTTATTTATATAGTGCTGTACGTTTACACAGTGCTGTACGTACAATCTTATAGTTAGACGGATCCCTGCCCACAGGCTTACAGTCTAAAAGACAAACACAAAAGGAAAAGGGGAAAGTGATGGGGAGGAGTTGAGGTCCAGTGGTTCTTCTCTCCCTCTGGGGCCTGGACCAAGGCAGATGGACTGGAGGGAGGGCTTGGGTTCTTAAAACATAGGACTCTTTCAGACGTGGGAAATTGGGAGTATAATCCAAGGGCAATCCAAACGCAATCATGGGGTTTCACGTTATTGCGAATTAAAGCTTCTCACGCAATTTCAGGCAAGGAGGGGTCATTTTCAGGTAATGGGAAGTCATTCCGAACGCCTTCCAAATGCAATGGGGATTCACGTAAATTCGCATTGGCTGCATTCAAAGTTGGGAGAAATTCTCCAGTGTGAAAGAGTCCATAGTTAAGAGGAGGCATATTGTAGAAGTCTGCAGATTGCGCCTTACAAGGGGGTATCATAAAGTAATAATTATTACCTGGAAGTTATTATGGCATATTGATGAAATTTTGCCAGTGTCATCATTGGTCCCTAAGTGCACGTTGCTGAGAAAATCAGCTCATTGCATCCTTTATTTTTGTGACTGGCTCTGCCAGAAGTGACTAAAGCGTAAAATCCTCATCAGGCGCAATCTGCTTTTGGATACCCCCTCGTAGATGTGCACATTAGACTGATGTATATAATCATGGCTAAGAATATGAGAAATGAACCCAGCAGTACCTGATTCAAATCTTACTGATGCCAATAAACTGCCCAGGTAGTCAAAGGTAAGCCCTATTTTTCAGGCTTAGTTTTCCCTCAGGATTATGAAGATGAAAATACTGAGCCATTTCAAAGAGCTTTTGTAATAATTATGGAAATAATGCATTCCAAACTCTTTGAACAAGAAAAAAAGAACTGTCAATATATACAATATATACAAGTAACCTGATGATGATTATGATTTCTAAGGATATAGATCCATATCCAGTTGCTAGTCACAACCAGACACACTGAATCAACTGTTGAATGGTAAAGCCACTCCTGTTGGCAACAGCAATTGGATTTAGGCCAGTGATAGAAGTCATGCAGTCCTCCAGATGTTGTTGGGCTGTAGCCCCCATAAGCCCTTTACAGCATAGCCTATAGTGAGGAGTACTAGGCTTTGCCATCCAACAGATGGAAAGCTGCATGATTCCCAGCCCCTAATAAAAGCCTGTACAGTGGCAGTAGGTGCTTTCCATGTCAGGAAACCCACTCCAGTTACTCCTTTGAGTTTAGTAAATACTTAGCTTTCATTGCCCTGCTGACTTGGGAGCCACCAATCACTACATGCTTGTATCTACATGAATAGCAGTAACAGTGGTGGCAGTGTTGCTTTTCTTTATACAGTTGATCTTCCATGTCCACGGATTCTCCATCCACAATCCACAGCTTGAAAATATCATCCCCCCCCCCCCCCAATTTCAAAATGCAAGCCATGATTTTGCCATTTTATATAAGGGACACCATTTCACCATGCCATTGTATATAATGGGACTTAAGCATCTGCATATTTTGGTATCCTGGGAGGTGGGGGTGGGGGCTGCAACCAAACCCCACTGGATAACAAGGGCCACTGTATAGTGTTTATTTTTGGTATGCAACAAGCTATAGAGAAGACTATTAGGGAGGCAACATAACACAGATTGTTTCTTTATTTTCTCTAAACTGTCTACCCCATTTGCTGCAATGAATTCTGGGTAGTGTCATCCCAGAAGCAATTTTCTATACTAATTATACCAATTAGTGATACCACTAGAGGGCATCCAAAACTTTGCAGCTTATCTGAGATGCACATAGCATAGCCACTCATTCATAATCTTTATGGATCATTCATAGTCTGGGTGCCCTGTCCATGATAAGTAGGGCATTTATTATGGATGACATTTGTCCATGTTTTCTGTAGAAGGCAAAAATTTAACCTCTGAAAAAACATCTTCAATCAGTCCTGTCTTCACTTTCAAAAAAGTGTGTTCAAGAAAATAAGCTGCTGGAGGCAGCAGAGTCCAAAAACAACTATTTTATGTTTTTAATAAAGTAATTGGGGTAAATTGCTTTGAGAAAACATAACGCATAATGTTATTTTGCCTGTCATACCCACTCTGAAAACTGAAACGACTGTATAGGGTAATATGAATCTATAGCAGGGCTTGGAAGATTTACCATTCAGATTATAATTCTGAGACTGCTTTTCAGTGACCATACTGCCTAGGGTATCCTGAGTATCCCCTCAAAACAGCATGATCTTGTTATTTGTTGTTATGTGATTTCAAGGTGACTGACTTACTGAAAGTTATGGCAACTCTATCCTAAGATTTTCTTGGCAAGCTGTATTCAGAAGGGGTTTGTGTACGGGCTGTACTATATTGGCTCCATGATCTGGAGCTGCACAAAATGTCTTTTTACATGACTCAAAAAGTGCTGTACTTGGAAAAAATTGATCTTTTGCAAGCAATCACAAAATACAAATATTGGTGAAATGCTTACTTCCTTTTACCCAAGACCAAACAGCTAACTTTGGGGGTTGGGCAAGAGGACCACAAAAGAGCTTTCCTGCCCACTGGGAATTGGATTGGGACTACCTTACAGAGTCCCCCATTCACTAAGTTTGCCTCATTTCTGACTGGGAAATATCCCTCTGGGGTGACACTTGCAAGGTGAGACCACTGGTTTTTGCAGCACTACACCGTCCAACTATTATGCTGGATTGCTATTGTACACATCTTCTCCAATCCCTTTTTCCCAGGTGAACATACCCAGAGATTCAGGTACAATGCTCTTAGACTCCAAACCTAAACCAGTGTTGCTTCATTGTGCTGTCACTCCCAGTGGAACCACTTTCTTCCTGGTCTCCATGGCATGATCCATATATGGTCCTAGGCAAGGGATCACGTCATGAGTTAGGCCATTGGGAGACAAGAGCCTATGTATGAGCTTGTTCTCTTACTTTTTTTTCTTTTCTTTTTTGGGGAGTCTCTCCTTTTTCACCAAAACATTGTCAGAAACAACTTGTGAAGATGAAAAAAAAAACCCTGTTATTTTGCTATCAGTGGTGTAGTGGAGCCAGGGTTTATGGGAGCAAAACCCTGTGACTTCTTGGTTTAAGCAGGGTCATCGTTTGTCAAAGCCTTTCCCCATAGGCTCCTCTATCTCTGCTGAGTTCTACTGCAGTCCTCACAGTAAATACATTTCAGTGGATTTCCCCAACACTGATAGTAGTGTGAGCTATCCTTCCTGTGATCCAAAGTATTTGGGTGTTTCTTACATGTTCCTGTTAGAGATGAAAACTACTAGAAAGTGTTTTAGATCAAGGATGGTAAATGAGTCCCATAGGTCACATGAAGTCCCTCCGGAGCTGTTTTTGTGGAGCCCAGAGTCCCCAAGACATCCAAAAATGCGGAGGATAACCAATGTTATCTCCAAATGCCCTCAGCAGTTGTGGGGAGGCATTTTCACCACTACCTTGCCCCTCTGAGGCCAGGAGAGAACTTTGGATGGAACAGCTCATACTTTCAAGAGGTTTCCCGTAATATTCAACCAGAATCTATCATCCTGCAACTTAAGCCAATTAGATCTAGTCCTGCCATCGAAAGCAACAGAAGACAACTCTTTTTCTTCCTCTGTATGACAGGACTGAACTTTCATATTACATATTTATAGTGGTATGGTTCCACTTTGTTATGGCAATATTCTGACATCTGCACTTTAAAGAGAACTAATTAAAATTCTCAGCTAGAGCGTTCTAGTACCACCCACTTTGGGAATCACTATTCCAGAGAAAAGAAGACCGAGGGAGGTGGAGGGTGAAGAAAAAATTGAATTTAAAAGAATACTGGGGATGATTATTTCCCCTGTCCACCAATACTAGGCCAAGAATCTATAACTTCACCTTAAAGAATTGCAGACATAGTTGAAAAAACATGGTTAAACTTTTCCTAATTATAGGAGCATTTCAGGTTTGATAAGATGAGCAACCCATTAAGAGGGTGCTGGAATCTCCTCCCTGAGATATTCTCAAGAAGAAGAAAAACATGGACAACTTGCTGAGGGGCTTTTGATGGGGGATATCCTATCTTAGAGCAGGTGGATGGTTGACAGCTAGATGGAGGCCTTTTCTGGTTCCCTGGGTGTTTTATTTTCACAACAGCTTATGTGTTTCAGTAATGGTTTCACGCCATCAGTCATGGCTCCGTAGTCACAAATTCATATTTTCCTCCTGGGCCACAGGCAGCACTGCAAGCAATTGGTCTGAATACCACACGTCATATTTCTGCTCAGCTGGGAGCTGGTATTATAGTTGCCCCTCCCATACACCCCAATAAACTGACTGTCATGAGAGAATCATTTGAACCAGCATGGGTCGCCCAGGGATAGTGTATGATCCAGCCAGCTTTACAGCAGGTGGCATTGCACTATACACAACCTAACCAAGGGAGTTGTTTGCATTTCCTACCTGGTTTCTACTTTGTTTATCAGCCATATTTATAAACTACACATGACATTCCCTGTGTGGTTAACAAAGAAATTGAACACTATGTAGAATAAAACAAGAGAAAAATATGTTGGCAGAGCTGAACTGCTTGATTTCCCATAACCCAGATTTCTTTCTATTTTTTGTGTCTGCTGAATACCTCCAGGAGTTATCACACAAACATTAGTGAACTAGAGTCTTTAGCTCAGATGTTTTAAATTTCACCAACCCCATGATATGCATACAACTGCAAAAACAAACTCACCAGAGCTGAGAACCTTCATCATTTCAGCACAGTGTAAATATTCATCAGTGGAATTATGCTATGCAAGCACGATGAAATCCCTATACTGAATATTACCACAGCACAACATATGAGAAGCAGTGAATGTACACAGCTGCTACCTCATAGCACAGTGCTCAATGTACAGAGGTAAACAATGTGTAATGGTATGCTATTCTCATTGCACAACTGTGTGGAACCTGGCTCCTACCACCACAAAATGGATATGTCCATTTCGCACAGTCCCAAAAAAAATCATTGCCCATGCATAGCACACTTAATGCCTGTATATGTCACCAATAGGATTTTAGTCAGTATGTTTGTTACTCCATATTTTTATTGATACAATACTAGCTGGAATGAGATTGGTTGTTGAACCTTACTCTTTTTAGCCTGCCCCCTAAACAGCCTTGATTTTGCTTTTTCTCTTCTCCAACATCTTTCATATGAATCACCTCCCCTGGTGCCATTGGCTCATCTGTTCTGATGTCAAAATGGGCCTGTGTTGGCATGGCTAACATTGGCTTAGATACTCTGAGATAACAGAGAAATTAGCCATGTTTGGTCAAAGCTGCTAAGTACATTAGTGCTGAATCCAACACCAACTGGTGTGTGTGGAGATTCCCATAACAGTGAATTCACACTATGTTCTAGTGTGAACATCAAAGGAGCTTATTTTGGAACTTATTTTGGAAAGATCTTTCAGCACCTTGCATGGCTTTTTAAAAGTCAGGATAAAACCCAGAACTGATTAACCATCCAGCCAACATGGAAGCAAATAGCTTTAATTGCTCCAGAGTGGAGACAGCAGGTATAGAAGCTTAAAACTCCCAAGAGGGAGGGGGTCCAAAATTTGCCAAACCTGACATGGGCTAAAAAGAGGTGGTGCCATCACAAACCACAGAATTTCAGTTCCCAAGGCTCATGACCACCATACAGAAAATGAAATCTCTGCACTTATTGCACTACAAGACACCATTGGATTTTAAATTATTCTTTGTGCATTAAGAATCAGATCACTCAAACAATTTATTATTGTTCTGTACAGATGGCCTTCCATATCCACATATTCTGTATCCATGCATGCAACCATCCACAGCTTGAAAATATATATATATCCATCCAAAAAGTAAACCTTGATTTTACTATTTTATTTGAGAGACACCATTTCACTACACCTTTGTATATAATGGGACCTGAGCATCAACGTATTTTGGTATCCACAGGGGGTGTCGGAAATAAGCCCCAGCAGATATCAATTGCCCAATGTATGAGTAGTTTTCTGCTTCCTTCTATGGATACACTCCAAAACTGCTTAAATCAGCATTGCATCCCATTTTGGAAGAAAGGTGGGATACAAATACAATAAATAAATACATTTCTGAACCTGTTACCTTCTAAATTACAACTTCTACGTTCCTTAGCTTTCTGGGGATAGTGGGATTTGCAGCCCAATACAACTAGAGGCCACCAAATTGAGGAAGGCTGATTTAAGCTGTTTTAGAGTCTTGTCACTAGAAAGCAAAAGATAACTGCTTATACACAGAAATAGTAATTGTAAATATTGCTTGCTATTACTGTTCAAGATTTATTCACAGTCAAACATGTGCTAGATGTCATATAAAACATAACACATTTCCTGCCAAGAGGGATTTGCAGTCTATGTCAGATGGAGAAGGATAAGATGAAGACTGAGCATAAGATTTGAAAAAGAAGTGGTGGGGTCAAGGTACTGGAAAGGTTAGGAAAAGTATAAACAAAATGAAAAGTTACCACTGTTTTTTCCTTCAAAAGAAGTGGATTTAAAGTAGAATTCTGGAAGAGACATTTTTGATAGCTACAGCAGACATAAGAATAAGCATGGTAGAACGTTTACAGATGACAATGGCAGAAGGAACTGACATGGTGTGCAGCTACACTCTAAAAATGATGCAGTTTGACACTTTAAGTGCTGTAGGTCTTTAGCCTTCTCTGCCTCACAAAACTACAAATCCCATGATTCTGCAGGATGAAGCCATGACAGTTAAAGTGGTGTCAAACTGCATTATTTCTACAGCACAGATGTACCCTCAGATTAGCATGTGAAGAATAGTAAGAGTAGCTAGGTAGGGTTATACCAGGACATCTTGCTGCTTCCACATACCCAAGCCAATGGGACTCACTACTGAATTTTTCTTCAATGTTTGTAGTGAAACAGAAGTCCTTAGCAGGACAAGATGGAGGCAGCAGAGTAAATTAGGGACAGAACAGGCCACTTAGCACACAATTCTCCTCCAACACACCTATGCCATCTCTCACCAAATACCACCTGAGGCAACTGTTTGATGAAGGGTTGGCCCTGTAGCTAAGTGAAAAATGGGAATCTCACAATATAGGTACAGAGAATAGGTACAGAGAATAAATCATGCCATCTGTTTGTATTGTGTGCATGCATGTACCTTCAATTCTTCCATTGATTTATGGAGACCCCATGAATTTCACAGGCAAGAAATACTCAGAGGTGGTTTTGCCAGTCCTTTCTCTGAAATATAGCTTCCAGCATTTGGTATTATTGCTAAAGTGAATCAGCTACTTGAGGGGAGGGGGACTTCTATTTAAAGGGGGAAACTACCTTTTTACCACTATTTAACCATAGACAAATATACAAAGGGTGGTTAAAATTAGACTTCTGGGAGAATTTCATGGCAGGGGGGTTGGACTGGATGGCCCTTGTGGTCTCTTCCAACTCTATGATTCTATGAAAATGAGTCAATGAGCATTTGACCCATGTAATCTAATCTTGAGTTAAAATCCCAAATAGGGTTTCCAGACGAAAAAATGAAGCTTTAGTACGGTGAACTGGTAATGAAGGGAAATGCTGTATCACATTCCATAATCTACCTAAACTATTCAATTTCCCAATCTGGTGTCAGATTTAATCTTGTAACTGAGAAGGGAAAGGCTGTCTATTGTGTTCCCAAGATTCATATTTGCTGTCTTTGTCATGAAAGCATGTGTAATATATTTTTGAGTATGAATGCCCGTGTGTGTGTGTGTGTGTGTAGAAATGAGACAACCACAGCTTGACTTTTCCTGCCAGTGAAGTGCTGGTGAATATTTACAAGAAATCTGTCATAGAATCATAGAATCATAGAGTTGGAAGAGACCACAAGGGCCATCCAGTCCAACCCCCTGCCATGCAGGAACTCCCAGTCAAAGCATCCCCGACAGATGGCTATCCAGCCTCTGCTTAAAGACCTCCAAGGATGGAGACTCTACCACACTCCGAGGGAGTGTGTTCCACCGTCGAACAGCCCTTACTGTCAGGAAGTTCCTCCTAATGTTGAGGTGGAATCTCTTTTCCTGCAGCTTGCATCCATTGCTCCGTGTTCTGGTCTCTGGAGCAGCAGAAAACAAGCCTGCTCCCTCCTCAATATGACATCCCTTCAAATATTTGAACAGGGCTATCATATCACCTCTTAACCTTCTCTTCTCCAGGCTAAACATCCCCAGCTCTCTAAGTCGTTCCTCATAGGGCATGGTTTCCAGACCCTTCACCATCTTAGTTGCCCTCCTTTGGACCCGCTCCAGTTTCTCCACATCCTTTTTGAATTGTGGTGCCCAGAACTGGACACAGTATTCCAGGTGGGGCCTCACCAAAGCAGAATAGAGAGGCACTATTACTTCCTTTGATCTAGACACTATACTTCTATTGATGCAACCTAAAATAGCATTGGCCTTTTTAGCTGCTGCATCACACTGCTGACTCATGTTCAACTTATGGTCTACTTGGACTCCTAGATCCCTTTCACACATAGTTTCATTCAGCCAGATGTCCCCCATCCTATATCTGTGCATTTCATTTTTCCGCCCTAAGTGCAGAACCTTACATTTCTCCGCATTGAATTTCATTTTGTTAGCGTTGGCCCAGCTTTCTAGTCTATTCAGGTCATTCTGAATTTCAATCCTGTCTTCTGGAGTATTGGCTACTCCTCCTAATTTGGTGTCAAACTGAGTATAGCTGAACACCCACCCTACTTTGCTTGTACGTGTTTCACAACTCTTTCCCACTTATTATCACTCCATCATACTGGAGTTTCTCATCCCATCTAAGGTCTCCAAATTTAAAAAATGCAAAAATAAGGTGGATCAGAGCTTAGTCTTTAGTGCTCCTGAGTTGAGATAATCAGAAACAAGAGATTTTGAACCAGACCTAGGAAGGAATGGCCTAAACGTAATAGATGGTCCCAACTAAAGTAAAACCATTTATGTAAGCATTGATTCAATAGTCAACAATTGATTCTAGTAGTTTACTCAAACTGGGATTAGCAATTGAATTTAGATCAACATAGTACCTTATCACAAGGGGGAAATCGAGCAAAACTGGAAGTTTAAACAGTGATTATCCCATGCAAAACAGTGATTTTCACATGATGTCGCTATTAAACAGGCAATAAACAACAACAAATCATTCACGGGGAAGTCCCAAAAATAATTTGTTGCTGTTTATTGCCTGTTTGTTGCCTGTTTGATGGTGATGTCATGTGAAAATCTTAATTGCGATATCATGTTTTGCATGGAATAATCGCTGTTTAAACCCCAATTTTCCCCATGTGATAAGGTCCATATTAACACCACCACTACAGGCAATGGCTTTACGGGTAACATGTAAGTTTAGGAGAGTTATGAGGGGAATAACAGCACCCTTTTTCATGTTTTAATTTTAACATTAACAGGTACATTGCAGGGACAGAAATGAATACCATTTACTCATTATTGATAAAACATTTTTAAAAGCATCCTGTGGGTGCGGGCATTTTTAAAGGCTTTAAATAAAATTAGTAGAAATGCATTAGCAAAACTTGACTAGTAAATTAATGAATAACATTAATACCAACAAAGACCACACACATACACAGGCAGACACAAACTCATTCAGATATAAATATACATATAGCAATGGAAAACCATATTTGAGTATTCCTTGCCCAAGAAAACCCTATGAAATTCATGAGATTGCCATAAATTGACAGGAAAGTTGAAAACACAGACAGACACACAGACACATAAAGTCATCATGGATATGACTAACACATAATTTTATATACTTAAAATAAAACAAGTGCTGTTTTGCAGAAGTGATGGAAAGCCTCCTTGGAATCCATCCCAGGAGAAAGTTGTGGCATAAATCCAATAAGAAAATAAATAAATAACATATTTTTAAAAATAGGCCACTTTTAAGTTGGTTGGAGCAGGAGAGTTCTTTAGATTTTTGCCTCTCTCATTGCTGTGGGAGGGTTTGACTGCCAGGAATAATGTACAAATGTTCAATTTTCATGTGTGTCTAAGATATTTTAGATCACGCAGGTTTTAAAATTCAGCTATCTCAAGTACATGGAAATACCCTTAAACATTTCACTGCTTCCATGATGTAATTATTCAATTAGGCCCCAGTGTCTTTGATAATTTACCTATCTATCTATCTCGGTCTGTCACACTGTCTGTCTTTCATAATCATTCTGTGAATCTACACATTATTGCTGTGTGATTTACATAAATTTTCAAAATAAAAAAGGAAGCTTGACTTGAATTCATTCCCACTGGTGTGATAGAATACAGCTCCCATCATTCCTAGCCAATCTAGTTATTGGCTGTACAGTATTTTCTTAATGGGAGTTAGAGTCCAACACATCCAGAAGTGACCAGCTTGGGCAAGGCTGTACTATTGAATTAAAAAACAGGCACTTACCCTTGAAACTAGGATGCATTTAGATCTTAATAAATAGGTATATTTATGTCAGATAACATACCTTCCAGCCATCATAACAGCCCTGGTGGCGCAGTGGTTAAATGCCTGTACTGCAGCCACTCACTCAAAACCAGAAGGTGGTGAGTTCAAGACCAGCAAAGGGCTGAAGCTTGCATCCTTCCGAGGTTGCTAAAATGAGTACCCAGATTGTTGGGGGCAAATAGCTTACAATTGTAAATGAAGCTGTTTGTTTAACAAATTGTAAGCCGCTCTGATAGTCTTGGCTGAAGAGCGGGGTATAAATAAAACATTATTATTATTATTATTATTATTATTATTATTATTATCAGCCCCAATAGTGCAAAGGAAACACACCACGTTTCAAACAAGATAGATTCAGGGCTTACAGAGGGGCCTGGGGGTGAGTGGTGATGTAGGACTGCCCCCTACTGTCTCTGGCTTGACGTTCAGATCCTTTGGCCATGTTTCCTATCCTCTCTCATCACATATGGAGAGAAACATAGGTATCACTTATCTACAGCATCTTTGCGAAAGCATCCATCCTGAGTATCTCTTCACCCATGTTTTTTAGCCTGCTGCTTGATCACCTACGCAGACGAGTTAATCAGTGGCACAGAAATCAGCCAACATATCCACAGAGCAGAGAAAAGGCAAAAAGGAATCCTTAGAGAGAGAGAATCAGTGTGCATGTAATTTTTTGCACATACTTTCCCTTTAAGCAATTATTGCTGCCTAGACTCAACAAAGCAACCCACACATAGACTATTTTGACTCCTTTCCACCTATGATGTTGGCTTTACTATCTTCGTTGCTTCAAAAGGGCATAAAGCAGATGCCTCAAAGATAATGCCTTCCAATTGTGTTCAGCTACAGTTCCAATGATTCCACTGGTCATATTGGCACAAGGTGAGGGTGTTGTGATGCAACACATCTGGAAGCTATTTAGGTGGGATATGTTGGCATAAACCCAGAAACCAGCCACAGTAAGACAATGGGAATATGACAGTTGGACTAAAATGTTCAGCAAAATTCAAAACAAGTGCACAAAACTGCTCAGGATTACAACATTTTAATTAATCATCACCTGTTTGCATATCAGAAGGCATCTATATAGTAGCAACAGGGTGTTGCAATGCCCCCTTCACATGTGAAAGGGCTTCACACCGTAGAAGAAGCAGCAGGGTTGCACTGTTGACTGTGTCCTTAGATTGTGTTTCTTCTCATCCCAAACATCCACACATGTGTGTATATCTCAGGAGAAGCATATGACCAATTCTTCTCGTAAGTGCTAAGGGTTTGCTTCACACAGTGGCACAGCTGCAAATAATTATGTGGCCTTGATGGATGGTCTTCCTCTTATGACTGACAAAAAGGATATTGACAAGTGAGGATATATCTAGAGAAGGGAAAGCAAAATGGTAAAAAGTCTAGAAACAAAGGCCTATAAGGAATAGCTTAGAAAAGGGGGTATATTTAACTGTTACCATCTGGAAGTTCTGCCTAATGTTTAAGTGGACTCTTTTAAGAATTAACTTCTTTTAAGTTGAATTCATTAATTTGTGTCCAAAAAACCACAGATTCATCCCATATCCGCTACAATCTGTTTACACGATGAATGGCCTGATTCTGATTGAATCAATCCCTTCTGGCTCTTAATCTGCTTTTTAAAACCACAGTTTAGGAAATCTAGGTTTTTCTGAGTATAGACAGCAGGAATCAGGCCATTTTCAGAGTGGGAGAGGTGGAACAAATGGCAAACAGCACTGTCATCCCCTTGCCACCTGTCAAATGGAGGAAAGGGAAGGAAAAAAGTCTGTACCTCCTCTAGGCTGCTGCCCCTATTGTTCCACTGAAGCTCCTCTCTGTATCCTGGCTGCCAACACATCACTTGCCTGGCATCAGAATGTGGTACACAGCCATGTGGTCAGTGATGGGGGGGGGGGGGTGACACCCATCACTGATCACATAGCTAAGTGCCTCCTTATGAAAATAGAGGAAATGCAGTCGCCCGTGCAAGGAAATCACCAGTGCAATGCAATGTCGCCAGTGCAATGAGCCCTGCAAGGGAGTTCTTCCCTAGAAAGACAGTGCCAGTGTCCCTGAGGAACTGGGCAGAAGCTCATCCTGCCACTTGAGGAGACCAGCATCCCTTTTTCTCACACACACCCCTTTCCTCTTTCTTTCCTTCTTTCTCCCCAGTGGTGGCTGTTCCGCTGGGAAAGGGGTGTCGCTTTCTCAATCCTTGGGCTCTCAACAATGTGAATATATTTGAAACACATTCAAATAGTGTAGAGTTTTATCCTGAGTCTAGTCTCATTGGTTATCCACACTGCTGATTGTGTGAATCTTTTTTACAAATTCAGAAAATACCCTGATATCCTCAGGTAAATGGGTTTTTGGAAGCACCCTCAAACTTAATCGAGTGCATTTGGATGTATATGAACAACATAGATTTAACCTGGATTCATCCTGGATTATTTTCACCATCTGAATAACCCCATAGTTGCTTGAACATTCCTGGTCCCACATTCAGGTAAGTCTCTCTGGTAGGATCACACCTTTTCAATTTGTTGGGACATAGAGGCATCCCCCCCCCCCACTCACTAATAGATTTGTCTGTCATGATCTGATTTGTCTTTACATGCTTGACAAGAAAGTGCAAAGGACAGCAAGACTGTATTGTTTTGCTATAGTATTTCTGATTTCTGTGCTAGGCTGGGGAAGCTGGACGGTGAAGAAAGCTGACAGGAGAAGAATCAACTCATCTGAAATGTGGTGCTGGGGAAGAGTTCTATAGGTACCATTGACTCCCAATAAGACAAATAAATGGCAAATCAAGCCCGAATTCTCCTCAGAATCCAACATGACTAAGCTGAGGCTATTATACTTTGATGTATTGTCTATACATCATAGACATCATAGACAATACGACTAACTAGAAAAGATGATAATCCTCAGTAACGTGGAAGGCAGTAAGAAAAGAGGAATACTACATCACAGATGGATTGCTTCAATCAAGGAAAAAATGGTTTCCCTGAGTTTGCAAGTACTTAGCAGGGCTTTTGGAGGTCTCACATTCATCAGGTTGTCATAAGTGGAAGCTGTTGTGGTTGTTGTTGTTGTTGTTGTTGTTGTGTGCCTTCAAGTTGTTTCCGACTTATGGAGATCCTAAGGCACTCTTATCATGGGTATTTCTTAGCAAGTTTCTACAGAGGGGGTTTACCATTGCCATCTTCTGAGGCTGATATACATTGGGACCTTGTTATCCATTGTGGTTTGGTTCCAGGACCCGCCATGGATAACAAAATGCTCAAGTCCCATTAAATATAATGGCAGAGCAAAATGATGTCCTTATATGAAATGGAAAATCAAGTTTTTCTATTTGGGATTTATATATTTTTTAGAATATTTTCAAGCTGTGTATACTTGAATCCTTGGATAAAAAATACGTAGATAAAGAGGGCTGACTTTGGTGTGACTTGCCCAAGGTCACCCAATGGGTTTACATGCTCAAGCCAGGATTCAAACTCTGATCTCCACAGTCATAGTCCAACACTCAAACACTACACCACACTGGCTCATACAAGTAGAAGCTGAATTGATAGCAAGAAATTGTAACACTTGAGATTGGGCCAACAAGTAGTGGAATCCACAAGGACCATGGTAGCTTGGAATCTCATGACAGTTTTTCATAAGCTTTCAATGCTTCTGTCTGAAGACTGTAGAAAATCCCCATCCTAGCAAGGCTATACTTTTTTTTTTCTTTATCTGTGGCTGTTCTATGCTTTGATCTGTTTTGTAGACATTCTCCTTTTTTGGAGCTCAATTTACTTTTCATTGCTATTATTTATTATTGTGAATAGTTTTTAATTATTGTTTTGCTTGTAAATGGTTCCTAAATCCTTCTTTTTGAGGTTAATCGCTTTAAAGGTATTGTTTCTTTCAAACATTTTTATCCCGCCTTGCCACAATGCTTAAAGCGGCAAACAGCAGATAAGAACACTAAAGAGTAGAAACAAATGAAAACACTAAAAAGTAGCAATTCAAAATGCACAAACCATAGCAGAGGGAGCTTAAGCAACTTATCAATAAAACCACGAAGATCATTTCTAAAATGCTTCAAAAACAGACAGAAGAGAAGAGAAGAAGAAAAAAAACAACAAACCACTGGAGCACATCAGAAGTGTTTGGAACAAGCCGTCTGCAAACATTTTGAATTAAAAAAAAGTAAACAAACAGAATTTGAGTCTACAGACAAATGGATATATGTTGCCTGTCAACCAATTTAGATTTGCGAGCAGAAGGATTCTAATTATTATTCTATTTATAACAGTGTTCTGAGGAATAGTCTTACTAGAACAGCTGGGAGAGTAAAGAACCTAATTAGTGTTGAAGCTGAGAGGCGTGTTCAATAAGTTTTTTGATCTAATTTTTCAGTTGTCGCTTACTGAGGCCAGATAATGACTTCCCCTTCCCAAGGGCATTGTATAACATTGGTGCTGAGGGAAAGCTGTCAGTATTTCAGTCTGTGAAATGGTGGCAATCCCTTTCAGTTTTGCCATTCCCATGATGTTTCATTCTCCAACATTTCAAGGATGAAAACCAAGGTGCGTGCAGCCAAGCAACATCTGAACATGATAAAATGCTGCAGCCAGTCAACAATTAGGCAAAAGTTATTGATGATGAAACCCACACACAACTACTAGTTTAAAGAGCAAAACCTTGAAATACATGTACAGTGGGCCTTTGGTATCTATCTGCTGAGGTTTGGTCCCAGGTCCCTCCATGGATACCAAAATTCGTGGCTGCTCAAATCCCATACGATGGCATAGTGAAATTGTGCCCCTTATATAATATAGCAAAATCAAGGTTTGCTTTTTGGAGTTTATATCTTTTTTTGAATATTTTCAAGCTGTGGATGGTTCAATCTGTGGATAAAGAAACCATGGATATGAAGGGCTGACTGCACTGAATTGAGGAAAAGCTGAAAAAATAAAAGCCCAATTACTAAATGCCACATGTCGCTGCACATATGCACACAGCATGACGAATAATAAATATAGGTCAAGATCCTATATTCATAGGCAAAAGAGGAAACAAGTCTTCATGTGTTTATTGATGATTGCATTTTATTCCTTTAAAGGGTTTTATGAATATCTTGTTTTGTAATGAGCCTGATGCATTTTGGGTTTGTTTATTTTTTATAATACTGAATGGCCTTCTTCAGGGACTATACATTCAGACTTTGAACAGTGTAAATTTCTGGAGTTGGCTAAAATCTCTCTCCATATAACTGAATTCATACATGTTTAATGTATCAAAACAAGATAATCATACAATTTTTATAGGAATAAAACACAACCAACAATAAGCACGTGAGGACCTGTTTCTTCTTTCGCTTGTGGATCCTAATACATGCTTTCCTGTACTGGTTTGTGATAAAATCCTACATTGTTAGAGAGACATGACAATAGAGCTCTATCACAGGCTTCTTCTGCTAATGCTACCCCTCCAAAAAAAAAAAAAAAAAACCACTTCTTAAGCCAGTCAGCCCTCCCACAGAAGGGTTTCTGAGGCACTGCATCTGAAGACACAGAAATTATGGCTGTAGCTTATCTACACAAGGGGAAAAAACCCAAAACCCACCTCAGTTCTGGCACGATAAAGCCACAGACATACAGCCCTGTCCACATCAAATTCAGTGTATACCACCTTAACCTAGATTTTAGAAACCTCACCATTTTTCTCCAGATTTTGCAGGAAGTTCTGGTGTTTCCTGTAGTGTGAACAATGAATCCACTCTGGATTCAGGATGCACAGGTGGTGAGACAGGACAGATCACTCCTTGACAGGCACTATCATGTACTTCAGTGTCCTGGCCCATCCCCAGCCCAAAATGGTTGGAGAAAGATTTTTCCCTTCTTGCTGCTGCAACCTGAGTGCAGTCCCTTGTTCTGGGGTCAGAAATAATCACAGTGGCACCAAGGAGGATAAAACCTTTCTGTAACCATTCCAGGGTTCCTGGTCTGGACAGTGAGGTAAATGGTGGTGCCTGGCTGGCAGCAACCTGTCCTGGCTCTAACAGGGAGCTGATGGAGGAAAAACAGTGGAGGTGGACCAAAGCAACATCCAGGTGCAGGGATAAGTGTAGACATCTACCTGATGTCCCAGCAGAGAAACAGTTAAGGGAGTAACTCCGGGGTAGAACAGGTTGGGGAGTCCATTTGGATTTTTATCACCAGTGTAGACAAGCCCCAAGTTGCAGGGTGCTTCCACAGCTTGTCTCAATGTGCCCTGCAACTGGGATAGACCTGCAACCATAATTTCTGTGCCCTGCTCTTCAGTGCCTCAAAAACCATTTGATTGTGTGCTTGAACAACTTGCCTTCCCCTGTGCCTACTGGGAAGACCAAGATTCTGTCCCCTTGCCTCTTACCTTCTTACCTCTCCAGAATGCAAGCTGCCCCCATTAAGGACTTTGTACTTAAAGGCTTTGCAGCAATTGAAATAATGAGAGAACGAGGGAAATGTGGGGTATTTAAAAAGCAGCTGAGAAAGCATGAAGGCAGAGAAAGAAGGACAGTTGTTTTGGCTGAACTGGGACAGTTGTCTGATATTTGAATGGTAAGTGGATAAAGGGGCTTAACAGACTGACTATTAAGGCCAGCCTGGGGCGCAGTCGGGATGTGGTATCCACATGACGCACACCCTGACTCTGCCCCCAGACTGATGTGACAGCGTGTGCAACATTACATGGCATGTGGCGTCACGTCACTCCTCTGGCGCTGTGTCTACATGACACAGCGCCAAAGGAGCACAGAAATGCCTTGCGCCAGCAGCTATGGCATCCTTTCCAGGGTGCAAAAAGGAGCCACTTTTTGCAGCTCCTTTTTCCAGCATGGAAAGGAGATCAGGGCTGTGGTGTGTGGTTGCCACAGCCCCAATCCAGCACAGATAGAGGCAGCTGCAGGCCACCCCTTAGGGGCAGTCTGTACAGCCCCTAAATTGGCAAACAAAAGATTGGTGCTTAACCCAAGGAAGACAGTTGTAATGAAGTCCCACTGGAATATACATTCGCCATGACTAACCTAATCCATTAGTTGCAGTGAGATTTCATCATAACTCAATTCTGCTAGAACTGGTCTGCGCAGGTATTGCCCAGGAACCACAGGAGGACTCCTTAGAAGGCTGCTCCAAATTACTCAGGATTTGCCATTTTCTGGGATTGGGGGTGGGGGATAAACTGCACATCCTCCAACATTACACAGATAAAAAATAGGAAACATAAGGCATCAATAAAGTATGTTCAAGATGGCAAATGTTATTAATGAGAAAAAAATGCACAAGCTAGGAGAAGCTGCCACAGTTTACATTGGGAAAAGAAAAGTTCCATCCTCTTCTCTTCTCTTCTCTCATCTTCTCTCTTCTCCCCCTACCATTTTGCATTTTTGGCAGTCTGTGTGGACCCATGGTGCCCTGGAGCAGAAAAGCGACCCTTGCACCAACTACAGTTGTCTTCCTCTGCACTGGAGGATGGACTTGAGATAGAGTCTCCCATTTTAAAAAAATAAATGAATAAATATATTATCATCTTAAAGTATCACAAATCCAATTCAATAATAAAGTGAGCTACTCCTTAAAGATAAGGAAAAAGTCAATTTGAATGAACATTGTCATAAAAGACAGTATTCTAATGAGTAACAAATAAAATTAATCTTTCCAGAAAATTGTTTGACAATGTCTCCTCTTTCATCCTTTTAAGTAAATACAGTATAGTTCAAAGAGTTTGTGTCCATATTCATTTATACTCACATCCAACAAGAGTCAGGCTTTCTCTGATCCCTAAGATGAAATAATGCACATCTTGACTGGAGTCAGCAAACAGGTAATTAACTCAAAATCATGTTCCAGGACTCTGGAGTTCTCTGAGAACTCAAGCATCAGCATTCATAAAGAAATCACATACACGATAACTCACACATAAGCATATGCACACACACTTATTTAATCCCAAGACAAAGCACTGCATTCAAGTCTGAATATACAATGATGTAGCCAACACCACAATTTACAAAACAGACACACCATTAAGTAACTGTGCAAATCTTTGCAAGTAGAGAACTATGGCTGCATCTACATTACAGAATCAATGCAGTTTAACACCACTTTAATTGCCATGGTTCAGTGCAATGAAATTCTGGGATTTGTCATTTTGTGTGCTATTTAGCCTTTCATGCCAGAGAGTTCTGGTGCCACAATAAACTACAAATTCTAGGATTCCATAGGATGGGGCCAATACATTTAAAAGATGTCAAACTGCATTAATTGTGCAATGTGGCAGCAGCCTATCATACCATTTTTATTAGGGCTGTTAAATTAGGGGTGGATAGAGTATGGCCTTGGGCTAACTTGCAGCCTACAAAGGCTTTTTTTTTCCACCCTCCACCACACAACTGCCCCTTTTGTTGTAAATTTCCTCTTCTGAAGTCCTTTCACACTATGCAGTTTTAGCACTATGATTCCATTTTAGCTGCATCTTGTGGAAACTTGAGGTTTGTAGCTTACTGAGGCACTTCAGTTCAATGGCTGGGAATTCTAAGTGCCTCCCTTGATCTGAAGAATACAAGATTTCAAAGGATGTTACCATGGCAGTTAAAGTGGAATCACAGTGCTATAATTGTGTAATGTGAAAGAGGTCCCAGAAGCCTTCAGAAGAAGTGATTCACCTTTTAAATAGGTTACTGTTCCTTTTGGGACACATTAAAAATAGCTGTTTTTTCAAACCAAATGCAGGCTTCCTGCTACTTCTGGGAGGTTTCCTTTTTGTTTTACTTGTTCTCTTTTTGACAGTCTGTGGCCCTGAGAGATTCCAAGGCAGAGAACTGACCCCAAGAGATGCCAAGTTGCCCATTCCTATACTAAGTATTCTGATTCAATGCAGGCTCACAACACACACCTATACTCCCCAGTGTATAAGATATGGCTAAGTTCACCTATGAAACAGCCGTTGTCCTCTACAAACAGCAGCAATGGACCATGAGCAGATGGCTGCTGCCACAGATGGTATTCCTTGGATTCTCTCAATTTATGGAAGACAGAGAGACTTCAAAACTTATCATCACGAGCAATATTTAGAATCCAAATCAAATTGATAGTTCCAGCTAGAGGTGACCCAATAAATGATTGGAAGCTTGGAAAGCATCACTAGGATTGAGTCACCCCATGCAGTATCTCATTGTGTTACCCCTGCATTGACCTCCTCCCATACCACACCATACAGAATCCTTAGTAATGTTTTTTATATTAATGTTACTCATAAGTCATAATTCCCACATTTCATTGAATCTAATGGTAATAGTTGTAACATAAACAACTAGCAAAATTAAAATTATACCTTTCAATTACAATATCATATGCAGTGTTTAAATGCATTTACATGTATATTGTTTCATGCAGTTAAAGTAAAAAAAATGGTGAGATGTAATGTTTTAAAGAAAATTTTAAAAGAATAAAAACATCATTTAAGAAAAACTTTAATTTAAAAAAATAATTTTATTTTTTTTTTAAAGAAAAAAACTGGAACCTCTCCTTTCCCCTCCCATTGACCCTCAACCCATTCACACCATCACTTCAGCATTTTAAAGGGATGCAGGCAAATGGCACAGTCCATTTCTGCCAAAAGGCAGATGTTTGGGGATCAGTGGTGTCACTCCTTCTTTGGGTGTCACCTGGTACAGCCTGTACTCCCTGCACCCTCTTAGTGTTGCCCCTATTGCTAAGCTAAAATTTATGTATGATAAGCTATGATTCTATGAGTCAAGACTGTTGGACTGGATTTATCTTAAGTATTTAGGATTGCTCATAACTCCATTAGAAGAAATTCTTTGAAAGAACAGGGCAGAGGATACCAGGCACGCACACATCCTCTCAGGCATATATGCCCCCCAGGCATATAAAAGCAGGAGTCATTGAAGCCCAGAGCTTTCTAAAGAAAAGAAGAATCAGAAGGAATGATTTCAAAGCTTTAAATGGAATAAATAAAAAAACATTTTCAGTGAAATGTATTGGCCAAAGAAAGAGGAAGCGTTTCCTAGCAATGTTTAGGGCAGGCTTAACAAAGCAGCCTTCTGCTACTTCAGTTGAACCAGAAAATGAAATTGACAAGTCACTAGCTTGAAAAGGAGAGGAACTGACCTGCCTTTATTCCTTGCCCCCAGCTGCAAAGTAAGGGGAGGGGGAAAAACAAAAACAAAACAAACAGAAAAAAAATTGGATTTGTTTAACTTTTAACAAAAGATGAGCCAAACCAAAACCAAATGTTGAACACCCAAGAGTCTCTGGCTACTCTTGAAGCTTTGTATCTTTCCCAGTTTTATTGGCCTATAAGATGAATAAAGTAGGTTATTAAATGTTTGGTAAAAATAGCTAAGTATTAACTTTACAATACCTCATAATGAACTGTTCTCACCAGGAATGCAGAACTTCAGCCAAAAAAAAAAAAAATTACAGTTTGTCCATCATGTTTCTATTTTTTTATGTAGAGAGATCTTGTAGCACCTTTGAGACTAACTGAAAGAAAGAAATTGGCAGCATGAGCTTTCATAGACTTCAGTTGGCTTCCTCAGATGTATTTTTCTAGTGCAGTTTTTTTACTCTTAGAAATGCTGACTTTTTTATTTTTTAAAAAAATCTTTAGCATCAAGCACAGTCTCCTTTTCCCAATTTGTACAGCAACTCCCAATACAGATGGGTAATTCAGGAAGAATTTTACAGGCTATCCTCACAATCAACAACTCTATCTTACTATTACTTATGTAATGCTCTCAGTGTGCATATTACCTTAAAGCAAGGATGGGCAAAACTTGGTCTGTGCGGTGCTTGTGGCCCCGGAACCCCATTTTTCTGGCCCCTGAAACCTCCCAAGAGTCCCCCAAAGCCCCACAACCCCAAGCTAAAACAACTACCACCATGATTTACTTGTTGACCCAAAGGACAAAGTGCTATGCACTGCTAACACATGGGTGGATAAGCTAGTGGTCTGGGCCTGTCCCAACTTTGTCTAACTGGGTACACAGACTCAGACTGGAGGTCCAGGGGGAGACTTGCCATCATCCATAAAGATTAACGCTCATGCCCAAGGAAAACCATCTACCCTGACATCAGTTTTGTAGATCTGTATCTGTCATCCTCCCCCCCCCCCCCAGCTCTTCTGAAGAAGTGGAAGAAGAAACAGCCTTACCAGTGGAACAGACTGAGCAAATGCCTGAAGATCAACCAAATCCTTCTGTTCAACAGGTTAGTTTTGGGATCAGGAGGAGGAATGGGAGGAAAGTCCACATGAATCAGGGAAAGGCAGAGGCCCAGACTGATTCCCCCAGACACAATATGTCAAGTTCTTAGGAAGAACACACCTGAAGAAGGCAGTCATTGAATACATCTAGGGATCTGGGCATGGCTGGACAGCTCTGCCTGTAAAAGGTAGATAAGAATGCCAGATTATTGTTGAGAGCAACCCAATTCTTGGCTCTCCACTCTTGGTGTGATTCTTTTGTTCCTGATGGACATACAGTTCCTAGATTACTGAATGACTTGGGGAATACTCCTATTATATTGCTCATCCTGATACCTAGCCTGAGCCTGAGCTCATCCTGATACCTAGCTAGGCTTGGAGATGGTACTGGAAAACCTCATGATTATGGTTTGGGGAACTTCATCATCTACACTGAGTCTGTCCTGTGGAGCCTGTTCCAAGCTACCATGATAACTATAAGGATATCCCAGTACATCATCAGCACAACACATGTAGTAAGACATACCGTAACCTTCAGGGTTTTTGCTGTTAAGCAAACTGAGGAAAATGTGGTGGGAGAAAGTTCAACAATCCTATGGTTGTGATTGGATCATTTCCTTTGGTTTGGTTTGACAATAGCAGGCCCTCCCTACAGGAATGAGGGACTGATTAAGATGGCAGAGCAAGCACTTGGAAATCTCCCATAATCCCTTCACCAACATGTGACTGTGCTGGGTGGGATTTGGAGAAACTGTAGTCCAAAACCTCACCTTTTCCCAAACTCTATGATTCTGCATTTCCCCATGCCCAATAATTTGATGTCCAACAATAGGATCAGACTGTGAAAATATATCAGAAACCAGATAATAAGCCTGGCTTTAAAGATGCACCTGAGGGAGTGAAACAGACTTGATACTGACCCTGACACATCATTCTTTATTTGAGCAAAACTCTGGGGTCCAGTTATCTGGGAACATCTAAGTTGCAATAAACTTGTCCTTGCCTTTAATAGCTATTTGGAGAAATCCAAGGGGATATGGGAAACTTTCCTCACATACCTAAACAGTACTCACCAGCCCCTTATAAAAGCAACCAATGAGAAGTTATGGGGAAATTTCCTCATATGGGTACAAAATATATAATTTCTGAGGTTTAGGCTGAGGATTTGGAGGATGGTTTCTGATCCTTCCCTAACTAAACAGGTATCCGTACAATTTCTTGCTTCATGACAAACATGGGCTATTTTAAACCTTGTCATTCCCCAAGACTATGATGTTGATTAGCAACATACAGAATTCCCTTAATTCAAAGGTCAGCTTTGTATGTATTGTCAGTTATCCATGGCTTGTACTTGTTCCTGCTGTCTTAATGTATTTAAGCACCTCCGTTTAAGAATGACGAACCGGCAGCATTCTTTAAAAGGTGACATTTGACTGATAGAGGTGCAGAGCAGAAAACTGGCCTGGAAAAATGGCTAATGCTTCCGCAAACTCTTCCAAGCTCTGTCAGCTGTATAAATGTCACAGCAAATGAAAGGAGTCCCCACTGAGAGTAATGCGCCTGATCTCAGTGTGCAGCACTCTAGGGCAAAGACACAGTGTGCAAAAACTCACACAAACACACACTTACTCTCTCACACACATACCTTTAGAAATGATGGGCTGAGAAGGCCAAAAGAAGCAAGAAGAAATTAGGGTAGATGATGAAAGCGAGAGACTGTGGGGGGCATGGGTACGGACTGTACAGAGGCAATGAATAGAGGTTAACAAGTGACTGACACAGCAGCAAAGTGGACTCAGTGAGTTAAATCTCAAGAGAAGACAACAGATGCAGACAGAATGAAATGGCTGGGTGTGTGGGGGTGGAATTTTAAAAACTCAGATTTAGAAATGGAAGCTTATTTCAGAGGAACACATGCCCTCCGACATTTCACAGATGAAAATTGGGATACAAGCGACCAAGCAACATCAGAATGTGGTCAAGATGGCAAAAAAATTATTAATGATGAAGAACACAGAAGCTAGGAAAGGCTGCAGCAGCTGGCTTTTGCCTGAGCCTGCTGGAAATGGTGAGATTGCTTCTCCTCATCCACTCTCCCCACCTCAGTTAAATAAGGATAAATTATTTTTGTATTTTGAACTCAGTTTGCAGCAATTGAAGACAAAGGAAGAAAGTGGGGGAAGGAGGGAGAAACAGGGGCATTGTAAAAGCACTGACAAAACAGGATGCCAAAGGATTAATCAGAGTCAGGACTGTCTTTGGACTCTTTCACACGGGAGGAATTTCTCCCAAACTTCGAATGGAGCCAATGCGAATTCCTGTAAATTCGCTTGTTTAGCAAATTTATGGGAATCCCCATTGCATTCGGAGTAACACTCCATTTCCCGAAAATGACCCCTCCTTGCTCGAAATTGTGTGTGAAGCTTTAATTCGCAATAACGTGAAACCCATGATTGCGTTTGAATTGACTTCCCTTTTGCCCAAAATTGCGTGCGAAACTTTAATTCGCAATAACGTCCAACCCTATGATTGCATTCGGATTGACCCTAGATTATACTTCCAATTCCCGACGTCTGAAAGAGTCCCTTGTCAAATCAGGACAGTTGGAGGGTGTGGCAACAAGAGAGGTTTAAACCCCCCCAACTTCACAGGAAAGCCCCGATGGAATAGTGGTTAAATGTCTGCACTGCAGCCACTCACTCACAAACCACAAGGTTGTGAGTTTAATACCAGTCAGGGGGTCCAGTTTGACTCAGCCTGGCATCCTTCCGAGGTCACTAAAATGAGTACCCAGTGTGATGGGGGCAATTAGCTTACACATGGTAAACCGCTTAGGGAGTGCTTAAGTCCACTGATAAGCAGTATAGAAAAGTGCTTGCTGTTGCTATAAGGCTGGGCTACTCCCCATGTGATCTAGCAAAACAGGATTACGAAGACTGCTAAACCATCTCAGGTTTATCAAACAGAAGCGTGCTAAATGAGCAAGGCCCCCCTGTCTACACTGGCATGGGACAACCCAGGGTATCCTGGCTCTGGAACTGCCCCAACTCTCACCCTTTTCAAAGCCCTCCATTCTAACTCTGGTAGTTGACCAGATACACGTCCCAATGAGCCACCCATCACAACCATTTCTGCCACCACTATCGCCATGGTTGCTTCACTCTGATATCCGAATCAGGGATGGCACTAGGAGGGTGCAGAGGGTTCAAGCCACACCGAGTGACAACCTAAGGTGAGGGTAACACCACAGCTCCTCAAACACCTGCCTTTGGGCAGAAATGAACTCCAAAGTTTGCCTGTGTCTCCCTAAAATGCTGAAGAGATGGTGTGAGTTGGGCAATGCTCAGTGAGAGGAGAACTGAAAGGCCCTAAGGTTTTTTTTAATTATTTTTAAAAGAAATTAAATTAAAAATAAAATATTTTTTTAATTTTTTTAAAAAAATTCTTTGAAAATATCACATCTTTTCAAATTTTCACTTTAACCACATGAAACTATGTTCATGTAAATACATGTAGACTGTTTGTATGATACTGTAATTTAAAGATATAATTTTAATTTTGCAGGTTGCTTATGTCACAACTATTGCCATGACATTCAGTGATATGCAGGCATTACAATTTATGATCAACATCAGTACAAAAAACATTATTAAGGATTCTATATGATGTGGTATGGGAGGGGATCAATAGTGGTGTGCCACCATGAGATATCACACTGGGTGAAGCCAACCCTAATGACTCCACTGGTCAGATTGAGGTGCCCAACAATGGTCACATGGCTGGGCACCCTATTCTGGCCTGAGAACAAATGACTAGCAGCAATGGTGGCTGTGCCAGTCAGCTCAGCAGAATATAGATGCATTCAGTCCTTTGGCATCAGAACAGAGGGCTCCATATTTTCTAAGAAGAACCAGAGCAACTGGGAACTTGAACATGGAGGTGCTTTTGGACATGCATTGTCTGGTCTTCCTACTGAGGAAGTGGATCCAAGACTTAAAAAATATTAAGACAGCTTACCCTCCAAGGAATAACATATTGTGCTTTTAAGAGTCTTTGTATTTATGGATGTTTAAATTATAATCGATAGGAAAATAAAATGAGCCTTCCTCCTGCAAATACCTATAAGTAGGAAAATTAATAACAAACTGCCTGCCAATACTGAGAAGCTCCTCTACCCTAAAAACAGTTCTGGGGTCCTTGCGAAAGAGAGAACAGGAGCTAGAGTAGTTGTGTGATGTCAAAGCTAAAGGAAAAGAGGATAATATCTGCAAATGATAACCCAGTCTCAGCTGCAACACTGGAGCTGCTGAATTTAGATTCATACAGGGTGTGAAACATTTGTTCTTGAAACAAAGGAAGGGAAGGACCAATAAAACAAAGACTTTACTTTTGAGGGAAACAAACACACTCCATTTCCCTCCTGTCCCCAGATAGACTCTCAAATGGTTTAAAGAGCTTCAGTCCAAATCAAAGCAAAAGCTTTGAGATTTCTGGTCCTCCTGCTGTTGAATAAATAGTTAATGCATCATTCTTGCAAACCTGGAGTGAGAGTCATGTGGCTCCCCAGATGCTGTTGGACTGCATGTTTCAGAAGCCCTAGCAAGCATGGTCTATAGAAAGGAATGCTGGGAGTTGCAGTGACATGTTGAGGGCTACGTGATTCTCACCCCTGCTCTAAAATAATGGAGCACCTCAGGCCCCAGAACTAAATCTGATCTACCTGGAGTCCCAATTTAGCCACCCAAGGTTTTTATAAAATGATCATATCCCATCCTCCATTACATGATCATTTGAAGGTTTTCCATTTTCTGTAAAAGTCTCCCCATCCCCATTCTAAAAGGTCAACATGGTTCTCCTACGGCTTAGTTCCTGCCAGTAAAAGCTTTAAACTGAAATATGCTGGTATTATTGCTTCCACAATTTCACCTTTAGCCTCATGTGCTATTGAAATACAGCCCCAAGAACTTCTCTGAAAATGAATCTGGCCCTTGAATCAAAAGATGTTCCCTGCTCTTGGGTTTCCTCTATCTCCTCAATCCTTTGATTTAGAGAAAGGGACATAAAGGGTCAAACTAGAGAATACTGTCAACATATATATTTAGAAGTGGTGCTCCTTCAAATGATGAAAGACATCTGTTTATCATAGCATGTGCTTTTCTCCCCTCAGTGGCATGCTTTGTTTGTGACTGGTTGTTGAATGGTAAATAGCAAGGCTTACTTTGCACATCTGATTGCTGAGACATCCATCTCCCAAGAAATCCTATCACTGGATGAAAAATGTCCAACTTGAACCAAGGTACCTAATGCAGTGGTGTCTAGAATCTGATGACTCTGTTACAAAAATGGGGGGGGGGGGGAGAGATGACAGTGGAATTGCAATATACAGAAAGTCCCAGCTATAAAATTCTCTCCCCACCACCAGCTTCACCAGAGTAGATATGTATCCTATTTTACAAGGTTCTCTCCTCTGTCTGAAAGGCTGTGCAGCCCATGATGAAGTCAGCTTTAAAGATACACAGAAAAGGAGAGCAGGAACTTTGAAGTTATCCATCCACTTTTTAACACCTGGACAGCAGACCGAGAAGGCACACAGGTCACTTAATTATACTTCTTTTTATTGATTATATTTCTTTTTTTTTAATGTGCATCTCTCTTTCTCTATGAAGCATATCCTTTTTCTGGTGGTATGCAAATAGCCACTCTTTTGCACAGCACTGCTCAAAGAAAAAAAATATAACTCAGTTTCAGTTTCTTCAGTGAGAAAATAAATGAGCAGAATCTGCCTTCTTTCAAACTGCCTATTTGAGAGTTGTAGGGTTGCCATCTCTCAGAGCATCAAGTAAAATCTCAGGGAATTGCTGTGCCTTTCCAAATCTCTAGGCAAGGAAACTATTCTCAAGGAAAGTGTCACTAAGGGAGAATAAAGTCTAATTTTATTGTGAGTTTTTACATGAAATCTTGGGCACCCATTTCCTCCCAATCCCAGCTGGAGGTAGGGCCCATTGGCTTAAGTTTAATATGTTTATATGTGTGTTCAGTTCACTCCACATTGACATGCCAAAAGGACAGAAATGAAGACAGAGGGACTGGGAGGGAGATGGTGGGTGCATGAACTTAGATTCATCTTGCCATTTGGAACATTTCAAGAATGGGGATGCCAGCATCACAACTTGTCGCTGTAGCCCTGGCAGCAGTGGCAAAGGACCTGAAGCAAGAAATTTCCCTGGATGCTGGCAGCAGAAGAAGTAGAGGCTCAGCAAAATTCACCATGTGTCATGTGAATGCTTGCCTCATTCCATGACATCACAAGACCCACACCCTGGTCTCACATTTTGGCCCTGAAATCTCAGGGAATGGGAAACCTGCTGATGGACAGGGGTATAGCTATGAGGTGAGGGCAAAATAGAGGCGTTGCCCCACACTAAGAATTCTGCCCAGTAAAGTGAAAATTATCTTCAGTTCCCAAATTTCTAGCATTCCAGAGAGGCTGTACGGTAATTGGAAATCATTCAAATGTAGGACATATATATTTGCTGCATTTGTATTCATCTGTGAACTTCTCCAGCTCCCTTTCTTTGCATGCCAAAACTGTATTTCTAAATGCATAACTGAAGTGTTAAGTTACTGTAATACTAGAAATTTGGAAATTAAAAAAAAATGCATTGGGGCCATAATTATTTTAAAGAAGACAATGACCTCATTTTGTCACCACCCACTCACCTAAAGTGCAACACAAGTGAATCAAAGAGAACTGTTTCCTTGATATGCTTATTTCCATGGGCACAAATCTAGAAACATTCTGGAAAAATGAAGATGGCGGCAACTCAGAAAACCAATACATCATTGGAGACAGTTCAAGCAAAAAAATCTTCTCAAAGCTACTGTTGTATCTGATTTTGTGTCTGAGTGTGCTGCAATATGTGTTATGATTGTGTGTGTGTGTGTATGTTGCTTTTTTGTGTGCATGTGTTTTGCCTCTCTTTTATGTAGTGTGTGCTTTGCTTTGTGTATGGGTGATGTATAAGTGTACAGATGTAAGTTTTGTCCAGTATTGGTTGGTGGCGGGTATGTACAAGTGAATGTTTTTCTGTGTGTTTTTCTGAAGTTTTTCTGTGTGTTTGTCTTCTGTGATATGGTTATTTTCTTGCACTTTGCAGGCCCAAATACATGAGTTGATATTTGGATCTCAGCTGCCCACACTGCTTCACCTTGTACATAGTTGCTTGGATAGTTTATTTTCATTTCTATGCTTCATCAGTTTCTATGAAATTTCAACTTGAATGCTGTAGCAGAAGTCTTTCAGTTTAAAATATCATGTTTGTGTTTTGGAACTCAAATCATATCTCTATCTTGCATTAAGGATCTTGAGAAAGTTACTTTTCTTTAAGCCTGACCAATCTGTGCCTTCTGGAAATGGTTGTTTTGAAACTCACCACATTCTTCATGTCAGCCATTTTGTGAGAGCACCTACAACACTATCAAAATTCTATGTATGCTCAATGACCCAAAAAAGACTGAACTACCCTGATCTTACATCATTTGCTCAATGGAATGTCCTTGGGTGGGGATAAGAATCTTAGCCATTTAGGTTGCATCAATAGAAGTATAGTGTCTAGATCAAGGGAAGTAATAGTGCCACTCTATTCTGCTTTGGTCAGGCCCCACCTGGAATACTGTGTCCAGGTCTGGGCACCACAATTCAAAAAGGATGTGGAGAAACTGGAGCGGGTCCAAAGGAGGGCGACTAAAATGGTGAAGGGTCTGGAAACCTTGCCCTATGAATAACGCCTTAGGGAGCTGGGGATGTTTAGCCTGGAGAAGAGAAGGTTAAGAGGTGATATGATTGCCCTGTTTAAATACTTGAAGGAATGTCACATTGAAGAGGGAGCAAGCCTGTTTTCTGCTGCTCCAGAGAACAGGACTTGGAACAATGGATGCAAACTGCAGGAAAAAAGATTCCACCTCAACATTAGGAAGAACTTCCTGACAATAAGGGCTGTTTGACAGTGGAACAAACTCCCTCTGAGGGTGGTGGAGTCTCCTTCCTTGGAGGTTTTTAAGCAGAGGCTGAATGGCCATCTGTCGGAGATGCTTTGATTGGGAGTTCCTGCACAGCAGGGGGTTGGACTGGATGGCCCTTGTGGTCTGTTCCAACTCTAAATTTCTATGATTCTATGAACACATTATCCTGAGGGACAATATCAGATCAACAGCTTAGTTTCTTTGGAACTCACATGACAGAAACAGTTGTCCTTATTTTGCTTCTTTACAATATATACTTTGCTCAGGAAAGCACTCATTAAGCCATCATTGGATATTTTGGTCCAAGCTGATGAATGAGTTAAAACAATTTTCATCAAACTGAGAGAAAATAGTTATATCCAGAGATGCAAGATTCTCTGTAGTCACGCAGCAACTGAAAACGAAATTTATTGTAGCAAATGTTGTAGATTGTCATACTGTGCATATATCTATTTGATGAAGAAGACATGATTTTAAACATATGGCATGCCTGGATGAATTATGCTCACTTTGGGGTTGGTGAAGCTTTATCTAATACATTATTATTTTTTATTTTTTTATTTAACTGCAATGGTGAAGAAGTCTTGTTATAACATCATAATTAGTTCACTGTCTCCCTGAATGATTTAACCAAAACAAGAAAGCAATTCCTCACTAGGAGTAGTTCCTTACTAATTCTATTAGAAGTAGTACTAGCAGTAGCAGTGAATAATACTACCAAAAACAAGAAAAAGATTCCTCATCATCTTCTCTTAAGTTAAAAAGTGTTGTGATTGTTGTTATTGGAGATGATTACACTGGGGAAAGTGATGGGAGCATACTGTAGTGGATGATGGACTCAGCTAAGAATTAACTTGTAAATGAGCTTATAAAATTCTTAACTTGACATGGTGAAGTAGACAAAAGGATCCAGCCATTTGTTGAGAACTCAGTTTTATTCTTGCGTGCAAAGAATAGCAGTCCTCAGTGGAAACCTAGAATTCTGAAAACTGAGACCTAGAATAACAGAAATGGCTGCTTTTTATAGACAACAAACAAAGGAACTCATCTCTTTCATATTATTGGTCAATTCAAACTCTAAACATATAGATTTCAAGCAAATGGAATTACAGAACCAAGCATACATTAAAATCTCATTAAAGTACCTCTGGAGACATTCCAAGGCTCCTCTTATCAATTGTTTTAGCACAGGATGGTACCAGCTCTCTCTACCCTTGCATTCCCTTATCTCTAATAAATTATTTTGACTTTTTCATGACTCTCTGTCTCCTGCACTCTAAGCAAGGTTATTAAGCATGTCATGTTGAACTATAAACACCCTTTGCTCTTGCTCCTCCTTGGCATTCCTTCCCAGAAGCCTCCATTCTCTGCAGCTTCCATTTTCTACAAATCTACTATGGCAATATTAATTATCAAAACCCTTCCATCACAATACTGGGATGCTCCTGTCACTATTGCACTAGTGTGCTAAATTTATCAGACAATGTCACACAACGTCACCATAAGCCCATCATTACAAGGTAAATAACGAAGAATTCTACAGCTGCTTTTTATTCATGGAAATTTCCCATGACTAAAAAGTGGCCATAGAATTCCTCTTTATTTGTGTGTTAACAATGGGATTATGGCAACAATTGATTACACCTAGGGTGTCCTCATCTTCTGGCCCAGCAGCCCCAGGGAACACCAAATAACATTAATGGGTCAAAGATTCCACAACAAAGAAGTAAAATCTGATACACATTCACTTCTGGCTCCACCTGAGGTAGAGTCAATTACATCTAGGTTGTTACCCAACCTTCACTGAGATCTATCCTTCCTTAAGTCAAAACACATTAGTTCATTTGAAATATGGCTCTTTGAAAAATAGCTTATTCAAATTAAGAGACTAGATTGCCCTTACAGATACACACAGTAACACATCTATAATACAGGTGGGATTTATGGATTGGTTGTAATCATGGATTGATGGATTAATGTTGATTTTGAGGGCTAGAAGTCTATGGAGCTGCTACTCCAGTAGCCTATACTGGCCTGGGCAAGACCGAATTCAGAACTTGGGGGAAAAGAACTTTCCAGCTCCCAGAATACTTTGACCAGCATTGCTAATTTTTGTGGTAATCCAAAAACATAACGACCAGTTTCCTATATCAGGTCAAAAGTAACCTCTCCTGGCCTGTACCCTGCTCCCCCAAAACCTCATGGAAATGTCATTTACCCATGCTCAGATTGCAACAGAATGGGCCCCCTTCTCTCCATGCAAGTGATGCCCAATAAAGTAGGTTAGGGAGATAATTATGATCAAGGTCCATTCTGCTGAACATGGTTGAATGATGGAGAGCTAATACAGAATGTTATTGTTGTTGTGCCTTCAAGTCATTTATGAGTTATGGCAGCCCTAAGGTGAACCCTGAGGTTTTCCTGGCAAGATTGGGGGGGAGGGGTTGGTGTCTTTGCCTTCCTCTGAGTCTGAGAGAGTGTAATTGCTCAGGGTCACTCAGTGGGTTTCCTGCCAGCAGAACAGACCTTGATCATAACTCCCTCCGCTAACCTACCTTATTGGCTGAGCAGGGATTTGAACCCTGATCTCCAGAGTCATAATCCACTGCTCAAACCACTATACCACACTAGTTTTCTAATACAGAACACTAGCAACTTTTCCAAGTTCTGAAGATCACAAATCTGACTCACTATAAGACATCTTCAGATATGCATAGGCAATGCCACTACCGCAACATGACATTAGTTGCTATAAATTTCATGTTGCTCTTGCCACCTAAAAATATTACATATATGGCCACGCTAAATGTAGGTAACATTCTCAGGATTACTGCTCCCCATCATGAAGAATCTCCTACCCAGGTGACTGTCTACTATGCCTATACCCATGATGGTGAACCTATGGTGATGTCATTTCACCTGGCACAGGTCAGGGAGAAGGAGGAACATGTGCACATTTGTGCCTGTTGCTCCTCCTCCCTGCCATTTCCCAGCCTTCAGCTGTCTCTCTGAGACTGCTGGAAGCTGAAAAATGGGGCTGGGGAGAAGAAGTGTGCCAGTTGCTCCTCCCCATAGACCTCTCCCAGCTTCCAGCTATCTCTGGAGGGACAGTTGGGGGCACGTAGAAGGGCAGGGGAGGAGATGCAACCATCATGCACCCATCACCCCCCCAGAGGTCAGAAGGCCCGAGGAAGGCAGAAGTCCCACCCCAGAGGGTGGAAGCCCCACTCACAGCACTGGGTACTACCCAGTGCCAGAAAAAATATTAGTTTGAACACACAGCCCCCAAAAGGTTCACCGTCATTGGCCATCTTTATGTGTGTGTTGTTTACAGTGCAAAATTCCCTAAATTAGACTTCCCCAAAGTAGTGCCCTCCAAATATATTGAAGTACAACTGCTGTTATCTTGAAATAGCATGGAAAATGGGAATGATGATTCCCTGTGCTGGTTGTGGAAAGTTGAATGTGTACATATCCAGAAAAGAACAGAGTAGGAAATACTCATTAGCACACATACTGGGTACACAAAAATGTTCTGCCCAGAGGTGGGGTGTGAAAATCACCTAGATTTGATTTTATTCCATTTCTCCAAACCCCAGCCATACGTTCTTCCCAACTTTATTTTGCACCAGCTTATGACACTTTGGCATCCAATTCCTAACTTAAACATATGCAGGTCCATCTTACATCTGCATAAGTCATTGTTTTGGTTGTTGCAGATCTCAGAATTCCTTACCAAAGCACAGCACTAATATCCCTCTCTGTGACCTCCAAAGAACCCTCTGCCTACAGCTATAGCAGAGGTGGGAAATTGCATAGGGGCCATGGGCCAATTACCACCCAGAGCAACCCAGGCTACATTCCCTCCCACAACAAGCCCCAGTACCTCCATTTTCCTCTGGGTCCCTTCTCAAAATGCTGACAGGAAGTCATGCCTAAGAAAACTTAGATATTTGGGGAATAATGCAAGGTTCTGGGTGCTTGGTGGATGGATGTTTTCATGTGTTTCCACAGAACTGGATGGTTTTTTGTGTGATTTTTGAAGCAAAAATTGTTTGAAAATAACACTGATTTTTTAAAATAGGAATTTGGGGACTTTGAGGGACAAATGAGAAGCTTCAGGAACCACACATGGCCTGTGGGTCACATTTTGCCAACCCCTGAGACATAGGAACGTAGCTGGATGCTCTTCCCATGCCCCCCTCCCAACTCTCCACTGTATGCAATAGCCATGTTTGTTTTGGTCAGTAAATGGCCATGTTTTGCAGTTGCAAAAAGGAGAACTTGTGGGAGGGGGAAGGTTTTTTTTTTTTTAATCCTGTACCAATATTCATGTGCATTTGCTTTCATTTGTGCATTCGTTTATGAACATGTATCTAATGGACTTATTTCCCCCGTGACTAAAAGATATTTATGCTTGTTTTCTCAACCATACATGTTTAGTCATTTGCATGTCTTAAAATTAGTTCCTGTTTTGTGCATATGTTTATTACTCAGAAACATCTTGTCTCAGAAACATCACGGGAAGGGATGACACTTCTACTCACAAAGCGTCTTGCAGTGTGTGAAAAGTTCTACCTTCATCATGACAGTCAAACCTAATGAAATTATTTTCCGTCTTTACCTGAAAATTCCACATGGGCAAGAAAATCATTTGTCCATTGATGAAAGAGGAAGAAGAAGCATCACTCTGTCCAATACAGTCAATGGACTTTGGAAAACTATGTATCATCAGGAACCAGTTCTCCACAGAGACACTCTGTTGGCCTCTGGAAGTCACTTCCAAGTCATGTGCAAGATTGCTTTGGGGACAATTTTAAAATTAGATCTGGAGACAAACCCACAGCTGTGAAGAGTCCTGTATGTTGATTCTGTGACCCAGAGGAGCATTTCCATCTTGAGCTCTGTATGATTTGCTGCTGATGGATAGCTGGCTGCACAATGGACTCTGTTGCATTGGCTGCCGTTCCCCTCCAGTGGGTGAAAAGGAGGGGGCATGTGGCTGTGCTGGAAAGCTGTTTCCTAGTTCTGAGAAATTGGATTAAGGGTCAGAGGATCCTGGCTGTTATTTACCTTTTGATTAAAACCAGCCTGTTTCCCTCTTGAGCCCAAGGAAGAGGATAGTGTTGCTTGTTATTTACTCGGCTGCCAAGCTTGCAGCTCAATCTCTGGCCTGCAAGTGTTCAGCATCAAGTCTAGCCAAAGAGAGAGAGGTGGAGGGAGAAAAACAAAGTGTTTAGGCTGCTGTTTTGTTTTGGAATCAGGATCTCCTGCCAATTCTTACAGTCAGGTCAAGAATGGTTGCCTTGCTGGGCATGACCCAGAAGACCTAAGCAGGGCACTGCACCAAAACCAAGCAATAATCTGCTTCTAATGATGGCTGGCATTCAGCACTTTTTTACGCTGTGCCCTCGCAGTACATTTGCATTAACTATTAAGGGTGGAGATGCCCTGAAATCTAAGCTCTACATTTCCAGAAAGAAATAACAAGTGGGGCTTATTTCATTTTTCTTTCATTTTTCTCTGGAATACCTGGGCAAAAGATTAGATCCATTAGCAAAAAGGCTTTGTAAAATTTGATTTAGACAAGTTTTTCATTTGTTGTTGTTGTTGTGTGCCTTCAAGTCATTTCTGACTTATGGAGACCCTAGGGCTCCCCTATCATGGGGTTTTCTCAGCAAGATTTCTTCAGTTGCCATTGCCTTCCCCTGAGGTTGAGAGCATGTGACTTGTCCAAGGTCACCCAGTGCATTTCATGACTAAGCTAGGAATTGAACCCTGGTCTCCAAGGTCAAATGTCCAGCAATCAAATCACTATGCTTCACTGACTCTCTTTGCTTAGACCTATTCAAATTATCCTGTGATCCAACAAACAGTATCAATCAACAGCCATGAATATGAGTCAGCTTCGATTTCTGCTTAGGGATTGCTAGTTCCTGATAAGAGGCATAGAAATGTACTTGCTATTGCTATTTTACACCCAAATTCAGTATTGAGGGGGGGGGGAGTAGACCATTGTCCACCCAATAACAGTCCTGCTCCCCCCAATGAAATTTTCCTTCAGTCATTAAATTTTTAGCATTGCAGAGAAGTGAGACACTGAAAAAAGTTCATTCATAGAACTCTTATATTTTTTGCATTTGCATTGCCTCCCCTTTTTCTTTGGATACCAAAACTATATTTCTAAATGCTCACTAAAACTGTATGTTACTGTAATGCTGCAAACTTGGAGACTGAATAAAAATTTCATTGAATCAGAATCCTTTTCTGGGAGCAATAAACTAATCTCTCCCTCTCTCCTGGTAGCTATGCCCATATTCAGTACCTGGCATTTCCAGATAGGGCTAGGAAAGACTCCTTTTTGGGACTCTGGGGAGCAGCTGCTAGTCTGTGTCTATGTGGACCGACAGCCTGACTTGGTGTCTTGTGCCTAGTGGTAGGGCCAAAGGGTTTTAAGCAGACAGGAAAGGCTACAAAGGATTTACTCATGTTCAGAAAAGAGTTAGGGACTCCATAGATTAAGCTTTTAGATACGGGTTAAGTTTGGGTTAAGCTTGGCTAGCCTACTGTTTACCTGCCTAGCCCTTGTAACGTTGCTTATTCAAAGACATAAACCCCTTTGAGCCCATGGGGGGCTCTGAGATTTGCAGTAGCTCTCCTTGTGAGCTCAAATGCAGCAGACCTATGGCAGCCTGCCCCAATCTGGTGCCCTCCAGGTGTGTTGGACTGCAACTCCCACAAACCAACATAAAATGATGAGAGATGAAATCTAATGCATCCAGATGGTGGAATTTTAGGCAGGTTTAGGGCTATAACCTCACTGTCCCTTTTCTCTTCTATTCCACTTGCAGCCTCCACCTCCTCTCATCTTTTCTGTCCTGGATTTTCAGGCTCTCACTGTTCCATACGTAATGGCAGACACATATCTTCTAACAGATGCCACACACAAAAAAAAAACCTTTGAGCTCTCAGTTCATTGCTCTTTTCCTACCCCCAAAGGGCATCCCTTCACTTCCTTTAAACTCCTGTTTTCTTTCCCCTCTCTTGTCCCCTCCATCCCATTTTAACATCATTCAGTCAGGCATTCCTATTGAAAGTAATACAAATACATAGAAATTGATGTCAAGGTTCAGTTAAGTCTCATTGATTGCAATGAGGCTGACATCCTGTTAGTAACATCTGTAACTATAAAACCATCTTCTGCTTGCATGTGATGCGGGGGGGGGGGGGGTAATCATTGTGGGGTTTGGTATTTTCCTCCTCCTTCTGCAACATCCCAAGCCCCCCTCCCAGAACCCATTGAGTGTATCCACACTACACATCTTTACCCATTTTGTACCACTTTACTCAACATGGCTTCATCTTGTGGAATTTGGGGTTTGTAGTTTTGTGAGGTGTTTAGACTTCTTCGCAAGAGAGTTCTAATATTGTTGTTCAAGAGAGTGTCGTAGAGAAGTCTAAGTCCCTCAACAGACTACAAATCCCAGGAAGAGTGAAATGCATCAGAGAAGGAGCTAGCTATGTTCCTGTAGCCAGATACAGACTGATAGCATCATCCATTGAGATCTTTGGAGAACCCCAGTGGATCTCAGTAGAAGAGATCCTTGATCTGTGCCTGGCTATGGGGATACAGAAAGATACTTTTCCAATTCTCCCCTCTCCACCAGCAATGAAAAGACCATATTGCAAAACAACAGTGAATGCTGAGGATGATGAGAAACAAGGAACCTATAGCACACTACTGCATGTGAAACTTTACACTGTGCTCAGCTACACAGCCTGAGACTCACACCTTCAGTATGGCTAAGCATGGATCCAATTCATCCAATTGCATTTCTTTTTCCAGCCTCCATTCCTTCTCCTGCTTCCAAAGTTTTTTCCTTCTCCCTTCTTCCTTTCTCTTCTTCCTCCCTCCCTTTCTCCTTATGTGTTTCCTCATTTTCCCCCTCCTGCAGCTGCTACTCCAGGACAATAGAGCAGATGGCGAGTGGTTTACTTTATACCTCCCTTCAGAAAGTCAGCTCAGTGCTGGAATCTGCTGCTGTTTCTAAAAACAGACACTCTCTGCAACACTAAACTGAGCATTAAGACAAATTGCAAGGAGGCTCAGACTCAACACTACCACCTGGTTAAGGCAGAGTCCCTGAGTTTTCCTCTACTTTCTCCTATCTAATTGTCCCATTTCAGCCTCTCAAAAAAGCTTTGCTCCTGCCTCTGCCTAGGGTTGTCAAATGACCCGGCACCTTTTGTCCACTTTAACAGCTAACTTGAACTGCAGAAAGTCAGTAAGTGAAGCTCTTAATACCACAGCACTATTATCGCTAATTGCTGCAGATCAGATTGCTGGTACAATTGATTGCCTGAATGGGACAATTACATTAGCTGTGGCTTCTCTCCTGATTATCATAGGACTCAATGTTTAACCAGGAAATCAATGCTGAGAGAGAAGAGAATGTTTGGTATTCAGATCCTGATGCAGAAGAACCCATTAAGTTGCTATCAAGGTTCAAATTTTCAAATCTAGGGGAATCTGTGCAACTGAAGGTTTGACACCACTCTAACTGCCATGGCTCAATGCTATGGCATTCTGGAAATTGTAGTTTTGTGAGAGATCTAGCCTTCTCTGTCAGAGGGCTCTAGTGCCACAATAAACTACAAATCCCAAAATTCCATGGCATTGAGCCATGGCACTTAAAGTGATATTAAACTGCATTATTTCTGCAGTTCAGATGCAGCATAAGAGATGTAAATATAACACACAAGCCTCCATTATTGACACTTCAGCATTTCTCTTTGTATCAAAAAAGTAACTTTTCTAAAATCAAAGTGTAGTGTAATTTTATTCTCTATGCAAGCACCATCAACAATTGAGTCAAATAACTCCCAAGGCATCGTATGAATATGTACCACAATCCATTCAGATAAACCAAAGTCATGTTGTGCTTGTTTTTTTCTTCCCCATCTTATTTTGCGTGACAAAATGCATCTCCAAAGTGTATTGTTGAGACTCTTTGCTGTCATTGCCTTTGTATGTCTAATATTATATTTCCAGACTGGACTGTGGGTTTTTGTGCCTTATTCTTTCTTTTTTGTAAGGAATTATACATTTTAATTCACATTTTGGTATTAGAATCTTTCCAGGATATCTATGTGGTGGTTTTGTAATTTAGAAGTAATGGCATGTCTATAATAGATCCTTTCATTTTGGCAGCAAAACTTATATTTATCACCAAAAAGTAATTGCAAACTTTTTTAAAAAAAATATTAATTCTGAAATTGATTCTTACAGAATCGGAATAGGGAATATTAGATATCTATTTTGAATTCCTGTAAAATGTTCATATGTGCCCAGTACCAGGATTCTTACAAATACTGTGTTTAGAGCACTAGATAGGTGCTTCTTTACATTATTCATTCCCAAAAAGAAGAATGCATAATTTAATCATTTCTCTCCCTATTGCAGGAACTTTTTCAAAACCTATGCAGTTTTCAAAGACATACTTGTGAGCACCCCCCCCCCCCCCAGCTCTGACTCACCTTTTAGCTAACTCCCCAGCACAGCTATGTAGTGGCTGGGGAAGGTGAAGCGGACAGCCAAGCAAGGACTGATATGATTAGCTAACATCTGACACAGCTGGTGACAATCCTCACTCAGATGCACCCACATACACACACAGCCAACACAGCCATATAACCAGCAAGGGCAACACTCACTGAGCTGCCCTCCATCGTCTGCCCAGCCACTAAATGACCATGCCAGAGGGCAGGGTGCTGGTGAGCATGGATCATCATTGTTCTGACAGCCAGCGTACAACAATGAAAGCATCATCTGGGGCTTCTAACATGGAAGTCTCAGAGAATGACAAAAGAGGGCAAAAAGAAAGAAAGGAAGGAAGGAAGGAAAGAAGGAAGGAAGGAAGGAAGGAAGGAAGGAAGAAAGCTGAGCAACTACTGTTCAGTCAACTTGATATCAATACCAGGAAAAGTTCTAGAACAGAACATTAAACCATCAGTCTGTGCACACATATAAAAAGGAATGATGTGGTTATTAAGATCCAACATGGATATCTAAAAAATCAAAATAAAAAATCAAAGTCATGCCAAAACAATCTTATCTCATGCTTTGATACAGTTACAAGCTTGGTAGATCAGGGGAGTGCTGTGGATGTAGTGTATCTTTATTTCAGTAATGCTTTAGACAAGGTTCCTCATGATATTCTTGCTGGCAAGCTGGTGGACTGTAGGCTAGACAGTTCTACTGTCAGGTGGAATTGTACTAGGTGAGTGACTGAACTTAGAGAGTGCTCACCAATCATTGTTGTTCCTTGTGGAAATAAGTGGGGTGCCTCATGATTCTGTCCTGAGTCTGGTATTGACTTAGATATTAGAACAGAAGATGACAGAACAGAAGACATGCTCATCAAAATGACAGAAGACACCAAATTTGCTGGTGGGGGGTAGGATACATGAGGGAAACACATCAGAATTTCTGTGTATGGTTGTCAAAGCTGGACAGTGAAGAAAGCTAATATGGAGAAAATGAAGTCATTTGAAATGTGGTGCTGGAGAAGAGTTCCATGAATATCACGAACAGCTAAAAAGACAAATACATGGGTTCTAGAACAACTCAAGCCTGAACTTTCCCTAGAAGTCAAGATGACTAAACTGATACTGTCCTACTTTAGACATATCATGAGAAGGCATGACTCACTAGAAAAAAACAATACAGACTTCCCCTGACAACTTCCCCTTTTGACACCTTGCTTTCTGATTATTTTTTCCTTTACATTTGCAAATTACAGACAAATTCCCTTAATTTGATAGGGGTTTCTCTCTTTTGTCAGTTCTTCTTGCCTACAAGACTTGCTTGGGACCGCCCACACACATATATATAGTTTGTTATTTTAGTGTTTGCACACATTCAAAAGTGATACGTATTTAGTGTGTTATTTACATTTTCAGTGGCCAAAAATGTATTTGCAAACTAAAAACCAACAAACCTAGGGTTTCACTTTTCAGCCAATTCCACTTTCTGACAGCCTTCCAGTCCCTAACCTGTCAGATAAATGGGGGCTTCCTGTAATGCTTGGTAAAGTAGAAGGCAGTAGGGAAAGAGTAAGCCTGCATTCCAGATGGATAGACTCAATCAAAGAAGCCATGGCCCTGAATCTTCAGACCTGAGCTGTTGATGATAGGGTGACTTGGGGGCCTTTTATTCAAGGGGTCATCATGTATCAAAATCAATTTGACAACAGCAACAAATCAGTCAGAGAAAGAAAAACCAAGACACAGAGAGAAAGAGTTAGAGAGCTCACCAATGGAAGGAGCGAGCCTTTACAAATGTCTAACTTGAACAATGGAACTGATGGGCCATAGAGAGACATTAAGCACAATGCCACCTATCTCATGCCTCTTCTGGGTGAACAAATTTCCCCTGCCATCACCATCCCTCCCTTTGAGCAAACCTCTGCTCAGTTTGCTGTGGAAAAGAAAGGGCAATCTCTCTTACAGGGCTCTTCACAGGCACTGTGGTAATAACCAAGCTAAGCTGATGGGTGTCGATATAGCAGCACCAGGCGTATGTGCTTTATCGAGCACAGCCATGCCCTCCCTGCTGTGAGAGGCTCAGCCGTTGCTGAGAAGGGGAATGTAAATAATGACTGCTCCAGCATGCGCAATTGTTCCCTAGAGCAAGAGTAACACCTCATAAATCAGGCAAAGCGCAGGCACAAGAGCCAGGAACCCAGTCCATGAGGAACAAGGGAATTTAAACTTGATGTGCCAAATGAGGGTGGAAACATGGCAGAAGCATATACTGTCTTCCTGTCACATCTGGCAGGGTTTCTGTCTCCTTTCTACCCTTCTCCAGTTTACCTTCCATATACCAGAGAGATTTTGAGCTGGACAAAAATGGAACAAAGATTATTATGCCTGAATTGATCCATCCTCAAAGGGGTACTAAACCTTGAATGCAGAATAGGGATACTGAGATCTGTGCAGAGCTTGAAAAGTTCTTTTTTAAAATTAACTACAGCTAGCATGTTCAGTGAGAACAGTAACTCAGAAAGTAGTTTTTCAAGCTCTGAATCTGGCAAGCTTGGTTCTCGTTTTCAGGTTTATGCCGGATTGCAAGCCTTTTTCTCCCCAGTGTTCAACATGGACATTTGTGATGTTGCAATGCACATTACTCAAAAGTGCACTCTTGATGGGGTTGCCCTTAAAGACAACTCAGAAACTGCAGCTGGTAAAAAATGAATCAACTAGACTGCTGACAGGAACGTCATACAAAATCCATATAACACCAGTTTTAAAAGAATTGCACTGGCTGCCAATATGCTTCTGGCCTGAATTAAGGAACTGGCAATGACATTTCAAGACCTAAATATCTTGAGAGCTCCATACTTGAAGGAATACATCTCCATACATGCACCTGCCCAAATGTTTAATGTTTGCTGGAGGGATGCTCCATATTTCAGTCAGAGAAATATGCTGTTCAAGGACACGAGAGAGGGCTTTCTCTGCTGTGGCACCCCAATTATGGAAAAATCTCCCCTTGGAGACTAGATTGGCACCAACATTGCTGCCATATAGGCTTCAAGTAAAAAAAAAGACCATGGTTGTTCATGAAAACCTTTTGGCCCTGTTTTGGTTTACACAAACCCTTATGTGCGCTTTGTTTTAATTCCTTTAAAACTATTTTAACTCTTTTAATCTGTCTTTTAATTTTTTCACTGACATGGATTTTATTTCAGCCTTTTAAAATAATTTTAATTATTTATACTGTGTTAAATTTGGTAGATTTGTTTTATTGAACACCACCCTGAGATCTCCAGATAAAGGGCAGGATATAAATAAATAAATCTAATGCATTTTAATGCCTGTTTTTCAAATGAATGGATTTTAAGTGTTTTCTCATTGACTAAAAGTATGTTTGTCCATTTCTTCCAAATTGCTTTTCAGAATATGCTTTTTTACCCTTGTTTATTTGTTTGCAAATGTCATTACAAGCTATAAAACCTATCATTTTCCAGCTCCAATCTGCATTCAACTGCGTTTTGATCAAGGAGGGTGGCATTAAACTGTGAGCTGTACAGATTTTTCACCCATTCACTCTTTCCTAGAGCAGAGCACACAACAACCCGGTGCAGTAGAGGTTAGTTGGGCAGTGAGACCACTCCAGGTTTTATTTCATAAATTAAAGAACCTATTCAAGGTGCAGAACCCTATCCCCCAAATTTGTTTCAGTTCAGCATTTGTATTGTTTTTAAAGGTTCAAACTGAAATACAGAATGGATTCACTGTCTAACTGATCACTAGCAGTTACTGGGCCTGTTTGCCACCAAATGTGTCATTCTGAACTATGCCTGGGAATACTCTTTCCTCACATCCAAACCATTCTACCCATGAATGACATCTAGAACTAGCAAGATTCTCAAAGATAATTGTAAGGAGCTGGATGCCTGCTGCAGGTAGACGGGTTTTGGAGTTCTTCTTGGCTCCATAGAAAAATCTGAACAGCTGTAGCTTGTATTGGTGACCTTATTGGACATGTTTTGCATTCACTTTGCAGTCTAAGGATAGGAGAAGATATGAATGCTGAGAATGGATGGGGAAGCAAACTCTTCTCTTTTACTAATCTGCCCATACAGTTCTCATTGCTATTAGGGGGGAGATTGGTCATGCTTGTGTATGATTCTTTATTTTATTTTATTTTTCTTTGTTTGCTTCTGCACTACAGAATTTTTGGGAAGCCATCTTCCAACTGCCTTGACCTCAGAGGGGGTATACAACAACCCAGGTGCCCTATTTATCCAGCTATAGGAATCTGATTTGCTTGTCTGCTGAAAGGATAGTTCCAGTGGAACTCATGTAGAGATCCAGTTCTACACATGGCTGTGTGAGGTGCTGGATCTCATCAGATAATAATAATAATAATAATAATAATAATAATAATAATTTATTTATATCCCACCCCTCTGGGTGTGCAATTGGGTACAACATTAAAAAAACAAGTACAATTAAAATGTAGCAACCCAATCTCCCCTCCCACCCCTTAAGATTAAATTAAACTAGGATAAGATTAAAAGCAGTAGAATTAAAATGGCTCTAGTTAAATATGAATAGGTGGCTTCAAAAATATCAGATGTCTCAGTGGGTGAGGCTGGATGGACAATTAGCAGTCACAGAGTTTAATCATTGTTTGGGAAGGCCTGCCAGAAGAGACGCGTCTTGGCAGCTCTCTTGAAGCCATCCAAGGTTGTGATAAGGCACATCTCATCTGGCAGGCCATTCCACAGCCTGGGAGCAACAGCGGAAAAGGCCCTCTGGGAGGTCTGCGCCAGCCTAGTTTTCTTAGGTTGTAGCAGGTTCCTCCCAGAGGATTGAAGTGTGTGAGGGGGCTCATATTGGGAGAGGTGGTCCCTGAGACACAATGGGCCTGAGCCATGTGGGGCTTTGAAGGTTAAAACCAGCACCTTGCACTGTTCCCGGAAACTAATCAGCAGCCAGTGGAGAGATTTAAGCACTGGTGTTTTGTGCTCTCTCCTAGATGCCCCAGTGACTAATCTGGCCGCCATATTTTGAACCAGTTGAAGTTTCCGGGTTAAGCACAAGGGCAGCCCCATGTATAGTGCATTGGAGTAATCTAAACATGAGGTGACCAGAGCATGTACCACCATTTCCAGGTCCCTCATCTCCAGGAAAGGGCGCAGCTGGCGTATCAGCCAAAGCTGATAACAGGCACTTCTGACCATCTCATTCGCCTGACTAATCATGTGAAGTGACGAGTCTAGAAGCTTGTCTGCTTTCCTCCTATGTGCCATCAGCTGCACCATCAATAAAGCTTATGCTAGAGCAGTAATATGTACCACCATTCAGCACTGGAAAAACTTTTTGAGAGGTCTAGAACTACATTTACCGGTAGTTCCAGACCAAGGTGTGTGTGGTCTACAGAAATAGTCCAGGTTGATACCAGTTTAACTGCCAGGGCTCAATGCTATGGAATTCTGGAAAATATAGTTTTGTGAGACATTTAGTCTACTCTGCCAGAGAGCTCTATTGCCCCATCAAACTACAGTTCCTATAATTCCACAACATTCAGCCATGGTGGTTAAAGTACTGTCAACCTGGATTATTTCTGCACCGTGGATACAGCCTAAAACACCAGCCTTCTACCTAATGGCCCCCCATTGTCTCCAGAAGTTATACACCATATTAGTATCAGGAATGGCTGTCCACCATTTCTGGAGGACAGAGGACTACATAGGAGGGGCAGTTTTTGGTACCATAGGGCTGCAATAAAGGGGGAAAAGGTGCCATATTTGTTAGAATTTGCAAGGAACTGTAATGCTTTAAAATTTTGGAGATGGGAGTAGGTAACCTGTTGTCCTCTAGATGTCTAAGACTACAACTTGCACCAGCCCCCACCAGCATAGCTGATGATCAGGAATTATAGGAGCTGTCATCCAAAACATCTGAAGGGGCCTAAGTTGCCTTACCCAGATATCAAAATGTGATAAAAATATACACACAAACCAACATGGTGCAGTAGTTTGAGCATTGGACTATGACTCGGGAGTGTTGAATTCCCCACTTGGGCATGGAAGCCCACTGGGTGACCTTGTGTGAGTCTCAGTCCCAGAAACCCCTGTGATTGGTTCACCTTGTAGTGGTGGTGGTGGTGTACCTTCAAGTTGTTTCTGACTTATAGCAACCCTATCATAACATTTTCTTGGCAAGTTTCTTCAGATAGGGTCATCATAAGTTGCAAGTTACTTGAAGGCACACAACTACAACAAGGCACACAACTACAACAAGCATAGCTACCTTGCATCTCACACTTTCACAATGAATAGTGCAAAAACCATGAGGGCAGTGAGCTCATTTGTTGCACACTTGTTGATAATTTCCCAACCCACAGGGTTAAAAGTGGGAGAGGGGGCTGTGTGTGCACATAGGGAAGACTTGCTGCAGTAGAAAACACACATGCATAACCTATGAGAAAGTATGGTTGTACAACTGTTTAAATTCTAACCTAGTGCCCCAACAGGCTTTCTTACCATCTCTCCTGAATATATTCATAACAGTTCATTCAGAAGCTTATTTTTTCTTTCCTCAACATCCATAGCCATATAGAGATGTCAGGGTTCCAGCAGAAATAGAAGCAAACTGGAAGAAGTCATGAACAAGACATTCAACTTAATTTGCCCAGAGTTTATTAAATAACAAGCATCCAGCTGAAGAGTCACAAAATGATGTTTTACTGCATTCAGTTTAAATATTTGACTAACTTGCCTGACCTTGTTAAATCCTGGAAAGCAATTTAAACATCAGAGAGATCAGCAATCAACAGATCTCAAGCCAGTAATTAATAACATACAATTTCAAACACTGCAATAAATTAGTTCTTTCAGAGAGAGTTCTCCCTCAACCACCAGACACATAGGTTAAGGTCCTTCTGACAGATAAAAGGGTGGGGGGCAAAAAGACTGTAACAAGAAGTGCTTTGAAAAAGCCTTCTTTCTTCATAACCACATTCATAAATTTCACTTAAAGCAGAGCTGGGAAACTTTGGGGGGAATAAGGGCTCCACTGATCACCTAGGCTAGGGGAACTTAGAGTGCCACATTTCCATGACCCACCATTTTAAAAATATGTAAAAATGTTTTTGAAAAAATATGTCCCTAAAAGTACCTCCCCCAAGTGGGGCAATTTTACCATGGTGTTTTGGCTTTTTCTGTGCCATTTTAAGTCCAAGGGAGACCTTTTTTCAGCAGGAGGGGCAATAAAAGTATTAAAACTGCAATCCATGCTAGCTAAGGGTCATTTTGGAGGGGGGAGACTATGAAGACTATTAAAATGGCCCTGGAGAGTTGTATGTAACCCACAGGCCACATTTTCCCCATTCCTGGCTTAAAGTGAAATGGGTGAGAGGGAAACATGAAGGCTGCTATCCTCTTACATAGTGACATATATACATGTGTGAATCTGTGAATTTTTCCCCCTTTTCATTGTGGAGGGTCAGAATTTTCTTCCTTCCCCATGCAATGACAAAATCCTGGCCTCCACCCAATCACTACATGACAGTGCGGTGTGGGGCACAGGAGGATTCTAAGTCCTTTGGGAGGCAACGGCAGAGACATTTCATACTTCTGCCATGGCAGAAATTGATGATACATCTCCCAATGCAGGATCTCAACTGAAGATAGCTTGTTCCTGGATCCCGAATGAGAAGTGTGCCCTGCCATACATTTTTGGACTGCAACTCTCATGTTATCTCTCCACTGGCTACATTGGATAGGATTGATGGGAACTGCAGTTCATCAAAGCCTAGAGAGACACTTAAAGCAAAGCTGGAGCTCCTGTCTAGGCAGTTCAGGCAAAAGCTCAGGGCCATGTATAAGAAGTTTATCACACAAAGGAGATTGGGAGTTTATCCTGTGAATATCCTGGAAAAATCACATAATTATGCATAACAATTTCACATGATGTCGCACAAAACTGGCTATTAAAGCAGTCACAAAAAATCATCAATGCGCATCATTTTATTTTTGGGATTTCAGCAACAATGCATTTCCAATATTACTCTATTTGAGCAATTGCATGTGATAATAAAGATTATCACACTAGGGCTTACCGTCTGTTAATCGTCCCTGGATTGTTGGAGAAGTGTGCATGTATTAATGCCTGGCATGCTTCTGCAGCATCATAGAATCGTCAGCTCCCTCTAGCATCATGGAATTTCTTCTTAACAGAATTTCTTCTTAACTGAAACTTTGTGTTAGGAAGAAATTCACTTTCCCTGAACATTTCCATGATGTTAGAGGGAGCTGACAATTCCTTGATGCTGAGGAAGCGTGCCAGGAGTTCATACATGCTCAATTCCCCAACAATCAAACGATGATTTACAGACAGTAAGCCCTAGTATGATAATCTTTAATCACTCATGCAATTACCATTTCCGTTTCATTTGTGGGATGCTTTAAATGCACTTTACCGTATATACTCGACTATAAGTTGAGAAATTTATGCCCCCAAATGATGGGGCAATAGAGTTTCCAAGGCTGTGATCACCAAAAGCCAGGAGAAAAAGAAGGAGTCCAAGCCCCCCTTTTCAAGGCTGGGATCGGGAGAAAAAGAGAGAGCCCAAACCCTGTTTAATTTCTCCCTTTTCCTTCCGATCGCCTTGGAAAAGGGAGAGAGAGAGAGTACAAGCCCCCTTTTCCAAAGCTGGGATTGGGAGGAAAAGGGAGAAATTAAACAGGCTTTGGACTCCCTCTTTTCCTTCCTTTTCCTCCCAATCCCAGCCTTGGAAAAGGGGGCTTGGACTCTCTCTCTCTCTCTCTCTCTCTCTCTCCCTTTTCCAAGGCTGGGATCGAGAGGAAAGCAAAGAAAGAGAGAGATGGGGGGGGGGGAATGAGGCCCTTTTCTAAAGCTGCAAAAGCTGAAGAAGGGTGAGAGAAACAGATAGATGATAGAGGTATGTGTGCAAACTTTTAAACTGGAATAAGCAATTGAAGCATGTTATTGGTTTCATTGAAATATACTTCTACAGTAGTTAAAAACTTATCCAGAGGATGTTGTAGCATGACCCAACTATGTACTGTACATTACATTCTTTATCAAACTGTTCATATCAGTTCAGTGTAAAGACAATTCTTATGTTAAACAGGGTATTATGATCTTGCTTTGGTGCTTTACTACATGATCAAACCTGCACTCAAAAGAGTTGAAAATATAAAATTTATGGAAAGTTATAAAGTTACAGAAATTATCACTCCTAGTTCTCTGGCACTGTTTTCCTTTGCTTAATCCTTTAGATCCTTTGTTACATGCCCCTAAGTGTTATCCTCTACTTATCCAAGGGTCATATCAAAATCCACAATTTTGGCCCCAAAACCTGCCCTCGACTTATACATGAGGTTGACTTATACATGAGTATACACGGTAATCTCTCTTTAATGATGAAACCATCCCCAGTGTGATAAACTCCCGAGACTAACCAAGCTCCAGCCCTAGCCATTCTGGTTTATATTATTATTATTATTATTATTATTATTATTTAAATCATTTAGATTGTGTTTTGGACCCTAGTCTCTGGAGCAGCAGAAAACAAGTTTACTCCATCCTCAGTCACTTCAAATATTTAAACTTGGCTCCAAATATTGCTTCAAATATTTAAACATGGTTATTGTGTTTATCATATTAACCTTCTCTTCTCCAGGCTAAACATACCCAGCTCCCCAAGGCACTCCTCTTATGGTATGTTTTCCAAACTTTTCACCAGTTTGGTCACCCTCCTCTGGACACCCTCCAGCTTGTCAACATCCTTTTTGAATTGTGGTGCCCAGAACTGAACACAATATTCCAGGTGTTGTCTGACCAAAGCAGAATAGAGTGGTGCTATTACTTCTCTCAAAATAATATCATATTATCTAGTCCCAAATATTCTGGAACATACCAAGGAGCTTATGACAAGATGGTCTCTCCCTTCCTGCTAGATGCCTGAAAATGTGGGAGATGGCAGCAAGTGACCTCTGTCGCAATGTGAAATAATGGAATATGTTTCTACTATGACATTGTAACCTCTATTAAGAATTTACTTGGGAATGTAACTTTCACTTTTTTAAAAAAAAAGCTCCTTTGCTTCTTTCAATCCTATCTTCCCTCAAGTGTAAAATCATTCCCTTAGCAATACAACAGAAACTGTGATAATGAGAGTATATAAATCAGTAATGCACCATTGCAACCCAGGTTATAAACAACTGCTAAGGACAAGGGACTCCAGTATCAGCAACTTTGATATTAACCCTTTCTGTCTAAGGAATTCAGGAAGATGTAGACCAAAAAACGTAAAAACTTTTCTGGTAGTAACAGTTACAGATACACTTTTGTTCCCCTCTTCTAATAATGACTTTCCATTTTAACTAAGCCCCCACTAGGGTTTCACCAGCCCTCACAAATCTACTCTGGGTCTGCAATCCATCCACTCCTGCCTTTCTCCATCTTTTCTTTTCCCGAAACTCTGAGGGAAAATGTCACTTGCCAGGTCAACATTAGCTGTTCTAGCAGAGTCTGCTAGAAGATATAGCTCTGCCAGAAACTTTCCTTTGTTTGTCAGATGTCCCTACGTAAAATAGCCAAGGATGATAACAGTTATGCTTCTTCATGGAGGATAAGATTATCAAGGGGTACTAGGCATGTCAGGATCAGAGATGGCATACCTCTGAATGACAACTGCAGAACATCAAAAGGGGGGTGGGGATGGCTTTCTTGGCCTTACATCCTACTTATGGGTTTGCCAGAGGTTGGGCATTATGAGAAACACAGTGCTGTGAAATAGGAATGGGCAACTATGTCTCCCAATGTTTTGGCCTACATACCCATCAGCTTTGACGAGGTTCCTCTGATATTATTTCCATTTCCAAATAAAATATCTCCAATGTGTATAGAAAAATGATCCTATTGATGAGGAAGCACCGGAATTGTGTATGGCTGCTTAAAGAACAGTGTGAATTTACTAAATCACCACATATACAAACATTTACACACACACACACACACACACACATAATCTAAACTGGCTGGGAGATTCTGGGAGTCCAATAAAATAGCTTTTGTGGCCTAGAAAGTAACGTTACCAAGTTTTTTCCCTTTCTTCTCCCATCCTTATGGTTAAATAAAAGGATAACTAGGCTCTCTGATTTGAGAGGTGTTTTTCAAGTGAAATCAAGTGGTGTACCTGGACTTTGATTCCCCTGAAAATTCTTGACATTCCCTTTTTGTAAGTCCATCCAATTTGCCTAAGGGTAGACTAATTTGCATTTGTTAAGCAACTGCTTCCTGTATTTAAATCCATGCCTAGCCAAAGACTTTAAAATACTTCAGGGACTGTGTTCATAGTAAACTTGTTCTGTTGTTTTTGAACAGAGAATAAATAACAGATGGTAAGTGGAGCAAATTACTAGGAACCTCTGTAATTTATACTGCCTTGTTCTCACACTGCAAGAACCACATTCTTTTTTATACATGTATTTCGATCCTGGTGATATTCATGGCACTTTTCTAATCCTTGCTTTTTATTCAATAAGCATTTCTTGAATGTTAAGCATATTACCTTGAATGTTGTGACCAGAAAAGATAAAGCAATACAGGATCTCTGTGTGTAATTAGACACATGATGGAAAATTTAGGTTTGGACAAAAGCTCCCAGAATCTACCACCTAGTATGACCATAGTGGCTGAGAGATTCTGGTAGTTGCAGTAAATTAATGATTTTTTTCAAGCTTTGGCAAATAGTAGAGTACATACTTGACTGCCCTAACCCATCCTTTTTATTTAAATCAAGGACAAGGAAACATGGGGTCATCCATAGGTTCTTAGATTGAAGTTCTAATCAGCCCTAACCCATAAGTCAAACAGTGCCTGGAGGGCCACATATTTCCCAATCTTGATATAAAATTATGAATCAAGAGATTTGCAAAATAAACATAGTTCTTACTTTATTGTTTATATTATATCCCTTAAAACTCTCCTTGTCTTTGCTTCCTTTATTTCTTCACTCATGTCCTCATACATTTGTATCCATGATCTCTGTTCATCCAGTTCCCGTTTTTACCCATACAAAGATCTTTTGCCTCCCCAGATTTCACCTGTTCTGTTTTGCTATTTACACCTGGAACTGCCTCCTAGGACATCATTATGGGACCAGTTCCCTCACTTTCTTCAAATTTCCCCTCTAAATGCAACTTTTTCATGAATCCTTTGGGAAATTTGTCCAGTCTTCATGTTTACAGTAAGCAAACTGTAGTCCTCCAGACATTGGTGGATGCCTATCTCCCTGAAAGTCAAACTTATGTGTCACAGACTGAGACTAGTGATGAATGGGGGACCATGTTGTCTTGCCAAAGTCTAGAGGTCAAGGTAGAGCCTTTAGGGACTAGCTGGATTTACAGACAGGTGTTGTGTCATTTTGCCAGTTCTTTCCTCTGAACAATATAGCCTACAGCACCTGGTATTCATTGGTGGTCTCCCATGCAAGTACAACCAGGACTGGCCTTATTTGTTTTCCAAAATCAGATGGTATCTGGTGCCTTTGAGGTATTTCAACCACATGCAGGACATTACTGTAAATATAATCCATATCAGATATAGTCGATAAGGAGCAAACTAGTTGCAGAACTATAGACAGCTCCCTAGCAGAGAACATATTCCAGCACACTCCAGACAGAGCAGAAGTGGCCAATACAAAGATCTCTTCATGGCAGTTCTCTATAAGATTTAGACTAGTTACACAAGGACATCTGGCCCCCAGTCTTTTAACAATAGCAGCAACAAAATGAGTCACAACTACAACCCTCTTCATTCTGGTGAGATGGGGAGGGGGTGAAACTTGAGTAATTAAAGGAGATACATTAAAGGAGAGGTACTTAAAGGAGTACATTAAAGGAGATACATTAAAGGAGAGGTACTTAAGATTTTAAACAAATAATCATACATATCCTGAAATCCATTCTAAGTGCGCAATAATAAGTGGAGACAACCAATGCTGGTGATACGCACAACTATTTTAATCATATCTTTTCCTTATTAGATGTCGTGTGGTGTGTGCTTTCTTTGTATCAGCATTTTTAAAACCTCAAAAATATTAGTTCTGCATTTCATTTTCCTTTCTGTAGGGCAGGTAATTTTCTAGGGCAAGATTTTTCCTTGCTTTGAGATTTTGTACTTTGAGTTCTTGTTGTCATAACTCTTGAAGTATCACTTTTAAAATTGATAATTCCTCAAATAAGTTTTGCATCAAACCATTTTGGAATATATATTGTGAACTAAGCAGTTCCCCATCTTAAAAACCCTAAAAGCACCAGATCACATCTGATTTTGGAAACTAAGCAGGGTCAGCCTTGTTAGTCCTTGGATGGGAGACTGCCAATATATACCAGGTGCTGTAGTCTATATTTCAGAGGCAAGTCTAAATTTTCAGAGGAAAGAACTGGCAAAGCTACCTCCATGCCTCAGAAAATCTTATGAAATTCATGGAGTCATCATAGGTCAACAGACAATGTGAAGGCATATACACACACCTCATGTTACCTGCCTTCTTATAACTTCATCTCAGGCGCCTTTTACCATCCAGTGGAACTGTCATTGTTACTTCTTATTTTAAAACATGCCAACATGTCTTTGGGTTCCTTTGTGCAAAACTACATTTCTAAATCTTATTCTGAATCTTGTGTATAATCTCCCTCCAAATCCTTTTTATGAGCACTATGCTAAGCCGATTATTCCCCAGTTCAGTTTTCTGGGTGGTTTTGAAATATCTTAAATATTTGGAGTGCATTATGAAAATGGGCATGCTCTGGCTCAACTAATTTCTGGCTCAACTAATTAGAATGTCTTGGACTACATGTGTTCCCCTTTTCCTTGTTCTTTCTTCAGATCAAATTCTTCTTCTTAAAATGCAGGAGCTCAAATCATTTGACATGTCACAGACAAGAATATCACCCAAAATGGACTTGTTCTCTAATATTTCAACTTATTTTCTGAAAAACTATGGTACTGTTATGACCTTCCAAAAATTAATAATAATGAATTCCTCATAATCCATTCTCTCATTAAAAAATACCTTTCACCTGCACTGAGAACTTCAAAACACACAGTGTTTTATACTTCACTGAAATAGAGGCCTCATTTTTTTAGGGCTTTGATCAATGTGATGCTATTTGATCTCTATGACTCTATACCTAGAACAGTTCTCAGAGAATTAATGTTCAGATTTTTCAGAAGAATGAAAGACTTGAGGTTATTTAGTATGCTAGAGTAGGCAGCCTTTAAGATACCAGTGCTTCAGAAATTTTTTAAAAAGCCAAAGTCACTGATCCCCTCCCTAGACATGGGTTGTACAAAACCAACAGACTTACAGTGGACAAAGAGAAAGAGCTAACCCCTAGGAGTAGACTGTGAGGACTGAGGTTAAAAAAAAAACAGATTATATTAGCATGGTGTCATGAGAACATTATTGGATTAAGATTGTGATGACCTGGGAACAGAACCCTGATTTGGGCATAATGCACATGGGATGACTTTGGAGCAGTCACTATCTTTCAACCTCACCTACCTTTTGGGATTGTTAAATGAACAAAATAGAAGAGGGGATCAAGGTACATGACCACTGAATAACTCAGGTATAAATTAACAATAAGACAAATATATTATAATTAATAATGAATGCATATAGCCTTTTCCTGATAATTAACAGGTAACATGGCCAATGTGATTTGTGAATGAGTTCAGTGATTTGTGAACGAGTGATTTGTGAATGAGTTCTGGCCCAACACATTTGGGAGGTTCCAGATTTGAGGAGGCCAGCTGATACTACTGCACTCTCTCCTGGCTTCCAATTCTATAGGGGTTGTAAAAGAAGTCTTCCCAGTGACTTTGGTCATATGGGCCAGATATGTCAAGTTCCAATTATTTTCTTGTACTGCTTCTGTTCATTTCAATTGTGTTTGCACAGGATTATTTAATGCTGCTCTAAATTCCACCTACCAAGCTGTCTGCTTCATCTGGATTCTTGGTAGGGACACTAAACAAGAAGGCAATGCCCTTGAAACTACTTCAACTTCTTTTTAGAGATACAAATTAAAAACACAGTATATGAACCCTTTCATTCCATTCATGTTGGCTTTCTAAACCAAGTGTACTTCACAGATCCAGGATGGTAACAATATTGGAAAATGCAGAGGGTATCTAAGGGAAGGTATACCATAGCTAAGGACTGGCCTATGGATGCTGCAGAAATTAAAATGAACACTGCTGGATGAGACCAAAAGCTCTTCTTGTTCTACACAATGGTCCACAAGTAAGACATGCCACTAATCCAACACCTGCTGCTCTTCCCCAATAATTTAAGTAGAGACATGCTGCTTCTGATGCTAGAGGCAATATTGGTTGCTTTCAAATTGTTTTCTCACTTATGATAACTCTAATGCAAACCTATTCGGTTTCCTTGGCAAAATACGGGGCTTGTCATGGCCTCTTCTGGACAGACAGAGTGTGACTTGACCAAGGGGTGACCCAGTGGGTTTCCGTGGTTGAGCAGGATCCAAATCTTTATCCCAACACTCAAATCACTACACTACATTGGCTCAGAAGTAGTATATAGCCATCAGAATGTCTAGTTGCTATTGACAGTCTTATGCTCCGTTGGTTTTTCTAACCCCCTTTTAAAGTCATCTAAACTGGTGACCAATAGTACGTGTTGAGGAAGTCAATTCCATTGATAAGCGGCCTCAGAACTGTCCTATATCTTTCCTTCTGTAGTCTGGGGAAGGGTTGCCTTCCAGATTTATTGTAAGGATGTCAGCAAGGCAATGCACACAAAGTGCTCTGAACACTGGTTACATTGGTGTCACTATTGCTATCACCACTATTGCTATTGCTGTTATTATTACTATTTTAATCTCCAATTTTGGTCCTGCTATCAAAAGACAAACTAGCAGTTATTAAGGATACTCTGACTTGGATTCTCTGACAATGTGTCCCTACCTCTATGTACATTATCAGCAGACCACAATATTTATTCATAGTTTTTTTAAAATTATTTATTTTTAAGAAAGGCTTAAATGGGCAAACTGTAGGCCCTGAGTTACCCATAAAATTGCACCAGGAGCTAGTGGAGAGATGTGTTTTCATTAGAGAGACAATGTGAACTGCTCAGAGGACAGTCACATTTAACTGCCACAGTCATAATCTGAAGAACAACTTTTTGCATATCCTCTTTCCTCAAACATCAACAGGCCATCTTGCTGTTACTTCATCTCCTTATCTATCATCAGTAAGCACAGACATGATTCTCTGCTGAACAGGGACGAGAGAGGTGTGGGCTTCATCTGACATAAGAGACTTCTTCACTTATAGTGAGGGCTTCCAAGAAGTTGTCACTGAGTGACTGATTGTGGGCACCAGGATGTATCTGGATAAAGAAGGCAATGAAGTGACCGGAACCTGAAAAAAAGAGAGAGGACAGGGGAGGCAAATAAAGTGAGAGTTTCTGCTGTTTTGGGGAGAAAATGCGTAGGAAAAGTGTATATTCCCCAATGCCCTATCCAGCACCAGATGCTCTCACACTGCACTGCAGCGAAACCCTCTTATTTGGTGTAGATTTAACAGGAGCTGCAGCCAGAGTACACCTTGTCCAGCCCCTTGGGTCTGAACAACCTTGAATGTTTTGGCTTCGATTTCAGCCTTTGCAATAAAGGTTCAGTTTAAATGATTATAAAAGATAGTAAACCATGAACAGCAGGAATGAAGCCAAGACAATTTTGGCTGTACATTTCCCCTCCGTTTCAGGCCTTCATTCTTCCTCTGGACAATCAGTACCTGAAGCTCCACTGGTTTCCTCATGAAGCTCTCTTCTTGCTACTTACCCTTATCTATCTGGCTTCATAATATTGCCAGATAGAGACACAAACTTAAGACACACCTGGAAGGATCTTCTTGTTGGGAAAAAGGACCAACTAGTTTGATAGTATTGAGTTTCTTCTCAAAAATGCCATAGCTGAGAGTGACCTAGAAGGGAATAGCAGATGAAGAAATATAGCTATGTAATATGCATGCCCTTATGTCTGAAGAACATCTGTCTCATGACCAACTAAAATCACATGTCATGCATGCCCATATGCTCTGCTAATTCAGGACTATTCCACAAAGTTTCTTATGAGGCAGTGCAGACCAACCCTGCAGGGGTGGCCTGCAGCCACCTGCATCTTCCCCAGACTAGGGCCGCGGCAACTGCATGCCACAGCCCCAATCTGGCCTTTCCAGGGTGCAAAAAGGAACCACAAAAGAAGCTCCTTTTTGCACCCTGGAAAGGGCACAACAGCCATGACATTGTGGCTTTAAGGTGCTCCTATGGAAACACAGCACCAAAGAAGCACCGTGATGCTGCCACCATGTGGAACAGCATCATGCTGCCATGACAGTAGAGTCGGGGCATGCATCATAGGAATGCCATGCCCCAACTCCATCCCCAGGCCGGCCTTAATGGCAGTCTGCACAGCCTCTATGTCCCACCTATGCTCTTAATCCTTGCACATTTTAAGTAATAGATCTGTCTTGGGAACATGAAACCAGGAAGTTATCAACATTTACCCAAGGGGTGGTTCATCTCTTTAAAAGAAATAAATGGTTTTCTTTCTTTATATATTTTTTATTTCAAACCTTTTTACTTCCAGTTTTTAAGACAGAAATTTAATCAGGAGGTTTACAAGGTGAAACCATAAAACAACTCTCAGACTGAGTCATAGGTCCAAATGACCATGCATTGGCTGTTTCTAACATCTGTACTCTGCAATACTTTAACTCAAAGATCAAGAACCCCAGATTCAGTGGTATTTCAAGTCTCCAAGCTGTATGCAAGTCCTTTTCTTCTTTTAAACAACTACCTCACAAGGCATGAGTGAGACTGAGATATGAGTTACACACTTAGCCCAATTAAATGCAGTGGTTGATGCTGGAATGTACTGATTCAGACTGAAGGCAAGTACTGCTTTCACATTTTTGGAATCATAGAATCATAGAGTTGGAAGAGACCGCAAGGGCCATCCAGTCCAATGCCCTGTCATGGAGGAACTCTCAATCAAAGCATCCCCAACAGATGGCCATCCAGCCTCTGTTTAAAGACCTCTAAGGAAGGAGACTCCACTACACTCTGAGGGAGTGTGTTCCACTGTGAACAGCCCTTACTCTCAGGAAGTTCATCCTAATGTTGAGGTGGAATCTTTTTTCTTGTATGGAAACACATACTACACAGATAGACAAACAGATAGATTCCACACAATAGAAATCTAGCATTCCCTCTATCCAATGGCATCAAGAATAGTTTATATCATACACTATTGCTGACTGTGTGGCTCTCCTCTCAGAAGAAGGGTGGGCAATTTATTGGCACTTCTTCAGAATGGAAGAGGTACCTTTCCCTGCACGTTGACTGGCAGAAGTTTTATTGGCTATTTAATTGCCTTTTCATTCCCTAGCCTATTATTGACAAGAAGTGTCTGGGGAAGCATTTGTCAGGAAAGCCTCATCTAAATAATGCATGATTGATTCAATCAGTGTCACAATTACTAAGGAGATGATGTGAATGACTGCCTTCCCTGCAGCTTCTCTCTCTCTCTCTCTCTCTCTCTCTCTCTTTCACTCTCCCACTTTCTCCTTGTCTCTCCCTTTTCTGGGCAACCCAACTGCATTTTGATAATCTGGCAAATCCCTATTCAAAATCAATACTAGGCTATTTGATCACATATAATAGATGGAGAGCTAGCATGCTGCTGGCAGTAGGAAAGAGAATGAGTCTGGCCTTAGTAATCTCCAGAGCAAGGAATGAGTTCATCTGTGGAAAAAATTGCATTGCCCCCAGGTACAAATTATAACACATCCTAATTGAACTGAGAAAATCTTACATCACTGCAACAGATATGCAATGTCAAGGAGAGATTATTGGATTTTGGACATCCCAATATGTAACAATCGGGCCATTTCAGGCACTACACAAACTCCTCATTGGAATGTCTGACTCACTCAAGCATAGTTACAACCATCCTCTGCCATCTCTTCCCTTTCTGCATCATCTCACCTGTTTGGTTAACTCAGGATTCTGAATGAGCTGCAGGTTCTCCAGGTGAGAGTGAAACAGTGTACTGTGAACCAGGTGACCTGCTAATTTGCGCTCAATGATGTAACCCACAGTGCAGTCATCTGGAAGATGGATGAGCTCTGAGGTGATCAGGAAGTTGCTGCCACTTAAGAAAGACAGAACCAGATATATTGAGTAAGAGACTTGAAAATATGGAAGTGAAGACCAGGAACTGAAATTGGGGGAAGATTAGGACTGAGAGTGAACATAAGAGGATCCTGGTTGTATGAAATAAAAGAACTATCTAGTCCAACATTATTTCCCCACTATGACCAACCACATATCGCTTGGGTTCACTATTCTCTGGTTTCTAGAAGCATGTTGTACAAATATGCTCAGGATATATGGTACCATAGTGAAAAGAAAAGAATTACAGTCTTGACCATTTTATTAACTTTAAATGGTGCCTGAATTACCAACATTACATGAATTATGTAGATTTGTGTAATTGTTTGGTTGTTGCAGATTTTGTTAGTGTTCCAGTTTTGCAGACTGAAGTGAGTGAATGCAGTGAGTTAAAACTTCAGACATTTGCCAGTTAAGTCGTTCAATGTGTATAGTTTAAGATTCACTGAGAGTTTCATTTCTGTTTGATTTTAATAAGGATTTAACAAAACTCACAGATTTCTTCATATCCTGGATGGAAAGAACTTCTAAAAATGTGGGAGCAACAGAAATTGACAGATTTGTCCATACAGGTACTGGGCTTTAAGCGTTCTCAAAAGTGTGGATTTGGATCCATGGGTTCCAAGTATGTCCCTTGTGAATTCAAGCATGTTAGAGCTGAATTGTGAGAGCCAGTATAGTATATCAAGTTGAGTATTGGAGGAAGACTATGGAAGACCACAGTTCAAATCCTCACTCTGCCATGGAAACACATTTGTGGAACTTGGGGGAGTCACAATTGGAAACCTCTTGTGAATAAATCTTGACAAGAAAATTCTATGACTGGACCACTGTATGTTGGAGTCAACTCAAGGCACATAACAATGGCAAAATGCTGAACTAGATCCTACATGTATTTTTTACTGAGTTGTTTGTCATCCTTACCATCTGCATGGCAGGCAGGTACAACATGGTCCTTATCCATTCAAATGTGACCAGTTGAAATGGGACAGGATTTTATTTTACTTTGTGAAGAACTTGTGAACATTTGCCAACTTCATATTCAGGATTGAAAGAACCTGAAGTTTAATTATTTGAATGGAGGAGAAAGCAAAACATACACTTTATTCCATTCCTAGAACTTTATTGATGAAAAAAGGAAGGAAAGACCTATGGCCAATCAAACACTTATCTACAAAGCTGTCATCCAACAGTCAAGCCACTACACCATGCTGGCTCTCCAGCACTACATTTTGACTATAGTTTCTTTTACAAAGATTTTCATACTCAATAGAGATTAATATGGCAACCCAGAATACATAGGTAAACTACTACTACTACTACTACTACTACTACTACATTGTATCTCTTTTGTTAGAGCAGGCTGACATCAGGACTGTAAAGAAAGGAAAGTGAAGGAGAAACCATATCTGCCTCTTCCCCCACTGCCTGGAGGCATTTAAAACTGCATAAGGATACATATTCATGTTGCATATGGTACCTTTGTTGTTGCTCTAAATGTAAAGAACCTGCATCCAGTCAATGGCTGAGCCTCTCTAGACACAAATATCCTTTGCTGCTCAAATATAAATTGAAAAAATTTACTCTGCTCCCTTTGAACTCCTGTTTGCCTACACATCAGACATCTTCTGAATTGATACTCTCTAAAAAGGAGACAAATGTGCTAATAAGTTCCTCTTCCTGGCCTACTTCGTGTTTAATGTGAAAATTAATGACTTTGTTATTCAATTTTTAACACTTCAAAATGAGAAGGAAAGCTTCTGGAGTATTTTAGTTCTCATTTCTGCAAGAAAGCCAGGGGAAGAATAGTATCTGGGTGTATTAAAAACGCATAGATAGCCATGTTAGACTGTGAGGTAGAGAAGCCCAAATATTGCAGTAGGAATGCCTTTTAAAGAGCAACTAAATACTGTTGAGTAATATGACCTTTTTCTCAGTCTTTCCACCACCTTCACAGGTACAATTATGGGGACACAAGACGAGATTTTCTGTGTCGATGCCCAAGGCAATAGGACACTCTTCAGAGACAGGTTAGAATGACCCCCTCCTTATAGACCTTCTGTGGACTGTCAAAGATATTTTATTTCAAATAGGCTTTACAGAACTGAAGCTATTTAAAGCAAGGCATTTCCAGAGGTTGTGTATGATTTTTGTTGTTTTAATTGTACTTGTCTTTTAAACCACTTTTTATAGTTTATTAACTGTTTTGCAGTGCTTCCATTTCTTCCTGAAGGATCGAACCCAGAAGGTGGTGCTGGAGGACTCCTCTTCGAAGCCCTGGCCAGTCTGCATGATTCTGTTTTGTCCACACACACACACACACACCCCAATGCTATTAAAGTATACATGAAACTGCTGAGAGAGGTCATCCAGAGTTTTGGGGTGCAGTGCCATCAATATGTGGACAACACCCAGCCCTACTACTCCTTTCTAACCCAATCCAAGGAGGTGTCTTGGTTCTAAACCATATGTCTGTCATCAGTAATGGACAAATTCATACTTAATCCAGACAAGACAAAGGTGTTCTTGGTCAGCCATAAGGCTGATAAGGGAACAGGGATTCAGCTTGTGTTAGATGGGCTTCCACTTCCCCTGAAGATGCAGGTATGCAGTTTGGGTGTACTCCTGGACTCTGCTTTGAACCTGGAGTCCCAGGTTTCAGCAGTGACCAGGAGTGTCACAATTCTGCGTGTTCCTTGAGACATCAGACCTGGCCCCAGTGGTACATTCCATTTGGACTACTGTAATGAGTTTTACTTGAGTCTGCCTTTGAAGAGTGTTCAGAAGCTTCAGCTGATCCAAAGATGCAGCCAGACTGTTAACTGGGATAGATTACAGAGACCAAACTGCGTCCCTGTTGATATAGCTTCACTGGCTGCCACTTTGTCTCTGGACACAGTTCAAAATGCTGATTATGACCTATAAAGCCCTATATGGCTCAGGTCCAGGCTTTCTGGAACGAGGTATCTCCCAATATGAGCTGGCCCAGGCTCTGAGGTGATCAGGAGAGGCCCTTCTCTCAATCTTATCATCACAGGCATAGGGCTCGTTCACACCGAGGCACTTACCATTGCTAAAATGGCATCAAAAGGTTCCTGGAGTGTTCCTGAAGTGCGAAGGTGGACTAGCTGGTTGCACTTCTTAATCATAATTGAGGCATTTCGCTTCTCTTCCATTGTCAAAGTGTTCACGGAGCAGCCATGACAATGACAATTAAGAAGGGCAACCAGCTATCTCACCTTCATTCTTCCGGAATGCTTCAGGAACCTTTTGCCAACTGTAAGGCTCCATGTGATATGGGCCATAGTTTGTGGGGCCCTTCCAAATGGCTACCCCTAGACTCTAAAATCCCCTTCCCTTGGAAACCAGAATGGCTCGCTTTCTGTTGTCCTTCTGCTGGCAGGCTGAGACCTTCCTGTTCAGACAGGCATTTAAAACAGAAAGTTTTTAAAGAATGTCCTAGGGGCATTACATTATTTTAAAGGCTTTTAAGTGTTTTTATCTTTTTTTTATTGTATTCTGTTTTTGAACAAATAATCTATTTTAATATTGTAGTAGTTTAATACCTTTTTAACTGCCATCTTTAAAAAATGTTTAATTGTACTGTCATTTTAGACTGTAAGCTGCTTTGAATCCTAATTTTGCAGGGAAAGCAGGGTACAAATATAATAATAATAATAATAATAATAATAATAATAATAATATAAAAATAATAATAATGATGCTCTATTGTTCTAATTGAACTTTTTTAAAGAAGTTTTATTTTTTTAAGTAGCATTTTATTCTTTTTACTTGAGGGTGAATTATTTTAATACTGTAAATAGTTTAACTATATTTTAATATTCTCTTTTTAAAATGAATTGACCTTTCAAATTTTGAGTCACTTTGAGTCCCCATTTTTGGGGAAAGTATGATACAGATGCTGATAGTGATGATGATGATGATGATGATGATGATGATGATGATGATGATTTTGACATAATCTTTCTTCCATAAGTTCAAAGTGAAATATGTGTTTCTCCTCCCCATATACATCCCATAAGGCAGGTTAGGCTGAGAGAGAGTGACAGGCCTAAGATCACCCACTGCACTTCATGTCTAGTTGGGATTTAAACCTAGGACTAGATTGAATTGCTACTCCCAGTTAGAATATACCCAATGAATCAATAGGGTAAGCATGAAATAGGTCTACTCTAGTTGGAGCTAGTGATGGGGTTTAGGCTCAGGTCTTGAGGTCTCACGTCTCAAGAGCCAGCACAGTGTAGTAGTCTGAACATATGTCTCTGGAAGCCAGGGTTTGAATCTCCACTCAACCTTGGAAACCCACTAGTTGGCCTTGAGCATGTCACACTCTCTCAGCTTCGGAGGAAGCCATAGCAAAAAGGCCTTTGAACCAATCTTGCCAAGAAAATCCAATGACAAGTTTGTATTAGAGATGCCATAAATCAGTAACAGCTTCAAGGCACACAACAATAACAACTCCCCAGTCGTAGTCTAACAGTCTACAGTTACTTTAGGATATAAATATGTTCCTGATCATGACCACACATACTCACAGAAATACAGGTACACTCATAACTGCGGCGACAAAATTTTCTTGGGTGCAAGATGATTTTAGGAGGGAATTTTAATGGTATTAAAGTAGTTGAGGTCAGATGGCCTCCCTCTGGCCAGTGTGTTTTCAGAAGCTTTTATGAAAATGTAGAGCTTTTAAAACTTATTTTTAACATTCATGAAATATTGTTATCCATTGACTTCAGTCCACAGTTTTTTCTTCTTCTCTGCATGACTCATATTCATGTATTGACTTTTCCCCTCTCTGTGCCAGGTTTTTAGCAGAAATAACAGATGTTAAGATAATGCCTCAGGTTTATGTAGATTTGTGTTTCAGTGGCAATATATTGGAATGCTGTGAAATAGCTAAGGTACTACTCTTTTTCAGCCTCAGAGATTGACAGAGCAATCCTGCATATGTCAACTCAAAAGAATGCCCCACTGAGTTGCTCTGAAGTAAACCTGTATAGCATTGTCTCTTAAATGCACTGCTGATATATTGTTGAAGAGTATTACCAAAGAAGAATTTCAGCAGTACCTCAGACTCAAATACATACAGGGAATAAATCAAATTGTTATATTGGATGCAGGGGAGACAGTGGTGACAGAACAGTTTATTCAATTTATATTTCTGTATTAAATCCAGAGAATTGTGGTTTGAATGCTAGACTATGGCTCTGGAGATCATGATTATAGTTTTCCAGTCTACAAGGTATTACAGACTAGGGTTTTGGACCATCCATGATTCAAATTCTATCCAAGAAATTAGCAATCAGTGAGGTATTGTCAATAATATGACACATTCCAAGGAGCGTTACTTTTTGTAATTGTTCTGTGATCTATATGTGGTGATTCCATTCAGATGTTTTGTCAGTCCATTTGGAATTGCTCCCAATGGTACACCTATCACAACAGGAACCATCATTATTTTCTTTTCTCAAAGACACTGAATTTCAGTTTGTTAAATATCAATTTAAATAAAAATAGCAATAGGAAATTATTTATAAGTGCATAAACAAATGCTTTTAAAGCACTTAAGAGAACAGTAGAATATAATAAGTTTTTGCTCATGCTGGCTCAAAGATTCTAGAGGACCTAATCTCCATTGTAGAAATAATGCAGTTTGACACTGCTTTAACTAAGAGGTGATGTGATAGCCATCTTTAAGTTTTTGAAGGGGTGTCATATTGAGGAGGGAGCAAGCTTGTTTTCTGCTGCTGCAGAGACTAGAACGTGGAACAATGGATGCACGCTCCAGGAAAAGAGATTCCACCTCAACATTAGGAGGAACTTCCTGACAGTAAGGGCTGTTCGACAGTGGAACACATTCCCTTGGAGTGTAGTGGAGTCTCCTTCCTTAGAGGTCTTTAAGCAGAGGCTGGATGACCATCTGTCGGGATGCTTTGACTGGGAGTTCCTGCATGGCAGGGGGTTGGACTGGATGGCCCTTGTGGTCTCTTCCAATTCTATGATTCTATGATTCTAACTGTCATGGCTCTTTCCTATGGAATCCTGGGATTTGTCATTAGTTGTGGCACCAAAGCACTCTTACAAATTCCAGACTTCCGTAGTGTTCAGCCATGGCAGTTACAAACTGAATTATTTTTGCAATTCAGATTTAGCCGATGATCTAGCCTAAAAATTTCTTTTCAATGCTTTGAATATACTATGAGGAAAGTCTTGAAGTTCTAGAAAGAGAGGGCTTTTTTCACCATGGTCATCACATGGAAGTAAGGAACTCTACTTGCTGGCCATTCCCTTTCCATGCCCTCCTACATACCATCCAGTGTGGAGGAGCAGAATGTCTTTAGAGGGCAGCCTTCTGTACATGCACAGGCCCCCTCTTGTTAATGCCTTCAAATCATAAAAAGCAGGGCTAAAGAGAATTTGAGAACAAGGCTGATAAAATGCTCATAAACAAAGAAACTGGAGGGGGGGGAAGGAGACTATAATTTTGAAAAACCAGTTGCTCTTGTGGTTGAAGCATTCTTTTCATAAAAAGCCTGGAGCTTTCTTGATGTTTTTAGACAATGGACATTATCACATGGGAGGAATTTCTCTCAATTTTGAAAGAAATGAAAGTGGGGCCAGTTCGGAATTGGGTGAACTCGTTAGTTCAGCGAATTTACGTGATTGCGTATTGATACTGCATCACGTTCAGAACTGCTCAAAATTGCCTCCCAGTCCCTGAAACTGAATGTGATAGTTTCTCATGCAATACTGTGAAACCCTATGATTGCGTTCGGAAGGACTTCCCATTGCCCGAAAATGTGTGTGATCAGCTTTCATGCAATAATGCAAAACCCCATGATTGCATTCAGATTGCCATTGGATTATACTTCCAATTCCCATCGTGTGATAAACTCCTTTAAAGGCTTCTATCATTCCATCATCCCCAGAAAGGAAGACCAATGATCAGAGATAATAGAGACTGTGTTCTAAAGCAAAAACTGAAGGATGCATTGCCTTGTGGTGATGGGGTCTGCAGATCCAGAATATCTGGATTGCACCATGTTGGGCAAAGTTGGTGCAAAGTGCTTGAAGAGTTTTGATTGTTGTAGTTATCTGGACAAAAAAAAAAAAATTCGAGGAAAATACTATATTCCTAAAAGTAGAATAAAACTAGGATCATTATTTATTGGGGCAGAAAGGGTGAGAGAAAACTGTTATTGAGCTTAAAAACATAATAAATCTTCCTGATTGGTTGGACTGTATACTGCATCTTTTAAAACTGTTTTATTCTTTTATGAGTTCTTTTAGACAGCCAAAATGAATCACGTTATGATTAAAAAGAATATCATTCTTGGGAAGAATCAGTCTCTAAGAACATATGGAAATATTACCCAAATTTACATCCCCGCACCCTCAATGTTTTAGATTACATCTTTTGTTGTTGTTGTTTTGTCATCATCTTCTTCTTCTGCTACTACTACTACTACTAATTCTACTTCATATATCCCACCTTTTCCCCAAGATTGAAACTGGACAATTTAAAACAACTGGCAACCCCCAAGACAACTGGCAATTTAAAACAAGTGCAATATAGCTAAAAATAGTCAAAACTCAATATTGAAATAAAATTAACCTTCCTTGGCCATAGGACATGCTGGCTGGGGACAATAGGAGTTGCAGCCCAAAATATCAAGAGAGAATATCTGGAGAGCATCAGGTGGAGAAGACTGCCTCTTGGAATGGCTTCTAATAATGTTCAGAATTGTTGAGATACACAACATGACAAAGTCAATAGTCTTTATCAAATGTTCAGTATAATCCTACCCAAGTTTATACTGCAGGATTACTCCTCAATGAGGCTTACTCCTAAAAAAAAAAAGGTTTCTTTAGTATTGTTACCCAAAATGCAAAGGTCCTGAGAGGGCACCCACAGTCAGTATTCAAATAGGGGAATATAATTACCTCAAATGAAGGCTGTGAGATTGCTTTGAGTAACTAAAAAGCCAGGGCCACACCAATGTATAACAGTTCCAAAAAAATTGAAGTCCAGAATACACATTCCAAATTTATTTATAATAGCAAAGGGGAAATCAGCTTTCACACAAAAACACACACTCACATATACATACAAGAGCTAACAATATAAAGGTTGCAGCTGATATTGATTCAGAGGTTTAGCAGAGGGCAATATTGTACTGGGTTCAGGCATAGAGCTCTGATTGGGGGTGGATGAGTCTGGCTCAGCACACAACCTAGGACCTGGGTTGGCCTGCATGTGCTTAGGAATCAAGAGAGAAATTGGACAGAATGGCTGTCTAAACCCAACTGAGATCAAATTGGGACTGTTCAAGTGGGCTCGTATATAGACAAAAATCTATTTCAGGGCAATTTCAGGACAAATTGATTTTCCAGGTAAGAAAGGAAGTTGAGAATCACCTGGCCATCCACACTGATGTCCCTAAACAAAGCCCTTCTCTCCTGAAAGGAGATACTTTTGAACTTGTGTTTATTTGCAAACACATAGAGCATACACACAATTGTTCCCATTGTGAAGGGCTTATAAAGATTTTGATTGTTGGCAGATTCCTCTGGGCTACAGGCCAAGTGTTCCCATGCTGAGCCTACAGGATCTACTTATATGGTCAACCATCTTTCTCTGCACTAGGGCACCTTCTAGGCTCCAAGCCTTGTGACAGCCCCTTTAATATTAAGTTCATATCAAATAAAAAGACCCTGCATGGATGGTTGATCTTTGGGGTAACAGTATTGTAAACCTTAGGGAAGAAATAAGCACCATTTAGTCTGTATTGGAATTCTTTTTATAGCAATGTAATATTGGTGAGATACCAGGTTGTTGTTTTTTGAGAGCCACCATGATGGAATGGTTTGAGCATTGGACTAAGACTCTGGAGACAAGATTCCAAATTCCCACTTAGCCATGGAAACCCACTGGGTGACCTTGGGCAGGTCCCACTCTCTCAGATTCAAAGGAAATCCACTGGGGGGAAAAAAAAACCTCTGAACAAATCTTGTCAGGAAAACCCCATGATAGGTTCAGTTTAGGATCACCATAAGTCAGAATGACCTGAAGGTATGCAACAACAATAACCAGTTTTTAAGTATTTTTTTTTAAAAATATGAAAAATAGTTCTAAAAGAGGACAATTTTTTGATCTAGCTAACAATTTTATTTTTAAGACTGAAATTACCATCTTAATCATTTGCACCAAGGTGCAAATGGGATTCACTTACCAAAAAAAATAGGCACCTGATTGTGTATTAAGGAAATTTACAGGTATAGTTACATGAATCTGACCCCCCCCCCCAAAAAAAAAAAAAGATTCATAGGAGATAGAAAACTTATTATTGTTATAAGAAAGGTAGTAAATATATACTTTTTTTAAAAAATAGGTTTTGTTACCTCTGTTGGATTCAGAAAAATTGGCTGAGCTCTTGCAATAGCCATGGGTCTTCAGTTATTTGTGTCTACATGTGCCTTCAAGTTACCTGTCAAGTTATGATGACCCCATGAATTTAATAGTGTTTTCTTTAGGCAAGGTATACTCAGCTGTGGAATTAAGGCTCCATTTTATACACTAATACATCTCATACACCCTTACATACAAATACAGTAGGAATTCATACAAGTGTCTTGTTAATCTAACAGGAAAACTTGCAACCTATGTTTTGAGAATTTACAATAAACCTCACTAGAAGATCCAATTAAATTGAAATACACCATTAATAAAGGCAAGCTAGGTCTCTCCTAAACTTGTCTCTTCTGTTCTTTGCAATAAATTTAGTGTCAATGTTAGCCTAAAGTGTCAAGTCAAAGCTTTTTTATTAGATGGTTTATATTTAAGAATCACATATATAAAATAAATCTCTATCCTGAACCATTGCTTGGACACAATTTTTTAAAACAAAAACTAAAATCCTAGCATTAAATGTGAAGAAGGAAATGCTGTATCTGAAAAGCTTGTACCATTAAATGCCAGAAAATGTATAATACTGGAGTGGTTCTTTGAATAGGGTGAAGGCAATTATGTCCAAGTTGTTAAGGAAATTCAGAGCAAGTTTCTGTTATAGGCTAATATAAACATTTCTTGCTTTGAAAGAATCTGTAAAGGACAGTTGTACTGCCACATTATTTTATCATTTATGGTTCTTCCTATGTGTTTGGAGGATTTTTTTTCATTCATGGTTTCTACAATTTAGTGATAATTGTAAACCAAACACCTGGCAACAATATATTACTAAATTAGGTTGGGCTGCAACGAAGAAAAAACACAAGTAAAACTGGTGTCTTTACAGCATACAGTAAGGAACAGGTGATTAGCTCTATCAAATCATTTATTTTACTACCTTTCAGCAAACTGAGTAGCAGCAAGGGAACACTGGGTACTGATAAAAGCACAAAACTGGGACACTAGGTTGTTATTTTTTTTATATAAATCTACTGAACTATAGAAGATGTATAAACTAAGTCTAACTATTTCTACATTAGCATATCTTAAGTACCAGTATTTATAAAGGAGAGATATGTGTTAGGAGTACAGGAAATTTAATATTAATAGAGTGACATAATTTAATTGTGTAGGGAAATCTTATGTGTAAAGGCTATACACTGTCACAGCAATGGATCTTTCTATGTGTAAGATCTCTGGTGGTTCCTGCCCCCTTTCCTACCCACAAGTATTTTCAAATATATCTGTAAATACACTACATTTTGAAGGATAACGATAAGCCATTAAGAATGCTGAGTGTGCAAAGAATTGTATAGTAGGAACAGAGCTTGGGAAATTCCTTTTGGGGGGGGGGGGGGTAAGTTAAACACTATATAATCAATGCTAACATAGTTGCCATTTGTTTTGCTTTGCCTTTTCATCCTTTTTGATACATGTGCATTTTCTTAGCCCCCTCTGCACCTGCTCACCTCCTCCACACATTGTTCAGCCACAGTTTACTATACTTCTCTCCTCATCCATCCAGCCTTTAGGGTGAGCACAAAGAGTTATGTCTGCCAGAATTTTGCACATTCTTTGGTATTACTTTGCTTTGCTTGGTCCCTTACATCCTTTGCTACATGCCCTTATCTTTTACCCTCAGCTTATCCATGGGTCATATCAAAATCCATAATTTTGGATTTAGCCCCAAAGCCTGCCCTCGGTTTATACTTGAGATCAACACATAATTGAGTATATATGGTAGTATACTCTGATAGGGCCAGCCCTATCATAGGAGTGAATGCAGTGGTTGCCTCAGGTGGCAAATGCCAGGGGTTGCAAACCAGCGGCAACATGGTAGGAAGCAAACCCTGCATGTTCCATGTGGCCTGGCCTGCATTTCCTAAGCTAGCCTAAACCTCTCAGGTGTAGTGACACTGTTCTGTTGTTAGTGTTGAAATGAAATTTAGCTGCTAATCTGGCCATGTTCTCTACACAAGATGGATAGAGTGGGCTCTTTTCTTCTTCAACTCAGGCAAAATACCTATGCCCTCAATGACTGAGTCATTAATGGTTGTCAAACAACTTGAAGACATAAATATTGGGAAAGTGGAGGATAAATCCATTAATTGATATAAACCCCTCTTTTCTGATTCTTAAATATTATTGGTTCAGTGTTATACACATAACATACCCAGGTTGCTTTGTTAGATATAAATCAGAACAGATTTCAAAGCAATCAAAAAAATTAAAGAGAAAATTTGAACATAATGACAGAAAATATATTGGAATGGATGTGACTCAATGTATCCTTAAAATCACCATGTGGACATGACCGAAAATGTCTATGAAAAATGAATATCTATGGTACATGGCATCTTTTAAGCTACTATTCTGTTGTGTTTTTAAATAATTTTTTGTTAATTGCTACAGGCATGGCTCTCGCATGGCTGACTACTCATATCTGGTAGCGTTGTCCCAAAATATAAACACGAGCAGCAGCCAAGAAGCAGGCTAGTTGCAATCCATTACAGTTAAGGATGAAATAGAAAGGTGTTGAGTATGCATTTTCCTGCAAAAAATTCCATTTGGCACCTTGCAAGGTTAGCAACAAGACTAAGAACATATTGCCTTAGAAATCCATAATGTTTCTAAAGCTTGCAGCACATTTTGGCAAATAAAAACTGTACATAAGACTATGCATACACATCTGAAAAATGTGGAACCCAAAAGTGTATGTGCAGACATATAAAGCAGAAAAGCAGACCTAAGTCAATGGGGGGGGGGCGGGGGGACAGCATGTCAACACAAAATCTATACATTAAGAAAAATGTGCGCCAAAATATGTACAAATTCCTGAGCAGGCATTTTTTTTAAAATGATTCCACAAGCTAAGATGGAACTTGGGCTTCACCTGCATTATAGAAATAATGCAGTTTGACACCACTTTCACTGCCATGGCTCAATACTATGGAATTCTGGTATTTGTAGTTTTGTGAGATATTTAGCCTTCTCTGTGAGAGAGCTCTAGTGCCAGAACAAATTACAAATGCCAAGATTCCATAGCATTAAGCCATGGCAGGTAAAGTGGTTTCAAACAGCATTATTTCTGCAGTACAGATGAAACATCAGATAGGCTCCCAGGGGGATTCTGTATGAAACACAACAAAGACAAAACTGATTTTTCACAGCCAGATTATCAGTTATCACTGAATCCACAAGCCAGCCTCTCTCTCCCCCTCTCTCTTATGCATGGAAAGGTTCAAACATGTGATCTCAAACTTACTATTAACCTTTTATGTGCCACCAATATTGTGCATGTGCACCTGGGAATAAACCCCATTGAACTCACTAGGATGTGTACATGCATATACAGGATTGCACTCTAAGAAACTAATTCAAAATTCAAAATATTGTCCCTCTGCATTTGAAAGACCACATCACCAGCAGGGCTTGGAAAGGTTGGTGTTTTGGTTTGGTTTTTTGGACTAGCAGTCCCAAAATCCTCCACCCAGCATGGCCAGCAGTGGCCATAATGACTGAAGTGCTCTGGGAATTGTAATTCCCCAAAAAGTAACCTTTCCAAGCTTTGTCTCCTTGGGAAACCAATGTTACCAATAGCTGAGGAGTTTATCACACGGGAGGAATTTCTCTCAATTTTGAAAGAAATGGAAGTGAGGCCAGTTCGGAATTGAGTAAATTCGATAGTTCAGCTAATTTACGTGATTGCATATTGACAATGCATTGCGTTCAGAACTGCCTGAAATTGCCTCCCAGTTCTTGAAATTGAGTGTGATAGTTTCTCAAGAAATAACGTGAAACCCCACAATTGCGTTTGGAAGGACTTCCCTTTGCCCGAAAATGTGTGTGATCGGCTTTCACGCAGTCACGCAAAACCCCATGATTGTGTTCAGATTGCCATTGGATTATACTTCCAATTCCCTTTGTGTGATAAACTCCTATGAAACTTTAACCTCACTTTTAATGCAATTGAATTTCATTCTCTTACTAGAGGGTTAATCCCAGCTCTTTCTAAATGATCGAAGCATGATACTCCTGTTTTAATACTCCAGTGGTTAGAAAGCAAAATGAAAATAAGGAAATCAGAAATTTCAGCAAACATTGTTTGCTTGTGCTGAATTTACTCGTGAATATTAAAAACCTATTCTGGATGTGATTAGTATATTTAAGGCTACATTCTCATCCTTATACTCATTTACCTAGGAATAAGCCCAGTCAAACTCAATGGAATTTACTTCTAAGTAAGCATGCATAGGATCACATTACAAAGTACCCACCAAGTTCTGGAACAGGACAAAGCAATGGGGATACTGAAGAATACTGTATCAGTAATGGAAGGAAGTGTTAGTCTGTATATTTATAGTTTTTTTATTGGTTGGCTTGCTGTAAAAATAACTATTCAATACAACTGACAATCAAATAAAAATCAAAGAATAAAATGGACTATCAACTAAAATAGAGGAGAGCTAGATAAAAGCTAAAACTATTTAGAAAACAGAAAAGAATGAACAACTTTATCTTGAAAGTTCTAGAAGTTCTTTATCTTGTGATTGAAAGATGGTATTAACAAAATGGCTTGAACAGCAGTCTAGGAAAATAGTAGGCTGGTTCCAAAATCTGGGTATCACTGGACTGCCTTGCTCTTGCTTCTTTGGTATTTTATTATATTTGTTGAAGGTACCAGGAGCCATCATTGTGGTTTGTGTGTTGGACCAGGAATCTGGGAGACCAAGGTTTCAATCCCCAGTAGGCCATGGAAACTCACTGGGTAATTCTAGGCAAGTCACAGTCTCTCAGCTTCAGAGAAAGACAAAAGCAAACTTCCTCTGAACAAATCCAGCCAAGCACCTCCAAGCACCTTAGAGTTGCCATAATGCAGAAATGACTTCTATGCACACAGCACAACAATAACCTGAAGCAAGTTGTCTCCAGAAAATCTCAAGGAGCAGAGAAGCCAGCAGGCAATTTGTCTCTCAGTTTAACTACCTTTTAATTCAATAATGGTTCTTACTTATGCACACATTCACCCTCATGTATACATGCACACATCTTTAAATGGATGCACCCTACATTTCCCAGCCTAGTGCCTCCAAATGTGCTACACTGAAGTTTCCATTATTACAATTACCATGATGTCTGGAGATTATGAGATGCCTGATTAGGGAAAGCTGCATTATGCATTCATTCTTACTTCTACAATGTACGCATACAGATGTCCTTCCCAAGATGATGTGGGAGCATAAACATGATTGTTTAGCACATGATCTTTCCCCTTTCATATCTGTTAACTTCAAAGTTGATTGACAGGTTCTTACAATAACATGACCATTGTTTCCCCTGTTGTCTGGAATAATGTGGCCACAGTCATCTTTGAACTAGCCCCCAGACTGGTATACTGCTGAAACCTTATCACATTGGAGAAGAGACTGAGTTAGACTTATCTGCTGGGAAATTCTCTCCACAACTGCACAGATATCCAGCCAGATGGATGGGAGTCAGTAAAGCAGTTCATTTTTGGAGAAAGGAATGGAAGCATCCCGCATAGACATTCATATACAATCTCTGGGTGATCAGACAAGCTGTCTACCGAAATCATTGCTCACCTTGCCCAGGGAGCCATCTTGATGGCCAGCTTCCTGCTGATACAGAATCCAGCACCTCCAGTGGCAAACCAAAAGTACACTGACTTCTGAAGGGAGGAAAAAAGTGAATTACAATAAGTCTGACTGGAATGTACTGGACCCAAAGGGATTTTGTAGTAGGTTAGCAAGATGGTACTGATTGTTGAACATCAGATGCAATAGAAATTCTCCTCTTAAATAAAGAAAGTTTAAGGCCCAACAGAAGTAGATGTATTTGTGGAAGTATCTGTGTCTAAGATATAGTTCTGATCATGAAAATGTTCTTGGCTGTCAGTTTTCAAAAGTTCCTTCTTCCACAGTTCTATGTTTTCTTTCTTGGAACACTATTCTATTCTGTACATATCTGTAAAGGGTGCCCCTTGGAGTTCTACTAAAAAGTCAACAATATCTTCCAACATTTCACAGATGAAAATTGGCACATGTCTCCAAGCAATCTCAGAGTGTGGTTAAGATGGCAAAAATTATTTAGGAAGAATAAACAAATTAGGAAAGGCTCCAGCAGTTTGCCTGAGCCTACTGGGAAGAGCAAGATTCCTCCTCCTTCTCTCTTCTCCTCCCCAGCTCATGTTAACTGGGTGTGAACTACTTTTTCAGTTTGGAATAAATAAGTTTGCAACAATTGAAGTAAGCTGAGGCCAAAGGGAGAGAAGGATATTATTTCTTATGGGTCCTATTAAATAGAGTTGCCATACTGCTTTATCACTAGGGGGCAAACAGAATTTAAATGAGAATTAAACAGGAAATGCCCTATGTTTATCACAGGGCATTTCCTGTTTAACTCTCGTTTAACTCTTGTTTAAAACCTATTTGCCCCCTAGTGTGATAGAGGGATTGAATCAAAGATTTTCTGCAAAGGTGTTCTCTCATTGGACTATGGCCTTCCAATAGGCTAGAAGAAGAGTGCTATGGAGAGTTAATATTTTTGTTTTATGTTCTAGGAACCTATCATTCACTGCTGAGGTCAGCCTCCTATGAAATCTTCTCTATTTTCAGCAAAACTGGAAATATTATAAACCAGATATTCATTTTTAAAAAAGCACTTCTTATTCCCTATAGAAGTCCTAGCCAACCAGCCTGCTGCTTAGTTACGACCACCAGTTCAAGCATTAGACTTACTGTCTGATTGTTAGGCAAGCTTTCTGAGGTGTGAATTGGCCTATTCAAGCTTGGTTTCCCAATATAAACATCTTTGTCTGGAGAATATGAAGACAAGAGCTTCAGCAGAGCTTGTGGATTCAAGTAGTTATCATCATCAAGGTGACAAAACCAACTGGGGGAAAAAGAAGGAAAACCACTCCATTGGTATATTCAAGTGCAGGATACAATTTCAACTTAATTCTATACTACTGTTGCTCAAGGTTGAATAGTCTTTCAACCACTGTTTCTTCCACCAGTTGAAGCTAGGCTCCACTTATCACCCATTTGCTACAATGGCACTTCAGTTCTCATTGAGGGTCAAACACATCAGAGTATACATCCAATGACAGTTGGTAGTTCCAATGACATTCAGGCAGTGAATCCACTTTAGGTTTTACAGTACTATGAACTATAAAGAAGCTATCCAAGATTCTGAACTCTATGACCAAAACAGGCTAAGCACCTGGGATAGCTTCTTTCACATTCATACAACTGCTCCACCAACATTGGAGCCATCAGCCACTACTGCACTGAGGCATATCCAGGGTTTTTTTTTTCTTTAATTGCAAATGCTGGAGAAGGGATGAGATCCATTTTGGAAATATCATTTGTAGAGAGGGAAGGCTTATGTAATCACATAGACCAGTCCAGGATTATTAAAATCTAAATCATCCCCCACCTCTATAAATAATAAATATAATGTGCATGGAACTGGAATACCAATTTTAGAGAAAACTAACCTTTCCATTCATAATGTCAATGCACCTCCCTGGAGCAAACTGAAAATCACTCTGAAGCCTACTTTGTCTAGGTCACAGATTGTAGAAGTTTCTCTTTTTTAAAAATTACAACTCCCAGTATCCCAGAATCCCTCATCCATCATGGCTAACAGTAACCTTTCCAAGCTGCGATCAGGGAAAGCTCATATTCCAAACTGCCTATGTCAATAAATGCCATTTGGATTTTCTCAGTGACCACAATAGACCCTTATTGGCTGTCTCCAAAGACATTCAGCAACGTCAAACAACAGGCTAAATAATAATTGCTGGACAATCAGTCCATGAGAAACAAACTAAGGAACAAGCATCTATATTTATTGACAACATTCATACTTCATTAAACAGCTCTTTGAATTCCCATTTAGTTTATCTGGAAGTTGTTCCCTGGATGCACTGCCCAACTCAAGTAAGTCTGCTCACCTCAGGCCACTAGCTAAAAATGCATCAAACTCTGCTGCCATTTTGCAAGAAAGTGCTGGATGGCTGTGCTCTGCAGAGCAGTTTGTGAGTATCACATGATCACCTGGGAAGAAAAGGGGGAAAAAACTCAGGATAAGGACCGAGAGCTATCCTAATTTGTAAGCCTGGCAGCAGGAGGCCAACATAGCCAGAGGCAGCATGACATGCACATATGATTTTGACAACAAGAGATCACAGCTTTATTGTTTAGAACTGTATACTCTTGACAGGAGGCAACAGACTGGGAATGAGATAGCCCACCTATCATTCAGAAAGCACTAGACACTCATGTCATCTCCTGAGGGTCTACCACAGTGTGACAGTTAAGGAATCCATGTGGGTACATGGATGTACATTTGGTATAGGGGCACTACTATATGGTTTCCCTGCCATCTGGAACTGAAGCAGGTCCATCTGCCTCTGAACCAGGCCAGTCCCTGGCCTCCTGAAACCCAAAGTCTCTTAAGGGAACCTCCAATGAAAGGCACACAGTTCCATTTTCACCCAAAACTAGATCCATCTTCATGTCACACCATTAAAACTGTGACAAAAAAGGATTACATGAATTAAATCTACAAAGTATTTTTTTTAAATGATGGAAGGATGCCTGGATGTTGGAGGCATACCAGGGAGAGTACATTATCCCTAGGAAGACTGGAATGAAGCCTACAGCTTCAACATCCACCACAAGTAAGCTTAGCCACTAGCAAGCTCAAGTGTCTTCAGTTATTGAATGGTGACACTATCCTAAATCCCCTCAAAAAGTCCACAGGCTTCTGATGAGGAAATCAAGAGTTCCATGGAGGAAGAAGGCAGCTCCCTGACGTGCTGTGCTTCACCGCATCAATGGGCTTTCCAGGGACCCATTCACACTACAGAATGACACTGTGTGATTATTCCATTTTAACTGCCATGGCAACATTCTGTGGAACTCAGGTTATAGTTTGATGAGGCGGTAGAGCTCTTTGGCTGAAAATGGTAAGGGCCCCTCACTAAAGGATGGGATAGTGGCAGTTAAAGTGGAATAACAGTGCTATAACTGTATAGTGTGAAAGGGCCTTAGGTGAATGTGGGGTTCATGCTGTTCATTATTTTAAAAAAAAAAGAATATTGCAGAGTACACACAGCTCCTGGAGCAAAGAAGAGGATATGGAACAAACAATAGTGCCACCATTGGAGTGCTGCCCTACTGTTTCCAAAGAGTCACCATATTGGAGGAAGGCAGTTGTTGGCTCAGAGACCTGCTATGCACTCAGGTAGTCGTATGTCGTACTTTACAGAGGCTACTTCTTTATTTGAAGGGCTATCTGTGTAATTCCAGTATAAAGATAAGGGACCATGCTAGGAAGACAGAAGCATGGTGTGAAGTTGCTCATTAGCCATGAGCATCTGGTTAGTAGACTGATCAGGCCACATAGGTCACCTAGTCACAATCCTTCTCACTATGGCTTGATGTATTTCCACTTAAAGCATAATAATTCTTTTCAGATTTGCAACTGTTTACATAAACTACCATGCACACATGTTATGCAAATCTCTGTCCTGCTTTGTTTTCTTTTTGATGGAGCATAAGTGCCATCCTAAATGGAAGCTGCTCAGGGGCACTGAGATCATTCCTTCTCCCTTTCCTTCTGTTTTTGTTACACAACAGACTAGGAAGCACAGAGGGAAGTGGAACAAACACTTCAGAATTGCAGTTCAATCTTTATGCAAGGTGCAAAGTTACATTAATTTTTGTTTAAAATTGTGTTGTTATTGGAATCCCCCCCCCCCCCAACAAAACCTATTAATAGCAAAAACAGGTGGGGGAGTATTCAGCCAGCAAAGATTTGTTGTTTTCTTTTGAGAGGCCCAATAATGTCATTTGGGTGGAAGGGAGTTATGTGATGCTGGTCATCATTCTCCTCCCAGGCACAACATATGGGGTACTGATGATGACACTCACCCAATTACTTTATGCACAGTAATTACATTAGCAATGATAGCAGGAGCCAGAAGAAGAATCTCATTTTCTTAGCAACAAGCTACTGAAGTTCTGAGCACTGCGGAAATGAGATATGTCCTCCGCAGAAATGTCATCAAGGGGGTGAGTGGACAGAACTGCAGCAACAAATGAGTAAAAGCTAAGCATTTATGACAAACATTTTTTTAAAAAAAACCATTCTCAAGATGTTCGCTGCCATTTTAAAAAAAAATTGGTGTGCTACTTAACAGTCCACCAATGGGAGCTGTATTTTTCAAACCTGAGTTCTTTAATTCATGCAGATTTCCTTCTTATTGGGAGGTAGCATTGTCCATTAATTCAAAGCATCTTGAGAACTGTACAAGCTGTGATAAATGATACTAGTGATTATTTGACACCTGGGAATCTAAAAATAGTTTTGTTATGTTACCTTAAGGGCCTTGTCAGTGAAACAGATTTGGACTGAGACTGGTGATAAACCATTCTGCAGTCAAGCTAATTGGGGAGAAAGAAAAACCCCTTCCATTTTCAAATGGCATCATAATATCTGGACCATTGCACTCACATCCAGATTAAGCTATCCCTTAACAAATCACTTGGGGAGTTTAAGGAAGAATGGAAATATGTGACACCATTATGGGAAAACAAATGGGGGAGACTAGTAGCAACAACTTTCTAAGATTGAGATATTCTACAGAAGATAAGATTGAGATATTCTACAGAAGATTACTGACTGGACATTTTTAAATATTTCAACAAAAGGACAGATGATTTTATATAAAATTCAAGGACAGGGGGAACAGAAATGGCTCACCTAGCCCAAGTTTGAAAGTATTAGGAATCTGATAGAGTATAGGCCATATTTTGGATTGCAATTAATCAGTAATATTTTAACAGTGTTGTTTTAGGCATCACTTAGATTCAACATATTATTATTATAAGTTTTGATATTATTACTGAGGTCAATAATTTTATCACCAGTAATACTATCCTTATGGAGAAATGAGGCTAGATGGCCATCTGTTAGGGGTGCTTTGATTGGGAATTCCTGCATGGCAGGGGGTTGGACTGGATGGCCCTTGTGGTCTCTTCCAACCCTATGATTCTATGATTATTATTTGTATTATCAATAGAGTAAGGCTGCTGAATTTAATAGCATTGTACGGATAGGTTTAGCCATTGAATATGAGATAGATTAAATAAATACATGAGTAATCGATACAACTATATTTGCATGGAAAAAAATTAAATATATAAATAAAAACGAATTAAGTTATCACAAAAGGGATCAGGAAGGATTTCAGGTGGAAACATTTATCAAAATTGTTTGCTAAGTTTTGGAATGCTAAGTTTCAGGGCACAGCTGAACCTTTAATTTTATTCTTTATAGCATAATTAAAACATATAGGGGCTTTCCAGACCGCCCAAAAGGGGTGGTCTGTACTCGCCCCAGGAAGCAGCGGGATGGGACCGAGGCTGCCATACTGGCAGCCTCCACAGCCCCATCCCCTCCCTTCCAGATGCTGCGGGATGCAGCAGGCGCCCTGGGCGCCCACTGCTCCCCACTTATGGAGGCGGGGCCAAAGGGAGGAAGGGGCTGCCACTGAGGCCCCTTCCTCCCTGGATCTTTGCCGCAGCTATCTAAAAGCCACGGCAAAGACCCGATGCTAAAAAGGAGCTCTGTTTGGAGCTCCTTTTTTGCGCCAAGGAAAGGGCGCGATTTGCACCCTCCCACGGTGCAAAGGCGTCATCCTGTGCACAGTGTGTCTAGCAGCTGCACACGTGATGATGCTCTCAAGGTGCGTCCATATGGACGCCGCCATTTTAAAATGGCTTTAGGGTTAGGGAGGGTCTGAAAGCTGCACCTTTCCTAACCCTAAAGGCACACTTTCAAGCCCTTATCGCGCCACAAAGTGCCCGTTTAGATTGGGCCATAGAGTGCCTGTTCCTCTACTGCATTACACCTTTTCTCCTTGTTTATATCATCATCATCGTCATCATCTTCATCATCATCACCACCTGAGTTTCACAATCTATCAGGGGCTTTTCACACTGAACAGTTATAGCTCACTGATTCCACTTAAATGCTATGGCCTCATCGTATGGACCCCTGGGGTTGTATTCTGATGAAGTACCCTTTCCTAAACTGAAAAACCTGGGATTCCTTAGGATGGAACCAAAGCAGTTAAAGTTGAACAACAGTGCTGTAACAGCAGAGTTTAAATCTGGTACTGACTGAGGTTATAGATCTTCAGTGATTTAGATTCTCTCCATTAATCTAGTAATTGGTGAGGTATCATCAGAGAATGTGACAGGTTTCAAGTGGTATTACATTTTGATATTGTGTTCCTATAGTTCTGTCTATGGCCATTTCTTTCAGGTATTTTGTCCACCTGTATCACCTCAGCCCATTGGCTATAATTATGGGCTTGTCAACACTTGCCAGAATACTCTGGGCTGCCCCAAATCCCCCCAACAATTCATCCCTTATCTTGCAGGTTTTCAGGTGGCTACCTTCCCACGTGGTCCCTATTTGTAACCTGGCACCATTACTGTGGTCAGAACAAGGTGCCCACTCATGCTATTGATGCTGGGCACCTCATTCTTAGAGTGATTTGTGCCCACAGCAGTGACACAGGGCAACAAACAGGGGCTGCAAGTGAAAAGTCAGCATCTGTTGTCGCAGAACCCATGGGGAAGACAGGTTAAATCACTAATGTAGACAAGGCCTACATGTGACAATGGCAGCATCTTTTGAGAATTACCATAAATTATAACAATATTCCTCCCCTTGATTGTATCAAAATGAGGCCCATCTGTTGGAAGCTGCTCGCCTTCAAATAAAGTAAATTTGCATAAAACTTGTTCATTATATAACTTAATTTGCTTCTGTTCAGATTTATTTATCTGTCTATCTACCTATATTTATTTATTTATTATTTTCCTTTTCTCCCAATATGGACTACAAAGCAGAAAACAGCTTTCCTTAGGAAATGGAAAATACTGCGCAGAGAACTCATGCCCACTCCCGCATCATTGAAAATGTTTCTAAAGTCCTCTACCTGCATAACTCAGATTTCACCAGACATTGCTCATATACTTTCATCAAGCCTTATCTCTAGAGCCGGAAGGGCTAGAAACTTGCCTTTATATTTAGAGTAATAGGTGCAATTTTCAGGAGGCTGATTTCCATTCCTAGTATCACATTTCACTCTTTTACAGAAAACGATTCAATTATCTTCCCTTTTATCCCCCTTCCAGTAGTAAGATATTTCAAAAGTGCAACATTTACCTAGGTTTGGTTTTATTCTGAAAGGAGGCAACTTGTTATTTTTGTTTATAATCACACATATACTTTGAGTGTAGATGTAAGCTAGGGTGGTCACTTTTACATCACCAAAGAAAAGTAAATGCATCAGCAAAAAGAAGACAATCGAAGCAGCCATGACTCTTGCGGCATGTTAAAGACTAACAAGTTTTATTTGAAAGATGTGTATGTGCACCCTAACCTACTTCAATCCACAAAAATATATGAGTGTTAGTCTTTAAGCTGCCATGAGATAGTTGTTCTTACTACAATACACAAATACAGCTACCCTTCCTTGAGAAAGGACACAGGTTTGTATTAAAATGTGTACGTACAGGTACAAATAGAGAAAGAATTACTAAAATGTGCATGGAAATCCACTGCATCTCACCATAAAGGGAAAGACTGACCAGATGACCTGTGTACCTCTTCAGTCTGCTACTCAGATGATTCCTATGGGAGACAACTTCAACAATTCACAAAGCCTTTGATATGATTATTTTTAAAACAGACTTGGAGTAGGCAGCCCTTTGAATATAAAAGTAATCTTGAAACAGACAAATTCATGAGGATGAGACTATTGGTGGCTAGTAGCAATGACAGATATATTACTCTCCAGGAGGAGCAAGCTTCAGTACCTCCATTGCTGGAGAACCCGAGTGAGCAGGTGCTGTTGTTCTCATGTCCTACTGGCAAATTTCCCATAGGCCTGTGTTTAGTCAGTGCTGAACTGGGTTTGCACTCACCCAGCTCTTCTTCTACTTTTACACAGTACATTGACCTCAGATAGATTTCTAAATAAACACTCCAAGACACAGCCAACCTCTATTGTATCACAAAAGACCTCAGAGGAGAATCTCTGAGTCATGTGATGCTGTTAACTAATAGAGCCCTCAAAAACTCATGCATCCTCTTGATCTCTCATTCTTCCTCTCCCCTCAAAAATAAATAAATAAATAAATAAATAAATGCTTGCCATTTTCTCCTTTGTTCTTGTCCAGGTGGCAGGAGACAGATATGGCCTCCATATCCTTCTACGAAGTTAACTCCCATTAGTTTACATCATAACTGTCCTAGACTATTAATTCACTTTCGTCCAAACCCCTAGTGTCACCTGGTGTGCTACCCAGGGTGCAGCAGCGCTCAAAAGTGTGCACTCATCCTTCTCAGTCTGCACCAGGAGGGAGGTCCAGCTGGGTGTCACTTCTCTTCTTAGGTGTCACCCAGTGTGGATGGATTGCACCCCTTAATGATGCCACTGAGCCCAGGCCTTGCCTTAAGGCAAACCCATATGATGGTCCTATTCACAATAATCTGACAACTCTCAAGAATGCACCAGGCCTTATTTCACAAATGGAAAAGGATCCTTTCAGGAACAGTACCTGCTCCAGTTTGGGGGCAAGATAGCTCCAATGTCCCCCTTCTCAGTCTACTCTGTCACACACACCCCAAATCTGTCACCAACCACCACTGCTGCTGCTCCTTTTCTTCCTCAATTATTTCTGTTTGCCACAGAAAAAGCAAGCAGTGAGCACAAATCCTTCAAACTAACACTGCTTGGCTGCTCATTTGCAAGTTGTTCCACAGGAAGAGATAGGTGGACAAGGAGACTGCAATAGTGAAGAGGAAAAGGAGATTCACTCTTCTCAGGATGCCCCTGATGAAGTATGGTTGTAAGCAGATGTTTAGCCATGCTGCCTCTTGAAGCTGTTTTGGACACAAATGTAAGAAGCTGCCAGTGGTCCATTAAACTCAGTAATCTAAAATCAGTCTGGCAGCATCTCCAGGATTTTAGGGTTTCAGATAGGAAGCTTTAATACCTCCACTCCAGATGCCAGAGATTGAACCCTGGCTTTTCTGCATGCAACGGATGCAACCTGCCACTGAGCGATAGCCCTTCCCCAATGTCAGCAATATGTCAGAATGCTGTTAACCAAGGTGGTTTCCCAATACACAGCTTAAAGAAGTCAGTTAGCAGATGTTGTGCAATGCCAAGGGCTGGATTACCTAGTTTTTCCTGCAGCTCATCATCTTCTTTATCTGTGAAGACATGTGTCTGAGAAACAGAAGGGAAAAAAAGGGTTATTCCAATTCCAGTGTCAAACATTTGCTGAATTCCATACCTGTAACCTGCCATCCTATGACAGGCCACATAACTTGCTCAGTCCTGGCTATGCTTCATCTTAGATGGATTATTACTAAGGTAATGTACATGAAGTGCTGTGAACACTCAAAACGTGTTTTCCTCTGTACAAATGGAAAAACAATGCCTTCCCCCAATATCCCAGGGATGCTGTGAAATAAGGGTTGCAATGAGTCTGGATATTTTTAAAGTGCTATATTATTATTGGCAATAAGCATCTGGCTCATCTTCTTTGCAGAGAGAGAGGGGGTGGGGTTAAAGAAGTAGAGACAGAAAGAGGGATTGTGGAAAAGTTATCTTTACAGATTAATAGATAAGTATTTCTTTGATTTATTTCTTTTTTAAAAAAAATCTGGTTCTCTGGGGGCATTTTTGTTCTACAATGCTAATCTAAACCAATCTGAAAACTGGTTTGTTTGTTTTTTTAATGGTGTCATGGCACCTCAGTAAAACTTGCTTCTATAATTTTGAAGAAGTACTTGATCATTGTCAGGATCAGACTTCTTCATGAAAAGATAAATGCAACCCCTATCCCAAAAGAATTTTTCATTTGAGTGGTTACCTTGCCAATTGAGTACGTCTGAAACCAGTTTAATGATACTGTATAGCATATTCCAGAGCTGACATCAGGTCTGAAAGGGATCCTCAACAGAACACACTATTAGAATCATAGAATCATAGAAATTTAGAGTTGGAAGAGACCACAAGGGCCATCCAGTCCAACCCCCTGCCGTGCAGGAACTCCCAATCAAAGCATCTCCTTGTCACTTCTGACATAGGTTTATCTGGTAGCCAAGGTAGGTAGCCATTTTAAATTTCCTACAGTGCCCTAAAGTGATACTACACTGGAATGGAAGGTAGAGGAGCAAGACAGGCCTCAGTACCAGTGATAAGGCCTTGTCCGGACACTGATACCCCAGTGCCAGTCCCAAAAATATCCTAGTACTGCTGACACCATCCCTAGTGTAGATATGGGCCATTTAAATGCTTCTGGACACCAATCTTATTGGCTGAAACATCTGGTCAGATTTAGCACCTAAATAAATCATGAGCCTGAGGGGTGGCAATGAAACTAGTCATGAGAGAATCCTGCTCTGATGGCCATAAGATATCTGTTAGTAGAGTAAAAAAAAGCTTTGTCATGTCATGAAAGGAAACTTGAGTTTAGAAAGGAACATCTGTTTGTGTGCAAAAGACCTATAAACTCTGTGCTGTTTCCCAGCCTTCCTTCTTTACCCCAGTCCCTCCCGCAGCCCCTCTTGACAACATTATGTGGCATGTTCTCCCATCCCAAGGGCAGAGGGGAGATCACGTCCAGCAAAGAATAGCTCCTCTCAAGCAGAAAATGGGCTTTCAGAAAGCCACGGGGACTGAAAGAGAGAAACACAAGCCTTAAACAATCTCCCCACCAGCTGCCTGCAGGCCGGTTAAACACTGTACTTGCATTATACATTGAAAGAAGGGCAGTCATTCACACAGTCGCCAAGGCACGTGGGCCTCCCCCCCGGGTCTGGCAATGGCGGAGCCTTTTTACATATCCAACCGAAATACTATTGTACTAGTATGGCTCTCTTGTTTCCAAAAGAATAAAAGTTGCTAAGGGACAACAATAAAGGAGAAGAACCACAGGAAAAGGTGACACAAACAAAAATATCTAAGGATAAAATACATCTGCTGGGAATAAAAGAAGTTGAGAGAATATGGAAGACATTTGTTCTTAAATCAGTGACTGGTGATGAAAATTTCCAAGCTTTATGACAGTCAGCGATGTCCACCCCTGAAAGAGATTCAGTGCTGATATTTTGGCAAACTATCCATGTACATCTCACAAATGTTCAAGATTTTTTTTTTTCTCAACTCTTTGGTAGTATGTGAATGCAGGTAGATAGACACACATCAATAGACAGATTCATAGGCTTGTTTCACACATTAACAAAATTAATTCTGAATCTATCACATGCTACCTTGGTCACAAACAAATCTCTATGAAACAAGTATTTCCACACATTTTGTTTTGTCCATACTTTAGCTTTGTAGAGGTATACTTATGTATGAAGAGGCCCAGAAAGCATAACGTTTTGTAAACATCAATGTTCCTCTCTTCTCTGCCCCCAAAACTGTCTGAAATAATTCCCGCTTTGTACCATTTTGTCATCCTAGCTCTTTTTCTGCTTCTTTAAATATGGAAGTCATTTTGTAAATGGCTACAGCTGAGTGGTAGCCATTTTGTAATGCACCCTTCTTGCTAAACACACACAAATATATGCATATATTTCCAGCATGGGTTGTTCAAGCAAGCTAGATACCATTTATTTCTCCTGGCTGATTTGATTCCTTATAACTATCGTCCCTGACTAGTTACTTTTCACCCCATCCTGGAGACAATTGTCCCACTGTGGGAAACTCTTTGATGAAGCATGCATAGCAGATCATTCTCTGCAGCCCAAAGCCACATGTATATCTAGTTGCCTAATACAGATGTATGGCAAAATGGGATGAAGAGAACTCTTGAGTGAGAAGTATAGGAGAACTAATGCAGTAAGACAGTTTACTCAAAGTGCTTAAATCTGGTCATGTCTTCATCAGATTTACCCAGCAGTGATGAGGGTGAGATACTACCCTTGTCAGAATTGTCCTTACCATTAGGTCAAATGAAGCAGCCACCTAAGGTACAGATGTTGGCTTCATGAAAAAACACAAAGCTGTTAGTTATTATTTTTGACATTTTTTTTCTGCCATGAAGTAGAGGCGCTTCTTGAATTTCTGCCTCAGGTACCAGAATAATTTAGTTAATTTGTGAAAATTTCACAAATTAAATGAGGTATCATTTGCTGCACCATCCCAGGCAGCAAAAGGTTTTGAGTATGCCTTAAATCATCACATTCTGCTCCAAATTCCTCCCTTCATTTTATCCATCTGTTTCTGATCATGTGGCTTGTTTACTTTACTTGCTTTCAGGTTAAGTGAGAGGCATTGATGTTATTTTTCCTGGGTGAAAATAAAATGATGGATGAGATAGATCAGCAAAAGCATAATGAACAGTGGAAGGACTGGAATATTCAAGGAGCTACACGTATGTGAATTTGTGGGAGCTGGCATTCACTCTGTATCTGCTTTGTGCAAGGATGGTAAAGAGCTGAGTCTGGGAAGTTACTTTTTAAAAGTAATTCACCTCCATTACAAGTTATTGTGTCCTAAAGATTGTTCATTGCTGTAACTCACTATAATAATTGTAAAAGTATCTCATTCTTTTACTTGCCATTTTTCCATTACTCTCCATTACCTTTCAAGGAACAACCTTAGAACTGATAAGAGAGTAGCATTAGCTCTGAGAAATTCCTGCCATCATGCCTCTAAAAAAATTGGAGGGAGGGGTTTACAAAAAAAGCTTTAAAGATCCCAAAATAGCCCCAAATGGCATAAATCTCCCAAAATAACCCCCTGAAAATAGATATATCCCCTGACACTGTATGTGTCTACAAATGGAGACTTTTAACTATAACTAGAAAACATTATTCTTTACACTGATGAGGTAATTAAGTATTCTCTTTTGTTAAGATTGCCAGAATGAAGACTGGAGAGGCCTTCTTTACTTTTAACAATAATAGTAGTAGTAATAGGGAATTTCAGCAGGTGTTGCTTGTTACTTGGTTATGTGGCAAGCAACATCTGGTGAAATTCCCTCTTCTACATAGCCATTGAGGATACAAGAACCCTCTCTAGTTTTCAGAATGGCAGCCCTAAAATTCCCTTAAGCCTGTCACCCAAAAAGATAATTTTCTTCCATCAATACGTTATATTAAATGTAACTAATTACTTCCAAATTCTGAAGAAGAGCTGTGCTGGATTACACAAAAATCCTATCTAGTTTAGCATTCTGTTTCCAGAGGTCCAACTGGGTGCCTCAATTAGAAGCTCACACACAGAATATGAAAAGTTCTACGGAGGTTCTCCAGCTAGTGGCATTCAGTGGCATACTCAAAACCCTCCGACACAGGAAGGAGCATACGTCTGTATCAGATCATATGTTTTACATGCAAAAGATTTCAAATTCACCTTGTCGGGTTCCAGTAAAAAAAATGGGGGGGGGGGAGGTTCTGTCTGCATGGGCCAAATAAACTGGCCACCCCTGGGCTCCTAGTGGAGAGAAAGACAGTGCAGGACTCAATCCCGGAGGCTGGCACAAACACTCTGGATGGTCCAGTCCATTCAGTGGCAAACCCAAGGTATACCTCCAGTTACTCCAGATCTTCCTGGGAGATTCAGAGCCCTCCATTTTGATGCTGGCAGCTGTTCACATGCATGTCCCACTCTGCATGGCCACCGCCACTATGGGTCACTTCACTCTGAGATCAGAACAAGATGCCCCACCATGGGATCATGGCTGGGCAGCTTATTCTGCCCTCAGAAGTGAGTGATTCAACACCACAGTGGCCACAATGGGTGGCAAAATGAATCACACGTGTGAACAGCTGCCCATCATCATAAGGGAAGGCTAAGGTAATAGAGGGAGGCTGGGGCAGCTGTGGGGTCAGGCTACTCCAGGCTTCCCCCAAAATAACCAGGCGAGTGCAGACAGGACCTCAGGTAGCAGGTGATGAAAGAACAATATCTGAGATCCTAGAAAGCCACTCATAGTCATCTTCTCAATAGTGTGTTGGCCAGAAAAATAGTTGGATGGGAAATAAGGATGTTTGCTATGAAAAATCTGTTCTTTTTCCTTTAAGTAAAAAAGAAATTTTTTTTAGTATAATTTAAAAGAGGACTGAAGTACTGAAGGTACTTCTAGTTCCTTGTTCCCTATTTTGGGTATTTTCTAAACAGAGTGCAGTCAGTAAAAGGACAAAGAGTCTAAACTACCCCACAAATCCCTCCCAAAAAAAGCTTTGCACTAGCACATATTACATATGTATCTGTGATTAGAGGGCTGTCTTCCTCAAAATAAGCAATAATTCTTTCCCACTGAAAACAGCATTATTGGATGCTGCACATTAATGCCTGATGGTGAGCTCTGTTTTGAATTTTTTTAAAAAATAAGATACAAGTAACTAATTTCAGCACCATGATTAAAAGCAGGTTAGACCAGAGCCTGAGGACAAATAAAATTACTTTAGGAGGTGGTTTCAGCCTTGTGGCTGCCAATTTACGTTCCTAGTTAAAAGCAAAATCTTCTAGTTCAATCGTGAGTGTGTGTGCATGAATCACACACATACTATAAGTTTGCTGGCCCCTTGGTGGTTCCTTCCTTGGCTTTCATCCACAGAATCTCACAAGTTTCACTTCCTCATAAATGAGCTGGTTTCAGGGGCTTTGCCATCTCAAAGAGTTTCATTTCTGAATTGTCAGCAGCTTCCTCCCTGCAGTGTAGGGAAAACAAGGGTTGGCGTATCACAGAAAAGAGTCGGACCAGACTGGGGCAGTTCTTCAGCACCTGACTTTCTCCAAAGCCTGTTCTCAAGATGTCTCTACATGAAATCCACTCATGCTTCCCAGTCTTCCTTTTCTGTGATATGCCAACCTTTGACAGCAAAGCCCCAGAAAGACACTATTTGGAAAAAATGGCCATTTGGTATGTTCCCATCTGTGGACTATATCATCCATGCTTACTATACATTGCTCATTTATCATCTACCCAGTGGATAAAAAGAGGATCTAAATGGAATGGACATGGGTGCTAATGCCTTACAGTTTGCAGGTCTGCAATGAGAAGAATCAAATTTGTGCATTTCTTAAAAGAAGCAGATTCTAATACTGGAAGACCCATTATGCTGATCCCTATATAACTCTGAAGCATTTTTGCACAACCTTAGGCCAGTCATAATCTCATCTTCATCTATCTCACGTGGTTGTTATAGAGTGGAGAATCATGTCTCCCAATAGAAATGGCTAGTGGCTTACATTTCAGGAGGATGATGAATCCATTCTGTTTTTCAGTTTAAACTTGAAAGCAGTTTTCCAAGACACTGTATCCAGTCCTCCCAAAATAATTCAGAATCTTTGGAGTTTATCACATGGGAGGAATTTCTCTCAATTGTGAATGGAGCCAATTCGCAATTACGTGAATTCGCTAGTTTAGCGAATTTACGTGAAATCTGATTACATTAGGAATGCATTCAGAATGACTTCCCATTTCCTGAAATTGCCCAAAATTGCGTGAGGCACTCTAATACACAATTACGTGAAACCCCATGATTGTGTTTAGAATGACTTCCCATTGCCTGAAATTGCGTGAGATACACTCATTTGCAATAACGTGAAACCCCATGATTGCGTTCGGATTGCCATTGCATTATACCCCCAAATTCCATCGTATGATAAACTCATCTGTTAGCGCCTTTAAAATTCAGACTAAAATCCAGAGCACATATCAGTCCCACTGACACTGAAAACATCAACCACCCCTGTATGTCACCCTGATCTTCTTGGAGAAAAGTATTAGATAAATAAATATAGTACAGACATTTTGCAATGAGAGTATTCAAAACCTTTTTTTAAAACATGACACAGAATTGCCCTTATGTGAGAGACATTTCTCAGTCTTATTCCTTTTCACGGCAATAATTCAATTCCTCTAGACATCCTTTCTCTTCTGGTTCCAATAGTTCAGCCTTTCCCAAACTAATTACTTCACATGTGTTGAAGGACTACCTATTATCCCAAACTAGTTGATCCATTTGCATCCTGGTTTGGAATAACAGCAACACATCTGGAGGGAACCAATTTGGACAAAACTGCAAATCATTCATTCAGTTCTTTTTCTCAACCTCATACCAACCTGTTGTTTGAGCCGAGATATCCAGGTGTCCAGCAGCAATCCCATCCTGGACTGGTGGAACTTCTGGGTTGTCTTTACAGCAATGAAGAGATCTTCAAGCAACAGACCTTTTCTAAAACTAGAATGAACTACATGGGCCATGGAAGTTTTGTTTTCTGGCTCCGTGTGACTACCATAGTCCCTCACTTCCACCAGACTCATCTCTTGTTCCGTCCATCTACTGGGTGTCCCTCCTGCATGCTTTTGGAAAACAAAGGTCTCCTCCTGGATGCCATAATGCCTTGTGGAGAGCAGCACCATGCTCACAAGAAGAAGGGTGACTCCAGAGAAGGCCCGGATAAGACACCAGCGCATTGCTTTTGGCTTTGGAGCCCACAAAAAGGAAACCAGCAGAGTAGTAGATCTTCTTTCCCACTTGTGTAGTGCAAATCCTGGTCTAGTACATTACCTTCCTCCACATGTAAAGTGACAGAGGAAATAGACAGAGTTGCCTGGCTAAGAAATACTCCCAGAATGTAAGAACAGGGGCCTTTGAGGTTCTTAAACAAACAAAACACCACCACCCCAACAAAACACACACACCACCACCACCACCACTCACACAAAAGGGTATGGGAAAGCCCCCAGGGTAGAGGCTCAAGAGCTAGAGAGACCTGATTTTCCAGATAGCAGAAGGCAGGTGACAGATACTTTCCCAGTAACAAGTAAAAGGACCAGGCAGTCTGAGCCCAGATGACCACAGCACCACCATTGCAGGCTCTATTTGACGTTAGCCCAGATGACCCTCAGGAAAGAGAGAAGTCAAGGACCTACTGGGACAAAAGTCCATCACAAGAAGAAAAAGTAATACATGTCCAACAAAAAGAAAATCAACAGCCCACTTTGTAAGGAACAGCCAGAGTGCAGAGCATATCAGACTTCAGGCAGTTGGTCTTCCAAGCTGTATAGCACTGACTGGGTAGAGAGCTGTAGCTGGAAAAGGGGCTGCTTTCCTCCATTCCCCCCAGCTGTCTGCCTACTGCCCCCTCTCCTTTCTTATTACACATTGGGTGCTGGCAGAGCAAGGCAGATCTTTCTTCTCCCCAGGGAAATCTCTCCTCTAACAGACGTCTGCCTGCCTGCACTCCCAGCTGCTGCCCTCTGGCCAGCTTCCTCAAGCAGAGAAAAGTACCCTGACTCTCTGTTAAAAAAACAACAACTTCTCACTAATGAAAATATCAGGATGGCTCTAAACATTGATTTCTCAAGTGGACTCGCTACTGTATAAATGAGCCTGATCATGTAGTGTAGAGTGAGGGGACTTGTGGCTCTGCCAGTGTTACTGATGTGCAATTATCAGCAATCCCAGAAAGCCTGGCCAATGCTTAGGAATTGTTGTGGCCCACCAATATGTAGAAAATCTCATAGCCCACTGTGGAATTAGTTTTGTTGTTGTAGTTGTTGTACCTTCAAGTCATTTCTGAAGTATGGCAACCCTAAGGTGGTTTTGTTGGCAAGTTTCTTCAGACAGGGTTTGCCATTGCCATCCTCTGTGGATGAAAGGGTGTGAGAGAGTGGGTTTATATTGCTGAGCCATATCTCCAGAGTGATAGTCCAGTGCTCAAACCACTACACCACATTTGCTTAATCTGAAAGACTACAATTGTGAGCAGACATGGTTGGGAGCATTTCTTCTCTCTTGCATTATAGAGATAATATGAGTTTGCCTTAGAAAAGAGAACCAGGATAAAGTAGCTGTTGAAGAATGAGGAACAGAAATAAGGCATGTTTCACATGGCACCTTCCAGTTGACTTCATATACCACACTTTCACAAAGAGGACACCACAAGCTGCTCCATTCATCTTTAGGTATGTATTGAAATCAGGGTTCTCCAACCCAGCACCTTTCTGATGTGTTTGACTACAAATTCAACTATCCCCTAACAAGATATCTAAAACAGCTCTGTGGGTGCAAACATAAAATAAAAGTGGCCTCATGTCCCTGAAGGATGTGTGGGTCATTTTGATTTTAAACAGGTAAAAAAATATTTTAGAATAAATGTGTTTGGGGTACTCTCCTGATTATAAGAGCTGTTCAACAGTGAAAGAGATTCCCTCAGAAGATGTTGGAGTTTCCATCATTAGAGGTTTTTAAACAAAGGTTATATGACATTCTCTCAGGAGTGCTTTAGTGGTGGATCAATTTCATCCCAATTTCCCCCGAACTTAAGGGGGGTTAAATGTGGTCATTCTGGTTTTGGAAAAACCTCCTCCCCAAGCAGCTCTGTAGGAACAAATAGAGCAAAACTGGTCCCACACTCCCTAGTGAGTGTATCAATGACCTTTTAAAATACAGTGGGCCCTTGGTATTTGCCGGGGGCACCTGTAGATATTAAAATCCATGGATGTTCAAATCCCATTAAATACAGTGGATAGTAAAATGGTGACCCTTATATAAAATGCCAAAATCAAGGTTTAATTTTTGGAATTTATGTATTTTAAAAATATTTTCAAGCCATGGATGCTTGAATCCGTGGATAAAGAATCTGTGGATAAAGAGCAATAGCAGCTTCATTTATATACCACTTCATACAGCACTAAGCAGTTTCTAAGAAGTTTACAACTGTAAGCTAATTGCCTCCAACAAGCTGGGTACTCATTTTAGTGACCTTGGAAGAATGCAAGGCTGAGTCAACCATGAGCCCCTGGCTGGTATTGAACTCGCAGCCTTGTGGGCCGACTGTAAAACATCTGGAGTGTAAGGGAAGCAATGATGGGGGCGCATACAGCTGATGGGCTACACTGTATCTATCTCTGGTCCAAAACAAAGTATGTATGGTGGCCTGTACTGGAGGAGAGACCATTCCCCAACTCTTTCCCAGCCAAATTGAACCATGAAAAGAAAAAAAATGTTGATTCTTACCTTTTACTAGTGGTGGCTAGTTCTATCCCTAGGAGCAGGGAAGAAAATCCATTCTGGCATTAAGGGGGGGGGTGTAGGGGTTCAGACCGCACTGGGTGACACCCAGAACATTAGTTGCACCCAGTTGGGCCCTCTTCTTGCTGTGGTCCCCTTCTGACTTTGCTGTGGTGGCACCGGTCTCCTTATGAGGAGTCCGGTGCTGCAGCAGCAAAGAAGAAGGCCAAACATACCCTTTTGACCACCCCCCAGCATAGCTTCAACACCTTGGCTACCCCCTTTCAGACTACAACTTGGACCAGGCCGACTAGCCCACCAACACAGAAGCCACAGTTTCCATGAGCCTTTACAAATTTACAAGAACAAGAACCCATTTGCTGCTTTCACTTATACCAGTAGCTTGAGCTTTTAAGCATAATCTGCAGTAGGCTGCCACTTGGATTTCAAAAGGAAGGAATGAGATCTGGGCCAGCCCAAGATATTTTACTGCCTCACACAAATCCCAAGAGTTCTCCATGTACAAAATTTGACTAGAAACTGAATCTTGCTTCAATACTGGCAATGGAAAGCATCCCCTACCTCACCTGAACACAGCAGTCTAGCACAAGTAGCAGAGGACAAGTTAAATGATACATAGCTCTCCTTTCCCTACTACCACCCAGTATCTGCCACCTAAAGTAACTGCATCTCACTCTGCCTAATGGTAAAGCCCTCCCAGAGCTGGGTTGTCTGTGCCCTTTTGAGTTGTTGCAATGCTCTCAAATAAGAACACTGCGTTGACTGTGTTTTGCATTGTTCAGCAATAAGAAACAATCCTCTGGAATAAGGGTAACTGGCTGAGACTGGTAAGAGTAGAGACTGCTCGTGGCTAGCAGTGCAAATCCTGACTGTTTTGTCCTTGCATGCAAGGGAAGAATAATTACAGTGGTTTCCCCCACACAGTGGGAGAAAATGAACATTCCTCTGCTGTCTTCTTCCCAAATTTGAATGCCCCAAAGTGTTATAAAGGAATTATTCTGCAGAGAAAAATATAGGGGTTTGGCACAAAACACTTCAGTTGTTTCGTCTGTGCAGAAAAATTATTCTCTGTGTCCGCACACAAAATGTGGATTTGTGGAGTTGACGGCTTTCATGGCCGGCATCCATATTTTTTTGTGGGGCTTTCAGGCTATGTGGCCATGTTCTAGAAGAATTATTTTCTGATGTTTCACCAGCATTTGTGACTGGTATCTTCAGAGAATGTTTGCCTGGAAAAGGATTGGGTATATATTTCCTGTGTAACCCTGGGAAGGGAGGAGTGATTTGCAAGTATATTGTTCTGTTGCTAGCGGCAGTCCTCAGGGTGGGAGGATATGAAAAAGAGGATTAATGTCTGCTAATTAGTGACCATTGTCTGCTGGGAATCCCCTGGCCTTACGCTGTTTCTCATTTTCATTGGTTGAGTCTTAACTTTGTTGTTCTTCAGGACTGGTAGGCAAGCTTTGTTTACCCTCAGGGTTTCCTCTTTCCTATTGAAAGTCTCCAGGTGTTTATGGATTTCAATGGCTCCCCTGTGCATTCTGACATGATAGTTGTTGGCATGGTCCAAAATTTCAGTGTTTTCAAATAGCATTTTATGCCCAGGATGGTTTATAGCATGTTCTGCTACTGCTGATTTTTCCAGCTGACCCAGTCTGCAGTGTCTCTCATGCTCCTTGATTCTTGTTTGTACACTGTGTTTCATGGCCCCTATGTAGACCTGTCCGCAGCTGCATGGAGTGTGATATACTCCTGTGGCTGTGAGAGGGTCTCTCTTGTCCTTGGCTGACCAAAGCATTTGCTGGATTTTCTTCATCAGTTTGTAAACCATTTGAAGGTTGTGTTTCCTCACTAGTTTCTCTATTCTGTCTGTGAATCCTTTGATGTATGGTAAAAATACCTTCCCTTTGGGTGGTTTTTTGTCTTCCCTCCTCTGGGTTTTTCTGGGTCTGACAGCCCTTCTGATGTCTGTGCTGGAGTAACCATTTGCCTGTAGAGCCTGGACCAGGTGCTTCAGTTCATCTTCCAAGAAGTGGGGTTCACAGATCCGTTTTGCCCAGTCTACCAGTCTTTTTATTGTGCTTCTTTTTTGTCCTAGGAGATGGTTGGAGTTCTTGTGCAGGTATCTGTCCGTATGTGTAGGTTTTCTGTATACTGTGTGGCCCAAACGTTGGTTTGGTTTGCAGATGACTAGGACATCTAAGAATTATAGTGTTCCTTCCTTTTCTTTTCCATTGTGAATTGGATGTTGGGGTGGATGTTGTTCAAATGGTTCAGAAATGCAGCCAGATCTTCTTCTCCATGGCTCCAAATGTGTCATCCATATATCGGAACCATGTTGTGGGCTTTTTTGGTGCTGTTTCCAGGGCTTGTTTTTCAAAGTGTTCCATGTAGAAGTTTGTTATCACAGAGTTCAGAGGGCTCCCAACTCTCTGCTTGTAGAAGCCATTGTCCCACTGGAAATAGCTTATGGTGAGGCAATGTTCGAACAGAGCTGTGATGTCTTTTGGAAAAAGATGTCAAATGAGTTTCATGGTGTTCATTATGGGGACTTTGGTGAACAAGGAGACCATATCAAAGCTGATTAGTATGTCTCTGGGTTTTAGTTCAAGGTTGTTGATTTTTCCTATGAAGTGAGCTGAGTCCTTGATGTAGTGGGGGGTTTGCCCTATATAGGTTTGTAGCTGCGTGGCCAGAAACTTGGCCAAGTCATATGTAGGGGATCCAATGGCACTTACTATGGGTCGAAGTGGAATGGACTTCTTGTGGATCTTGGGAAGTCCATATAGTCTTGGTCAAAGAGCCTCAGATTTTCACAAACTTTGTCTTGTGGTTGGCTGAATTGAGGAGTTTTTGGTCAGGGTGTTTGTTTTCCTGGTGATTTTGTTAGTTGGGTCTTGTTTCAGTTTTTTGTATATTGAAGGATCTAGGAGTTCCTTGGGACTGTTTTTTGACCTGGTAATGAATAATTATGAATATTTTTTCCATCTCTAGCAGATGCTAGCTGAACACATATATGCATACATATGCATGTGCACTGTACAATTCCTCTGCTTTTTACATGTATGCCTAACAGACAGGTTGTTGCAAACAGAGAGACCCCCATGTCTGAGAAATGAAAGCAATCATGCTCACCCCTCCCTCGGCTGCTTATTCTTGAAGACCTTCCCATAAGGGAAAATCTTTCATTCAAAGCAGATCGTGCTGCTCTGCATTTTTATGTGCATCCCTCTCTTTGTTACATGCTTTGATAAGCAGTGACCTAATTAAAAAATGCTGCCTTTTAGAATATTATCAATGGCATCTCAAAAGAAAGATACATGCAGTTTGTCATTTGACCTAGATTTTTACATTCCCATTCAGTTTTCAAATCCCCTTTGGTTTTCCAAGCTGCTTTAGGGGCCAACTGTGCAATTGTACCCATCCATCAACTCGGGACTATATTTGCCTTCTCTTTCTGCCCCCATCCCAACACCATTTTGCCTATTGGTGGATTACATTTGCTCAGATCCTGCAACAATTTGTGCTTTAATCCCACCAAAAGCACCTAAGGAAGTAGAGTGAAGTCTAGGAAAGCTCATGCTGCCAACTTTTTTCTTTCAGTTAGTCTCAAAGGTGCTACAAGATCTCTCTACATACTGATTCTACAGATTAACACAGCCCCATCTTAATACCATAACTGTGCTTACTTGGAAGACATAAAGGGTAAAAGTTACACATATAATCAAACCACTGTTGCCTTTCCTTCAATGGTGGTGATTGCTGATCCACTGTGGAAATAACAAGACTTGGAACATGCAGATGTGTTGAATAGGTCTTCTATATTCAAATGTTTAATTATGAAACTCTCCAAAGGTTATGAACTGAGAGGTGGGAGCAACCTAGCATGAGATCCACTGAGGAAAGGGGTCACCCCCTAATCTCCTTATCCCCCCTAAACAAACCACCTGAGCTCTGAGAGCAATCTATAACATGAGTTGCCACTGGCCAAGCAAATCATAGAAGGCCATCCCAACAAATCCCTCCCAGTCTCATGACTTAAAGCAAAGTTGCTCCCTCAGGCCAGCCCAAAAAGTTAGTATCCTCTTCCAGAGCCTGAGGGCTAAAGGGGCAAATCCACAGACCTCACCTTCAGCTGTTCAGTGCCAATGGGTGTTCCACAAGAGTCCTCTTTTTACCCCTAACTACCTGTTAAGTGACCACCCAACAGCCCACCCAATTTCCAAATTCTCCACAGAAGTCTGGAGTTGTGGGGGGGGGGGGCATGGAAAGCAGGAGGGATGCCTACCTGGCCCAAGGCAACCAGCTGAAGCTCACACTATTCTGGGGGGTGGGGAGGGCCAAGCATTGGCAGCAAAGGAAGAAGTGACAAGGGTGGCAAAGGTTTATCAGCTTGCTTGCTCTCTTGCCTCCTTTCTTGTGCTTCCATACCACATCACCAAGCACTGTGCCATCTATTACGTCCAGATTCTCTTCCAGAGGGCCAGTAAAGGCTGCCCATCGTATAGTGTGCATGATCTGTGGAGTTTGGACCAGAGTGGCTCCATGTCAGTCAGGCAGTGCATCCACTTGTGGATTTAGGGTTTTTTGTTTGTTTGTTTGTTTTGTTTTGTTTTGTTTTTTAAAGAAGGCTGTTAAGATGGATCTCTTCCAGCAGGCCTTCACAACCTAGCCAATAAATCCTAGCTTTCTCCCCCTGTGTATGTTTATCTCAATTCTGTGGTATATGTCTCTCCACCCACCAAACTGTTTTCAATTTTAACCAATTCTGTATTATTATTATTATTATTATTATTATTATTATTATTATGCTATCCAGTCTTGAAAAATACAATTCTTTGAAAGAGCAGACTAAAACCCAGAGCAGGTTTACTGCCCTCCTGACATTTTGCGATTTTTTTTGTGCTCATAGTCACAACCAATTTGGCAGAAGATTGCTGGGGAACTTCCTACGCTCAACCTTTTCTGCAGTTCTCTTCTGCCACTTTCCATAAATCGGCTGGGAAGCCTTTTCATTTACATACCATTTGCCAGTCAGCAGGCTTTTCTGCACATCATTATTCCTCTAATTCCTGCAGGAATCAATGGCATCTCCTCCCTCAAACTCTCCCATGGCTGAGTAGATGAATGCCCTGGCTTGGGCAGGGTGGGGGTAGCTGGTGTCCACTATGTGGAAAAAATATCTCACAGGTGCATTCATATTAAATACTACAGATCTCTAACAGCCAGGTAGAAGTTCTTGTGTCAGTGTGATGAATATCTTCTGGGTTTTAGTTCAAACTACAAAGGACTACACATGGTGCTCATCACTATTTCCCCAATAATTACTTAAAATTTTGATTCTAATACCAGAGTAGATTCCTTACTCAACAGACATGGAAACCAACATGTGCAACTGATGGATTACCTAGTCCAGGGGTGGGCAAAGTAAAGCCTACAGATGCCATGTGGCCCTTCAAAGATGTTTTTGTGGCCATCAGGGACCAAAATACAATCAAATGTCCCCAGTTGCTTTCTAGGGAATAGTTTTGTCACATTTCTGGCTCTCCCTTGGGAGAACTCTGTGGAAATAAGTAGTACAGTTGGCCTTCCATTTTCACGGGGATCCATTCTGGACACCTCCCCTCGCAGAAACAGAGGCTTGTGCTTATTCAAGCCCCGTAAGTGCAGGCATGCATACCATTGCAAATAGCGGAGGTCGCCCCTCCATGTATATTCAAGGGCAAGGATCTCAGATCTGTGCATTAGGAGGGAGCAACTGTAAATAGGACTGGAAGTTGCATCCTGGTTTTTGCAAAGGGCTTAAAATGGGGCCCACAGTGCATGGCAAAAATGCCTCCCACAACTTGGTGTTTGGGAGCAAAATTGTTTTTATTCATTCATTCTGTGGAGGAGGTACAGTGTGGTTAGGGGCAGGGCCTAAATACTCTAATTGTATGGGATCCTGTCTGATTTTGGAAGCTAAACAAGGTCAGCCCTGGTTACTACTTCCATCTTGCCAAGCATTATTTTATTTTCTAGTGAGTCATGTCTTCTGATGGCATTTCCCTGGTGGTGCAGTGGTTAAATGCTTGTACTGCAGACACTCACCCATAAAAATCCTAAGGTTGTGAGTTCAGTACCAGCTCAGAGTCAACTCAGGCTGGCATCCTTCCAAGGTCACTAAAATGAGTACCCAGCTTGTTGGGGGTAATTAGCTTACACATTATAAACTGCTTAAGTGCACTGATAAGTGGCATAGAAATGTACTTGCTATTGCTGTTCCAGAGTAAGAGAGTCTCAGTTTAGTCCTCTTGGCTTCTAGGAAGAGTTTAGGCTTGAACTGCTCTTGAACTGATTTGTCTTTTTGGCAGTCTATGGTATTCACAGAACTCTCCTCCTCCAGCATTACATTTCAAATGAGTTTTCCTATCAGCTATCTTTATATTCAGCTTTGACAACCACACAGATTTCAGAATTACTATTGTGCAGATGAACCTGACTTTGATATTTAATGATACCAAGCCTTTATTTTCTCTTTCTTTCTCTCTCTCTCTCTCTCTCTCTCTCACACACACACACACCTGGTGCTCATGGAAAGTAATGTAAAGGGGAAGGATGGTGCACAGTGACCAGAAACTGCCCTCTCCTGATAGATTGCATATTTGCCAGCTGTTGGGGAACCTGGCAACAAGGCTGAAGGCCAGTGGATTTGTTACCTTGAAGTGAGGAGCAGCAAACCCATTCTGTTTTTCTGCTGCTCCTCCTGCAACTGCCATGGGTTCTATAGGAGCTGTCCTGGTGCTGAATCTCTTTCCCAAGGAATCTGGCTGATTCTTGTACAAGCTGGAGCAGTTGTGTGGGAAGCAGGAAGAGTTTTAGAGTTTTAGAGCTTATGATAGGATATTTCCCATTATACTCAAAACTCATAATGTAGTTTGTTTTCTAATCACTTGTATGATTCATAGCACCACAGTAATGAAAGCTACTCCTGGCTGGTGGGAAGAGGAGGAGGAGGAGGAGGATTGGAAAGGTGGGGTGCAAGGGTTCTTCCCCTTCACTCCCTATTAGCCCATCAAACAGTTATGTATCTCACCACAATTGAGGAAACTGTGACCCTGAGCCCATGGATGGTGGCTGCTGCTGCCCATAGTCCACATATCTGTAGTAAAACAAACATTTGACTTTTGCTTCCTAAGAGGCATCATGCCTGTTTTTATTCCTGTATGAAGATCTTTAAGACAACCAAGGTATTGAACTAGGACTCTGGGAGACCAGGGTTCAGATCTCCACTCTGCCAGGAAAATCCACTGGGTGACCCTGGGTATGTTATATTCTCTAAGGCTCCATTCATACTAGTCCATTTGCCCTGGTTAGATCTGGATCAGATCGTGCATGCTATTACCGAATCTCTCCGGAAAGAAGTTCATACTGCCCTTCGCCCCGATCAATGCTTCCTGGTACATTTTATCTCGCTGAAGTTCATACATGTAAAAGTAACGATTCAAGATGGAGCCTCCTAGTTGTCAATCAAATGATGTCATGGTGACCTCTGATGCAGCCATTGGCTGTGCAAGTGTTCCATCGGGCACTTCACTTTTTTATATATATACTTTTTTTACATTTGACAGATTATGCGCATAGGGCTGGGAGCGGTGCAGCTTGTCGGGATCCCTCCTCCTCCTCCTCCTCCTCCTCCTCCTCCTCCTCCTCCTCCTCCTCTTTTTTTCTCAGCACCAGGAGTGCTTCATCAGGCACTTCTGAATTTTTAAAATTATTTTTACAATTTGACAGCTTATGTGCATTCTACATGGGGCTCTTTAAACAGGAGGGGGAACCCCCAATCCATATATGGATAGTTAGCTTCCATATATGGATTGGGGTTCCCTCTCCCTTCGTTTAAAAGAGCCCCATTCATATTGAGCATTTCAATGGAGGGAGAGGGAACCACAATCCATATATGGAAGCCAACTATCCATATAGGGATTGGGGGTTCCCCCTTCCATTTAAAGAGCCCCATGTAGAATGCACATAAGCTGTTAAATTGTAAAAATAATTTAAAAAATTCAGAAGTGCCCAGTGAAGCCCAGTGAAGCACTCCTGCTGCAAAAACTATTAAACAGCACTGGATTAAAGCTGGTGGTTTCAGGGAGAGGAGGCATATTCCTCCCCCTGGCCTTTACCCTTCCCCTGAACTTGACCCGATCATGGTCAGAGCCAAGTTCACATTTGATTGAACTGGTTTTTCCAAAAATAAATGGTAAATACCCCACTTTTGGAAAACCCAGGCTTAGGGGGATTTGCACTGCATCAGTTGTGCAAGATCCGGATTCCCTAATAAAAAAACCGGCGCCAGTATGAACTACCCAATTTTAATCCAGGTTACAAACCGGTTTATATGGTAGTCTGAATGGCCCCTAAAATGAAGACAATGACAAACCTCTGAATAAATCTGGTGAAGAAAATCCTATGATGGGGTCACCATAAGTTAGAGTAAATGTACATGCATATAAAAATAATATAGAAATCTTAGATTCTGGGAAATATTTTTTAAAATGTAAAGCTTCCAAACTTGCTGGAAGCTAATGTCTTGTGTGCAATGGGCAAACAAGCACCTTTGGAGCCACAGTGAGAGTAAACTGACTCCTTTCTTTCCTATCTTCTGCATTTTCAACTCATAAAAATCATTGCAGCAAAATCCACCAAATACATATATTCTATTTCTCATGATGGACAAGCTCCTGGCATTAACAGAGAGGAAGAAATGAAAAGTGCACCAGGAATATGGCTGCTTCACCTTCCCCACCATGAGGTAACTACTATCATTTTCTGAGCAACAGGGAATGATATAGGCATGCCTGTAATGGCCATATTCAAAACTCCCAGCAACTGTGAAAGGCATAATTTGGTCCCACTTGGCCTACTGAATAGTTTTTATGAAATAATGATTAAATCAGAGCTTCACCTGCCTAGGACCAACCCAAGATATTTTGCTTCCTGAGGTGAAATTGTAAATTGCACCCAATCCCCATCATAACAATATGCATAGAATCCAAGACTGATCAAATTATTTTAGCACCTGAAGCAGAAAAATCCCAAAAGTGCCTTTTTCAGGGATGGTAGTGATGAGTGTTTGATTATTTAAAAGTAATAATGTGCTGTCCTTTCAAGATAGCCAAAACCAGCTGCCTAAGATGATCACCTTACTCTGACTAATGGTGGGGGAGACCTACAGCTTATGAAGTGATATTTCCCAATATTCCCAAAACTCATAATATAGCACTGAGTCTTCCAATCACTTGTAAGACTCCCTCCAATACCTGAAGCTTAGCAGTCAACTTCTGATCATGTTAATACAGGCATACATCATTTAACAAATCCTCTGACAAAGAAGCACCTTTTTATAAAATCCTTTTACAAGGGCCCAGCTCAACCCTCCTTTTTCTTGCCTTCTGTCCAGCTGTAAGGTTTTTTAATTTTAGTTTACTTTAAGCGGGCAGCATTGGCATTGGGAGGATGGTGAAGGTAAGCTGGAGAAAGACAGGCTTTCAGTGTTGCGTTGCAGCAGCGTGTCTGCAATAAACAGTGCAGTAAAACTTGGCCTGTAAAAGAATGGGATTCAATTTTAGGTGATCCTACTATGGCTGGGCGTGCTTACATACAACAGGCAAGGTAAACAGCTGCTTCCAGAATCACTTACTGAGTGTCTGTGAAGAGCAAAACAGAAGAGCAGACATATCTGCTTCATCAGCTACCCTGGCATGTTGAAAAAGCATATAACTTTGCCACAAAAAATGAAAATCACAAGAAAAGTTGAGGCTACTGCAAGAAAAAAAAAATCACCCAGGATGATTTCAACTGGTCCCTAGAAGATACAAAATGTTTTTGTTTATGCTTGACTCGGCTGTTTCATTTCACATATGCATAATGTAAGTTTTGGATAACTAGTTTGCTGAAACATCTTGAACTGCTCTTCTGTTTTGTGGTGTAGGAACCTATCTCTGTTTTTTCCATGTTATTACTACCTCTGATACCAATGTTTCTGTTTAAAAAAAGTAAAGCCCAGGAACACATCAACTTTGCTAACTGAGGTATAGCTGTATACCAAGTCTACCAGGAGCTTCCACATGAAAGACATGTTCAGAGCTAAAAATATACAATGGGTCATGAAACCACAGGGGAAATGCAAAATTTTGTAGCCAGTGCCTCATAGAATTTCCTACATTTCATAGCTTTCCTTCTGTCAAGTCTCCAGCCCTCATTGCAGCAAAGTATATTTGGGGAAGAGGGATGTGTGGATGGTGGCTAAACATAATTTCCGTGAGCTGCAGTCAGCAGGTGTTCCTGACTCACTATTTGTTTCTCTCCAAAAGTGAAAACAACAGAATAAATTATGCAAAGGAGTAAATGTTGTAAATTATGCAGAAACAGGAGATATTATGCAAATTTTTGTATTTCCATAATTTATATAGGTTGCAGAATTTTCCATTTCTTGGTACAGAGTTAAGATTGCCTAGACCAAGACTCTTTTGTGTGGGGAGCAATGTAGGTAGGAGAAATATAATATATATATAGGCCTCAAGGCTTTGAAAACATGTCTTTTGGACTACCAACTAGCACCTACTCTGAAAAATAGTTCTGGAAATGGCAGTCCCCCACAAAAAGAAAGAAAAGGAAGGAAGGAATTTCCAAACTTTTAATTCTTGTTGTTGTTGTTGTTGTGTGCCTTCAAGTCATCTCTGGCTTATGTACCTATCATGGGGTTTTCCTGGGCTGAGACTATGTCCCTCACCCACAATCACCCATGACTGAGAATGGTATTGGATTTCCATGACTGATCTCAACAGTCATAGTCCAATGCTCAAACCACTACACCATGCCCCTTCCCATATTTCTACCTTTCTCTCAAATCAGAGTCCACAATTGTACCATCTTTCTGTTTTAAATACACTTGAGCCTTTGCCTCTTCCAAAGTCACTGCATTCTGTCTTCCTGCAATCTCTAGGCAAACTCTGGGCAGCTTTCTGCCTCTTCGGTGTTCCCCAGATATTTACATATATATACTTTTTAGATTCTCTTTAAACATCAGCACATTTCACTTGAGAACATTGTAACAGAAGCTCTGAGATGCTGAGGTCTTTGGTGTGTTAGAACCTCTCTTTTCAGATAAACTTCATGTTTACAAACCAATGACCAAGGTGGGAATCCAAATGAGCCCATCTTCGAGGCATACTCTATCAGCACAAAGCAACTGCCAAGGGCTTAATGTTATGACAAGGGAAGCCCCCAAGTAATGTAGAAGCAACACACAAGTGTGATTAAATGACAACCCTCAGCTCTGCTGTAGGCAATTCTTCCTTGATTTGGACAGCAAGCCAGGGTATCACTACCTTGCCTTCTCCCATGGCATTTGCAACTGTTAGGCTGCGTTTCCACTATGATTTAAAGTTAATTGTTGATCAGGTTATAAGACCGTGCTTCTGATTTGAAACTGGTTCTGATCCTACTGTGATCAGTTTCAATTGTGATGAAGTGAGACAAACGGAAAAAAAAACTGCTCTTTCCTGACACTAATTGTTTGGCAGTTCCTCTGAAAATAATCAATTCTGACGTGTGTTCAATAAGTGGGAACAACGGATCAGAATTGCATCATTCTGGAGGGCAGGGACTAATGGCAGGTAGATGTTTACCATTGCTCCTCAGTTTTTGGTAGATCCACCATCCCCCCCCCCCCACACACACACACACACTGCCTTTGTGCTTGTGGTGTGACCTATGGGCACATGTTTTTTAAAAAACTTCTACCAATTTTTTTTTTAAATATAGTTCCCAAGCCAGGCTGCCTGGGCTACCTCTTACGTCACTGATGATGCACACATGATTGACATGCATTTTGAAGCACCGCAAACTAGTGGGGATGACAATCATGCCAAAAAAAGAAGCAATTACAAGGGGATAACAAAAAGATCCGCTTTCATAGTGGGAACGACAGAGCTTTTAGAATCAATTCGACATGGAGCAAAGATGAATCACAAACCGGTTTAAATATAAGTGGGAATGAACCCCCAATTGCTTCAGAATGTGCTCAGGGCCAATAGCCCAGTCAGGTCTGCTCTTAGTAAAGATGATCTAGCTAGAGAGATTGCTCTATTTGATTTACAAAGAGTGGGCCTCTTGATAGGGCCATTTGTTGTATTGTTCTTTATTGACTGTACAGTGCTTGACCATTTAGGAGCTTAATATATATTACTCTCCTTGCATAAAATCTCTGGACTCTTCATGCTCACTGCTGCAGTTCATATCCTCCTGGTCTGACTTCTCTGGCTTTGGCTACTACCTCCCATACCAGGTGTAGGCAAGTTGTGGCTCTCCAGATATTCCTGAATTGCAGCCCCTAGCATCTCTTACCACTGGTTATGTTGACTGGGAATACTAGGAGCAGCACTTTAACACGATCTGGAGAGGAGGATGTTTCCCACCTCAATCCACACTGTCACAGTTTCAAGTTTTTGTTCCTGATGCTAGAAAAATATGCAGATTAAAACTAGATGATGTATAGTTCTTTTTCCTGAGACTGGATCTCTTTGATCTTGAGATGACAGTGGTATGCAGGATCTCTTTGTTCAATGTCACAAGTGCTAATATGATCTGACAAGGGCTTCTTAGAAGTCTTGGTTTTTTGATATGAGGTACAAATCTGTAATGTGTATATGCTTGTGTTATGAACTGGAAATGTGAATGTACACCTGCCTACTGTGCTCCTGTGTGAAGATCTCCTTACACACAAGAAACCAGTGCAATTTCACATGGTGAATTTGGCAAGACAGAACACACAGTTGTTAACCTCCCAGAATAGCCATACAGACAAACCAAACAGCCCAGAGTCTCTGGCTACTAGTGACTCCCAGCTACATCATCCCAGCTCAGTATCCTTTTTTGTGGACCTCTGACAAATGTATAATAAGGGTGAAGATGCAAATAAGGGACACCAGGGTTTAGGCACTTTCATACATTCTAGGGCAAAAAAAAAAAATGTTCTCATCAGATACAAGTGTGTTGTGTGTCTTTAAATCATTTCTTCATCTCAGGGTTTTCTTGGCAAGATTTGTTCAGAGGAGCTTTGCCATTGCCTTCCTCTGAAGCTGAGAATATGTGACTTGCCCAAGGCCACCCAATGAGTTTCCATGGCTGAGCAGGGAATTCAGCCCTGGTCTTCACCCAAACCACTACAAAAGGTACTCTGTACTTGACCAAAAACCATTACACAATAAAGACTACATGCCAGAATACTTCACATATGCACAGAGACAGAAAGAGACTTAGGTCCAAAATACACTGCAGAAATAATCCAGTTTGAGACCACTTTAACAGCCTAGGCTCAATATTAGGGAATGGTGGAAACTGTAGTTTTTTGTGGCACCAGAGCTCTCTGACAGAGAAGGCTAAATGACACAATACTACAGGTCCCAGAATCCTCTACCATTGAGCCAGAGCAGTTAAAGTGGTCTCAAACTGGATTATTTCTGCAATGTGTTTTGGGCTAGAGACAGACAGACAAAACAGATGACAAACCTGCACGCACGCACACACACACACACAGAGCAGCTCTATTATCTACCAACGATATGGCTGAACAATGATTTTAAAACCTTTCTTCTGGAAGGACTACCTTGGTTTTCTGCTTCCTACCCTCTCTTGAACATCCTTTGATCACTTTGCAGGAATCCAAACCCCAGAAAGGTGTGGGGGGGGGGGGGGCGAAATCAGCAACAATAAGCATTTAAACGAAAAACAGAACAAGAGCTGTCTAATGTTTATAGTTCATAAGGGAACCTCTTTAGACTGGAAAATGTGAATGTCCCAACTGAGTGTTTCATTTGACAATTGTGTTTCAGCTTTGGAGGCTTTTCAAGAAGACATCTTGTGAAATAACCTTCCCCATTTTAAGAACATCAGAAGCTACCTTATACCTTGTAGAGTATTGTTCTATGTAGCCCAGTATTTTCAGCACTGAGTAGCATCCACTGTCTCTCCAGGTTTTCAGACAGGGTTCTCTTCTTAGCCCTGTCTGAAGGTCCCCTGAGCCCTTCTGTAAGCACTGTAGGTGATCTTGCCAAACAGCCCTTCTCCAGCTTCAAATGGTTCATTATATGACTTCTACAAGGTATTTACAACATTTAATAAGTGCCTGCAGACTCAAATGGCATTCCTCTGCTAAACAACCCATGAGTGTCCTTGATTCTTAGCAGAACAAATTAACCCATGTGGTTAATATTTATCCAAAATTCCACTGTCCCATCCCCATCTCCACAGAAACCTATGTTACTGCACTTAGAGGAAATGGGTAAGCTCTAAAAAAACAGAGTATTTTGTTTTCTGTGTTTTTACTGTGAGTGAATCCTGGAAGAAACTGTGGGAATGAGAAACAGGTAACAAAACAAACTTAGGAAAAAGAAGCAGGCTAGTGTGACTCTTGTCCAAGAGAGTGCCAATATTATGTTTCCTTGGCTTCCTCAAGTCAACCTGAAGCACAGTTTTTAAAAGTAATTTCCTATTTACACATCACTATCTGCTTCAGCCACCCACTTCAACTGCAGAACAGATGAACCTCAAGTCAGCTATTCACCTTAGCTATCTGTCTTTGCAGAAGGATGACTTTTTAAAGGAAGCTCACACCAATTGTTTCTTTTTTGTCTCCACATCAGTGTGAGGCAATTCTATAATTATCAAAAGAAATAAGTGAATGAAAACAATAAGCAAACATTGTTTCCACAAACAAAACCTAAGGAGTGCATCCTCAATGGGAAACTGGACAAAACAGCTTGCAAAACTGTCTCAGGCAACTATCAAAACTACCTCACCTATCATCATTGCCACCTTCTCTAACATTAGTGTAGTACTGGCTGAGTTTTCACCAGAAGTTTGGTCAGGCCACAACATAAAAGACTCTTCTGTCTTTTTAACAGTTTGAGGAAGCACACTGAAATCCTCCCACCTCATTTCTCCTAAATATTCTTGTTGGTGTAAACAAGCAGATGCACAGGTAAAGCAATCTCCAATGCCTTCAGAACTACCGGCGACCTTGGAGCTGTTCGGCTTTATCAGGAATTCCTCCTGCCTGCTGCTGATGAAACAAACTGGAGCCAAATCTCTCTCCTCAGAGGTGTTTATTCTTAAAGTTGCTATATTTACAAGTATATACACGCCCGTCCAACAAAACTCTCCAACCATCTATCCACTCCGACTACCCAACAACCCACACTGCGGTGTGCAGGCTATTTATAGATTTATGCCATGCGGTCACAAACCCATCCTCTTCTGGTGACTCTTTTTCCTTGTGCCACCAACAATGTTGTCCCTTCACTCAGGAAGACTTTTGATGTTACCCAGGCTTACGTGCAATCAAGCACATATCTGACCTTGAACACTGTCTGCTGTTCCAGCCTTCAGCTGCAGACAATTATGCCCAAGCTTCCTGGTTTCCTTTTGTGCACATCTGTACATTTCATCGACTGGCTTCAATGCCTAACATGCCCCTCCAAAATGTACAGATGTGTATCATTTTGCCACATATGTGTTTGCCATCTTCCGATGTTTACATTCGTTGAACAGCCAAACTCTGTGTTTATTGTGCCATGCCTATCAAACATGATAGATGTTCATGCCTTTCAATTGGCAAAGCTTTTGTGAGAACATCAGCAATGTTGTCCCTGGTGTCAATGTACTCCAGATTTATGATTCTGTTTTGAACCATCTCTCTCACATTCTGATACCTCACACCAATGTACTTTGTCCTACACTTCAAGTTCTCAGCTTCAGACATTGCAATACATGATTGTGAATCCTCATGGACTACAGTAGGCTCTTCACACTTTTCTCCCAAATCCACAAGCAATTGCCTTATCCACTGGATCTCTCCTGCAATTTCAGACAATGCTGCAAATTCTGCTTCTGTAGTACTTAAAGCCACACAGTTTTGCTTCCTGCTGCGCCAAATTATTGGACTACCAGCAAATCTTACAAGCAAACCTGACACTGACTTTCTGTCGTGCAATTCTGATGCGAATGAACTGTCCACATAACAATCCAGCTGTTGTTCACTGCCCTGTATCACCAACTTTCTTTCTTTGGTTCCTTTCAAGTATCTCAGCACATGTTTCACTCTAGTCCAGTCTTCTACTTTTGGAACACTTACTTTTCTGCTAAGTACTCCAACAGCAAACGAAATGTCTGGCCTAGTGTTGTTTGCAATGAACATCAAGCTACCTACTACACTTCTGAACAATTCTGGATTCTCAAATTCCTTTGATGATTCTGCACTAGAAGTTCCAGAAGTCATTGGACTCTTTACAACTTTTGCATTCTGCAAGCCACATTTTTCAATCAGTCTTTCAATCTTTTTCTGTTGGCTCAACAAACACTTGCCATCCTCAGTCCACTGAACTTCAATCCCTAAGTAAGTCTTGAGATTTCCCAAATCCTTGAGCTTAAACCTCTTAGACAACTCTTTCTGAACTGATGTAATTTCCCTCTCTGACTTCGCTGCGACACACAAGTCATCAACGTAAATCACAACGGTCACATCACCTTTTGTATACACGCACGCATCCGCAATGCTGCGTTTGTATCCCAATTTTACCAACTCTTCATGAATGCAAAGGTTCCAGCAACGTGCACTCTGTTTCAAACCGTACAATGCCTTTTTCAACTTGTAAACCTTTCCATCTCTGTCCTTGTCAAAACCTAAAGGTTGTTCCATAAAAACCTCCTCATTAAGATGAGCATTCAAATATGCAGTTTCAAAATCAAAGTGTCTCACTACTTGATTCTTCCTAGCTGCTAAAGCTAATACCAGCCTTAAACTTTCTGGCTTTGCAGTAGGTGAAAAAGTTTTGTCAAAATTTTCAAACCTCTGCTGCGAAAAACCTTTTGCAACCAGTCTCGCCTTGTATCTATGGGTTCCATCCGGCATTTCCTTCCTCTTGAAAACCCATTTGCAACCTACAACCTTGTGGTTCTTAGGCCTCTCCACAATCTCAAACACTTCCTTATCTAGTAAAGACAAGTACTCCTGATCCATGGCAGAAAACCATTTCTCCTGCTCCTCCTTAGGATATGACTGCAATTCCTCAAAACTCTCTGGCTCATCTGCCATCACTGAACAAGCTCTTGCACCCTGCACTACGAATCTATCTGGAGGTCTCCTCACCCTCTGAGTTCTCCTTGGCACAATCACTTTTGTTCTGCCTCTTTCATCCTCACTGTCAGAACTAGTTTGCACCACTGTGTCTTTCATGGACACCTTTTCAAACTTTTGTGTAGTGACTGGTGAGTGCAAATTTGGATGTGTTTGTGTGTGATGGTGTGCAGAAGTACTGGGTTCACTTTCAGTAGATGCTTCTTGTTTTAGCACCCCTCCATTTCCAGTACCTATGTCACTCTGCCCCAGCTTGAGAAAAACCTCTTTGTTGGCATGGAGCTTTTCCCAACCTGAATGTTTTTCAAAGTTGGCACTTCTGGACAGCAAGATTTCCCCATGACCTACATAAAATCTATAGCTGTTCCCAGAATACCCCACAAACATCAACCTTCTCCATTTAGGATCCCCCTTTTTCCTGAAGTTTGCAGGCACATACACATTTGCATACTGCCCAAAAACTCTCAGGTATTTGAGATTTGGTGGTCTCCCATACAGCATGTGATATGGAGTTTTCTTTACAAAAGAATTCCAAGTGCGATTGGCAACATGGTTTGCTGTCAAAATTGCTTCCCCCCAAAGCTGCTCTGGTGCTTCTGCATCGAGCATCATGCAATCTTTTATTTGCTTTAAGACTCCAATGTGTCTCTCCGCTAAGCCATTCTCCTGGGGAACGGCCGCGTTCGTCGTGTTGTGGCGGATCCCTTTCCTCCTCAACCAATTTTTCAGGTTATTGGACAGGAATTCTCCACCTCTATCTGTAACCAAAGATCCTACTTTGTATTCAAACTCCCTTTCAATCATATTGACCCAATTTTTGATGTGTTCAGCAGCTTCACTCTTTTCCTTCATGAGCATCACATACGAAAACCGTGTGTGACGATCCACAATGACCATGAAGTACTGATTTTTGCCCAAGGTTTTGGCCAAAGGACCAGCCAAATCAGCATGCACAACCTGAAAAGGTCTTTGTGTGGTGCATTTGCTGCGTTTGGCCACAGGAAAAGCCTTCAGCTTTATCCTGCTGCAAACTGAACAATCCAGGTGGTTTGAACAAGTGGACATTTTAAATTCTGGACACACTTCCCCCAGCTTCCCCAAACTTGTGAAGCTTGTATGTCCCATGACTCTATGGTAGTAATGAGCACAGTCTAAATGCAAAGGCACATTGTTGACTACTGAACATTCTGCCTTGTCAACCATATAGTACATTTTGTCTCTTTTGATTGCTTTAGCACAAACTTGGTCATTTATGCTAATAGTACAATCATCCCCTTTGAAACTCAATGCATACCCACTGGTGGTTAATTCAGACACACTAACCAAACAGTTTTGCAACTTAGGAACACACAAAACATTTGAAAAGTCCTTTCCAAAACTTGGGATAAACACAGTTCCCATCACTTTTGCCTCCCTTGATGCACCATCAGCCAAAGCAACTGAATGTACATTAGATGGCACCTTATCTTTCAGGAGCCTATCACAATTAATCATATGCGACGATGCTCCGGAATCTAATAACCAAATGGGGTCTACAGCCTGATGGGCTTTATATTCATTGTTCTTTACCACAGCAACAACGCCTTTCCTGCTCACAGGATCTTTAGGCTGTTGTTTCCTTGCTGCTGCCAGCTTTCTACAGTCCTTCTTGAGATGGCCTGGCTTCCCACAGTGGAAACACTTTCTCTCCCTGGACACAGCTGCCTTCTCCGGTTGCAGCTCCTTGAAAGCCTCGGTTGGGTGTGTTTGTCTTGGTACTGCATGCTGCCTCTGGAGCCCTGCCTCGTACTGCCGACGTTGGCTCTCTTCCAAGACACGTGCAGCCACCAGCTCCGCAGTAATCTGTGATTCATCAAAACACTGAAGACTCCACAGAATATTCTCAAAATCATCAGAAAGACTCCCAAGCAGGATGTATGCTTTCTGCTCAGATGCAAGGACGACACCTCTCATCTACACCTGGCTGAACAAATCAGCCATGATCTCCAGATGCTTCTCTGGCGATTGTCCTTTTTGCATTTTGCAGGCATACAGTCTCCTACACCAAATCATTCTTGACAGAGCTGTTTTAGATTGGTGAATCTCCCTCAAAGCATCCCAAACTGCCTTTGAGGTTCTTTTCTCCCGGACATGGTTGATCTGCGACGGCGTGATTGTAAGCAAAATTGTAGCTCTTGCTCTCTTATCTCGGTCAAGAGTATCTGCTGTGGGTCCTCTCTCAACAACATCCCACAGTCCTTCTCTGACCAGCAAAGCCTCACAATAGGAACTCCAAGCTGCATAATTAGTTTCGTCTAGTTTGGGAAATTTAGCTGCCTCCATCATTAAGCAGTGTAAAGATAGAGTCCTGGCAGTTTTCCCAGCTTCTACTGTCAATTGTGATAAGACACAGACAACAGTCCAAAAATCTTACCATCCAGCCTTCCGGCACTGACAGCACATCACAGCAACAAAGTACCTCTCTCACACAGCCAGTTGAACTCTTCAGCACAAACGGAGATGCCTTATCAGATAATGATCTGGGCCCGTAACCCTTGTTGGTGTAAACAAGCAGATGCACAGGTAAAGCAATCTCCGATGCCTTCAGAACTACCGGCGACCTTGGAGCTGTTCGGCTTTATCAGGAATTCCTCCTGCCTGCTGCTGATGAAACAAACTGGAGCCAAATCTCTCTCCTCAGAGGTGTTTATTCTTAAAGTTGCTATATTTACAAGTATATACACGCCCGTCCAACAAAACTCTCCAACCATCTATCCACTCCGACTACCCAACAACCCACACTGCGGTGTGCAGGCTATTTATAGATTTATGCCATGCGGTCACAAACCCATCCTCTTCTGGTGACTCTTTTTCCTTGTGCCACCAACAATGTTGTCCCTTCACTCAGGAAGACTTTTGATGTTACCCAGGCTTACGTGCAATCAAGCACATATCTGACCTTGAACACTGTCTGCTGTTCCAGCCTTCAGCTGCAGACAATTATGCCCAAGCTTCCTGGTTTCCTTTTGTGCACATCTGTACATTTCATCGACTGGCTTCAATGCCTAACAATTCTCTCATTCACTACAGTGTAGGAAGTGGTCTATATACAGTCGGGCTATTTGTCCTTTTAACCTGGTGTTGTTTGATCTGACTCTATTGACAGGCAGAAATCTTTTCTATAACCTCCCATCTGATCTTTTAAAATATATATTATTGGAGGTACCAGGACCTGGACTAGGGGACCTTCTCTAAACAAAATATGTCCTTGCTCACTACATTATGGTCCATTCCCCAGATGAGCACAATGTGTAAAGACAGGCATCTTTGTCAATGCCTGGAACCAAAGCCAAGATGTCTTGATTTTTAATTTGATGACACTACCCCAGCTGAGCTACATTTGACCATCTTGCTATTCCACCTAAAAGTCCAAGACAGGACTCTTACAGTGTTCTGCAGTGAGGGAAAGGGAATCTAGGAAAATGACTAGAGAAATGTGGGATGAGAAAACATGCAAAAACATCCTTCTTTGAAATCTAAGTCTGTTAAATAAAATATACTTAATTCTACTTGGCCATAACAATTTGAAAATACCAATACAAATAAAAATTCTCTTTCACACACACATAGAGAAGGTAAAATAACTGGCTTATAAAAAATACTCAGGTGTTAAAACATTGTGTCACCCAAGAAAGGAGGAGAACAAACCCTCGGCATACACACCCTCTTGCAGGGGCAAACAAAATAGGTGGATGATTTCCAGTCATATTCCACCCATCAAATGCTTTCCTCATGAAGGGAGCCTCCTGCCTGGTGTCAAATGTGGTACTGGTTAGAGACTTTTTCTTTATTTGCCAGATTTCCACTGTGTCCTCTAAGCTAAAAGGCCAATGCAATTTTAGGTTGCATCAATAGAAATATAGTGTCTAGATCAAGGGAAGTAATAGTGCCACTCTATTCTGTTTTGGTCAGGCCCCACCTGGAATACTGTGTCCAGTTCTGGGCACCACAATTCAAAAAGGATGTGGAGAAACTGGAGCATGTCCAAAGGAGGGTGACTAAAATGGTGAAGGGTCTTGAAACCATGCCCTATGAGGAAGGGCTTAGGAAACTGGAGAAGAGAAGGTTAAGAGGTGACATGATAGCCCTGTTTAAATATTTGAAGGGATGTCATATGGAGCAAGCTTGTTTTCTGCTGCTGCAGAGACTAGGACCTGGAATAATGGATGCAAGCTCCAGGAAAAGAGATTCCACCTCAACATTAGGAGGAACTTCCTGACAGTAAGGGCTGTTCGACAGTGGAACACACTCCCTCGGAGTGTAGTGGAGTCTCCGTCCTTGGAGGTCTTTAAGCAGAGGCTGGATGGCCATCTGTCGGGGATGCTTTGATTGGGAGTTCCTGCATGGCAGGGGTTTGGACTGGATGGCCCTTGTGGTCTCTTTCAACTCTATGATTCTATAATTCTAAGCTGATTTTAATGTTGTTGATCAATTCTGTTGTTGACCAACTCTGCTGCTTTTGAACTTTGCTCTCATAAAAAATAAGAAAGTCTGCTGTGTGCAGAAAGGCCTGAATGAAGTCAGAGTACAAACAACTGAACACCTGTCTCCCATCTGCCAAAAGTCACAGAGAGGAACAGAGGAGCAGTGGACATATCTGACATGAGCTTTCACTCTGGTACATGCTCTCACTGCTTCCACACTAAGTTGCAGACTAGGCTGTGGGAATGAGCAGCCAAAGACTGCTGGCAGAAACTGTGCCAGAGCTCACATTTGTCATTTGCATAATCTTCAAACCTCAACAACTCTGCTTGAAATAATTTAGAGATGCTGGTTCATTTTTAGGGGCAGCAATGTCTTGGCTCTCCACCACCACAACAGACAGGAAGATCTTGATGTTGAGGGAAACACTGATTTAATGTTCTAATTGTTATATGAATTAATAATTTCCAGCATTAGCCTGCTACAGCAAAAAACAAACAAACAAACAAAACTCAAAGTATTTTGACACCTTAAAGACCCAAAACCCTATTGTGAAATAAGAAATATGGAACTGCCCGAGAATAGCTCCAGACTAGTTGGAGCAGCAGAGCCAGTCTAAGGCATTTTGCTGCCTGAGGCATAGGGCAAGATAGTACTTTCATTTTATATACAGAAACTGACCAGACTAACAGTTGGGTCTTATTTTGGTACTAGTGGTGGAGTCTAGCATCCTCAATACAGAGCTTGGGAAAGTTTCTTTTATAGACTACAACTCTCAAAAGCACCCAGTCAGCATGACTGCTGTAGGATCTTAGGACATGTAGACAAAAAGGAACTTTTCCATGCTGTCTCTAGAATTATAGAATCATAGAATCACAGGGTTAGAAGAGACATCAAGGGCCATTAAGTCCAACCCCAACAAACAGGTATACACAAAGCACCCCTGACAGATGGCCATTCAGCATCTGTTTTAAAACCTCCTAAGAAGGGAGTATGTTCCACTATCAAACAGCTCTTAATGTCAGGAAGTTCGTTCTAATGTTTCAGTGGAATCTCTTTTCCTGTAATTTGCATCCATTGCTCCATGTCCTAGTCACTGGAGCAATAGAAAAGAAACTTGCTCCATCTTCAGTATGACATCCTCTCAAATATTTAAACAGGGCTATCATATCACATCTTAACATTCTTTTCTCTAGGCTAAACATATACAGCTCTCTTGTACCTGAGGACGTCAGTTTAGGATCAAGCCATAAGACCCACAATGCTCTCTCATCCAAAATCCTGCTGCTGCTCCCACTCCTACAGCATTTGCCACCTGTGGTAGCTGCCTCACTGTGCCTAATGATCGGGCCAGCGCTGCATGAGTGCTGGCCACAAGGTCACAGTTCTTTCCTTAGAAAAGGATACTTCACTGGCACAGCTCGTGTCTCCTAGCACAAAACTCACAAAGAGAATGGAAGAAACAACACAGATAGGAAGGGCTGACTGGGGGGAAGGAGTACAAATTACTGGGACCCATTGGTCCAGAAGGGGGCCTGGAACTTATATTGCATATAGTTTGTCTTTGAGGAAAAGCAAGTTCCAAATTCAATACTTTTTAAATCCAGTGACAGCAGAAAAAGTGGGCCTCAGAGTGGTATGCAGCAAAATGGCATCAAAGTATGCACCAATGCTCAGAGGGTCCACCAACACAGCTGGCACCCACTTTTCCTGTTCTCATCTCTGCAGGCCCAAGCAACTGAAGAGAGTAACACATGGGGCTGGCCTATGTAAAATTCACCTCAAGACTCACAATTGGAGGGTCTCTCACAAGACTTCCAGTATGCTCATCTTGTGGTAATCTAGAAGCAGCCCTCTCATGAGAGTTCAGGTGGGCTTTATATAGATCTGCCTCATACATACCAGGCAATCTTGAGCTGGTCTGGTAACAAAGACAGCTGTCGCATCTAACTGTTTGAAAAATTTGGCAACCCCATTTAGGGGATCCAAAATATTTTTTTTTTCACCAGGGCCTTAACATGCTCTTGATAGCCCTGTCTAGGATCAAGATGAGAGAGAATGTGAGCTCTCACTTACACAACACTGGAAGAAGCAACTAGACATTCATTTCATTTCTACGCCTAATTTAATCCACATTTACTAGGTTGGCCTTCTGATAAATAAAAAAAAACCATTAATAATTTTTACACACAATGAATTGTTTACAACAGTAAGGATGTCTCAGAAGCCCACTTACAGTTGCTGAGACCAAGGGGACAAGCATTGTGTCCACACATGTACTTGTATGCAAAGGCATCTTCCTCTGGTCGCTTTCCCTCCCAATCACATACACACAATCCTGGTAGAATCTGAACTGATGAAGAAGCAAGAATCACAGAGAAGTATCAGGATTTGGGAGGATGAGGTGGAGGCTGATGAACTAGGCACTGGATGATTTGAGAAGACTGAGGAAGAAATTAAATGGAGCGACAGTTTTCACAGGGAAATTTCTCCCATTTTCAAAAGTCACATTTTCAGACTAAGCAAAGAAATAACTAGATTACAAAGACACCCAAGTGTGCAGAATGTGTGGAGTGAATCTAATGTCCAGAAGAAACCTTGATGGATCATGAAGTCCAAGCCACTGTCCTGCAGAGGCTGCTCTTCTACACATGTCCCAAAAACATACCAAGGCATAAGAAGTTCACACATCATTCTCCTCAGCCCACACTATCCTGGTCTGCTCTTGGAACACCTGAGCCCGCACCACCTTCACCAGCTCCTCTGCACTACCCCAGGCCTGGTGGTCCACCCAGGCCCACGAACAGGGCAAAGTGTAGAGTACAACCTCAGCCCTCCGGCATTCCTTCAGCAACTCAGAATCACGTCGGCCTGGTTTCCCAAGTAAACTCCTAGGAGGAAAGCAGAGAAGAGGAGAAATGCACCATCAGTATATTCTTCTGGATGCTATGAATAATGCAATAGCAGAGATGGGCTAAGTCAAGCATGTTAGTTTAAGCACTCCGAAGTCTAATGGGCTGATCCCAAGAACTGATGGGCTGCCAAGGAAATGCTTCGGCTGGTGTCTCCATCGCCTGTTGCACTACTGCAACATTACAAATTACACTATACCTGCATCGCTAGCACATGCAAACATTCAGATTTCTGGCTGAAGGATCTTACATTTTTGACAGCTGAGCCAAAACAAGGTAGTTTATATTTAACTCTTGGTGAAACCTGGTGGTCCATGCATATTTGAATAAAGGCTTTAGAGCAATCTTCCATATCTCTAGAAGGGCTACAAAAGAACACCTGTCTGAAATCATATAGTATCAATAACAGTCAACTAAATGGACCCCTCAAGCACCTTTCTACATTCCTATGTGGCATGTGAGTACAGGAATACCTTAGTTATCAAATCCTCTGACAAAGAAATTCCTTTTCACAAAGTATATTTATGGCTGCCAAGCCCTCCTTTTTCCCTTGTCTTTCAGCCAGCTAGATGTTTTCTAGCAACATCAACATTAGGAGTATGGTGAAAGAGGGCTGGAGAAACACAGACTTTCAGTGCTGTTTTGCAGCAGTGTTTCTGCCATAAACAATACAGTAAAAATTCAGCTGCGAAAGAGTGGGATTCTACTTTAGCTGATCCTACCATAGTATCTGTAGTCTCCTACTGTACAAGGTAAGCAGCAGCTGCCTCCAGCAAAACAGTTGGCCACCAAAATGGAAATCATAAGGAAATGAGAGGTAGGTCAAAGAAACATTCCCACAACTTTTTGCAAGCTTTTTGCCTTCAAAAGAACTGCTGAGAATGCAAGGCACAATCTAAGGGTCCAGAGTTTAGAAAAAATACTTTTTTGGATAAAAACTCCTCCATCCCTGGAGAATGCTAGGAATTGCAGCTTCCAACAATGTAACCTTTCTAAGCTGTGGCAATTCATACAGAATGCTATGTAGATCTTTTGAGTCTTAATATCTTTCTGCATAAAGCAACAATACATCCTTAAAAGCACCCTTCCTTGTAATTTGTATTTGTGCATTTAAGAATAAGGATAGGTAAGAATGGGACAGGTGTCTTTCTGGGAAGCTTGGTTGCTGTTAGCTATCTTCTTTCTAAGAAAACTTGGGGTTTGATAACCTCTCTTTGAATATCTGATAGCTTGCCTAATAAATCCAATCTTGTGTTTAGTCAGCACTGGCAACCACTGCTGACTAGGAATTGAAGCAAGTGCATAAAAATCCCTTCAGGTAAGTAAGCAGCCTAAAGAAGGGGGGGGGGGGCATAGTGTCCTGACCCTCCTTTATCACCTCACATAGCCTCTCTACCAGCCACAGAGGAAACATCACTTCCACCACAGAGGGTGTGGAAGTCAAGCTGGCTAGAAAAGGCAAAATGGTGCCCTGTTTCTCCTTTGCCAACTCACTAGATTTCCATGCTGGCTGTGGAAGAAGCAACACCCCTTTCTCCACAGCCACCACAGGAAGAATAGGCTGGAGAAGGAGAAAACAGAGCATGCTGTTTCTCCTTCACTCCCCGCTGCGCTTCTAGCTTACAAAATGTTTTATTTGCTTGCTTTTTACTCAGAAGGGGAGCTTCTCTTGTGAGTATAAAAGGCAGGAAAGTTTGTAAAAAGTTCTTTTTTTTACCACTTGGTAACCTTTGAAGTGTCAGTAACAAGGATGTTATAAACAATAGATGCCTGGCATTTGCTTGTCTGACATGACCTTGCTTTACCAGTCAATCACTACTGGTATCTTTTCTTCTTTTTTTAAAAGCCTTCTAAGGTTTAACACCAGAAATGGACAAATGAAAGCAAGAAGAGAATTAGTTTTAAATGACACATCACACCTCTAGAAGCTGCTGAGGAACACAATTTGCCTTTGGGAACAACCAAATTGAAGATGAGGGTGGGTGGATCTTGGCACCTTGGAAAGGTGAATGCAATCCATGTGCTACATTTTGCCCAACCCTCCTTTCCCTAATGGATAGCTTGTGCAGTGAGTAAAAGAGAGAGGATTTTTAGCAACAATGTGTTGATTACATGAGAACCCATAACAGACCAGATCTCCAGGTCTAGAGGAGTGTGTGTGTATCTTGAACATCCAGCCAACATGTTGCCAACAGAGTCTTGAACTTTCAGCATGTGTTGGGATGGAAGAAAGGGCAGAATGCAAGAGAAGGGAGGCTAGACGCTATCTTCTCTGGCAGAAGAGAGGAAACTCTCTGATTTCTAAGAAATGTACATGCCCAGTAAACATATGAAAGATGGTTGCTTATTATTAAGCAGGTGTGGGCAAATATGGCCCTTTTTGTGGTCTCCAAGACTACCAGAAATCAAAAATCCCCCAAATGACCTCCTGGAAATATGGAAGGCATTTCTGTCTTGTTTTGAGGCCTCCAAGGCACCTACATATTTTTTAAAAGTGCAAAAAAAAATCAAGATAATTTTGTACCCCAAAATGACCTCCAGAGAGTATTGAAGCATTTTCCCTTCCCACATTTTGGGTGCCTCCCAGGTCCATTTGTGCCCAGGAGAAGCCTTTTGTGAAACAAGAAGTGACTTCTGATAACTTCCTGTTGTTTAAAAAAGACCTTTCCCCAGCCTAAAATACCCCCAAAAGGCCCTTAAAATGGTCAGAATACCCCATGTCCTGTAGAGGACATCTGGGGGCATTTGGATTTTTTTTCTTACGTGGAAATAGATGCAATGCTGCTTCCTTCATATCTCCTGGAGAGCTAATTTACCCACCACTGCCATTCCAAAGTTGCCCACCCTTGTTCTTGAAGGACAGTCCTTCCCATATACAAAATGGAATGAAGAAACTTCAGTATCAAGTAGTCTGTTCCCATTTTCTTCCATCCCCACAGTGACAGAAATGGCTCCCAAAAGCAGATGGGGCTGCATCCATGTACTGCCAAGCTCATAGTGGTTTCCCTGGACAGTCTTCAAAGGGGGAGCAGCGGAGGCCATATCATTACAGAGAGCAATGCAGCACTTTGGGAACAGACGTGTAGTGCTCACAAAAGGGCAGAAAATTGTTATTTATTTTATCTGTTGATGCATTTTGATTGCCAGGATTGGAGTGAAGTGCCTGAGGAATTTTTTGCCTCGTGTGCCAAGATAACTTGGCTGGGTTTGGGTACTGTATACCCTACCATTAGGGAGAGTAATAAGCAGCTGCCCTGAGCAGCAGATTTGGGATGGCACAAAAGAACAGCAAATAGTGGTTATTTAATTTGTTATTGTAGCTTTACTGCCAGAGTTGGGGAATGGTCCTTGTGCATTTTTCCTGCCTCAGGTGCCAAAATAATTTTGCTAGCTTTAAGCAGTATTTACCCTTACTTGGGTAAAGGGGTTGGGATGTGTGTTTGCACCTCAAGGAATCCCAAGCTACTCTGTACTTCAGGTTCAGTAGCTTCTACAGAGATTCAGCTGTAATCCTACGCACATTACCTGAGTAAGGCCACTGAAGTGAGTCTTACATATATAAAACATAGATAGCATTGAACCATAAGAGGTACTACAATGACAACCCTTCATATCCATAGCTTTCCCAGTCCTGCAACCAATGCAATCAGAAATCATTAACAGAAACAAACAGATCTTCACACAAATTCTGTAAATGAACAGATACCATCCTGTTCAGGCAGCCACTCCCAGCCCATGTTCCTGCCATATTCTCTGGAGATAATTAGCTTTGCCTAGCCACTTCATAATTTTTCTCAGCCTAGACTAGAGAAAGTCACTTCATACCTGACTCCCTTGATGTTTTTCTCAGTGACCTCGACGTGGATAACAATGGGGTGTATTTCACTTTTAATTAGATCCCTCACCACCTGGACCTCCAGATCTAGCAGACAGTGTTTATTCTGCAAGGAAATCCAACAGATTTACTGATTTAAATGGAAAAGAAATAACCCAGGCCTGACAAGTTGCATTAAATCAAACCCGACACATTGCAAAATATCATTGCTTTTCCAATAGTAATCCCATTAAAAGATGGGATTTACAACCAACCCTATGAGGAAAAAGAGACAATCAAAAGGCAGGGTCATCTGATATATAATAGGCTGGTTGTCCAAATGTCTGGGTAGTTGGGAAGAGAAGCCTGCAGCCACTTTCAGGGGCACTCTGTCTTCGGGGCTTGACAAGGACAGTAATCCAGCTCACAGACCTACATGACCCACTGTCTTGTAGCTCTTTCTTCAGAAAAGGCAAGAAAGACACCTTAAAATGAAATGATGATTGGGCACATTTGTTTGTAAGACACTATCCTCAATAGACCACTCCACCAAATATAAATTAAGAAATAGATTCATAGGGACTAATTCAGAGATTGGAAACATTACATCTTTGGATGAAAGTTACCAGTATTCTTCAGCCAGGATAGGTGTGGATTCGGGGAGTAATAATCAAATAAAACAATGTCTCCAGTCTCTGCTAATGCTGCCTTACCCAGTCTGGCACCTTCCAAATATGAAGAGACTGCAACTCCCATGATCCCATCAATATGGCTTATTGATTGGAGGTGATGGGGTTACAGTCACACATATCTTGAGAACATTGGGTTGGGAAAAGGCTGGTCTAACAGAACATCCAGTCTATGGATATCACAAAACCACCTGACTATCACCTTCCCCACTAAGCCTCCATTCAGTAATGTTCAGCATTTCTTCCATTCCTACTTTTTATCATGTGTAAGAGACACAGGGATAGGAGGAAAATGAATGGGTGAAACAGACAAGAAACCTTCACCCAATATATTTCTGGCTTGCCAGGCAGCTATCAAAAGCTGAAGACAGAGTCCCCTACTAAAAAAAAGTTGGCACTATTTTATTTTATTTTGCTTTCCCACATGCTTGTGTGTATGTGTCTTCAAGTTGCCTGCTGAGTTATGCCAACCTTGTGAATTTCATAGGGTTTTCTTAGACAAGTTGATTTTGCTAGTTCCTTCTGAAATATAGCCCACAGCACCTGGTTTTCATTGGTGGTCTCCCATCCAAGTACTAACCAGGGCTGACTCTGCTTAGCTTCTAAGTAGGGCTCGGTCCTGCCTTTTTCATTCCCCTACTCCTCCAGCTCAGCTTGACCAAAGCAGGTAAAGATAGCCAGGACTGGAAAGAATTCTGCGTTTCCACCCTCTTCAGTTCATACTGAAGATTGCTGGCCTTTGTTTTCTCTCACCAGACCAGCTTATACAGGGCTGCTACAAAGCTTATTTTCTCCAGTTGTGCTGACTTCAACCCTCATTATCCAACAGTGATTGGCTGTGCTGTTCACAGATGAGGAGGGCTGTAGTCAGGCGCATCAGGAAGGTGGTGAGTTGGGGACTTTGCTAATCTCAGATTTGAAATGGAGCAAGTAATGGAGACACTATAGCCACTCAGCTCCTTATTACATTTCCCACTTCTGGGTAGAGTTTGGAAGAAGGTTAGGTTGGTTGGTTGGTTTACAATGACTCCTAAAATCCTTCCACTTGCATGGCCACTAGTGAAAGGATTCTGAAGACTACAGGTATAAGGATTCTGGGAATTATAGTCCCCAAAAGTAACTTTTCCAACCTCTGTTTCTTTCACTTCCTCTTTTAAGGAATGTTTTAACAGAATCTAGCATATGGAGTCATCTTCGATGATTTCTCCTGAATGTGGGTTTAATATGAGGTCCTCTGCTACAGCCTACATTATGCTTTTATCCAGGCCTCCTTCTGAGTAATGAAACTGCTGGGCTGTACATTTCACCTTTCCAATAGCTTGCTGGATAGCACGGATCCTCCTGGAATCCTTCTGGCTTTGAGAGATCCTGTCAGTATTAACACTATTTTTGGAGGAGGCAGCAAAGAGTCTTTGTTCCTCAAGGACATCTGTGAAAAGAAGCAACAAGTGTAACCACAAAATACAAAACTCTTGGAGGGGAAATGCCACTAAATATGAGTTATGTGCAGCAAAATTATCCTTAATGCTAGGGCCAAACACAAAGCCTGGATCCCTCTATGCATATCTTAACAGAAGTAAATCTCAGAGAATTAAATAACACTTGTTTCCAATTATGTAAGCAGAGAAATGCAGCATAAGGTTTCAGCCATATGAACACTTACTATGAGTAACACCTATTGAACAAACTGGGGTTTATTGACTCTGTGTGTGTGTGTGTGTGTGTGTACTGTATGCCTTCAAGTAGCCTGTCAACCTATGGCAACTCCATGTATTTCATAAGGATTACTTAGGCAAGAAATATTCAGAGGTGGTTTTGTTAGTTTCTTCCTCTGAAAAATAGCCAACAGCAGCCAATATTTGTTGGCAGTCTCCCATTCAAGTACTAATTAGAGCCAACCCTGCTTAGCTTCCAAGATCAGACAGGACCTGTTACCTTTAAGGTATTTAGGCTCCCTTATTATAAAATATGTCTTTTATTTGAGGATCCAAAACCTTGACCATTATAGGACTGGCAGATGTCCCTTATTATTAGGGATGTTCCCTGTTTGGGTGTTCGAAAGATTTACCTTTTACAGAGACTGAACAAGATACCAAAAAAACCTGTATTTTTGTCTGTGGGCTTTTCATAAAGATAGAAATGTGTGAATTGTATTCTAGAAATTCTAGGAATCTAGTACATAGGTTTATTTTAAAGCCAGTTAATACATGGGTAAGTTACCTGAGATCAATCCCTTCATTTAGTATTTAGGCAGAACACAAAACCTGCAAATAATTGTTTCCTGATTGTGAGTCCTACATGGCATGAATTTTGACTGCCCTACATTGCTGTTTGAAAATCTGGCAACATTATGTGTCACAGAAAAAGAGAATGACAGATGCTTCCCACTGAAGGAGTAAAGCTAATCAAAAATCAGAAACTCATTTCCAGGAGTGGTTTCATGATGGACATGCTGACTAGGGGATTCTGGTTGAGCTCCAGAAGGAAGTACAATTGTTTTCCTTTTCCTGATACTACCATCGCAGGGCATTCTGCAGTCACTGAAGTCTTTCAGCTTACCAACTGGGCACAAGCAAAAGTCCTGATGTGAAGGAGGGAGGTCCAAAAGGTTTGTGATGATCCAGGGTGCTAAGCAGCTTGGTGAGATCACAACAGGGCGACGGTTTTTCACCACCACAGGGCGTACTGGACTATAAGGTTTTACTACTCCATCTGTATACAGGAGGCAGAGAACAGTAGCTTCTGAGGAGCCAAGCAGATCATAGAATCATAAAGCTGGAAGAGACCACAAAGGCCATCCAAACCAACTCCCTACACAACCAAAACACTCCTGACAGATGGCTGTTTAAAAACCTCCAAAGACAGAGACTCCACCACTCTCGAGGGAGTGTGTTCCACTGTCAAACAGTTCTTATGGTCAGGATGTTCTTCTTAATGTTTGGCTGGAATCTCTTTTGAATCTATTGCTCTCAGTGTCCCAGTGACTTGTTTAAACATGGCTATCATGTCACTTCTTAGCCTTCTCTTCTCCAGGCTAAACATACCCAGCTCCCTAAGAATGTCTCTGCAGCATCAGAAGTGGTATGATCAGTGCAGAAGAATCCTAGCAGTGTCCCACTGTATTGCTGCATAAAGGGAATTCAAATCAATGGGATGTGTTAGTCAGATAGGTGCTCTCTGAAGGTCCCATTCTGCCCATGTCCTTTCTCCAGAGATGTTCACTGACATCCATTCTGAAAGTTTTATGGAACTTTCTTCACCTTTTAAATCTTTTGCTATTACTGTATGTTTTATTCTGTCTAAGATGTTATTTTTATGAAACTTATGTATATACACATCATTTTATTTACATTGGACATACAATTCCCAGAATCCCACCACCAGCAGCAGCCAGTATGTCCACTGGCCACATAACTGGAGGATTCTGGAAACTGTAGTTCAACAAAGTAACACCAGACTCCACTGATATGAACATGAGTATAAATCAAATTAAAGTCTTTCCTTCATTAATAATGAGGGCAGAGATGGTAGAGGTGTAATTACCTAGGCAAGGATCTGGCCAAAGGGTCTCATTTTGCCCTCCCTGCTGCTTACGTTTTACCAGGTGAAGCTGATTCAGGGCCCGTTTTTTCACCTAAAAAGAAGTGAAGGAGGGTTCAGAGAAGAGGAAAGGGAAAGAGAAAGGGAGGCATAAGACAAAGAATACATCACTCAGATCCTCAAAAATGATAGCTACAAATTTATTATTCCAAGTCAAAGTAGACACTGCTTTGAGATAGAAATCCCCAAGTGAGTTGGGAGATTTGGGCAAATTAAGACTTCTTCTTTATCCATTTTCCTTTGTAAAACAATTGTTTGTAAAACACCTCAAGATAACAATGGAAGACATCACTTTGCATCTCCAGTAAGAGAACAGAGTCCTAAGTAAATGTGACAGAAGTAACGATAGCTACCATTGCTGTGCTAGCACACACAGTTTCTGGACATGCACTACAGCTCTTCTTGCACCCAATGAGAGCAGACTGTCCAGCCTCTATACTCCATAAGTCACTCCTTCCCTTCCCCAATCTTCCTCACAGGGTTGTTGTGAAGAATAAAGAGAAAGAGAGCTATGTATGACAATTTGAGCTGACTGGAAGGAAGGAAAGTTGTAAAATACAATAATAAAAAAGAAGAAATATCACAATAAATTTACCTCTTTCTTTCCAGTCAACATTCCTTCATTACCACCACCATATTTACTTGTCTCAGTCTTATGCATAATAAAAGCATGATCACAGCAGCTTAACACAACATCAGAAAGTTACATAACCAAAAACATTTTCAAAAGTATTCAACAGTCATTACAACTCATGGTTTAAAATCCTATATATCTGTCTAACATTTCACAATAATAAATAAAGATTGAGATTGAACAATCCACTAATTAATCATACTAAGGCAGAATCAAAGAAAAACAAATACTAAAAAAAAGATGAAATCCAAATAGCATCAAAAATAAAACATTTTATCCAAAATGATGTCCATCTACAAACTCAAAACCTTGCCTGCATGGTTTCCGAATATCTCCTCCCCAACTCTCTCACCTCTGGCTCACCTTAGTCCTGCCTCCTTTATGCCGTGCTGCTGCCTGGATCTTCAAGAGTTGTTGAGCCCTGAAAGGAAGACAACAATTGGATATGAATTTACTTGCAGATGGAACTAAGACAAAAGCAATAAAGTTCAGACAACCACTCTCAAGTGCACAACAGCACTCAGTACATAGCATGGCCAGAGGGATTCTGGGCATTATGGTCCCAAAAGTAATGTTTCCAAGACCAGCTCAAATATACAGAAATATGCTGTCCACATGTTCCTTACAGCAAGCAAAGGCTACTGAGATTTTTCTCATCCTCATCCTTATCAACTGACTACTAGCATCAGTTCCCATTTCTCACATGGAGACACAAAAACATAGGTGCAAACAACACATCTTTGTGAAGGGATGAGGATTTGCATGCCCCCCCCCCATATTTTAGACTTCATTCCCATCAACTGCTGCCAGAATGACTAATAGCAAGGGTTTGTGGGATCCACAGACCAAAATATCTGCAGTAGAGATTGGACTATTTAGTATGACAGGCAGAGGATGGGGTAGGTTTGGCCATCACTGTAATCATTTCCTAAAATAGTCAGCAATCTGAGATACAGTGGATGAACACACTAGGAAACACTGCTGTGGTAGGTAGTCAGCCTGACTGCATGCCCTCCTTTGGGCTCCACATTTCTCGATGGAAGGTTTTTGGCTTTGCAAAATCTGCAAAATTTAATGGCAGCCCCTGAAGACCAAGCCCACTCCAATTTGTACAATTCCACCCCTTCAGCTGCAGAAACACTGACAATGAAACTTTGAGAAATCTGCATAATTTCAGATGCAGAACAGCATCTTGCATCCTGTTTCTTGTTCACAATAGAATAGGGGTGAGCAACTCCAAGCCTTGCGGCCATCACCCTTTTACCATGACAGCACTAACTTCCCCACTATTGTGATTGTCTTCCCCATTCTAAAAAGCTAAAATGTGTCTCTTAAGGCTAACTGGCAATAAGAGCTTTAAACTAAAATAAGTTGGCATGACTGATCCCACGCAAATTCCCTTTCATTCCACCCAGCACTGGAACCCAACACACACACACACAAAAGGGTATCCTAAGGGTGAAAGATGTGGCAGGATAAATTTGTGATGCTACAGCATGTTAAACACAGAGAACATGGAATGGACTTCCATTAATGCTGTTACTAAAGCAAGGATGAGAACCTAGTAGTCCTCCAGATGTTTTGGGACTCCAGCTCCCAGTAGTCTGCAAGAAAAAATGTACACTCCCTTTGTGTTTCAAATGGTGTTCATATTGGTTGCATCAGGAACTGTTTTTGAAGGAGAGAGGGGGATGCCTCTGCTACAACAGTGCCTACCACTTGCAATTTTTATAAGTATTTATAATAAAAATTGTAAAAATAATAATTCAGCTTCTTTTCTTTTCAAGTGTTGCCTGATTAAATCTCAATGCCTTTTTTTGTCTATTGAAGAGGGCTCTGAATTATTAATTTAAATGATTAAAGGCCACAGTCTAAGCTTTTAAGTAAAAAATTACTGACTTTCACTCTGTTCCAAATGCCAAGGAATATGAAAATGTGTGGTCTTCCAGATGTTGTTGGACTGCAGCTTCCATCAGCCCTAGGTAACATAGCAAACAGTGAGGGATTATGAGAGCTTCCATTCAGCAACGTCAGGAAGACCACCCATTCTCCATCCCTGGCTTTGCAAAATTTTCATGCCAGTCATCCCAGACACACCAGCAACTTCCAGATTAGACTACTCTAATGAGGTCTAAGTGGAGCTGCCCTTAAACATGACTTGGAAGCTACAACTAGTACAAAATGCAGCAGCTAGACTATTGACTGAGCAAAAAGAACACAAAGATATCATAACCATCTAGTCTTAAAAGAACTACATTGGTTGCCAAGTATGCTTCTGGTCTGAATTCAAGAAACTATCAATGATCTTCAAGGCCCTAAATAGCCTGGGGCCTTGATATTTGATATAACACCTCTGCCTATATGGAACTGCTCAGAGACTGAGGTCTGCAGGACAGACTCTCCTCTGTGTCCCATACATGGTGGGGAGACGTGGGAGAAAGTCTTCCCTATTATAGTATCCCCCACTGCCAGAGGCACAACTGGTGCCAGTGTTGGTATCATTCCAGCACAAAGTAAAAACAAGTTATTGGAGAAAGAGAGAGTTATTAAAGTCTTTGGGGCCTAATTGGTATTTCTTGAATCTGCATATGTCTTTTGGCTTCACATTTTTAAAAACATATTCAACTAAGTTTTAACCATCTTGTTCTAATTTCTCAGTTTACTTTATATGCTTTTATGCTGTAAACCACTTTCAATCCCACACTGAAAGAAAGGTGGGAATTAAATGAAACTTTTTTTTTCAAGTACTGTTTTATACTGTTTAAATTGGTCAAACTCATTTTAATATACACTGCCCTGGGCTCCTTGAACTATAAATATTTTAATTAATAAATAAAATAATATTAGAGATAAGTGCAGTGAATAAAGACCAAGGTCTGTCTTCTGAATACTCCCACCCAAACAAAAATTTGAGCCTGGGACTGTGAAAACCTACTCCATCCATTGGGCAACAGTGACTGATTCCTTGTAGATCATGTGTCAAAGCACCTCATGTGTCATAGCTTAACCCAATATCACCTAAATACTGTTGTGGGCTTTTTTTTTTTTTCTTTCTTTTTTACTACAGATCCCAGAATACCCCATCAGGTAAGATAGCTGGAGTAATTCTGTAAGCTGTGGACCAAAAAACATAATTTTCCTAGGCTCTCAACTATCTAAAGCCTACATTTATTCATTCAGAATTGTGCATACCCACCCTCCTCCGGGAAAGAAAAAAAATCCAATAGAAATGTAATTGAGGCATCCAAGAACCAAATAAAACTCAATTAGCACTCTAAAAACCAAGTCTGTCTAAAATTAATCCAATAAATTACATAAATATTACAAAATAATCTTTAAAACTCTGTTTAAATAAGGATGTTTTGCAGAATCATGCAGACGCATTGCTGGACAAATCCTCCCTGGGCAGAATGTTCCATAAGACCTGATGCATATTCCAGCTGTTTGGTTTTTTAAATTGAAATAGAAAACAACAAGCATACAATATAAGATACAATCCATATATACATTACATACATTACATGCATTACAAATAAACACAAACCAGAAACTTACAACAAACAAGAAAAGGGGGAGGGGAGTAGGAATGGGGGGAAGGAAAGAGAGAACAAATTAAGGTGAACGGATGACTTCCTGGAATTTTATTGCTGTTTGCATTTCTCAAATTGATGGCTCTGAACAGGGATTTTCTTAATGAAATTAAGTGGGGAAGGGGATGCTCCTTAAAATTCACACCTAAAACAGAAAAAAAAATGTTCTTTTATAAGCATTTCTCCTACAGGGACCCAAATATCATACTGGTGCTTTGGCTCTCCAGATGGTTTGAAAGTTAATAATTAGTGCACTTCCCACCATCCCACACGTTACCACTAGCCACACTGTTGAGGGCTTGGGGCGGGGGGGAGAGAGGTGAAAAACAAAATATCTGGGTGGCCAAAAGTCCCTCATTCTATATAGACAAGTTGGAGCTGATTCAGAGAAGAAAACAAGAATGATGAGAGATGTGGGGGAATAAAACATACAAGAGGAGGCTGAGGGAAGCTTTGTGCTCATGAAGAAAGGATGGAGGGGTAACATGATTACATTCTTTCAGTTGCTAAAGGGCTGTCACAAAGAGGAAAGTACAAGTTTGTTCTCTGCTGCCCCAGAGAGTAGGACTGGGTCTAATAGTTTTAAGCTACAGGAGGGCAGATTTTGACTGAACATTAGAAGGAAATTCTTGACAGTAAGAGTGGTTCAACAATGAAACCAATTACCTAAACAGGGGCTCCTTCTCTGGGCATCTTCAGAATAAGGCTATAGAGCTTCCTGCTGGAAATGCTCTAGCTGTTTTTTTTCTGCATTGAACTGGGCATCAAACACCAGGGCCTATGGGGGCCCTTCCAACCTAATGATTCTATAATAGTACATCTCATGCAACTCAGTCGCTGCAGTTACTAGAAGCCAAAGAAGAAGAGAGTGTTTAATAATTACACTAGGTCAAACTCTTTGTCTATCTAGCCAAGCACTGGCATTTTAATGGCAGACAGAGGCCTTCCCCATCACCAGTTACTTGGTCCTGTTTCAAACTTGAGATGACAAAGATTGAACTCTGAATCTTTTACAAACAAACTAAAAGTATAGTCACTGAGCCTTCCCTGAGGAAATGCAGGGAACTGTTCTCTTTTTCTAGAATTTGGAAACACTGTTTGGGAGAAGAGAGGGACTACAATTTCCAGAATTCTTCCCCAGTCAGCATGACCAGTTTTGGGAGCTATAGTGCAAAATGATAAATTTTCCATCCTTATTAGACTCTAAAGACTAACTGGCATACAAGAATAGTTTTCATCCCAACACCAACACCCAACCCTTGGCCTTTACCTGCTGTAATTAGGTACTGTGCCTTTATCCAAGTCCTGGAGAGTGAAGGGGTCCACTCGAGCACAATACCATTCCAGCCGTCCCTTGTGCAAGGTGTCAGTGATGTGCAGGATCTCCCGACATTTCACACACAGTGCATAAGGGTCTGCAAGCTCCAGGAGGTTCAGGTTGGCCCGCACATAGAAGGAGTCACCAGGAACCTTCTGCCCTGCATCTACAGCTTCCTTGAGAGGCTGGTATCCTAACAAGTAGAGAAAGCAAGGAAAAAAGGCCCTGATGGATAAGAACAGAGATCTGCCTAGTCCAGTATTCTATGTTCCATGGTAGCCAATTGCAGAACTCTAAGAAAGAAAGACATGAAAGCAAGAATCCTCCCCCCTCACAGTCTGAGGGTGTGCAGACTATCCACATTTATTTAAAACATCATGGTAAAAGGTCTCTTGATACACTGAAATTTGCACCAAAAACTTCTCACAATATGAAACACCATTGAAAAAAATACACAAGAACTGTCATCATCTCACCCAGCAGGGAGAAAACATTAAAATGTTTATTGTTGAATGCAAGAATACATTCCATCATCTATAGGAGCACCCTCCAGTCCAAGAAAAGGAAGCAGCAGTAGCAGGCATAGCCAGGATGAGGTTTCTGCTGTTTTGCATGGGGCCCAAGGTTCCACGGTTAGGACAATATTGTATTGTGAAAAGGATTTCTTAAGCAGCCTTCATCAGCAATGACCCCTCCAGAGCTGATGGATCACAACTCATTCTCACCCAACACAGACATGGTGTTGAGAGTTATAATCACCCACATCTGGAGGACATCTAGTTGGGAAAGACTGCTCTAGGACCCTTGAAGTACCACTCTCTACATAAACTGACAGCAGTCTGAAGACCTGCCAGGATGGATAGAGAAGACTTATATTGAGCATGCTATTTCAAAGGAAGCACAAGCATCCTGAAACTGGAACTCAAACTGCTCCATGGGTAGTTACACTTATTACCTGATTCTAAGGGAAGTTTGGTGCATAAAGTAGCCAGATTTGGGCAACTTCTAGTTAGGAGGCATTGATTAAGATTAGGGGTTCAAACATTTCAAGGGTAATATATAGCAGTCAAGCCATATAGGAGTCAAAAAAGGTACAGATGATAACAGAATTCCCCCCCTCCCCCCGAGTATCATTAGCAACATATATGGCATATAAATCTCCATAGTATGTGCATATTTCCCACAATTCATTTTGCTTTGTGTAGGATGAGATTTTGCTTTGTGCAACATGCTGTGGTGAAGCTTCATTACATATTGACTCAGGATTTTGAGATATTATTCTGCCATCATAGGGACTAGAAAATTCTTGGGGTTTTCAAAATCAAATCTGAAAGATACAGACTTCTAAGCCAGATGTTCAGTTCACAGATGTGCAGAATACATATTGCCTTTGCTGTCCAGATGAATTAAGGATAAACAGTCACACATAGCATATGCTCTTAAAGCAACTTACCTGTTCTATCCTGCAGGAAGTGGAGAGAAGACGGGTCATCCCAGTGCAACAGACTCAGGTAAGCTACCTCCCGGGTGCAGTTCTCAAGGGAGAGCACCTCCCCATTTAACTGTGTCCCCCTAATCTGCCACAGAAACACAAAGAGAAAGGAAACATGTGGATCAAATACCAAAAGCTTCATAATAATATTTCTGAACTGCAAAACAATGGGCTGCTGCTACTGCGTTCCTCCTTCTCCTCTCTCTCCACCCCTGCCATCTTATTGTGTATTCACACCGTGCAATTGTACCAGTTCAATAGCACTTTAACTTATTCTGGCTCTGTCCAACAGAATCCTGGGATATATAGATTGATAGAGTACTTAGAACTGTTTGTAAACAGGCATTATTGGTCTCTAGCAGAGAATTCTAACCCTTTTATCAAAATCCCAGGACTCTGTAGCATGGAACCATAGCAATTAAAGTGGTATCAAGATGCTAGGTTTAAATACCCTGAAGACAACATATCCCATCTGATACAGAAAGTAAGTAGAGTCAGGGTTTGTTAGCACTTGGATGGGAGACTGTCAAAAATACCAGGTTCTATAGGTTATATTTCAAAGGACAGCAATGGCAAACCACCTCTATTTCTTGCCTCAGAAAACCCTATGAAATTCACGAGGTCAGCATAGGTCAACAGGCGACTGGAAGGTACATACATGCACTCAAGGCACAACAGTAATGTGATGTAGTTACTCACATGAACAATACAAGAGGCAAAAGAAGACAAATGGAAATAAAGAGGTTTTCTGAGATAGGAGCTCTTTTAAAAAACAAACTTCTGCTGGTATTATTATTATTCTCTGAAGGAGAGGTAGAGTACTTGGGAGCTTCTAAGACAGAGAATGCCTTAAGAGCTACCAAAAAAGCTCCAGGCCTTTGTCTAGAAGCAAACTATTTCACTCTATGCATGGACATGCCCATGTCAGTAAAGGTGTATGTGACACAATATGCAGATATAGAAAAAGAGTAAATTTTCTTGTACAGGCTACACAAATCGCCGTCCATGAGGGCAGTAATGCTGAATGGCTAAAGACTATAACAAACAGTTTCTCCAAGATGATGGCAGTCAGTAGCTGATACATATTATATTTAAATATCTGCAGAAGTGCTGGCTTTGAAAGTCAATAAAAAGAAGCAACCCCTTCACAGCAGATGTATCCTCTGGGGATAAGAGACTGAGCTAAGACTTAGGAAGTCCCTGCTTCATTTCTTGCCTCTGCCATAAATTCATTACAGGCAAGCCCTTCTATGAGTTTCCTATCTGAAAAAAGGCAGAGGATAGAATACTTGGCCTAAGGGCTAGGCCTATCATGAGACAGAGTGAGGCAAACTTCTCAGGCAGCAAATACTGTGGGACAAAGAAAAGCTAAAGCTTTATATGCCATACAACCTGCTCTATATCATCCTAAGCTATCCAGTGCCCTGGGGCACAGTGGAAGATGCTATCTTGGCAACAAAATATTAGCTGCAAGTCTATACAGCTTGCAGAAAGAATGGAAGAGCAGCCATCTTGCCTTTGGTCTTTGACAGCAAAATGTTTTGGCCCAGAGCTGCATGACCTATCGGTATATATTACAAAGCAATCAGAAGAATCAGCATTTGCAGCATTATTTTTAAACAGTAATTAGTTGACCATAACATTTTGAGAATGGCTTCTTCTCAATATAAATTACAGGCAAATTTCAATATGTGTTGCCCCAACGTTGCTAGGAGGAAGGGATTTCCTTTTCTTGCTTAAACTGAGGAGCATGAGAGGGAGGAAGAAATTTTAATCTTGTCAGGAAAAGATCTCCTGGCCTGCTTTAGAAGCGTATGTAAGAGGGTGATGAAAAAACCTGAATCATGGAGTTTTGGTGTAGCTGGAAATAGCTTCCTCTGCTTGCTTTGGTGGGGATGAATAACTGGAATCTTATCATCTGGAAGGGGCTTCTCTAGCCTGGAAAAGACATGCTCTGAAGTTTTAAGCTTTAAACCTCTTTAAAATTTGTGGCACGTTAAGTAAAAACATGAACTTTGTGGCTACTTCAGCTCCATAGGAATGCATCCCCTTGGTCTCCAATGATTTTCTAAGAAACTTACTCCCCCCTTTATGTCAGTCTCAATTTAAATCACCTGTCCAGCAACACAACCATAATGTAAATCAAGATTTCCTTGTACTTCCTGGTCCTGATAAGGATTATAAATAAATGTATGTTAAATGCTTTAACGTATGGTAAGCAAGCTCCAGTAATTTGAGGGCTATTTTTCCACACTGAAGACCCACTTCACATGTTTGGTGGAATGGGACTTTTTAAAACTTTAGTAAGAAGTGAAGTCCCTTGCAAATTGTTTGAAAAGAGAATTACTCTAAAATCATTGGATGGGCCAGGGGTATAGAAAAAAATCAGGAAACACAAAAGCAGTCTTGTGGGCTGCAAGTGGCACACCAACCACATGATGCCAACCCCACCATCTAGGGTCTCATGGAAAGGCACTCCAGAGGGTGGCAGCAGCCACCAAGAAGGTTTTCTTCTCTGTCTTCACCAAGTGAACTTGCGATGGTGGCAGGACTGAGAGAAAGCATTCCCTTGATGATCTTAAAGCTCTGACAGGCTCATACGGGATTTCAATTAATCTGAAACCAAGACATACATGCTTTACAGGTCATGAGCTGCACCCAAAGTATACCCAGAAACAAACCGGTAGTCAGTGAAGCAGTTTTAACAAGGGAATTATATGCTCCCATCCATGTATATTCCACATCTTTCTTTTACACTTCCCTCAGAGTGTAGTGGAGTCTTCTTCCTTGGAGGTCTTTAAACAGAGGCTTGATGGCTGTCGGGGATGCTCTGATTGAGAGTTCCTGCATGGCAGAGGGTTGGACTGGATGGCTCTTGTGGTCTCTTCCAACTATACCAATTCTATCAGCATGATTTTATGATTCTATAATTATACTTTCAAAATGCAAAACCAAAATTGGGCATATTGGTCCATAAAGTGAAAAAAACCTAACAAAATCTACAGTTAAGTAGTAATATTATTAGGGGCAACCAAAACACCTCATAAGTTCTCCAGAAATTTTCATCAGGCTAGATGGAACAAAAATTAGAAGAGACCCCATGGCTACCTCTTGACTAATTGTAGTATTTTCCTGTTTCTTCCCCCATTTTTGTGACCTTGGGCATGTCACTCTCTCTCAGCCTCAAAGAATAGCAATGGCAAACCCCCTCTGAAGAAACTTGCCAAGAAAACCCCAAGATAGGGTCACCTTTAGGATTGTTATAAGTCAGAAATGACTTGAAGGCACATAAAAACAACAAAAGCAGACAAAAGGGCATTCTAGATTGGCAAAAAGAAGTGTGTTCATGGCTGCATGAAAGTCTAGCCTTTAGATGAGAAAAAGGGAAAGTGTGCCATGAAAATGCTTTTTTTTTCTTTTCCTTTTTTTTTTCTTTTTTTTTTTTTTTTTTTTGCGTTTTAGGGGAGAAGAAGCGCCTTTAAAAAGGTGCTGGTTTTCCCAGCTTCTTTTTTAAAAACTGCGGAACAGCACAGCTCCATCTAAAGGCTGTGGTGCAGCTGCTAAGCATTAAGGAAAAGGCAACTTCATGTCACACTTTCCTGCCAATCTAGAAAGCCCCAAAGAGTTCCAAAGAACTTGAAAGCATTCCCACCTTTATGACATATGTGATGGTCCTAATGAAGTGTACCTTTGCAAGGTATAACACATCCACTACATATCAACTGGCTTTCTATATATTTGAACTCTGTGTAGAGTGTGCTCTCCATACCTCTAAGAGGCAATACAAAAACACCACCCTCTGGTTGATTAATGTAGCTTTCACCTTCCATATCAAACTCTTCCTGTTCAAAGGGTTAGTCATGACTCATTCATTCATACCTCTAGGAGTCGGCATCCCTCTCGAAGTCCTACACTCTCAGCTTCTGAGCCTGGCCTCACCCACTGAACGTAAATCCCAGTTCTATTTCCTCCAAGGATGGAGATGTCTCCCGCAAGGCCTCTGCTCTGAGGTGCTGGGATGGTCAAGGGGGGTGTGCTGGACAAATGCACCACAACAGATCTGGTTAAGGAAGAAAGAAAGAAAAAAAGGAGTTCAACTCTGCCATTTCTACAAAGAATACCAATAATCTGGCTTGATAAGGAGGATCTGGGAAGCTCCATAAATCATTGTGAAAATTATTTTATTTTATTTTATTTTATTTTATTTGCAGTGGCAGCTGGTGACTCACATGTGAGTGGGTAGTGAATCAGCTCTGGGTTTTAGTTTGAACTTTAAGAGTTATCCAAGGTGCTAAAGCTGGGTTACAGTTCAGAACTTGGACAGATTCTTTCACATTCAGACAAAAACTCAGTCATCAGCGACGAGTCATCAGTGACGATGACAGATGGCATTTGTCCCCTCAGTCGGTGTCTTGTGGCAGTAATGGACTGGATGAGGGAAAACAAGCTCAAGTTGAATCCAGACAAAACGGAGGTACTTAAAGTAGGGGCTCCTAAACCAGGTACTGGGTTGCAACCTCCTGTCCTAGAGGGGTTCACGCTCCCCTTGAAAGACTGTGTTTGCAGTTTGGGGGTGCTTCTTGACCCGTCACTTCAGATGACAAATGCAATGGTCAAGAGTGCCTGTTATCAGCTCTTGCTGATATGCCAACTATGCCCTTTCCTGGAACCGGGTGACCTCAAAGCTGTAATACATGAACTGGTAAGGTCACGACTTGACTTTTGTAACACGCTCTACATGGGGCTACCTTATGCCTAGTCCGGAAACTTCAACTGGTACAGAATATGGCAGCCAGGCTGATTAGAGGAACAACAAGCAGTGACCATATTACACCAATAGTGAAGTCACTCCACAGGCTGCCCATTAGTTTCTGGGCACAGTACAAAGTATTGGTTGTCATCTTTAAAGACCTACATGGCTTTGGCCCAACCTATCTAAGAAATCGCCTGCTTCCATATAATCCGCACCATACACTCAGATCCTCTGGGATGAATCTGTTACAACTGTTGAGACCAGATTGGTTCCGACTTCCCAGAGGACCTTTTCTGCTGTTGCTTCCACCTTATGGAATGGCCTGCCAGATGAGATCCGTCAAATAGCCAACATAGATAGCTTCAAGAAAGCTGTCAAGACAGATCTCTTCCGGCAGGCCTTCCCAGAACAGTCCCCAGCCACATAAAGATCCCCCTGCTAATGCTGACTAGATGATTGTGATATAGGAGTTTTAATCAATGCTTGGAATTTTGATCTCATAACTGTTTAATTCTTTTTTAAGGGGGGGATATTGTGTATATTTGTATTATTTTATCTGCTATATGCCACTTTGTTTTTACAAAAAGCAGGATAAAAATAAATGTTTTATTTATTTATTATTTAAAGCTCAGAACAGATTCACTGCCCTGCTGACATGGAAGTTGCCACTGACAGGCTTCTTGTTTCAAATTCCAGAATTCTCCAAAGCAGCATAGGCACTGGTTATATTTAATTTGTAAGCCACCTTAAGTCCCAATACTGAGAGAAATGCAGGATATAAATAAATTTAATAACAACAATAACAAGCTGGAGATTCTGGAAGCATTGATCAAAAAGAGTAACTTTCCCATGCTCTGGTGGAGGATGGCAGTGAGTCTGCCCTGCAAGAGGAATATTGCTGTTCCTATCATTGACTAGTCCAAGCACAGGTGGTACTTACAATGTTGGACTTGGAATTAGCCAAACTTATCTCATACGATCACTGTGAGAATTTAAAAGGAGAGGAAAACACTAAACTCTCTGGAGGAAAGGTGGTTTACTTCAATTTCAACTGCTGTTTACATTTCCATTTTATGTAAACTGCCCTAGGTACTTTTTATTGAAGGGGTTCATGAAAATGTAATAAATGAGTCATGTCCCATATAGGGACTTGAAATGAAAAAATATATATAGTTTATCAATTGCTTTCCTCCATTACCCAAAGTGGTGGGAGGGGAATATCTCAGATATCTGGAATAATCCTTCCTATGTAGTGTCACTTCACTCAGTTCACTATAAAATAAGTTACTCAGTTATAACTACTTCATACCACTTTAACTGTAAATCCTTCCTCTTTCCTACAAAATCCTAAATGTCTGTTCTCTCAGTCCCACCAGGTACAACTAGTGGGAAAATGGGAGAGGACCTTCTTGGGGTTAGTCCCCATTTCTGAAACTACATCCCTAGAGAAACTAGACTGCCCCCCCCCCCCATAGAGTCCAACTAATGGAAGAGGAAGACTTTTCTGTTTCAAGAGGCCTTGGTGAACTGATTACTTATGGAGAAAGTGTTTTCAATAATAATGTCTGTTTGTTGCTTTTCCAGTGGATATCCATGTAAAAGTATTTTGACTCTATTGGTAGTTCAATTATATTTTAACGTTTGTTTATTTTAGTGATGTGAAATTTTTATCTGTATCCATTTTCATTTCTGTAAGCTGTTTGGAGTTTTGGTCTGAGAAAAAGGCAAGATACACTCAGTCCTCTGTATCCATGGCTTTTTTATCCATGGATTCAAGCATCCATGGCTTGCAAATATTATAAAATCATATAAATTCCCAAAACCAAACCTTAATTTTGCCATTTTATATAAGGGACACAATTTTACTCTGCCAATGTATTTAATGGGAATGGAGTATCCATGGAGTATCCAGGTGCACAGGGTGCATAGGCCTTGTTTTAAAGGAGAATTATCTTTCCAGGGGGCATAATTCTTTATTAAAACATATGTACCTCCCATTGCCTTGTTTTAAGGCAAGGTGGGCAACTGCAAAGCAGAAAGGAGCCATCCCTCCCAGTGCACTGGCCTGACAGACATCACCAGCACATTTCAGCACACTAGAAGCAATGAAACATCACTTCTGGCAACCATCTTTGCCAGTTTTCAATTTCCTTTTCAGTGTTTGGGTGGGCTGGGAGGATCTGGGATGCTGAGGGAAGCAAACCACAATGTTTGCAGGTGGCTTTATATGGCTTTCTGGTAAAATTAGCTTGCAAAAAAATGCGGTGGGGGGGAGGTCTGGAGGCTTCAAGTGTTACACTTAGGGGCCCAAGGCACTCATGTGGCCCATGGTCTGCACTTTTCAAATCCCTGTTTTAAGGTAAAGTGTTGGTCTTTTACTGCCTCTGCACTGCCACATCTAATGGAAGTTATGTCCATGAAAGGGTCCAAAAACTCAAAAGGCCCTACTGGATGAAATTGGCCAATGGTCTGACTCAATATCAGGCAACTCAATATTAGGCAGTCTGACTCAGTGTCAGGCAGCACTATCAGGAAGTACTTTCACAATCAAGGACAGGCAAGGGAACAGTGTCAACAACAGTAGCATCAGCAGTATAGGTCCCAGAAGCAAGAAGAGTCCTGAAAATGGATGACATGGAATAGTGCCCATATACCACACAAGCTTACCTACAATGCCTGACCCAGAGGTTGGAGAAGTTATTTTTTGTAACTTCTCCAAGTTACCCAGAATTTCCCCAAGTACCATTGCAAAAGATGGCATTCATTGCAGAAATACCATTTGCCACTAACTATGCTTGTTGGGCTAATTCTTCCAATCTGAATATCTCATCTTTTAAGGCATCTGAATTCATAAAGCTGCTGTTAGAAACCATTGGGAGATGAGGGACAAAAGGCAAACAGACCTCCTGGAAAACTCCTGCTGGTTAGAGATGGTGGATAAGCAGATTTCTGACTTTGCCCTTGTGTGTACACTGCCAGAAGAAGAAGGGGATCTAGCAGAGGAGACTGTAGTGGTGATGCTTCCTGTAAAGAGAAAAGGGTGGAAATTCACAGCATTCAGGGGTTTACCATTACTCAGCTTCTTAAAAAGTACTAAGCAGATTTAGATCAGAACACTGAAGCAGATGGGGCAGGAAAAGCCCAAACAGAATCTTTTCCATGAGCAGCTCCCATATAGCTGTGGTAACATTTAACAATTCAACCATGTGGGTGTGATGGCCAGCCATATAAGCCAGTCATCCTCAATCAGAACTGTCAGGCTACATTTCCCATCATGTTTAGCCTCTATCCACATTTGTAGATATTTGGACCCAACAAGTTTGGAGGGTACTGGAATGGAGAACACAGGTGTGCCTCTTACTTGTGTGTGTGGGGGGGGTTCATTATGTGACCAGGCAATTACCCCCCTACTTCCATAACTGGTCCATTTAATTGTTAGATGAGCTATGCAGGGTCTTGTCATAAGCAAATAGCTTCCCTGCAGCAGAGCAAAGCTTGGCAATGTTACTTGTTTGGGTTCCAGCTCCCAGAATCCTTCTATCCAGCAAATTAGCAAATGTCTAATTAACAATTTGCAAGCCACTCAGCCTTTTGGCTGAAGAGTGGAGTATAAATAATTAAATATCATCATCATCATGCTGTCTGGGGAGTTGGGATTGTAATCCAAAAAAGTAACTCTGAGCAGAGGTAACTTTAACACACATACACACATACATCATTTATAAGGTCCTGAAAAATGGATTACTCAGCACAACATCTTCTACTTTTCAGTAATACCTGCCCTGGATTCCAAGAAAGGAAGAAGCAGGAGAAATGTGAACTAGATTCTGCTATATGTTGAATGAGCCCTGAGCAACTCTCCACTATCTTTAGTATCTGAATGCAGAAGCCAGTCTTTTGCACATAAGACAATCCTCCTGGGTAAATGCATTGGTAAAGAAAAATGCCACAAATCTAGCCAGGCCCAAGATATACAGTGAGACATGCTCTAGAGATTTACAGCCTGTCAAGAAGAACCGATAACGGCCTGAAGCTGAAGCATTTATCAATTGCAGTTCCTACTCCTCTGAAACTGAATCGAATTGTCAAATAAAAAAAAATCCACTATAAATTAAACACACTAGACTGGAATCACCCAAGAACTGAGACATCCATGCATGCATGTATGAGGGTTGGTGAACCCCTGGAGGTGTTCCCAGACTAGTAGAACAAGTGTAGGGCAAGGGCACCCTCTTGTGGGAACACAGTCATGCAACTGATTTGGTAGGGGAAGTCCCTCTCTCCCACCCCAGTCCTCCCAATGCTGCTTTCAAAAAAAAAAATTCAATAATAGGAGAAATACCTGTTAAGTCTTCCATGCTGCCAAAAGACCCATAAGACTGACTGAGGGCACAAAGGATACACAGAAAGTGGCATTAATTCAAAATCTTACATGTACCAAAGCTGTTTTTCCCCAACCCATCCACCCCCCTTACATTGTTTTTCAAAGATAATGACAAGCACAATTATCTGATATGTTTACATTTCTAAATTTTTCACATTTACTCATCCTCTTTCTTCTACCCAAGGGCAGAGGAGTGTAGCTTTACCCCTCTGTTCAATTCACTGTAGAACTGTAGTATTTAATTTTTAACTTAACTAGTTTAATCCTATTCTGGGGGGGGGGGGGGAGGTTGGGATGGAATTCTTGAATTATTTTAATCTGTAATCTGTTTTTTAACTTTGTTTTACAGAGGGGCGGGTAAGAAATAAACATTATTATTATTATTATTATTATTATTATTATCATCATCTAACTTTGTAGAAACTCTAATTCCCCCCATCACATCCCCATCACAGTGCCTTTGCACTGTGTAAATCACAGCTTGAGAAAGTCCCTTTTTTGGATGGCAAGTCCTAGAACTCCCAGCTAGCGCTGCTGGGGGATTCTTGGAGTTGTAGTTCACAAGGAGATTTCTTGACCGCTACTACATATAGTGAAAACAGGAGAGGCAGAATGGTGATGATTGAGGAACCAGGCTAGAATTAAAATTGCTGTTTCTCTCTTTTCCAGCTCTGAGCAGGGTCCCTTTGCTCCCCTGTCCATCTTGATTCTTGAATGTTAAGTGTGATGAAAACTTGATGAGATTTAAATTGCCCATTTGAATACTTTCTGTCTTAGAATAGAGAGTAGGCAGGAAAGAGGCTGGGAAAACAGCAATCAAACTGGTCCCAAGCTCCCACATGTACCTACTCCGTTGTATTATTCCAGTGCTAGATTAGAATGGAGATGAGACAGGAAGTTTAGAACTCAACCTTGTTAAATATATTACAATTAAAAGAATGGTGTACAGGTCTACAGTGCACTTGTCCTAATCTGCTCTGGGATTTTTTGTAAATTGCCTTCCTCAAATGGGGAACAATATGCAGCTGGGCACTTTCTTTCCCCACTTCACCCCTCCAGCCTTTCCTTGGATGTATGAAGGAGCCATAGCCCACATGGGGAAAGGCACAAGAGAAGGCAACTAATAATCTCTGGAATAAACATGGGAAAAGAGAGAGGGTAGGGTGGTGAATCAGTTCTGGATTTTAGCCCAAACTTCTACCAAAGGTTCTGTCCAAACAGATAGCTATTCAAGTAGCTATCCAAGGTTCTGCACTCCCTTGGGCTACTATGGTAGAGTTCCCAACTTGGCTAGTTTAAGTTCTGACAAAACTTTTTAACAGATTCACAAACCTGTCGGCACAGAACTCGCCAGCTGCCACTGCTCTCAGCTAGTAGTTGCCACCTGAGTCCCAAGGCTGAGACCCAGATAGTGCTTGCAAATACCAGTCCAACCAATCAATCACTTTTATATTCTGCCTTTTTCTCAAAAGTAAGTGTCCAGTTTTCCACACTGGAGAGCAGTGCACAGAAGAATCTGCACCACTTATATTTCCAATCACTGATTAGAGACAACGGCTGTGATTCTTCTCTGTCATCCTGATAGCTAAAAGATGGTTTGGAGGCACCTTCTCATGCCAGACTCTGACTATGTTATGGGCCACATTAAGGCCATGGACCAGACATAACCACCACGCATGTTCAAGAAAACTCTCTTTTTTTCTAGTCATTCAGCTCATATGCAACTCCCAGAGCCCTACTGCTGACTGCTTCAACAGTTCCCATGAATAGCTCCACAGGGATTGCACTGTCTGGAATGCAAGAGTGCAAGTAACATACACATACACATGTCCACTCTTCCCGGATGGGTGAAGCACGAAGGCCTAAGTCTGAAGAATCTGAGGCCAAGTTTGAATGGAGATAGTATATCTATAACTAAGCAACCTAAACAAAGCTTGGAAAAGTTTTTTTAGACTACAACTGGCCAAGTCACCTGGGGGATTTTGGAAGTTGCAGTCAAAACACTTTTCCAAGTTAAGCTACAGAGAAAAATAATGAAAATAAAAGGGGGGAAGTCACATACTCCAAGCAAAGCAGTATGATTTTCTTTTTAAAAACCCAAAACAAATTCATGTAACTAGACATTTTAATTAAATGTAAATATTAAACTTTCTTACCTCATGTTTAATGTTAAAATAAATGTATCATAATTATGCTTTATAAGGTAATTATATAAATATTGTTTGCTTAAATTATGATATTTAAAGTCAAAATTACCTTTTTGTATAGAGACTTTCTGAGTTCACCACAAATTCTTTCCAAATAGCCTCCTTAAGGATTCCACACAGTAATCCATCCCAGACACTACTTGGCTTCATCATCTACCAGGCTATTTCAGCTCATTATAATAATGCTCTTCAGTGATGCACCCCTCTAGCCAGCCTTCTTACTTCATTTTAGATATGACAGCCTCTCACCCATTTTTTTATCCAATGGTTGCTGGTGTCCCTTTTGTCAATGGAGAAGTGAAGCCACTCCTGGTTTTAGACTTAACTTTAAAGGAGTTGTCCAATGTGCTGAAACTGTTTGGGGAATAGGATTTGGCCCCTTGGACAGCTTTTTTACAGTACTGTACAGACTAATACACAGGGCAGATTAACTTCCCCACTGATACAAGATCTGGGAATCATTGCTACTTTTACCCACAGTTGCCCCTCAACTCCAGCCAAACTGGTACCCTCTTATTTCTACCCTAAAAAAAACCCTAACTCTCCTGGTCTCCCTCCCACCATCTGCTATTATCTCCTCAATTTGAGTGTCTTCCATCCTACAGCATACATTTCAATCACATGCCCTGAGATCAACACACCCATACTTAGTCCCCTCACACACACACTTTCAGGTCTATATGCAGCCCAGAAAATCTCTGGAATACCAAGATTCAGGAGGCCAAGAGGAGGAAATCCCATCACACATTTAAAGTGATTCAGAATTCTAGGCATCACCTCTTGATGGGAGCTGGTCCATCTTCACGCTGCCGCCGAAGGATAGAACCAGCACAGGGTGGGAAGGGGAAGATGGAAAGACGGTTTATTTCCTTCTCTCTTTCTGGAGTCACTTCCTGAAGAAAAAATAAAGAGAAAAATCCTTGAGTCAAGACAGATTCTGCCCAAATTTCTGAATTTTACTGTTCATCAATTGGACTGTCAACTGATTATATCAGGGATGGGCACCTGGACAGGGGCACGAGGCCACCCTGAACCCACAGGACATCTTGGAAGGGGCCAAATTCCACCCTCATTTTTATACTTTGTAATTGAGTGGCCAAATTGCTCATGAGAAGAATTTTTGCCAAGTTGTTGGCCCCTCCAAGGCTCAATATTTGACTGTTACTACCTTAGAAAATCTAATTACCTGTTTTGAACCACAAACAACTGCTTACAGAGGGGGTGATGAAAGCATCACTTGTATTTGCAACCTACATTTGAATATGCATGCCTAGCAGGATTGGGCCAGGACTTACAGGGTACAAGTCCCACTTCAACTTGTTTAGGTGGCTTGCTACAAGTGGATAATAAGACTCCAACCAAGTCTGTTGGATTCCAGCTTCAATCATACCCCTGCCAATCAGTCAATGTGAGTGGATGCCAGATTGTGGAAGACTGCTATAAGTGCCTGTGCATCCTGAATCACATGATCCTTTCACACTATTAGAGCACTATGATTCCACTTAAACTGCCATCGATGGAATTTTGTAGTTTGATGAAATAGTGGAGCTCTCTGACTGAGAACTTGTAAATGCCTCTCCCTAAATTCCAAATCCCTGAATATCACAGAATGGAACCATAGCAATTAAAGTAGAATAATAGTGCTTTTACTGTTTAGTGTGAAAGGGCCCACAGTTATGCAGCCCAACTAGCCTTAACTCTAAGGTCAAGACCTATATGATGTTTGTATAATATAAGTCAACACACACAGTTACATAGTATTTGTACTATACCATTTTCTGCTGATACTGACACTGTTCAACCAAATATGTATCCGCCAAAGTACGTGTTCCACTGTGCAATGGGGAAAACACAGTGGGGGGTTCTGCAACCTTGCAGAATAAAGTGGTACACTGAGGGCACTGATGAATAGTGACCTCAGTGTACCACTTGATGAATCCAAGGATGAGCAACTGCACAGCTAAAATTCTGTTAGTCCCAACTAGTGCCGACTCAGTTGTTGCAATCAACATGTAGGTGCATCTGATACAATTATTCTACTCTAGTTGGAACTTTCAATAGGATTTAGGCCCGTGTGAAATGGTTACACTTGTACTCCACTTATGCAACCCTGAACTGAATACAGCCAAAAAGAATACTCACATGAATCTAACACTAATCATAAAGCTCACAGTTTGCTGTGAACACAGGATGAGATATGTGAAGTATTCCAGACAACCTCTGACTCACACATTTCAACATTCTGTCTCCCCACCTCTTTCTTCTTAGTTCTATTTAAGTAGTATTTTAAATTAGCCTTTTAAGGCAAATGAATCCAAATCAGTAACAAAATTGCTCGTAACCAACCTGAGCTCCTGGGATAGGGCAGGATATAAACAAGCAATAAACATAATAGAGATGCTGAGTATTAAGGTAAAATTGTTATGTTTGTCATGATCTCAGCAATCAGTGTATGGCTCTATCAAACTGCAGTTCATACAATCCCCCTCTTACCTCCTTCTGGCTTGCACAATCCCCAGGAAATGCAATGTTCAGGATGCCAGGTCCATCTCCCATCCCATCCTCTACAGCTGAAGGCTTTTCTATCATGCTCCAAGTGCTACTGAGGATGGAACAAAGAGAATAGGAGGAGGAACACATCTATGTGGAAAAACAAAAGCAAACAAATTGTCACAGAACAGATATGAAATCCTTTAAAAAAGAAAAGATGTACTGTACCAAGGTTTAAATTTCCCCGAAAGTCCTACTTTAACCTGAAAGCTCATCCTCAACCAACATACAGCAATAATTCTAGGGAGGGAGAAAGGAGAGACCACGAAAGAAAACCAGTGTCAGCCCTACTGTTATGCAGAACGAGGCAGCCACCTTAGGCAATAGATCAAGGATGTCATGAAATAGCAGCAACTTCTTCATTAATTAACTTGTTGATATTTTTTTTACTGACAGGAAGGGGAAAAGACCCTTTCAAAAATTTTCTACAATGTACCAGAATAACCTGGCTTAATTTAAGCACTACACAGCCTGACCTCAGGGGTGAGTGGAATGATTTGTCGCTATGTCCTAGGAACAAAATCTCTTAGCTGATCCTGGAGAAGACTATTCCTTCAGTGACTTGAAGAGTCACCGTACTGATACAGAAAAACTCTGGTGACAATTGCACCCCAAGATTTTACAATTCTTCTTGGGCTGGAACCCTGTAGTGGGGCTAGGAACCACTGAACATAGTCAGTCTTTATCCTAAGGATATATACATGTTTGCATATATTTAGGACTCTGTTTTTGCAAAATGCTCAGTAGAGTAGGAGGCAGTAGGAAAAGAGGAAGACTTACAGGTGAACAGACTCAAGGAAGCCACCGCCATGAGCTTGTCCCAGGACTTGAGCAGGGTAGTTAATAAGAATATCTTGGAGGTTTCACATTCATAGGGTTGCCACGGTTCAAAAACAATTTCAGGGCAACTAACAACAAAGGATTTTGTTTTCTACTCCAGGTAAAGAGACAGGAGACTAGACCAGTTTTAATGGGCCTTCTCTGGCAGTGTTTCTTGTGTCCATCTTCTTAATTATTTCTTGTTTCTTACAACTACCGATACAACCACTACCGATACAACCACAAGTTGCTACTGCTCTTAATGTCTTTCCAGAGCATAGGAATTTTACTCTTCTGAATTGCAGTTCCAGAATCCCAGCAGGTATAGCCAATGGTCAAATTGGCAGGGAGATTGTGGGAGTGTAGTTCAAAGAATGTTATATTTTTAGTCTCTAGTTCTGTCACTGATTAGTTATAGGCAGTGATCAGGCAGTAAAGGAACTGCAAAGACACACACACAAAAAATCAGGGCCAGAAGGAGCTTGAGAGGCTGGGAGCAAAGGTGCTGTAGTGTGGCTTCAGCAGATGCCTAACAATGCCAACTCTCCAATCCACAGAGTCAGAACCCATACAGAATTTTGCTGCTTTAGTTAATACTGTGCATGATATTTACAAGCCAGTCAGTCACTTCCTAGAGCTACAGTAAGCACCTCCTAGGATAGAACTGGCAATCATTCCAACACTGTTTTTATGGCTTCTTTGTCTGTCCTTTTTCTGGCCATAAAATAGAGAATTTGCCTCCCCCAGGAGCATTAAATCACCTTCTAAATAGATGGAGGAGGTTTACTGTTTAACATCAAAAATACATTTTTTGCAGAAGTGGGCATCTGACCAATTTTGTATTTCCTTTAGGTCCCAGAACAGAAACTAGCCTCAGATCAACCAGAATTGCCATGTCCCAGGAGAAGTCAAGATGGTGGTTTTAAAAGAATGTTGAGGTGCATCCAATGTGTATCTGTCATTATCAGTCTAATGTGCCAGTGGGCCATTTCATATTGGTCCCAGCTATTTGCACCTCACACAAGAAAAATGGGACCAGCATGAGACCAGCCATACTGACTGAGGTGGAAAAAGACAATCAGTATTTTATTTTTATTTTTATTTTATTTTATTTTATTTATTTTTTGCTTTCAAAAGGTTAAATCTGACATGCCAAAAATCATTACCTGTGGTGTACACATTCATCCCACTTATTGTTTCTAAGCTTTCAAGTGCTATCTTTCCTAAAAGTGCTTGTTACAAAACTGCAAATTGTGTTTGGTCAGATGTAATGACAAAAATGCAAATGAATGTTATAGACAGTGATGCCCATGTCATATTATCTTCAGCCAACTACTGTTAGTCTCCAACAAAGCTAAAGCAATTCTAGAGTGCATCAATAGAATAGTGTCAATGCTGAGGGAAGTAATAGCACCAATGTATTCAGCCTTGGTCAGACTGGAATACTGTGGCCCGATATAGACGGCCCAAAAGGGCCTTCTGTGGGGCAGCATTAGGGTTAGAGAGTGTGCAGCATTTGCACGCTCCCTAACCCTAGCACATATGGATGGCGCCATTTTAAAATGGCACTGACCATACACACACACCATGATGGCATCATGGCATGCAGTGTACACTTGATGTCATGGTGCCACAGGAGGGCACCTAGGGCACCCTTTCTACTGCATCAAAAGAAGCTCCATAATGGAGCTCTTTTTTTGGCACTGGTCCTTGGTGCGGCCTTTACACAGCAGCGCCAAGGACCACGAAGGAAAAGAGGCCACGGTGATGGCCTCTTTCTCCCCTTGGGACCACCATGGATGGCGGGGTGCAGCGGGCTTTCAGGCCATGGAGAAGCAGCAGTTTGCTGCTTCTCCATGGCCTGGAGAAGCAGCAGAATGGGGCCTCTAGGGCTGCCAGTGATGCAGCCCTGGCCATCTGTACAGCCCCCAATTCCAGTTGTGGCCACAACAATTGAAAAAGGATACAGACAAGCTGGAATGTATCCAGGGGATAGCAAGTAAGATGGTAAAAGCTTGGAGAAGAGGAGAGGTGACATGATAGATATCTTTAAATATCTGAAGGGGCACCTTATTTTCTGTCACTCCAGAAACTAGAACACAAATAAATGGACTCAAATTACAAGAAAATCAATTCCAGCTAAACACTGAAAAGAACTTCCTGATAGCAAGAACTGTTTAACCATATTTGTGGAAGTGCCTCACTATATAAACAGTCGGCCCTCTGTTTATGTGGGGGATCATTCCAGCGACTGTATATATATTCCTCCCCAATAATTGAGATCTATAAGAAAGGCACACTTTTGTATCCTACAAGCAGGGAAATATATTGTGGAAGGACATGGGAGAGGGTCTTCTCTGCTGTGGCACCCAAGGTGGAAAATGGCATTCAACAGGCTTGGTGACACCCAATGAGAGGGGCACTGCTGAGGGGAAGGTGATGGCAGAAGTCTACCCCAACCTCCCCTCCTCCTCTCACTGCTTGCCCCCTGTGGCTTCATTGCCAGATGAGCTCCCTCCCTGGGGAGAGCGGCCGGCCAGCAACAAAGCCACAAGGGATGTACTTGCCCCTCTGCCACCTCTCTGCCACCTCGGCTCCTGGCAACATCTAGAGGGATGTAGAAGTGGTCCCTAGACACCCAGAACTCTCTCTTCAACACAGAAGATATACCATTATCCTTTTTCTGCAATTTTAACTTTTCCCCATTCACTGTTATGCTGCCTTATCTTCCTCTTCCTCTCACATCTCAAAAAGATATCAACCTTTGTGCTACAGGTTTCCTCTTTTAAACACACCTTCTTTGCCAAGCTTCGGGTGCACTGGCAATGCTGCAGCTGTGCCTCTAGAGTGCCAATCTTGCCTTCTGCCTGTGTAAGTTTGCTCAGCAATTCATCCCTCTCCTCCTCCAAGGCCCGAACACGTTTGCGGTACTGGTCCTTCTCGATGAGGCTCTGGGAATACTGCAGTTGAATGCCATCTCGGCTCTGGATTGCCTGAAAGAAAGACAGAGGCACAGATACCTTGGCCAGGTGAGATTACTGGCAGAACAAGCCACATGCTGTATTCTCCTCCTTCAAAAACTAACCTCTGAAGAAATTATGCAAATCATGCAACTCTACATGTTATCTGCATAATTTGTTCTGTTTCTAGTAACCACAGAGGAAGCTTACTGTAGCTCATCAGATGCTATTGGAAGGCAACTCCCATAAACCCTAGCCAACACAGAATTCAAAGATATAACCATGCTAGTCTGTACAATCAGCATCAGAGGAAGTAGACTTAAGTCTATGAAAGCTTTTGGTACCAACCTCTTTCTTTCAGTTAGTCTCAAAGATGCTACAGGTCTCAGATCTCTACAGACCTAGCTAACATAACCAGGGATGATAGGAACTGAAGTCCAATGGCATCTGGACTGAAGTCCAATGGCATCCCTCTGATCCTGATCTATCAATTTAAAAAAGGAGACAAAACACTGACTTGACTGAGTGTGGTGTAATCTTTCTAGGGAGTCCCAGCTTTCATCTCCTCCCTCCTCAGTAGCAGCATGATAGGTTTGGAGATCTCAGAATGCTCAGGTTTTGGCCAATGCTAAGAATGCCAACCTCCAGTTCAAGCCTTACCTAACACCATTGGGATTCCTGCATAGTAACAGTAAATGTAGACAACTTATGCCAGGATACAAAATCTCAGAACCAGAATCCTCCATTCCGGACTCAGGTGATGTCAGGGAGCTAACCCCATACTACTGCCCACTATATAGTCCCAAAGCCCATAGTCTTCTCCCAATCCTGGCAACTGTTGTCACTCAAGAAATCACTTGATTATGTATGCTTCCAGACATCTTCCTTGCCAGCTGCCTTTTGGTTACTTTCTACACAAAAATTCTGTTCAGTTCCTTAGCCAGCTCTTTATCAACTCAAGTAATCAGAGGGTTTCCTTAGTTTCTTGATGTGCTCTTCTCACCAGTGCAAGTGCTCAATCTGGGGATATGGCCGTGCATATAATGGCATATCCTTGTGCATGCATATGTCTCTATAAATGTCATGCCTTGCCCTCTAATTCTCTGAACCTCACCTCATGAAGCCATGAACTCTGAAGTGGGGCTTACCCACATCCAACAGATTGTTTTATCAGAAGAAATTCTACCAATGAACTTACTTATTACCACCACCACCTTAGTTGAAGGAAATAGCTCTTTAAAAAGGCAACTCACCTGATCTCTTTCCTTCTCAATCTCCTCCAGCTGAGCCAGCACAGTGTTCATTCGGTGCTTGTATAGGTCGCAGTTCTTCTGCAGAGTCTGATACTTCAGCTGCAGATCCTCCATATCTTGCAAGTACTGGGGGGTGGGGGAGAGAATTCAGAGACGGTTGTATTTGAGATTATTTAAGAGTAGATCTTGCAGGTCTTGCCCTACAATCTGTGTTCAGTGTCAAGCCTCAGACTTGGAACCAAACAATTGAGGGAAAAGGTGAAAATGCAATTTTTCCCCACTATCACCTCAACCTTACCTCTCCCAGTAACCTTTCACTGCCCAAACACTACGGAAATAATGTTTTCCAATAATAATTTCCAAACTTCATGTGCTTGGAAAACTTTTTTTTTTTAAAAAAAAAAAAAGTTACTCGTTATTTGGGACATATGATTATGATATAGTTTCTTAATATTGTGTCACAAAATTTGTGTTCTTGTTCTTGTTTGTAACATGTTATGTTATATCTTACCAGTTCATCTTCAAAGGATCTACCAAAAAAAAAGGAAAAAAATGTTCTAACCTTTGGAAAATGTCCCCAAAAATTTTTTCCCCAAAATATTTTTGCACCCAGAAAGTATTTTTTTAAAAATGATTACTCATTACACAAAAGTAACCATGTTACTAGTTGTTACAATAGTCTTTAAGATTTCATTAGCCCACATAAGCAATAAGTTACTTGAAACTTATTACAGGTTGAGTCTCTCTTACCCAAAATGTTTGTGACCAGAAGTGTTTTGGATTTTGAAGGGTTTTTTTTTTTTTTTGAAAGATTCTGAAATATTTGCATATACATATTGAGGTATCTTGGGGATGGAACCCAAGTCTAACATTAAATTCATTTATGTTTCATATATGCCTTATACACATAGTCTGAAGGTAATTTTATACACAATATTTTATACACAATTAATACTTTTGTGCATGAAACAAAGCTTGTCTACACTGAACCATCAGAAAGCAAAGATGTCACCATCTCAGTAGTCCATGTGGACAATTTTGGATTGTGGAATATTTTGGAATTCCAGATAAGAGACTCAACATGTACTTCCAAGCTCTGACCGCAAACATGTGCCCTACCTTTGCTTATTCACTGTAGTTCAAGGACTGAGCAGTATAAAATCAAGAGGAAGAAATCATGTGGCCGATAGTACCCCCAACCCCACATGGACCCTCACACACACACCCAAAATGGGACGAAAAATATATATTGGAACCAGATTAGGCCCTTCCAAGCTGATGGGTGTGGGACAAACTAAAACAGTCAGTTTCTCTTTAAACAGCATCCAAAAGTGACAAGTCCCACTTTTATTTAAACAAATGAACCTCCCTCCAATTACATTAATGACTGGATGCATTGTAACCATGGTGAGGATTGTGCAATTTCATCAATGGCTTTTCAGTAATGTGTTCCTCACAGGATGGGAGGGCATCTTACCTTATCTCTCAGCCCTTCAGCCCACTGCAGTTCATTTTGCACAGAGTCTAGCTTCTGACATAGTTCCTGCCGGTCTGCTTGTGCTTCCTTCCAGTCATGCTCCAGAATGTCTAGAAGGATCCTCTCAGAGCCCGGCACCTGGCCTTCACCAGCTGTCTAAGCAAGAAAGGAGCAGGATCACCTGGCTGCTAGGGTAAGCTGGGATAGTAGGGCAGGTGGAATGAGCAAGAGCAGTTGGCAGACTTACAAAGTTGGTCAGTTTTTTATATCTCTAAAAAGACCTCTAGAACAGAAGATTTAGCCCATTCATTCTATAACCCTTATTATTTGTTATTATTCATTATTAGTTACATTTACACATCACTTTTCTTCCAATGAGGAAAAATAAATATCTCTCCTCCTTCTCACTTTACCTTCACAACAACCCTGAAAGATAGATCATTTTGAAAAAGGCCACCTAGTGATTTTTAACCATTGTAATAGGGCGACTTCAACCAGGACCTCCCAGGTCCAAACCAACCCTCTAACCACTACTCCACATTACTCAGCAATGATAATCTTTGTATATTACATTTTAATTCTGTAAGCAATTTTGAATCCCAGTCATTGTGGGCAGGAAGTGGGAAATTAAATAAAATAATAAAGTTGCCTCTCCATTTTCATGGGAGATCCAATCAGGACCTACACCCCCACAAAAACAGAAATTTGCCTATATTCTAGTCCCATTGGCTTGAATGGCCGCGCACGCTCATGGTCTTGCAACCCATTTTGTCTCCCTCCATTTGCTGCCCGTGAACGGGGAAGGTACATGGTCAATTGTACAACACACTGGCTCTCCAGGTTTTTATATCCTCCCCAACTCCACCATCAGAAATCTAAAGGCCTGTCTATGTTACAAATTATGCAGCAATTTTATGCCAGTCTGAATATCGGGGCTTCCTCTAAATAACAATGGGAATTCTGGTCTGGTGGGGATGCTGAAGATGCCCTGAAAAGAAGGAAAGACTGTTAAAATAAGTTCTAGTCTAAGTGGCAGATATGTGGTAACAGCAGGCCCACACATTTTTTTCCAAAGCCAGTGGCTGCCAACTCAGACTATTCAGCACCCCTAGCCACAAAGTCACACTGTATAACACCAAAGTCTGATTAAGTTACTTTGGCACCTGAAGCAGAAAAATCTGCAAATGTCTCTCCATGCCCTTTACAGTATTGATGCAACAATTAAATAATTAATAAATATTAAATAACTAAGTAACATATGGCTCTTCCATGAAACCTAAAATCAGCAGCATGCCTCATGATGTCTGGTGACAGGGCCAGCCCAAATTTTCACCACACAGAGTCTGCATTTCACTGTAATAAACTGTTATAGTTGTTGTTATCCACTCTTGAGTCGATCTTGACCTATGGCGATCCTGTAGATGAGACATCTCCAAGACTCCCTATCCTCCATTGATCTGCAAGTTCATACCCGTGACCTCCTTAATAGAGTCCATCCATCTAGCATGCGGCCTTCCTCTCTTTCTGCTTCCCTCCACCTTTCCTAGCAATGTTGTTTTTTCCAGTGAGTTGTGCCTTCTCAAAATATGGCCAAATACAACAGCCTCAGTCTTGTCAACTTGGATTCCAGAGAGATTTTTGGTTTGATCTACTCTATGACTCATTTGTTTGACTTCTTGGTTGTCCATGGTAACCTCAGCACTGTTCTCCAGCACCACATCTCAAATGAATTAATTTTCTTCTAATCCACTTTCTTCACTGTCCAGCTCTCACATCCATACATGGTCATAGGAAATACAAAGGCTTATATGATTCATGCTCAGTTGTATGTCTTTATATTTTAGGATATTTTCTAGTTTTTTCATAGCTGCCCTCCCCATTCTTAGTCTTCTTATGATTTCCTGACTGATGTCTGATCAATGTTTTCTATTTCCTATTTGTGTAAATTCTCTGTGGTCATTATTTTTTTTTTTTTTATGTTCAACAATAAGCCTTCCTCGATCTTCCTCAGTAGTTGTTCCTAATCTGTGATGCTTCCAGCTAGTAATATGGTGTCATCTGCATATCTTAGATAGCTGATATTCCTTCCTCCTGTTTTCTCTCTTCCTTCTTTTGTGCCTTTTCTTTTGGGCTGGGAGCTGAATCTTGCTTTTCTTTTAATATGTTTTGCATCTAAGCTGAACAGATAGGGTAAGAGGATGCAGCCTTGTCTGACCCCTTTGCCAACTGGGAACCATTTTGTTTCTTTGTGTTCTGTCCTGACAGTAGCCTCCTGTACTGAGTAAAGATTCCTCATTAGGACTTTCAGATGTGTTGGTACCCCCATGTCTTTAAGGGTGTTCCATAGTCTTTGTGATTTATATGCAGTGAAAGCTCTTACTATAGTCTATAAAGCACATGCTGATATTCTTTTGGAATTCCTTGGTGTGCTCCATTAGCAACTGTATGTTTGCAATGTGGTCCCTAGTGTCTCTTCCTTTTCTGCATCCTACTTGTACCTCTGGGATTTCTCTCTCCATGTATGGCTAGAGCCTACGTTGCAGAATTTTGAGCATGATTTTGCTTGCATAAGAGATTACAGCTATGGTCCCATAGTTTCTACAGTGTTTTGTAGTGCCTTTAACTCTAATAACTCTATAAATACGTTTAACTGTAATCATTTTAACTGTAATAACTGCAATAAGCTCCATGAACTAACATGTCAGTGACAAAAAGTGTCCAGACTCAACCTGGATGTTCTTAAAGGTACCCAGTAATTCCATGGAAGTTCTCCATATCACTCAGAGTTCCCTGGATGACAGCAAGTATTATAAACAGTTATCTTGGGAAAGCAAATAGCCACTACTTTATCTTAGTTGTTATTACTTTGGAGTTTATCACACGGGAGGAATTTCTCCCAATTTCAAATCGACCCTATTCGAATTCACGTAAATTCGCTAGTTTAGCGAATTTACATGAATTCTAATTGCGTTCGGAATGCGTTCAGAATGACTTCCCATTTCCCAAAAATGCCCCCCCCCATTGCCTGAAATTGCGTGAGATACTCTAATACGCAATTAAGTGAAACCCCATGATTGCCTTCGGAATGACTTCCCATTGCCCGAAATTGCGTGAGGTACACTCATACACAATAACGTGAAAACCCATAATTGAGTTCGGATTGCTGTTGCATTATATCCTCAAATTCCGTCGTATGATAAACTCCTAAGTAGAGTTATAGCCTGTTTTTTTCCAAAGAGCTCAAGGCAATATTCACTGATTCCTTAATTAATTCTTATTTAATTTATATCCCACCTTTCTCTCAATATGGAAACAAAGGCAGCTTACAGTGTAGAATTAAAACTAAACATGTGATTTGTCCCACCTCCACTTTATCTCTGTCCTTTGCTCCTACATTTTATCCTTACAATACTCTTCTAAGGTAAATTCTCCTTCCCCTTCCGCATCCAGTACAAGCTTTTGTTATTGACTTTCAAAGCCCTGCATGGACTGGCCCCTCCTTACTTGTCTGAACTTCTTTCTCCTCACACTCCTTCTCATACCCCCCGTTCTGGTAGTCAAGGTCTCCTGTCCCAGCCGAGGATTTCCACTGCCCTGTCCCAGATTCATCCCTTCTCACTTGCTGCCCCTCACTCCTGGAACCTTCTTCCCCCACATATACGCCTCATCACTTCTCTATCCAGGTTCAAAAGTAAGTTAAAGGCTATATTGTTTAGGGAAGCGTTCCCAGGATTGTGCCGTCTGCCCCAGGATGCCTCCTTATAACTATGTATTAAGAAGCCGTGCCCTCCCTCTAGTCCATCTGCCTTGGTCCTGGCCCCAGAGGGAGAGAAGAACCACTGGACCTCATCCCTTTCCCACCACCTTCCCCTTTTCCTTTTGTGTTGCCTCTTTTAGACTATAAGCCTGAGGGCAGGGATCCATCTAATTTACGACTGTATGTACAGCACTGTGTAAATTTACAGCACTATATAAATAATAATGATAATTCGGCTAAGATAGCAACAAGCACAGAAAACTGTGGCTAAATAGGAATCTGACCCTGACTTTCCCCATGCCTAACCAGTACTCTGATCACTCCACTATCTTCAAATCAGATAATGTGTGGGCTACCTAAGGGTGTGTGTATGTGTGTGTATGGTTGTGTGTCAGAGAGAAAAAGAGAGAGAGAGACTGATCTTTACGAAATTATAACTAATTGATATGTGGTGCCTAAGCAGTGAAAAATATTCTGTCCAGCTTGAATGGAAAGTGTCAAGCTGTGTCAGATTGATGATGTACAATCAAAATGTCATACCTAAGCCAGTCTTTATAGTTCCTTTTCAACACAGAGAGATGGACACGTGTCTTCCAAGATAAGAAGCTTGTAATTACATGCTGTATGGGACCAATTCTTAAAACACTCCAAGTCAAAATTATACAACATAATGGCAATATCAACATTTTGCTGACCATGTAATAGATTTATACAACTGTATCCAGATGCTGCCTCCTCAATTATCCTTTCCCCTAAGTAAAATTATGTATTTGCCTGGTTAAACCTTGAGGTGGGAGTGAAGGTTTCAAATTGAAAACATCTTGAAGCAATTTTTCCTCAGGTTTTAAAAACCAGAGCAAGCTGTAAATTATGAGATAAAAATGATACAAAGAGTGCTAGAAAACCATAGCCGTTACATATTTGCAATATAGGATGGGGTGTGGGCAGGTTCATTTCCATATGTGTTTCTCTGAAGTTGCAAATATCTTTGACCCTTTGGAATAACACACCCTTTCTGGGGCTTCACAATCCCAAAAAAGAGGTTGGTTTTTTTTCTGAAGCAAGTGTGCTAGTGAGAGCCAAACCTTGTAATTAGCTTGTTTCTACTTTCAGCTCCCAGCCCAAACGGTAAAAGCACTTCTATCAGTCTACTATCTGTTTAGGTGCCACAGTTCTATTCTGAGGAATACTTGGAATTCTCTAAGAGAGAGCTTTGTCTATTCTCCAGAACTACATTTCCCAACAAGTGGGACAGAGGTTCAGATCACAAAACGTTAGGAACTGTATTTCAGGATTGTGTACAGCGGCTCTTTAACAAATAATTCTAACATGGAAAGTGATGTTGTACTGATAGTGTAGTACAGACATAGTTTATGCATGTAAGCCACACATTCTTGGTAAACCAAGGGCTTGGGGAATGGTTCACCCTTCCCAAAAGTATCTACCCTGCCTAAAATTCCACACTCCTTCCAGTTGGGAAGAGCCCTCCCCCTGAATGCACTGCTCACCTCCCAAATAGGAAAACTGGAATGATGGGAGAATTCCACTGTTATTTTCAATTTCAAATCAAAAATAATTTTCCCACTCTACCCCATTTACAAAGTAGAATGCCAACAGAGAAGGTAGAGATGCTGCAATTATTTCTAACTGGAGATAACAATGGGTTTTCGTACCTCACTTTGTTCTTACTCCCAACAAAGAATACAAGTGGGGCAGGAGGAAATCCTGCTGTTATCCCCAGTCTCAGATCAGAAATCACAGAGGATTCCACCCGTGCCCAGATCACTTGCATTCTCAATGGGGAACATGACTAGGATATGGCATGGGGAAATTGTACCATGATATTTGATTGTAAACTGGAAATAACAGAGGCACTTTCCATATAGAGAGAAACTCAGAATAATTTAATTATGAGAAAGCTGAAAAAGAAAATAGAAGCCTAACTGAGTAGCTTTATACTATTTGGACTTAATACCAGTACCCATTCTGCTTTCCCCCTTTACCTATTATGTTCCTTCCGTAAATGCCTTCTTCCACTCCCAATGGCATGACCTTTCTGCAGTGGTGGGACTGTGTACTGCTGTGAGGCAAAAGGCTATGCTGATGGAGCATGGCGCTAGTAGGATCTCCCATGGCTAACCAGACTAAATGTGACAGCCATTGGGCAACAGCAATTGCTGGTGGAGGGTCTCTTAGACATAACAACAGTGGCACCATAGCAAACATTTGTTAATATTGTGCAGAAGGAGGCATGATAAATCCCCTTTGAATGCCTTTAAACATGGAAACCTTACGATAAGTCAATCCAAAATGAAACAACAGATAATGCCAGAAGAGGAAACTTCCAGGTCAAATGGCACTCAAAGAGCTACTAGGGTAGAGCAGAGGACAACTACATGTAGTACTGCAGATAATGATGCAACTGGACTCAAACCAAAAGGATTCATTCAAGAAAGAATCGTTCAAAGATGAACCTACACTTTTAGAAAGTGAAGTGTAAGCTGCACTCAGAGCACATGGGAGAAATATATCACCAAGAATAGATGGGATACCATTAGAACTGCATCAGGTTACAGAGACAGAATCTACTCCAGTTCCAACTAAAATCTGTCAACAGATATGGAAAACAAAACAATGGCCCACAGACTGGAAACACTCAATATACATTCCAATCCCCAAGAAAGGGGACACCAGGGATTGCAGTAACCACAGGACCAATGCATTAATTTCCCATGCAAGTAAAGTGATGCTCAAAATTCTACAACAAAGACTTTTACCATATATGGAATGATAAAGGCAAGACATTCAAGCTGGGTTCAGAAAATAAAGAGGCATTAAGGATTACTCTTACACCATTTATTTGGGAAAATAAAAAACCAAGAGTAAAATTAAATTCTGCAAGACAAAAAAGAACGAGGGGGATTAGAATTACCGGATTTCAAATTGTACTATTATACATGCCGTTTAGATTGGGTAAAAGAATGGGCACAAATTAAGAACGAAAAACTGCTCCAATTAGAAAGATTTGATAACGTGTTTGGATGGCATGCCTAACTAATTTACGATAAATTTAGGATCGAGAAAAATTTTAATAACCATCCAGTAAGAAAATCTGTGCTTAGAGTTTGGTCAAAGTATAAGACATGTTTTGCCCATAAAATACCAATTGGATGTCTGTAAACGTAGCATGCTACAGAGGAAGAAAAAAAAACGAAGAGCACAGAATGGTTATTATATAGTGACCTGTTAATAAAGACTAATGGAGAATACAAAATTAAAACTTTAGAAGAGTTAATTAATGAAGGTTGCAAATGCAATTGGTTTACTTACAGGCAAATTGTGGAACAATATAAATTAGATATGAATCACCACAAACTGAATACGAAGAAACAGAATTTGATAAATTAATGATGTATAATTTAGAACATTCAATCTCAAAAATTTACAAACTTCTCTTAAATTTAGAGATGGGGAGTGAAACAATCAAACATTTTATGATAAGCTGGGCTCAAGATTTAGGAAAACCAATTTTGTTAGACAGTTGGGAAAAGAATTGGGAAAAAAGACTAAAATATACATTAAGCTCAGATATCAAAGAAAATTATTACAAAATTCAATATAAATGGTATTTGACTCCAGTAAAACTCAGTAAAATATATAAAAATGATAATAAAGAATGTACAGAATGAAGTTGTGGAAAGAAAGTATGGAAAAATTATCTTTAATATGGTTGTTGCTGAAAGAAGGGTACTAGCTAGGAAGTAGAAAATAAAGAAGTGCTGAATATTAATGAATGGTCAAACAAACTGTATGAAATAATGATAGCAAATAAATTAACACGTTTATTGAGAAATCAGGTAGAAAACAGATGTGAAGAAGACTGGGAACCAGTTGTAAAATATTTTGACAAAAATTAATAATAAAACTTAGGAATTTTACACTTTAGTATAAAAGAATATTTAAAGTATTATAAGAAATGTAATTTAAGATACTGTAAGTCTAAAAGGCAGGATCTGATAAAGGAACTGGTATTCAGGTAATAACGTAAAGTTTAACAGTGAATATAACAACAATATAGTTGAATTTTGGATGAAGTAGGAAATATGGAATATGATATGGTGCAACAAGGAGATAAAGGATATAGAATTGAAATGAAGCACAATTGCTATTATTATTGCAAGCAGTAGTGGATATTAATGATTCAGTTATATTAAAAATATAATCAGGTTAACAAGTTTAAGAAGAAGTAAGTCCTTTTAGAAGATATTAGTAATGTTTGTCTATGTTTTTCTTTTTTGTTTTTTGTTTGTCTTATTTTTATTTTTGTAGTTTATATCGGTAAACTGAAATGCAGTTATTTTATATTTTAATTCTCCTGTATTGTGTGTGTATTGTTTGTATTTGTTTTGGTCTGTTTTGATTTGTTTTTAATAATAAAAATTTATTAAAATTTCCACACACAAAAAGAATCATATTGCAAACATATGTTGGATAATAGAGCACACCAAACAATTTCAGAAGAAAATTATCCTGTACTGTATAGATAATGGAAAACTATGTCTCATTCTTAAAAACTAAGTGTGCCACAGCATTTGATTGTCCTGATGTGTTACCTGTACTCAGGACAAGAGGCTACAATCACGACAGAATACAGATAAACTGAATTGGCCTCCATTGGCAACTAGACCAGGCAAGGCTGTATTTTCTCACCCTACCTGTTTTACTTCTACACTGAATGTATCATATGTAAATCAAAATTAGATTCAGAGGAAAAAGGCCTGAAAACTGGAGGCAGGAACATCAGCAATTTAGATGACACCATACCAAAGATAAGGCAGGTATACAGCTGAACATTAAGAAAACAAAATTAATGACCACAGATGATTTTCATAACTTTAAAGAAGATGACGTAGACATTAATATAGTTCAGGATTTTCCATACCTTGGTCCATGTAATTAATCAGAATGAAAACTGTAGTTAAGAGTAGGTCTTGGAAGGACACCTATGAATGAACTAGACAAGATGCTAAAGAGCACATAAAAATCATTGGATACTAAGGACCGGTACACACAGACCATTAAGGCTGGTATGAAGGCAGAGTTGGGGCATAGTGTCCTCACAACGCATGCCTGACTCCATCCCCAGGGCACCCAGATACCACGTGCTGCTCCAGCATGCAGTGTCATGGCGCTCATCTGGCGCTGCGTCCATATGATGCAGCACTAAAGGAGTGCCGTATAGCTGTGGCAATGTGGCTATGGCGCCCTTTTGGGGGTGCAAAAAGGAGCCACTTTTTGCAGCTCCTTTTTGTGCCCTCAAAAGGCCAGATTGGGGCTGTGGCGTGAGGTTGCCGCAGCCCCAATCTGGCTAGGAAAGGGGTGACATCCCGCTGTCCCATAGGGGCTGTATGTACAGCCCCTTAATCAGTATTCAAATCATTGAATACTAAACTAAGCCCGTGCCATCATATTTCCAGTTTCTCTGTATACCCTTAGACAGTGAAGAAAGCTGATAGGAAGAAAATCAACCCTGTTGAAATCTAGTGCTGGGGAATTCTATGGACACCATGGGCTGTTAAAAAGACAAATAAATGAGTCACAGAGCAAAATATGCCTAAACTCAAACAGTTGTACTTTGGACATATTATGAGAAGACATGACTCACTAGAAAATACTATAATGCTTGCTAAGATTGAAGGCAGTAGGAAAAGAGGAATACAGAGGAAGCCACAGCCATGAATCTGCAAGAGTCTGCAAGCAGGGCTATTGACAATTGATAGCCCCTATTGACAGCCCCTAGCCAGATTGGGGCTGCGGCAACCTCACGCCACAGCCCCAATCTGGCCTTTTGAGGGTGCAAAAAGGAGCTGCAAAAAGGTCTTATTTTCACTCTTAGTTGAAGTCAGTTTGGTGGCAGTTAACAACACCAACAACTTCTTCTAGTCCCATGGTGGTGAACCCATGGCATATGTTTCAGAGAGGGCATGCAAAGCCCTTTCTGAGAGCATGTAGCAGAGGCCAGGAGGAGTGAGGGAGAAAGAAAATGAAGACACACACGGTCCACCCACAACCTATTCTCCACTTTGGCAGCCCTATGGGAATTTTAATCCCATCGCTGCCACCAAAATATGTGAAGGACTCCTGCCAACCTTTACCCTAATACTGCTCTTTAAGATGGCACAGCACCTCTGTGTCACTAATATTAGGTAGTGTGGTTTGATTCAAATGGAGGCCAAGCAGTTGTCTAAACAATATCAAAAGTTTATTGGAAAATATAAAAATAATCTTTAAATTAGCTTCAAAGTTGTTATTATTGTCTTATTCATTAGTTACAAGAAGTATTTTCAAAATATTAATATCAATACAGCCACACAGGCAATCTTCTCTTAGGTACATGGACCAAAATTCCCTTTTAAACAACCGGCTTGCTTTGAGCTTCTCCCTGCTAGACTCCCCAAGCCCACACAGTCCCTCTTTGGACTCTTAAGACCCTTTTGTGGACACCAAACAAAACTAAAATGTTCCCTCAGGAACTCTAAGAAGTTTATCACACGAAGGGAATTGGAAGTATAATCCAATGGCAATCTGAATGCAATCATGGGGTTTTGCGTGATTGCGTGAAAGCTGATCACACACATTTTCGGGCAAAGAGAAGTCCTTCCAAACGCAATCGTGGGGTTTTATGTGATTGTGTGAGAATCACACGCAATTTCGGGCACTGGGACGCAATTTCGGGCAGTTCTGAACGCAATGCAGTGTCAATACGCAATCAAGTAAATTCGCTGAACTAGCAAATTTACTCAATTCCGAACTGGCCTCACTTCCATTATGACAAAAAGACAGTATGAAAAGTAGAGAGAGTTCACATTGCATAGTGTTTGAGTGCTAGACTAGGATTCTGAGAAACCATGGTTTGAATCCTCACTCAGACATGGAAACCCACTGGGTGGCCATGGACAAGTCACACTCTCTCAGCCTTAGATGAAGACAATGACAAGCCCTATCCGAATAAATCTTGCCAAGAAAGCCCTAGGATAGCATTGTCATAAGAGTCTACCAGAAGACATACAGCAAAAAACAAACATTACCTTCATAATGTAACATAGTTGTGATGAAAAGAAAATGGCAAGTAATCCTCTGTTACTAATCATTTCCAATCTTTCTTGCAGTCTATCAGATGGATAGTAGTGTGTCCACCTCACAACACAGTTGTGTCATGCAATTTCTAGATACTGTTCCAAAAAGGCAAATGAACTCATAAGCCAGCAAAATCACATCTTATTAACTCTTGTGTTCAAGTCAGCTCCCTTTTAAAAGCAACTTGTCTGACTGACCTTGTATCCTAACTATCAACCCATATTTGGCTACATCATCTCCCTCTTTCTCTTCTGATTTTCACTGGCTTGGGATATTCCATGTCCAAAGAATGTGCTCTGCTATCAAGTTATGGCCTCCAACCAAACAGCAGAAGAAACACTACTGAAGCTGAATTGTGGGGCATCCAGGACAGAAGAAAGGACCTCTTCATGCACACTCTTAGGATTCACTAGAACCAGATTTAGTGATGGCCACCAAATGGACAACTTTAAAAAGGGACTGGAGAAATTAATGGAGGAGAGGGCCATAAATGGCTACTGCTCACAACACATTACCTTCTGTAACAGAGGAAAACCAGTTGTAATTGAACATAAGGAAGTGGTGCTACTACCATTTCTTCCCAGTGGAATCTGTTGTCTGTTGTGGGAACAAAAATCTGAACTGGATGAGCCTTTGACCTGATCCAACAGGGCTCTTATGTCCTTAAACTGCTGAACGAGAAAAACCTATTGTATGCTGACATTGGCTCTTACCATCCAATAGAGGCTGAAGGTTCAGGGAAAAGAACTTATACAATTCCTTATTAAATAGATTGTACATTCATCCCAGTTCTTTCAGTAAATACCTGCACCACATTCTGCAGTTCCTGAAGGGAAGCAACCAGCCTTTGGTTCTCAGCTTGCAAGTCAGAAATTGTGTCAGCAAGGCCACAATCCTCCACCTCTCTGTGGGGAGCCATCAACACCTGTTTCCTCAGCAGAGAGCATTCTTCCTCCATGCTGCTGACCTTGCATTTCAATTGATCTACCTGAAACACAAAGAAAATCAGGAGCATGCAAGCTCAGCACGAAGGAAGTAACAAGTGATGTAGGACTTTATTTGCACTACTAGGACTAAATCTAGAATTGGCAAACACAGCTCAACCCAAGAACATACAAGGTCATAATACAGTGGGCCTCTGGTATCCACTGGGGTTTGGTCCCAGGACCCACCCCCCTGGACACTAAAATCTGTGGATGCTCAAATCCTATTAAATACAATGGCACAGTAAAATGGTGTCCCTTATGTAAAATGGCAAAATCAAGATTTGCTTTTTAGAATATAGCCGTGAACAGTTGAATCCGTGGATAAGGAGGGCCAATTGTAAAAAGAACGGGAGTATATTTAAGCACGGCCAAAGAAAATTTATCTTCTTCACAACTTTCTGGAATTAGTGGAAATAATTACCTTATCAGAGGGTAGCTGTCTTTAGCCTGGCATCCTTAAGGTACATCAGACTATGATCCACAACAACGTCAGCCAACTGACCTGCTAGCTGGGATTAACAGAGTTTGTAGTCCAAAAGGCCCTGAGATTTCTCCCTGAGTTGGAGAAGTCTGGTGTCAAGTATCTCAACTTCATTTTTATGGCACAGATGAACTATCCCCATCACACACTCATTCACTAGATTCACTGTCAGGGACCTAGAATGATCCCTTGCAGAAATATTTAACCGTCATAAATTGGCAACTAAATTTTGGTCTCCATGATCAACCTTATCTTTTTCTGAATTGAGGAAGGAACAACATTTTTCCCCATTTGTGAAGTACCACTGAAGCACAAGATCAGAAACAATCCATTTTGTCATGATGGAAAGAGCAGAGAGAGTGAAAGACAACACATCAAAATTCCACCATCACACTAGCATCTGTCCCTCAGCACTTCCGTCCCCTGCATTCTGACTGAAAATCAGATCCAGATGGTTTCCCAGACTTCCAGACCAAGCATTGAGGGTGCACAGGAGATGATAGGGAAGAAGAGAATCCCTTCCCCAGGGATGTTTGGTCCTGGACAAATGTACACAGAAGAGATCTACTTTGCAAAAGTTAGAAAATTTACCTGTTTTGTCACTGATGGACTCTGTAGTCCAAAAAGTAATGAGAACTAAGATTATACTGCAAGGAAACAACATGGAAGAGGACAATGACTAGAATCCCAGAAGCAAGAGACCAAAAAGCATGAGTGACTCCAGAAGAATTTCTAATCTAAACACAGCTGAGAGTAGATGAATTCACAGTAAAGGTGTCCTATCTTAAGGAAACAGATGTGCCTATTGCTCATAGTGAAAGTCAGATAAGCAAGGTGCAGTCTGATAAAATCCCTTCAACTAGCTGAAGTGAAAAGAGGATGTGGGTTTGTCACATGGCCAGTGTTTTCTCAGTGGCTTTGCAGGTATTCAAGGTGAATCTCATGTTGTATGTCACCTGGAGTACCTTCAAAATCACTGAGAAGACATTAGCTAGACAGTGGGTGACAGCAAAGATCAATCAGACAGCAAACTTCCATCTTAGGCAACAAAAAACCTGTATGTATACACACCAAGCATGCACATACCCACACCATGTGTTTAAACCAAACTGCATGATACTGTGCTACACTTTTTTAAAAAAGTAAAAAAGGATAAGACACTTTTTAAGTGGAAAAGACTGTTGTTGTAGCACACGAATGACAGGAAAGCATATTTATCTCTCTTTTACATATACATGTTGAACAATTTGCACAACAAAATTTCAGCAGCAGCAAATCAGCATGTATGTTTCTTTACTTACAGCTTCATTCTTTTACAACTTGGGTTGTTTGAGCTGCCTCTGCCTTGACCTTATCATATGGCCTTATGGAAGACTCTTTCTCTCAGCTTCAGTCTTCCCATGTGCATTATGAAGATAAAAATATTGACTTTACTTAACAAGGTTACTTAATGATTGCTTAGACAATCCATGGAAAGCTCCTTAAATACCTTAAGTATCTAACTACTATGAATCTTTTTTTTAAAAAGCCAGCATGGTGTTGTAATTTGAATATTGGACTACAACTCTGAAGACCAGGGTTTGATTCCTAGGTTCACCATGAAACCCACTGGTTGACCTTGGGCAAGTCATAGGCTTTCAGCCTCAGAGGAAGGCAATGATAAACCTCCTTTGAACAAATTTTGCCAAGAAAACCCCATGCCTTAGGGTTGTCATAAGTCGGAAATGACTTGAAGGCATACAACAACAAAATGAATATTTCAGGGCACACAAAGAAGTAGATTGTTGTGCACACATGCATGTGTTATGTACCTTCAAAGGCATTTCTGACTTAGAGTGATCCAAAGGCGAAGCTATCATGGGGTTTTCTTGGCAAGATTTGTTCAGAGGAGGTTTGCCATTGCCTTCCCCTGAAGCTAAGAGCATGTGACTTCGCAAATGTCACCCAGTGTGTTTCATGGCCAAGTGGGAATCAAACTCTGGTCTCCAGACTTTTAGTCCAACACTCAAGCTGGCTCCAGGTTTGGAAGCTTCATTTGGTTCAAAACGCAGCAGCCAGATTGGTTACCAGTACTGACCATATAACATATAACACCAGTGTTATAGGTCTGACCATATAACACCAGTGTTAAAATCTCTTCACTGGCTGCCAATTAGCTTCCGGGAGCAGTACAAGGTGTTGGTTATTACCTTTAAAGCCCTACATGGCTCGGGTTTGAGTTACTTGTGGGAATGCCTCTCCCTACACAATCTGCTCTGCACACTCAAAACAACTGGGAAGTACCTACTGGAACATCATAATACTAGGCTAATGACAACTTCCCATAGGGCATTCACTGCCATGGTTCCTAAATTATGGAATGGACTACTGGAAGAGATCTGTCTTATCACCACCTTAGAGGTCTTTAAGAAGGCAATTAAGACAGATCTCTTCTGGCGGGTTTATAAACCGGACTCTGTATAAGAGGTAATGAAGAATGCTCCACTTTGATTATGATTACTGGCTATTTGAAGATTTGTTATTTTATAGAACTAACAGGAATGTTGGTAATTCAGTATTAGTGTTTTATTGATTGTATTTTGCATGGTTTTGTATTATTTTACTGGTGTAATCCTGCCTCAATCTGTGGGAGAGGCAGAAAATATAAACTGTCATCATAATCATCATCTATAATAATTATTATTAATTTTATTTATATAGCGCTGTACCTACACAAGAACTCCAACCATCACCCAGTACAAAAAAGAAGCACAATAAAAACACTGGTAGACCAGGCAAAAAGGATCTGTGAACCTTCACTTCCTGGATGCCAGACCCAGAAAAACCCATCGGAGTAAAGACAGAGAACCATCCAAAGGGAGGGTATTTTTACCATACATCAAAAGAGTCACAGACAGAATAGGGAAATGTAAGGAAACACAACTTCCAAATGATCTACAAACCGACCAAGAGAATCCAGCAAATGCTGCATTCAGTGAAGGACAGGAGAAACCCTCTCACAGCCACAGGAGTTTACCACATACCATGCAGCTGCAGACAAGTCTACATAAGGAACACCAAACGCAATGTTCAAACACAAACTAAGAAACATGAGAAACACAGCAGACTGGGTCAGCCAGAAAAATCAGCAGTAGCAGAACATGTTATAAACCACCCTGGGCATAAAATGCTATTTGAAAACACTGAAATTCTGGACCATGCCAACAACTATCAGGTCAGAATGCAAAGGGAAGCCACTGAAATCCACAAACACCTAGACAACTTCAACAGGAAAGACGAAACCCTTAAAGTAAACAAAGTTTGGCTACCAGTCTAGAAAAACACCAAAATCAAGACCCAGCAAGTGCAAATGAAAACACCCAGGGTGAGGGGCATTTCCAAGTTGACAATGGATCACTAATTCAATGGACACCCTGAGGCCTTGCCATTCAACAACAGACCAACACAGATTTAACATGTAAATCACTTCCTCTCAACCAAGGGTCACACAGTATATAGACCCCACTCACTTCCATGCCAGCATTCTCTGAAGATGCCAGCCACAGATGTTGGTGAAGCATTAGGAATAAATTCTTCCAGAATGCAGCCACACAGCATGAAAAACCTACAAAAAACTATGGCTGTGGGCCATGAAAGCCTTCGACTTCACCTCTCCTAAGACTTTAAGCTACAATATGGTGGTATTTTTAAGCCACCTATGTGTCTTTGGAACCTCTCATTTTTGGAATGTGGGCCCCAAGAAGTTCTCTGAAATTGAATGTGGTCCTTGGGCTGAAAAAAATTCTCCACCCCAAAATAAAGTAAGACTCATACATAATACACAGGTGCCATGCCACACAAGCATGGTCCAGAAACCCTTCCACAATTTCTGGAATGTTGATTCTATGTTAAAAATTGTCCCAACCCCAAGCAGCCTGTCCGGTTTCCACAGGGGCAGCCATCCCAGTATGTCTCAGTGGTCTGGGTCCACAAATTGTCATAATAAGTGTGTTAATCCTTTAAGAAAGCCCAAAACTCTTTAGTAGTACAGTAGTACTGCCTGTTCAGTTCATTAAAAAGAGCACAAGAGAAAGCAAGAGCTTTGAGGAGGAATTTGTATCATGAGGACAACAGAGCCAGGCATATTTGTTTACTTTATTTATATTATTTATTAAAACATTTATATCCTACCCTTTATCCAAAGATCTCAGGGTGGCTTACAATAAAATCAACTGTAAAAAAAAATAACTACAGTAATGTCTGTGGGAGATCCGTTCTGATCCACTCACCCCGCGGATACCCTTCTCCCGTACCAACATTAAGAAAAATGGGGGCTTGCCATTAGCGGATGATTATATCCATGGATGTCAAGTCCACTGATATGAGGAGCAGACTATAATTACAAGTTTTAAAATCTTCCAAATATTTTGGAATGCTCTAGCAATCGCAATAGCATTTACATTTCTCTAAGTGGTTTACAATCTGTAAGCCAAATGCCCCCAACAAGCGGGTTATTCAGGACAGAAGACTTTGTCAGTCTTGGAGCCCTGGGATCGAACTCACAATGTTGTGGCTGCAGCACTGGCATTTAACCACTGCTCCACTTGGGTTCTACCAGGAAAGCAGGATCACAGCTCAGTGATAAAGCAGAAGATCCAGATTCAATCTTTAGCATCCCTGGTTTGAAGGAACAGAGGTAAGAGGAAAATCCCTGCCTGAAACCTTTAAAAGCTGCTGCCAAGTCAGATATGACAACACTGGACCAGAAGGACAAATAATATGACGGTAGAAGGCTGCCCCCTGTGTACAAGGTAAATTTTCTTCTTGGGAAACATTTCCTAGATGAGACTTTTTATACAAGCTGGGTTCTAATTAGACTTTGAAAGAGACAGACATTGAGAAACCATATGTGAACAGAGTCATCCGAAGCTCATCTACACAGCAGGTATTGTGTGTACTGCATTTTGTTTGTTCCTTGTTGTTGTTGTTGTGTACCTTCAATTTATGGTGACCCTAAAGCAAATCTATCATAGTGTTTTCTTGATAAGAGTTGGTCACAGGGCCTTGGCCACTGTCTTCCTCTGAGGCTTAGTGAGTGTGACTTGCCTATTCAGTGGGTTTCCATGGCTGACCAGGGATTTGAACCCTAGTCTCCAAAGTCGTGGTCCAGTGCTCTAGCAACTATATCATGCTGGCTCTTGTTTGTTCCTGTTTCATGCTTATGGATATTCTAGTTAGGACAACATGTGTTACAAGGAAGGAGGGAGAGGGAACCAAGGCTCACCCGCTCATGCCCTGCAGAGAAGAGAAATATTCCATTTGAAAAGACCACAAGTATGGAAGACTACAATGGAGAGGCGCTCTGCAAGAATTCAGCAAAGAAGAAAACTTACAGATGTTCAGCTGGGCAAATCAAATTAGAAATTAAAGTGATGTTTCATCTTGCCAGAGGACAATCATTCCAAACCTTTTGTTTGCATGGAGGTTTCATCCTAAAGGATATGCATTGTCTAGGCTTCATGCAAAACCACCAGCCAAGATATACTATTCCTACGGCCTGAAGCCTCAACAATCAACCAAATGAATAACACTCGCTCATGCTGATAAGAGCACCATTTAGAACACGTAGGGTGCGGCTGTCTCTGGCAGAGATCCCATCAGATCTCTCATTTGTGCCAGAAAATATATCAGGTTGCATTCAACCCAAACCAATGCCTTCCTGTGTTTTATCCCCTTGGTTGCCTTATTTTTCTAAACTGTTGATTTATCATTTTTTAGAAAAGAAAGGAACCATGATAATTATGACTTAATCTTTTCAGAGTACAAAGAAACAATTTCACAGCTGTGTCACCTGAAGCAAAGGGACAACTAGGGACTTGTCATCCCACTCCTAACACCAACTCTTGCAGGCAACAACAGCATCTACCTGACCCTTGCAACAACCTTTATTGAAATTGACACCATACCCCCAGTTGCAGGTCCCGGCTTCGTAGGACAGCAGCATTCTTTTCCTCACACAGCTGAGCATAACGCATGGCCAGCATATAGTTTTCATCTTTTAGTCTCAGCAGCTCCAAACTGCTAGAGTCCCACTCTTCCTGGAACTTCTGCCAACGCTCCTGCATCTTCTGGAGCTCCCGGAGCTGTTCCTTCAGCTGGCTGCACTCCTCGTCCAAGGCCTGGTTCTTCACTTGAAGTTGGTGCTCTTTGGCCAGATGTCCTTTCCTCTGAACCCTAGCCTTCTTCACTTCCATCATCAGGAACTGGGTCAGGCCTTCAGGACCTTCCTCATCTGGAAGAGAATTCCCAACAAGTTGGATGCTGGAGCTAGACTCAAGATTTAAAAAACACAATTAGCCAGTTCACACATTGCATGACAAGCTTGTTGGCCATATGCCCCTAGGTAAGCAGTGGTAAACACTATAACATGCTAAGCAATGGTGTGTTAATAGTGGTTGTTGTTGCTGCTGCTGCTGCTGTGTGCCTTCAAGTTGTTCCTGACTTATGGAGACCCTAAGGTGACACTATCATGGGGTTTTGTTGGCAAGATTTGTTAGAGGAGATTCACCAGTGCCTTCCCCTGATCCTGAGAGAATGCAACTTGCCCAAGATCACCCAGTGAGTTTTATGGCCAAGTTGGGAATCAAACTCTGGCTTCCAAAGTTATAGTCCAACATTCAAACTATTACACCACACTGGCTCTCATGGTGTGTCACCTGTAACCGTACAGTGGACATCTATCAAAAGGATATTGTTCAAATGCTAGCTGGTTTTTAAATAAGATTTCTATCTCCAATTCTATAATTGAAAGTAACATTAAGTATACTGAAAACAATGGTGAACTTAGAAAAGAGCATAACAGGTGGAGAAGCATAAGAGAGACAACCGAAGTTTCAACAGGCCTTGCTGTCACCTCTTTTCTACCACACATCCTACATCTGTCTATGTATGTACCTACCTAACAGTTCACACCTCTATCATACTATCAGTATGCTTTATAACTTAGCAACAAAAGACAGGTCCTGTTGCTCTGGAGCATACAATTTAAAACAAGGTTGGGAACCATGCAGCCTGTCAGATGTAAAACAGTGCTGGGAATCAGAGTCCAACAACACATGAAGGGCCACAGAATTTCCATCCTGGCTTAGTGGAATTGTTCCTGTATCAGAGATGTCTGATGCATAAATTTCCAGGGCTCTAGTGTAAATAAAGTGTGTACATCACTAAACTGAAGTTCTTTGATGTCCAAAATGAGTCACACATATTCATTCACCCACCACCTTTTTCTAATGCTAAGACCTGAGGGAGCTCACAGTAATATTAAAAAACAGATGCTATTAAAAACACAATAATTTATGATACCAAAATGCAATTATAATCTCAAAATAGCCACCAAATTCAAACATTTAAACTACATCCCCAAAAAATGTACAAACACCACCACCCCAATTGCCATTACAAGATTCTTCCTCATATACTTATACCAAGGATTCCCACCTGCTCCCATGAATATATATACAATCGGCCCTCCATATTCACAGATTTTTTTTATCCATGGATTCAACAATCCCTAGTTGGAAAAAAAAATTAAATAAATTCCAAACCCCTGTGGATACCAAGGGCCCACTGACTTGGGTCATAAATGCAGTCCTCTAAGGATTTAAATTTGATATCAACCACATGCTAAAAATGTATAAACTTTGCACTCCAAGTTCCAGGATATTTAATAAAATGCACTCAAATTAGTATACCGTATATAGTCGACTACAAGTTGACCTCATGTATAAGTCGAGAGCAAATAAAGGACAAAGTTTACTGTCTTCACACAGAAATGTCTTATTCAGAACCTTCTATGCCCAATTCCTCTTGGCACTCCTTTGAAGTGAAGCACCAAACAGGTGCCACCACTGCCATTTTCCCACTCAAGCATTCAAAAAGGTCAGAAGCAGCATCATGGTGGAAGATTGTAAGCCTGAAGGCAGGGAACTGTCTAATTAAATGATTATATGTACAGTGCTATGTAAATTTACAGCGCTATATAAATAAAGGTTAATAATAATAAGAGTAGAGGGACTTGTTGCTTCTTTTGAGTGCTCCCAAGATGAACTAAGCTCTTACCTTTTGCCACTCTACTCAGAAAAGGGGAAGAATACAATGTAAAATACAGTACTTACATTGACCCATGGATAAATCGACCCAGTGTTTGGGGTCAATTTTTTGACAAAACATTTCTAGACTTATGAGTATATACAGTACTTTAGGCATGAACTTGTTGAGTGAGAAAGCCCTATTTCCATTCCATTAAAGTAAAATGGTATGTTTTTCCTCAGATAGCAGCGTGTGAGAGAGAGATTACAAGAAATAACCTATAATGATCTATTCACGTCTGAGTCGGAAAGGCAGATGAAGTACAAACTTTAAGCCTTTGGCCATGCTGGCTGCAGAAATTCTGGAAGTTGAAGTCCAACAAAATTAGCTTTTCCCCACATTTGGTTCCAAAAGCTAGGATTCCCCAGGGAGAAATCAAGCCTGTGAGAATTCAGCAATTAAATGTATACAGAGACCCCTTCAATCATTTCTTACCTAGAATCATAGAACAACGCTGAACTGGCTGTTTCCCTGTCAGCCGGGTGAAATGTTCTGGATAATAGAACTCCAAGGACTCTAAGAAGGCTTCATAGCCCCGCTTTCCTCTGCCCCGTAGGATATCCATGAGGAGTCCTGCAGAGATAAACTCAGGTCAGATTTTTTTTAATGTTTCCTACCTCTCAAGACTATGGTTAGGATAAAACTGTTGAAGAGGATAACCATGTCTATCACTTTGAACTCATTGAGGGAATACGATGAAATATAAATGTAGCAAATAAATTATATAACTAGAAATGCACAAACCTTTGAAAAGTTGATATATTTTGTGTTTTTTATTTGATCCAATAAAAGTATCACTGTTTGGTGGCTTTTGGACTATGCCGTATTTAGCCACAACTTGGAAATTTTATTGTTTTTGGACTACAACTCCCAGAATCCTTGGCCAGCATGACCAGAACTAGCTGTGTACGCTGGGGTGTTCCAAGAGCTATCATCTCAAAAAGAAACTTGTCCAAACTCGGGTTAATTCTGGTGTGAAAGTGTTGCATATATTTCAAAAGAACGAGAATGACAGGGAGAGGAAACCATTACTGATGTTGAAAATCAACAATTTAGTTCTCATGGAACATACATTGTAGCAACTAAGGGAATGCTCCATATTGGCATGACAACTCTGATCCCACAGTGTCCCCTCAGTGATCATGGGAGAAAACATATTAGAAAAGCAAGAGAAGAGAGACACTTGAAAGCACTCTGAGGCATGCATCAAGAAGTCATACTTTTCTGCACTCTGTAAGAGGGGTGAGGAAATCAGGAATCACAGGCAGACCTCAAACCACACTGCTGTGGCCCCTGAATCCCCAAACACTCCCTCCAAAGACCCCAGGCCCCTCCCCATTGTTTTTTTTCCTACATTTTTGGACAATTATTGGGCCCCGAGTCACCACAAATATAACAAAACCACTGACAAATGGAGTGTTTGCCTCCTTCCCTCCTCTGAAGCCCCTGGAAATCTGATTTCCTCACCCCTGTTGAAGAGTGCAGAAAAGTGTGACCTCTTGATGCTGCAAACCACCCCAAAACAAGAACCAGAAGTAATGTGATGTTCCTTCTAGGATGCCATGACACAAGTGTAGTGAATCCCCATGGAACACTGAGAAAGTTGTGAGCAAAGACCTGTTCTCCAGATGTGGTGGGACTACAACTCCCAGCAGTTTTAGCCAGTATAGCAACTGCATAGGGTTACTGGAAATTACAATTCAACATCATCTGAAGGGTCACCTTTCTGATCCCTACCCTAAGATCTGAGATCAGAGAAGTCATTTGTTCAGTTGTACAAAAACCTTCACTGTGTCAAAATCAATTCACACTGGAAATCACAATGTACAAGACTCCCAGAATGATTCAAAATCACAACGCTACACTCATAGGTTTGACTGAAACAAGGGCAATGTCTGCTTGCACCTGACCTGGCTTCCTTGCCTTTAATGGCACTGCTACTCATGGAGATCCAAAAGAGAGTGCCTATTAGTTGGGCCCTGCCCATGTAGCATCCTAATTAAGGACAAAACCTGGAGAATTGACTTTTTTTAGATGAGAACTGCCAGAATTTCCCAACTGGCGTGGGCAAATTCTGGTCACACTAGCTGAGATAGTCAGGGAGTTCTCATCCCCTTTCCCTAAAAAGTAAATTCTTCAAGTTCAGGTTAAAGTTGATGTGAAAGTTTTGCACATATCCTGAAAGAACAGGAGTAACAGGCAGAGAAACCATTCCTTGCAACTAAAATCCATTATTTAATTCTTATGGAACATACATCATGACAAGTGAAGGCTACTCAACACTTTTCATGACATCTCAGGTCCCAATCTCCCCTCAGTGATCTTCAGAAAAATGTATTAGGAAAGTAGGGTAAGAGACAGATCTCAAAGCACTTTGAGATATTCATCAAGGAACTATATTTAGCCATGGACCCCTCCTCTTCCATCTTTTAAGACATATCTTTCCACATTGGCTTGTATAACATAAGCTGGAACTCCTTCCACACTGCTACATACCCCACTATATTTAACTATTTAGTCACTGTATGTATAGCCTACCTTTCCTATAATTAACTCAAAGAAGCATCCATGTCTCCTCTTCCCATGCAAACTCACAGCAAACCTGAGGAATAAGTCAGGTTGAGGTAAAGAGAGCATTTAGCCTATAATTTCCAATTTTTGCTCTTCCAGACATTTTGGACCCTAGTTTCTAGAACCTCTGGACATACCCATGCTAGTTGGTGGTTCTAATGGTTGAAGTTAAAATCTATAAGATCAAAGACAGAAAACCACTAACTTAGCCCAAGAGGGCTAGAGGGGACTAGAAGCTGAATCTCCCCAATTCCAGTCCAAGACTATACATGCTCCACAACAGACTCAGGTCTATGAAAGCTTTTGTTACCAAATTTTCTCTTTCAGTTAGTCTCAAAGGTGCTACAAAATTCCTTTGATCCATTCACTGGTTCTCAGATGAACTCCCTTTCCTTTCCTTTCCTTTCCTTACCTGTCCGGTTGCTCTTGCATGGTAAACGATAAGCACTCAGCACCTCCTCTTCATCTTGCTCGTCAATCACACGACACTGGCGTAAATATGGCGTCAGTTTTGCCGGGTTTAGAGAGCGAGTGAGTTGGTGACGCACACTCTCAATCTTTTCCCACAGTACATCTTCTTCCTCTTCTCCTTCCAGAACACTTTGGATCTGGTCAACTGTATCTTCAGACCCTAACAATGCACATGCAGGTTCACTAAACGTACATCATTTCTCCATTAACAGCTATCTATTGTAGTAACAAGCAAGCTAGGTAATTCACACCATTTTGAGGCATGTTCATGGCTAAACTTTAGCTCACAATAGAGAACCAGGTTTATGTTGATTATTCAGAATTACTTTGTGTCAGAGCTTAAAAATGCCACCTTTGAAGATTCTCTATCTATCCATCTACCCACCCATCCATCCATACACACATGCACAGACATACGCATGCACACATGCAAACACACACACACATTTTCCTACTCTGCCCTAAGTGAAGTATTATTGTATTGTATTGTTGTTTTATATGCTGTAATCCCACCTCAATCCGTAGGGAGAGGCGGGAAATATAAATACAAAATTATTATTATTATTATTATTATTATTATTATTATGTTTTATTTATAGATTTACACAGCGCTGTACATACAAACAATAAAACAGACAAAAGTAAACCCATGGCGTACATTCTAAGAAATAATAGCACAATATATATAATACATAACAATACAGGAAAGGATTCAATAAAATAAAAAGTAGATCAATATGATCTTATTAAAGGTAAGAACTTCTAGTTTTTGGATGACTGCTCCCACCAATTCCCAAAACAGGAATTTCCTTTTGGAAAAAAAATCCTCTACTCTGCTGTACTGGAGCAAAGGGGAATTCTGGGAACTGTCAGCCAAAAAATAGTGTTTCCATTTCTGACACTTAACCATGCAATTGGAGATGTGAAGACCTGGGGTAGAGGGGGGAAGATTTTAAAAAGAACCAGAGATTTCCTGTTTTGATTTGTTGTTGTTTTTTGTTGGGTTTTTTTGAAAGCCTCTTTTTCCCTAAAGAAATAGGAGGAAATTGGATTGTGGAATATTTTGTTTTAGAATGAGCAATAAAATGTTTAAAACCAGGTGTTCTGCATCAAAGCAAGTTATATTTAATGTATTTTATATTCATGGAATCTAGAGTTGAAAGAGACCTTAAGGAGCATCCAGTCCAACTCCCCACCATGCAGGAACTCTGAATCAAAGCATCCCAGAGAGATGGCCTAGATGCTGCAGCACAGTTGCTACACAAAAATGGAGCGGGGAAACCGCACTCCTTTTTTGCACCGTAGTTGCAGCACGAGTGAGGAAAAGGCGACATTGGGCGCCTTTTGACTCCCACAGCTGCACAGCTGCATCTAGCAACTGAACAGCTGCAGCAGCACCATTGCAAACACCATCTAAATAGCGTTATGTAATGGCACCAGCGCCATTACAGGTTAGGGTTCGTGAGCGTGTGAATGCTGCGTGCTCACGAACCCTAATGACACCGCCCACATGCCTCTTAGTGCCGTCTGTATCGGGCCAATATTTTTTTAAAAAACACCTTCATTTAGTTACTTTTTTGCTGCTTCAAGTTCATCCTTAAAAAGTCAGTTCTTCAGTGAAACATTTGGCTTGAATATTTAGCTCTCACTCACAACTGAAACAAACCTCTTAAACTGGAGTGGAGAACCTGCAACCTGCCTGAGGGATACAGGCAGAAACATGCAGCCCTTGGCTTGGCTTCAGGCTCAGCATCACCCAGCTTCAGGCCTATTCTTGCTTTCCAGATTACCCTTTGAAAGTCACTTCCTCTACTTTGTTGTATCTGCATATGTGCATACAAGGGGGTATCCAAAAGTTTTAATTATCACTTTTTAAAAAAATTGACAGAAAGTTTGTTCTGATTTGTAATTGTTAACTTATCTCTATCTATTCACCATCCAGATTTACACATTTTCCCCAGTGTTTCTTGACCCTCCAAATACCATTATTGTAGAAGTCTGCAGATTGCGCCCAACAAGGATTTTACATTTTAGTCACTTTTGGCAGAGCCAGTCACAAAAATAAAAGACAAAATGAGTTGATTTTCTCAGCAATGTGCACTTAGGGACCAATGATGATACTGACAAAATTTCATCAATATGCCATAATAACTTCCGGGTGATAATCATTACTTTACAATACCCCCTCATAAGGCGCAATCTGCAGACTTCAACAATATCAGGTATTCGGAGGGTCAAGATATGCTGAGGAAAATGTGTAAATCTAAATAGTGACTACATAGAGATAAGTTAACAACTACAAATCAAAACAAACTTTCTGTCAATTTTTTGAAAAGGTGATCATTAAAACTTTTCGATACCTCCTCGTATGTAACGTATGTAAAAGAGGAACAGCTTAGGGAGCTGGATAGCTTAGAGAACAGAAGACCAACAGGCTTATAAATCAGCCTCAGGGCAGAGTGAGGGTGTGGCATCTGTACACTGGCACCCCAACTCTGCCCCCACACCACGCCATGCCACCTGCCAGACCAGACAGCGGGCAGCGTCACAATGTGTCTTTGGTGCAGTGTTTATGTGTGCTGTGCCGAAGAAGCAGTAAAAAGCCACCACCATGGTAGCTAGGGTACCCTTTTCATACCCTTTTTGCATGGTAGAAAGGCCAGATAGGGGCCATGGCATGTAGTTGCGGTGGCCCTGATCTGGTGAGGAAAGGGGCGGCTGCACTCCACTCCAAAGGGGCCATCTATTGAGTCCCTAAGAGGTGATACGATAGCCATCTTTAAATATGTGAAGGGATGTCATGTAGATAAGGAAGTGAGATTGCTTTCTGCTGCTATAGAGAACAGAATACAAAAGAATGGATTCAAATTACAAGAAAAGAGATTCCACGTAAACATTAGGAAGAACTTTTTTATTTCAAGAGCTATTCAAGACTAGACTAGACTGTCTCAGAAGGTGGTGGAGGTTGACAGTTTTTAACCACAGAATGGAAAGCCATTTCTCAGCAGTGCTTTCATTGTATATTCCTGCATGGCAGGGGGTTGACTAGATTGTTCTTGCAGTCCCTTCCAAATCTATACTTTTTGAAATACCGTGAGGTGATACAGAGAGAGAGCCCACTGTACAATCCTGCAGCGAGGCAAACACCATATCCCTACAATGCTGTTTCTTTCTCTCCAATCAACTGCAACTCCCGAATAATGATTTTTAAGTGACCCTTCACAGGGAAAAAAAAGGTTTCTCACCCACCCATCTCTGGCTCAAGCACACAGAACTGCATTTGCTTACATTTATGACTGGCCCAAGTGACGATTTCACTGCCTGAGTCTTTGTCATCTGAAATCATCCAGCCTCAGAGGGAGAAAAAGGTCTGCCAGCTTCATTGGGCTTAGTCTAAAGTAAGAGTCCTCCCTCCAGTCCATCTGCCATGGTCCAGGCCTTGGAGGGACAGAAGAACCACTGGACTGATTCCTCTTCCCCACTGCCATTCCCTTCTCCTTTTGTGTCACATCATTTTTTTAGATTGTAAGCCAGAGGGCATGGGAATGTCTAATTAACTATCTCTAAGCTATCTGAGAACTTTTCTGGCTGAAGAATAGAGTATAAATACAGTAAATATATAAATATGTTGCCCAAAGCAGTTCAACAAATGGTACCTTGGTTCCACTCAAACTCAGCTGCATAGCAGCCCAACCCAGCTAAATATTTTGATAGGTGCAATCCTACGAATTTCCCCATTCCTGCCAGTAAATAATGCAGTAAAATAATTAACCAGCTGAGCAAGCATGGTGTAGGGCCAGATTCAATTTAAGATAAGTTCTTGGAGGCTACATATCAGTTGTGGGAAGGGGGCAAAAGCAGAAGGGTGGTGCCAAAAATGCCAGCGTATTTTAGCTGACAACTCTTACTGGAGTAAAGAAAGCTTCAAGAGAGGTACTTCAACATTTCAAAGGGGGGCGGAATCTGTACAGGTTCTGGGACACCACTGAATGATGGTGGTATAGGAAAAGGAGTTTGGCCGTGTAGGAAAAGCCCAGAGGGCCAGGCTGGGCCAAATTAAGCCTCAGGGCTCAGTTCCCCATCTGTGCAATGAAGCACCATATGTGCTGTTAGTACTCTGGAAGTTAATTCTCTCTTCACTGTAACACAGCCCTGCATTCTTCAGCTGCCATTTTAGCAACTAGAATGATGTTACATCAATTCCAGCCATTATTTGGGGTGATTATAAGTATTTGTTGTTGTTGTTGTTGCTTTGCTGTTCCAGAGTTTCATGAGTAAAAAATGTGGGGAGTTCTACCCTGTTTCCCCGAAAATAAGACATCCCCAGAAAATAAGACCTAGTAGAGGTTTTGCTGAATTGCTAAATAGAAGGCCGCCCCCGAAAGTAAGACCTAGCAAAGTTTTTGTCTATAAATATATATACAGTATATAATAAATGTCCATTTGGGGGGGGGGGGGTGGTTTCATGGAAAAAAAATAAGACAGTCCCTGAAAATAAGACCTACCACATCGTTGGGAGCAAAAATTAATATAAGACACTGTCTTATTTTCAGGGAAACACAGTAAGGCCTTGGAGGTCAGCACAGATCACAAAGGTCACACTGGGTTGTTCAAAGAGCCATATTTGGCTCATGGGCTATACAATTTCCACCTTTGCGCTACAGAATTACAAGGGTGTGTCTATTGCAGAGGCATATCAGTTACACATGCTTTCTAATACTATAATTCCATACTGTTTGCACACAGTTCAAGAGCACAGTGGTGCAGTTTTTTCATCTCCAGGTGAGAGTCTACAAAGTAAAGGAATGATATCACTTAAACACTATTTAGTTTCCATCCCCCCCCCCCCCCCCCCAATGCATGCTGCCATATTCTTGCTACTGGAAACAAGCACCTAGAGTAAGGGGAAATAATGAGCTACTCTTGTAACCATCAAAGAAACAAAAAGTGGAGTCCTGGGAGCATTGCTCCTCTTTGAGATACTTTTTATTACCATGTTTTGCTTCTTGCTAACAAAAAGAAACAATCCCTGACACAGAAAACAAAACACACATACATTTGCTTGTGTATCAGGAGCCATTGGAAATTCCATCTTTGGGAATAGGTCATAGCTTTTTCCTGTAAAAGGTCCCAGGTTCAATTCCTAATATTTGCACTAGCAAGTATCTGAGCCAGGAAAGATGAGATTCCTGCCCAAAAAACTGGGAGACCAAGAGCCAGTCACAACAAAAGAGGATATTGGCTTATATCACAGATGACCACAGTGATGTCCTCAAGAATATCAACCCTTCCATAATTTCTAGACTGCTCTTTTTTGTAATGCCCCCCAAAAGAATAAACTGCCATCCTTGGAAGCCAACTTTTACATATGTTGCAGAGGCCCTTTAAACATGAACATCCTTTTTTTCCCAAACAAGGATGGACCTCCAGTTTGGTACTGCGAGGCATTGTTGGGATTTCATGTGGCCATGGGGGGGTTGTCTCAGGAGAAGAAATTGATTCTGGGACCCTTGACAATTGTCCATCACAGTTGCCCACCCTATCTAAAATGTACCAACAATTTGACTCAGCATAAGGCAGCTTCTATATTACACAATTACAGCAGTTTCATGCCACACACAGTGGTCTGGAACTATTTAACATGAAGGTTTTGCTCCAGGCTAGAGAAGGCTACACCTGCTGAATTACTACCAAAAGTCAGAGAAATCCTGTGAGGATTGGGGAGCGGGGGGAGCACCAACCCTATCTCGCCCTTGGTCCCCATACTAGGCATGAACCAGTGTGCCTCCATTAGGGTGGATAAAAATCAGTGATTTTTATTTAAATCAGATTTTTAATTAAATGCTTTTTAAGGAAAAATCTATCTAAAGAGAGTTGTTTTTTATTTAAGATCTATTATGGTCCAATCATAAAATTGGGATCGGTTTTTAATTACGTAGCATGAGACTGTATATTCATGCAACTGTTTAATTTTTTGGTAAACAAATTCCATTAATGTCTTGCTCTTTCTGTAAGATTATTGGGCAATTTTTCTATCTAGAGAATATTACAACAGGTGCTTGGTTTTAAAGTTTTCAAAACTGTGAATTTGTGTCTGCAGAGATCACAATCCCATTGTTCTTGTGCAAATCTATGTACACAGAATCAACCCCTTACCTCTTAAGTGCTAAGTTTCAAAACATTCAATTAATAGATTGTTGGGAGACTAGCAGTGGAATAGTTCTGCAGAAGAAGCATGCAGTAAAAATGAATGTCAAACCTTTTGAGCAGAATACTCCACATGTCTTTGGAGCTTTATGTGTATAGCCTGAGCTTTATTATATTATTCTTTCTCTGGAGGAGAAAACCTATAATGGCATTGGCAGCAGTTGTCCAAATATGAATGATTAACCTATTAAACTGGAGATAATTCACTTCACAATAATTTCATAATTATGTATCTATGATGTGTTTCTATAGTATAACCAAATCAGTGTGTGTGTGTGTGTGTCTGTAAAACTAATCTGAAAAGTTATTCTAAAAATGAAACCTTCATCTGGTTGTAAATATTAAGATTATACCAGCAATAATGAGTTTTCGGTAACTCTTGAGTTTTGGAAAACGTGTATTAAGCTTATAGTAAGAAAGAGTGCCCTTTTTGGGACAGGGGGTGTGTGAATCACATTCAGTCAAGTCCTTCTGAGCACTGATTTTAAATAGTGATTTAAATGATGATTTAAATCAAATTGATCTAAATCAAATTCACCCTGGTCCCTTGTCTTCTTCCGGCCCTAGCTATGACTAAGGGAGGTCCCTCAGACAGCAGAGCAGTGAGTCCCAGGATATGCCATGACTCATGGAAAGCAAACATACAAATGCAACACTGAATCATCAAACTCTCTCTCTCCATCCACACCCCTCTAAAAGTTGCCCTGAGGGAGAGGTACTTTCTACGGAAGTTTGTTTGCCATCAATCCTAAGTGACTTACAGAGGTTATATATTAACTGAATGCCTTAAAGGCACTGGATCCTGTCTGATCTAGGAAGCTAAGCAAGGTCAGCACTTGCATGGGAGGCCACCAGCGAATACCAGATGTGTAGGCTATATTTCAGGAGAAAGAAATTGGCAAAGGCAATTCTGAGTATTCCTTGCATAAGAAAACCCCTGAAATTAATGTGGTTGCTGTAACAGGAGACTTGAAGGCACATAAATGCATGCACACACATACACACACACATATCTAACCAAAAGGCCCCCCACTTCTTCTAGCTACATGCATACACATGCTTCCATAAGTAACTACCTGTATTTTCATTTTAAAATTGGCCTATAAGATTTTTCACTCATAGCATCCACACTGTTCCTACTGCTGCACAGAGCCACCCAAGCTATTAAGCTGCCTGAGGCAAGGCAGCAAATGGCATGCATGCATACACACACACAACATGCAAAACAAGATGCAGAATGTCTATAGCTACTTAGAGTAACTGAAGCCAAGGGGCAGAGTACCTAAGGGCAGTACTAAAGCAAGTCAAGTTATTTTTCTTAATGGCTAAAACATTGCACACCGCTTAGAGAGTGCCTAGCAATATATAGCAGTTTAGAAATGTAAACACTATTGTTATTGCTATTTATATACATGAGGGGGGGAAATCCCATAGCCCCCTCTCCCTGCAACACTAGCAGTAACAACACAGTAACAACAATACTCAACCAACAGTTTGCTGCCTTTTCATAACAAAGACTTTTGAGGCACCTTAAAAATTCAGTCTGCATCCGCACTGCAGAAATAATCTAGTCTGATATCAATTTAACCACTGTGGCTCAGTGCTATGGAATTTTGGGAACTGTGGTTTCCTGAGACATTTAGCCTTCTGTGTCAGAGAGCTCTGGTGCCACAACAAACAATGATTCCCAGAAATCCATTGCATTGAACCATGGCAGTTAAAGCGGTGTCAGGCTGAATTATTTCTACAGTGTGAATGCTGCCTAACAAGTTTGGCATAAGTGTTCATTGACTCCCTCTCCATACCACCCAAAATCCACAGTCCAAGGCAGTATTCTGCATAACAGTAAGGCTGATCCAGCTTCCCTACCTGTCATTCTGGACAATCCCAGCAAATACCAGCCCAGGAGATAAAACTCCAATGTCTGGGAATTCTTCTGTTAATGTATCCTTCAGTTATGGCAAGCGTCCCTGGGCCATCTCATTTTCTGGGAAGTTTGGATTATCCTAAGTACAAATAGCAACACAGCACATAAAGACTGTATTATTATTACAGTACAATCCTTCCTTTCTGTTTCATTAACTAATTGTTGGTGGCAGATAATATGCTTCTTTTCATTCATTCAGATGCCCTCCCTCTTCTCTTTTCTCTTGCTCTCTGACCCGACAATTCTTTCCCTTAGCATTTTACACACATCCAAAGTACACACAGTGGAAAAACTTATACTTGATTACACAGGCTTTGATCCAATCAAAAATGTTACAACATGGCACAGCGATAACATATCTTTTCACCTCCGTCTCAGCCTCAAATAACTCCACACTGTTCAAACAGCCCCCTTGGCCAAATTCAGCTTTCTGTGGGTGTTGAAGGGATACAATATGGCATGGCCAACTTAGGTTGCATCTGGACTGCAGAAATAATGCAGTTTGACACTGCTTCAACTGTCATGGCTTAATGCTATGGAATTCTGGGATTTGTAATTTTGTGAGATATTTAGCATTCTCTGTCAGAGAGCTCTGGTGCCCCAACAAACTACAAATCTCAGAATTCCACAACACTAGTTAAAGTGTTGTCAAACTGCATTATTTCTGCAGTGCAGATGTAGCCTATGGTTGAATACAGACGTAATAGGGCTTATCTCTAGAACCACTGTTTGGGAATATTACTTATTTGGATTACAACTCCAAGGGGATTCTGAGATCTTAAGTCCCCAAAGTAACTTCTCCAGGCTCTACTTGGAACCTCTTAAGGGAGAAAATTTGAAAAAGTTACAGCTGACTATGTGCAGAGGTCCTTTTCTGTGCTACAATCATTATAGATGGTTCCCTATAGACATGCCAAAACAGAAATTTAAATTTCAGCTTTTAAGGCAGAGGCAATGTTATTTTGTGCCTGAACACCTCTGAAATTTTAGAAATGAAGTACAACTTTTATCCCTCTTATCTGGAATTCCAAAGTCCTAAATATTCCAAAATCCAAAATTTCCACATGGGTGGCAGAGATAGTGACAGTGATATTTTTGCTTTCTGAAGGGGTTCAATATACGCAAACTTTGTTTCATGCATGAAATCATTAAAACAATGTATAAATTATGAATAAAATTACCGTCAGGCTATAAGGTGTATTGTTGTTGTTGTGTGCCTTCAAGTCATTTCCAACTTATGCTGACCCTAAGGCAAACTTATCATGGGGTTTTCTTGGCTAGTTTCTTCCCAGGGAGTTTGTCATTGCCATCCTCTGAGGCTGAGAAAGTGTAACTTGCGCAAGGTCATCCAGTGGGTGTCATGGGTGAGCCAGGATTCAAACCCTGGTTTCCAGAGTCACAACCCAGCTCTCAAACGACTACAGCACACTGGTTCCTATAAGGTGTACACAAAATATAAATTAATTTCCTGTTTAGACTTGGGTTAAATCTCCAAGATATTTCATGATGCACATGAAAATATTCCAAAACCCCAAAACTACGAAATCCCAAATATTTCTGGATATGGGAGAATTAACCCATACTACACATACACATTGTGTAGTACAGGTTAAGTCTCCCTTATCCAGAAATGTTTGGGATTTTGGAGTTTTTCAGATTTTGGAATATTTGCATGTGTGTTATACGCCTCTCCACAAGCGATCATTTTCATAGTAACTTTCCATGCGCACAGACACTCCTTTACAAAATCTGAGAGTCCACATCACTTCAAGGCCGAACACTCCAGAAATAAAAACACTGAAGGCCACAAAGACAAGGGAGGGGAATAGAGGCAGTCATGAAACAGGTACAGTATATCTATACATTTCCCCTCGGATTTACAGGTTTAGGCTTTGGCATTTTGGAGACACATCCACACCCAAAGTCAGAATAAGACTGCATCTGCACTGCAAGAAATAACCTTATTTGACACCATTTCAACTGCCATGGCTCAATGCTATGGAATTCTGGAAATTGCAGTTTCTTGTGGCACAAATAATCCGGTTTGACACCACTTGAACTGCCATAGTTCTATGCTATGGAATTCTGTAAATTGCAGTTTTTTGTGGCATCAATAATCTGATTTGACACCACTTGAACTGCCATAGTTCAATGTTATGGAATTCTGGAAATTGTAGTTTCTTGTGGCAGTTAAAGTGATGTCAAACTGGTTTATTTCTGCAGTGCGAATGCACCCTAAGGCTTTCCCGCCAACTCAGAACACATTGACAACTACCAGAAAAGTATGCAGCCGCACAAAAAAAGACGTGTGTGTGTGTGTGTGTGTGTATAGCAGGTTCATTTCATTTGTATCCCTCACAATTCCATGTGCATAGTGTGTGTGTGTGTGTGTGCCTCTTTTTATCTCTCTCTCTCACACACAGTTTCACACCAACCTTTTCCTGAACCATGAGGGCTGTTACCTTGAGTCTTGTTCCAGATGATGAGCAAGAATCCAACAAGGAGCAAACTCCTTAGCCTGATGGAGCAGTACAACTTTTTGCCCCTTGTCTCTTTATTCTCCTTCCTTCCTTCCTTGTTTCTTTGTTTCTTTCTTTCTTTCCTTCCTTCCTTCCTTCTCTCCACCCCTGCCCCCTCTCAGTCATTCTTTGGCCTCCCCATTTCTTTCCCAGCCAGCCACCCACTCACACCTGGCAGGAGCTGTCTGCCCCAGCTGGCTGGTCCCTGGCAGCAAAGGGGAGGAGGAGGGCAAGAGGCAGCCAGGCAAATGAAAGGAAGCAGCCAGCCAGGGTGGGCCAAGCCAAACAGGGAGAGAGAAACAAGTCCCAGCAGCCCCCTCCTCTGCCCGCTCAGGAATGTGGGCTGTGTGGATTCCATTCCCAGAAGAAGAGAGAGAAGCAACTCATTCTGAGGGGGCAGGGAGGGAGGGAGGGAGGAAAAGAAACACAACAAAAGGGCCCAGAGGGACCAAAGCAAAGAGATATAAAATAGAGTTTTCCTCTACTACCCCAGACCTGCACAAATAGGGAGGGGCCAAAATTAAAATAGGCTAAATTTCTTTTGACCACAGATAGATTTTGGTGAAATAGTAATTGATTAATATTAATTATTTGTAATTAATAATGCTGCATATTGTTAATATTAATTCCTTTCGCATCCTCCTCTGCCCGACCTTCATGCCTCAATGCTGTGGAATTCTGGAAACTGCAGTTTCTTGTGGCACCAATAGTCCGTTGTGACACCATTTCAACTGCCATGGTTCCATGCTGTGGACTTCCAGAGACTGTAGTTTCTTGTGGTAACCGGAGTGGAGCCATGACAGTTAAAGTGGTGTCAAACTGGGTTATTTCTGCAGCGCGGATGGGCCCTAAGGCTTTCCAACCTATGATGACCCTAAGGCAAATCTATCATAGTCATGTTTCTTCAGAGAGGTTTTCAATTGCCATCCTCTGAGGCTGAGAGAGTGTGACTTGCCCAGGGTCACTTGCCCAAGATGGCTTTTTGTGCTTGAGAGGGGATTTAAACCCTGGTCTCCAGAGTTGTAGTCCAATGCTCAGACCACTACACCACTCTGGCTCTTGTATTTTCATGTATGTATGTATGTAATAAGATATCTTGGAGATGAGACCTAAGTCTAAACACAAAATTTATTTATGTTTCATATACAGCTTATACACATAGCGTGAAAATAAATTTTATACATTGTCTTTAATAATTTTATACATGAATGAACATTGGCTTAAAATGAGTGTCAGAAAGCAAAGATGTCACTATCTCAGCCACCCATAAGCCGCCCAATCAACTGGGAATCTGGGCAGCTTACAACAGAGGGGATTATACACACAATAGTAATATACATGAATTAAAAAACAAATGGCAATGCATTAAGCAATAACAGTAAAATCAGATAGCAATTAACAATAACAATAACTAACAAAATACATAATTATAGCAACAAAATGCATAGTAAAATTAGCAAAGCAAAATACATAACCATTAACAAAGCAAAAATACATAACAGTTATACCAGCAACAAAAAATACATAATAATTCTAACAAAAAATAAAATTAACAGAGCGAAGTACATAACAATTAATCATACAAAAACAAGTAAAGAGAAAATAATCCCCGTTCTCAACCCCCCATCCCAATCCTAGAAACAATGCAAACTATACCCAATCTAAAAAAAAGGGGGAGGGGGAGAGACAAAACTCCACCTTAAGTCCAGGAGCCCAGGCATGGGAGGAGCCCAGGTAGAAGGAGGGCAAATAAATACTCTCTCAGCCAGTCTTCACTGGCAGATGTTGGAAAGGAGGGAAAGAGGGCCATTCCTCCTCCTTAAGTCCAGGAGCCAAGGCATGGGAGGAGCCCAGGTGGAAGTAGGGCAAACAAACACTCTCTCAGCCGGTCTTCACTGGTAAATGTTGGAAAGGAGGGAAAGAGGGCCATTCCTCCTCCTTAAGTCCAGGAGCCAAGGCATGGGAGGAGCCCAGGTGAAAGTAGGGCAAATAGACACTCTCTCAGCGGATCTTCATTGGCAGATGTTGGAAAGGAGGGAAAGTGGTTCATTCCTCCTCAAGTCCAGGAGCCAAGGCATGGGAGGAGCCCAGGTGGAAGTAGGGCAAACACTCATCCAGTCTTCACTGGCAGATGTTGAAGGGGAGAGTAAATTCTGAACTGCAGAAGGGCATTGTTATATTATTAGTGGGGCTTTCTAGATTGGCAGGAAAGTGTGACATGAAGTTGCCTTTACCTTAATGCTTAGCAGCTACATTGCAAGCCCCAGGTGTGCATTTAAAAGGTACAGGGCATCTATACTGAGGGGTGTGGGAACAACTTATCTGAAGTCTTTTCTGTGGCTCAGCAACTACATTGGAAGCTGTCAGAATGCTACAAACACAGGCAGAGCAGCTGCATCAACGGCAATGAACGCGGCTTTTAGCCGCGCTGAACTTTTAATTTTTTTTCCTTGCCGGCTTTGAACTGCGCACCTGCGCAGTTCCCAGCCGGCAAATCTGCATAGCTATGCAGTTCCCAGCTGGCAGCCAGCTGGGAACTGTGAAACTGCGCAGTTGTGCAGGTTTGCCTGCTGGGAACTGTGCAACTGCGCAGTTGTGCAGGTTTGCCTGCTGGGAACTGTGCAGCTGCGCAGTTGTGCAGGTTTGCCAGCTGTCGGCTGGGAACTGCGCAGCTGCACAGTTCACAGCCAGCAAGGAAAAAAAATAATGTTTCAGCGTCATTCCGGTTTCTCTGCTTTTTTTAAACTGTGCAGTTGCACTGGTGCATCATGAATGAACCCCTTTATTTTGTGAATGAATTGACATGTTATGCGCAGTAGAATAACAGTTACAGCATCCCAGAGTCCCTACTGCGCATGTCTAGGGTTCCGATTAGGGCTGGAGCTAAGGTTTGGGAGCTTTAAAAAACTGCGCAGTAAAACCCCAGCTTTTACACCTGCAGGGCATTGAGCGTTTTAATTAGAAGTGAACTCCACACCACGCATGCTCCCAACTCATGATCCATTATGATCCACACCTGTATTGTTGCCTTTAAATGGGTGCTTTAAAAATACAGCGGCCCCTTTAACTGCACAGCTGCACCACAGCCTTTAGATGGAGCTGTGATGTTCCGCCGGTTTTAAAAAAGAAGCTGGGAAAACCAGCACCATTTTAAAGGCGCTTCTTCTCCCCTAAAACGCAAAAACAGCGTTTTCATGGCACACTTTCCCTTTTACTTATCTAAAGGCTAGAGTTTCATGCAGCCATGAACACACTTCTTTTTGCCAATCTAGATCAGCCCAGAATTAACTTTCTTTATAGTGTGTGTTCACGGGCATCCTTCCACATGCAGTAGTGGATACTTACACATAACCAAAAAAGAAATAAAGAAACCAGTTCAGATAGAGGACAAAAGAGGAGACTGGGTTATCTAAAATGTGAACATGCTAATGCAGAGGTGGGAAGTTACAGGCCCTGGGGCCAGGTTTGGCCCACAAGGATTCGCCAGACAGCCACACCCCTGTCCCCATGACACCATCATTTGGTGCTTTCCCACTTTTTTGAGATGCAGATATATTCCCGTTCTAAAAAGGTGAAATGCCCTTTTAAGGGCATAGTTTCTGGTAGCAATAACTACAGCATTTAAGCTAAAATGTACTGGGACTGAGGTTTGAAAAAAAATTTTGCCTGTGGCTTTGCTCACGGACACCATTTCTCTGAAACTGAATTCAGTGTTGAGTGTAGCCCCCCAACCTTGTCTTGATGCAAACTTTAGAAGTTAGTCTACAGGCAAACGTAGAAGCATGACTGTGATTTAAATAGGTGCAGTTGGCCCCCCATATCTACTGACTCTTTATCCACAGACAACCATCCACCGCTTGAAAATATTTTAAAAAAATATAAATTCTAAAAAGCAAACCTTCATTTTACTGTTTTGTATAAGAGACATCATTTCACTTTATTTTTTAAATGAAACTTGAGCATCCACAGATTTTAGCATCCACCAGGGTTCCTAAACCAAACCCCAGGACTCATTGTATATACTGTAGCACATCTCACCATGGGAATGGGGAGACAGTGGCCTTCATGTGCCTATTCAGCTTGCTGTCCAGTGACTAAGGCTGCATCTGCACTGCAGAATTAATGGGATTTGATACCACTTCAACTGCCATGTCTCAATGCTATGGAATTCTGGGATTTGTAGTTTTGTGAAATATTTAGCCTTCTGTTTCAGAGAGCTCTGGTGGCACAACAAACTACAAATCTGCACCCCCTTGGCTATGAGCAGCACCAATGCTGCACACATGTAGGCCTGGAGAATGTGGGCCCAAGGAGCTCCCATGGGGGATGGAGCATTGCCCATGCGGGCCAAAGCATCACCCATGCAGGTCAAGGCAGTGTCCACAGGGGACAGGGAGACAACCGGGTGTCACCCCCCCCCCCATTCTGGGGTGCCACCCCCCTTCTGGGATGTCACCCGGTGCAGCCCATACACCCCACCCCAGTAACGCTACTGTTTCATAGGATGAGGTTATGACAGTTAAACAGTGGAAAATTGCATTAATTCTGAGTCTAATTATGGACAGCCAGCTTTGAGGCTGTAGTCTTATTATAGTGCTTTATCTTTAAAGCTAGCTTGACCTGGAAAGCACTTCAGATAAAGGACACCTTCAAACTGTCCTCTTTGAAGTAGGCTACATGGCAGCCCTTATATAGTACAGTGAGCACTTGGTATCCACTAGGGTTTGGTTCCAGGACACCCTGTGGATACCAACATCTGTGGATGCTAAAGTCCCATTACTGTATATATGGCTGTAGTTAAATGGGGCCCCTTATATAAAATGGCAAAATCAAAGTTTGCTTTCTGGTTACATATATTTTAAAAATATTTTCAAGCCATGGATGGTTGAATCTGTGGATGCAGGATCTGTGAATATGGAGGGCCAACACTATAATAAGGCTCAGTGTACAGTGGGTGTGGTATAATGCTGGACCAGGACTTGGGAGATTTAAGTTCTATTCCCCCATGAGCATAGTGACCAGACGTTCTCCTTTTCCCAGATATGTCCTGTGTTTCAGCCTTCCACCCAGGAGGAATTCCAAAATTTCCTCCTTTTGGAGCAGGACTAAGAAGCATGGATTGATATTTACATGAGTGGTTTTTTGTGGAGCTTTCAGGCTATGTGGCCATGTTCTAGAAGAGTTCTAGAGCTTGCCATTGCCTTTCCCTAGTTATATTTAGATTAGTTATATTTAGTATGAAAAAAAGATTACAAACTGAAATGGTAGGGCTTTCAGGCTATGTGGCCATATTCTAGAAGAGTTCCTTTCTGACATTTCGCCATCTTCTCTGAAGCTGCCAGCCACAGATGCTGGCAAAACGTCAGAAAGGAATTCTTCTAGAACATGGCCACATAGCCCAAAAGCTCCATAAAAAACTATGGATGCTGGCCATGAAAGCCTTTGACTCCACATTTACATGAGTGCTTTTAGCTTTGGTTTTGTCCTACATTTTTCTTGAATGTCCTACATTCTGTGGTGTCCTCCTTTAGAGTTTTGTCCTGTACATTTTGTCCTCCTTTAGTTAGAACATCTGGCCACCTTGTCCTTGATAGTACCAAATAAGAACAGGTATACTAAATTATGATACTATATAAGCAAAGCACAAGACTTTATATTGCAGAACAAAATGCATTGTATGTAGTTTGAACCAACATGAATCATATAAAACAGCAACCATTTCCTACTAAGCATTTGCAACTTTGCTGGTTTATATGATTCATCTTGGTTCTAGCTATATACAACTCATTTTGTCTTGCACTTGGCCTATCTAGTATCATAATTTACCGTAGTATACCTGTTTTTTCCTGGTACTATCTAGGTCAATAGGGGTACAGTGGATTATTGTTTTCTGTACACCTAGCCCTTGAGCCATGAAATCCTGGACCCTTGAGCCATGAAACCTCTGTCTATTTCAGCCTGATCTATCTCACTAGGTTATTGTGGGGATGCATTGGGAGAAAGCTACAGACATTGCTTTGAGATCATTGGAGGGAGATGTATTCAATGACTGGTTTCCATATTTCTTTAAAACTGTCTATTGTCTTGTGTCTAATTAACTTTGTCAATCCATCCATTTCAGCTAAATCATATGTATATTTCTATGAAGGCACTGCCATGTCTTTCCATCTCTGAGCAAATAATAATCTTCCTGTTGTCATATACTGTATACTTTTTCTGTTTTTCCTCTCCAACTGTTCTATAAGGCCAAGTAAGAAAAGTTCTGATTTAAATTGTAGTTTAATTTTCAAGATATCATACATCACAGAATGTATCAAAATCCAATTTATTTTTAAAAATTGCTTTCCCACAAGTCCACAACATATGATAACAAGTTCCTCCTTTTTGCTTTTATTTCAAACACGCATTATCAGAACATTTATATTTCTTTGAAATCCTTTCTAGTGTCAAATACCAACAATATATCATTGTGTATCTCAGTAATAATTTTAATTACATGTTAAATGATGAGATGTCTTTTGCTCTTTTGTACTTTTGTGTCTTTTGTTTTACCGTAAATGTTTTGTGTATTTTGAAAAGCATTTTGTCATGGCCTTTGGCTAGCACAATAAACGATGATTATATAATTTTGCAAAAAAATATTTAAGATCATAAACTTCAACACCTTCTTCCACATAATTTCCCACTGTTGCATCTGTATGTTATGGCTTATATTCCAATTGCTGCTTGCTTATGACTGTACATTGTTGTTGTTTTAAAAGATGGTTTTCAAATTGGTTTTATTCTTTTTATAACCTTGTCAGGTTTTGCAATATTGTCTGTTTGGGCTTGATACTATATGGTTTTTATTTTCTTAATTGCTCAAAGACTGTCAATGATTGAAGGAAACATAAAATACAGAAAAATTGAAAGATTTATTATCACCTCATTTTTTGGTGAAAATACATCAATTATGCTGGAACAATGGAAGATAAAATCACAACTCATCCTCTAAAATGTCCCACAGCTGCCCTTCCTGCACTCCCCTTCCTATAGTCCACCTCCATTACATCACTGATCATTATTTCCAGATTGCAGATTTAGATGAGAAGCTGAGAAATGATCAATTAACTGGAGTTCTCAAGGGAGGCCTGTGATTTGCCACTGAAAAGTGCCCCCTACCTGCTGCATCAAAGAATACCAACAGTTGTTTTTTACCAGAGCTCAGGATAAGGACTTTCTAGACTGCAACTCCCAGAATTTTCCAGCTAGAATGACCATTGTCCATGCTGGTTGGAGATCCTAGGATATGTAGTTCAAAATAACCAAGTTCTACTTCTACCAGATCAGAAATCTGTCTGCCTAGCCCAAGACTACCCACTCTGCTTGTCAGCACCAGAGACTCTACAAGTCTTGCGCATGATCTGCAGAGCTCTGGAAAATTATTTTTTAAGATTTCAGTTTTCAGAATCCTCCAGCTGAGCCAGTGATTCTGGGAGATTAGCTTTGACCTTGCTAACTGGTCCTTTCACATTGATGATGCAAAGGACAGAACCTGTGTGACCTTCTAATTCATGAAACAATGAGACCCACCACTGAGCTTTTGCCCTTGCATTTGAAATGCATTAATATTCCATTTTTCTGAAACTAGACAGTTTGTAAACAGTTAATATTGGTTGACGATGAGCCCTGATTCTAAATCTCACCCCTGTGGAGGAAAAATAAAGAGTTTTAACCATACAATAATAGAATCTTAGAATTGGAAGGAACCAAAAGGACCATTGAATCCAATCCCTTGCCAGGAATATAAAACTAAATCACTCCTGAAAGTTGTGCATCTTAATGTTTAGGTAAAATCTCTTTTCTTATAATTTGAATCCATCACTTCATGTTCTAGTCTCTGGAGCAGAAGAAAACAAGCTCACTCAGTCTTCTACAAGACATCCATTTAGCTATTTAAAGATAGGTATAATGTCACCTCTCAGTCTTCTCTTCTCCAAGCTAAACATGCCCAGCTCCCTAAGTCATTCCCCATAAGGTTTGGTTTCCCAGCCTTTGATCATCATGGTCACCCATCTCTGAACATGTTTCAGCTTGTTGATATTCTTCTCCAACAGTAATGCCCAGAACTGGTTGCAGTATTACAGGTGATGTCAAAGCAGAATCGAGTGACACTTCTGCTTCCATCAATCTGGACAATGTACGTACACCTGTTGATGCAGCGCAGAAATGTGTTGGCTCCTGAGAATTCAGTTATTAACAAAAGAGACTGAGTCAGACAAGTTTCCAAAATGCCAACATAAGGAAATGAGAGCAGGGGGACAAAGAAGCTCAGAATGGTTGCCGCTGAATATTTACATGCCAACAAAAGAGATACAGCATGCTATAGTGATTTGAGCATTAGGTTATGATTCAAGATCAGGGTGCAAATCCTTGCTCAGCCACAGAAATTCATTGGTTGACCTTGGGGAAGTCGCACTTGCCTCAGAGGAAGGCAAAGGCAAAGCCCCTCCGAACAAATCTCATCACGAAAACCCCTTATGGTCACCATAGGTCAGAAATGACTTGAAATCACACAACAACAACAGCAACAACAACAACAACAACAACAAGCAGAGACAGCCGAAGATTTTGAGGCAGAGACAGATATTACAGCTGCAATCAAAATAGAACAATAAACGAACTAACTATAATTAGAACACAAATTGGAAGAATGAGGAATTAGGAATGCTGTTTAACCACAATTCCTAGCATTTCTCACCACTGGCTATACTGTCTAAGGCTGCTGTCCAACGACACCCAGAGGGGCTTGAATTAGCATGTGGAAAATTTGCCTTTTGGAGTACAACTCCCAGAATTGTTAGCTAACTGGCTGGGGATTCTAGTCCAAAAAGTAACTTTTCCAGAATTTGCTCTAATAGCAACTCTAGAGAAACATGCAATGTGAAACAGGACACTTGATCCTGCCATATAGAAGGGCCAGCCAAAGCAGTTGCTGTAAACGTGATGTTTTTGTGTGCCATCAAGTTGTTTCCAACTTATGGTGATGCCAAGATGAACCTATCACAAGGTTTTCTTGGCAAGATTTATTCACAGAAGGCTTTGCATTGCCCTTCATTGAGGCTGAGAGAGTGTGACTTGCCCAAGGTCACCCAATGTGTTTCCATGACTGAGCAAGAACTCTTAATCCTAGTCCTTCAGACCTATAGTCCAACAAGCAAACCACTACACACTGGCTCACTATGCAAACACATAGTTCATTATTTATTTGTTTTTTCACATGTAGAAGTGTTTCAGCATATTTCCAAGGCAACCTAAAAGAAGTCCAACTCCTCCAAAAGTAAAAGTGATTAAAATATTAAAATGACAACACCAATAAAACATCCTAGAGCATAAACTATTTAAAACATTAAAAAACTTGGATGCACTAAAACCCAAGGAGCATTAATCATTTAAAGCATTCAAAAAGGTAGTAACCTGGCATTCAAACAAATATGAATCAAAGGCCTGAGTAACCCATGTGAGGATGAAAGCAGTCAAATAGAAATGAACATCATAGAGGAAAGGAAAAAATTCAAAGCAGTCTCATTAAAAGCAGATCCCATGTTGAAGGCTGGGGTTAAAGGTGGGTCACGGCTCTGACAGCATGTTGCTTTAGATTCAGACATTCCTTCCTTTTGGTATTAATAGGTATATATTATTGATAAATGTAGGTATTCCTATCTCATCTACACTTGAATACTGGCAAGAAATTTATGGCGTATCTTCCAATATTTCACAGATGAAGTTTCGATACATGTGACCATGCAACATCATGGTTTGGTCAAGATGGCAAAAATTAATAATAACACAAAACCAAGAGGCTGCAGCAGTTTGTTTTTAGCTTAAGCCTACTGAAGAGGCAAAATGTCTTCACCTTTCCTCTCCACTTTCCTGAGTTAACTGAGGGTCTGCACAGCCTTGTCCAGATGGCACAGCCATTAGCTCTGGGGCAGGATCAGGCAGCCAAGACAAGAGTTTATCATACGACGGAATTTGGGGGAATAATGCAATGGCAATCCAAACGCAAGCATGGGGTTTCACGTTATTGTGTATTAGAGTATCTCACACAATTTTGGGCAATGGGGGGGGGGTCATTTTCGGGAAATGGGAAGTCATTCTGAACATATTCCAAATGAAATCAGATTTCATGTAAATTCACTAAACTAGCAAATTCACATAATTGCGAATTGGCTCCATCCGCAATTGAGAGAAATTCCTCCCATGTGATAAACTCCATAGAATCATAGACTCATAGAGTTGGAAGAGATCACAAGGGCCATCTCGTCCAACCCCTTGACATGCAGGAACTCACAATATAAGCACCCCCGACAGATGGTCATCCAGCCTCTGTTTAAAAACCTCCAAAGCATGAGACTCCACCACACTCCTAGGAAGTGTGTTCCACTGTCAAACAGCTCTCATTGTCAGGAATTTCCTCCTAATGTTTAGGTGGAATCTCTTTTGCTGTAGCTTGCATCCATTGTTCCGGGTCCTATTCTCTGGATCAGCAGAAAACAAGCCCAATTATTTAATGTCTGTATAAATTCTTCCAAAGAAGGGGAATCCACCACTTGCCAAGGCACGATGTTTTAAAGCTTCTCCTTTATTACAATTTGAATCCATTGTTTTATCTTTCCAGATCCCTTAATATCTTGGTCACACTTCTCTGAACATGTTCCCACTTTACTTGACCTAAGTTCAAAAAGCTATGATATATTTAATGTTGCTATGTATCTGAAATCACATGATAAACAACATCTAATTATCATAAAATCTAATTTCTATACTAGTTTTAGTACTGTTTTTAGTAATGTGTAGAATGGCCCTGCAAGATAGGATGGCATTTACCATGTGTTATAAAGAAAGATCAGAAACTAGAAGACAGCAACATGTTTAAGGGAATTCATAAGGGTGTTCCTTATTTCTAAGGTGATATGAGAACTCCCTGCCATGAAACTTTTATCCACTATGTACTTCTGTCTTCAGTTAAGGAGGAGGATACAACCTCTATCATATCCCAACACTCTGTAATACAGGGAAAGTAATGATCTACTGAGCTGGACAGTTATTTAGTTACATTGTTTAAAAAAATCGGCATCCTGTTTAGTTGTTATAACAATGCATGGAAGAGAGGAAATTATCCTGTTCTTTTGTGTAGACTCAGAAATAAACCAGTAATTTACCACAATGGTTTTTCATGGACGAACACTTAGCGATATATTTACCAATGACCTGGCCATTGATCATTGTGCTAAAAGATAAAATACAAATTACAACAGCAGCAGAGAAAAGAGAGGGAAAATAGCAAAGATAACAGGATAAAATAATCCCATAACCAGTGTGACTCCTACTCCTCCATAAAAGTCTTCATAAAGCACTTAATGGAATAATAAAGCATTTACAGCAAAAGCAACTATATATTATGTCAGATTTATAGTCTAATTTGCTCCACCCTCCACATTCAGTCTGCAGATTAGTCCTTTCTGTAGCTTCCACCGAACTTGGATTTTACTGAACAACATTAGGGGAGATTATAGCATCCACATTTATTGAGGTTGCTATGTATCTTAAGACAACTATGTCTATTTATACAGGTCAGTATATACCATGCTATGCAAATCCTGATGCATGTTTACTCAGAAATTTCCACCTTATTCGGTGTGGTTTACTCACAAATACAGACTAGAGACTCAATTTGATGTGACATTATAACATTAAAGGTTCACCTGCCTGCCATAAAGGAATGTCCTTTATATTTCTGGTTTTTCATTACCATCTCCTAATGGACATCTGCTATCCTTTTGAGGATTCCTTGAATTTAGGATATGAATTCCCAGTTTAATGTGAAATCGAAGACTTTCACAACCAGCATCCGTCATTTTTGGTGGAGGTTTCAGGCTATGTGGCTGTATTCTGGAAAAGTTTATTCCTGACATTTCCCCAGCATCTGTGGCTGGCATCTTCAAAGAATGTTGGCATGGAAGTGAGTGGGGGCATATATACTGTGTCACTCCGGGTTGAGAAGGAGTGATTTACATGTTAATGTGCTGGTCTGTTGTTGAATGGCAAGGAGTCAGGGTGGAAGAATAAGCAAAGAGGATTTGTGTCTATTTAATAAGTGATCCATTGTCTGCTGGGAATGTCCCTGACACTGGGTGATGTTCATTTGCGTGGTGCAGCTGCACAGCAAAAAGGAGCGCTGAGAAGCAGCTCCTTCCTCTTCTACGCTGGATTGGGGCCAGGGCAGCCTCACCGGCAGCCCCTGCAGCCCCAATCCAGCTTTTTTTCCAGCCCAAAGAGAAGCAGCAAAATGCCACTTCTCTTTGGGCTGGAAAAGGGGTGTCCGTGGGGCTTCATGCCCCTGGACACCCCGGAAGCCATGAGGAGAAAGGGGCGGCCCCTTTCTCCTCCAGATCGTTCCCATGGCCCTGTAGTTGCCACAGGAATGATCCACTCTGCAAAGGAGCTCCATTTTGGAGCTCCCCAAGTAGAGCTCCCCAAAAGGAGCTCAAAAACAGAGTTCCCCAAAGGAGATTTCCCCAAAGGAGCTCCTAAATGGAGGAAAGTTCCCGAAGGAGCTCCAAAATGGAGCTCCTTTTCGCACTGCAGCCAGGCTGCCGTAAGTGGTGTGGGGCAGCGCAGAGACGCCACACATGTGCTGCACCATCTGGAGGCAGCGCGCACATGACATATTTGTTACATGTGCCGTGTGGAAGGTGCCACGTAACGATGGCACCCTCCACACGAACTAGTCCCTAACCCTAAAATCACCACTGCCACACCTCATTTTGCCCGTCTGTATCGGGCCTTTGTTTACTATTAGGGTTTCTTCTTTCCTGTTGAAATTGTCCAGGTGTTTGCAGATTTCCATGGCCTTCCTGCGCATTCTGACCTGATAGTTGTTGGCTTGGTCCAGAATTTCAGTGTTTTCAAATAGTATTTTATTCTGATGTCCAGTTCAGACAACAAAAGGGCTGCCAGACCAGAAAAAGCCACAGGAGTAAAGACAAACAACCACCCAAAGAGAGGGTATTTTTTTACCATACATCAAAGGAGTCACAGATAGAATAGGAAAACTGGTGAGGAAACACAACCTTCAAATGATCTACAGACTGACCAAGAAAATCCAGCAAATGCTGTGCTCAGCAAAGGACAGGAGAGACCTACTCACGGCCACAGAAGTCCACCACATAACATGCAGCTGCGGACAAGTCTACATAGGTACCACCAAAAACAGTGTTCAAATGTGGGCCAGCCAGAAAAATCAGCAGTAGCAGAACAAGTTATAAACCAACCTGGGCAAAAAATCTTAAGTCTACTTCCTCAGATTCATGGAGTAAAGTGCCTAGGAACAAACCTTTATAAACAAGCTGTGTATGTGAATAGCAATAGAAATGCAAAACTTGTGGGTATGGTGATGAGGTGACAAGTTGAGTTTTGTGATGGTCACTGTGGAGCAAAGGCAGGAGGAAAGATGTTGTCTAAAGCAAAGGTGAGTAGATAATCATATGAATGGTGATGGGAGTTACTGAAAATGTAGTGAGATGCTGGCTGGGAACCAGAAAGGAGATATGATGAATGGACCAAGAGAGCCCTCATAAGGCTAGGGTGTTAACTAACATTAGAGAGCGTGTAGTCTATCAGGAAACCATTGTCTCTGTTTAACCCGCTGTCAATGGACTGGAGTTTGTGATATATACCAATTTTGCTGGGTTTTTTTCCAGTCTGCCTTTGTAGTCCCTCCCCACTCCCAACCAAGACTGTTTTTCTGATGTTCGAGATGGAATGCCCAGGAAGACTGAAGCATTCTGCAATAGATATTTCTGTACTGTCTGATTTATGTCCATTTACCATTTGGCACAGAGACTGTCCAGTTTGCCCAGTGTTGAGTACTGAAAGACAAACAATGTTGTTGACAGGCGATGGCATATATCACATTAGAGGATGAGCAAGTTCCTTAAATATTGTGGGTGATGTGATTAGGTCCTATGATGGCATTTCCTGAGTAGATGTGTGGACAGAGTTGGCACCTGGCTTTGTGGCAAGATCTTGTACCCATCTCTTCATCCATGTTTCAATTGGTGAGTACTGATGACATGGACAAGCTCCTTGGTAGTACTAGGAAGATGACTTGCTCCCTCAATCCGGCTCCATCTTGGCTGGTCGTCCAGGGAGGGGACGCACCTGCGTCCCTCAGGGAGGGCACTGTTCCATCATGTTTAAAGGAGGTGGCGGTAAAGCCCCTCCTGAAGAAACTCTCCCTTGATCCCCTGGACAGGAACAACTACAGACCAGTGTCCATGATACCTTTTCTTAGCAAGGTCATTGAGAGAGCTGTTGCCTTCCAACTCCAAGCAGCCTTGGATGAAGCCGATTATCTCAATCCATTTCAAACTGGCTTCAGGGTGGGGTATGGAGTTGAGACAGCCATGGTTGCTCTGATGGACGACCTCCGCTTGAGCATTGACAGGGGTAGTGTGACCCTGCTCGTGCTCTTGGATCTCTCGGCAGCCTTTGACACCATAGATCTTGCCACCCTTTTGGATCAGCTGAGAGAGTTGGGGATTGGTGGCACCGCACTCCGGTGGTTCCGGTCCTTTCTCTCCAGCAGATCCCAAAGGGTGAGGCTTGGGAATAGTTGCTCCCCTAAAATCGAGCTTAATTGCGGCGTCCCTCAGGGTGCCATTTTGTCCCCAATGCTGTTTTAACATCGATATGAAGCTGCTTGATGAGATCATTCGGAGGCATGGAGCTCAGTGTCTTCAGTACGCTGACAACTCTCAGATATATCTCTCCGTGACAAGATCGTCTGCTCAGACCTCAGATGGTGTCTCTCCTCTCAACCGCTGCCTTGAGACAGTAATGGATTGGATGAGGGAAAACAAATTGAAACTCAATCCAAGCAAAACGGAGGTACTCACAGTCACAGGCCTGAACTGGGATTGGAAATACAATCTCCAGTTCTTGATGGTGTCACACTCTCCTCTAAGGACTGTGTTCGCAGTTTGGGGGTCCTCCTTGACTCGTCGTTTCACATGACTACTCAGGTGAATGCAACGGTCAGGAGTGCCTGTTACCAGCTTCGGCTGATCCGCCAGCTGCACCCTTTCCTGGAGAGGAAGGACCTGGAAACTGTGATACACGCACTGGTAACCTCACAACTAGACTTCTGGAATGCACTCTACATAGGGCTACTATTGTGTTTAACTCGGAAACTACAACTGATTCAGAATATGGCAGCCAGACTTATTACTGGTACATCTAGGAGAGAGCACATGACACCTGTGCTAAAATCTCTCCACTGGCTGCCGATCAGTTTCCAGGCACAGTACAAGGTGTTGGTTTTAACCTATAAAGCCCTACATGGCTCGGGTCCATCCTATCTAAGGGACTGCCTCTCCCCGTATGAACACCCCCACACACACACACTACAATCCTCTGGGAGGAATCTGTTACAGCCTAGGAAGACTAAGTTGGTGCAGACCTCCCAGAGGGCCTTTTCGGCGGTCGCCCCCAAGCTTTGGAATGACCTGCCGGACGAGATGTGTCTTATTCCATCTATTGACGGCTTCAAGAAAGCCTTGAAGACGCATCTCTTTCGGCAGGCCTTCCCAGAAAATGTTTAACATTCCTGGCTCTAAACCTCCTGCTAGTTCCTAGTCTGCATCCTGTTAAACAGCTCAGGGAGTTTTTTAGCTTGACATTGTTGATTCTGTTTATTTGTAATTGTTTTAACTTGTTCTGGTTTAATCCTTTTTTAAGGGGGGAGTTGGGAATGGGATTGGATATCTTAATTGTGATGTTTTTAACTTCTCTTGTACCCTGCCCCGATTGCCCGTTCAGAGGGGCAGGCTAGAAATAAAAAATTATTATTATCATTATTATTATTATTACATGTTGTGTGTCAGAGGATGGCATTATTGTCCAGGGCCACATTTCCACTCATGTTTCTCCCGCATTCTACTTGATTTTAACGCGAATCAATTTTTGACGTTTCCACTTAAGTGCGGATTCATGAGTTTTGTCATGTTACTCGTTTCCATTAAGATTCCAAATCAATTTGAATCAATGCGCGATATATATAGGCTGAATCCGCATTCATGCAGCATAATTGCGTGATAATTTGCCACCACATTTCTAGTGCACTTTTTTGGCAGAACGCAGACCATATCGGAGGCAAATCAATGGAAACTAAATGCGTGGTACTGTGTATGGGTGGGCAGATGTAAAAGGGGCCGGACAGGGGGTGTTTCTCAGTGCACCACTACATGTGCATGCAAATGCACATGTAATCTGCATGTACATCTTCAGTTCTGCAGCCTTGAATTGCACAAGAACATTATGAGATGGACAAAAAATCTCCAATTATTTCTATAGGGGGAAACCAGCGCCAGGAACAACTGCCTCCACTGCCCACGGAGAGGACTTTAAGGGAAGGAACGCCAGTGGCAGCCTGAACCCTGGTAAAGTTACTGGTTTAGAGGCTTCAATGGAAATTTTGTGCAGCTCGATGCGGTATAGGCTGATGCGGTTTAAGACAAATGGAAACGCTCAGCAGTAAGTTTGATTTGAGGTATTTCTTAAGTACCTCTAAATAGAAACGATGGAGTAAAATTTAGTTTTCATGTGATTCAATCACTGAGTTATATCACATGAGATACAACCCGCAACAATCCGCGACAAAACAACAAGTGGAAATGAGCCCCAGAATAGGTTGTAGTTTTTTGTTGATATGTCTGAGTGGTCTCAGTTAGGAGTTGTATGTGATCACTAGTGGTTTTCTGTCATTTTCTGCCTTCCATCTGTTTTACTTCATATGGTGGGTTCTGTAGCTTGAGGAATGTTTTTTGTAATTCCATGAATCTGCATCCCCTGTGTGGTAGTCCAATTCAGAATGGGATTTTAATCTGCATCTCCTTGCTGGTTCATGCTGGTTTAATAATAACACTGATTTCACAGTGGAGGCAGTCCAATTGTTATCTCGGGGTTAAAATAGTCATGTATTTTGTTCTCCATAATTAACCCCAGAGTTTGGAAAACGTACTTTTTGGACTACAGTTCTTAGAATCCCCTTGTTAACACAGTATTGGCCTTGTTGGCTAGGGGATTCTGGGAGCTGTAGTATAAACAAGTAACTTTTCCACATTCTGATTTCAAGTATTGCAGATAAGTACTTGCTGAAGGCATTAGCAACTTTCTGTGCAATCTTCTCTGAGATCACTTGCTACAGTATTGCCACCCTCGTGAAAGTTCTCTTTAAAATTAAGAGCTGAAGTGAAACTCACTAGTCAGTTGAATGCCTGGTTCTCTGACCCACCTTTCCACTGTTAAAAAAGCACCTGAAACAGTGAATAATAATAATAATAATTATTATTATTATTATTATTATTATTATTATTATTTCTATTCCGCCCCTCTGAACAAGCAATTGGGGCGGAGTACAGCAGATATTTATACAGCATAAATTACACATTAGAAACAAAATCTTGAATTAAAAACACAACATAAAAATGAGTAAGTTAAAAATACAACAACACTCAACACTCAAACAATTAGACTTTCTTAAGCAACAACTAGCTTGAGTGCCAAAAGCTTGCCTGATTAAAAATGTATTTGTTGATGAGAAGGAGCGAGAACTAAACTAACTCTCAGTGGGGTTTTCCAGAGTGTGAGAGCAGCCACCAAGATTGCCATTTCATGTCATCAACAGCAAAAATTTCTTAAATTGTTTTGCAGCAGCTGCAAGAGAAGGAAAGAATAAAATCCACAAAACCATGATACCTTTTTCCTGTTTGATTTTTAACACCTTTGCCTGATAAGAAGCCAGTAGATCTTTGAAAGCTTGCATCGTGTATTTGGTTGGCATGAGAAGAGCCAAGAGAAGGGTCTCTCCTGAAGAGCTTAGGTCTTTCAAATAGACTGCCAGGAGTTGCAAATGTACTTTTCCTGCCATAAAATACTGGGAAGGCTATGTGATGTGTTATGCAGTAAAAACAGCTATTGCAGAGACATGGTGATTTCAGTCACAGGTGGTGAGATAACTCTGGAGAAGAGGCAAGGATGATTCATGCCTATTTAAGGTCGTTCCTGTGAAAAGAATCTAGCTAAAAAAACAAAGAAGGGGTGGTAAGGGAATCAGGAGGGAAAATGTGTTTATTGTTTGCAACGAATGAGAATTGAGCTCACCATGAGTTTGAAATTATGTGTAGTTTAAGTAGTCAATGTTGCTTGCTGTTCTGTTCTGACAACGGATTTCTCTGGACTAAATTTGTAGCTACTGAATAAAGGTTTATTGTTTGTTGTTGTGTGCCTTAAAGTCATTTCCAACTTAGGAGGACCCTAAGGTAAGCCTATCATGGAGTTTTCTTGGCACATTTTTTCAGAGGGGGTTTGCCATTGTCAACCTCTGAGGCTGAGAGAGTGCTAATTGCCCAAGGTCACTCTGTAGGTTTACATGGAGGAGCTGGAATTCAAACCCTGGTCTCCAGAGTCATAGTCCACTAGCACTCAAACCACTACACCATGATGATTCCTAATAAAATAAAAGTTTGCTGAGTTTTAACTACTGAAGCCCAAATTTCTGAACTTGGTTTCTACTGGATTTGTCACAGAATTGTCCCAACATTTTTAGAAGCACTTCACTTTGTTCTGGAAATAGAAGTTGGCTTAACACATGAATCACATGTTCCCCATGACTTGCTCTGGTCAACCATTTGCCTATAGCATTCTGAACCAGCTAAAGTTTCCATACATTTTTCAAAAGGCTGATCAGTCATATAGCCGCTATGCTACAATAGCTCTGATTACAGACTTGCTGGACTGAATTGTTCACTTGTCCACTGCTTTGCTACTTTTAAGGACAAATGTGAAATAGAAACATGCAGTCATCCACTTTATTATGTGCTAATAAAAGGGGGAAAGGAGGTATTTTTGTGACACCTTCAAGGGACTGTGAAGTTTCCATGGTTTTGCAACAGCAGAGAATATTAACAGAAGAGAGGTGATTTTCACACTGGAAGGCAGTCAACTCATTTTTAATAAGAAAAAATACACTGATGATGAAGAAAAAGGAAAATAATGGGCTGGATGAGATTCATCTTGATATTTATTTCCAAATATAAGCAAAAAAAAAAAAAAAATCAATGCTGCAACATAGCCAGTGCTCACAGGATCAAAATCCTGGTCTGCCACCCCCTTCATCATAACTGTTTCCTCTTAGTGTAACTAGAGTTCTCACAGTGGGGAGGGGAGACAGATTGTTCCAGAAACTCCTCTCATAAGGCATAGTATTCCTAGTGTGGCTTGGTCAAAAATGGGCAATCAAGACCCTTTAGATCAGGGGTTTCCAACCTGGGGTGCCCATGCCTCCAGGGAGTACAAAGTGGAATTTCAGGGGGTGCAACAATGCGTGATTTGTGTCCTTGAGTCACAAGTCATCACTCAGATTTTTCTGAATAAATTAGAATCTAATTGCTCAATTTAGATTGCATTTTATGCACTGAGTTAAAAGCTTTTTTAAAAAATTCAATTTGTTCACCCATATTATTGTGCGTAGTTCAGTTTGTGGTTGAAAAATTACAAATTAAGACTTCTTCATCTTCAAATGTGATGTTACTTTTTTAGGGGGTGCAAACATTAATCAAATATTTCCTAGGGGTGTGAAGCATAAAAAAGGCTGTGAACCACTGCATTAGATTTACCGAAGGTCTATTTATGATGGACATGAAAACTGCTAGAACTGGTTTCTTGATATTGATCAACACAGCTGCCTGAATTTTTGGACTCTGCTTGTGGGGGCTGCTTATGACAAATGACATAGTAAGCTCCTGCATTTCTAAACTTGCCACTACATTACTGGTAACAAGCACTACAGGAGGGTTAATATCTTTTAAATGAAATCATAATATTCATAACAAGAATATTAGAAGGAGAACACTGATCAGAACAGACTACCAAAAAAAAAAAAAATAGTGCGGGCTTCAAAAGCAATTCATAATATTTCCAGGTACAAATTGCATGGAAACCAGCTAATTTAGACATACCCTCGGGTTTGGTATTTTTTAAAAAAATGATAAAGAGGAACTTTAAGCTCTGTTTCCTGTACTCTGCTATCCGTGCTCCCCGTTTCTTTGTTGTCCCTAATTGCCTGCACTAATGTTTCTATAATTAAATGGAAGAGAAAAGGCTGTCACAGACATCTCAGAGTTGTTCCCTTTTGTAAGAACACATATTGGGGTCAATCTTAGCGACGTTTGTCGGCACACATGCCCCCAGGTTTCAGCAGATTAATATTCTACATTTTTTGAAGTCTGCCCATTTGAAGTGTTTAGAACACAGAAGGGTGTTCTGTCGCAGGGGTGGGCAAGTTGTTCTGCAGTACAGCCACTGCAGCACCGCTGATTTCCACATTTGAATTGATCTCACACATTAGAAGTATTTGCATAAATGTGCACGGTCATGGAAGCTATAACTGGTGGACTGGAGACTTAATCCATGAAGCAATTTGTGAAATTTCCAGCATGATATTGCAAGTGGCAGTTCTTCGAAAGACTAGTGGATGTCCATTAGTTAATTAGGAGCTCAATTTACATTTACAGACATTCACCAAAGGATGTGTCTCTTTTCCAGGCTCAGCAAATGTACAAGATTGGCAGAAAAGGAAGCACATTGTAAGAAGAGAGGAAAAATGACAGCATATTGGAGAAACCAAGAAGTTCACCTTATTAGCTGTTAACCATTGAATGAGAGTGGGAGACAATGGTTCAAAATACACTGCAGAAATAATAAAGTTTGAGGCCATTTAACTGCCTCAGCTCAGTGCTGGGAAATCCTGGGAACTGTAGTTCATTGTGACACCAGAGCTCTCTGACAGAGAAGGCTAAATTTCTACAGTTCCCAGAATTCACTAGCACTAAACCAGGAACATTAAATCAGTCTTAGACTGGATTATTCCTACAGTGTGTTTTGGACTGATGATGGCAAAGCTAGATCATCATTTGGAATGAACAGCTTCTGGAGTAATCATGTTAACAGAATTCACTGGCCAGAGGACATGGTGGTAGCAATTAGTTTAGACCAAGTGTAGATATCTTTCATAATTAGAATCATAAAATGATAGGACCTTATCAGACGGGAAGAATTTCTCTTTATTTCGAATGGAGCCAATTGGAGCCAATTCAAATTCACATGAATTCCCTAGTTTAGCTAATTCACATAAATTCCAATTGCGTTCGGAATGCATTCAGAATGACTTCCCATTGCCCAAAAATGACCCCCATTGCCCAAAATTGCATGAGATGTTTTAATACAAAATAATGTAAAACCCATGATTGCGTTTGGAATGACTTCCCTTTTGCCCCAAATTGTGTGAGATACTCTAATACACAATAATGTGAAACCCCATGATTGTGTTCGGATTGCCATTAGATTATACTTCCAATTTCCGTAATTTGATAAACACCATAGAGTTAGAAGAGACCACAAGGGCCATCCAGTCCAAACTCACAATCAAAGCATCCCCAACAGATGGTCATCCAGCCTCTATTTAAAGACCCAGAGCTTGGAAAACCTACTGCTTGGACCACAGCTCCCCTAATCCCCCAACCAGAAGTGGCCATGCTGTTTGTAGTCCAAAAATGAAACGTTTCCCAGCTTTGCACTGACACTTTGCCACAGTGGTTGGTAATGGTTAGAGTCCAAAACAGCCGAAGGTCCCTTATTTGCTAACTCCAGATTAAGTGGTTTTTAAAGTGGATTAGACAAAATCCTGGAAAATAGCTCTATCAGCAACTATAAATCAGAACCTCGGAGTGGAAACTCCATGTTCAGAGGCAGTACAAGCTATAGGAGAACAATGTGAAAAGGACCTTCATGCCCTTTTTGCCAGTTTCCAGAGGTATCTGTTGGTCACTTTGATAAATAGAATCAGGTAGATCAGGGGTCAGCCATCCTCCTCTGGAATTCATCAGGTGCAGCACCATCAACACAATTGCCACTAAAATGTGGTGGCCAGCAACTTCCATGGGGCAGGAGAGTACTAAAGCATCTTTCCACATCATAAGGTCCTGTGAGGTTGTAGAGCAGAACTTCTTGGGAAAGAAGAAGATGCTGATGCCTAAATCCAGTTATGAGTCCCAACTGAAGTAGATCCATGTAAACCATGGTGTTTATATAAGTGCTGGTTTCACATTCAGCATTAATTCAATAGGTCTACTTTAGTTGGGACTAGCAGTGGGGGTGTGGCCCACCCTTGGAGCAGACAATTTTTCCCTCTGGTCCAGTGGGGTTATTCTAATGTTATGAAGAGAAATCTCTTCCACCACACTGATCCTGTAACAAAATCACAGAAAAGTGAATGACAAATAAAGATTTTAATCTATTTTAAAAACTTTTTTTAAAAAAATAATTCTGATGTTATTTGATAGTATTTTCATCTTGATTTTGTCTATTTTTAACCATGTGCTTTACTGTCTTTTGTCATTTTGTATGCCAACTTGAATCCGAGTCTTGGCAAAAGGCAGGACATAAATAAAGTGATGGAAGAGGGATTGATGACTTTACCATGGGCCATGCTTGCTAGGGTTGATAGGAATTCAACAAACAAATGAAACCTCCCAGGTGTCTCAAGCAATTTCTCAGTCACAAGTTGTGACTGTTGTTGGATTGCAACTTCCATTAGTCCTCACGAATGGTGAGGACTGGGAATTGCAATCCAACACCATCTAGAGGGCCACACTTTGCCCTGCTCTAAACCTAGCCCCCTGTCATCCTTAAAGCAGATGTTACAGGTTGACAGTGCTGGGAGTCCACGTGCTTGCAGGATGGTCACCACTTGCCATGGCTCTTATCCTGTCCTGCTTTTCCTCCTTCCTTGCCTTAACAAGCTGTCCTCTCCAGGCAAGTGAACAGTAATAGGTTCAAGGAGTAGAAAGAGCCGCAGCCTCTGCCTGTCTTGCCTTCTCTCCCTGAGGAATGGGGCAAACTGGGCACTCTGGAAGAAGTAGACAACAGTAGAGCCAATGAAAAGGAGTAAAGGAAACTCTCTGAGAGCATCTTGCCCAAGCCCCAAGTTCATGCATTCTGATTCAGATCTTGGATATTTTACAGACACACTCCCTCTCTCTTTTCTTTTTTGAACTACAACTTTGACCTACAACTCTCAGATGGATGATCATGCACACCCCTGAATTCTGGGAGGTGTAGCCCCAAGCAGAAACTTTTCCATGATCTCTTTCCTCTAGCCTTCTCCATTCCTTCAGGCCCTGCTTTCTCCCACCACCCTTTCTCAGATCACTGATGTTCAGCCAATTGCCCAGTCTTGCTCTGTTTATTCTGGCTTCACAGGCCTTTAGCTCACCTGTCCCCTGACCTTTCGTAGAACTCAACTACCCAACCATCAGGCTTCACTGTACACACAAACCTTCCTTCATTCTCTCATTCCTGCCAAATATGCATAATTCCATTTCTTCCTAGATTTCTGTCATTCTGTTAAGTCTGACATTTCCATCAGTGAATGTGCTAACTATAATGTATTGCTCACACATGTACATTGTAGAGCTGCACAAACTGACAGAGATTGTTTTTTAGCCATCTCACCACAAATTGTGTCCCTTTTAGTCAGTAGATTTATGATGACCCCCATTAATTTCATAGGGTTTTCTTAGGCAAGGAATACTCGAGAGATCATTTGCCAGTTCATTTCTCTGAAATAAAGCCTACTACAAGTACTAACCTAGTATTCATTGGCAGCCTCCCGTCCAAGCACTAACCAGAGCTGACTCTACTTAGCTTCCAAGATCAGACAGGATGTGGTACTTTTTGAGTATTTAGACTCCTCACCACCAAACTTGTTATTGTTAATTGTCCCCAGGTCAACTTTGAGTTATGGTGAGCCTATGAATGAGAGACCCCCAAGTCTTTCTACTCAACTCTATTTTCACACAGCTGAAAACAGACTCCCTTAAAACTTGGGATTCTCGTTTGAGGGGAAAGAGAATCAGGGCAACTACCATTTTGTTTATTCCAGAAAGCCTTGTTCAAAAGTGTAAATTCAAAATGGCTTTCAATTATTTGTTTGTATGCTGGGGAATTCAAAACGGCTGCCTCTGTTGCAACTCACTGTAAGACTCACTATTATAATGAACACTGCAATTGAGAAGCAGCAGCAACATTTATGAATGACATGCCAGGTAAAAAATCCCCCCCCCCCACACACACACACACAAACACACAAAAGGAGAAGTGATTGAAGCAGACTTACATATAGCTACAGGAAGTGTTGGAGGGACTTCTATGAATTTCTCATAAGAAGTGACATACACAAAGTTCAATAGGACTTGACCCCAAGTGAACCAGGGGGAAGAATCAGCATCATTTTGAGAAGAAACAAATTTGGGAGACAAGCCATTTCACACAACTGTTTCCCTTAAACAATCAGTTTGAGAAATGTCTTGTAGAGCCACTGTTTCTCTTAGGCTCTCTGCAGTGTTAGAATACAGTATTTGTGACTAGTCTGTGACCTTAAACGTTAATGGGAAATTGGACTCACAGGTCAACAAAAGTTTGCTCCAGTTCTACGATCATGTTTCTCTTTTCCCCTTAGTAGAAGTTTAGAACAGTTCAGGAGGTCACTATTTTACTGAGAACATTGGGGATTCATCTCTTCACCCAGTGGCTGCTATTATTTTTTAAAAAATAGCAAGACATCAAGCAGAGATCCTGTACTTAGCTAAAAACAAGACTTTTTCAGTTCTTAGCAAAGTAATGGGAGCTGCCCCGATTGGGTACAGGATGCCTCCGATCTGGGCATGGAGCTGTGTGATAACACGTGGTCCCATCCCGGTCTCAGGCCCTGCCCAGATCAGACAAAAAAGAAGTGAGATAATCTCCTAGGAAGATGGTCATTATGGGGTCCTGTGTTCTACCAGCAGAATGAAGAAACTGGTGGAGGCATGAGGTGATATGCTCTGCTGTTGCTTAGACCTTTTAAACCAAAGTTTCAGTAAATGTTTAAATGTGTTGGACTACAACTCACATGATCCTCAAGCTTCATGTCTGGAGGACAATAGGTTGCAGAGGGCTGGACTAAGCAATAGGAATCAATTATCTAGGAATCCATAACCCTATTTAGAACTTCAAAGAACTTGGGCAAATTTCATTTTCGGATTACAGCTTTCAGAACCCCCCTAGCTTGTATGCCCATTGGCCATGTTGGCTAGCAGATACTGGAAGCTATAGTCCAAAAAACAAAAAAAATTCCAAGTTCTGTAGGAAAATGTGTGTAGCAGGATTTCTATTCGATCACAAGGGTGTGTGTCGAACTACTAGATCTCCTCTTTGTCTTTATTTTCTAGTTCTTCTTCTTCAACCTGCCATAATCAGCAGGTGAAATTTCAAACATATTTGCATTGTGTGTGTGTGTGTGTGTGTGTGCGCACCTGTGTTTACACACTTGTGTATACCGGTATGTGCCTTCAAGTTGCTTGCTGATGTATGACAACCCCATTAATCTCATAACATTTTCTAGGCAAGGAATATTCATTTGTATTTAGTAGATGTTCTCTAGACATTGTGCAATTATTAGATTAAACAATACAGTAACAGTGCAACTAAAAAACAACTGCAGAAAACCAATGCAATAAAAAGAAAACCAGATGCAATACAGAAGCCAATGTGAGGATTTAAAATACAATGAAAAGCTGGCCTGCTACAATACAGCTTTTTTTTAAAAAGCCAAGGATTATAAAAAGCGCAGGAGCCAAACCCAGTAAACATGATGGCAACCTCAGTTGTCTTATGTTTTCCTCCAGCATATTCTCCTGTGATATACTTTCCATAAAGCCACCTTGGCCAGTCTCTAGTACTGCTTGATATACACAGCCTTTGGAAGAAGGGGAGGGTGAAGGAGGGTGCGGGGATTTGGAGAGTTTTCCAAACTAAGAGGACAATTCAGCATTTGCATTTCATCTGCCCCATTAAGCACCAGTTAACACAGTCAGTGTTTAAGTCGTGCAGCTGACTCATCCTCAGGAAAGGAAAGGAAGCGTGGTGGGGCTCCAGTCAGCTCCTGTCTTCTCCCAGCCAGCATCTCATAGATGCAGCTGTAAAAGAGAGAACACTCAACCCACGGCCTCTAGTCAGCGTTCAATTCCAGTCTCGCCTCCTTGCCTCCAGTCAGAGGAATCAATTCGCCAGTTTCAAATGAATGATCAGAAGCCAGTACACACTGTACTGTCTCCAGTGAACTGAGACCAAATGGAGCTCTGACAATTGTTGCTGCTAGTTATTCTGCAGCAGCCACCCCAAATTTCTTTCTCTCTACCTGTCTCAGATGTGTGTTTCCTTTATTCCTTTTCCTCTTCATTTTAATGAGATGGTTTCCTGGGCTAGTATTATAAGACATTGGGGGGGGGGGGGAGAGAAAGGGTAAGAAAAGCAAGGAAATAATTACAGCTTCTTCTGGAAAGTGATAGTGTAGCCTTGACCCAGCAGGATGGAAAAAGATGTGCACAGCTCAGGCAAGAACAATGTCTCCGTCTGTCAATAGTCACACTAGAAATCACATTTGCTTTTACAACTCATGAAAACAGAGGAGGGTCTCTCTTACAGATCTATAAGGGCTTTTGTTGTTGTTGTTGTATGCCTTCGAGTAATTTCCAACTTGTGGCAACCCTAAGGCCCTATCATGGGGTTTTCTTGGCAGAATTTGTTCAGAGGAGGTTTGTCATTACCTTCCCCTGAGGCTGAGAGCATGTGATTTGCCCAAGGTCAGTAGGTGTCATGGTCAAGCTGGCAATCAAACCCAACTCTCCAGAGTTGTAGTTCAGTGCTTAAACCACTATGCCATGGCAGTCCAACTCATAAATGTCTGCTAAATGCAAATACATTTGAATGTGATATATTTATGGGCTGTAGTTCTAAATACTCTAAAAGCACCTGTTCCCATCTGATCATGAAAATTAAGCAGGGTCAGCCCTGGTTAGTACATTGATAGGAGACCACCAACAAATGCCAGGTGCTGTACACTGTATTACAGACAAAGAAAGTGGCAAAATCACCTCTGACTATTCCTTGCATAAGAAAATGTTATGGAATTAATGGGATTGCCATACGTTGGCAGGCAACTTGCCTCATTTACAAATCCTCCCGTCTCTTTTATAAAACAAAGGCAAATGGGTGTCCAGACACTGTCATCTTCCATTTGTAACCTTCTTGTGTTTTCCTGTGATTTCTTCCATTTGTTTTTTGAAACTAAGGGCAAAGAAACATTAAGGGGGGAAAATGGAATAGCTATACAGTATGTTTTGATTGGTGGTGCTCTAGGAGCTCTCTGTCCCAGGCCAGTTTTGTATTCTATAACCTGTCAGAATGATATCTTCGCTCTTTATTTCATTCTCATGTAAGCGCTAAAGCTCCCTGTGAGAGGCAAGGCGAGGAGGGCAAGGGATTACGGAAATGCATCAAGAGCGCTGGGTAGGGGTGGGCTTTGTGTACAAATTAAGTTGGTGATCTGAAATAAGCTTACTCAAATGCCACAAATAAGCCCCCACTGATTTCCGTCAAGACAGTGGCAAGATAACAGCTGAAACACTTCATGCTTAAATCAATTTCTTTTCTTTTTTTTACATTGCCTGTGTCTGTAACTCAAAACGTAAAACTTAGATTAGCTAGTACAGAACAGCAGGGACTAAGCTTTATGGTAAGGATATTTCCAGTCAAAGCCAATATATTCAGATACTGTAATACCATTCTGTTGGGCAACACAACACACAAGCTCCCTCCGTTTCCTCTTCCCTATCTCCAACAGTTGTGGCAGTGTGATTTTTTTCCTTCTGTGTACTGATACGGTGAACACTATAGGGCAGGACAGGCCACTTTTAAAAGTTACTTTTGAGCTACAATTCCCAGAATCCTCAAGCATTGTGTGGCCCATAGTGAGTCTGGCTGGAGGATTTTGGAAGTGTAAGTCCAAAAAAGTAACCTTTTTAGCTGTGGTCCACACATTAGTAGGCAAGTAATGTTATGTAACAAACTAGTAAACTCTCAGATGAAGATGTACATCTCATCAAAAGATCATCCAGATAGTTCAGGAGGGCTCAGATGAATGTTGCAATGGGCATTCATTCTCAGTAACAATACAACTGATGTTTTAGATAAGTGGTTCTTAACATTTTTTTTAATAGGGACCCCCTTTAAATATCTTTTGTTGCAATAGACACCCCCCCCCCGACCCAGGATGTAACTCAAGATTTAAAACCCTAAACAGCATCAAATATTTATTTAAAATTGCTCATCAAGGGTCTTCAGATTTAGAGAGAGAAATAAGTAAATGCACAGACTTATGTTATAATATTGGACTGATCCCATACATCATCATCATCATCATCATCATCATCATCATCATCTAGTTAGTGTTTTCACCCAGTATTGTGTAATGGTTTGAGTGTTGGACTACAACTATGGAAACCAGGATTCAATTCACCACTCGCCCATGAAAGATAACCTTGAGCAAGTGCATGTTCTCAGCCTCAAGGAAAAACAATGGCAAACCTCCTCTGAACAAATCTTGCCATGAAAACCCCATGGTAGGTTTGTCTTAGTTTCACCATAAGTTGCAAAAGACTTGGAGGCACAGATCAACAAAGTTAGTGTTAGCTGACCGGTGCCAATGAGGGCTGGCCCAGACCCTTTGCTTGCTTGCTTGCTGCCTGCATGCTTGCTTTTCCACCCTCTCTTTATTTTCCTCCCTCCTTTCATCTCAGTCTTTTCCCCTTCTCATAAAGAAGGCAAGGGGTGTGTGTGCAAGCAAGCAGATAGGAGACTGAACTACTCCCAAATGGAAAGAAGGGGAGGGAGAGAGAGAGAGAGAAGGGCAAACGCTGGCTGGCTGTCAGCTCTCCTATTGCTCACCTGCTCAGTCCACCATTCCTCACAGTGGAGCAGCCACATGACAGGCACTGCACCAATCCAGCCAGCCAACCAGCCTACCTTTGCATTGTTTCCTATTGCAAGGCCACTCTGCTGTGGAGAGGAGATGGGCTGAGCAACCTTCAAGCCTTTGTGAACCCCTTGTGATGACACCACAGTCCCCAGGGGTCCATGGACCACAAGTTAAGAACTACTGTTCTAGATCAATTATCTATCTATCCACTTGGGAGGTAGCTGAGCTTGGAAAAGTTACCTTTGGCCTGGTACACATGGGTACTTTGTGAGGCTCTGGGGCCAAAACTAGGACTCAATAGGGCTGGGCATCCAGACACACCCAGCCCTATGGATGGCACAGGTGTGCGCGCCCATCCACACAGCAGGTGCCATAGCTACGCATGCGTGGCGCAGCATACAGATGCCTCTCTGTGGAAGAGACCTCTCAGCAAACAGACACCTATCCGCTTCTCCAGCTCTGTTGCAGCCCTTATGAAACTGCAAAAAGGAGCTGCTCTAGGCAGCTCCTTTCCTGCTGTGCATCGTTGCTGCCCAATTTGGTTGTTGCAGCAACGCTGCGGCGTTTCGCAGCCCATGTGTACCAACCCCTTTGGCACTAAAATTACCAGAATCTGCAAGTGGCCATGCTAGCAGAGGGTTTCTGCATGCCATAGTCTAAAAAGTCACTTTTCCAAAGTTTGGCCAAAAGGCTAAACATCATATAGCTCAAGCCACAGCACCTTCTCTCTCTCTCTCTCTCTCTCTCTCTCTCTCTCTCTCTGGTGTGCCTTCAAGTCATTTCCAACTTATGACAACGCTAAGGCAAACCTCATAGGGTTTTCTTGGCAAGGTTTGTTCAGAGGACATTTACCACTGCCTTCCCCTGAGGCTGAGAGCATATGAATTGCCAAAGGTCCCCCAGTGGGTTTCACGGCTAAGCAGCGAATCGAACCCTGGTCTCCAGAGTCATAGTCCAGCACTCAAACCCCTATGCCAGAGTGACTGTCCACTTTCTCACTGTTCAATAATATGGCTACTTACATCAAATCAAAACAGAGGAGATACATAGCCTATAGGATTTCTGCTAAATATAGGTGCAAATTTAGTAATCACTACTATGGTTATTCTTTATTTTATACCAGGCAGGGACTGAAGTCTGTCACACCAAGCAGGGATGGGAAACCTTTGGAATTCCAGATGTTTCAGGCATGGTCCTGCTGGCTAGGGCTGAAGTATTAAACATTTGGAGACCCTGAACTTTATCGCATTCATTTTCCCCCCGTTATGGGGACGGGGAGCACGCGTGGATGCATTTTATCGCACACCCAAGCATCCACAAAAAGGTCCCATTCCGGCACCCATCCCCATTCAGTGCTGAGAAGCATCATTTTTGTCTGACGGAAGTTTTCCGTTTTTCAAAAATGGTGCTTCTCAGCAATGAATAGGGACAGGTGCTGGAATGGCACTTTTTTGTGGACGCTTGAGTGTGTGACAAAATGCGTTTATGCGTGCCCCTGAGAGTCCCGTTCCTGTCCCCATAACGGAGGAAAAAATGAATGCGATAAAGTTCCCCAACTAGAATCTCTACACCTAGAATGGGTTATACTTTTTAAAACAGAAAGCTGACAGCCCTTCAGATAGTGCACCTATAGCCAAACTGTCCTAAAGTGCTAGAAAGCTAACCTCATTATGCCTTTTGTAGCATCCACACTACAAGAACCCCAGCACAAGAATCAGAATATCTAGCTTATTTCAAAACAGTAGTCCTTTGGCTTTTTATTTGGTGCTAATATTAAGAAAAGAGGCCTAAAGACACTAGATCCTGTTGGATCTTGGAATAAAGCAGGGTCAGCCCTTGTTAATACCTGGATCAGAGACCAACAATGACTACCAGACTATATTTTAGAGAGCCAGAATGGTAGAGTAGTTGGAGCATCATAGATCAGCATTTGAATTCATGGCTTGGTCATGGAAACCCACTGGGTGACCTTGGGCAAGTCACACTTTCTCAGCCTCAAAGAAGGGTAAAGGCAATCCCCCTCTGAACAAATCTTGCCAAGAAAACCCTATGATAGGTTTGCCTTAGGGTTGCCCTAAGGTAGAAATGTCATGAAGGAACACAGCAACAAAATATTAAGTAGCACATAATAATTTAAATATTGAACCTAGCATCCTTTGCAGAAAATGCCTAAAATGCCTCAAAATAAGCAGACATGGATCTGTCTTATTGAGATAATGTATACAAACCCCAGGTGACTTTGGCAAGGTAAGCAGTAGATTCTTCCCATTTAAAGTATCACAAACAAATTGTGTAAATCATGAAATCAGACTCTTGAGTCCATTCTTCCTTCTGGCAGGCTTCTCCTGGGGCTAGTTCAAGTTGTTCTTACAATTCTTTATTTGAAAAGTTAAGAATGACAGAGATTGCCTTCCCCTGCCCACACATAAAAGACCTGGATTTCAGTCTGCATTTTTTCTCAAAACTTTGCTCAACAGTTTTTAAAAATCACAAAAATATTGCTAAACCTACATATTCCTCAGAATTCTTCATCTGGAAAGATGGAAAATAATGCAAAGAAGATGAGAGAGGGAAGACTGATTGATATTCAAGACAGAGGATTGGCATGTAGTCGAAGTCTTAAGATGGAAAGTGGGAGGATGCCTTGGACATTCAAATATACAACTTCAAGAATCCACCAGTCAGTATAGGTAGGGGTACTGAGGTGGTTTCAGGCTGGAGCTACAACTTTCCTAAGGGGGACTGATAAGAAGATCCAGGCAAACTATGGTTGCTTTTTGTGGGGTTTTTGGGCTATGTGGCCATGTTCTAGAAGAGTTTATTCCTGACGGTTCACCAAGCATCTGTGACTGACATCTTCACAGATGCTGGTGAAACATTAGGAATAACCTCTTCTACAACATGGTCACATAACCCAAAAACCCACAAAAAAACTATGGATGCTGGACATGAAAGCCTTTGACTTGACAAACTATGGTTGATCCTCCATTTTTGAAAGTTATCTATGAACAAATCTTGAAAAGGTTGCTTTCTTTGATCATAGTTCGCAGTCTCCCTCACCAGCCCTGCCTATACTGACTGGTGGATTCTTGAAGTTGTCAGCCAAAAATTACTTTCCCAGCTTCGTGGTGTTACATAGAACTTTCTTCACCCTTGCAGATGATTGTGAGAAGCTGCTCTATTATGTAGACTCTTCCCATTTTTAACAATCAGTCATGATTTGTATAATACTGTATGTATTCCCTGACAGGGATTTTTCACTTTTTCCTTTAGTTAGCTTGGCAGCCTTTGCTTTTTGTTAACATCTCTGAACTGTTCTTTAGCTTCTATTAACCAGGCAGTGTAAAAAACAGTCAAGTAAGACAGTCAAGCTGAAAATGATTATCAACACTGAAAGAATGAAAACACTTGGGAAAGCTAATTTCCCCACTACTACCTCACTACAGGTGTTAATTAGCTGAGCAATGCTAGTATAGCTGTATTATTGCCAATTATTACTGTTGTGAATGGTCCTTGTGCTTCGTTTGCATACATTAAAGCTTTAACTGAATCGTTGCAGGCTGTACTTTTTACATTTCAGTGACTTCCACCACTGTTTTTTTTTTTTTTCCTTCTCTCTCTCTCTACCCCCATGGGTCTAGATAATGTGTAAACTGAGGGTAAGACATCATGCATAGGATCAAAGGCTAGAAAGGTTACTTTAATATTCCCAAATTACCCTAGTGAATATGGCAGATGGTTTGCAACTGCATGCTCCTCACTGTTGATAAGATGGAGGAGGGGATTCTAATGATATTACGGGATGGTCTAGAATATGGCATTTTGTTGTGGACCACACCAGATGACACCCTAAGAGGGGGTGACACTATTGCTCCTCTGTCTTTTAGCAGAAACAGGCTGTGGCATTCACCTGTGTCCCATTAAAATGCTGAAGTGATGATGTGAGTAGGGTGAGGCTCAATGGGAGGAGAAAGGAGAAGACCAGGGTTTGTATGTTTTTTAATCATTTTTTTTTTAAAAATCAAAAAGTTAATTTAAAAAAAATATTTTAAAACATCACATTTTACCAAATTTTCACTTTAAGCACATGAAACTATGTATATGTAAATATGTTTAGGATGTTCATGTGATATTGGACGTTATCACATGGGAGGAATTTCCCTCAATTTCGAAAGAAACAAAAGTGGGGCCAGTTCAGAATTGAGTGAATTCACTAATTCATCGAATTTATGTGATTGTGTATTGTTGCCGTATCGTGTTCGGAACTGCCCAAAATTGCCTCCCAGTGCCCAAAATTGCATGTGATAGTTTCTAATGCAATAACGTGAAACCCCATGATTGCATTTGGAAGGCCTTCCCATTGCCTGAAAATGTGTGTGATCAACTTTCACACAATAACGCGAAACCCCATGATTGCGTTCAGATTGCCATTGGATTATACTTCCAATTCCCATCGTGTGATAAACTCCATTGTTATTTAAAGCATAATTTTAATTGTTCTAGCTGTTTAAGTCACAACTACAGTCGCCCCTCCATGTTTGTGGGTGATCCATTCCAGACCCCCCCCCCCCCCATGAAAATTATTCATCACTGGCTTGAGGGATGGGCCCAGCTGTCTTGGATGAAACCGATTATCTCAATCCATTTCAAACCAACTTCAGGGCAGGATATGGAGTTGAGACTGCCATGGTTGCTCTGACGGATGACCTCCGCTTGAGCATTGACAGGGGTAGTGTGACCCTGCTGGTGCTCTTGGATCTCTCAGCGGCCTTTGATATAATCAATCATTCCATCCTCTTGGATCAGCTGAGAGAGTTGGGGATTTGTGTCACTGCGCTCCGGTGGTTCCGGTCCTTTCTCTCTGGCAGATCCCAAAGGGCAAGGCTCGGGAACAGTTGCTCTTCCAAAATCAAGCTTAATTGTGGCGTCCCTCTGGGCGCCATCCTGTCTCCGATGCTATTTAATATTTATATGAAGCCGCTGGGTGAGATCATTCAGAGGCATGGAGCTCAGTGTCATCAGTACGCTGATGACACTCAGATATATTTCTCCATGACCAGATCGTCTGCTCAGACCTCAGATGGCATCTCTCCTCTCAATGACTGTCTTGCGGCAGTAATGGATTGGATGAGGGAAAACAAAATTGAAACTCAATCCAGACAAAACGGAGGTACTCACAGTTCCAGCCCGAAACCAGGTCTGGGAATACAAACTCCAGTCCTCGATGGATTCACACTCTCCTCTAAGGACTCTGTTTGCAGCCCTGGGGTACTTCTTGACCCATCTCTCCACATGACGCATCAGGTGAACGCGACGGTCAGGAGTGCCTGTTATCAGCTTCGGCGGATACGCCAGCTGCGCCCTTTCCTGGATATGAGGGATCTGGAGACTGTGATACACGCGCTGGTAACCTCACATTTGGACTACTGTAATGCACTCTACATGGGGCTACCCTTGTGCTTAACCCGGAAACTACAACCGGTTCAGAACATGGCAGTCAGACTCATCACAGGAACATCTAGGAGAGATCATATGTCACCTGTGCTTAAGTCTCTCCACTGGCTGCGGATCAGTTTCCGGGCACAGTACAAAGTGTTGGTTTTAACCTATAAAGCCCTACATGGCTTGGGTCCATCCTATCTTAGGGACCGCCTCTCCTCATATGAACCCCCCTCCCCCCGTGCACTGCGATCCTCTGGGAGGAATCTGCTACAGCCTATGAAGACCAGGCTGGTGCAGACCTCCCAGAGGGCCTTTTCAGCGGTCGCCCCTAAGATGTGGAATGACTTGCCAGATGAGATGCATCTTATTTCAACCATCGATGGCTTCAAAAAAGCCCTAAAGACGCATCTCTTCTGGCAGTTCTTCCCGGAAAATGCTTAACACCTACCAGCTCCAAACCTTGGCCGTAAAGTTTTCCAGCCTCTACCCATCCATAGCTCAAGGACTTTTTAGGTTGATACTTTGATATTTTTTTTAATACTGTGTTTTAACTTATTGTTTGATTTAATCCTTTTGGGGGGGAGGTGGGGATGGGATCGAATATTTTAATTGCTATTGTTTTAACTTTTTTGCTGTACCCCACCCCGATTGCTTGTTCAGAGGGGCGGGATAGAAATAAATTATATTATTATTATTATTATTATTATTATTAACAATAGGCTGTTGGGGGGAGGGACAAGGAGAGAGGAGAGGACACTGACACCATGTGACTGCTGATATTGTAATTGTCCCAGCAGCAATATTTTGCACCTGGTGACTTGAGCAATTGGGAGGTCATTGACAAGTTTCCCCCATCAATGAAAAGGGACACAGCTGCTATGGGTCAAGGACAGAGAAGCTACAGGTTGGAGGCATTGTCTTGTGATACGTATTACCAAAGCTGCTTTTTTTTTCCTGGTCAAATCACAGTTTAAATACTGCATGTACTAATGAGCACATGCCAAAATAATTCGACTCACTTTGGCAGCTAAACACTTTGACTTGGATGTATGAGAGGCATCATTTGTAGCAAAAGCTCTTGGACTGACCCTTTAGCTATGAAAAAATTCAGACAGGCTGCTCTATTTAATGTCTTTACTTGCCCTTCAATAATATCAGGTTTGTATGTATCTTGCCATATTTCTGGAATACTTCTCACCTACTTCTGTTTGGGAAGCAGAATTAGATAACCTCTGGGTCTTTTGCAGGCTCACAGCTTTAGAATTTTCTAGTCTCCAAGAAGGAAAGAATTAGTAAAAGGCCCTTGCTAAAATATAGTTGGTATCGCCCTGCGTTCATTAGAACTGCAGGCCATGTGCAGGGGCAAAGAAAAAGCAGGACTTGAGTGCCTGCAGCAAAATCAAATCTCAGATACGGTCTTTTAAATGGAATCCATTTTTCATAACTGAATCATTTCTCAGCACAAAGCTGGGCCCATCCCTCAAGCCAGTGATGAATAAGCCTGAATCAGAATTAAACTATAAATCTCTATCTTCAGATAGGTATACCCTTGGCTCTGCTTCTGAATTGTCTTCTTATTAAAATACTGTCTCCTTATTAAAATACTGTTATGCTAGCAAAAAAATAAATATATATAATGGCACTCAGGACTACATTCCCCCTCCTTTTCTCCCTTTCTCCCCACCACTGTGTGTCTTTCTGTGTGTGTGTACACATGCCTGCATGTATGCTGGCTGGTTTTTTAAAATAAGATTTCTGTTGCTGGTTCTATGGAAGAAAACCATGTTATGTATATTGAAAATGATAATAAAATTGGAAAAGAGTAAAACATTTATAACAGTATAACAGGCAAGGATTTCTAGTTTTACATAGGCCTTTTCATTGTCTGCATCCTATATCTGCCTATGTACCTACCAGCCAGTTCACATACTGTGAGTGGGCATCATGCTTTACAGTGTACCAAAAAAACAACAGGTATCCTGTGGACCTTAACAGTTTTAACCAGGTATGGGATTCGTACAACTCTCCAGATGTTGTTGGACTGCAAGGCCCATTAGCTTTAACTTCAGCTACCATAGCCAATGCTGGGAGTTGCAGTTCAGCAAAATCTAGAAGGCATCAAAATCCCCAGTTGTCATTCAAACAATGGAAATTAGTGTTCTATATACTCACACATATTCAGGCTTAGTTTCATTAAGACAAGAGAGCCAGAAGTTTGATTCCTGCTCAGCCATGAAACCAACTGGGTCACCTGGGCAAGTCACATCTTCTCAGCCTCAGGCAAAGGTAAGGGCAAATCTCCTCTGAACAAATATTGCCAAGAAAACCCCATGAAAGGTTCACTTTAGGGTCACCCTAAGTCAGAAAATGATTTGAAGGCACACAACACACACATACATTTGTTAAAAGGATAAGGACTGTGGGGGTGTTGCAAAGGCTTCATGGAAATGATGGGTTTGGAGAGAGGGGTTTAAAGGAAGAGGGGGAAGTAGCCTCATGGAGATAGTTAGGGATAAGCCAGTTTTACCATTCCGTCCAGTAAATTTTATCCTCTTTATCACTTTATAGAATTAGAGAGTACAACATTAAGGGGGAAGAAGGTGCATCCCTGCTCTTGTATAGAGAGGTCATGTTGTCAAGGTACAAATAGTACTATGCACTGAGGTATCACTAGGGTTTGGCATCTGTATTTTGAATGGTGTGCTATAAAGGCTGAGTGTGATCCATACAAATGCATGCACACACTGTGCCATCATATGGATTGTAAATCTACCCCTGAGTAAGGTCATCATAGATGTGGTGGGTAGTTTGGGGAGGCATTTGGGTCAGGAGTTGGGCAGGGAGAGAAAGAGTTCCTCTTCTCCTTATTTTTCCCCAATAGTTCCAAAGCCAGAGAAGTAACCTTTTTGGGGCTACAACTTCCAGAATTTGCACAGCCAGCATGTTCAGTGGCCATGCTGGCTAGGGGTACTGGGAGCTATAGTCTAAAAAAGGAATGTTCCAATTTCTGCATTCAATTGAGTCCATTATGTTATTAGTGTTATTCTATCAGCCAGTTTCCCATTTCCATTTCCACATAGTTCAGCTTCTATAGGGTCACAGCCATTATACAAAGCTACACTACAAGTGAGGCTCTAGGAAGCACACCAGGGAAGGTTCCCAAGTAAACAAGGAGGGGGAGATATTCCCTCAACAAAAGGTATGTTTCACCATTACATCCTTAAAAATAAGAAAGAAGGACATGTTAGCATATAGAGGAACTCTGCACATGTACAACATCATGGATGACAGCTTTTTTTTTTAAGAAAAAGTAGCAATCCTACTAACAGTCCTCGGGACTGGCCCAATACTTTTTCCTGCCTGAAGCAAATAGCAAGTGATGTCTCACCCAAAGCAAGGTAGACAGTATTCAAAGCCAGACAAGTTGTTTTAGGACATGTGGTTAAAAAAAATCCCACAAGTGTCTCTCCTCAACACTGACAGTAAACACAGAATCATAACAGAATGGATTACTAAAAGCTTGCTGTCCTTTTATGACATCCACAGTCTACTACCTGAAGTAGCTGTTGATTCAGCTGGCCCTGGAGAACTCCTCCTGCTCTTGCTGAAATATTTCAAATCCTACAAATGTTGAGACTTATATGATTTGTTCCATTGTTGTGTTGTTCCTACAGTCTGGAATTGTTTCTTGTCATCTACACCAAATCTACTTTGTGACTCTTTAAGCCCACTGTTTCTCTGGTGCTCTAAAACAGGAGTGGGCAGATTCCAAGACTGTAGAGCTTACTCTGTTTTACTACTAGATCTGCCAAGTCCACCAATTGAAACCTGGTACAAAAGACATTGGATTAGTGGTTAAGAAGCCAGTTCAGACAATCAGAAGATTGGCAGTTCGAGACCTGAGTGCAGCATGATGGGGTGAGCTCCTTATCACTGGTCCCAGCTTCTGCCAACCTAGCAGTTCGAAAGCATGCAAATGCAAGTAGATAAATAGGCACCATTTCAGTGGGAAGGTAATAGCATTTGATGCAGTCATGCTGGCCACATGACCACAGAGTCATGTATGGACAACGCTGGTTCTTCAGCTTAGTAACGGAGACGAGAACCACCCCCTACAGTCGGTTACGGCTAAACATTCATGCCAAGGGACTACCTTTACCCTTTTACCTACAAAAGACATATATTCAAAAGCCAAGATCTAGTCCATGCCTGTTGTGGCTGCTGGAGAGTGTCACTGTCTGTCTCAACCACTGGCATGTCCTTTTGTCCTTCTGTTTCCCTGCCTGTTTCATAGTCTGAACAAGGTGTCCTCCACTCCTTTTGCTTCACTGTCTGTGTCAGAGTCTGAACCTGGGTTCTGGGAACAAGCCATGATGGATGTCCATTGCCCATGGGTATATGTTTGGTTGGTGTCTTGGTTCAGTGGCACAACACTGCCATTCAAGGCAAGGGTGGTGTGGCACAATTAATGTGCAACAGCAACTCTGCATGTGTAGATTGATGCTATGCAATTCTGATATAGGAACTCATCCATAGTAAATACCTGACAACTAGCTGTCCTTTTATGGCACCCCAAATCTACTTGCATTTGGCTAATGCAACCTAAAATGATTTTTATCTTTAGTATTGTATTGCCTTGCTGGCTCATGACCCTAAATCCAACAGCTAATCCCATTGGATCCATGGGATTAACAGCACTTGATTCAATGGTCCCACTCTAGTTGAGTCCAGGCTTAGGCCATGCTTAGTGTTTCTCCCCCACCCCCCACCCCGATTATGTTTGGATGTTAGCATGTGTATTGCAATGGAAACGGTAGTCTCAGGCCTCTTTCAAACGGGGAGGAATTTCTCCCAACTCCGAATGGAGCCAATGCGGATTTATGTAAATTCGATTGTTTAGCGAATTTACATGAACCCCTGCTCCGTTCGGAATTACTTCCCATTACCCGAAAATAACCCCCTCCTGCCCGAATTTGCATGCGAAGCTTTAATTCGCAATAAGGTAAAACCCATGATTGCATTCGAATTGGCTTACCTCTTGCCCGAATTTGCATGCGAAGAGTTAATTCGCAATAAGGTAAAACTCATGATTGCATTCGAATTGACCTTAAATTATACTTCCAATTTAGCCTCATATGAAAGAGTCCTCAGATTCAGAAGCACTGGGATAGGGAAGACTGTGCTATCTGATCCCTTTTCCTCCACTGGAGATGGCAGGAATTGAACCTGGGATCTTTGACATGAGAGGCACACACACTTCACTTGGTGACTGTCTTTCCACATTTTTATAGTGCTGGAATGATTAGTTCTAATGCCTAGGTGTGGTTTATAATCTTACAACTTGCTTTGTTTTGTTTCTCAGGTAGAACTAAGGACACCATTAATTCTGTGTGCCAAAAGAACAATATGTACAAGTGATAAAAGAAATTAACAATTTAATCCAGTTTAATTCTCCCCCTCTCCTCTCTCTGATCTTTGGCTCCCCGAGCTACAGTACAGAGACCATGTGTCATCTTAATCGAAATGTTCTGCCATTTTGATTATCAAATACATAGAGCCTGATTCTTCACTGTCTTGCTTCAGAGCAGTAGAGAGCTGCAACCCTCCCCAAAGACTTTAACCACAAATTGGAATTAAAATTAGCTGTTGTTGATTGCAGAAGCACACATATCCTGTTACATCACACATTTCTAACAAACAGAGAAACAAATCTGGATGTGGCTTTTCTTAATGCAGATGAAATCAGGGTAACTAGATGTCCTCTATTCCCAGGACATGTCCTACATCTCAACCTTGTGTCCAGGAGAAATTCCAAAATGTCCTCCATTTTGAGCATGATGAAGAAGCATGAACAATAATATATTGTTCATATTTTTTATTTGGTAATAGCCTACATTTTCCTTCAATGTCCTACATTTTGCAGTGCCTTTGCAGTTAGGACACCTGGTCACCCTGAATGAAATGAATGCCACAGAAGGAGGAATAAAGGATTCCAAGGGCATCCAGGAGATTACTGCAGCTGAGATTAGCCTTGCTGCAGTGACAGCTATTATTACTGCTGCTTAACAATGGTATATCTAACTGCAAAAGGATGCTAAATTTTGTTCTGGGCAAAGAAGAGATTAAAGAATGCAGTCCTATGCATACTTACATGGGAACTCAATGAATGTCATAGTTCTCATTTCCATGCAGACATCTACAGGATGTAACTGTTAGCCATGCCGAAACAGCTCACTGTTTGTGTTGGACTGACACCTAGTGACAGAAGATAAACATTACATAAATACTGTGTCAACCACAGTGAATGTGTCAGTTTTTCAGCCATACACTTCTACTTCCATCAATATGGGAGTCATAAACATAGGAAACTGTCATACCCTTCTAGGCCAGAACTGTTTATTCTGATTGGCGGTGGTTTTCCAGCCTGCTATTTCATTTAACATTATCATCATCATGGTGCCAAGGACTGAAACTGAGTGTTTCTACATGCTTGTTTAGTAACAGAATTATTAACTGCTTCCAGCTATTCAGAACAATCCCACCCTGCTCAAGAGTGTGTAAAAATAAAGCACAGCTTGGAAAACGTTGGTTTTGAACTATAACTCCTAGAAAACCTCAGCTAGCCCTAGAGCATGAACCTGTTAATGAATCTCTGGAGCTGAGCATCTAGAAGGGAGCCAGGATTTGAGAGTCAAGAGTCAAAACTGAAGGGGAAAACCAGGAGTCAGCATCAAAGAATCCACTAAGATAGTAGTCCTGGGAAGATAATTGTTTAAGTAAAGTCCCAGCCAATGTGGTGTAGTGGTTTGAGCATTGGACGATGACTCTGGAGACCAGGGTTTATTCTCTACTCAGCCATGAAACCCACAGGGTGATCTTGGGCAAGTCACACACTCACAGTCCCAGAAAACCATGTGATGGGGTCACCTTAGGGTTGACATAAGACAGAAATCACTTGAAAGCATGACTTGAAAACAACAACAACAACAACACATTCTAAACTGAAATCCTTATATTTCTTCCTATCTAGGTGGACACAATGGCCGGCAGATGGACCAACCTTATCAACACCCAGATATAAGTGGCAAACCTCTGATGGCTCACTATGAGAAGTAGCTGTACACATAACAAAATTTCCCAGCTTTAGCTCCAAGGTCCCTGGAAGAATGGAGTCACCAGTGGACAGTAATACCAATATTTTTCACCCAAATTGTCTGATGGAAAAGAAAAGAATGATCAGATGGAAAAGAAACACAATCAGTGTAGGAGGAGAATCCTTTTTGACTACAACTCTAAGAATTCCCAGTCAGCATGAGAAGATTTGACACCCCAAAAGGAATCTTTCACACTTTGCAGATGAGCTTGCTTCCATAATACATACTTTTGATCACTATGAGATAGAAGTTCTGAGCTCCACTCAGAGCAATTCTTTTGTAATGCCAATGGATCTTAATTGCCATTCATATGCATTGTTTATTGGTCATGTCTGTCACTGTAAAAATTTAAATTATTACTTTTAGAAAAACCATGCATTAGAACAGGGAGTGTTCAAAGAACAATGTATTTTGTTGGGAAAATCCACCACACCAAACACACACACGCATATACACACACTCACTTGATCTTAGCAGAAAGGCTGAGAAGTGATATACACACACACCATTACTGTGAACATTTTGTTGTTGTTGTTAACTGCCCTCAAGTTGATGTCAGTCCATGGCAACCTATGGATGAGACAACTCCAAGACTCCCTGTCCTCCACTGTTCTGCTTAGTTCCTGTAAATTCATACCCATGGCCTCTTTAACAGAGTCTATCCACCTAACATGCGGCCTTCCTCTCAGCAAGGGAAACTGAGGCTTGAAGGCTCCTAGAGACCAGCACCCATCATCCACCGGCCCCACCCTTCTGTTCTGCTTTAAAAACCTTGCAGACAGAAGGAGGCAAGGGAAGCTGAGGCCTGAAGGCTCCTAGAGACCAGCACTCATCCACCAGTCTCGCACTTAAACTCTGCCTTAAATCCTAGCCCCGTTTGCACCTGATGGTTCTACTCCATTCCTCGTGTGTGTGTGTGGTCTTTTTTTTTTTTTTTTGGTTGTTTTGTTTTTATAACTTGTATAACTATTTTAAGTATGTAATTGTATTGATTGTTACTTTGCTGTCAGGGGAGAGTTGGGGGTTGTCTTTTCAATTATTATGCTACGTTATGCTTTATTTGCTATGCTATGTATTTTTAATTTTTATGTAACTACTTTAACTGTTACTGTGTTTTACTATTAAGTAATGGGGCTGTAAGGGGATAGCATAATGCATTATTGTTTGTACTTTGTATTTTTATTCCTGTATTCTATTGTTATTGTTTTGTAATCTGCCTTGATTCCTTTGGGAAAAGGCGGAACATAAATACATTATTATTATTCCTCTTTATTTATTTCAAAGATTTATATCCTACTTTTCTCTCACAATGGGATTTTGCTAGCATTATTATTTTTTCCAATGAGTCATGCTTTCTCATGATGTGACCAAAATATGACAGCCTCAGTTTAGTCATCTTGGCTTCTAGGTGTATTTCAGGCTTGATATGTATTGTTCAAGGATCAATTTGTTTGTCTTTTTGGCTGTCCACAGTATCCTCAGCACTCTTCTCCAGCACCACATCTCAAATGAATTGATTTTCTTCCTATCTTCTTTCTTAACTGTCTAGCTCTCACATCCACGCATGGTCGTAGGGAATACAATGGCTTGTATGATTCTAATTTTTGTCTCAGTTGTATATCTTTATATTTTAGCATCTTTTATAGTTCTTTCATAGCTGTCCTCCCCATTCTTAGTCTTCTTTTGAACATTAAAAGGGTAAAAAACATTAAACATTGCAGGTAAATAAATTGCAGGTGAACATTGCAGGTAAATAAATCAGAACAAAGAAGCCTGACAGGAGTGGCAGATCACGTCGTCTTCTCTGCTAATGAAAAGTCCCAGTGCTTCTCTGACCCTGAGAGCTCTGACTCTTCTACAAGACAGGGTATGCACAAGCCACAGTGTGCACGCTCTACAAATGTCAGCAATTATGTTACCATGCTTCAAATCTAAATGCCTGAAAAGCCCTCCAAAAGACAAGATGTTCAGAGACTGCAATGCCAATAAAGCAAGATGATGATCTGTGGGGCTTGGGGGCTAATCCTGCCCCATTTTACTCTCCAGGAGTTTTGCTGCTGACTTTGCAGTTACAGGAGCAGAATGAGCAGCTTTGCTGAATTCATTGAGAGATTTGGTTCTGTTTGCAATCATTCTCCCATACTGCACAGTACTACTAATGACTGCTGAATCTGGGAGCCACGCTGGCATCCTCCAAGGCCTGGAATAAATATTTAACAGCCTCCAGCTGGATGTGTAAATGCAGAACAATATTGTTTTCTTCTCTCTCTCTCTTAAGAAGTGGGGAGTTCAGTGCTGCCTTTTCAAGGTCAGCATTTTTCCCCCAAGAAGGATACATAGGATGCTTAGGTTGCTTTTGTTTTATTTTTAAAAACCTACATATTACCACAGTTACAGGTATGAACAGACTAAACCCTATTGTTAGTCCCCCTCCCTAGGATAGGCCCATTGAATCAATGGACTATAACTGTGATATCCTCCAACTGTCCAGATTTGATAGTCCTAATTAATCCCCTGCTGTCCCACTTTTTAGATGCTTTTAAAATGTTCCAGTTTCACTCTCCTCCTCCCACTTTCTCTCTTTGCCCTCAGCTTACATCAGTTGGTGCAAATTACAAAAGTGGTTTGCAGCCAATTAACTCACAGAGTGAAGAGAAGAGGAGAGAGAGGGCAGAGTATTGCCCTTCCCAGCAGGCTTAGGCAAATGCAAACTGCTGCAGCCTCTCTTAGCTTGGGTCTTCTTCCTCATTAAAAATATTTGCTGTCTTCACCATCTTGGCCACACTATGTTGTCGCTTGACCACACATGTCCTTGTTTTCATGTGTGAAATGTTGGAGGGTATTATGAAGTGTCAAGTTCTCATTGATTCCAGATTCCAGGTGTGGCCTAGTTGGGACTAACTGGGAGAAATGCCAGTGAACAAAAAGAAGTCTTGCACCAGAAATCAAGCAAGCTCAGGGAAGACCACTACGATCTGCCAATGCAGCACCTCCTGGAAGTGTTGGATTACAATCCTCATCATGCCTATTAGTCAGGTCATTAGCCATACTGACTAGATGGGAGATGTGGTCTAACACTTCTAGGGCATTCAGGGAGGGCTGGTCTAAGCAAAAGGTGCCCCCAATGATGGACTATCTCACAGCTGGGAAAAATTTCTTTTTTGAATTACAAGTCACCCTCAGCCAGCATGGTGAATGGCTGTGTTGAGCAGACAATTCTGGGAGCCAGATAAATAAACTTTTACTTAGATCTCAGTGCCACCAATGAAGTTCTATGTTAATAATATTTTGCAAGAATATTATTATTATTATTATTATTATTATTAATCTTTATTTATATAGCACTGTAAATTTATAAAGTGCTGTACATACAATCTTTTTTGATTAGACGGTTCCCTGACCTCAGGCTTACAATCTAAAAAGAAAGACACAAAAGGAGAAGGGAATGGTGGTGGGGAAGGGGATCAGGTCCAGTAGTTCTTCTGTCCCTCTGAGGACTGGACCAAGGCGGATGGACTGGAGGGAGGGCTCAGCTTCTTAGTGCATAGCTTCCTGGTTTATTTCTTCAAAGGTAAACAAAAAAAGCATATAATACCAATGCTTAGATTGTGTTTTTTCTTAATGGAAAAGTTGCTGCATAGTGTGTTATTGTTTAGGGTTCCTGCCAGTCATACTCTCTCTCAGGATTCAGTGATTTACCACTGAAAGCCAACCCAAGACAACAAATAAAACTACCACTACTGCTGCCCCGTATTGTACCCAAAACTGGTCAAGTCAGTTTAACACTGGATGCAGAAAATCCCACAACTACTTCCTGACTCTCCTTGGAAGTAAAACACAATAATAACAAAAATAAAAACAATATCCTATCCTTTCACGACATCAGAGTAATTAAGCTGTTTTCCCAAATACAGAAAGCACTCTAAAAAGAGTTTTGGAGGGAAGAGTAAATAATATCTCCCCTTCTTCAAAAAAAAATTTTGCCTAAATAAATTTCAAGGTGGGCAAAAAAAAGCTGAGAAGTGGTTCTTGTGAGAAATGAACTGTAATATTTTTGATATCTTCCCTAGATATTGCTGTGATATCCCCGTAATTCTGTTCAGTTACAGAAAAGGTGGTGGTGGGCTGTGCTCCCTTTCACAAAATATATTTTTATCTCTATATTCCCATTTTAACTGCTATGACAACATCCTATGGAATTCTGGGATCTGCAGTTTAAGGAGAGGTGTTCAGAATTCTCAGCCAGAGAGATGTAGTATCTCACCAAACTGCAAATCCCAGGATTGCATAGGATGTTCCCATGGGAGTTAAAGCAGAATCATAATCCAATTAACTGTGCCATGTAAAAGGACTTTGACAACTTTCCATTGTTGCCTTTAAGTAACTGTCATGCCTTTAAGTAATTTCTGACTTAAGGTAACCCTAAGGGTTTTTCTTGGCACGTTTCTTCAGAGTGGGTTTCCCATTGCCATCCTCTAAGGCTGAGAGAGTGTGACTTGCCCATAGCCATCCAGTAGGTTTCACAGCCAAGCAGGAATCTGAACCCTGTTCTCCAGAATCACAATCCAATGCTCAAACTACTCTGCAAAATAGAAAAATCTTTGCATTATTAGGACCAGCCCACATGGTGTCTCTCTCACTCTGCTATTGACTGATATATGCATTGGTTGATGAGGAGGGACTATAATGAAGTTTGGGCAAAAACAGTACCGGCCAAACTATTTGCATTTTTGCCTTTTAAGGAAAGACTAGATTTTCATGAAATTCCTAGTCTCAAAAAAGAAGAAATTATTCTGTATGCTGCCTTCAGTCTCTGGCAGTGTCCAAATCCCAGGTCAACAGTGCCCTCTGCTGTTCAGTCATCAGTTTTCATCCAGGGTTCTTCTGGATACCTCTTCCTTAGGTTCTGCAAGCATGTTCCAATTACAAATTAGTACAATTGTTTGCTCTGGCAGGCTGTGATTTTAAATAAACTGCTTACTTCCACTTTTTTAATTATTTTATTGGCAGGAAGCAGTATGGACAGGCAGTTGCAGAGAATCAAAAAGGAATGACAATCACCAAGTTCTCCCATTAACCTCCTCAGGAAAGGCAACCTAGGCCTAATATGGGAAATCCATCAATAGAATGCCCTGCAGTTGTTTTTTCAAAGGGGACAGTAGGACATGGTGGATGGATGGGAATAGATGGCGACAAATCCATCCAGCGCTCCTCCCGGCTGTCGTTTGCCCAATGGAAATCACATACCACTTTTCAAAACTGCCAAGATTCCATGGCGAGTGGAGAAGACATTAATGTCAAGGACAGCCCTGCTATTAAGCAAACTAAGGTAGCCATCTGTGGTTTTGGGTTCCATGGAAGTGAAGCAAATGGTTGCTGTAGTTCTTTAATTTGCTGTTGTAGTGTTTTTACTGGAAAGGCAGGGGAAGATATGCTTGAGGGATTTTCTGCCTCATGTCCCAAAATGTGACTGTCTTTGGGTTACACAAATAACTTGAATGAGTTCTACTACTACTACTACTATCATCATCATCATCATCATCATTACAGTATTCCCACAATGTTGCCACTGGCTGGGGTATTCTGGGAGTACTTTTTTTAAAAAAAAAATCCAAACACTGGTTCTTTGTTATTCTTAAAGTATCTAAAAATGTCTAAGCACTATAAAGATACTGAAAGATAGTGCCTGGCTGCAAGTTCATAATCTTAATAAACATCATGCAAAAGGAAGGAGAATGAGTCAGGGGGAGAGGAAAGCAAGCACTGGAGGAACAAGTTTTCCTGTGGCTGATGGATGGGGCCAAGGAGTGTGTTCAAGATGGCAACAGTTATTTTAAAAACGGGGGGGGGGGGGGATACAAGCAAGCAGAGGCTGCAGCAGTTTGCCTTTGCCTGAGCCTGTTGGGAAGCGAAAGACTGTGCCCTCTCTTTTCCTCTCCCCACTCCTGAGTTAATGGCATGTAAACTACTTGGCACTTTAACTCAGTTTTCAGCACTTGAAGTATGCTGAGGACAAAGGGGGAAAGTGGGAGAAGGAGAGAGACACTGGACATTTTAAAAGCAACTGAGAAAGATGGATGATAGATGATTGTTTTATCCTTGCTAAATTGGGCTAGTTGGAGGCTATGGTACTTATGTTTTGCCCTTTCTGTTGCTGGTACTAATGGGGGGGGGGAATGGTGTGGCCTTAAAGAGTGGACAGGATGATGGCCTATATTCAAATTCTAGTTATAAGTTCATTTGAGTGACCTTGGGCCTCACAATAAATAAATCAGGGAGTATGTCTTTCTCATCCTCAGCTACTTCACAAGGTCATTTTGGAGACAAAATAAAGAGGTGACAGTAACCACAGCTTACGGTTTACCATACAGATAATAGGATGCAACTCTGGTCAGCTCCATGCAATGAAAAAGTCCCCCTGTTGATTTCAGCACTTTGAGCAGCAGTTAAAGGCACAAAGAAAAATAAGATGCTCCTCATACAGTTAGTTAGTACAACTCTCTCTCTCTTGATAGAGAGTTCCATAGACAGAATGGTCCATTCTACTTGGGCCATAAATTACATTTTGTATGGCTTATGCTCCAACATCAACAAGCAGCCACATGACTTTACTCCTTTTTCTTCCTTACCTGAAAGTAGAGGTTGTATGCCACTGCTTCTCCAGCTTGGTATTCCCCAGATATATTAGACTACAACTCCTATTATTTCCAGCCAGTGTAGTCATGTAGTCTATAGCCCCATACCATACACATCTAGACATACTAGTGTTGGTAGTGGCAGCTATCCCTCTCTTGTGTTGCAGTCATTTCTCAGTTCTCTTCAATAGTTTATTCTCCACTTGTCTTCAGAAGCAGAACAGGTTTGTAAACTGACCATAACAATTTGCTGTTGAAAAGATTTTCTTTCATGATGGATCTGACTGTATATCTTTACAGAATACCTGTCATTTCAAAAACATTCAGTTCACATTGACTATTGAGAGAGCTGGTTTTCAGAGAATCGTAGATTTGGAAGGGAACACATGGGCCATCTGCTCCAACTTCCTGCCATGCAAGAACAGACAACTAACTAAAGCATTCTCAAGAAATGGTCATCGAAATTCCAAAGAAGGAGAACAGCTGAACAGTTTTTGTAGAGATTCCTATGGCACTCCTAGGTGAAATGGATCCAAAAAATCCCACTCTTCCAATATCTATTTCTGTGCTCAGAGACAACTTCAATTTATGTTAATATTTAACCCCCATACAGCCATGGAAACCTACAGGGTAATATTAAGTGTATCACATACTCTCATCCTCACAAAACCCCATGATAGAATAGTCGCCATATGTCAGAAAAAACTTGAAGGCACACTCCAACAAGAACATTATATCGTAAGATCCAATGTGTTGTGATGGTTGGGATGTTGGACTAGGACCCTGGAGACCAGGGTTCCAATCCTCACTCAGCCATGGAAACCCACTTGATGACATTGGGCAAGTCACACACTCTCGGCCTCAGGGGAAAGCTAAGACAGACTCCCTCTGAACAATTCTTGCCAAGAAAATTCTGTGTCATCAAGTCAGAAACATCTTAAAGGTACCAATAATGATATATCCTGACAACATATAAATGTCTATTAAGGTATATATAAGTGTCCTATTTGAAGGCATCTTTTTTTGTCTGAACTAGTGTTGATGCAAAGTCCAGTTGCAAAATAAAAAACCACTAGAAGAAAGGGCCTACAAGGACGTCAAACCTATCCATCAACAGTTATTACTTGGAAAGCAGACGGAGATCACCTGGACACAATCTTTTCTACTTCATGTGATTAATTATTTTTCTATTTGAGTAATTCTAATTTGCATCCTGACATATAAATTAGCATATGCAATCTCTATATGAAATGCTGTCCTCTTCTGCCCTCCTTTTTTATTGATATATAACTGGGCACCTGAGGAAGTAACTACAAGCTAACATGTTGGGGGGGGGGAGGAATAGTGGTTACTCAGACAGGCCCTAAGACCTCATTGTTCACTGGGTGGTATTTATGCCCTTCCTTCTAATTTCCTCACTATACTACATTCCTGACTATTCCCAGGGCTTATTATTTTGATGTCCCGAGCCAAACTATTCTCCCCGCTCCCCCACCCTTCTGCAGGCCATCACACACACAGATACTAACAGCAGCCAAGGACAGAGACAAGATCACATTCACAAACCAAGACAAACAAAGAAAATCTACAGACGAAACTAGCTCCAGGCTTATTACTGCAACACCATTTTGCACAGGAGCCCAGGAGAGTAAACACCCATTTTATTCACCTCAAGAAAATCTGCATTTATCCCTTGAGATTCTGATCCAGGTTTTCATTTTTGACATTAAATAAATGGTAGGATTTGCTTGAGGAAATAAAAACTCAGGGCCTATACAGACCAGCACTTCATGCCAACCTGTGGGTGGAGTTAGGGCACAGCATCCTCACACTGGATGCCCTAACTCCGCTCCTAGGGCACCATTTTGATGTGTGCCAGTCTACAGAGCTCTCTGACAAATTCTCCTAAACCAAATGAAATTTTTATTATAGCAAAGAGTGGCAAATGTTGAACGTTACGTTTTTCTTTCTATTTGAGAAAGGAAAACGTTCAAAATTTCAGACTTTGCTAGACTTGAGGTGAGATTGTATTTTTGTTTAAAGATGAACTAAACTAGGGCCTAAATACCCTAAACGCACCAGATCCTGTATGATCTTGGAAGCTAAGCAGGGTCAGCACAGGTTAGTACTTGGATGTGGGACTGCCAACAAATACCAGGCACTATATGCTATATTTCAGAGAAAGGAACTGCCAAAACCATCTTTGAGGATTCCTTGCCTAAGAAACCCTTATAAAATGCTTGGGGTTACAATAGGTGAACAAGTAACTTCAAGGCACACAGATCCAAGATGCCCTAAATTTCCAGTCTACACTTACAAGTGAACATATACAAACTTGTGATGAATTTTTGGAATATATTTCGTATAGATACATTTCCTCCTTTCTCTGTGATTCCCTAACTGCCCTGGCTGTAGACATCGGGGACTTTTGTTGTTGTTAATCACCTTTGAGTCAATCCCAACATATGGCAACCCTGTGGATGAGACACCTCCCAGACTCCCTGTCTGCTCAGGTCCTGTAAATTCATACCCATGAACTCCCTAATTTAGTCTATCCATCTAGTATGTGGTCTTCCCCTCTTTCTACTTCCGTCCACCTTTCCTAGCACTATCGTCTTTTCTAATGAGTTGTGCTTTCTCATAATGTGTCATAACAGCCTCAGTTTGATCATCTTGGCTTCCAGGGAGATTTCAGACTTGATCTGTTCACAAACTCGTGTATTTGTTTTTTTGGCTTTCCACAGTATCTTCAGAACTCTCCTCCAGCATCACATGTCTTATGAATTGATTTTCATCTCATCCACTTTCTTCACTGTCCAGCTCTTGCATCCATGCATGGTAATGGGAAATACAATGGCTTGTACGATTCTGACTTTAGTGCTCAGTTATATGTCTTTACTCTTTAGGATCTTTTTTATGACTACTCTAGGTAATAATGGAGATAGGGAGGACATACAGAATAAAATATGCACATTGAGGAACCTCCAGCTTGGGTCTTTGGTCCTAACAACAGCATTGTGGGGATGGTGGAGATTTCCAGATCCCCTGCATTCACAAAGAAGTCTCTCTGCTGGCCAGGGCCAGGCTGCCGTGCTGTCAAAGCAAAATGGACACACACACACACAAGGCAGCTATTATAACTCTTGGTTAAAAACTGCAGCAAAGCCATCCCCGGCACCCCCTCCCTCTCCATTCTTGGGGTCTGTGTGTCGCATAAACAGGAAATGCCTGGTCCTCTCCCCCCTCCTTCAATGTTAAAACAAGTCCCTGTGTTCTGTGTGCAGGCAGCCCCCCCCCCCCCAAGGGAGGGACTGCTGGCTGGCCCCTGACCTCCCTGCATTTCCTGTGGCAGTTAAAAAGGCAGCCAGAGACAGATGCTGTAAGCCCCTTTACTCCAGCCAGTGAGAGGGAGAAGTGGAAAAAAATACACAAAAACCCAAATGCATTAAGAACAATACATAAAAATATGGACAGTCTGGGACGGTTGTGTCTGCGATAAGAGACATCCATTATGTTTCATGGCACCAGGATGTTCTGAAACAAGGGCCAGTGCCTTACAATGAGGGACATCCCTTCAAATCCCATTTTAAAGGGCAGCTGAATGAGGGGAAAGGCGTTTGATATACATAGATCCAGAATGGAAGGCGCTTTGCAGCTACGTGTTCCATGACCATCGCCAAGCCTCCCTTTTGTGCAGAGTTTCTCCCTTGCAAAGAGACAGGGCTGGCTCTTCCATTTAGCAGGGTGAAGCAGCCATCTAAGGCAGCATATCCGAGATGCTATGGATTCCAGTTAATTAACAATTAATTATTTATTATTTTTGTACTTTTAGTGTCACAAAGGGGAATGTGTAAATATGGAATTTTCTATCACATGTGACCAAATGACCAGATTTGGTTACTGAGCTGCTTGGCTTGGAAAAGGTGTGCCATTGGTTCTTTGCTGCAGGCAGCAATGTATCTTGGGCTACCCTGCCTGCACAAAGAAAAAGAAAAAAAGATGGGATACACTCTGAGGCCATCAAACCCATAGAAGCATACCTCCCCACAGCCCTGATTCAGCAGGCACAATCCGATCAATCCTCTGATGTCTCATTTTTTTCAGCTGCTTTTAAAATATCCCAGATTCTCTCTCCTCCTCCCACTTTTGAACTTTGTTCTCAACTTAATTCAGTTGCTGCACACTGAGTTCAAAGTGCAAAAGTGGTTTAGGTTCCATTCACCAAGCTGGGGGGGGGGGGGGGGGACAAGAGATGAGAGGGTTTAATCTTTAACTTCCCAGTAGGCTCAACCAAAAGCAAACTGTTGCAGCCTGTCTTAGCTCGTGTGTTTTTCCCTGTTGCTAACATTTGCTACCCTGACCACACCGATGTTCCTTGGCCACATATGTCCCAGTTTTCATCTGTGAGATGTTGGAGGCTATGTGGATGGGGTATTCCAAGAGTGGGCAGCTGCAGAGAGAGGGGGGAAGCCATTTGTGCTGCTCATACCTCAGTCCTGGGGTTTCTGGAGGATATGAGGGGCTCTAGGAGCCACACATCAGCGACCCAAGTGTTGCACGTGGCCTACAACTAACACCTGAGATACTTCCATAATGTATCATTGGAGTTTATCACACTGTGGCTGATTTTGGAATTAAAGAGAGGTTAAAGCACATTTATAGCGTCTTGCAGATGAAGCGGAAATGGTGAGTAATTGTATGAATGATTATCACACACAATGGCACAAATAAAGTGATATAAAAATGCATTGTCGCTGAAATCAAAAGATGTGCATTAATGCTTCTTTGTGATCACTTTAATGGCGGGTTTTGTGTGATGTGAAATTGTTCCACGTAATTATGCAATTTTTCCGGGATATTCACAGGATAAACTCTCGATACCCTTCAAGTGATAAACTCATTGAAAGGGAACCAGCTAAATGTTTCATTCTCTTTCCATGGCCCACTCTGATCCATTTTCAAGGCACCTTTAGCAGGGAGCAAAGTATTTCTATTTTTGCTTGCTTAGAAAATATATATAAATATTTCTGTGGAGTTATGGACACAAACCAAAAGCATACCCGCTTGCTGTCTGGAAGGAGCCCCTGAAGGGTGTGGTTTTGCATAGCCTTCAAGTTAAAAAAAACCACCAAAGTGCCCACAAGGGATGGGCCCACTTCCTTCTCCTGCAAGTCTGGATTGACTGCTTTCACTCTCTCCATCTGTCAAAGGCATATTTTAACCCTTCAGTTTTCATGAAAATATGAAAGAAACAGAGAAGAGAACCTAAAGCAGAGAGTGAGTTTTCTGCAAAACAAGCTGGCAAAACCACATTCCCAGGATTTAAAAAGTCCTGCTACTTCTCTCAGCGGCTACCCACCACATTGCTAGAGAGTGAATGACTAAGGACAGAGGCAAGCTTTCAGTAAGATGATGCAAGGACTGCTAAGAAAGCAGAAATTAAGGAATATTCATATTTCTGTCTCTTTCCTGGAGAGGCAGATCTGTTTGCTCAAATATAGCTCCCAAAACATGCAGTTGTGTTCATTTCAGTGTGTACCTGCATCTGTGCGATGATATATTATGAAGCACAGGGCCCTCACAGTCATGTGCCAAGCTACCGTAGGACACAAGTTTTTCACCCAATGCATCAACTGCTGCCACATTGCATAATTAATGCAGTTTGACACCACTTTAACTGTCATAGCTCCATCCTACAGAATCCTGGAATTTGTATTTGGTATGGCACTAGAGCTCTCTGACAGAGGAGGCTAAATATCACACAATGCTATACTTCAAAAACAACAACTCAGATGTTCAGCCAGCATGCCTACTACTTGTGCTGGCTAGGGCTGATCAGATGTGTAGTTCAACATATCTGAAGATGTGTGATCAACGTATCTGAAATTCAACATATCTGAATATGGATGCTATAGAAATGGTATCAACACAGCACCAGCTGTTCCTGATTTATGAAACCACAGCCATTCCTCTTGCTGTGTCAAAAACCATCACAACTACACCTAGACAGGTGGCCTGATCTTGTCATGTGCTAGATTGGTATTGTTGCCTGCTACAGATGCAGTCCCCCAAAAGGAATACTGTATACAAAATAGGTTTCTGTGTGAATAGCCTCATGGGAAATTATTTCTGGGAGCAGAGAATAATCCTTAAAGGAAACTGTGGATCATATCTAAGAAGGCTGTTTTGGCCAAGAGGAATAGATGCAATCACAATGTAAAAGTCAGGCTGGGTTCCAAGAGGATAATGCCAATGGGCAAGGCAAATGCAAAAGCAACAAGAAAGCCAGGGAAATAGAGAATACTCTGAGCTGAAATGGAAGTCTTGGCAGAAAGCAGGAAACAATTGGCCCAAAATGAAGATCAAATTACCAGGTTGTAACCCAGAGATTCTCCTTATACGTTTAAGTCTGTCATGCACTTGAAAGTCCAAATAGCTGTTGGCACTTTATGAAGAAGTGACCGTATAATGCTAGAATTGATGATCGTGGGACAGGCCAAAGAAGAACCCTGGAATTTAGGAAAGCTGAATCCCATGGCTAGAGATGCTAAAGCAAAAAAGACACCCAGAATGGTTGAGAGTTCAAGAAGGAGGAGTTGCTAAAGGCACAAACACAATTCCATGGAAAAAGAAAAATAGGAAGTGTCTGAAAATGTCAATGCATCTGCACAGTAAACTCAAGGAGGAAGTGAGGAGAAAGAAAAAAGAGCATGTATAAAGAATGAAAGGAAGGACAAATCACCAAGGAAGAGTACAGACGTATAGCCCAAGCTTGCAGGAATAGTGGAGTTTATCACATGGGAGGAATTTCTCTCAATTGTGAATGGAGCCAATTCGCAATTACGTGAATTCGCTAGTGTAGCGAATTTACGTGACATCTGATTGTGTTCAGAATGCATTCAGAATGGCTTCCCATTTTCCGAAAATGACGACCCCCCCATTTCCCGAAATTGCATGAGATACTCTAATACGCAATTACGTGAAACCCCATGATTGTGTTTGGAATGACTTCCCATTGCCCGAAATTGCGTGAGATACACTCATTTGCAATAAGGTGAAACCCCATGATTGTGTTCGGATTGCCGTTGCATTATACCCCCAAATTCCGTCGTATGATAAACTTCTAAGTAAGGAAAACTGAAGCTCAGAACGTGCTGAGATAGGCTAGGGAAGAAGGAAGCAACAAAAAGAGGTTTGCCAGATATTTTAGAAGCAAGAGAATGATCAAGGAAATGATGAGGCCACTACTTAGCAAGGGCGATGAAGCTAACAGATCCCAACAAAAAGGCAGAACTCAACACCTATCTTGTTTCAGTTCCCCACCTTCAAATGGAATGGTGTGCTTCTATGCATAAGCAGAGACCTTGGCAAGGTATCCAGATTTGAAATCAAGATTGATAAAGACATAGTCAGAAATCATTTAATTAACCTAAATTAGTTCAAAAATTAGTTCAAATCTGCAAGACCCAATGAACTGCATATCAGAATATTGAAGGAACTTGCTGATGTACTTATCTGCCATCATTTTTTTTTTAAAGAAATCTTGGAGAATGAGTGAAGTGCCAAAGGGCTGGAGATGAACAAACATGTTCCTCTCTTCAAAAAAGAATATCCAGAGAACTACAGGTCAGTCAGCCTAACCTCAATACCAGGAAAATATTATAACAGATTTAGGCCAAAAACCCAAATGCACAGATATAGGATGGAGGACACTTGGCTCAGCATGTGAAAAGGACCTTTTATTTTGTTGATCATAAGCTGAACATGAACCAGCATTGTGATGCTACAGCAAAGAAGGCAAATGCTAATTTGTTGCTGTGTGCTTTGTTGCTATGTGCCTTCTTTTTTTTTTAACATACTTTTTATTATATTTTAACTTAAATATTTTATACATCCATTATATTTCACTTGCTATACATAGTTTCACATCAATTCACATATTCACTCTCCATAAATTTTTCCAGTCCGATCTGCGTTGTGTTGCTATGTGCCTTCTGACCTATGGCAACCCTTAGGTGAACCTATCACTGGGTCTTCTGAGGCTGAGTGTGTGTGATTTTTTTCCAAGGTCACCAAGTGGGGTTTCTATGGCCTAGTGGGAATTCAAACCTTGATCTCCAGAGTCATAGTCCAGTGCTCAAACTACTGTTCCAGGCTGGCTCCAAAATGCTATCTTAGCCTGCATTAATAGAACCATCCAAGTCAAGAAAAGTCCCACTATATTCTGTGCTGGTCAGGCCTCATCTGGGGCATTGTGTTCAGTTCTGGGCACTTCATTTTCCAAATGATATAGACAAGTTGGAGCAGGTTTAGAGAAACTCAGTGAGAAAGATGAGAGGTATGGAGAACAAAATATGTGAGGAAAAGTTGAAGGAGCTTGGACTATTCAGCTCGGGAAGAAAAGTCTGAGAGGTGACATAATATACAGTATATACTCATGTATAAGTCTAGAAATTTTAGTCAAAAATTGACTAAGCTTCTGAGTAAAGAAGTTTCTTGATAGTGAGAGTGGTTCAGTAAGGGAACTAATTGCCAAGAGAGGTGGTGAGGGCTCCTTATCTGGATGTCTTCAAAAAGAGACTAGATAGTTACATGCTGAGAATGCTCTAACTAGAGAGCCTTCCTGGGAACCCTTCCAAACATACGATTCTATGATTCCTCTTTCATCCTTTTTTCCACACTCCACTCCAAAAGGCCCAGTCAGAATATTGCATTCAGCAGGAACTCCACCTAGAAAATCCCAGCAGATAGCTCTCCAGCATTTTTTTTCAAGATGTCCAGAGAAAGAGACCCCACCACTTCTCTAGGCAATAGATTCCATTGCCAAACTGGTCTTAACATCAAAAGGTTCCTTGTAATGTTCAGGGAAAATCCACTTTCCTGCAACCTAAAATCATTAGACCTGATCCTACTCTCTGGGGTAGCAAAGAACATACCTCTTCCACCTTCTGTGTGTTGTTGCTGCTGTTTTTTTGCGCCTTCAAATAGTTTCTGACTTACAGCAATCCTGAAGCGAACCTATCATGGGGTGTTCTTGGCAAGATTTGTTCAGAGGAGGTTTGCCATTGCCTTCCCCTGAGGCTAAGAGACTGTGACTTGCCCAAGGTCACCCAGTGGGTTTCATGGCTAATGTGGGAATCAGACTCTGGTCTCCAGAGTCGTAGTTCAACACTCAGATCGCTAAGCCATGCTGGCTCTCTTATGTGTGACAGCCCTTTAAATATTTAAAGAGTTCAATCATGTAAGCCCTCAGTCTTTTCTTCAGCAGGTTGAACATAACTAACTTCCTCAACCTCTCCTCATACATTTTGTTCTCCATATTTCTTTCTCATCCTGTTTGCTCTTCTCTAACCGGCTCCAATTTGACTTTATCCAACTTAAAATGAGGTGCCCATAACTGAACACAGTACTCCAGATGCGCCACACTAGTGCAGAATATAGTGGTACTATTACTTCCCTTGACTCAGACACCCATGACAACTCTATTCTCTGAGCATTAATGTGCAACGGCATACACAACTGCATGTGGAACTACACTTCCATCACCATCAGCTGGATATATAACCGTTGCACACTTTCCACAAAAATCACACTATTTGTGCAGTACAACTATCCCTGTACAGTGGTCCCCCGGCTTACGAATCCCCCTGGGTACGAAAACCCCAGGGTACGAAACCGGCGGGACCGCTACAGTATCCCCCGGGATCCGAAAGATCCCCCGGGATACAAAAAAACCCGTGCGGCCCCTTTAAATCGGCCTCACGGTCCGTTGCGAATAGCGGTCCCCCGGGAAACGAAAGCTTCCGGGTTACGAAGGTAATCCCGGAACGGATTACCTTCGTAACCCGGGGGACGACTGTATATGTCACTAACAGGGTGCCTGCCAGGGATTTATTCCAGAAAGGATGAGGTGGCTCTGGCTAGGCAGGCACAAACTCTTTTTATGGAAAGCAAGCTCTTTTCCTACTCCAGTTGTGATGCAGTTCTTCAGTTATACGTAGTCCTTTTCACTTTAGAGTAGGGCTGTAATGAGATGACAGAAGTACACACTTGGCATGCAAAAGGTTCCAGTTTTAGTCCCTCAAGGCTAGAATCCTGTTGTAACCCTCAGTTACACCAGCAGGAGTGCTTTTAAAGACATTATGCAAGAAGGAATTCTGTGCCTCCTTGTGCAATGCCATTTCCTTGGGTGTACAAAGGCTACTGAGATCTCCTGGGCCTGGCTCCAGTCCTGCCTTTGGGCATTGTTCAACTGCCCATGCACACCCAGAAAAGAAGTAGCAGCTTCCAAACTTGCAGGAGATGATGGGCAGCAGCTTTTTTGTCTTAAGATAAGCAAGAGCAGCACATCCATGTTGCCAAAGCTGCTTGGAAGGGAAAGAGCTATGCCTGGGAGCATCCACTTGCCCTTGCTCTTCATCCTCTCCATCCTCTCCATATTCTTGGAATAGCACCCCATGAGGTTTGACAACTGTTGGCAGTGAACAGGGACAGAATTGCAGACACAATCTAAACCCCTGATGTAGGATCTCATCCAGCAGCAGCAGAACAAATGAGCCAGGGACCTCAGCAGAGCTGCTTACTCTTCCAGTTCAATAACATAAACCCCAGGCTGAGATATAGCCACTGTAGATGGAATGAAGCAACACAAGGAGCATGCTTTGCTGAACAGAGGCTGCAGATAGGAAATGAAAATCAAAATGGGGTATGGGCGACCTGTCACCAGTCCCACAGAAGATGTAAAGGGATAAGTTCAATGATCGGTCACATTGCTTAGCGAATTAAGAGGTCACAGTTTCAATCCCTGGCATCACTATTTGAAAGGACCAGGTAGGGGGGTAGAGCTTGGAAAAGTTAATCTCCCAGAATCACTCAGTCAGCACAGCCAATAAGCAAGCTAGCAGAAGAATTCCAAGAGTTGCAGTCTAAAAATTAATTTTTCCAACTCTTCAGATGATGCACAAGCCCTCTGCCAGAGACTTTAGAGAGCTGTTGTCAAAGGGGACAATACTGGGCTAGCTGGAGATGTAGTTTGATCTGATATGAAATTCATTGTTCCTGTAGGAAACAGAGAAAGCGTACACAATGGAGGATGAGTGAGCAGCTCTCTCCCCTACAGGTTGATTTAAGACTTCCTTCTGCTTAACAAGAAGTTTTATCAGTCACAGCAACTGATGTAAGCATAACAATGTGTTCAATAAACCTACCATAACAGTTTGCAAATACTTCCAGTGACTGGCTGACACGTAGGTCAGTCTGACCTGTAAAAAGCACTCTCTGTGTTAAATATAAAGGCTTAACAATAAGGGACTTGATAAAAAATAAGCTTTTCATCTGCAGTGCTAACTCCACTGTGGATCTCCAGGTTTATTTCTGGGGTAGGAGCAGGAGTAGTCATGTTAGGCTGTTGCAGCAAAAACATCAAAAACTCTTGTAGAACCCAAAAGACTTAATACAGTTATTTCGAAGAAACTTTCATGGACTATAGCCAACTTCCTCAGATGTATAATGTAAATGATTTCATGAAAATAAAAAGGGGTATTTGTGGATACTTAATACTCCATAGAGATTAGACTGTGGTTAAAACCACACAACACAGTTGTAGCAATTTGATAACACTTTAGTTCACATTTTTCCATCATCTTATGGAATCTCAGGATTTGTAGTTTGGTCAGTGAGGTACTACCTTTAGTGGATACCAAAGTTAGGATAGCGTATACAGTTGGCCCTCCGTATTAATGGGGGTTCAGTCCCAGACACAGAATGAGAGAGAGAGAGATACTAAAAAGCATGAGACCTCAAGTCTCATTATTGTCAGTGGATGCGTGATGTGCACATGACCACAATGATACAGCGGTGCGCACACACTGCCATTGATGATAATGGGGCAGGGCCACTGACAGATGCTCCAATCCATGAGCGGCTAGCCTACCAATATGGAGAGCCAACTGTACCATCATATTTCCCATCACTATGTATGGATGTGAGAGCAAGACTGTGAAGAAAGCAGGTAGAAAGAAAATCTGTGGTGCAGGAGAAGAGTTCTGCAGATACTGTGGATGGCTAAAAGATAAATAAATGGGTCTAGAACTAATCACGCCTGAATTCTCCCTAGAAACCAAGATGACTAATGGCCAAAACAGACATCCCTGAAGGGGCGACATCAAGCCACCCTGGAGAAAGCCAGATCAGGGCCACAGCAACCACACGCTGCGGCCCCAATCCGGCTTTTTGCTGGGCCAAAAGGAGACAGAAAAATGCTGCTCCTTTTTGAGCTGGCAAAAAGCCAGCTTTTCCATCACCACCGCAACTTTGCAATGCTATTGCAGCATGCGACATATCAGTACCACGCCATTAGAGCACTGCAAAGCTGCCTGCCACATGTTCAGGTGGGCGGGGGCCACATCATGAGAAGGCATGATTCACTAGAAAATATAATAATGCTTGGTAAGGTAGAATGCAGTAGGAAAAGAGGAGAACCACATTACAAGTGGATAGACTCAGTCAAAGACCTGAGCAAAGCTGATGATAATAGGGTATCTTGCAGATGTCTTATTTATGAGGTTGCCATGGGTCAAGCTCAGCTTGATGGCAGCTAACAACAACAAAACAGTGAAGTCCTTAGAATTCCCTGCTGGAGAGCTCTTGCCCTGTAGTTCGGAGAAGTGGGCTAGAACTTTCTAGCAGAGAATTCTAAGTATCCCAGCAAGTCACAAATCCTAGGATTTCATGGGACAGAGCCATGGCAATTGAAGTGGAATCATACTAGTATAATTTGTTCAGTGTGGACACATCCACAAGCATATGGGAGAATATAAAATATAAAATCATAACCACAACTCCTTTGCATAGGTTGCTTCATCTCAATCAATCCATGTATAAAAATGCTCATTCCCTAGAACTGAGGATTTTTAGAAGTATGATGGGACGAGTTTAAAATTGACCAAGACTAAGAGAACAGAGACAGGCCCTCCCATGACGCAACACAGAAGCCACAGTTGCCCAAGAATATCATTTGTTGGCCTTGTCTCAGCTATGGAACAGTTTCCCTGAATTCAGCCCCCACAACACTGCTTGTGTGTCATGTGCCCTCCATCTCAGCAGTCTGGTGTAGGATGGCTCCAGAATGCCACAGGATGCCTTGGAGAAGCCCCCTCACATTCCTGGCCTCCACTGTATCCCCTCCGCCCAGGAATGCAGTTAACAAGCTGCATGTGGGAAAGTGGAATCGGCAGAGACCTTGAATGTGTCAGCTCCCGGTTGAGTAAACAAGGCGCTCTCTGGCAGGAATTCAGCCTTATGCTCTGGAGACCTTGAGAGGAGGCTTAGACAGAGGTCCCCTTGGTGCAAAGTCTAACAACCTTCTCTTCCCCCCCCCCCCCACTTGCTCTTTGTGGTCAATGGCCAGCAAGTCATCCTTTCAAAACCATAAAAATGTTGGGTGGCAAAATCCTATTTGCTCTGTCTCATCAGTCACTGACCGCTTTAGGAGATTGCAGTTGTTTCGGTTTCTTTATTTTTACATTATTATTTTTTTTAAAGGCCTCCTAAAATAGAAATTAAAAGAAAGACTTAGTAAACAGATTTTTCCCAAATCTGGATGAACTTGAATACCAGAAAAGGAGATTCTCTCACACTCTGGAGCAAAACTGGCTGCAATTGCAGTGGCTAACCCCTCACTCCACTCCCTCAACCCCCCCCCCCCCCCAAATCATCCAAAGATCAGCCAAATTGACAGCCAGAAGTGATGGAAGATCACCAGCATGCCAAACCATGACAGTACACCCTTCCAGAGGGCATGGGGAGGGGGATGGCCCTAGCCCTCCAAAGTTGCCCACCCCTCATTTAACTTATGGTGTGTATTGAACCTGGAGTCATCCTTCTACATGCAAATTATATGATCTTCCAGTGAGCTGCAACCTATTCCAGTTCCCCCACTTAGAGTCATCCTGTGTAATTTTATCTACTTCTTTTAAAGCTACAAGTGATTTCTACTCTCTCTCTCTCCCACCTCTGCACCATCATTGCTTAGTCCTCAATTCCTTGTATAATGTCAGTCAAAACTACAAGCGCCTGAGTTGAATTTTAACAGAATAACCACAGATTACAGGGCTTTAGTGAATTTAAAAAAAATAAGAATCTGAAGAAGGACGATAGTGGTAAAATCATGTTCTTTTCCCCTTGACTGGATACGAAGCCTTCTTAATGCAATTGGAAAGGACTAAAAAGCTTTTGAAAGCCAAATTAGATGAAACACCACTCATGCAATTAAACATTATGTGAATGGCTTTTAAAAAGTAAATATTAGGCAAAGCGGGCCCAATCTAGATTCCAGGCTCTCTGATGTGGACTTCTGAACTTGCTATTCATTTTTAAAAAGCCATTCACACAAAACATACATCCTAGTTGGTATGTGAGAAGGACGATGCTCTTTGCTTTGGGTGCGAGGGGGGAGTGTCATACAAGGCACGAATAACTATTCTTCCCTTCACCCTCTGGTACAGCCATGGAGAGAAATGGAGGGAGTTTGAGACCCAATGCCAGCAGGCTGGCCACTTGCCCGCTTCCCTATCACTGAGCACCAGGCATTGACTCTAGCAGAATAAGGCATTGTTTCTCAGCCTGCAGGCCTTTTCCTGTCCTCATAAGAGTTGGGACACAAACAAAGGCAACGCCAGACATCTCAGGGTGGAGACCAGTCTTGATCCCCTCAGCACCACACCCTCCCCATATCACCCCCACAAAACAGATGGATGGACAGTCACTCTGGGGGCAGGACGGGGGGGGGGCTATTTTTAGCTGCCTTGCATCTCTGCTTCCGCCAGCCAAAAATACACAAGGAGTGTGGAGAGTACTTAAGATAAAATAATTTGCCAGAACACACCAAGCCTTACATTTCCCCACCCTCTCTTTTTTGTCACCCTCTTGTTTATAATTTTGAGGTTTCATATCTGTCTGGTAGTGTGGCTATGTGCCCTGTTTTACAGAAGACAATCTTCTAGTAGAAAATACCCTCCTTTATTTGATCCCACATCTGGTTTAAAGAAACAAGAATCATAATAAGAACAAGGATCTTGAAGCTGACCATCAACAATTAGCACCAAGACAACAGATACACAACAGGTATACAGGTCATTTGCTCACAGTTTTCCCTACCATGGTAATATATACTGTATATATGCATAAATCAACCAGCATGGTATTGTGGTTTGAGTGTTGGACTAGGACTCTAGAAACCAGGATTCAATTCTCAGCTTGGCTGTGAAACCCATGCGGTAACCTTGGGCAAGTCACATGCTCTCAGCCTCAGAGGAAGGCAATGGCAAACTCCTCTGAACAAACTTTGGCAAGAAAACCTCATAATAAGTTTGCCTTAGGGTCACCATAATCTGGAAATGACTTGAAGGCACACAACAGCAATAGCAACAATCATGTAAAATATATACTCTAACTCTGAGAGCCCGTGAGGTATAGTAGTTTGAGTGTAGGACTAGGGCTCTGGAAACAAGATTTGAATCCATTTCAGCCATGAAAACCCACTGGATGATCTTGGGCAAGCCACACTCTTTGAGGAAGGCAAAGGCAAGCCCCCTCTTAACAAATCTTGCCAAGAAAATGCCATGATAGCTTCATCTTAGTGTCACCATAAATCGGAAATAACTTGAGGGTACACAACAACTTTGCATCTATGATTATTTCTAAAATCTCATTGTCCTGTTAGCTGCTACCACTGAACTACATATGTAACTTTAGATAAATTAATGCACCTGGGACTTTTTAGCTCTTCTCACATTTGTATAATCCCATTTCAATTACAGGTACTGTAACATTACTTTTGAAGAGTGCTTGGAAACTTTCACTGGTCCAAAAAGTTGAAGCCAGTTTGTTAACTGAGGCTGGGTACAGAGAACAGACAACTCCCTGGTTGCAGCAGCTTCACTGGCTGTCCATCTGTTTTCAACACAATTCAAAGTGGTGATAAAGATCTAAATACAGTAGTCCTATACAGTTCAGGTCCAGGTCTCCATTGTTCACACACATCCCCAATACACCCTATTAAGATGGGGGGGGGGGGCTGCAAAAACTCACTTAATCCCAGATAATTGATACCGATATCAGGGTTTTCCCCGAGTGTTTTTTTATCCTCATCATCGGTAGTGTGAATAACCAATGTGAATAGACCGAAATAGACCCATGATAAAATGATGCATGCCAAAAAAGGGGTTCCAAATGCATTCACATTGTTGGCTCCATCTTTATTTGAATGCTTGCACATGTGAACAACCAAACACGCAGAGACGTGGATTGATGCAGTTCCATAGTGTGAATAGCAAACCTGGAATGTGTGAGATGGTTCGCATAATCGTGCTAAAAAAAAAGATGTGTGAATGACCCCTAAGATGTCGGGGCTCCATCACTGTAGTTACAATCATGCTGCAGGACCTCAGCCTCTGTTTTTATATGATAGCTTTTTAAACTGTGCTTTAGCATTACATTGCTTTTGCCTTGTAAGTGGTCTTGAGTTCCATAGTCAACAATAGGCAAGACATTAATTGATTAATTAGTTAGTTAATTCTAAGGTCTGGGAAGAAGGGCCAGGACCAGAGATCTGAAAACCCTACAAGCCCAGTGCATTCTTATTCATTTTTATATTCGACTTTCCACCACCACCTTTTGAATTCCAGATGCTGGGACCAACTTCCCCCAAATCCCTTTTAATTCTCAAGATTATAAACCCCTGGAATACATTGCAGTGCACTGCCATCCTCTTATTTATTTATGTATAAATTACAGCCTATAAACTCCCTTACTTGTAAAAAATAAAAAGCATGGTCTGGCAGGCCAATTTGTCCAAACCTTCTACTACACACACATTTCCTCCCTCTCTTTCAGTCTCCCTCTGCCACTCCTCCCCCCCCCCCCATCATAGATTTTAAATGCAGCTGTACCATTCACACCACACAGAAATCACATGAACATTTTCTTAATGAACATAAGCCATGGAGAAACAAGAGCAAATAGACCAAGACGTGCCATCCAGCAGGTATTCCATTGCTGTCACCAAGATTCCTGCAAGAATGAAATCTGATATCTGAAACTCATGTTTCTCGGTATTCCAGGGATTTATAATCTTGAGAATTAAAAGGGATTTGGGGGAAGTTGGTCCAAGTGTCTGGAATTCAACTAACATTTCTTTCTCTCTTCCAGCTGTTCTCATTCACATGGAGTGCCTTTTCTTTACTGTGACCTCAGTGTAACACACACATTGCCTTCACTCTTTCCCTTCCTTCTGCTGTATCTCAGTTCTGAAAAAATCCCAGGCTAAATCCCTTGGAAGAAGAGGTAGAGGTAAGAGAAGTCCCCTCCTTGTTCCTCATTCTTTCTTTGTCAGATCTATATCTCACTTTTCCTCCAACAAGTTAAGAGCAGTGTTGTAGCTCCACAACACTAACCCAGTGAGGTTGGTCAGGCTGAGAGGCAGCAACTATACTAAGACTACCTTCTGAGCTTTGTAAGTGAGCTGACATTATAAACTTTGTTGTTGTTGGCCCCATTCATACTAGCCCATTTGCCCTGGTTAGATCCGGATCAGATCATGCATGCCATTACCAAATCTCTCCAGAAAGAAGTTCATACTACCCTTTGCCTTGATCGATGCTTCCTAGTGCATTTTACCCCACTGAAGTTCATACATGCAAAAGTAACAATTCAAGATGGAGCCTCCTGTTTGCCAATGAAATGATGTCATGGTGACATCTGATGCAGCCATTGGCTGTGTGAGTGCTCCATCTGGCACTTCACTTTTTTAAAATACCTTTTTACATTTGACAGATTATGCGCAAGGAGCATAGGGCTGGGAGCGGTGCGGATTGTGGGGATCCCTCCTCCTCCTCCTCCTCCTCCTCCTCCTCCATTTTTCACAGCACCAGGAGTGCTTCATCGGGCACTTCTGAAATTTTTATTATTATTTTTACAATTTGGCAGCTTATGCGCATTCTACATGGGGCTCTTTAAACGAAAGGAGAGGAAACCCCCAATCCATATATGGAAGCCAACTATCCATATATGGATTGGGGGTTCCCCCTCCCGTGTAAAGAGCCCCATGTAGAATGTGCATAAGCTGTCAAATTGTAAAAATAATTTTAAAAAAATTCAGAAGTGCCCAATGAAGCACTCCTGCTGCAAAAACTATTAGACAGCACTGGATTAAAGCCAGTGGTTGCAGGGAGAGGAGTCATGTTCCGCCCCCTGGCCTTTACACCTCCCCTGAATTTGACCCGACCATGATGGGAGCCAAGTTCACATTCAATTGAACCATTTTTTCTGAGAAGAAATGGTAAATACCCCACTTTTGGAAAAAACCAGATTTAGGGGAATTTGTGCTACATCGGGTGTGCAAAATCCAGATTCCCTAGTGAAAAAAACAGTGCCAGTAAGAACTTCCCATTTTAATCCAGGTTACAAACCGGTTTATATGGTAGTCTGAATGGCCCCTTTGTGTGTTTTCAAGTTGTTTCTGATTTATGGCAAACCTTTCATGGGGTTTTCTTGGCAAGATCTGTTCAGAGGAGGCTTGCCATTGCCTTCCCCTGAGGCTGAGAGATGTGACTTGCCCAAGGTCACCCAGTGAGTTTCATGGCAGAGTTGAAAAGTGAACCCTGGTCTCCAGACTTGTAGTCCAACACTCAAACCACTACGCCACACTGGCTCACCCATCTTCCTTCACTGAACACAGAAGTAGCATAGTGGTTAAAAGAAAGAATTTCATGCCAGGGAGTTCTCATATCATCTCAGCAATGATGAACATTGTTATGAGTTCCCTTAAACATATTGCTTTTTGCTTGTCTCTTAGCACACAAACCACTGCGGCACACTAGTGAAGTGGGTTTTACAGAAACCTAGCAAATTAAATTACCAACCTACATGTTATCACTGTTGGTACAGTTTTACTGTAACATGATGACCTCACAGTGAGTGTCTCTCTGCCTGTGCCTGTCATCATTAGGTGGTTATGGCAGGATGGTGTGCCTCAGATGGAGCATTATTTGAATTAGATGTTCCATTTGATGATATATTCTTGGGCTGCTTCTGCAAGCTACACAAATAGGCTTAACCAATTCCAACTGCATTCTGCAACTATACAGCTGCGCAGGCCTTTCCCCTTCTTCCCACTGGGCTTGATGCCCAGCATTCGGAGAACTTTTTGCCTAGAGCCTCAGCTCAAAGTGGTGACAGCAACAGATAATTAAAGTGAAAGGCATCACTCTTTTAAATCCTTGTTTTGTGGCCAAGAATGAACCCAGGAAAACTGAGTGAGCATCTGTCATTGTCTAGCCCCCAAGTCCTAGCGTGCGATCATTACTTTCTGAGAAACTGCAACAACCAAAAGGATGGAATGATTTCCAAGAAAGGTCTTGGACTAGTGATGTGGGATGAAAGTGAAAGGGGGAAAATGGAGCAGGCTCAAGCCAGCCCATGATATCTTGCTGCCCAAGGCAAATAACAATATGGCACACATTCTGAGTCCAAGAGTACTCTTTGGACTCAACTGGACTCCTTGAAAATGACTCGCAGTAGACTCTCTCTTCAATACTGGTGATGGAACAGTATCTTCCACCAGTCTAGGGTTGGCAGATCAGGACTGTCCCAGGCCCTACCTGAGACTTGGAGATTAATTTTATTAATAAATATAAAAACAACAACCCCTTGTCCCCTTCTACTCCATATAAGAAAACTGATTGGACTAGCAGTTTAATTTTACTTCAGTAGTAACTACATAGTAGTGTTCCCCTGGTGCCAGTGTGGTGTGGTGGTTTGAGTATTGGAGTATGACTCTGGAGACCAGGGTTTGAATTCCCACTCAGCCATGGAAAACCCACTGAGTGATCTTGGGTAAGTTGCACACTTTTAACCATGATAAGGGTCACCTTAGGGTTGCCACAAGACAGAAACTACTCAAAGGCACACAATAACAAAGTAATAGTTCTTAATGAAATATTCAATTACTTTTAATTTTTATTCTTTTTAAAAAGACATTGGAGCCAGAGAATTATTTGAGGACCTTTTAAATTTTTAATAGCTTTAAAATATTACACTGCTAATACGCTGCTAACAGGTAATGGCCACTTTTAATATGTCATTTTTATAAAAGAAAAAGAAGAAGGAATGGCAAATGCTGATGGGCTTTATTTTCAGTCATCTTTCCAGGTTCCCAACTTGACTAAACTGAATATTGTCAAGTCCAAAGTTTTCCTTTAAAACCCAGCCTGCAACACATGGCACACTGGAAGTGTTTTACTGCTGGCTGGGTTAGGCTTGGAGCTTCTTTTTCTTTTCTTTTTAGTAGAACCCTAAAATTCGCCAACTGGAGGCATATACAGAATACTGGCTGGGAGAAGAACAGAACCCATTCCAAAATAGTGAATCGGGAAACAATTTAATTATCTCCTGCACATATCTTATGCCATATGGGGATGACCTTCATTTATAAACACAAACCTGCACTTGAGAGTCACTACAGAATACAGATTCTCACACAAGTGTGTGGACATCTTATGGCCTTTTAGATATTGTTTGATTGCAGCTCCTGTCAGACACATCTGATGGTAAGGGATATTGGGAGCTGCAATTCAACATGCAGAGGAACCACACATTGTCCACCCATTTCTACAACCTAATTTAAAAGAAAGATTACCATTTGGTACTATTGTTAAACAATTCCAAGTCAGAAACCCTTGCTGATCTATCAATTCCTGATCTACCTTCTGTATTGTGTTTCACTCTTTATAACTATCATCACCCTCCACAGTTTACCAGTCTTTCATCCCCTTGCTCTGTTTTTCCTTCTCTCTGTCTTGACCAAACTTCCCCCTTCTCAAAAACAGACAAAAAGCACCCTTAAATAACAGCATTTTATAACTTTCAAAATGTCAAGGTGGCTGACAATAATACAAAGAAAACAAAACAGTATACAATAATGAAAATCACCAAAATAAACTCATCCAATACAAAAGACAGAAACAGGGTAATGGCAAAAATGCAATGAAATAAACATGTCTATGTTGCCTGTCTAAAAAGTAGGTAATGAAGGGAGTCAGCATATTTGGGGGGATTTACATTCATATTTATTTCCATCTATTTATTTTTCAGCTGCATAACTGCTCCTTATGGCTTAACTAGGGCCCCTAAGGCAGTTTATGATAACCTCTCCTATTACAAACATAAAACCATCCAGAAGTATAAAAACAAGCACCTAAGCGTCTCCAATATTAAAAAAAAAAAAAATTTAATATTACTTATAACAGCAGCACAACAGAGGTAAGGAAACATCTGTTGTTCCTTCAGGGGTCTTAGTTGTTAGAATAAGAATAAACTCATTGAATCATTGCAATTTACATAAATACTAACTTCTTCAGTTGATTCAGTGGATCTACTCTAGTTGAAATTTGTAACTGGATTTGGCCCTTTCTGTTCCAGATAGATGTGGGAAATAAATGGCCCTCCAGATGTTGATTAACTTCAGTTCCCAGCAGCCCTAGCCAGCACTGTTAATGGTGAGGAATCCTGGGCGTTCCTGTTCAACCACATCTGGCAAAATGGATGATTCCCACCCTTGCTCTAAGCCAGTGGTTCGCAATCTTTGGTCTTCCAGATGTTTTGGACTTCAGCTCCCATACTTTCTGACTGTTGGCCAAGTTGGCTGGGAGTTCTGGGATCTGAAGTCCAAAACAAATGGAAAACCAAAGGTTGGGTACCACTGCTCTAGAGTGGCAAAACTTGGCCAGAAGGATACATGGAGTTCTCAGTGGGGACTGAGAAAAGTACTTGATACCTGATGCATTGTTTAATAATAATAATAATAATCTTTATTTCTAGCCCGCTCCTCTGTGAAGCACAATCGGAGTAGGGTACAGCAAGATTTTCTTAAGTAGTAGTTTGTCTTATTTTAGCTTCCACACAAAAAAACAATACAGTATGCCCAGACATGCATGAACAATAAATTTGTGGAACTCCAGATCATAGAATCATAGTTTGTCCCATGTGAAGTCAAAGGCTTTAATGGCCAACTTCCATAGTTTTTTGTGGGTTTTTTTGGGATATGTGGCCATGTTCTAGAAGAATTTATTCCTGATGTTTCATCAGAATCACACCTCCCTACCCAGGGTCACACAGTATAACCAACCCTCTTCCATATCAGCATTCTCTGAAATTGCCAGCCACAGATGCTGGTGAAACATCAGGAATAAACTCTTGTGGAATACGGCCACATAGGCCAAAAAACCCACAAAAAAACTATAGTTTGTCCTCTTTCTTGGTAATTTTTTGTTCAAATGTAAGCAGACCACCTAAAGCTTAGATAGTCCTGTCTCTGAGGGAAGTATGTATTGTATGAGCAAAAAAGGAGTTCTAAAATTCTGAGTTTACTCAAAAGAAAATGTAAAGTTAAATGAACAGCCTCCTTTGGAATGGAACAATAGGGATCTAAAATTATGAGCACTGCTGACTGAGAAGAATAATATTGCCCCCTTATTCACTTCCTAATATCAATGCTGACTACACAATAGCCTAATCCATGGTAGTCTTCTTTTAAGTGAACAAAACTATGCCTTCATAACTAAGAAGAAGATAAGGATGGAATCATGAACTCGGGTGGTCTGGCTGAGGAATTGCAAGGGAGACCTCCAGCCAATTGCCTAGAAAAATGAGAGAATGTTTGCTGCCCTGGAGTTCATGGGCAGGAAGAGGGGGGAGCAAAAAGGGCCTGCAGCCCCTCAGTCATGGAGGAGAATCTGATGACTCCTCCCACACCAGACCCCAATCTGGAAAAGATTTGTTCTGCATTCCCCAAGCTGGGTTGATTACAACTCCTTTGGAATCAGCAATTCTAACTTCCCTCCCCAAAAAACAATGAGAGAGCTGTGGCAGAGGGAAGGATAGGGAGGATGTCCCCCATAATCCTCCCAGGAAGGGATGGAAATAGTCATCTGGCTAAAAACTTAACTTCTGTTGAGTGCTGCCAGCTCAAGCAAAAGACAGATTGAAAATGATGTTCCATGACAGGGGATGGGTTACTCAGCACCCCCTAGGTATGAGGATAATCAGATGAATGAGAGGGTTGGTTCTGTTTTCCTCGAGCCCAAGGGAATAAGCAGCTGCTTTGAGCTAGGAGTAGCTCAAACATCACGCCCTGGTGCACCCAGATCCATGGGTTTTTGGCAGAAAGCCCCACCTTCTCAATAAAGGCCGAAAGAATGTAGCACTCCTGCGTGTTAATAATAAATTGGTCTGGCAAGTCGAGCTTCAGAAAGCCCCGCTGTGGGGTAAGTAATTGTTAACCCTGTTTCATAGACCTCCAAGCCCTCCAGTGTTCCACAGACACCATATTGAGCAAGAGTTAAAAGCAATGTGCTTTACTGAGCATGGAAATCTGTTGTTGTTGTTGTTAATGTTGTTTTGTTTTGTTTTCCTGAAGTGGCCAGCAGTGTGCCTGGCATTATAAAAACAGAAAATTTAAAGCAAAAGTTCGCAATCTCAGCTGGAGTGCCAATGCTGTTTAGCAGCCAGCAGGTTGGGTTAAGTTCTAAAACTTTAGAAATGTAAGAGACCCAAATCAGACTCATCCCCAAAAATGATGATGCCCACTGAGTGGTTTTAAGGATGTCTCTACCTGTGGTCAAGCCATAGTCGCTGGCAAGGAGTAACATGTAGCAACCAGTGGAATTCCAGATGAGAATACACATCACATCAAAAGATGTGACCCAAATAGTTCAGGAGCATCACAAAGCTCATCCATCCACAAGAGGAACATGGCTGAAAGTCTGATCATGCACACAAGTCTTTCTGTTTAGTTGGTGTCAGATATTATTCTAATGTGTGGCTGGACACATGTTGTGCAGTAGGAAAAAAACAGGCAGAAGGAAATAGTTTTGTGTGCAGTTGGCAGTGTGGGCTTTAATTGGGAACAAGGTTATTTCTAGAAGTAAATTGATGAAGAAAAGATAAAGAAATTAAAAATTAAAATAACTATTACTACTTTTCAGTCTTCATATGCTTATATTAAGAGCATATTACTGTGTTGGAATGATAGTGTGGGTGCAATGTACGTGACCTTTCAAAATATCCCATGGTGCCAAGAGGATCAGAGCAAAGCATCTCCTCAGTACCAGTCCTCACACCTATTGTGCAACAGAGAAAAACGCTTAGAAAAAATCTGGTTGCTATGATTATTGCTCAGCTGAGTCTACCTCTGGAGTTCTTATGAAGATATTATTAGATGATTTCATCTCTCACTCACACACATGTGATCTAGAATGGGATTTTCCCCCCAGTCTCTCATAATATACTAAAAGAGAGAGCATTAACAGCAAAGAAGAAAGGAAATGGAGGAAGACTATTTTCTATTATGTTTCTTATAATATCAGGGTGGTTGCTTCCATATTTGGCATTAACTCCAGAGCTATCACTTATCACCCACAGTTTACATGCACTTACACGAGGTGGGCAGAAGGTAGATTAGAATCTCTGGTAAATGTTCTCTGCAATAGTTTGACAAGGATTTCTAACTCTCAGTTATTTAACAACAAAAGACATTCCTCGTTCTAAATTAGGCTGTTGAGGTGGAAGTAAACTAAAGTGAGGGGGAGACCAGGAATGGATTTTTGTAATAAGAAGATTGTGATCTTGGTCCTAAGACTAAAACTAATATATTCCTGGATTGGATATACAGGTGCATAGGAAGCTATTTTATCTGTCCAACTGCCAAGAGTTCCCCAATGTTTCCAGGCATGATTCTTTCCCAGACCTACATAGAGGTGGTGGCCTCTCTTCCAAGAAATATTCCCTGGTGGCCGCTCTTCCAAGTAAAGCTCAACCCTCAATAGTTTCCAAAATCTGATGAGACTGGAGGTGTTCAGGATGATATGGTGGTCATGTCACATGGTTAGAGGCTGCCGTGCTCCTTCATTTTAGAACATCAACCCACTTCTATGTTACTATTCTGCCTCTTACTCTGGTTGTTGGACTTGGGGAAATTACTACATGAGCCCCATTCTTGCCACAGTCAGGTTAGTTAATACAAACACAACACACAAACATAACAGTTTGAGAGTAGCCATTATAACACTTCTCCACAATCGCATGACTGAGGTTGTTTCTGCCATTGCACTTTCCCTTAACACTGCTTCCCTGCCCTATGCCCTTCATATGCCTTTCAGGGATTTTTAATTTTTTTTTATTTGTAATGGCAATTCCAAAGTTATGCTAATGCAATTTAAATTAAAAAGAAAAGAAAACAAATAGGAAAAAATAAGGAATTCAGACTGCTTGGGAATAGTGAGGGGAGGAGGAGACACTGACAACACATGACTGTTAATATCAGAACTGCCATGACAGCAGCATGTCACACCTGAGGACTAATGGGACTGAAGAGCAATTGGGAGCTTATTGACAGGTTTCCCCATCAATGAAAAGGGATGCTCTAACCACACTTCGCAGACACAGAAGCTGTGGGTCAGAGATGATGTCATGAGATAAGTATTGCCAAAGGTGCAATTTCCCAACTTTAATCATGGTTTAAAAGCTTCATGTAATAATCTCTTAAGGGTAATACTAAAAACAAGGCAGATGTTGCTCACCCTGACATAGATGATGTTGTCATTAAGTATGGGAAAATCCTTTAAAGCCAGTGCAGCTTTCCCTTGCACATTTTGTTTTTAAAAATCTCAGGTTTTTTGCACTTGGAATATGAAAGGAATTTGTACATTTCCATATATTCTTAACTAACAAACTAAAAAGAAATTTTAAAAAAACCGTCTGGGCAAATAAAATTTAACAGGTTACATCTGCTCCTGAAATAAAACGGACTACATTGTATCTCTCTGGGTTGAGGTGGCAACCCTGACTTAGCACTAATGTGGTTGAATGCACCAGGATTTGAAACCAGACTTGTAAACTCTCCAAAGTCTGGAATCTTGATGGCCCAATTGGGTTTCTTCCACATAAGATTTTTTTTAAAAAAGAAACCAAATGTTCATTCTATCTTGAATATGAAGAATTGCCAATACAATACAGTCGGCCCTCCATGTCCAGAGATTCCATATGCACAGATTCAACCATCCATGGGCTGAAAATATTTAATATATATATAAATTCCAAAAATTAAATCTTGATTTTGCCACTTTATATAAGGGACACTATTTTACTACCCCATTATTCATCTTTCAACATGTTCAGTTTCATAAAATTAAATAAAGTCACTTTACTCATGGAAAGACCACTGCTAGCATTTGTGTATCTCTTCACTGGAACCAAATCCACAGATTTTGGTATCCATGGGGTTCCTAGAACCAAACTCCATCAGATACCAAGGGACCGCTCTACTTACAAAAATGAATTAAAAGAAAATTCTCACTAGTTAATATCACACTGTTATACTCCTGTGTTCCCCTGTGTCCCATGGCATCTCTGTCCTTAGCTGTTTTTAAATAGGCCCTACTTCTCTTGCTGGGGAAGGAGACCACTGAATGGCCTTGAGGATTTGGCACTAGGACAGATTGCATAGTTGTGTGTGCCCCTTGCATTCCATAATATCCCATGGTCTCTTGCTGCTGCAGATTGGAGCAAGAGGTCAAGCTATGAGCAATCTATACACATTTATTCCAAAAGCAGAAATGTGAGATTCTTTAAGCTAGTGTCTGCTAACTTGCCATGGTGTCCATGGGAACAGGAACTTATGTCATTGCTGGCAGAGGGTTGTAGGGCAACCTCATGCAGCCCAGACTGTAAGTGCTAATCTCAAGGCTGCATGCTCCCTCTTCCTTTCCTAACTTCACCAAGGATACAAATTGTCATGATACAGCCAAGTCTCCCATTTCCCATTAAAACCCTACCAGGAGCCACTCCTCATGTGTGTTTGCATTGGCACTTTATCACAAGGCTTAGCAAACTTTTCCAGCACACAGAACCTTCTCATACCATGGTAGATGTCGCATACGTTCCAGATAAATGCTGGGACAAAACTAAGTTTTTGAGCCAGCCTCTGGGAGATCTAGATCTTATATACTCAAAGTGGTGGTCCACAGGGCACCAGCTGCCAGTCCCTGGAAAGCTTCCAGAAAAGAAAGAAACAATTGTAGTCAGTGAGCACAAACATGGTGCATATCCCTGACACACTGGGTAAACAGAATTGTCAGTACCCTACACCAGATATTTAAAAAGCACTGATCTGGATGAAAGCACCAGTACAGGACTCCAACATAAGGATTAGTGCAAATTAAGACAACATCATGGAGATCCATAATTAATTGAACTGAAACCAGAAAGAAATTGAGAAGAAAGGTAACAGGTAAAGAGTGACTACAATTTCATTTACCAATTTCTATGCCATTGTGACAGCTGCATTCTGAAGAGCAACCGCATGACCCTCTGTAGCTCAATATAGTAATTACTGTATCGTGAAAGTGAGTAGACTGAGCATTCATGACTGACATCAGGTCTAGTTTCACCAGAAAAGGACAATGCAAGTGAACAAGATAAAACTGGAAAAAGGTTCTCTTAGCCAACACCAACACTGAGGCATCTTAAGACAGGGATGGACCCAATAATTTCCCCAGACTGTGAATCTCCTCCTTCAGGATGAGGATAACACCCATCCAAGGCACGCCGTACACTTACTCCTACAGTTTGTAACCAAAATTCCAATCAAAAGTAGCTCAACTTCAGCTCACCTTTCCCCATTAAAGATAGGGTTATGGGAGCAAGAATAGATTTTCTCTGATTTAAACTGATTTTTGGTTCCAGTGAAGAATGCACAAATGCTAGCAGTGGTCCTTCCATGAGTAAAGTGACTTTATTTAATTTTATGAAACTGAACATGCTGAAAGATGAATAATCATATTTTGGTTACAAGTTCACTAAGCATTTAAAAATACTTAATGGATTGACAGCCTGAATGGAAGAAAGTTAGGAAATTGAGAGAAAGAGGAGCAAAACGAGGAAAGAAGGGGATCAGTCATACAAACTTAAATATATTTATTAAATATATTGATATTAAGGATTCCAGGAAAGAGGCAGGTAAAGAAGAATAGCAATAGCAGCTTCATTTATATACCACTTCATACCATATCATAAGCAGTCTCTAAGCAATTTACAACTGTAAGCTAATTGCCCCCAACAAGCTGGGTATTCATTTCAGTGACTTCAGAAGGATGCTAGCCTGAGTCAAGCCTGAGCCCTTGGCAAGTATTGAACTCACAACCTTATCATTGCAGTACAGAAATTTAACCACCACACCACCAGGGCTCAGAAACTTGAGGCTCTTTCAGATGGATGTCGTGCATACATACAGTATGTCTGATGACCCTGATGACTTTTTGTATATTTTATCATTTGTTGTGATATTCTCAGTGTATTCTTTATCCATGGATTCAAGCATCCACAGCTTGAAAATATTTTAAAAACTATGTAAATTACAAAAAGCAAACTTTGATTTTGTCATTTTATCTACAGAACACCATTTTAGTGTCCACTGTATTTAATGGGACTTGAACATTGATGGATTTTGGTATCCACAGAGGATCCTGGAAGCAAGCCCCATCAGATACCAAGCTCCCACTGTATATGCAATCATACACTTACAAAATATATTGATACCATGTTGCATGTTTATTCATTTTATCTGTTGCATGCTCTCAGCTTCAGGGGAAGGCAATGGGAAACCTCCTCTGAACAAATCTTGCCAAGAAAACCCCATGATGGGTCACCATAAGTAGGAAACAACTTGAAGGCACACAACAACAAATAACAAATCACACCCTCATTGATGCCAATGGGAGTGTTTTCCACAAGTTAACCAGGGTCCTGTTCTCATTACAGAATTATGATACTATTATTCCACTTTAATTGTGATGATTCCATAGTATGGAATCATGAGACTGGGAGTTTAGGGAAGGGTATTAGCATTCTCAGCTAGGGTGCTCCAGTGCCTTGCAAAACTGCAGATCCCAGGATTCCATATGACAGACCCAGTGTCAATTGCAGTGGAGCAATAGTCCATTAACAACAACGACGACGACAGTGTGATTACTAGAGCAATAATAATAGTGCAAAGGGGTTAGACAAGGCTGCATTTTATCTCCCTGCTTGTTCAACTTGTACACAGAATATATCATACGAAAAGTAGGTTTATACCAGAAGAAGGAGGGAAAAAAGGAAGGAACATCAACAGTCTAAAATACGCAGATGACACTATAGTACTAACAGAAAGCATCACAGACTTAACTCTGGTGCCACAACAAATTGCAATTCCCAGGTCTCATTCCCATTACCTTTTAAACTGGATCGCAATTTGGTTTGAACCAGTTAAAATGACACTGGTTCCCACTTAAATGGATTCGCTGAAGCAATTCAGTGAAGGGGGCCATGCACCAGACCTGTTTAACCCATGTCTTTTTGACGCTGATTTTTTTCCCGTGACTTTTGGATCAGAATCAATCAAAAGTTGCACTTTGCCTGGCTGGAACCAAATCATTTTGAATCAATTCATTCGTAAATGCGAACCACCAAGTGGGTTATTTTAATGACAGAAAATGCGATGGGGGCAAATGTAGTGGGAACCACCCTCTGATGTCGAATCGATCCATCCGTTCGGATCGCACACCGATTTATCGGTAAGAGGGAACGAGGCCCCAGAATTCCAGAGCCTTGAGCCATGGCAGTGAAAGTGATGTCAAAGTGGATTATTTCTGATGTGTGGATGCGATCCTTTTGAAATTGATCCTGTCTTCTGAGGACTTCATTCCCAGCCAGCTCAGGATTGGTCCCTGAAGTCTGAAAACCTCGCCCCCTCTTTCTTCTACCCTGCTTTATGCCTAAGCTGGAAGGAGGAGAAGGAGGACTGCCAGAGGAAAGGGACTGGAGTGGAGGCTCTCCAGAGGAACGTCATTCATTGCCACCTCCCTTCCATTGCCCAGACTTTCAAAGGAGCCTTGCAAACAATACAGCCCCTTCTTGATCTTCTCTTGAGGCAGCTGATTCCAGGCCAGCCATTCTTCCCGGAGGGGGAAAAAAAAAAAACCACAGGCAAACTTCTCAGAGAAGAGAGTTTCCTTCTCCTCCCCAAAAGGTAAAAAAAAGTCTCCAAAGTTTTCATTTCACTTCCCTTGCCCTAAATCCAGCTGTTTGGTCCCGATGACAGGAGACCCACTGACTCAGTGGGATTTGTTTTGCCCCAGAAGGGCTGACTTGCTGGTTGATTCAACTCCTCTGCTCTGTTGGGGGGCGGGGGGGGGGGTGTCAAGATTTTGGAGTTTCTAGCCTGGATGTAAGGAGATCAGGACTGGAGAAGGGTGACACTTTGGGGGGGGGGGGCGTGTGGGGAAAGGGATGCTGGAGAGAAGGAAAGAGCATTATTAAAGCTATTAATGGTAGTGGTGGTGGTGGTGGTGATGATGATGATGATGATTAGAATCAGGGAATGGAGGCAAAGCTGTTAGAGGGCATTCATATTATTATTATTATTATTATTATTATTACATGTATGGAGACAAAGCTATATGGAGGAATTCATATTATTATTATTGTAATTGTTATTATTAGAATCAGGGAATGGAGGTGAAGCTATTAGGAAGAATTCATATTATTATTGTTGTTGTTAGAATCAGGGAATGAAGATAAATCTATTAGGGAGAATTCTTATTATTATTATTATTATTAGAATCAGGGCATAGAGGTGAAGCTTTTAGGAAGAATTCATGTTGTTGTTATTTATTATTATTATTATTATTATTATTCTCAGGGAATGTAGGCAAAGCCATTGAGGGTATTATTATTATTATTATTACCAGTATGGAATGGAGGCAAAGCTATTAAGGGAATTATTATTATTATTATTATTATTATTAGGTAATGGAGGTGGAGCTATTAGGACAATTATTATTATTATTATTAGAACCAGGGAATGGAGGTGAAGATATTAGGGGGAATTCAAAGACAGCCTTGTTAGTCTGGAAAATCAGTATGCCTTTAATCTCAAAATTGTTTACAAGATCCCTTTGCATACTGTTAGGGAGAAGAAGAAATGGAAATAAAGGAAAGATGAAGTAGTGGTATTACTGGACTTGGGTGCTTCAGTATTTCTTGGAAAAGGAGATGTGAAAAGGGGAAAAGACATAGAAAGAAGACTCATAAATGGAGGGGTGGGGAGTTAAAAGAAAGAGTCACAGCTGGAAGGGATGAGTGGAGGGGAAGGAAGAGACAGTCGAATGAGCTACTCATGACCCAAGCAAGGATCCTTGTGCAACAAGAGAAGGGAGAAGAGGGTGCTTGGAAGGGGAGAGAGAATAAAGTTTGTTGGGCTTTTCTACTGTGCTTTCAAGGGCCAGGGTGGCATGGGGTTTATTTTGTGTGTGTGTTCCTTATAGGAGGGAATTACTTTTAGGAAAGGAAGAAGTGTTATAGGAAAGAAAATAAAAAGTATTTTGACATTAAAAATTCATACCAAGGGAGGAACACCCAATCTGCTGCATGTATCTACTGTATATGTATGACTCATTTTTTCTTCTGAGGCTTTCTAACCATGGCAAAGGATGGAGATTGGGGAGGGAGGGATCTGAGGAGGTCCCATCTATTTTCCACCTTGGGTAAGAGGACTGTGCTGAACATGGGGAGTAGGGGGGAGCATTTGTATCAAGCCTTTGTATCTTCCAGTTCCATATGGCACAACTGGCAGGATTGAACTACTGACTTGCTAGTTAAAATGGGCAAGGAAAGGATTCTCTGCACTGGGTCTCCCACTCCGAGGTATGTCTCAACAATGCTGGAAATCAACAATATCGACATGTTAGTCTGTAGAATCAGTATGTAGAAATATCTTGTAGCACTTTTGAGACTAACTATACTTTTTTTTTAATTTCAGTCTCAAAGGTGCTACAAGATCTCTGTACATACTCAACAGTGCTAGATTGTGTTTCGAGAATCCACAGCACCCAGGGCTTTCTCTTTCTCATTTTAGTGTTCTATGGTTGGGTTCAAGCCACTTCTCTAACAAAGGAGATTTCTTGATCCTTTCCTTCTATTTCTTGCCATAACTCCTCTTTCAAAGAGAGTAAGTTGTTTCTTTATTCAGCAGCCTTTTTGAACTGGTTGTGCCCCAGTCATTTTGGAACCTCTATTAGAATAGGTTCTGGCCTGGATCATCACAAGCCATAGGATTAGTGTAGTGGCCCGGGCTACAACAAGCCAATAGCCTCCATAGTTAAAGTTCAGTTATTTAAATTAATAGTTAACTACAAACCCCAGCAATTAAATATGGGCAGCTGCAGCTAGTGGACTGATTGTGTTGGTGAGCTATCCCTGAAATGGTCAGGGGAGATATCCCCGTTCCACTCAGTCCATGAGCTACAAGTAAATAAGTGGCATCATATAATCCTAAAATTGAGGGACAGGAGAAAGCAAAGGATGGTGGTTGCTGTATTCGAGTCTTCACTGTCTTCTTTGATTGGGAGGTGAGGTTTGCTGTACCACAAGCAGGCCCATGGAACTGGAACAAGAAAGAAGGTGTGTTCAAGAGATGCTAGAGAAGTAGAAGAAAGTGCCCTCACAGTCTTTTACTAGCCTGATGGCCTTCCAGATGTGCTTCACTGCAACTCCTATTTTCCCCCAAGCTAGCAAAGCTATACTTAATGGAGCCAATGAGAGTTGCAGTCTAAGTACATGTGGGAGAAATTAGTTTGGGGAGTGCTAGTCCAGGCAGATAGCTGTGGTGATAGAAGGGATCTAAAATTACGGGTGCAATCCTAGGCACATGTATTTGGGAGTAGGCACAACTGAATTCAGTAGGCCCGAATAAACATGCTTAGGATTCCACTGACATGTGACAGATGAATAGAAAGCAGGCTAGATGCAGGATCAGAATAAACACCATTGTTCGTTTGTTGACCAGATAGTCACAGCAGCTTTCCTTAAACAAAAGAATAACTGGACTTGGCCTATGAATTCAAGTGAGTGGGAAGGATTTTGTAGTTGTTCTTTCTGGGTAGGACATTTTGGTAGAGCCTTAGTCTCAGCAATAGTGGCTTAAGTTAGTTGGCAAGGGGATGATGGAAAAAAGGAACAGAGCCAAAGATAGAAGATAAGGAGCCTCATGAGGCCTGTGGGCACAGTGTGGCTTTGGCAGAAGCTGAAGGCCTACCCACTGCTAACGAAGGCAGAGCTTGCTGCTAGCAATAAGAGTTGCAAACACTGAAGAAGTTAACAATGTTGACTTTGAGTGCATTGCATTGTTTAGAGATTTCAGCTACAGAGGGAAAGAGTTCCTTTACAGTGAGTGTACAAAGGGATCTTGTAGCACCTTTGAGACTAAGTGAAAGACATTGTAGTGTAAGCTTTTGTAGACTAGGTTGCATCTGAGGAAGTAGACCAAGTCTATGAAAGCTAATGCAACAGTGTCTTTCACTCAGTCTCAAATGTGTGCCAGGATCCCTTTGCATATTGTTATTCCAGACTAAGGACTTTATCTCACGGGGAAAATTGGAGGGGGGGGGGACTGGGGCTTTAAACAGTTATCGCATGAAAATTGCACAATCGCGATAAAGATTTTCACACACATCACAAAGAGTTCTTATCTTAGAACTAAACAGGAAATAAACAGCAACAAATCATCCATGGGATTTCCCCATGGTTGATTTGTTGCTGTTTATTGCCTGTTTATTCCCAGGATAATGGTTCTTTAATCATGACGTCATGTGAAAATCTCAATTGCAATTGCATGGTTTTCACAGGATAATCACTGATTAAAGCCCCAATTTTTCCCTGTGTGATAAAGTCCTAACACAGCTTTGTCTCTGAATTCTTCAATGAGTGGTTCAATGCAGTGGTTGGAAGGAGTATTTTTTTCAACTACGACATCTAGAATCTCTCAACCAAGCATGCTGCTGGCCTGGACTTCTGGGAGCTGTGACTCCCTCAAAACTTTGCAAACTCTGGCCAAGTCAAGGAGCAGATCCTAATTCCAAGACACAGGCTGCCTCTACACTGCAGAATCAATGCAGTTTGACATCGCTTTGTCTGCCATGGCTCAGTGCTGTGGAATTCTGAGGTTTGTAGTTTTGTGAGATATTTAACCTTCTCTTTCAAAGATCTCTGGTGCCACAACAGATTCCGTGATTCCATAGGATGGAGCCATGACAGTTAATACGGTGTCAAACTGCATTAATTCTGCAGTGGGGTAGTAGGATACAACAGGCTATTTACTACCATTTTTTCTGTTCTGCTACCTTTCCCTTTTCCTCCTCCTTCGCTCTGAGGTGTCCATACACCTAGGGCACCACACATGAGGCAGCAGGAGAGTTTAGGGGGCACACAACCAGTTGTGTGGCATACACAATTCTGGCCTAAAACAGAGAAGAATTTGGGAGAAAAAGCTGACATATGCTGCATCCACACTGGAGGAATAACCCGGTTTGGCACCGCTTTAACTGCCCTGGCTCAAGGCTATGGGATTCTGGGAGTTGGAGTTTGTTGTGGGGTCCAGAGCGGAGCTCCGCTCTGGACCCCACAACATACTCCAACTCCCAGAATCCCATAGCCTTGAGCCAGGGCAGTTAAAGCAGTGCCAAACCAGGTTATTCCTCCAGTGTGGATGCAGCCATAGTTACAGCTGTCCCCCCTCCATCTGCCATGTGAAGCAGCTGCCTCATTCTGCACAATAAAAGGATCAGCTTTTCACTAACCACCTCAATGAGAGAAGCTTTGGCAGCTGAATATAAGATAGCTATGGGGGAAGAAAGTGGGGAGGAAAACAGTAATTATCGCCTTGCATTGTTTATAAAAGTACCTAAAATATACTGAAGATTGTATAAAAATAAATGTAAGCAGTCACCACATTCAGGTTCACAGTTTGAAACAAATGAATCAAGCATATGAGGGAGCTGGAGAGAAAAGAAATAGGGATGTTCATGCTTTTACTTTCTCCTTGATTTTGCAGCTGTAGAAATGCCACACCAATGTGTGTATCTTAGGGTACAAGAAATGATAATTGTTTTCTCAGTTTCCAACAAAAAATGTTGTGTTGGCAAAAAAAAAGTTATAAAAGGCAACATGTGCAAAATGATATACTTTCTCCCCTTGAAAATGGCATAAAGAAACAGCTAACTGGGCAACTCTGGGTACGCTATGTCAGGATGCAAGAGAGAACAGGGCTTCTGTACTTAGTAACAGCCTGTAGAAAACAGAATTTCAACAGGTGCTGCTTTTCTCAGTCTTGCCAAATCATGACAGAATAGCCCAGGAAAAGTGCAGCCCTTCAGAAACTGTTGGACTGCATCCCTCCACCAACAGCTGTGCTAGGAGTTGCAGTCCAAAAACATCTGGAATACAATAACTTCCTTATCAATGCTGCAAAACTACCTGTTCTACACAGTTATTTACATAATGGTGTGTTTTTTGGGTTTTTTTGGTTCTCTTTCGTGTTTGATCACTCTAGGTACCTATCTTAACCAGAATATCTTTTGTTCTCTCTCTTTCTCTTAATGGTATATATGCCAATTCTGCTTCCCAAGAAATCTCAGTTGCAGAGGGGAGAATCCAAATGAGTCTAGGCTTAAAAATACATTCCCTTCCTTTCTTTTCAGGCAGTGTGAACTTCTGGAAACTCCAAACCAAATGTGGGCAACCTACAGCCTAACACTATATGCTGCCCTTGGTCCAGTTTAAAAAAAAAACTTTCTGCAAATGATCACATTTCTTGTGAGAATGATATTTTCCTTGTCCAGCAGTCTGCTGATCGGGGAGGAAATTGAAACGTATGGAAATGAGGTGTCAGAGAGAGGGAGAGGAGAAAAATGTATGCTGACCCTTTGCTTCTGATCAAACCCAATATTTCCTTCTCCCTGCTAACCAATAGCATAAGGCTTCCCACAGATTCCAAGCAGAGTTTGAGAGGGATATGCTTTTTTTTTTTTTTTTTTTTTGGACCTACAGTTCTCAGAAAATCCCAACCAATTAGGCTCCTTAATATTAAGGTCCTTCTAAAAGAAGGGAAAATAATTTCAGACCAGACTGACGAGGATCTGTGGCATAGTTAGTTGGCAAGAGACACAAGTCACTCCCCCAATCTTAGCCATTTTACAATAGATCTATTTTCTTTCTCTCAGGAAGTATTTACTTTTCCACACAAAAAGCGTACCTCAGTTATATCACCAAACTCCTGCATTGAACTACGTGACCCGTGGGTTTCTTCCAGCTCTGATTCTCTCAAGCAAAGAATAGCAAAAACAGGCATGGAAGAAGATGAAAACCAACAGGTCCTTCTGCTCCTCACAGCTCACGAAGGATTCTTCACCCTCAAATGTTGAACCCAATGATTATCCACTAGCATTCTAGTTAAAGACAATACAAATGCCAGACCATAACTTAGTGGTGGTATATATGATCACACAATGATTCCAGTTCCATTATTGGTAGCAGAGTTGCTAAAGAGTTTGCAAGTGACTTCAGAAAACAAGGCTGGCCTTACTAATGGGCAGAGTGGTAGCTGCTTGGTGACAGCTATGAGAGTCCCTAGGCTATTCCTCTCAAATCCTGTCCAACACTTCATGGGTAGGCAGAACTATGTGTTTTCCACAAAGCCCAGTTTGATCCCTTAAAAACAGGTGTGTTAATCTCAGGTGTGCTGGAGGAGCAGTATAAAGATAAGATTCAACTGGGAGTCTGGTCTGCTTCTCCATGTAGAAGGAGAAAGAGGGGCGCCAATCTCATTATTTGTCTCAGGAATGTCTTCAGTTATGACAGGAGCAGGGAACATGTGGATCTCCAGATGTCTGTGGACTGCAATTCTCATCACTCCCATTCACCTGGCTGACCTGGGCTGATGGAAATTAGAGTCTGATAATATTGGGATGGGGACTACAGGTTCCTTAGACTTGATCTCTGTAAATTCCATGAATGATTTGTTGCTGGAGCATTCCTGGTTCTTCCTGGGAAAAGTCCTGGATCAGTGTGACATTGTCTAAAAATCTTCAGTACAATCACACAACTTTGCCGAGAGTATGTCTTTTACTCCTGCTTTTTCCCCCATATAAAAATCTCCATAGATTTGTGATGCCCCTGATTGACTAAGGCAAGGAATACTCAGAGGTGGCTTTGCCAGTTCCTTCCTCTGAAATATAGCCTATAACACTTGGTATTCCTTGACAGTCTCCCATCAAAGTACTATCCAGGGCTGACCCTGCTTTGCATCCAAGATCAGATGGAATCTGGTATCTTTGAGATATTTAGGTATACCTGTCCATACTAGACTAGGGCCAGCATGATGTAATGGTTTGAGTGTTGGACTACAACTCTGGAGACCAGGATTCCATTCCCAGCTCATCCATGAAACCCACTGGGAGATCTTGAGCAAGTCACATTCTCTCAGCCTCAGGGGAGGCAATGGTAAATCTCCTCTGAATTAATCTTGCCAAGAAAACTCCATGATAAGTTCACCTTAGGGTCATCATAAATCAGAAATGATTTGAAGGCACACAACAACAACAAACTTCTAAAATAGATAAAATGGGCCCTGGTGGAGCAAACATAGCCAGGATTGGCAGTGGGAGGTAGGAAAGAGACATGTGGCACTTGTAGAGAACACACAGTGACTGAGGGCCAGTCCTGTAGAGCCACTCTAGTTTGCCCTGGTAGCAGCTCTGTCCAAGATTGTCCCTAATGAAGAATAAACCCAGAGAAGAATTTGAAAAGGTTCCTTTTTATAATACAGAACCCAGAATGGCTGAACAGGGAGTGGATTCTGGGAATTGTAATGCAATACTAAAGCAACTTTTGAAGACTGGCTGAAAAGATAGGAATAGATATCTTGAGATCCAGAGCAGTGTCTGGGTGAAAAAATGTGTTCAAGACCGTTTCTCAGGGTCAGTTCACCAAAATGGCATTTTGTACTGAAATCTGACAACACTTCAAATTTGTTGCTTTTTGTCATTTGAAATGTTGAGCAAACTAAAAGTATATCTGTAAAACCTACACATTGTTGGATAGAGCAGGAACAGACAGAGTGCAGCCCTCCCGATATGATTGGACTAAAGCTAATCTGAACCCTACCCAGCCTAGGCAATGAAGAAGAATGCTGGGAGTGCTGCATCATCTGAATTGCTGTACCTCAACCAATCTAATATAGAGCTTCCACAACAGAAACACAATTCACATAGGACTTTGTAATGTTTGAAAGGTCAGCTTAGGCATATGTGTTGCCTTTCCCAAATGGTGCTCTCCAGATGCTAGGGATAACAACTCCTATTATCCTTTACCATGCTGGCTGAAGAAAGTGGACATTGTAGTATCAGAAGAGTGCCAGACTAGGGAAAGGCTGCTATAGATCATCCTGGTAATACAGGTAAACAGTAAAGCCCTGGTAACTTTCATTTTTCATGGAGGTGTATTTTGAATTGAATAAGAGTTGTAGGAACCACTGGCAGAACCAGTCCCATGCAAGCTGAAACAAAGTGGAAAGGTTCTGTAATGTTTCTCCTCATTTTTGTCAGCCTTGCCTCTCCTTTATGATATGATCACCCTGTTTAAATATCTGAAGGGATGTCATATTGAGGATGGAGCAAGCTTGTTTTCTGCAGCTCCAGAGGACCTGGAATAATGGATGCAAGCTCCAGGAAAAGAGATTCCACCTCAACATTAGAAAGAACTTCCAGACAGTAAGGGCTGTTCGACAGTGGAATACACTCCCTAGGAAAGTGGTCAGGGATGCTTTGATGAAGAGTTCCTGCATGGCAGGGGGTTGGACTGGATGGCCCTTGTGGTCTCTTCCAACTCTGTGATTCTATGATTCTATGATTCTTTAATAGTTCTCTCCCTTTACCTTCTTCAGCTACTCCTTTCCATTCATCTTTGTCTGGCATCACTGAATTCTGGGGTGACTTTAGATTGGCTTTGGAATGGCTTCATAGTAATAGCATTCACATGTGATAATTCAATGCACATTCATGTGAATTCACTTGGATGGATGCGGAGTGACTCTGGATTGGGGCTGCAAAAACCCTCATCTGATAAGGGCCTGTTTCATGGATCAAGAAAATGAGTTGTAAAAAAAAAGAGGATTTGGTGTCAGGAGCTACACTAGAAGCTAGACAGAAAACTCTTACAAGGTGTATTGTCCTGCTTCGATTCTCATTGGTTTAGCTGTACTCTGGGACATGTCAACTGTAGAGTCTGGTATCTACATGAATCTGGTAGAAGGGTTAGAATATGGGCCAATTCAGGTGCTACAGCTCTTTGAAGACTCACTGGTTGACATTTGGCCAGTCTCAACCTGACCTACCTCACAAGGTTGTTGTGAACATGAAACTGGCAAAAAGGAAAGCCACGTAAACCTTCTTGAACTTGTTGGAGGAAAAGCAGGATATAAATGTAATACTTAATTGTGCTGGTACAGAGAAATAAAGCGAATAGAGTAGATTCAAATTACAAGAATTAGGGAGAACTCCCTAGCGGTAACAGCTGCTTGACAGTAGAACACACTGCCCCAGAACATGGTGGGCTTGTCTTCAACTGGAGATTTTTTAAGAAAGGTTGGGTGGCCTTCTCTCAGGTTCTTTAGCTATGAATTTCTACACTGCTAGATACTTTCAAGTTCTATGAATCTAGGCTAACCTACAGTTTTTTGTGGGGTTTTTGGGGCTATGAGGATTTGTTCTAGAAAAGTTTATTCCTGACATTTCGCCAGCAGCTGTGGCTAGATGCCAGCAACAGCTGCTGGTGAAACGTCAGGAATAAACTCTTCTAGAACACACTCTCTTAGCCCAAAATACCCACAAAAAACTATGAATGCCAGCCATGAAAACCTTTGACTTCACACTGGGTTAACCTGTCTGCCATTAAATTGTCTCCCATTTCATCTGTTCCTATCCTAACACAAGAGGTGGGAAGTGGGAGAAAGTAATTTCTAATGTGGAGTCGAAGGCTTTCATGGCCGGCATCCATAGTTTTTTGTGGAGTTTTCAGGCTATGTGGCCATGTTCTAGAAGAGTTCCTTCTAGACGTTCCTTTCTGACGTTTTGCCAGCATCTGTGGCTGGCATCTTCAGAGAATGATAGCCTGGAAAAGAATTGGAGATATATATCCTGTGTTGCCCTGGGAAGGAAGGAGTAATTTGCAAATGTATTGTTCTGTTGCTAATGGCAGCCCTGAGGGTGGGAGGATATGCAAACAAGGATATGCAAAGAAAGGAAAGTCTAGAAGGAACTCTTCTAGAATATGCCCACATAGCCTGAAAGCTCCACAAAAAACTATGGATGCCGGCCATGAAAGCCTTCGACTCCACATTAAAAATTACTTTCTCCCACTTCCCACCTCTTATATTAGGATAGGAACAGATTAAATGGGAGACAGAAAGGAACTCTTCTAGAACATGGCCACATAGCCTGAAAGCTCCACAAAAAGCTAAAGTAATTTCTGTCTCCCAAATGGAAGGGCTTTTATTTTTTCCATTGCACAGCTGGCAAAAGTCACTTTGGGGGACTTTGACTCTTAGACATGCACCCCCAATCAGTATGACAAATAGTCTTGGTGGCTGGGAGATTTGGGAAGTTGCAATCCAAAAATGCAGTCCGAGCTCTGCTTCAGAGCTAGTTGACCAAAAGTTTTGCATCAAATATAAATCAGAATGGCATCTTTAATACAACAGAAATAATCATGCTCCTCTCTGCCACCTGGTGGGGGGACCCAAGGTTAAGCACTGTGTGTGTGTATGTGTCTTCAAGTTGCTTGTTGGCTTATAGTAAAGGGTTTTCTTAAGCAAGTATTACTCAGAGATGGTCTTTCTAGTCCCTTCTTTTGAAATATAGTCTACAGTACCTGGTATTCACTGGCAGTCTCCCATCCAAGTACTAACAAGGGCTCACCCTGTTTAGCATCCAAGACTGGATGACATCTGGTGCCTTCAGGGTATACTATATAGGCAGATCAGAAGAAGTCCAGACCTAGCAATTTGTAGCTTTGCCTGAGTATGCAGCAAGAGGTTCATTGTGCTTTTTCCTACAGGTTGACAACAAACAGAACTTGTTAACAGCTGTCTCACTACTGAAGTCTCAGTAGCTTTCAGACTGTCTCAGCTTCAAAGCCTCACGTTTTCTCCTCTCTATCTTTTCCAGCATATCTTATGGCAGGAATCCAGGATCAAGGCATTTGACCTGAGTTTCCCACTCTGGCTCCTGTGACCTGCTGCCCCATCTGTTAGCCAGCTCCCGCACTTGTGGGAGGTAGAACAAGAGAGAGGGAAAGAAAGAGAGAGAGGAACAGGCGGAAGAAGAGTCAGTGGGATTAACATTAATCCTCCAGCTTTGCTCACTTCCAGCCAGACAAGAACAGCTACCGGTTTAGCAACAGACTCCTTGGTCACTCCTTTAACCTCTACCAAGAAGGGAGACTGGGATTCCCATCTACACTCATCCTTTCTGTTGTTCTGGGAGGCCAGACAGGTAAGAAACAAATCGGCTTGGTGGCTTCATGAAAGCTGTAGAAGGGAAATACCAAGGAGCATCGGGGAGACAGATGAAAATTAGATTCCCACTCTCTCCAGGAAACACAGAAGTTTCTTGACAGGTGAGTCTCGATTCTTAGTAGCAAAGAAGATAAAGGGCTGAAGAGAAAGACCAGCAATGGGGACATCCTGGAACACAATCACTCACTGACATCTGTGCGTACAGGGAGACAAATCCAGAGTGGAGTTCCCTTCTTCAGAAAGACATATTGTTAAATTTCTGTGACGGGTTTCCACAAAGGGGCCAGAAGATGAGTCTTGGGAAGCTACCAGTGATAGGTTGGGTGTCAGGCTCCCACAGCAAGCGCCGCCTCAAAACAGAGTTGACGCCAGACATGATCAGCCCACCACTGGGGGACTTCCGTCACACTATGCATGTGGGCCGTGGCGGGGATGCCTTTGGGGACACTTCCTTCCTGAGGAATTATGGTGGTGAGGATGCCAAGCCAAACAACTTCTTTGCTCGGACCCTGCGACATGTGCGGAGGAGCCCTCTAAGGAACCGGGGAAGCCGAAGCAAGGATGAGGCCTCTTCTATGCCTCCTGCCATCTCACCCATCATCAAGAATGCTGTGTCGTTGCCTCAGCTCAATGAGGGGAGCTACCAGAGTGATGGTCTTGGTGTAAAGTTTGCCTTCAAGAGCACTCCCAACAGCTTTTCTGATTATGGTAAGTGGCTTCTGGGTGTGGAGATTTGGGCCAGATGGGGTACCTGGCTTCAGACTCTGTTTGAGATTTAGTTTTCTTTGGTAGAAACACACACAGTCATCGACAATTGCCTCTTTGCTGTTTTTTTACAAATATATATATATATATATATATATATTTAACACCAACAAGAGCTGTGAATATTTAAAGGTAGCACTCTGAGCTTGACCTCCTCCAACCCTCAGCTGCATTAATTCTGCGGATTAATGCTCCACTAATTCCTTTCTCTTGGTAGTCACTTATTTTACCCATATGACACAGTCTTACAACCTGTTATGATACCAAACTGGTACTTTAAAATAGGAAGGACAGGCTATTGAGTCACTGCAGTGTTCTATTAAACCAGGATTGAGATGAAAGTAGAGCTGGATCGCTAGCCCTTAGAGCTCTGGGAGATTTGCAGTAGGTCAGAAAGGATTTCTGACTCCTGGGTCATTTGACAATAACAAAAGCCAGCTGCAACAAAGTCACTCCTCTCTGAAGATCAGTTATGTTGCTGAAATGAGAAAGGGGTGGGGTAACCAGGAGTGGATTTTTGTGGGGAAGGATTGTGAGCTCGGTTCAGCCTTAACATTCAGGAAAAAATCCCCAGGCTCAGAATTCTTTCGTTGTCCCTTGTGCCAGGATCTGGTTGGTGGGTAATGGTATTCTAGTGTTTAAAAATAAAAGGCAATCCCACAAGTCTAAAATCTGTCCACACCCTTGCTATAACCAATGTCAAATTACAGCCTTGCAAAGTTATTCCAGGGGCATTGCAGGCAAATATGAGTATGCAAGTGTTTAGATCTAAAAGTCTTTTAAGAGAAGGAAACAAAAGACTGCATAGAATGAGAATTTCTCCCCAGGATGGAACTCTCCTGGAGATCCAGCATGGTGTAGTGTTGACCTAGGACTCTGGGAGACCAGGATTCAAATCCCTGCTCAGGCAAGGAAGCTCTTTGGAGGACCTTGGGCATGTCACACTCTCTCAGCCTTAGCTAATCTTGCAGAGAAAACACCATTTTAGGTTCGTCTTGGGGTTGCAATAAGCTGGAAAAGATTTGAAGGTGCACCACAACAGTAACAGAACTCTCCAGGACTTTCAGATAAACACCTGGGGGAAGGGGTTGACTACAAGTCCCAGAATCCCCCAGCCAGCATGGAAGTGGTAATGCTACCTGGATGATTCTAGGAGTTGTAGTCCAAGCACAGTAATTATTTCAGGCTCTGCTCAGATATCTTTTCCTTGTTTCTTAGCCAAGTGGTACCGAAAAATATAAGGGCATTCTGTGGATCTCATCCACTTCTTGGTGATTGCTCTTCCACTAGCCTTCTCTTTTTTACAACCAAGTGATGTTTCTTCCAAGGCATAAAAATCCAAAATGTACTTGGCATTCCCCTGCTACTCTATGGAATTTATCATACAACGGAATTTGGGGATATTCTGCAATGGCAATCCGAACGCAATCATGGGGTTTCATGTAATTGCGTATGAGTGTATCTCACGCAATTTCGGGCAATGGGAAGTCATTCCGAACGCAATCATGGGGTTTCATGTAATTGCGGATTAGAGTATCTCACGCAATTTCGGGCAATGGAGGGTCATTTTCGGGCAATGGAGGTTCATTTTCGGGCAATGGGAAGTCATTCTGAATGCATTCCGAGCGCAATTAGATTTCACGTAAATATGCTAAACTAGCGAATTTATGGGAATTCGAATTGGCTCCATTCGAAATTGAGAGAAATTCCTCCCATGTGATAAACTCCCATATAAAAACAAAAGAAGTCAGAAATACTTACATCCATTTTCTGGTCCACCCAGTTCTCCACAGAAGGTTTGAAAGACTGGTAATGGGAAGCATGGTTTGAAAAGGCAGAGAGAGGGAGAGGAAGAGGCAAGTTAAATCGTCCATTACAAAATATGTTTGTTATTGCTGAGTACAACTGGATGGAAGAAAGTCTTGCAAAGAAAAGAGATACGTATTTCAAAAATCAATAATAATGCCAGATACATCTTCCCTTCTGTAGATCAAGCATGGTGTCAGTCAGGGGCGTCACTAGTGGGATGCAGGGTGTGTAGCTGCACTATGTGACACCCTAAATTATTATTATAATTATAAATATAATTTATTTATAAATTAAAATATGTTTTATTTTTTTAAAAAAATAAATTTTAAATTTAAAAACTATTATTATTATTATTATTATTATTATTATTATATTTTCTTATATCCCAAAATTTATTATAAATTTTATATTATTATATTTCTTTCTCCCAACATAGGGACTCAAAATAGGACTCAATTTAGAGGTATAATTTTAATTTTGCTATGTGAAGAGATCTTGTAGCACCTTTGAGACTAACTGAGAGAGAAAAATTGACAGCATGAGCTATAATAATAATAATAATAATAATAATAATAATAATAATTTATTTCTAGCCCGCCCCTCTGAACGAGCAATCGGGGCAGGTTACAACAAGGTTAAAAAACAATCGTAGATTTTAGTCTACTTCCTCAGATGCATTTTGCTAGTTGTTCATGTCACAACTATTGCCATTACATTCAGTGATATATGAGAATTACAATTTATAAATAACATTAGTACAAAAACATTACTAAGGATTCTGTATTATTATTATTATTATTTATACCCCGCTCTTCAGCCAAGGCTATCAAAGCGGCTTACAATTTGTTAATTAGACATTTCCCTAAAATAGACACGAAACAAAAGGAAAAGGGAGAGGTGGTGGGGAAGGGGGAAAGTCCAGCAGATCTTCTCTCCCTCAGAGGCCTGGACCAAGGCAGATGGATTGGAAGGAGGGCTCTTTTTCTTGGTGTGGTATGGTGTGGGAGGAGGTCAATGTGAGAGAGTTACTGCACTGGATGACGCCAACCTTAGTAACGCCACTGGTGTCAGTGCATCATATAGGGTCTCATATATGACCCTTACAGGTTCTCTTTCATTATGTAGTATAAATCTAGTGACCTAGCTTGGCTAGTTGCCTATTTTTCCCCTTTTTTATTACCTAATTATTTACTTTAGAACAAAGTGCTACCATTTGTTGTTCTGCACTGGAATTTCTTAAGCCATGTTACTGGGGGAAAGCAAGATAAGCTTTGCAAGAGGTAGGAATGAGAGCAAAACAAAGAAGAGCATCAAGATGAGCTTCACAAAGCCTTGAGCAAATGAGATAAGATTAATGTTTAAAATCAGAGCCTGACAAAGAAAAAGAGGGAGGGAAGAATAATAAGCCTGCTGCTTAACTTGATATAAGAATGGGCAGACTGCAGTTCTCCTGGTAGTTGGACTACTACTCTGAGTATTCCTCATCATTGTCTCTGCCACCTAGGGTTGCTGGGAATTGTAATCCAGCAACATTTGGAGAGCCATAGTTTCTCTAGCCTTGCTTGACATGCAAGGGATACACTCCGTCCCATCTAGCAATCCTCACTTTGAACAGAGACACTGGAGGATCATCATACTGCTGCTGTCATATCCTTGTAACATGGTGAAAAACATACAGATGTGCAAAAATAGGGCCCAGGATACGAGAAAGTGCCTCTGTTAACATGCTGATATGCTTACACAGTTGATGAGCCTCATAGCCTGTTCACATTATGCTGAATGCAAGTACAGACTGGGAAGAAGAGCAGTGGGTGTGATCACACTTCCTCCATCAGAGCTCATTAGGTGTTTGCTTCCACAAGGTATTTTATTTGAATAAAGATCTCAGACAAGCTGTCTTGTTTGTTACTAATTAATGCAAGGGTAGGGAAATGGTAATCCTCCAGATGTTGTTGGAGTGCAGCTCCCATCATCCTTCATCATTGGCTGTGTTGGATAAGGCTGTTGGGAGGTGAAGGGACATCTGGAGGACTGTATGCCCTCCTATCCTATAATCACTCTGGCAGACTTTCAGTCTGAGAAACACAGTAAGTATGACTTAAATAAATACATAATGCCCTGGATCCAGATGTATGCAGCATACTTAGGATGGGCCTTCCTGTGTTGTCCTTCTGGCAGCAGGCAAAAAAACTTCTGTTCACACAGGCTTTCAGCAATTCACTACCTGTTACAGTCAGAATTTTTTAAATGGACATGCTGGATTTTTTTCACATTCCAAACAAACAAACAAACAAACAAACAGCTTCATTTATATACCGCTTCATACCCTTAATGAGTGTCTAAGCGGTTTACAATTGTAAGCTATTTGCCCCCCAACAATCTGGGTACTCATTTTAGCGACCTCGGAAGGATGCAAGCCTGAGTCGAGCTTCAGCCCTTTGCTGGTCTTGAACTCGCCACCTTCTGGTTTTGAGTGAGTGGCTGCAGTACAGGCATTTAACCACTGCGCCACCAGGGCTGATTCCATTGTGTCTTTCCATTGTGTCTTTATTATTAATGTGTTTCAAAATAGTTTTAATGGGGGTTTTGACAGTAGAGTTTTGCTTATCTTTTAATATGTATTATTTGTTGTTGCTTTTTGTTTATTTGTTTTATTTATATCCCACCTTGCTCTCTCAGCCCAAAGTGTCTAACAAAATATGTTGAGTGCTGCCTTGCATCCCAGTTCTGGAAGAAAAGTGAAATATAAATCAAAGAAGTAAACAAACAGAATAAATAAATCTGGATCTAGCTCAATATATACAAACAAAAACAGCCCAGATTTTTTGGGCATTTCTTTCTGGATGGATTAGTTATTTCCAAGTGCAGCAGAGAGGAATTATAGGACTGAACAGGAGGTCTATTTAGGGGCACAGTCCTAGGCATACTGGCAACAACCTGATTTATTTCTGAGGTTTTGGGGTGGTTTATTTTTGGATTAGCTTGTTTTTGCAAAGACTCCGTAGGACCAGTTGGTAAATCTATCTGCTGGTTTGTCAAAGGTTGATAGCTATGCATGCATGTAAATGGTGGAATTTAGTCATTTAGGAGCAGTCTTTCCAAAGGTATTAGAAATGTCTGTTTGTGCAGTGCTGGGATGTATGCCTGGGGTACCAAATGCCAAAAAAGCAGCTGTTGGGAAAGAGGATTGTTTTTATTGCTCAAGGAATTTCCAGCATGTTTGTCAGAGTGGAAAGGAGTAAAGGGTAATGTGGGTGTGACTATGGAAGAAAGGGTGATAGTAATGTGTGCAGTTGAGCAAAAGGTGGACCTATGGATGGAGATGCAGGAGACCAACCTGCTGCAGGGTGTAGGGCTAAACTAGCCACTAGTTGAATATATCACCTGATCCTCTTCAAGTGGGTAATTGAGACTGTCCTTTCTAGTTCCCACGATCAAAACAATAGGAGAGTCCAGGCCAGGGCCAGTTCAAAATACTTTGTAACTTGAGGCAGAGATGGCAGCACCACCACCCTTCAATTCTATGTACAGCTGGCTATCTGTATCCAAGGATTTTTTTATCCATGGATTCAAGCATCCATGGCTTGAAATATATATATATATATATATATATATAAATTCTAAAAAGCAAACCTTAATTTTGTTAGTTTATATATGGGACACCATTTTACTATGCCATTAGCATCCACGGATTTTGGTATCCAGTTAGGGGAGGGGGTCCTGGAACCAATCTCAAGAAGATTCCAAGGGTGCAGTCTTAGATTTATAACTGAATACAATTGTCCAGAAGAGGATAACCAAAAGGGTGATAGGCATGGCAACCGTGCCCTATGAGAAGCAACTTAGGGAGCTGGGTACATTTAACCTGGATAAGATGTCTAGAAGTGATATGATAGTCCTGTTTAAATATTTGAAGGGGTGTCATATTGAGGATGGAGCAAGCTTGTTTTCTGCTGCTCCAGAGACCAGGACCCAGAGCACTGGATTCACACTACAGGAAAAGATATTGCACCTCAACATTAGGAAGAACTTCCTGACGGTTCAAGCTGTTTGACAGAGGAACAAGCGTGAGATGGAATCTCCTCCTTTGGAGGGTTTTAAACAGAGGCTGGATGGCCATCTGCCAGGGGTGCTTTGATTGTGTGTTCCTGCATGGCAAAGGGTTGGACTGGATGGCTCTTGAGGTCTCTTCCAACTCTGTGATTCCATTAATCTTGCTTCAGTGTTTCTGACAGGATAGGTGTGCCCTCGTACACACTGTAGGGCAGCAAACTAGTTTAGGGGGTGCAGGAAAAGCCCAGAGAGGAAGGTGGTTTAGTAGGAATGCCTAAGAGGTTGCCACTGTTGCCTCTTTCCCAGCATTGGCTGCCAGAGGCAATTGCCTCATTCTGCCTGTTCGGTAGGACCAACCAATTCTGATTCAAGCTCCAAATTTTGGAGAGCGTTCTGGCTTTGATTGCACAGAGGCTGCTTTCTTTACTACCTACAGAGCCTGCATCTGCAATGTAAAATGTCCACACTGCAGCATTTGCAGTGTGAGGTGGGGGGCTAGGAGGGGGTGAATGAGGGCCTCTGTTCTGAGCTCCTGTTGCTGCAAAAGTGTTCCTTTCCCAGCTGGGAAGCCTGTTTAGCATTGCCAATGCCAACCTCTTTTCTGGCTGCCTGCAAGATAGATGTGGGGCAATGCTGCCCTCTGTTGAGCATTGGAAATCATGCAGCAGTTGCACTAGACACAATTCAACCCCTCTCCTGTGCTTTTTATAATTCCTTATCTTTCCTTGTTCCTCCCCCATGCCACCCCCAGGAGGATTCTAATATCATGAGCTAAGCCTAGAAAAGATAAGGTTGACCGTTCTTTTAAATATAAACCTAGTTCCCTATTCTATCAATTTTAGCCAGTCAGTACTGTATTGCAGTTTAATCAAGCCTGCAGTCCCATTGCTCACTATATATTTGCAGTGTAACCAACCCTATTATTTAATTGTTCAGAGCAGGTGTCTCTGGTGCGTAATTCATTCCATTCTAAGTGTAATGGGCATCGCAAAGACCCAGAGGATAGTCAGAGGGACAGCTGGCTAAGATACCCTTTCCTAGCATTTTACCTGTGGACAGGTTGGACTGTACCTCCCATAATCCCTGGACAGCAGGACAATAGCTGGCTGGGAGGAAGTTCAGAGAAGCTATTAGCTAAGGAGAGTATTGCATTGTTTAAAAATGTGGCTTACCTCTCCCATTTTGTAGTCTCATTCAGGATGCAGCCAGGTATTATCCAGGTATTATCACATGGATTTTGGTGCCATCGTCACCTCCCGACTGCATCGAGGCAAAACTCCAGCTAAAATCCACCTTCATCTGGCCAATTTGCAAGGCCAAGAAGGTCCCAAAAGTGAAAAGAAACCAGCTGAGGGTGGATTTTAGTCAGAATTTTGCCTGGATGCAGTTGGGAGGTGGCAACGGCAGCAAAATCCATACAATAATACCCAGCTGCATCCTAAAACAGCATCCCCCAAGCTGAGACCCTCAGCATGGTTTGCACTGCAACTCCCATCATTTACATGCTGGTTGAGAATGATGTGAGTTGTAGTTCAATTCACCCAGTGGGCATCAACTCAGAAACACTGGCCATGATTAAAGTGATTAATATTTCCATGAAGGCATCCTTAAATTAATTATTCCCAAACTACAATGATTCCTTTAAAAACAACAAAATAATCCTTTTGGTTTATCCATCATTTGCTGCCTAATGAAGCAAGCATGCAGCATCAACCACCTTCTTTCTGCTAATATGTGGACAGTGACATCATGTTATTAGATGGAATAAGGATGATACACAGTGATTCCCTGGTTTACCTTGTGCTGTAGCGATAGCAGTGGGAGAATCCAAGAAGCATTCTCATTGCTCAAGAATGGTGGTCCCATCCTATCTGGGCAAAGTAGGAGGTGGAATGTCAGCGAAAACCATCTACAAACCCTGTGGTTGATAGGGTTCATAGGGAAGAGAGTCTATGGACATTCCTTGGATAGACCCAAGAGATATCAGGCTAATTTCATGGGTGCTGACTGAGGGAATAAGTGCCCCCACTCTTGACTACTGGGATATTTCAGGAGCCAAGATTCAATTTGACAGAGGGAGATCAGCAGATACTAACATATAAGATTAATTTCTGTGTCTTTCCAGGCTCAACATAAGAGTTTGTGCCAGCAAATGTCTAAGGCAGGGACAGGGAACACATGGCCCTTTATATGTTGTTCTACTGTGACTCCCAATATCACTTACTGTGGACTATGCTGCCTAGGGCTGCTGGGAGGTGCAATCTAACAAGATCTTGAGAGTCACACATTTCCCAGTTCTGGTTTAGGGGAAGCCATAGTTGTATACAATTTCTTACAGAGAGCAAAGCTATCTCACTGCATCCTTTTTGGATCCAGTTCCAACACAGGCTGTCACACATGGACACCTCACACACCTTTCCTCTTTTTCTATGGGGAAGAAGAAAAACTGAGTAAGTTGAGTCATCTCTGTTCATTACAGATGCCTTCTTGCGTTAGTCAAGCTCCTATTGAAACATATTAGCAGAGCATTAGAGGCCATTTGCTATCAGGTCCTAAGAAGAGTGAATTCTATATGGATAGTTCTATATTAGTGTAATCTTGGTCAAGAATTAGATAATTGGGAGAGATCCTGTGATGTCATCTTGACTACCCCGTATCAGTATTTTTCTGAGTTTAGAATACAGTACTCAGAAAAAAATATCTCTGGTGTGTTCATTTGGAGGGAGCAGCACATCTAAGTTATCAGGTGTTAAACTCTGCTGATAAGTCTTATTGGAAAAAAAAATGGGAAAGACAGACAACAAATGCAGTATACCATGATCTTACTCAAATCATGTATTTTCTCTACTACATCTGGTACTCATACAGTTGGAGGAAGGATGGATACTAGGTTAGCTCAGGGATGAAAAATGTGCTCTCAGCACTGAGAGCGGCTCATTGGAAATCGCTCATAAGCCACTGGGCTGTGGCTGATTTGCATATTTCAGTTGCATGCCATTAACATAACGTGCATGAGCATGGCAAATGTGAATCAACATTAGCTTGACATAATGCACTCAATCTACAATAGCTTCGTCGTAAAATTGTTATCCTCTGATGCAGAGAATTCTTGACTAAACACTTGGAAAACTTTGAAATCCTGTAGGAGAAATTGCATCAGTTGTCAAATATAATCAGTTCATTCAATGTTATTCAACATTGTTTTCTTGTTTACCATTTTGCTATCACAGCTATCAACATCTCCAACCATGAGGTTGGTTGGAAGGATGGAAGTAACTACCCACATGATTTCTTCATGGACAGAATTCCCCTAATGTCCACTCTTAGGGAAGCAGATAGCAAAATAGTATAACTAAGCAGAAAGTAGTATGGAGAAAACTTTCTCCCTCTCTGATATTGCTAGAATCCAGGGTTAAAAATTCAACTGAATATTGAGAGATTCAGGACAAAGTCGCACTACGAAATTTGCTATCAGAACATATAGTAATGGCTGCCAACTTGGATAGCTTTAGAACTTTATTTATTTTTTGATATTTATGAAGGACAAGGACATTGGTGTCTTTTAATCATGATGGCTATAGGTATTTTCTGCAGTACCAGAGGTGGTATGCCTTTGTACAGCAGTTGCTCAAAAACATGCGTGGGAGGGTATGTCCTGCTCAGGGGTGACTGGGTGGCTTCTGTGCGAGCAGAATACAATACTGGAGTAGAAGGACCTTTCGTTTTATCTAGCATGGCTCTTCTGATGATCTTAATCCAATTGGCGTACAAATATCAATTTCCTCTTTGACCCCACTGTAGATAACATGTGAAGTCAAATAGGTGATCTTTCATGCTGAGGTGAAAAATTAGGATGTTGATAGAGAGAGAACTGTCCTCCACAGTGTAAAGGCTTTTTTTTTTTAATTGCCAGAATCAGGTTGGTTCCTACCTATCCCCAAGTGAGCCCAGCTTGGTGTAGGCTAAGTGTAGACAAAAGGAATAGTAAAGCCATGTGTTTCTATCAGCTTCTTGGACACCCAGATCTGAAGAAACCTTGTTTCTCAGGATTTTTCTGCTGAGAAAGGATAGACATAGGAGCTTATCACATGAACTTTAAAACCAGCTCAAGCCTCCCAGGCTGCAGCTGGGACACAGGATGGAGGTAGGGATTATCGCATGCTAAATCACCGCCTAATCGCCAGCTGCAATCAGCCCGGGTCCAAGGCAGGTCCTAGCCACACTCTGACAGCACTTTTTCAAAGTCGGAAGCTTTCTGGCTTCTAAAAAGTGGTGGCGGAGTATGGCTGGGACCCAGGCTGATAGCAGCCAGGCAATTAGGCGGCAATTTAGCATGTGATAATCCACGCCTCCATCCTGTGTCCCAGCTGCAGCCTGGGAGGCTTGAGCCAGTTTTAAAGTTCATGCGATAAGCTCCACAGACTAGCTTTACTGATTCCTGGGACAGATAGCAGCTAATATAGACCTATTTACATGATCTGCATAGGAGAGACATAGGAGGATGTTCATGCACTGCCTGGTACAGGCAAAGTGCATCCCTCCAGGCTGTTATTTGACCAGCCTTCCTTCCCACTAGTTCTGCTACATAGGGCTAATAGAAGATGCAGCCCAGGAGGGACAAACTTTCCTCACTTCTCCTGTGCTCATACACACACCTGAATGGGTTGGTTCTACCACACTGACACATACTTTTAACTCACTATTGATTTTATGGCCTTTTCAGGATTGGAATCCGGATTCTGCACCATCCCCCGTGTCCCTCGCTCAGAGAAGTGTCAGGAGAGTTCCAACCTTGCCGAATCAGCACTGACACGTTCAGACTCTCTGCTGTCTTTTCGTCTCGACCTCGGTCCCTCCCTCATGAGTGAGCTCCTCCACGTCATCAGTTCCACAGGTGACAGCAACCACACCAACAGGGAGGATGAGGAAAAAGATGGAAGCCAAATGTCAACCAGCAGTGGCGCTGTCTCTCCCCTTCCTCTCAAGAGTACCTGGGTGGAAGACTCTGTGTCTTGGAGATCAGGGTCTCTGCGTGCTAACTGTGAAGAAAGCAGAGCTGGATCGAGTTTGTGGGGTCAGTCCGGAGCCAGTTCTCCACTGGCCCATTCATTGTGTACTAATGGAGATTCTCAATCCATAGAGCTTTCTCAGGAAGGATCACCCTGTTCTAGAGGAAAGATCCTAAACTCTGAACTGGGAGCAATGCCAAAAGAGACCCCTTGGCAAGGATGCCAGAATGATTGCAACTTGGAAGCAAGAGAATTCAACCAGACTTCACATGCTTTAGCTTGCCATTATGGCATAGCAAATACCTACCAGGTTGGCCAGCAAGAGCAAGAAGAGTCAAGGAGCCAAGCCTCATGGGAAAGCCCAGATGCCAACACATGGCGCATTAAGGGAGGGGTAACAGAGTGGCAGGAGCACAAGGCTAGGTGGCACCAGAGAAAAGAGGAGGAGGAAGAAGAAGAGGAGGAGGAATACTACAGACATGGGGCAACTGTTGATAGAGAGGGGCTTAGTGATTCTTTTGAATATGTTGATGAGGAAGAAGAAGATGAAGTTAAGGTCTGAAAAGCCATATATGCTCTTGTGTAACCACCCATCACACTCCCAGGAGATGCTAGTGTTAAAGGGAATGGTGCAGCTTTCAAACTGAAATTTTGATGGGTGTATAAACTCAGAGGGTTCACCTTCTTTGGAAATGGTCAAGATGGTAGTAGGCAAGTGAAGGAAGGAGCTATTTTCTCCCTTTTGCTCTCCCCACCCCTCCCTGTATTGGGGGGTTAAAAGAACAGATGGAAGAAAAAGAAACCTCATACAAAGCAGCCAATGAAGATTCTGGAGACTCTTTGCAACACAACCAGCTCTTATTGCTTCTTCCTATGCCCCCCATTGGTTGACTGAGACTGTCCCTGTAGGTAGTCCCATGTGTTCTCTAAAAAGCCCTTCAAACTGTCCACATCTCTGTCAAACAATTCTAGGAAGGAAAGTGCTATTTTTTTAAAAAGGCAGAGCTGAAGTCTAGGGAGAACAGGAAAAATAATTAAAGTATGAGAGGCTTGTTACATTCCTAAAGTGACATTATCCAGCAAATTTCCAGGGTGTAATTCTGCCTTATGCTTGATGTTCAGATCACTAGGGCCATTCTTTCAGTCAGATGTCCACTCACCAAATGATTCAAGATGTACTCTGTCCTCTGCTTACAAGGAATAGAGGATTAGGGTTGGATCTGGCATCGTTCTTTAGGTGCTCTGTCTTTTTTCTCCACTTCCTGAAACTATGAGTTAGGCCAAGATTGTTCCTTCAGTTTGCACTGCAGTGAAGGAATTCAATCTTGCTCTATTCAAGGAGAGTCCATTCGGGTCATTTGGAGATTATTCTGGGAAGACTGTCTGCAGAATTCAGAAAACTGACTATGTGGTCAACAACTCCCCAAATCTTCCCACCAGCACAACCAGCAGCTGGGGTATTTTGGGAGATGTAGTCAACAACAACAAAAACATTCCAAGTATTGAGGCTATTTTGTCTTTCACTGTGCTTCTAGGAAGTGTGTAAGGCACTCCATTCACAATCCTCCTTCTCATCTTGAAAGTGTAGGAATCCATTCATTAAAATAGGAGGCAGAGGGGACCTCTTTCCACTCTTTTTGGAGTTTGTAATTCAAGAGTTGGTAACACAAGCCATAAACTGGACCTCATATTCTTATGTTATTTCCAGCATTCACAGCCTTATGCTATTACTATGGTACTCATCTATTGCCTGCTTGTTCTGGTAGGAAAATGGGGGGAACGTTTTTGTTTTTAGGGCAAATCACGTTATATTCCAAGGGCCTGTCTTTCTTGTCCTAACACACATGTGGGCAACCTATATGGGCACTCAGCAGGCTTCCACATGGTTCATACTAGTGCCCAAGCCACTGCCAACTTGACTGCTGCCATTAAAGCCTTTACCCACTTGTGTGGTGAGCTTTATGGGATATAAGCATAAAAGTGGGGAAAGCATATGGAACTTGCTCTCCCTATGTGCTATCTTCTCCTTTATACACTCAATCCACCAAAAATGATCCAAATAGGAAGGCTGGCACTTGGAGAGAACCATGTCCATCTTCCTCCCCCTCCCCAGAATTTGAAAGTGCTACTTTTCTTAACCAGAATGCCTCAGTGATGCTGGAGATTGTAGTACAGTCAGCCCTCCTTATTCATGGATTTTTCATGCATGAATTCAAGCATCGATGGCTTGAAAATATTAAAAAAATATAACTTCCAAATCGCAAACCTTGATTTTCCATTTTATATAAGGGACATCATTTTGCTATTATACTATACTAACCCGCTGCCATGCTGGGAAGTGGGTAGAAATGTGGACAGAGCTCAGTGAAGTTTAAACCTATTCCTCTCCCTGCACAGGGGGGAAAGGAGAGTGTCTGAGTAGGTGTAGCACCAGCTCTTTGCCCTTGGAGAGAGAACTTTTGTCCACCCTCTGTTCTAAAGGATATTGGCCATGCAAACAAATGTGATGAAGAGCTATAAGCTATATTTCAGAGGAAGGAACTAGCCAAACCACCTCTGAGTATTCCTTGCCTAAGGAAATCCTATGAAAGTCATGGGGTCCCCATAAGTCAACAGGCAACTTGAAGGCACATACTGTACATAAATATGGAGTCTGACAGAAAGCCAGGTCCCCTTAGTTTTTCTAAGTGGAGGGAGAGGGGAAAACTTCATTTGAAAATGCCTCTAGTGCAATGTGCTCCCACAGCAACAATGTACAACCAGTCTGGACAGCGAAGAGAGCCAAGTCATCTCTTCCCTTTGAGATGGTCAAATTACTGTTGTCTGTTTTCACACAGTGGACGCTTTCAAAAAAAATGCTGTGTGAAGCATGATGTGGATCATGTCCGAATCACTACATTACACACGTTTTGAATAGGTCTTCAAACAGAGGAAGGATTGGTGTGGAGGGGGCAGTCACGTTCTCCTAGCACAGCAAAAACATGAGACTCAGGCTCCTAATCCAGCTTCCTTCCCACCAACTCATGCCCCTGCATACTTTGGGAGATACTCATACATAACCTTCTTCTAACCTCCTGTCTGCATTTTTCTGTGGTCAAATCATTCTGTTCTCAAGAAACTATTTATACAAGAAACAAAAGGGATGAGGTGGAAGCCAGACAGCCAGTTCTTGGTATTCAGAGGACATACCAGGCATGAGGAAGAAATAATTTCCCAGCATCTAATATGGCTACCAGTAAGAATTAGAATGTATCCCACTGTTGAGCGATCTGTAGGAAGGGCCAGAAGTATGCATTTTTTGAAGGGCCAGAAGTATGCATTTTTTCCATCCTCCATGTTGCTGCAAATAGTTCCCTACAGTTATTCACTTGGAACTCTGTCTGACTCCGCTTACCAAATCAATCCCTTCCCCATATAGAGTAAGGGCTAAGAGTCCTCCTTAGTGTTTGTTGGAGGAACAAGGAAGATAAAGAATTCTCCTGTAGTCTGTAATAAACAGATTCACAGAACTTAGTGGGGGGAATCTCTTTGGTGGACAGCTCTCCCAGTTCTTCTGGCTAGTATCATGTTTGATGTGAATTCTGGGAGTTTTTGTCTTAAAAAGGAGCTTTTTCCAGATCTGTATATAGAGCTCTGGGAGCTCTTCTCACCACTCTTCTGTCCAGCATTGTGCAATATGTATAACTTTCCAATTATTGCTATATGTCTTTGCAAATATTAATGAATAAAGAGCTCATTCACACACTCATTTATACTGCAAAGCTCAGAAAGCAGGGGAGCCTTTGCCTGGCTTCCCTTTTCTTCCTGGTGTCGCTGCTCATGTGGATCACAGTGCTTTGAGTGTACCCACACTGGATGCCTTTTGGCACTGTGGTTGCTCTGGAATGAACCAGTTCTCCCCAAAGTTCACACACAGAGGTTTTTGTGACAAGGCAGAGATTGTTGGGAGATGAGGTCACAGAGCTGTTCCACACAGAACGCTGATTGTTCACAGTCTGGCAGCGGCTGGAGCACGCCAGTTGCTACCAGTGAGAGCTATGTGGCAGGAATGGGAAGAGGAAACCAAGAAAAAAGAGGAGGAATATAATAAAGAAGCGCTATGGAGGAAGGCCTAGCCATCTGCTGTTCTCCGTGTCTTGGGTTATTATAATTCACTGACCTCAACTCACTGCCCAAACTGCAGATATCTTGGAAAACTGTCGCAATAACTAAGGCAGGATTCTAGAAAATGCTAGGTTAAGGGCCCAACTAAACATGGCACTTCCTGCATATTTCCATTTAACATGCATACTGTTTAAAATAAGTTTCTTCAAAGCCAGGTTAGACTACTAGTTTATCTAAACTTGAGTAAGAAACTGATGCCTTTCAGGTTCCTCTCCCACCTCCCTGCAGTGCCAATAATCCTTCACCACTAGCTATGATAGCAAAGACTGCTGGAGTTACAAAACTCCAAACATCTGGAGCATTCCAGTTGTCGACCTGAGTCCATCCCAGTATTGAACAAGAAGTGATCTGGATTCCACATGTTATGGGACTGCAGTTCCCATCTTGCTTTACCATCAATTATGTTTATTAGAGCTGATAGAAGTGTGGCCAATATCCAAAAAGCCACATTGTTGTCCCCCAGCCCCCCTCGCTCGCTCGCACGCACACACAAACTGAGCAGCAACAGCTCTCCAGAATTTCAAACAGGACTTTCTTCTCACCTCTGTCTAAAAATAGATGGGACCTTTTGCATACAAAGTAAGTGCTGTGCCGTGGAACTATGGCTCTTGGTACCAATGGGAGCTTTTGTTCCAAATGCAAATATCTATTTTTGAGAAGTAATTTTTGTCATGAGAGAAACACAAGGGAAAAGCAGTAAACTACTTTATTTCTGTGCTGCGTCCTATAAATTGATATTTGCATTTTAATAGGTGCACTAAATGCAAAGGCACACATAGCAGCATGTCTAGTTTGTCCGGCCAAATCAAAAGGATTGATCATCTGAAAAACTGGACCCTCATAGCTGCAGCTACACAGCTTGACTGCAATTTCTCTGTAGATTTAAGAAGAAGGGGAGCCTTCTTGACAAACATCTCTGCCACCTCTTTCTGGATTGTCTAATAACACTTCAAAACAAAGATCCCACCTTTCTGTGTAACCCTTGCACTTATTACTGTTCCCATTATTGCAATTTTTATACATATCTATATCTCTATATATACCGATGGGTGATGTAGTCATTTTTTTCTGTAGATTTCAGCCTTCTGGACACTTGTTTCAATGATACCTCTGGCTTGTTGTTTCCTCCTCCCCACCCACCTAATGTGCCCATATATTAGGCCATTTCCCAGTTGCCTAGCAACTCAATTTCCTCTTTTCCTAAGTAAGTAAAATGGTGCTTGGGCTGAGGATGAAAGCATGATTAATCTCTCTCTACCACACTGTCTAGCAAGAGGCCTATCTGACTGGACAGCAGTGCTTTTGTTCTGACTAATCGTTGGTACACCAGAGGTTAGCCCAAATCATCAAATCAAAAGAAAGCAAAGGCATTTTTGCAATTCATCAGCAACACATGTTGAAGAGTTCTACCTTTCTCTTTTCTATCTAATCTTGTTTCAAAACGTTAATATTCCCCTGAAAACCATCCTGCTCTTTCTGATTCTCAGCCTTTCCACTTGTTACCTAGAGCTGCTGCATCCATAAGTTACAAACAGGAGCAGTGCATTAAAAAATAATAATCTGAAAGCTCACAAGATTCATTATCCCGCTCTCAAGTACACCACTGTTTGGGCCCATCTGTATTTGTTCAAGGGGCACACATTTTCTTCTGCTTTTATGAGATGAAGAAAAACAGGGATAATGGCAAGTGTTTCAGAGGAACAAATATGTTAACATGCACTGAGACACAAAGAGACAAATTTAAATGAAAAATGAAATAAATTGAGGAGGCACACTGTAGTACAGAGCATGAAAATGTTACTTTTTGACTCTAGTTCCCACTAGCTATACTGGCTAGAGATGTCAAGTAGCTGTACTCTTTAAAAAGTAATGTGCCACGCTCTTTCTAGTAGTGAGACTCATGAAACCCAATACTATTCTCTTGTGAGTAGTCATAAAGGGGTGAAGGTGCCACTATATAGCAGTATATGGTATAGCTAGCAATGTGCTGAGAAGTTATTTATCATACCAGAGCTCAGAGGAGGTTTTTTTGGATAGGGACTGTTCTCACAATTTCACAAGGGTCCATGCTGGCCAAGGGATCTAGGGAGTTATGGTTCAAAAAAATTATATATTTTTCCTCCTGTAAGTTCTAACTACTCATTTTGCTTGAGGGCTAGGAAATCCTTTTAGGTTTGGTTCATCAGATGCTAACTAAGTGATTGTGATTGTGGCAGAAAAGTGAGCAAAGTGAGGACCCTGAGTATGTTGTTGGATTGCAGCCACCAGCATTCCTCACCATTGCCATGGCTGGCTAGGACTGCTGGGAGCTGCTGTCCAAGAACATGTGGCAGGCTGCGCTTTGCCCACTGTTCTTATGGCAGATGAATGATTGTGTGAAGGACACACTCTCTCTGAGGTTTTACTCTGTCGCAATTCCACTGCTTTCCCTTAAGTTTGAGTAAGATAAGATATGGCAAGGTCTAGTTAATGGCTAACTTGGCTGGAATTTCCCTGGAGATAAAGGGAAGCCGAAGAAAAATATAAAAAGAAGATTCTTTCCCTTGATGTGTTGCAAAACACTTAACACCTGGCTGATTATTTCCCCAGACTGCAGCACTTGGTACCAAGATGAGTTTGTATGCTGCTGTTGCACCAGACAAACAAGCAGACTGAGAAATATGGTAGGATGTCATCTGCTGGCAGCATGCTGAACTGTTGCTCTGTAAAACAGTCTTCCCTAATCTGGCTCCTTCCAGTTGAGTTTTACTACAGCCTCCAACATTGTCAGCCACTGGGAATGATGAAGATTGTAGTCCAACACATCTGGAAGGCACGAGATTAGGGGAGCCACATGGACCCAACTGCTTTGTCAGGTGGTTAGGTCAGGCCACAACTAATTCAACTAATCACCAGTGGCATCCCACCAATGCTTATTTTGTGGAGTTGCCTTTTGCTCTGGTGCCTTCCAGATATATTAAAATATTCATAATCTCCTTACATATACTGACTGAAGATGATAGGAGCTGTAGCCGAATACTTTTGGAAAGGACCAGGCTGAGGAATGGTGCTACATTACAAATAGCACGTGTCCCACTCTCATGACCTTCCTTCTCATTATACTCAGTCTCACAGGATGTAGATCCAATTTATACATGCAGTGGACTGCAATGAGAGAATAAACTGTTAGCACTTTCACTGTCAGACCCACCCATGATGGGGAAGAATCAATGCAGGTACCTACAAACAGGCAAAAACTAGAATTTGGAATTGTGACTTTTTGACCTAAAGGTCCTAAAAATCCCTCTGCCAAAATAAGCACTACCCATGCTAGCTGAGAAATTCTGGGATTTGTAGTCCAAAAGAATAATAATAATAATTTTCTCCTCCTCTGCAGAAAATAATTACCTTTGAGAAGAAAGTTGCACTCATTTCCTCCATGTGAGAAGGATGCTTGGTTGACTCAGGCAAGACTTTGAAAACACAATTATTTCATCTGTAGTTTGCAATGGTATATTCCATTCTACCATTCTGGGTCAGCAACATCCCTTTCCCTCAGATCTGAGGCCACAAGCCTGCAGTGGGTGGGTGTGAGGGTGGCATTGGATCCTTGGAGTTTATCACATGGGAGGAATTTCTCCCAATTTCGAATTGAGCCAATTCGAATTCACGTAAATTCGCTAGTTTAGCAAATTTATGTGAAATCTAATTGCGTTCAGAATGCATTCAGAATGACTTCCCATTTCTCGAAAATGATCCCCCATTGCCCGAAATTGCATGAGATACTCTTATACGCATTAACGTAAAACCTATGATTGCATTCGGAATGACTTCCCTTTTGCCTGAAATTGTGTGAGATACACTCATACGCAATTACGTGAAACCCTATGATTGCCATTGCACTATACCCCCAAATTCCATCGTATGATAAACTCCCTTGTGGTGTCACAGAGATTGAGTGGACAAGATTTGGGAGATAGGCTGGCATTGCTTCTGGGTCAATTCATTGTGGAAATGAACATGAAAACATTGCAGGTGAATGGGCCCAGGATTTGTGTAAAACCCAGCTGAACTGGTAAGAAAACAACACAGAACTGGGGTGGAGGAGCACACTTTGGTTGGCAAGCAGACAGGCAACAAAATGTGCCCAGTAGTAGCAGCAGCTGTAGTCATTCCCACCATGGCTAGTATGGGAAGTTTTTCAAGGCCCTCCTCAGTTTTCAACGCCATACTTTGTTGTTGGTCCTTATGAAAGACTCACTGCTAGTCCCTGCTCCCTCCACCACACTTCTTGAGCCATAGTTCATCCGGTGAAACACACTGGCACTCTATTAGCCACCTGGCTGAAAATGCCACCTTTCCCCCCAACCCTCTGCCTGTGCTCCTGGTGCATTAATGATGCATAATCACAACACACATACTTCTTTGCACAAAGCCTCAATGCCCTGACACCTGCTGGGAATGGGTGACGAAAGGTATCAAACTTCAAAACCATCTCACATACAAAAATTAAATATCTTCCTTCCTCAGTGCAATGCTTTACCTTGAGAATTGCTTGGAGACCCAGTACTACAATTTCCTGGAAGAAAGGAATTCCACTCTTTTTCCATTATATTCCCCCCCCCCATACACACTACTACCCACACACACACAGAGACACAGAGACACACAGTGAAACTTGCTTGCTTCTGACAAAATGAGCCAGATAAATGAATGGCAAAAGAAAATGGCAAAGAGAAACTCCGGTCAGTTATTAGAGCTGAATGAGTTTGCACTACAGAAAGAAAACAGATGTCTGCATCAAAGCAATTCAGATTCTCTCCCTGCTATGAAAACGTTATCACTAGAAATCCTGCTCAGTTTCTTCTTAGCCTCTTGAGATTTCATCTTACATGACCTACATATTCAAATACTTCTTTGTAGTCATATAGCACTTTTAATATGTGCATGTTAAAATGAAAGTTATAATTGGTGTTCAGTCACAACTCTGACTTTATGCATAGAATACACAAAACCTAGAGCATTTCCACAGCTGGCATGCAGCCCGGAATTGTGATACTTCATTTTCTCATTTTTACAGGGCTTCCACACAATGTCATCATTTCATGTTTTCACTGTGGATCTTGGGTGCTTTCAGGTGAACGGATCCTATCACTATCTATGGAGATGTTGCAAGTTAGCACTAACACAAATGTTTCCAGGTCCTACCTCTACACTCACTATCTGAGACAACTGAAAAACTGGAAAGGGTATTAGTGGTTGTGTACAAGATGAAAATTCAGCAAGTGTTGCTTCTGATGCAATCAGATAACAACACCTGCTGGAATTTCCTTTTCTACATAACCTTTAAAGAAAGAGACAAGAAGAGTTCCCTCCACTTTTCATATGGCAATTTTAAATGGGAACATGTATGGCCCTTTTACAAAGGTATGGGAGAAAGAAGCATGGAGACATGGAAGGGGGGACCCTAAGCTAGTAGAGAAGTTGGCCCATAGAAGCATGGCTATGATTCTATGATAATTTAGCTTAGACATGGAAAACAATCCAGAATTTAATTATCACTTGTGGCCAAGTCTGAAACAGAACAACCAAACTTTGTGGAATAAAAGAGTAAAAGAGATGGAGTAAAAGAAAGGTTTGTGTAGGAACTCTGTAGTACTTTATTCCCACTCCATCCACACCACTCCTCTGGCTCAACAGAATCCTCAAACTTGAAAAGGGCCTCTCTCTTTCTCTCCCCCTCTTTTTTAAACTACAGCTTCTAGAATCCCCCCAGAGAGTATGGTCATCACCTGGGAGTTGTAGTCCAAAAGGGTAACTTTTCTAGATTCAGTTAAGTTGTCCACCATAATTTCCTCTCCAGTCTTCACAATGTTTTTTGACTTTGCAGCCAAGTTGAAGATCTTCAGTGCCTCTTGTGGGGGTGGGAAGGAAGAAATGTAATACATTTATCAGAGAATAACTGTCATGGAACATATAAAAATAGCCTCCTTCTAAGTTAAGTTTGAGGAATAAAATGAATGAATCCATTCTCCTTTGGGAAGGAGTATGGAAACCCCACTGGGAGCAAAAAGAAAAATCTTGACATTCAGAGAAGCAGAAGAAAGAACTAGCAGTTACTTCATATTTTCCAGAAACAGAAGTACTTTGGCAGAATGGCAGCCTTTATGTCTCAAAAAGAGTCTAGAGCTGGGGTGGGCAACTTTTTGTATTGAAAAACTGCATGGGGTGATGGGTAAATGGGTCAGGCTCTTTTTCATGGTGGGCAGCATGACCAAAGGCAGAGGTAATGGCCAGGTCTTGGGTTAATGATGATCATAGCAAAGTCTACCTTTTACGGATGTTGCTGGACTCCAACTCGGAGCATCCTCCACCTCTTCTGGCTAGAGCTAATGTGACGTGTAGTACAACAATGATTGGAGGGTTGCACCTTATTTCCCCTTTCTCCATTCTTTCTTTCCCGTTCACACAAAACCATTATATAAAAAGCATTTTATACATATTAGAAAGTACTGTTAGAAATAAAAAGTTAAAAAAGAGATAAGGCCCAGAGATTTTGAAAAGTGGAAACCAAGTATATGATATTCCTAGTGACTCTGTTTATGTAGAAAAGGATGTACTGTACATATCATTTTCTCCCCCCCCCCCATTTTTATTGACATTTATTAACATTTGTTAAACTTCTTCATTGTTTTCTTATATGACCTATATATACTAAATAAATAAATAAAGTAATGTCAGGAAAAAAAGACATTTCATCAAAATGCTTGAAACTAAAGCATGCCTCACAACAGCCCAGACATCAGAATAGGATAGAGATGAAAGCCACATTACATTTAAGGAAATGTTGGTCCCTGTCCTTTACAGAAACCATGTTACTTCAGCCTTGTTCCCACTATGATTTAAAGCAAATTGCTGATCAGGTTATATGATCATCATTCCCATTTGAAACTGGTTCCAGTCCTACTGTGATCGGTGGCAATCACGATGAAGTAAGGCAAACACAAAAAACCCGCTCTATCCTGACACTACTTCTTTGGCAGTTAAAATAACTGATTCTGAAGCGTGTTCAACAAGTGGGAATGACGGATCTGAATCACATCATTTTGAATAGGAGGGACTAATGGCAGAGGGGTGTTTACCATCCCTTTTCAGTTACGGGTAGATTTACCACCACCACCACCACCACCACCCCGTGCTGCATTTGTGCTTGTGTTATGACCTATGGGCACATGATTTTAAAAAATAAATAAATAAAATTGATAGAAGATTTGATTCATTGATTTTGTAACTACTTGCAATTACCCAGACAATCTGATGGCAGCTCATAATGAGGCAAGTAGTTGCAAAACCAATGAATCAAATCTATCAATTTATTTTACAAAATATATATACTGTTCCCAAGCCGGCATGCCCGGGATGCCACTTACATTTCTGACGACACACAGATGATTGGCATGCATTTTTAAGCAGCACAAACTAGTGGGGATGACAGTCATTCAAAAAAGGAGCAATTACAAGGGGACTATGAAAAGATCTGCTTTCATAGTGGGAATGACAGACCTTTTGGAATCGATTTACCAACACAAAATGAAGGCGAACCACAAACTGGTTTAGATGTAAGTGGGAATGAGCCCTTCAACTCTCTTCTTCATTAGGACACCAATAAAACCACAAGGGGTTAGAGTGCACCAAGTGTTAAATTCAATTCTCCCTCCCTTCTAATATCCACAGAAAAGAAGCCCACAACTAATCAACATGACCTATCTGAGGAAACCTTCCTTCACGTAATTCTGCCCAATAATGACCCATATCTAATTCTCACTTTGCAACTGTTTGAGAGGTCCAGATTGAACCTCAGAACTGGGAAGCTGGTATGGTACAATTCACCAGAGCTTTGAAGGTTACTTTTAAAAGATAACTAGTTAGAGTTGCAAGATAGAGCTACAGCCTGTTACCTTTAACAGGAGATTTTAAAAAGTAACAGTTTACTTTACTCATTGACATACAACAACTACTACTACTACTACTACTACTACTGCTTCAAGTAACTAAAGGCTCCGCTTAGCTTCCAAGGTCAGACAGGATCTAGTGCTTGATATGGTCCCTTAATTTTGCCCCATGAGAAGTTAAAAACTCAATGCTTTATATAAATTCCATATACAGCATTGAGTTTTTAGCTTCTCATAGAGCAATTAAGAGTGCCAATGTGATATAATATTTTAATAATATACTTTATATTTTTACGCCTCTCCCAGATGGATCGAGGTGGGATTACAGTCCACTAAAATACATACATCGATACATAAAATACATATGAAAACGCATCAATAAAATAAATAACAATTAATATTGAAACAAGCTCATTATCAAGTGAAAATATAATAAGGATATACAATGGTCAGGATATGTGGAATGTCTCTTACACAAGGACAGGTGGGTAAGCTTGCCAGAAGACATCAATCTTAAGCGCCTTCTTAAATGCCTCCAAGGAGGCAAGAAGACGGACCTCTTCCAGAAGACTATTCCATAATTTTGGAGGGGCTACAGTAAGGGCTTTTTGGGAAGTTGATATAAGCCTAATGGATTGATGTTCTAACATGTTCTATAGTGGGGGACTCTCTACTGCTAATTCCTAACACAAAGAACACATTTCCTGTGCAAGAATTTGTAAAAGAAAGGTAATGTCCTCCCCTTTGTCTAATGAACTCCAGGTGGCATACATGGCTCTTCTCCTTTCCAAAAGAAGGTAAAGCAGCTTAATATGTTTTAGCAAACGTTTTATTCAAAACTAGCAGTATGAAACAAGCAGATCAGGTAAGCCTCACATAAGTAGACAAAAATCATGTTGAACCTTCTATAGATCTTTTGGAGGCTTCTTCCAAAACATATCCAGGAACGACTTTTTTCCACCAGCTTTCACTTGTTAATGTGGCCAAAACTGAATCAATTTTTTTTTATTTAAAAAACATGCAAAGTTTGTTTTTTTAAAAAAAACATGCGGAGGGGGGTCCTTATCCGTGGTTCCTTTTTCTCTTTGTTTTGGTGTTCATCCACCAAAATGATCTAGTAGGATCAGATATAGAATCCCATGTTTGCCCACCATGAGTTTTTATTACATTGTTTATTGAAGGGAAGCTGCAGTAGTCTGAAACGGAAAGGGTGTGTTTTTCTCGTCTTCATACACTTCCTCCAGTCATGCTGCTGCTAAAAAACATCCAGCTAAGCAGAAGTCAAGAAATAAATAAGGGCTGGGCAGAGATATAAAAAGAATTTGTAAAAAGGAGCTTCTTTTTTACAGGTTTTGTTAACTCAGATATGCCTGTGACACTGAAAATCACAATAAGCAGAAACTGAGCTATTTGCAACTGTGTACAACAAACCTCTGGGAATATCTTATTGAATGAGGACACCGAAATGTTTCCAGTTAGAAATAATACATTTAGAAGAACCAGAAGAGTTTGCCCAGTGGGAGCAAAAGGGAGCAAGGTGAAAGAAAAAGAACAAGGAGTAGAAAAATATATTTGTCCCTTTTTCATCCTACATCTGTATTTAAGGGCTAGGTCTTTTGAGGTGCTGCGAATCTCTGGAAAGCACCACGGATCTCTAACCTCCAGTCACTTCAGTGGAAGTCTGCAGCACTCAGCACCATACAAGATCAAAGCTTTAAAATAATGGCTGCACCTGCAGGATGAAACATCAAGCTGAAATCCATACATTGCTATGAAATTAAACAGAACACATTCTCTTTGATTGTCTTCAAAATGAAAAGGCAAAGCTGCAGTTTGATGGCAGAGACTAAAATGAAAAAGCTGCTAAGGGGCGGAGGTGGAGGAAGAGAATCCACTGGAAAAAGAAAAATTGAAATTCCCAAATGAATGGCTTGCTGCAGGGAAATGGGCTTCTAAAAAGGGAACTACATACAGCTGAGGGAGAACTAAGAAAAGCCTGAGAGAACAAAATGAAATCAGCCAGCGGGGGGACACTAAAAATAAATGAATGGATGGACTCACATGGGGGCGAGAACTAAATCTAGGTTATGCAATGGGTATGGGGAAACAGAAAAATAAATCCTGCCCAGTTATAAATATGCTCTTTAATTTTCTGAGTTAACCACAAACTAGCCTACTGTATTTTGCATCTAGGAAAATTATGCTTCTCTGTAAGGATTCATTACTCAATTTATCTTTGTCTTGGATGTTAATTGTAGACAGTCCCCCAGCCAAACACCGTTGAATAAGAAAAGCAGTCAAACCACCAGGGCACCAATCTCCTTTCATTACCAGATAGTAGTGTAATATTCAATAATGCCTATTTGTCTATCTAGTCCAGAACCAATTCAGACAATATTTCGTACGGATGGAAACAGAGGATACAGTCATGTGTCATTTCATGCTTAGAGTCAGCACAAAATGATGCACCAAAGGGAGTTTATTATCTCCCACTGATGCCACAAAGAAGCCCTGATGGTGCAGTAGTTAAATGCTGGTACTTCAGTCACAAGGTTGTGAGTTTGATCCTACAGCTCCAAGGTTGATTCAGCCTTCCATCCTTTCATAGGTCAGTAAAATGAGTACCCAGCTTGTTTGCAACAACTGGCTTACAAACTGTAAACTGCTTAGAGAGTGCTGAGTTCACTGATAAACTGAATAGAAATGTAAATGCTACTGCTATTGCTAAGAGTAGGCCCTACACACCACCCCTCTGATTGGGATTGGTACTGTGGCAATCCAAAGAGAAGTCACAGTCCTGATCTGATTTGCTTCCCTCTCATGCCTATTATTTATTAAGACAACAGCTACCACGTTTCAGTCTAGTCTTAAATGTTGTGTACAAAGAAATAGACTTTTCCCCTCCCACTCATCCCAATCTGGTATAATTAGCTGTTAAATCATCCCTAGAAGTAGGCATGATATATTTGTCTCTGTGCACTCTCCCACTTCACCACACAGAAATATAAAAATATACTGTCATGGAAAGTACTGCCATGCAGAGAAGACCAAATTGTGTTTTCGGTTTCTGCAATTGGAGAGGTGACTTTTTATAATTATCTTTGCTTAAGTCAGGAGGGGGCAAAGTGTATGCCATGGGCCATGCACAGGACTGTTTTTGTTGCCTTCCAGGACCAACACTACCTAGAGTTCAAAAATTGCTCTCAAATGCCCTCTAGGGAGCATAGAGGGCATTTGCCTCCCAGACTGTTTTAAGAACCAGAAAGTGCTACAATACCAAGAAGTTCCTGTTGTTGACAGCAGCCTTTCCTCTGCCTAAAATGACCTGCAGGAGGGACATGGAAAAATGTCCCCACACCACCTAGAGAGGATGGGGGGGGGTATTTGGGGGCACTTGGATGGCCTTCCAATGTCTATTGGGGGCTATAGTTGCCCACTTCTGGTTTATCTGATGGGATAAAACTAGAAAACATAGCAAGGGACAGCATGATCCTGAGACATCACACACTCAGAGATTGGAAGAGTTACATTTTGGACTATAGTGTTCCAGAATACCTAGCCTACATAGCCAACTGGCATGCTGACTTTTGGGGCCATTCAGACTACTATATAAACCAGTTTGTAATCCGGATTAAAATCGGGAAGTTCATACTGGCGCCGGTTTTTTCACTAGAGAATCCAGACCTTGCACACCCGATGCAGCGCAAATTCCCCTAAACCCAGGTTTTCTGAAAGCGGGGTATTTACCGTTTCTTTTCAGAAAAAAAGTTCAATCAAATGTGAACTTGGCTCCAATCATGATCAGGTCAAGTTCAGGGGAGGAGTAAAGGCCAGGGGGCGGAACATGCCTCCTCTCCCTGCAACCACTGGCTTTAATCCAGTGCTGTCTAATAGTTTTTGCAGCAGGAGTGCTTCATCGGGCACTTCTGAATTTTTTAAAATTATTTTTACAATTTGACAGTTTATGCACATTCTACATGGGGCTCTTTAAACAAGAGGGGAACCCCCAGTCCATATATGGATAGTTGGCTTCCATATATGGATTAGGGTTCCCTCTCCCTTCGTTTAAAAAGCCCCATTCATATTGAGCATTTAAACAAAGGGAGAGAGAACCCCAATCCATATATGGAAACTAACTATCCATATATGGATTGGGAGTTCCCCCTCCCGTTTAAAGAGCCCCATGTAGAACGTGCATAAGCTGTCAAATTGTAAAAATAATTTAAAAAAATTCAGAAGTGCCCGATGAAGCATTCCTGATGCTGAGAAAAACAGAGGAGGAGGAGGGGGGGAAGGATCCCCCCAAGCCGCACTGCTCCCAGCCCTATGCTCCATGCGCATAATCTGTCAAATATAAAAAAGTATTTTAAAAAGCAAAGCGCCGGATGGAGCTCTCGTGGTGCCAATGGCTGCATCAGACGTCACCATGACATCATTTGATTGACAACTAGGAGGCTCCATCTTGAATCATTACTTTTGTATGTATGAACTTCAGTGGGGTAAAATGCACCAGGAAGCATCGATCGGGGCAAAGGATAGTATGAACTTCTTTCAAGAGAGATTCGGTAATGGCATGCACGATCTGATCCGGATCTAACCAGGGCAAATGGGCTAGTATGAATGGGGTCTAGGACTCTGGTAGTCCAAATTTTTTTTTATTTTCCTCAGCTTTTCCATGCAGACAGCAAATGTAATCTTCTAATTGAAAATACTCATATTCTGAATCGATATCACACTCAAGACTGTTGGAGCAGAAATTTCACTCAGTGTTCCACATTTGCCATAAGGAAGTTAAAGTAATTCAAAATCAACCCAAACATGTTTCATTGCATTCTTCAGCAGTCCTACATATTTCATCATCTACTCAGGCACACAGACTCATGACTAAGTAGACAGATACCTGATTTTAAAAAGTTGGCAAGATTAGCTACAAGACAGTTCCTATCAGAAAAGGATAGTTTTATCTCCAGCATTGTCACAATGGAACATGTGCTGTGATTGAAGACAGTAGAGCTGGTGGGTGCAGACAATGATGGATTCTTCTCTATTCCAGCCTGTGCTTGTAAAACTAGATGTTACCAGAGCAGCATGGAAGTCTAACACTCATTTCAGCCTTATATTGCAATGCTAATGTGGGAGAGCAGGAGCAAAAGATCCACCTTACAAATAAATTCAAAAATTGGCCAACCCAGAGAATATGTTACCATTTGCCCTGCTTGGATATAGCTCTGAAGTGGAAAAATGGTAATTCTGTAGGGTAAGAACTTGTCAAGATTGTTTTCATGGCCATGTTAGCAAGGTAAGTGCACAAATGTCACAGCTGTGTGCATTTGAGTCAACAAGCCACTTCTAACCATTTTAATCTCTACCAGGGGCAATAGCACCGTCTTGCTCAGCTTCTCCAGCAACTAACTAACATTATGCCTCTGGTAATGGAGGGGAAACATATCCATCATACGTACTAGCCAATATTGTAATAATCTTATTTTTCTTGAAATTCTTCAACCTCCTTTTAAAACTATGCAAGTTGGCAGTCATCACTGAGTATTATGGTAGCAAAATTTAGCTGCCAGGGCCAACTCATTGTATATGTGATGCATATGCAACCGTTCCAAAAGCCGCATTTTTAACTGAGGTACATTTGTCACATGTAACTGAAATTTAGCAGAGAGCCCATAAAGGCATATATAAACAGATCAATAACATGGCAGGGGATTGAACTGGATGGCCCTTGTGGTGTCCTCCAACTCTATGATTTTGTCTGCTAATGTGTTGATACTATCAAATAGTATGATATTTGTTTGCTTTTACTTATTAGACCAACTTCAGATGACAAACAAGTCCCAAAGAAATAGTTCTTTCATTAAGCAAACCAAATGTGATCTAATCTGCAGTTGCATGTGTATGCAGGTTACTTTGTAATTTGGGAAAGTTACCTTTTTGAGTTACAAGAGCAAAAATCTCCCTACCATCATGGCCAGTAGCCATAATGACTGGGATTTGGGAAACTGTAATCCAAACAGCAATTTTACCAGATATCCAGAAAGTAAGTTTCCCAAGTTCTAAGTTCTTTGCTAGCACAAATATTTTGGGGTTTTCCCTTACATTTTGGTGGTCCTAAAGGAATATATGACCCTACTCTGGATCTGAAGAAGTAGATTAATATCCACAAAAGCTCATGCTGGAAAAAAAGTTAGAATACATCTACACTGTAGAAAGAATTCATTTTGAGACTAACTACCTTATCCTACAGAATCCTGTGATTTGTAGTTTTGTGAGGCACCGGCACTCTTTGGCAAAGAAGACTTTGTAAAACTACAAATCCCAGGATCCCATAGGATGGAGCTACAGCACTTAAAATGGTGTCAAACTGCATTACAGTAGGCCCTTCGTATCTGCTGGAGTTTGATTCCAGGAACACCACCACCACCACCCCCATCCCATGGATGCCAAAATCTGTGGATGCTCAAATCCAGTTAAACACCATGGCATAATGATATGGTATCCGATTTGTAAAATGGCAAAATCATGGTTTGCTTTTGACAGTTACGTTATTTTTGAATATTTTCAAGCCATAGATGATCGTATCTGTGGATAAAAAAAATCTGTGGATACAGAGGACCAACTGTATTTGTACAGTGTAGATGTACTCTTTATCTCAAAGACCACAGATCCTTCCTCCCAACCATAATTCTCGTTTTATGATGTGACAGACTAAGACAGCACAAGGAAGGCAGACTGAGACAAGGACCAATTCCATCATGGCAATAGCTTTTTGATCGCGCCACTTATGCCTCTGGATTGACAACCAGGAAGCCGAGCATCACACTTGGTCCACCTACCTCCTGTTGCTAATCCCTGCCTACATGTTCAGATTTGTAAATACAAAACTGATATAGATATATTTCTGTGTTTTGCTGCTGCACCAGAGAGGAAGCATTTTTTCCTGCCTCTGTTACATCTGTAAATCTTTTGTCTAATATATGTATTTCAAGAAAGACTGGGAGTGTTAGATAATGTTACATTTCTATCCGGCCTTTCCCCCAGGGATCTCAAGGTCACATACACAGAAACATCCAGCCAAGCACTGACCAAAAGCAGATTTGCATAACTTCAGTGAGTTTGCTATATCATGTCCATTCAAACCAAGAATCATTTTCTCAGATAAACGTGAATGAATTATTGCTTTGTGACTGAAAAGGCCTTAGAGATGTCAATGCTTTGGTCCCAGATCTGCATTCTGCTCCATTGCATCTAAATAATGAGATACTGTCAGCCCTCCTTGACACATTAGAATATGTCAGTCCTCAAGCAGAGGACTCTGCGGATGTCAGACTGGCACATTTTCCAAGCATTAAATTAAAAAGCAACACACAGAGTTAACTTGCAGTGTTCCTCCAAGACTGCTAGAGCAGAGAAAAGGCAAGACATTATTATCAAGGGTAATAATTACAGCCAGAGTAGATTATTGATGCAGCAAGGAGAAAAAGGACAAATGATATTTAAATATCTAAAGGACTTGTTTCCTCCTACCAGCTCAGTTCATCCTATTTCCAGTAAAGAGGAGCAAGAATGCCAAACTGGAAGATCATAAGTAATGCTGACAGTCATATATATGAGCCAGAAATTAGGGAAACAACACATTTCAGGAGGTAATGGCAGATGAGCATTAAACACCGATGCAAGTCCCAAAGTTCATCATTTCCTCTGTCAAATTTAAATTTGGGGAAAAAAACACTCAGACAATATCAAAAAGTTACAAAATTGTAGGACTCTCAATCTGGGTGTTAAGCAAAATTAGTAAATACGGTAGTGCTTCAGATAGGTAGAATATTTATTTGTAATTTCAGAAGTAAATCAAATGTTTCCATGGCTCATGAGAATATATGTATGGGAAGAGGGATTCTGGTATCAGAGTAGGGAAAAGGTCCATATTCCAAGTTGGTATCAGTTGTTGTTGTTAGCTGGCTTCAAGTCTCTCTCGACTCATAGCAACCTGTGAATGATCAAGCCCTCCAAAATGATGCTTGAGCCTGCTTATAGTACAGTGCAGCATGTTTGGAACTTACTGGATTCTTTAGTGTTTACTAGGAAGAAGGGCCACAGATAATTCACAGGATATACACAGTGGAGTTTATCATACGACAGAATTTGGGGGTATAATGCAATGACAATCCAAACGCAATCATAGGGTTGCCCGTTATTGCGTATGAGTGAATCTCACGCAATTTCGGGCAAAAGGGAAGTCATTCCGAACGCAATCATAGGTTTTACGTCAATGCGTATAAGAGTATCTCACACAATTTTGGGCAATGGGGGGGGTCATTTTCAGGAAATGGAAAGTCATTCTGAACTCATTCTGAACGCAATTAGATTTCACGTAAATTAGCTAAACTAGCAAATTTACGTGAATTCGAATTGGCTCAATTCGAAATTTGGAGAAATTCTTCCCGTGGGATAAACTCCAGTGTATGCAGAAAGCTCCAAATTCAATTCCTGGTGCCTCCAGATTTTAAAATACAAGAAAGGGGAGCAGAAAGTTGGTACTGTAAAAAAACCTCACCTTCACACTTGGTAGTTAGATAGACCGGCAGTACAGTTTAGAATACAGCAACTTATTAAGTTTCCAATGGTTACAGCTTTCAACAAGAAATTAGAAACTGGAAATAGCTTCAGTTTCTATGAAGGCTTTGGGGAGATGCAAAGTTTCAGTTCACTGAAAAGTTGCTTTTAGATTCATATTCTCTCTCCCTCTTTACTCCCCACTCCATCCACAATTGCTTCACTTACAATTGATGGGTCATCAGTACTTATGCCATGTTTTTTCTTTCCTTCATTTTAACCTTGTGGTTGCACTCTTCTACACTGAACAAGAAACTGCCCATTTTGAAAAGCAGGCAAACTTCTTAAAGCAATTTGCTGGGAAGTGGAGACGAGCTCAGTGCTTGAAACTGTTATGGACTCATTTGGCTCAACTGATAGGGTCAGCATCCCTTTAAGTCTGCACCAGCATCTGTGACATAGTCCTCTGCACTTCTATTACAGGAGGTGTCGTTTTATAGCCTTGCAGCAGATAGTGTAAATGTTTTAATGCATAAGTAGCCAAACTGGCACAGCTGCCACACTAACTTTCCTATTTCTACCTTCTGGTTCATTTAAGGTCTTAGCCACATCATTTTCAGTTACTGCAATAAATAACACTAGCAGCATCATTGTACTCAAATGGAAAAGAGATGCATTAGATGTAATCTTGGCTGCTTGAGCTCTCAGAAACAGAACAGTGAAGAAAGCTATGTAATTATAGTACAGAATCAGACCTTTACAATCCCTGCCTTCCTCCAACAAGGTAGTATCCAGTATTTCAGCAAGAACTATTGCATACTGGAGTTGGAATCGCTTCATAATCCTAATCAAACCCGGTTGATGAGAAACAAACAAAAATGATAAAGAACCATCATCATAAACAATTTTTTTTAAAAAAATCACTTTTATTGTTAAATGGGCCCTGAACGATGATGGCACAGAGAAAGCTGCAGTTAAAAGTTCTTATCCTGGTATGATGCTAAGGATCTTATCAGACGGGAGGAATTTCTCTTTGTTGCGAATGAAGTCAATTGGAGCCAATTCGAATTCACATGAATTCGCTAGTTTAGCAAATTTACATGAATTCCAATTGCATTCAGAATGCATTCAGAATGACTTCCCATTGCCCGAAAATGACCCCCCCATTGCCCAAAATTGCATGAGATACTTTAATTCGCAATAACGTGAAAGCCCATGATTGCGTTCAGAATGACTACCCTTTTGCCCGAAATTGCGTGAGATGCTTTAATTTGCAATAACGTGAAACCCCATTATTGCGTTTGGATTGCCATTAGATTATACTTCCAATTTCCAACGTCTGATCAGGTCCAATGTAAGTGAGAAAAAACTAAAGTATGGCAGCAAATATAATTCCGGAATTTACTCATATAGAGATTTATTTCTTTTCAGTTCAGCTACCTTCTATTCTAGAGATTATATGGGTTCCCAGAAGGTGTGCTTCCATGTTTTTGTGAGACAATTGCTTATTTACTCATTGGTCTTTTCTAGAATTAAGAATCCAAAGCTGAATTATAATTCCTTTGCATCCATTTCCCTCATGTATAATAAAAGATAAAATACCCTCTCCTTTTACTGTAGCATTAAGCAGCGCTCTTCATTTTAAACAGAAGTGAATTTTAAAAGACACACATTGGATAACTATGCAGTTACATTCAGCTTCTGTGCACTTTATTTGAGGCAAAGAGTGTGAAAGCATTTCACTCCTAATTTCCCATATAAGAGATTGGAGCCCAAAATATTTATTATAGGTCTAAAATGCATTGCCAAAATCACCCAGTTTGAGACCATTTTAATTGCCCTGGCTCAGTGCTAGGGAATCCTGGGAACTGTAGTTTAATGTGGCACCAGAGCTTTTTGACAGGATAAATGTGCTAAATGTATCTATTTTAAAAGATAAGCAAAGAGTGCTACATAATTCAAGTCCTGGCCTATAATATTTAAATGATTATTCATTTCATCTTGACCTTTACCTTCTTCCTAGGAGTATACAAAAAAAAAATCTAGGCTGCAAGACTGCAATTATTTGTTTAGAAATGTCTATTTCCATCCTTCAACATGATAAATAAATAGGGCAGCTTAGGAACCTCAAGTTAAAAATAAAAATATATGCAACAAAACATCCTAAAATATAAAATAATGAAGGAGAGCTGGGACAATAAAACATTGTGGCAGCAAAAGTCAAATCGATGTCTAGAACTTCATTAAAGGGGAGAGAAGTCTGAAGAGAAAAAAGTTGTGTGCCTGGTGGCGAATAATGATCGATTCAGTGTCACTAAGGTCCAAAACACACTGCAAAAATAATCCACTTTGAAACTGTTTAAACTGCCCTGGCTCAATGCTATGGAACTGTAGTTTTGTGAGACATTTGGCCTTGTCTGTCAGAGCGTTGTGGCACCACAATAAACTACAATTGCCAGACTTCCCTAATACTGATCCAGGGCAGTTAAAGCAGTCTTAAACGGAATTATTTCTGCAGTGTGCTTTGTACCTAAGGGAGCTTACTCCAATATTCTTCTTAGCAACATTACCATACTTTGCTGTGAATACTAGATTGACAGGATTTTTATCCTGCTATTTGGTGAGTAGCTTAGCTGTTAAAACTCTTGTAATCCTTGTCATTGGCCCTAATGGTATGCTTTTCAATATCTTGTTTTTAATGTATTTTAAGTGGTTTTAACACTTTGTTGTCGTTGTAAGTTGTTTCTGACTTATGGAGACCCTAAGGTTTTCTTGGCAAGTTTCTTCAGAGGGGGTTTGCCATTGCCATCCTCTGAGGCTGAGAGATTGTTACTCAGCCGCAGTGGGTCTACGTGGGCAAAACAGGATTCGAACCCTGGTCTCCAGAGTCCTAGTCCCAACACTCAAACCGGTAGACCACATTACAGGTTGTTTTAATGTTCTTGATATTCTGGTGAGGGGTTTTGTCTGTACTCGTTTTAACAGTTTTGAAGGGGCCTCGAGTTTATGTCGCTTGAGATGAAATATACACGAATATAATAATAATTCAAAGACACAGTGGGATTAGTCTAGCCTATATTTTATTTATTTATTTTATACACCGCTCTTGAGCCCTAAAGGCTATCAGAGCAGCTTACAATTCTTATTTTAATTAGACGGTTCCCTGCCCTCAGGCTTACAATCTAAGAAGACACGACACAAAAGGAGAAGGGAATGGTGGGGGAAAAGGGGATCAGGTCCAAAAGTTCTTCTCTCCCTCTGAGGCCCGGACCAAGGCAGATGGACTGGAGGGAGGGCCCTGCTTCATAATCTAGGACAGGCCCCATGGAGTTTGGCCTGCCCTTTCTTTTCCTCCTTGGCCAAATGGTGTTGCCATGGAGAGATGGCACTTCAACTCGAGGCCAGGTCCAATGGTGTAGCTAGGCCTCTCTTTCACTCTCTCCCAGCCCCAGGCCAAATGGTATCACTATGCAAATGGGATTTTAGCACGTTTGAGACTTGAGAGAAAGTGGCTGATACAACTGATGCACCTGAGGCTGAGAGAGTGCTGCAGAGACTAGAACGCGGAACAATGGATGCAAACTGCAGGAAAAGAGATTCCACCTCAACATTAGGAGGACCTTCCTGACAGTAAGGGCTGTTCGACAGTGGAACACACTCCCTCGGAATGTAGTGGAGTCTCCTTCCTTAGAGGTCTTTAAGCAGAAGCTGGATGGCCATCTGTCAGGGATGCTTTGATTGGGAGTTCCTGCATGGCAGGGGGTTGGACTGGATGGCCCTTGTGGTCTCTTCCAACTCTATGATTCTATGAAATGACCAACAAGACAGCCTTGGGGACGCTCTAGGCACACAAATGACCAACAAGACAGCCTTGGGGACGCTCTAGGCACACAAATGACCAACACGACAGCCTTAGGGACGCTCTAGGCACACAAATGACCAACACGACAGCCTTAGGGACGCTCTAGGCACACAAATGACCAACAAGACAGCCTTAGGGACGCTCTAGGCACACAAATGACCAACAAGACAGCCTTGGAGACGCTCTAGGCACACAAATGACCAACAAGACAGCCTTGGAGACGCTCTAGGCACACAAATGACCAACAAGACAGCCTTGGGGACGCTCTAGGCACACAAATGACCAACAAGACAGCCTTGGGGACGCTCTAGGCACACAAATGACCAACAAGACAGCCTTGGGGACGCTCTAGGCACACAAATGACCAACAAGACAGCCTTAGGGACGCTCTAGGCACACAAATGACCAACAAGACAGCCTTAGGGACGCTCTAGGCACACAAATGACCAACAAGACAGCCTTGGGGACGCTCTAGGCACACAAATGACCAACAAGACAGCCTTAGGGACGCTCTAGGCACACAAATGACCAACAAGACAGCCTTGGAGACGCTCTAGGCACACAAATGACCAACACGACAGCCTTAGGGACGCTCTAGGCACACAAATGACCAACAAGACAGCCTTGGGGACGCTCTAGGCACACAAATGACCAACACGACAGCCTTAGGGACGCTCTAGGCACACAAATGACCAACAAGACACCCTTGGAGACGCTCTAGGCACACAAATGACCAACACGACAGCCTTAGGGACGCTCTAGGCACACAAATGACCAACAAGACAGCCTTGGAGACGCTCTAGGCACACAAATGACCAACACGACAGCCTTAGGGACGCTCTAGGCACACAAATGACCAACAAGACAGCCTTGGGGACGCTCTAGGCACACAAATGACCAACACGACAGCCTTAGGGACGCTCTAGGCACACAAATGACCAACAAGACAGCCTTAGGGACGCTCTAGGCACACAAATGACCAACAAGACAGCCTTAGGGACGCTCTAGGCACACAAATGACCAACAAGACAGCCTTGGAGACGCTCTAGGCACACAAATGACCAACAAGACAGCCTTGGGGACGCTCTAGGCACACAAATGACCAACAAGACAGCCTTAGGGACGCTCTAGGCACACAAATGACCAACACGACAGCCTTGGAGACGCTCTAGGCACACAAATGACCAACAAGACAGCCTTAGGGACGCTCTAGGCACACAAATGACCAACAAGACAGCCTTGGAGACGCTCTAGGCACACAAATGACCAACACGACAGCCTTAGGGACGCTCTAGGCACACAAATGACCAACAAGACAGCCTTAGGGACGCTCTAGGCACACAAATGACCAACAAGACAGCCTTGGAGACGCTCTAGGCACACAAATGACCAACACGACAGCCTTAGGGACGCTCTAGGCACACAAATGACCAACACGACAGCCTTAGGGACGCTCTAGGCACACAAATGACCAACAAGACAGCCTTAGGGACGCTCTAGGCACACAAATGACCAACAAGACAGCCTTAGGGACGCTCTAGGCACACAAATGACCAACAAGACAGCCTTGGAGACGCTCTAGGCACACAAATGACCAACAAGACAGCCTTAGGGACGCTCTAGGCACACAAATGACCAACAAGACAGCCTTGGAGACGCTCTAGGCACACAAATGACCAACACGACAGCCTTAGGGACGCTCTAGGCACACAAATGACCAACACGACAGCCTTAGGGACGCTCTAGGCACACAAATGACCAACAAGACAGCCTTAGGGACGCTCTAGGCACACAAATGACCAACAAGACAGCCTTAGGGACGCTCTAGGCACACAAATGACCAACAAGACAGCCTTAGGGACGCTCTAGGCACACAAATGACCAACAAGACAGCCTTAGGGACGCTCTAGGCACACAAATGACCAACAAGACAGCCTTGGAGACGCTCTAGGCACACAAATGACCAACAAGACAGCCTTAGGGACGCTCTAGGCACACAAATGACCAACAAGACAGCCTTGGAGACGCTCTAGGCACACAAATGACCAACACGACAGCCTTAGGGACGCTCTAGGCACACAAATGACCAACAAGACAGCCTTAGGGACGCTCTAGGCACACAAATGACCAACAAGACAGCCTTGGAGACGCTCTAGGCACACAAATGACCAACACGACAGCCTTAGGGACGCTCTAGGCACACAAATGACCAACACGACAGCCTTAGGGACGCTCTAGGCACACAAATGACCAACAAGACAGCCTTAGGGACGCTCTAGGCACACAAATGACCAACAAGACAGCCTTAGGGACGCTCTAGGCACACAAATGACCAACAAGACAGCCTTAGGGACGCTCTAGGCACACAAATGACCAACAAGACAGCCTTAGGGACGCTCTAGGCACACAAATGACCAACAAGACAGCCTTAGGGACGCTCTAGGCACACAAATGACCAACAAGACAGCCTTAGGTACGCTCTAGGCACACAAATGACCAACAAGACAGCCTTGGAGACGCTCTAGGCACACAAATGACCAACACGACAGCCTTAGGGACGCTCTAGGCACACAAATGACCAACAAGACAGCCTTAGGGATGCTCTAGGCACACAAATGACCAACAAGACAGCCTTAGGGACGCTCTAGGCACACAAATGACCAACAAGACAGCCTTAGGGACGCTCTAGGCACACAAATGACCAACAAGACAGCCTTGGAGACGCTCTAGGCACACAAATGACCAACACGACAGCCTTAGGGACGCTCTAGGCACACAAATGACCAACACGACAGCCTTAGGGACGCTCTAGGCACACAAATGACCAACAAGACAGCCTTAGGGACGCTCTAGGCACACAAATGACCAACAAGACAGCCTTAGGGACGCTCTAGGCACACAAATGACCAACAAGACAGCCTTAGGGACGCTCTAGGCACACAAATGACCAACACGACAGCCTTAGGGACGCTCTAGGCACACAAATGACCAACAAGACAGCCTTAGGGATGCTCTAGGCACACAAATGACCAACAAGACAGCCTTAGGGACGCTCTAGGCACACAAATGACCAACAAGACAGCCTTAGGGACGCTCTAGGCACACAAATGACCAACAAGACAGCCTTGGAGACGCTCTAGGCACACAAATGACCAACACGACAGCCTTAGGGACGCTCTAGGCACACAAATGACCAACACGACAGCCTTAGGGACGCTCTAGGCACACAAATGACCAACACGACAGCCTTAGGGACGCTCTAGGCACACAAATGACCAACAAGACAGCCTTAGGGACGCTCTAGGCACACAAATGACCAACAAGACAGCCTTAGGGACGCTCTAGGCACACAAATGACCAACAAGACAGCCTTAGGGACGCTCTAGGCACACAAATGACCAACAAGACAGCCTTAGGGACGCTCTAGGCACACAAATGACCAACAAGACAGCCTTAGGGACGCTCTAGGCACACAAATGACCAACAAGACACCCTTGGAGACGCTCTAGGCACACAAATGACCAACAAGACAGCCTTAGGGACGCTCTAGGCACACAAATGACCAACAAGACACCCTTGGAGACGCTCTAGGCACACAAATGACCAACAAGACACCCTTGGAGACGCTCTAGGCAGCTCCAGTAACCCGGAAGAGGAGGTCATCAGAGATACGTTCCTGTGCCGCTCTAGCCGTAACGTCGCATACTCTATGGCTTTTCCTTCTGGGCGCTCTAGCAATAACTTCCGCGACTCTGTGGCCGCTCCTTCCTTCTGGGCGCTCTGGGCGCAACTTCCGCGACTCTATCGTCACCGAGCGGCCTGCTTCTGAGGAGAGGAGCGGCGTCGGTTCCTCCTTCCTTCCCACTCCCGGGGCCCTTCTCCTTCTTATGGCTTCTTCCTGGCAGCGCCGCCGGGCCGAGAGGGCCGCTTAGAGGAGGGCGAGGCCTGTCCGGAGGGAGGAGGCGGGGATGGAGGCCGCGATGGAGCCGGAGACCTTGGAGTCCAGGATCAGTGAGTGGCGGCGGGGCTCCTTTCCAGGGGAGGGAAGCCGGGCTCCCGGGAGGGTCTCCCTGCCTTCCTCCTCCTCCTCCTCTCTTGGCCTCCATCTTCTGGCAGTGAAATGAAAGGGCGGCTGCTGCATTCCCGAGTCACCAAGAGGCAGGCTGGCCAGGCGTCCTCCTTTTCCAGGACGTGTCCTACATGTCAACCTTCTTGAACATGAGGAGTTCCCAAAGGTCCTCCATTTTGACCCTGGGCACCTCTTCCTTTTCCAAGACATGTCCTCCATTTCAATCTTTCCGTCCAGGAGGAATTCCCAAAGGTCCTCCATTTCAACCCAGGCCGACCAGGCTCCCTCCTTTTCCAGGACGTGTCCTACACGTCGACTTTCTCCAAAGGTCCTCTAATTTCATGACAGGGTGATGAGACGTCCTCCTTTTCCAGGACGCGTCCTCCATTTCAACCTATCTGTCTGGGAGGAGTTCCAAAATGTCACTCATTTTGAGCAGGAGTGGGATTACATTTATAGGAGTGTTCAGGGCTTTTATCAGGTCATGTCCTCCACTTTTTGCCGGAAGGTCCTCCGTTTTGTGGCACCTTGCCCTCCGTTACGTTGAGGGCCTCTGTCAAGAGGAGACCCGCACACACACAGCCTTGGAGTCGGTGGAGCTTCCGTAACCGTTGGCTTCCCAAGTTCCCATCGCTTCTTCAGCTGCTAATGATGACAGTTACTGAAGAGAGGACTGCATCTCCACCCTAGAAATAATCCAGGTTGGCCCCACTTTAACTGCCGTGGCTCAAGGTTACAGAATGCTGGGATTTGTAGTTCTGTCAGACATTTAGCCTTCCCCTGTCAAAAAGCTTTTGGAGGAGGCAGAACAAACCACAGTTCCCAGCATTCCATAGCATTGAGCCATGGCCATTAAAGCGGTGTCATACAGCATTACTGTATATGCTCATGCATACGTCCAGAAATTTAGGCCAAAAAATTGACTCAAAAAACCTGAGTCGACTTATCCGTGGGGTCAATGTACATAATGTATCTTAACTCTTATTTAAAAGAAGGAACCACTTCCTGGTGAAAAGCAAAGGTATAATCTGTCCTACTGACTCCCTCTACTCTCTCATCCATCTAGTCTTAGGAGTCAGCACAAAGAGTTATGTTTGCTGAAATTTTGTAAGTTCTTTGACATTGTTTTGCTTTGCTTCAGATCCTTTCCTGTATTCCCCTAAACTGTTACCCTTGATCAGTGATAGCAAAATCCATAATTTTGGCCCCAAAATATGCCCTCGACTTATACGTGAGGTCAACCTACAGCCAAGTATATATGGTAATTCCACAGTGTGGCACCAGCCTTTGCCATGCCTGAGCTTGGCGTTGTCCGTCGTGGGAGCTGCTGAATACTGCTCCACGCCACACTGGGCCTACAATGGCCATTTGGGATCTGACATGGCTACTCCTGGGAGAAGCTGCGCCGGACCCCAAATGAAAAGTAGCACTGAGTGGGGAGGGGGATATGCTGCGTCTCTGGATGGCTGTTTTGGGTATTGTGCAGTTGTTGGGCAAGTAAGAAAGGGACATAGTGCCCTTTCCAGTGCCATGCCATTCACACACTGTTGAAGGCTTTCATAGCTAGCATCCATAGATTTTTATAGGTTTTTCGGGCTTCTAGAAGACTTTATTCCTGACGTTTCACCAGCATCTGGGATATACTGTCCCACGGGGTGTATATTACCCTCTGGGGTGTCAGCCCATGCTGACCCCCTTAGTGAACCCCCTTAGTGGAGTTACAACTGTAAATGTATTTTGTCAGAGATAGAAATCCCACCCAAAGTGGTTATTGCAAGGGGCTGAAAACTATTCAAGTGTTCCATTATATTCAAATGGTTATTGCTAGAAACTAGCTGTAAGTGATTCCCGTTTTAATGAGACAAAAAATCCTAGCATTTATGAATTGATTCCTCTGAATTTTAATGTCTACTTCAGATTAAGAAGTGGGTTCATAGCTCTGTGCTTTGTGTTTCTTCTGGAGTACCATCTTCTGGAGTACCATGCTGCTTTTATGATGTCTTACTCATACGGAAATTTGCCTTTTCTTCCTTTTTGCCCTGATCCAAGTTTTCAGTTGATTCAGCCTAGGGTAGAAAAAAGTAGTATGGTAATGCACTTCCTACTTCTTTTGTGTAGGAGAGGATATTAAATGGATATAACCAAGATTAAAGTGGAAAATGGACAAATTTTCTTGGTGTTAGTGAGCAAAGATATTGACTTGCTTTGGCATAGTTGGACAAAGACATTGCATTGTGTTAGCATAGTAGTGCTTAGGGATCTTTCATTTTTTTATGTTCATTATAGTGTATATATTTCCTCATCTGTTACTCAATAATATAGAAAGGGGGGAAATTCATCCATCATCTTCATATGAGCTGAAGAGCCAGACTTTCATGTTTTTTGACACTCCATGTCCATTATCCATCTTTAATTAATGTCCATATGAAGATTATATTATTATTATTATTATTATTATTAACCTTTATTTATATAGCGCTGTAAATTTACACAGTGCTGTACATACACTCTTATAGTTAGACGGATCCCTGCCCTCAGGCTTACAGTCTAAAAGAGACAACACAAAAGGAAGAGGGGAAGGTGGTGGGAAGGGGATGAGATCCAGTGGTTCTTCTTTCCCTCTGGGGCCAGGACCAAGGCAGATGGACTGGAGGGAGGGCACGGCTTCTTAATACATAGTTAAAATGAGGCATCCTGGGGCAGATGGCACAGTCCTGGGAACACTTCCCTAAATAATATAGTCTTTAACTCAGTTTAACTGAGATGTTTTATATTATATAAGATGTCTTATATTGAATCAGACCTTTGATCTAATTTGCTAAGTGCTAGTGATACTGGCTATCGATGACATACTTGGGTCTCGAGTGGAATTGTTTCACTCTCCTTATACAACAGCTTTTAAAATAAGATGTTGAGGATTGAATCGGAGAAAATTCACCATGCAAAACACATGCTCTGCTACTGAGCTACGACTCCTCCTGGTTGTCTTTTCCCTCCCATTATGTGTTGTGGACTGTGGTATCCTTGCAAAAAAAAACAACGTTTCTTACTTCCTTTTCTGTGGGGTACAGTTGGCAAAGGGCCTCTGGAGATGCAATACCTGTTTAGTTCTGCATGGAAGTAATTTTCTTTTCATGGAATGTTTCCTTTTTCTCTCTCAATTCAGACAGAGCTACAAATCCTCTGAACAAGGACCTGGAGTGGGACAGTATCAATGCTTTTTGTGACCAGCTTAATAAGGAACTAGAAGGGTTAGTATGCCTGCCTCTTTTCTTCACAAAATAAAATTGTTCCTCTGTTTCCTCTGGGGATAGTGCTCAAAAAGTAGACTGGGTCACTCCACATCCAAAAAAAGCACATGGCTGCACCAGCCTTCTTTATTCCAGTTCATCTGATTGTTTTTCACCTTTCATTTGTACCCTAATGTCCCAAGTAATCTTATTCAAATATTTCATGTACAGAACATGTTTTCTCACATCTTGATGAGGAAGCTGCTCTTTGTTTCAGGTTTAGAGATTTGTTAACTATTATAAAAATTATTCCTCATTATACCAATACCTTTGTTGGTGTGGAAAAGATTTTGGAAACCTCAGAAAAGGAGAGAACAAGAAACTATGATAATGGCTGCATTATGTAGGTAGAAGTTGCAGACTAATAACTAACAAAACATAATCATTCGTTATACTAGATATTGTTAAATTTGTATGTTCAAAATCGAAGCTAAGTCTGATAGTGCAGTGTGTGTGGGATGGGTTACGTGGATATGCTGTGTAAAGTTAATTCACACAAGTAGTTCTGGATTTTACCTACTTGAGTGACACAGTTAGTGTACTTTTGGGGTGGGCTGTAATGACCCAAAAGCCAGCATGGTGTGATGGTTTGAGTATTGGACTATGACTCTGGAGAACAAAGATCCCTGCTCAGCCATAGAAACCTACTTGGTGACCTTAACCAAGTCACACTTTCTCAGCCTCAGAGATAAACAAACACAAGCCCCCTCTGAACAATTCCTGTCAAGAAAATCCCAGGATAGGGTGCCACAAGTCAAAAATGACTTAAAGCAACACAACACTACCAACAATGACTGAAAGTATAAATATAAAGACCGGTGCTCTTTTCTTTTTCATTAGTGAGTCAGCCTCATCAGGGTGGCTTTCCCTAAATTATTAGCATGCTGGTCTTAATTTCTAAGAGTATAGTCGGTCTTCAGTATCCATTGCAGGTCTGTTCCAGACCCACTCCCCCTCAGATACCAAAATTTGCAGATGTTCAGGTTCTGTTGTCCCCAATGGCGCTGCAAGGTGCCACACCACCATTAAGGGCAACAAAACTTCAGTGGCAGCTTATGCATGTGACTGCACCACCATTAGGGACACCACCCCCTGTTGTCCCCAATGCACATGGCTGCAGCAGCACTAGACACAATGGGACTCACTATCCTTAATAGTGCATCTGCGTACACATGCCACCATTGGGGACAACGTGGGTTTGCCATCAACAGGTGGTTGAATCCGTGGATGGCAAGTCTGTGAATACCGAGGGCTAACTGTAGTATTATGTCTGGAATTCTTCTGGTACCTTATGGCAACGTAGTGGACTGTTACACTGGCATAAGGTACTTTTTTGAGCATAATGGCAGCAAGTGAGACATCTGAGAGAGAACCATTTTATCACCAGAAAAACTACTTTGCCAGGAGTTCAGAAGCTGACAGGAAAGCTTTCACTTCCATTTCTCCATTTTTGTCATAAGTCCTGCAGTCATTTTATCCCTGCTGCCATATCACTTCCTATCAGTGCATCAGCAGTACTTGAGCTAGTGTACTTATGCCAGCCAATGGGATCGTGTCCCACTAACTGGCATATACAAACTAGAAGAGTGATCTTAGTTATGAACCTATTGCATGACTTTTTTTTTCAACTTAATGTCTCTCATTTGCAGATAACTGCTAATCAGAATACTCTGATTCACAATTTTGTCACAACGCGAAATTAAATATCTTCAGTTAGATGTGGAAAAATATTTGTACATCATTTAAGCATCTACAAGCCATTTTAGAGGGAGGAGAGAGAGAATGGAATATGTCCAGGGAGGGGGGAAACTCAGCTGTCCCTTCTTCCCCATCTGCAATACTTAATTGCAGTGTCAAAGCTCAGGCATAGTATTAAATCATAGCCTCTGGCTTAACAGCCTTTCACTGATGAGTGACTTCTGGCTGTCATGGTAGTGATAGTAGTGAGGAAAAATTCTGTCTGTACACTTGCAGGTATTCAACATTACTATTCTTAATGCACCTCTTCCAGAGCTGAGGTCTTGGAATTAGGCTTTCACAAACCATGGCCAGGATCTAACAATGTACCATATATACTCGACTATAAGTCGAGAAATTTATGCCCCAAAATGGATTCTAAAATCATGGGTTGACTTATCTATGGGGCAACAAGTTAATACTGCTTGAAAATTTTGTTAAAGAAGTGTGCACCTTCCTCTGCAGCCAGGGATCTTTGGGAGGTTCCTATTTTTGTCCCCAGCTGTTCCCTGGCACACTCTCCTCTCTTCCTGTGTGTGTGTGTGTGAGTGTGAGAGTCCCCTCACAGCCAGAGCTAAGGAGGAGCTGCTCGGGAGGAAAGGGGCAGAGAGTATGCCCAGGCTTGGACCCCGTTTGGTAAGCCAGGAGCCAGGAAGTCCTGAGGGTGAGAGAAGAGAGGGAGAAAGGTCTGTCCCCATTTTGCAATGTCCCCCCTTTTGCAAGCAGTGGAATCCTGGGAGTTATGGGCAAAGAAAGAAAGAGAGGTTTCTCTCCCCTCTTTTTCAAGCCACGTGTTTTGGGAATGCTTTTGGTAAAGGGAAAGAATGTGTGTGTGTGTGCTCTGAGGTTTGTTTCCTCTTTTATATGCTGAGACTATGACCCTTGGGACTTGGGAGAGGTCCAGAGAGGGAGATGTAGGGAGGGAAGTGGTGATTTGTTTCCCCCTTTAGATCTTTTGTAACATTCCCTAGTGTTTGACCCTTGACTTATCCACGGGTCATATCAAAATCCATGATTTTTGGCCCCCAAAACTGCCCTCGACTTATACATGAGGTCAACTTATACACGAGTATATACGGGTAGTTCCAGAAGTAGAAATTGGACTTGCTTCCTTTCACCTTTGGAGCCATGCCAAAAGTCTGCTCTAGAGGGTTTCCCAGTCCTTTGGTGCTATGATTTTTGGTTATATGGAGTATGTAGTGGGTAGAAGAAGGATGTCTCAATGCCTATTTCTAAAGGATGTATATTATTGGGTCCTGCCTGATAATTATATGGCTCATATTATGCTTTCAAAAACATGTTTAGTTATTTCTCAGCAGCAGCACCATTCCAGATAAGCAGGTAACCCAAGATATTTCATATACTGGCATTTCCCATTCTCTAAACGTCAAGAGTCACTGCTACTGGGGTTCAGCTGAACTAGGAGGAGCAGGCAGTCATTGAGTGTCTACTTCATCTTCTAGACTGGGGTGGCAAAGTGCAGCCCATTGTCCACATGTGGCCTCCCAGGAGTCTTTTTTTTTCAAAGAAAGGGAGGTTGGCCCTAAAAACCCTGTATTGTATGTGGGGACATTTTTGTCACAGGCCATTTTAAAGCTGTGAGAGGCTTTTTTTTAAAAAAAGATCCCTGTATACTTTCTTTTGTTGAAAAAGGACACCTTCTTAATCTAAAGTGACCTAGTGTAGCAAAAACATGGTAGGAATAATCATCACTCTGGAAGGTGTTTGATTTTTTGGGGTGGGGGAGAGGTGCAAGGGAGTGCAGCCCTATAAGGTCTTTGGGGGACTAATGTGGCCCCCTAACCTCCCACAGTTGTTACCTCTGTTCTAGATTAAGCATTGAAATCATGCATCCCTCCAGATGTTACTAGGCTGCCAGTAGACCGACCAGCATAGCTTGTGGTCAGGAATATTGGGAATATTGGGAGTTGCAATCCAACAGTATCTGGAAGTCTGCATGATTCTCAGTCCTGTTCTAGACCATCTCCACTATAGCTAGAGAGGATTGTCGGTCAGACTCCATTGTGGCAGGTTTAAGGGAGTTTTGAGATCTCAGAAATTAACAATGAAATGCAAAAGGGAAGGCACGAGTCAGGGCCTACCAATGTCAGAGATAACATCAGTCCAGTTGTCTCCATGTATAGTAGTAGCATGTTCCTACTCAGAATCATAGCAGTGAGTTCTTCAGTAACCATTCCTGTGTTTTAACCATTCAGCCCACCACTTGCAACTCGGCTTCTAGCCCACAAGATCCAGTCGCCACAAGAATGGGAAGCCATTCAAGCTCTCACGGTAAGAAGAGCTCTCTCTGCTGGTTTGACTAAGGGCAAAGCTTGTGAGTGAAAATCTGAAATGTTTCAACCCTTCACTTTGAATGCAGTATAAAGTGGGTTAGAATGTGTTGAAATGAGGTTAATAGCAGTCTCTCGAGAGTGAGAGCGATTGCTTTACAGGGGGTTGATGGCTTTCTTCAGCTACAGAGAAAATATGTTTCTTGGGTACTTTTATTTTTCATGGTATACTTGGTATTTCGGAAAAGATAGCCTAAGTCCATTGCTTTTTGACACTTTTTCATGGTAGATTACCACACTATATTCTTATAGTGCTGCTATTCCACTTTTACTGCTCTGGCTGACTCCTGTTGCATTCTGAGATTTACAGTTTAGGGAGAGGCATTTAGAATTCTCAGCCAGTGAGCTCTTAGGCCTCACTGAACTACAAACCCCAGAATGCAAGAGAAGGCAGCCAGAGCAGTAAAAGTGGAATAGCAGCACTATAAGAGTATAGGGCAGTAATCTCAATGGTGATGCCTTCCCCATGTCAGAAGTGAGGAGAAAACTAGCAGTAATCTTTGAGAATTCCTGGAGAACAGGAAAGTCCCAGCAGACTGGAGGGCAAACATTGTCCCATCTTCAAAAAGGGGAAAAAGATGATCCCAACAATCACCGCCTCACATCACTTCCAGGAAAGATTCTAGAGCAGATTATTAAACAGAGAGTCTCAATATTTAGAAGGGAATGCCATAATCACACATAATCAACATAGGTTTCTGAGAAACAAGTCATGCCAGACTGATCTGATCTGATCTCTCTCTCTCTCTCTCTCTCTCTCTCTCTCTTTTTTTTTTTTTAAATAAAATTACAAGCTTGGTAGATGAAGGGAATGCTGTGGATAGCATATCTTGATTTCAGTAAGGCCTTTGATAAGGTCCCCCATGGTATTCTTGCAAACAAACTAGTAAAATGTGGGCTAGACAATACAGCTATTTCAGGTGGATTTGTAATTGGTTGACTGGCCTAACCCAAAGGGAGCTTGCAGTAGCTCCTCTTTATCTTGGAGAGAAGTGACCAGTGGGGTGCCATAGGGTTCTGTCCTGGGTCCAGTTCTATTCAATATCTTTATCAATGACTTGGATGAAAGAATGAAGGGCATGCTTATCAAATTTTCAGGTGACTCCACATTAGGAAGAGTAGCTAATATCCCAGAGGTCAGGATCAAAATCCAAAATGACCTTAATAGAAAGCTGGGCCAAAACTAGCAAAATGAATTTCAACGGGGAGAAATGTAATATATTGTGCTTAGGCAGGGAAAAACGAAATACATACAGTGTTTCCCCGAAAATAAGACAGTCTCTTATATTAATTTTTACTCCCAAAGATGTGGTAGATCTTATTTTCAGGGGATGTCTTGAACAAAAAAAACCAACAACAAATATGTATTATATATATATATTTATATATAAAAACTTTGCTAAGTCTTACTTTCAAGGGAGGCCTTATATTTAGCAATTCAGCAAAACCTCTACTAGGTCTTATTTTCCGGGGATGTCTTATTTTCAGGGAAACAGGGTAGATAGGTAGGTAGACAGGGGACACATGGTTTAGCAAGACTACATAAGTCAAAAATGTGATATGGCAGCTAAAAAGACCAATGTGATTCTAGGCTGCATCAATAGAAGTATAGGTCAGGGGAAGTAATAGTGCCACTTTATTCTGGTCGACAATTAGTATGATTTGCAGTTGGGAATTAAAAGACAGATGTGGCGTTTGGGTCAAATACTGTTGGAATACTGTGTCCAATTCTGGGCACCACAGTTCAAAAAGGATGTTGAGAAACTGGAGCATGTCCAAAGGAGGGGGACTAAAATGGTGAAGAGTCTGAAAACAATAGCCTATGAGGAACAACCTAGGGAACTTGGTATGTTTAGCTTGGAGAAGGGACAGTTAAGAGTTGATATGATCACCCTGTTTAAGTATTTGAAGGAGTGTCATGTTAAGGATGGAGCAAGCTTGTTTTTTACTGCTCCACAGAATAGGACCCGGAGCAATGGATGCAAGCTACAAGAATAGAGATTCCACCTAAACATTAGGAGGAACTTCCTGACAGTAAAAGTTGTTGGAGAGTGGAACACACTCCCTTGGAGTGTGGTGGAATCTCTTTCTTGGAGGCCTTTAAACAGGGACTGGATGGCCGTCTGTTGGGGGTGGTTTGATTGTGAGTTCCTGCATGGCAGGGGTTGGACTGGATGGCCTTTGTGGTCTCTTCCAACTCAATGATTTTGTGATTCTATAAGAGATCTAGTAAACTGCCTTTGTAATAATAATAATAATTTTTATTTATACCCTGCTCTTCAGCCAAGGCTATCAGAGCTGCTTACAATTTGTTAATTAGACATTTAACTGCCCTCAGAATTAGAATCTAAAAAGACATGACACAAAAGGGGAAGGGAGAGGTGGTGGGGAAGGGGGAAAGTCCAGCAGATCTTCTCTCCCTCAGAGGCCTGGACCAAGGCAGATGGACTGGAGGGAGGGCTCTTCTTCCCTTCAGGCAAGGCCTGTTGCAGCTCTGGCTTGCCTTTCTTTCCCTCAAGATGGTGGATGGATAAATTGTTTTTATCACAGTTGGTTATTAAGGTTGTTTCTGTGTAGATATGGTCCTTTTTGCTAATAGTAACTCGATTGTGAAATGCCCTTCCTGGTAAATTCACTTGGTGCCCACTTAGTCATCCTTTCAGTCACAGGCTATTTCTGTTGTGAGGCTCCTGCCCCTTATTCCAGTTCTTTATCCACCAGATGTAATGCTTTGCCTAAATGTCTGCTGCCTCCATATAGGAATACTTCCACTGTCTCACTACAATCAAAAGAGTGAGGGCTTTACCTTATTCCCATGTCTGCCACTAATGTAAGGACCTCCTCCTGTCCCACTGCTTTGTCCACCAACTGTGGGGACCTACTAAATGCTCTCAGGGGTACTGTACAGGATATTATGCAACTTCTGTCTCCACTGGAACCAGCTATCTCTGTTCACTGCTGCCACCACAAACACCGTGCCTAAACCCTATCTATATCTGTCTATAGTGCATTCCTGGAGGCCAAAAACATAGGATAAACAAAAACAATACTTTATTAACAGAAGTTGAACAAAACAAAACAGGTTGATAATTTCATACATTTAAAGCAAATATTTCACTTTCACTCATATTCTTTTAAAACTACTAACTCAGACTCTTAAATCCCAGTCATTAATTCCTAAACCTGATTCTCTTAATCCTAATCCTCTCTCATTTGACCCAAACTCCACACATGTTACTCAATTCCCAACTGCAAATCAGACTAACTGTCAACCACCATCCTTTTTCAAATCCCTTCAAATGTTCCACCAATCACCTCTCTCGCGCAACATTCCATTCTCTCCCACCAGCTGCTTACCTGACTGTGTCTGTTATTCAATAATACAAAACCAAATTACTTCAATATATAAAATAATATTTTATTTAAAAATCCATGACATCGCATAAGCCTTCAGCATTAAGATGTGGATTTTAAAGATTTGTATTGTTGTTGTCCTCTGCTATTGGCTTTCTTTTGGCTTTATTCTGAGATCTGTGGGGTTTTTTCTTCTGGTTTTTTCCCTTCTTATATGTCTTTTTTCCTATTTTGTTTGGCAGTGGCTAAAACGCTAACCCAAAATAAAGCAACTAGACAAAAGCAAAGGATATTTGGAAATATATTTTTTTAAAAAGCCTCTCGGCACTTGGATTAATTTTTTTTTTATCACAGGTTGACCAGACTGACCAGGCTTCTCCAGCTGATCTTTTTTATTCTAGGAAGAATAAACATAATCTGTACATAACCACTTGGGAAAGAAATGAAATCTTCATTTGTCTATAGCCCTATTGACATTTGGGACTTTGGAGCAGATGTCTAATAAGGACGCTCAAACAGAACTCACTGCTTCTAATAAATTTGTCTCATCTGTGCAGACAATCAAGAAAGGGTGAGGGGTTTTGTAGTCTCTGGGAGTGGCAGATTGTTTTTGAAGTATCTTGGAGTTTATGCCATCTCTGATTTAAGCATTGTAGAATATTGTGTTCGTGTCCACACACATAACACCTGCTGTTTCCAGCTATGCTCTTTCTGTAGGTTAGCACAAGGAGAAGGATCCCTGGTGGAGAGGTAGACCATAGCGGCTAATCCTGTACCGAGCCCTAGTGGAATTGCCTTCTATTAGTTCCAGCCTTGGGAAATGGGAAAGATAACTTGTACAAGAAGCCATATGAGAGCCTAAAATAAGTGTGTGAGGAAACTTATTAACAGCAATTGTGTAGGGAGATTTACTAGTTGGCTTGCAAACCAAAAGCAGAACTAGAAATGGCTCACTATTAAGATAAACAAGTTGGAATTTAGTGTGGGGCTGGGAACATGGAGGACATGTCTTCTCCATGGTCATTTTTGTACTTTGCTGCAAAAGAGCAAGGTAGGTCTCTTTCTCCTTGCCTGAAGAAACATGGTTGATGTGTTCTGATATGCATGCTTTGCCAGATATTGTGGCTGTGCTCTTCTAAATAGATTCCCCATCTTCTGTTGCACACTGAAGCAGTGAATGAGATAATGTGGCTTTCTGTTGCTTAAACCTCTGTACTCACTCCTCTGCTCTGCTGTCCCTGTGCAGGTGCTGGAGTCCTGTATGAAAAACTGTGGCAAGCGTTTTCATGACGAAGTGGGCAAATTCCGTTTCCTCAACGAGCTTATCAAGGTGGTATCACCCAAGGTGGGTTCTGACATAGCAGGATGAAAGATGGCAGTAGCGTGATAATGTGGTAAAACGGGAATAGTTTCTGCTGTGTAGCTTCAGTGGATTGGAATACAGAGTAGTAGAAAGCAACTTAAGGATAAGTATCAGGTTTATGATGCTAGAGGTGGGAAATCTCTATGGGTTTACCCATCATAGCATCCTACAGGAACCATACTAGCCCTTCCAGGTGAAATGGAGAAAAAAAACGGGATGACTGTATGTTTTTGCTAAAACAAAATTGAATGGCTTACCTTGCTGTAGAAGATAATTTGCTCCCTAAAGGTGTGAATCTCCTATTTTGAGGGAAAACGCTTAAAGATTGTCAGATGCTTTCTCCTTATGGAGGTCACAGAAATGGCCATACCTGCCCTAACTTGATAGTTGTGTGAATAGGATTGTAGTACATCCTGTCACCATACCTATGCTTGGGCTGGAGGAGTGAATTGGATATAAATGTAGCTTTGCTTCATACTGCTGATAATGCCAGGATTGTGTGTGACTAGCTGTCATCTTCCCCACCTTCCAACCACAATCAAGGATGTGAAGCTTTACTTTGTGTTTCATACAGAACCTACTCTCTTTGTCTGTCATTTTCTTCTTTTGAATCTGTTCGTGTTTGATGTGGGTGTGTGTTTATCTGTCCATCAGTACCTAGGAACCAGGACTCCAGAGAAAGTAAAATCCAAGATCCTGGAGCTGATGTATAGCTGGACATTGGGGCTGCCCCATGAAGTGAAGATTACAGAGGCCTATCAAATGCTGAAAAAACAAGGTGAGAGATCCTTTCTTAATCCCTAAAATCATGACCTAGCCCCTTCATGTGTCTGCTGAAGCTGAAAGATGCTGTTTGCCAAGTTGGGCCAACATTTTAACCTTTCTTCTCATGGACTGCACCACACAAACACTGGAATACTAGCCCTTGAATTAGCTATACAAATCTTGAAAATGGAGGGCTGACCTCCTTGTTACTTATATTGGTACCTTTCAGTCAAAACATGACTGGCCATTTACAGACAGATATTTTGAATTTAATTAATACTCGTTCTTATGAAAATGATACAAAACAATGTATAAAAGTAGAAGGAAAAATACACTCTAGAAAACCAAGATTTCTCCCTCATTCATCTTTGTGTACAGTATGTTAATTAGCTTTTGATGGTGCCACTCCTAACTCACCTTACACTAGGCCAGGGATGGAGATATCAGGTGTTGTCAGTGGCTGAGGAATGTTGCAGTCCAACCACATCTGAAGGTAAAGATGTTCCTTATCCTTGCTCTAGACCTTGAACTGAAATTATCACAGGGCAGACAGAAGGGAGTAAGTTTCAGGAAACTACTTTGAACAATGTGTGAAAAGCTGTCCTTTGTGGAGGGTGTATGCTAAGCTGTCGGTTACAAAAGGAAGCAAGAAATTTCATAACTTCAGAGATTTGCATAGCAGATCATGGGGGAGGAGTGTGCTAAAGCTTGGACTTTCCTTGCAGGGATTGTAAAATCTGACCCAAAGTTGCCAGATGATGCACCCTTCCCATTGCCTCCTCCAAGGCCAAAGAATGTAATTTTTGATGATGAAGAGAAATCCAAGGTAAGTTCTAATAAGATGGTAAAACTGCCAGAAACTTTGCTTTATATCCAGGCTTTGCGACTTTCAGGTTCCTCAAGGAAGAAAAAAAAAGTTGGAAGGTGAAAATGTGTCATTTGATGTCTGTTAAGGGCAGTGGACACTAATTGCTTTCAGTAAAGTTTGGACAGGGCTAAACTGTACTGGCTGGGAAATAATGGGAATGATAGCCTAGCCTATCTGGAGAGCAACAGGTTAGAGAAGGGTAGGCTAGATAATGATCCTGTCCCTTATACATACTAATGGCCTGTCTACTTTGATAATGTATTTGTGACACCAGTTAACATAAACCTCATCAATAAGTGGAAGATTCAGATATAACTATGAAGTGGTTTAATCCCATTCTTAGAGCACTGTTGCATTATTAGTAGCCACTAATGTAGATCAGACCAGGGCCACTGGGCAAAAGGTCTGCTAGTTAAGATAAATAGTGATGTAAAGAATATTCGTCAAAATTCGATAAAAAGAAGAAATATCTGTTATTCGAAGATTTCAAAAGCTTTTTAAAGAGAAGAAATTATGAGTACTTCTTGATCAATGAGTAAGAATTTTGGTTTTTAATTCGATAGCCAGGATTTAAGTATTTTGCATAAGCAAATTTAACATTCATATTGGGTTTTTCTAGCAGAGGAATGTTCTTTGAACCTCTGCCAAACTTCCTTTTGAAATTCCAAATAATTAGTGTAAATGTTCACCTTTCTTGTTTTTTATTTTCATTCGAGAAATCTGTGAAAAATACATCTCGACAGGAAAAAATATTCTTTTGAAAGTGGGACTTTTGAAAAGAATATTTTTTTAAAAAAAATTGCAACTAGTTCTCGATGAATGAGAAGAAAAAAATTGGTTTGTCACAATACTAAAGATAAATGGCTTAAGGTCTACAAGTGTCTGAGTGTTAATTAAGATTAGAATATGCAGACAAGGAAACTTATTATCTGCTATTGCCATCCATACAGCTACTTTACATCCCACCCTGAAAGAAAAACAGGATATAAGTTCAATAAATAAATACATGCATGCATACCTACATACGCAGCGTGTCCATTGTGTTGAATTTTAGTGTGGCTTTTTTTAGTATCAGTGGTCCGTTTTACATTGGCAAAAAGAGGTGTGTTGAAGGCTGCATGAAAGCCCAGCCTTTAGATGAGAAAAAGGGAAAGTGTGCCATGAAAACACTATTTTGGAGTTTTAAGGGAGAAGAAGTGCTTTAAAAAGGAGCTGGCCCATTTTACATTGGCAAAAAGAGGTGTGTTGAAGGCTGCATGAAAGCCCAGCCTTTAGATGAGAAAAATGGAAAGTGTGCCATGAAAACACTATTTTGGAGTTTTAAGGGAGAAGAAGTGCCTTTAAAAAGTAGTTTGATTTCCCCACTACTTTTTTAAAAAGGGTGCAGCATTGCTGGTCCGTTTTACACGGGCAAAAAAAGGCGCTTTTAGGGCTAAAAAGCCCGCATTTAGGGTTAGGGAGGGCGTAGCCTTTACACCCTCCCTAAGCCTAAAACGCATGGACGCCGCCATTTAAAGATGGCGGCGTCTACACGGTGGCGCCGTACAAGCGTCATCACGTGCGCAGCGTTTTGACGCGCTGCGCACGTTTTGACGCTCTGGCGGCGCGGGAGGGCGCCAATCGCGCCCTTCCCGCGCCGCAAAAAAAGAGCTCGATCCCGGAGCTCTTTTTTGCGGCGGGTCGTTGCGGCGGGATGAGGCCTCTGGGGCTGCCCGTGTGGCAGCCTAGGCCTCATCTCGCCGCTAGAAGGGGCGAGTTTGGACTGCCCCTTTTAGCCAATGTAAAAAGCACCCCTATTGCATCTAAAGGCTAAGGTGTAGTTGAACGGTTAAATGGGGCTCTGTATCTTTAAAGCGCCCATTTAAAGGCAGCGATACAAGTGCGGAGGGAGGGAAGGTGCCAAGACAAGAAGAGACCTTCAGAGCCCGGCCAGAGTGCGCCTGCACCTTCCTTCACCTCCTCCCTTTGGTTGAGAGAGTGTGACTTCTAGGGAGACAGCAGGGCACTGGAGGCGCTCAGCCAGACCAGGGCAAGCTGGCAAGAGGAGGAGGAGAAGGGGAGGGACCTGGAGCACCTCCGCTGCCCTGCTTCCCTGCAAGTCACACTCTCTCAGCCAAAGGGAGGAGGAAGGCAGCGGGGAAGGAGGGAGGGAGGGAAGGAGCCAGGAAGAGACCCCCAGAGCCTGGCCAGAGCACGCCTGGCCCTCCTGCTTCCTCTTCAAAAAGACGGCTGGAAAAGTAGGACGTGTCCTGGCAAAGGAGGACGTGCCTGGTCAACTTGGAAAAGGGGGGCCTCTGCTCAAGAATGGAGGACATATGGGAATCCCTCCTGGACAGAGGGCTGAAACCTCAAGACAACTCAATATAATGCTCTGACAGAACACAGACTACAACTCCCATGAGCCTTTGCTACCATTTCCCAAGATGCCTTAATTTGCAACAGAAAGCCGACCAGTATGTTCACATGTGATGAATTCTTTCGTATTGACTCTGCATTTTCTTTTTGTGTAGATGCTCTCTTGTTTTGTGTGTGATGAGCTTGTGCGTAATCATGTGCATTTCCGAACTGACCTCACTTTCTCCCTCTTTCGGAATGGTCCTGTACTCCCCCATGTGATAAGCTCCGACTGTATGGTGTACCTGCGCAATTGCGCAATTCGCAGCCAGCAAGGGAAAAAAATGTTTAAAGCGCAGCTAAAAGCCACGTTCCTTGCCGCCCATGTAGCTGCTCCACCTGTGTTTGTAGCGTTTTGACAGCTTCCCATGTAGTTGCTGAGCCACAGAAAAAACCTCAGTCTAGCTGCCCTGTACTTTTTAAATGCACACCTGGGGCTTGCTGTCTAGCTGCTAAGCATTAAGGAAAGTGCAACTTCATGTCACACTTTCTTGCCAATGTAAAAAGCCCCAGTGAAGTGAAGCCAAATATTAACATACTACTTAATTTCAATTAATTTTTCAACATAACTCAATAAGTAGTAATTTGGAGAGTTGAAGTGCCATTTGCTGGTGGAGGTACTTCTGGGTGGATGAGGAGACCTCTGTCAGTCCCTTTGAATCTCCAAAGTTGGTATGTATATATTTGCTCAGTTTCCTACCTTCCTTCCCTAATGGCAACAGACAAAGATGTCTGCAAGAATGATATTTCACTGTATTCCCATCAAAGCATTTGACAGTCCTTCCAAGTTCCTGCAGCTTCCAGGATGCTGAAAGGTTGTAGCAGGCTTTTGAGTCCAGTGTAACCAGCCTGTTGTGTGTGGTGCTCCTTCAGGAGTTCACTACATCTCTTGGGTTTTGATGCAGGCTTGGGACTACAGTACAGAACAATCATCTGGCAGACCCTGATATATAGTATGTGGGTTAAATGGGCAACAAATAGTCCAAGCTTTCTCAGAAAGAATATAGGTCAAATCAAATTTATTCCTGTCTGTCTGCCATAAATACACTGCTTCCCAGCCTATTCCCACATGAAGCTGTGGTTTCCAAGAGACTGGCAAGAATCGAGTTTTGTTGAAGCTGATGCCTGTTTCCGCTGCAGTTTCATGCTTTTTCCATACAGGCAAAGTCTTCCATTGCAGATCGATCCCTCTAAAGCTTGACTTTCTTAGATCTATGTACCTTTACAGATGCTGGCTCGCCTGCTCAAAAGCTCCCATCCCGAGGACCTCCGGGCTGCCAACAAACTCATCAAAGAGATGGTACAGGAGGTGAGGTTTTCTTGCAAGAGGTATTTTCAGCATCAGCTGTCAGCTGTGTTTATGTCATGTGTATGTAGCTATGGTTATGCAAAGTTGATATCTTGAAAGGATTAAAAATGGTTATGTGCTTGGATTATTTTTTTTTACCTGTTCCAAGTAGACTCTTTCCCATTGTATCTATGAGAGTGAGGAAGTTTGAGGTTCTTGAGAACAAAAAGCAAATCTTACTTCTAAAGTATAAGTAGGTACACTAGTTCTTTGTGGTGTATTTGTGTGATATAACCCAGTCTCACAGTCATTTAGGAAGTGATAGCTGTACATGACTAAAACCAACCAGTACTCACTTGCAAATTTTACTGTATGTTTCACAGCATACAGCAGTCTTGGAAGTCAATACTGGTTGGTTTTAGTCATACTATTCAAAGGGACTCTCCAGATACCACTCAAGAAAGCCAAGCTGTTTGTAGTTAAGCATTCTAGCCACTGCAGTGTACAGAGAGTATGAAGGATAATAATAACTGTTTTCTCTCTTCCTGTTCTTTCAGGACCAAAAGCGGATGGAGAAGATTTCCAAGAGGGTAAATGCCATTGAGGAAGTCAACAACAATGTCAAGCTGCTGACAGAGATGGTGACAAACTACAGCAAGGGGGAAACAACTGAGAGCAGTGAGGACCTCATGAAAGTAAGGGAAGGGGCTGTGCTAAATGTGGGAGTTAGTTGATAGTAGCAGGTCTTGCTAGAGTTTTCACATATATGAGTGTGTGTGTGTGTGTATTTATCTTTCCCACATATATATATTTTGCTGCTTGGATTATCATTTCAATTCTTTAATGCAATGTACATTTACAAGGTAGTGTTTAAAAGCTTCTGGTGTGGATCTAAAGTTTCTGTTTTGACAAAGCCTCCTCCATAACCTTGGAATTCCATTTCTCTCCAATACTGTTCTGCCCTTTGGTGCTCAGCTGCCTAGGTGTATCCTGCCTCCCCATCTCTAAGTCAGTGGCAGCCAAAGCCTGTTTCTCAGGCATATTGTGCCCTAAGAGTAGACCAGCCACTACCTGCCAGATATCCTTGCAGACAGTGAGGCTATTGTATTAAAACATTGTCAAGTGATCTGTTCAGTCACTTCACTGCTGTTTAAAAAACATAACTTCCTTTTGAATGAACTCTCTGGTACTACTGCTGCATTTACTACTTAGCTAAGGAAGTTCCAATACTCGCTGTACCTGAAACAACAAAGAGTTTGTTGAGCCCTTAATACTAGCTTATTTGTTCATGTATATGCTTATATACTGGAGCCCAAGTGCCAAGTGGGCTCTTGCCCACAAAAACGTACTTCACAATAAATGTGTTCATTTTTGAGGAGTCACTGAAATTTACTGGCAGGACTATCCCTGTAGTCCTTAAGACTCATGTTCCCAACCTGTTTCGTATGATGGATGCAGCAGAAACTGCAGAAATTGCCATTTCTCTTGCAGCCTCATGAGGTGGAGCTAAAATAATATTTTGTTATCTCTTCCTGTGCCTATATATCAACTGCAGTTGCCACTTTAAAAAAATTACAACAACACAGAAATGGGGACTGCTTCTTTTAAGATTTCAGGAAGCACCACTTCAAAAAAGGCCAGACAGTGGAAGCAACGCAGTGTGCTTCCCTAGGGCCAAGTATGCAACCAGCCAGATTTGTAAAGGAACATTCAAATGCAGTCTGAAGCTTAATAGAACAGTTGATACTGGTGGTCTAATCCAGAAACACCATTCATTCCTTTATTCCTCACATTCCACAAATGGGGAGCTAAAGCTGAAAGGCAGCAACAGGCCCAAATTTGCATAATCATTATCTCATAGTGGCCCAAAGAATAAGAAGACTGCTTTTAGTAGTGAAAAGGAACTTGTCTGTGTCATTATCCATTTTGATTTTCCTTTCTTTTCCCCACTGTTTTTATGATGTAGACCAAACTGATAAATTCCTAATCACTTTACATCTTAAATATCATTAGGGGGGGAAACAACCCAATGCTGACTATATAGAATAATACACTTCTGTGTCTAGTCATACATCAAGATAATGAATCTCTCTACCACAGGAGCTGTATCAGCGCTGCGAACGCATGAGACCAATGCTTTTCCGACTTGCCAGTGACACAGAGGACAATGATGAGGCACTAGGTAAATGCAGTTTCCTTCTGTCAGTGAGACCACGCTGATAATAGGCGTCCATCTATGGCCCTGTGCAGACCAGCCATTAAGGTTGGCCTGGAGGTAGAGTCAGGGCAAGGCATCCACATGACGCACACCCCGACTGTCTCCAGGGTGCCATGACATCATGCACTGCTCCGCACAGTGTCACAGCACTCCTCTGGTACTGCATCACATGACACAGCACCAAAGGAGCACCTTAAAGCTGCAGCTATTGTGCCCTTTCCAGGGCAAAAGTGGCTCCTTTTGGCACCCTGGAAAGGCCAGATCGGAGCTGCAGCCCCGATCCAGCACAGCTGAAGGAGGCTGCAGGAAGCCCCTTAGGGGCAGTCTGCACAGCCCCTATATTTTGAGAAGCTTTTGGAAGCAATCTAGAAGGGCTCCTTCACATTCTCTTCTGAGTTCCTATGTTCAATACTGTCTAATGATTGGATAATTTTGACTTTAGGGTATCCAGCTGCACTTTCACTTTAGCTTCCTTCCAGCTACAACACATTTTAAAATTTCCCTGAGCACTACCACCCCATCTTATTCTGGGGAAATAAGACTATCAGAGGTAACTACTCATAATAGCTGTATACTGCTTCCAGAATCTAGAGTCACAAGGCTGAGAAACATCAGCAAAAAGGTGGTGTCCATGTACTGTTTGGGCATCACAAAAATATCAAATTATCCCCTGTAGCATTGAATATCAAACAAAGTAGCTTTTGGTCTGACCCAGCATGCTTGCTCTGTTCTTATATTGAGTGTATCTACCATTCTTTTCAGAGCAAGTTACTTGGATGGGTAAAGCAAGATTACTGCGAGAGTTTTCTTTGCAGCTTCACCACTCTTCCACTGCCCTGAATCTTTGAAGCCTTTCTCGTCACACTGGATAGCTCTTGACAAAAGATTCTAAGTTTCATCACAACACGAATGATTTCACTTGAAACATTTTATCTTAATATTTGATCTGTATGATACATTCTTGGAACAAAACAATAATAATATCAGAGTTCTGAATCCTTGTTCTTCTTTGTTTTCCTCTTGTAGCAGAAATTTTGCAAGCCAATGACAACTTAACACAAGTGATCAACTTGTACAAGCAGGTTGTGAAAGGCGAGGAGATAAATGGTGAAACTCTGGCTGGTCCACTCCGAGGTAAGGAAACTAGGGAACGGGGCTAGTTTCCATAAGGAAAATGTACATTTTTCCTTCTCCAAGTACAGTCAGTCCTCCACATTCATGAGAGTTAGGGGCAGAAGACCCCACGAATGTGGAAAAACCATGAAGAACACACCCCTTACTGGAAGCCAGTTAAACATATGGGAGGGAGGAAAAAGGTGTGCGCCTGATCCACTCCTTCGCCTTCCCTCCCATGCCTTTAACCAGCTCCCCAGAGCCAGTTAAAGATACAGGAGGAAGAAAAAAGGAACATGCTTGCTGCTCCTCTTCCCCTGCAACTCAGGAGGGTGAGGGAAGCAGAAGAGCAGGCGCACACTCTTTTCTGGCTGCTCCTTGTCTCCTGACCTTTTTTTCCCTGTGGGGGAAAAGCCCAAGGGCGGGGAGAGGAGGAGTACGCACCTGCACAGGCTTAACATTTGCAAATAATAAAAATCACAAATGTGGAGGGCCAACTGTAGATACATGAGTGTGACATAGTACAGGACATTAATTGGTTGAGTATTCAGATTTAAAATTAAAAGAAATTAGGCCATGGCTGCTCTCTTATATTTCTGTGCCGTCAGAAAACTTAAGTTGAATTAGTCAAACACTAATAAGGGACATGGGATTGTAGAACAAGTTACTGACTAACATAATGTTGCTTTGGTTATGATTTCCTGCCCCTCAATTCATTTTGTGGGCTCTGTTTCTTCCCAATAGGCAGCACTTCAGCACTTCTGGATCTTTCAGGGCTGGAGATGGCAACCCCAAGTCCTTCCTATCCATCCATACCAACCTTCTCAGGCGGCGGCTCAGCAGCTTCTGTACCAGAGCCAAGCAGTTCTGTCTCTCTGCTAGATGATGAACTCATGTCTCTAGGTGAGTCCTGGAGATACTGTGAGGTTCCTGCAAAATAATGACTGACTGATAAAAAAGCAATGTGTGGAGTGTAGTGGGTCAAGTGAAAAAATGTTTGTTATGGTAATTTTTAAAAAATCTGGTTAGTTTCTCAGTGTCTGGCTTTGTGTAAGAAAAAAGTCCCTAAAGTCTCAGAAACATGTCTTGCCAGAGTATGTGTTTTACTCAAGTAGATGACTGGCCTTTCTGCATACCCTATTCCCTGCTCTGAACTCAACCTCAATACTTGCTTGAGAGCCTTGTGCTCCAAGCTTCTCAGCTGCATTGACTGACTGTTTCCTTTTTAAAATCACCCTTCTTAATGTAAACAAGTAAATGACAAAATAATTCACCTGTATCTATGACAACAAAAGTGTGCATAAAATAAATTATTAAATTAAATTAAATTATAAAATAATAAAATAGCAGCTGCCAAGCCATAAACCTAACTATACTAATCTACCAGTCAGCTCTGGATAGTTGAATTCAATGTGCTTTGTTTGGGACATGTAGGAGTTTTTATGTAGGAAAAAATGTACTGTGTATATTGGTAATGTGGAGATTGAAGCCAGAACTCTTTTGGTTATTTACACTGGTGTAACAATGGCTTACACTGGTGTAAATACTTTTAAAGATATTGTACAGAGTTATTCAGTATCTCTCAGCACATTGGCTTTCCTCCACCTGTGTAATGACAGCCAGAAGGCACCCAGGTACAACTTGCTCGCACTGCCAAGCTTGCATTGTACAGCCAGGGAAGGGAGTGGCTTTTGCCCTCCAGAACCTCTAGTGAGTATGCTAAAAGTCCAGGAGGGCAAAGGCTGCTCTCTTCTGTAGATGCACAAGGGAAGTTAGATAGCTCCCAGGTGCAGCTCTGCTCATCATCCATAACTTATTAGCTTCAGGGATGTGCCCAGGACTCACCTGGCTTACTCTACATAGCTGTGGAAAGGCTTAGCACTCCAATAGAATCACTGCTTCAGTCTGCAATTATGAAGCTATTTAGGAATACTAACTCAGATTTCTCTGTTACCAACTCACACAGATACTTTTCTTACAGCTGGGTGATAATTTCTGTATCTGAAAAAGATACACTTAAATATGCCCCTGCTGTACTAAGAACTATTATTTAAAGTAGTTGTTTGCAAACTAAGTAGATTCTATTATCCAAATAAAGTGTGCTTCTGAATGTTAACTGTTTCATTGCGTTAAAGGTCAAATGGTTTGACCTTAAGGAAAGATGTTTCCTTAAGATGTTGAGATACTGAGTAGAAACTTGTCTTAACAGATGTTTGTTAGTAAAGTACTGAAACACACAATGTATTTGAACGTTGGACTATGATTCTGAAGATGAGGGTTCAAATCCCTGCTCAGCCCTGAAACCCACTGGGTGACCCTGGGCAAGTCACACTCTCTCAGCCTCAAAAGCTGACAATGGCAAACTCCCTCTGAAGAAACTTGCCAAGAAAACCCCATGATAGGTACTACCTAGGGTTTGTCATAAGTCGGAAACAACTTGAAGGCACACAGCAACAATAGAGTAAAACATCTATGGGACCTCCAGCTAAAGACATGTATAAAAAATTATTTAGTGTAGATAAACATATTTATGTTTATAAATATATAAACTGCTACAAATATATGAATATCCCACTGCCATTTTCTTCACCTTTTGTGTCATGTCTTTTTTAGATTGTAAGCCTGAGGGCAGGGAAATATCTAATTAACTATCTGTAAGCCACTCTGGCTGAAGAGCAGGCTATAAATACAGTAAACAAATAAATAAATATGGGTTAGCTTGAAGTACTCAAATTAAATTAGAAGAATTAATATTTTTCCCTCAGGCTTTTAGTATAGCGTATGTTTTTGTGGGAACAGACACTTGCATCCTAGTCTGTATCTGAGTTTAGAACTAGGATATTCCAGTTCCTTGGCTCTGGAATGTATGCCTGTGAAGGCTATAGGCTCATTCCTCTGTTGTGGGTCTGAATTCCTCAGCAGAATTAAAACCCAGATCTTGATATAAACCTGGTGAGGGAAGGTTTGGGGTTGTTTTTTGTTTTTTTTATCCAGTTTCTACGGTCTTTAGATCCTTTTAGATTTGCAGGTTGTAAAATCCCATTTATCTCTGGTGCGGTCCATGGCTGTCTGGATACCCCATACCTTTGTGGTTGTTTGCCTCAAGTAATTTGTGACTCATGGTGACCCTAAGATTAATCTATCACATGGTTTTCTTGGCAAGATTTGTTCAGAGGGGTTTGACTTTGCCTTCCTCAGGCTAAGAGGGTGTGGCTTGCCCAAAGTCACCCAGTGGGTTCTCATGGCTGAGCAGGGATTCAAACCCTGATCTCCTGGACTCCAAGTCCAACACTCAGGCCACACTGGCCCACACTTAGAATAATGGAATATCCTTTGTCATGCCTGCTCTTTCCATCATCTCTAGGGCTTAATGACCCAGCAACTCCTTCAGCCCAGGGTGCAGATAACAGCAGCTGGAACAGTTTCCAGGTAAGGGACTTAGTCATGGGGAAGTTGTGTGAATACATTACACTGAGTAAACCTACACACTTTTTGGACTGTGACAGCAATGTTGAAACTGAGGCTGTGCATTCTCCAGCTTTGTTTGGGACTGTAATTAGTAACACCAAGAATTTCAGGAAGATCATTATTGAAGAGCCTCAGGCAAAACATACTCATTTTCTGTGTTTATGGTTTCCACACACAAGTAGCTTCTGTGAAGGAAATCTTGTACTCTGTGAGTTGCTTCTCAGCATCTGCATGAGTTCCAAGGTGTTGAAAGAAGGGGAAGACTGAATCTCATGGCAGATTGGAGTAGACAAGGAGAAAGTGTTGTCTTCCTGATGTTGGTAACTCCAGTTCCCATTGGCCCATGCCATCCCACCCAGCTATGAGAGTTTGATGGCAGTAATTCATCAATATCTGGAGAATCACAGATTCCCCTACCCCTGGATAAGAGGAAAGCTTCATTGCAGGTGAAGCCTTGTAATTTCGGCCAGTGACTAGAGGAAAGAAAGCCCCTACTTTCTTGGTGTGGAAAACAATTTTTTTTTTCATACAAATATCTGTGTGGCAAAGTCAAGTCTCTTCTGATTGATGCTGTCCATCTTTCTCAAAGACTTAGACACGATTGGAGCTTTACTGTGAAGAGTAAGAAATGGAAAGCCCCCATTATTTTGGAATGCACATTGATTTCTGATTGATATGTTGGTATAGCCATGATTTGGACCCATGCTTTAGTGCCAAACCCTGTTTTTTAGGAGATGTGGTAAAATCCATCTTGTCTCTTGTGTTGTGCAGAACAAGTAGCCTTCATAGAAACCTGTTTGTTAATGCCAAGTTCTGTGTTATGATTAGCAAACTGGAGTGATTTGCAGGGTGTGTGTTTATGAAAAATGGGCATGAATTTTCCTACACTCTTAGGGTGGTAATGTCTCCCTGATAGGAAAGATTGGCTGGGTTGGGTTGGTATGGCTTTGACTAGCTAGTTGGTTTAGTAGCTCTTTTTATCATCCTTTTTTTTTTCCTTTTGTTGTTTGTTGCAGTCATCTGACAGCCCTGAACTTGGTGTCCCTTCAGTGCCAGCAGCCTCAGTGGGGAAAGCTGATGCTGGACTGCCTGCACCAGCACCTTCTGCTGCTCCGAGTGGCATGGATGACCTGGATCTTCTGGGAAAAACTCTGTTGCAACAGTCTCTGCCCCCAGAGTCTCAGCAAGTCAGATGGTAGGAAGCAAAATGGGGAAGGGCAGAGAGTGCCTCCAAGGAGATTGTAGCTCCTGGATGTAGTGGGGCTGAGTCTTCTTGCTCCCTTTCCCTTGACATCACATGTCTCTTGTCTGCCTTGCAGGGAGAAGCAGCCTCCACCCCGGTTAACACTGCGTGATCTCCAAAACAAAAGCACTTCTAGCCCCCCCAACAAGAACACTTCCAGCCCTTCTGTGAGCACCAACAGCACCACACCTCTCTTCCCAAGCCTGTCTCCAAACCCTCCTACCACTCTGCCCTTGGAGCAGTCAGCACCCGTTGTGGTCCCTCGAGGGCTGCCAACACCTTCTGGAGCCACCATTCTCACAACGGGTATCCCTGCTTCCACATCCCCGCTGGAGTTCTCACTTACGAATGTCACTGTGCCTCTGGAATCTATCAAACCAAGTGAGTTTGGGCAAAGACTTGTTTATTTGTTCCGTCTGTATCTTTTACAATGAGATCAAGGATCATACATAGCTGTCTTCCCACTCCCACTTTATTCTCACATCTATGAGTTAAGTCAGGCTGAAAGAGAGTGACTGGCCCAATATGACCAAGGAGTTTCACAGATCAGCCAGTAGTACAACATGGATCTTCCAAATCCCAGTCTAAAATCTTGACTACTGTGTCACAGTGGTTCACTTCTTGGCTGGATGTTGTTGATGATGATATTGAAACATATGATTTGGCTCACCTGCCCAAGTCATTCTGAGGCAGGGTAGAGAAACAGCATAAATGCGTATGTCCCTCCCAGCCCTCTGAGCTTGCTGGTTCTGAACTGAAGTGCCACTTGAAGGTTTTTAAGTTGGTCCTTCTATCTTTTGCTCTTGTTATTCAAAGAAGGCGGAGCAAGTATGAAGCCAAGCAATTCTGTGCTTTCCTCTGCCCCAGCTGTGAAAGCAATAAGGGCAGTGGAAATCTCTTGTTTTATTTCTGATCACTGATAACATGTGATACCATTTGGTTTGCTCCATTCTTCTTCCCAGTTTGGAGACTAACATGGCATGGAGAATCCCCATCAACTTAGACTTTCTCTTTCCCAGCTCTATAAGCACTATCTGATTTGTGAAAGGAATTGATCTTGGGCAGGAATGGGGCAGCCTTAGTGGATTGGTAGTTCTCTCTCACACCTCTGGTGTGTAATATTTGGTTTTAGATGGCATTAAATGTGTGGATGATTTTTAAAGGAATTTTTGAATTTACTTGTGGTCCATAGTGGGATGGATAGAATGAACCACTATGCTGGCTTTAAACAGTGAATGATTAGCTGCCTCAGTGGAAGGAACCAATCCTTTCCCTCTCCTGTTTCATCTTCTTACTGGTATTCACTCCAGGTAACATCCTTCCTGTGACTGTGTATGACCAACATGGCTTCCGTGTCCTCTTTCACTTTGCCAAGGACTCTCTGCCTGACCGGCCTGATGTTCTGGTGGTAGTCATCTCCATGCTCAGTACAGCCCCCTTGCCCATCAAGAACATCATCTTTCAGTCTGCTGTGCCCAAGGTAATATGTTCATGTATAGTGGGACAAACAAGAATGTTTCTTTCCCTCCCCTCCACAGAGATGATTGGCTCCCACTGATTATCAGTGCTTTTCCCAGTCATGAAGTACTTCCTCACAAATATCTCTCTGGTATTTAGCTGGTTTGAGAAAATAGCAGCCCAGATGCCAGTCATCACTGTTCCTGCTCTCTTCTTTGAGTTTTCATGCCTTCATGGACAGCCTGAGCCATAATTTCATGGAAGAGAAGATGGTGTGCATACAAATGCAGAGGATAGTTTGCTGTATCCATAGCGCACCATAACTAAACTTATTCTGATTAACTTGTCAAAGATCAGGGAAGGTACTGTTTGGCTTCACATTTCCTACAGTCCACATTTTGAGGGAGAGAAATAAAAATACCTATAAGAGGTTGCATAAGATTCAGTGTTCTTAGAATAATGAACTAAAACATTCCCAACCAGATTATGTTAATCAAAATCCTGACTTCAGGCAATGCTGTTTCAAAGCAGCATTGCCCATGATTTCAGCAGTTCAGAGCTGCTGGTTTGTCAGATTCAGAAGGAAAAAAGAGCCTGGAATGTTTTCTAACCAAGTGATTTCACTCACTACTTGGAGACAGTATCAGGAGATTCTCAGTCTGTGATCTTAACAGTGAGCTCCCTGAATCATTCTAATATGTTCTAATTTCTGCAGGTGATGAAGGTGAAGCTGCAGCCTCCATCTGGGACAGAGCTCCCAGCATTCAATCCTATTGTGCCCCCCACAGCGATCACTCAAGTCCTCCTGCTTGCTAACCCTCAGAAGGTAACGAGCTGTTTCCTCCTCTATTTTTGTGTTTTTCATATTACTGCCCCACAAGCCCTTTCTGCGAAGTCACATTCCTTGGAATGGGGATGCAGAATCTTTGACTCTCCAGATATTTTAGACTACAGTTCCCAGTCTTTTAGCATTCACCATGCTGGATGTGGGTTCTGGAAGTTAAAGTCTGATACATCTAGAACGGGAAGAATCATGCACACTATGTGTGGTCCACTGGCTGTTTTTGTGGTCTCTGGAGACCCCATCATCCCTTAGTATATTTTTCTTAACAAAATCATGCCTCTAGGAGAGAGTGATTTTCAACTAAACAAAAATGTGACACACCTTTCCCCTACACAAACATACACCTCTTATTTTAGCACAAAAAACTTATCAGGATTTTAAAACCTAAAAGTGACCTTCTAGCTAATTTTAGTTTCATTGGGTGCAGCCCACAACAGGCATTGATGTGTGGCAATGGTCCCTGGATCCTCCAGAATTGCCCACCAGAGGTTCTTTACTTCTGCTTTAGAAGGATGTCTCAACCACTACCACCGATTCTTCTGTTTTTTTTAACTGTTTTGTATCTTCCCTCTAACCAGGAAAAAGTGAGGCTACGATACAAACTGACTTTCACCATGGCAGACCAAACCTACAATGAAATGGGAGATGTTGAACAGTTTCCCCCTCCAGAATCATGGGGAAACCTATAGTGCTGCAGCTGGTGTGCTATGTCAGACTTCTAAGGATTCTGGCGTCCCAGGGCTGGCTAGTACTTCGGACTCTGCTCTCAGACTGGAATGCTGACAGTCAGCAGTATACTGATTGTGGAGGATAGCAGGCAGAGGGGAGAGAAAGGAGATGCCTGACTTGGGTGCTGATGGGGCAAGAATGATTGAGTTGTTCTCTATTCTTCTAACTTGGTTTCTGGGGGCCCTGCCCTGCCCTTATCTTGATCTTCCAGCTATATTTTCCCTTCCATGGAGTGGTGGTCATGATCAGTTGAAGTTGGCTTTGAGAAACCCAGCTCCAGGGCCCCATTCTTCCCTCTCCTGAGGAAGTTATATTGGGTCTTACACCTTTAGCTCTTTCACACTTGAGGACAGCAGGTTGATAGTAGAGTGAGGTCCCTTGCTCTTTTTCTGTTTCCTTCAAAACAAGCCTTGATGGCATGAGGCAAAAGATATTCTGCAACAAGAGGCCTGGTTGGCCCATTCATGTTCCATACACAAACTGTCTTGGGGCTACCAGAAGTTGGGCCTGTTTTGCTTATGAGGCCTTTTTTCCCCCAGGGGTGCATAATGGGTGTGAACTAATGCCCACTGTACTTATTGAGCCACTGTATGTGGAGTCTGTGATTGAGCTTATGAGAAGGGCAAGAAGGGATGGTGGGTAGTGTGCCTAGTCTAATATGCCTTACTTGCAAAGAGTTTGTGTAGCATCTATACTGTACAATTATAAGAAGGCTGAATGTCTGAAAAAAGTTCAATTCCATACTTTCCTCTGCTTGGGAAAATACTGATGATACAAAGAGGCTGCATTCAAGGAAATGAATTCTACTCCCTGAACTATGTTCACTACATTGTATGTGAAGCTCCACCACCTCTCTGTGCTGTGGATTCCAGGATTCCTGTGCAGCCCACTAGAAAGCAACACTGGGAGAAAAGGGGTTGCCAGAACCATATCCACTGCCTCCACAGATTATGGCTGCCCCCTTCTATTTCATACAAACTCATGCTCCCAAGATGCTGGGCTATCTGTATGATTGGCATCCTCCCATCATGAGCAAAGTATTCATGGAAATGCCCTGGAATGAGACTCAGGAGTACACGTTAGTCAGGATTAACTTTTGTGGGCAAAAAGTGGGATTGTAGTAGAGAATGTTCTGCACTCACATCTAACAGTGGTAGGCCATTTTTGGTGGGAAGGCCTTTCTGAAGTGGAATTCTGCTGTGACTGGATACCTTTACTTTCTAGTCATCTTTGTCCTCTTTTCCCTCTTTCGATTTGGTTTAGTTTGGTTCTTGAAACAGACTTTGTACATACATATATTTTGGTGCACATTCTGCACATGGAAAATGACTTTAGACTGTGTGAAATCTGCTGTATTAATGGGAAATAAAAAACATTCTTCCCGAAAATGCATCCTAAGTTTCAGAGCCAATTGAAGTCACAGCATGAGGAAAATAATGCTGAATTGGACTTTTGTGCCCCATGTCTCTGACTTTTAGGCCTCTGTCTGTCAAGGACAGAACCACTTTCAAGGTTCTTTTGCAAATTGGCTGGCTCAGTGATCTTAGTCTGGAGTCAGGAAGGCTTGTAGCATGATTCAAACACCAGTATCTTGGGCACAATACTATATAATCTGTACTTTTAAAAAAATTTGCTGAGATAAGATTAATTTTGCGATATACAGACATAATGCAAATTTGCTTTGTCTTTTTATATATATATAATAATATACAGTTGGCCCTCCTTATCCATGGATTTTTTTTTATCCACGGATTTGAGCATACATAGCTTGAAAATATTCCCCAAAAGTGTAAATTCCAAATAGCAAACTTTGATTTTCCATTTTAGATATGGGACACCATTTTGTTGTGCCATTATATTTAAAGGAACTTGAGCATACATGGATTTTGTTATCCACAGGGGTTCCTGGAACCAAACCCCAGCAGATGACAAGGGCCCACTGTATACTGTTTCTTATTGATTGTAGACAGAGCAATGAATTTTGATCTTGTGCTTCAGTACCATTAGGCACACAGTCTTAAGTATGCTACCTTAAGGGAGGGGGTGGGGAGGTGTTGACCTTCCAGATGTCTGGGATTAGAAATTGTCATTGACTATACAATATGGGACTGTTAAGAGTTGTAGGCCAAAATGTCCGGAGGGCAAAACATTTCCTAGTCTTGTTTAAACTGGAGCAGGGGCAAGATTCTCAAGATGCTGAAATTTACACCTGCCCATTTGTATTGTACAGTGTGCTTATGGACTGTAACCAGCTGTGAGCATAGTTGCATGCACATAAATGGCTTATTTCAAAAACTGTGCAGGAGGCACAGTGCATATGTGTAGCATATGGTACTCCCATCCCCCACAAAATAGAAACTATCCTTCATTGTTTTGGCCAGCCCACCGTCTAGTATAGTGGTGGAACAAGAGCAGCAACCATCATTACCAGTCATCTGTGCTTCTGTTCCCCTCTCTCAATTCCTGTTTCAGATCCAGGAACTTCCTATATGACATTAAGATATGCCTCTGCCACCTACGGTTGGCCTTCACCTACAGTTGCTCAGTTGAGGGTAGTAATGGTGGGATGATCTCTTTAGCAGCTAGAGCCAAGTATTTCTAAACTGTGGAGGCATGAGGCTGCTACAAGTGGTAACCAAACCAACATATTAACCCTGGAAACTGTCACCTTCTTCCTCTCATGTTGCAGGCTGGCTGGGTCTGAGCTCAAACTGCGGTCTGCTCTGTACATGTTAATAGCCCACACTTCCTCTTCTCCCTGCTTCCCACTCCTTTTTGCAGGGGCCTCTGCAGCAGTAACTGCTGCTGTGTGCTGCAGAGCTGAAGAGAGCAGGGAGGGGGGTATTGCTGCTGGGGATGGACTGTAACAGCAGCTGGAGGCCAAATAGGGGTTTTATTTGGGGGACCTAATACTAATTCTATCCCCACTTTACAAGCTATTGTTAAAGTGATGCCTGTCTTCTGAAATCCTAACACACCAAATTTTGCTTGCAGTGTTTCTGCTGGTCATACAATCAAATTTGCCCTGAAGTAAATTGCTAGTGCTAACAAGAGTAGACCCACCAATTCAGTTGCTGGATGGTAAGCCAATACATAGGTAAATGCCACTGATTCAAGAGGTCTAATCTGATGTGGGCCTAGCTTTTGGAATTCTTGGCAATACAAGAGTTTCCTCACAGTACAGGCAGGAGAATGGCTGGCCCTTCAGATGCTGTTGCAACTGCAACTCCCATTACAGTCAGACAACAGCTGTAAAGTAAATAAGGGTTGTTTGGTTGCAAAAGCTGGGAATGACCAGTATAAAATATAATATATAAACTTTTTTTTAACCCCACCTCTCTGTCAAGAAAAAATTGAAGCGGCTTACAATATAAGTCCATACAATACAACAATCTCCCAATTATTTCCTTCCTCCCCTAAAACATCAATTATGACTCTTCTGCCTGGTGGATAATTATTTATTGGCTACACTGTGTTCAAGAAATGGTAAAGCCCATTACCAGCCTCACCACAGAATCATGGTAACCTATACCCAGGAGCTGAATCTTTATTGTAAGTTCAGGGATGGTGTGCACATTTCATTACGTAATATAGGCTGGAAACAATACATTTGGACTATAATGCCCAGAATCTGCCACCAAGATTGGCCTCAGATACAAGTCCACAAAAGCTTCTTTATTTCCTTTATTAACATGACTAGAAGTTGGGGCAAGAAACAGAACAAGCTCATTTGTCCTGTGTCCCCATGAACAGCCCTGATTGAAGTTGAATAAATAGTACAGCTGTTGCTCTTTTAAAACTTTAAGTTATCTGTGATGTTAGAAGTGGTTTTGAAGAGAAGTTTTTCGTATAATTAATTTACTGTTTTGAATGTTTCTCCATTGTGCACCATCTTCAGGGTTCAAGTGGACTGAGGCGATAAATGCCTTAAAAATAAATGAAAAATGAAAACTAACAGTAACAGTACTGTAATAGTTACTGAAAAGTAACAGTGGCTGCAGAAGTCTGTGTTTGTAATCACAGGAGAGAAAAGGCATTTACTGTAACTTCTCCAGCATACTTTTGTGCTGATGATACAGACCCAAGAGGCAGACTAAGAGGTTACTGTCTACTTTTTTCTTTGGGGAACATTACTTTCCCCAGGATTTCATCCCTCTAAAAATTCTTGCTAAAAGGTATAGAGATGAGACTGGAGACCCAGAAGGGCACCTTGGTATGAACTGTTTATATAATTTCATAGGAGTCTGGGGAAGCAAATGGACTTAGAATAAGAAGCACAGAGTTGGAAGAGATCACAAGGGCCATCCAATCCAACCCCCTGCCATGCAGGAACTCCCAATCAAAGCATCCCCGACAGATGGCCATCCTCTCTTTAAAGACCTCCAAGGAAGGAGACATAGCTGTATGAAGGAATGTCTATTCTGCTTTGATCAGACCTCAATTGGAATACTATGTTCTAGGCACGACAGTTCAAGACAGAGACAAGCTGTAATATGCCCAGAGAAGGGCAATCAAGATGATCAAAAATCTGGAAAACATGCTTTATGATGACCAATGTAAGAAAAGAGATTCCACCTAAACTTGAAGAACTTCTTAACTTTAAGAGTTGTTCAAAAGTGGATAGATTACTTCAGGAGGTGATGGACTCTTCTTAGGAGATCTTTAAACTGAGATTGGGTGGACATCTTTCAGGAGTGGCTTAGCTGTATTCCTTCATTCTAGGGGATTGGAGTAGATGACCCATATAGTCCCTTTCCAACTCTGATTCTATTCTTGGACTGTATCAACAACAGACAGTATCAGCAATGGTGAGACATGATGGGAGGTCGAACCCAAAGACATCTCCATCCCTGTTGTGGAACATCAAGCACTAGTAGCCAAAACTGCTTCTCAGGCTGTCTTACATTGGGAGGAATGATAACGTGCCACTTCTTCCTTACACAGTTTCTGATACCACACGACCTCTACTGCTTCCACAGCACTGTGTCTGGACTAAGTTACGCCAAAAAAATTAATGTTGCTTCAGAACAGACAATGCAATCTTTTTAGTTAGAAGAATACAAATTATGTAGAGTTTGGAATTGGAAAGCAACCAGTTATTGAGCAAATCGGTACCTTACTCTCTTGCACTCACAGTGCAATTCTAAATGCTGAAATAGGACTAAGACGGTTTTATTAAATTCTGATTATTCATGCAACTTGATCCCCTGCTTGCTTTCTGAATTGGATATCCTAATAAAAAGAGAGGTTTCTGAGTAGCCTAGAGTTCATTGGCAAAGACACATTGGAAACTCTAGGTAACAGGCAGACCAACACTTATATAGTTAACATTCATTATATTTTTAATATATTTATTATATTTTTAAAATACACATTTCCACTTGATCTTACTGTCTTTTTATTTTGCACACTCAGTAGCAATAAATCTAATGGTATTTTCACATATGAGGTTTAAACTAGAGCCTTGCCATGCAGCTGAGATTAAAATTCAGATGTTGGTGAATGAGCATGCTCATTTGCATTACAAATATCTTTCCTTTGCTTTCTGGGGGGAGGGGGGCCTTCAAAGACAATAACACCCAAAGAAATAGAAGACAGGAAATCTTGGAAGGGGAAACCTTTGGCCTTCCTCCTATTTTGGATTGCAGTTCCCTTTAGTCCCTTGGCAATACAGTATGGCCAATGATAAAGGATGATAGGAATCACAGAGTTGGAATTGACCACAAGGGCCATCCAGTCCAACCCCCTGCCATGCAGGAGCTCTCAATCCAAGGAGCTTTAGGCTGCATCTGTACTGCAGAAATAATCCAGTTTGACACCATAAACTTTCATGGCTATATCCTGGGACTTGTGGTTTGTTGTGGCACCAGAGCTCTCAGAGAGACAAGGCTAAATGTCTCACACAGAACTATAAATCCCAGAATTCCATGGCACTGAGACATGGCAGCTAAAGTGGTGTAACTAGATTATTTCTGCAGTGCAGATATAGCCATAATCTAGACCATCTCTGAAGAATCAAAGTCATAATGTTAACATTATGTGTTTTCTGCATAAAGACCTGTAAGTGTTATCAAAGCTTGTGTAGTCCCATAGTTTAAGGCCAGATAGAAAGTAGCAGAGAGCAGACAGAAAATAGCAGAGCTTCCAATATTTCACAAGTGAAAAACATGGCAATTTTTAAGGATTAATCCAAGAAGACTTGCCCAAGCACTGCCGCATCTGCTGACCTTCACCTCTTGCTTCCTCCCCCCCCCCTCCCCTTTGGACTGCTTCCATGCCTTGGCCACTACCTCTAAATAATGTAAGTTTTAAGTTGATACCTGTAGCAAATACAATAAAGAATACTGCAGCGCTTTTTTTAAAAAATGCATTTCTTGTAGCATAAACCTTTATGGTCAGATTCCACTTGAACATACAAAAAAGAAAGCAATAAGAATGTAACATGTCTATTTAATGTAAAAAGATCTTGGAGTTCATTACTTACAACACAACCTTATACATGTTTATTGAAAGTAAAATCCAGTGTATCCATTGGGTCTTAGTTCCAAGTAAAAATGTACAGGATTAGAACCTTAGAATAGACATAGAATTCAAAGCTATAAGACTGTAAAATCTTGTAGCACCTTTAAGACGGAAAGAAAGAAGCTGGCAGCATGAGCTTTCATAGACTTAAGTCTACTTCCCCAGATGCATTTGGCGGAAACTTCACCAAATGCATCTCAGGAAATACACTGTCACATAAGTATATGAAAGCTCATGCTGCCAACTTCTTTCAGTTCATCTCAAAGGTGCTACAAGATCTCTTTATATAAACTGATTTTACAGACTAACAGAGCTATGTTTTTGAATTCTATATCTATTCTAAGTATGTAAGTATGTACTTACTTGGGAGTAAGACCCAATGAACACAGTGGAGTTTGCTTCCAGTAAACCTACATAATAAGAAAAAGAAAGTCTTGCCACAATTGTGGATTCTTGGGAACACAAAGCTTCACAAATCATTTCATTCAATATTTAGACTGTAAAATTCATTGACATGAATTGTAGATCTCTAGAAGTTTTGACAATATGGACAGTTATCACAGATTATGGGAGCTGAAGTACCTTCTGCCAAGGCTGGCCCTTCCATTAGGCAGAGTGGTACAGCTGAACTGGGCTACGGATCTGAGGTGCTTATTTCTCAGTTTATTTTTTACTGTATTCTTACCACCAGAAAGAAGGCATCTTCTCCCTGCATCAGGCAAAATAATCTGGTTGGTGTCAGGTATTGTATGTACTTTAGGATGGCATCATTTGCTGCTCAAACACCAAATATCATGGTCAGACCAGCCTTCTACTCACCCATGCAACCAATGCACATGTCTTTTAGGTATACTATTTTCTGGCATCAATTAACATGCATACACATTTTCAGTACAAGATAAAATGTAATGGTTGCAACTCTGGCCCTCAAACGGATAGATTTAGCAGACATGAGGCTTCACCATTTCAATGTTTTAAACATAGCTGGCCCAAGCCAGATCTTTCCTCCCTCTTTTTTATGTTGACAATTATAGAATGTTTCTTTTCATGCCTGCTTACTCTGACCACTTCCTCGCCTTGGTTTTGCTTTAATTTCCCCACTTCTCAATACTGTTTTATCCCCACCATTCTTTTGCTTGTGTGGTTTCTCAGCAGGAAGAGAACTGCAAATGGCTTCTAACTGAGAGATTGCCTACAGTAGGCTAAGAAAATGGGGGAGCAGAGGGGAAACACGTCATTTGCTTTCTCCAGGGTGTACATCCACCACCTAAGAAGGTAAAGGCAACATTTTAGAAGAATAACACAGCAGGTTGATTTCAGAAACATGTGCATATTACTTCGTATCTTCCCACACAATGATATTTGTATTGGCACCAGAGCTCTCTGGCAGAGAAGGCTAAGTATCTCACAGTCACAAACTACAAATTCCAGAAATCCATAGCATTGAGCCATGGTAGTTCAAGCAGTCCAAACTGCATTATTTCTGCAGTGAAGATGCAGCCTGGAACCTGGATTCCTCCAAGTCCAATTCCAACACTAATGCAAGGCTGGACAACTGGGGAGGGGACCCTGATACTACAGTACTTCTAGTTTCATTTTTGGCTGATTCAGTGTTGGGGACACATTAAGGTGTATCAGAGGGTTGTGAGGACAAGGTTCCTGCTTTTTACAATGTTTTTTGAGCCCTCTTGGGTAGTGGGAGTGAAGAATCACTTGCAATTTTTCTTAATTTGGGGAATGTAGATGTGTTGGGAATCTTCCTGGGTCACCAGAGGCCACACTTTCCTCACCTCTAACCATTATATCTTCAACACCTATCATATAACTGAATACTGTTCAAAGAGGTGATCGGCAATACTATATTCTCACACTTGGAAACACTCATTGTGCTGGAAAGTTTTGGAACTACTGTTCAGGGGTATCCTAACCTATTCTGCTGCCACCATACTCCACACACGTCAAGGTGCATGCATCATCCCTGAGGCCAGGAAAACAATTTTGGCACCTGAGGCTGAAAACCAGATGAGTAACTCTTTTTGGCAGTGAAAACAAAATAACAGCAAAATACAACATTTCTTGCACTTTCATGACATCCCGGATTGGCTGCCTGATGCAGCTGCTTCACTATCCAACGGCATAGCTGGTCTTGCTACTATAATTCAAACAAGAATTGCTTCGCTGTATCAACTCTCTTAATCCAATAACGCTGGACTTGGACAAAGGCGGCCATCCACTCTTGCAGTGCACTTCCTCGGTGCCTTAAGTCCCATTTGGATACCGTGGAGAACTGGCTGTCGGTAGACCTGTCATCCACAAATTGAGTGAATCCTCTTTAAAAGTCACCTTATCATTACATCTTGCAGTTGTGTGTTTCCTGTTAATTCTGCATTATGTGCTGAAGATTGTTTGCTTCCTTTCTCTGTTATGATTCTTTGAAAAGTTACTTTGTTTTGTACTACAACACCTAGAATTCCTCAGCCTACATGGCTGGTGCGGCAGGATTGAGGGAGCTCTAGTTCAAGCAGGAACTTTTCCCAGCTCTTTTTTTGTTGCTAATCAGGTTTTGTACTAAATGATCCCAAAGGGGTGAAGGTGAATCTTTCAGCACCTGTTTATAATTCCACACGAATAGAACACTTGGGAGATGGAAAAGAGGGCTTTTGAAAGCAGTATTGTTTAGCAAAGCAAGCATGGAATTATGCACAGTATTCTAAATTTAGAATTTGGTGCTCTGCATGGTATTCCAAGCTTGATAAAGCTTTTTTTTTTTTCCAAACAAGAAAAAAGAAGCAAGTTTCTGGTCCTCATGACCGTGAGGACAGGACTGAAATATAACAGAGAGTGCACTGTGAAAAACTCAAAAGACACAGTTGAGGCTGAGCAAGATAAACCAGATAAGGCAGATTTTAGTAGTTGTGTGCCTTCAAGTCATTTCTGACCTATGGCAACCCTTAAGCGAACCTATCATGGGGATTTCTTGGCAAGTTTCTTCAAAGGGGAGATTGCCATTGTCATCATCTGTGGCTGAGAGGGTGTGACTTGCCCAAGGTCACCCGGTGGGTTTCAATGGCCCAGCTGGGATTTGAACTCTGACCTCCAAAGTCACAGTCCAACACTCAAGCCTCTATCACACTCTCGCTCTCAGTACTTAGCCCTTATCACATATCAGCATTTCCCTAGTGTAAAATTTTGTTTTGATGTGATGGTTTATTTTGTTTTTAAAGCAGAGGGTTAATAGCTTTAGAAGCTGAGTGAGCAGGAAGCAATGAGAGATCTTGGGAGAGGACAGGGCATGACTTTTTATAACTGCACGTTGTGTTGTTTGCTGGTCAAAATTGTACGGTTTGTCACATGCCACAAACTTTGCACAAGAAAGAGGCCCAAGTCGCTGAAAACGCCACCAGATCCTTCCACCTAGTAACAATCTCTGGCCAAGATCAACAGACATCCTCCTATTCCAGGACATGTCCTACATTTTAACCTTCTGTCCGGAGGAATTCTAAAGTGTCTTCCAGTTTGAGCATGACTAAGAAGCATGAATTTTATATTTATATGAGTGTTTTCAGTCTGTATTTTGCAGGAGTCCAAAACACACTGCAGAAATAATCCAGTTTGAGACTGCTTTAACTGTCCTGGCTCAATGCTAGGGAATTGCAAGGAAATTCTGGGAACTGTCGTTATGTGAGACATTGTCAGAGAGATCTAGTGCCACAATAAACTACCATTCCCAGGACTCCCTAGCACTGAGCCAAGGCAGTTAAAGGAGTCTCTAACTGGATCATTTCTGCAGTGTGTTTTGCACCTACGCCTCCTATAGTCCAAATTTCCATTCCCAGAATTCCATAGCTTGGAGCCATGGCAGTTAAAGCGGGATCGAACCAGGTTAATTCTGCAGTGCGGCTAGGCCTCAAGCTGCTTTTTCAGTGTCAGCCAAGAGATGTCAACCTACAAGGACAGCTGAGAAAGAGAAAGAAAGAAATCAAAAGTAGGAAGTCCTCTCCAGCCACTGACACAGCTCTGGCAGAAGCAGCTTTTGCTGCCTGTTTGCTGTAATAATATTTCCCCTTGAAGGCTGGGCTGAAGTTATTTATATTATATACTCAATTTCTTTCTTTTTGATGGGATGGGGACAGGGAGGGAGGGAGAGAGAACCAGAGGGCAGATCATACCTGATCAAGGAAAGGTAGTGGAGGAAAGAAAGAAAGAAAGAAAGAAAGAAAGAGGGGGAAGGGAAGGAGGAGGGGATACCTGATCAAGGAAAAGTAGTGGAGGAAGGAAGGAAGGAAGGAAGGAAGGAAGGAAGGAAGGAAAGAAAAGGAAAGAAAAGAAAGAGGGGGAAGGAAAGGAGGAGGCGATACCTGATCAAGGAAAAGTAGTAAAGGAAGGAAAGAAAGAAAGAAAGAGAAAGAAAGAAAGAAAGAAAGAAAGAAAGGAGGAGGGGATACATGATCAAGGAAAGTTAGTGGAGAAAAGAAAGAAAAGAGAGAGAAAAGATTAGAAAGAAAAGAAAAGCAAGATAGGGGAGGAAAGGAGGAGAAGAGGAGAAGGAGGGAGAGGTAAAGCTGGGGAGAGGCTGGAAACTTAAGGGGAGTAGTCCAACAAGAAACCTGAGCAGCAAAGGGGGAAACAGAAGAAGAAGAAGTGCAAGAGAAGGAAGTGGGTGAGGGAGGAGGAGGAGGAGGGGAGGGGAAGAAGAAGAAGGCAAGTCAGAGCAAAGAAGGAGGCAAAAGGGAAAAAACCCAAGAGCAGAGAAGGAAGGCAGGGAGCAAATGGCAAGGCAAAGGCAGGAGGAGGACCCAACCTGTTGGTGGTGTTGAGGAGGAGGAGGCAGAGGAGGATGCTCCTTGCAAGGAGGGCAGCTGCCTGGCTCTAAAGGGGCTCTTGGCTGAGCCTGAGCCTTTGGGGCTGGGACTCTGCCTTGGCCCCTCCAGCAGCAAGATGATGAAGAGGCAGTTCCATCGGATGCGGCAGCAGCTCACTCACCCGGCCCTCGGAGGAGGAGGAGGACGGTAAGGAGACAGGGCAGGGAAAGCGGGATCCAACCGGATTAGGTCTGCAGTGCGGATGCAGCCTTGGCGAGAGACTGGGGGGGGGGGACCACTGGATCCCAGTCCCAGATGTTTCAGTGGGAGTCCCAAGGCTTCCTCTTTAAGGCTGGGGAGCTAATCCGGGTTGAACCCGCTTTAAATGCCATGGCTCCATGCTGTGGGATACACTGCAGAGAGAATGCAGTTGGACACCACTTTTGAGTGCTTTCACTTCAGCCTATTAATGGAACCTGGGATGGGTAGTTTGGTGAGGCACCACCAGCACTCTTTGGCAGAGAAGAGGGAAAGACCTTGTGGAACTACACATCCCAGGATTCCATAAGATGGAATTGCAGCACTTAAAAAGTGGTGCCCAGCTGCATTATTTGCACAGTGTGCTGTAGCTCCAGCCTGTGCCAACCTGGGATTGGTAGTTTTGTGAGGCACCACCAGCAATCTTTGGCAGAGAAGGCGAAAGACCTTGTGAAACTACACATCCCAAGATTCTGTAAGACTTAAAATGTTGTCAAGCTGCATTATTTCTGCAGTGTACAGTAGATGCATCCCCTCGTTGAAGCACACACACTCCTTGATCTGGATTCCTATTGCCAGCAGTTGCTACCAGAAAGCTGTAGTTCTGCAGAGAAGCTTTCTTCCAGAGCTTCCAGCCAAGCAGTAGGGCCATACTCAATTATAAGACGGCCTCATGTATAAGTCAAGAGCGGGTTTGGGTGCCAATATTATGGATGTTGATATAACCCATAGATAAGTCGAGGGTAAAACTTAGGGGCAGGCAACAAAGGATGTAAAGGATGATGTAAAGGGAAATTATGCCAAAAAACTTAGAAAGTTCCAGCAGGCATTAACTGTTTGTGCTGATCCCAAAGACTGGACAGATGAGAGAGTAGAGAGGATCAACACTCTTTTTTGGTGCTGCCGGGTGGACTAAGCTCTCGCCTTTTACCGCTCACTTCAGAAAAAGAGGATGGGTCTCTTTTTACATAAATAAGAGTTAAAGTATAGTACTTGCATCGACCCGTGGATAAGTCGGCCCAGTTTTTTTGGGTCAATCTTTTGACTAAAATTTCTAGACTTATACATGAATACATCTTAACCAACTCAGAAGTGAATGGGATGTGTGCCGTCACTTTTGGTTTCAGTTTTAGCTGAAAACCAGCTTTTACGTGTCAGCATGTGTGTGTAAGTGTGTGTGTCAGGAGTGTCACTAGGGGTGTGGGGGGCAGGGGGGTGGATGCAGGCAACACCAGGTGACACCCTAATGGGCGGGGTGGAACTACATCTCCCCTTTTGGTAGAAATGGGCTGTGGTGTTTGCCTGCATCCCTTTAATAGCAATAGCAAGTACATTTCTGTACTGCTTATCAGTGCACTCAAGCACTCCCTAAGCGGTTTCCAATTTGTAAGCTAATTGCCCCCATCAAGCTGGGTACTCATTTTAGCGACCTATGGAAGGATGCAAGGCTGAGTCAACCCTGAGCATTGAACTCTCAACCTTGTGGCCGTGAGAGGCCATAGTACCAGCATTTAACCACTGTGCTGCCAGGCTTCTTAAAATGCTGAAGAGATAGTCTCAATGTGGTGGGGCTCAGAGGGAGAAGAAAGCAGGGGCCCTAGGTTGTTGGGTTTTTTTTAAAAAAATTTTAATTTAATTTTTTTAAATTATTCATTTTCAATTTTCTTCAAAAAAATCACATCTTTCCAAATTTTCACTTTAACCACATGAAATTATGTACACGCAAAAACATACGATATTGTAATTTAAAGGTATAATTTTAATTTTGCTAGTTGTTTACGTCACATCAGTTGCCATTACATTCCGTGATATACAGGATTTACGATTTATGAGTAATATTAGTACAAAAGCATTACTAAGGATTCAGTATTTTGTGGTATGTGGGGAGGTCAAAGGAGAAGGGGTGGCACTATGAGTTACTGTACCAAGTGCCACCAACCCTAGTGTGGCCAACAATGTCAATTTTGTTTTAAAAATTCAGGATTAGGGAAGCCTGGGGGATCTTGTAACATGTTTCTCATGTTTCTCATCTCTGAACCAAAAAATAGGGAAGAGTGTACCTGGGGATAACAGGCTATGTTTTCTCCAGCTCAACTGTGCAAATATTTGGTAGACCAGAAGTGTTGACCAAGTGCCCTTCCAGGTGTTGTGAGTCTGCTGCAGTTCCCATGATGTCTATCCAGCTTAACTAATGGCAACGGATGATGGGAGTTGTGGTCCAACATAATCTATAGACCCAATTATTTGTGAGGTAGATCATAGGACTTTATCACATGGGGGGAAATGGGTACCATATTTTAAGTGGTGAATATCCCCAGAAAATTGCACAATTGTGATTAAAATGTGATTAACATTTTAACGCACAGTGCAATAGAAGAGTTTTTATCCTGGGAATAACCAGAGAATAACCAGGCAATAAATGGCAACAAATCATTCATGGGATTTGTTATTCCCGGGATAATGGCACTTAAAATCGCTTTTCATTGTGACATCATGTGAACACCTTTATCATGATTGCAACAATTTTCATGGGATATTCCTGGGATAATGGTGCTTTAATTGTGACATCATGTGAAAATCTTAATCGCAAATGCGTGATTTTCACAGGATAATCACCGTTTATACTTCCAATTGTCCCCGTGTGATAAAGTCCATAGTGTTTTAAAGCTTTTTAACACTACTCTGTAGATGTAGTGAGCACAGTGCCCCTATAATTTTAAGTTTGGATTTTCACTGTGACATTGTTTCATCAAGAAATCATAATTCTGCAATTTTACTATAATTCACTTTAATTCTACTTCTTTAAATGAGGGTAAGAAAGGCGTGCATCCCCCAACTGTCCCAGTTTGGCAGGGACAATCCTGATTAACCTGTCATTCCACCTTTCCAGCTACTGTATTTTTAAAATGTCCTGGTTTCTCTCTCCTCCTCCCACTCTCCTCAGCTTTCTTAAGTTGCTGCAAAAAGAGTTCAGAGTGCAAAAGCAGTTTGCATAAGTCTAGAAATTTATGTATAGACTTATACATAAGTCTAGAAATTTAAGTCAAAAAATTGACCCAAAAACCTGCGTCGACTTATGCACAAGTCAATGTAAGTACTGTATCTTAACTCTTATTTAAAAGAAGGAACCATCCCCTGATGAAAAGCAAGAGTATAATCTGTCCTAAAAGCACTGACCCCCTTTACTCTCTCATCCATCCAGTCTTACGAATAAGCACAAAGAGGTATGTCTGATGGACTTTTGGAAGTTATTTGACATTGTTTTGCCTTGCTTCATCCTTTAGATCCTTTCCTATATGCCCCTAAATGCCCCAAAACTTGCCTTCGACTTATACATGAGGTTGACTTATAGTCAATTATATATGGTAATTCAGCAGGGAGGAAGGGAAGGGAACATTGCTAAAATCTGTCCATCCCTCTCAGCCTCTACTGCCAAGTCTCTGGTCCATGCCCTAGTGGTCTCGCGACTAGAATATTGTAACCTTCTTCTGACAGGGCTTCCCCTCTCTCACCTCCATCCTTTAATCTCTGTTCAGAACTCAGTTGCACATATTATCACATCCGCTCGCCACTTTGACCATGTTTCTCCTCTTTTCTCCTCCCTTCGTTGGCTCCCTGTCCCCTTCCGCATCCAGTACAAGCTTTTGTTGTTGACTTCCGAAGCACTCCATGGACTCGCCCCTCCTTACTTGTCTGACCTTCTTTCTCCTCACACTCCTTCATGTACCCTCCGCTCTGGTAGTCAAGGTCTCCTGTCCCAGCCGAGGATCTCCACTGCCCTGTCCCAGATTCGTCCCTTCTCACTTGCTGCCCCTCACTACTGGAACCTTCTTCCTCTACATGCGCGCCTCATCACTTCTCTAACCAGGTTCAAAACTGAGTTAAAGACTATATTGTTTAGGGAAGTGTTCCCAGGATTGTGCTGTCTTCCCCAGGATGCCTCGTTTTAACGATGTATTAAAAAGCTGAGCCCTCCCTCCAGTCCATCTGCCTTGGTCCAGGCCCCAGAGGGAGAGAAGAACCACTGGACCTGATCCCCTTCCCACCACCTTTCCCGTCTCCTTTTGTGTTGTCTCTTTTAGACTGTAAGCCTGAGGGCAGGGAACCATCTAATTATAAGATTGTATGTACAGCACTGTGTAAATTTACAGCGCTATATAAATAAAGGTTAATAATGATGATGATGATGATGATGATGATGATGATGATGATGGAAGGGAAGGGAAGGGAAAGGAAAAGGGAAAGGAAGAGGTAGAATTTGGCCCTTCCCAGTAGGCTTAGCTAAAAGTACATTGCTACAGCTCCTCCTAGCCTGTGTATGCTTCCTCATTAATTTTTGCCATTTTAACCACATTCTGATATTTTCATCAGTTGAAATGTTGGAGGGTATGGGTATGCGGTTGAGTACTCACACCCTTTGCCAGTGCAGTGTAGTGGCTGCTTAGTGTTCAGTTTTAGCTGCAAAGAGCTGACTCCATTCTTGCTTAGCAATGATGATGACTTTAGGTTTCATCTTAAACCACTTTAGGCTGTCAGCCTAAACCACTTTGCAGGAATGTTGTAAAAATAAGGGGAGATAGCTCACCACCCTGTATTCCACAAGGAAGAGATGGGATACAAATATGAATGGTTAAAAGGCTAGATTCAGCTAGCCTTCCATTTTGTTTTGAGATGGCCCATAACTTTCTAGGCCATTTTACAATGATAAGAGACAGAAAGGTACTCTTTCCTTTAGATGAAAGTTAAACTACAGTGGGATCTTGCTGTCTGCTGGGGTTTGATTTCATGATCTCCTGTGGACACTAAAATCCATGGACAATCAATTCCCATTCAATACAATGGCACCTTAAAATGGTGTCACATAAAATGGCAAAATCAAAGTTTCCTGTTGGGATTTATATATTTTTGAAATATTTTCAAGCCTTAGATGGTTGAATCTGTGGATATGGAGGATCAACTGTACTCAGATAAGTGCTGTGTTCAGTATCACATTCTCTGCTTGTGTTGAGCTGCAGATACTCATGCCTGTGCTAAACTAACAGTTGTATCTCGCACAACCTTGGTGCAATGTTTAATAACTCCCCTGGGCCATTAAGGAATTGATATCAGCAGAATGGAAATACTACACATATTGCTTTGTTGAGATAGTGGAGATCACGTATATTACTGAGATAAAATCTGGACATGCTCAAGCCCCTAAATTGGGTTCAAGATCTGGTGCCAATTAATAACCTGGATTTCTTTAGGTTAATAAGAAATTGATTTAGCATTGTGTCTCATTTTTGTCAAGTGGTTCAAATGGAGCAGGGGGAAATCTGCAAAACAGGTTATAATCAGAACCAAAGATGGGTAGGTGCTGATTAAAGGGGCAAACAGTGATATTCTGTTACATTTTTCATATTGATTGTTTTAATTGGTTTAAAAGTGTTTCCCAATAGATTTGTTACCTTTTATAACAGAAAAATCCTTTTAATCTGAGTATTGTCTTGCAGCATTGGGTTGATTCAAGACAGCACAGCAAGTCCATAGCTGGGATGGAGTTTGAACTCTGGTTTTCTGCTAGTATAAAAAAATCTAGAGTCCACTAGATCCAGTTGTGCACAGCCCATTCAGCTGCAAATGCAAAGCTTGGAAGTACAATCTTTTACCGGTAGACTACAATTCCCAGAATCCTACAGGTAGTTCTGGGAGCTATAGTCCAAAAAGTAACTTTTAAAATTTCTGCACAAATCAACTTAGGTGTGAAGCATCACACAAATACTTATCTCAACCATCCTCTTTCTTTCTTTGGAGGGAGTGGAGAGTCTCCCCTCCCTTTGCCAGTGATCTTTATGAAATCAGTTGTCCATATAGAAAAATACAATAGCATCCCAATTCCACAAAATGTTGGGTGATACCTTATGGGACCAACCAAAACACTTCAAATGTATGTTTGCTCCACTAGTTTCTTCATCAGGCAAAGGTGTTAATAATCATAGAGGAAAAAGAAAAATATGATGATGTTAGTCACAGTACTGTACTGCATATTGTCAAGATGTTGCTGCTGTCTTTGTTACTCTTAGTTAATGTATGGAGGAATATCCAGGTAGGCAGGCCACTCCTCCCTCTGGTCACATGGGTTCTGGGAGACAAAGAGCTGAAAAGTCCAGAAAATAAAATTTAAATTCCATTAGCAATGCAAAAAGATGCTTCCTTTGCAACCCAGGTTGTTTCCATCCTGTGTGAGACTACTAGCTCCTTTGCTAACCAAAGAATGTGTGGGTGGGGGCAGCCATCCATAGGGGACACACTTAAGGCCTTAAACCTTAAAAAGCACTCATTCCTCAGATTGTTCCATACCCCTGAATGTGGCTCCCAGTGCCACCATAGTTGCTCATCTGTATCATAAGGGGCTACTGGTCAAACATCCCTGCACAAAAGGGTCCAAACTAGGGTTTAGCAGGGATATGGAGTCTTTCCTTCAGTTGTCTAGTGGGCTGTTGGTATCTGCTGTGGTTTGGGTCCTGACCCCTCATGGGTACCAAAATCCATGGATGCTCAAATCCTGTTAAATACAATGGCATAGTAAAATGGTCTCCCTGATATAAAATGACAAAATTCAAGGCTTGCTTTTTGGAATTTATACCTTTTTGGAATAGTTTCAAACTGTGTAGGGTTGAATCCATGATTAAAGAATCCGTGGATACCGAGGGCAGACTGTATTTTATATTTTTACTCCTCATCACTGCTATTTTCTTCCTTGTTGGGTCTTCTCTAGGGAGACAGAACATTTGGCCTGCTAAACATTTTGGCCTACAATGCCCATCAGCTATGGGTGTCTTGTAGATCAATCAGAGGGATATTTCATCTTTAAATTATGTGGGGGACACCTTCTCATTTTCTCCACCCATCAACTGCCCATGCCCACTGCCCTACCCAGTGTGGCCAAGAACATGAGTTTGTGATGTTTATGGTCCTAAACATCTGGAGGGCCAATTCCCCAGACCTGACCTACTCTCTGCCTCTGTTCTGACAGTCTTCTGGACACCTGGGAATGACATGAACAGAAGCAGGGCAGGGCTCACTGCTGAGATGTCCCAGAGTTGTTTTTCCCGTCTTCCCTGTCTGGTGCTTGCTGTGGATGTGTCAGGAGACTATTAAGTCATTTTTCACACCAGGACAGGCAAGGAGGAACTTTCACAGAAAGTGCAATTACTCACCTAGGTCATTCTTGCCCAGTGACTTTTAAAATAGGTCACTGTGAGGGAAGCTTCACTATGTGATTTGCTTTCAGTATTAACGTACCTTCCAGTATTTCACTGCAGAAACCTGGGACACACGTGGCCAGCCAGTATTAGAATGTGGTCAAGATGGCAAAAGTTATTAATGAGGAAAAACAGATAAGCTAGGAGAGACTACAGCAGTTTGCTTTTGTCTGAGCCTACTGGGAAGGGCAAGATTCTGCCCCTTCCTCTCTTCTCCCCATTGATGAATCGAGTACAAACTACTTTCGCACTTTGAACTCACTTTAATACAATTGAAGCAATCAGAGGATGAAGGGGAAAAGTGGAAGGAGGAGAGAGAAACTGGGACATTTTAAAAGCAGCTACAAAACAGGATGACAGAAGATTAATCAGGACTGCCAAACTGAGACAGATGGAGAGTATGTTTTAAATCTGCTGAGAACTACAAAAGAATAATAATAATAATCCTCCAAGTGAACATGATAGATTGGATGTAGGCTTATTGGTTCTTAATTCTCAGGCAAGTCATAACTATCATACTTATTTCAATGAAAGTTAAATTCAGCTAAATTAATCTGGATCCACACAGTCTGTAAAAACTTCCCCCCAAAACATTGTTGCTTCCAGTCCCCAATAATGAGATGCTGTAGTTAGTGTGCTCATTTTATTTGGTACTGAAAAAATTACCCCACATTGATAGTGTTGATGTTGATGATTTTGTTTCTGGTTTGAAGGAAACACAAGTAGAAGCACCTGCAACCCTTAAAGTCTGTTTCATGTAAAGTTCTGTGCAAAATGGACCAAACCCAGCAATTTTTCACAAAAACTTTGGGATGTCAGGCTAGGCCTAAATTTCAAGTTTAGTCATGATCAATTCATAAGTGCAAGTTTGAGAGCAAAAAATGAGAAACCTGAGGCTATTGTTCAGACCAGTGGATCTCAGATTTTTGGTCCTTTGGGTGTTTTGAACTTCAGCTCCCTTCCAGAAATCTCAGGTCAGGGATTTTGGTCAAGTATTTTGGGGGCTGAAGTCCATTATACCTAGAGGACCAAAGACTTGGGAACCACTGGTTTAGAAGGTGCTCAAAGTAGTTTACTGATGAGATCCAAAATATGCTATGGTCTTCATTTTGGTCTATTTGTGTAGCATAAACAACAGACAGAGAAACACTTTCAATTATAATGGAGATTGTTTGGATTTCACAGAAAAGCGACTGGACTCATTTAAAAACCATTTAATATACATGGAGAGCTAAAACAGCTCATATACAAAAGATGGTTAGGGTGTGTGTAACTGTTTATTATTACAGTTTTAGACCTAATTACAAAAACTATCTTGGTAATATATGTTTAAATATGATAGATAGATAGATAGATAGATAGATAGATAGATTAGACACAGTATATGGTAAAACCAACAGAATAGAAATATGGCACATGAAGGAGACTAAAATGAGCAACAAGGTAAAAGAGTGCTAGGTTTGAATAGTACTAATAATAGTTCTTAACATTATTCTTTTTTGAAAACATCTAGGAATACAATAGCTTCTCTGTGATGTAAGAGTAGTTAAGCGGAACAATAATTACCATTTCAGTGTGCATATTCAAGGCTTAAAAGTAATGTTACAAATAAAGAAACAAATACAAACACTCATTTTTCAATACTCGTAATTTATTCTTTTTTACAATAACTAAGTCACGACTAGGATACAGTACAATTATAACATAATGAGATGATTTCATTTCTTTTTTATTACATGTTCTCAGGTTAGTAGGTGTAGGATTTCATTTCAGAATAATATATCTGCAGCTGGGGTGGGTGTTGGTAGACAAAATATGTCTTCTTAAGGCTAGACTTTTTAACAACATGGTATTATAGATCCCAGATATCATCTTGGATAGTTGTATCCCTCATACCATCTTGCATAGTTATATCACTTATACGTATATAAAAACTCCCAGAAAATATCAGGGTCACCTAACCTTATTAAAAGTTATTTTGTTTCAGAATGTAAACCAGTTTTTTTTTGTTGTTATGTGCTTTCAAATTGTTTCTGACTTATGGCAACCCTAAGGCCATTGCCATCCTCTGAGGCTCAGAGAGTGTGAATTGCCCAAGGTTGCTCAGTGGGATTCCATGGCTGAGCGGGGACTTGAACATTGGCCTCCAGAGTCACAGTCCAGTACTCAAACCAGTACACCACACTGGCTTGCTTATCCACTTTTTAGTGTCTCTCTTCTGCTTTCTAGCCACTTGAACAACATTCATAAGTAATCAATTCAAGAGTGATTTTAAGGATCACACACAACTTTTAAACCACAATTAAAGTTGGAATGTAGCACCTTTGGCAATATGTATCACACAGCATTGCTTCTGACCCATCACTATTGTGCCACTGAAGAGTGATGAGAAAGCACTCTTGTTTTTACTCTGTATCCTTTTTTAATCTATTGTACCCTGCTCCGAGTATTTTATTAGAGGAGCGGGCTATAAATAAACATTATTATTATTATTATTATTATTATTATTCATTTATAAGGAAAACCATCAGTAAATTCCAAATCACACTGCTGTGCCATTAGTCCCCATGTGGCATAAATTCCTGCCAGAGCAATCAGTAATAAAGTAATAAATAAGTAATAATAATGAGTGATATTTTTCAGCTTCATTCTAGTAAGGCTTGGGGGGGGCATCTCTGTTGGAGTTGTTGCTGTTAACTGTCCTTGAGTCGACCTTGATTCATGGCGACCCTGTGGATGAGACATATCCAAGACCCTTTGCCCTCCACTGCTCTGCTCAAATCTTGTAAATTCATGTCTGTGGCCTCCCTAATTGAGTCTAGCCATCTGGCTTGTGATCTTTCTTTCTTTCTACTACCCTCAACTTCTCCCAGCATTATTGCCTTTTCCAGTGATTCATGCCTTCTCATGATGTGGTCAACATCAAAATATGACAGCCTCAGCTTGATCATCTTGGCTTCTAGGACTATTTCAGGCTTGATCTGTTGGAGGCAGGATGATTATTCACACACACGCCCACACACCCTGGTAAGGAACCCAAAATGAAACCAATATGATATTACTTCTGGTTTCATTATTGGCTAATAATTTGCCCTTTCAGAGACTTAAGGGAGCAGTGTGATGGTGGGGAGCAAAACTGCTGCACTTTTCAGCAGGTTTGCATGCTTTTTTGGGCATGGTGGGAGGAAAATCATCAAGGTAAAGTGCCAAGCTGTGACAGATTGAGCTCTCTGATAAGTCACAAACCATGTCAAAACTCACAACCCACTGGAATGGACGGAACATAACTGCATACTCACCTAGAAAATGCACAGTATGCTCTGATACTATGGAAAACTCATTGTAATTCCACATATGGCTTACAAGGGAAAAACAATGATTTGTTAGCAGTGGGAGCTTTAGCAGCTAATGGATTCCATATTAGTAGGGTAGTGAGAAGCTAGGTTGGCTACTGAATCTTGTTGCCAGAATAGGGTCAGCACCCTGGACAGATGTTGTAAATTTCAGAGTAAAATCCAAAGATCCCACTAGTGGTGGGATCTGTTTATCTAGATGCCCCAGGTTGGAGTGTCAGAGCCTCTGGCTTGACACCTGTCGGGTTTTATAGTTATTACATCTAAGCTTCCATGGCATTGTAAAAGTATACAGTCGTCCCTCCCAATTCGCAGTCTTGCTGTTCACATCCCTCAGTCTTTCACAGATGGCAACAGGAGGGACATAATGGTGCATGTGTCTGAGGTGCATGCACAGTGCCGCACACAGAAGCATGCCCCCATTAAAATCAATGGGGCTCCAATATTGGCGATTTTCCTGATTCGCGGCAGGGTCTGGAATGGATGCCCCACAAATCGGAAGAGATGACTGTAATTTCTACTCAGGAGTTTTAGCCAAATGCTGTCTTTTTGTTTGGGTTATTCTCTTTTGTTGTAAGGACATAACAATAATGAGCCACCATATCTTTTCATCTTTTTAAAGAACTAAACAAACAGTGAAAATGTTCTAGTAGGGAGTGGGCTCATTTTTATGAGAAAGGATATATAATACACACATATTTTGTTATGAAACCCATAACACCAAAACTTTCTATATCAGAGTTGTAAAAAACTTGTTCTGGACTTGTTCTGGACTCCCAAGTTCTGATGTATTTGATGTTGTTCTGTGCTGTCAAGTCAGCTTTGACATATGAATAAGATACCTCCAAGAGGTCCTATACCTAGTAGCCCTGCTCAAGCCTTGCAAACTTAGGGCTACAGCTTTCTGGACAGAGTCAATCCATCTGTAATGTAGTCTTCCTTTTCTCCTACTGCCCCCATCCTTTTCCAGCATTGCTATCTTTACCAATGACTCATGTCTTCCCATGATATGCCCAAAATACATAACCTTAATTTAGTAACTTTGGCTTCTACTGGGAATTCAGACTTTATTTGTTTGAGGACCCATTTACTTGTCATTTCCAAAGTTCATGGCATCTATAAAACTTTCCTCTAGCACTACATTTCACACCAATTCTCTTCCTGTCAGGTTTCTTCATTGTTCAGCTTTCACAACCATACACAGAAACTGGAAATACCATGGTATGGATGATCCTACTTTGATATGAGTCATCTATCTGTAACACTTGAGGAACTTATCTAATTCCTTTATAGCTGCCCTTCCAAGTATTCTGATTTCTTCACTATACATATATGTAAAAATAATATCTAGGTACAAAATATAGGATTTGGAAAGGAAAATGTTAAGTACAAATCTGCACATCAACATGAAGCCATACGTTTTTTTGTGTAGACACATTTTCCCTAAGTAAGTCTGGAAGAATGAATAGGACTCAACCATTGCAAAGAGCCTCTTATATTCTTGTTGATATTTGTAATGGAAATATTTTTGCTAGCATATGGGAATGAAATAAGTTAAGATTTACATCCCTATTTAATTGTATTTTATGTGATTTTTTTTTTGTTATGTAATATTTATAGTAAAATTTATTTTTTGAAAAGCTCTACATCCCAATTATATTCCAAAGCAAGTTTGCCAGATTCAAGCATATGTGAGGCAACCATCTTCGGTACAAAACACACTGCAGAAATAATCCAATTTGAGACCGCTTTAACTGCTGTGTCTCAGTTTTAGGTAATCCTAAAAATTTTAGTTTATTGTGACATCAGAGAATGCTAAATGTCTAACAAAACTATAGTTCCCAGAATTCCCTATCATTGAGCCAGGGCAGTTAAAGTGGTCTCAAACCGGATTATTTTTGCAGTGTGTTTTGGACCATAGTTTATCTAATAAGCTTTGGAAGTAGTTAGTATCTAGATGAGAGATTGTCTTGCAACCTGATAAGTGTAACCCTAAATTTAAAGTCAGAAGAAAGCTGGGTGATATACCCAAATAAATGTATTCAAATTTCTGTCTGCCATCTGCAGCTACAAATGAAGTACTGTACTAAAAAGTAGCATGCAAATATATATTGTGGGTCTGTGACGCCTCTTTTTTCTGCTCTTTGCTCTTTCATTCTTAGAGCCCAAGAAACTGCTGAATACTTGACTGAAGACTTGCTACAGGTGAGGTGTGGGTTTGATCTGTGGGCATGTGCTTACCTGTACCTGCAGTCACAGAGAGAAAGGGTCCTTTGTCTTTGGGTAGAATTTTTTTCCCCTTTGCTTTACATCTGAGTCACAGGACAGTCTTGGAAAGACTTCAACTCTCTAGAAAGATCCAGATGTTGTAGTAGTGAGATATGTCTTTCTTACTTCATAGACCAACAATGCCTCTGAGGAAGTACACTGAAGTCTACGAAAGCTCATGCTGCCAATTTCTTTTTTCCAGTTAGTCTCAAAGGTGCTAAAAGATCTCTTTACGTACAAACTTTATTGTAGTTGGGGGAGCAATTCTGGGAGATCTCAAGAATTAACAGAACAACTTCAGTGTCACTGAAACAGCCTCACTAATTTTTTGTATGTATTTTAATTTGCATTGGCTTTTAATATTGACCCAGGATGGTAGTACTGGGCTGGAACTTCAGGAGATGAAGGCTTGAATCCTCACTTGACCATGGAAACCCACTGGGGATCTTGGGCAATTCATACTTTCAGCCTCAGAGGAAGGCAAGGGCAAACTCCACTCTGGACAAATCTTACCAAGAAAACCCTATAATAGTTGCACCTTAGGGTTGCCATAAGTTGAAAACGACTTGAAGTCACACCACAATGACAATTAATTTAAAAACCAATTAAAACAATTGGGTTTAATATTTCATTAACCTCCTTAAGCCCCAGTATTGGGGAAAACTCAGGACATAAATAAAATTAACAACAGCAACAGTAACCACTGCTGCTACTGTTAACACCCACTGCTACTTTTATTTTCAAATGTGGATTCTGTGTCTGTGACAATGTCATTCACTTAAACAGCCATCTGAAGAGAAGCTATGTTTTGAAAGATTCCTTTTTCGGATAATTCCCAGAATTCCTCCAGCTGGGATGGCCAGTGCCCATGCTAGCTGGAGGATTCAAGTAGTTGTCTAAACCAGAAACTTTTCCAGATTTTGCCCCAGCTGTGGCATAGAGTCCATCCTGCACTGCCTTTCCAAAACTGTGCTTCTCTCTGACTCTAGAGTCAGCTCACCAATCTAGAGGCAAAGCCCACGCATAAAACTTTGAGATGGAATATCTAGGATAGCACCCATCACATCCCTACAATTTCACATGTTGCATGTACTCTCCAATGGCTGGCTACCAATCCTTTAATCTGAAGCTCACATTTGGGCTTTTTCCTTCTAGAATTCAGATTTCCTAAATGATGATTATTAGAAAAAGAGGATGGGTATAGGTAGCTATTGAGCAGAAAGGGTTTCTGAACAGGAAAAGAGGTTTTGTTTTTGGAGAAATTTTGGTTGCTATGAAGGGAGAGATATACTTCCCTTCATTAGCACATCTCTTTGGGGCTGTTGACACTAGCAGATGTTAGGCCATGATCCAAAGATCAAATATACAGCTTTCTTGCACACTTAGGGCCCTATCACACAACACTGTTATAACACTATTATTCCACTTTTACCGTCATAGCAACATCATATAGAATCCTGGGATTTGCAGTTTAGAATTCCTAGCTCTTGGGCCTGACTAAACAACAAATTCCACAGGATGTTGCCATGGCAGTTAAAGTGGAATATAGCACTGTTCCTCTTCTTGCATTTGAAGAAGTGGGCTGCAATCCACAAAAGTTTATGTAAATCAAGTTTGCTAGTATGTGCTTCAGCATGCCACAAGATTACTCCTCAGGAAGTTTCACCTTTTACTTTCTGTGGAGAAATTGCATGTGTTCTGTTCATGCACATTCTGCATATGTAGCCCAGGTGATACTTGCAGATGGGCATCTTGCACTAACAATTAAAAACAGGACCAGCCTTTCATCAGTTTATGCAAATTGCTGTTCTTGGGAGAGAAATGTGAGATTTTTCTGCCTGAGGTTCCAATTAACTTGACTGGCTTGAGACACTGTGCTTCTTAACACTGATACATGCAGAGGGGGCACAATTGCTAACAAGAAAATATTTGGGGTAAACTCTGATCAACAGGCACATGGAAAGGCTCTCCAGGTTTTCCTCCTTAATGGAAGAAGTATTGGAAAAAACATGGGAGGGTTCCAACTGGAAGACAATGACTATCAGTCCACACACCCTCTCTGTTAACATTCCATGAATGAGGCAGGGCAACTACAAGATTAAAACTTCATCTGAAAGCACCTAGTGTCTAGGGGTTGCCAGAGTGAAAACTGGAGAAGGTGCCTATTCTTTTAATGGCTATGTAACCGAGGGAATTGCGGGTATTGCTTGTTACTCAACACCCGCTGGAATTCACACAGCTAGAGAACAAGCAACATATTTGTTAAGAATACAGGAGCCCTCTCCGGTTTTCACTCTGGCAACCCTATGTTTTCAGATGAAGTTTTAAGATTGTAGTTGCTCTGCCTTATTCATGGAATTTTACTGGAGAGGGTGTGTGGACTGATGTCATTGTCTTCCAGTTGGAACCGTCCCATGTACACAAGTTTATATAACACAACACACCTATAAGTAGAGTTTAGGTGAGTTACTTTTTTAGATACAGCTCCCAGAACCTCCCCAACCAGCATTGGCTATGCCAGATGAACATATCCCAGGACAAGAGTTCCCAATCGCATACTCTGGCCTTCCAGGTGTTTTGGACATCAGATCCCAGCATCCCAGACCATTGGCCACGATGTCTGAGGCTTCTGGGAACTGAAGTCCCAAATACCTAGAGGACAAGAGTTTGAGAATCACTGTTCAAGGAGCTATAGTGCAAGAAAGTAACTTTTCAAAGCCCTCCCTGGGAACAGTGTATACTATAATCTACACATGTTTTTAAAAAGGGTGTTACATTCTTTAAGTGTCTTGTTTAATTTTTAAAAATGAAAATTTCTGTTCCTGTTGCCAGATTTTGCAAAAGAATTTTATGGAAAGTGGGAATAGAAGTTAAACATTTCAGTTTGCAACAGTACAGGCATTCTTGGAAAGGGAAAAAAAAATCTACAAAAGTGGATTGATAGGTTGTTGCTTTGATTAAAAAAAAATGGTGTGCCCCTGTGCTGTTTTAAATGCAGGAAAGGCTTTATTTAAAAAACCTCTTAGTAAAGCCCAAGATTCCTAGCTGGGGAAAAAAATCCTCTCCTGTGTCTAAAACACTGTTTCCCCCTATTTTGTAATGTCCTATGTTTTATGGTGCCTTTTCTTTCTTTGCAGTTCTGGCATCTGGTCACCCTGACCAGGATTTGCTTTCCTCTACATGCAAAAAAACAAAAAAACATATAAAACAATAACAAATTCCTGTTTTCTTGTACTTAACAATCTCTTGTCCTCCCATCCATCCCTGGCCTTTGATAGATTGAACAGAGAATTGAGCCAGCCAAGCGTGCAGCACACAATGTGCACAAGAGACTTGTGGCTTGCCTCCAGGGTCAATATGGGGCAGACATGGACAAACGGGTGGTAAGTAGCAGTGTTTATGTCTTTTCATTCTATAGATTAACACAATAAAATTATACATTATGAGGGTTATCCTATTCTAAGATTCCATACCAGGGATGGTGGGAATGGCATCTTCTTGTTTTTCTTTGCTGTCAAGTTATTTCCATTTTATGGCAACCCTAAGGCATTTGGAGTCATGGAGTTTTCTGGGGCTGAGTGTGTGACTCACCCAGTATTGCCTAGTAGGTTTCTGTGGCTGAGCAGGGAATCGAACCCTGGTCTCCAGAGTTGTAGTCCAGCACTCACTGCACTGCGCTGGCTCTTGGGAATGACATACTCTCCAAAATTTAATGGATGCAACTCAAGACACATGTGGCCTAGAAACCTCAGTGTGTGGTCAAGATGGCAACACTTATTCATGAAGAAGGCCACACAAGCAAAAGGATGCAGAAGCAGTTTGCTTTTACCTGAGCGTATTGGGAAAGGCAAGATGGAGTTAATAAAGTACAGACTACTTTTGCACTTTGAACTCAGTTTTCAGCAAGTGAAGTAAGCTGAGGTCTAACAGGCAGAATGGGAGGAAGAGAGGGAAACTGGAACATTTTAGAAACAGTTGAAAGAATGGGACAAAAGAGGATTAATCAGGACTGTCTCTACCAAATCAGAACAGTTGGAGGGTATGGAATAAAGGCAGTGCCCCCAATAAGAATTCTGGAAATGTTGTAGTGGGTTTTTTGGGGGGGGGGGGGGCTGTAGCTCCCAGAATCTCACAGGCTAAGGAATTTTGCAAGTTATAGTCCAAAAATAGCTGGGGGAGGTGGTTGGGGGATTCTGAATGGCTGGTGAATTTGGGGAGTTGTGGTCCAAAATGCTTGCTGGGAGATTTGCCCCAGGTCACTTTTGTAAGATTTAATTACTTTGCACTCTGAGTCAGGAAATTATTTTGTGTGCTCATTGTATATTCTCATTTTCTACAGAAAAAGTTGCCCTTGATGGCATTGTCTATGGCCATGGCTGAAAGCTTCAAGGAGCTTGACACTGATTCCAGCCTTGGGTAAGAATCCCTTCATTTCATGGATTAAGACATATATAAAGTGATCACCTCCAGAACATAAGAAGGCAAAATATATTGCAGGTTGCTGGTTCTTATGGTCATGTGAGGGTAACCATCTCTGTCCTTAATCTGTCATAACCATTTGTAAAACCACCATTGCATTCTAAATCAAGAAACACTTTTGCAGCAGTTAGCCTGACTAATTTTTTTTGTATTGGACTGGGAAAATAAGATACCCTTTTAAAGGTCCCTTTCATAATACACAGCAATAGCTCTGTGATTCCTTGTTATTTACCATGGCTACATTTTATGGAATCCTGGGATTTGCAGGATTTGGAGAGGAATATTTGGAATTTTCAGCCAGAGACCTCTAGTGCCTCAACAAATTATAAAGCCCAAGATTCCATAGTATGTTGCCATAGCAGTTAAACTGAAATCATAGTGTTGTAATTGTGTAATGTAAAAAAAATAAAGGTGGTATATTCCTATTTCATGAAGTGGCTACCACTGTTCCTTATACAAAAGAAAAGAAGCAAGCTGAGTCTCCTTTATTGTTGGTTCATAGGCTCTCTTTACATTACCTGCTTTGGCTTTTATCTGGAAAGGACATCTCAAGGATGAAATCTCCATTACACATAGGAATCTGCTTCATACTGAGTCACACCATGGTTCCATTTAAGTTCCCAAACTTTGGTTCTCTAAATATTTTGGACTTCAGCTCCCAGAATACCAGACCATTGGCCAAGATGGTTGAGGCTTCTGGGAGCTGAAGTCCAAAACGCCTGGAAGACCAGAGTTTGGGAATCGCCTATCCAGACCAATATTGTCAAATCTGACTGGCAGTGGTTTTCTGGGGTTTCCCACATGATTCCTTCCTAGTTGAATCTAGAAATCCCTGGTGGTCTCTCATCCTAACAGGGATCAGGCACAACCCTGCTTAGCTTTGAGATTGAATGACACTGGGTGTGTTAAGGGTGGCATGCTGACACATCCTCTGGCTCATCTTGTTTGCATATCAGTAGGGGACAAGATGTAGTCTGGAGCAAAAGAAACATTGGATGCTTCTGTCAAGGGTGTGTGTGTCATATTGGCAACTGTGTGCTTTGTGCAATCAATCCATCCTGGTTTTTTTCCCCATGGATTATTTCTGGTATTGAGAAAGATAGAACTTGTGGAGAGAAAGCATGGAAGGGCTGCAAACTTGAATGCACAATTCTATGAGCAAGACAGTGAGATTGCACAATAAAAGCCTCATTTGGAAGCAGCCATATAGCACTGACCTCTGACTGCCAAATTATTGCTTCTGTTTAAGAGGCAGCTTCTTGTTATGCTGCCATCTATCCTGCTTCACCTGGGCATCTCTGCAGACAAGAAGGATGACATCAAAGAACAAGAATCTCAAGTAACTGAAGCCCATTTAGGGAGAGGTGCCAACCTTGGGAATGTTACTTTTTTGAACCACAGTGCTCAGAATCCCCTTGTCAGTAATCCCTCTGACCATACTGGCTGGGAATTCTAGTAATCCACCAAATAATGTTTTCAACCTCTGTTGAACCCACACTAAATCACAATAGAGAAAAGGGTCCACACACAGAAGAGATGCCAAGCAACATAAGGATTTTTTTGTGTCTTTGTGACACACACACACACACAGATTCCCTGGGCTAAAAAACCCTGGACTCCAGCCAGTATGGTCAGAGGGATTACTGACAACAGGATTCTGAGCACTGTGGTTCAAAAAAGTAATGTTTCCAAGCTGGCACCTCTCCCTAAATGGGCTTCAGTTACTTGAAACTCTTGTTCCTGAGGAAAGTTGTGTAGCTTTTTGTGTAGTCAATAGTGGCTAGTCTGGGTTTGCAGAGCATATTGTTGGCAGGACGAATGAGAATATACTCTTTGATCTTTGCTGTAGCTTGCCTATACCTCCAAAGACTGAGAGTTTACTGCTTCCAGTGGTAGCTGACAGCTTTCATGCCAATGGAGTGGTGAACCTGCTCTGGAATTTAGACTGAACTACCCATGGTGCAGAACCCTCTCTCTAAAATAGAATCAACAGCTTGGATTATGCGTTTAAAGTCCAATGTAAAATCCAGAACAAAACAGATTTGCCACCCCACCAATTGCCATTACACCCACCATTTCCCACAATAGTAGAGAGAAATTAGCTCAAGTTTTGCACATGACCATAATGCTTTCTTCCTATCTCGCTCACAGGAAGGCTCTAGAAATGAGTTGCTTTATCCAGAGTATGCTAGCCAGGATACTTGCTGAGTTTGAAATGGCCCTTGAACGAGATGTCCTACAACCTTTGAATAAACTGAATGAGGTATCCTTCAATCTTATCCTCTCTACCTCTTTTTAAGCTTCCTCTTCTGACTACTCCCGTTTTCTTCGTTTGCTTTCCTACCTTTATCTTTTAATGCTGCCTCTAACAGGAATGAGGCCCTTCCTAACAAATGGACATGAGCTCCTGTGACAAGGAGGTCTGCCCACACAGAAATCCCTGGTGCTTCTGAGGCACTGCTGTATCACTGCTTGTTAATAGTAAAATTGCCATTCTGTTTCCATATAGCAGTACTTAAAAAGAATAGGACATAAATGTTTATAGGATGATCTTGATTGCATCCTCCCCTGCCACGCTTTTCAGGTTGATGAATTTGTACCTGCATAGATTGTTCCCTGTACAGAACATTGCATTTTATGGATCTTGTTGGGACAGTAATTTCCCAGAAAGAAATAGGGATGGTTTATAGTAACCATCTCATGAGGAAACACGATTCATTAGAAAAGACAATAATGCTAGGAAAGGTAGAAAGTAGCAGAAAGAAAGGAAAACCACATGCCAGATGGATAGAATCAGTCAAGGACTTGGGCCTGAGTTTTTTGTGGGGCTTTCAGGCTATGTGGCCATGTTCTAGAAGAGTTCCTTTCTGATGTTTCACCAGCATTTGTGGCTGGCATGCATCTTCATTATTTTTCTTTTCATTACACTTAGGACTGGGAGCTCAGAGCACTATTAATTGTATTAATTGTTTGTCTAAGGGGCTGGACACCTGGGTGGCATGTAGCCACCCCTTTAATGGCCGTATTGGTGCCGCAGCACCTGCATGCTGCAGCACCGATTTGGCCTCTAGCACAAAAAGAAGCCGGAAAAACCATGTCCTTTTTGCACCCATGGCGTGGCTTTCTGATACCTTTTTGGCACTGCATCGCCTAGCATGTGGATGCTGCACCGTGGCTCCATTTACAAGCTAGCATAAAGTGTCGATCTGTAGAGCCCTCTATTTTTCTATTTTTCTTTTTCTGTTCTTTCTCTTTCTTTACTTTTCATCTTCTTCTTTCCCCACCCCTCCAGATTCTTTATATTTGATTGTATATTATTTTGATTGTGAATTAGAATTTTGGGTTAAAATTAACTAAAAAAGAACTTTTGAAAATAAACTATTAGGGATTGGATCTAACTTTTCCATCTCAATTTCTTCTAGGAGGAGCTGCCCATAATTCTGAAACACAAAAAAAATCTTCAGAAGCACATTTTGGATTGGAATGCCATCAAGAGCCGGTACTGAGAGAGGGAAGGGAAGGGAAGGGAAGGGAGGGGTGGAGTAGACATGGGATTGGCCATGAAAAAGTTGAAAGAAATAGAGAATAAGTTGATAGAGAGCCAGTATGTTAGGGGAGCCATATGGTGTGGTGGTTTGGGTGCTGAACTCTGGAGATTGGGGTTTAAAACCCTTCGTGGACATGGAAACCGACTGGGTAATCTTGGGAAAATCATACACTCTCAGGCTCAGAGGAGGGCAATGGCAAACCCACTCTGAACAAATCTTACCAAGAAAAAAACCCACAGAAATGACTTGAAGGCACACAACAACAAAATGCTGGTAGCTTTAGCCTGACAGAGGAAAAAGGTTTTAGAGTTCTTACAGTAAAATGCAGTCACATTCAGTGAGGAGGTCCATCATCATGTGTTTCAGAAGCCCTTTTCTGTTACATCATCTCCATGCTAAACACTCTGCTGTTCAAAGCACTGAACTGTACAGTAAGTGTGTTTGTATGGGGGACTGTAGGCTGATGCAGATGGTTTTGCCCAGGGCCAGCTGGTGAAGCTTGTGACTTTGTTTTAGTCATCATATCTCTAAAACAAGCAAAGCCCAAGAGAAAAAGGGCACGGTAAGCCAAGCTCTGTTTAGCGAAGGTGGAGGAAGGGAAACTTTTGCTCTTTCAGCACTCAGTCAACATAGAGATTGAACTGAAATACACTTGATCAAGGCAGAGGCTTTTTCCACTAACCTGCCTGTTTACCTATGCTGTCAAGTAATCTTGTTTTGCAAGCATGTCAGCACCACAGCATACACCATTCTGTCTCATTCTATATTTTCTCTATCGGTCGATGTAAAAATACAAACAGACTTAGGGTGCATCCACACTGTAGAAATAATGCAGTTTGCCATCACTTTAAAAGCCATGGCTCCATCCTAAAAAATTCTGGGATTTGTTGGTTTGTGAGGCACCAGCACTGTACCAGAGAAAGCTGAAGACCTTGCAAAACTACAAATCCCAGGATTCTTTAGGCTGGAGCCACAGCACTTAAAGTGGTGTCAAACTTCATTATTTCTACAATGAGCACCAGAAGGCTTTTATCAATGCACTGATGCCTACCATTTCAACGTGGAGTCAAAGGCTTTCATGGCCGGCATCCATAGTTTTTTGTGGAGCTTTCAGGCTATGTGGCCATGTGCTAGAAGAGTTCCTTTCTGATGTTTCGCCAGCATCTGTGGCTGGCATCTTCTCTGAAGATGCCAGCCACAGATGCTGGCGAAACATCAGAAAGGAACTCTTCTAGAACATGGCCACATAGCCCGAAAGCCCTACCATTTTGGTTTGTAATCTTTGTTTCATACTAAATATAACTAATCTAATCTATATTTATAATAATGATGATACAGTTTAGAAAAGCAGAACATCACATTTTATGTTTTTAACAGGTTTAAAATTTTTGATAGTTCAGATACTTTTTAATTTTTGTATGATTTTGTTTGTTTGTTTCAAGTGGTGTAAGCCACTGAGTGAACTTGGTCAAGTCATATGCTGTCAGCCTTAGGGAAAGGCAATGGCAAGCCCCCTCTGAAGCAACTTGCCAAGAAAACCCCATGATAGGTTCACCTTAGGGTTGCCATATGTAAAACATGACTTGAAGGCACACAACAACAAACAACAAACCATCTTGAATACCACACTGGAAGAAAGGCAGGATACAAACAAAGGCAGGATACAAACAGAACAACAATGCCAACAATAAAATGCCTCACTGTGATATCGGCAGAGATTAAACTACTGCTGTCCCTTGCTGAGAACAGAAAGCATTGATAAACCATATCATATTGTATTGCAAAAGGACTTAATGGAGGCTGTCAGTAGGAAGTACACCTTCTTACAGCTACTTTGGGTGCAGTAGGCCAGAATAAATCATTTATCTGTTATTATTTACTTTACACTGAACTGAAGTGAGAAGTAAGATAGAAATTATAGTTGAAAACATTAGATCTAGGCTGAGCAGGACACAAGTCTCATGCTGTTACCTGGGGGTGGAAGCTGTTCCCTCTTCCCTTCTTCCTCAGCCCTAGAGGCCTTATGAGTACAGCTCCATCACTCCCAGTCACTTAATGGCTGTTCGGGACATGTGTGTCTGGGTTCGTTCTGGCTGCCCTTGGCACTTGGGGAAGGAGCATTATCTTCCCCCATTATACAGCTGCTCCTTCTTCCCCAGATATGTAAAGACTAAAAATAGCTGGACACCCTGTCTTCTTGCCAGTCAGTGGCCAATGGATAGAGCTGCACCTGGGACAGTATGCACTGTGCAGTGAGGTATAAGATGCCTCCTACACCTTCCCCAGAATACATACCCTTCCCCAGAATACCTGCATCACCCATAACATTGTATTGTAGGCTTCCAGACATCAATTGTAACATTATTTTGCTAGAAAGGCAGTCTACAAATGGAAAGTCTTCCAGGCCATCCAGAAATAAAGGAGGAAGGTATAGGTCATTTGGAAGGGAGACTGAAAAATCTGAAGCTGTCTTTGAGGTGGTCCTGTCACTAGTGCATGTTATCTTTATTAACACTGGACACTTGAGTAGTGTTCTCCAAATGTATGTTAAACATAACGCAGAATGGGCGATATTGCACTTTGCTTTAGAACAGTCTGTACTATCTCCTTCCTGTACAAATTAGAGCAATAAAATAACTGGAATTTCAAGCAGTAAACTGCCATGCAAGAGGAGGAAGAGGAGAGAGAGAGAGATTGTGTGTGTGTGAAAAAGAGAGGTTGTAGGATTATTGGTGCATTGCTTTTTCAGGTTTCAGTTGCATTATGATTTTCACACAGAATCATAAGATTTATTTGTCTGTCACCAAATGCCACTCTGATTCTGTGTGATCAAGTGGTTACAATAGACAACATATATTTGTGTTCATATGAAGATACATAGATAAAGAAGAGAAGAGGATAATTTACATTCATTTACCATATTATTATCTACCAAAATCCTTGGAATGGGATGAACAAGAAATTCAGATAAATAACTTTTAACCAAACGCTATTAATGGTTATAAATAAATAAAACAAGTCAGTTTTACTCTTCCATGGACAGGTGTAACTCAATTTCAGATACCTAGAACCACTACCAAGCTAATAGGGTAATATTTGCCCACTAGTGGTTAGATCATAACAAAACTTAAAGCAGAAGAACTGTATCTCCGCAATGCTCAACAAGACAGCTTGATTATGGAAAATCTGTTTTATTTGTAAGTGATAAGGGAACACTTAACGTGGCCTGTATGAGAAAGAATTTGGGTCTCACCAATTCTAGTACTGCATTTTTCCTGAGGTACAGAGGCATCCTGGTGCTTTCCTAATGTTCTTAACTCCAGCTCCTATAATGCCCAGCCAACATGGCTGATGGCCAAGGATTATGGGACTTATAGTTTAAAAAATCTGAAAGGCACCAACTTGCTAACCTTTTTCCTGCTCTGGCTATACAAGTCACTACAGTTTTCCAAAAATGCAATTTTGACTCAAAAGAAGCAATAGGGGAAGGCAGACACCTTCTTGCCTTCTTGTAATTTGCAAAAGTGTGGCTCTCAGGGGATTTGTCCATTATCTTCTTTTTTAAAAAAGTCTGGTATGAAGGGAGAGGCCATATATGACTTAAAAGACAAATGATACTCACATTTGGCTTACGCATAATCATCTCCAGCTTTCTTATTATCAAGAATTCAGCTGTCTTGCTGTATCAAACATGTAATCAATCTCTGTGTCTCACACACTGCTGCTTGTCATCAAATCAATACTCACCTCTGAAAATCTGAAGTCTGAACCAAGTTGCCAAGACCTCTGGTAACAACAGCGGTGTTGGTGCTGGTCCGGCAGCATCAGGAGCTGCTCTCAAGTTGGAGAATCTGAAGGAGGAGGAAGAAGAGATGAAAAGGAGGGTTGAGCAGAGTAAGGTAAGGGTAAACCAACACTTTTCTGTGTGGTTTAAAAAAAAAAAGATTTCCCCTCTAATGTAGTTTATAAACAATATAGTTCCCTAAAAAACTCCACACATACTTTTTTAAAAACTGAATTTGTTAACTCTCAAAAGCCCTTAAGATACTGATTGGGGTTGGGATCAGTGTTGCCACCAGAAGGGTGTGACTCATCAAGGTTCCCTGGGAGCCCAGTGTGGTCCACTCATTCCATCCGTTTCCCCCAGGTCCCAGGTGGTGGGGCTTGTAACAAGGCTTTTGGTGAAGATGATAAAATTGTAGGCAGATTCATATAACAGACAGGGATGAAATGTTTCTGTGCTTGGCCCTTTATGAAGAGGCGAAGTACAATCCTCCCAACACTTCTTTGTTTAGGATGAGTACATGGCAGACCTGTATCACTTTTCAACCAAGGAAGACAGCTATGCCAGGTATTTTATCAAAGTAAGTAAAGTCCCTTTTATTAAAGTAAGTCAACTCTACTTTTCCCCTCATTTCATCTTATCATATAAGACTGTTATTACACCTCTGTCTTCTTTTCAGAATTTCATTAGCTATTATGTAGGAGATCTAGTACTGACTCTTTTAATGTAATTGAATGTAATAGTGTAAATGCAATCTTTTTTAATCTTCCTTTTTTGTGTATCATTACTAGCTGTGTGTGCAATTAAGTTTGTCCCCATGTTCTATTGTCCTGGACCCTAAACTGGGACCTTCTTCAGATACACTATTACAAAAAGAAAACAAAAGTTAGGAAGTATAGTCATTCATCTTCCATTAATGGCATTTCCACATGACACTTTCAAGCAACTGTCTTGTCAGATTGTATTTTCCATGTACTCCTCCCATGGTTTCCCATCCTGGTTTTGAAGAGCAGGGGGGTTCTTTATATTAAACACTGCAAAGGGGCCCTGTAACTTATTTTAACAGTGAATTGCTGCTTCCAGGACAGGCGGTTCACCTTCTTTTATTAACCATAAATGGGACTGGAGTGGTTGAGGACCCCAAAAAACAGCCCCAGGAGAGACACTTGACACCAAGGATGGTGCCTTTTTTCCACTCATTTACAGAACATATAGAGGGGCTAGGAGAGATTACTGGCTAAAATGAAATGAAACTATAAATGTCTAGGTTTGTTTTGGTTTTCTTTTCTTTTACTTCCGTTTTGCAGTTGCTAGAAATTCAAGCAGAGTATCACCGGAAGTCTCTGGGATCACTAGATACTACATTAGCAGAGCTGAAAGAGACACACTGTCAACCAGGTATGAACTAAGTTGTATTTTTATGGAGTAAAATCTTGTCTCCTGTTGCATACATGAGGGCAAAGCTGGAGGACCAGGTATTGCTAATGTTGCAAGTTTCCATTAGCCCTTGGCAGGCTGGCTGATGATGGATGACAATTTATCAACATCTGGAAGACCACAGCTTTCTTATCCTCAAGCTGTGACTTTTAGGATGTGAGTGGAAGAAATGGTCTATCAAGTAGTTGTTCCTTTGTTGGATGGTACCCTTGGTCTCCACCAACCTATATGTAACACATTAGAGGGTGACTGTTCATGTGATTTTTCATGCATTGCACTACATGTTTACAAGATAATAAATCAATCTAGATTAACTGCAGTTCACCAATCTTTGGTTCATAATACCTATATGTGGATATTACAACTGGATTAAGAACCTTGGCCTACACAGAAATGCTGTTTGTATAGAAAATTTTTCAGGTAGTGTTGAGGTGAGATTTACCTGCCAATCCATTCAGCTTCTGTTCATGGAATGAGGGGCTTCCATTTTCTTCTTTCCCCCAAGTAACAAAGCATTCTGGGTCAGTATCCAGTGGTACAAAAATGAAATCACTCTGAAAACCTTCCCTTCCTTCCTCCTGTTTTGCAGACTCCCCATTCCTTACAGATCCAGGTGTGGCAAAGGTGTATGGGATGCCACTGGAAGCTCACCTGAAGGCTTCTGGGAGGGAGATTGCACTTCCCATCGAAGCCTGTGTAATGATGCTGCTGACAGGCATGAGGGAAGAGGTAGGAAGTGCCACATGCTGACTATCCAGTATTGCCTTTCCTCCAGATCTTCTGGCTTCATCTTTGTTTTTGTCCTTCTGTTCTCTAGGGGCTCTTCCGGTTGGCAGCTGGAGCATCTGTACTGAGGAAACTCAAGTATGGTCTTGACAGTGGCTCAAGCATTCCAGATGAATTTTATGCAGACCCTCATGCTGTGGCAGGTAGAAACTGCAAAACGTTTAGAGCAGGGATGAACAGGCTGTATGTGCCCTGTTCCCATACAAGTGACAACCTAACTACAAAAGCCTTCCAGTCAAGTAAAGTGAGAGGAGAGAGAAGGGAGTGGTGAGGGGTGGGCTCACGTTTTTTGGGTTTAGCTCCCATCCACTGTTGTTTTCAGTTTCCTATGCAGGAAATCTACATGGATGTAGCTGTTGCAGTAAAAACAATGAAGAGGCTAGTGGCACTTTCAAGATGAACACATATGACCATTGTTTTAGGGCAGGCAATTCTCACTGTCTATAATATTTGCATTTCTATTTCTTGTGGGTCTTCTGATTACAATCCACACCCACAAGACTTCATTTCAAAGTTGAATAATTTGGATTGCATAAAGGCTTTCCAACAGCATACAGGTATGTCACCCATGCTAGGATATCCCTTTCACATCCTGAGGACTGTTTGATAAAGGACCACTGTTAAGATTATCATCAGTGTATGTAATACCTTTTGCATTTGTGTTCCGCACCCCAGGCTCCTCTCCCACCCTATAATGTGTAGAAATATCTACTGACAGAGACAGTGCTCCATGCAGCTGATGAAGTGGGCAGTGGTCCACAAAAGCTTATGCCAGGGGGTGGGCAATTTGTTGCTCATGGGCCATATGTGTAACCCTGGGACACTTGGATTTTCTTTGCTAAAAATACCCTCTAAAGTTTATAGCCTATCAGCCTGTTTTAGGCCCAGAAGTGGCATTTTAAAAAGCAGAAAGTAAAATGGAAGTCATTTTCATGTTTACTAGCCTCTTTGTGTGTGTGTGTGTGATTTAAACATTTTTGAAATCTTTTAAAACTGTATTTTATATTTTAACATTCAATTTGTTTTAATACTATAGTAATTCAATTCTGTTTTAATGTACTATTTTTGTATGTTTTAATTGTATTGTCTTTTAAGCCACCCTGAGTCCCAGTTTTGGGAGAAGGGTAGGATATAAATAAATATAATAGTAATAATAAAATAAACAACAACAACAACAATTGTTCTAAAAGGTGTCTCTCATGGGCTTAAAACACCCAGAAGGGACAAAAATGTGGTGAAATTTTGTCCCTTGTTCCCTAGAGGGCATGGGTGTCCTTTTCCGTAAAAAAAAATGACAATTTTTAAAAGTGGGTTGAGTGGTCATGTCCGTAAGTCATTATGGTCCTATTGGTCCCCTGGCTTATTCCAAAGAAGTTGGTTCTTTCATAAGGGCCGTCACAATACTAGGCTATGAAGCAATACTACGCTATGAAGTCTGTCTCAGTTGAACACTTGGCATATCTGAAACCATGTCTGAAACCATGTCTTTTTATTTCCATCTTAGGTGCACTGAAGTGTTACCTGCGAGAATTGCCCCAGCCTTTGATGACTTCTGAACTCTATGATGATTGGCTCAAAGCTGCCAGGTAATTAAGAATAAAAAGATAAGCATTTTTTTCTTAGAGCGTATGCACATTATTATTTCAATTTGGGGCTCAGATGACATTGCCTAAACTAGTGAATGACATGTGTTTTTGTCTGCAATGGAAAACAACTAAACACTTGACAAGTGAACAAGTCAAGCTATCCAGTACTTATGTTGCCCCTTAACATCATCTGACCAAATATCAAGAAGTCCCCACTAGAATCTTGATCTTCAATTGGGGAGACCTGGATTCAAATCCATATTCAGGCCACGAAACTGTGTATGTGAATTTGGGTTAGATTAGACATTGTTTCAACTCTCCCAGCTTATTGTCCTGTTTGAGGATTTAAAAAAATAGCCTCATCCATATGTGCTAAGGGTGGGAATCTGAAGCACTAGGCTCAAATGTGACCCTCTTGCTGGAGTACTAATAGGGAATCTTGGTGGCACAGTGGTTAAATGCCTATACTGCAGCCACGAGGTTGTGAATTCAATCCCATGCAGGGCTCCAAAGTCCACTCAGCCTTGCATCCTTCTGTAGGTTGCTAAAATGAATACCCAAGCTTGTTGGGAGCAATTAGGTTATGCATTGTAAATCGCTTAGGGAGTGCTTAGTTCACTGATAAGCGGTATAAAAATGCATTTGCTGTTGCTATTGCTATTGCTAATTTGGACCTCTGGAACTCTCTTCCCCATGACACTGACAGTTTATTCATTTTTGTATTTTTTCCCAAATTATATCCATTTATCCATTTTTGTATTTTTCCCCCTAATTATAAAAGGTTGAAGTCCTTCTCCAAAGGCTCAGCAGAAAGAGCTTTAAAGCTGAACAAGTCTTTAGCTTTATTTTTGATATTTTTGGTCCCAACTTTTTACTTTTGGACACTCCACACCCCTACAATGCGCTCCCCCACCCCAAAAAAAGAGAGTCTTTCTTCAAAATGGAATTCAGCCATAGGGAGACACCACTTTCTCTGGCCTTTACAAAATTAAGGTAACATTTATGATAGTTAATTATGATAAAAGCAGCTTTCTCCAACTTGAAGCCTTCTAGATGCACACTGCTGAGAGTAATTATAGTCCAACCATGCATCTGGAGAATGCTGTGTTGAGGAAGGCTATCCTAGCAATTGAGACTCCTTTCTGTATGGAATTGCAGTTTTACTTTCCTTTCTCCTCTCTCTGTCTCCAGTGTACCTTTTTCTTCCGCCTTGTGTTTCACACTCTTTTTCTTTTCAGCATCAAAGAGCCAGAAACTCGATTGGAATACCTCAAGGAAGTTTGTAGCCGTCTACCAAAGCACAACTACGATAACATGAGGTATGGCACCTTTACTAGTATTCATCACTTCAGGAATAATTTTTAACGGTCAAGTTTTATTATGCTCTAATAACAGCACTATATTGTTGGGGGATTTTCTCTTTAAAAATAGCATTGCCTTTACCACCTTGGCCTAGAACAAAATATATAAAGAGAGAAAGAGGTTTATGATTATTCAATTATTGCCTTTCCATGGTGGCAAAAGTTCTGCCTTTTTATTTCCTGCTCAGCATGCAGCAGAAAAACCCAATTGCCATGTGAGTAAATTATTTTACTAATCACCTTTTCAGGTACTTGATCCGTTTTTTGGCCAAGCTGGCTGAACAGCAGGAAGTGAATAAAATGACCCCAAGCAACATTGCCATTGTCCTAGGGCCTAATCTGTTGTGGCCTCAAGAAACTGAAGGGTAATGTATAGATCTCACTGGAAGAAAATTTCTGTTTGTTTTGTATATATTCAGTAACTGAACTCCTTGGACATGTGTATGTACATCACTTACTACTCTGAAAAGAGAATAGTTTAGTATACCCTTTAGAGCAGGGCCAATGAACCTGTGGCTCTCTAGGAGGATGTTGGTGGACTCCAGTTCACATCAAGCTTAGACTGCTTGGCTAATGGTGACTTTTAATGGAGTGAAATGCTGTTCATCAGTATCTGGAGGGCCAAAATCCTGCACTAGAGATATATTACACCAAGATTTCCATATCACATTTCTTTCTCACCCTGTTTCCTTCCAGATATTTTTGACAACTCCCATATTCCCCAGGTGGTGTGACCATTTGCACATTAACTGGAGATTATGGAAGGCATAATGTAACATGTTTGGAGGCTACAAGGTTGGGGAAGGTTACCATATGCTATTCAAAACAACTTATCTCAGAACTGAAAATCAGAAGATACTAGAAGATACAGTGCTCCCTGTAGCTGCAGTAGTATGATGAAAGAAGTTTATCCTCTGGAGTGTATCCAGAGGAGGGCAGCCAAAATGGTGAAAGGTCTGGAAATTATGCCCTATGAGGAGCAGTTTAGGGAGCTGGGTATGTTTAGCCTGGAGGAGAAAAGTTTAAGGGATGACATGATAGCCCTGTTTAAATATTTGAAGGGATGTTATATTGAGGATGGAGCAAACTTGTTTTCTGTTGCTCCAGAATCTAGGACCTGGAGCAATGGATTCAAGCTCCAGGAAAAAAGATTCCACCTAAACATTAGGAAGAACTTCCTGATGGTAAGAGCTGTTCGACAGCAGAACATGCTGCCTCTGAGAGTTGTGGAGTCTTCTTCTTTGAAGGTTTTTAAACAGAGGCTGGATGGTCATATGTTGGGAGTAATTTGATTGTTTCTTCCTGCATGGCAAGGGGTTGGACTGGATGGCCCTTGAGGTCTCTTCCAACTCTGTGATGCTATGATTCAACTCTGGCAGCATCTCCCTCCTGCCATGGACTTGAAGAAAATGGAAGCTTTTCCCAAGTAAACTGTTGCAGGCTTGGTAGAAGGACTAGCTTTCAACTGTCTGTTATTAAAACATACACCTAGCAATGGGATCTTCCACTTTCAGGCTTCTCAATAAAGAAAGAAAGCTGAACAGGTTGCTATGCACAAAGGGGAACAAATGAACAGACATCTGACCAATTCCTCTCTCAGTCTTATGAGGATTATACACTAAATCACAGCCTATCATAGTCATTCCTACTGTTCAGGTTTTTTTCCTGAATTTTAAATCTCTCATAAGATCTTAAGAAGAGCTATGCTGATTCACAACAAAGGCTTTTGTCAGTCCACCATTTTGTTCCTGAAATTTCAAGAAACATACCTATGGGAAAAGCCTACCTACAGGACATGGGGATGAAAGCACCCTCCCAGTCATACTGCCCAAAAAACTGATACTGAGAGACATACTAAATAGGCTGTTAGTGGGATACAGCAGAGGCATCTCCTTATGTTGTCATTTCATTAATATTGTTCATGTTGGCTTCTTCTTCCCAGGTGCCCAGCGCAGCTAGACATGGCTTCTGTTTCCTCCATTCAAGTCGTGGGAATTGTGGAACCCTTAATTCAAAATGCTGAGATCCTCTTTCCAGGAGGTAGCCAAGCCTCTGTTGGCCTGAATTACTTTTACCATGCCTAGTAGAACTTGTTTTACAGTTATGCTAGTGCAACAAGGAATAGGAAAGCCTTTTTTTGTTGTTGTTAACTGTCCTCGAGTTGATCCTGACCCTTATAATTACTATGAGAAATCCATTTTGTACTGCATCCTTTCCCAAGCTGGGGCCTTCTATTTCTGTTGTACAACAATTCTCATCATTCTCAACTATCATACCCATCTCTGGAGGTCCCCATGTTTTGGAAATCTAGTATATTTTGAGAATATATTTGGGTATGATAACAATGTACTTCAAGGAGCATTGGGTGTATTTTGCTTTCCCTAGCAAGTTTTCTGACATACCAAGGGAATAGAGAATACACTCCATTGGTAAAGGAAAATAGTCAACTGGTCCACAGGTAGGATAAAACAATAAAGAGAAAAGAAAGAAATCTGGAAGGTGGAACTTGCAGGGTGGGAATCTTTGGTCTTCCAGATGCTTTGACTGACAATTCCTATTGGCTAGCTGGTACTGGATAGGGCCAGTGGTAAGGGATTGTGAGAGTTGTACTCTAAAAAATGTGGAGAGCTGACAGTTCTTCAATCCTGCTTTAATATGTGATCATATTGAACACAAATGAGACTTACAAGTGTGTTGATGATATTAGCTGTGTAATACCTGAAAATCAGGTTCCTATACAGATATTTTAAAAATACATTACATTTTCAGAGTGGTAGGAATCCAAATCAGAATAATCTGAAGAACTCTTATTTGGTTGTGCAAGAGAACCTCTGTCAGAAGTATTGCAAAGACCTACAAAAGAATCATAAATGAATTGTGTTTACTTTTCATGCCACTTTTGTTAAGTTCTCTTTAGTAGTTTTGGTAAACATGTCTTTCAAAAATTTGCAACAGTAGCATGCTGAGTAACAGGTATTCCTCACATCCCTACTGCAATTTTGCATCTTAAAAAGAGTTTCTGGAATTCTTGCCTTCAGTTATTAAGGTGATAAACAAACAAACAAACACACAGCTTTTTGTGGCACTTTCAAGGATCAGGCCTAAATTGTTAGAGATGGCACATTGTATCATTGACTGAATAGTAAGTTAACACTTGTGTCAATCTTATTTTTAATAGGTGTGCGGTAGCTGGGAGAGTCAATTTGACTGAGGCCTAACACATTTATTGCTTTAAGACTTGTTGCACAGGCTGACCTATGCACATAATGAGAGGAAACAGTGATAATTGAACCAGACTTTAGTTTGCCAGCAATATGTCTACCGTTGAAATTATCAAAGGAAAGGGACAATGTTCTCATCCCATGGCTAAAGAATATGGTGTAAATTCTGATTTTATATTTTATATTTATATTATGTCTGTCTTCAACTGTGCACTTTTGGAGCAACCACTGAAAAGAAAGAGATATCCTTTTTATAAAATATTAACATATTCAGTATTTACCCACTTATGTAACCAACCAGTTAGAAGGTATTCTTAGCCAAGGTTATTACTACTTGATATTAGTTGAGTTGACTCCTATGGATTATAAAGTTCATTTGTCTCATGACTCAAAGCAATGGAGGATACCAAAACATGAATCTCCTGCTGCATGAGAGGACTGAAAAATCTCAAAATGGTTGGTTCTAGCCCTTCAGGTTATCTCATTAATTTTTGTTCTTTTTAAAAGATATTGACTTCAATGTCTCTGGCCTGTTCACTCCTCCGTTGGACATCAAACAGAGAGAGATCCCCATAACAGAGGAACCCACATCTTCAGTCCTCCCTCCTGAACCTGCCTCACCATCACCTGGGGAAAGGTATAAATATCTACATAATGCTTCACTTAGAACAGTGAGATAACTTATCCATTATTAGCCTGCAAGGGATCTTGTAGCACCTTTGAGCCTATAACTAGCTGTGAAGTTGTAGCATAAGCTACAAAATTCATTTTTCATATGTCTCATCTCGTCCATCAACATCTGTAAAGTCCCTGTACAAAGCTCCATCTCTCACAAATTCAGCAATTATGGGGATAGAAATAAAGGCCAAGACCCTGTAGTTTTACATGCCACCATCTAGTTGTTTCATCCTTATCTTTTGAAAAGGAAAAACATTCTTCCTTCCCATACCCACAAAAACTCCTTTTAAAGACATATTCAATGGTAAAATAAAGAACTTTGTCTTTCAGAACGGATGTCCCCTCTGTAAATTCTTCAACCAGATCCAAAATTTTTACTATTTCTTCTTTTTTATTTTTTTACTTGAATCTTATAAACAGGCATTTCCCCCCTCAATGCTTGTATATAGAAAGAAGAAAACTCAGGACCTTATCAGATGGGAGGAATTTCTCTTTATTGCGAATGGAGCCAATTCGAATTCATGTGAATTCACTAGTTTAGCAAATTTACGTGAATTCCAATTGCATTCGAAATGCGTTCAGAATTACTTCCTATTACCCACAAATGAACCCCCATTGCCCAAAATTGCATGAGATGCTTTAATTCATAATAATGTAAAACCCATGATTGTATTTGGAATGACTTTCCTTTTGCCTGAAATTGCGTGAGATGCTTTAATTCGCAATAACATGAAACCCCTTGATTGCATTCAGATTGCCATTAGATTATACTTCCAATTTCCAACGTCTGATAAGGTCCTCACTGAAGTTTTGTTTCACTGCCAGAAGGAAGACCTCTCTTCAGTTGTAAATGAAATAATTTAAAGTGATTACAAAATTGGGGCATTCTGGATTCTGTGTCCTTTTAAAGGCTCACATAAGTTGCCTAAGACAGCTACTTATTTCCAGGGCTCCTCACTAATCCAAACTCACTTTCAACTGCTGCCAATTCAATGGTCTCCTTATGAGGAGAGTGAACCTAGAGAGTTCTGCTGGCTAATTAGTTGCTTCGTAGCTGGCTGATCTGCTGCTTAACTTTCTCTGCCATGAAACATGAAGCAGATATGTCTAATCTGGCATAGGCTCCACGTAGAACCTCTGTGGGTTTAAAATGCTGCAGCTAGAGTGCTGACTGGGACTGGTTATAGGAAGCATATAACTGGCATCTGCTGCTTTTCTGGGCACAATTCAAAGTGTTGATTTTCACCTATAAAACCTTATACAGCCTAGGTCCATACTATGTGAAAGCATGTATCAACCCCTATAAGCATGTCTGAGTCTAATGATCTTTAGTGGAGGGCTTTTTCTCCATCTCACCACCCTGCTAGGCTCAGTTGGCAGGGAACAGGAGAGAGCCTTCTTGGGGGCTGGCTCTAAGCCTTGATACTCTCTCCCCAGTACCAGTATGTTGTCTTTTTGCCAGGAAGCAAAAATCTTTTTGTTAAAACAGGCCTTCAGCTTTGGTTGACCATGATGGAGGGATGTGTAACAGAGCGTGCTGTTTTAATATGCATTGTGTTTTATCTTGCCATGATAGATTCGTCTTAAGTTGCCATACATCAGAAATGACTTGAAGGCACACAACAAGAAGAAACTATTTAATTTTTTTTAATTTTTGTACATCATATTGTTTTAATTGCTCTGTTTTAATTTACCATATACTTTAAGCAGCTTTCAATCACATTCAGGAGAAAAGTGGGATATAAAATAAACAAATAAATAATTCAGAATACATATAGCTTACAAGCTTTACACGTCTTTCTTCCCACTGGCAGGAAAAATCCTGATGTAAGCCCAGGTCCAGCCCCAAAGGAGACCCAACTTAGCACTGAAACAGCCATCTCCTTGTCTGTCCCTGTTCTTGCCGTTGAAGCCTCACGGAAAAGTAAGTGTGATGCTTTATGGGTGCTTTTACATTAATGAATTTCTCTAGAATTGATATAGTTTGCTGTCTCAGCTGTTCCAGAGAATACCAATGGCATCATTACCAAAACTATGCATCCTTGGGGAGGGGGTGTCCCCCTACTGGCTTGTTCTGTCTATCCGCAACCAGTCTTCACTTGTGGCAATTTGGGAGGCTTCATTCATGATTACGGCACAGTCCTCTGATGTGTATATTTGGGCTCTGAAGAAATGTGCTTTTAAAAAAAGTGACAATATATTTAACTGTGTTGAACCACAGTTATAATTATGTTTCCAGATAAATGAAGAATCATTATTGGTTTGTTTGTTCTATTTAGTACCAAAAGTTATTTGCCTAAGCAAAGCACTTCATGCATCTAAATGTATATAGGCTGTACAAGTGGCTCTATTGCTTGGCACGTGCATTATAAAACTGATAGAAAAGAAAAAGGCCAAGCAATGCCTTAAAATAAATATTTAGAAAATATTCTAAGCCCAGCGTTTAGAAGATTATACTTCTTAGGATATAACTCCCAGTATCTCTGATATAGTTTCTAAAAAACCCAGAATTCCCCTTATATATTTTCCAGAAACTGGGAAAAATATTTTTGGACTACAACCCCTAAAATCTCCTGGACTGTTCTGGAAAATACCCTTGGAGATCTGCATTGGAAAGAAAAAAGCTGGCATAATACTAAACAGCTATACAGTGGTCCCCCAGGTTACGAAAGTAATCCGTTCCGGATTACCTTTGATAACCCGGAAATATTCGTAACCCGGGGGACCGCTTTTTTTGCCGGACTGCGCAGCAAATTTAAAGGGGCCGCACGGTTTTTCCTATCGTAACCCGGGGTTTTATTCGTAAGCCGGGGCCGTTTTTGCGGCCCCGGCTCTTTCGTACCCCGGGGGATTCGTAACCCGGGGGACCACTGTATAGGGAACTATATACATACATAGTGACGTCCACAAAGAGAAATATTTCAAAACCTAGATTTTAAATTTGTTTTACTTTGCAGCAAAGCGTGTGGCTCCATCCAGACCCACAGTGCCTCCTCCACCTCTAGTCCAGCCTCGGACCCCACCTCCCGTGCCCCTTCAAAGCCTGCCTCCTGCACCAGATTCTCCCTCCATCCCCAAAGCCCTGCCTCGGAGAGCGGTAGGAGGATCCGTGCGTACTCCCTCTGTGCCACCACCGCTTCCACCCCAGCCAGCCAAGCGTCAAAGCCGCAGCCCTGTACCATCCCCAAAGCTTCCTCCAGAACTTACAAACAGTGAGGCAGCTGAAACCAAAGAGCCTCCTTCAGATGAAACCAGTACAGAAATGTCCAAAGACTCCACTCCTGTGGCAACAGAGCCTGATGAGCCATCCAATGTGGGGAAAAGCAGCTCTCCACCTCCATCTAATGCATTGGGTTGAGGCACTGCCGAGTGATTGAGACCAAGAAGGAGTTCTGGTGACTATTGTTTCTGCCTGCCAGTTTTAAGAGTGGCATAAAATCTGGTGCAGTGCTGGGTACTGTGGCTATCAGCTCTTGTTGGGACGCCAATAGATCCATATTGACTTCTGCCACTACCCAGCTTCGAAGCCATCATGCTGGTCTGCAAACTCCACATGAAATTTCTCCCTTTCCACGTGCCTCTGCTTTTTATCACCCCTTTTCCAGAGCTTGGAAGAGTTTTGTTTTGTTTGTGTTTTGTTTTGTTTTGTCCATGAGCCTTGTCAGTTGGGGGATTCCGAAAGCTATAATAAAAAAGTAACTTTTCCAAACTCTGCCTTTTTCCTCTGCTCATTAATAACTTCTCCCCTCTTTTTGTTCTGTTCTTCTCTTCTCATGGACACCTTTTTTCTCTAACATTTGCCAATAAGCATCCAGACACAGAGCCAAATCTACACTTTACACAAAATGAACTGACAGAACATCAAGCAGGTGGCTGGTCATTTTATTTAATGCTCCCCACATTGGAACAAAAATAAGTAAATGTCTTGCATATGATTGGCATAGCGTAGCTGCAGTGCCTCGAGATATGTTGGGCTACAATTCTTATGCTGTCTAGGGATGATGCAGTTCAGCCTGTCTGGAAGGCACCAGGTTGAAGAAATCTGGTAGGGCATGGTTTGCTATTATCCACAGTTTCACATTTCCACGGTAAATCCAGGAACATATCCCCCCATGGATTACGGGGGTCATAATGTGTCTTTTATATGGTGGCCTAGGCTACTGTCTTTTTATCATGGGGAGGAGGGGGGGCTTGAAGCTAATCTGTAGATCATGTTTCTGAAAATTTATGGATACGTTCCTGTACGTCTTGCAAGATTTGATGTAGTTGGATTAGAAGCAGTGTTAATGCAGAGCGAGCGCCACTCTAAATAGCGGGTTGCTAACCCAGGTCCATTTCTAGAACAGTGTGTGTTTGTGATTCCACTTCCAGAGAGAGATTTCAGCTTCCTTATACAATGTGATCTCAAGAATGGATTCGAAGTTCCTTGCCCATAACCGACGGAACCACTTATAATATAACAATGTGACACCAATAACCTGTTTTGGCTGCGGTTTAACTGCTCTGGCTCAAGGCTATGGCATTCTGGGAGTTGGAGTTTGTTGTGGGGCCCGGAGCGGAGCGGAGCTCCGCTCTGGGCCCCACAACAAACTCCAACTCCCAGAATGCCATAGCCTTGAGCCAGGGCAGTTAAACCGCAGCCAAAACAGGTTATTTCTCCATTATGGAAGCAGCCTATGACTTTTATTTTAGGCCCACTCCCTTTTTTGATACTGTTCTGAACCTAGGCCTCAGTCCAGGCTTCTTTCCTCAGCTTCATAGGAAGCCCAAGAAGAAATCTTTATTGTGAGAATATGTATTTGTACAGTAGGCCCTTCATGTTCACGTTTAGGGGTGCTTGAGCCACATTACGGTGGGGAAAAAAAACACCACAAATTAAAAATATATATTTATTTTTTTAATCCTGAGAGAACACCTCTCTAGGAATTTCTAGGTCCTCCAGCGTAACTCTATGGTCAACATCTGCTGCCATTTCTCCACAGCTGACCATAGAGCCACGCTTGAAGACCTTCCTATTCCTAGAGAGGGCATATTTGTGACAAATCAGTCTGTAACGGGGTTGTCATGGCAACACAGTCCTGCCTTCCGCCAGCGTAGGCGGGGCCTGTGTACGTCTTCCCTTCGAGCTGTCAATCACAGCCACTTCTGAGTCGTGGTTGGGTGCTTGGTGCCTTAACCCCGCCTATTTTGTAGAGAGACTAAAGGACGCCTCCGTCAGCGGCGGGCCACGCCCCTTTCGCGAAGTGCTCTGTGATTGGCTGCTCGGCTGGAGGGGCGGGGTTTCTTCATCCAGTTGCCAGGGGGCTACTCCTCCAACAAGTTGATCATGGCAACACAGCCGTAACTCTTCTACGCCGACGCGCGCGCTGATTGGCTGCTCACGGCGACACAGTCCCGCCTCCTCCTAACCATAGGCGGGGAAATTGCCTCCGAGCTGCCAATCAGCGCCACTTCTCTGAGGAGGTGTGGTTGGGTAGACGCGGCGGATGACGACGAGAAAGCTTTCCGCGCGCGCTGATTGGCTGCTCACGGCAACAGTAGTCCCGCCTCCTTCTAACCATAGGCGGGGAAATTGCTTACAAGCTGACAATCACCGCCGCTATGGTTGGGAAGACGCGGGGGAAGACGGGAAAGCTGTGATTGAGGGGAGGTTCATTGTCTAGTCAGAGCTGTCAATCACCGCCAATACTTAGTTTTGGTTGGGTGTTTAGGGTTTTGGCCCCGCTTATTTATATAGGGGCGCCGTGGGCCACGCCCCTTACGTCTCTCTCGCGCCGCGGCGTGCGCGCTGATTGGCTGCGCGGCGTACCGCCGCGCAGCCAATCAGCGCGCACGCCGCGGCGCGAGAGAGACGTAAGGGGCGTGGCCCACGGCGCCCCTATATAAATAAGCGGGGTCAACGCGAAACAGACACAGTCCGTGGCCGACGGGTCTCCGAGGATGGCTTGCTGCCGTCGCTTGAGCGGCGCTTGCCTCCGCGAAGTCCTCGGAGGCGCCGAGGGCCTCCTTTTCGACTGCGACGGCGTCCTTTGGACCGGAGAGAAGGCGGTCCCCGGAGCCCCGGAGCTTTTGGAGCGCTTGAGCCGGAACGGGAAGGCCTCCCTCTTCGTCTCCAACAACAGCCGCCGCTCGGTGTCCGAGCTGGAACGACGCTTCGCCCGTCTGGGCTTCCGAGGGGTCCGAGGGGAGCAGGTCTTCAGCTCCGCCCTTTGCTCCGCCTTGTACCTCCGGCAGCGGCTCTTGCTCGGAGCCGGGGACTCCGAAGGGGCCAACTCAGACTCCCCCGGGACTGTTTTCGTTCTCGGAGGGGAAGGGCTGCGAGGGGAGCTCCGGGACGCCGGGCTGAGGCTGGTCGGGGAGGAAGAAGGAGAGGCCGGGAAGGAGAAAGACCAACCGCAGCCGCCGCCTCTTCAACAGCTCCCGGTCCGCGCCGTCGTGGTCGGCTACGACGACCAGTTCACCTTCGCCAAGCTCTCCGAGGCCTGCGGTTACCTGCGGGACCCTCAGTGCCTCCTGGTGGCCACCGACCCGGACCCCTGGCACCCGCTCAGCAACGGACAGCGCACCCCTGGTAACATATAATGAGTAATAATAGACTTTTATTTGTACCCCGCCTTTCCAGGAGGTTCAAGGCGAGTTACATTAAAGACACATAAATAAATATTCTCTTAGGTCACTAGTATAGTAGGTTTCCTTGATTATGGGGTCTGCTGTCATCCCAGATTCCAATGGCTGAGGAGAAGCCATTTCTATCTGTCCCTGGAGATAGTAAGACACGGTTGGGAGAAGGAATAGGGACCGCTCACTTGGGGAGAGAAGGCAGAATGATGATGGAGGGAATGTAGTCGAAATGGAGAGCTGGCGAATTTGGGGGGGGGGGGGGAGGCCTGGACACTTGGCAGTTGTTGCCCACCAAGCTGAATGTCGCCCGCCAGATCAGCTGCCCAGCCTGGCTTTCTCAGCTGGCCAGCAGTCTCCTCTGTTGCAGTGAGATGTGTAAATAAATACGCAACACACTTGTAACTGAACGTATCCCCCTCGTCCCTTACTTTAAAAGTGGAGTACCGGCATTACAAACGCAAGTTGCGCTCATCCCTCCGAATGCGCAGCTTCGGTACTTGCGGAACCGGTCCTCTGCAGGTTTGATTAATACGTCCTCTCTAGTTCTGTCTAGGTCCTCCAGCACAACTCTGTGGCCGACCTGCACTGGAAGACTCAGAGTAGGGGTGCCCAACCGGTGGACCTCCAGGTGTTTTGGACTTCGTCTCCCAGGAGCCTCGGCCAATCACCAGCCACATGCAGATTTCCTCCCTACCTTGTAACGCCCTCCCTGCCAGCTTGGCCAGTGGTCTGGGATTCAAGGAGGTGGGGTCCAAAACATCTGGAGGGCCGCAGGTTGGGCACCCCTCTGACCTAGAGGTTCCTAGAGAGAATACTCTACTAGGTCTTTGTAGCTTGCTCCAGTGCAGTTCTGTGGTCAGTGTCTGTTGGATGTTGACCATAGAGTTGCACTGGAGGACCTAGAGATTCCCAGAAAGGTGTCCTCTCAGGTAAAAAAAACATATTTTTTGTTGTTGTTTGTGGTTTTTCCAAATTCACTGGGATCTTGTGCCCCTAACTCCAGCGAATACGGAGGGACAAATCTAAAATCGATTTAAAATAGGCAAGAATGGGGAGAGACATTTGGGCAAACAAATCATAGAAATTGTGGAGTTGGAAGAGACCGCAAGGACCATCCAGTCCAACCCCCTGCCATGCAGGAACCTTCCATCGAAGCAAGGACAGTCTGCATTGGTGTAACAGGAAGGTCAGTCAGGAAAGGCTTGCTTGAAGAGATCCGTCTTGATAGCCTTTTTAAAGGCATCAAGAGTGGTAACACAACAGATTTCTTCTGGCAGGCCATTCCAGAGCGGCCAATGAGAAGGCCCTCTGGGTAACCGCAGCCAGCGTGGTCTTTCTTGGCTGCAGTAAATTCATCCCAGAGGAACTGAGTGTGTGGGGCAGATTGCATGGAGGAAGGCAGTCCTGCAAGCAGGCCTCTCTCCAGGCTCTCGGCACAAGACTGAACCACAGGGAAAGAACTGGGTTATTTCGTAGTGTGAATGAGCCGAATGATCAATGACAGCAACTCTGCTCATACTCAGAAACACTCCCTTCCTTTGAGATGGCTGAGGCCCAAAACGCGCAGCAGAAATGATCCACTTTGAGGCCACTTTAATTGCCCTGGCTTAATGCTGCAGTTTTGTGAGACATTTTGCCATCTTTGTCAGAAAGACAGAAAGCTCTTGTGCCACAATAAACTACAGTTCCCAGGATTCCCTTGCACTGAGACAGGGAAGTTAAAGCAGCCCCTGCAGTGCATTTTGGATCTTAGAGTGACTTAGAGCGAGTGAGTGAGGTCTGAAACACATTGGAGAAATAATCCTGTTTGAGACCGCTTCCTTTGGCTCAGTGCTAGGGAGTCCTAGAACCTATAATTTGTTAAAAATTTTGTCAACTCTGTCAGAGAGAGGGTGCCACGATAAACTACAAATCCCAGGATTCCCTAGCATTGAGCCAGAACAGTTAAAGCGGGCTCAAACTGGATTGCTTCTGCAGTGCATCTGAGCATAAGCGGAGAGTTGCTGTTGTTGATCATAGAGTTCATTCACACTACAAAATAATCCGGTTATTTCCCTGTCATTCAGACTTGCACTGATTGTACTCAGTGCAGTTTGTGGGGGACCATTGAAAGCAAACCAACTCAAGTCCCTACAGCCAAAGAACCCAGAATGTATAACCAAAACACCAACCAAAAGGGTTCTGCCAAAAATAATAAACGAACAGGATAACTGTGGTCCCACTTCCCAATATAAAAAACAACTTTATAAGGAATAAACAACTAATTTAGGGAGCAGGAAAAACAGTGCAATTTTTAAAGGGTAACTACCCCACTGAGAATAGTGCAAAATGTCAAAAGCAAATAGTTATATAATAATAATAATAATAAAATATCCATACTTCAGGCCAGACACGTTTTGACTGAAAGTCTTCCTCAGTGGCCTGCCTATGAAATATTAACTATACAGTATTTAAACAAATTTAAATCATTTCTTGAGCTCACACACTATGACTCTGCTAAATCAAAAGGTAATTGTACTCAGTGCAGTTTGTGGGGGACCATTGAAAGCCCCTTTAAACAAGTGAATTTGGCACTGGATCCCTTGAGGTAAAAGTAAAGGTCAAAATAAATAAGTAAAGCTAAAAGTAATGTAAAAGCTTGGCCTTTAAGGTAAAAGTAAAGGAACCCTTAGCGGTTCTTTTTATAAGAACTGCAACAATCCACATCTCCGATAGAGTGAATGCTCTATCCGATTGATTTGGATCATGCAGCCGCAGTTCAGAAAATGGAGGTGCCTCCATTTTGATCCGGAACAGTGGCAAACAGTCTGGAAACTTTAGCATCCCACCTTTTGTTCTTATTTGGATATTCTAGGTGGTCTTGCAACTACAGTATCTCAGACAGGCCTAATTAATGGCAGAAGGCGCTTGAACAAAAAATATGGTTATTTGTTTCTATGGCTATTTGATTATAAAGGTCATAGAATCATAGATACCACAAGGGCCACCCAGTCCAACCCCATTCTGCCATGCAGGAACTCACAATCAAAGTAACCCCAACAGATGGCCATCCATTCATACAAAGAGACTCCACCAATCTCCGAGGGAGTGTGTTCCACTGTCAAACAGCTCTTACTGTCAGGAAGTCCCTCCTAATGTTGAGGTGGAATCTCTTTGCTTGTAGCTTGCATCCATTGTTCTGTGTCCTATTCTCTGGAGCAGCAGAAAACATAAGTTTGCTCCATCGTCAATGTGACACCCCTTCACATCATATCATCTCTTAAACCTCTCTTCTCCAGGCTAAATATACCCAGATCCCTAAGTCTTTCTTCACAAGGCCTGCTTTCCAGGCCCTTCACCATTTTGGTGGCCTTCCCTTGGACATGCTTCAATTTGTCAACATCCATTTTGAATTGTGGTGCCCAGAAATGGACATAGCATTCCAAGGGAGGCTTGACCAAAGAAGATTAAAGTGGCACTGTTACTTCCCTTGATCTAGACACTACACTTCTAGAATCGCTTTGGCCTTTTTAGTGGCCCAATCAGACTGCTGACTCATGTTCAACTTGTGGTCTACTAGGACTCCATCCTCAATAGGACATCCCTTCAAATATTTCAACAGGGCTATCATATCACTTCATAACCTTCTCTTCTTCAGGCCAAGCATACCCAGCTCCCTAACCCGCTCGTCATAAGGCATGGTTTTCTTCAGGCAGGAGATTCACCTAAGGCATTTTCTCTTTCCTTCAACATCTTCTTTTTTGTGTGCCTTCAAGTCGTTTCCGAATTATGGTGACTTACACAGTAGAAAGGAGAAGCCAAACATAGTCAGAAAGGCATTCTAGACTCTAAGAAATCTGATTTCAGTCAACTTAGGGTAATAGTAGGTGTGATCCCCTCCACCATCAGAAATACTGTAGTGAAAAAGAAGGGGGTTCAGGACAGATGGAAGTTTCTCAGAAGGAAAATAATTGAAGGTCCCAGTGTGAGTGGCAGGGAGTTGGATTTGAAGGCCCTTGAGGTTTCTTCCAACTCTATGGTTCTATGACCCTAAAGCAAACCTGCCATGGATTTTTCTTGACAGATTTCCTCAGAGCGAGTTTCTTAGGTCCAGGGTGTAAAGTGGTCACAACTGGAAGAAGGTATCCAGAGAACCATGTTTAGCAAAAGATTTTCAGGATTTCTTAAACCATTTGTAATTATAAAATACTGTATTTCACCTGTTCAATAGACTAGTCATGTTACAGAGGTTCATGCCAAACTGGTCTTGTTCTGAGCAGGTATACTTGGCCATAATCCAACTGTTGTGTTCATTGTGGGAAACCTGGTGGACAGCAGCTGTGATGAAGGACTGCTTTCACTGGCTAAGGGACATAAGCTAACATTGTATTGTGTTTTATTTCTACATTGTACTTGGTATCGCCATGTAATCAATACTTAGATCTAAGTCCTTGTGTGTGGATCAAAGTGCAGTACAAATTTGATTCAATGAGAGAATCTTGAGCTGGCTCAGAATTCTTGGCAAACAAATATCTTTGCCCATCCCCAACTTTCCAGGAACAGAAACACCTACGCATACTACATGTCTAGACTAGAAGCTTTAATTTCATTTCACTTCATCTTGTTTCCCATAGACTGAACAGCTTTATGATTTACACCACACTTCTTTGTTAATACTGTCAGAAAATAGTATATAAAATGAAGCATGTTCTTCAGCTTTGGGATACGGTAAAAACTAATAGCGATGATTTCCCAAGAAATAGCGCAAGAGCCACATCAGCTGCCTCAGAACTGTGGGATTAAAACGTCTGGAAATAAAAAAGATGAATTTGATGTTAACTGACAAGACTATAAAATTATCCTAGTTCTTTCACAAAATATAAAGGATTTTCTAGTTCTCTTGAAAACCACAAAAGTCCACAGGTTTGGGGAATGGTATGTTTGAGTTGGGAAGTCAACCTTTAAAAGAACTGAGAGACATTGGATTGCACTAGCAATCTGGCTCAGATAAGAAATTACTGTGCAAATCTTTTATATGTGCAAGTAGATATCCAGATAGAGATAATCATAATATTGGTGAACAGACAGACCTAATTAGAAACTTCAACTTCCTTTTTCCAAGAGCTACTCCAAATCTGTATCGTCCAGATGAGCTTTTAGGATCCCACGGGGATATTCTGGTAGTAGGCAATGTAACATAACACCATCATATTCACATAATGCTGTTAAGAGCATGCCTTCACTTAGGGAAAAAAATGCATTACATATTTTTTTCAGAGACTCTTCCTTATACCACACTCCACCATGGTAACATCACACACACTATCAGAATCCAATTCAAATCTGTGCTCCACTTATCAGTTGTTGTTGTTTTTGATAAACACATGACCAGAAAACTAACAAAACGAAACTGTGTATGAAAAACTGTGTATGAAAAAAATGCCCTTAACAGAGGAACAGTTTTGCAGGCATTCCAAGATGGAAGTGTGCTTATTTGTCCCTTCACCATCAGCTAACCTTGCTCAGGCTAATAGAGATGCAGCAGCTACTAAAAGTGATATGATTCTTTCCCTTTTTTCCTAGAAACTTATTTGATTGACTAGCAGATACTCACTAATTATGCTATATGTCCCTTAAGCAGAGGAAATGTGTGTATTAGGTGACTGTGAGAGCCAGCAATACTTTTTGCCAATTCTTCCAGAAATTCCAAACCCATACACATGAGTGTTTTCCTGAAACATAAAAGCCAGACACAAATTTATCATCTTTGTGAGAATTGAAGCTGGTGAAGAAGTACATGTTCACTCAATCTTTGTCAGGCCAATTTGACTTGATTTTAGGGTATAAACTTGAATGAATGGCAATTTCTAGGATTCCTCATCTTTGGCTCCACTGGCTGCTGGCCCTTGCAGTCCAACAATATATGCAGTGCCCCGCTGCATGCCCCACATTTAGGTTGCTCATCTTACTGAAGACTAGCCTTTTGACTTGTTGATTTTTCCCCTCCCTCAGGGACAGGAAGTCTTACTGCTGCAGTTGAAACAGCATCTGGGCGCAAAGCAACAGTAATTGGAAAGCCAAACACATACATGTTCGAATGCATTGTGGAGCGCTTTGGTGTGGATCCATCCCGCATGCTCATGGTTGGTGACCGGCTGGAGACAGACATCCTGTTTGGCAAGAACTGCGGCCTTGATACAGTCTTGACCTTGACAGGTGTCTCACACCTAGAGGAGGCACAGGCTTACATGGCCAGCGACAGCCCTGCTGCAAAGGACCTGGTGCCTCACTACTATGTGGACAGTATTGCAGACTTGATACCAGGCCTTGATGAGTAAGAGGGAGGTTTAGTTGGGCAGAGATTCTAGTTCATTCCAAACTGCCACCCTGCCCTACTTCTTTCTCCCTCTCTTCTTGATTCTGGGGTCATCACATTCCAGTGTTTGGTCAAGAATGAAGAAAGGGATATTAATTCCCTATTCATTCTTAGGGATCATTTTTGATTATTATTTTAGGCAGCTGTAGGAGAACAAGGAATCTAATGTGAAAGTGTGGGATAATTACAGACCAAACTAGTATTTATTTAGTTAGTTAATTATTCATTCAGTCATTCATTTTCTTGGCATGATGTAGTGATTTATTTAAATTATTTTTGTTTTACAGTTGCCAGTAGTGGCCTTTTTACTGTTGTCCTCTGCTTTATTTTAAAGCACAGTGATGTGCTTACTCTTGTGCTTGTTCCAAAGCTTAAAGGAGGCAACATTTGTGCCAGTGTTTTTTGTCTCTTCTTCTAGAACCACTGCCATTCCATGCCAGTGTTAGGGATTCTTGTCCCAGTTCTCCAGATGCAGGAAAGGGAACATCAGAAGTAAATTAAGAAATGGCATTTTGGCCTCTACAAAATTCTTCTTCAGGATACTTCCTGTGGGTGCGTATGTAAGCAGAAGTTTATCAGAAGAGTACAGCTTACCCTAAACTGACAACTGCTGAGGCTGGGTTTTTGATGGCAGACTTCATGTAGGATCCTTTCTGATACTGCTTGAGATACTCATCCACTGCAGTTATTCCAAAGGGCTGTGCTGGAGGGAAGGTGCACAGCTAACTCAGACAGAAGGTACTTAAACTGGTGAGCCTGGAATACACACTATTCTAACTGTGAATGAAGTATGAGGGTTTATTTATTTATTTATTTATTTATTTTGGGGGTTGTGGTCTGTCTTGAGTGTTTTCTCAGGCAACAGAATTTTTTATCAGTCCCATTTAATTTTAGTACATGTGATTGCTGCTGCTGCAACAACAAAATTGCACAGAACTATTTTTGTGCCATGATGTTCTGAATAGGCTGTCACTTCATTTTACTCCTCCAGCGCTAATAGCTTCCCTTCAAATGTTCTTGTCTATATAGAGGCGGGAATGCAATGTTGTTCCCCTCCCCTTTCTTTGGCTGGTGAACCAATGAAACTCATCACTAAACTACTTAGTTCCTGTCTGTGCCTGATGGGATGCAGCACCATGAGGGGAAGATGGAGTCTGAACCTTGCTCCCCCCCCCCCCCCCAATTCATGTGTGCTTGATGGACGGGATGATAATGGCATTTATAGTGCTGTCAGTGTACCACAACATCCCAAAGTCAATCCTAGCTGCTTGTCTTTTTCTGGTTTATGTATTTATTAAAGTGTTTGTATAAATTATGCTGATCAGTTGTGCCAAGATGGGTATGTAGCCTCTGGGCCCACTCACTACCTGTACCTTCATGTTGTTGTGGTTTTCTGACATTCATTGTCATTCTGCATATAATAAAGTGCAGGTGCAAGTTGGAATCTGACTCTTTTATTCACTAACTCATTAGGATTACTCTTGGTGGTGGTGTGTGCCTTCAAGTTGTTTCTGGTATATGGCAACCCCAAGGCAAGAACCTATCGTGGTTTTCTTGGCAAAATTTGTTCAGAAGAGGTTTTCCATAGCCTTCCTCTGAGGCTGAGAGAGTGTGACTTGGCCAAGGTCACCCAGTGGGTTTCAGACTAAGAGGAGAATTGAACACTGGTCTCCAGAATCATAGTCCAATGTTCAAATCACCATGCCACGCTAACTCTTAGAATTCCTGTAAAACATTATCATTATTATTAACCTTTATTTATATAGCGCTATAAGTTTACACAGTGCTGTACAATGCTGCCCTCAGGCTTACAATCTAAAAGAGACAACACAAAAAGAGAAAGGAATGGTGGTGGGAAAGGGGATGTGGTCCAGTGGTTCTTCTCTCCCTCTGGGGCCTGGACCAAGGCAGATGGACTGGAGGGAGGGCTTGGCTTCTTAATACATAGTTAATACATGTATTAATTACCTAACGCAAGAAATATCACTATGTAAAACACTTGATCATTCTAATACACACAGTCCTGTTGAATTCGTAATGTGGCAGAAGAAGCCAAAGTGAATCATGATGGAGTTGGGATGCATAGTAGCCAAGGATGACCATGGGTAAGTTGCTAGTGATCCTTGATGTCATCATGTTAATAATTTGATGGACAGAACAATAGTAGAGAAGGCTTTGAGGCTAGTACGAAACATGGAAGTACTGGAATATTTCCTTTTATAACAAGGACTTTGAATGCATGTGGCTCTGTTAAGCTTCTTAACATCAGGTTTGAGAATCGTGGTCTTCCAGATGAAGTACTGTAATTCCTAGCATTCTGTACTCTTCATTAGCTCTTGGATCCTGCACATCAGCAAAATCTGGAGAACCCCATGATTCCCATATCTGCTTTACATCCTAATTCTTACCTCACTGTAGTTGTTCCTTTCTATTAAGTATCTTGAAATATAGTAACAGGATAATCTAGATAGAAATTAATCCTGGTTCATATGACCATGTAGCACAACTTAAGCAGGAAAGTTAATTCTGTGGTATCCTGCTTGTAGAGGAACACAAAGAACTGAATTTCTCTGAGGGATTATGACATCTGTAGAGATTTCTCACCAGTCAGTGGAACCAGGAGGCTGTTTTAAGTGAATATTAGAATTCTACAGGCTCTCCACCATCTGTAATCATACTGTGACACTAGCTCTTGTTTCTTCAAACCTGTTCTGCTGCTGCTTTCTATAATGGAGGTTTTTCAGAAAGCCTGTTTTACTGGCGGTCATGAACAAAACAGTGGCATATTTATTGAACGGCAGGTACAAGGAGCACTGAAGCATGTAGTTACACTAATGATTTGGATGCCCTGGGAAAATTGTATTTTTCTGTCTAGAATGCTTCCACCAGAGCAAAGTGTTAGGAGGGGAGCCAGAAGAACTTTTATCTCAGTTTCAGTGCAGGAAAGTATTCTGAGCAACATAATATCAATGGCGTTAGTACTGAAAAGCTATCAGATATATTAATGGAAGGGGACAGTGTATTTAGCAGTGGTCTGCAGGTCTTCAAGCTTGATGTAATATATGTGCATTAATATGGAAATTATAAAATCCTGTCTGGAATGTTCAGAAGTTATTGTTATAAAATATGGAAGGCTTATTAAAGTCTCCAAGGCTGAACTAAAAACCTGAAATTCTGCACTAGGCCACTGATCATATGGCACTAAAAGCATATTGTTCATGAGCCATGTTAAGTATTACAGACGCATGCAGAATGTACAGAAGAGTTGCAGATTACTCTGCAGCCCTGTCTTTCCTTCATGTATGTTATCAGACAATAGATTTACTTTTGTATGTTAATGGCACCATTATCTTTTTAAGGTTGTTAGCGAGGTATCTTCTATGAATAAGTGTAGACGAGGAAGTATTACAGTGGTCCCCCGGGTTACAAAAGTAATCCGTTCCGGATTACCTTTCGTAACCCGGAAATATTCGCAACCCGGGGGACCGCTTTGTTTGCCGGACCGCGCGGCAAATTTAAAGGGGCCGTGCGGTTTTTTTCTTCGTACCCTGGGTTTTTTTTTCGTAAGCCGGGGCCGTTTTTGCGGCCCCGGCTCTTTCGTACCCCAGGGGATTCGTAAGCCGGGGGACCACTGTACTATTTTTATTATATTTATAACCTGCTTTCCCCCAAAAATCGGAATAGGAAACAGCTTACAATTTAAAAAGCAATACTGTTAAATACATACAAAGTGGGCAGGCCAAGAGAAAGCACAGTCTTGATCTCCAGAGGCAAATGCCTAGCTTCCAGAGCCCAGCTGCCCATTGACCTGCTACAAGAGGAATGGAGGAAGTGATTAGTTGCATTTGATCAGCTATGAATAACAGCTAAATATTCAGTGGTTGAAAGGCACAACATTACATCTTGGAAGCTAAGCAGGGTCAGTCCTGGTTAGTAGTTGGATGAGAGACCAACAATGAATACTAAGTGCTGTAAGCTATACTTTAGAAGAAGGATCTGGCAAACCCCCTCTGTATACTTTGCCTAAGAAAATCCTTTTAAATTCATGGGCTTGCCGTAAGTCACCAGGCAACTTGGGAGGCACGTACATACACATTTGGTGCTGAGATGGCTGAGAAACAATCTCTTGACAATTTGTGCTGCTCTACAATGTACAGAGAAAGCAGTCCTTAAGATACTCCTTAATAGCTTTATTTTGAAGCTGCCCTTTTCCTTTCCTACACCTGGGCCCCAGACATGACTATTCCTTTCTTTGCTCATGGTGTTTCCAAACAAAATCCAGTGGTACATCTTTTCACCTCAAATCTAAATATCACTAAGCAATTGAAATGGCTCATTTCCTCATATTAAATTGAGAGGCCCTCTTGTGTCAGGAAACAGATCACAGACCTGACCTTTAATTCAGGCTTTATTTCAGAGTCCTTTGTGGAAATAACTTTGTTAGAACTGAACAACCCTGAATTCAAGCGGGTGCCCAGGGCAAGGAAGTAAGCTAACTCAAGTCTGGCTTATTCATGCTAGTAATGTCTCAGAAGAAGTCACAGCAGTGGACATCCTTTCACCCACTGAAGCTTTTATAAATGATGAACGCATAAGATCAGAATATTATGTACGTGATTGATTATTCTCTGCACTGATGCAGGAAGAAAAGTTGGCCTCAAATATAGTGAATATCCTGTGCAATTGAGGTTAGAAACATTTTTACAAAGGTTATGCTTTATTTTGGGTAACCTCTTGAGGATTCAAACCAGCTGTGGGTGAAGCCAAAGCCATGTACATGTTCCACTTACTCTGATACATAATCTGTCTTTTTTCTACAGTCACCATAGAGGCCCTATCAAACCCAGCTGCAGTGGGAGAGTGGTGCCAAGGCCCTTGGACTGGAGGCCCGCAGTTTCCTACCTTGCCCAATAAGAATAATGTTGGCATAATAGCCTGCATGCAACTTCTTTATTAAGGAAATCATAGAATTGGAAGAAACCACAAAGGCCATCCAGTCCAGCCCCCTGCCATGCAGGAACTCACAATCAAAGCACTCCAGACAGATGGCCATCCACTCTCTGTTAGAAAATTTCAAAGAAGTAGACTCCATCACACTCTTGAGAGATTATCAAACAGTTACCATCAGGAAGTTCTTCCTAATGTTTAGGTGGAATACTGTAGTTATTTGGGGGTTCGGTTAAAGGTTCCCATCCCTACATTTTAATATGTTCTGGAAAATGTTCAGACACAAAGAACACAAGTATGATTTATCTTGAAGGAACAGCCTGGCAGATAGTCTTATGATTTTCTGGAGGATATGCTGTTTTAGATCTCACTTTCCCTCAGTCCTTGTTTTACAAGATTGGGTCAATGTTGGTGGATTCCAACTAGCCTTTGAGAGGAGGAACATGCACCCAACACAATGAAAGAAGTTGCATTTTAGTGTTTCTTTGCAAAGAAATCGCTAACCTCCAAAATAAAAAGGCGTTCACCATAATTTTAAAATGTGCCAGCTCTGAAAATTAATGCTAAGTACTGTACCAAACTTGTAAGGAAGGAGTTTTATCCAGTAGAGGGCACCCGAATGTAGAAGCTGACAAAGTGAAAATGAGCACTAAGGCCCGTAGAATGTTTTTGAGAATGTTTGTGAGAGAAAGTAATAACCAAACAAAGATGTGTAAAGCAAGGGTTTTTACTAACCAGGGAACAGTAGAACCTAAAGTACAGTCATACATACTAGTAATTGCTGGTCACTTGAGAGCTGATACTTGAACCCTTCTGATAGTGTCCCTCCGTTCATTCTGTGTGTGCATGTATGTGTGTACTGTACATGCTAAAGCACACAAAGAACAATCTGAGAGTAGTGGCTGGGATGACGCTTCCTATTGCCCCCCGCTAAGTGGCCTTCTGGTAAGATGATTTATCCAGTAGAATCCCAGCAAAATAAAATGCTGCCCTGACTGCTGGAATGAAAGCACATGTGTGTAGCTCTATAAATATTTGTAAAGCTGAAAAATATGCAAAACTTTTGAGTAAAGGGAAATACTCAAAGAGCAAAGAGAATGGCAGAAAACCACAGAAAGAAGAGGTGGAAAAAACATAAGCCTGGCTCCTGGTCTGAACCACAAAGAAGCAAAAGGAAGAAGTGAGAGTCCATAATTCTACTTGACTGACTCAACACATAGTTATTACTACATTTTAGGTCCTTGTTAGTATGAGTTATTGTTATTCTTTCCACTTCTTTCTCCATGATCAGAATATGGCCTTGCAAGTGCTTTGAACAATTTTAAAAAGTTTAATCCCGGCCCTTGCTTGTTTAGCATGTGTATGCTTTTTCTGGTTCACATTATACATGTGTGTGTGACTTCAGGTCACCTGTTGACTTATGACTACCCCATGCATTATATATGCAAAATCTTCATGTCAGAATTGACTCATACTCAAAGCAATAAACTTATTAATTTAAAAAACGTATTACATTTGCACGTCCATACTTTTTATAGGTGTTACTTGCTGAGTCTATGTCTCGTGGTGCTAAAGCTATTAGTTAGTACTTCACCCTCCTGTAGAGAAATCAAGCAGCCTTGAACTCTCTAACACTGTTTATTTCCATAGTCACCATGGGATATTTTGACCAGGAACTAGAGCTTGGAAACTCACTTTATATATGTATAGTTAGAGATCAAAGGCCCAAGTAAGTAGATCATTACATAAAATCATGGGAGTGACTTAGGGAGCTGGGGATGTTTAGCCTGGAGAAGAGAAGGTTAAGAGGTGATATGATAGCCCTGTTTAAATATTTGAAGGGATGTCATACTGAGGAGGGAGCAAGCTTGTTTTCTGCTCCTCCAGAGACTAGAACGCGGAACAATGGATGCAAACTGCAGCAAAAGAGATTCCACCTGAACATTAGGAGGAACTTTCTGATAGTAAGGGCTGTTCGACAGTGGAACACACTCCCTCGGAGTGTAGTAGAGATCTTTAAGCAGAGACTGGATGGCCATCTGTCAGGGATGCTTTGATTGGGAGTTCCTGCATGGCAGGGGGTTGGACTGGATGGCCCTTGTGGTCTCTTCCAACTCTATGATTCTATGATTCTATGTTCCAAAAGTTGTTGGACCACTACTCCCATTATTAACTATGCTGGTTAGAACTGGTGGCAATTGGTGCCCAACAACATCTGGGGGCCCTGGGTTCCCAATGGCTGGACTTTAGCTTTAAGGGAAAGTGACTGTAGCTTGGAAAGTAGAGCACATGGAGTGCATGTGCTCCCTGCAGTCACACCAGCATGTGCTTCCTGTACTCTCACCAGTTTATTATTATATCTCACCAGATATACCTCTCCATGTCCAGATCGTCAGCACAGACTTCAGATGGCATCTCTCCTCTTAATGACTGTCTTGTGGCGGTATTGGATTGGATGAGGGAAAACAAATTGAAACTTAATCCAGACAAAACGGAGGTACTAACAGTCACAGGCCCGAAACCAGGCTTGGGAATACAGTCTCCAGTCCTGGATGGAGTCACACTCTCCTCTAAGGACTGTGTTCGCAGTCTGGGGGTATTCCTAGATTCGTCGCTCCACATGACTTGTCAGGTGAATGCGATGGTCAAGAGTGCCTGTTATCAGCTTTGGCTGATACGCCAGCTGCGCCCTTTCCTGGACATGAGGGACCTGGAAACTGTGGTACATGCCTGGTAACCTCACACCTGGATTTCTGTAATGCGGTCTACATGGGGCTAACCTTGTGCTTAACTCGGAAACTTCAATTGGTCCAAAATATGGCAGCCAGGCTTGTAACTGGAACATCAAGGAGAGAGCACATAACACCGGTGCTCAAGGCTCTCCACTGGCTGCCGATTCGTTTCCGGGTGCAGTACAAGGTGTTGGTTTTAACCTTTAAAGCCCTACATGGCTTGGGCCCACCTTATCTCGGGGACCGCCTCTCCACGTATGAAACCGCCCCCCCCCCCCACACACTCCGATCCTCTGGGAGGAAGCTGCTACAGCCTGTGAAAACTAGGCTGTTGCAGACCTCCCAGAGGACTTTTTCCGCGACCGCTCCCAAACTTTGGAATGGTCTGCCGGATGAGATGCACCTTATAACATCTCTTGATTGCTTTAAAGAAGCTCTGAAGACGCATCTCTTCCGGCAGGCCTTCCCTGACACCTCTTAGATCCCAGCTCCAAACGGGACCTATATATTGAATTTGACCCCTTGCCTGGTGCTATTTTTCTCCTCAATCTAAGAACTATGGAGGATGAATTATGTTTTTAAAGTTGTTGGTTTTAAATTATTGTTAATTTAATTTATTTTTAAGGGGAGGGTGGCTGGAAATGGGTCAATGAAGTGTTTTAATTTGTATGTTTCAATCTTGTTGTACCCCGCTCCGATTGTACTCACAGAGGAGCGGACTAGAAATAAAGATGATGATGATGATTATTATTATGAATTAATCAGCAAGCAGAGGTTCCTACTCTTTCCTCCTCCTTTCCTCTTCTAATAGTGTACCAAAAAGACAGCACGTGCACCATATTCTTGTCTTGAGTTGTAAGAAGGTCCTGTATCAGCTGCACCCATTTGCTGAGATGTCAGATTTGGCTACGAGAACACATGCCTTGCTTATATATCCCACTTGGACTTTTGTAATGCACTCTACATGGGCCTGCCTTTGGCAACTATTCGGACACATCAACAGAATAAAAATACTGCGGCCAGAATGTTGACCGGGTCAGTCATAAGGAGTATGTAACTCCCTTGTTAAAACAGCTTTGCTGGCTATCAGTTTGTTTCTGGATACAATTGAAAGTGTTGGTCATGAACTATAAAGCCCTGTAGGTCCAGACTATCTGAAAGACCACGCCTCCTACTATGAACCTGCCAGAGTTTTAAGATCTACAGGGGAGTCTTTCTCTCCATCTTGCTACCATCACAGGCTCACTTGGTGAGGACATGAGAGACAGCCTTCTTGGTGGCTTCTCCCAACCTCTGCAACTCCCTTCCATGGGATGATCAGCTGGTTCCCTTCCTGCTTTTCTTTCACCAGCAAGCAGAGAGCTTTTTGTTTAAGCAGGCTTTTAATATGTAAGCAGGGGAGCTTCTTACTGGAATCTTTTTGTATGTCATTCAAATGATTATATACTGTTTTATGTGGTAATTTTAATTGTTTCTCACATTTTATTGTGAAGGTTTTTTAATTGAGTCTGGGAGTCACCTTGGGTCCCACTCTGGAGAAAGGCAGCTTACAAATAAAAAAATATCAGTCCCCTCAATTTGCACAGACTTTCTGGCTTTGGTGAACTCTCTTAAAGAACTTAAGGACCTCTCAATGAACTTGTTCCCCCTCTTTTTGTTGATCAACTGCCCATCTGAAAAATGGTCTCCTCCTCTCATGATGAGAGCATTATCTGCATTTCTTTTTTAGTGAAGCCTTCCTTTGTGGGTCAGGGTCCACATGAGATTTTCACTGTGGGCTGCTTCATTCACATCATTTTAGCAGGGTGTAGGATCCAAACAAGGTAGCATTTCACTGGTATGTTCACCCATCAACCTGTGCCTTTCCCCTGCTATTTCCTTGTTTGTTCTTGCCCTCCCCCCCAAAAAAAAGAAAACCATTAAGAAGTGGAAGATGGACTAGTTGGCTGCACAATGTATTTTGCTTGGTAGCATTATCAGAAGTCCATTTCGAAATGCTCTGAGTGGGAGTCAGTGTTTAAAAGGTCTTGCCCTCTACATCTGTAATATCTGCAGTTGAAGATAATAAAGAGAGAAATGCCACCCACAGTTCTTTATGTTAGTTTAAAATAGGGACCATGAACCATTTTTGGTTGACCTTCTGGATCCTTACACCTCTAACCCTGACCAGAGGACATGATCACACCCTTTGCTCTATCATCACCTTCTTTCTGTGTGTGGCAAAGGAGAGTGAGGAGCAAAGCCACACACAAACCTCAGTGCCGGCTTCAGTAATAGTCCTGCAGATAATGCTTGAATTAAGAAAGGGTTTCCCAACCTGTGCTTTCCTTCATCGGGTAGAACATGATTTGGGTGAAATTTCTCACTGCTATCTCTGGTGAGAGATCAGATATAACAGGTGAATTTCTCATTTCTGTTCTGTTTTCAGCTGAGCTGAATGTGGAATCTCAAGAAGTGGGGCTTTGGGACGCAAGGCATTCTCCAAAGGCTGAATTAGACCCTTGAACTGGAAGTTCCCCTCAGTGGTGTGTGTGTGTGTGTGTGTGTGTGTGTGTGTGTTAATCATAACCAACAACAAGAAACACAGCTTAAACTGCAACCTGTCACTATAAATGCTAGGAAAGCTATGCATATATATGCAGTGCAGAGTGTCCTTTCATTATTTCTTTCTTTTGCATACCATTTTCCAATCAAGTGTAAAACAGAGGGGTGCATCTGAGGACCCCTAAAGAACACAAATATAACAGTGTTAGTTTTTTTAAAACAAAAATATGCAACTAGACACTAAAGACAGCTTTCCAGCACAGGACTTGCATAGAGAACCCATCAACTCAATGCTTTAAAATGGATGCCACAAAGTCCTAATGTCTTTGGTTTTATTGACATCCCAAATAAATTTGTGCAAAATATTATTGAGGTTGTGACTTTTAAATACATGGAAGAAGCCTTGCTCATGAAGAATCAGCATACCTTCTATAGTGAGTAGTTCTGTTCCATCAGTCCTTTCTTTTTAGAGGGTCAACAAGCATTTAGCCATTTCAAGTGATTCCCCTCCTACCTACACAGCAAACACAACTGACAAAAACTGCTAGAAAAATTTATAGCAAACAAGAAAAAGAGATTACATCCCTCCTCTCAAAAATCTACCATAGTACCTGAAATTATCAAAAAGATGGGTTAGCCATTCAAAATCTAAAGATCTATCTAAAACCAGTTAACTTGAAACAACTTATTATACAGAATAATGCTATACCCTAGGTAGAAAATAAATTTTCAAACATCCCTAATTTTACCAGTTAGTTCCTTTATAATTAAATTGAGCTCATCAGCTTAATCCAAATTCACAAACTTTTTTTAAAACTGCATTATCTATTTGAAAATCCTGGCTTTAAAAAAAAGGATCCTATAATTCACCAACACAACCAATACTAAATATCCAAATGTTACTTGCGAACCCTTTAGTGTTCAAGATAAAAATAGAACGACTCATTCTTGGAGATGTCTCATCCACAGGTTGACTGAAGAGCAGTTAACAACAAAGAATAAATTATCCCTTTATGAAGGGTACAGTTGTGAGTGTGCATAAATTTCTGGTTCCAGAAACTTTTAAAACAATTTTTAAACTTTTTGCACAATATATATTTTTAGACACAAGGCCTCTCCTAATTTGAATTATTCTGCCTCTCATCAGATTTAAATGCTAAAGTATACAGTATTACTGGCTAATAAAATTACCCATACTCTAAATACATCCCTAAAACAAACAAACATGGGGAAATGATATCAAATTATCTGTTTCTGATAATATGTGGCATAAACTGTGATCTGCAGTTATTTAAAAGAGGTATAACAGCAAATATCAAAGAGCAAATATCTACAAATAATATTGCAGATCTGTAAAACTCTCAAGAATGAGCTTGTATGTTGGAGAAGATGTGCTCATTGTTTGTTGTTGGTTATATTTTGATGGATATTTCTGTTATTATGAATTGTTATACCTGTATGCTTTATTCTTGTTTAAAATAAAATCGACCAACCCCACCCCCAAACTCAAACATCTAGATAGCATTTATCATTTACATATCTATACCACTTATCACTGAACTCAGCACTCTCTGCAGTCAATAGACATTTTGCACTCTCAACAGTCAATAGCTGCAGTCAATAGACATTTTATATTTCCCAGCTTGTGTTTTAAAAGAAGTCCTTCAGAAAAGACTTTGGTATAAATTTAGCAGTCACAGGATAAAAGGGTGGGTCCTCATAAGCAATAGTAACTGGCTGAAGAATGAGAGTGAGAGTGTATGACTAGACAGACAGCTCTTGCAATGAAGAGACAGTAGAGTTCCTCAAAAATCTCTAATAGGAACAGAGCTGTTCATCTTGTACAGTTTGGAATAAAGGATTGACAGTATAGTAGCCACTAGCGACCTTTTTGGATTGTACTCAAGTCCACCGGCATCAAGCCAGTTGTCTCTGAGAAGATCTGTAAAGAAAGAGAGTAACTGATGTCCTTAGGCAGACATTATAACCTCTTTCGCTTATGTGCCAAAGGCTGTGTGTTGTCCAAGTTGCCTTGAAGGAACAAGCCAGACCTTTTTATGCCAAGTGAGATGGTTGTGAAGAACCATGCAAGGAGTAGACTGGATGTGAGCCAGTTTGGGTCTCATCCTGTGAGAAAGGCATTATACTCTGTGTGTGTGTGTGTGTTTGTTATAGAGAACAACGTTGCCACAGCCAGGTCCTTAAGACCCCATTGCTCAAACACACATCATCATGTGTATCAATGATATGATTTCTCAGGCATGTTTGAGTGGCAGGGTTTCAGAAAGCATGCTTTGTGTGTTCTGGTAAACTAGAAAGTCAGATACGGGTTTTTTGAAGCTGTCTTGAAAACAGAAGAGAAAGTCTGTGCTCTCATGTATCACAACTGTTCACTTTGAAAAAAAGGCATTACCTGACATAAAGGAGCCGTTTGTCTCTGAAGAGGGTGAGGTGATGGTGCAATCCTTAGCAATAAAACTTGGGTGTACACTTATTTTATCCTTGCTCCATTTGAACTGTGCAGAGCTTTGCTTTCTGGTTGTGAAATGACAAACAATCATGTATAGCCTGGTAGGGGTGGCTGCCTCCCTCCCTTCATTCTCTTGCCCCCAAAATAAGAATGAGATCCTTGTGTGCGACAAAAAAGCAGGTGAATCAAGAAATATTTCCCACAGTCTTCCACTCGCATCCTACCAGAGTCTTGCAGCAGAGGGAACCACCTTTGAGGGGGAAAGAAAACTTGTGATTCTTGTTGTTTGACATTTGTAATGAGAGGGCTGCTGATATGAACCAACAGACATCAGTCTCACTAGTTTTAATGGACCAAATCCAGAAACTCCTTTGACATCTAAAAATGGGGGAATCACCCATCTCCAAATCTACAGGCATTGCAGAAGGAAGCACATGAGCAGCACTTCCCCATGATTATGACCATGCAACTTTAAAAAACATCATTAGCATAAACTGAATTGGCATGTGGTTCAGTATTACGAAAAATAAAGCAGAGTTTGCCAGGGCTTAGTCTTCAAATTCATTTTCACGGGTGGGCAGGCCATCACATGCTCCAACATTAAGTAATACTAGATAGGATCCAAAGAGCTATATCAGTCATGTTCAAGGGCCTGGTGCCTGGGCATGTTTAATGGGATTTTTCAAAATGTTTGCTTCATTCAGCAGACTCTCAAGCTATAGCACAAGCTCCTGTGGGAAGTCCCCCTTGGTTTTAAGGGCTTGCTGTGTAGTATGTGGTGCTGATGTTTCAGAACGACACACAGCCACAAAGTACTATTCAATGTTCATTTCAGTATAAAATGGATATGTTATCATAGATCATACGATGGCATCCATACACAAGCACAGCACAAACAGTATAACTCGCTGAACAGTATGGTGGTTAAAATATTCTACAACAGGAGCACAATGCAACGACTTCATACAGTAGAAATACAATAAAAGCACAGTAGATATCCTGGTAATAATTCATTTCATAAACCCTATTAAATGTTCCATTTTTTGTGCCATTTTTCAAATCCTTGTAATGGTGCTCTGATTGTTACACTGCCCTTTTTGTTTGCTGCCTTTGGACAAAAGATTTTACTGCTCACACAAATTCCTCAACTACAACTCCTGCGATCTGTAGGGGATTATGGTCCCTGGGGAGAAGGCAACATGCAATCAATCAAGCCTATCCTATGTTATGGAAGGCTGATGTTAAAAAGTTCTAATCTCAGCCACTGAGTGGGCTCATAGGGGTAGCCAACAATCTGGATTGTTTTGCTTGCTCTGGGGTACCTCTACAATGTAGAAATAATGCATTTCGACACCACTTTAACTGCCACAGCTACATCCTACAGAATCCTGGGATTTGTAGTTTTGTGAGGCACCAGGACTCTTTGGAAGAGAAGGATAGCAACCTTTTAAAACTACAGATCCCAGAATTCTATCAAATGACAGTACAGTACTTAAAGTGGTATCAAATTGCATTGTATCTATGGTGTGGATGGGAGCTGAAATGTTTGCATTTATGTAGTAAAAAAACCTGCATTTAAAAAAAAACCCTTATTTTAGGATGTATGATGCCTCGGGCATTTCAGTTTGAAGTGGAAACTAAGTATTGGCATGTTTTAACAAACAAGACCAAACAATTTTATCCAGAATGGTAATTATGGTTATTATGTTTTCCTGTTGCTAACAACAAAGAGTCTTGAGGCACCTTTAAATTTATTGCAACTTATGTTTTTGTGGAATTTGTGGATCCAACCCCATGTATTATTCTGTTTGCCTTCTTCTATACATTTCTAGCTTTATTGCATCCTTTTTGAAAGGGAGAAATGGGAATCATATGTGGCTTTCCAAATCCAGCGAGAGTGGGTTATTGAATTATTTCTCCTAGTTGATACATGCTGTTTGTGGATAGGTTGCTCCTATGTGAGACTGAAAGTATTTCTAATGAGACAGATCTCCAAGGGGTTATTCATACAGTTAAAATAATTCTAGTAGAATGTGATTGAATCTTATGTGGTTCACATGCATTTCGAATAGATCCGATTAAGTTTGGGCGGGGAGCTGCCAAAAAATGCCCACTTACCCTAGGATAATCAATCTTGAGACTCCCTCTCCCCAAATTTTCCTAATGGATTCACATTGTTGGCAATGTGAATTACCAATGCAAGTAGATCTGGGATAAACTACATTCACATTATCAACTTCCATCTTTATTTGAGTGCTGACATGCATGAGAGATGTGGTTCTGATTTTTAAAAAATGTATAAACAGCAAAACCGGAATGCGTTAGTGAGATTATTCAGATAGTTGTGCTAAAAAAAAAACCAACGTCTGAATAGAGCTCAAGTCTGTTGGCCTATAAACTCTCTTCCCTTAGGCACACTGACTGGGGCCTGCCAGGTGAGTATTTTCTTGGATGAAGTTTGGCAAGAGGGCACCAGAATATGGTGTGTGAGTTGGACACACACTCAGAATGTACAAGGATTGAATTGTGTGATACATTCAAACAGCTGAGAGAGAGAGATCACTTTGGGACAGGAATGAGGAATCATTGCATACCCTCCCAAATTTCACAGGTGAAAACTGGGGACGCATGTGGCCAAGCAAAATCAGAATGTGGTCAGATGGAAGACCCTCCAGGGGCTAGAGTTCTGTGACGGTAGAAAGCTAAATCATAAATGCATGAGAGAGCATGCCTCTGACACTTAGAGTTTACCGATGGAAGATACTTTGGCTGTTCCGGATGTTTTTGACCTCAACTACCATGTTCCATCCTCATTGGCCAAGCTGAGAGACCAAGTCTAAAACATATAAGGAGTTCAGAATTCCCAGTGCAGGGAAATGGTATACATCCTAGAATTCATCAGTCAGCATGGGAACACCATGCTGTCTACTGGGAGTTGTAGTCTACAAAGTAAACTTTCTGAAATCTTCCCCATAGGGCAACCTCCCCCTTGACAGTTGCAACAGTATGGCAATGAGAACTGGAAGCCTCTCAGAGAAGGAGGTCTTACCTAGGACAGAGGGAGTGGGCTAATGTTATGTCGATATTATGCCAGAATTGCTGAGCTGCCCAATCTGATCCTGCAAGACCATTTGGTCCAGTTCCACAAGAAGCATATCCACGGCATTTTCCCTGTACCAATTCCATATGACGATTTTGGTGTCAGGTCTGCCAGTTCAGCATCCAGCTTTCCAACCACTTCCATTTTTAAGCGTTCCTATTATTATAGCTAAATAAATTCCAATGGCAAATAGTTAAATTATGACATCTGCTACTGAGACTTGTGGTGACAGTCACCAACTTGGAGTCCTTTAAAGGAGGAGTGAGTGAGTACATAAAGGATGAGACTACTGGAGGCTGCTTGCCATGATGGCTATTTGACAAACACTTCTACTAGTAGTATCAGAGTGCCATTGAATTTCAGTTGTTGGGCAACAACAAGAGAGAACTGTTACTTCCACTTCCAGTTTGTAGGCTTGATGGACTAATGATTAATTTTTGTATAAACCAGTTATGTAATTTTCTGTTATTTATTGCTATGCTGAATTTGTTGTATTATTTCATTGTTATTATTTGTTATGCAGGTTTCTGTTATTAATTGCTATGGTGAATTTATTTTATTATTTCATTGTTATTGTTATTCGGATTGTATTTTCCCCACTGTTGTAACCCGCCCTGATTCCCTGTTGATTGGGTGGGATATACATAAATCATCATCGTCGTCGTCGTCATCATCATTCCCAGTGAATAATCCCAAAGAGTACCTCTGTGCCTTTGAAGACTGCATTTGACACAAGAGCAGAGATGGGCACCTTTGACAGGTCTAAAGCCAATTTTCTCTCTTGAAACCCTCTGAAACCACAGAGACTGCCAAAAACGGCGAGAGGGGAGGGGAACATGATAGTATGTGGGCTTTATTTTTATTTGTATTGTTATGCTTTTAAAATGGGCTTGATGTTGTTTTAATTACTGATGTTGTAACATGAGAACTATGTTTTTAAAAAAAACTTTTTTATCATCAGTTTTTGAATTACAGGTTGAGTCTCCTTTATCCTGAATTCTGAAATTCAAAATACTCCAAAAACCAAAACTTTTTTTACAGGTGGCTGTTATGATGACACCTTTGCTTTTTGATTGTTCAGTGTACATAAACTTTGTTTCATCCACCAAATTATTTAAAATATTGTATAAAATTACCTCCAGGCTATGTGTATAAGGTATATATGAAACATAAATGAATTTTGCATTTAGACTTGGATCCCATATCCAAGATGTCTCATTATGATTTTGTTGTTGTTGTTGTTTGCCTTCAAGTCATTTCCGCTAAGGCGAACCTATCATGAGGTTTTCTTGGAAGTTTTCTTCAGAGGGGGGTTGCCATTACCATCCTCTGAGGCTGAGAGAGTGTGACTTGCCCAAGGTCACCCAATGGTTTTACATAGCTGAACCGGAATTCAAAACTTTGTCTCCAGAATTGTAGTCCAATGCTCAAACCACAACACCAAGCAAATACAGGTATTCCAAAATCCAAAAAAAAATCTGAAACTTCTGATACTCAGCATTTCAGATAAGGGAGGCTCAACCTGTAATCTTATTTGCAGTTTGTTGAAAGCCACCTTGAGTCTCTTGTTAGGACAAAAGTAGAATATAAACCGGACAAACAGAAGGTGGCCAAAAGTCCCATACTTTCCAACATTTCACAGATAAGAATTGGGATATCATCCCCTCCAACCATCCAAATTTGGCAGGGAAGGTCCTGATTTATCCTCTGTCACTATACTTTTTCAGCTGCTTTTAAAATGCTCCAGTTTTTCTCACCTCTCACTTTCCCCTTTCTCCTCAACTTCAATTGCTGCAAACTGAATTCAAAATGCATAAGGAGTTTGTACTCAACTCAGGAGGACAGCAGCGGAGTAAAATCTTGACCCTCCCAGTAGATTTGGAGAAAAATAAACTGTTGCAGCCTCTACTAGCTTGTTAATAACTTTTGCCACCTTACCACACTCTGGTGTGTCCACAAACATACCAGTTTTCATCTGTTAAATATCAGAGAGTATGGAATACACGTGCTGAAAAGCATCAGAGTGTGGTGGAACCAAGCAACACAATGCGACAGGTATTAATGAGGAAGAACACACAAAAATACTATTTTAAGCAGATAAATCCCGGAATTGCATTTACTGAATTCAGGAAGGGCAAGACTCTGCCTGCTCATCTTCTCTCCTTCCTAGGAGTTTATCAACAACGGAAATTGGAAGTATAATCCAATGGCAATCCGGACGCGATCATGGGGTTTCACGTTATTGTGTATTAAAGTATCTCACACAATTTCGGGCAAAAGGGAAGTCATTCTGAACGCAGTTATGGGTTTTACATTATTTTGTATTAAAACATCTCACTCAATTTCAGGCAATGGGCAGTCATTTTCAGGTAATGGGAAGTCATTCTGAACGCATTCTGAACGCAATTGGAATTCACGTAAATTTGCTAAACTAGCGAATTCATATGAATTCTAATTGGCTCAATTGGCTCCATTTGAAATAAAGAGAATTTCCTCCTGTCTGATAAACTCCCTATTGAGTTAACTGAGTGCAAACTGTTTTTCAACACTGATCCCAAGAATTAAAGTTAGAAAGAAGGTAGAAGTGGAAAGAGGAAAGAGAAACTGGGACATGTTAAAGGAAGTTGAGAAAGTGGGACAGCAGAGGGTTGACCAGGGTTGTCCCTGTCAAATTGAGATAGCCACAGAGTTTGAAGTCCACTTCTAGTTTTGAAAAATTAATATAATGCAAGGGCACCCTATAACCTGCTTCAAGAACCAACTGCCATTCCTGATGGCTTCTAGAAGATGTTTTGCCAGAAAAAAACATAGTCTGGGGGAGTTGGCAGGAGGTTGGCCCAGAGAAATAGACTTGGAAGACATGCTTTGCCTACCATAAAGCATATGCCTCAGGGAGCACAAAGTGTCATGAAAGGTTAGTAAATGGTTAGCTGTTTAATTTGTTGTGGTATTTTTGCCAGCATGGATTGAAAGAGGCACTTGTAGCATTTGTTTTTTTCCCCTGTCACATGAACCAAAAAAATGTAGGTCAAAAACACACTGCAGAAATAATCCATCTGGATTCTGCTTTAACTGCCCTGGCTCAGTGCTAGGGAATTCTGGGAACTGTAGTTTTGGGACACATTTAGCCTTCTCTATCAGGGAGTTCTGGTGCCAAAACAATTACAGTTCTCAGGATTGCCTAGCACTGAGCCAGGGTAGTTAAAGCAGTCTGAAATTGGATTATTTCTGCAGTGTGTTTTGGACCTTAGTTGACCTAGACAGTATGCACCTTGATTTGGTTGGGTGTATATTGTTGTGCCATTTTCTACTCTGCCTCGGGCAGCAAAAAGTCTTGTGCTGGCCTGGGTTCCTTCTAATAATTAGTACTACAGGGAAAAACTGGGTGGTAGAGTTGGTTGAATCTGCTATGAGAGAGAGAAAGAAAGGAAAAAAAGAAAGTTGGCTCTTTGGGCTTGGAAAAGATGGCTGGTGGTTCTGGGAGCTGTAGTTAAAAAAAAATTAACTTTCCCAGATTTTGGGAAGTAGAGCCTATCCTAGCTCTAGCCTGAAGAAAGATCATTATATGTGCTCCTCCTAGAATACTGTATACCAATCAAGGCAAAGCTACAACCTCATTGTCAAATGGCCTTTGAATTATTTATTTTTACAAAGCACATCTGGTGTGGCCAAATCATTTTGTTCATAGTACCTGAGTGCCCGAGAACCTAAGCTGAAATTGCCCTGGAGGTGGGAGGTAAGAGGGCAAAAATAAGGATAACGTTTCCAAGCACTTATGGCCCTCTTGTTAACCAATGAGAGCCCCCACTAGAAGCTCCTGACATGCCATGAGACTCAAGCCATGCAGCGCTCAGGGAGATGCACAGAGGGTGGAGGACAGCATGTGTGGGATGTTTACATAGTTACAACTTGTCCTGTACACGCAAACAGGTGGCTAGACATCAGGCTTGGCAGGCTCCTCCATTTCACAACCTCGGAGAGCTCACTTTAGAAGCTTGAGAAAGTAGAGTTTGTGTGGGTTTGTCAAGCTGCAGGCAAGAGTGACTCTGGGCACACCAGCAAAGGAGTGGCTGTGGACTCTTTGCACAGATGGGATGGCACCCATCTTCTCAACAGAAGTGTCTCCCAGCCAGAGAGACTGAGAATTGTCTTTGCTGGAAGCAGAAAAGGGAAGCCCTTTGTTATGCTTCTAACGTGGCTGTGTGTTGTTGTTTTTTCAACTTTTATATATCTCAGTGATTGGCTTTGAAAGATGGTCAAGAGTGGACTGAAAAGCATGTTTATATACAGCAGCAAATAGAAAGGAGACAAGCTCCACAAGCTGTTAGATGGTCAACTCTTTATTCTGTGCTGAAAAAGCCCTGTGCATTTTAGCTTGCTAATACTCAATGGTCCAGCAGCCCTTTGTAGAGTGTTTTTGACAACTCCAGTAATTTTTTTTGAATGCCTCTGAAGAAGGCCTGCTTCTATATAGGCTGAGATGCATAGGGACTTTTAAATACTGTATATACTCATGTATAAGTCTAGAAATTTAGGTCCAAAAATTGACCCCAAAAAACTGAGTGAACTTATCCACGTGTCAATGTAAGTACTGTATCTGAACTCGTATTTAAAAGAAGGAACTATCGCCTGGTGAAAAGGAAGAGTATAATCTGTCCTGGAAGCAGTGACCCCCTCTACTATCTCATCCATCCACCCTTAAGAATGAGCACAAAGAGTTATATCTGCTGGAATTTTGTAAGTTCTTTGACATTGTTTTGCTTTGCTTCATCCTTTAGATCCTTTGCTATATGCTCTTAAGTTTTATCCTTGACTTATCCACAGGTCATAGCAAAATCCATAATTTTGGCCCCAAACTTGCCCTCGACTTATACATGAGGTCGACTTATCATAGAATCATAGAATCATAGAATCATAGAAATTTAGAGTTGGAAGAGACCACAAGGGCCATCCAGTCCAACCCCCTGCCGTGCAGGAACTCCCAATCAAAGCATACCCGACAGATGGCCATCCAACCTCTGCTTAAAAACCTCCAAGGAAGGAGACTCCACCACCCTCCGAGGGAGTGTGTTCCACTGTCGAACAGCTCTTACTGTCAGGAGGTTCCTCCTAATGTTGAGGTGTTATAGTTGAGTATATGCGGTAAACAGTTGACCAACTAACAGCATGTAGAGCATGTCTCCTTTCCATTTGCTGCTGTTTTTGAAGGACACGACAGCAAGAGGCTTGATTGCAATTATGAATGCATAAACTAGAGTCACACATGTGTAACTGATTCGTACTCATAAATTCAATAGTGTAGGGATAGTAAACATCTCCTGGTTCAGACTTACTGGCCAGCAGCTGCTGCAAACAATGGAGGTCTGTTCTCCTGCCAGTCAAGACACAGCAGACTGATGTTTCCATCCCACTCCTGTGAGTGATCTCCAGTGCAAGGAGGAATTGTGACAGGGATTCTGCTTCTGACTGTTACACCAGAGATTGCTCACAGAAGGAGGGTGGAAACATCTGTTTGCTGCACTCTGATCAACAGGAGCAGACCCTCATGGTTCACAACTGGTGCTGCTCAATAAATCTGGATGGAGGCGTTGGGACAGGAAATGCTACTTATTATACTTAACCAAGGCTGCATCGGCACTACAGAAATCCATGTTGACATCATTTTATCTGCCATGGCTCAATGCTAAGGAATTCTGGGAATTGTAGTTTGTTGTGGTACCAGAGCTCTCTGACAGAGAAGGCTAAATGTCTACAAAACTACAAAATCCAGAATTTCTTAGCATTTAGCCATGGCAGTTAAAGTGTTATCAACATGTATTATTTCTGCAGTACAGTTGCAACCCTAGGAATCAATATAGAATCAGAGAATCAGAGTTGCAAGACACCACAATGGCCATCTAGTCCAACCCCTTGCATTCAGAAAATCACAATCAAGATGATCTAGAGTCTCAGCCACTACTTTTTCAAAGGCATTAGTTACAGTTTAAAAGAGTTACAACTTCATGCAGTCTCAAAACTAATGACAATTTTTACCATCATAGCTGCAGTTTTAAAAGGCTATTGCTCCATTTCTCAATTATAGCTAAAATAGGTGTTGTTTTTTTACAATTAAAAAAAATCAGGCAGAAGCAAAGTCTGGAAATCTTCCAAGAATCCTCCAGTCAGCATGGCATCACCATTACAGCCATAAGGTATCATAGACTTAATCCATCAATAAAAAAAGGAATTAATTACAAGCAGCACACATGCAATAAGTTATATCCAATCTCAGTTCCGCCACTCTATTCTCCTGAAGTTTGTCAAAGGCTGCTACCCCATTGCAGAATTAATGCAGTTTGACTCTGTTTTAACTCTCATGGCTCCATCCTGTGGAATCATGGAGTTTGTAGTTTGTCATGGCACCAGAGCTCTCAGAGGGAGAAGGCTAAATAGCTCACAAAGCTACAAATTCTAGAATTCCATAGCATGGAGCCATGGCAGTTAAAGTGGTGTCAAACTGCATTAATTCTGCAGTGTAGGGGCAGCCAAAGTTTCTCCTGATTTTCATTCTTAAATTGACACTTCCTTTTCTTTTGGGTCTCTTTTTGTTTAAACAAATATGTTTCAGATTGTGGATGACTAACAGGGGATCTGTTTTTATCTTTGAATTGTTAGACAGCAAAGCATTTCTTTTTTAGAAATCTGCAGTTCAGGTGTGCTTTCTGACCTTGTGACTTTGTCATTCATTCATTGGATTTATATTCTGTATCATGTTAATTCAACCCATGTGAACAGAAGATCCATCTCCAGATGTTGTTGGACTGGAATGTCCATAACCGTTCAACATTGTCGATGCCCCAAGGGCTAACAGGTACTGAAACCCAGCAAGTCTGCAAAAGAATATTCAGTCAGCTGTACTGATGATGTTACAGTTGTGCATGTTGTGAGGGAGACCTCTTCTTATTTATGTGGGCCTAAATCCTCTTGTTAGCCCTGACTAGCATAGAGCCAATGAGTTATTTGGATCCATCCATATGTTGACTCACCATTCAGCAATTGATTTGGCAGGTTTACTGGAGTGAGGACTAACCCACATGATGCAGCCATAGCTGGGTGTGGAGTCATGTTTGCATATGGCTGGTATGTGTGCCTATGCCGCTCCTGTAATATCTTAATTGAGGCAAGGTGTTTGACTCGGGAAACGCAGGTTCAAGTCACCATTCAGCCATGATACTCATTGGGTGACATCTGGCCAGCCCTTCTCCCTCACTCTTAAAAAGCAAAAATAAAGTAGAAAAGAGGGGGGGGGACCCAAATGTGGGTTTTAGTTCATTGAAGGAAAGGTGGGATATGCACAGAATGAATAATTAAAGAAGACGGAGAATCCACCTTGGAAAGTTAGAATATCTCAGCCTTTTCCCCAGGAGAAGTAGCACCATGGGGTCATGGTGGTCCATGGGGAGAGACGTGAAAAATAAATATTATTAATAATATTATTAATATGAGGAATTACCACCAGGTAATCAGGAAGTCAAATGGGGCAAAATACTAAAAAGGGTCATTTTAATATATATATTTAATACGTAGGGGCTGATACCACAACAGTACTCCATCTGAGTGCTCCTCTTGGATTGCCTCAAGGAAACCAAGTTCACAGTGCTTTCAAAAACAACAACACCATGTGGCCCCAGGATAGTTCTTTGTGGTAGAAACCCATTCTGCCAACACCAACGACCACCATTTCATGACTGTAACATGGAAGGATATCTGACTTGCATGTATGAATGGATCATAGCAGACCAGATTACCTAGGCTGAAAAGTATTCAATATACTTGATATACTTGTTAACTATCTTTCTGTAAACCACTCATTATATTTGACATTTATCTGGGAGGCATGGCAGGAGCCTGGTTTTGCCAGATGCTTTTTAGGGCCAATGTTTAGGGAGGATGAGTCACACAAGGGTGTGTTAACCTAGCTGGTCCTGAATTCCAGTATATGGGTCTGATGCAAGTCAGACAAGGCAAGGAAAGGTTTGGCACCAATGGAAAGGATACCACTGCTGAATGAGGACTTGAACAGAGTTGTCTCTTTTGAGGGGCGAGGAGTGGCTCTCAATCTATTTTGGCTCCCTTTGTTCCATTTCTGTGGATGTATCCACACTACAGAATTAGAATAGTTTGACACCAAATTAGCTGGTATTACTCTGTCCTTCAGAATCCTGGGATCTGTAGACTGGTGAGGCACTAGAGCTCTCTGACAGACCAGCCTGAATACCTCACCAAACTACAAATCCCAGGATTCTGTAGGATAGAGTCATAGCAGTTAATGTAGTATAAAACTGCTTAAATTCTACAGTGTGCGCACATCTTGCATTTAAAACATCAGTGGAAGTACACTTTCCTTCTGCTCCATGGCCTTCTCTGACAAATCCAGTTCCTGGAAAGCTGAGCATGGAGACATTCATTCGTTCAATATGTATGCTGCATTTCTCCTTGAGTAAGATCCAAGGCAGCTCCTAAAGGGAATAAATTAAAAAGCCTTGTGAACATTTTAGAACAATTAAAATTTCCCAATAACTAAAATTAATTAAAAATATTCTGAACCTAGGCCATATACAGCTTCATATGTCATGACTAGCACTTTGAATTGTGCCTGGAAAAGAACCAGTGGCCAGTGAAGCTGTTTTAACAAGGGAGTTACATATTTCCTATAACTGGCCCAGTGAGCACTCTGATCACAGCATTTTGGATCTGTTGAAATTTCCAGATAGTTGCCAAAGGTGTTAGACTGTGTTACAGTAGTCCAAGCAAGATGTAATCAAGGTATGAGTCCCCATAGCCAGCTCTGATGTCTCAAGGAATGGGTGCAAGTGGCACATTAGTTTTAGCTATGCAAATGCAGTCTTGGCCTCTGCTGTAACCTGGGCATCCAGGGTCATAGTTGAATCCAGAACACCCAAAGGGTGAGCTTGAGATTTCAGGGGGATTGTAATTCTATCCAGCACAAACAGAGTTCCTGTTCCCTGACCTGCTTTTTGACTGACCAGGAGCACTTCTGTCTTGTTTGGATTTTCAGTTTGTTTGACCTCATCTAGTCCATTGACAATGGTTCAGTACTAAGACAGCTTCCTTGGAAATCAGATGGAAAGGAGAAGTAGATTTCGGTGTCATCAGCATATTGGTGACATTGAAGTGCAAAACTCTGGATGACCTCTCCCATTGGTTTCACCTACAGGTTAAACAGCATGAGCGACAAAAGAGAACCCTTGGGGGCCCTACAAGTCAAGGCATCAGCCAGGATTCCCCCAGCACTACTTGCTAATTTCCATCTCAGTGTACCATCAGCAAGCAGGAGTCACACTGCCTCAGGTCCAAAACAAGATGTTGCCTTCCTCTGTTCCATATTATATACTGTAACGATTAGGTCCTTAGTCATTTAAGAACTCTTTAGATAGTAAGGAGTTATAACAGGGACAAGCATATGCAAAATATTGATTAAATCATTGCTATGGAAGGCTCGCTTGGTCAACCAGAGAGCAGGAACAAGGGTTGTACTGGAAGCTTCCGTAGGCAACATATATAAGCCTCAGAGCAGAATGACAGCTGGGGAATGACAGTCAGGAGACAGTTGGAGAGTGTGATAGTTAGAGAGGAGAGAGAGAGTAAGTGTTTCTGGCAGTTAGTCTCTTTGGAAGTAATGGGATCAGAATAGAGCACATAGGTTATTTGTTTATTTTGTTCATAACTTATCTGAGATGAATATCAGTTATTTATTAAGAGTATACCTACAAGATTCTTAAAATCTTGTATGAATTATGTTTCTGTTTCTAGTTTGTAACCTATAATAAATCTTCCCTAAAAAGTATCACCTAAATGACACTCCTTTGACGTGTGGCCTGGCTCGGTGGTCGCTATAGTAGATTAGTACATCATCACAAAGGAAACCCTTAACGGGTCCCAGTGTAGGTTAAGGGAAAGCTATTAAATTCACTGGGTAGTGGCAGCACAAGACTAAAGGAGTTCAAAAATCTGCTGGCTAAGTGTCAAGACAGGGTTGCTGTTTGACTGCTTAGACCACAGGGGAACATCACATGGTGTCCAGCAGTGGATCATCATCACATATGCTAACCAGCTCAGCAATTGTATCTTCTTTCATCACTGGTGATGGAACAATGATCAAGCAGATGATCCCCTCTGGCATAAAAAGCTGTTTTCTACACAGAAAATACTGGTTTTTGTGCAATCAACCAAGGCCAAATTTTGCACAAAAAAAGTCCCAAATTGTAGCATTTTCTGTGCAGGAAACAACTTTTTATGCACAGAAAATATAATATTTCTATGTAGAAAATGCTGTTTCATGTGCAGAAAGTGTTGTTCTCTATGAAAAACAATTGAATTCGAATTTTGCTCAGAATAAGTTGCAAAATGCAAAGATTTTTGTTAGTCCAGGATTCTTCTTCAGGATTTCTTGTCACTAAAAAAAGAAAAAGAAAAAAAAGTAGACTTTAAAAAATTCAAATAGTATTTCTATCCTTATTGTTTAGTGACTTTCTTTGACACATTGCACCATCATGCAAAATAACATGTAGTATTGAACCTATGTATCCTATGGCTACTTGTGAAATAGGGGAGGAGTGACGTAGCCGGGGGAGGGGTCTGTGGGGTCCGGACCACCCTTCTGTTAAATACAATGAATGACGCACACCACTGCACCCAAGCCCTGTTATAAGGGTGGCACTTAGTCTGCCCCCCCCCCCTTCCCAAAATCCTGGCTACATCCCTGAAATTGTCAGACCAATATTTGGAATGAAAACCCACAAGTTCTCCACCCTTGCTGGACCCTTGCAGCTTGAAAGCCTAGCCACTGTTTAAATATTTCTGAGTTCCATGGTCATATTTAGACCTGTTTGACACTACCAGAATATACCTATGCTAGAGGGCAAAAGCTGCTCCTTTTCTCCTAGTAATGGCAATAATATGGTGAAGGAGATGTTCCTTCCTAGTCAGCTGCTATTGCGAACCTGGGAGACAGGTGCACAAGAGCCGCTACACAATAGTTCCACACTTTGCTCTTTACTGTCTGGTTACAGGTAGATAAAACAGGGATTAGCTCACCTCACTGATTTCATCACTGGTTTCAGCCTTAACTACTGCTTGCATGCAGGTCTAAAGATTGAAAGAATATTCAAAACACTCTAAACATAGTTGAAAAATTGATTTCCTTGAGTGATGGGAAGCCCTGACAAGGAAGATCCTAGACAGGTGCAAAGCTTTGTAGTTTGGAGGGGGGGGGGATGTTTGTTGCTACAGTTATTTTGCTGCTACAGTTGTTGTTGTTGTTGTGAGCCTCCAAGTATTTTTTTTTTAAAAAAAAACTTGTGGTGACCCTAAGCCAAACCCATCATAGGTTTTTCTTGGCAAGTTTTTTCAGAGGAGGTTTGCCATTGCCATCCTCTGAGGCTGAGAGCATGTGACTTGCTCAAGGTCAGCCAGTGGATTTTTATGCTGGAACACCGAATCGAACCCTGAATCTTCAGAGTTGTAGTTCAGTGCTCAAACCACTACACCATGCTGGCTCAGGTTATTTTGCACAGAAAACACCATTTTTTTCCTGTTCAAAAAACCAAATGAAGTTCTTTTGCCCAGGATAAAGCCTGGACTGCGAATAGTCCTGGATGGCAAAAATGGTGCAATTGATAATGACTTTCTCCCAGTGAAGAGAAATATGGTCATGTTATTAATTCTTGCTTGTGAGAACAAAATTTATAAAGATGCAATTCTTGGGGGGGGGATTTTGCCCACCCACAGAGTTTGGGGGAATTTTTGGCGATACCGATTACAACGTTCTAGGATTTGCAGTGCTTCTAACATGTTATGTTATGCCCTTCTCAGAACTACACCATTATGGTATTAAGCACCAGGATTTCTGCTACAGGGCTAATACAAAATGTGAGCCATTGCTGTTGTTTCCCTAAGCATGTAGTAGCTAACATGGCCGAGGAAGGAAGAGGAGAAAGAGAGAGACTGAGAAAGAAAGAGCAGTTTGTTCTGAAGTTTTGGAAGGAGTTCAGCTTTTCTTGTGATGTATATTAAAAAAAATGAACTTAAAACGCCAAGCAAACCCATAAACCACAAGAGCAGACATTTGTCCTGCAGCCAGGTTTTTTTCTGCTCTACAGATTTGATTATAGAGACTGATGCTGCTTCTGCAAGTAACATCTTCCTTTCCTGCCCCTCACCCCCGGAAAAAAGTGCTTTTCCTCTGTGGTGAGTCATAATTTGGCCAAATAAACCAAATATGGGTACATTTCAAGATGCAAAGAATATACTTAAAGAACCTTTCTCAGGAAACCCTCTGCCCCTGCATTTGCAACAAGCTTTTCTGGTGGATTTGGAAAAGTGGATTTGGAAATCTGACCACAAACTGGAAAGGGAATCCCAACCTGCCTTGTGCCACCTGCCTTCCCTTTAGGGAGTGTTGTGCCATATGTGAATCATCATCAAGTGACTTAAGTGCAGGAACAAATTAACCAGAAGGATCAACAGAGACCCCATAGCTACACCCCAACAACAGCAGGAACACCTACCTACATAACACTTCCACACTTTGTTCATCAGTGCTTTGCAGAAGAACTAGCACGATTCATTCTTTCTCTTGCATTTGTCCTTGGTTCTTCTTTAGTAGTGAGACTTTGTTTTTCTCTCCCCACAAAAGAGAGTTGACGAACAAAAAGTTGCATAGAAAAAGCTCTATATTCTTTGGTACGTGTTTTAATATACAAATTTTCCTCCTTCAACCATGTTTGTATTTTCCCATGTTACACATTTTTAGCTGTTTGCCTTGTTCAAATCCATTCATGGTTTTGTTTGTAAATTTTATGTCCCCAAAATGCACCAAGGGATTCACAAATGTGGGTGCATCAGAGGCAAGCGGTAATTTGTCTTGCACTGTCTCAGGGGGTATAAAAGAGATATTTTATTGAGAGTTTCAGCCCCAGTGAGATTCTTTTCCATTCCTTTGCATATAGTAGTCTCATGACAGCGCTTATTTTTTCTCTCTGGACTCTTTCAAACGGGGAGGAATTTCTCCCAACTCCGAATGGAGCCAATGCGGATTTATGTAAATTCGATTGTTTAGCGAATTTACATGACCCCCTGCTCCGTTCGGAATTACTTCCCATTACCCGAAAATAACCCCCTCCTGCCCGAATTTGCATGCGAAGCTTTAATTCGCAATAAGGTAAAACCCATGATTGCATTCGAATTGGCTTCCCTCTTGCCCGAATTTGCGTGCGAAGAGTTAATTTGCAATAACATAAAACCCATGATTGCATTCGAATTGACCTTAAATTATACTTCCAATTTAGCCTTGTATGAAAGAGTCCTCTGTGTTGCTGATTCAAGCATGCAGCTGGCATGGTGTCCATTTGCAGGCAAAGATAACCCCAGCCCAACAGGTATTGGTCTTCAGTTGGAGTGGAATGATAATAATGCTAAAATTCAGTATCCAGACTGAACATAGTCAGCCCTCCACATCCATGGATTTAGCATCCACGGATTCAACCATCCACAGCTTTAAAATATTTTTTTTAAATCCAAAAAGCAAACCTTCATTTTGCTGTTTTATACAACACCATTTTACTATGCCATGTATATAATGGGACATGAGCATCCACAGATGTTGGTATCCATGGGGAGTCCTGGAACCAACCCCCAGTGGATACTAAGGAGCCACTGTATTCCCTGCCATAAAATTTGAGAAGACTCCATCTGTTAAGAAACACCAGACATTTATCATTATCTGGGCAGGGTGAGTACAATCCAAGTGGAGATAAGAACACTGAAGTTGGTTCCCTTGGCATTCTCAGGAATAAGCACTGTTCTCGTAACATGAAATGAAGGCAGTGCTTCCACTTATGATGGCCAGTGTCTTCCATATCAGTGGTGCACTCTGGGTTTTAGTCCAGGCTTTAAAGGAGCCACCCAAAGTGATAAAGCTGATGTCCCCAAATACATTCAGCACCATGGATACTTCCTTTAAAATCCAAAGTGGAGTCATCCCTGACTTAAAGGCCTCAAACCACCTATACTTCTTCCAGACCTCTGAATAATGTGGTGCAGGCTGCTGGTTACTACTAAGGCTGCATCTGCATTGCAGAAATTATGCACTTTTACACAGCATTAACTGCCATTGCTCAATGCTATGAAATTCTGGGATTTGTAGTTTGGTATGGCACCAAAGCTCTGAAAGAGAAGGCTAAATATCTCACAAAACTACAAATCCCAAAATTCCATAGCATTGAGCCATGACAGTCAAAGCAGCATAAAACTGCTTTATTTCTACAATGCAGACAAAGCCTAAATTTGTACTTACTAGTCTACCATGCTTGCCAGTCAACTGTACCTATGTGGCAACAGGACACTTCTCAAAGGAAGATGAGCTTTGGCCATTTTTCTGGCATGTACTCAGTTTGAAATGCTCGTCCTGAAATATTTATGCTGGGGTCTACTACTTATTGAAGGGTTTTGCTACTCTGGTTTGCTTAGCATCTATCTAGTTAAGTCCGGTGAGGCTGATTGTGAGGCTCATCAACCTGTATGATGGTGAAACATGGAGCTTTGGTGTGGCATGAGATAGCTGCTCCAGATGAACTGATTTTGAGTATACATGGGTGTGATCAGTTGCTGTGTATGTGGCATGAGAAGCAGCTCTCAGTGGTTGCTTTTCAAATCATAGTAGAAGAGGCCATGAAGAACCTGGGACAAGTGCCCTAAGCAATGAGCTTGTGGTAAATTTAGAAGGGCAGGCACTTGTTCACATTACTTCTCACAGGAAAAAAATGGTATGTGGAGTCCTTTGCCCCAGGCACTGGACATATTCGGAGGTATCTGATTTATTCTACAGCCCTCAAAGTGCAACCTGATGCAAACTACACAGACCCTTTTTGGAAGGAGAGGGTTTAGATGGTCATTGGGAAGAATGGGAGCTTAAAAGCTGTTGTTTTGAACCACATTTGGTGATAATCTGGATGAAAAAAAATCACACATATACACCCATTTTTAAAAAATGGAGAGAGCTTTGGAATCTCCACAAGGCTGTAGAAAGTAAAAATATGTCTGGGAGTGCATGTTCTCTTCAGGTCACATTTTTGCCATCCTGATTTTGCTGATTCATCTATCTGCTTTCGTCATTTTAGGATTTAGTCCAGCTACAGCTCCAACAGTGGCATATTTGACTGATTCCCCTCCCCTCTCCTTCTTATATCTGTTTTCTTAAATAAAATATAAGCACACACACATATACTCATATATACATCTTTCTTATGGAATAGTTCTGGGAAACTCAAAAGCTCACATACCTTAATGCTATTTTCTCTGGACCTAATAAAGGTATTAACCAACTCTGGATTATAATTTTACTCATGGGCCAACACAGCTAGTCATGGGATTTTTTTGTTGTTGTTCTCCTCCCCAGAAAAAAACAACAACAAACAAACAGTAGAACCCCCCTCTTAACTGTAGTCATTACATTATGGTTCCACTTTAACTCCCATGGTTCCAGCCTGTAGAATCCCAGGATTTATAGTTTGCCAAGGGATATTTAGAATTCTCAGCAGATGCTCCTCCAGTGGCAACACGAGGGGGTGCAGAGGGTGTAAACTGCACCAGGTGACCACCCCAGAAGGGGGTGACACCCGGTCAGACCCTCCCCCCATGTTGTCCTGTCCTTCTCCTCCTAAGAAGAAGGATGGGGTGGCCCAATAGAGGCTGAACATGCTCCCCTTTTGCTGTCCCATCCTTCTTCTCCGGAGGAGAAGGACAGGATGGCCTGACAGAGGCTGAGTATGCAGCCCCCAGAAGCCTCGCTCCCTGCGTTGGGTGATATCAGGGTTGGGGACACCCCTGGCTCCTCTAGTGCCTCACCAAACTAAAAACCCCAAGATTCCATAGGTTGAATCCATGAAATATTCATGGTGAGATCTGCTACTTATTTCAGGATTTTGCTACTGTGGTTTGCTTAGTATCTGTCTAGCTAAGTCCTGGGTGGGGTGAGGAGTGATTGTGAGGTTCATCACCCAGCATGCTCGTTAAAGTGTAGTCCTAACACTATAATTATAGAACATGTAAGGATCCAGAGAGAGGTTGTTGCTCCCTCTCCTCACTCTTTTCATGGTGTATTCAGTTGCTGAAGGCAAAAGAATAAGCTGTGGCTTTATGGAACAAGAACAGCTGAACCAGAAAGCTGCAGAGACAGGATATGCTAGTTTCATAGTTGAAAAAAGGAACTTTTCCAAGCTCTGCCAGTGGCTCTTCTCTTTGATTATGGGTTTTAGCAAATGCCCAACAACACCAAATCTCCCAGCATTATTGGATGCCCATTATGGATTTCAAGACAAACATTGTTAGATAAATTGCGTTTGCTGTTTGAAGAATCCTACAGGGGCCATGATTTCAATTAGTTGCTGGAGAACACATCCAAGTGGAGCAGTTCTGGCTGTTCCTCCTCCCTTCTTTTTAGGAAATCCATTTCCCAAGTTTCACTGCATCTTCTTGGCTTGGATGCATCAACATTTATTGCCCCAGGCTTTCTCAACACAGGGGCCTCAGATTACGCCTACCAACTGTCATCCACAGTTTAAATTTTTAAACAACTCTTGGACCAGCAAGCCCTCTCATTGTTAAACTATTTTCCACTGGCTTCGTCACTGCCACAAGGACCTGGATGGTCTCCTTCCAGCAATGATCTGAAGGCAGAACCAAAGGCTGGCTTCAGCAGCATTAAGGAAGCTACCCTCTGCCATCCCTTCCCACCCACCACCTAATGCTGCTTTTTGATTGGTTGGTGGACCATGTCATTCTTCAGCTGGAGAACTATATAAAGGCCAGGGAGTGGCAGCTTAGTTCTCTACATCTGTCTGCAGAACCAGATCTGTGCATCACTTGCAGTAAAGACCAGCTTCAAGATCAGCAGTACCATCATGTCTGTGAGTTTATGAGCAAAGGCAGCAGGTTTTGGTGTCTGGGAATAAAGAGTCTGGCTGGCTGTGGTCCCTGGGGCAGACTTTCAGATGCAGAAATAATAGCACATTTTGGAAGGAGATGATTGTGCAGTTGAGCTTAGCGCAGAGTGCATGATTTATCATTGGATTAACAGTTCAGTACTGTAACAGGGTCTTGTTGGTTGTAAAGTTTAGGACTTTGTATGTTCCCAACACTGAGGTGTGTGTTTTGGGGAGGGGGGATTGCATAGCAATAAATTTTATATGATTATCTCTTTTTCTGAGAAAAAAGTATATTTATATGTATGCATTAAAGGGTACAGTTCTGCTTAAATTTGTTTCAAATGTAATTACAGTCGGCCCTCCCTATCCACTGATTTTTTTTTATCCATGGATTCAAGTATCCATGGTATGAAAATATTCTAAAAAAGTTTAAATTCCAAACAGCAAAAACTAATTTTCCATTTGATACAAGTGACGCCATTTTGCTTTGTCATTGTATTTAATGGGACTTGTGCATCCACTGATTTTGTTATCCATGAGGGGTCCTGAAACTGAACCCCAGCAGATAACAAGGACCCACTGTACCTTTTCCCAGAGCTTGGGGAAATTATGTTTGGGGGAATTGCAACCTGGCTGGGGATTCTGAGAGTTGCCATTCCCCCAACAATATTTTTTTCTAAATTCAGCTTTTCTCCCAGCACTCCACCTCTAAATCTTCTCCTACCCATGCAGCCAGGAAAGAAAGCTGCCAAAACAGATTCTGGAGGCATCTCATAATATCATGGTTTGAAGTTTGCCTAAAGCTCAGAACAATCATAAATCCCTGGATCTGCAGCAAGTGAAGACATCTGTTGGGTGTGAGCAATGGGATGTTCAAAGTGCTGTGGCAACTGGGTGTGTCTCAGAAGAATGGCATGTGCCAGCTTTTTCCCCCTTGGAAAAAATCACATTAATTATTGCTTTCCCTCCTTTATGGGAAAAGAAAGTTCTGAAACTCAGACAAGCCTCCCCCCCCCCCCAAACTTCTTTTTATTGGCTTTCCCCCTAATATAGAAAGGAAGCAGATGAATCTTTTCTTTCTATGGCAGGGGGAGAAGTCTCACTTGAAAAAGAATATAATTTCCAATTTCTATATGTTTGTTTCCCCCATATAATATGTCTTGCAAATTTTAATCTGCAAAATTTTAATCTGCAGAACAACCCCGAAAGAAAGAGATTTTTGTATCCGTTTTGCAGATTGGAGAACTGAGGCCAGGAGTGGCTGGCCAATGAGCCACACTGAAGCATCCAGAATCAATGCCACAGATGTCTGAATTGATGTTTTCCATTAAAACTTTAAATTTGGGGTGGGAGGTGGGGAGTGGGAGAAGTTGGCATTGGATGTTATCAGACGATGGAAATTGGAAGTATACTCCAATGGGAATCCGAATGTGATCATGGGGTTTCAAGTTATTGTGTGTGAATGTATCTCACGCAATTTTGAGCAACGGGAAGTCCGAACACAATCATGGGTTTCAAGTTATTGCGTATGAGAGCATCTCATGCAATTTCAGGCAATGGGAAGTCATTCTCAGGGAATGGGAAGCCATTCTGAACACATTCCGAACACAATTAGAATTCACGTAAATTCGCTAAACTAGCGAATTCACGTAATTGCGAACTGGTTCCATTCGAAATTGAAAGAAATTCCTCCGGTCTGATAAAGTCCAGTGTTTTGCCACTGAGGCATTCACAAGTTTAAAGTAAGTTTATGTCTTAGTTGCAAGAAGGAATCTCGACTGTGGCTCAAGTGCCTGCCTTTGGGCCCATGAGCCAAGCCTCAGCTCCCTTCTTGAAGCCTGGCTGTTAAGCCTAGAGACACTGGCTCTGGGCCAGAGATTGAGAAATGTTCACTGGAGAATTCTGGGAATTTTGTCCAAGGAAATACACATTTCTCAAGCTATGCTCTGAACTAGCAGTCCTTCCAAGTGAGAGAAACACATGATAGAAACAAATACCCTTTGGCTCTGGCATCCGTTGGAGCCTTGCAGGAGGTTTTGGCAATGAGATGGGAGAAAAGCTGTACTAAACTCCATCCCTTCATCTGGTGAAAGAGAACATTCCCTGTTTTTCCCAGTGTCACCCTCTTCTGTTACAAAATAGCTTTGAGACTGCAGGGGTAGAGACTCTGATTTTCTGAATGGCAGAACAGGTTACAGGGAGTTTAGAGCTGTTGCCTCTTCACATGCAGGAAGAAATAACGCTCCTCGGCATCTGCTGTTTTTGAGGGACAACTGAAAAAAGCAGATGTGGCAATGCTTAAGCAAGTGGGCACTCAGCCATGGTGGCTGTTTGCTGCAATGCCAGTGGGCAGGGGCGTCAAGAAAGGGCTGTAGACCACACCCAGAGGTAGGGTGACACCCCATTGGGAGCCCTCCTCCCCCTTTGGTGCAGGAAGCACGAATGTGTGCCATTCCCAGGTGACACCCTCCACACCAGGTGACACCCTAGCTAGTGATGCTACTGCCAATGGGGTGGCGAATCTACTCTGTGATTCAGTCTGAAGTTTAAATGAGGTATCTGAGGTGCTGAATCTAGTTGCGGATAGGTCTCTGAATCTTGGACAATTCTAAAACCCAGAGCAGATCCAGTGCCCAACTGAGCTGGATGGAAGCCACTGGTGAAGGAGGGTGGGAGTTTTGGTCTAACATCTGGCAGACCACATATTCTCCATTCTTGTTTAAATATTAACCCACTTTGAAGCTTGAAGATTCAGTGTGACTTATGCACATATTTTGGTTTATTTGTCTGGATAATTGTGGCTTATGCTTTCATTAGAACAAGAGGATAGTGGTGAGCTATTGAAGGACTGTACATAGTATGAGACCCCAGATTCCTGTTGCTTAGCAAAAGCATGCAAATAGTAACTTCTCTCTGGATTTCTTGTCTAGGGAATTACTTGCACCAGCCTCCGTATTGCACCAGGCCAGCGCATTTCTGTAAAAGGTGATGTTCCATCAGGAGCCAAGAGGTAGGTTTTGGTCTCATGGGAGAAATTATCACTGGTCATACCTAGAATCTTTTGCACAGCAGTCTTACACTGATTTAGTCAGTTTAAATTACTTTCTCCAAAGCAGAGTTTTGGAGGAAGCATTAAATCTCTAAAGGAGATTCATTTGTTAGTGTTAAAACATTAAGGGAGAAATCTGAAAAGTTGAATGTATTAATTAATTCACTAGTTAATTAATGTGTTAATTAAATTGAATTGTTAAATTGTAAGAATTGATAAAATTATTACTAACAAATCACCACTATAAAATAATGAAATTTGATTTTAATGATTAAAATAATGAATTTTAACTTTGTCACTGAGGGGGGAAAGTAACAAATTAGGGCAACAATTTATTATTTATTTGTTTTTTTAATTTTTCCAAGCTCTTCTCCAAAGAGTACTGGGATGTGGTATGTGATCATACAAATTCCCAGGAATGTCTGTTGAACTAATGGAAGCCCGTAGTTATGTTCATGGTATGGGATTTATAGGTACAACCAGGGTTCAAATCCCTGCTCAGCCATGGAAATCTTGGGAAAGTCACATGCTCTCAGCCTCAAGAAATCCCTCAATAGGATTGCCTTAGGGTTGGCATAAGGAGTTTATCACACAGAGGAGGCAAATTCTGTGCAGAAACAGGATTTTTAAATCTGCTAAACACCCACAAATGTGGGTTGTTTTTCAGACGTGTTGAGGGAAAGAGAAATAATACAAAGATAACACAAATGGAAAACTGACAAAAACTGCTTCTTTCTACTTTTGGAATTTTGGTTTTGTCAGCTTCTCGTTCGGGTTATTTTCACATTATTTCTTTTTCACACAAACGTCATCTGAAAAACAATCCACATTTTTTTTCCTGCTTTCTGTTCAGGATAACCCCAAATGTCATGTGTTTTCACTTTAAATCTAGTTTCTGCACGGGATTCATCTGGTGTGATAAATTCCATAAGGTGGAAACAAAGGCACATAAGAAGAACATTCCCTATCAAACTAAAGAGAAGAACCTCATTTTTTAAACCTTCTCCCTTGCAGAATAATTGTCATAAAGGGATTAATGACTACAGCTTGGATAAATGGCTTTTGGGGCTTCAGCATCCAAGATCCATCAGCCAACATGAATATAGGAGGATTCTGGGCTTTGGAGTCCAAAATAACTTTTCCAGTCTTTGTTAATGACCACCCACAGAAGCATTTTCCAGTGAATCATGTCCAAAACAGACTAGCTAATGACCTCCCTTCTCTAGCCGTTCTCTGTTCCTCCTGCCAAGAGAATAAGCAGAACCAGCTGTTGAACGCAGTGGCTCTTCCCCCTCAGTCTCCTCTTGCAATGTATTTTTTTCCCTCTGTCTGCTGAACACAGTAAACTGATTCTTATTTGGTACAATGCCAGGAAGAATAAGCAGAATTAGATGAGAACGCCACACTTTGGTTCTTTCTTCTGGCTATTGAATTTCCTTTTTTCATTCTTTCCACAATCCTAGTCCCTGTCTGCATGGGCCAAATAAACCAGGCATCCTATGACCATTCAATGGGGAGTCTAGATGATTCAGGGCCCCATTCATCACCAATCCTCAGGTATACACCTCTTAATATGGAATAATTTTTTAAAAACCCTCCCTGTTTGCTCCAGATCTTCCTTAAAGATCTTCTTTGAAGAGCAGTACCAGGCATATGCGTCCCACCTGGCATGTCCACCACTGCTATGGGTCGCTCACTCTGAGGTTAGAATAAGGCACCCAGCCATGTGATTGAGACTGGACATCTCATTCCAGCTTCAGAGAATTCCTGACATTGGAACAGAGAACCAGGTAATGAGGGAGGTTGGGCATCTCTGGGGCAATGATACTCCAGGCTGCCCCCAGAGTACCCTGATCAGTACAGACAGGACCCTAGATTTACAAGGCCTGGCTTAGTGTGATAAAATGGTGCAGTTGCTCCACAGTCAGCCTTTCCCCCAAACTGCCAGCCTCCAGATGGGTTGGATCACTCCCAGCCAGTCTGAACCTGTTGGAAAAAGCTGTAGCAGTTAACTGGAAGCACAGAAGTTTCCCTCTCTTTATAGGTGGAGCCTTCATTCATTTGCACCCTTAGCATCAAACTAGGTATCGTTTAATTGTTGGGGAAATTGAGATTTCTTTGCAAGGCAAGAGAGAAGAACAGAGCAAGCAAGTTTTACTTCTCCTCCATAAACCCCACCCTCAACAGTCCTGAGGTTATTCAGAGTTGGGGGGTGGGGAGGGGTTAGGATTTGGTGACTGCTATTTACATAAATCAAAACTTGCATGATAATTGCAGTAATTTATTTAACACCATGTCATGTTTCTGTCTTACTCTCAGTTTATACCTCCACCTGTGGAAAGCACCAAATTTAATCCCTGGCTGTCACCTCTGAATATAATGGGTTCCAGTTTGCAGTTAACTTGAATAGTTGCTTCCAATCAGAGCTCAGTAAACCAATGGTCTGACTTTGTTGTAGGTTCATAACCAAGTCCAAACTCAGGCATCTGTCTGGCCTATATCAAAACGGAGCAGCCTTCCCCAGCCTGGTTTAGAGATCCCATCAACTAGGTAGTATGGCCAATAGTTGGGGGATAATTTCAAAACATCTGGAAGGCAGCAGTTTGGGGAAAGTTGAAATCGAGAATGTTGGACTACATATACCTCTGAAATTCTTCAGATTTTCCTAGCTTGGTGCTCTCAAGAAGGACTAGACTACAGCACCCATTCTACTATCCAAGGCAATGGGAGCTATTGTTCAAAATCTATGGAGGGCACTAGGTGAGGAAGGCTTATTGTGCTGTTTCTAGATCTCATTGTCTAATGCAGTGAAAGTTGGACTGGGAAAAAGAGGAACTACCTTGATGCCCAATTTGGGAGGGGGGAGGAGTGTTTGTTTAGGAAGTGAGTCAGAGACAAAAGCCTCATGGTGCTTTTTATATCCTCTGCTCAGAACTATCTTGAAGGATTCTCCCCAACTGCCCATCTCATTGGAGAGTTCCTATGGAGTTTATCACATGAAGGCGATCCAGAGTTTATCCTGTGAATATTCCAGAAAAATTGCATAATTATGTGAAACAATTTCACACAACCTTACACAAAACCCATCATTAAAGTGGTCACAAAGAAGCATTAACGTACATCTTTTTACTTTTGGGATTTGAGCGACAATGCATTTCTGATATTTCATTTGTGCAATTGCATGTGATAATCATTCGTGCAATTATTCGTCATTTTCGCTTTATTTGCTGGATGCTTTAAATGTACTTTAATCTCTCTTTAATGCCAAAATTAGCCTCAGTATGATAAACTCCAAGGGCTCACTGTATTCAAAGGAAAAAGATTGCAGGGTAAAACAAAACTCCCAGGAAATCCTGGCAGTGTAACAGAATTTTGCCACCTAGTGATGACTGGTAGGAATGGAAAATGTAGTCCAACAGTTCTGAAGAGCAGTGGTTTGAGAGAGCAGGATAGAGAAGGTGTGTCCCTTCAGTTGTGGATTGCAACACGGACCCATCAGATCTTGCCAGAAGATCCCATAGCAAGGGCAAGGTGGAGGGCCACACGTTTCCCCATTGCTGCTTGAGATGATCTGTGTTTGGGCAGGAAGGGGCCTAAAGGGATTTTGGCTCCTTCACTGGGAACAGACATAATCTGAAGGAGCAGCATGCCCTAACTGTTCCCTTATTGCAGATAACATCACGGAAGATTCCTCCTAGCCAGTCATTCCCAAAAACACCTCAGCTTACCACCTACACAGTGGCGCCTGTGAGCTGTTAGGGAGGGGGCCTCAAGGAGACTGGACAAGCCACCCTGAACTCCCTTGGGAAAAATAATTGAGAGGGAGAGCAATTGTGTAATTGGTTCGACTTGCCTTAAGCAGAGGAAGAGGAGGAAGCAGCTGCAAAGATGTAACTTGCAAACAGCTGTGGGAATCAGAGAAAGAGGGAGATCTCCAAATTGCCTGCTTATTTGTTTCCAACTTATGGAGACCCTAAGGCAAACCCTGAGAGTGAGAGCATGTAACTTGCCCAAGATCACCCAGTGGGTTTCATGGCCAAGTTGGGAATCGAACTCTGGTCTCTAAAGTCATAGTCCAACACTCAAACCACTCTGCCATGCTGGCTTTCACATTGCCTAAGAGCTGCTTTTGTTGTGATATAGCCTTCATACACAGTTGATTTCTGGGAGGCTCCAAAAAGCATTCAGCATTATTTGTCTAAGACAGAGTTGGCAGGGGGAACAAACGTGCTTCAAGGTACAACATATCAGTAAGACTTCCAAGCCTCAGGGAATGGATCTTCTTTTCCAATCCTCAAAGCAAGTTCAAAATCTATGGAGGGCACTAGGTGAGGAAGGCTTATTTTGCTGTTTCTAGATCTCGTCTAATGCAGTGAAAATAGGGCTGTGGTGACATGACTGCCTTGCTAAGTGTGTGTATATCATTTCCCTCATTATTAAAAAAAAAGCATGATGTTTCATATTTGAATGACTTCCTCTGTGCATCTGTTGATGCTCAATATATCATGCTTACATGCTTGATTAGTATTCAGTGTATTATGGTTGTTGTAAGCTACTCAGGGGTTGTTGTTGTTTTTTTAGAAGTGTGAGATAGTGCCTTCAACTAACAAAATCAAGTAGTGTTGTTTTGTATCCCCAGTGCCTTGCATTAATGGTCTTCCATTTATCTTAGTTTTGTAGTTAACCTGGGTAAAAGCAAAGATGACCTTATACTGCATTTTAATGCACGTTTTGATGCTCATGGAGACATAAAGACCATCGTCTGCAATTCCAAGACCAAAGGAAAGTGGGGCACAGAACACAGGGAGACCAACTTTCCCTTCCAAGAGGGTAGCAGTGCTGAGGTGAGACTTGGAACTGGTTATCCATGGCCAGTGGTTGGGTGGAAGGAAGGGGTATATATGGTAAGACATAGGTACAAAGCAACAAATTTGGAGGGTTGCATATTATACAAAGGAGTGAAGGAAGTGCAGTTGAGATCAACCTTTTCTAACATGACTCCCTTCTACAGATGTGTTCACCTACAACTTAAACCATTCATAGTCACCATGATTGTGGAATGTGTAGTCCAACACATCTGGAGAACAGCAGATCTAAGACGGCTGATGAGGATATTACAAAAATATCCCCTGCTAGATATTTTTTGTTTGCTTTTGCCTGTCATGAAATTAATAACACAGAAACCCTGTCAAGTTATCAATTTAGGAGGGATATGTAGCTGTGCCCTTCCAGATGTTTTTGAACTGCATTTCCCATATTCCTTGCCATTGGCTGTACTGGATAGGGCTGATGGTAGCTGTAGGCCAAAAGCATCTGGAGGACCACAGTTGGTCAACCTTACTAAATAGGCACATCTTCCACGGGCAGCCATAATTTATATCCTGTTGTATTCTTTCTAATTGACATGAGAGAATATTGAAATAACTACAGCCCGCCCGCTCCATATGCAAGCTTGCCATACGCAGACTTATGCTTCATGCACAGCAAGCCAGAGGACTTAAAATGGTGCAATCACCACGTGTGGGAGCGCACAGCCATAGAAATCAACAGGACTTGAGGCCCCATGGTTTTGCCATATGCGGGGGGGGGGGGGTCCAGAACGGATCCCCCGCGTATACAAAGGGCCCACTGTAAATAGATTATGTTTTCTGTCTCCACCATCTCACGCCTCCCCCTTTTTTTCTCCAGGTATTCTTTGCTCATGACAAAAATGAGGTGACCGTTACGCTGCCTGGTAACCATCAGTTCAAGGTCCCCAATGCCTCAGGCTTAGAAGGCATCGAATTTGCCTGTGTAGAAGGGGACATTGTATTCAAAGGCCTCTCCGTTGCTTAATTGCCCCATCTCATAGTCCTATCCCACTTACCTCTCCTGCTTAATAACGCAGAAAAAAAAAATGCCATTCAATTCTGGTTTTAATTTGTGAAGTGTCCATTTGTTTCCGAAGTTATTTCTGCAGTCATAAGTCCATTGTAGGTGACCAGAACACACAAAAGACACATGACTCTGACTGGGACAAACATGTGTAAGAAACACTTGGTGTTTTATTTTTAAAATGCATACAAAAGCAAAAGCTTCCCCATACAATCCAACTATCCAGATATGGCAGGGACCATGCCAAAATTAATCCTCTGGATCCCATTTCCTCAGCTGCTTTTCAAATTTCCCAGTTTCTTTCTCATCCTCCCCAAACTTCCTTTTTGCTTAGATTACTTCAGTTGCTACAAATTGAGTTCAAAGTGCAAAAGCAATTTTCTCCCAGTTAACTCAGCTGTGGGGAGAGGAGAGAAATCCTGACCTTCCCAATAGGCTCTGGCAAAAGCAAAATGTGGCTGCCTCTTCTAGCTTGCCTATTTTCTTAATTAAGAATTTTTGCCATCTTGACCATACTCTGAAGTTGCTTGGCCAAATGTGTCCTGGTTGTCATCTGTGAAATGTTGGCAGGTGTTCAATTACATTTTGAAACAGAATAAAGGCAACAAATATGCAGTAAAGAGAGCAACACAGTAACACCATCATCTCCTTGTGTTATTGTTTTCCTTTCATATGCACACACACAAACATTTTTCAGGGGAGTGCTTTCATCCTGAGATTCCTCCCACTCCCACTAAGGATTGCAGAAGAGATGTGATTACAGGGAATCCTAGTCATGCATGTTGCTCCAAAAGAGGGAACTGGAAAAACAATCCATCAAGATGATATCCCAAGTGTACGACAGTATAAGAGGTCCACTGTTGATTCCCAAACAACAGGTATATTAAGCTCAGAACGAAACATCATAGAATCCACAAAACCACAAATCTTCCCATTATTCAGAGTCTCCCTTTGTTTGTTTGTTTGTTTTTTTGACACCACCCACTATTACTAAGGAGTTTATCATACAACAGAATTTGGGGGTATAATGCAATGGCAATCTGAACACAATCATGGGGTTTTACGTAATTGCATATGAGTGTATCTCACGCAATTTCGGGCAATGGGAAGTAATTCCGAACGCAATCATGGGGTTTCACATTATTGCATATTAAAGTATCTCATGCAATTTTGGGCAATGGGTCATTTTCGGGCAATGGGAAGTCATTCTGAACTCATTCCAAATGCAATTAGAATTCATGTAAATTCACTAAACTAACAAATTTACGTGAATTCAAATTGGCTCCATTCGAAATTGGGAGAAATTCCTCCCGTGTGATAAACTCCTAAGAGCTAGAGTGGTGTAGTGCTTTGAACATTGGACTAGAATGCTGAGACCAGGGTTTGAATCCTAACTCTGCCATGGAAAGCCACTGGGTGACCCTGTGCAGGTCACACACACTCAACCACAGAAGGCAAAGGCAAATCCCCCCTGAAAAAATCTTGCCAAGTAAACCCTGTGATATGTTCACCTTAGAAATTGGGTGACCTTGGGCAAATCACTCTCTTTCATTCTCAGAGGATAGCAATGCCAACTCCTCTCTGAAGAAATTTGCCAAGAAAACCCTGTGATGGGTTTGCCATACAGTTGCCATAAGTCAGAAATGACTTGAAGGCACACAACACATACACGTGCTCACCTTATGATCACTACAAGTCAGAAATTATTTGAAGGCACACAGCACTCACACATGTTCACCTTAAGATTACTACAGGTCAGAAATTATTTGAAGAAACACAACAACTGTTACTAGCTGATGTGAAATTCACGGTAGCAAGGAGGATTTGCATTAAGCCAGTCACAGAAACCTCCCCCACTTAGCACCTTCCAGACATACTGGACTACAGCATAGCTAAACTGATGGGAATTGTAGTCAGCATTTTTGAAGGATGCTGGGTTGGTGGTGGCTCCGTCGGCAACATAGTGAGCCAATCCATGTGATGCTTAGAATTATATGGAAAAGCAATCTCTGTTGTGTAAGACACATTGCCAGTATTTCATTACAATAGATTTTTAATTTAAAATGTTTATTGCATTTGAATATTTCAGAAAAAAGGTGCCCTGGCAAAATAAAAGAAAGAAAGCAATGTGTGGCCTGAAAGACTCTACAAAGAAATAAGTAATGTAGGGCACAGAAGTGTAGTCCAAAATTGATAATAGTTGCTGCAAATGTGCCCTTCTATCTTGAATTTTTAACACCTTTGCCTAATGAAGAAGTCAATGGAGCTTCAAAAGCTTACAACATGTATATTGTGCATTTTGGTTAGTCCTGGATTTTGAATGATACTGTACTTTGTTATATGTTATATGCACAGAATTCACACAGAATAGAATTATTCTTGAATAATTTTCACATGCACAGAATTCTCACAGAATGAGACAATAAATTTTTGCATGCACTGAATTTGCACAGAACAGAAGGGGCACTCCCCAATAGATTATCATCACTGTTACAACACAGCTCTCCCTTTTACTCTTGCCTGCACTCTTACGCATGCAACAAACCTCCTTCCCTTTCTGTCTCTAGGTGCTCTTGGCACTGATAATGTAATTCCTAGACACCTAGAATTGTACAGACATGTTTTATGCTGACAGAGGTATGGTGAATAAATTCTAGGATGGATCAGTGTACCATGCCATATATGCATGAAAGCTAGCTAGCTAGCCAGGTTCTGATTCCTGGTTATGATTCCTGATGTGAGAGCAGGAGTTACAAATACACAAACATCTCTAGATTCATGTATGAAACACTGGTAGAGCTTGGAAAAGTAATTTTTGGATGGCCAGTGTCACATGGGATATTCTGAAAGCTGAATTACAAAAAGATAAATTTTCCATGCTATGATATATTGGCAGTCTATGAAATGGTCTTAGCTGTTAGAGTGGGTCTTCTACATTAGAAGGAGGAATGTGGTATGTAGGTGTAACATGCCTCATTACAGGAAAAATTCCAGAATGTAAGTGGAGAAGAAGATAGATAGGACAATCACACTAGTTTGGTGAAGGGGTTTAAGGGACATTTTCAGTTAGGGAGCAAAGTGGTAAAAGATTATTTCTGGTTTATGAGTTTTTAGCTGATGTTATTTATGTGTTATATCTTAACTTGTTGCTGTTCCCTGCCTTGATCCATGGGGAGAAATGGATGATGATTATTATTATAATCACTTGATAAGACTGTTTTTAATCTATGTGTACTGTTCACTGGCATGAAGTAAAATGCTATTTGTCTGAACTGTTTTGCTTAATGGTAAGGAAAATCTCATTCTGCCATTACACCGAATCAGAAAGTGCTGGGAAGCAAGAGAAAGCTAGTTTCTTTTACAGCTACACAATTTACTAAGTGATTGTTACATGAACAAAATAGCAGGCACAAATGACACAATGTGGTGATCAGCTGAGACTTGACAGATCCAGGTCCTGTTACCTCACTGAGATAAAAACTCATCCTTTCTCAGCCTGACTTACCTCACAGTGTTATTGTGAGGATAAAGTAAGAAGGAAGAGATCCATGCATACAAGCATGAGCAGATTAATATGGAAAAGGGGTTACAAGAGCAACTAATAAATAAATGCCCTCCAACATTTTACAAGTCAAAACTGTGGTACATATGGCCAAGCAACATTAGAATGTGGTCAAGATATTGATGAGGAAGAACATTCAGACTAGGAGAGGCTGCAACAGCTTGTTTTGTCTGAGTCTACTGGGAAGGACAACTTTACCCACTGAGTTAATTGAGCGCAAACTACTTTTTCACTTGGAACCCAGTTTGCAGCAATTGAAGTAAACTGATAATAAAGGGGGAACGTGAGGGAGAAGAAAGGATTGTCCATGCAGGCCAAATAAAATGTCTGCCCTACATTTTCTTGGCACAGGGCCCAAACCCTGGCTCTGGTACAAACAGTTCAGACAACGTCCAACTAGTTCAGCACCAAACCTGATGTATACTCCCTTTAAAACATTTTTAAAAACTCATCTTTTGCTCCATATCTTCCTGGAATATCCAGAGCCCTCTATTGTAATGCCTGGCAGCTGTCTACAATGCATCCCACTATGCCTTTTGCAACAAGTCACTTGTTCTGAGATCAGTTTGAGATACCCAGCAATGTGAATGATGCTAGGCACCTTGTTTTGATATCAGAGTGAGTGATTTGCCATAGCAGTGGTCATGCCAAGCAGCACAGCAGGACATGCATACGAACAGGTGCCTGGTCCAGCTAATGGTGGGACAGTGGAGCAGCTCCAGGACCAGAATACTCTGGGCTGCTCCTGAAATATTTTGGCCTATGTGGATCTGGCCAAAAAGAGAAACTGGGACATTTTAAAAGAAGCTGGCAAAGTGGAACAACGAGGATTAATTTTGTCTGTTTCTGCAATATTGGGACAGTTGTGGGGCACGTATTTTTCAATTGGTACATAGCAGCAGTTGGGGGGATGGCAGCAAAAACTATCTTTGGCCTCATTCACACTACATAATAAACCAATTTTTACATTGGATCATTTCAAATAAATGGAGCAATTAGACATCAAATAGATGTCCAGACTTTGATTGCTGCAATCACTTGATGTTCACATTGACAACTGGGTCAATTCAAAATGGATTCTAAAATGTGCAGTGTCACAGGGATGACAGGGAACTGAATCCAATTAAAAATGTGTTTACACTTGCATTGAACCGAATCATTTTAAAAGATGTGGTAAATGCCTTGGATTAGGAAGAATTGGTTTAACTGGGTTTAGCACTCCCCCCCCCCCCCAAACCGTGTTGGAGAAATTCAGTACCAGTGTAAACAAAGGCCCTTCAAAGTGTTTTAAACCTGTCTGAAAACTGGTTTATTATGCAGTTTGAATGAGGCTTTTGGTAGAAGAGAAAGCTCCCTGTCATCCTCACTGCCAGGATTGCTGCAGTCTCACCTCCACTTTACCTCCAGTCACAGTCACAGCCACAACTCACATCTCCTATTTATTTCAACCAATAGGATTGATTCACAACCATAAACTACAAATAGTTACAACTGCCTAGCACAATGGTGGTGGAAGAGGACAGATGCTGGTGTTGCACCAGGCCCTGCTAAGGGGCTCCACCACTCCAGCAGTGGTCCAGGGGTGCTGCACTCTACTGAAATTGAGCTTGGCTGTCTCACAAATTACATGACAACAAACCTGGATTTCCCCTGCAACTGTACTTTCAAGACAAAGCTTCAGTCACTCTTAAAGCTCTGACAAGTCTAATGTCTAATTTGCAGAGTAACTGTTTTTATTCATTCATCATTCACGTTTGTAAGCATATACTTGAAACATACTATATTCCCCAGGATTTACAGCCTATAGTCTAAATTTACTGATGTGGTGGAGTGGCAACTCCCCCCCCCCCCCCAATCATTGGCCTGGCACCATATTTGAGCCTATTGGCTATAACTGTTTCTTTCTTTCATGAAAACTCACCATAGACCAGCAGGTAATAGCTCAGGTCTAGTACTGGTCCACAGAACACTATTTTAGTAACACTGGACTACAACAAATAGATACACGGTAAATCATATTAGTTATTGCTTCTTGTAACCTCCTAGAATTGTAGGGAGGCAAGGCAGAGAATGAAGCCAGTCTCCACCTACAGAGATCCTGACTTTCCCCCATTTTCTCTTCTATCTGATTGCCCTTCTCAAATCCAGTTTCTTATTTAAAGCACCAGACATACCATGCTGTGATGAAGGTGGGGACCCACCACACACACACACTTTCATCAGTGATCTTGAAAATACTTTAATGGTGAATATATCCTGAAAGAGCACAAATAATTCAATAATTCAATATTGTACAATAGGATACAAAAATATTTTTGCAGGATGCTTGAAAGATACTAATACATTTAAGACACTAGAAATGAGTAGAACCCTTTCTGCCCCTGGTTATATAACTTCTCTTTATTTCAAACAGGTTCCTATGGCAGCTTAATACCATTGGGTTGAATCTAGAGCCAGTGGATCAAATCCAGCTTCAGATGCATATAAGGTTGAACTTTAGCCACAGCTTTAACAGTTGAGTATACTGTATACTGAATGAGGTCAAACCAGCATTAGGAGCCTGTCCTTAGGCTGGTAGATGTGAACCTTCCTATACCTCTTCCTCATGGCAGTCTCTCCACTCCTACCATGTCACATAGGTTAGGTCATCTAAAAGGCAAGGATGCAGGATCCCTGAAAACTGGGGGAAATATGTTCCCCTTCCCCCCAGTTTGGGAAAATTCCCCATTTCCCCAGTTGCCCAGTTGACTCACTGTGCAACATTTTTGGGAGACTGGAGAGATAGCTATGGGGAGGAGAGGAGCTAACCCAGCTGCCTGTGCCTAATTTGGATGCACACCACATAGGTCAATGTGAATTAATTTAGGCATTAAAAAATCCATTTTATGTCACTGGGTCTTCAAGTGGGCCTTGATCCAACCCATTAAAAGAACACAGAAGAATCAAACAACAGAACAATTAAAAATAGCAACATCATTAAAAATGGCAACAGGCCAGGAAGGAACATAGCAACAGCTTTTCCATTGTCTTAAATGCCCTCAAACAGCAGCGCTAATGAATTTATCATCTCAGTTCCATTAATGAGGGAGACAATTGGTAACATTGGGAGAGTAATTCTATTATTTTGGCATTGTGGGAGAATGTGTCTCATCTCTTAGTAATTTATCATCCTTTCCAAACCTTTGATGGCAAAATCATCATTTGCTGAATAAAGTCCCAGAAGATTATCTAAGTGAATAGCTTGATTTCAGAGCCTGGAAATGTTACATTTTAGGAACAGAGCTCTCCAAAACACCATGTTAGCAACAGTTCTTGTCCAGAAACACCTCCCAATATTTTGTGGGGAATTTTGAGTGTTGGTCTGCCTCCCCCAATGGTTCAAAACACTGCACCACTCAGCAAAGCCCCAATGCCTGAACCTCTGCAACAATAAACAACAACTGTAAATCAGTCAAAAATGAACCTGAAGTGATGTCAGTTTTTTCATCAGTCCCAATGCAATAGTCCACTGATTCATGTGGGTACTGTCAGTATTATCCTTAGCCATCTTTATTCCATCACTCCTCCCTGTGCCACAGATATACATTCTGCTTGAGGCTTTTCACACCTCCTCTTAAAAAGCACATACCCCCCACCGTTTCTCTCCCCACCTTGTTTGGCCATGTACTGCATGTAATTCCTGGTGAGCAGGGTATAAAGGAATGGGTTGATGCAGCTGTTGCCATAGGTCAAGCAAGTAACACCAAAGTTGAGGTACGCCTGAGTGGTGGGCCCAATCTCCAGCTCCTCAGACCAGTACAGTTTGGCTAGTTGCCATGTCCAGAATGGTACAAAGCAAGCCCAGTAGGCAACAATGATGCTGAAGATCCGAGGGAACATCTTCTGTTTCAAGACCCTGCCCATCACTTGTGGCTGTATAATTTTCATGGAAGTCCAATAGGCCCAAGCAAGATGGGAGTAGACTATACCCAGGACCAAGCCAGGGCCAAGGATGCTGGTGCTGAAGAGAATTGTGAGGTAAACTCGGTAAGCATCAAGTGTCCAGGTGGGAAAACAAATCTGCTTGTGGCTTCTTCCTTCCCGCAGCTGGATCATGATCATCATGGGAAGTGTAAGCAACACTGAAAGGAGCCACACTGAAATACTAGCAAGTTTGCGGTAGCTATTTCGAGCCCACCTGGCCCTTAGTGGCTTAGTCACTGCCCAATAACGCTCCAAGCTCATGGTGGTCAACATGAAAATGCTAGCATGCATTGTGAGCAGGTCAAGGCTAAATAAAATCCTGCAGCCCATGTCCCCAAAAAACCAGTCCTGGGCAAAATACGTACACACCACAAAAGGGATGGTGGAAAGGTAAAGTATATCAGCAAAAGCCAAATTGATCACATATACACACAAAGAACCTGTAGATCGAAAAGATACACTGCCAAATGCTACCACCAGCGTATAGATATTCCCTGCCATACCAAGGAGACACATGAGGAGAAGGATCACACCCAAGACTTCAGTGATAGCACTTTCCTCTCTAAGCTCATCATCCTCAGAGAAATTGCCCCATGAAGCTTCCTCTAGGAACTCTGCCATCATGGAATACCCAAGGTGTGCTTCAGGTCTAGGAAAAACAATGACACACATGTATTTTGTTTCAGACACTCTTGGCAGCTTAACAACTGAGGGGAGGGGAAGTGAAGAAAGGTGAGAAGAAAACAAATGATTTGTAGCAGTTGGGAGACCTGGAAGTCTATTTCTGTTATGAATTATGTATGCCATCAAGGTGCCCAAATGCTTTTTTCCTTGCTGTGCTCAGCAAATGCTTCTTACCATTTCTGAGGGAAGAAAGTGTTCAGAAGAAGCAAATCCATTTCATTCTACAGATTAGATGGCACCATATCATCTCACTGCTTTCTGTCTCCAGAGCTTCTTGCTCTCTGCTTTCTCTCCATCTTCATGTCTTTATTCACTTGTTCATTAACACAGAAAACTTTTCTTTGTGGCAGCCATGCAGATTTTCTCCTTGCTTTCCTCTCTGTTCTGCTTCCACAACTGCCCCCACTCAATAATTCCCTTCCCACTGGAGGGTTGTTACTCTGACTTGTGACTTCACACTCAGCTGCGAGCACACTCAGCAGTTGCTATCAGATTGTTAGCATTTACCGTATATACTTGCCTATAAGTCGACCTCATGTATAAGTTGAGGGCAAATTTTGGGGCCAAAATTATGGATTTTTATATGACCCATGGATGAGTCAAGGGTAAAAGCTAGATTCCTGTAACAAAGGATAATAATCTCAGTGCCCATGCTACACCCAATTTTTCTGTTGGATGCAACATTGTGAATTTAAAGACACTGCCACAGGCTTTCAAGTTAAACCAAAATTAGAAGGTTACAGCAGGGGGTTAAATAGAAAGCCACCTGGGGAAAGCATGTAGCTAATGGACAAGAATAATTATATAAAAAGTGGCAAGGAGAAGGATCAGTATTATGTGAAATCACAGACATGGATTTGCAGGAACTAAACAAGGCAGTGGAAGATAAGGAGGCCTGGAGATGTCTCATCCACAGGGTCACCATGATACATGCATTTCTTAGGCACTGCCCACAATCATCACACTGAAAAGATTATTGCATCCAGCTTGATGCCTTTAATAGTCAGCAACCAATCAACCACAAGCAGTAGAGAGCAATGGAAGAGGACACCAGCATACTGTTGATAACAGGAAACAAACATATCAGTCCTTGGATGGGGCTATACACAGACCTATAACAGTGCCAAGGCCCATGGTTCTCCATTTTTGCATCTAATTTCTTTGCCAGTCCAAATGACAGAAAATGCTGGTGTTCAGCTGCAGTAAGCAGCTCTTTAACAACAAGCGCTCAGAGTGGATATAGTTCGTTTTCAAAGACATTCACCCAACAATGAAGATTGAGAAGGTACACTGGCCTACAATTACACGATTTTTATGGAATTCTTCATGAGAGACCCTCCTCTTATAAGATTTGAGACTTTGACTTTGAAGAGTTGTGGTTCACAGATATAAAAAAGTATGTTCCTGACCATGAGGAAACATGGAATATAGCACTGCAATTCATTTGATAAAGAATGTCTTCTTTTCCCTCTTGTGTTTTCCCAAAAAAGGGTAAACCAAGTAGGATAGCAGCAGGTTCTCAGTCCTTCAGGAATGTTATGGCTTGAGCTTGAAATAGGCTTCAACTGTAGAAAAATAGAAAACCCATTAGAGCAAAAAAAAAATAAAAAAATCCTGTATTGACAGGTATCGGTCAGACATGTTGCCCTCAAATTACACACACAATGTTTGAGAGTCTGTTGTGAGATTGGTTGGTGCCTGCCCTTTCCATGCCAGGCCTAGCAATCCACTCAGCATGGCAACAATACAATAGGTTCACTAGTTATGGCACTGGCCTACAATTACAAGATTTTTATGGAACTCTTCATGAGGTACCCTCCTGTTATAAGACTTGAGATAAGCCTTATGTAGGCTAGCCTTATGTGTTCTGGGCTTAGGTTTCCTGTCACTTATTTCTATTCTGAAAACATCTAGGCAACTCTAGACACAAACATTCTGCTTCCTGAGATGGCATGACAAACAATGCCATCCTTCCACCAAAACTAAATTATTGAAAGCTGCCTAATATATTTTGGCCTCAGAACTCAAAGAGTTCCAGAAATGCACCTCCTTTGTCTTAAAAATACAATGATAAGAAAGTAACTAAATCATATATCTGCTATCTTTCCATGCTAACTCAATAGCCAACTTCCTTTGCTCAGCGGTAGAGCCAGCAAAACATGAGGAACAGATAGAATGCTCTAGAAAATTTAACTGTATATATCTCCTTGCATGTGTCAACACCTACATGCCATCAGCAGAATGCTAACAGACCTCCAGCTGAAGACACCAGAGGCATCGACCCAAAATCTTCAGCCTACGTATGCAGGCAAGTGGAGCACAGGAACAGGGTACATGCTCCCCTTCCAGCCCTGAGCCCCACAGAATCACTTTTACTCCCAAACAGATGGAACAAGGGGAAGGAGGACACAGAGTGGCAAAAGAGAGGGATCCAGAACATTTCAAAGTGAAACTTGGGGAGAGGAATTGGCACAAGAAGGGAAAGGTCCCCTCTCTACATTTTGAAAATAATTTAGGTCATTTCACTTATGCAATATAGCACTACAGCAAAGAGGAGAAGGAAAGAAAGAAGCCTAGTTGTTACAATATTATCTCAGAATGGAAAAGGATCCACTCAACCATGGAAAATAAAATGTTTCAACTAGTGCCAGGAATTTCCAGAACATAGTCTGGGACAACCGAAATATCCTTTGGATAATTAAAAACAAAAGAACTACAGCAGCAAATACCACAACCTCCCAACATATTTCTCCCCACTTGGAGTTGTTCTAAGAGACTGAACTGTAAATCAGGAAAAATCCCTCTTTATATCTGAGCTGAATGCCCTTAAAACTGTCTCTTAATTTCAGCTGCTCGGCTCCAATACAGAATACATACACCAGCATTGTACTGGAATTATCCAATACAACAGAGTTGTATTGGACCTGAGGCCTATTTTAAGGGGCTGTTCTGTAAATGACAAGGATTATGTAGGTGACACATCCTAATCCCTAGAGCAATACATATAAATATAAATGGACAGGTATAAGAACTAGATGGACAGGTACACATAACTTTCTGAGGCTTACTTGCATACTCCTGGGGAGTCATGGGTTGTTCTATAATGTGCTGGAAGGCAGCCATCCATTCTTGCTGATCCCTCTCTTTCTCACAGGTAAAGAGGTAATCACGATCAGGGGTGATGATGGTGATGCCATATTGCCAAGTGAAACTGCCCTGTGTGCCAGCTGGCAGGCCTTTCATGATGCTGTACCCATGTTCCTTGCTGCCCACGAAAACTTCACCTTTAGCAAAAGCATCCTAAGCATTGCAAGAAAAAAATAATAATAAAAAAATCTGCCTTAGGGACCGTTTTGGAATGCTGGCCCACTTCAGTAATTGACAGAATAGGAACAATCAAACCCTGACAGGGTTGTGCTATATTACTTCCCTGCAGGACTATTGAGAAGTGTGCAGTGTGCCAGATCTTATTGTTAGCTGCCTTTGAGTCAGCCTCAGTTCACAGTGAATGAGATGTTTCCAAGCCCTCTCACTATTCGCTACCTCTCCAAGCAGGTCCTGTAGTATCAGGGGCATGGTCTTTCTGACTGAGTCTATCCGTCTGGCCTCAGTTTAGTCATCTTGGATTTCAGGGAGAGTTTGTGCTTGATTTGTTCTAGGACCCAACTGTTTGTCTTTTTTGGTCATCTATGGTATCTTCAGCACTCTTCTCCAGCACCACATCTCAAATGAACTAATTTTCTTCCTATCTACTTTCTTCACTGTCCTGCTCTTACATACGTATACTGCCTGAAGGCAAGGAAATGTCTAATTAATAATTTGTAAGCCACTCTGATAGACTTTTGGCTGAAGAGCGGGGTATAAATAAATAAATATTATTGCAGTTGTTGTTGTTGTCAGATCTCTTAAGGCAAAGCAGCAAATAGTGCCTCCAACCCACTTAGCGTGATCCCTAAGGGTGGTGGAAAGCAGAAGAGGCAATACAGATGCCAGCTTACCAAAGGATCTTTGAAGTACATCAGTCTTCTATGGTCCAGAGTGAACCAGCGTTTCTTGAAAGCCTCCTTCTGCTGCAGAAGAGAACCAAGGCCATTTACAAGAGGAGAGTGCCCTCACCTGGCAAAACTGGGGAAATGGCATTAGGACTGCATTCATTCAAATTCTGAGGTGCATCTGTTCTATTGTCACATGTGTTTATACAGGGCACCTTAAAAGGCCAACAGATTTATTTATTAGGGTGCCATTAGGGTCTTTGATATTTTGGCAGCAACAAACACAGCCCTGCCTCTAGAATTTAGGACTGGGCTTACCTCCAAGGAGTTAATAGTGATCCCTAGCCAGGTTGCTAGCAGGAAATGTTGCTTCTTTTAAAAACCGCACTTCCCAGAATGTTACAATCTCTAGTGGCATGCTAGCCAGGGATTTCTCTGAATTGTAGTCCAATGTGGATGCTGTTGGGCTTCAACTCCTTTCATCCCTATTGCTTCCTAGGCAGAATTTGTAAAAGTTACCTTTCTGTATCACAGCTTTCAGAATCACCAAGACAACATGGGACTCTTTCACATGGGAGGTATTTCTCTTTATTGCGAATAGAGCCAATTCGAATTCATGTGAATTCACTAGTTTAGCAAATTCATGTGAATGCCTATTGCATTCAGAATGCGTTCAGATTGACTTCCCATTACCCGAAAATGACCCCCCATTGCCTGAAATTGCGTGACATGCTTTAATTCACAATAACATAAAGCCCATGATTGCTTTCAGAATGACTTCCCTTTTGCCCGAAATTGTGTGAGATACTTTAATTTGCAATAACATGAAACCCCATGATTGCGTTTGGATTGCCATTGGATTATACTTCCAATTTCCGACGTCTGAAAAGGTCCATGGGCTCTTTTCTAAGCTCTATTTTTAACTAGTCTCCCATCCAGCTACTGGCTAGGTGCAAGTTTTCTTGGTTTCAGGGATGGTACCTTACTAATCATTTCAGAGATGGTATTTTACTGTGTGAAAATCAGACAGTGCAAATATACTATTTTTACCTCTCTGAACTGAAAGTGTTACTCACTCCAACTTCACAATCTAGATCAGGGGTTTTGCTGGCTTATGTTATTGTTATGTGACTTCAAGTAATTTCCTATTTATGGTAACCCTAAGGCAAATCTATCATGGAGTTTTCTGAGGCTGAGAGTGTGTAACACACCCAAGGGCACCCTATGGATTTCCATGGCCAAGTGAGGAATTGAATCCTGATCTCCAGAGCCATAGTCCACCACTCAAACCACTACATCACACAGGCTCTGGCTGATGACAGTGGATTAATTGCCCTGATACAGAAATGTATTTGCTTACAGTTCATTCTCAGCAACAAAATAAAATGAATGAAATTAATATAAACAATTTTTGTAGTTATCCACTTGGCTGCTTTACAAAGGAACAGAAATAAATGCAGACTTCAGTCCTATCAAGACTTATGGGGAGGAGGGAACATAGTGAGAGACTATTAAATTCTTTCACTTTAAACCATCATAGATTAGAGTCTGTTTCATAAGATGCATGAAATATTATCTCCAATAGTCAAGTGTGCATGTGGATATATACACACACATATACATATATGAGCATAAACATGCACAGGCATTTAGACATTTAGGTGGGGAGAAACAGTTCAAATATCAATAAGTAAAATGTAAGTCTAAGAATTCTCTGTAAAGACACAGATAAGCAGGGCAACCAATGAAAACAGCAGTATTTAGCAAATACACAATGACTGCAGCTTAGTTATGTTCATTTCACACCTGTATTGTGACAGGAAACCTAGCTACTAGCAGTCAAACATTTGTTTCATTCAAACCATAAGTGAAATCATCACTATCAAGCCAAGCAATATTGGGTAAATGAGAGAAGCCATTACCCTTGGCCCAGTCTTTTCCATGTATCCTTCTTTTAAAAAATTCCGTGTCAACCGGTTTCTTAGCTGAAACAAAGGAACAGTTTGTCAGCATGTCCAGAAAGTCACCCCAAACCACTTGAGACAACCAAAAATCTAGATCTGCTAGGGGAATTATCATTTCACCAAGTTATCAACATGCCTTATTACTGAGACAGACACAGAGAGAAACCACATTTGGACATCACAGAAAGCCATGATTTGTTGAAATATGGTTTTTGTGATGTGTGAGCTTGCTACAAGTCTGTTAGTCAGATGCAAATCCCAATTTCAACCCATGATTTATTGCTAGCTTTTGAATGCTGGCTTTTTCAAATCATGGCTTATCGTGACATTCAAATCCAAATCATGGTTTGTCCCTGGCTTCCTTCCCCAGCTGCCCACCCTGAAGCAGGGGCTAGCAAAAGGAAGCAGAGAATCAAATGAGGAAGACAAATCATGTTCATTTGGTCACCTTCTGTGCAATTCATGACCTAAGCAACAAACCATGATTGACACAAATCACAGTTTATCATGTTACCTGAGTATGCGTACCATAATTTCACCTTGATACAAAGAAGGCCAAGAGGCTGAATGCAGTGAAATATGCAATGTTACTAGCAAGCCATGATCTATAGTGTACCCCTGGTAATATGCTATCCTGTTTCAAAACTCTACTACCTCTTGGTCACTGGCAACAGGAAAAGCCACCTTCAGATAGTGGAACTGTACAGCACGGATTGCATTGAACCAGTCCACTATTTCCTATGAAAGGGAAACACAATATAAAACAATAAATAAGTGACTGGCAGTGTGATTTAAAGCAAATCCCATTTAGTTCACTGGAAGTTCTCTTCCTGGCAGGTTTGCAGTGCAAATTTGACTAACCCAACACCTCACAGAGGTCCATGGTTTTTGTAATTAAATTTTGGTTAATTTCTGACAAATTCAGTAGCAGATATAGCTGCCTGCAATGTGGAATGTACAGCATGCAGTTATCCCAGAGCTGTGAAAAATTATCTTTTGGGACTATAACTTCTCCAAGTTCGCCATTGCAAGTTGGGGGACTATAGTAGCTGTAGTCTAAAAAAGTTTCCATGTTGTAATTTGGCCCTATGGACATCTCTCAGAGACAAAATTCATAACAACCTGAAGAACATCTTCCTCTACTGTTGTTCCAACCATGTGCGTATTTGCAGGCAACGCAAAGGACCTGAATTTTAATATTGCTACACTATTGCTCACACAGCACACATCTATGAAAGATGATTACAGGAAACAAATTCTCACAACTACTCTTGCTTGTCTGAAGACTTTCAGATAACAAGCATATGGGATCTAGCTTGCCTTCAATGATACTCTTGCTAGGACCATCCCAGAACATTTTACTGCCAAGATAGGGAAACAAGTCTCCCTCAGCCAGAGATCCCCCATTACATGGAGCCAGCCAAATTATTCTGCCACAGGAAGAAAAATCCCATAAGAACTTCTCCCCCACTTGTAGTAAACATATAAGGACAAGAAAGTAAATGACAATTGTGCTGCTTTCATTAGAGCCAGAATTTGCCTTCTGAGGTAGCCACTGAATTCTACCTAACAGTAGGATTGGCTTTGTATTAGGCCTTGCAGAGAAGAAACAAAATACAAAAGGAAGGCACTAAGACCAGAAAGAAGGCAGAATGATAAGCTCATTCCCCAAAGTGCCAAGAATGAAATTGTATTGCAGTCCACCATGTTTCAGAACAATGCAGCCTTTCATCAGAGCAATCTTAAGCTCTCCAGTCCTCAAAACAGCCTGAAACAGAAATAGCAGCTATCTTTGTTGTACCCTGTAAATATAACAACTTTCTGCAAGCTATTTCACACTATTTTCAGAATTTGTATACTTAAAATTCCCCTTGTTAAAGGATCTATGGTTTGGGAAATGTGCACAGATACCATACATGTTCATTCTCCTTTTTCTTGAGAACTAACATTTCTTTCTGCCCTCCTTCTTAGGCACCTAGTTCCACTTAAGATAAGGGTTCTGTTAATTAAGACTTTCCCCATAATATCCTACAGATGTGGCTGATTGTGCTCCAGACCACTGGTAGACCAGGTTCACATACCTTCCCATCCTCATGGTAAAGGAAGATGTTGCGAGTCTTGTTATCTTTAAGATAGGTGATCTGCAGGCCATTGGGATTCCCTAGCTTTTCAGGCTGGAACACGGCATTGATAGTGTCAATTTTAATGGATACTTTGGGTTCTTTTGCCTGAGGAGAAAATGCATTTTATTATGATTTATATGACTTCCTTCATGGAGCAGGCAGAGAATGACACTTTGATTACGCAGCTTTGTGTCCTCCCCGACAACTCTAGTAGCTGTCAAGCCCAGAGAGGGGCCACTGCTATTTACCAGTGGGAAGAGGAGGGAGGTTGGAGACAAGTCAGATAACAAAATGGTTATTCAGACATCAGTTTTTTAGCGGAATGATGTGAGTGACCTCACTCATGCATTCCAGGTTTGTTTTTCACACTATGGATCTGCATCGATGTGCATCTCTGCAAGTTCAGTTGCTCACACATGCGAGCACTCAAAGATGGAGTTGACAATGTGAATGTATTCAAAACACGTTCAAGGCATGCAGAGTTTAATTCTGAATTACCCCAAGTCTATTTGCATCAGTTATTCACACTGCCAACGATGTAAATCTTTTTTTAAAACTTGGGGAAAAGCCTGGTATTAATTATCCCGGGTTAAGTGGGGTTTTTGGCAGCCCCCCCCCCAACTGAATTGGGTGTGTTTGGGTTGCACGTGAACAACTGTCATGCCCTGCATAGAAACTGGAGGCTTGGAGGAGGACGACGATGCAGAGGAACCCAGCCCTGAGCCTGGCCCCAGTTCCTCTGTGCCTGTGCCAGCAGATACTGCTGCCAATGAGGACAGTCAGGAACCTGGCACCAGTGCAGCAGAAGTTCCTGACAACTTGGGTACCTAAGAGAATGAGGAGGCAAACTTACCTGTGCCTTTGTTCAGCTAACAAAGATCAGAAAGGGAGAATCTGCATCGCTCCCAAAGAATTTATGCAAAACACCAAGTAATCAAGGAACAGCTGCACAAGTGAGAGCTGGAGGTAAAAACCTCGGAGGAATGTCAGGACATTATCTTGTGTTGCCTGACTCTCTGGACCAGACCTTTGGACCTTTGCCTGACGATTGTGCTTGCTGAAATCCCACTCTTGGACTGCCTGACGATTCTGCTTGCTTGAATCTTGAACTCTCGGATTGCCTGACTACCCTGCTTTCTGCTATTCTGAACTCTTGGTATGCTCTGACTCCTTTGTCTTCAGTTACTCTGGAGAGTGAATTGTTTCAGACACTGTGTCCTTGTTGCTCCTTTGCCTTGTTGTTATCTTGTAACCAAAGACTCTATTGCTATCGGCTGCTATCGGCTGTTGCTATCGGCTGCTGGCAGCTTTCCCGGACAGCAGAGATGCGACTCAGAATCATCCTGGATTATTTTCACAGTCTGAATAGCCTCTGGTCTCAGCTCAGAAGGGCAAGGAAAGAGGGTGTACTTACAAATGGACTGTACTATCTTTTTATTTCCCCTGGGAGACCAGAACATCCACATTTTTATCAACTGAATTGCCTCACTCCCTACTACTCTCTCCACCAGTCAGCAGCAGTGGTGGCAGCAATAGCTTCTCCCAGGATTTGACAGCTGCCAGGGTATGGAGGTTTTTGATGAGGAGCAAATGGCTAGATAATAGCTCCCTAAACTCTATCCAAAAAGAGACACTCACATGCATAAGTCACACTTACACATGTGTATGTAAAGACATATGTGCATATAAGCCACACTCATGTGTATGTCCTTAATAGGATGCTGCCCAGAGAATGTTATAGAGTTTTATAACTACACACATAATTTTCCTAGTTCTGGTCCACCTAATGTAACCACTACACTACACCAGCACTAGGGAAGAGGCTTCAAATAAACATTCTGCCTCAGGCCTCTCAGTGTCTTAAAAAGGACCTAGTCAGAAGTCATACTGGCCAGGGATTCTAGGAAATCACTTTTCCAAAGGCCACTACAACATTCCTCTCCAGGACTGTTCTACAGCTCTCAATCCCTCCAGATTCTTCAAATCAGAATTTTCCTGAGCCCCCTCCACAAGAGGGTGAATTGCTTCTCCTGGAATTGATTAATCAATCGATGGCCTTATTTATATGCCACCTTCTGCTGAGATTGGGAGTCAAGGTGGCTACCTCAGGAGTGACATTTCATTTCTATAAAAAGGTTGTAGGATCCAAACAATACCAGTTTTTCAAAACCAGAAGTAGAATTACAGCCACTTCTATTTTAGCAGTGCCTGTGTTGTTCCTAGAGGGTCCTGGGAGCCAAAAATTGGCTCTCCAACCCACTACAGTTGCCTACGGTTGCTTTTAGTGTCATCCAGAGTGTCTTGACACATCTTTCTGACTTGAGGTAAGCTGTACACTCTGTTTGGGGATGAACTCACAAGTTTCCCATATAAGAGATTTGTTAGGTGCTATTTTCTTTTATATTTTTTTAGGTATTATCTTCACTGTAGCAAGCTAGCATGATGAATTAACTGGAAACTGGTACAAGTAAATTGTTACTCACATCCTGTCTGATGAAATACTTGAGACATCCTTCTTTCTCCGACAATAGAAACCTGCGTGGCAGATACTGCCCATTGTCCCGGCCTCGTTTCCATAGGATCCCTTCCTTCACCCCTAAAAGAAGAAATCCAAGCTGGAGATTATATTAAGTGGCCACAGAGGGGGCATCAGACAATCATTGGAAGCTACAGTATCTTAAACTAGTTCTGATCATTTTGACTATTCTTGGGATGGGCAACATGTGGCCCTCAAAGAAATTAACCAGGAATCATGGTGTAGTGGTTTGAGTGATTGACTACAACTCTGTACACCAGTGTTCAAATCCCCACTCAGGCATGGAAACCCATGGCTGAATGGGGAAACTGGGTCATACTCTCTCAGCCTAGGAAAAGGCAAACCCACTCTGAACAAATTCTGCAAAGAAAACCCCATGATACATTAGCCTTAGAGTTGCCATAAGTCAGAAATGACTTAAAGGCACAAAACAACAAAGCTTGATTTGTGGTTGCTTTCTTCTGTCAGCATCCTCTGTCTTTTACACTGCTGTACCACAGTAGAAATTCAAGACACAGCTTCCTCCCACCTCATTTGGGGAAGGCACTATTTGTTGGGATGGCTGTCTCATATCCTCCAACAATCTTGGTTTAGCAGAAAGAACTGCAGTTAATCCACTGCTGTCCCACTTTCTCAGTTGTTTTTAGAATGCCCTAGGCTGCATCCAGACTGGAGAAATAACCTGGTTTGGCACCACTTTAAGTGTCTTGGCTCAAGGCTATGGAATTCTGGGAGTTTGTTGTGGGCCAAGAGCAGAGCAGAGCTCCGCTCTGGGCCCTACAACATACTTCAACTCCCAGAATTCCACAGCCTTGAGCCAAGACACTTAGGGCCCATTCCCACTTGTGGAAAACCCCGCATTGGAACCGGGCTGTGCTCTGCTTATGAAAGTGATTCCAAAAGGCCCCTCATTCACACAATGAAAAGGGGCCTTGTTTGGAACCGCTTTCTTATCTGGGAACGCTTGTCGTTCCCACTGGAGCTGCCATGTAATGTGACAGCCCTTAACACCCCATCCCCTTCCCGCAGGGGAATTTTGTGCATTTTTTGATCTTGTGCATTTGTGATCTTGTGCATTTGTATAATGAAGAAAATTTTAAAAAACACAGGCACACTTGCTCCTGGGGGGTCCTTCCATCCTTCCTTCCTTTTTTTCTCTTTTTCTTCATTATACTGATCACAAATGCACAAGATCACAAATGCACAAGTTCACAAATGCAATCTTGTGCATTTGTGATCTTGTGCATTTGTGAACTTGTGCATTTGTGATCTGTATAATGAAGAAAAAGAGAAAAAAGGGAAGGAAGGGGGGAAGGAAGGAAGGAAGAAAGGAAGGACCCCCAGGAGCAAGTGTTTTTTTCTTTTTCTTCATTGTACTGATCGCAAATGAGCAAGATCACAAATGCACAAGATCACAAATGCACAAGATCACAAATGCACAAGATTGCAAATGCACAAGATTGATTTTGCGATCAATACCCCCCTCCAAAAAAAAACAAACATGATTCTGACCAGCGTTCCCACTTACTGGAAACGCTTCAGAATTGTGTTTTCCAAAAAAGACCACTTTAAAGCTAATGTCAAGAAAGCCCAGGCTATTTGCTTTTAACCCAGTCCTTTCCTCCACTAATCGATCTGATGAGGATCGGAAGTCGATTCAAGTGTGAACGAGGGTCATATAGCCCGCGTCACACTTCGAATCAAAATATAGTGGGAATGGGGCCTTAAAGTGGTGCCAAACCAGGTTATTTCTCCAGTCTGGATGCAGTCCTTGTTTCTCTCCCACGTTTCTCCTTCTTCCTTGCTTATTTCAATTGCTGCAAATTGAACTCAAAGTGCAAAAGTAAATTAACTCAGAATGGAAGAGAGCAGAGGCTGGACTCTTGCCTTCTCAGTTAGCTCATCTGCAGAATCATTACCATTAAAATATGGTGACTTTTCTCCTGGTTTCATGAATTCTTTCCGTTCATATTTGGCTCGTATCCACTGCTCTCTCAGGACTCTGTAAGATCATGTCACAAGAAAGTGTTTATAGTGACAGACCAAAACAATCCAATAATGTCCACCCCACTACCCTTACGACTAATCAAAATGGAGAGATTGCACTTACAGACAGTCGGTATGGACTGGGTGGTAATAGTAAGATGGAACAAGGGCCTCGTATTTTTCTTTAGCCTTTGCATTTCCATGCTGCGCCAAAAACTGTAAAGCAGGAAGACACTTCAGTTCACATTTCCTTTCATATAGCAGGTATCTCAGGACTATGCCTACCCAAAGCTTGGAAACAATTTTTTTGGAGTACGCTTTTCCTAGCCAGCATGATTATGCTGACAGAGGATTCTGGGGGTTATAATTCATAAAAATAATTTCTGTTCTGGCTGTGATCCTGCCCCATCACTTATGAAATTCTTGCAGTAGTATGTAGGGATAGTTCCTGTCAAAAAATGATTTATGACCCTTAAGCCCCGCCCCCTGGAATGATTTATGACCCTTTGGCCCCGCCCCTCACCCCGCCCCCTGGAATGATTTATGACCCTTTAGCCCTGCCTTTAACCCCGCCCCCAGGAATGATTTATGACCTGTCAAAGTATGTCCCTCCCCCGGAAATGGTAAAGCGGAACCTCCGGACCACGTGACCCCTCTTGAGACCCATGTGATCCACGCTAGCCAACCAGACACCCGGCTGAAGAAAGGCCTATCCATAGCGAAAAGCTGCCATTGTATGCATGCCCAGACACGCTCTGCGCCGGCAAGATGGAGACGCCAAGCACCCCTCTGCGTATGCCTGTCCCTTCTTCTACAAGGCGAAGAATCAAACCCACCCCAATAACCTCCTGGCCAAACTATCACGGCCCTGTGGGCTTTTCTGACCCTCCGGTACCATTGAATATGAAACCAAAAAAGGAATCTAAAGAAAAGACACCCATGATTATGGGAGAGAACACCCAGTCCAATAAAGAGAACTGTGCACCAGAGGAAGATTCTCAAAGGTTGCATGCTGTTGTGGACTCAGAGAATGCTCCCAGGCAGGTAAAAATCCAAACCCTGTTATTGAATTTGGGGTGCCAATGATGGAAAGTAAAAACATGTTGTCCTCTAAAGCTACTTATTAAAAGTGTTTTCATCCATATATAGGGATTGAATGCTGCAGACCTTTTGAAACCTGCAACACAGCGTGGAAGAACACCATCTCTTCCAAACCAAAGAGAGTGGACTATGAAAGCGGTCACCAGAATTGTCATTTTTGTGATTATAAGAAAACTCGTCGATGCAGAATTACGAAAAAACTGTGTAGCCTGTGCATCTGAAGCTCAAGAATCACTAGAATGCCATTCGTGTATAAAAAATGATAAAAAAACACTTTCTCAATATGTCAGAAATATATGCAGTACAATATGCTTTAAAAACTTAATATATGTGATCATTTTAGTATCCCACAGTTTAAAACATCTGATGCTGACAAAGGACCATGTAGCATTTATGAAAAACACTGTGGAAAAATTAAGTAAATCTGAAGGAGCAATTTATGACTTAAAGTCTTTACTGAAACCTTCAGACAAACCAATTTTTAAATTTGTACAAAATTTAATTAAAGCAAAAACTATTTCCATGTTTTCTAAAGAATAAATTCTTATGTATTGATTGTTTTGAAATAAAGACTATTTTTAAAACCAGAAAGCTGTTTTAATTATTCTTCAAAGGGAATTTCACATTAAAGTGTGAATTCTGTGTTTCTGGCAGATAAGCCATCTAAATTGTCTTGAAAAACAGATGCCAAATCTGTTAAATCCTCTCTCTGAGTATCTGGGTTTTAGAATCCTATTTTTTCTGAGGGTCAGCAAATGGTCATGTTGAAAAAGCCCTTTAATGAGATGAATTAAAACTATAACTATATTCTATCAGACCTGCAAATAAAGGCATTTTTCCCCAAGGGTGAATAAAATCCAAAGTCCTCGTTTATTGACATCTGGGAAAACTTTCTGAAATTCAGGGTTAATTCTTTTATTCCAAATACCATGGGGTTATACAGGGTAGGGGTCATAGTTGGCAATCTTGCAATGCCATCTAGTGGTGATAACAAGCATGACTATTATTTATATAGCGCTGTAAGTTTACAGTGCTATATAAATAATAGTCATGCTTGTTATCACCACTAGATGGCATTGCAAGATTGCCAACTATGACCCCTACCCTGTATAACCCCATGGTATTTGGACCATTTGCTGACCCTCAGAAAAAATAGGATTCTAAAACCCAGATAACAGATTTGGCATCTGTTTTTCAAGACAATTTAGATGGCTTATCTGCCAGAAACACAGAATTCACACTTTAATGTGAAATTCCCTTTGAAGAATAATTAAAACAGCTTTCTGGTTTTAAAAACAGTCTTTATTTCAAGACAATCAATGCACAAGAATTTATTCTTTAGAAAACATGGAAATAGATTTTGTTTTCATTAAACTTTGTACAGATTTAAAATTGGTTTGTCTGCGATCTACAACATCTGATCCAAAAAATCTTATTTGCAGGATGAATAGCCGTCGTTTCATTAAAGTTGTGTTTTTTCTTTATGGCATTACATTGTATGTACAGCCCTGTGTAAACCGGCAGCGCTATATGAACCAAATTAATAATAAGAATAAGAATACAGTCTAACTAAAAATTGTATGTACAGCACTGTAAACTTACAGCGCTATATAAATAATAGTCATGCTTGTTATCACCACTAGATGGCATTGCAAGATTGCCAACTATGACCCCTACCCTGTATAACCCCATGGTATTTGGAATAAAAGAATTAACCCTGAATTTCAGAAAGTTTTCCCAGATGTCAATAAACGAGGACTTTGGATTTTATTCACCCTTGGGGAAAAATGCCTTTATTTGCAGGTCTGATAGAATATAGTTATAGTTTTAATTCATCTCATTAAAGGGCTTTTTCAACATGACCATTTGCTGACCCTCAGAAAAAATAGGATTCTAAAACCCAGATACTCAGAGAGAGGATTTAACAGATTTGGCATCTGTTTTTCAAGACAATTTAGATGGCTTATCTGCCAGAAACACAGAATTCACACTTTAATGTGAAATTCCCTTTGAAGAATAATTAAAACAGCTTTCTGGTTTTAAAAATAGTCTTTATTTCAAAACAATCAATACATAAGAATTTATTCTTTAGAAAACATGGAAATAGTTTTTGCTTTAATTAAATTTTGTACAAATTTAAAAATTGGTTTGTCTGAAGGTTTCAGTAAAGACTTTAAGTCATAAATTGCTCCTTCAGATTTACTTAATTTTTCCACAGTGTTTTTCATAAATGCTACATGGTCCTTTGTCAGCATCAGATGTTTTAAACTGTGGGATACTAAAATGATCACATATATTAAGTTTTTAAAGCATATTGTACTGCATATATTTCTGACATATCGAGAAAGTGTTTTTTTATCATTTTTTATACACGAATGGCATTCTAGTGATTCTTGAGCTTCAGATGCACAGGCTACACAGTTTTTTCGTAATTCTGCATCGACGAGTTTTCTTATAATCACAAAAATGACAATTCTGGTGACCGCTTTCATAGTCCACTCTCTTTGGTTTGGAAGAGATGGTGTTCTTCCACGCTGTGTTGCAGGTTTCAAAAGGTCTGCAGCATTCAATCCCTATATATGGATGAAAACACTTTTAATAAGTAGCTTTAGAGGACAACATGTTTTTACTTTCCATCATTGGCACCCCAAATTCAATAACAGGGTTTGGATTTTTACCTGCCTGGGAGCATTCTCTGAGTCCACAACAGCATGCAACCTTTGAGAATCTTCCTCTGGTGCACAGTTCTCTTTATTGGACTGGGTGTTCTCTCCCATAATCATGGGTGTCTTTTCTTTAGATTCCTTTTTTGGTTTCATATTCAATGGTACCGGAGGGTCAGAAAAGCCCACAGGGCCGTGATAGTTTGGCCAGGAGGTTATTGGGGTGGGTTTGATTCTTCGCCTTGTAGAAGAAGGGACAGGCATACGCAGAGGGGTGCTTGGCGTCTCCATCTTGCCGGCGCAGAGCGTGTCTGGGCATGCATACAATGGCAGCTTTTCGCTATGGATAGGCCTTTCTTCAGCCGGGTGTCTGGTTGGCTAGCGTGGATCACATGGGTCTCAAGAGGGGTCACGTGGTCCGGAGGTTCCGCTTTACCATTTCCGGGGGAGGGACATACTTTGACAGGTCATAAATCATTCCTGGGGGCGGGGTTAAAGGCAGGGCTAAAGGGTCATAAATCATTCCAGGGGGCGGGGTGAGGGGCGGGGCCAAAGGGTCATAAATCATTCCAGGGGGCGGGGCTTAAGGGTCATAAATCATTTTTTGACAGGAACTATCCCTACATACTACTTCTTGCCACCCACAGATGAACAGTCCTCATTATAAAATCAAAGCATTGGAAGAGAACCCAAAGAACATGTAGTCCAGCCCCTTGCTAGGCAGGAATACATAACTAGAACACTCCTGGGAGATGGCCATCCAACCTCTGTTGAAAGACTTCCAATTAAGGAAGTCCATTTCTCTCTGAATCAAACCATTCCTCCTTACTGTCAGGCTGATCTCCTGGAATATCTCTTCTTCCAGTTTTAATCCACTGGTTCACTTCTTGGGAGAAGTAGAAAACAAGCTTCTTCATGTGAAGAATTAGCTCACAAATCAGCACCAAATCAAATGGTCAATTTTTGTTGCATCCTCTTCAGGGATCCATAAAATACCATTGAACTGAGAGTCACTTTACAGAAGGGCTATGGTGGCTCTCTCAGATGTTATTGGACTGCAGATCCCATGATTCCCCAGCAGTGGATTTGCTGGCTAGAGAGAGTTGCAGTGCAACAAGATCTGGTGGGAGCCCTGCTGAAGCTTTAGTCTCTCATGCCCATGAATGCAATTCTGATTTTGCAAAGACGTGTGTAGAGAAATCCATTTCTTGGCCTCAACCTAAATGCAGTATTAATGATGACCAGTCTAAATAGCACAAGGAGCCTACATGAGTGCAGTAGACATCCTGCTGCAAAAAGTTGACCCCACTGTGCCCAAAAGAGCTTATATGAAAGGGTTTTTTTTATGTACAATTTTAGGCTGCTGCCACACTGCAGGATTTGACACCACTTTAACTGCCATGGCCCAATGCTATGAAATCCTGGGATTGGTAGTTTGTTGCGGCACCAGAGCTTTCTGCCAGAGAAGGCCAAATATCTCACAAACCTACAAATCCCAGAATTCCATAGCATTGAGCCATGGCAGTATCAAATTTCATTAATTTCTGCAGTGCAGATGCAGCCCCAGAATTTCCCCAGCCAACATAGTCCCTGGCCTTGCTGACTTCAGGGTTCTGGGAGTTGTACTGCATCAGAACAATTTTGTCAAGGTCCATTCGGCAAGGTTGTAAAAATAGTCCGTCATGGTTACCATGGCATCCTTGGTATCTCTCCCATCCCTTGCCCTGAAAAATGGGTTGGGGGAAATGAGCAAATATGGCTACTGTAACAGCTGGGCCCAGAAACATTTATACAGTATTCATATATGGCTCCTCTTGCTGCCACGTTTACCAATATCCTCCCTTCATGATATAAAGCAGCATAGACAACTGTAAACTATCTTGATTAAAAGAACAAAATGAGCACACCTTTCAGGATGGCAAGCCTCCATATAACTGAACTATATCATGGCTTCCAATTTGGCTAGAGTTTCCTCTGTGGAGTACTTAGGATAGGGGTTAATCCAGACCTGCTCAAAATAAAAGAACATAAAAGAGGGTCCACAACTTTTGGGGGTAGGAGTGGACTGGCCATATTGCTAGTGAAGGTAAAAATTAAGGGTCATCAGGTTCATTTATTTATTTTACAAGTACACATTTAGACCCAGTCTTTTTATTTGAAGTGCCCAAGGTGATGAACAAAAACAAATATAGCTAAAATGCAATATAAACAAGACAAAAGATAGTTCCTGCTCCTGCTGTCTTAACACACTTTGCAACAATATAAAGAGTAAAAGAGCAAAACTTAGATATGTTGGTTTGTAGACTACAGCTCCCAGTATCCCCCAGGCAGTACAGCTTGAGGGTTCTGAGAATTATGGACCAAAAAGTAACTTTTATAACCTCTGACAACGAACATGGCAACATGGAACATGAGCACCCTACTCACCCTTTCCTATCCTAGAACAGGAGCAGGTCTTGGGGAGTTTAATGGTGTATGGCAAACTCTGGATCAAAGGAGGAGTCTGGAATGACAGCACAAGTAGCAGGATGATCCCCACCTATTTCCACAACTTCAAATTTGGGGGAAGATCGGCCACTTTTTATATTAAAGCTGAAAAGGGCCTGAAGAGCTTTTGTTTACCTTTAGGTTTGTTGTAAAATGTTATTCAGGCTGCACCCACACTGCAGAAATAATCCATTTTGACACCACTTTAACGGCCATGAATCAATGCTGTGGCATCCTGGGAATAGTAATTTATTGTGACACCAAAGCTCTCTGGCAGAAAAGGCTACATGTCTCACAAAACTTCAGTTCCCATAATTCCATAGCATAGACCCATAGCAGTTAAAGTTGTGTCAAGATGGATTGTTTCTGTAGTACGGATGCATCCTCAGTGAGACAACATTTACTACCTAAATGGTACCAAAAAGTTGCCACTCTCAGACATTTTCTTTTTAGATCCATTTGGGCACCAATAGCAAATGGGCAACCTGAATCTCTCCCCGTGTGAATGAATTGCAATGCCTGCTAATGTTCAGGATGCTACCATAATGCTTGGACTCATTATAAACTCTTAACACTTAACTCATGTCACTATGATGTCTGATATCTGAGAGGCCTCAAAGACCTGCTCCTTTCCTGACTCTGCAACTCTAAGGTTGTTCAGTCTTCGTTCCCCTGCCCAAATATCCAGTCGTAGGTCTTTCTAGCTTAGTGCTACCTCTTTTGCCTCTCTGGCAATTTCTACTGTTCATAAAAAAAAATATAAGAAAGGGAGATATATATGCATGGCCCCAAAGTCCGTTTGAGAAATTTTGTTTTTTGGGGGTGGAAACCAATATGGCATCTCTCCCCTTTCTGGGCACAAAAGCTGACTAGACTGGCAAATGGGCTTCTATTTAACACTGGCCAAGAGACAGTAGCCTTTATCTTACCTTAAAGCAGGTCTAGTGAGGAGGCACAAGGAAGGCTGCAAGTTGTGCAGCTGCCATATATGTACAGTATATATTTGACTATAAATTGACCTCATGTACAAGTCGAGGGCAAGTTTGGGGGCCAAAATTATGGATTTTGATATGACCCAAGGATAAGTTGATAACCTAGGGCCATGCCTCGTAAGATCTGAAGGATGAAACTAAGGAAAACAATGCCAAAGAACTTTTGAAAATTCCAGCATGTATAACTGTTTGTGCTTATACTAAAACTGGATGGATGAGAGAATAGAGGGGTTCCTAGGACAGATTATGTTCTTGCCTTTCACCAGAGGATGGTTCTTTTTTAAAATAAGAGTTAATGTACAGTACTTCTATTGACCCGTGGATAAGTTGAGCCAAGTTTTTTGGGGTCAATTTTTCAACTAAAATTTTGAGACTTACAGTATATACAAGTATATACATATATATGTGTAATCTCCAAGGATCTGTCACTGTGCCTAATACTAGGGTTGGCCCTGCATCTCTTGTACAAACCTCAGAGTATGACTCACCTCTGTCTGGCCTTCCTCCCAGCAGTCCATCCTTATTGACTTAACTTTGCTGATGCTAGAGAGGTTGCGATGAATCATTGCACAGTCAAAGCAGAGAAAGACACCCAGAGTACAGGAGGCCCAGTCAGGATCTGAGAGGAATAAGGCAGTATATTAATGTTTGGTAATTGGTTCTTGACAGAAAGATTGGTAACACAACTACCAGTGTCTTCAAAGACAAAATTGTGTGTGTGTGAGAGAGAGAGAGACAGAGAGGGAATGAGAAAAAGAGGCAGAGAGGGCTCCCACGTGTCTTAATTTACTTTCTGGCCAAAACGGTCAGAATGCCAATTAATTATTATCATCTTTGCTTATTACCAAAGCTTTGATAAGTTGTTGCATTTCCATTACAACTCTCCCAGTCTCCCAGCTGTGCTCAAAAAAGTAACTAGGGTTGGCATCACCTGGTGCAGTAACTCATGGTGTCACCCCTCCCATTGTCCTCCTCCCATACGACACCATACAGAATCCTTAGTAATGTATTGGTACTAATGTTACTCATAAATTGTTATTTCCATATATCACTGGTAAAAGTTGTGGCATTAACAACTAGCACTATCATTTATTTATTTATTTATATAGCATCATAAATTTACATGGCACTTTACAGAGATTAATTAGTTAATTAGACAATTCCCTGACCTCAGGTTTACAGTCTAGGATAGGCCTATTTAAATTATTTATTTTATTTTATTTTGAAATTTCATATTTTAATTTAAAAACTGGAGCCTCTCCTCCCACTTAGCCTCATCTCATCTCTTTAGCATTTTAATGGGACACAGGTGAATACCACAGCCTGTTTCTGCCAGGCAGATGTTTGAGCAGCAATGGTATCACCCCCTCTTAGGTCAGCACTTTCTGCACCCTCTTAGTGACACCATTGTTACTACTCATATTCCATTAATGCTTCCATGTCTTGGCTGAGTTTAATGCTAGCAAGGTATAGTGAGGATTAGAATCCCAGGGACAAAAGTCTAATTAGAGCAGCTAATGCAATTGTCATTCAAAGGCATAACCCTTCACACTTGACTTTTCCTAATTTGCAAGCCACATCAGACTGCACAGAATATTACCCAAGCTGGGTTAACAAGATTTGCCATGCCAGGGATAATTCCTGTGTCTTTCTCATGCTCTCAAAGAGCAAGATGCACATTACACACACAAAAAAAATCTGTGATTTGATCATCTCTTCTTTTGTACTTCACCAGCCAACAATCATGCATGTTTACCTATAAGTATACTCCACTATATCCCATGCTGCCCCCGAGGTTAGGAACAGGCTTTATGGTTTGAAGTGATAGGATGGTAGATTTTAGTTGAATATTGGAAGGAACTTCTTGACGGTAAGAGCTCTTTGACAATGGAACCCATTACCCAGAGAGGTAGTGGGATCTCCTTTTCTGGAGGTTTTCAGAAAAAAGGCTGGACAGCTACCTGCTGGAATGGAGATGTGTTATCTGGATTTCCTGCACTGAGCAGGGAGTTGGATGTCCAACTCTATAACTCTATCATTTCTAGGGACGTTATCACATGGGAGGAATTTCTCTCAGTTTCGAAAGAAATGAAAGTGGGGCCAGTTCGGAATTGAGTGAATTCGCTAATTCAGCAAATGTACATGATTGTGCATTGACGCCGCATTGCGTTCGGAACTGCCCAAAATTGCCTCCCAGTGCCCAAAATTGTGTGTGATAGTTTCTCATGCAATAACGTGAAACCTCATGATTGCATTCGGAAGGACTTCCCATTGCCCGAAAATGTGTGTGATCAGCTTCACGGAATAACGTGAAACGGTTGCGTTCAGATTGCCATTGGATTATAACTCCAATTCCCCTATTGTGATAGACTCCTAGGTAAATGTGCTGAAGCTTTAGGCTGCTGCCAGGGACTCCAAATACTATATTCCTTCCTGTCTACATGTGTTCTCTTCATAGTCTTTAAGTATCTAATCTTTCTTTCCCCGTCCTCTCTATTTTCCAATCAAAGGCCTGCTCCTTACAAATATAGGATTAGAAGAAGCTGCCTTATACTGAATCAGACTGTTGGTCTCACCTAGCCCAATATTGTCAACTCTGGTCCAAAACACACTACAGAAATAATCCAGTTTGAGACCACAGTTCCTAGGATTCCCTAGAACTGAGCCAGGGCAGTTAAAAGCAGTCTCAAACTGGATGGTTTTTGGATTTCTGAAAACAGTTCTCCAGAGTTTCAAGATGAAATTCTTTCCTATCTCTACTTAGAGATATCTGGTATACCAAGTATTCGCCAAGCAAAACCTGCTTAACTTAAAAAATCAAATGAGAATTAATAGCAGTACTAGGGACAACAATCAGAAAAATGTCAAGGGGAAAAAATAATCAGCCCTTCTGCCACTGCAGCTGCTCCAGCCCCACTCCACCCCCAGCCACCTACTGCACTACTGCTTTAAAGTTTTAAAAAATTAGAGAGAACCAGCTCCAGACCTCTAGCGTATGGGAACCAAACTATGAAGAAATAATTAACCACTTATGTCTGCATTCGGATCTTTCCAGAAGAAGGGCTGTTAGTGGTGTAAGTCAAAAGACATTGGGCATCTACTCTGATCTTTTCTTCCTTAACTTTGTTTTTAAAGGAAGAAACAAGGTGGAAGAAGTGATGGGAAAAGAAAAGTTTGCAAGTGGACGCAGACATTGTTGATACACATACAGAAAAAGGAAGGAAATAGACATTGTTTATAGTCACACAGAGAGTAAAATTTGTGTGTGAGGCAAGTGGCTGCACTAAAAAGGACCTTTATATGCGGCAGGATCTGCCCAAGGTCTTACAAAGCATATACAGCAGAGGTGAATCCTGACATCTTACGACACAGGTAGGAATTATGAGGCTCTCCAGATGTGTTGGCACTGCAAGTCCCAGCCTGATCAGCATAGCCAATGTGTAAAAATGCTGGAAAGTGTAGCCCAACACCTTCTGGATGCCACATAACTAACTTCTGGAAGCCCAGTCTTACAAGATAAAAGATTTAAGGCTGCCACACTGCAAGAATCAAGCATTTTGACACCATCTGAACTTCCATGGCTCAATGTTATGGAATTCTGGGATTTGTAGTTTGGTGTGGCAGCAGAACTCTCTGACAAGGAAAGCAAAATATCTCACAAAACTACAAATTCCACAGCATTAAGTCCTGGCAGTTAAAGTGGTGTCAAACTCCTTTATTTCTGCACTGTGGCAGCAGCTTTTGTATCTGAATCAAATGAGTCTTCAGAGTTGTAACAGGTTCAAGTAGGATAGTCCTTCCCATTCAGAAGCAGGGAGTCAGGGGAAGGAACTACATGAAATAAGCCTTAGGAGTTTATCAGACAGGAGGAATTTCTCTCTATTTCGAATGGAGCCAATTTGAATTCATGTATATTTGCTAATTTAGCGAATTCACATGAATTCCTATTGCATTCGGAATGCATTCAGAATGACTTCCCATTGCCCAAAAATGATTGCCCATTGCCCGAAATTGCGTGAGATGGTTTAATACGAAATAACGTAAAACCCATGATTGCGTTTGGAATGACTTCCCATTGCCCAAAATTGTGTGAGATACACTCGTACACAATAACGTGAAACCCCATGATTGTGTTCTGATTGCCATTGGATTAGACTTCCAATTTCTGTCATCTGATAACATCCTTAGAAAATAAATGGGATTTGGGGCTACCAAAGTGAATGTGAGACATGTGAGTAGGCCGGGATACATACATGGAAGTTTTATTTTTCCCTGAGTGGTACAATGGCATGCCCAGACTTCTGATTTTCCATCTGACCAGCAGAAATCAGTTACATTTTTTATTTCATTTGTATTCTTATTGCTTTGTATTTCCCTACGTTGTAAGCTGCCCGGATTCCCAGTGATTGGGCGTCATATAAATAATAATAATAATAATAATAATTCTTTTGCAAATAAATAAATAATGCCCCTTTGCAAGCTTTATAGATTACAGAACTGTTTGGACACTCTGTGGAAGGGTTTTAAAATATGAAGGATGTAGTGCTTTCAGTGATACAATATTCAGGACGGAAATAGATCCCAATGCAGGGAAAATAAATCCACACACCTCAGCCTCCTTATCCCAATTTGTTGTTCTGTGTCAATCTCAACCCATGGCGACCCTGCTAAAAAGACATCTCCAAGACCCTCTGTCCTCCACGGCTCTACCCAACTCCTCCAAACTCATGATCTCTTTAATAGAGTTCATGCATATAGCATGCGGCCTTCCTCTCTTTCTCCTTCATTCCACCCTTCCTAGCATTATTGGGTTTTTAAATTATTCATGTCTTCTTCTGATGTGTCCAAAATACGCCAGCCTGAGTTTTGTCATCTTGGCTTCCAGGGAGATTTCTGGCTTCAGTGGCTTGATCTGCTCTAAGACCCATTTGTTTGTCTTTTTGGCTGTTCATGAAATCCTCAGCACTCTTCTCCAGCACCACATCTCAAATGAATGGATTTTCTTGCTGTTTTCTTTCTTAACTGTCCAGCTCTCATATCCATACATGGTAATAGTGATGGTTTGTATGATTCTAACTTTTGTGCTGACTTGTATATCTTTGCATTTTAGTATCTTTTCTAGTTCTTTCAAAGCTGCCCTTCCCATTCTTAATCTTCTTCTGATTTCCTGGCTGCAGTCCCCATTTTCAATCAATGTTTGATCCCAGATATGAGAACTCTTTTACTTTTTCTATTTCCTCATTGTTTAGTTTGAATTTATGTAAGTTCTACTGGTCTAGCCACTGCTAATTCCAGTCCCCCATCCCACAATTTCCCCCCAGGTATGACCATTCTTTTATCTTCTGCAGATACAGTATCATTCTTACTAGCTGCTGTCAAACACCCGTCCACCCCTACCTTATTTCATCCCATTCCTGACACATGTTTCACTCACCGGGTTTTTCACAGTCTGCGCACAAGGCGTTTTCTTCTCTACTCCAGATTTTCTGGAGGGCTTTCACATTGTTTTCAGTGTTCCCAGCCATGGTCTTTTCTGTTCTAGGCAAAGCAAAAGTTGCTTCCTCTATACCTGCAGGCACACCTCTAAGTTGCAAAAGAGAGAGAATTAGAAAGGTTTTCCCCCTCCTTTTGAAGGAAAAAGAGATCGCTGCAAGGGGAAAGAGGAGCCAGCCTCTCTGGGGTGGAGGTACATAGACAAGGCAAAGTAAGCTCAGGCTGAGATGAATTTAGGCCGAGGCAGCAACAGTGGTTGCGGCAAAGGAGACCGAGAAAGTGGTGCTGAGCTCAAAGGAAGTACATCTATTAACCACAAAACCGGTTTTTCCACTTCTCATGTAGGGCAACTGGACAAGCTGTAGGAAAAGGAACATGAGTGGTGTGGCACTGCATAAAGTGATGAATACAGCATTTTGCTCCTTTGCTAACATTTGTGTGTTGCTTTGTCTCCCAGCCTGAAAAGGGATCTCAGCACACTCATAATAAAATGATATGCAGTGATAAATTTTGCAAGGAGCTGGCATCTTATAGAAGGTGGTATTTGCATTCTGATATTCAAAGAAAAAAATCAAGATACTGTAGATTAAGAATCTATGCTTTGTTGTTGTGTGTATCCAAGTCATTTTTGACTTACAGCTACCCTAAGGCAAACCTGTCATAGAAGTTGATCACATGAAGGAGATTGGGAGTTTATCCCATGAATATCTTAGAAAAATTGCATAATTATGCATAATGATTTCACATGACGTCGCACAAAACCCACTGTTAAAGTGGTCACAAAGGCCTGATACATACTGGCACTAAAGGGCACCTGGGCTGTGCAAATAGGGTTAGGGAGGGAGCAGCGTTTGCACCCTCCCTAATCCTAAAGTGTATGGACGCCACTATTTTAAAATGGCAGTGTCCATACAGATGTGCTATGTTGTCATGGCGCGTGCAGCGTTTAAACGCTACATGTGCCTGACATATTGGCACCGCGGGAGGGCACCCTTTCCGTGGCGCCAATAGCTCAGAAATCAAGCTCCTTTTTGGCGCCTGGTCTTTGGCATGGCCTTTAGACGGCTGCGCCAAGGACCCTGAGAGGAAAGGGGCCGCAGCAGCGGCCCCTTTCTCCCCTTGGTAAAGCCGAGGGTTGTGGGGTGCAGCGGGCGCCCAGGGCGCCTGCTCCACCCCGCTTTGAGGCTGTGGAGAAGCGGCAATTTGCCGCTTCTTCATGACCTGGGGAAGCGGCCGGATTGGGCCTCTGGGGCTGCCGGTGAGGCAACTCTGGCCCCATCGCGCTGCTTAAAGTGTGGCTGCAGACCATCACAAAAGGGTAGTCTGTAAATCCCCATAGAAGCATTAACATGCATCTTTTTATTTTCAGGATTTCAGCAACAATGCATTTCTGATACTGTACTTTATTTACGCAATTGCGTGTGATAATCATTTGTGCAATTACTTACAATTTTCACTTTATTTGTGGGATGCTTTAAATGCACTTTAATCTCTCTTTAATGCCAAAATTAGCCCCAGCATCATAAACTCCATAGTTTTCTTGGCAAATTTCTTCAGAGGGGGTTGGCCATTGCCTCCTTTAAGGCTGAAATTATGTAACTTGCCCAAGATCACCCGGTAGGTTTTTAGCTTGAGCTGGGAATCGAACCCTGATCTCCAGAGTCATAGTCCAATGGTCAGACCACTACACCACGCTGGCTCTCCCTACACTATTAAGCAACTTTTTAGCAACATCTAAATATGTGGTGGTTTAGCTTCTCTGGATGCCACCATTGCATAAATCAATTGCACAATGGGCACTCAGGCCTTGAGCACAGTAATGTTTTTTCTGTCCACCAAATCAAACTTGAGACAAAAAAGATTTTCACATGGGGAAAAGTGATGAAAGCATAGCAGGATGCTACTGTCACTATCGCACAATTGTATGAACATTTTCAGATAATATTGTGATAATCACATCATTAGCCCACAAATAAAGAGGAATTCTAGTGCTACTTTTCATTCACAGGAAAGCAGGAAAACCTTGTGAATGAAAAGTGGCACTACAATTCCTCTTTATTCATGGGATAATGACACAATTATCGTGATGTGATGTCATCTGAAAATCCTTGCGCATATGCGCAATAGCGACGGGAGCATCCCACTATGCTCCTATCTTTTTCCCCATATGAAAATCTCCAAAGCTGCATATGTGCTTGCAGACAGATGTTTCTGCAATAGGGACTCCACTTCCACAACTCCTGAGAAATACCATAGCTATTTTTGTTGCTGTTGTATGTCTTAAAAGTCATTTTCAACTTATGGCAACCCTAAGGAAAACCCCATGAGGAAAGCAGGCAAGAGGAAAATCAACTCATTTGGGGCTTGGAAGGAGTGCTAAGGATACCGTGGAGAGCCAAAAAGACAAACAAATGGGTCCTTGAGCAGATCAAGCCAGAAATTTCCCTAGAAGTCAAGATGATAAAACTGAGGCTGTTGTACTTTGGCCACATCATGAGAAGGCATGAATAACTGAAAAAGATAATAACACTAGGAAAGATGAAGGGATGTGGAAAGAAAGGAAGATTGTACACCAGATGAATAGACTCAGTGAAGGAGGTCACGGGCCTAAATTTACAGGACCTAAACAGAATAGTGGAGGACAGGGGTCTTGGAGACGTCTCATCCAAAGGGTCACCATGAGTCAAGTTTGACTCAAGGGTAGTTAGCAACAACAAATGGGAAATCTTTTAACTATTTCCATTTCCTCATTAACTGGGATGAACAGGGGGACCAGATGTCCTTCTTTTCCAGGACATGTACTACATATCAACCTTCTGCCCAAGAGGGATTCCAAAATGTCCTCCAGTTTGAGCATGATTAAGAAACCTGCGTTTAACATTTCTATGGATGTTTCCAGCTTTTATTTTTGCATTCTACTTCTTTTTGAACATCCTCCAGTTTGAGCATGATTAAGAAGCCTGCATTTAACATTTCTATGGGTGTTCCCAGGTTTATTTGGTGATGTCCTCCATTTTTTTGAATATCCTCCATTTTTAGCATGCCTAAGTAGCCTGGATTTAATATTTTTACGAGTCTTTCCAGCTTTTCTTTGGCCATGCCCTTCATTTTCTTTGAACACCCTCCCTTTTGAGCATTGCCTAAGAAGCCTGGATTTAACATTTTTTTGTTTCCAGCTTTTATTTTTCAGTGTCCTCCGTTTTCTTTGAATGTCTTCCATTTTTCACCACGCCTAAGAAGCCTGCGTTTAAAATTTCTATGGAGTTTATCGTATAACGGAATTTGGGGGTATAATGCAATGGCAATCCGAACGCAATCATGGGGTTTCACGTTATTGCGAATGAGTGTACCTCACGCAATTTTGGGCAATGGAGGCTCATTTTCGGGAAATGGGAAGTCATTCTGAACGCATTCCGAACGCGATCAGATTTCACATAAATTCGCTAAACTAGCGAATTCGCGTAATTGCGAATTGGCTCCATTCGAAATTGAGAAATTCCTCCCTTGTGATAAACTCCTATGAATGTTTTCAGCTTTTATTTGGCCACGTCTTCCATTTTTCGAACATCCTCCATTTTGAGCATGCCTAACAAGTCAGCATTTAACATTTCCATGAGCTTTTATTTTTCAATCTCCTGCAGCTTTAACTCTTTGTTTGGGTCAGTTGCTATGGAATTCTGGGAGTTGGAGTTTGTTGTGGGCCCTTTGGGCCCACAACAAACTCCAACTCCCAGAATTCCATAGCCTTGAGTCAAAAAAAGAGTTAAAGCGGGGCCAAACCGGGTTATTTCTCCAGTGTGGATACAGCCTGCAAATCCCCAAACTCCATAACATGGAGCCATAGCAATTATAAAGAAGTATCAAAGCAAAATTTATTAGAGCCTCAATTAATGGCTCTCTGAGGCAAAATGGCGCCTAAGGGGGGCCTTTAATGGCGGCGGGAGGCCTTAAGAGTAGAGAAGGAGGAAGAGGCGGTGCTAGGCCTTTGAGGCCTAGTCTGTGAGGAAAATTAAGCGAGGCTGGGTTTCATTTCTGAGGGGACTGAAGAAGCATGGGCCGCAAGAAGAACAAGAGGGAAGGCCCCACAGCCCTCAGGAGGGTCGTCGTCGCTTTCGACGAGGAGAGGCGGCGGTGAGTGAGGGTTAAGAGGGCCCAACGCCGCCCACACGGCAGAAGTAACCCGGTTTGAGGCCGCTTTAACTGCCCTGGCTCAGTGCTAGGGAATCCTGGGAGCTGTAGTTTGTTGTGGCACCAGAGCTCTCTCTCTGACAGAGAAGGGTAAAATGTCTCACAAGACTACAGTTCCCAGGATTCCCTAGCCTCGACACACAGAGCAGCTAAAGCAAGCAGCCTCAAACTGGATTATTATTTTCTGCAGTTACTCTTTTGTTCCTTCTTGGAAACGTTTAAATCCAGGCTTCTTAGGCATGCTCAGAATGGAGGATATTCAAATAAAATGTAGGGAATGACTAAAAGCTATAAACAGAAATACTAAATCCATGCTTCTTAGGTATGCTCAAAATGGACGACATTCAATTAAAATGTAGGGAATGAGTAAAAGCTACAAATAGAAATACTAAATCTGTGCTTCTTAGGCATGCTCAAAATGGAGGACATTCAACTAAAATGTAGGAAATGACTAAATGCTACAAACATAGAAATACTAAATCCATGCTTTTTAGGCATGCTCAAAATGGAGGACATTCATGTAGGAAATGACTAAGAGCTACAAACACAGAAATACTAAATCCATGCTTCTTAGGCATGCTCAAAATGGAGGAATTAAAATGTAAGAAATGACTAAAAGCTACAAACATAGAAATACTAAATCCATGCTTCTTAGGCATGCTCAAAATGGAGGACATTCAAATAAAATGTAGGGAATGACTAAAAGCTACAAACACAGAAGTACTAAATCCATGTTTCTTAGGCATGCTCAAAATGGAGGAATTAAAATGGAATGACTAAAAGCTACAAACACAGAAGTACTAAATCCAGGCTTCTTAGGCATGCTCAAATGGAGGAACTAAAATGTAGGGAATGACTAAAAGCTACAAACAAGTACTGAATCCATTCTTCTTAAGCATGCTCAAAATGGAGGACATTCAACTAAAATGTAGGGAATGACTAAAAGCTACAAACATAGTAATACTAAATCCATGCTTTTTAGGCATGCTCAGAATGGAGGACATTCAACTAAAAACGTAGGAAATGGTTAAATAAAAACTACAAACACAGAAATATTAAATCCATGCTTCTTAGGTCCAATGCACAAACTACTACTCCAGGCTCGCTCTTGGGATTCTTATACATGTGTTAATTAGCTAATATAAGAAATACCTATCATCACTTGTTAAGGAGAGTTTATCCCAGGAATATCCTGGGAAAATTGCATAATTACATGTAACAATTTCACACGACGCCACACAAAAAATAAATGGTCACAACGGCCCTTATCACACTAGAGGGCAAACAGGATTTAAACAGGAATTAAACAGGAAATGCCTTATGTTTAACATAGGGCATTTAACATGCCTTATGTTTAACATAGGGTATTTCCTGTTTAATTCCTGTTTAATTCCTGTTTAAATCCTGTTTGCCCTCTAGTGTGATAAACCGAAGCATTAATGCACACCTTTTTACTTTTGGGATTTCAGTGACAATGTATTTCGGATATCACTTTATTTGCGCAATTGTGTGTGATAATCATTCGTGCAATCGTGTGTGATAATCATTTGTGCAATCGCATGTGATAATCATTCTCGCAGTTGGCATTCCCGCTTCATTTGCAGGATGCTTTAAATGCACTGCAACCTCTCTGTAATGCTGAAATCAGCCCCAGTGTGATAAACTAAGTAATACACTTCTTCTGAGAGGGTTTGCCCTTGCCCTCCCCTGAGGCTGAGAGAATGGGGCTTTCCAAAGGTCACCCAGTTGGATTCCATGGCTGAGCTGGGATTCGAACCCAGGTCTCCAGAGTTTTAGTCCAACGCTCAAACCGCTACGGTGGCTGTCTTTGATTGTTGTAACTACACTTTAATCATTTGCTGCATTTTACCTTAAAATGGTTTCTGACTTATGGCAACCCTCAGACGAACCCAACATGGGGGTTTCTTGGTGAGGTTTATTCAGAGGAGGGTTTGCCATTGCATTCTCCTGAGGCTGAGAGAGTGTGAGTTGCCAAAGGTCTCATGAAAGCCTGCATACCATAGTGGTTTGTGCTTTGGACTACAACTCTGGAGGTCGGGGTTCGATTCCATGCTTGGCCATAAAAATCCATTGGGTGACACCTTGGGCAAGTCACAGTCTCTCACCCTCAAAGGATGGCATTGGCAAAGCCCCTCTGAAGTAATCATTGTTAATGATGAGAAATGTTGGGAGGGTTATGTGATTTCCACCCCAGTGCCCCTGAATTACAAGTCTCAGGATTTTTTTACTATGGAAGTGGTGACAAAATGGAATGAAATTGATGTACCAGTATATGTGGTGCTGATTTACTTTAAATGGTATCCCCCATTCCCTGCAGTCTGAAGTGCAGTCAGCCCTCCACATTTTTGGCTTTGACTTTTGTGGAAGTTATTATTTGCAGATTTGATTAATATGTTCTCTCTAGGAATCTCTAGGTCCTCCAGCACAACTCTGCCAGAAGTTGACCATAGAGTTCTACTTTCTCAGCCATCCATGAAAAAAAGTTTTGGATTTTTAAGTATTTCAGATTTTGGAGTTCCAGATAAGGGAGACGTATGCTTAAAGGCATTTCTTGTAAATGTGTCCCTGTTACGACGACGACGACGATGATGATGATGATGATGATGATGATATTTCTTTCCTGCCTCTCCTCAAGACTTGAGGTGGAGTACAACATGTTAAAATAGAAAACACATACACGTTCACATGACAGCATGGGCATATGGGATTTTTATACGGGCAAATGTTTTACATTTTTTTTGCCAAATTGCTGTGCATGGTAACTTGTTAAAAGCATGCAGATTAAAGTGTGTTAGAGAATAAAAGTTGTCTTTTCCGGTATGTCTAATATGCTGCAATCTATTTACTTTTCCCAGAGAGTACTTGACTGGCTTCCACAAACGTAAGGTTGAGAGGAGGAAAATAGCGATGGAGGAGATAAAACGCAAGCTGAAAGAAGAACAAAAGAAGATGAAGGAAGAGGTACTGCCCTATTTGGTGGTGGCCAGGTTTGTCTAAGAGAAGAGATTCTGCAGGCAATATGATTGACCCAAAACTGCTGAGGGAAGTCTCTTGCTGAAGAGAACTCCAGAACTCCACAAAGCTTCAAATACAGTACCTGCAGATGATATTGGATTATAACTCCCAGTATTCCTTATCCTTAACATTCAAGGATAACATCTGGAGAGCCTTGTGATTGCCATCCTTGTGATAGTGAAAGCAACAGAAAAACATTGGAGGGTATATCTGATTTCTTTTCCAAAACCACAAGGAGCAATGTTGCTTTACTACCGGTAGCTGCTACTTCCTTGGGAATAAGAGAATTTAGATTCAAATACATTTGCACTTTTAGCAACTCTACCCCTAGCTTTGAACCTCAAGGCAATACAGTGAGTAGACCCTCACTGCGGTTTGGTTCCAGGACCCCCATGGATACCAAAATTGGTGAATGTTCAAGTCCCATTAAATACAGTGAGATTGTGCCCCTTGCCTAAAATGGCAAAATTAAGGTTTGCTTTTTGGAATGTATCTATTTTAAAAATATTTTCAAACTGTCGATGCTTGAATCCATGGATAAAAAACATCTGTGGATATGGAGGGATGACAGTACTCATAATTCCACAGTGTTCTCCTGGCCTTCCCTGTTCTCAGAAGACAAAGATGAATTCAGTAACATTATGTGGCCTGTGAAGTGATAATGACGAACATGAATGCTTGCTTAGGAACTAGGAGCATAAGAACCTAATTTATATTGAGTCAGTACTTTGATGACACCAACTAGCAGAAGCACTTTCCCTAGTTTAGGCAGAAATCCTAGTGCTACCTGAAACTGCTGGGGATTGAACCTAGAACATTCTGCATGAAAAAAACAGTTGCTCTGTAATTTAGCTACATTTCTTCCTGATGTTTCCTTCCAATTTTTTTTCTATTACCCAGAAATTTAGTGGGGGGAGGGCTTTAGCCTTAGATTCCCTGTTGTCTAAGAATTAGTGATAGATATAGCTTGGCAAGCAAGGTGTGTCCCAGAAGTGTGTGTGTGTGTGTTGTTTGCCTACAATGTATGCCCTGAGAGCCTGAGAAACTGAATTCTGACAATTGAGAAGTGACCACCAGTTCTACGAGAAAGAGGTGAATGGTTGGTTTTTGACTTATTTCTTGTACAAGACCATATAAACAATTATTTTAAATCAACGTGTTGAAACCTTCGTTTCTTTTGCTTGCTTTTTAGAGGCATAAGGAATACATGAAAATGCTGAAGGAAAGAGAAGATGCCTTAGGTGAGTCTCTTGCCTGAAGAAAACCATGACCTATGAGGAGTGGGTTAGGGAGCTGAGTACATGTACCCTGGAGAAGAGAAAGTTAACAAGTATATGATAGCCACGTTTAAATATTTAAAGGAATGTCATTTAAGGATGCTTGTTTTTTTGCTACTTTTGGTCCTGTTTTCCCAGCAGTTTGATTGGAGAAACTGCTTTAATACTTGAAATTCCAGCATGTTCCTTCTTTAACCTTTTCAGAGGAAGCTGATGAATTAGAGCATCTGGTGACATCCCAGACAGAGTCTGTGAGCTACGATCACCCGGGCCACACTGTCACTGTTACTACAGTCAGTGACCTGGACCTCTCAGGAGCACGCCTACTTGGACTGAGTACCCAGGAGGTAATGCTTTCTCATTTGCTTGCAGAGAACATGGAAAAGGTATTTTCTTGGTGTACAAATCTCAGAATCTCCTTGATGGTTCAGGATTCTGGGATTATTGTCCAAAAAAGTAATTTTTCCAAATTAACCTTCAGTACATAGGAGGCAATAGGTGGATGGAGAGGAGAGAGAAATTAAACTTGTGTTTAATTTCAGTAAAAGCTATCTACGGCACAGCATCCGCATATACATACATACATACATACATATAAATGTATACATATCATTTTCAAAGTGGACAGCTATTATGTGATAATTGCCACAACTTTATAATCTTCAGTTTAATAAACAGTTTGTCAAATGAATATTTGACAATATGTTGGAATGAGCTTTCTGGATTGGTTATGTTTATATACTTAGGAGAGTTACCTGGTGCCCAAAGAGTGGGGGAGTTCAGTGTGCAGAACATCCCATTTCATGTCAGGAAAGAATCCTGGACTGAAACTCTAGAACTGCTAGTTCTTGCAGACAGTACTGAGCTAGATGGACCAGGAGTCTGACTGTGTAAAAATGGGGATGGGAAAAGTGTGGCCCAGTCTGTAAGAGTAAAAAAAAAAAGTTTTTGACCTAGAATGTCCCCAAATGCACTCTGAGGAAGTGCAGAGAGCATTTCCACTACATGTGGAGGATCCTAGGATCCCCAAAGATAAAAGGGGGGGGGTTGCAATCCCCCCCAGAGTTTTCCCCCCTGAAATGCTCCAAAATGTCCACTAGAGGGTGAGTAGTGCATTTCCATCACATTTTGCCCCCACCCCAGCCTGCCCCCATGTCTCCCAGAGATGTTTGGGGGCAAAAAACATACTCTTTTATTCATTCCTAGAACAGATGAGGCACTCCAAGGTCTCCTGGGGGCTAATGCAGCTCCCTAACTTTCCACAGTTCCCCCCCCCCCCCCCCCCCCCAGTATACAAGATGGCTTTTTTGTGGGTGGGCGAATGTGGAGAAGTAGTGCCTACATGAAGTGTGGAAGGACTTATAATTGTCTGGATATCTTCATAGACATCGGGTGGCAATTGTGTGGTCCTCCAGGTGTTGTGGGGTTGTAGTTCCCAGCATTCCTCGCCATTGATTATGCTGTGTAGCTGATTGGACGTAGTCTTGGATTCCCACTTCTGGTTTGGAATCCACTCCACATGTAGTCTGTGGAAGAACCCTCATCCAGCCCATAAGTTGCTTCTACTGTTATCTCCAAACTGATCAGAGGAGCTTAAACACCCAGCACAGAACTGAATGGTGCTATGCAAATAAGGTGGCTGTTGCAGTGGGACTTCTGAATAGGGATTTACAGAACTGAGATTGAAAAAATGTTAACATTGGTAACAATTAAATCTGATTCCACTCAGTTTGCTTTGCCTTCAGCTGATGCATGTAACTCTACCCACTGTTTGGATGTGCCCCTTCCATGCTCTAGACTTTTGAATTGTGATGATGGCTGGATTTGTGTGGCTTTTTCAGGGAGAAGAACATGGACTGGAAAAAGAAAGTGCCTCCATCAAACCTACATTGCCTAAGAAATCTAAAGATCCTTTCCTGTCTCAAAGGTATGATGAATTCTCCTTTATTTCAAAACCAGTTCAGAATGTCCCATTAGTCCTCTGAAAGGATTGCTCAAAAAGATTATTCTGTGAGTTGACAGAATGCCTTCTTGTTACTCTTTTTGCTCCATTGACAGACTTATCTCTGAACAAATTGTTACTGGATGTGTACTGTGTACAAAAGAAGGAGGCATGAAAAGGATTAGAGAAAGGAACACCAGCAGTTTATGATATGTAGATGATACTGTGCCACTAGCAGAAAATAATGAAGACTTGGAGAGTCAAGGAAAAAAGTGCAAAAATAGGGTTGCAGTTGAACATTAAGAAAAAAATAATAACCACAGATTTACATAACAACAAGAATAATAAAAACAACAATAATGGTTTCTCCCCCCTCCCCCTTTCTGTGGAATCAAAGTGGAAAACAAATTAATAATAATAATAAAAATTTATTTATATCTCCCGCCTCTCCCTGCAGATCGAGGCGGGATTACAACATAGCTAAATACAATACAATACAATACAATATAACAGATTAAAATCAATAAATTACATCAACAACATATCCTGGGGGGTAGTTCTGGTTCAGTGGGGGAATTAGATAAGGTCAGGTGGGTATGCCTGCAAGAAGAGGTCCGTCTTTAGTGCTTTTTTGAATGCCTCCAATGTAGGTATCAGACGGATCTCTTCCGGCAGGTCATTCCATAACTTTGGAGCCACAGCTGAGAATGCTGAACGAGATGTGGATGTTAATGTCGTGTGCTTGTAATTTAGCAATTCTTCAACACATTAAAAGATAATATAAAATACATGTATTGAAAGTCAATGACTGTAGTTAAGAAATCAGATGAAAAATCAGACTTTGAAGGGTATCTATGAAGGAACAAGATAAAATAGAGAATCATAAGAGTTGGAAGAGACCACAAGGGCAATCCAGTCTAACCCCTTGCCATGCAGGGACTCCCAAGTACAAATATTATCACTGAATACCAAAATCAAGATTGTCCATGCCATTGTATTTTTGATTCCTGTGAAATCTTGACAATGAAGGAAGCTGACTAGCGGGGCAATTCTAGGGGTTGTAGTCCAAAAAACTAACTTTTCCAAGCTCTGGTTAGCTGGTAAAACACATGAATTAGAAGCCAAAAATGTAGGTTTTATCTCTGCTTTTACTGCCTAGCTGCATATGACACTAGTAGACCTATATTTCAGAACATGGGGTGCCGCCAAATGACTAATAACTCTGGGAGAGGAAAGTGATTGCGGAGTTTCCCAGCAGACAGGGTCCTAACATCCTGTATTCTGGGTTAGCCCCTCCCAATTTGCTCCTGTAGGCAGGGACAATGAAACAAAGGACTGACCCTTATAAAGGAAGGAGCTAAGGTCTCTGGGCCTCAGTCTTGTTCCTGCCTAGCCTACACTCCTTTCACAATGTGTCTCTTTGAGCCAGCGAACTTCTGCATCAAAGTGGTATGAGAGCCTATTCCTTTCTTTTTTTAGCTTCGTTCATCGAGATTGTGACAGATATAGGGCGCTACTGCTATTCCCCAGAGGTGGTGGATGCTTCCTTGGCTTCTACAAGCCCTTATTCCACTCTCACCTACTACTACACCCCTAGGTCATCCGATGAAGTCACAGGTCCAGACAGCTAGTCTGTTCCAACCTTTCCTTTCAACTCCGGCCTCATCCAGTTCTTCTATGGACTCCAAACAGATTGTGACCCTACACAGTCCACTGTTTGTTGTTACCCACATCATTCCCTCAGACTCACAGGAGGACAGCCAGGTTCGCTGTCCACCCTTTATGCCATGGCCTCGCTTAGGGCATTGTCTCCTTCAGGCTCCACCCACCAGACTCAGTTTCCTCCAGGGATCTACACTCTATCACCAGGTTCTTGATCCTCGAGCCTTGGAGCTTCTCCAAGAGGCCTCGCCAAAAGGCCCATCTTAGCCCCTTCTTTTCTGTCACCACATCCAACTGCTGCTACTCGGCAACTTTGCTTCTCCAGACTGGAGTTGGTGATGCTTCGCCCCCATCCTTCCCTTGTTCCAGGGATGGCCTTGGCGTTCCTTGTGACTCATGGAGATTTGCCTCAACCAACAGGGCATACAAACATCTATCTTATACTGGAAGTGCTCAGAGCACTAGAGTTAAGATTTTCCATCTTGAGACCAGGGGACCTTTCTCATCTCTTCCCACTATGGGCTTGTGATGAAGTTGGCCATCTTCCCTGTCCTGATAGATCATAAGTCTCTTACAAGACTGTTTCCAGGTCCTGGGCTAGACCCCTCTTGGCTCACTCACTTGCTGGCTCACTCCACTGGGAGTGCAGCTACTTCTGCGGCCCTGGCCATGAGTACTTTCCTGTCCAGTTACAGGGCGACCACTTAGAAGTCACCATCCACCTTCTTAGACATGTCAAGTTTGATGTGTTTCAATCCACTGAGGAGACATTCTTAATGAGAGGCCTCCAAAGGGTAGTGTCGGGGGCCGCAGCCTCCTAACAACACCTTCCCTCCCTAGACTAGGGGGCTTTGGTAAATCCCAGAATACAGGATGTTAGGACCCTGTTTGCTGGGAAAACAAACGTTGGTACTTACCTGTGATACGCAGACAAGGGTTCTAACATCCTATCCACCCTGGGTGCTGCCTGTGACCTCTGACTCTGCTTGTTGGCGGAACCACCTTGAAAGTTTTCTGTTTGATTAATTCTGATGCTTCTATTCTAATACGGTGTTTAATTGTTGTTAATAAATTCCAGTTTGGGATTTTACCTTACTACTCGCTTGGCTTGTTATTGACTGAGGCCCAGGGGGCTTAGCTTCTCCCTTTATAGGGGCTGGTCTTTTGTTTCATTGGCCCTGCCTACAGGAGCGAATTGGGAGGGACTAACTCAGAATACAGGATGTTAGGACTCTTGTCTGCTGGAAATGAACGTATCACGGGTAAGTACCAGTGTTCGTTTTTCTTTATTTATTTAATGCATCCACCAGTAAAGCTCTGTTACTTTTCTTTCTCTTATCCCCATCCCCAACTTATCTTCTGGATAGAAAGCAAAACCCATGGGAAGAAAATCAACTGGGCTGGTTCAGGTTGTTTTGTTTTGTTTTGTTTGAGTTGGAGGGTTTAATTCCTCCTTTCCCACCTGCCATTCACCTACATATGATGATTTCTCCAAACTTTACTTGATCTCTGCTTGGTCTCAACTATGCTTTAATACATTGCACTTCATATATACATACATCAAGTTTGTTTTCAAAGAAGTAACTGTGTTAGTCTCTTGCAGCATAAAAAGGAAGAAGGGATTGGAAGAGGGGGAAAGGAATGTTGCAGCCCCTTTAAGATGAACTGCTTTTTATTTTAGCATGAGCTTTCATAGATATAAACAAATGTCTTCAGATGATGTACAAAGTGATATGCAGAAATAATTTGCTGTGGCTTAATACTATGGGATTCTGGTATTTGTAGTTTTGTGAGAAATTTAGCCTCTCCCTATCAGAGAGCTCTGGTGCCACAACAAACTACAAATTCCAGAATTCTGTAGCATTGAGCCATGGCAGTTAAATTAGTCTCAAACTGCATTATTTCTGCCATGCAGATGTAGACTCTGTTGTGGTCCCAAAACTTAAATAGCTTTATCAAGCAGAATCTCCACTTTCCTTCTCCACAAGATGGCAATCTATTTCCTAGACAGTCTCAGCACCACTGCCTTTAGCCTTTTAGGAATCAGGACAATAATTTTGTTTTGTTTTTTTTAACAGGTTTCTGTAACTTAATTTGATATGTACTTATCAGCATTGTTTTATTTTGACAACATAAGTGTTTTCCCCCTTTATGTTTTTTTAATTGTATATTGGCATTTGCTGGGCTGTGGCCAGAGTTTTACTGAGCAATTCTGTAACAATTATCTGAGAGTATCTTCCATTGAACTTAGTAGGACGAAATACAGGAACATCTTTCTACAATACAAATAACTCTTAAAGATGCTTGTGGATGTTTATTTGTTAATGTAAACATTGATTAATGATGCTGAAGTTCATAATTAAATAAACATCTGTTTTATATGAATGTTTTCAATAGCTGTTGTTTTGTGCTTTCAAGTTGCTTTCGATATATGGCAGCCCTATGACAAACTTATAACAGAATTTTATTGGCAAAATTTATTCAATGGGGGTTTTGCCTTTGTCTTTTTCTGAAGCCAAGGGAGTGTGACTTGCCCAAGGTCATGCAGCACTTTTCCACATCTAAATGGAGATTTGAATCCTGGTCTCCTGGAGTTTTACTCCAGTACTCAAACCACTGGACCATATTGTCTCTTGGTATTTTTTATATGATTGCTTATTTAATTATTATTTTGTTAACTATTGTATTATAAATTGTCATAACCTATGTCGTAAGCTATCTTGGTCCCATGTTGCAAGAAAGTCAGGATATAAATTAATTCAATAATTTTGAGAAACATGTATACTTGTTCTGTTAAAATATGCTTGACAGGCCAGATGGTTGTGGAGGGGCATGACAGGGACTGATGTTAGGCAGAAACAGGGGAGGAGTATGTGAAAGGAGTAATGTGCCTGAATGGAGACGGGTGAGTGGGGAAGGAATGGTTTGGAGAGGTCTTCTTAGTAGTGACAAGTCCAAGCCTTAGAGTTTTTCCAGTTTTTCTCCTCTATGTCCTTGGCCTGTCCCACACAGCTTAAGAACTCTTAGTCCTGTTGCTGATTATTATTATTATCCATTTGAGGAACATCCTCCCCAAATTGACCCACCTGCTTTAATATTTTTATTCTCCTAGGCACGCTACATTTCATGTTATGGTTTTATGCTGTGTTAATGCTATGGAATTTATTCCTCTTCTGTTTCAAATTGATTAGCTGCAATTGATCAGCATAGAGGAAGGAAAAGAGGACTGATGAGTAGTTTCAGGCACACAAAGAACAGAAGGAACTGTGGAGAAAAAAGAGAGAGAAAACAAGGAGATTTCTTCTTTCAATTATACATTAACCTAACTCCAAAGAGATCAGAATCACTTCTAACTGTAGAAACACAATTATTTGATGGATATCCCACCTTTCTTCCAAAACTGGTAGATATCTTGTAACATGTTTTCTTTTTAGGGACACAAAAACACAAAAAAAGTATTTTATTAAAATAGAAATAAATTATATCAGAAACACAATTGGATTAAAGGTTATTTTTAAACAGATCAGTTTTAAAACTCCAGGACTAACCTAATTGAAAGCTCATTCCTCAGAAAAGTCAGTCAGTTTCCAAAAGCTCCACCTAAATAGAAAGGTACTTACTAGCAGAAGGAAGCTCCCAATATTGAGTCCTGACAATAGATAGATCTAATTATCCATGCAGTGAGAAGCATGTGACCTTTCAGATCTTGTTGGTCTCTTAAGAGCCTTATGACTGTCAGTCAGGAATGATGGGAATGGAGATTCAACAACATTTGGAGGCCCAGGTGTTCCCCATCATTGATCAAGCCCCATATTACCTGCTGTGCCAGTGGGCTTCAGACAGGGGACTTCACAGTTCCCTGGTGAGACCATGTGTGGAATCAAGGACAATCTGTCTGCAAACTATGTGCTCTTCCAGTGAGCTATGCCTCTTTCTAGGTGGTCTCAGACAGCTTAACAGAGCCAGAGCTACTTAGCTTAAGTGATAGAACAGCATCATGTGCCTTACAAACAAAAGGTGAAGCCAAGTGTAATTGTGTGTGTGCAATAAATGTAGTCGGGGATTAAGAGTTTGAAAAGTAAAGACTGGAAACAGGCTTGCATAGACATTTTTATTTTATTATTTTTTAAAATTTCTCTCTACAGGATATCTTCACTCACCGCCTCACTTCATTCTCACAGTCAGAAAAAGAAGAAAGGAAAGTTGACAAGACACAATCAAGGTGTAAAGAAGAGAGCCCAGAAACCAAGTGTAGGACGTACAAGCAAGGGACAGCGCCGGAAGATGACAGGCAAAAGGAGGCATACCCAAGAGTGATGGGGAAGCAGAACCAGAGACAGTGAGCCTGTAGAGGACCGTGAAAACAGGATCTCTGGTTTACAGAGAAAGCCAGTTTTTATAGGAGTGAGAGCTCAGGACTTGGAAATTTTACTTTTTTGGACTCTGGTTTCCAGCATACCGTACTCAGCTATTGAGTCTCATCTGTTTGTACCTGGAGGTCTGGTTCTATGGACATTTAGTACCCAAATTCATATTTAAGGAGATAAATGCATAGGAATCAGACAACCCTTGGGTGAGAGCAGTCATTGGGATCCTGTCCCAGGCCATGGTCTTATTTTTTGGCTGAAAAACAACATTTTCCAATTAAACGGAATTTAATTTCCATTTAAATACCAACACATCTAAAATAATTTTTAACACCTTATTGGGGTTATTGCATTCTGTTTAGGAGGCTGAGACACATGTAACTTCATATCTCCCAAAAATGGCAGTCATAATGACACCATGTGATTGGAGCTCTGAAGAAGCTAAAGATGTAGCCCTCTTGACCCTGAAGTATGTCCGATCCAACATAACAGGCAGGAAACTGTAGTCTATACTACCCTCCTATGCACATCTTGTTTTCTGTATTTATAAATCTGTTTTTTACACTCTAAAGTTACTGAATGTATTTTTGATTTGTTTATTGGCTGTATATGTTTTGACCCTCAGAGTGGGAGAAATCAACACCAACCTCTTAAATTTATACACAGGATTTGTGATCCTGCTTCCAAACTTTTTATTTATTTAGAAGGATGAGTGTTCCATCTGTTTGGCTCTTGTAAGGAAAGTGTTGCATGGTTGCTGGTCCCCTCAGGGATGGGAACTAAAGCTAAATTTTTGAAGGATGTGTGTTCCATCTTTCCTCAGTGAGATTTCATTGATCAGAAAGCTGATGGTAGAAAAGTGTCCTAGGACAGTTACAAATAGAGGACAAGCAATACCATACAGTTCTGTGAAGTGAGGAATGAAATTTTTCCATCAAAATGCTAATTTGGAAGCACCCAAAAATGCAGAGTAATTTGGTTGCAGGCTCAAATAAGGAATCCATGACAGAAATGGAACAGAGTCCCCAAATCCCAGTTCAAAGGTTTAAAAAAAACACTACTAGCTGTCATTTTTAAAAAGCAGGGGAGGGGGCTTCTTTAGGTTTTCATGGGTTTGCAGAAAATGTTTTTCTTTTTACCTTGTACATTAGCACTAGCTGCTGGTCTACATTTGGGTCCAGTGCATTCACTTTATTGATACCCAGTATCAAGCATCAGTAGCCCATGTTAATTTTGGACTGCAGCTCCCACAAACGTGCACCATTGGCTAGTGCTGATAGTTGTGAGCCAAAAACATCCGGAGGGCCACAATTACCCAAAATGCTTTTCTAGAGGAAGTAGCATTTCCTCTGACAGTTTACATATCAAAAGTCCTGCTTGTTGGTTCTTGGTGTATCAGCATGCTCTTTCCTGAAGAGATTAGTGTTTATAGTGAAACCACAGTTTGCAGCAGTGCTGGAACATCATACAATAGGAACAGTGATACGATCTGACATCTCCCTCGTGCATCCCTCTGAGATGAACTGCATTCCTTATAGTAGCTGGAAATGAGGAAGAATTTATATATTTCACAATGCATTGTGAGTTATTCCTGTTGTAGCACAGATTATTTTGGGACGGCTTTGTTTGGGGATAATTAAGACCACCCAATGCCTTTACAAAAGACCTGCTCTTGGCAGAGATGGAAACTTCTGGACCTGATTTGTCGGTTTGGAGATTGTCAGTATGAGTTCCTCCACTTCAGAACTGAAACACTTCACAGGTGTGTATGTGCTTTTGGATCGCCTGTCGATTTATGGTGACCCCATGAATTTCATAGTGTGTTCTTAGGCAAGGAATACTCAGAAGAGTTTTTGTCAGTTCCTTCTTCAGATACAGCCTACATCACATCACCTCATATTTGTTGATGGTCGCCCATTTAAGTACAGTCAGTCTTTCCCCCTGAAAGCCTGCACAAGCTGACATTCACAGACTCAGAGGCTGCACAGCCACCAGATTAAATGTTTTTCTGACACTAAGCAGAGAGCTTTCTTTTCCCGAGTGGTCTGTTGCATTCTGCTGTTCACTTCCACTTGGCCTGAACTTTGACAGAATCATATAGCCTACTGGGACACGGAGATGGAAAGCATTTGGCTATTGTGTTCTAAAATGAGAAACTACTGCAGATTCTATTACTGGAGTGCAATGTCCCCTGTCCCCTTCTCCCCACAGTAATTACATGTTCTGCCCCAGAACATGTTTTGTTTTGTTTTTTTTAAGCCTAGCAAAACACAGAAATGACCTGTGCTTGTAGGGAAGCTGGGGAGGGGGATATCATGGTCAAACTCTGTGTGCATCTTGTGACTCAATCATGTGGGGATTTTGGTATGCAGCTCATAGGATTAAGCATTTAGGCTACTGCTGGTATATGGCTAAAAGCCAGCAGTAGTAGCTTCAAGGCAGTTGGATGTCTTTCCACATTTTTCTTTGAATCTTCTGGATTCTTGATTGGTATAGAACCTCACTGGTTTGGTTGTTTTTTTTAGGAAAAAGAAATAGGAACAATCTCTAGAAACACTACACACACACACACTAGACAGAGAAAGTATATATGCATGTGTACATAAACAGTAGTGCTTTGCATACGTACAGTATGTCAGACATGTTCTTCACCCAAAGGGTGTACCTGGCATGGGAATGAGAATCATTTGGGTAAAAGGCTTGATGTGACAGTGCAAAACACGCATACCAGTAGGAAAGGACTTGCCCCATTTCGGGGTGACTTGTTTGGTATTGTCATATTTCTGTGCACAACAAACCTCGGCTCAACGGGTGCAGTGTCGAAACAGTGACTTCTGCAACAATTTTTATTTATTTTCATTATTATTTTATTACATACAAAGACTAGTGAAAGCAAAAACAAAGAAGAAAAATAAAAATTTTTACACATCAATGCGACAGCCGTATTATCAAATTAATCATGATGTGTGTGTGTGTGTGTGTGTATATATATATATATATATATAATTTATAGTAAACTTATAGTTGCTGACTTGTAATATACTTTTATTTCATTTTTGCTTTTCACTGTTTCACTTCTCAATTTTATCTATATTTTTGGAGCATATTTACAGTTCTCATATCTTAATGTGGTACAGCATAGTATATTTTTAAAAATCTAATCAAAGTTTATTGTACTCTTACTACATTCTTGTCATTTCTTAATTTAGACTTTATCATTTAATCACTTACCAAAACACTGTTATCATCAAAATTTAACACCAATATAATCCCCCAATTTCTCTCCATCATTCTGTCATTTTGTCTCATTTTGTCATTTTCTGAAGGTGGACATTGACCTTTCTATGATTAGAGTTATTCTGTCCATTTCTGCAAAGTAGAGAAATTGTAGCACCCAATCTTGTGTGAATGATTTACATTTATCTGTTAATATTTTGGTTTAACCGGTAATATACAATCCTTTGAAATTGATCATGTTACCAGTCCAGAGACAGAAAGATGCCTTCTTCAAAACTGAGCAACATTGTGAAATAAGACAATGTTTCTTCTCATTCAAGCACTTACCGTATGCAGAGATGGGGAAATGGGCTGCCATCTGTTCCTGGACTATAACTCCCATCAGTCACAGCCAACAGAGCTAGTGGTGAAAGATCATGACAGTTGCAGTCAAACATGGAGGCCCTATGTTCCCAACCCTTAGTACATTTGCTGTTTGTCAAGTTGGTTTTGACTTACAATGGCCCCCTAAATGAGACCTCAGGGAGTCCAATCCTCATCACTTCGCTCAGGACTTGCAAATTCAGGGCCACCTGTTCCTCATGACATTCTTTCAAACAAGCTTGTAAAGTGGGGTAGACAAGGTAACCATTACATGGATTTGTAATTGGTTTTCCAGCTAGATTATATGTACAGCACTGTAAATGTACAGCACTGTGTAAATTTACAGAGCTATATAAATGAAGGTTAATAATAATAATAATAACAACACAGGGTGCTCAACAATGGCTCCTTTTTTATCCTGGAGAGAAGTGACCAGTGGGGTTCCATAGGGTTCTGTCCTGGGCCCAATGATGTTCAACATTTTTATCAATGACTTGGATGACAGAATTGGGGGCATACCTATCAAATTTGCAGATGACACCAAATTAGGAGGAGTAGCTAATACCCCAGAGGACAGGATGAAAATTCAAAATGACCATAATAGATAAGAAAGCTGGTCCAAAGCTAACAAAATGAATTTCAAAATGGAGAAACAGGTACTGCACTTAGGGTAAAAAAAAAAAAATCAAATGCACAGATATAGGATGGGGCTCATCTGGCCAAACGAGACTACATGTGAGTCTAGGAGTCCAAGTAGACCACAGTTTGAACATGAGCCAACAGTGTGATGCGGCAACTAAAAAGGGCAATGCGGTTTTAGGCTGCATCAATAGAAGTATAGTGTCTAGATCAGTGGAAGTAATAGTGCCACTCTATTCTGCTTTGGTCAGGCCCCACCTGGAATACTGTGTCCAGTTCTGGGCACCACAATTCAAAAAGGATGTGGAGAAACTGGAGCGTGTCCAAAGGAGGGTGACCAAAATGGTGGAGGGTCTGGAAACCATGCCCTATGAGGAACGCCTTAGGGAGCTGGGGATGTTTAGCCTGGAAAAAAGAAGGTTAAGAGGTGATATGATAGGAGGAACTTTCTGACAGTAAGGGCTGTTCTATAGTGGGACAGACTTCCTCGGAGAGTGGTGGAGTCTCCTCCTTTGGAGGTCTTTAAACAGAGGCTGGATGGCCATCTGTCGGGGATGCTTTGATTGAGATTTCCTGCATGGCAGGGGGTTGGACTGGATAGCCCTTGTGGTCTCTTCCAATTCTATGGACTTTATCAGACGATGGAAATTGGAAGTATAATCCAATGGCAATACTAATGCAATCATGGGGTTTCACGTTATTGCGTATTAGAGTATCTCATGCAATTTCAGGCAATGATCCGAACGCAACTGTGGGGTTTCACGTTATTGCGTATGAGAGTATCTCACACAATTTTGGGCAATGGGAAATCATTCTGAATGCATTCCGAATGCAATTAGAATTCATGTAAATTCACTAAACTAGCGAATTCACGTAATTGCGAACTGGCTCCATTCGCAATTGAGAGAAATTCCTCCTGTCTGATGTCCTATGATTCTATGATTTATTGAGTCCATCTGTAGTGTAGTCTTACTCTTTTCCTACTGCTCCCACTAGGAAGCTCACAAACAAGTACTGTATAGTTTCCCAACTGGAACCCAGAGGCATAGTACCAGTGATTGTGAAAGCAATATAGAGCCAGCCTCCTCCTCCATGCATGTGACTACTGTAATTCCCTTTTAATACTGTCCAAGTGATGCAACCAAACTGTAGTAAAGATGCAGACTGGTTTATTCTCTTCCAGTCCAGTATTAGTGTTACAGTTGAGCCAAGTGGCAGAATCAGTTATCTGTCATGCAGCCAACATGAACAAAAGGAAAGCCATGCCAAACTGCATTGCAGGATCTGTCCTGTCCAGTCCTATATTCTGCCCCAAAATCAGATAGCCATGAAAAGACTTCCCAGAGATGAAGTGGAAATAGTTTGCTATTACTATACTACTTGTTGTGAGTGCCGTCAATCATTTCTGACTTAAGGCAACCCTGAGGCAAACCTATCATGAGGTTTCTTGGCAAGTTTCTTCAGAGGGGATATGCCATTCTCATCCTCTGAGGCTGAAGGATGGTAAATTCCTCTTATCCAATGGGTTCACCTGGCCGAGCAGGGATTCAAACTCCAACAAAAGGTGTTTGATGAGAAGCATGCTACTTCTAATCCTGACCCACAGAGGGAGCATAGGTATCAAAGCAGAATCCTAACACTCCTGCCATAACTCACTTTAACTTTCCCACCTTCCAAAAGGAGAACTTTGATTTTAGACATTCAGACAGCCATGACCACAACTGGGGTCATTTTCTCTGTGGAACAGTGGTCCCACAGCAAGGTCTGAGACTTTCAAATTGAGGACCTGTCATCTCTACCAGAGAAAAGCAACTTATGGACCACTCCAGATTTGATGGATTTGCCTAGTTGGAGGTTTTTAGAAACAGTTCTCAGGGGTACTTGAATGGTAGATTCATTGTTTAAAGTGTTGGACTAGATGCTCCTTGGGGTTCCTTCCAATTTTATCAGACTATTTTATTTGATTGCAACTCCCACCATTTTTTGCCCATATAGTCCAACAAAGAGAAGCTGTATCGTACAGGTAATGTTCCGTGGCACTAACCTGTGGAAGTGCAAAGTGCTGGAGGCTGGAGTGGTGTTCCTTCTCTGGCTGTTTTCATATCAAAAAGTCTGTTTGTGGGCTGGCGTGCATTCAGACTCTTCATGAATGAAGAGACGTTCAGTGGGCAATTTGTGGGGCTGTTTATAACCTGCGTGTAGAGGGTGTGTAAATGGTTTGGTGATACAATCTCAGCACTTCCACTGCTACCACATGTTGATTGACGCTAGCTGTGTGCAGTGATGTACTGGGAAATTCTGAAATACAGATACTTATCATAACAGGCAAAGACACCCTAAAAAAACTTTGCATTGCAACAGCTTTGGTTCATACCAATGTATGTCATTGCTCCTGTTAATCAATATGTGCAAGTATTCCATTCTTTGTGAGTCTGGCTCTACAACATCACTGACTATGTAGTGATAATGTAGAAGCATCATTGGTAAACGATGATTGGTGTTTTCTATGAGTGTCTCTTCTTCCTACCGTCACACTTGTGCTTGAGAAGCAGGTGGCATGCTGGATGTTGCCAAACTGAAACTCCCATCAGCCAATTCAGCCCATGGAGACACCTGCTGAGAGTTGCAGTCCCAACAATCTGCAGGACTACTCATCCCTCAGTGTTGTGCTGTAGTGTACCACTGAAAATCTGCCCAACAAATTAGACAAATATAAGGTCTAGTTTAGTGTTATATTCAATATATATTACAGAATAGTAGGACTGCAGGATCCATCTGCATTTGGCTCGCTACATCTGGGAATCATCCATAATTGGAAATGTTGTGCCTGGGCTTAAATATGCAATGGATTAGCTTTTCCTATTCATGTGCAGAGACAAAGCTGTCAGAGGTTGGGTGGTCTTAAGAAAAGATGCTCCGTTTTTGCAACTTTTCGCCTGCATAGCATGAGACATTCCCACGAATAATCAATGTGAAGTAAAGAGGGATTGTCAGGGTCCTATGAGCTATCATTAGATGCAGAGAAATTGTGAGAAAAGGGCAGTAAAGGCTTAAAATAGATGAAAAATGAAAAAGGCAGTGTAAAGTGGCTTAACTGCAGTAGATCCTGATCCTATCGATCAACCTATCAAAAAATGGAAAGGACGCTTTAGAAGAAGGGTCTCAATACAATTGGACAACCCTCCTGATGTTGTTGGCCTAGAAGACCCAGAAGCCTTATCCAACAACAACAATAATAGTGGAGAATGCTAGGACTTGCAATCTGGCAACATCCAAAAGTCCACACATCCCTGTCCTGTTTTATGACCTGGTCAAAACCTGGGAAATATTCTTCTTAGCTGTACTCTGGCACCCAGGCCCTACAGTTCGTTCCAGCTTAGAGTGATCAATGGACTGTACTGATTTACAGAGTAGCATTGGTTCATTTCGTCCACTTAAGTTAGGTCTAACAATAGGATTCAGATCTCAAAAAGTAATTTTCCTGTTGAATTAAATGATGACAACCCTCACAAAAACAAAACCCGTCAGCAAGGGAAAAGTTTTTAAGTTACTTGAAACTTTTAAAAGGCATTAATTTGCATTTTGCAAAAGATAATCTAATTTCAATGTTATCTCAGAGAAACCTCTGAGGAGTGCCGAAAGCACACGTCAAATTATACATGGAGAATCCAAATACACATAGATACATTGATTCTATGTTTCTTTCTGTGTTGGGGGGGGTCAAACCTTCATCTTACTTAGCTTCAAAAACACATTATGTCTTCAGCCTCCAATGTCATGTTAAAAAATATGACCCTGAGCATGTGTAAACTATCATATCACTAAGTAACCATTGATAGACTCTACATGGTTGGAATTACAGAGTAAGTTCTCTAAATCAAGAGAGTGGAGGCTTTGGATGTTGTGCCTTTTGGTCCCTCACTTTTGATAAATTTGGCTAGCTCAATGAGGTGGACCACTCCAGATTTTAAGGATCCAGTTGTGGTCTTCAGATTTTATGGACTCGCCTTCGTTGGAAGTTTTAAGGACAGTTCTCAAAGATGCTTGAATGGTCAATTTATTGTTTAAAGGGTTTGGCTAAATACCCTTTGAGGATTTTTTTCAATTCTATCAGTATAGTTTATTGGATTGCAACTCCCACCATCCTTTTTCTCTCTTGCACACATACCAACTGGTATCTGGATCCACTTTAGCCATAAGTGCTGCTTTGGTCAGGGATTATATCTGATCAGGGCGCATGAACTTATTGAAAAAACTATTTGGTGGAAGAGAGGGCAATTAAGCATGACAAATACACAGGGTATGCAAATGTTGCTTAGAAAGACACATTTGGATGTGGCAAAGGAAAGCGAAAGGAACTGGAGAAAAGAGCTTGATCCTATTTGCATTCAGCCACCTGTCGTGGAAGGTTAGCACAGCTTGGAAATGTCCCTTTTTTCAGACCACAGCTCCCAGGGCAAGTCTGGGAGCTGTGGCCAAAACAAAGATTTAATTCTCAAAACTCTGGAGCTTGAACACAGTTGGGCAGGAGCAGGCCAGCCTGTGAGCCTGGCTATGCTCAGAACAAGGTCTTAACCCCCATCCTCTCTTCTCCATGCCATGCTGAGGGACTTTTTGGCTCCATAGAAGGAAGTCTGGGTGAATTGGCCAGTTGGACCTTACCTTCGCCAGTAAGCCTTGAATGCCCAAGTAGTCCAGCCTTCATCAACTTGGTGTCCTCTAAATCAATGGTTTGATCCTTCAGGTTTTTGGGACTTCAGGTCTCAGAAGCCACAGCCACCTTGGCCAATAGTCAAACATTATTGGAGCTGAAGTCATGAACACCTTGAAAACCAAAGAATGAAAGCCACTGCTCTATATTGGCTGGACACTAAGTTTGGGGAGGCTAAGGATCAGTGATGGGCAGTGGCATCAATAGAGGGTGTGGGGGCTACTGACCACATCGGGTGACACCCTAAAGGACGAGTGACACCACCACTGCTTCTTAGCCTCCCCAAACCTAGTGTTCAACCAATATAGAGCAGTGGCTTTCATTATTTGGTTTTCAAGGTGTTCATGACTTCAGCTCCAAGAATGTTTGACTGTTGGCCAAGGTGGCTGGGGCTTCTGAAACCTGAAGTCCAAAAACCCTGAAGGATCAAACCATTGATCTAAAGGACACCAAGTTTGGCATTTGTCTGCATACCTTTAAAATGTGAATAGAATGAAGCTTAGCGGGAGGAAAAAAGAGAGGTCCCAGATTTTTTTTAAAAAAATTAAAAATTCACATTTAAAAACTTTCAAAAATATTTTATTTTATTATTTTAAAATTTTTAAAATTTTCTTTTTTTTAAAAAAACCATTTTACTCAATTTTCACTTTAACCACATGAAACCATGCACATGTAAATACATTTGGGCAGCGCATTATGATATTGTAATTTAAAGCTATGATTTTAACTTTGGTGTTTTGTGTCACAACAATTATCGTTAGATTCAGTTATAAGTGGGAATTATGATTTATGAGCAACATTAGTACAAATATATATATATATATATATTAATAAGGATTCTGTATGGTGTGGTATGGGAGGAGGTCAATGGGGGAAGTGACACCTTGAGTTGCCACACCAGGCGACATCAACTGGTGATAGGTATTCCCCTGGTGTCTTGTCACCGCAAGCTAGGTTAGAGAAGGGCTCAATAGCCCTAGCCAGTGCTGTCTATGGATGTTATCACATGATGGGAATTGGACGTATAACCCAATGGCATACCGAACGCAATCATGGGTATTCACGTTATTGAGAGATTATCACACGCAATTGCTGGCAGTGGAAACGCATTCCCAACACAATCCCACATCAATCCAAAAGTAAGTAAATTCAGTGAACTAGCAGATTCACAAATCTTGATTTGCAGGCTATCTTCTCCCAGACTATCTTTTCTTTTGAAATTGAGAGGAATCTCTCCTGTGTGATAACCTTTCACGTAATTTGATTCATTTCTGAAAAATTGATCTCGCTATCTTTTCTTTTGAAATTGAGAGGAATCCCTCCCGTGTAATAACACCCTATGAATCAGAACAGGGACAGGAATCCTGTTGTTTCTCTTATGTTGTGGGACTCACAGCATTCCTCACCATTGGCTATACTGGCGAGAACTGCTGGAAATTACACTCCAAATGTGTATGGAAGGCTACATGACCTTTGCGTCTGGATCTGAGCAAGCTTCAAAATTTTCTACAAGTTTATTTCATAGCAAACTGTTTTGCACTTATCTACAGGTTATGCGGGCTGGGATGAAGGGATCTGTAGTCCAACCTATCTAAAGGATGCTGGGCTGAGGGTAGCTGGACCAGTTTCTTTTTGCAGCAGTTCTTTTCGTAGGAAGATGAAGAGGAGCAGATGGGCCACCAGCAGCTGTCTTTAAGGAAAGCTTCTCTGCCTTTACTCGTTTTCTTTAGAAATCCTCATTTTCAGTGATGCACATTGTGAAAAAGCACTATCCTAGAGGCAAAATCAAACTGCTGCACAGCAGACTCACAATGGACATTATCACACGGGAGGAATTTCTCTCAATTTCAAAAGAAATGAAAGTGGGGCCAGTTTGGAATTGAGTGAATTCGCTAGTTCAGCGGATTTACGTGATTGCGTATTGATGCCGCATTGCATTCGGAACTGACCGAAATTGCTTGCCAGTGCCTGAAATTGCTCCGCTCTGGGCCCCACAACAAACTCCAACTCCCAGAATTCCATAGCCTTGGGCCAGGGCAGTTAAAGCGGTGCCAAACCGGATTATACAGTGTGGATGCAGCCTTTGGTTCAAAACACACTGCAGAAATAATCCAGTTCGAGACCGCTTTAATCCTGGGAACTGTAGTTTTCTGAGACGATTAGCTCTCTCTGGTGCCACAATAAACTACAACTCCCAGGATTCCCTAGCACTGAGCCAAGGCAGTTAAAGCGGTCTCAAACTGGATTATTTCTGCAGTGTGTTTTGGGTCCAAGTTCATGTAATTCTAAGAACAAGAGAGGAGCAGAAAGGGAGGCAAAGGGTTCAGAGGAGGTTTGCCATTGCCTTCCCTTGAGGCTGAGAGAGTGTGACTGGCTCAAGGTCACCCAGTGGGTTTTATGGCTGAGCTGGGAATCAAACCCTAGGCTCCAGAGTCCAACATTAAAACCATTTACGCCATGCTATTCCCAGAATATCCATATCCAGGAGCCAGGGCACTTAAAGCGGTGTCAAACCGGATTAATCCCGCAGTGTGGACGCAGCTGCCAATAAAGTGCCAAGAGACTGTGAAACAAACTCCCCCGCTCTAGTTTCTGAACGTTCCATTTCCCCGCCAAATCGCTCCACCCTTCTTCCAACGGCAGCCAATTAAAACTCGGCATGCAAATAAGGGTGGCCCCTGCAGCCAATGAAAAGGCGGCGGATGGGCGTGGCCTGTCCCCACTCACCCATATTCTATTCATTGCTTCTCGAAAGGAAGATTATTGGAGACAGTGGAGGAAGCAGCGCTCCAGTTGCAGCAAGCGAAAGGAGCTCGAGGCGGACTACATACATTGAAATTCTCTGCTGCTGTTTAAATACAGGTAAGGTCTGTGGCATGAGAGCCAGTGGGGTGGTTTGAGCCCTGGGCTGGGGCTCTGGAGGCCTGGGTTCGAATCCTGGCTTAGTTTTTATAAACTCACACTTGGGCAGGTCACACTCTCTCAGCCTCAGAAGATGGCCAAGGTGCCCAAAAACGAAACAAAAGTAGAGAAACTTGCCCAGGAGGTTAAGAGTCACCTATATTATTTTGTAAGCCGCCTTGGGTCCCTTTCTGCAAAAAGGCGGCATAGAAATCAATCAATTAAATGTAAGTCGGACACGACTCAAAAGACACGCAACAACAACACCGCAAACTAACTGCCCTGGCTCAGTGCTATGTAATTCTGGGAAGTGCGGTTTGCTGCGGCGCCAAAGGTTTGATGCCGCTTTAACTTCCCTGGCTCAATGCTGTGGAATTCTGGGAAGGGCGATTTGTTGCGGCGCCAAAGGTTTGATGCCGCTTTAACTTCCCTGGCTCAATGCTGTGGAATTCTGGGAAGTGCGGTTTGTTGCGGCACCAAAGGTTTGACGCCGCTTTAACTTCCCTGGCTCAGTGCTATGGAATTCTGGGAAGTGCAGTTTGTTGCGGCACCAAAGGTTTGACGCCGCTTTAACTTCCCTGGCTCAATGCTATGGAATTCTGGGAAGTGTGGTTTGTTGCGGCACCAAAGGTTTGACGCCGCTTTAACTTCCCTGGCTCAATGCTATGGAATTCTGGGAAGTGTGGTTTGTTGCGGCACCAAAGGTTTGACGCCGCTTTAACTTCCCTGGCTCAATGCTATGGAATTCTGGGAAGTGTGGTTTGTTGCGGCACCAAAGGTGCCGCAACAAACCGCACTTCCCAGAATTCCATAGCATTGAGCCAGGGAAGTTAAAGCGGTGTCAAACTGGGTTATTCCTGCAATGCAGCCTGCCAGTGTCGATGTCCGTGTGAAAATTCCTCCTTCTGTCGCCTGTTCCGAAAGTCCAAGGTCTGTAGTTTTGTCTTGTTTTCCCTTCGAGGAGTTGTGCAAATGTTTCTCCTCCTACGACTCCCTTTAAATAGTGCGTTGCAGAGTAATTAAAAACAGCGGACGAAAAGGGAAAAGAAGAAGAAGAAAAACCACACTTTTTGGAAGTCGTGCAAAGAAGAAGCCGCGAAGCATTGGCCGGTGAGAACGTGTTCCCCTCCAGCAGCCCTGAGAAGAAGGATCGCCGAAGAGGAAGAAGGACTTATTGCATCGCTGCATCCGCACTGCAGAAATAATACGCGTTCGACACCGCTTGAACCGCCGTGGCTCAAAGTACCATTCCCAGGATCTCTTAGCACTGAGCCACGGCGGTCCAAGTGGCGTCAAACCGGATTATATCTGCCATGCGGATGCAGCCTCTCTACACATGACGAGAAATACCAAATCAAAGTTCTCACTGAGTATTAAATCAAAATATTAAATATTGAATGAAAGTTCCCACTGAGGGGTGAAACTGGTGCTGCTGTGCTTGAGTAAGAAACTGAAAAATATAACTTGTAATTTTAATTTTACTGCAGGGCAGGTTGTCTTCATATTCCTTCTTGTTTTCATATTCCTTCTTCTGGGTTACTACCGTCTTTTATATGTTATTATATGTGTGTGTATACACACACACATATATATACATACATATACACACATTATCCATCTATCTAGCTATAAAGATATATATTGATATATATACAGTGGTCCCTCCATTTGCGCGGACTTTGCTTACTCGCGAGGGGCAAACAGAGGGATTAAAAATGGGGTACTGCTATTCAAGCTAATAGGGCTTTAATATTGGCAGATTTCCATTTTCGCAGGGGGTGGGTCCGGAAGGGATCCCCCACGAAAACAGAGTAGCGACTGTATTTACATATATGTGTGTGTGTAGTGTGTGTGCATACACAGATATATATATATATAATATATAGAAAAATTAATGAGAGCCAACGTGGCGTAGTGGTTTGAGTGTTGGATGACGATTCTGGACATTAGGGTTGGGTTCCCAGCTCAGCCATGAAACCCCTCTTGGCCAAGTCACACTCTCTCAGCCTCACAGGATGGCCATGGCAAACTGAAGAAACTTGCCAAGAAAACCCTGTAATAATAGGTTTGCCTTAGGGTCATCATAAATTGGAAACAATTTGAAGGCACACAACACACACAAGAGAAAGTAATGTTGCAAAAAAACCCATGATCCTGGTGGCAGCAAAAAGAAATATATTGGTATTAGAGGCGTGGCTGAAGTTAGTACCTTGCAAAGGGAGCTGTGCTTAATGGTCAGTTCAGGTCATAACCTTTTGAGTTGCTTTATCTTTCGTTACGTTCTCATGACCATAAAGAGGTTAAATGTTGAGATAATAAACCCATGATTATTAATCCAGGCCATATGCGTATGGAAACATGCATTGATTGTTGTTAAAATTAGACTGCTTACCCAGCATGTGCTTCTCTTAATTTTTTTTTCTTGCCTCCTGTCTAAATTATTTCCTTCTGCATGATCGTAGGCCTCAGCATTTCCCAATATCTGTTCAATGGAAATGAGAATTAACCTGCTTCGCAGATGTGGTCAAAGGATGCGTGCATATGATAATCCTGGGTGAAGAAGACCTGCATGCTGGAAAAGCAGCATGAATTTAAAATGAACCTCTTAAGAAATATATGCAGAGCCTTGGGAAGATGACTGGCTGGCTGGGGGATTCTGGGTGTGATAGTGTTGCTTTGTTTGATTTTAAATTAACTTCTCAGCTCTGGATATGTAAATTGCTAGTGTTTAGTGGAGCACCGGAGTACAAAACTCACATGCCCATACAGTTGAAGTCACAAAGAAGAGCATTTTCATTCAGGGTAAATACACTGTTGGGGGACCAGTATTTCATAATGTTTTGAGCATAGGACTAGGACCCTGGAAATTGGGGTTCGATTCCCTGCTTGGCCATGGAAACCCTCTGGGCGGCCTTGGCCAAGTCACACCCTCTCAGCCCCCCCCCCCCAAAACCCATTATAGGGTTACCTTAGGGTCACCATAAGTCAGAAGCTACTTGAAGGCACACAACACCAAAACACTGCTACAATCTAAAAGCACAACAGCGTGCTCCATAGCAGCACAGATGATCTCCTTGTGCTAGCAAAGTCTTTGCACAAGGATGCGCATCCAGCTAGCACATGTGAAGGCATGCATGTGCATACGTAAATCCCATTGTGGGAGAAATGTGGGATAGAAATCCTTGAAATTTGGAAAAGCGGTATATAAATAAAATTATAGGCTCCAAGTTTTCAAAGATGAAAACTAGGACATGTGTGGCCAGGCAATATCAAGGAGGAGAAAAGTTATTTATGAGGAAAAACTGGGAGAGGGTACAGCAGTTCTGCTTCTGGGAATAGGAAGGTTCTTTTCTTGCTAAGTTAACTGAGCGCAGACAACTTTTGCACTTTGATTTGCTGCAAGTGAAGGAAGCCCATCACTTAATTTTCAGCCAGTGAAGAAAACTGGATACAGGTGGGGAAAGTGGGAGGAGGGGAATGAAACTGGGATGTTTTAAAAGCAGCTGGGGGGGGGGGGGGGAGGGAAGGCACAGGATTATCCAAGATTGTTCCTGCCAAATAAGGACAGGTGGAGGGTATGTTTCCTCTATTAAACTAAAGCATGATGCAATCTGAAGGTTCCTCCTCAACAAAGAGATTTTGGGTGCAAATATCAGGTATCAATTGTTACTCAAAATACCTTTGCTCCAAACTAAGCTGTGTCAACTTCTGAGGAAGCCTGCTTTTAAAAAAAAGAAGCTAGTAAAAAGGGAATCTCTGTGCTCCATTGATGCTTTCTTAAAACTTCCAAATCTAGAGTGCAACCCTATCAAAGTATAAGGAGTATAACCATGTGTTTGCAGAAGGACCTTCATGGTTCAGAATGAGATTAACCAAAAGCCAGGACATCTACCAGAAAGGAGTTTGTGACTTCTTGGTGGGTTATGGTTGTCTTCTTCTTTTTGTCCAATCTATTTCTAGAAAAGTTACTGTACTTCTTTTGGACTACAGTCCCAAACATATCCATGCTGTTGGGGAGTCAGAGTTGTAGATTAAAAAAAAACTTTCCCATTTTCAGGTCATAACTCCATCAGCTTCTTGAGTAACTGTTGGAGAAGACTCAAAAAGTAGGAACTAAAACCAGCTTCTCTAGGGCACTAGTTTCTTGGCATGTTTCTGGTGTTGAATATCTTGGAGGTATTTCCCCTACCTGGAGAAAGAGTAGGTTGGCCAGGTGTACAGTGGGTTGGAGGATGAAGAAGTCCATGAGCTGGAGGGGAGTCTGGAGGAACTGAGCACTGGCTAAAGAGGGCAGTGATGATGATGCCATCCTTTCACCAGGACAGTCAAGAGGGTAAGGCTCTTCATTATGTTGTATCAGCCAGGCAACTCTGGATAAGAGTGAGTGCAGATATTTGTAGCTTTATTTAGAAAGAGAGTTAGACTGATAACTAGGACCAAAGCAGATACTATGGCGGGTATGAGCAATCAGGATTTTTTCTCACATCAACTAGATTTAGCATGACTGTTAATCCACTTCACTTGTTTGCAGCAGCAATAAGTACCCTGGGTTTGGTTTCCCAGATTTTTTTTACAGTACAGCTCCCACAGTCCCCTACCATTGACCATAGTGGTTTAGGATTCTGGGTCCAAAAGAAATTTAAATTTAATACATTTAAAGTCCAAAACATCTGGAGAATCCAAATAATTCCTCATCCCTGCTCTGTGGTGTTCAAGGAGGTAAGCAGGTAAGGAGGTAAACACTTCACCTTGTTCTTATAATAGGTTAGTAGTAGGTTAGGCTGAGAAATAGTGGCTGGCCAAGTCAGTTGTATGGCTGCTTAGGCATCTTCTCAGACTTTAACACATCTTTCCTGGTGCCTTTTGCGTGTTATGGCTGTAAGACAGATGTATAGCCCAACACGTCTGGATGCACCATACTGGCTTAAATGAACCAGGCCACGTGGTAGTAAAAATGTGAAATGCTCGCAAGGATGAAAGCTTTCCCCTACACATTCTGATACTGCTGTTTGAAAGTTTTGGCTCTGATGTGATTGGAGATCATTTCCTGCTGCTGTTGCCAATGAACACCAAGCTGTGTGAAACATTTTTTCTTTGATAACATTGGAGGAAACAGACGGTGCTGATGTCTCTCCTCTTATGATCCTTTCACAGCTGGTCTCCTCTCCCGTCCCTGTACCCTTGCTCCCCTGCATGCCTGAGGGATCTTTCCTTCCCTGCATGGACCATGTCAGAAATGGCAGAACCCGTTATTTGCGAGAAGTTTGAGGCCAATGTATTTGCCAAGAGCCGCTGCCAGAACTGTTTCCGAACTGTTGCTGCTCACCAGTGTGGCAACCAGGTGAGCTTACCTTTGACATTATTATTATGAGGATTTCACCAGGGGTGACTTGTTTTAATGGAGATGTTTCCACTGGAAGTGCAACAAGTGACCATTTCCAAGTAGAGGGGAGTATAACTGAGGCAGTATATATTTGTTAATATTTTCCAAAATATATACAGTCTTATAAAGCATTTGCAACTTTCAACCACAGGTGAGTACCCACAGCTATATCTAGACAACAAAACAAGTATAATGCAGAACATATTATATCAAACAAATTGACAATTATACAACATATCCCATCTGTTGCTTCCTTTATTGCCACTCTTTAGTGTATTGAAATTTCAAATGATCAAAATGACTACCTTGAACTTAGAAATAGTAGTGTTTGTTTCTACATTCCCCCCCCCCCCGAAATTATTTTTCTCATTTCTGCTACATTTGTTTTTCTTGTTTATTTCCCCCCTCTTTATATACTGTATATTTTTATCGAGAGATACATTTAATTTCTTTTCTACAAATGTCTGTTTTACCTTATGTTCAGTTTTCAATATATCATTCATCATTTTATCCTAATCTCATATTTGAAAACTGTTAGAGACGAGGAGTTTCTATGTTAAATCCCATTATTGGAATTTCTCCCCATTTCTGTCCTAAATAGTTCAATACTTTCTTCCAGTTAATCTGTATCTTTCTTTGAAGATTCATCACGTAAACTCGTTCTAAGCTCATCCATTTCTAACATGTCACAGATTTTTATTAACCAATCCTATATTGATGGATTTTTTCTTCTTCTTTCCATGTCTGAGCATAAATTATTCCTGCAGTCAAAATCATGTAAAATAAAATGTCCCCCTTTTTTTTGTACTGTTATGGCTTAAATCAAGGGTAGGCAAGTGCTGAGAGATTTAGAAGCCATTTTCCCATACTTGCAAGCCACCATGGTCTGCATTATTCCTGAATATAGTGGAGAGGAGAAATCAAAATGAGAAGTGGCTAGACATCTTCCTTTTGGTGGAGGATTGGGGGCCTGACAAAGTAAAGTGAAACCTGTGCCTTCTTTTAAAATTGCTGCTCCTGGAGTAAACCACCAACAATACAAAGCGCTGTGCAAATTTACAGCACAAAATAAATAAAGCCGAATACTGTAATAATAATAATAACAACAACAACAACAACAACTGGCCCTTTTAAACCTCCCCCCCTCCTTGGCAGGGAGGCTTCAGAGGAGTCCACACAAATGGTCTTGGAGGCACATTTTAGCCACCCCTGGTTTAACTAATCGATTGTGTATCCTTGTGGAATTTGGCAGTTTGATGATGGGTGGCATCACAAGGCTGGCAGCATGAGGCTGCCACATCCAGTGGTCGATGCTGGGGGATGAGGCAGTAGCAATGACCCCTGGATGCTTCTCTTTGAACCTTCACAGTTTCTTTCTTTTAGAGGACAGAACTGGGTGTGTGTCAGGCAACCTGCTTTGTACCACCCAAGCTAGCCTTCTGGCTTCAGCTGTGGGGTCAAGAGACAGTCAGAAGTGCATGGAATAGGTAGAGGGGGCAGAAAGGTGCCATCTTCCCCTTTGCCCCAGAAACAATGTCTTTTGGGTCTGCTATGGGGCAGAGCATTACATAAGTTACCAGAGAAGCAAAAGATGCTGGTTGTTGTTGCATCCCTTCAGGTCATTTCTGACTTACAGTTGCCCTGAGGTGATCTTGTCATGTATTTATGATTTTTTTTGCTTTGTTTTTCTCTGAGGCTGAGAGAGTGTAACTTGCCCAAGGTCACCCCACTGGGTACCCAATCAGGGATTTGAATTCTGGTCTTCTAGTGTTCTAGTCCAGTACTCAAAAACACTGCACCACACTGGCTTTCTAAGCAAGGAGTTGAAAAGCTTGCACATCAGGATAGCTGTATGGCTGGAACTATAGTCAGAGCTGAGTGAATTGAATGCGCCCAACTGGGAAATTATTATTATTATTATTAACCTTTATTTATATAGCGCTGTAGGTTTACACAGTGCTGTACATATAAATTACTGAGGTATGGGATGGTTAGAGCTGTAAAACTCTGGTTGTCAGGCACTCTTCAGAACCATATTGGCCACCCATTGCATGTACAAAAAGAAATACAGTGGTCCCCCGGTTTACGAATCCGCCGGGGTACGAAACCGGCGGGACCGCTAAAATATCCCCCGGGATCCGAAAGATCCCCTGGGATACGGAAAAAAAACCGCGCAGCCCCTTTAAATTGGCCGCGCGGTCCGTTGAAAATAGCAGTCCCCCGGGAAACAAATGCTTCCGGGTTACGAAAGGTAATCCGGAACGGATTACCTTCGTAACCCGGGGGACCACTGTAGTGGAATTTCTCAGGGTGACACAACCAGAGTGATTTAAACAGAATGTGGGAATTAAATTTTAGGAGTTGCAATGAAAACAAGCAAATTCTTAAAGCTCTGGATGTAATAGTTTATTGCACATTTGTCATAGGACGTTATCACATGGGAGGAATTTCCCTCAATTTTGAAAGAAATGAAAGTGGAGCCAATTCAGAATTGAGTGAATTCGCTAGTTCAGCGAATTTATGTGATTGCATATTGATGCCGCAGCGCGTTCAGAACTGCCTGAAATTGCCTCCCAGTGCCCAAAATTGCGTGTGATAGTTTCTCACGCAATAACGTGAAACCCCATGATTGCATTCAGAATGCCATTGGGTTATACTTCCAATTCCCATCGTGTGATAAACTCCATAGATTTGGAGGGTGATTTGGAGTACGCTGCTGTTTGAAGAGTCAGCATGGTGTAGTGATTTGAGTATTGAAGCAGGACTCCAGGAGACACAGGTCCAAAACACACCCTGCAGAATAATCGAGTTTGTGACCACTTGAACTGCCCTGGCTCAGTGCTAGGTAATCCTGGGAATTGTGACACCAGAGCTCTCTGAAAGAAAAGGCTAAATTTCTCATAAAACAAAAGTACCCAGAATTCCCTAACATTGAGTCAGGGTAGTTAAAGCGGTCTCAAACTGGATTATTTCTGAAGTGTGTTTTGGACCTAAGGTTCAAATCCCTGCTGAACCATGGGCAGGTCACACTTCCGCAGCCTCATAGAAGGACAATGGCAAACTTCCCCCCTCTAAATTTTTTTCCCAAGAAAACCTCATAATAGGTTTGCCTTAGGGTTGGCATAAACCGGAAATGACACAAATCAACCAATCTGTTTTCTACCTCTGCCCTCCTACCTTTATTCCCTGCCCTACTATAATTGCTCCTAATTTTCTCACCAACAGACAACCAGGCCTCAGCCTATACAAATTACTCCCAGTCCACCAACTGGAATTGCTGGCTACACTTGTATTTGGTATCTTTTCCCCAAATTAATTACACCAGGTTCTGTTCTCCTTGCAATGAATTTATCTTTTGTTTTTGTTTTTGCACCTCATTGGCCACACTGACTGAACAATGGTAGCTGCTTGTAGTCCCAATATAGTCAGCCCCCCATATCCACTTTTTTAAAATCCACAGGTTCAAGCATCTATGGTTTGGAAATATTTTAAATATATGCACATTCCAAAAAGCAAACCTTGATTTTGCCATTTTATGTACGGGACACCACTTTAGTATCGAGTTTATCAAACAATGGAAATTGGAAGTATAATCTAATGGCAATCCGAACGCAATCATGGGTTTTAAGTTATTGTGTATTAAAGCATCTCACACAATTTCGGGCAATGGGGGGTCATTTTCGGGTAATCGAAAGTCATTCTGAACTAAACTAGCGAATTCATGTGAATTCAAATTGGCTCCATTTGAAATACAGAGAAATTCCTCCCGTCTGATAAACTCTCTTGTTGTTATATTTAATGAGACTTGTGCATCCACAGAAGGTCCTGGACCAAAATCGCAACAGATACCAAGGGCCCACATTATGTCCAGAGGCTACCTAGTTGGGTAGGCCTGTCATACCTAAAGATTGCCCCCATATATCTAACAAGCATTTCTTTTTAACATTTGAAGGTTGTGTAGAAGTACAGATTGCCTTGAGTCAGCTTATCTTACCCCCTGCAGTCCTATGACATGACAGGTTACGCCTGCTAATTTCCCCCCTTTTTCAGGAACTGCTGTAACATGGTCAGGTGGCTCATCCCTGCCTTGAAGCATACCTGACACAGTAGGTCTGGCCTTTTCCCAGCTTTTCCATTTTCTAGTCCAGCAAACAAGGACTAATGGCAGCATTCCTCTTTTAGGGCATCCCCTGGAGGGTGGGGGAGTCATTCCTGTAATCTCAGTGCTTTCTACAGCAGAAAAGTAGCCTCTCTCCCTCTGCTGATATGGAAAATTTTAGTGGATAAGAATGAACGGGAAAGAAAAGAAGATGAGAAATCCCCCAAACAAGTCCCTTAAGTGCTGTCTGCTAACACGGACTTTGAAAGATACCACAGGGGCCATAGATTTTGTATTAATGAGATACTTGTGGTTCTGGCAAAAGGTGTAAAATGCTCTAAATGGAGTCTTGATGGCTGCTTTGTGGAATAGTTGTCCCGTTTTTGGGTTATTTAGAGGTTTTGTGTCTTTAACAGCCATATGGCAGGTAGCGCCTCAATGTCTCCATTTTCAGTTTACACTAATAAAGTGCATTTTTATTCATGCGTCTTTAGTTATGTTTATGTCCCACCTTTCCTCCAGTAAGTTAAAAGGACTTTATCACACCAGCCTGCAGTCCCGCCACAACGACACTAACTTAAGAATGGAAGCATACCCATTTGCCATTATTTCTTATCACACTTGTCCCTATAGCACTTTGGTGGTCGATGGTCACCTGAAGTGTTTTCCATATTGCCAAACACCATCTTCTGGGGGGAAGGTGGGAATGAGCGATCACAGCTGATAATGTGCACACAGAAACCAGCTTTGAGAGGCAGTTAGCAGCTGCAGTGACTCTTCTTCTCCCTCCCAAAGCACACGGCTGCTGTGTGCACATTCAAACACCAGCCCTGTGCTTTGTGTGTGGGAAACAAGGGTTTGGGGCTGTCAACTGCCTCCCGAAGTGCGAATATGCACATAGCAGCTGTCCTCGGGAAGCTGTTGGCTGTGCAATCACTGTAAGGGGAGAGGAGCAGAATCATGCCCACTCACACCTCATAACTGCTTGAGAAGCGGAACTGCAGCAGAAGGGGCCTATCACATGAAAGCAGTAGTGGAATAGTGGTGAGATTGGAAGCCAGTTGTTGGGTTTTGCCTGTCAGTGAAAAGATGCACTACAGTAAGGAATGGAATGCAAGGCAGCGGTGGGACGGACATAATATCATGTCATAAGCACCAGCCAAAGATGCTTTTATCTTGTTAAAATTCTGCTGTTTAATTTTGTGTGATAAAGTCCAAAGTGGCATATATGACAATGACTACTACCCCTCCCCTCTGCTTTACCCTTACAACAACCTACCTGTGAGGCAGATCGGACTGAGAGAGAATGAGACTGACTGTTCCAAGGCCACCCAATGAGTTTCATCAGTACATGAGGACTAGAACCTACATGTCCCAAGTCATAATCCCAATTTACTCACTTCTCCACCCTGTTGGCTTCCATCACACTTTAAAATCTCTGCTGCAAGAAGCTTCCACTCCTCAAATTCAATAATTGGTGAGGCACAGCAGATTGCCTTATAGCAATTCTATCCCTTAATCAGTATTGTAAAGCATACTGATCAGCAACAGCTCTCTGTCATTTCAGGTGGCAGTATTCTTTTCTCTTCCATCAAATGCTAGGGACTGAACATGGAATTTGAAAACATAATCATGAGGCCCTTGCTGGGTGCAGGGCTTAGGGGAAAAAATTACATTATTTAGGACTACAATTTCCAGAGTCCAGTTCCCAGACCCACCCACCTGGCCAGGGATTATGCTGGTTGGAGGATTATGGATATTTGAGTCCAAAAAATACTTTCACAATCTCTGGTTGTTCAGAAAAACCCAAACAAAACATGGATTCTGCACCAAGGAGCTAAGTTTTGTCCTGCCGTTGGTTACGCTCGATGTGAGTTGTCTCTTCTGCCTTGGTTTCTCTCTCCCTGCAATTATTTTTCTTAAATGCTGGGATAGCTATATTGCACCAAGTGAAGTATTGTAGGAAAGTCGTGGTGGTGTAGTGGTTTGAGTGTTGGACTACGACTCTGGAGACAAGGGTTCAATTCCCAACTCGGCCATGAAAATGACTCACATGCTCTCAGCCTCAGGAGAAGGCAATGACAAACCTCCTCTGGAGAACTCTTGCCAAGAAAAGTGCATGATAGAATCACTTTAGGATTGCCATAAGTTGGAAATAACTTGAAGGCACACAACAACAATGACAAAGGACCATAGATGTTACGATATTACATTTAGCCAGCTCCTTTTGATGAAAAGAAAATAAACAATTGCAAATCAGGAAACCACCTGTGTTGGTTTCATTATTAGTTTTCCTGAGATGCCAGGAATTAATAATGACTCTTCCTCAGCCAACTAAAGCAGCCTATGCATGTCTGCTCCAAATAAGTCTGATTTAAGTTCAGTGAACCTTACTCTTAGGTAACCTTATGTGGGTTTGCAGCTTTCACTGTTAGGAGTCTGACTAGGAAAATGGAAGTTTTAATAGTGGAGTTTTAAAGTCCCATTACTTGTAAGACCTCTGTGGATCTTTTTATAGTTCTGACAGGAAGCTATAAGAACAGATTGTGAGCAGGATTATCTCACCACATCTCAGGAAGGACTTGAGGTTCCATCCACACCACAAACGGAGGTTTCTTGTTGAAATGAGACAGTGATTCTGGGAATCAACCCCAAGTTATCTTGAAGAGATCCTTACTCCCTTTGCAGAAGGACTTTCCCCAGGTTGTGGGTCATGAGGACAGAGAAACCTTGACAGCTAATCCCATTTATATCCTTTGTTGCAAAACTGTTTCTGGTCACAATTCAAAAGTTACGGTTATGACTGGTAAAGCCCTATATGATCAGGATGTTTGAAAGATTGCATTCTCCCATACAAGCATGTCTGAGTTTTGAGATATTCAGAAGGTGCTCTTTCCTTAGTTTCACCACCATCAGATGCATGTCTGGTAGGGATGTGAAAGAGGGCCTTCTTGGCTCTCAAATTCTGGAACTCTGCTGAGAGAAGCTAGGCTGGGAACTGATAAGCACATATTTTAACAAAAGCAAAATACCGGTAGGAGACAGGTTCCATATGCTGGTAGATGATCACTTCTTTATTTTCCGATTAGTTTAAAAATACAAAAATGTATTAAAAAATAAAGTAATAAGAAAATAAAGATCAACACATGGAGTTTATTTACTACATTGCTCCTCCACAATTCTGTATTCTCACCACTAGGCAAAGAGGTTTTTGTTCAGAATTGAAAGTTATAGCCTGTGGAATCAGTATCTAGAGAGATTTTGTAACGTCTTTGAGACTAACTGAAAGAAAAAGTTGGCAGCATGAACTTTTGTCGACTTAAATCTACTTCCTGAGGTGCATCTGAGGAAATAGACTGAAGTCTACAAAAGCTCATGCTACCAACTTCTTTCTTTCAATTAGTTTCAAAGGTGCTACAAGATCTCTCTCTGTACATTTTTGTTCAGACAAATGAGGGATGGGTCATTGGGATTCTCCCAGTGTCTTGAATTGCAGCCCCATCCTCCTTCATTGTTGCCTATGCTGGCTATGGCTGCTGGGAGCAGTAGGCCAAAAACATCTGGAGGGCCACAGCTGCGCCTGCTAACTGGTTGAGTGCCAGCTCTGCCTTCTATCATTCTGTTTGGTTTAATTTAAAAAAAACTGGTTGGTTTTCATGTTGTGCTTTTAATCAAAAGTTTGCTTCTGATCTATGTTGTATTACTGCTATCTTTAGCTCTCTTCTGGAGGGAAAGCTGTAGGGTAATAAATAAATAAAAGCAACTTGTGAATGCTGCTTTATATAGTGTGGAACAGTGTACATTCAATGCAACTCTCCTGAGTTAGGATATGGATGTCCTGGATGCTGCATTTCCTCCTGGAATGTCTCTTCTTTAGTAAGCTTTCCTCTTTTAGGCAGAACAGGAGTGAAAAGGCCAGGGTGGAGTTAGCCACCTGTTGTCTGGGCAGGTGAAAACCCCATCCCTCTTGCCGAAGTGCCAGCTGGTGTCCTGTTCACAAAGGGTTTCGTGTTGTTCATTGCTGGGCTAGATCAGCCGAAGATTATGAAATAGTAATGAGGTTCCCTCTCCTCCCAGTCCTGGCCCTCTAGAATTTCCTCCTGGCTCGGCCACAGTCTGCTCAGAGTCTTTCCCCCCTCTGAGCTTGAGCAGGACAATGGAGAGGACGTGGAGGTGCTGACAGTCAAGCTGCTAGGGACCCTCCCTTGGTGATCATAACCTGCAAAGGTAATTGGGAGGGGGTGGGGGGATGATATACATGCACACTCTCCCTCTCTAGAACAGGGTTGCAATGAGGAAGCTCTTAAAGGGACAGGCAGAGTTGAGATTCAGCAGTGGTCTTGAACAGGAGAAGAATTTGGTCTGTTTCATTTGCTTTTCATTCTTGTTCACTCTCTCTTCCATGAAGTGGAATGCAGGCTGTGCTTACCATTCAGTGGTTCAGCTTTGACTGCATGCCTCCAAACTGTTTTCCCCATGCCACTTATGGGGCTGAAATGTGGAGATAAATCTGACTGTTGCAGGACTGTAAGAGGAGTAACTGTTGTAGTAGGCACAGCATTTGCAGGCTTGAAGCACAGAGATTTTTTGATGAGCATAGAAGATGTCATTTTTGCAGCCCTGTCCCAGGCAATCCGCAGATTGTTTGAGGTGTGAGTGTGTGTGCGCGAGTGGGATATATATTCTCAATAATAGCATCCGATTGTGAGTTGCCACTGTTAGGCAAAGTATTTTGGGATGCCTTGATTTTCAATAGCCAGTTAAGAGTCACAAACTATACAAAACACCTGCTCTTAGTAAAGATAAAGACAGAACTAGTTTGGTGGAATAGTTCAATGCAGTAGTCTTCTGTTTGTCTCTGTCTATCTGTCTGTCTGGATATCTGTATTTCATTGGGCATAGCTGGGGGCATAGTTAAGGGGACTGATAAATGCCTGTGTTTCAGACTTTACCTCTACCCCACAACATCTGCATTATCTATAGGATTTTCTATATCTCTGCCTAGTTTATATCATACAGGTGATCATGTAACAGTGGAGAAATAAATAAGGCCTTGTGCACAATTATCACCAAAAGTCAACATGGTTTTCTCAAAACAGATCATGCCAGACTACTCTTAGCTCTTTCTTTTTTAAAAATACAGTTACCGCCTCGATAGATGAATCAAATGCTGTGGATGTAACATACCGTGATTTCAGTAAGGCCTTTGACAAGATTCACCCAGTATATTCTTGTAAATTAGCTAGTAAAATGTGGGCTAGACAATGCAACTGTTAGGAGGATTTTTAACTGGTTGACCTAACACTCCCAAAGGGTGCTCAGCAATGGCTTCTCTTCGTCCTGGAGAAAAATGACCATTGGGGTGCCACCAAGTTCTGTTCTGGGTCCAGTGCTATTCAACATCTTTATTAATGACTTAGATGATGGAATAGAGAGCATGCTTATCAAATTTGCAGATGATGCCAAATTAAGAGGGGTAATCAATACCCCCGAAGACAGGATCAGAATTCAAAATGGCCTTAGCAGATCGAAGAACTGGGCCCAAACAAAATGAATTTTATCACGGAAGAATGAAAGGTACTATATATAGGCAGTGTCAACAGTGCGATGAGACAGCTTAAAAAGACAATAATATTCTAGGCTGCATCAATAGGAGTATGGTGTGTAGATCGAGAGAAGTAGTAGTACCACTCTATTCTGCTTTGGTCAGCCTTTACCTGGAATGCTGTATCACAATTCAAGAAGGATATTGATAAGCTGGAATGTGTCCAGAGGAGGATGACCAAAATGGTGAAAGGTCTGGAAGCCATGCCCTATGAGGAGCAGCAGAGGGAGCAGGTTATGTTCAGCCTGGAGAAGAAAAAGTTAAGAGGTGACATGATAACCATATTTAAATATTTGGAAGGATGTCATATTGAAGAAGAAACAAAATTGTTTTCTGCTACTCCAGAGACTAGCCTATGGAGCAGTGGATTCAAACTACAGGAAAAGCAGTACCACCTAAAACATCAAAAAGAGTTTTTTGATGGTAAGAGCTGCTTGACAGTGGAATATGCTACCTTGAGGTGTAGTGAAGTCTCCTTCTCTAGACTTTTTTAAACAGAGGTTGCATGGTCATTTGTTTGGAGTGCTGGCAGGGGTTGGACTAGTTGGCCCTTGTGATATCTTCCACCAGTATAATTCTACATTGGGAGTTGCTGTGGAGCAGCGATTCCCAACTTGTGCTCCATGGAGCCTTTAGAGCTCTGTGTGCACTTTCGCTCCAGGAAAATGAAAAAAAAATTGAATGAAATTAAAGGATAAAAAACAAAAAGTAATGCTATTCCTAAATACCATTAACCTGTAAGACATAGAAACTGATTCTAAAAAGGGCTCTATAAGTCAAAAAAGTTGGAAACTCCTGCTGCAGAGCAAGACAGGGTCCTTCAAATAGATGCAGATGACTGGCCAGAGGCAGACAATCTCTTTCTAGTGCCTTCCTAGTGGGGAAGCAAGTGTCAAGATATCCCCATTAACACAGTGCAGAAGGAAATGTGCTCTGCACAGCACGTGCTATTGATTGATAAACAGGAGACTGATTGGTAGAACATGCAATTTCTGTTTTTGTTTTCCAAACATTTTGGTTCAGGTCCCTACAGTTTGGACATTTTTTGTTAATCCGGTTTTAAGACTAATGTGTGCTTAAACATTACAAAATGACTGGGGGTTGAGAAAGCGATGTAAGATTGCTCAGGATGTCCCACATTAAGACCCTGGAGCTCGTAATAGCTGTGGTGTTTGAAGGGGTTTTAGACAACACTCCCACATTGTATGCTGCTTAGCTGGCTTTCATATGGTTGGGACCAAAAAGACTCCCAGACCAAGCTTTGCCATATGCAGAAGGGAAAGTATGTATTTAGGACCTGTAGTTTGCTTTTTGAGAGCCAGAGTGGTTTAGTGTATGTTGTCAGGCTACAACTCTGTAAAACCAGGACTTGTAATCTCCCCTTGGCCATGGAAGCCTCATGGGTGACCTTGGGCAAGTCATATTCTCTCAGCCTCAGAGGAAGGCAATGACAACCCTGCTCTGAACAAATATTGCAGAGAAAACCCTATGACAGGCTCACATTTGGATTGGCATAAGTCAGAAATGACTTGAAGGCACACAACAACAATTGATTTTTATGAGTGTGTCCTCAAAGTGAAAAAAATACAAGGAAAAACAATGATAATATATAAAATAATAAAATTATAAAATTCATTCAACTAACATAAACAACATCATCAACCTGTAAAGCATAAGTAACCTTTTGAAATGACAGAGATTATAGCCCAAAGGTTGTTTGAACAGGCAAACAAACAAACAAAATGTCTTGAAACCACTAATGGAATAGATTTATGAAAATATCTTAGGGAGGAGGTCCATAGTCAATGGGTCACCACTAAAGAGGTGGTGCATTATTCAAATATATACCCATAAAAGTTTTGAAGATGGTGGGTTAGGTAACACCTGCAGATAAATTAGTATTACTGTTGCCCCAAGTAGGAGGGCAGAGTAACTATGAAAAGGAGAAATGCCTTCTACTGATTTCCAAAACAAAATACACAGTGGTGTTTTTGAATCCAAAACATCACTGCCTTGAGTCCCTGTACTGGGAGGAAGGTGGGATATAAATAAACAGAACAACAAGAATGACAACAACAGTTAAGGTAGTGTCAATTTGTATTAGTTAATCTACAGGCTCTAAGTTTACACTGAACTTTTCATGAAGCAGAATGAAAAGGTGGCTAAGGAAAATGTAGGCACAGTTTATTTTATCCTTTTCCTTAACATATCAATTCTGTCTCTCCCTTGAGTTCTGCAAAACAAACCGTAGGGTGACATTGAACCATCAACTTCCATTTCTTCTGGCAGGTTCCAGAGAAACAAGTCGTGAAAACTCCTGACCTTGCTGCAGATACCAAGGAATGCAGTCCCTGTGACCCATGCGACCCATTGTGCATTCTGGTACCCCAGTGTGAGCTTTATGTCTGTGTGGACTCAGAGGACAAAACTGAGAGGTATGTACTTCGCTGGTGAGTCAGGGAGGGAACCAAGGAATTTTATTTATTTATTTGATAAGCCACATTCCCAGGGCATCTTACAGAGGAATAAAAACAATTTAGGGATGATAGCACCTGATTCATGAATGAGCAGGAAGATGGATAGCAAAATGGCAGACGTTGAATAGGTGGGTGTGATCCAGATACAATATTTTAAAAGTTACTTTTGCTGAGGCACTCCCTTTAGATATGTGGGCTACAACTCTCATCATCCCCAGCCAGTAAGATGATGATGGAATCAGAGTTCTGGTCCTCCTTCCTCTCATTGGATGACCTTGGACCAGTCTCTCAGCTTAATTTATCTTATAGGGTTATTGTGAAGATAAAATAGGAAGAGGAAAAGGATGACCTGTGCATGGCTCTTCGAGCAATCTGAAGGAAGGCTGGAATAAAAATGTCACAAATAAATAATCCTATTGTGATAATATTTTTTTACTAGGGCTCTCACCTGAAATTAAAGTCTGAAATTGATTAAAAAATAAATAAATCTTGCATATACTTACGCAATGGTTTTGAGGACTCACTTTTCTAGAGCATAAGTTTGTTTTTAAGATGTTGGCTGTGTATATCCCACAGCAGATCTCCAATGTGTAGCTTGTGGGGGTGGAGAGAGGCTTATGCATTGCCATATAAAGAGGAAACACATCACCAAAAAGAGAATAAAGGAGGACACAGATCTGCATAAAATCTGCAGAAGTTGATTTGTGTCTAGATGTAAATTCAGAAATTCTTAGACTGTAAATAGAATTATCATACATCTTGCCATAGTGAAGAAGATGATGACCAGGTGATTTTGTGTTTGTTGTATGAGCCTTCAAGTCATTTCTGACTTATGGTGACCCAAAGGTGAACCTATCATGGGTTTTTCTTGTTAAGTTTTGTTCAGAGAAGATTTGACTTTGTTTATTTCCTTCTTAAGTTTAATGTTGCTGCTGTTCAGTTGTTATTGTTGATGAGCATCTCTAATGTGTTATGGTTTCTTCTCTTTAAACTGATCTTGGACAGGACAGCCTTTCAAATAGAGGGCTATCTTCTGTAAGCAGTATACATGTCTAATCTTGAGAGAAGGAGAAGGCCTTGCATAACAGAATGCCTGTCATGAGCAGTTTCTAGAAATACTTATATTTTTTATAAAAAAGAGAACAATATTTGTTTAAAAATGTTTTATCAGTGATACATTTTTGTTAATTAACAATGTTTTAAACTTAGTGATTAAATGATATGACCCCTATTAGCGTCATTTATTTACAAAGTTTATTTACTGTTATTCATAAAACTATACAGCAGATTTCAACATACAAATACATTAAAAAGTACACTGATTATTTACAGTTACATTCACCTTGAGATTCTCAGATGGGTAATAGGATTTCACATGGCTATCTGTGCACATACTGAACCAGTATCTGTGTATTGGTCAAGCATATGCCTGATTAGTGCCAGAAAGATTTCTCCATCATATACCTGTACAATTACTGATCTCCTTTGTTGTTGCTCTGATTTCATTTTTCTGTGAGGCTACATGATTGCAAATTCTTGGAAGAGACCTTGGTCAACAGAGCAGGACAAGGAGGGTATTGTTTTTGTATTCTGTATTGGTTCTGTTGCTACAATTCATGGAGGTTTATGGAGGTATGATTCTCTTTTTCAGACCTTACCCCATTTTTAAGATTACAGGAGAGGTTCAAGGTCATACAGAAGATTTATTCACAGGCTGAATAGTTCCCATTCTGTTTTAAAATAATCTAACTGATACCATCGCTCGTGCTGACCACCTTAATGTGGGCTCTTATGCAAGGCTGAATCTTCATCCTTCCATGAGTGTGTCACTTAGCTTATTCCTCTATATGTGAAATTTTGGGTGGTGGTTAATCATTTGTGTCTTACTTGCCCCACAGCTGGCAGGAAAGTTTGGAGTACACCCAGCTTAGCTGCAGACCAGAAGAAGAATCTGAAGAAGTCAGTCCCTGTCCTGATGCCAGCACTGTCCCTGGCATTGATACAAACACCAATGACATACTCAGCAGGGTGAGATGAAAGTGTGTGTGTTTCTTTTTAGCCTATAAGTAAAGATTCCTTTTATTTGAGCTTCTTTAAATGCCTTCTGTAGGGGCACCCTTGCATTCTTGGGATATCGGATATAGAGGAGCAAAGTAGATCTTTATGATTGGTTTAAAGATCCATCTAAATCTTATGCTAGTGATCTAGGATTACTTCTCAGGGAAAACTAGATATTGTTGCCACCAGTGGAGTTTTCTTACAGTGGTATACCTCAGTAACAGTCTTGTGAATCAAGTCTGTGTTTACCTTTCAGTGATCAATCATGAAGCAAAATAATTGTAACTGCAAGATGCAGAGCTGAGGAAAAGCATGTACTGAGACAAACAAATATATTTCATTAAGAGAGCACTACTTCTATATATGGGCTAAGTATATTGCATAGTTAACAAGCTTTTCCTGCCAGCAGATGGAGCCACCTGGATATCCTGTCTGTGTAGTAATTTGCTGGCTGACTTACTGTGCCCTGTGCAAAAGAGTTCTACTGTTTGTTTTTGACCTTCATTGGCTTTAGATCATGGTACCCTTCTAGACTGTCTTGTTGGGTTCAGTCTGAGGGAACAGTTTATGGATTGGTATTGGAATGTAGCACTTTGGAAGGCTTGTCTTCAGTCTAGTACACAAGGTGATTCAAAATTCTGACATCATGCAGCTTAATGTCTACATGATCTTTAGCTCTCCTGAAGTTCTGGATTGCATCTCCAACAACCCTTTATCAATGAATATATATGATGGGCATTTTACAGCTGAGGTCCATAGCATTGGAGGGTCAAAGGTTCCCCATTTACACTAAACCATTTGGTGCAGTCATTTGGAGGTTTTGGCTGTGATGTCTGTCACAAATATGTGGATGGCATCCAAATCCATGTCTCATTTTCATTTCCAAGTCTTACGAAAGCCATAGAAATCCTGACACAGTGATTGGAGTAGAGATGGCCTGGAGACAGATGCTGGTGAAGAATTGAAACCTAGTCCAAATAAAACATGGGTGCAGTGGGTTGGAAATCTAAAAGATCTGGATAGAAGGATTTATTTAGACTTAGTGGGAGTGTAACCTCATCTGAGGAACCATGTTTATAGTTTGGTGGTTGTCTTGGATATAGTTCTGTTTTTGGTACCTTAGATTAGTATGCTAGCTTTCTAGAAACATCAGATCTTGCACCACTAGCCTGTGCTGTTTTCCATTGATGGAGGGGAGGAATCCTGAGTGGGTTGGCTCCCTCTGTTTGCTCCAGTAGGCAGGACCAAAAACTTGCAGGGAATGTCACCTCAGGGAGCCACTCCTTTTGTGCCCCCAGTCTAGTTCCTGCCTTGCTCCAGATAGGTTCTCTCTTCCTTTTTAAAAAGCTTGGCCTTTTTAGCTGCTGCATCGCGCTGTTGACTCATGTTCAATTTATGAATACTTTTTCCGGCACTCATGGTGTAGGGACAAGAACATCTACTCCTTAAACTTCTCCATAGGGGACCTTCTCTTCTATCTACAAGAAGATTTGGGCAAGGACCTCAAACCCAACACATAAAAAAGGCAAATTTCTGCGATTACCTCTGCGCTCCCTGTTAGGAAGGTGGACAAGATCTCTTCCCATCCTTATACTGTATCAAGAAGTTCCTCAGGGCCACTTCTCTCTTGGCTCCTCCTACAGTCCATCACTACCCCAGTTGGGATCTGCATCTCGTATTGGCGGCTCTCACTAAGGATCCGTTCGAACCTCTTAACCAGATAGACCTAAAGTTTTTGATGTGGAAGGTTTTGTTCCTTGTGGCAATCACCTTGGCCAGAAGAGTCTCAGAGCTGGCTGCTCTATCAGTCAGGCCAGAATTGTGTGACTTCGAACAGGATTCAGTGGTACTCAGACTAGACCCGTCTTTCATTCCTAAATTGAATTCCTCCTTTCACAGCTTGCAGGAATTAGTATTGCCCTCTTTTTGTCCAAATCCCAAAAAAGATTTGGAGAAGACATGGCACACCCTGAACATTCGAAGGGCGCTCCAGATTTACATCAAGTGTACACAGAGTTTTTGACAATCCAACCATCTATTCGTCTCTTTTGGTTCCTCAACCAAGGGAAGAAAGATCTCCTCATCCACATTATCCAGATGGATCAGGGATTGCATCACCAAGTGCTACAAGTCAAACAGCTCCGCATTGCCCAGGGCCATCATGGCACATTCTGCCCGCAGCGCGGCCACTTCCACAGCCCTTTCCACTAATGCCCCGATAACTGACATTTGTAGGGCTGCCATTTGGTCATTTCCATCCACTTTTGTCCGTCACTATCGCATCGATGTATTCCAATCTTCGGAAGCATCGTTCGGTAGATGGGTACTACAGGCTGTTATTGACTGAGCCTCAGTTCTCCCACCCATAGGTCAGGGAACTTTGGCATGTCCCACTCAGGATTCCTCTCCTCCATCGCTGGAAAAAGAAACATTGGCTTACCTTGTGAGATGTCTGTTTTAAGCGATGGAGGCAGAGGAATCCTGCCCTCTCTGAACTGAGGTGCTCTCGGTGAGGGGATGATATTTTTCTGTATGGTTAGTTAATTCTGTTTAGTTTTCTTATTACCTCTGTTGAGGGATGTTGTCCAGTTCCTTTTTCTATCTAGTTCGTTTGGCTGTAACATTGACTGGGGACACAAGGGGAGTGGCTCCCTGAATTGATGTTCCCAGCAAGTTTTTGGTCCTGCCTACTGGAGCAAACAGAGGGAGCCAACCCACTCAGGATTCCTCTGCTTCCATTGCTGAAAACAAAATCACAAAGGTAAGCCAATGTTTCTTTTACTGACATCCAAAGTCATGCTGTGTAATATGCTTCGCATGGGGCTACTTCTGAAGACAACTTGGGAACTTCTGCTGATCTAGGTGGAATGTGGCTAGCTGGATGTTGGTGAGGACATGGAGAACCAACTTGTGTCGTCAAGTTTGTATCTACCGTACTTGCTGCCAGCGTATTTCTGGGCCCAGTTCAAAGTGCTAGTTTGGGCCAATAGTGTTTGGAATGGTCTGCAACTAGTAGTAGCATCTACAAGATCTATAGAAACCTACCAGGATATTCATATGTACCCTATATACCCTGCTTATAGGCCTGCCAGCAATACCTGTACAAGTGAGAAGCCCATTTCAGTGATGGCCTCTAGACTGTGACGCTCAGTCTTTAGTGAGATTCATACTGCTTCTGTGCTTATTTGAGAACTAAGGTTTTAAGAACCATCTTAATCCATGACTTTTTTCATAAATAAGTAACTTTCCTATTGCTGTGTGATGAGTAGGTATTATGTAGTTTCTTAACTTTTAAAAAATTATTACCATCCCTTTTTTGTAAATGCCATACTGTCTGTGAATTAAATGCATCTATTTGCTGCTGCCGCTACTTTAAAGACTGAGCGCATTCCCATTTATCTAGGAGCCCTATGGTTTGTTTTGAATAGATTTTTTTAATGAGCATTATGTTGCTCTCATTTTTCCATATATTTTAAATTACTTGTTGTGAGTTCTTGCATGGACTGTGTACTGAAACACTACTTATAATCACTATTATAAGCAAGTACAATCATTAAATAAGTTTCTCTGCAGAACCTTTCATTGACATGTTTCAAACAATTTTTTTCCATGTTAGGACTGGGAAATGACCAGGCTCCTTGACAGCATTTTGGGATCTGACAAAGAAGACATGATGTACCATGCCAGTCAGAAGCAAGAGAAACGACCTGAAAGCCAACACTCTGATAGACCTAAATGGGCTCAAGCAACATCATCTGGGAGAACAGAATCTCGGAGTTCTCTGAAAATAGGTACATATACCAACCCCTAGCACTTTCTGCTGGTGCAGATTTTTATATAGATGGTGTGAAGTGGGTGGGTGTGGAGACAGGGGTGGATTGTGGCCTGTAGGCTGCATGCAGGCCACAAGGCTGTTTTGTGATCCCAGAGGGATGTGGTAATGGGGGAAATGAGGTCTTCGTCCTCTAAAATACCAAATCTGCCCCTCAAATGAAATTTTCTTTCAGTGCCCACAGTTCTAGCACAGAATAGAATGAGAGATTGAAAACTGTTCATATCTAGAACGTCTGTTTGTGCTACATTCACGTTCCATTGGTAACTTTGCTTGCCACATTGGATGCCTAAACTGTATTTCTAAATGCATTTCTAAAGTGAGGGTTTAAGTTACTGCAATGTTAGAAATTTGAGGGGAGAAGGAATATTTCACGGTGTGGGAGAAACTTTTTATGGGAGGCAATGTATTCATTTTGCTGATTCCCATAGATGCAACTCTGCCCTCCATTTCCCAGCCAAAAAAAAAAAAAAAGTTATTTTTCAAAGAAAAAATAAGAAAATCTTACCTCCAATGGGCTCGTGAATTATCCTCCTTATTTTTTTTCAAAAAAGGGTGTCTTTTTCAACACAAAATCCTTTCTTTCCCCTCCCAAATCAGAAATGATCTTCTAGTTTCACAAGGAGAGGCAGAGGTCCTAGATAATCTTGAAGCCAGAAAAATTCCCCCCTCCAAAACTCTATAGGAAAGAAGTATCACCTGAGTACTAAAGAAGTCAAACCTAGTACAAAAATTAAATAAGTATACATTTGTTTGTATAATTAATTATTCTCCCACCATTTAGATAAATGGTAGGTAATGTGTTCCTATGGATTGTTATGGAGTACACCCCCCCCCCAAAGCTCTGAGCATTCTCTATACTGGTAAAGGCTAATGAGACTTGTTGTCCAGGAACATGTTCCTCACCTCTGATTTGGATTTCCAGATACTGGATCATTTTATCTAGACTTAAGGTGCAAAAGCAAAAGGGAATTAAATGGAAATGTTGGGAACAGGGTGGAGGTGGGAGTGGATGAGGGAATACCTGGGAGTCGGAAATAACACAGGGCACAGAGAAAGCCCAGACAAGTTCTCCTTTTGATTTCTAAGGGTTCTCTAAGCACTGCCCATGTTTCTAAGCTTGTGTATAGGGCCATGAAGACAAGAAACAAGCTCTTGTTAAAAATGTAAGATGTGGTTCTAGAAATGAGAGAAGTCTAGATCTAGAAGTTAGAATTAGCATTGAGCTTGGAAAGGTTTCTTGGTTTGATTCTAATGCAGAATCCTTGAGCTAGCATGGCCAGTGGCCCTTCTGACTGGAGGATTCTGGATGGTATAGTCCGAAATGTAACATTTTACATAATCTGATTCTCTCCATGATTTGCACATCAGCCATGCTCTTTAAAGAATGAAATGTGCGACCAGCTTTGGCATGGCAATCTCCTTACGTAGAGATTCTTTACTTTCATAATGTAGCCTCTCAACTAAAGAGGTACATTTTGTCCTGAAGGATGTGGTTCAAAGGCTGCAATTGGCAGCAGTGAAAGCATCTTGCACATTTCCCCAGCCAGCCACTCATCCACTTGCATGAGTTTGCACTAATACAGAGGCAGGTCATTTCATAATTTTCCCCACACCTCCAGAAACCCATCTCCCAAAGATTTATGCCTTTCTGTTGTTTTGGGTTGCACCTTCAGTTGGGTTCCCCCATCAGTTGAGCCAGTATGGTCTGTGCTGCTTGGGACTGATCAGAGTTGTAGTCCAACACATCAGGAGAGTATTCCAGGTAAGAGGAAGTACTTGTAGATATTTTTAGCAATTGGCAAAGGGAATTTTTGCTGCACAGATTTGCACATCACCTAGTAGCCAATATCAGTGATGAAACTACACCAAAATCAGACCTTGCAGTGGGAGACTCTGAGTAATAAATAGATCAGCATAGTTTGTCCTTCTGTGGTTTCCATGCTTTCCAGTAGGGCTGGGAGAAGTGCTGCCCCAAACAAGGATCTCCCCTTGCCCTGACTCACTGCCTTCCCCATTTTGCATTTCTATCTTTACTTGAAGGAACAGAATTTTTAAGATGTATAAGTGCATTCATATACAGTGAGCCCTTGTTATCCACTCGACCCTTGATATCCACTGGGGTTTAGTTCCAGGATCCCCATGGATAACAAAATCCATGGATGCTCAAGTCCCATTAAATACATAGCAAAACTGTGTCCTTTATATAAAATGGCAGAAAATCAAGGTTTGCTATTTGGAATATTTACTTTATTAGAAGATTTTCAAACTGTGGATGCTTGAATCTCTGGATAAAAAAATCGGTGGATAAGGAGGGCCAACTGTATTATCATCTGGGTAGATCAGGGATGGTCTCTAAGCTGTCCTTTTAGTCCCCTGTTTATTTTTCTTTTAATTTGAAATGAGTTTGCAATGAGTGCAGAACTCAACTTGCTCCTTTTATGCTTCCCCCAATTTCATACCCAGGTTGTGCCCAGTTCTTCTGACCTAGTCACAACTATGCTCAGAGGAGCAACTCTGGACTGCCTACACACACTTGGCATACCATCTTGGCTATTTGTTTGCTCTGTTTCCTCCCTAAACATTCCCACCCCTTGAGCATGAAAGGAATCTTATTTCTCTCCTTTTCAGAATGCAGAGCTATGAGCCAGGACCACAGGGACAGTAAGAGGAAGCCTCAAGCAGAGAGTAGCTACTTCTCTCTGGAGCGTCAGAAATCTGATCCAACTTGCGCTTCATCCCCACCCCGTGCAGGCCGTAGCACTTTACCTGTCCAATGTGATGCCAAAGCAGCAGGTGGGTGGCCAGCTTCCTCTGTTAGCTCGGCAGATGCAGATATGAGCTGGCAGACAAGTGGCAGCGGCGAGGGTCGGCATGGACTGATGAGGCAGGAATACACTGTGTTGGCTGACTTGCCCAAACCAAAACGGCTCAGCCATCGGCAGGCATTTGAAAAAGACCGCAGCAGCTCCCGCACCCGTAGTCCTGGCCGAGCAGAGGTGGAACGGATTTTTGGACTTGAGCGCAGGTGAGAAATGGGATGGCCACGACAGGGAAACTTTTCTCTTGCTGTTCCTTCCACAAACCATTGCAGGGCTGGATTAACCTTTGTGATGTTAGAGTATAGTGGGAATCTGTGCTATATGGAGGCCAAGTCCACTGCTTTCTTTTGAACTGGGCTAGGCAGTATGTGGCTCATGGGCCACCTAGGTTATGGCTCCTAGGCTCCAACACAAATTCCCCATGTCTCCTTGGACCAGGACATTTTGTGGGGTGGGTATATTCTTGTGTCAGCAGAGTGGTGGGTTTTGCTTTAAATTAGTTGCCCTGAAAATCCTGAACTGCTTACTCCCTGGAACAAACAAACAAATCAAACTTGAAAGTGGACATCTTCTAAATTTGGTTCCCCATCCCATTTTTAAAAGCATTTTTAACCACACAGAGTACAACCTGTGTTTGGTTGTTGTATGTCTTCCAGTCATTTCCAATGTGTGGTAGCTCTTAAGGTGAACCTACCACAGCATTTTCAGATGAGGTTTGTCCTTGCCTCTCTCTGAAACTGAGAGGCTGCGACTTGCCCAAAGTTCCCCAGTGTGTTTCCATGGCTAAGCAGTGATTCGAACCCTGGTCTCCATGCACTACACTGGCTATCATGCATTATTGAGGGCAAATGTAGCTCATGTCATTTTAAAATAATACTACTTACTCATAATATATAATAAATAGTAACTGTCACACATTCTGGGCAGTTAAGAGTGAGGAAGGTGGAAAACAAATCCTGTGAGAAGAGGTTGATATAACTTGAATGTGTTAGCCTGGAGTAAAGAGAGACTGAGAGAGATCTGAGGGAACTCATCAGATACCTGAAAAGCCATTACCTAGAAAAAGTGAGAGACTTCTCTCTTGCCACTCAAGGCAGGAATAAACCTCATGGAACTACAAGAAGGTACATTTTAGCTGACAATAAAACACTCATAATCCATAATTCAACACTTCAAGCCCTGGCTATACTGCATTTGAAATCTGTGCACAGGCTAGAGACTGTACAGGCAGTAGGTTCCTTGTCATATATTTAGAGAGCCATTGAAATTCAGTTCTAATTGCAGGTAATAATAACTCCCTTACCTTCTCACCCTCCTTTGTTGTTAGGAAGTCGGAGACTCTGGAGGCGTTCCAAGCCCTGGAGGAAGGGCTTCTAGAGCGGCTGGACAGTAAGAGCTTGAAGCTGGCCAAGGAAGGGCGACTTGTGAGGAGACAGTCAAGCCCTACTCTACGCAGAGAAGTGAGTGGCTAGTCCATATGGTGTGGAAGTTGTAATAATAATAGCAATCAAAGCAGCAGCCCCATTTTCATTCTAGAAAGCAGTGCCCTGGTCTGGTCAGGCTGCACTTCTGCTTATTCTTATATTTCACTGTACAAAAGCTGGGAAAACACCAAACAAGGGTGTAATGGAGGAAAAGGGGTGGCCTTTTAGGGGAGCCCGAAGGCCTGAGATTTTTCATTCCTGTTCTATGGTGAGCAACTGAATACCAGAATAGTAAATAAGACCTCCTTCTCATTTCCCTGCCCTGTCTCATCAGGTGAACAAGAAACTCCCATGGGAGCCTGGCCAGCCCAGCAGAAGTGGAGGAGAATCCCTGCGCTTGGGGAGACCAGGTCAGAGACAAGAGAGAATCAGTCGGAGCCAAGGTGAATCTCTGCGCTCAGGAAGTCCCACTCAGCAGTCTCAGAGAGAGAGCCGGAGCAGAGGAACAGGGGTCCTGCATTCGGCAGCTCCGCTCTCTCAGCGGGTAGAGAAGGAGAGAAAGAGACGAGAGGAGCCTGTCCACAATCCAAGACCTACCAGGGAAAGAGCTCCCCTTTGTTCTGGGAGGCAAACAGATAGTAGTAGAAAAAGCCACCCAGAGAGTGGGCATCTCAAGATCTCTGGGAAGGGCACAGAGACCAAATGGAAGAGCTGCTTGGATGCATTGCACTTGTCTAAACCAGCAAAAAATGTAGACAAGAGTCAGGTGAGCCACGGAAGGCCAGTTGAGAGCTACAAAGAGAGTGACCGTAAGGCCAGAGGCAAACCTTTGCTCCCTGTTGATACAGGTGAGAGGCAGAGAGAGGACTCCAGAGACCGCCAAGAACCTACACGGGCTTTTAGCCCAGGAAGGGGAACAGTAGCTGAACAGAAAACTGGGCGAGCATCAAGTCCTCCAAGACATAGAGAAGTTAGCTGGGGAGCACAAGGAGAGGCCAGGAACACTGTTAACCTTGGGAGAGACAGGGGGATCACTTTGAAAAGCCACGGAGATGCTGGGGGTGTATTTAGTCCTGGCCGATGTAGTGATGGAAACCAACTACAGACCAGGCGCTCCCTCAGCCCGGGGAGAAGTATGGAAAGCAGTTGGAAGAACTCAGGGGAAACTGCTAGACGCTCTCCCAGTCCTGGGAGGCTGATGGAAGGTATTTGTGCATGTGTGAGTCAAGCAAAGTGCTGTGCTGTTTCACAGCAGTACAGAGAGAACAGTTGGAAGACCCATAAGGAGGTGGCTGCTGCAAGGAATCAAAATGAATGGCCAATCCATAGAGAGACATTCAGCTCTTTCACTCCTAGTAGGAGGGAGAATTGTGAACGGAGGTGTTGCAGCAGATCCTTATGCCCAACAAGTCTGCCAGTTTCTGAGCAGGAGAGGACTGGCCAGGAACAACTCCCTTGTTCCATGAGACCAGAAAATAGCTCCAGAAGCCAAGAAGGATCCTTGTGCCATGTGCATCCAATGCAGCTCTTAGAAAGGGAGTGGACAAGTCAAGGAGAACACCTGCATTCTTCGAAATCAGATCAGCTGCCATTGGAGAGCAACTGGCGAACCCGCAGGAATTCTACAGGATGGGGAGAGGAGGATGACCAAGAGAATCAGGGAAGGTGTCCAAGTCCCATGAGGCCAGACTTGCAAATGAGCAACAGCTGGAACAATGAGGAGAAGCTCTTCCACCAGGTATAGACATAGTGGTTTCCTAGCTCCCATCCAAACTGTTTTCATAGACTTATCTGAGATTTGGCAAAGTTATCTTTTTTGGAGTACAATTACCAGCATTCCTCTGCCAATATGACTACTGGCCATGCTTCCTGGAGAATTCTGGTAATCATACAGTCAGACCTCTGTATCCATGGATTATTTATTCAAGTATCCATGGCTTGAAAATATTTTTTAAAAGTATAAATTCCAAATAGCAAAACTTAGTTTTGCCATTTTATATAAGAGATGCCATTTCATTATGCCACTGTATTTAATGGAACCTGAGCATCCATAGATTTTGTTATCCATGGAGGGCCCTGGAACCAAATCCTAGCAGATACCAAGCACCCACTGTAGTTGGGGGGAAAAAGCAGCTTTTCTCACCTTTTCATCTTATTTTCTATAGAGAAAAATGTGCTTTCTTGGTATTCTCTGCTGTCAAATGGTTCTTAATTTACCCCTATGGATGGGCATACACACACCAGGAAATCCAGAGTCAGATGAATCAGATTACTGCCTCAGGCAGCAAATGATGGGAATTATCAGTGGCAGCCTTCTCACTCTTCTTCATAAACTAACCAGCTGTTCCCTCTGTTGGAGGACAGAGCTGTGTGTATGCCACATAACTTGTCTGGGCCTATTTAATGAGCCTGTTGCCTCAGATATGGAGCACTATTCCACTGCTGGTTTCAAAGTAAGATTCAGCTGCTAGTACAGTCAGCTTCTGAATATACACTTGGAGGAGAGGACAAACCATCTTTATCTCAGCAAATTGTCTTGAGTGGGCCCTGGGGAATCTGATTTCTGCCTTTGAGAAAACATGTGGTTAGTTTTAATTTTTGCATTAAGAAAGCTAATGTAAATTGTTCACAACATGTGCTTTCCTCTTGTGTGGATGCACGTGAGAGAGAAATGCACAGAACTGCTGGACTTTTCTTGCTCTTCAAGATGTCAGAATTGTCAGTGGAAATTCAGTACAGTAAACATCTTGTCTGAGATGCACTGATGATTAGTAAAGAGGACTATTTACATTTGATATTGAAGAGGTCATGGATTTTACTCAGTAATAGAAACTAGCATTCAAACAGTACTCAAAGCCTTTAGAACAATGGACTTGAAATGTGCTCTGACGAGAGTTACAGTGCTTCCTGGCTACCCTGAATGCTAAAATGTGCTGCACATACAAACCACAACGTGCTGATTACTAGAAAAGTTAGAAAGTAGGCTGCTAACAATGTAGCTGAACACGGTATCTGGGTGTGTGAATTGTGTTTCCTCTTCAAGTTTGGATTTGGCAGAAGAGCCACTTTCACTGTCAATCAGAAATATAAGCTTGTTCATGAAGAATATGAGCCTTATTTATTACATCAGAGATGCGGAATTTGTGGCACTCCAGTTCCTTTTTTTTCATACATTTATATAGTATCCCACCTTTCTTTTAATATGAGACCAAAGGCAGCTTACAATAAAACAAAACAGTTAAAACAATAGATTACAAATATTTAAAAATCAATTTAACAATCATATTAAAACATTAATTTAAAACAATTTCAAAAGGCAGTTAAAATGCAATATTAATAAAAATACAATACTGTGCTTATCATTTAAAGGACTACATCTAACACTCAAAGTTAACACTCAAACATTTGGGTAAGCAGAAGGTCTTCCTTTGCCAGTGGAAAGAGTAAGGGGGTGGGGGAACCAAGATTTCTGAGAGAAGCAATTCCACAGTGTGGGAGCAACCACCAAGAAATCACTCTGCTGGGTCCAGACCAAATACTCCTGTGATGGTGATCGAAAGCTCTCCCTGAAGAATCTTAAAACTTGGGGCAGACTCACATTAGGAGATAAGTTATTTTGGGTAGCCTGGCTCCAAACCTTTGCAGATAAAAAGTTTATCATTGAAAGCTTAGCTTGCATGAAATCAGAGATGATGATGATGATGATGATATATACCCAACTCTTCAGCCAAGGCTATCAGAGCAGCTTATGTTCAGAATTAGATAATTCTGCTTTACTGATGGTTACCTTACAAAGATAGTAAGCCAAAATCTGATTAGTAAATAAATGTTTCACATTACATGAAAAATGGGAATCTCTGGTTTAACAAGTGGTCACTGCCAATCCAGAGGAGGATTGACGAGAGTTTGTTGATTGTCAAGGTTGTTGTTCCTTCCCAAACCATGGCTTATAACCATTGGATGAATGTCCAGAATGGACCACCATATGCATAGCCTTAATATAGTCAAGAATGAGTAGAACCATGAGTATGAAAGTAACAAAAGAAAATAAAGCAGTAATCCATGAAGCACAGTAGGAGGGAACTATAGTACATGATTAGGAATTAGGTAAATACAGATTTCAGAGTCATTGACCGGGAACAACTGCCCCCCAGTAGCATTATACAGTCACTCAGTAAAACCACTTAGGATTGTTATTTTACAGGCATTTACTGATAAGCTTGGAGTATGGTAGCTTTACTTGCTGGAAAGATTTCCTTTGAATTTTTAACAGAAACATCTTCTGTATTTTATTTCTGCATTATCATGTGAGCAGGAACAGGCTTGTCTTTTGAAGGAGAGATTGTTGGAAGAAAGCTTTTCAAATAAAGTTTTCTTTATGTACATTCCTTTGTAGCACCAGTTAGATGGAGGACAGCCACCGAAAAGTACCTGCTCCTCAAGAAGCCAAGACCTTTATCTGGACACAAGCAAGAAACACAAGGTAGGACATGACCTTAAACCAAAAGTGAGGCTCATGTGGCCCTCCATATAGTATTGTGATTCAGCTCCAGCATTCCTAGTCACTGGCTATGCTAGCTAGGGCTGCTGGGAGATGCAGCCCAACAACATCTAGGAAGCCTCAATGATTTGCCAGCCAGATGACTATTTTTGTCTATGTTTGTTAATTCGTGGCTGTGAAAGGGCCCCTATTAATTAGTATATTATAGGAGAGGGCTTCATTGATATGGTTTCTCCACCAGTGGTCAGTTTGGTGGTCAGTTTGTCTTCTGTTGCTTTTGCCAGCTTGATGTTTCCTTAGTTTCTATAAGAAGCAAGGGCTGTAGTTTGGTGATCCATACTTGGACCTAGGCATAATTCTTGGCATCTCCAAACAAGAAACATCTCCTCATGGCAGTTTGTAAAAGTTTCTTTTTTAGCCTATAACTCCCACAATCCCTCAGGCAGCATGGTCAGTGGTTGTTGGCTATGCTGACAGGGAATCCTTTAGCCAGCATAACCAGTGATGATGCTGGCTGGAGAATCTTGAGAGTTGTACATAGTTCAGAAAAGTAGTTTTTTCCAAGTTCTGTCTAATAGTTCCTCAGCAGAACCTGTGATTTATCTCACAGGAACATAGCAGGCATCTTACACCACGTGAGATTCTGTCTAGTTCAGTATTGCTCATTTGCCCAAAAGTGATTTGTCAGTCAGAGAACATTCCAGTCACCCATTATCTGGTGTGTTTAACTAAAGGTTGTAGGGATTTGAGCCTGGCTGGGAACTTTTGGATGCAAATCATATGCTCTGCTTCAGTGCTTTGGTCTCTGTCCTAACAAGGCTGACAGTTCTGAAGCTAAATAGGACACTGAGTTGATTGTCTATATAGTTGATTATCTGTACAGTAAGGGTCTTGTAAACTAGCTTAACATGCAGTCCTATGCACATGTACACCAAAATAAGATCCATTAATTTCAGTGGGACTTACTGTCAAGTATGTGTCTGTAAGATTGCGGTTAAATAAATTTTGTCACAGAGCAGAAAATGTGCTGGGTCATCTTGCGTTTCTGCTTATATCTGGTGCCTGAATGTTGAGCAGGTGTTTTTCTACCAATTGGTCTGGATTTGTGGGCAGGGGAATTAGTGCAATGTGGCATGCTGGACTGTGAAAGGTGGTTGGTATACTGAGCCTGGAAATTTTACTTTTTTTTGACTGCAGCTTTTTCACAACCCCCAGCCAAGCATGCCACATTGCCACTGCAGCATTTTGGTAGTTGTGTTTAAAAAGTACTATTTCCAAGCTCTGACCGAGCAGGAGTGACTGGAAAATCCAAACAACTTGAGGGACTTTTTGCTTTTGTTTTCTGCTGATGCTGCTGTCTTTAGGCTGGAGATAACTACATTACTAAAAGGAAGGGCAAGCACAGTGCAACATTTTTCTTGTGAAAGGAGGGTTGACTGGCATCCCTGATTCCCCTTTCCCTTGCATATGTTGAATCCACATACTTTCTATAATGTGCTCCTCCACCCCTCCTGTTTCTGAACAAGCCTCTGCTTGAAATGCATCTGCAAGAGAATGATATGCATCTACCTGTATGCCTTGGGCAAACCTAGCACCTGCATCTCTTCTTTTCCAGACTTACTTCCACTGAATCTGCAGCATACCTCAGTTGTGACAGCAGTCAAGGAAATAGCCTGGGAGGTCAATTAATCCCATATTCAGTGACTGAAATGACCCAAGGCCACAGTATCAGCAGGGAAAGGCCTTGGCTGGAATACAAACATTTCTTGCAGTGTGTTGAGATTGCATTATGTGTTTCATGGTCAATGACACTCCTAGATATATTGGAGGCATCTTTGCAGCTGTTCAGTCTGTCTTAATCTAAACAAATTAAGTCACAACTAAATACCGAGGCACCTCTTTGGGTTTCTGTGATCACGCAAGGAATTGGGCTCAATTAGCTTTTCTGGAGTTACTGTTTCTGTTGAACAGTTGTGTGGTACTTTTGGCTTTCTAGATATTTTAACTAAGACTACCGTTATCCTTTACCACAGTGACTAATGCTTCTCAGAGTAGAGTTCCATCACATTTGGAGAGCCAAATGTTTCTACCTCTGCGGTAGAATTTCTGCATGAATTTTGACATGTCTGCATTATGGACTGATGGTGGGACCTATCATGGCATTGGCTTAGATATGCTTCTGATGTCTTCCTACTCCAGATAGAAAAGCTGCAGTTGTGGAATGCCTAATATCTAGGGCAATATGGGAGTATTTTTTTCCATAGATAAGAATATTCCTATAGAGGAAATGATTTATGCAAAGATTGTATAGATTATAAAATACTACTATTCTTCTTGCATTTTAAGTTTTCACAGACTAATTCTAGTTGTAAAGCCAACAAAAATAGACTTATTGAATCAATGGCTGAATGGTAAGTCAATATTTACTGTACATAATGCCCATTAATTTAATGGTTCTACTAGCAATTGGATTTGGGCTTACATCCAAACACAGTTAAAACAAAATGTGATGTAATGGTTTAAGGGTTGGACTAGGTCTCTGGGAGACCAGGGCTGAAATCCCACTGAGCCATGGAAACCCACTGGTGGCCTTGAACAAGTCACACTCTTTCAGCCTAAGAGAAAGAAAATGGCAGTCCTCTTCTGAATAACCTTCTATGAGTAAATCTTGCCAAGAAAACCCTGTGATAGGATTTCCGTAAATTGGAGTTGACTTGAAGGAACACAACAATAACAAATACGAACAATTGATCCATTTAGACCAGAATTTCTTTTTTTGTGTGTTGTCAAGGAAAACATTTGGATGTTTGGATGAAGGAACCCTGTGTGAATACTGTACTTTTAACATGGAGGACTTAGAGAATTCAGAGTTCCTGCTGCGAATGGTTAGAGAACCATGAATGTTCATGATAAATAATCTAGAAATACACAAGAGGGGAAAAAATGCCCATTTCTTGCAGCACAGAGCTACGTTTTGAAATGCACATGCTCATCTTGCCAGTCCCCCTATATAGGCCTCCAAGGAGAGTTCAAAATGTAGCTGAATGTGTTGACTGGTTGTTTGTTGATGCTGTATGCCTCCAAGTCATTTCTGATTTATGGTAACCCTAAGGCAAACCTATCATAGGGTTTTCTTGGTAACTTTCCTCAGAGGGAGTTTACCATTGCCATCCTCTGAGGCTGAGAGGGTATGACTTGTCCAAGGTCATCCAGTTGGTTTTTATGCTCAAGTTTGGAATCAAACCCTCTCCAGAGTCACTGTCCAACACTCAAATCACTACACCATGCTGGGTCCCCCTGTGTTAATTGGTATCAGCACACAATTTTTGTTATAGTTGTGTGCCTTCAAATCAATTCCGACAAAGCTATCATGGGTTTTTCCTGATAAGATTTGTTCAGAGGAGGTTTGCCATTGCCTTCCACTGAGGTTGAGAGCATGTGACTTGCCCAAGGTCACCCAGTGGGTTCATGGCCAAGTGGGGAATCAAACCCTGGTCTCCAGAGTCATAGATCAACACTCAAACCACTATGCCACACTGGCTTTCTTTTAACGGTTTTTATTTTTTGCTAGTAGCAGGTCTTTTGTAAAGGGCATTGGTTGTCCTTTCAAGATTTAATGAAAAATGCTCAACATATTATTATTTCTGGGAAAATTAATTTCCCCTAGCTTCAGCCAAAGTCAGAAGGACAAGGTATGTCTGAGGGATTGCAGGCAGTGCCAGCAACCCTGCCCCTTACCAAGTCCTGGTATGCTTACTCTGCTAGTAGGCTCCACTGTGCCAGATAGTTAAAAGGGGGATAGGTAACTTAAGCTTAAGGTGGAGGTAGGGAAATTACTTTGCTGCAACAGACATGAGCAAGTCTGGCAGATGGGAGGCAGAGGCAGATGCTTAACACCCTGGGTAGGTGACAGCTTGCTCATGTTGCTTTGTCTCTTGATCTGTATTGTTGATGCTAAATGTTCCCTTCTTTTGGGTATCCATTGAATTAAAATGGACCACTAACACTCAAGCAATTACTTTTTTTCCCCAGTGGGTTTTTGCAGCTTATTCAAACTAGTTGTTGAGGATTCTCTGTTGCTTCCCAGGAACATGCTGCACTATTCTGTGTTGTTTATTGTTATTGTATTGTATTGATGTAGTTTCTAAATTATAGGTTTTAAATTGTAACTGATTTAATATCTTTTTAAGGGGGAGGGATGCAATCTGTTTTATTGATGTAATGCCATTTTATTGTGTAAGTTGCCTTGATTGATCTCAGAGGGGCGGGGTATAAATATTATTATTATTATTATTATTATTATTATTATTAAATGCAATTTGCACCTAGTGTTCCCTTCTGTGTAACATATTTTAAGGGTCTGGTCCTATGTATAGCTTGGAAGTAGTAGTAGTAGTAGTAGCTCTCCTTTTTCTTCTTCTTCTTCTTCTTCTTCTTCTTCTTGGCAACCATATTACAGGGATCTATTTGGAGTTATGAAGGGGTCAGTGTCATCATTGGTCCCTAAGCGCACATTGCTGAAAAACATCAGCTTATTGTGTCCTTTATTTTTGTGACTGGCTCTGCCAGAAGTGACTAAAGTGTAAAATCCTCATCAGGTGCAATCTGCAGGCTTCTATAATATCAGGTATTCAGAGGGTCAAGATATTCTGGGAAAAATGTATAAATCTAGATGGTGATTACATAGAGATACCGGTAAGTTAACAACTACAAATCAAAACAAACTTTCTGTCATTTTTTTAAAAAGGTGATCATTAAAACTTTACGACACTCCCTCGTAGTTTGCCATTTCCATCCTCTTAGACTTATCCAAAGTCATACTCAGTGGGTTTCCGTGGCTTGGTGGGGATTTCAGCCTTCATCTCCCAGAGCCCTAGTCCAGCCCCCAAACCATCATACTATGTTGGCTCTCCTCTTGCAATTAAGACCCATGGCTAAATGTGCACAATATTAGTTATGTACTCCTCCTCTGGAATGGACAATCTCTCTCGACCTTACAAGGCTGAACCCTGGCTATTTCAGAGGTGGTCTCTGCAGAACATCGGGCTGAAGAAAGGATAACTAGAGGTACCATAATACTTACTTGGGATGAGGGTATTCTTCATCAGGATGTATGATATATCCTGACTTGATAACAGAGCTGAATATGTTAAAAATTTACAGTTGTGGTTCCAGGATTATTCCCCAGATTCTGTGTTTAAGAGAATCTTGAGTTGTGAAATTATTTGGAGCCTAGGATGCAGCTTTTGGGATCTTATAGATGCTGCAGATCTGTACATTTGATGTATCTCTTAGGTCAGAGTTTTCAAACAGGGATCTCTGAAACCTTAGGATTCTGTGAGAGGCCACTAGGGTTCTGCAAGACATTGTGATTTTTAAAAACAAACTTTTTTCCCCAGCTGTATTTTATTTGGGATTGGGAGGGAATCATTCAGGCCTCAGGATTTTGTTGGACTGAAGCTCCCAGCTTTCCTCATCATTGACTATACTGCTCAAAGTTTGTTTTCTGTTGCTCCAGAGATTACAACCTAAACCTGTGGATTCATATTTAAAGAAAGGAGATTTCAATTATACATTAGGAGCAATATCCTGATGTCAAGAGCTGTTTGACAATTGAACAGAATAACTTAGAGAATGGTGGACTTCCCTTCATTGGTTGTCTTTGAGCAGAGGCTGGGTAGCCATCTCTTAGGAATGTTTTAACTGTGGATTTTGGCTTGGGGGTTGAACCAGATAACCTTTGAGGTCCCTTTAAATTCTACAGTTCTGTGATGCATACACTCCAACTGTCTCAGTTTGGCAGTGACAGTCTCAATTACTGTGTATGCTCGACTATAAATCGACCTCATGTATAAATCGAGGGTAGGTTTTGGGATCAAAATTATGGTTTTATGGATGGCCCATGGATCAGGTGAGGATAAAACTTAGAGGGAGGTTGAAGCAAAGGAAAATAATGTCAAAGAACGTAACAAAATTCCAGCAGGCATGACTGTGCTCACCCTAAAGGCTGAACCGGTGAAAATGTAGAAGGGGAGGCAATGCTTCAAGGACAGATTGCATTCTTGCCTTTCACCACAGGATAGTGTTTTTTTTTAAAATAAGAGTTAAAATACAGTACTTATAAGACATAAGTCGACTTAAGTTTTTGGAGTCAATTTTATTACTAAAATTTCTAGACCCATACATGAGTATATACAGTAATCCTCTGTCATTCCACATTTTTCAGTTGCTTTTAAAATGTCCCAGTTTTTCTGTTCTCACACTTTCTTTCTTTGCCTTCACCATACTTCAGTTGCTGCAAACTGAGTTCAAAGTGTAAAAATAGTTTGCACTCATCTCAGCAGCAAGAAAAGGAGGGGTGGAATCTTGCCCTTCCCAGTAGGCTCAGGCAAAAGCAAAATGCTGCTGATTTTGTTAGCTTGTGTCTCCTTCCTCTCTAATAATTTCTGTCATCTTGACCACACTTCAATGTCTCTTGGGCTCATGTGCCCCAGTTTGCTGTGAAATGTTGGAGGGTTTGATGATGTTATGTAACTACGTCTGCTGATGACTTATGTTTTGCTGTTTACTTGTGTAACTAGAAAAGTGATAGGAGTCATAACAGATGGGGAGAAAGTGTTGTAATTCCCTGGAGACTGCAGCTGGTGAACAGCACTTCCCTTCAAATGGAAAGTAACACAGTTCAGAAAACTATGAAATTCAGCTGTAAGATTGAATTTCAGCTGAATAAGATGGGAGAGGAGAATTATTCTGGTTATTTGATGCACTCCATGCTGAGGACCTTGTGCTTTTGAAAAAGAGCCAGTTTGCTAACTCTGTAATACTCTCCCTTTCTCTCAGTCAATGCTGGGAATCATGTGGCTTGGAGGGTGACCTGTGCATGCTTTGCCCCTAAAATTCCTATCTCTTTCCCTAAAAACATTTGTCTAAAATGCCCCTGCTTTTTGCTTGAAATGACTCTTTGGTCCTTGATGCATGCCCACATTTGCTCTGAGGCAATAGGCAAGGCACAGAAGAATAATTTCCTGTGTGACACTTGCCACTCAACAATTTAAATTTAGGAGATATAATAAGTATATGTAGGAAATACAGTTTAAAAAAAGTGTAATTGTAACGTGTAAATGTAGTAAATGGTGTTTACTATTCACAAAATAATCTGAAGGAATCTAGCAGTTGGCTGTGATCCAGTGTGGTGTAGTGGTTTGAGCGTTGGACTATGGAGACCAGGGTTCGAATCCCAGCTTGGCCCATGGAAACCCATAGGGTGATCTTGGGCAAGTCACATACTCTTGGCCACACAGAATGGCGATGGCAAACCACCTCTGAACAAATCTTGCCAAGAAAACCCCGTGATGGTTTGCCTTAGAATTGCCATTAAGTCAGAAACAACTTGGAGGCACACAGCAACAGCTTCCTAACAGACCAGTCCTATAAAACAAGGTAAAGGTGTTTCCAGATAAGACCAATAGCCTTACCTTCAGAACATTCCTACACAGGATTTTAACAGGGTGCAGACACTGTCATCTTCCATTTGTCACTGTTTGATGTTTGCTCCCTGTTTGTTTGTATGTGCCTTCAAGTCTCTTGACTTATGGTGATCCCATGTATTAAATTTGTCCTTCCATTTTTTTCTGATCAGGAAAAAAATATGTTCAGGAAGGAAGGATCAAATAGCTGCACAGTGTTTCTTTAATTGGCAGTGGCATGCTAAGAGCCCTCTGCCTGGCAACACCTTAAATCTTGGCCTGATCACCAGTTTCTGGATGAGAGAAAGCCTGGGACTCCCATTTGAGTTCTATGAAGGAAGAATGAAATGCAATATATCAGCAGTACACTGCTGGCATTTCACTGACATTGCCTTAGGAGGGAAAAACGCAGGAAATCTTTTCCTCCAATTTCTCTCTCTCTTGATAAGAAACATTGGAAGGTATGTTGCTTTTCAGTACTTTTACCATTTCTAGTATTATGGCATACCTAACATTCTCTTAGTGTTTGGATTCTTACTGCCAGGCACACCTCCCTACAGACGGAAAGGCTATGTTATGTGTTTGCACCAGATTTAGGGAAATTAGTAGAAAATGGTTAGTGTCTTTAGTTAATTGTTAATAAATCTAATTCAGTGGCATTTACATTAGAAGTGGGGAAATTTTAACTACAATATTAAGTTTATGTTAAGTTGCAGTTCAAACTTATTATATATGTCTGCACTAAAAGGCTTACTACAATGAAGCTGAAAAATGCCACCTATGATTTTATTCCTATCTTTCTTCCATTCTCTTCTTTCCCCTTCTCTCTTCTATCTCTTTATCTGTGAAAATGTCTAGATTAAATTATTTTAACTAGTTAACTGTGTGTACTGCAGCAGCAACAACTATCCATTCCATTAACTATTTTCATGTGAATAGAGTGCCAAAATATTCCATATCCTGATGTGAATCACTTAAGTTTAGTTAGACACAATGGGATTTATTGATAGACTTGTTTCTGTAATAGAAAATGTCTTTCTCTGTAACCACTTTTTTTCAAGGACTTTGTGGGGCTCTATGGGCTAAAACATGTTTGATGTTTGACTATGGGGAAAGGGTTTTTTGCCAGCATAAGTATTCTAGCTACCATTATATTAAGGTTTTCAAAGGGTAGTCATGTTAGTCTGTTGCAGGGGGAAAAACCAACAACCAAAGTCCCATGACTCTTTAAGGGTGAACAACTGTTTAGCATGAACTCTTATGGATTATAACCCACTACATCAGAGGCATGAAATGTTATAACTGTCACTAACATTTTTACATTATAAAACGTACTATTTTCTATGACAAAATGGCAAATGTGTTCAACATCGAGGAAGTAGAAGCAAATTTTACTTTATTCTGAGAGATGTTGCTTTGAATTAAGTGCATTTAAAATGTAAAGCTGCCGATACTGGTTATGTTTCTTCAGGGTTCATAGAAAATTCAATGTGTTTGTCTGTAACATATAAGAGTGGTGGGAGAGAAGAGTAATACTGTGTTTCACAGCTAAACTACCGGTAATACACATGTCCCACATAAGAAGGTTCTGTATAAGCCCAGAGTCTAAAACTGCATAGCTGTACCACTGGCTTAGGGTCTGAAACACATAGCTACACCATTGATTGTGAACAGGGTTGTCAGAGGGGTGTGTGAAATGCAAAACACACTGACAATTATGTTATGAACAGTGGCTGCTCAAAAAGCAATTTTTAGCCTTTGCTTTGGGGCAGGACTAGGTTTGTTATTATTGTGTACCTTCAAGTTGTTTCTGACTTATGGCAACTCTGTCATGCGGGTTTCTTGGCAAAATGTGTTCAGATGAGGTTTGCCATTGCCTTACCCTGAAGCTGAGAGGGTATGACATGCTCGAGGTCACCCAATGGGTTTAATGGCCAAGTGGGGTTTCGAACCCTGGTCTCCAGAGCCATAATCCAACACCAACCACTAGACAACACTGCCTCTCCAGATTTTACTGAAACAGAATTCCTGTTCAGATGGGAGCTGTTCTTTTTCCCACAAGGTTGCAGTGCACATTATGTGTATACACTTTTTGTCTCTCTGGTCTAGAGAAAGGCAAATTCTGTAGAAATTTATTTTGACTGCCCATTTCTGAATACATAGCCTGATTTTGGCAGTGTTTGCTCAAGTGTAAACCTCACTGCTTTCCAGGGACAGTTGGCGCATTTGTGGTTGGGGTAATGAGATCACTGGACTGTTGGCTATGCCAGAACAAACTTTCAGGCAGAGAGAGGAAGAGCGAGACTACTGAATATACCCTTTTGCGTTTGGAAAAGTTAAATTCTGGACTTAGTTTTTGTTGTGTGCCTTCAAGTTGTTTCTGTCTTATGAGTACCCCAAGGCAAACCTACCATAGGATTAATTAATTAATAATTAATTAGGAAACAGTAAGCAGATTCGGATTAGGCAAAAGAGATGAAGCAGGTGGATGTCTAATAGATTTTTATAAAGCCAACAACCTATTCGTTGCTAACACATTTTTCATACAACCAGAAAGAGGGTTGTACAAATGGACATCACCACACAGTCAGCACAAAAACCAGATTGATTAAATAACTGGAAGTAAGAGATGGTGAAGCTCCATATTGGTAGCCAAGACTAGATCAGACGCTGAGTGTGGCACAGATCATGAATTACTCATATCAAAAATAAAAGTAAAACTCAATAAGAAAACGGAATATCTCAACAGAGTATATCAACAATATATGGAACAGATTTGCGCTACTTAGCATAATAGACTGAGAACCAGAAGAACTATGGTCTCAAGCCAGGGACATAATAAAAGAAGAATGCAGACACACTTTCAAGAGCCGAAAAGAAGGCGAAGAAACCATGGATGACAGATAAAACTCCAAAAGCAATAAAGGACAGAAGGGAAGAAAAACAAAAGGGATAGGAACAAACTTAAGAACCATGAATGCAACAGTTAAAATGTCTAGTGCAAAAAGATGAAGAAAAATACTGACTTGGGGGAGTCTAAAATGAGTTGTGTAGTGGTTTGAGGGTTAGTCTTTGGAGTTTATCACACGACGGGAATTGGAAGTATAATCCAATGGCAGTCCGAATGCAATCATGGGGTTTCACGTTATTACGTGAAAGCTGATCACACACATTTTTTGGGCAATGGGAAGTCCTTCTGAACGCAATCGTGGGGTTTCACGTTATTGTGTGAGAAATTATCGTGCACAATTTCGGGCACTGGGAGGCAATTTCAGGCACTTCCGAACACGATGCAGTTTCAATACACAATCACTGAACTAGTGAATTCACTCAATTCTGAACTGGCCCCACTTTCATTTCTTTCGAAATTGAGAGAAATTCCTCCCATGTGATAATGTCATCGGACTCTGGGGGTCAGGGTTTGATTGTCAGCTCGGCCATGAAACCCACTGGGTGACCTTGGGCAAGTCACATGCTCTCAGCCTCAGTAGAAGGCAATGGCAAATCTCTGAAAATCCCACAATAGGCATGCCATAAGTCAGAAACAACTTGAAGAACGGTACACTCCTTCTATCTGGGATCGGTTGTCCTCTTCCACCGAGCGCACAGCTTTGGGAAGGACGTACATGGAGCAGTGTGGGAGGAAGGGGACATCCGCCTAGCCAGCCAGACCAGCCGAATCAACCCTGGCGATCAATGGGGTGACAGATGTCGCAGCCAGATTGCCCTCACATCCCAGAAACAACTCAAAGGCATACGACAACAAAATCCAAAAAATAACTTCTCAGCTCTTTCCCTCTGTTGCCTCCCTCCCCTTCGTGGGGTGTTTTCTTCACGCATTTAAAACCCAGATGTGATTAATGTAGAGATGCAGGAGCTCATCATTAGCTCCCATAGACAAAATAAATTTGTACACAGTTCTTTTTTAAAAAGTTTTTTTTAATAAACTACATTTAGGGGTTCTTTCACACTACACAGCTATAGTGCTAGGGATGCACTGGTTACCCTAAAAATGCCTTCCATTTTGGGCAGGACTACGGAGCATGGGTTTAATATTTCTATGCATGTGGAGGTGGGTTTTTTTAAAGCTTTTATTGGCTCATGTCCTTGGGGCAAGTCACACTCTCTCAGCCTCAGAAGAAAAGCAAACCTCTGAACAAATCTAGCCAAGAAAACTCCACGATAGCTTGTACCACTGTCCTACATTTTAACTAAGAAACATGGATGTAATACTTATATGAGTGGATTTTTAAAAAGCTTTTATTGGCTCATGTCCTTGGGGCAGGTCACACTCTCTCAGCCTCAGAGGAAGGCAATGGCAAACCTGTGGTTTTTTTAAAAAAATGTTAAATATTTTAACTGTATTTTTATTTATAGGGTCCCTATAAGTGGTTTAAAGGTTTTTTTAATTTTTAAAAATATTTTAACTGTGTTTTTATTTATTTTAAAAATTATTTTATTATTCTATTTTATATATTTTTAATATTCTCTAATTTATTTTAATACTCTATTTATTAATTTATTAATTTATTTTAATATTCTAACTATTTATTTATTTATTTCAATATTCCAACTATTTATTAAATTATTTATTTATTTTAATATTCTAACTGTTTCTTAATTTCTTAATTTATTTTAATAGTCTAACTATTTATTTATTTTAATATTTATTTATTTATTTATTTTAATAACAAATCTTGCCAAGAAAACCCCAGGGTAGCCTACATTTTTATTAAGATGGATGGATTTAATATTTATATGAGTGTGAGTTTTTAAAAGCTTTTATTGACTCATGTCCTTGGGGCAGGTCACACACTCTCAGCCTCAGAGGAAGGCAATGGCCAACCTCCTGTGTTTTTTTAAATTAAAAAAAAATTAACTGTATTTTTATTTATAGGGTCCCTATAAGTGGTTTAAAGTGTTTTTTAATTTTTTTAATATTTTAACTGTGTTTTTATTTATTTTTTAAAAATTATTTTATTATTCTATTTTATATATTTTAATATTCTCTAATTTATTTTAACACTCTTAACTATTTATTAACTTATTTTAATATCCCAACTATTTCTTTCTTTATTTTATTTCAATATTCCAACTATTTATTAAATTATTTATTTATTTTTAATATTCTAACTTATTTCTTAATTTATTTTAATATTCTAACTATTTTATTGTTATTGCTTATTGTGATGGTATTGTAATTGTAAATGATTGACTATGTTTATATTGCGAAGTGTCTCGTTGATATTGTATTGTATGAGTTTAAATGGATGTAATATGCCTAGGTGATTGTGAACATATTTTGTGGTACTGTAGGATATACATGTTGATGCATTAGGTTTTTTATTTTACTAATCGCTGATTGTATTGCGTATATTTTATTTGCTGTAAATCCCGCCTTGATCTGAAGGAAAGGCGCGACATACAAATTAATTTTATTATTAAAAATAAATAAATATTAAAATAAATAAATAAATAATAAAAATAAATATTAAAATAAATAAATAAATCTTGCCAAGAAAACCCCAGGGGTAGCCTACATTTTTTATTAAGATGGATGGATTTTAATATTTAGATGAGTGTGAGTTTTTTTTTAAAAAAAAGCTTTTTATTGACTCATGTCCTTGGGGGCAGGTCACACTCTCTCAGCCTCAGAGGAAAGGCAATGGCCAACCCTCCTCTGAACAAACCTTGCCAAGAAAACCCCAGGACAGCTCCTCCTAATGTCCTCCCTTTTCCTCCCAGACTGTCCTCCATTGTCCTCCAGCCCCAGACTCCTTCCTTCCTTCCTTTCCAATTAACATTGTCTCATTGGGCAGAGCAAGAGCAGCAGCAGCAACACTGTAACAGTCTGTTCTTTTTTTGCACACCCTTTTCTTTTTCCTGCCTCCCCATTGGCTGAACCTTCTGATTCCATCTCTCCCCATTGGCTGCGACGCGCCCTCCCTGGAAGTTTTTAAAGAAAGAGAAAGGGGAAGAAACTTAAAGTGAGCAGCAGTTCAGCTTCTGCTGGGAGGAAAGGAGAATGGAGCTCTTGCTTTTGCTCTTCCAGACTCTGCCTTGACTCGCTTTCATTCCGGGCTGCAGCATGACGGTAAAATGGGTTTCCTTTCTGCTGGAACAGCTGTACAAATCTTAGCCCAGGTTCCTTTGTTCTGGGATGCGTCCGCACTGCAGAACTTAATCCGGTTTGATCCCGCTTTAACAGGCTTTGTGGCTCAGAGCTGTAGAGTTCTGGGAATGGGAGCTTGTTGTTCAGGAAAAGAAAAAAGGAGAGTCCCTATGAGTGGTTTAAAGTGGTTTTTTTAAATTTTTAAAATATTTTTAACTGTATTTTTATTTATTTTAATAATTTATTTTATTCTGTTTTATTTAATTTATTTTAATATTCTAATTTATTTTAATATTCTAATGATTTATTAATTTATTTTAATATTCTAACTATTAATATATTAATTTTATTTTAATATTCTAACTGTTTATTAATTTATTTTTATTTTTATTTTCTAAGTGTTTATTTATTAATTTTATTTTAATATTCTAACTATTAATTTATTAATTTTATTTTAATATTCTGTTAATTTATTTTTATTTTTAGTTTCTAAGTATTAATGTATTAATTTTATTTTAATATTCTAACTATTAATTTATTAATGTTGTTTTAATATTCTGTTTATTAATTTGTTTAATATTCTAACTGTTTATTAATTTATTAATTTATTTTAATATTCTATTTTAAAAATAATCTATATTGGTTATATATAATAAAAATTATACTACATTAAAGTTCAAATGAAATTTCATTTCATTTATTTAATTTATTTTAATATTCTAACTTTCTATTAATTTATTAATTTATTTCAATCTTCTACCTATTTGATTCAGTTTTAATGTGTCACTTTTCTGTGTTTTTTAAAAAATTAATTGTATTGCTTATAAATGTTGTGAAGGTGCTCTGGGAAAAGAGCGGGATACAACATCACTTTATCATTATTGTAGGTTTATTTATTCATTTGTCACCTGCTATATTTTATTATTTAATGTTAATATGTATTAATGTGTATTATGTCAAATTATTTTTATTGAATGTATGCCATAGGCAGGCTTATTTTATTCTATTTTATTTTATTTTTAACTGATTGTATGTTAAAGCTCTGTGTAAATTTACAGTGCCCTATAAATAAAGTTTAATAATAATAATAATAATAATAATATGAATAAATATAATAGTGGTAATAATAAATAATATAAACCCACTGGGCAAAAGTCACAGTCTCTCAGCCTCACAGTGTGACCATGGCAAACCCCCTCTGAAGAAACTTGCCAAGAAAAAAAAAACCTTGTGAACAACAAACTGCCATTCCCAGAATTCCATAGCTTTGAGCCATGACTGTTAAAGCGGAGTGAAACCGGATTAGTTCTGCATTGCAGCCGCAGCTTTGGAGTTTAGAGGAAGGTAGGTTCAAAAGTGTCAGCTAATACCTTTTGGAGATATATATTGCCTTGGTGCTTGGTGTTTTCTCCATTGGCTATAATTTCTGCCTTTTGTTTCTGATATGTATGATATATATATATATATATATATATATATATGATATGTGTATGTGTATATATAATTATATATATACACACACACATATATATATATAAATTGTATGTCCTACTTGAATTTTTTTAGAACTTTTTGCATAAATACCCTGTTGACATTGTCGAATGGTTTTTTGAAATCAGTAAATCACATTTGCTAATTTCTTTTTGACATTATTCTCATGGAATCCGATCAAGCTTAATACGTGTCTTAAGTTACGTTTAATTCTTCTATTGGGTTAAAATCCCCTCCGGTCTTCCTCGATTCAGTCAGCTATGATCTTCTTCAAATTTGCTGCCATAAAACCTGTAAAGATTTTATAATCACAGTTGAGAAGTGAAATGGGCCTGTAATTTTGTGGGTTCAGATTGATTTTGCAATAAGGAATTCTTTCTGGTGTTCCTTTTCTTTCAGGAGGAAAATAGTTGTGCTAAGTTGTTGTTGTTGTTGTTGTTGTGTTCCTTCAAGTCCTTCCCAATTTATGGGAAATTTCTTCACAAGGGGTTTGCCATGGCTACCGTCTGAGGCTGAGAGAGTGTGACTTGCCCAAGGCCACTTAGTAGGTTTCAAAGGACCTCTCGCTGTTCAATCCCTTCCTTAAAAAGGTTCTCTTTGGTTTGTAGTGTTGCCTCTCTTACAGTATTGTAAAGGAGATTGTACAGATTGTAAGGAGTCTGGCAGGATTGACACGTTTTGAACACAGGTGTTGGAATATGGTGGTTGCCTTTTCCCCCATTTGCTTCCTTGGAGGGCTGGATCCACGCAAGATAAGTAATAACACATTGCCTTGATAGGCCGCCTTCGGTTATGATGAGATGTGCTGCCCCTTTTTTGAGTTTCAAAAGAAACCTGCTGGAGTCTTCATCAGCACCTGGTGGGAAGACTTCTGTGGCCATTCGAACACTGGCATGTGCTTGCGTCCATCCGCACTGCAGTAATAATCCGGTCTGACACCACTTTAACTACCCTGGCTCAATGCTACGGATTTCTGGGAATTGTATAGTGACTAACATCTCCAATTGTTTCTCCCCCTCCTGTTTGGTTTGTAACATCTTGCCTGATGAAGAAGCCCGTGGAGCTTCGAAAGCTTGCGACAAGTATATTGTGCATTTCGGTTGACCAACAAAGGTATCGCTGATGGATTTTTGTTTCTGAAATGCTTGCTAGGCATGCTGGAGAGGCTGGACTGTAGGACATGTCCTGGAAAAAGGAGGACGTTCGGTCACCCTGCCCTTGTTAGACACGTATCTAACCAGGAAGAGCCTGTGAGTCTGCTCAGTGGGTTGTTGGGGAAATGTTTGCTGTTTGCCTGGCCAGGGAGGGATCTGCCTTCCCTGCTGCTCTTTGGAGGGCCAGGAGAAGCCAGCTTTGCAGAGCTGCTGCAACCCTTCCTTTCCTCCCCCATCCTGGCCTCCTCCTGGGGTTGGGTGGGGGTGCTGCTGCTGCTGCTGCTGCTGCTCACATCATGCAATGGAGCAATCTCTTAGATTGGGAGATGAACATCAGGCTGATTTGGAAAGCCTTCCTGGACTCCTTGGATTTTTGTCTGTAGTGTGTGTTCTTTCCTCCTCCACCTCCTTTTCAGAAATTTGGTAGAGATACCATGTTAGAGCATTCAGTTCTTCGCTTGCGGGGGACATTTATTATTGGAAAGGCATGGCCTCTGGGCCCGTCTCACCTCCTAGCCTTCCTGTTTGCTTTCCAGTTAGTTCTCTATGTGTGTGGTTCCCCCCCCCCCCACACACACACATTTTCTGTCCAGGTTTCAAAAAACAGCCGAATGCCTTGTTTGCTTTTTTCTGTTCCAGTTTTACAGGCATAGCTGTTGCAAGAATTAAAGCAGTGATTCTCGGGTTATCTGATGGAGGGGGTCTGGCAAATAATTTTTTTCCCATGTGCCAATGATTGGCATCATCTTTGTACCCGTTGGCTCCGATTGTTTCTTTATTTCTTGGAAACACACTATTGATCTGCACCCAATGGCTTGGGGATCTGCACTGGTCCAAGGGCCATTTATTTTTATTGCTGGCTGCCTTCAGCCCTTTCCAACTTATGGGGATCCTTTCAAGGGGTTTTCTTGGCATGTTTCTTCAGATGAGGTTTGCCGTTGCGATCCTCTGAGGCTGAGAGATGTGACATGCCCGAACTCACCCAATAGATTTATATGGCTGAGCTGAGATTCAAACCCTGGTCTCCAGACTCATAGTTCCACACTCAAACCACTCTCCCACATTGGAGCCACACTTACCGTTTAGTAGCACTGAATGAAAGTGACATAAACACGCTTCAAACAGTAAGCCCAACTGACGTTATAAACCAATATATAAGCACCATTGTTAACCATAATGGACTTCTTCCAGCGTGGGAGGAGTAGGGCTTGGAAAACCTGCCATTGGGATTACATCTCCCAGACTCCTGCTACCAGCATGGGAGTCTGGAAGCTGGAATCCAAGAAATAATATTTCAGGCTCTAAGGAAGGGAATGTAAGCATGGTGTGTGTCCTGTCAGGGGTATGTGTGTGGACATGGTGAGATGACAACAGGACTTGGTGAGGAGTATCAATTTGTGCACCCCACAACCATCAGATGTCAGTTTTCTCATGATGTGTGATCAAGCAAACTGTATACAACTTGTCAACCATGTGGTGTATCTCAGCACAGTTCTCCTGGCATGGTTTCCTTCAGATATGTTTTATGGTAATTTGTTTTAAATTTCTTTACTGAGGAAAAAGCAGGATGTAATTCTGATAAGTAAATAGTAATAAAAAAGCTGGTCTTAACTGAAGTGATGGGAGTTATAGTGCAATGCATCTACAAATGTGCCATTTGGGGAGGAAAGCAGGACTGCAAGTTAAATAACACACCGTGTTGCCTTCATGTTGACTGACTGGTTGCAAAAAACACATTTATCAGGGAACCCTTTGAGCCTGGCAGTCAGCGTTCAGGTGGGTAGTTCATGGGAGAAGTGGACTGTTGAAGACAAAAGTGAATAAGAATCTCTCCTCCTCCCAGCTTTCAGATCTAGAGCAGGAATCCATACATTAAGTCTGTTGCACTACAACGTCCATGTTCTCTGACTTTTGGCTCTGTGGGCTGGTGTAGTCTAAAATAACTGTAGGGCTCCAAGTTGTGTTCCTTTTGTTCTGTAGGCCCTGTAATGTGCAGTCCCCTGTGTGTGTTTTTCAGGGGAACAAAGTTGAAGGAAGATTTTGATGCTGGCCAGGTTGTGACATTTCTGGTGGCGTGACGTTGGGTGGGAGAGAGATGGCATTTAGTTGTAGCTGTATGAAGAATGGAAGCTTACAGATATCACATATCCACATAAGGGGAAAGGAATGACCCTGAGAGCTCGGCCTGCGCTTCCTACTGCCTGCTAATATCCTGCAGCCCTTCCTATCCTTCCTAGAAACATACCACTCCTTTTCCTTTTTGCCTCTGTCCCTCACCCACCTCACTGAGGTCAAGGATAATTACTGCAGGGGGATAGTCACAGACTGTGAGAGAGGGAGAAACTGATATGGGAAAATTCCCCCCATCTTGGAAGCCTTAGGGTAGAATTGTAGGGACATGAGGCATGATGACTCCAAACACCATGGCCTTTCTTTACAGGTTTGTTTTGCATTCTGCATGCTTTTGGGGAGAACAGGGGGATGTCTTTGGTTGATAGCTGAGCTTTTTTCCTGGAAATGCAGAAAGGGGGTTGTTTTAATCTCTAGGGGAGGTCAGTCACACGTTGTTTTTTAACACGACAATGCAAATAATTTCACTTATGGATTCCGGATTTATTGTTCACACTATGGGACCACATTTCTGAGAGTTTGATTGCTCACATGTGTCAGCACTTGAATAAAGACAGTGTCAATGATGTATATGTAATTGAGGTATACAGAGTTTTATCCCTGTTTATCCGAGGTCTGTCTGCAACAGTTATTCACACAGATGACAATTCAAATATTTTAGAAAAACTCAGGGGAGGCGGGAGAAACGGGACCTGACAATTGATTATCCAGAGTTAAGTACCAGTATAGTCAGCCCTTTTTAATCATGGATTTTTTTATCCATGGATTCAAGCATCCACGGCTTGAAAATATTCAGAGTATAAATTCCAAACAGCAAATCTTGATTTTCCATTTTATATAAGACATTGTTATGCCAATTTTGCTATGCATCCATGGATTTTGTTATCCACAGGGAGTCATGGAATCAAACTCCAAGGGTTCACTGTAGGATTGTTTTGTTTGTTTGTTTGTTTGTTTGTTTTTTGCAGTCTGCCTGCAAAACTTAATTGGATGCATTTGAAATGGCATATGAACTACAAAGATTCAACCCAGATTCTACCTGGATTATTTTCACCATTTGAATAACCCCCTAGGAGTGTTGGATTCCATCTCATCAGATACGCAAGACTGGAGTAGGCAGTGAGGCAGTGTGTGTGCTTTCTCTCTTTCTTTTTGCTAGCTATCTTGTTCCCAGTTTACTGTCTGCAGGTGTCCACTCAGGATCAATTTGTGGTGATTGTTTTTCCCAAGAACATTATTCCAATTGCCCTTGCATGCACAAAGAAAGTTGGGTAGAAGGAAGCTGGTAATCCATAGTGATAGTTCCAGAAGCAAAAACATTAATTTCCCCTGTAAGGGCTGGTTGGGAATAGGGTTTGGAAGAGGTACTTCTGACAAAACTTCCTTTTGATTTCTTAGACCTGCTTGTGTTTCCAAGCTTGTCTCACAAGCAAGGAAAGAAAATATGAAGTTCTAAAAACACCAATATTTCAGTGTCAAAAAGTAGATTCAGCACAAACCTCAGAAACATTATTTTGGGGGACTACACCTCTCAGAATTCCTCAGGCAGGATAACTGAATAGTGGCCATGTTCACTGTGGATTCTGAGAACTGTAACCTCCCAAAAGGAATTTTTTTAAGCAGTGGTTAGAAGAACGTATCTGCTATGTTATAAATCCCTCTGTTTCAGTACATTTCTCACTCAGAGGGATGGGTAGATAACAGTTCTACAAATGGTAACCTACAGCAGTGCCCACAGATACAATGCCATAGAATTACATGGTGAATTAGTCACCTGCGATTTCTGCCTACACCAGGTACATGGAAATAGATGCCAATGTGCTTGTCATTACAAGAGTAAACTCAGGAGCCTCAGGCTTATTCATTTTCTCTCCTCCTCTCATAAATTTGGAAACATCTCATTCCTGTGTCAAATCCCATATGATTTGCCATGGCCTGCAAGCCAGGATCAGCATGCAAAAGGAATCCAGGATCAATGTGAAGTTGAAGGCTCTCATGGCTGGCATCCATAGTTTTTTGTGTTCTATGGGAGTTTATTTCTGACGTTTCACCAAGCACAGATGCTGGCAAAACGTCAGGAATAAACTCTCCTAAAACATGGCCACATAGCCTGAAAAACCCACAAAATCCAGGATCAGTTTGTGACCCTAGTTTGCAGTCCTTTGTGTAAACCATATGTTGCCTGTACAATGCCAATATATGCCTTAGTGCACATTAGACATTTCTAATGTGCAAGAGGAGAAGGAAGCACATGTGTTCTTGGCACATCCTGATAACCATGATTAATAACCCAGTTGGACAGCCTCAGAGTGAGCAGCTTTTTAGCATATTTGTAGTCATGAATTTATTGCTTTCTATTTCTTTCTGTTAGAGCATGGCATGTGTTAAAACTGTTAAATTACTTTGGTCTTAAACCAAAGTTCATGAAGGGCCTGTTGTGTAGTTATTTTATTTTTAACATTCTATCAACATACATTCACTTAAAAACATTGCCAGTGGTAGGAACTATTACATGAATGCTCATTTCCTGGATGTGCTACCAATTTCTATAACAGCCGTCTTGTCTGATAATGTAACCTCTGTAGAGTAGGAATCTTTCTGATTGCTAGGCTTCGGGAGTGGGACAGAGTTGCCCTTCGCTGCTTTTGAGGCCAGGACAGAGATTCTTTACTTACACTCACACTTCCTTAAACTTTCCACAAACTGAGCTGTTAACAGCTGTAAGGAACTATGTCTTCTCAAAGGGTCTTGGTGTGGCATCTCTTAATTTATTTCATCCCACTGAAGTCTGGAGATGTGAAAAGTGGACGGAAAAAGAATAGAGCTGTTGCTTGTGGCAATATAACATTACCATTTGTTTGCCTTTTTCTTCTCTTGATAGTAATAGTCCAATGTATGGTAGTTATCCTGGCACTCTCCTGAAAACCAGTGGTAAGGAATTATGGAAGTTATAGTCCCAATCTGTCAACAAATATGGAAGACAAAACAATGGCCCACATATTGAAAAAGCTCAATATACTGTACATTTCACTTGTCAAGAAAGGGGATATCAGGGGTTGCAGTAACCACAGGACCATTGCATTAATTTCCCATGCAAGCAAAGTGATGCTAATCTATACTGAGGGCAAGAGGCTACCCTCAGAGCAGAATATGGAGGAACTGAATAGTTTCTAGTTGGCAAGAGGGTCAGGCAAAGCTGCTTTTTATCACCCTTTCTGTTTAACCTGTATTTAAAACATAACATATTGGACTGAAGGAAGGAGGCATGAAAGGGTGACTTGGAGGGCTCTCATTCATTGAGTCACCATAAGACTTGAAGGCATTTAGCAACAACAAAGGGCCCTTTCAAACTACACAAGTATAGCACTATGATATCTCTTTGAAATCGTGGGGTTTGTAGTTTCATGAGTCAGTAGTGCTTTCTGGCTGGAAAATTCAAAATATCTCTTCCTAATCTGTCAATCCTAGGATTCTATAGGCTGGAAACATGGCATTTACATTGGAATCATACTGACATATTTGTGTAGTATAAAAGGACCCAAAGTTCACAGTATCTAAGAGCTCAAATTAGATGGTTTTAAAATATAATTTGATGGATACTACCCCCTTCCCCTGCCCTTTGATTGAAGAGATTTATTCAATATTAAGTTTTCAACTTTTACTAGAGGTCAGGGATTCCTGGATGCCAAGTTTCATCATGCTAGAATATCCTCAAATTTTTGATATCTTTGCATATTTACCGGTACAGTACTCTTTGGCTTCAGGGAAGGATTCTCAATAAGGACTACAGTATTGGCTCTTCAAGCCCTTATTTCTCACTATGTGTTCAGATAGTTTGCATGTAGCTTTTATTAATCATTTCTGGCACATGAGTGGGAGGGTGGGAAGGGAGTATACCAACACCTGGTTTACAGTGTTAAATCTTGGTCACTCAAGGACAATTTGTACACAGCATAGGCCACCATCTGACTGACTGATTTTTATTATTTCCCTAAAGAGGTTGTGATGATTTTTTACGATCCTGTTATTACTTGTATTGTGATATGCTGTTTTTCTGCTATACATACTCAATTTGGACACAATTTGGGTTTCAGGCTGTTATTGGTTTCTTCAAGTGATAGTGATTCTTGTTCCTGAGAGACAATAGGGATGCTTTTGCTAGGTAGATGTCTCCAGCAAGAGATGTGGGGAAGGCTGCTACTGAAAAACATGCTAGGTCTAGGAGTATGGGGCTCCTAGTCTTGTGGACATAAGTTTGAGAGCCCCATAAATGAATTTTCCAAAATGTTAAACAAGCCCCTGTTTCTACAGCAGGCAAAAGAACACTATGGAGATCCTCAAATCCCAGAGCCTTGAAAATTAACTTCCCAGCCAAGTGCCTGAGTGATTCTGGGAATTATAATAAAAATCCTTTTACACATTCCAATCATAACAAGCTTGTAAAAATGGGTGTTGTAAGGGTTAAGAACTTGAGCTAAAAACAGCATGTTGTGTTTAGTTTTTTCTTTGTAACTAATACTGTGTCCACCTTATCTCATCCCTATCTGTTCCACAGCCTTTTAAATAAAGTGCTTATTTGTGTTTTCCTTCACCTCCCTAGATACAAAGTTCTGTTTGCTTTTAAGAGCATCAGGTAGGGGACACAATGGTCAGCTGGCATGAGCTAACTACTGACTTGATGCAGTTTGTGGATCTTAAATACGGTATGTTTGCTTTCATTTGCTGGCAAAACATAAATAGGCTTTTGGCAGGTGTCTAGAGTATAGGGGGACTCATGGAAAGCACCAGTAGCTTTTGAAGGCTAATAATGTGGGTTGGTTCAAAGTGATTCTCTTTTGCAAAAGACACACATGCTTTTCTGTTTTGGCACAGCCACACCAGGTATCATAAAAGCATTTGATAAATTCGTTAATGCCTTTTAAGAGTAAAAAATTCAGTTGCGCATGATTACCTGCCCACAGTCTGCTAATGAATGGCATTTTAAATATATAACACAGCTAGTTACTGTTATTACATTACCATGCAAAATGAATTTTAATTGGCACTGTCTTTCATATCCAAAATTTGTCATGGCAGTCTTGAGCAATAGGTCATATTTTCAAACTCTGGGAAACTCCAGATGAGGGATGTAATGGGGAGTTGTGAACCTTGCCTGAGGCCACATAAATTGAGCCATGGGAAGAATAAAACTCAAATTCAGGTCCTTCACCTCCCATTTGCTGCCAGTTATTCTGTTGCTGAACTCTTGGGTCTTGGGTGATAGCGTAGAAAACTGTTGTGTTGCTTTAACTTTTGTCCACTTAAATTTATTGACTGGTGCTGATGACATATTTTATACATTGAAAACAATACACTTTTCTCCAAGATCTGCCTCCTTGTTCACTAGCTCCAGTTGAATATAAACATGTGGCAGGGATGCATGGCGATGTTTTAATGATGCTCCTGACATGTTGTTCACTGAGTGTTAAATGTCTGTGCCATTTGAATTCTTGAAACATCTCCTGAAAGTAGATATGACTAGGCAAATGGTAATTTTTCCAGAAAAGTCTGTGATTCATGGCTTGCAGGGTTTCTTGTTAAATCCTTGCCCACAGCAGAAGCCAGAATTCTATGTCTTTTGCAACCAACTGCAAAAGTAAGTTGTTGAACTGCACTCCTAATTTTTCATTATTTTCAAAAAGCTAAAGTAGAAAGTTAAAATAATTTGTTACATTACTTGATGCTTTTTCATTAAATGTTTTTTTAAAGTCAGACTTGTGAGGAGAATGACACCAGTAGAAACATGAATTTTTGCAGTATTGGTCCCTGGGCTTTGCTGGTTATTGCTGCCTCCATGTCCTCTCATTTTTCTTGGGCAGGGGGCTTTTTGTAGTAGTTTCTTGGATCTGTCCTAAAGCTCTTCCAAATGTTTTAAAAAGTGGGACACAATTTGCTAAGGTGAAATAAAATTGAGGGAAGAGAAAGTTTTCCCCTCCCTTCCCTTTTTTTCTCCCTTAAGAGTTATTGTATTACAGTATAAAACTACAATTTTGCTGATTTGCTGTTGCAATATAGCACTATAACTCAAAAAACTGGAAAAAAAGAAAGAGGAACAGAAGAAAAAGAGGTACTTTTTGTTCCAGTATTCCAGAATTAAAAAGAAATCCAGTTGAGGGTGGGAATAACATATTGCAGCTGGTGGTGGGAATTGCCAGAAAATAGTCTAGGCCAACAGAAATGTTGTTTGGTTATTCAAAACAAAACAAAACAAAAAATAACAAGAAGTAAAGGAGCAAATACCGTAGTCTGTAGTAACCTGTTGACATATTTGCTCCATCTGGAGTATAACACATTATAAAGCCCTTTAAAAGTAGGAAAAAGTTTCTCATGACACAAGAAAAGTAATATAGTTGCCTTACTTTTTGAAGTGCAATTTCATTACGCCCTCAATACCTTGATAACCCCTTTCAAACTGTATTGCTGTGGTGACCCCAAAATCATAAAACACCTGAGTATCCTCCTCTGTCTCCATCTGTCTAGGGACTGTTCTTCATCCAAGATCCTTTCTCGTTTCTATCTGCTTGTGGGAAATCTTCCAGTTCCAGGTCACTCTCTGGGCAGCTTGTATTTCACAATGATTTCGTTTTAATTCTAGGCAATCTGAATAAGGAGTTCATAGTTTAGAGACCTGCTAATGTACAGGCTATTTGTCCTCCTGTCAGTAGACTTTGAGGGCCTGAACCAGCAATGAATGCCAGGCGCTGTAGGCTATTTTTCATAGGAAATAATTGGCAAAACCACCTTTGAGTATTCCTCTTCTAAGGACTTTAACACACGGGGGGGGGGGGGGGAGATTTCATTATTCCATGAAAATTGTGCGACTGTGGTGAAGATTTTCACACACATCGCGATTAAAGAGGACTTCTCCTGGCAATAACTTGGTAATAACCAGCAACAGATCATTCACAGGATAAGTCTTCTTTAATCGCAACACCGTGTGAAAATGTTCACCATGATTGTACGATTTTCACTGTCCGTTTAAACCCCTGATTTTCCTTGATTTTCCCCATGTGTTAAAGTTGTAAGAAAACCTTATGCAATTCATGGGCTGGTTTTTCAGATGGTGAAAATAATCCCAGTAGAGTAGAATATGGGCTGAATCTTCATTGTTCACATGCATTTCAAATGTGCCTAACTTTATTTGGGGTGGGGGCAAAAAATCCACTTAACCTGGGGTAATCAATCTCAGTCCCTCCCAGCCCCAGCTTTCCTGAAAGATAAGCATTGTTGGCTGTGTGAATAACTGATGCGAATAGGCCTGGGATAAACCAGGATAAAACTCTGCATGCCTTGAACGTGTTTTGAATACATCTGCATCAGTGACTTTATTTGCAGTGCTGACACATGTGAGCAACAGAACTTGCAGAAATGTTAAGAGATGCAGTTCTGATAAAAAAAAAATCACGTGAACAACAAAACTGGATTGTGTGAGTGAGATTATTTGCATAGTCACACTAAAAACAACAACATCTGAATAACCCTGGGTCGAAGGATGACTTGAAAGCACATACACACAGTAGACTCTGGGCTGCTTTTTAATCTGTCTAGCTGTAAGGCCTTTGCTGGAGCTAACATTTCTTTCTTTGTGTCTTGTGAACAATTTTTCATGCTTTTTACCCATTAGTGCCATCTCAAGTAATTCCTTTCCTTCTTTGGTGTTCACATTCCTTGGATGCTTCCACAATATTATCATGTCCCCCTGTAGATCTGATTTTTGCTAGGCTAAGCATATTTAGGTTTTTTTTAATCCCTTCATTGCAATACAACCCCTTCAACCTTCCAAATAGGTATTGTTTTGTTTTGTTTCTATATGTAACAGCACAATAGCCTAAGATGAAATCTAATAGTTGGGACACTTTCCAAAGGGATGATTCTGTTAGTCCTTTGCAGCAAAAACAATATAAAAATCTCTGGCAAGGCAAAATCAGCTTACTGTGTTACAATATGAGCTTGTGTGGACTTTAGAGGACTCTTTCTGTGCCCCACATGCACACTTGGAGTGTAGTTAAATAGAGCTTGAATGTCTGTTCTTTCATATTCCTGTCATATATGGAGTTTAAAATGAACATAGCTAAAGAGAGTTCTTGGAACTGCAACTGCCAAAATCAGTGCCCATGCTTTATGGGAGTTTCTAAGAGCTGTAATCCAAAAACATGGATTTCCAAGTTCTGAAAATAATGCTTCCTGCTGACTATCTACTTCGGTGTGACAGCTACAATTTCTTCTTAAATAATTGTGGTTTATGCTCTCCTGCAATGGCCAGTGCAAGAGAATTTGCTGCATTCTTTTGAAAGGTTATGGCTAAGTGAGAGAGCATATGCTGTGCATGCAGAAGATCCCGTGTTCATTCCCTGATCACCCCTTTTTAAAAAGATTAGGCATCACAGCCATCCCTGACCTAATGTCTTTCAGATGTGGGCTTCAGCATACTCGCTGAGGATGATAGGGAACTGGAGTCAAAGCACAGGGAAATGCCCATGTTTGGAAAAACTGATGTGCAACTTGAAAACATTGCTTTTTGGATTACAGCTTCCAGAGTACCTAGCCAGCATGGCTGTCTATGGGATTCTGGCAGTTGTAGTCAAAGAAGGTGACTTTTCCATGCTATGCCCTGATGAAGACAATGCTTTCTGAGATGTGCATGAATCCTGAATTGGGCTTTGTTCTAAAGACGCTTCTGTTTAAACTGTTCAATGATTCATCTGAACCTCTGCCCAGAGCATAAAATGTGGAAAGTGTGGTGGTACTGGAAGTTTGAAGGCTAGCTGGGAGACAGAGGCAAGGACAGAAACTACTTGCTTGCTGTGTTAACCTGGCCTAGGTATGGGTTGCCTAGAAGATGGAAGATACAGGATTACTTGCACCCACAGTTGATGTCAGCTGCCTGAGAGATGGACACAATGTGTGAAAGAGCTGGGTGAAAATTGGATAGGTGTCCCATTGCCTGCATCCTTGAAGCTGATCTCTCCAGTTCAGTAGTCCCTTGGTATCCGCTGGGGTTTGGTTCCTGGACTGCCCCCCCCCCCAACAGATACCAAAATCCATGGATGCTCAAGTCCCATTCAATACAATGGCATAGTAAAGTGGTGCCCCTTATATAAAATGAAAAAGCAAGGACTGCTTTTTGGAATATATATATATATATAGAGAGAGAGAGAGAGAGAGAGAAATATTTTCAAGCTGTGGATGACTGAATCCATGGATAAAGAATCTGTGGATATGGAGGGCCAACTGTAGTGAGTTTTGTATCCTCATTTAGAAGACTGTTAGGGAGTGCTGTTTCGTTCTTTTAAAAGCAAAGCATCAATTTATTTATGTATTTATTGCATTTTAAACTGCCTGTAAGCCAAAGTTCTCTGTGTGATGTAAAGTCTGTTAAATATACTGTTTAAATAATAGAGTGGTCTCTTGGTGTCCTCTGGATTGCAGGACCCCTCACCCCCCCCCCCCCCGGGATACCAAAATCCATGGATGCTCAGCTCCCATTAAATACCGTGGCATAGTAAAATGACATCCCTTATATAAAATGGCAAAATCAAGGAATATATATATTACTTTTTAATATTTTCAAGCTGTGGGTGCTTAAATCCATGGATAAAAAAATCCATGAATATGGGAGGGCTGACTGTATAATAAAATAATGGCTAAAAGACAGCAGAATATGAAGCCCAAATAAAAATGGCAGCTGAGAATGAAAGATTTCAGCACATACAACCAAGTACATGTAAAGTCGGGAGAGGGGTGAGAATGCACAGAATAAGACATGATAGTTCTTAATTTACATGAGAGAATAAAAAGGCTTTCAGCTGTAACAACAACAAAAAAAACACCCTCCCTGTAATATGGGCACTAGGCAAGCCTCTCTGGATCAGGAAATCCACTGAGCTGATGCCACCAGTGAAAAGACCTTGGAACACTCAGTTTGCCTAGCCAGCCTGTTCGCCTTGCCAGGTGATTTCTTCCTCATCATGCTTCAGCAGAGGTATTAGTTTACTGCTTCTACTAAGCTTTGTTTCTATAGGAATTTCTTCTTGCAGCTGTTGTTGTTCCTCCTTTGAAAAAGCAGCTTCCACTATACAGTTTAATGTTTGGGTATCCCGCCAGTACAATGCTTGCAGAAATGTCATGCCTCTGAGATAGGATTTCATTGTTAGGAATCAGGACCTCCAATGTAAACTGTACCTGTATGAAAGACTGGAAGGCAGGGCCTGGTTCTGTTCCATTAATATCTACTCAAAATACAGTTATGCATAGATTTTTTTTTCCATTGGGGAAAATGCCTGACACACCGTGTGTCTTTTAGATAAACGAACTTCATGTTATTGGGCTTTCGTGTTTTATTCTGATTAGTATTACCACTGCTTCTAATCTGCATGGCAGCCTGGTCTGTTTGGGCTTAAAATGCCATGGAAACACAGTATCACATTTTGGCTGAAATATACAAATATATTACACAGACTGCATTCTTCTAGCCCACTCTAAAGTCTGGGTGTAACTGGCTGGAGTTATCCGTTATGATCATTTGCTGCTTGTTGTTCATGTTTCTGTAGCCATCTAAATACCTAGGGATTTGCTTGCAAAACTGCTCATGTATTTATTTTCTGGGAAATGGTAACATGGACATTGGTGGTTAATCTGGAATGTGATGGATGTTTCTAGGAAGGGTGTGTGAAAAAGAGCATGGTGCTCTGTCAGCGATGCCAGGGTGCTTCTGATCTGTCAGAAGTCTGACAGAACACATACATTCTGTGATTATATGGAGCCTTGATCTCAGTAATTCTAATGAAGTTAAAGCTTCAAACCAAACCAGTAAATGAGTTCCACAGTTAGCATCTTATGGAATTCTGCCAATTTTGTTGAAAATGGTGACTTTTGTGATTGTGATTTTTAAAAAAAAAAAAAAAAAGTTTGATATTCACGTACATGGTGCGTGTTTTATTATGTCAGGTGGGGAAACATGTGGACTTTCCAGTTCTCAGCTGGTACTGTCATCCCTGAATCTTGATGAAATATTAATCCAATAATCTCTTGCCCTTGGAGTTGATGGGAACTGGCATCCAACAGGACTGGTGGATGGGAGCATAAGTTTGCTTGCTCTAGGTTATGTTAGCATTATTCTTTGCTTGTATTCATCCTTTTACTGTGACGACATGTATGCAGTAACCTCCTACCTCTTGCCCTAATTTCTAGTTGAAGCAAAGTTAGCAGTAGTTTTTAGACTAATTCATTATAATATTCAAAGATATAGCCGTTTTAGTCTGTAGAATCAGTATGTGGAGAGATCTTGTAGTATCTTTGAGACTAACTGAAATAAATAAATTGGCAGCATAAGCTTTCGTAGACTTCAGTCTACTTCCTCAGATGCATTTGGTGGAGTGGAAGCCAGGCACAGACATATATATGCCATTGGTATAAGAGGATTCATTCTAATATTGTTCATCAGTAGGGCTAGCCCAGGACACTTTGCTGCTTGAGTTAAAGATTCCTCATCCTCCAATTCGGGTTTCAGAAACTGATGTTGACAGTTGAGTCTTTACTTAAATGCAGGTGATAGGACAGCATCTTTCTTGGCACCTGAGGAGAACAGGGAAGCTTAAGGGGCAGAAGACTGGTAGTGTGGCATTCACAGAGCTCTGTCTTCCAACACCGTGGTGCTGCCCTGTGGCCAAAGGCTGCCTCACTTGGCCTAATGTTAGAGCTGGCCCTGTTATGTGGGTTCAGACAAGGTTACTGTGGTTCTGGCACTCTTCCCTTCCCCTGCCGATGTGGTGCTCAAGCAATTGCTTTGGGATTCATGCTCCAGCAAATGTTTAGACCGTGTTTGCATTTATCAAACTTCAGTTGGCAGCATGTGTTCTTGGCTTCCTGCTTCCTTCTCATTCTTACTTCACTGCTGATCCAGTAAAGTGAGGTCCATGGGATTCAGCTCAATGTTGGCTTTCAAATGAGTTTGTATTGTGATATTTCTGTTGAAGAAGTGTGATTCTGAGAAGAGGATTTGGGGCTGTTTAGCAAATGAACATGTGTAATATTAATTTGTTTCATGTCCGGATTATAGCATTACAGGGATAGAGAGGGTAGGGATCAATAGCAAGGCTTCTTTTCCTTAAAGGTACCCATTTCTCCTTCTCTTCCTCTTCTTCCTGTTTTCCTTCCTCCTCCTCTTGTTCTAATTCTAAAAAAACTCAACATTTATAGTTAGGGTGGCCATGCATGTACATGATCATAAATTCTCATTTTATTGAAGATATTTTTAAAATACATTATTTTTGTCTTTAACAAAGTACTGCTTATTCCCAAGTTCTAGCATCAGGGCAGCTGTGGTGAAAAAATTATTCCCATAGTTGTGATTGTGCTATGAATTTAAAATGTGAAACTCCAGATGCTCAAAGTCAGTCTTTTTTTAATCAGTGTAGACAGATTTTTTTTTCTCAGGTATATGCAAGAAGCAGTGAAGCATACAATAGCAAATAGGGAGGGTGAATGGAGGCAGGTTACACACGGCCATCTAAAAGAGGAGACAAATAAGACAATTAAGACCTGGGTCTAAAAGTCAGTGCCCATACTGTACAGAGTCTATAGATATTTTTGATGGTCCTTATTGTTGATTTATGGCTGTGCTGTCTCCCTCCTCCTTCCCTAGTCACCTTTTTTCTCCCAACTTTTGGCAATCCTGGTTCAGGTGAAGAGTGAGGCAGCCTGGGTCATCCAGCTCTTGTTTCCATGTGGGTTTTCTTTTTCTCCTTTCCTGTTGACATCCAGTCTTTGCAATCGGATACCCCAGCCTTGCATGTCAGCCATAGGCTGGGAGTCACTGTTGTGCCAACAGGTGAACCTCACCTATATCCAATCAAGTTGTACAGTTTGGGATGGGCCAGGACTTCTGCCTGCCTTGTACGTTGGGTGTAACCCAAGAACGCAGTGGTTGGAGGTGAAAGCAGGGGAAGTTTCACTGAGCTGGGTTTGCAGAGTCACCTGGCACTTGGTGGGTGCTTTCTTCAAAGTCTTGGAAGCTCTGGTTTAGGAACTGAGCACCTGCTCCGGAGATGCTGTGCTGCTGCCCCTGTTTTCTTCTTCATTAGTGGAATATGTGGCAGTTGAGTCCTCTGAATGGCTTTCCTGTGAACGGCTTTCTTGATGCAGACAGCTCTGTGGTATGGACATGCCTTATTCTCTCCTGTCAGGCTTTCCTGATGAGAAGGATTTTTTCACCTGGAGTAGCATCTGTCTGGGATATTCAGAACATGGCAATTTTGTGGGAGTTTATTTTAGTACCCATATCCCCCCCCCCCAAATTCCACTCCATGCTCTAAATGTAATTTAAAACTGGGGGACAAGCTTATCTCTTGCAGACATTTCAGGTTGTGTGGGTTCTTCCTAGACTGTAAAGCAATTCCTCTTGGATGGTAGGCCATTTGGAAATATTTTAAGACTTTGTCTCTAGGTCTTTATCTAAAACTAGCTGCCTTGGGCCTGTCTACCTAAAAAAACTTGGGGTTTGGCAGAAATAAATAATATTTCAGGGATATAATAAACATTCACTGAAGTGGGAAGCAGAGAAGGCATGATTACCAGAGCTTGAAAGTAACTAGCTGCAGACAATAAGTTGTTTTTAATTAGTTAATTTTCCTAAAAACTAAAGCATAACTGTTACATTGGCATTGTAATGAAACAAGGGGAAAGTTTACCCTTCTTTAAATGTAATTAATTGTTTTAATCCTATAAATAAGAGCCTGTGTATGGCCTCAGTCTTATCCACCACAGGCCAACAGTGTGTAGCACTTTCTTAAAAAAAGGAATTCATAGATTGACTCTTCCAGTTATTTTTGAATAATAAGAAAATGAAGAGTTGCTTTTAAAAGTTGCAATTATATACCAGTTATGACTTACCTTCCCCTTTATAACTGTACCTAATTACATTCTGAAAGTAACTGTCTGGGTTCTGTTCAATAACTGTGTAAAAGTGTTTTGATCTCAGGATTTGAAGGGTATTTGACTGAATGGGCACTTCGCTTGTGAAAGAGAAGTTTCTAGATGAGTGGCTTCCCAAAGCAGAGTAATATTATGCCCTTTTCTGGTTTTGTGAGTCTTTTTTCTTTTGGCTTTGTCTTCCAGTGTCAGCTGTTTTGTAGTGGGAAGTCAAACTGGTTGAGGTGCTGCAGGAGCAAACCACCTGTTGAGAGTGAGCGTGTGGTATTGCTGCTTTGATTTAGAATGGCATCCACCCCACTGATGTTGACACAAGGCGCCAGGATTTTGCCAGTAGAAACAGGCAGGGAGAGGATGAATGCATGAAACCAGTGGGAAGGGTTTTACTCATCCAAGCCTCCCTTGCATCTTAAGAGGATGTTTGTAGCCTTATATCTGATCTGTTCCATAGCCTTGGGCAGATAATTTTAATATGTGTTTAGTCATCTCCTGTGTAGACACGACAGAATTTCATGCTTGTTTGCTTGTTTCCTGTGATATGTAGATGGAAAATTGATTGAAGTGTACCTTATATGAAAGTGATGGATAGTATTGGGGTAGCACACATAAAAGGATCCAGTCTTTTCATATCATAATGATTCCAGTAAATTAATGAAAAGATGCTATTTCAGAGATGGGGAGCAATTGGTGTTCCTGACCTGTAAAAGAAGGCATTGGCATTCCCAAACATATGATCTTGGATGACTTCAGCATTTGTAATGACATCTCGATGTCAGTAGTGGCTCAGGATGTCATGGATACCATGACAACCATGGACCTGTTCCAGATGGCTTCGTAGTCCCATACATCCAAGTGAGCAGATGGGACTCTTTATTTTCTTGCGAGATATTGAATGTAAACTGAAAGAGAAGGACCTCTAATTGAATTTTTTGTTATGATTTGATCACTATCTAATAAGATAAGCAGCTGCTGCTTTGAATGGCCCAGACTTTACAGTGTGGATATGCATTAAAATGTTCTTTTTGAAGAGTTTTACGGATCTGTTTGGTTTTTCTGATACTTCATTGCACAGTTTCATACAAACCTGTGGCCATCGATTGGTGGGCTTCCTCAGGATTCTAATCTGCCCTTCCATACATTTTAATACCTGTATCAAATCGCTGAGAATGGTCATTTGGAGTTGGAGATAGAATGTGTTCAGTGTGGTGATGATACTCTTGCTCTCTCTTCTTCAAAACAGACTATGGATCAGGGTGGGAATCAGGCAGCACTCCAGAAGGTGTTAGACTGCAGTTATTGTCAGCCCTCACTATTGGTTATGCTAGTTAAGGTGGATGGGAGCTGCAGTTCAAAAATATCAAGAGGACACAAGGTGATACCACATAGATGTCCTAGAAACCAAACTTTTGCATTTTGCATGGATACAACCCTCAGTATGTTCAATGGCCCATGTAGATGGTTCCAGAAAGTGATGCAGCCAGTACATCCACTCTTAATTGTGAAGATGTGTATCTGGCCACAGCTAAAAATCTAGATCTAGGGCGAGGTCCAAATAGAAAACCTGAGTTTTCAAAGGAAGTTTGGAATCTCTCCCGATAACATCTGAACATCAAAAGTGAAACCCTTAATACTGATTTTAAAAAACCTTCATCCTGCTTGGATTTCATTTCAGTTTATTAGTCCTTTTTCAGATTATAACTGACATCAAATGCTGTTCTATTACTGCTTTCCCCAACCTAGTATCCTCCAGATATGTGGAAGAACATTGTCAATATAGCTGCTATAGGACAATGACCAGCAAGATTTTTAGTAATCCTGTTGAACCTCAGATTTCCAGATTTATTTTAGATTTCCATGTTCTGTGTTTTAATATCATGCCTTTTATTAAACTGTTGTGGACTTTTCTCTCATTCCAGCCAGATCTTCTCAATTTCAAGAAAGGATGGATGTCCATATTGGATGAGCCGGGAGAGGTAAGGTTGAGGAGTGCTTTCTTCTTTCCCCTCTTGACACCTTCCTCAAGTTTTCTTCAGCAATCCTTTTTAAAGAAGTATGAACAAGAGCTGCTTTTGACTTACCCTTGTGGCTTATTGTACTCCTCTTCAAAAATCCTATCCAATATGGATCAAAACGTCATTGGATTAAAAAGTAAAGCACTGAAAATACACCCCTCTAGATCAGTCTCTAGGATTCATTATAATAAAACAAGATGGATGTCCAGCTGAGAACTTGGGAAGGGCTTATTCATAAGAACAGAATTTGTACTATTCTTTTACCCAGCATGTTTTGTGTATTCTTCAGTCCCTCTTGCATGCTTCCTGTAAAAACACTGCCTATATCTCATTAAATAAACGGGAAGGGAGGTATCTCCTGAGTTAAAATGGAGCAGCAAGCCCTGGCCTTGACTACTTTTTCTTTTGGGGGGCATAGGTCTGAAAGGTCAGTGGCTTGCATTGTTCTTCCTTGGGCTCTTTAATGTAGCTCTTCCCTCTTGTCTTGCCCTTTCCTTTCCCATAATGGTCCTGTCTGCAGTGGACGAAGCACTGGTTTGTGCTGACAGACTCAAGCTTGAGATATTACAGGGACTCCAATGCTGAAGAGGTAAGGAAGCAACGTGACCTGAATGATCTTTCCTGACAGGGCTAGTCAGGTACCTACTGAGGGAATAAATGTGAGGCAAGTTGAACTCTTTGAAAATTATGGCATAATTATTGTGTATGCTTACTCAGGCAGCAAATGAACAGAAGGAGAGGGCTGAAAGGAAAGAGAGGAGGCTATCATGATCACATGTAATTTTTGGAATTAAGTGAATGTCCTTGTACTTGGCCAGAATTATCCAAGAGAATATACAGGATGTAAGGGGTGATGTTCTCCCTATTGTTTTTCTCTCTGTCTCTCTACTTGTTCAAAGCAGGGTGGACAACTGCAGCAGATCAGAGTAAGTTTCTCCCCAGGGCCCATCCTAGGGTTGCATGAGATGCATAGACTAGAGTGTTTGAAAAACTGGGTTTTTAAGTAGTATTATGATGACCTCCAATTTACTCAAAAGGTAAACTGCTGCTCCTGGCTGTTTGGCTTTTCTTTTTCTTTTTTGACCCCCAAAAGGCTGAAGAGGGTGAGGGCCACACAACCAGCCTTAGGAGCTGCATTTTGTCTACCCTTGTTTTTTATTGTTTACTGTTTTAATCTACAGTTTCCAATATTCTGGGAGCTGTAGTCCACAGAAATGACTTTTCCAAACTATAGTTAAGGCAGGCATTGAGGAGTTAGCAGTGATATTAGACTAAGTGTTTAGCTTCTTCTTATGGTCTGGAGTTCATTTCAGGCGGATGACCTGGATGGGGAGATTGACCTACGCTCTTGCACCGACGTGACAGAATATGCAGTGCAGCGGAACTATGGCTTCCAGATACATGTGAGTGTGTAGCATCTGTAGAGGTGTAGGGACAGAACAAGTGGCTGTCTAGTCTTCAGTGTTCAGCACCAAAGCATTGGAGAGGTGCAATAAAAAGATAGGACTGCCATCTTCATTGTGAGTTTCATGCAGCCATGAACACACTTCTTTTTGCCAATCTAGAAAGCCCCTCAGTTATACAAATTAACCCTTTCTATAGCACTAGACAGCTGTTCACATTTGGTCATAATTCTGGCAAGGACTCAAAAAAACCCATCTGCCTCGTATATCCAGTTTTCTTCAGGATATAATATGTTATACCTTTGGTCCTTAAGATGATTTGGATGACACCTCCCATAGTCTCTTGTCTTTGGCCAGTTTGGCTGGATCTTTAGAAAACTGAAGTCCAAAAATTTAGAGAACCAAAATTCCCTACATTTGAGGTGGGCAATGTAATATTTCAGCAAGATGGATATTGCATTTATGTATATTCTTTTGCTGGCAACAGAGACAAAAAAGCCTGATAAACATACTACTGTATGATCTCTTTCTTTAAGTAATAAAAATATGTGTTATTTAATCATTTCTGTTCCATCTACATCTATGAATTTCAGGGATTCTGATCTATTTCCAATAGAATAAATGTGAATCATTGGCTCTATATTAAATATCAGTGCAGAGGGCTAGTATCCTTGGAATAAAATGATTAGGGCATATTGGGCACAGATTTAATCAAATTATCAATTTCAAATAAAGTAATGAATTTATATCAGGATTGGGGAATCTATTTCCATTAACACCACTAAGCATGGTCAGTGATAAAGGGTTATGAGATTTATAGTCCAAAACATTTGCAAGGCCAAAGCTCCACCATCACTGGTTTATATGGAAGTACATTGTTTGGCTTCATTCACATTAAAATCCAGCCAGCTTTAAAAGATTCTCCTGTTTAGTCAGAACCTAGATTTTGGAACAGTATCAAATGCAAATATTTGCTAGCTATGTTTGCAGGATTCAGTGCCACATGTTGGTTTGCCCCATTACCTTCAAACCTCTTTAGTTTAGTGAAAACAAAGTACGTGGTTGTTTGGGATATATGTCCAAGCCACATGTGATATTTCCCTTCCAGACTAAAGATGGTGTCTTCACGTTATCTGCAATGACATCAGGAATTCGACGGAACTGGATTGAGGCTCTGAGGAAAAGTATACGCCCTGCCAGCGTGCCAGATGTCACAAAGTATGTGCCCTGGGAACATTTTCTCATGTTCCCCTGATACGGTCATTAAATTAGGATTTTCAAGCTTCATTTGAAATCATCAGTCTGTTCATTCCAAATACCCTGTATTTTGCTTCTCTCCCTATTTTTTGGTAGGTAAGTATGTGTGTTTTTCAAACTGTTGCAGTGGCTGTGCCATCAAGAATCTAAACCAATTTTTTTGCAGAAACATCAATTTTAGTATTTTACAAACTGGGGAAAGTAACTTTTTGGGGCTAGAATTCCCATAATCCTCCAGCCAGCGTGGCCAGCAAGCATTGCAACATTTCAAAACTACTCATTTTTTGCAAACCAATCTGATGATTTGTTTGAAAGGTGGGGCATAAGTAATAAATAAAATGAATTTAAAGGCATTATGCCAGTTTACTGAAATACAGTGTACCTATTTTGGCAGGAATTTATCTTGAATGTTTTATTTCTTAGCCTGTACATTGCACAGATCATCCTGTGTATCTGGAGTGAGTAAAAATATGACTGGCAGGCCACATGCAGCTTCCTTCAAGGTTGTTTTAAGTCTCAAAAGGGCCCTCACCATCCAAAAATCTTTGTTTTAGTTTTGTTTCTCAAACTTTCCCCCTCGCCTAGAACATTTTCTCTAAAGGAGAGGAGTAAAATTCCCACAGCCATAACATTGTGATCCTTCTCATTCCAAAACCTTATCTCTTATTTGTTTAGTTTGTGTCCTGCCTTCCTCCCAATATGGGACCTAAGGCAACTGACAATTTGGGTTGAAATGAAATGCAGTTAAAACAATGGATAGTACAAAGTTTTTCCTTTTGAGGATTTATTTAACAAATAAATAAATCTTATTAAAAACAAAGTGAAGTGGCTTAAATACTGGACTAAGATGCTGGGACACCTGAGCTCAGCCACGGAAACCCACTGGCTGAACTTAGGCAAGTCACATCATCAGAGGAAGGCAATGGCAAACTTCCTCTGAGCAAATCTTGCCAAGAAAACACTGCAATAGGTTTGCTTTGGGGTTCCTACACATCAGAAATGACATGAAGTAAAAACAACAAAAGTAAAAACATTAAATTGAGACAGTTTTTAAGGCATTTAAAATAGAATAGAACTCATAAAAGTACAAATACAAATCTAGTGCCACACAGTTAAAAGGCCTCTGCAAATATTGCTAAGAAAACCCTGTGAGAGTTTCATCTTAGGGTCACCATAAGTCGGAAATGACTTGAAGGCAACCACCACACACAACACTCATCAGACAAATAGCACTCAAAGACCTGGGTAAACAGTTTGCCTGTTGGCAGAAGAAGAGCAGATGGAGTAAACCTAGCTTCCTGCATCCTTATGCCAAGTGGGACTTGTGTGTTTAGCTATGCTCCTAGCTATTTAGCTCCTAGCGTGTCCAGAGGAGGTTGATCAGAAGGGTGAAGAGTCTGGAAACCATGCCTTATGAGGGGAGACTTAGGGAGCTGGGTATGTCTAGCCTGGAGAAGAGACGGTTAAGAGGTGATAAGATAGCCTGTTTAAATATTTGAAGGGGTGTCATTTTGAGGATGGAGCAAGCTTGTTTCCAGAGAACAGAACCCAGAGCAATAGATTCAAATTACTGTACAGGAAAAGAATTCCACCTAAACATTAGGAGGAATTTCCTGGTAGTAAGAGCTGTTCAACAGTGGAATGCACTTCCTTGGAGAATGGGGGAGTCTCCTCCTTTGGAGGTTTTAAAACAGAACCTGGATGGCCATCTGTCAGGGATGCTTTGATTGTGAGTTCCTGCATGGCAGAATTGAGTTGGACAGGATGACCTTTGTGGTCTCCTCCAACTGTGCAATTCTATTACAGTGGTCCCCCGGGTTACGAAGGTAATCCGTTCCGGATTACCTTTTGTAACCCGGAAGCATTTGTTTCCCGGGGGACTGCTATTTTCAACGGACCGCGTGGCCAATTTAAAGGGGCCGTGCGGTTTTTTTTATTCGGATCCCGGGGGATCCTTTGGATCCCGGGGGATAATTTTTGGTCCCGCCGGTTTCGGATCCCGGGTATTTCGTTCCCTGGGGGATTCGTATACCGGGGGACCACTCTATTCTGTTATTCTGTTCAGATCCAGTGGCAATGCTACATAGGCAGTTCTGGAGTTTTAATGCAAAAAGCAACTCTTTCAAGCTCAGATGTTAATTCGTGTTTGCATAAAAACTTGCTCTGTGTACATTACTACATAGTATAGTAAGGCTGACTATGATGGGAGGCTCCCACGACTGGTTGTGACTGCACATCTGGATTGGAGAACATGTGTGGGCAACGTTCTCAGTCTTTCCTTGTGCAATTCCCATCTCTGAGCTTTTGCATGTCTTTTCTCCTGCTTCTAGGTTGTCTGACTGTAATAAGGAGAACTTCCGCAGCTACGGGTCCCCCAAGAGCTCCATCCGCTCTGAGGAGCAGCGGCCCAGTGCAGGACCTGAAGTTATTAGCAGGGGCGGCAGCAGGAAAGGGGATGGGCAGCACCATGCCTTTGACTATGTGGAGCTGTCCCCTTTACAGCACGGTTCCCCCTTGAGTCAGGGGTCCCCACAATGGACAAGAGGGAGCGCAAGAGCAACAGATGCAGCAGCCAAGCGTGAAGAGCTGGAGCGGGACCTCGCCCACCGTTCGGAGGAAAGGCGGAAATGGTTTGAGTCTCCAGCCAGTGGGGTCTTGCAGACAGATGGCCCAGTGGGGGATCTCTCCCAAAAGGCAGGGGGCCAGGAATCTCCAGGGCCACCTCTCTCGGAGGCTCAGAAGAATCGGCTGAGCGAAGAGATTGAGAAGAAGTGGCAAGAGCTGGAACGTCTCCCCCTGAAAGATTCCAAGCGGGTACCACTGATGGCTCTGTTGAACCAAGGCAAAGGAAGCCAGGGGGATAAAAACGAAGCTCTGGAGAAAGAGGTAAGGTTGGTTTTATTGATGGAGAGGGAAGTGTGTTACCATGTTCAGGAAAAAAATGTTTTTAAAAAGAAATTTGTCATTTGCAATTTGTGTGATTGAATTAAGGCTATTCTTAATACATACACTTGGTTCAAAGAAATGAAGGGGAGGGAATCAGGCACAGCAGCCACAACATTGTGAGGGTCAGTAATAAGCACCCAGCTTGTTGGGGGCAATTGATTAAAACAATGTGAACTGCTTAGAGAGTGCTTAGTTCACTATGAATGATATAGAAATGTAAAGTGCTATTGCTGTGTTTGAATGACAGAAAAAGAAAAGTTTAAAAAACTCTTAGCTTGTAAGTATCTGATCCTGGATATATTCTTTCTCTTGTGTAATACTTTTATTATTTACTTATTTATTTTATTTAGTTACAACTTGCCTTTTTCATGGCATGGGACCCAAGACAGCTTACTACAATGCTAAAGCTAGATAAGGCTAAAAACCTGATAATAAGATAAAACACAATTAAGCAAGTTGCTTTATTAAAATGCCAAAGAATTTTTTAAAATGTGAAGTCAATTAAAAACATAACAATAAAAATACAGTACAGTACTGTACATATCCTCTCCTATAAAAAGACATCCTGCAACTGATTAATCACTGAATGCTCGTTTGGGTAAAAAGGTCTTTACCTGTCAGCAAAAGGAGAGCAGAGAGGGGGGCCAGTGAGGCTTTCCACAGAAGGGAATTCCACAGCCTGGGAGCAGTTACTGAAAAGAGGCGGCCAATTAAAAAGACCCAAAAATGTATGCAAGCTTTTGAAATAATCAGATTAATTTGTTAGGCAAAATGTTACAAAAACATCTTGGGCAGAAGCAAGTGAAAACAAATTGGATATTGAAGCCACAATGTCTGTGTGATGTCCTGAAAGGAAACAAAGGAGGAAGGGTCTGCATGTGGTGGTTTCTAATTTTATCAGAAGTAAACACTCAGAGTGCTGGGAGGAAGAACAGCTTAGATCCCAGAATTTCTGAGACTCTCAGAGGAACCTAAAACCATCACTTCACCTGCCAGAGCAGGAATGGACCAGCTTAAGGGAACTAGTTTCCTGCACAAAAAGCCACATAGCCTCCCAGAACAAAACAAAAATGTTTTAAAAAACCAAACTCAGAAGTCCACTTCCAATTTGGAGGGACGGGGGGAGGGTGCTTGTATAAAAGGTAAATTGTCATGTTGGAGGTTTCCAGCTTTTTTTTTCTCCTGCGGGTGGGCCTTAGATGGGCCCAAGAGCACTAAAATCACCATGAGGGAGGACATGTGGACCACAGGATTCCCTCCCCATAACAGAGCCTACTAATGGCATTATACTAATACAAATTTTATTTTTTTCTTATTGCTGGCACAGCTGCCTTTGATTGTTGTGGATAAAAGACAACTGTGGATTGTTGTGAATAAAAGAAAAGAAGGGCTAATGTGGGTAATTTTGAATTTGTGTGATGGTCACAGGAATAAATATTACGAGACTTGGCAGCTTTTTTTCTTTGGTATGGAGCCACTCTCCTACTTGTTTTTTGTTTCAGTCTCTCACAAGACCTACATAAAGATAACTGGAAATGTTTCTGTGTTTCAGTCATTGTGTGGATTCAATATGGTACTTGAGACCTATTCACTACATATCTTGCCCAGTATACACTGCAGCTGAGTAATATCAGTGCTAATAAAGTTTCGAATGTTGCCACCTTTTTTGTAAAACCAGCACCATATTAAGCATTTTCACTGATGTACAGGTGGTGGCTAAGATGGCTAATCATTATAATACAGCACCATCAGTGGATACAGTGATTGACAGAGTAATGCTTGGCCTCTGGTGTGAATTGTACAATAACTTTTATAAAAGAACTCTATTAAGAACTTTTTAAAAGGTGGACTTCCTAAACTGATGTGATGTTGTATCAAGATGAACCCTAATCATTTGATTTAATATTTATCAGTTATTTGTATCTATATCCCAGCCTAAAAACTCTAAAGGAACCAGATCCTGATCTTGGAAGCAAAGCAGTGTCAGTCCTAGTTAGTACTTGGAGACTTTCAACAAATATAAGGTGCTGTAGGCTTCATTTCAGAGGAAGGAACTGGCAAAACCACTTCTTGAGTTACAGTGGGCCCTTGTTATATGCTGGGGCTTGGTTCCAGGACCCCCCACCCCCTGTGGATAACAAAATCCCTGGATGCTCAAGTCCTATTAAATATAATGGAAAAGGAAAATGATGTCTCCTAATATAAAATGTAAAATCAAGATTTGCTATTTGGAATTTATACTTGTATTTTAATATTTTCAAGCTGTGGATGTTTGAATCCATGGATAAATAATCTGTGGGTAAGGAGGGCCAACTATACTTTATTAATGTGCCAACAAATTGAGTATTCCTTGCCTTAGAAAACCCTATGCAATTCATGAGAACACCATAAGTCTGAAGTCATGTGTGCACATGTGCGCACGCACATATAGTCCACCCTTCCTCCAATGGGCTCACGATAGCATATATGGCTTACATCCTTCCCATTTTATCCACAACAACTGTCCTGTGAAGTAGGGCAGAATTATGGAGTAACAACCTCAGGGTCACCCAGTGGATTTTATGGCTTTGTGGCAACTTGAAGCTACATCTCTCACAGCCTAATCCAACACTTTAACCAATACAGTATGCTGGCTTTCCAGTATTTGTGTGAGGGAAAGCATGATGTGTGTGCATGTGCTTTCTCCTGTCTAGGCAGGATGTGGTAGATTGATTAAAATTCGATTCCTTTTGTTTTCTCCTCCTATATGGCTAAACCTTTTTTTTCCTGGCACAGGTCCAGGTGCTGAGGTCACAACTGGAGTCCTTGTGTGCCCACAGTGAGGCCAAAAGTCAGAGAGATGGGCAGGTGCCTCGAGGCTACATCTCTCAGGTAATGGCATAGTCCAGTATCCTCTTTCTTATCCTGTCTGTTTTTCTATTCCCACCAAAGTCCCCCCCCCCCCACCATATATTAGTATTTGCTGGTATTACATAGATATTGTTTCCATAGCAGCCTCGGATCAGATGCATCTGTAATCAATATTAATTATGTTTAGCTGCTGCTTGTAAGGATTTCCCCACTTAACACATGGCCAAAGCGCTAAGCTTTGGGGGAAATAATCAGAAGATGAAACACAATCTCTGGTTTATGCCTGTGTTACTCAGTTAATGTAGCCGCACATGCCCCAAAGTGCAAACTTTATATAAAAAAACAAAAGAGTGACAAATCTGGAGCCCTTTTCACACTACTGCTGTGAGTCCATATTAACTGACATAGCAATAATCTATGGGATTTGCATTTTGATGTGGCAAACTAGAACTCTCTGGCCTGGAAGCAGTTGGCCTGGGCATACTCTCTCTCTCAGCCTAGGATGTGGTTATGGCAGCTAAGGTGAAACCATAGCAGTATAACTGTGTAGTGTGAGGGGACCCTCATATAGTAAAAGATGCTGCAAGTAGTTAAGGTGGAAGCACACAATTATAAATCTGATGCAGATGTTTCAATTTACTCATACTATCAAGGTTTTTGAGGTGAGTTCTGTGTGATGGTCTGGAAATGGAACTGCAGTGCATTGGAGCCAGACTGCTTCTCCTTTGAACCTGTGATGTAGTGGTTACGGTGCTGGACTGGAATTTAGAAGAGCCAGGTTCCTGTCCCCACATGAGCTATGAAACTGACTGGGTGACCTTGGGTGTTCACACAAACTCAGCTTGGCCTACCTTACAGGCTTGTGAGAAGGAGGAGCAGAAGGATAGTCATTGTGGGAAAAGATGGATGTAAATGGAAATAAAAATACTGTATATTTGACACATATAGTTCAAGTGATGGTTGATGGAATTTTAAAATGCCTTTGCACATAAACTAGAAAACATTGACGACTTCAAGGTTGCTGTGTGAGTTCAATAAGTTTTGAAGTCTAGAACTTAACAGCAAACTCTAATTTGCCTTTCCCCAACACGGATCCTATAAAATGTTCTTGAGCTATGACTCACCGGTAATTTCTATTATTATTACCATTATTGCTATTATTACATTCATTACCACTTCTTTCTTTCTTTCTTTCTTTCTTTCTTTCCTTCCTTCCTTCCTTCTGTCTTCCTAGCCTTTCCCCAAAACCAGGACTCAAGGTGGCTTACAAATTAAAGCAAGTACAATGTTGTTCAAGTGTACCAAAAATAATAGTAAATGGAATTAAAATATAAACAGCACTAAAAACATTTTAAAACATGCAGTTAAAATGTTAAAAAACAGTTTGGAAAGCACTCTTAAAAGCTCTTCCTTTAAAAACCTTCAATTCTTGAAAATCTTATCTGAAAAACAAAAGTCTTTGCCTGCTGAAAGAAGGACAGCGAGAAAGGCGTGGATGTAGAGTCCAGGAGCCTAGGGGTTAGGCAATGAAAAGGCCTTAGCACATATACCCACTAATCATTGTGTGAAAGTGGTGGGAATAAAAGAACAGCCTCTCCTGAGAATCTCAAAACCCAGGCAGGTTCATTTAGAGAAAGGTGGTCTGTCAACCTGGACCTGAACCATATACGGTTGAGCCATTGATTATATTGATTGAACCTGATGAAAGTTAGGGCTGTCCTGGCAGGATCCACATTGAGAAAGGCATGTAACAAAGGATGTGAAAGACAAGACAAAGGAAAATGATGCCAAAGAACTTCCAAAAGAGCAGGCATAAATATTTGTGCTCACCCTAATGGCTGATGTTTCTTTTAGGTGCTCCCAGGACAGACTGAGCCCTTGCATTTTGCCACTTCTACTCAGAGAAGGAGATGGTTCCATTTTTTAAAATAAGAGTTAAAAGTACAGAACTTAGGTTGAACCATGGATTTTTGGGGTCAATCTTTTTACTAATATTTCTAGACATATACATGAGTATATACAGTACATGAGCAGGCAAGTCACAGATAAAGGCACCTTATGTCTGGTAGCAATGTCATGGCTGGCCAGAATAGACAGACTGATGCTGTCTAATAATTTCAACACAGTCTTCATTAGTCTAAGTCAAAGCAGGGCAGTTAGCACCCCTGCAGAGTCACACACCTGTGCGCACATACACCTTTCAGAAACACATGCATGGGAGACATTTCTGCCAGGTTTTTGAGCTCCTGTGCCATTTTAGCCCGATGATGGTTCTTTTTTTTAACCAAAGAAAGTGACAGGGAATTCAAAAGGGCAACTCCTGGGCCTCCAGTGCCACAGGAGGACCCCAAAATTGTGCCCTCTCAAACCTCAAAAGCTGTTAGGGGACATTTAGGAACCACTGATCTAGCCCCACTTCTCCCTGATACACAGTTCTCCTCTGTGCCTCTCTGTCATTGGTATCTCTGATAACTGATAAGAAGACCTCCTCTGCTTCACTCATAATCAGTCCAAAGATAACTGTGGGATTTCCTCCACTCCTTGGGAACATGAAGTAGGAGAAGAATCCCACTAATATCTTCGATGTGGGGTAGGATTTCCACTACCTCATTGAATGATGGAGGAGAATTCTGCTGCAATCTCCAATCACTCACTAGTAATAACTATTCTCCATTGGGAACTCAGTCATCATGGGGCGGGGGGGGGGGGTCTAAACAAATTGGGAAGTGCTGAGAAAGGGACTTTGGGGAGAGACAGGAGAAAACCTAGATTCTTCATGGACCAAATCTGGACCCTTTGTTGTCTGTATTGAGCCCAATGAGTTGGAGGTTCCCAGTGATGAGAGCTGTTTGCAAGTGGAACAGGAACTGATTAAGACTCATTTGCTGGGTGGTTTTAAGCAGAAGCTGTGCAGTCATTTCTTTGGGATTTTATAGTTGTTGTATTTGCATTTTAGAATCTCGATTAGACAGGAAATAGAACTAGAATTTTTACCCCATTTAAAAATTCTGTTATTCCTTTGGAACTCCATCACCTGTTACAGTTGTTAACAAATATGTGCCCCAGGAACTGGAGGTAGGAATTTGTCCTAACTAGCTTGTGGGAAGTAGATGGAGTCCACATACATCAGCGTTTGCCAAAGGGGGAGTCAGTACCGTTGCTCTGACTTTTTACGGCTTATTTAACAGCTAAGTACAATTTGCTTGAGTAGTATTTTTTTCAACTATGTCTCTGTTCTACAACCCCTTTTGTTGCCATTGAAAAGCAGTTGGTTAGCTAGTTGCTGGCAAAATTCAGAAATAGATGTGCTGTATGCCAGTACATAGTGCTTACATGAGCGTGCACACACACACACACCTCCACTGAGGCTACTGGAGAGAAGAGTGGCTGGATTTTTCCTGGTAATAGATTTATATTTTGTCCAAAGTTGTCAGCATGTGTGTTCAAATAAATATCAGTGCAGTATGTCACATAACCAGCCTGAGTGCCTTCCTGTCTGCAAGTATGTAAAGGAAATTACTTGTCTGGACACACTTTTACCCAGCACATTACGTGTCTCAGGATGCCATGATCTAAGTCAGGGAAGCTGTTCTTAGCAGCACATTGTTGCTTGCCTTGTGCAAGTGACTGAAAGGCCAAGAATTGAGGGGTAGACATGGAGACTCTCCATGTAAGGATGTTGTTGGTAGGAGCCTTGATTCACACCAGAAGACAGGAAGACAACTCAGGGACAACATTTTTCCTTTGCCAGGAAGTTGGTATCTAGATCACAAATGACTTTTGGTCAGCTGTTGCCCATCTTGAGTTCTAAATTGCTGTCTTCTGGGACAGAAGAGTATCCTTTTAGATTGGCTTATCACAGAGTTCTGTGCTGCCTGGCCAACACAGGGATTGCATTACATAAGAGATCTAGTAGTTTTTTTAATTGTTTATGAAACTTCCAGTGTTAAGAATAACACCTGAGAGGAAGGAACATAAGAGCCTGATCTTGGGCAATTTACGTTATTTGGACTACAGCTCCCAGAACCTGTTAGCCAGAATGACCCGAGTAGCCTTTTCTATCTGTGACTGAGGCCATTGCTGAGTTTGTTGCCTAAACTAGTGCTAAGATTACCTCCTGTATGGCTTTGAAACAAGTTGTCATGTGGTTGCAATCAGACAGTTAATGGGTGAAAACTTTTCTTTATACAAATTAGCTTAGTCCAGACACTTGTATGTTATTAACTATCTCATTATTGACAAGGATCCATTAGCTATATTTGTATGGAACACTAAAGAGGGAGAGGGCAACCTCTTCAGGTTGTAGGGTCCAAACTGGAAGTCCTTTGGAGGTCACAACCTTTCACTACTGGTGTTGGTGATACTGAAATTCAATGGGCAGCTACATTGGCAGGAATGTGTTCTGTAAGACTCCAGACCAGAGTGTCTCATGGGGTTCTAGAAATGAGTTTGGAGAGAGGAGGGAGGAAGGGAACAATTTGCTGCTGTGGAAAAGGATTGGCAATGTGGCAGCAGTGCCAGTTGTTTTGTTTTTGTTTCTTGATCAAGAGCCCACTGCTGATTTTGCTTGCAGCAAAATGCATAGGCACAGAAGCGGCTTGGAGAGCTCTAAGTAACCCACAAGCCATGCATTGTCTTCCTCTGCATTAAACCATGGTTTATTGTTATGGGTGAGATATAATAAGCCTCAGATTCCTCAGCCTACCGCTGTATGGTTGTCAGGAGAACAAAAACATATACTTCTGCTTTAGATTTACAGTGGGCCTTCCACATTCACTGGGGTTAGGGGCATAGGATCCTCATAGAAGTGGAAAAAACACAAAAATATAGTTTATTTTACCTGAGAGAACACCTCTCTAGGAATCTCAAGTCCTCCAGCGCAAATCTGTGATCAACACCTACCTGATGTTGACCCTAGAACTATGCTAAAGGACCTACAAAAGCCAAAACGAATGTACTCTCTAGGAATCTTTAGGTCCTCTAGTGCAACCTCTGGTGAACGCTGACCATAGAATCATGCTAGAAGACCTAGAGATTCATAGAGAGAACATATTAATCAAATCCATGAATACTCAAATCTGCAAAAGTTAAATTCACAAATCATAGAATCATAGAGTTGGAAGAGACCACAAGGGCCATCCAGTCCAACCCCCTGCCATGCAGGAACTCTCCATCGAAGCATCCCTGACAGATAGCCATCCAGCCTCTGCTTAAAGACCACCAAGGAAGGAGACTCCACTACACTCCAAGGGAGTGTGTTCCACTGTCGAACAGCCCTTACTGTCAGGAAGTTCCTCCTAATGTTGAGGTGGAATCTCTTTTCCTGCAGTTTGCATCCATTGTTACGCGTTCTAGTCTCTGGAGCAGCAGAAAATAAGCTTGCTCCCTCCTCAATATGACATCCCTTCAAATATTTAAACAGGGCTATCGTATCACCTCTTAACCTTCTCTTCTCCAGGCTAAACATCCCCAGCTCCCTAAGTCGTTCCTCATAGGGCATGGCTTCCAGACCCTTCCCCATCTTAGTTGCCCTCCTTTGGACATGCTCCAGTTTCTCCACATCTTTTTTGAATTGTGGATCCCAGAACTGAACACAGTATTCCAGGTGGGGCCTGACCAAGGCAGAGTAGAGTGGCACTATTACTTCCATGGACCTAGACACTATAGTTCTATTGATGCAGCCTAAAATTGCATTGGCCTTGTTAGCTGCTGCATCACACTGTTGACTCATGTTCAACTTATGGTCTGCATGAACTCCTAGATTTCTTTCACATGTATCATTCAGCCAGGTGTCCCCCCCATCCTATATCTGTGCATTTCATTTTTCCGCCCTAAGTGCAGTACCTTACATTTCTCTGTGCTGAATTTCATTTTGTTAGCTTTGGCCCAGCTTTCTAGTCTAATAATGGAGATGTGTACTTCAAACAGAGATGTGATTCAAACCTGGCCTGGTGAATCTTAACAGTGATTAGTTCTGACAATCCAGTTTCATGAACTAAAAAGTTACAATTTTATTTGTTTCAACCAACAGTAATTGAGATGAACTATAGTTTGTCCATTTTTTGACAACATGACAAGCTGTGATTAAAATACAGTGGAAGTAAAAGCTCTTTATGGGAATGGACATGAGGCTGAGGTTTGCTGTGGCTCATTTTTATAATTCTGAGCTATGGTTTGGCATTGTGTCTAAACCACAATTTGGAAAGATTACGCTTTTGGGACTGTAAATCGCAGATTTCCCAACTAGCATGTACAACCAGCACTGATCCAAATGGGACTATATTAAGAGGTTTGAAACATTCCAGAACACAGCCACATAGCCCCCCAAAACCACAAAAAAGTATGTATATTTAGTTAAATATTAACTGAGTCATCTATCACTGATCAAAGGAATTTTGAGTCCTAAATACAAAATGGATAACAAAATGCAAAACAAAATACAGTTAATGTTACTCAGAGTAATAGTAAAAATAGGATTCATCTCTACACTGAGGCAGACAACTTGAGACAGGCTACCAAAAATGCCAAGGAGAAGTAGTGGTGGTGGTGGTGGTATAAGTATGCATATTAACACATATATTTGTTTTTAAAAAGGAGATGGAAAAATCCATGTAAAGAACCAGGATGTCTTGTTTTTTGTTGGTTTTTCGGACTAAGTGGCCATGTTTTTTGTTCCTGCCATTTTGCCAGCATCTGTGGCTGACGTCTTCAGAGGATGTCTTGGTTTGGGACATTGTTTTGTTTTTAACACAGTTTTTTTCCTCATTGGAGGTATGGCTCTGTCAAGCCCTCATAGAATTGTCTTTCTTAACCCAGAGTCCTCCAGATGATATATACTACAGTTCCAGTAAGTCCTAACCAGAAAGCTGAGTGGTCTGAGATGGTGGGATTTGTAGTTCAAAACACTTGGACAAGCTATCAGGTTGGGCTGCAAGGCTGTTAGCGCTTTTCTTTCTTTATGTGATGAGAAATTCCTGTTGATTTTCTGAGATTCTTTACTCTCCATACGCCTCCACATGGTGATCAGAGATATAACAATTGGAAGGGAGAGATACAGTAGTTGGTTTCTGCGTATGGTTTTCTCTCAGTCCCACCACCACCATTGGGACATTTGGTGAGGACACTTCAGGAAGTCTTCCTGGTGGCTGCTTCCAGACTATGGAATTCCCTTCCACAGGAAGTTAGATTGTCCCCCATCTCTGGTCTTTTTCCAGCACCAGGCAAAGACTTTTCTCTTTAACCAAGGCTTTGATCGCTAACTGCCTGTTGCAGATTTTTTTAAAAAAATTGGGATGTGTTGCATCTGTATATGTATTTTTATCATATTTTAACAGCCTTTTTAAAATGTTTCAATTAATGGTTTTATGTTATTGTTTGTTTAATAACATTGTGTTTTTTGTATAATCCATTGTTTAAGTATATTTGATTTTAACGCATGTTGTGATCCCTCCTCAGGTCCCATATTGAAGAAAGGCAGGATAGAAATAAATTAAGACAGGAACTGTTCTGTTTTTCTGCTATTTTCTTATCAGTCATGCCCCCCCAACAAGTAACCTAACAAGTCATGTTTCAAGTATTGTAACAGCAACAAATGATCTTATCAACACTACAAAAAGAAATGGGAACAAACTACCTTTATAAAAAGTAACTTTCAAGCTACTAGCATACATAGGTACCTGAAAGATCTGTGTGCAAGGTGTTTGTGTCTTGGGCGCGGTACAGATGGCCCAAAAGGGCCGTCCCTGCGCTGTGATTAGGGCTGGGGAGTGCGCAGCATTTGCATGCTCCCCAGCCTTAGCACGTAATGATGCCTGCGTCATTATGTAACACCATTTAGACGGTGTGCATAAGGACGCCGATGCAACTGCACAGCTTCTAGATGGAGCTGCGCAGTTGCAGTGGTCTAAAGGTGCCCAATGGCACCTTTTCAGTTTATTGCATCGCAACTGCAACGCTAAAAAGGAGCGTTTCTCCACTCCTTTTTTTGCTGCGCACCTTCGTCGCAGCATCTAGCTGCTGTGGCGAAGGTCTGCAGCAAAAAAAGGAGGCTTCAGACCACCCTTTTGGGGCAGTCTGTAAAGCCCGTTGGTTTGCCAAACCCAAACACAGTCCCCAAGATTATTTTAGCTCCTTCCTCCAGTTAGGATGCCAACCAACTTGTTATTCTTTCTTACTCTTTTCCCACCTCCTCCTCAAACTGTATCTGCTAGGAGGCCTGTGAACACAGTTTAGCAGAGATGGAAACTTCCCACCAGCAAGTCATGGCAGAGATGCGGCGGCATCACCAGCGGGAGATTGAACGGTTGCAGTTGGAGAAAGAGCGGCTTCTGTCTGAAGAGGCAGCTGCCACAGCTGCAGGTAGAAACTACTGTGTGTGTTCTTGTGTGGTTGTGGAGCATTCTCTTTTCCTTTCACCTCTTTTCTAAAAGTTAAATGCTGTACTGAAACCAGCCTCTTCTGGCTATGGAATCATATTGATCTGAGCTAGTGTGGTGTAGCATTGGGAGATCTAGATTCAAATTCCACACTGAGTGATTTTGGGGCCAAGCAACTTCCCTCGGCCTAGCCCTACATCACAGGGTTGCTTGAAGATGGCAAAGACAAATCTCCCTCTGAACATGCTTTTATGATTTTTATAATTATGCATCACTGTTACATGTATATTATGTGCAGTATAATTATTTCATTTTGTGTTCCTATAAGAAAGTTGTGTATGTAAGAATACATACATTATTAGTATTACTTCTGTTATAAAAATCACTGCCATATATGATTTGGTACATATGTGAAGTGTATCAGTAGCAGTGAACGTCTGGCCCTCCAGATCTGTATGGACTACAACTCCCATCAACCCTGACTTAATCATGCTGGCTAGGGTTTATGAGAGTTGTACAGGAACATCTGTACTGCATATTCCCCACCCAAGTATACATGTGTGTACTCACACACACAGCACATGACTATATACATTACATAATACATAGAGATATATGCTGCTCGTGACATTCACTCTGTGTGCCTTCAAGTCATTTCTGACTTATGGCAACCCTATCACAGGATTTTCTTGGCAAGATTTGTTTAGAGGAGGTTTGCCTTTGCCTTCCTCTGAGGTTGACATGCCCAAAGTCACCCAGTAGGTTTCCATGGCCAAACAGGGATTTGAAACCTGGTCTCCAGAGTCATAATCCAAAACTGGCTCATACAGAACAGACATAATCAGATTTGGTCCACTAGACCACTGAACTTAAGAAGCTGCCATATCTAGACCATTGGCCCATTTAGACTTTTGTTATCTGTTCTCACTGGCAACAGCTATCCATGGCTTCACCTATGCCTTTCTTCTCTACCCGCAACCTGATCTTTTGACCTGGGTAAACCAGGAACTGAGGTTCTGATCATGTGTATACAGGTATGTGTGCTCTGCTAAATTGTTCCCCACATCAAGGAACCCTAGGTTCTTCTGATAGTTTGGAAGCAGTAAAGGGGACTGTGCACTCCAATTTAGCAAATGTCATGTGCCCTTTTTTCATCTTTCCCCTCTTCTATCACTTTCGTCCTGTTTTTGTTTTAGCAATTGAAGCACTGAAGAAGGCACATAGAGAGGAACTGAACAAAGAGCTGGGCAGAACACGCAGTTTCCAGAAGGGAGGTTCAGATGCTGATATACTCCAGCAGCAGCATCAGTAAGCAACTATTATGGAATGGCCCTTTCCCTCCTTTCACACTGCACAGTTACAGCACTATGATTCCATTTTAACTGCCATGGTTCCATCACATGGAATCTTGGGAATTTGCAGTTTAGGGAGGGATATTTAGAATTCCCATCCAGAGAACTCTAAGGCTTCACCAAACTATAAAACCCTGGATTCCATTGAATGAAATCATGACAGTTGAATTGGAATTACAGTGGTCCCCCGGGTTACGAAATTAATTCGTTCCGGCTACTTTTTCGTAAGCCGAAAATTTCGTAACCCGGGGCCTATTTCCCATAGGAAATAGGTAATCCGTTCCCCTGGCCTGGCAGGGGCCTCCTGGCTGAGGAAAGGAAGGTCCGATCCGGCGGATTGGGCCTTCTTTTCGTCAGCCGCGGGGGCCTCCTGGCTGGGGAAGGGAAGGTCCGATCCGGTGGATCGGGCCTTCCTTTCCTCAGCCGCGGAGGCCCAGCCTGGCTGGGGAAGGGAAGGTTCCCTTCCCCAGCCAGGCTGGGCCTCCGGGCCTGACGCGAAAGGGAGGCCCGATCCGCCGGATCGGGCCTCCTTTCGTTGGGCGCGGAGGCCCAGGCTGGCTTCCCAAGCCAGCCTGGGCCTCCGCACCCAATGAAAGGAAGGCCCGATCCGGCGGGATCGGGCCTTCCTTTCGGTAGTCCGTCCCTTGTCCCCCGAAGCCTGGCCTCGGAGGAAAAGGGATGGGAGTCTGTCCCTTTTCCTCCGAAGCCTGGCCTCGGAGGAAAAGGGACGACCCTTTTTTTCGGATCCCGGGGGATCCTTCGGATCCCGGGGGATAATTTTTGGTCCCGCCGGTTTCGGATCCCGGGGTTTTCTTAACCCGGGGGGTTCGTATCCCGGGGGACCACTGTATGGTGCTGTAATTGTGTAGCATGAAAGGGGCCCTGAACCCTTCCATCACTTGTCCAGAACCTTCTGTCCTTTGGCCAAGACAGTTTCTGTAGCCCACAAGATATACCAGCAGAAAAGAATGTCTTGGGCATAAAAAAATTGTGGTGAGGGATGGTGGAGGTAAACATTGTCTGCATCAGGAACTGGAATAAATGAGACCTCGTGCTAACAAATTCTGACCTCTGCTGCAGGTCTGATGTAGATTCCCTGAAGCGGGAACTGCAGGTTCTTTCAGAGCAGTATTCCCAGAAGTGCCTGGAGATTGGGGACCTAGTGCACAAGGCAGAAGAGCAGGAACAAATGCTGCAGCACTGCCAACAGGAGGGGAAAGAGCTGCTGCGGCAAAACCAGGCAAGTGGCTCATTGTTACTCCAAGGGCAGGAAATAAATAGGGAAATGAACAGCTGCTTTGAGGTACCCATTGGTGCAAGTCACATGAATAGTTTCCATCCATCTCCTGCTAATCAATCCGAAACGTGCTTTTTTGTCTCCCCCCAACCCTTACCAGTTCTTATTCCTGGCAACATTTTAAAAGTAATTAATTGTTGTTACTGTTTGCAGCACTGAATAACATAAGTCACGTTGCCTGATTTTACATTATTTTTGAATATTAAAATAATTTTAACATTACTATGAATTTTACTTGCATTATAAAGTGGCACTATTTCCACACGTTAGTTTGAAATGTCTTTCTTTTGTGACCTTGTTATGAAGAACAATAACTTTTAATGGTGTTTATAACTCCTTACTTCCTAGCTCTGATTATTATAAATAAGGATGGTGGCACAGAAAATAATGATGAGGCAGTAGTGTGTGGGAAGAAGGTCTTTATCTGAAGGAAGGGGATGAAGAATGCTGTAAATATGTGTGAATTCTTTTAGTGGGCCCTTCCTATACACGGGGTATCCATTCTGGAAGCCAACCCACCCACCCTGCATATGAGAAAAAATGTGTACACTCCAATCTCATTGGTTTCTATGGTGGCAAGCACACGCCATTTTGTCTTCCTGGGCTTGCCATACAAGTAAGCTCATGGCAAGCTTGCATATGGTGCGGACGTGCTTGTATAGTGTTAAGTCCATCAACAACTGTCCATGATTCTGGCCTGGCTTACTGTCAAGAAACTGTTGCTGTGTTATAATTCTGGGGGTTGTTCCCACTACGATAAGCTCCAAATCTTGATTCGAGGTATAAGCCCCTAGTTTCCCCTGGAAATTGATTCTGATCCTCATTTGATCGATTCCAGTGGGGAAAAGGTGGAGCAAACGTAAAAAACCCAGGGTATCCTGATACTAGTTTTTTGGTGGTTCTTTTCCTAGGAATCGATTCTCACATGCTCCCAACAGGTGGGAACGCCAGATTAGAATCTGTTCTTTTTCTGCGTGAGGGACAAATGGCAGAGGGCTGTCACCATCCCTTCCCAGAGACACCCCAGTGCTGTTCTTATTTTTGTTTAAAAAATAAACTTCATCGAAAAATCACTATATTGATGAAGCAGCCACTTGCAAAGGCAAGTGGTTGCTTTATCAATCTAGCAATTTTCCAATAAGATCCTCCACAGTCTCATCCTCTATCTTGCTCACCGCCTCCTCCTCTCCTCTCCCTACCCCGGCCTCCGCGCTTCCTTTTTCGCCCGTTCTGCTGCCACCCCCGATGCCACAGGTAGGCACTCATACATTCACACTCATCCTGCCGCCACTTCCCGCAAGCCCCTGGGTAGACTGGGGCACCCGTAGGTGAGAGGCAGAAAGGGAGGGAGGAGGGCTTGAGGTGGGGAGGGAAGGAGTTCCCATACCCGCGGGGCGTCTCAGAGCGGCTGTGTTCCCCAGCCGTAGACACTGGGCACTGCAGATCAGCAGCTCCCAAGTCCCCAGCCAAGCATTGGTAGCTTGTGGCAGTGTTTTTTGCCTCCCTCCAAAGGCAGGCAAAAGGAGTGGACTTTGGAGGACACAAGGCACCTTGGGGTCGCTTGAGGTAAAGGGTCTGGTCAGGGCTGCAGCCTTCCAAAGGCGTTCTGGGGGGGGGGGGGAGGCCGACTGGCTGAAGGGCTGCTCCGTCTTCCCTGGCTCCAATGAGAACGACAAGCGTGCCAACCCAAAAAGGCGATTCTACAAGGGATCCCTTTTCGTAGTGAAAACGAGAGACCTTTTAGAAGTGCTTGACCTAGCAGAGCAGAGCCGGAGTAGAGCGCAAGTTATACTTCCAGAGGGATTGAGCCCCTGAATGCTTTTGACAAAAAAATAATAATAATCACAAGTCAGATGTCATGTTTTGAATGCATAAGATTCTGAAGTGAAAATGGACACGAAAACAGCATGAGCCAAATTAAAGCTAAGAGGGAATGAGAAAGGTTTTGGAAAAAGATGTCCGTGTGTTCCCTGCTGGATTTAAACAAGTCAGTGTTCACTTTTGTTCTTGTCCCCAGGAGTTACAGCGGCGACTGTCAGAGGAGATTGGGCAGTTGCGGTCTTTCATCGCAGCGCAAGCCTCAAGCACTTCACACAACAATGAGAGGAGCTCTTGTGAATTAGAGGTGAAAAGTGATTGCTTTGTCTGAGACTAAACACTGTTTGTTTGCTGAAACTCTCAGAATCCCAAGCCGACATGACCTCTAACTGTGTTGGATTATTTTCTGAATCTGATTGAACTCCTGCAAACTGCAAGAGTTGTTGTTGTTTGGCCTTCAAGTTGCTTCAGACTTATGCTGACCCTAAGTCAAATTTTCATGGGGGTTTCTTGGCAAGGTATATTTGGGAGGGGATGTCATTGCCTTCCTCCGAGGATAAAAGTGTATGATTTGCCCAAGGTCACCCAGTGGATTTTCATGGCTCTGTGGAGATTCAAGCCCTGATCTTCCATAGTTCTGGTCTCAACACTCAAACCATTACACTGCACTGTCTTTATCAGTGGTTTCATTAGTACAAAGTGAGGAGACATCACAAAGTTTAGTAATACTGGGCAGAAAAAGTTATAGTCCAATGCTGAAACCACTACACTATGCTAGCTCTCAACAAGAGTACTTACCAATATATTAAAAATCACTGGACTTGTGCATACAGAATTGCATATTCCAGCTCCCACTTTCTGCCAGGTAGCATTTCAAAATAACATGCTGCGCAGGAGACCCAGGCATTTTGGACTTCACTGTTTGTCTGTAGCAGTGTAAAATTTCTTTTACTTATTGTGGCTGTCTCCCTTGGCAGGTACTCAGGTGTCAAACCCATTCTTTTAATACCTCTTTTCCTGTCCTTCTCGGCAGGTGCTGCTCCGAGTGAAGGAGAATGAGCTCCAGTACCTGAAAGAAGAAGTACAGTGTCTTAGAGATGAAATCCAAATGATGCAAAAGGTAGATTCTGATGAGCAGTCAGATTTTTTCATCTTAGAGGGAAAAGATGAAGCCTTTCTGTCAAAGCAGGGATGGAAAACCTGTTGCCTCTGGATGATGATGGACTCAGACACCCATCATTCCTGGGCATGATGATTAGGGCCCATGGGATTAGTCCAGAAACATTTACAGGGCCACACAATTCCCATTTCTGTCTCAGAGGCAGGCATAAAGGACCAGTTTACATAATCTTCTAACTGTTGTAGAGTGTACTTTGAACCCTTTGTCTGTGTTAACTGCATCTTAATTCCCTTCTGCACCATCAATCAGCTTGTCAATGCAAAATAAACCTCTATCTTGCACTCATATTCTCAGTTTCCATTTTTCTTTGTTGTAAGACTGAAAATCTACAGCTTGCAGGAAATTTCAAGCTTTTAGTCTTGGTGCAGAGTAATGCAAGGGAATGTGTAGGGTACCCTAGCAGCGTCAAATCCCATGCTGCCATAGTCATCATTGTACATGGAGAGCATGTGGCTTTCCAGATGTTGTTTAACTGCACTTCCTCTCACCATTGGCGATTCTGGATAAGGCTGCTGTCCAACAATGTCTTGTGTTGTATGGAGGAAGCTCATATTCTCTATCCCTGCTAAAGAAGATCCCTAGAGAAAGCAGTTCAAGCCAGATAGCTTTTGTCCAAAAGTAAATACTAGCACCAGGGTGATGAATCCTTCCTTATTCTCTTCAGGATAAGAGGTTTGCATCAGGAAAATACCAGGATGTTTATGCAGAACTGAACCACATCAAGCGGCGGTCAGAGCGAGAGATTGAGCAGCTGAAGGAGCATCTGCGCCTGGCCATGGCAGCCCTCCAAGAGAAAGAGATGATGCACAACAGTATTGGCAAGTAGAGGAGTGGGATGGGAGTAAAGCTAAGCTGACCAGTTGAGGGGAACAATTTGGAATGCTACCTTTCCCATCTGTGTCAGAGTAGGCACCTCTGTTCGTTACTTTCCAGTGATCAAAGCTACCTTGTCAAAAACCAAAGTGCTTCTGGCAGAAGGTTTCTTAAATTCAATCTTCATTAACAGAGTTATCCCTACCATTAGTAGACAAAGTGAAGTGATTCACCAAGGTGATAGATTTTGGGCTGAGGCAGCAGGTGCAACTGTTTTTCCTGAACTCCCAACCATTCTTCTTTGTTGGTGCACAGAGTTGTTGTCAGGACCATGCTGTAAACTGGTCTGAGAAAATGACATGGATGTGGCCACTAGGTGGAGCTGAAGTAGAAGTTATTACAGTTCTAGTGGCAGGCACATGAGTCTGCATTTTTGAAGCTGTGCACCATGGGAAGGCTGATGCAACAAGCACTGTGAGTGAAGTCAGCCAACAGTGCATCATGGGTAGTCTGGTGCAATATTTACTGGGTATTGCATCAGCCAAGTTTCATTGGGGGTAAGGCTGTCACATGACTTCACTCAAGACCATATATATAAGAGAGAGAGAGTTGCTATCTTCCAGAGCCACACAGTGTGTTGGTTGGTAAAACATCTTGTTGATGAGTAATCAAGACCTCTGTCTGATACTCAGTGTAATCTTTGTAAATAGTTCTGTAACAAAGATTTAAAGGCCTTCTTGTTGAGAGAAGCCTCACTGTCCAGAGATTCATTCCTGTGTGTGAGAGGAAATTTTCTGTGCAGCGCAGAGGCCTTTGCAGAACTTTAGATTCTTTGCAGACTTTCTTCTAGGTGTCCTTCCTGTCTACGTATATAAATTCTGCATGTGTGTGTGCTAGACACAGCTCGTCTGTGCACCGCTCTGTCAGTTGTGTATACCAGATAACCTGTCCCAAGTCCTTTAAAGTGATCTGCTGCCTTGAAATCATAAAGTTGGAAGAATCATAGAGTTAGAAGAGACCTATAGGTCATACTGCTTGCAAGAATCTGGGAATTTATAGATTAAAAAAAGAACCCTAAGAATTTTTCTCAGCTCTGGCATAGGATGGGCTGACATCTTACCTTTTTCCACAAGCAACAGCTGGTCAGCTCTGTGCATTTAAAACAAAAACAGAGCAACTACGTTGTTGATAGAATTCAAAGACATAGCATGTTAGTAACAGAAATTGGTATGAATGGGATCTTGCAGTACCTTTGAGACTAACTGAAATATAAAAGTTGGCCCAAATGCATCTGAGGAAGTAGGCTCAAATCATTTTAATTTATATTAAACCAAGGGTCATAAGTTACCCACCCCTGCTCTTCAGGGTCTACTCTGAAATGTTTTTTTTTTTTTAAGACCTAAATGGAGATTTTTTAAAAAATCACAGTGGGGCTTTCTAGATTGGCAGGAAAGTGTGACATGAAGTTGCCTTTTCCTTAATGTTTAGCAGCTGCACCGCAGCCTTTAGATGGAGCTGCGCTGGTCCGCAGTTTTTAAAAAAGAAGCTGGGAAAACCAGCACCTTTTTAAAGGCGCTTCTTGTCCCCTAAAATGCAAAAAAAAAGTGTTTTCATGGCACACTTTCTCTTTTTCTCATCTAAAGGCTAGACTTTCATGCAGCCATGAACACACTTCTTTTTGCCAATCTAGATCAGGCCAATGCCATTCTGGATCTAAAACCAAGTTATCACCAGGCTGCCTTGAATCCCATTTTGGGAGAAAGGTGGGATTTAAATCCAACAAAGAAACATAAAATAAAACTGGAAACTGGAGAGTGTTGACTACTTTGTTCAAAGATCTTCATGTCTTAATACATTTCAGATATAAACCCATTTTCTTAACTCTTGTCTTTTTATTCCTTAGGTTAGTTCGCTTTTTGTCCCTAGCTTTGGAGGGCAAAGCTGTATCTCAGTGACCAACATCCCCCTCCAAGAAACAGGACCAAGACTCCGGCAGACCATCCACTGCGTGCACCTGTATAACTTGGCATGTTTGGGGCTGGATCCTACTATTTGCACCTTCTTCGGGATTTTATACATTAAAATATATTTTATATGGTTGGGGGGGGAATTATGTTATGAAATGCTATACTATGTTTTTAATAAGCAGTTGACCAGAGCAATGAATCAGATCCTTCGTCCCAGCCTCCCTTTAGTCATAATTGCTCCCTCTTCCAAATCCTTGAGTATATCTATAAAACAGAAATGACAGGTAAAACTACCTGTTTATACAAAGAAGCAAAATTGCACACATTTATAGTGAGTCTTCTTGGATGGAAGGTGTTACTTCACAGTAGTCAATGTTTTGAGATGCACTGTGCTGGGAGAATGTATTGTGACTTTTGTATTGTGACCATTTTGTTTGGGGGGGAACCAGTTTTGTCCAGAGATTGTGTAAGGTTTCTGTTTTGTTTGTTTTTTGGTTTACTTAAGAATCTGGGACTAGCTGTTTGTTTTCATGTACTTGAAACAAAGGCAGATTTTTCTGTGTTGATGAAAAGCTCTACACATCTTACTACAAGGTTAGCACCCACTGCATCCTAAAAGCTCATCTTCCACCTCTGCATCCCTGGGGTGGGGAGAGACTTCCCTGCTATGTCGCCAGAGCCAAACAATGAAGGCGGCTGATTTTTCTTTCTTTCTGCACAGTTACAAACTAACTTAATAAAAATCCTCAAGTTACCAAAAGGGTAGTGGTGCTTCTTGGTTTGGGCAGCCATTATCATTGAGGCAGGCACTATGATGAGGTCCAGCAAAGCAGCCACCTCAAGCAGCAAAGCCTGGAAGAGTCCAATCTGTTTTTGACAGGATGGACAATGACATTTCCTTATTCTCCCCACTGTGAGAAAAGAGGAGACCTGTTATTGTCTTTAATGCTTTCCCCTGAGGTCCTTGGAGCTAAGGCAGTAGAAAAGGAAAATCATGCCCAGATATATTGTCTGTGTGGTTTTGGGCAGCAACATAGGAGCACATCTTTCCCCTCCATTCTGTTTGTGGCTTTGCAAACTTAACCCTATCACTTCCTGGGCTTCTTAGCCCTCTTTGACAACAGATAATCAGTCCTTTTGTGCTGTGACTGATCAACTGTCAGGCTGCTCTTTTGCTTTGTGCCGTAGTGGAAAAGTTCTCAGCCTTTACTCCGTGTGTGTGTGTACTTCATTGCTTTGGCTGCAATTGTGGCTATGTAGCTCCATTTGCCATGCTACAAATTTTCTAGTAGGATACAGCCCCTTTTTCAATACTGAACCACAGATGCAGGTCCATTGCTGCCTAGTGAAGTGCTTCATTCTCCTCCTCCTCTATTCTGCTGCTTATAATGATTGATCAGGTGTTGCTTGTAGTATCACCTCCACATTTTACTTACTTATTTATTTCATTTTTATGCCTCCTTTCTCCCAAAAAGGGACCCAAGGCAGCTCACAAGAAAAAATAACTTTAAAAACCATTTCATTTTTTTAAATAACCTAGTTAAAACAGTATAAAATTAAGATTATGCTTTTTATGTTTTGTATATTTTTAATCTAAAACACATACCCCATATAAAAGCCACCCTGTCATGATTTTTAAACACCTGCTATTTTATATAAGGGACACCATTTTACTAATGCAACTTGAGCATCCATGGATTTTGGGTATCCACAGGGGAACCAAACCTCAGCAGATACCAAGGACCCACTTTATACTGAAAGCTACCACCACTGACTTCATTGTTCAGCCCCTCCTCCCCTGCACTCCATGGTAAGGAAGAGTGTAAAGGTTCCACTTCCATCTGTTTTCTCTTCCTCCTTCTCACACTTCCAGAGGTAGGGAGCTTGGCTGAGTGAGCACACTGTTGTGAATGCCAGCAATCAGAAGACCAACCCTGCATGAAGTGAGGGGAAGGTTTACTGTATATAATCATCTATACGTCTAGAAATTTTAGTCAAAAATTTGACCCAAAAAATCTGAGTTGACTTATCCATGGGTCAATGTAAGTACTGTACTTTAAATCTTCTCCAAAAAAGGAACTGTCTTCTGGTAAAAGGCAAAAATATAATCTGTCCTGGAAGTACTGACAGCCCTCTACTCTCTCATCCATCCAGCCTTTAGCATGATCACAAATACTGGTAGTTATACCTGCTCAAATTTTGTAAGTTCTTTGACATAGTTTTCCTTTGTTTCATCCTTTACATCCTTTATTACATGCTCCTAATTTTTGTCCTTGATTTATCCACGATTCATATCAAAATACAGTGGTCCCCCAGGATACGAGGCCCCCGGGGAACAAAATCCCTGGGACCCGAAACGGCCGGGGGCGAAAAAAAGCCCCTGGGATACGAAAAAATCCCCGGGTTGCGAAAGAAAAAAGCAACCCGGGCCCTTTAAAACAGCGTGCTTCCGGCGCGCTGTGCATTAACTAAAGCGGTCCCCCGGGTTGCGAAACACTTCCGGGTTACGAAAGTAATCCCGGAACGGATTACTTTCACAACCCGGGGGACCACTGTATATGGTTTTGGTCCCAAAACCTGCCCTGACTTATAAATTAGGTTGACGTATAGTTGAGTATATATGGTACTTCTCACTTTAGGGGGCTGTAGGGCTCATGTTGCTCCTTCTTATACTTACTGGTCTCTATATGGTAAATTAAACTTCATCTACTTTAACAGAAGATGCTGCTCTCACATCATAATCAACGCTTAGTGCTCATCAGCACCAGCCCTGCCATGTAGAAGAGTGGGACTGTCACCTCAGGTTGCAGATGCTGGAAGCAGTAGGAGGGTGTAGAAGAGATCTGTGTGCCCTATAGCAAGCCCTGTGTCTCTTAGCTAGCCATAAAGTGGAACACAAGATACTGTGGAAGAATCACACATGTTAAAGAGAAGCTTAGTTACCAGTCCAGTCATCTTGCAGGGAATGGCAAGCAATACCATCTTGTTTTTCACCTCTAGCAGCAAAATGTCTTGAGCCATCCTTGATTCTCACTGAGTGTTCAAAGCACTCCAACTGTGTCATCTTAATTTTTAGAATGGTTATTAGGCTGAGTTTGCTGGAAGCTAGTTGAGGATCTGTTTGCTAGATAATTTGTAGTAGTTTGGCAATCCCTGCCCCCATCTAAAAATTCAGAGCAAGACATAAGTGCCCATCTTCAAATGTTATTAATACACTATTCCTTTGCATGCACTTATTTTATATTTGTTCAGTTGCTCCCAGGGATGAGAAACTATACCTGGCATGGAAAATCTCATTGAGCCCTCCAACAGGACTAGAAACCTGCCTCTTGAAATACGTCGTTTTAAAGAGGATACTGAGATTCTCAGCATTCTGAAATCTTGGTGACCAGTATTGAATTCTATCTGTGTTTTTGAACTCAGGCAGTCATGGAATCAATGGATTCCAATATCCTAACTATTACAGCCACTAGCTTTCAGAATACATTTGTGCTCAAATACTTCTGGTTTGAATTATCCCATTGCTTAAGCCAGAGTGCAAGTGGGTCTTTTCTGCAGCAGCAGTTTTAGTGTGAAATTTCCTCCTTCCAGATACTCTCGAATCGAAGGGTATTAAAAGAACTGGCATAAGTAATTTCAGGACCACTGGCAATAATCTTTGAGAATAACTGGTGATCAGGAGAGGTCTCAGCAAACCAGAGCAGGGCAAATGTTATCCTGATAACCAAAAAAAAGTAAGAAAACAGGACTCAAAGAATTACTGTTCAATCAGCCTGACATCAATACCAGGAAAGAGTCGAGAGAGCAGATCATTAAATAGTCTGTAAGCACTTAGAATCGAATACTTTTACCACTAAAGGTCAAATATGAGTTTCTCAAAAAATCACGCCAGAGTAACCTCACCTCTTATTTTGCTAGAGTTACAAGCTTGGTAGATGAAGGGAATGCTGAAATCAGTAACATACCTTGATTTCAGTAAGGCCTTTCACAAAGTCCCTGTTCTTGCAAATAAGCTATTAAAATGTGAGCTACACAGTGTGACTATTATCCTGTTTCTCGAAAATAAGACATCCCCATAAAATAAGACCTAGTACAGGTTTTGCTGAATTACTAAATATAAGGCCTCCCCTGAAAGTAAGACCTAGCAAAGTTTTTGTATATAAATGTATAGTATGTTTATAATAAATGTTCTTTTGTTGTTGTTGTTCAACAATAAATGTGAATTCTTCCTCATGGAAAAATAAGACATCCCCTGAAAATAAGTCCTATTGCATCTTTGGGAGCAAAAATTAATATAAGACACTGTCTTATTTTCGGGGAAACACAGTAGGTGGACCTGTAGTTTGTTGGCAGGCCAAACCCAACGAGTGCTCACCAATGGCTTCTCTTCATTTTGGAGAGAAGTGACCAGTGGAATGCCACGGGGTTTTGTCCTGGGCCCAGTGCTATTCAACATCTTTATAGAAATGACTTGGATGATGGAACAGAGAGCATGCTTATCAAATTTGCAGATAACATCAAATTGGAAAGGGTCACTAATACCCCAGAGGCAGGATCAGAATTCAAAATGATTTTAACCAATTAGAAGGTTAAGCCAAAATGAATTTCGGCAGGGAGAAATGTAAGGTACTACACTTAAACAGGAAAAAAAAATTTGAAAGGCTAAGGTATAGGATACACCTGGCTTGACAACAGTAGATGCAAAAGGGATTTTGGGACTCTCATTAGACTACCGGTTGAAAATAAGTTAACAATGTGATGCTGCAGCTAAAAAGGCCAGTATGATTCTACGCAGCATTGATAGGAGTGTAGTGGCTAGATCAAAGGAAGTAATAGTACCACGCTATTCTGCTTTGGTCAGATCTCACTTGGAATATTGCATCCAGTTCTCGACACCACAATTCAAGAGCTATGTTGACAAGGTGGAACTTGTCCAGAGGAGGGTGACCAAAATAATGAAGGTTCTAAAAACCATGCCCTATGAGGAACAACTTGGGGAGCTGTGTGTGTTTACCCTGGGAAAGAGAAGGTTAAGAGGCGATGCGATAGCCATGTTTAAATATTTAAAAGGATATCATATTGAGGATGGAGCAAGCTTGTTTCCTGCTGCCCCAGAGGCTGGGACATGGAGCAATGGATTCCAACTACAGGAAATGAAATTCCACCTCAATATTAGGAAGAACCTCTTATGGTAAGAGCTGTTCAACAGTGGAATATGCTGCCTAAGAGTGTGACCTCCTTTGGAGGTTTTAAAATAGGCTGGATGGCCATCTGTCAGGGGTGCTTTGATCGTGTGCTCCTGCATGGCAGGGGCTTGGACTGGATGGTCTTCCCGGTGTCTTCCAAATCTATGATTTTGCATAAGGTGTTTTAATGCCTTATTTACCAGATGTTTTGAAGAAGATCCATCCTTGATTTCTTTGTGGTGTGTCTTGTTTGTTGATGTGTTTCTTCAAATTGTTTCCAACTTATGCAACCCTAAGGCAAACCTATCACAGTTTTCTTGGCAAAATTTATTCCGAGGGGGTTTGTCTTTGTCTTCCTCTGAGGATGAGAGTGTGACTTGCCCAAGGTCACCAAGTGGCTTTCCAAGGGCAAGCAGGGATATAAACCCTGATCTCTTGAGTCACTATCCAACGTTCACACCACTACAACATGGTGGTTCTGTGGTGTATCTGTTATTGTTCAGTGCCCTCCAGTTGGCCTCTACTCATAGGGACCCTGTGGGTGAGACATCTCCAAGACTCCCTATCCTCCACTGCTCTGCTCAAGTCCTGCAGACCCATGCTTGTGACCTCCCTGAGTCTAGCCTTCTGGTGTGTATAGTCTAGAGATCAAGGTTCTCTAGATTAATCTAGATAGACTCTAAACTATGACTCTAGATCAGGATTCAAATCAGGACTCTAGAGATCAGGGTCCTCTATGAAGACTTTAGAGATCAGGGTCCTCTCTCTCTTCTGCCCTCAACTCTTCCCAGCATTATTATCTTTTCTTACGTTAATGCCTTCTCATGAAAGTACAACAAGATCAATGTAGTCATCTTGGCTTCTAGGCATATTTCAGGCCTGATCAGTTCAAGGACTCCGAGGTGTATTACTCTCTTTTTTACAATAAAATTTATAGTCAATACGTTTCATGTGGTTATGTGAAGTGCCATTTATTTATTTATTTATTTATTTATTTATTTAAATATACAGAACACAGAACAGTATATTCAAGTCTGCCCCATGCAACGATGGCAAACACTAGTGGAACAGCTGAAAGACTGGACTACAAAATGCAGACTTCTTCTTCTTCTTAATAATAATAATAATAATAATAATATATTTATTTGTATTTCCCGCCTCTCCCTGTGGATTGAGGCAGGATTACAGCATAAAAACCATACAACACAATTACAAAACAATCATAAAGTCAATATACATTAAAATTATCAAGATTAAATAATCTAATATCAAATCTATAATCAATTAATTATTCAAACAGTTGCAATGAAATGGAGTCGGTGTTCTTAATGACCTTTATAGTAGATCTGGTGGATATGCCCTCCGGAAGAGATCCATCTCAAGTGCCTTCTTAAAGGCGTCTAAGGTGGTAATAAGACGGATCTCTTCTGGTTGGGCATTCCAAAGTGTCGGAGCCAAAGTGGTATATGCTCTCTTGGAAGCTGTTAATAACCTGGTTTGTTGGTGTTCAAGTAAATACTTCCCTGAGGTTCTGATAGTGTGGGGCGGATTGTGTAAGCAGAGGCATTCCCATAAGAAGCTCAGGCCCAAGCCATGTAGGGCTTTAAAGGTGATGACCAATACCTTGTATTGCACCCAGAAGCTGATTGGCAGCCAGTGTAGAGATTTTAATAATTGGTGTTATCTGGTCAAATCTGGATGTTCCGGTGACCAGCCTGGATGCCGCATTCTGAACTAGTTTAAGCTTCCGAACTTGGTACAAGGGTAGCCCCATGTAGAATGCATTACAGAAACCTAATTGAGAGATTACCAGTGCAAGTACCACTGCTTCAAGGTCCTTTTGGCCCAGGTATGGGCGCAGTTGGCATATCAACCGGAGTTGATACCAAGCACTCCTGGCAGCCACGCCTATTTGAGATGACAAAATGTATCCAGGAGTACACCCAGACTGCGAACCTCATCCTTTAGAGGAAGTGTGACCACATCCAGGACTGGTTGACAAATCTCCACCCCTGGTTAATGGGGTGGAAGTGGCAGGATCCACTTGGTTTGAATCTCACCTTTGCCACTGACTAGATGTCATTAGGCAACAACTTTATTTCAGTCCTACCCCATATGCAGATGAAGTTACACATTTGTTGTAAATTTGTAACAAATGTGTAGCATTTATAAATTATAAACATGAAAGTGGTAATGAAGTTCATTGTCACTGATACATATTATGAAAGGAGATTAATAAAAGATATGGCCACCCCTCAGTTTTGTCACATTAGGGGGAAAGTTGCTTGTTTACTGATTCTCCCCTCATTGGGCTTCACATTTTTAATTGTAGTTTACTTTGGATATTCTGCCAAGTCTACTATGTGGCTGCAAGATAGGTTAAATTTCTTAATGTAAATGCTAATGAGCTATGTGTCATGTTTTAAAACAGGAATAGAGCTAGGGATGATACAAACTATTAGTGTAGCCTGAACCAGAGAAAAGTAAGACCTAAAATGTGTATACTTCACAGCAGTTTGGGCTATTGTGCCCATAGAGTGAAACAACAAGCAATAATCCTTACAAAATCTTGCATCTACCTCTGTGTTTATTTTCAAAATTGTACCTAGTCTGCCTTTAAAATTGAAAGAAAGCTAAAGATCATCCCAACATATTTTACAACCAATGGTAAAGGACAAGACTATGTTTCCATTTCATGTAGAAAACTGGTCAGTTGGATCTATCTCCAGCATTGGCAACATAGTGTTTACATCTGCCGATAGCAAGTTTGTGGGAGTGCATGATAGAGGAGCATACACGGTTCTGTCCTCTAAGAGGGAAACAGGCAGGGTCTCTGTGTTGTTATGCCCTCATATGCTGCTTGAAACAGATGTCCTACCTAATCTGTCTAATGCTGGGGTTACCCTGATAGCCATACTGGGCTCTGACTTTAGTGCTGTGCTGTATGTCTTTACACTTTAGGATCATAAGTCAGAAACAACCTGAAGGCACAAAACAACAACAACTCCTAACTATAGCCTTGCTAAGCAATAATATCCCTAATGACCAGTTAATAAACATGTGCTCCATGCATTCATGTACACTTCTTTCATACAAAGATCTGTTCTACTATTCATTACAGTATCTTGTAGGAAGGGCTTGTAATAAATTATTGCATCTGAGAGATGGCTGGACATTCAAACACTATCAGGTAGCAGTTTCACGCTAAAAAAGTGACCATTATTTATACATCACCAAAAAAGTACACTTGTGTTTTGTTTTGTGTTTTTGTTAACAACCAATGTGCTCAGGTGCAAAAAAAAAATGTTTATAATTTTAAAAAATTCTCATTAATCTCACCAAAATGGGGGAAGACTGTGAACAGGCAACATAGGTGTCTGTCCAGATGTCTTTATTGTTGCCTTTAGATTAGATTTGAGCAGGACAGCATTTCTAACGGAAGACGCCCTGAAAATGAGGCTTATCTTCTGACAGCCCTTCCAATGAAGGCTTGTTCTCCCTTCCCTAAAAGGCTGCAAAAACTCACAAAAGATGGAGCCGTTTGGGATCTCAGAAGTACCTTTTGCATCGCTCATTCATATTTTTTCTACTGGACGTTGGAATGCTTTTATCCTCCAAAAAACAGCATCTTGAGAAAATGTAAGCCTGTGACTAAACTGATAGTTTATCAGACGACGGAAATTGGAAGTATAATCTAATGGAAATCCGAACACAATCATGGGGTTTCACGTTTAAAGTATCTCATGCAATTTCGGGCAAAAGGGAAGTCATTCTGAACACAATCATAGGTTTTACGTTATTTCGTATTAAAGCATCTCACGCAATTTTGGTCAATGGAGGGAGTCATTTTCGAGTAATGGGAAGTCATTCTGAACGCATTCCAAATGCAATTAGAATTCATGTAAATTGGCTAAACTAGTGAATTCACGTGAATTCCAATTGGCTCCATTCGAAATAATGAGAAATTCCTCCCATCTGATAAACTCCATTGTCACTTTATAATGTTTTTCCCCTTGTATGATTCTTAATACCTTTGCTTGATGAGGAAGCCACTGGAGCTTTGAAAGCTTGCAACATATATTTTCTGCATTTTGCACAAAATTTTGCAGGACTTCCATTTTGAGCATGACTATAAGAAACATTAATCTTTATATGAGTGGTTTTTTTTAGCTTTTGTTTTGTAATGTCCTCGGTGTTTCCTCCCTTAACACCTTTGCTTGATGAGGAAGACAGTGGAACTTTGAAAGCTTTCAACATGTATTTTGTGCAGGTTGATGTCCTCCTTTTCTAGGACATGTCCTACACTTCAACCTTCTCTCCAGGAGGAATTCCAAAATGTCCTCCATTTTGAGCATGACTTAAGATCAGCATTAGTTTGCATTTATATGAGTATGTTTTTAGCTTTTATTTTGTAATGTCAGGTTTTTCTCGAATGCCCTACGTTTTCCAGTGCCTTGTCCTCCTTTGAGGATGTTACTTATTGTACTTTGCTATAGAGCCAGCACCCCTGAATAACATCTTTCCTAAAAGCAGTTTGCCAAAGCAGTCCCCACACTTTCCATTCCCCTTTTTGCTTTTTAATGGAATTAAACGTCCCCCCTAAAAGCAGTTTGCCAAGGCAGTTGCCATATGGGTCATGTACACAACGCCATTTCCCAAGCTTTCTAATGGAATATCTTCCCTAAATACAGTCTGAATATCCTCCCTAAAGGCAGTGGCCATACTTGTAGGTCGCCATCTTCCATTCCCTTTTTGCTTTTTAATGGAATTTTCCTGTCAGAGTGAAGCAATTCAGCTTTACTCTGCCAGACTGGAGACTTTAAAGTCCTTTAAATATTCCATATATATACTCTTTTATCTGTGTCAGCCTCGTGCACAGTGACAACAAAGCTGAGGTGAAAATGACGAGTTTTGTGGCGAGGAGGATGTAAATACATCTCACAGGCAGCGCCTTAAAAGGATTTTTGCTGAGGTAGCTTCCCTCAGGATTGGGAACAAAGCAAGTGGAACGTCGCTTGATGTCTCTCAAAATGTGTTGCTACTACGCCATTTCTGCGTAATGAGAAAGAAATCCCCCCATCAATCTATCTATTGTTTATTTATTTATTTAATGGTGTGTGTGTGGGGGGGGTGTTCGTTGTCATTACGCAGACATGGCGTAGTAGTAACACATTTTGGGAGGGAGACATCATCAAGCGACGATTCACTTCCTTTGTTCCTCTCTGAGGGAACTTAGCTACCTCAGCAAAATCCTTTTAAGGCTCCTCCAAAGGCGATGTACTGTATTTACTTCCTGTGTTGTGTACTCTTTATATATATATATATATATATGTATATAATTTATTATAGTGGTGGTGTTCCTAATTGTTATCCAATGAGTGCTTGGCAAACATTCTGTGCTTCGTGTCACAGGTTATTGTATCTGTTTATCTTGGTACTTGGTTGGCCAATGGCCACCGTTCGTTTTTTGAGGATAGCTGAGGGGGGAGTAATAATAACACATCATCAGTCCACCGACTACATTTCCCACAAGGCACTGCTCTCGCGCGCTACGGTGGCCTTCAGCGACGAGCGACCGTTTGTCCCGACTGCCCGCCCCCCCCCCTTTTAAGAAGTAACCAGCTGTCAGTGTCAAGGCAGCGATGATCGCTGTCAAGCTGGTGCTGTGGTGGCTTTTGTCGACGGTCCTTCCTTGCTGCTGATCCTCCTGTTTTTCCCCCCTCACAAAGACACTTCCATGAATTGAAAACATTTCCCGCCCACCACAAAACAAAAAGCCGCCTTAAACCTCCACCTAAGGCTTTCTAAAAGAAATCTATTAGAAACTGTGCACTTTTAAAGGATTATTTGGTTTTGTTTCCACCACACAGACAATTTTGTTTTCACCCCCCCCCCAGCTTCAAAATATTGGGGTGCTGAGGGAAGAAGTCTGAAATTACATTTAAAGTGCGCTGTCCAATGAATATATGTATATGTGTGTATATCTTTCCCCACAGCTTTAAAATATTGGGGTGCAGCATGAACCCTGAAATTACATTTAAAGTGTGCTGTCTCATATATATATATATATATATAATTGAATAGCATACTTTAAATGTCAATTCACAGTTCCTCATGCTGCACCCCAATATTTTAAAGCTGTGTGAAAAGATAAGTTAACACACACTCACACATTTCATTGGACAGCACATTTTAAATGTAATTTCAGAGTTCCTCATTCAGCACCCCAGTATTTTAAAGCTGGAGGGAACCGGTGATCTATCTATCCATCTATCTATCATTGGAGGGACAGCACACTTTAAATGTATATATTTTGGTACATTTTCTTGGCAGGACAAATTAAGGCGGGGTGGAAATGAGTTTCACAACAACACCTTATTATTATCTCCCCGCCCAACATCAAGTTTACCAAGTAGTTTAATCGGTTTAATAGCAGCAAAAATACAAAATACACATGATCCAAGGGGTGGATGGTGAGGGAAACAGAACAAAAAACCCCAAAACGTTATCTTGATAAAACAACTAAACCAAACCTTTCCCTCAACTTTCTCATATTTTGGGGACAAATTAATTCAATAGGGAGGGACTCCCCTGCGATCATAATCTCACTTTGGAGTGAGTAACTTCTGGTGTTAGTAGTAATAGTATTGGTCCTAAACACACTGCAGAAATAACCCACTTTGAGACCGCTTCAACTGCAATGGCTCAAAGCTAGGGAATCTTGGGAGCTGTCGTTTTGCTTAGCCTTCTCTGTCAGAATAAGTTCTGGTGGCACAATAAACTACCATTCCCAGGATTCCCTAGCACTGAGCCAGGGCAGTTAGAGCGGTCTCAAACTGGGTTATTTCTGCAGTGTGTCTCAGGACCACATTTGTCTGTATCCTCCTTTTTGTTTGTTTGTATCCTGCCTGGGACTCATAAAAAGTGGCTTACAGTTCAGAAGCGCAGCACAATTAAAAAACTTCCCAGAAAGTGACCATTAAAATACAATTAAAAACTGTTATAATATGAAAACAGATCATTTTGTTTAAAAATAGAATGCAATTTTAAATATATAAAAAAAGCAATAGTGGCTCAAGAGACAGAGCACAGAGACTGCAGCTCAGAACAAAATCCTGTATTTTCTCCCTCAAAAACACACACACAAATGTTTAAACAGCAGTGTCTTCTTTATTCCAAGGCGACCGGTTGATTTTGAGGAAAGAAAGAAAAGAATGAAAGAAATAATAACAAAAGGAGAGAGAAAAAGATGTGGGCATTGCAAACATCTGGGGCGTTTATTATTATTCTTCCACAGCCACAGAACCGCGCCATTATAAAGACCTAAAAAAACACACATTAAATGGTGTTTTTTGGGGGGGCTGAGGCAGGAGTGCCCCTATTTTGGTAAACATATGTATAAATATTAATTCTGGTGTCCTCCGTGTTGCTAAGGATGCCAGATTAATGGTATATTAAACCGTGGTGTGTAACGTGTTGTTGTTGTTGTTTCCAAAGTAGGTGTTCTTCTTCAGCTCCTCAGATGATATTATTTCCAAAGCTCTCCTCGTCGTTTAACATTGGCGCCCACCACGACGCTTTCCATTATTCCTTAAAGTGTGTGTCTATTTTTTTGGTGTGTGTGTGTAGTGTGTGTGTGAGGAATTATGAGGGGAAAGAGAGGGGGAAAAAAAAACCACAACCACAGTTCTCCCAGCAAGATGGCGATGGCACACGTACATTTAATCTCCTCACAACAGTTAAGCGCTCCCTCAGGAATGGGGAGCAAAATTAAGTCTTTTTGCGAGGCAAGGAAGGGGGGGGAAATGCCTCTTCACAACAACAACAACAACAAACCCTTGTCACACAATCCCCTCTTTTTTTTTCCATCCCGAGTTGTGTCCCCCCAAAAAGTGTTGTTTTTATTAAAAGTGCTCCACCTTTGAAAAAAGCCAAAGAACACAAAAAAAGCCTCCAATACAAAATAAAAATTGGGGAGACGAAGGGGAAAGATATATAAAATGGAGGATATAAGGGGGGGGGAGGAAGAAGATGAATGAGGGGCTGCCCCCCAAAAGATGTCTGTTTTCTCCCCTCCTCCCCAACTCTGTCTCCTTCTCCTTCTTCCATTGAGGAGTGTTCATTATTATTATCATTATTTCCCATTGCAGCCAAGGAGTTACTTTTTGGGGGAGCTGAGGGGGGCTCCTTTTTTGGGGGGGACGATGGGGGTCCCTTCCCCTTCTCTCCATCCTTGACCCCCCAAAAGAGAGAGTCCAATGGCTCTCCAAGGGGGGAGGAGGGGATGATGATGGCTGTGAAACTTTCTTTAGGAACTTTTCCCGGCTGCTGCTGCTGCCGCTGCTCCCTCTTCCAGGGCTCTGGGGGTCGGGGGTCCCCGGGGAGAGGAGCCGAGGGTGTCCCCCGAGGAGGAGCCCCTTCCCCTTCGGGGAGCCGCTCCCGCCCCTTCCTAGTTCCCAGCCGGGTCTGAGGCGAGCCCTCGCCTGGCTCGGGGCTCCCTGTGTTAGTTGGGGTCTGTTCCAGGGCTCCCCGCTCCTTTTCGGGGCACCCCAGAGACTCCGGACCGGGTCCCCCCGGAGGCCCAAGGAGGCCCCTCTCTCCGGGCCGCGTCTCCCTCCGAGGCTCCCTCCGGAGGCCCCGTTATGGGGGAGCAAAGGGGAAATGTCGCGGCGCCCCACTCGCACCCAGCGCCGTTTGGGGCCTCGTTGGGGAGGAAGGCGAGGCGGCAGAGGGACCAGCCAGCCCCCTCCGAGGGAGGAAGGGCCGCCGCTGCCGGAGGAGCCCCTGCCGGGTCCCCGGAGCGCCCGGAGGAGCGGGAAAAGGCGGCTTTAGGCGGCGGAAGAAACACAGATGTCGGCGGCGAGGCGCCATTCGGGGCCTGAGCAGGCAGCCAGCAGGGCTGTCCTCACCGCGGTCCGCGCCTGAGCGCTAAATACCCGGATGCTGCTGCCTCAGAGCCAGACAGAGAGAGAGAGGGACCAGAGGAGGAGAGAGCAAGGAGACTAGGCACACAGAGAGAGAAGAAGAGGAGGAGGGACAGACAGACAGAGAAAGGAGAAGAAGCAGCAGCAGCAGAGTGGGGGAATTCAGCCCCAAAGAGAAGGGGAGCAAGGCCTCTTAGACATTGGCCAAAGCAGATCCAAAAAGAGGAGGCTGGTGGTCAGGCTTTTTTTTTTTTTTTTTTTGGCAGAGGGCCTAAACCAAGGCTAAAGTTTCAAGGGACATTTCTTTCCCCTGCTGTGGTGGACCACACCCTGGAAGGACACCTTTCAAGGGGGAAACGCTCTTCTTCTTGAGCCTTCAACAACAACAACAAAAAAGCAATCTGCCTTGTTGGGAGGAGGCACCTTTCAACAACATCCCGCTCTCGAGCCTTCGAGTGAACAAAGCAATTGTGTCAGGAAAGTTAAGATTCCTGAGGAATTTATTTTTTCTGCCTTGGAAGACACCTTTCAAGGGGCAACACTCTTGCACCTTTGCAGAGCGACGAGGCAGTTGCGTGAAAGTTAAGATTCCTGAGGAACCTCTGGTGGTGGGAAGGCATCTTCTTGAAAACTCTTGAAAACAGCCTCCAAGCCCAGTTGGGTTAATAGAGCCACATCTCAGGAGGAAGTCCGCGCACGTGCCGAGATGACCGAGAACGCCGCTGCCGCACCTGCCGCCAAGCCCAAGCGGGCCAAGGCGGCCAAGAAGTCGACGGACCACCCCAAGTACTCGGACATGATCGTGGCTGCCATACAGGCTGAAAAGAGCCGGGCCGGTTCGTCTCGCCAGTCCATCCAGAAGTACATCAAGAGCCACTACAAGGTGGGGGAGAACGCCGACTCCCAGATCAAGTTGTCCATCAAGAGGCTGGTGACAACAGGTGTCCTCAAGCAGACCAAAGGGGTCGGGGCCTCCGGCTCCTTCCGCCTGGCTAAAGGCGACGAGCCCAAGAAAGCGCCGGTCAAGAAGGCCAAGAAGGAAGTCAAGAAGGCCGCGGCGCCCAAGAAAGCGGCTAAGCCCAAGAAGGCTGCGGCCAAGTCGCCGGCCAAGAAGCCCAAGCCGGCGGCAAAGAAAGCCAAAAAGAAGCCAGCACCTGCTCCAAAGAAAGCCAAGAAGCCAAAGACTGTTAAGGCCAAGCCAGTGAAGGCGTCGAAGCCTAAAAAGGCAAAGGCGTCGAAACCCAAAGCAAAGTCCAGTGCAAAGAAGACGGCCAAGAAAAAGTGAGATGGGACCTTCTTCCTTGGACATTCTCCTTGACCTCTACTATGTAAATAGATTTCTCCTTTATTCCCTACTTCTTTCTACTGCAGCTTTATAAAGACTGAACTATTCTTCTCCTATAATAGTTTAAACCAATTACTGGAAAGAAAGAAAACAACAACAACCTGCCCGTCGATATAGAAAGTTCTCCTTTTTTTGTTTTTATTTGGGGTTTTCTTCCTTTATCACTTGTAATTTTAAATGTATTTTTTATGTGTTCATCTCTGCCTCCTTTCCCCGTTTAAAGGTATGCAATACTTGCTTGTGTTTTGAGCATGAGGGGAAGACAACACAAATCTGATCAGGATGTTCTTGAATCTTCCTCTCCCTTGGGAGAGAGGAATGGCGGCGAGGGGAGGCGGGATGAATAAGAAAGGGACATCTGGTGTGGGCCCACTTTAAAAAAAGACCCTTAAGTTATGTGTTTGAGAAACATAGTCATAGTGGAAATTGCGACTGAACGCTGTAACTTCTTTTTGAAAAAAGAAATCCAACTTAAGCTCTTTGTAGGCGAGTAAGATGGTAGTGTCACAGAATCCATACAGAACTTTGTTTCCTTTCTAGCCCTGGTGATGAGGGCTGGATGGGCAGAGAGGCTGGTGAGCTTTCCACTGACTTTGCTTTGTACTGTTCTTAGGGGATGGTGGGGGTAAAAACGGGATCAGTGAAAATTCTGCAAAAATACTTTGCTTTGTCTATTTTAATATATATATATATATATATATAGCCTGACCATGGTGAAGTAGAGATAATAGAGTGAAGGTTTTAATTTCCTTTCTCCTTCCAAAGAAATGTTTTAAAATAGGCATGGTTTCCACCCCTGTTCTTCTGGAGCCTGACATCCCTGACAACTTCAAGGAAGAATTCAGAGGTATCACCGTGTTTTGAAAAATCGGTATGGTGTAACAAAAACCGTCCTTTCTCTGCCGTCCAAGCGTCCCCAGCCCTGCGGTGCCTGCTTCCTAACCCACAGTTTTTCTGTTCTGTTCTCTACAGTCCATCCATTCTCCACAGCAATCTACTTTTTGAGTTGTCAGTCTCTTTAAACACCTGAAGGAGGAAGGAACAAATGTAGATGAGAATATGGACATGTAGCCAATAATGAATCTTTTAAGGTAGCTTTATAAAGCTGTGTACTATTATTGCTTATGTTTGGGGTTGGTGTGTGTGGGTTTTTTTTCTCCCCCAACAGAGGGATGGAAAGGATAACTTTCAGTACTCCAGTTTTAAAATAAATAAAAAAATAAGGGATGCTTGTTTAAACAAAGGAAAAATTCTCATAGGATTGATACCTGATTGTCCATTTTATTTTGTATGTGTAATTTTGTGCAAGAAGGATTTAGTAGTCTTTGTAATTTTAGGGTTTAAAATAAAATTTAAACGCATAATGGCTTGGTCTCCCTCATTTCTTTGGAAAATGCAGCTCTATAAAACAGGAGGACATTCTAACATTTCAGGCTGAGTTGTATAGCCTTAAATAAAATCAGAAGTATGCTTCTTATTTCAACTGAAAAAGTTCAGTGCGCCAAAAAGGGAGTTTCCATCCTACTAGCAGACCAATGAAAGGAAGCACAAACTTCTATTTATGTCTAAACTACCCAATCGCCCTTCTGAAGGCATCTGGATATATATGACAGGTCGGGAAAGGGAATGTTTCATCAGGGGGGAAAAAGCCAATGCGATGAGCCACCAGATGGCACTCTAGTAAGTCATCATTTCACTTTAAAGCGGAATAAAAAGGCTGGGGTAAGCAGTTGTGTATTGTGCGGTGGGGAAAGAAGAACCAGTTTGGTACCTTGATCCTTTGCCTAAGGATATAATCTGGTGTAAACTATACTTCAAGTAACACTTCATGTTACAAATTGCAGCGTATGCACTGGCTCAAGCAGTGTGTGTGTGTTTGTTGTGCCTATATATACATACACACATATACAGTATATATGGGGGGGGGGGGGGTGTATTTAAGAATGCAGCTCTATTCCCAGAGGCATGGAGACTGCTTTGCAACTCTGCAATGCAGCTCAGTGAATTCTACAAGTAGTACCTTTTTGGATATCTCCCATAATGGTACTACTTGTAGAATTCACTGAGCTGCATGGCAATTCTTCCTTATATTTGAAAAAGGAGCATTTTTTGGATGACAACCCTTAGGCCTCCCCTGTTAACCAGGCACATATCCAAGCCTTGGAAGCTTATGTGCTTCTGGCTTGCACACTTCAAAGTTGATGAGAATTGGGGGGGGGGGGGCAGTAATAACTTCTTGTTGCTTAGTTAACTATATATGAGGAGCTAAGATGCAATGGTTTGCTGTTAGTATTTCAACAGTAGGCAGGAATGGAGGCAGCTTACAGAAAAAAATGCCAACATAAATGGGAACGTAGGGTAGATTTGCAGAACAACCACATCTGACCCCCCAAATGTATCCTTCTGTAGAGACAAAATTCATTGAAAGCTGTGGCTGGCAGCCTATTGCTTACAGACACTAACAGGTGTTTGGGTTGTTGCAAAGGGAGGAATGCAACACCTGCTGCATGCAACAAAATCCAACCCCTTTAAAATGCACTGGTTTCAAAGTGAGACCAGGGCCATTTAGTGGCCAGTGGTAGAGAGCGGAGGAGGAGGGTCAGACTATCATCCAAAACACACTGCAGAAATAATCCACTTTAACTGCCCTGGCTCAGTGCAAGGGGATCCTGGGAATTGTAGTTTATTGTGGCACCAGGGCTCTCTGACAGGTGGGTAAATGTCTCACAAACCTACAGCTCCCAGAATTCCCTAGTTTTGAGCAAGGGCAGTTAAAGCTATCTCAAACTGGATTATTTCTGCAGTGTGTTTTGGACCCACGTTGCAGCAATTCCCAGGTGTTTGGGACAACATCTCCCAGAAGTTTCTGCCATCTTGGCCAATAGACCTGGATTCTGGGAACTGAAGTCCAAAACCCCTGGAAGGCCAGTGTTTGGGAATCACTGCAAATCTAGCTGGATCTATAACAGTGATGGTATCCTCTGGGACCTTGCTGGAGACTCTTGGCAGTCCCAGAGAATAAAATTACCATTGCATCGAGGCATAAAACATAGCCACTGCCACCCCCTGCTCTCCACCGGTCACTAAATGGCCCTGCTGAGGTGGGCAGTATAAGACAGGTGGGTTTTAAGGTTGGGGAGTTGGAGTATAATGTCATAAGTCCCCGTCTCCTTACCTGTCCTCCAATGCAGGATATTGACCTGTGGCATATCTACTGACCAGCGATAAAGAATATGTGTCTTTCCAAATGTTGGACTTCCTGCTGCCTGAGGCAAATGGGAGTTTCAATCCAACAACACATGGAGGGTCACATGTCTTCCACCTGTTCTATAGGTAAAAATTACAAGTGAAATAACATTTTTTGTGCACATCACAATCTTAGGACAAGGGGGGAATACATGCAACGAGGTGCCATGTGTAATGGCTTCCTTGTGTCTAGCAATAAGGAAGACGTTTCAAAGGTAAGATCTTGTGCATTAGCCTGTTTGTGGAGTATATCTGTATTGCACTGTGCATCCAAGACCAGTGATCTCACCTACCACTGTGCAGTATAGATGGAGAAATATATTTCATATTTGTATCTTGGGAATGAGCATTCACAGCTCTCCTTAGAGGCAGTACACTTGGGGGGAGTGCATCACTAATCCCTATGTTACAGTGTTGCACATGCATAATTTTGAGACTGGGACCAGTATCTTCAAGCATGGTTTGAGCATTGGTCAATGACTCTGGAGACCAGGGTTCAAATCCCAGCTCAGCCATGGAAACCCATTGGGTGACCTTGGGCAAGTCACACTCTCTCAGCCTCAGAGGAGGGCAATGGCAAAGACCTTGCCAAGAAAACCCCATGATGAGGTCACTGTCTGTTTTGTAAAGGTGGCATGTCCAATGTAGGGTACCCAGATCTAGAGATTGGAAACTTAATTTCAAAACGTAATTTGTAGTGTGGCTGTTTGAAAACTCCAAATAATTTATTGCAATTAATGAGTATCTTTACAAAAACATTTTGTAGTAACTCACTAGATCTTTGGCTAGTTTTTCATTACTTAAAAAAATAAATAGGATAATAGAATGGCATCACACTTTTAAAAAATGGCAAAAATGCTCCCACATCATGTACAAAGTAATGGAAATCAACTAGAAAACATCATCATCACACACACAAACACACACACTGAATAGTATTGTTCCCACTTATTGGGTAGCTTTTGAATTTGACTTCATTAGTCCTTATTAGCCACTTCCTCATAAAAGTTACTCCATATAAACTAAACTGTAACTTACTACTTTTAGGTGGAAGTGGTTAATAAGAACTACTGAAGTCAAATTCAAAAGATACTCAATACGTGAGAACAATGCTATTCAGGGTGTGTATTTATAATAATACATATTTTCTAGTAAGCCAGTCTGGCACTGGACTAGGACTCTGGAGACCAGGGATCGAATCCTGGCTTGGGCATGGAAACTCATTGTGTGGCCTTGGGCAAGTCACACACTCTCGGATTTATCACACTAGAGGGCAAACAGGATTTAAACAGGAATTAAACAGGAAATGCCTTATGTTTAACATAGGGCATTTAACATGCCTTATGTTTAACATAGGGCATTTCCTGTTTAATTCCTGTTTAATTCCTGTTTAAATCCTGTTTGCCCTCTAGTGTGATAAAAAGCCTCTGAGGATGGCAATGGCAAACTCCCTTTGAATAAACCTGCCAAGAAAACCGCATGATAGGGTCGCCTTAGAGTTGCCATAAGTCAGAAATGACTTGAAGACACACAACAACAAACAACAACTACAGCATACTACCCATAAGGTGTTGCTTACAAGCTGTAGCCCAACCCCAGCCTGTAAAAAAACATGAAAGCTGTGCCGTGATGAGTAGGACACATTGGGACAAACCATAGCTACCTTACTTTCCTGTAGCATTGTATATTTAACCAAAAGTATATAAATAGAGGTGGGGGGACAGTAATACAAAAGACATGCATTTTGGTAGATGGTGTGTATGTGAAGGTAGGTACCTTAGTGCAAGTGTGGGATATAAAAGAAAGCCTTGTTATAAAAGAAAATTGTGTAGCTGTGGAAAATAGGTCATAAAAGAGGAACATGCAGAACTGTTATCTCTGATAAGCATTCAGTCCCCTCTCCTCCTCTCTCCTTCTCCACCTCCCAAGCCCTGTTCTCTTTTGGGGATTCTCAGTACCTCCAATATTTGCACTTTTGTCACAAACCTCTAGATAGGTAGCAGAAAGACTACAATTAGATCTATGTGAACGCCACATTATGCTGCCTCCTTTTAGAGTTTTTTAAACCTTACAGGCATTATTCATCCAGGTAACTTTAGTTGAGTGTCATCTCAACTTGTTGTATTCTTTTTCTTATTTTTGTATGTTGATTATAATTCTGTATTTTTTTTACTGTTAGTTATCTTGAGCACTTTCTTTGTCAGAGAGGCTATTTATATATATATATATATATATATATATATTGCTTACCCTTGTGTACCACAATTAATTTTTTTAATCACATTGTGTGACTTGTGGTATATTGAAGGTTAGCAGTAGAGTTAAAATGGGGGTTAGAATGCAAAGATACAGCTGTGTTATTCTGGAAAATCAATATGCAAAGGGATGTTGTAGCACTTTTGTGACTAAGTGAAAGAGATAAGTTGATAGCATGAGCTTTGGTAAACTTGAACCTACTTCCTCAAATGCATGGCATAGAACAGAAAGTTCAGGAATAGACCTATCTAAGCAGTTTGTGTGGTTAAATTAAAGGTTAGCAGGAGGATTTTATATTTGTTGTTGTTGTACGAGAGCGTATCCAAAAGTTTTAATGATCACCTTTAAAAAAATTTGACAGAAAGTTTGTTTTGATTTGTAGTTGTTAACTTATCTCTATGTAGTCACTATCTAGATTTACTCATTTTTCCCAGCATATCTTGACCCTCCGAATACCTGATATTGTAGAAGCCTGCAGATTGCGCCTGACAAGGATTTTACACTTTAGTCACTTCTAGCAGAGCCAGTCACAAAAATAAAAAATGCAATGAATTGATTTTCTCAGCAACGTGCACTTAGGGACCAATGATGACACTGACCAAATTTCATCAATATGCCATAATAACTTCTGAGTGATAATTATTACTTTACGATACCCTCTTGTAAGGCACAGTCTGCAGAGTTCTACAATATCAGGTATTTGGAGGGTCAAGATATGCTAGGAAAAATGTATAAATCTAGATAGTGACTACATAGAGATAAGTTAACAACTCCAAATCAAAACAAACTTTCTGTCAACTTTTTTTAAAGGTGATAATTAAAACATTTGGATACCCCATTGTATGTCTTCATATCATTTCTGACTTATGGTGACCCTATCATGGGGTTTTCTTGGCAAATTTCTTCAGAAGAGGCTTGCTATTGGCTTCCCCTGAGGGTGAAAGAGTATGACTCACCCAAAGTCAACCCAGTGGGTTTCATGGCCGAGCTGGGATTCAGACTCTCACCTCCAGAGTAAGAGCCCAACACTCAAACCACTATGCTATGCTGCTCTCAACTACGCTATTTCTATTTCTTGAACTCCCAAAAATCCCAGCGTTTCTCCCAATAGTGCCAACCTACTTACAACCAGTTTTGTATCATTTTGTTTCTTGGCATCATGGTTCGCTGAGAATGGCCTATAAAGGTTTTTGTTTTTTAATGTTGCTAACTTTACATTATCTGGGACAAATAGATATCTCAGTGGCAAGAACAAATAGATTTCCTGGGCCAGTTTTTGTCTTGTCTATCCAAACAAACATTGTGGCCAAAAAGCTCAGTCATTTCTTACTTCCTTCTTTGCACGTCGATTTTTGGAAGGGTGTTTTGCCATGATAAGTATTGGCCTGAAGTTTGTCATTTCAGAAAATACAAGTTTTTCTCTTGAGTCATTATGGGCTTCCATTGCATATATCTGGGATCTGTTGATTATTCTTGGTTTCTGTCTATAATGAAATTTCTTAAAAATACGTGGTACGTGGTGAGCGGTTGGAATTTGTGGATATAATTTCAAAATTATAGGTAACAATGTGATAGAATGCTGTAAAAATAATAATGCTAATAGTAACATAAAATTATGACACTGTTGAGCATAAATGTTATTGCTACAGTAACTGTAAAACATACATAATATAAACACAAAATTGTTATAGCATTATTGGGAATAAGTTTGATTGCTATCCTCTAAAATGCAAGTGTTCAGCATAAGCTGCTTCTGTGTCTACATGTGCCACAGACTGAGAACCACTGCCTTAAAATCCAGTCCTTTACGCTTTGTGCCACTTTTCTATATCAAATATTACTATCAGGTTTTCGGATGCGTGCTGTTAGCTAGTTCTTACTGAGTTATATTCCTGCTGACATGAAAAGAAGTTTGAAGTGCCTTGATGTGGTGGAGTTCAACCGGTTTGTTGATATGGATCAACACAACTAACTGCATTTTGGATTCTTCTCGCAGGTGTGGCTGTCATAAGGAGCCCCTGCACTTCAAAATGTACCACTACAATGCGGCTTGTGCTTCAGAAAACAACATTACACTTGTGCAAAGTTCATCCCCCCACCTCTCTCACACACAAGCCTGTGAGGACAGCACTGTATATGAGACTACTATGAGAATTTGGAACACAACCCAAATCCTATAGAATACAAATACTGTATTCTCAATTGAATTAATTTGGGAATTACGATCTGACCAACTGGTTATTAAGATGCAACTAATGTTGGCTTTCAGTGACTTTGTTTTGTTTTGCAATGGTGGTTTCTACTTGACATGGGTGGTGAAGAAAGCTAGAAAATGTAACCACAGTACCTGAAGTTTACACAAAGAGAATCCTGAAAGGCAAGTACATTGTTGTGTCATCTGATGGGGTGTACAAAAAATGAGAGCATGGGCTCCCTGGAACATGTGCACATGGGCAGGGTTTCTCACTAACATGCAAAGCTCATCTCTAGAAGTTTGAGACATAACTCTCTACAGACGCAAAACAATATGTATGTCTGAATTCACAGATGACAATTAATGACAACCCAACTTTTAGTATATTAACAAAATTAATAAAGTATCTTACAAACTCAAATGTGTATTTCAAAAACCAATTTTTTGTGTGTACTGTGATATTACAATACCACCAATGACTATTACAACTTATTGAAAAAGTTCTTCACATGTTTCATTGGTATCAGATGTGCAGAAGTGATTGTTATGGAGAAATGCAGAAAAGATCATGCGGAGATGGCAAATCCGGAATTATTGTACCATTGTGTTGTCTTCTTCATTCCCAGTTTTCCTTATTAACAAACAAATTCTTTCCATTAGATCAGTACAATACTATACTATACCTCCCTGTATTATGTATGCCACAAAACAAAATTCCCTTCTATACAAACACATGACTCACCCATAGATCTTAATACAATGTTTGGGGTGAATTCACAGATGATTGCTCAAAGAACCACAGTTATAGGTAAGCAAGCTGTTCTTCGTCTTATTTCAGGGGGTAGAGCCAATGTACTGCATTATTGACCTAGGGCTCATTTATACCAGCCAGAATACATGTTCGCTCCATAGCAATGCCAGGTGGCTGTCTACATGTGTCCTGCTGTGCCATCTGGCACTGCCACTGCTGGTGCAAGTCACAAAATAATAAGGCACCCAACACTGATTACATGCTGATGTTCCTGCTTTGACCTCAGAGGGAAAGATTCATGCCATGGGCAGCGGCAGGTGGCATAATGGGACATATGTGCAAAAGAACCACCTAGCATCAATCCAGAGAGCTCTGACTTTTCCTGCAAAACCTGGAGCAAAAGGTGAGTTCTTATATTCAGATTTAGTCAGGGATGAGCCAGACTCCATGTGGAACTAGTCTTCTTTGGTGAAGACAGTCCACACTAGGATCTGGCTTTGGCTTCATTTCATGTAGACAGGTCATGGTGAAGGTGGGGGAAACTGATGTAACTGACCATGTCGACATGCCCCTAGTGAGTAGGCAAACAGAACACGAGCAAAGAGGGAATGAGAGAATGAGGCTGCATCTGCACTGCAGAAATAATTCAAACTGATATCACGTCAACTTCCACGGACCTATCCTATGAAATGCTGAGAGCTGTAGTTTGCTGTGACACCAAAGCTCTCTGACAGAGAAGGCTAAATATCTCACAAAACTGCAGTTCCCAAAATTCCACAGCATTGATTCATGACAGTTAAATTGGTGTCAAACTGGATTATTTCTGCAGTGCAGATGTTGCCTGAGAGAGAGATTTGTTTTTCTAAAAGTAGAGAAAAAGTCAAGCAAGATTATGATCCAGAACACAGCTAAAAATAAGGCTAAAATACTCTCCTTTCACATTAAGTGTTTATAGTGGAATTGCCACACTTTTTTATTTGCTTTAACTTGCCATATACAAGATATTGTCACTACATTGTTATTCTGCTGTGTATTTTCTTGAAGTCTCCCATCATTTTTTTTTCAGGAATATATTATTATTACTGTATTATATGTGAAAGTATATGTTGCTCAAAGTATACCTTTGAGGGCCAGTGTGTTGTAATGGTATGGGCATTGAACTAGGACACTGGCAGACCAGGCTTCGAATCCCAGCTCTGCCATGGAAATCCACTAGGCAAGTCCTTGGGCAAGTCACACTCTTTCAGTCTCAGTGGACAGCGATGGCTGAGAAACTTGCCAAGAAAACTGTATTATAGGTTTGCCTTATTATCACCATAATTCAGAAACTACTTGAAGGCACACAACAACGTATATGTCTAGCCTTTCCCTAGCTTACAGTTGAAAACACATATTGTATGCAATATAACATACAGAAGTTCAACATTAAAATGGAATTAAACTATCAGCAATATTAAAACAATTTAAACAATACGATTAAAATAATAAAAAATGGAAAAAACAGTACTGTTAAAGCAGTACAGCAGTCTTTGTAACAACCATTCTTTAAAAACAGTCACTGTTCGAAAGTGTTTTGGAATTGTAACAAAATCTTTGCTTGTCAACAGAAAGACGTTTAAAAGTTCCTAGGAAATAAATTTTAAAAGTTTAGCTGATTAGAAGGTACTTTGTAACCTGTTGTGCTTTTGTTTTTCCCCTATAACAGATTTCCCACAAATAAGAAAAAAAGGCACAAACTGCCATGGAAAAATACAGAAGAGTTAAAAGTAGGCAACAATTCAGTGAACGAGGTTGATGATAGCATGATAAAAGCCTTGCCTGGAACTATTCATTTTTAGCTGGTAATTAAATCTAGCCTTGATTAGCAAGATTTGTTCAGTGGGGGTTGGCCTTTGCCTCCTCTTAGGCTGAGAGTATGTGACTTGCCCAAGGTCACCCTGTGGGTTTCCATGAGGAAGCCCTGTTCTCCAGAATCCTTGTCTAACACTCCAACCACTACACCCCACTAGTCCTCCCCAATTAAATGCACTTCAATCTGTGGATCTGTTGTGGACTCCCACACCCTCATTCCTTTGGAAAAGTTCATCCTCATCAAGAAACAGCTGAATAGCATCTTACTGAGTGGTTGATCCACCAACAGAACCACCCTTTTTTCAAAAAGAAGCTTTAACATTGTTACCCAAGCCACACTTCTCTGTGAAGTGATAAATTCTGGGCATGCAATGTTCATTCATGTTGGGTTCCCTTTGGAAGGAGATAATTGGAGGGTAGGGATGGAGAGCATATTTGCGATTACTCATTTACTCATTTACAAACTGAAAAACAGGTTTCCCAACAATCAGGAAACCCGACTGGAAAGAATAATAACGCAGCAAGACTTTTGTTCGGTTTTCTCCCAATATTCAGACATCCTGAAGTGTTGTGGAGGAAGTATTTTGCACATGAAAACACATGCAATTTGTGTGTATAATGTGTGCAGCATACATGTTTTCTGTGCAGAAATTGGGTTTCCTGTTCAACAAACACTGTTTCTGTTTTCTGTGCAAGCATGTTTTTCTCAGCACAATAATTCTTTGGCAGCTCTTCATTCTGCCTAATGATAGGACCTGCCCTGATAGATTCAGGCCCAGCAGCATATATACTTATATATAAGTCTAGAAATTTAGGTAAAAAAATTGACCCCCCCCCCCCTGCAAAATAAAGAGTCGACTCATCTATGGGTCGATACTTTAACTCTTATAAAAAAGAAATCATCCTGTGATGAAAGGCAAGAGTATAATCTGTCCAGGAAATGCTAATTTCCCTTTATTCTCTCATTTATCCAGCCTTTAGTGGGAACACAAACAGTTATGCTTGTTGGGATTTTGTAAGTTCTTTGGCATTGTTTTCCTTTGCTTCATTCTTTGGATTCTTTGTAAATTACATGCCCCTCCATTTTATCCTTTACTTATCCACGGGTCATATCAAAGTCCATAACTTGGCCCCCAAACCTGCTCTCAATATATATATGTGAGGTCCATTTATAGTTGAGTATATATGGTACTTTACTTTGCTCTGTACTTCCCCACCCTGATTCCCTCCATCATTTCTTTCCTAGAGATCTAGAATACATTGTCCTGGAGTGAAGTGGCAGTGAGATGGCACATGCCCTGAGGTACTACTAGATATTTCCTAGCTAACCCTTTACAACACAACAAAAACCCTATGAAATGCACGGGATTGCCATAAATTGACAGGTGACTTGAACGCATATACACATAGACATGGAAAAGTTACTGGGCGGGGGCTGTTGCTCCCAGATCCCTTAGCTGGCACAGCTAGTGCCATACTTCTGGGAACTTCTGTTGTGTGCTTTCAATTCATTTCTGACTTGTGGAGACCCTATTGTGAGGTTCTCTAAGGCTGATAATGTGTGACTTGCCCAATGTGGATTTCCATGGACAAGCAGGGACTTGAAGCCTGGTCTCGAGAGTCATAGTCCAGTGTTCAAACCACTAAACTACATTGGTTCATCCTGACTGAAACTGCAGTCCAGAAAAGTAACTTTTTCTAGCTAAGTATTTTGCCAGTTGTCTCCCTAATTGTGGAGGTGGAGACAGTTTTATATTTTAAAAACGGAGAACCAACCTTTATTGTTGTACCAGGAAAGATTCTAGAGCAGATTGTTAACACACAGTCCGTAACCACATAGAAAGGAATGCTGTGATTACTAAAAGTCAACTTTGTTTTTTCAAAAACAGGCCATGCCAGAGTAATCCTAGCTTTTTTTCAAGTTGAGGTGTAAACTTGGTAGACGGAGGGAATGTTGTGAATCGTGGTTTCAGGAAATAATATCCTTGAATTAAAGCTGGTAAAATGCAAAATGTTGGCTAGGCAATGCGACTGTTAGGTGAATTTGTAGTTGGTTATTAGACTGAACGCAAAACAAAACAAAAACAAACAAACAGCTTCATTTATATATACCGCTTCATGCCCTTAAGGAGGGTCTAAGTGGTTTACAATTGTAAGCTATTTGCCCCCCAACAATCTGGGTACTCATTTTAGCGACCTTGGAAGGCGCCTGAGTCAAGCTTCAGTCCTTTGCTGGTCTTGAACTCACAACCTTATGGTTTTGAGTGAGGACTCTTTCATACAAGGCTAAATTGGAAGTATAATTTAAGGTCAATTCGAATGCAATCATGGGTTTTATGTTATTGCAAATTAACTCTTCGCATGCAAATTCGGGCAAGAGGGAAGCCAATTCGAATGCAATCATGGGTTTTACCTTATTGCGAATTAAAGCTTCGCATGCAAATTCAGGCAGGAGGGGGTTAATTTCGGGTAATGGGAAGTAATTTCGAACGGAGCAGGGGTTCATGTAAATTCGCTAAACAAGCGAATTTACATAAATCCGCATTGGCTCCATTCGGAGTTGGGAGAAATTCCTCCCCGTTTGAAAGAGTCCTGAGTGGCTGCAGTACAGGCACTTAACCACTGCGCCACCAGGACAAAGGGTGCTCAGCAATGGCTCCTCTTCATCCTGGAAAGTAGTGACCAGTGGAGTGCCACAGGGTCCTGTCCTGGGCCCAGTGCTATTCAATATCTTTATCAATGACTTGAACAAAAGGATAGAGGACATGGTTATCAACTCTGCAAATGACACCAAATTAGGAGGAGTAGCTAATACTACAGAGGAGAGGATCAAAATTCAAAATGACCTTAATATATTAGAAAGCTGGGCCAGAAATGACAAAATGAATTTCAACAGGGAGAAATGTAAGATATTGCACTTAGGGCAAAATAAAAATAAAAATGCATAGATATAGGATGGAAGACAACTGATGTACGTGTGAAAGAGATCTAGGAGTCCTAGTAGACCACAAGTTGACATGAGTCAAGAGTGTGATGTGGCAGCTAAAAAAGGCCAATGTGATTCTAGGCTGCAGCAATAGAAGTATAGGAGTTTATCACATGGGAGGAATTTCTCTCAATTGCGAATGGAGCCAATTCACAATTACATGAATTCACTAGTTTAACAAATTTATGTGAAATCTGATTGCGTTTGGAATGAGTTCAGAATGACTTCCCATTTCCCGAAAATGACCCCCCATTGCCCAAAATTGCGTGAGATACTCTAATACGCAATTACGTGAAACCCCATGATTGTGTTCGGAATGACTTCCCTTTGCCCGAAATTGTGTGAGATACACTCATTCGCAATAACGTGAAACCCCATGATTGCGTTCGGATTGCCATTGCATTATACCTTCAAAGTCCATCCTATGATAATCTCCATAGTGTCTAGATCAAGGGAAGTAATAGTGCCACTCTATTCTGCCTTGGTCAGGCTTCGCCTGGAATACTGCGTCTAATTTTGGGCACCACAATTCAAAAAGGATGTTGAGAAGCTGGAGTGTGTCCAAAGGAGGGTGACAAAAATAGTGAAGGGTCTGGAAACCATGCCGTATGAGGAACAACTTAGGAAACTGGGGAATATTTAGCCTGGAGAAGAGAAAGTTAAGAGGTACTATCATAGCCCTGTTTCAATATTTGAAGGGATGTCATATTGAAGAGGGAGTAAGTTTGTTTTCAGCTGCTCCAGAGACTAGTCTATGGAGCAACAGATTAAAACTCTAGGAAAAGCAATTCCACCCAAATATTAGGAAGAACTTTTTAATGGTAAGAGCTGCTTGACAGTGGAACAGACTCCCTCGGAGAGTGGTGGAGTCTCCTTCTTTGGAGGTTTTTAAACGGAGTCTGGATGGCCATCTGTCAGGGGTGCTTTGACTGTGAGTTCCTGCATGGCCGAATGGGGTTGGACTGGATGGCCCTTGGGGTCTCTTCCAACTCTATGATTCTATTGTTTTTGTCTTCCCAACAAACCAAAGGAGACATTCAAGGTGAACAAAACTGAATATTTTGAAAAGTCCACTTTATTTATTTTAGACTTTTCTTCGCCATGAAACACACAGTGTATTATAAAGCTTCTATTATTTTATTTTATTTATAGCCCACCTTTCCCCCAATGTGGGACTCGAGGCAGTTTACAAGGATAAAACAATATTAATCTATACCATGAACACAGTCTGCCTTGGTTTGCCTGGCCTACTTTCTGTCTGGTAAAAAGACCTGGAGGTTTCAAAAGTGCCCCAGCAAACTGCAGAGTTCAAAGATATTAGCCATGTTAGTCTGTAGAATCAGTATGCAGAGAGATCTTGCAGTACCTTTGAGACTAACAGAAAGAAAGAAGTTGGCAGCATGAGCTTTCCTAGACTTCTGTCTACTTCCTCTGATGCATATAGTGCTTATATATAAGTAGAAGAGCCCCCTCTCTCCATGCAACACCGTCTGGCCTAGGAGGGAGTGAAGGCAAGGCCTAGCAATACCATCAGGCCTGGCCTCAAGTAGAAGAGCCCTCCCTCCATGGCAACACCATCTGGCCTAGGAGGGAGTGAAAGGACAGGCCAAACTCCATTGGGCCTGTCCTAGATTAAGAAGCAGAGCCCTCCCTCCAGACCTTCTGTCTTGGTCCAGGCCTCAGAGGGAGAGAATAACCTTTGGACCTGATCCCCTTCCCCAACACCATTCCCTTCTCCTTTTGTGTCTTTCTTTTTAGATTGTAAGCCTGAGGGCAGGGGACCATCTCATTAAAAATAATAATTGTAAGCCGCTCTGATAGCCTTTAGGACTCAAGAGTGGGGTATAAATAAATAAGTAATGTGTGTGTGTGTGTATATAGGCATATACTGCATATAGACTACATGCATCTGAGGAAGGAGACTGAAATCTACAAAAGCTCATGCTGCTAACTTATTTCAGTTAAACTATATGTGCACAGGTGTGTGTGTGTGTGTGTGTATGCATATAGTGCAAATATAATATATGCATCTGAGCAAGTAGACTGAAGTCCATGAAAGGTCATGCTGCCAACTTCTTTATTTTACTTAGACTATATGCATGTGTGTGTGTATGCATATAGTGCACATAGAGTATATGCATCTGAGCAAGTAGACTGAAGTCCATGAAAGGTCATGCTGCCAACTTCTTTATACAGTGGTCCCCCGGTTTACGATATTAATTCGTTCCAGCACCCCTTTCTTAACCTGAAAAGTTCGTAAACCGGGGCCCCTTAAACCAGCCCCCGCACCATTTGAATTTCCCGCTGCTTTCTTTTCGTAAACCGTTTTTTTCCCCGTAAACCGGGGCCGTTTTTCCGGCCCCGGCTCTTTCGTAGACCGGGGTTTTCGTAGGCCGGGGTATTTGTAAACCGGGGGACCACTGTACCAGTTAGACTATATGCATATATGTGTGTGTGTGTGCACATGCATGTGTGTGTGTGTGTGTGTATATATATATATATAGTTCATATAGACTACATGTATCTGAGGACGTAGACTGAAATCTATGAAAGCTCATGCTGCCAACTTCTTTATTTCAGTAAAACTATATGTATGTATGTATGTATGTATATGTCTCTCTCTCTCTCTCTCTCTCTCTCTGTATACACACACACATATAGTGCATATAGACTATATGCACCTGAGGAAGTAGACTGAAGTCTAGGAAAGCTCATGCTGCTAACTTCTTTATCTCAGTTTAGTCTCAAAGGGTGCTGCAAGATCCGACAAACTATAGTCCCCAGAATCCCATAGCAGCCTTGAGCCGTGGCAGTTCAAGCGGTGTCAAACCGGATTGGCTTCTGTTCCCACCCACTGTTGCAACAAGGCTGGGGGGTTAAGTTAGCTTACTCTCAATTAAGTCCTATATTGCTGCTGTCCCTTTAAGAGGAGGCCGCCGCTGATTGGCTACGGCGCACCCCACCTCTGCGTTCTAATCAGAGTGGCACTGGGCCACGCACTGGGCCACTCTGACTGCCCTGCCTTCTTCTTCCCTCTCTGGCTTTCCTTCTTGTGGGTTACTGCTGCTGCTGCTGGCATCCTCATGTGGGGCAGCCGCTTCTCCTTCTTCCTGGCCGGGGCTGGCCGTCGGGCCCAGTCCTCCTTGGGGCAGCTGAAGCAGGTGCTGGAGGGGGAGCTGGAGGGCATCCGAGGGGCCGGGACCTGGAAGAGCGAGAGGGTCATCACCTCCAAGCAGGGGCCCCACATCCAGGTGGAAGGCAGCCAGGGAGGTATGGTGGGGGGCTGTTGTTTTATATATATATATATATGTATGTATATAAATATTTATGTATTGTGAGCCGCCTTGGGTCTCAACTTGGGAGAAAGGCGGCATAAAAATTTAAAAAAAAAAAAGGCCCTCCATTGGGAACTAGGGCTAAAAAGTATTGATTTATATTTATATGATTTTTTAAAGCTTTTATTTGGGAATGTCCTCTGTTTTTTTTCTTGGCTGTCCTCCATTTTGGGGTGCCTTGCACTCAGGGTGACACCAGACACGTCCTCTTTTTTCCAGGACATGTCCTCCATTTCATCAAATCTTCTCTCCAGGAGGGAATTCCAAAAAAAAGTATTCTGAGCATGACTAAGAAGCATGAATTTAATATTTTATAACAGTGTTTTTAGCTTTTATTTGGTCCTGCATTTTTATGGTGCCTTGCCCTCCTTTGTGGTGAGGGCACCTGGTCACAGTCTTTTGGGGTGGAAGGAAGCTTTGGAAATGAGATACAGAAAGGACAAGAACATCCCACATCCACAAAACCGGGATGCAATTATGGGACCAACCAAAATGGACATTATACGTGTTGCAAGGTTTCGGAGCTCCACTGGGTTCTTCATCAGGCAAAAGTGTTATAAATGAAAAAACAAAATTATGATGGTATTAGTCCCATTTTTTGCATGTTATGCTGAATTGAGATGGTATGGACTGGGACTTCCATATTTGAGGTTTCTACCTCCAACTCAGGTAAAGCATATATATACATTTATTTATTTTAGTTTCAGAAGAATACTAAAACAACTGTTTTCAAACAGGCTTAGGATATGAATTAACATTAACATCAAAAGGGATACTTATCAGATATTTCCATTAGGATAGTTATCTGGACAACATTGTACTATTAGGATGAACATAAAAGTTCATTGGAGGAGCCTTTCATAATGGATTCAGGTTCAAGCAGAAAGTATCTCTCCAGAAGTCAACAGTCCCTGACAGTGATTTGACCAGTTGACCAGTCCTCATAAAAGGAGTGCAGTTTCTTCATCCATTACAAGAATTGATAATATAGGAAAGTTTTTCAAGTAACCATACGTTGAAAAACATTTTTAAAAAATGGGACTGCATTTGACACGTTTTACCGAAACAGCACCTTAAAAATTTCCCAACGCAAAACTCTTGAGAGATTCAATGTTCTCTGCCAAACAAAGGTGTTTGTGGCCTTACAAGGGAGGAAGATATCCTCAATCTCAGAAGAAGTACCTTTCTGTGCTGCTAATGGAATTTAATTTTTATTTCCTGGTCTTTACAATGCTTAGTCTCCCATTACCAGAAGGAAGAAGGGCCTGCATGCATAGATATCCCTACATACCATTTCAACTGAGAGCAACACCAACAGCATCGTCACAAAAGGCCTGTGACTAACTTTGTCATATTTTTTCCCCTTCTGTATGGTTTTTAACACCTTGCTTGAAGAAGAAGCTAGTGGTGTTTCGAGATCTTGCAGCATGTATTTTGTGCATTTTGGTTGGCCCAGTAAAGGTATCACTGTTCTGTGGATTTGGGGCGTTATTTTACTTTGCTCCACGGAGCCAGTGTGGTGTAATGGTTTGAAGGTTGCACTACAACTCTGGAGAGCAGGGTTTGAATCTCAGCTTGGCCATGGAAACCGACTGGGTGATCTTGGACATGTCTCACCCTCAAGAGGATGGCAATGGCAAACCGTCTCTAAAGAAACTTGCCAAGGAAACCCCATGATAGGATCACTGTAAGTCAGAACGACTTGGAGGCAAACAGCACACACAATAACATATGGACAACATGTCTACCCCAGTTATGTTTTCCAAAATGCAGAAAGTTAGGATTTTCAGGTGCCCCTTGTTATAAGAAACATCCTTTTTTTGAAGGCTGGAAAGCTTGTCCCTTGTGTAGACTGAACAAGAGATACCCCAAATCCAATATTTTGGGGCATAGGAGATAGAATCATAGAGTTGGAAGAGACCACAAGGGAGTGTGTTCCATTGTTGAACAGCTCTCACTGTCAGGAATTTCCTCCTAATGTTTAGGTGGAATCTCTTTTCCTGCAGTTTGCATCACTTACTCCGTGTCCTGTTCTCTGGAGCAGCAGAAAACAAGCTTGCTCCATCCTCAATGTGACACCCCTTCAAATACCTAAACAGGGCTGACATATCATCCCTTAACTGTCTCTTCTCCAAGCTAAACATACCCAGCTCCCTAAGGCGTTCCTCATAGGGCATGGTTTCCAGATCCTTCACCATTTTGGTTGCCCTCCTTTGGACATGCTTGACCAAAGCAGAATAGAGTGGCACTATTACTTCCCTTGATCTAAACACTATACAGTCGACCCTCTAAGTCTGTGGACTTGAAATGTTCGGACTTGGAAATCCACGCAGGGATGACTGCTATTAAACTTAATGGGGTGCATGGCTGGGGCGCACGGCCCGCGTGCACCCAGCCTATTCAAGCCTATGGGGCATGAATATGTGCAATATTTTGAACTTTGGGGGAGGGGAGAATGGATCCCTGCAAGTTCAAAGGGGCGACTGAACTTTTGTTGATGTAGCCTAGAATCATATTGTGTTCTACCAATCTAACCAGATCTGAGACTGAAGTTAATTCTGAATTTTAAACATATAAATAAGGAGTTTTTGATATGATTGAAAAAGACTCAGGATTGTTGATGCAGGCAATAAATAAATAAATAAATAAATAAGGGGGGGGGAGAGAGAGAGAAAGAAAGAAAGAAAGAAAGAAACCAAATGAAGATTTTCAACTTACTTTAGAGAATGTGAGCGCTATGATAATTTTATTAACATGTCTATAGCTAGGTCCATTGAAATCAGTACTTTTATTGTATTTGATATTGAGATACAACACAATCTTGTTAATAGCCACTTCCTGACAGGCCAGAGCACCATGAATTTCCACCATCCCTTATTGCTCTTTTGAAAACCTTGCAACCCACATTTGTTGTGAAATCTTGGCCACATCTCCTGGGTCCCAGGGCAGGATAGGCAAGAGAGATCTTTGGGAGTCTTGCCATTTCATGCCCTACACAAAGGCTGGTTGTTTCCACAGGCAGCCATTGCACAAAGACCAAAGCTTTGCTTCTGCCATTGTTGTATGGTCTGAAGTCAATCGCAGATGCTGTGTCAGGTTTTTTTTTCCATGTTGGAGAATTCTGGAAGTTGCAGCCTATAAAAGTAACTTTTCTTTGCTTTCAAAGTAGTACTGTAGTTGTGTTAGTGTCTTACGACATAAAAAGGAGGAAGGAAGGAGGAGAGGAAAAGAAAGGAAATGTGGCAGCAGTTTTAAGACTTAACTATTTTTTTTTATTTTCCTATGAGCTCTCATGGGTTTAAATGCACTTCTTTGAATGCAGTACAGAGTTATAAGAAATACCAAGCTCCAAAACATTATATTCTCTTTCATTCCTGTTTTTCTTAGCAATTAGTTTCCCAAAGTAATGTATTAAATATATCATAAGATGCATCTACACTGTAGAAATAATGCAGTTTGACAACACTTTAAGTACTGTGGCTCCATCCTGTGGAGTCTTAGGATTTGTAGTTTTACAAAGTCTTTAGCCACCTCTGCCAGCGTCTCACAAAACTGACACTCTGCTGGTGTCTCACAAAACTACAAATCCCAAGATTCTGTAGGATGGAGCCATGACAGTTAAAGTGGTGTCAAACTGCATTATTTTTACAGTGTCAATGCACCCAGAGACTACTGTATCAAACAGATGTGCAGCATATGCTCAGCAAGACCTTCACTAGCTGGAATATTTCTGTGGTTCTGACCTTGTGCTTAATACTTAGTTTGTTTTAGCCTTTCAGCTCACTGAGTTTTGGTTTGTTGATCTAGTTCTAAGTATGGCTGCCAAATGAGTGAAATGGCTGCCAAGTCACACATGGTGCAAGCCCTTCTCATGCTACTACGTCTTTCATGTAAATGCCAGCGGTTCGGGACTCATTGCTGATTCTCTGTCTAAGTAAAAGCACTGGTGGATGGTATTTCTTGTATCAGTGAGTGGTGAATCTGCTCTGTGTTTTAGTCCAAACTTTAAAAATGTTGCTCCTATTTTTGGTTAAGTGTCTGCACTTTGGACAGCTCCTTTAAAGTTTGGACTAAAACTCTGAGCAGATGTGGCACCCCATTGACACGGGAACTGCTGCTGGGTCAAAAGTAGTGTTGATTTCTTTTAGCATGCAAGCTTGAACCACATTCCTGGGACGTTGGTCTTCCCAAGGCTGAGCCTCCAGGTCCTAGTCTTGGATGCCTGCCACTCTCACTTTAGCTCAAGGTCCCCCTTTCAGAATCTCTCCTTGGATTTGGGGTTACTGGGTCTCCAGGTGACCTCACTGTGGACTAGCAGGTCTGTTAGTACTGTGCTCTTCATCGTAAGTACGACCCCCTCTTGGTTTAGGGTTAAAAAAAGACCATCTGAGGCTACATCGGCACAGCAGAAATAATCCAATTTGACACTGCTTTAACTTCCATGGCTCAGGGCTGTGGAATTCTGGGAACTGTAGTGTTGAGAGACATTTAGCTTTCTCTATCAGAGGGCTCTCATTCTGCAACAGTTTACAGTTTCCAGAATTCTACAGCATGTCAAAGTGGTGTCAAACTGGATTATTTTTGCAGCGTAGGTACAGCCTGAGTGAAGAATTAACAAATTAAGAAAAGAATTAATGTGATTTATTATGTGCTGTAGAATAGTAAAAACTTTAACCACTTCCAATTCTTAGTTCCAAACATATAACAATATTATGTCAGACCTCATCCTTCAATCAATTCAGAAAAGTATCCCTAATGACTATTCCAACTGACTCTTCCAACTCTCAACTCAACCCTTCTCTTTCTGTCTAAATCTCCACCGACATACACTCCTGCTTTTTATACTTTTTGATCCCCCGCTTCAGTCTTTCTGAACAGTATTGACTGCCTTTCATGTGAAGTCCACCTAGCGATTCCTTCACAATTTCCCATAAAATCCAGCAATAACTTGCTGTTTCAACTTCACTGTACAATTCATGAAGTTCTGTGTGAGGAAATGGAAGGGTGTTTTTATGTGCCTCTCCTGCTTTTGTCATCATGTCTATCAGATCTTGTCTTTTATCTCTCCTGCATCCCACTCAGGTACCAGCATCCTAAAAAATCAAAGCTTGGTAACCTGAGCTCCATCAGTTGAAGAAAGTCCATAAATGAACGCAACAGCACATGGTTTTCCTGCAGAACATCTGAGCTTGTGACCCCAGCACTTCCATTAAAAGCACTGGCTACTAGGAAAGACAGTCTGCTAGAAATTTGGGAAGCCTCTGCCATTCAGAGCAGACAATAGTAGACTAGATACAGGATGGTGCATGCAAAGAGTGGCCTCCATCAGTGGGGTTTGGAGACCACTTTTGGGGCCCTGGGACACTCTGAGGCTGTTGTTGATGCGTGTCTTCAAGTCATTTCTGATTTACAGTTATCCTAAAGCAAATCTATCATGGGAAAGATTTGTTCAGAGGAGGTTTGCTATTCCCTTTCCCTGAGGCGGAGGTTGTGTGACTTGCCCAAGATCACCCAGTGGATTTCGTGGCTGAGCTGGGAATCGAACCCTGGTCTCCAGAGTCATAGTCCAACTCTCAGACCACTACACCATAATGGCTCTCCCTCTGGGGCTGCAGACTACCAAAAAAACCAAAAAATGATACCAAACTTGTTTAGGTTTTGAAAAATGCCTGTTTTTAAATGATTAAGTAATGCAGGTGATCCCCTGCAACCCATTTAAGGAGAGAATTGTTGCTTCTGCAGACTTCCAGTTCAGACAGTTTATTGTTGTTGTTATTTTTGGGAATCTGGGGAATCGGGGCTGAGCCTTGGAGGCCACATGCAGTCCCAAGGCTGTAGCTTGTGCAACATGGGTAGAATAGCCTAGCAAAATGCGGAAAGGTTATTTTTTCTGATTACGACTCTTCAAATTTCCCTACTCACCACAGCTAGTTGTGCTGCTGGCTGGGGGATTCTGGGAGCTATAGTCCAAAAAATATTTTTTTCCCCAGCTCTTTATGTAAGGTTCTTCCTATATTCCTAGAAAATTAATAAGGCTAAACTTCCTCCATGTGTTGCTCACTTTTTACCACTTACATCCTGTTTGCTCTTCTTGCAGATATTCTGAATTTCTGTGCCAACAATTACCTAGGACTCTCCAGTCACCCTGAAGTAATTCGTTCTGGACTGGATGCCCTGAAGGAATATGGTGCTGGATTGAGTTCTGTCCGCTTCATCTGTGGAACGCAAGTAGGAAACAGGAAGAATGGGGAACTCTAAAGGGTTGCTGTTTTCTTTTTCATGTGAAAAGACCTAAGCATATTTGCTGCACAAACATCCAAAATATCTTCTTAAGAAATTGCTCTGGAGAAAAGACTTTCAATTGAAATAGTTGTCATTTTAGTAAGGGGGGGGCGGGGAAGGCGTGGAAGTATTTGCATTTTAAAAAAGATCTGCGTTTATAAAGTGGAAGAGAAATTCAAAATTCTACATGAGGTTAAAACTGAAATTCTTTCATTTCTACAGATTTTACAAGGGATGGAAAGATATTTAAAAATATTTTAAAGATACGTAGTTGAAAATCACGTTTCTTGAGTGTTACAAAACCTTAACAAGATGAATCCTGGACTGATGAGAATCTCTATAGTTTAGGACTTGTACTGTGCAAAATTTGCACTTTTTTTAAAAGATAGGAAGGTATTTTCTGCAAAGAAAATGACATATCATGCACTGCAAATGGTGTAGTTAGGGACTCATTGTTCACAAAGTCTGTACATTTGCAATGAAATGCTGTTTTTGGTGCAGAAAATACTGTTTTCTTCATTAAACTGTGTGTGAGTTTAATGCAGAATAAGTCCTGAATCATGAATTTGCTCAATAGGAAGTGAATTACTAAAATTACTTTTTTGCTTGTTTTAGGAAGAAAATTTAGCAAAGAAATGCATCCTTAGAATTTACACAGAATAAGCAGCCTTGCATGTATCTGCTTAAATTATGTGGTTTTATTCTACTTCAGTTAAATTGTGGGAAGATCCAAGGATCCATTCCTGGTGACTGGAAATCCTGCTCAGTCTTATCATCCACCCCACTTTTCTAGTAGTGACATTAGCCATAACAGAACTGTTTCTGGTACTTTCTCCTATGCTTTAGAATATACACAAAGATCTGGAGGAGAAAATTGCTCGCTTCCATCAGAGAGAAGATGCCATTCTCTATGCCAGCTGCTTTGATGCCAATGCTGGAATCTTTGAGGTTTGTAGTACATTGGGAGTAAATGATGAATGATAGCTACAGAAAAGTATCAAAGTCCCCAAACAGTTTATCTTTGTGATAATTTCCAGTGGGAGGTTATGTTAGTGCAGCAAAAACAACATCAAAGAGTTGCAAGGCACCTTTAAAAAGCTAACAAATGTATTGTGTCATAAGCTTTATTAGATACAAGAAGTGTTCTCTTCTTTGTCAGATCTTGTCTGTGTGTGTACACGTCTGGAGACAGGCATGAGAGAATGCAGACAGTGAAATGAAGTGGGGGAAAATGTAAAAATTTCTGTTTCTGACAACTGTATCACAGTTTCAGTGGATGAGCAAAAAAACCTACCCAAGCACCCTCTTAAGAAGAGCCATACTTGATCAGATAACCATAAGTGCATTGCAGTGTTAATTTCTATTTATAGATGGACAGAAAAATTCCACAAGATTCTGTGGTTTCAGTTATATGATAGCTTGTAGGATAGATTGGTTTGTTTTATTGGAGTCTTGGAGAATAAAATCTCAGACAGCTAAATAATATATAATAATGAGAGGCTTGCACTTGTGCTGCATCTACATTGCAGAATTAATGTAGTCTGACACCACTTTAACCATCATGGGTCAATGCTATGGAATTATGGAATCTGTAGTTTTGAGAGATATGAGTTTTGGTGTACAACAAACTACAGATCCCAGGATTCCATAGGATGGAGGCATGACAAATAAAGTGGTGTCAGACTGTATTAATTCTGTAGTGTGGCAGCTCCCTAAATGTTCTCTGTTTGTTGGTACTGAACAGGCAACTCTGACCCCTGAAGATGCAGTACTTTCAGATGAGCTGAATCATGCCTCCATCATCGATGGGATACGGCTATGTAAGGCCAATAAATATCGCTACAAACACATGGACATGCAAGACCTGGAAGCCAAATTGCAGGACACACAAGTGAGTGAATGCTGTTACTCCCCTTTTGTTCAGCATCATGAGGCTCCAAAGCAAGATTAGATTACTGATTTTTAAATCCTCCGCCTCCCCTTCCTCATAGTAAACAATTGGTTTTCTTGATCCAAATCCTTTGCCCCCATGACACTTGCTTTTCTGTCCAGAAATTTCGTCTACGGATGGTGGTAACTGATGGTGCTTTCTCCATGGATGGTGACATTGCCCCTTTGAAGGAAATCTGCAGCCTATCTGAGAAGTACAATGCCATTGTTTTTGTTGATGAATGTCATGCCACTGGATTCCTGGGGCCCAATGGACGGTAAGAAATCAAATTATTCTCCCTTGTCTGTTTCTCTGTCTGTTGGCAAAAGTTTTAGCAGGAAAAAATTATTTCTTCCCCCCTCCCCCCAATTTTTAGCAATTTTATACAATATAAAGAAAGGAAAATTAATAATTGGCACAGTACAGCACATAAAGTGTTCTTTTGCTAAATGAAGATCCTCTGAATAAGTAATGTTTGTCTAAGTCAAATGAACCAAAATATCATTCATCCAAGAAGAAAGAGATTACATTTTTATATTAATCTTTCCATAAATTTAAGTGAGACTGCGGGTGTGAATATATTTGTCTGTTGTTGTTACAAATTAAATAAATGGTTAGCCTGTCACATAAAACTCTGTTGCTATCTTTATTTTTTCTTAACTAGCATATCTGGCCAGTCAGGTTTTCTACCAGGACCAAAGACCATAATCCAGTTCCCCATTTCAACAAAGATAGATTTGTGTGTGTGTGTGTGCTATCTCTGGGTGTGCAGCTACACACAGAAAATTGATTCATCCTTCTTATGATGTGGCCAAAATACAACAGCCTCAATTTAGTCATCTTGGTTTCCAGGAAGAGTTCACACTTGTTCTAGGATCCATTCGGTTGTCATTTTGGCCATCCACAATATCCTCAGCACTCTTCTTAAGCACCACATCTGAAATGAGTTTTCTTCCTATCAGTTTCTTCACTACCAAGCTCTCACATCCGTTAATAATAATAATAATAATAATAATATTTATTTATACCCCGTTTCTCCAATGAGATCGAGGCGGCTTACAACATTAAAATATAAATACAATACAATACAAGTCAGTAAAATCTCCCATAACCCCACCCACCCACCATAAACCCAAAATTAATAACAATAACTGTAATGAACAATAAAATTGTTAAAACAAAGCAAACAGGGTAGTCAATGGGGGAGGCGACTGAATCATTAATCTGCTAAAACCTGTTGGAAGAGATTCGTCTTGACTGCTTTTTTAAAAAGCAGTCAAGATTAGTAATATATGGATCTTCTCCAGCACCACATTTCAAATGAGTTGATTTTCTATCTGCTTTGTTCATTGACCAGTTTTCACAACTATGAATAAAAGTAGGAAATATTGATGGCATGTAAAATTCTAACTTGATGCTTCAGTATCTTGTCTAATTCCTTCATACCTACCCTTACAAGTGCTAGCCTTCTGACTTCTTGACAGCATTCTTATTAATGACTGAGTCAAGGTATGGAAAATCCTGAATTATTTCATTGTCTTCATTGTCGACTTTAAAGTGATGTAAATAATATGTGGTCATTATTTTTGTTTTGTTTTTTAATCTTCATTGCATTTTTTAAAATTATCTTTCCTTAGTAATCATTCCAAGTCTTATTATAGGGTTTTTCATGGTTAAAAAAAAACACACTTAAAAGGAGTTTTCCATGCGTCCCTCTGTGTAATACTAGCAAGTGTTAGCTATGATGTCCCTACTGTTATCTCTGAGAGATTCTCCACCTGTGCCACCCCCACTACTGCTGATGATCAGTATCTGTTTGGCATGGTAATAGGGAATACAATGGCTTGGATGATTCTAACTTTAGTGTTCAGCTGTATATATATCCACTTAAAGATTTTGTCTAGTTCTTTCATAGCTGCCCTTCCCATTCCATTGATTTCTTGACTGCAATCTCTGTTCTGATCAATGTTTGATCCAAGGTATGGGAAATCTTTTAACTATTTCAGTTTTGTCATTATCTAGGTTGAATGTATGTAAATTTTCCATAGTCATTATTTTTGTTTTCTTTATGTT